>CM067761.1:35448972-40448972 GCA_034642375.1 Vigna nakashimae
CAATTAAAGTATGATTTTTTTTTACTTCTACACCATCAACAATACTTTTTGGAATATAAGGACCATTTTTTAAAGCTTCCAAGATGCCTCTATGAACAGACCCCATAAAAATTTCCGTTATGACTTTCCAGAATGCATAGTTATTGATGGACAAATTTATGATCACCAAAATATGATGTCACAAACTTGTTTTACAATCGGCGAGTATGACCGAATCGTTCAAGTAATAAACTTGGTAAGACCAAGTATCGTTCTCCCAAAGGACTCACGGCCTAGTTTAGTTGTGTGGTTTGTTGATTAGCTAAGACTTAAGAACGAAATAATTGGATTGTATTATGCAAAAGACGAAAATAAACATGTATGCATGAAGTTTTGATCAATGGCAAAAGCAAAAGACACGCATTTCAATGAAATATATATATGAATATGTTGTTGGGGGTCAATTTCATCTTATCCACTCTCATATATTTTAGGAATTCAACATTCAAATCATCATTGTTAATGCCACTCTCTAAATTACCTTGTCAAGAAGGCCTATCCCTAATTACGAGTTCATACGATTCCTAGCATTCCTAATAATTCGTTCTCTTAGCACAGGAGCTTAACGACAACCAATATAATATTGGGAGAGATTCCCCGGATCTAGACTTCCCCGTATGTTCCCGTATCGACAAAATCAATAATCATGCATTGAATGAGTTAAACAAAGCAAGCATTAAGCAAAGAGCAAAAACCCTAACTAATGATGAAAGAAAGCATAAATCTTAGATTAAGATGCAAGCACAAATTCCATATATGAGAGCTTCAAAAGATTACATTGATTCCCCAACAAACATACAAGGTTTAGTTCACCATATTCATGGTGAACCTAGATGAACAATAATGAAAGAATGAAAGATAAAACCCTAGAAAGGTGAAGAGGTAGCCTGAGCATCCAAGATCCTCCTTCAAAGGAGTGGAAGAGAGAGTGTTTGCTTCGTCTTTGCCAAAGATACAAATCTTAGGACGTCCTAAAGCTTATATACTACTCTAAAATTACCAGAAAATCTAGGCCCAAGCCCATAAGTGTGCCACTCAGCAGTAAAGTACCGCTCAACTGTGAGTGCGTGAGTCGTTTCTTCCCCTCAGCGGCCATTTTGCCCCTCACCGGACCTCCCGTAAACTCCTGAGTGCCGCTCAGCGGTAAACTGCCGCTCAGCGGTACCTGCGGCTTCTCCTTTTGCACTTTTTGGCGTCTTTTCTGATTTCATCTCTCTCCTTCTTCACTTCTTTCACTAAATTCACCTTAAAACCTGCACAAAAACACTGAAATCAAGCATAAACCTATCCAGCTCTCTTATTTATGAAAATATAGATAAAAGCATGATTTCAAGCTAGTTTCTAAGTATAAAGGTTGCTTTTTGTATCAATTTTAAGCATGAAAATAACAGTTTTTGAACTGTTATCACAACCCCAAACTTAGAACTTTGCTTGTCCTCAAGCAAACAAGATGTAACTCAATCTTTAACCAATTCATATGATAGTTCACTCATTCAAAAACCCTCTTTTTCAAGATAAGTAAAAAACTTCAATCAAACTTATGACCAAGAGTTCAATCAAGATGTGCACATGCTTTAGTGTTTCACAAAATTATTTAAATTCCAACAAATGCTATTTTTCATGAATGATCAATCAATTAAGCATGGATGTTCATGTGTTCATGGAATATTTCCTCACTAGGTAAAGTGTTTCACTCACACACAAGTGTATAAGAGGTAATCACTCATTCACTCTACTATCACAATGTCACATGAATCAACTTTGCCTTTCATTTTACCACAATCAAAAACATTCACAAGCATGCATAATCATAAGGACTTTTCAATGGCTTATAATGTGGCTGGGCTAACAAGAAAATTGGTTTTTCTGGATCACAAAATCCTTGAGTTAAGAGAATCATAACCACACAATTATTCTTATTCTTCCCAACTTGCCTTTGCATTTGCATTGAGCTTTGCTTCTTTTTCTTTTCTATTCTTTTTCTTTTTCTTTTTTTTAGCTCTTAGCTCAATGCTTTTCATATTTTCCCAACAACCCCAAACTTGAACATTTAACAATACCACACAAGATCTTCTACTTAACTCAAGGTAAAGATTTTCAATCAAGGGTTTTCAGTGTATGTTCAAGGCTAAGGGTTCAAAGGATAGAACACAAAGTGTTCTCTTTTAGTGGGCTAACTTTATGAATTTGGCCAATAAAAAGGGTTCCAACAAACGGCCTTGATCACATGATGCAAAACAAGCAATTGATTCAATCATAGAAAACCTGGGCAAAATCATTCATGTTTCCAAAGTAATAGCATTCAACAATAACAACTCTGGAGCTCAAAACCTCACATATAAGCTCATTCACATTTGACATACACATCCTGCTTAATTTCACAATCACAATCATGATATCCTGCATTTGTTCACAAAGCTTGTGAATCACCTGTATAAGCATTTTATGTGCACATCTATCTCAACATCAATCAATCAATAAGCATCATCAAGCATTACTTATCAAACAATCACAGTTAATAGCAAACCATCACACAAACCAGGTTTCCAATAGAGTACATCAAACCCTAATCTAAAAACAAAAACAAATAAGTTCAAAAAACTTTAAACCAACAAAAGCATAAGCATATGATAACATTCATCAGCAAATGCTATCTCAGCTCCTCATCAGTCTGAGCTGTCCTCTGTATCTTCCTCTTCCTTCTCATCTTCATCATCTTCAAATACATCATCATCATCAGCATCATCTTCTTCCGTCTCTCTAGCTGAAGCTTCAGCTGCTCCAGCTCCTCCTCCATGCACTGGCTCCTCTGGCCAAGCTACCACATTATGAAATTCATCCATAGTCCACCTGTGGGCCGGAGGTGTATCATACATCCCCACAATCATCTCAGCAATAGCCACCTGCCCTCTGTGAATGGACTGCAACTAAGCACCTATAAGAGACATATACATGTCCCTCATCTGGAATGGTCCTGCTTCATGTGTCTCAGCAGATGTCTGGCTCTGTGTTGGCCCTCTCTCTCTACGAGCACGGCGTGGTGGAACTGGCTGAGCTGCCTCCTCACCTCCACAATACTGTCTGTAATAAGCCTCATCAATGGCTTTTCTTGGCCTTTCAAATGGTGGAACAGAAGTATCCAGCTAGCTTGCAAAGGTGAGTAATCAAGGAGGGATGTCCTAGTGGTGCTTTATTGTTTGAGGTATTGGCGCACACACTAATCTCATCAGCTATCACCTGCCCAATGTTAACATTTAAGTTTCTGATAGCACAGTAGATGAATAGTGCCCTGTTGAGAGTAATATCTGACACATGTGAACATGGCTGAATGATGGCATGAGAAAATGCCATCCAATACTTTGCAAGAGGAGTCAAATCTGTCCTCCTAATGTTAACCACTGAGCCAGATCTATTCCTTTGGAAGTGTCCTCCTGGTATACATAGTACTCTCTCCACATCCTCATAATCAGCACCTTCCTCCATGCAAAGAGCAAACTGGCACTGCTCACCAGCCCACACAGTGTCCATGAAGTTATTGATAGAATCAGGATCATACCTGATAGCATGGCCTCTGACATAGCCCAAATAATTCTCAGCTGGATAATCACCAATCTTCTTTGCATTGGTGTAGAATTCCTTTACCACAGCTATGTTGGCAGGTGCAGGATAGGTGGCTAGCTTTCCCCAGTCATTCCCTAACACTTGCTCTCCAAATTGAGGAGCAAAATTAAGTATCATTCCAATCTCTCTCTCCATCAGAAGTCTCCTGTCCTGAACCACCCTAAAGTGCTTCTCATGTTTCCTAGAGAGGAACCTGCTAGAGTGGGGTTGCTCTGGTTCCTTTTCATTTCTCTTGGTTGCCATGGTTTTCAATCTCTTTCCTGAAAAGGATGTCATTCCTGCATTCAAACACAAATACAAAACCACAGAACATGATGTTAATCATTAGTAAACACAGAACACAACTCCTTTTGAAGCTAAACCACCGCTGAGGGCCAGAATTTCCCCTCAGCGCCACCAGTGCCACAGTCCAGAACGCAAAAATTCAAGAAAAAGCAATTCTGGCAGAGTGCCGCTCAGCGGCAGTTTACCCCTCAGCGGTAACTCTGCAGAATTTTGAAAATCTTCCTTTAAAGCTGTCCTAACTCCACCCAAATGCAATTTTCAGTTTTCCAGTTCATAATTATGCAGTTTAATCGGTTCAAACATCAATTATATCATCAAATCATGCATAGAAGTCAAAACCCCTAAATATTCATGCTTTGACAATCACATTCAACATCAAGAACCCTAGAATGAACAAAATGCATTTTACTTACTTGGGTGGAGATACTAGATGCAATGAGAATGCTTCCAAGCTAATACTCTCTTCCAACCCCAAACTTTGATGGCACACTAGTGAAAAAGTGAGTGGAAGAGAAATTTTCTTAAGAGGGAAGAGTGAAAAGATGTGGAAAACCTTGGAAAAGGTATGTGGGAGTGTTTGTGCAGAGAAGAGTCTGAAAGTATGAGCAAATGCGCAGCTTAGGGTATAAAAATACCCTAATGGGCTCGGGTCCCGCTAAGGGGAACTAAAGCCCATCTGCAAGAGTACCGCTCAGCGGCACTTTCGTGAAGTGCTCTTCTCCTTCTTTTCTTAACCTACGTGCCTCCTAGACATGCCCCTCACTGGTTCCCTGTAATTCAATGTTTAAAATCCTTATCCAAACCCTAACTAAAATAAAACAAACAAAAACAATCAATCAACTGGGTTGCCTCCCAGGTAGCGCTTGTTTAACGTCACGAGCCTGACCCAAAATCCACCAACACCCATCAGTAAGTGTTTAAAATCTCACCAACACCCATCAGTAGGTGTTTAAAATCTCACCAACACCCATCAGTAGGTGTTACCACTTAGCATCCTTCAGTAGATGCTATGTTCAGCAATATAATGTTCAACATATTTAAAGATTACAAACCAAAGTAAAATTTAAAAGTTCTAAAATCACTGGGTTGCCTCCCAGCAAGCGCTCTTTTAATGTCATTAGCTTGACCCAGTAAGCTCAAGTTCCTGCTTCATAGTTGATGTTGTCATCCCACAAACTCCTCAGCTGTTTCTTGTGAACTGTTTTGGTCCTTCTAGAATGTGGAGACTCTATCTCTATCATCTCCTTCTCTTTAAAGCCCTTTACAACCCACAACTTGTTCTTGATTCTTACAGGTGTGCCAAGTTGGGGTCTTCTTTTCTCCCAGTCACCAGGAATTTCTCCTCGTCTTCCAATCTTTTCTTCCATGTGTACCTGAAACAACAAACAATGGTTACCTGCAACCTTGGGCTTTTCATCTTTATGGCTAGTCATGTGTGCATCTTGAAATGCAGCTTTATAACTAGCTTCTTCCTCCTGTGCTTGCGTTTCATCCTTGAAGACGTTTACAACCCCTCTCTCCTCTCGATCCTGGAGCACCACTATACCTTCATTTACATCATTGATACCTCTGGCCGTTTTCATAAATGGTCTTCCAAGTATGATAGGTATCTTCTCTGTCTCCATCTTCATCACCACAAAGTCTGCCAAGAACTGAAGTTTGCCAACACAAACTATAATGTCCTCTACAATCCCACATGGCTCCTTTGAAGATCCATCGGCCATTACTAGATTAACCTTTACAGGTTTCACTTTAACATTGCCGATTTGCTCCAGTAAAGAGTAAGGTATCAAGTTAACACTTGAACCTAAATCAAGGAGAGCTTTCTTCACCCTTTTCTTCCCTATGGTACAAGGGATAGAAAAACTGCCTAAGTCTGTTGCTTTAGGAGGGAATGACTCTTTTTTAACAGTTATATACTCCTTTGCCTCATCATTTCTACGTCTCTTCTTTGTCGAGATTTCTTCATTAGATTTAGTGTAAACCGTAATCTGTTGCAGAATCTGTTCCCAAGGTGCATCATTATCCACCATGTTGAATAATTCTGTGAAGTCCAGTTGTTTCCCTTTATGGATTGGAAAATGAAAAGTGCTATTGCTCTCTATTTCTCTTCTCTCTTCTGTATCTAACTCAACTTTCTCATCATCAACACTCTTTACCACCTTGCACTCTTCTTTGGGGTTAACCTCAGTATTAGCCCCAAAATTTCTATTTGGCCTTTCTTCCACCTGTTTGGTGATCTGCCCCATCTGAGTCTCCAAATTTTTTATAGCAGCTTCAGTGCTCTTCTGTGTAGACTCAGTCTTCTGTATGAAATTGTTGAGAGTTTCCTCCATCCTCATGGATCTTTCATTAAGCATAGATAACTGTTGCCATAAGGTGGGTTGCTGCTGCTGCTTATTATATTGACCAGCTTGCCCAGTTTGCCCTTGACCAATACTTGGGTGTGGTTTCCACCCCTGATTGTACCTTCCTTGACGGTACTGATTGGTCATGTAGTTTACATCCTCTACGGCTTCAACTGGAAAGGCACATTGACCATTGATATGGTCGCCTCCACACAATTCGCACAACTGGGTTTGTACCTGTGTAGTAGTTTTCAACTCTTTGGGTAATTGTGCAAGAGTTTTAGTCAGAGTCTCCAACTGTTGAGTTAGAATTTTGTTTTGAGCTAGCAATGCGTCATGTGTTTGTAATTGGAGGACTCCTTTTTGCATAGGAGCTCCTCTCTCACTGTGTAGCTCATTATCACTAGTAGCCATGTTTTCTATAATCTCTGTTGCTTCCTCTGGAGTTTTCCATTTAATATTGCCTCCTGCTGAGGCATCCAACATCATCTTGGTTTGTGAACCAAGCCCTCCAAGGAAAGTTAGGACTACTTCTTGATCTTCAAAGCCATGCGTGGGTGTTTTTCTTAGCAAGCTTTTATACCTGTCCCATGCATGCCCTAGTGATTCTTCCATGCCCTGTTTAAATGAAGAAATCTCTTGCTTGCCTTTTGTCACCTTAGATTGTGGGAAGTACTTGTTTAAAAATTTTGTGACCACTGCTTCCCACTCTGTGAAACTTTCTTCTGGGAAAGAACTCAACCAAAGCTTAGCATTGCCTCCCAATGAGAAAGGAAACAAGCTAAGTTTGATAGCTTCGTCTGGCACCCCATTAATCTTGACTGTGTTGCAAATCTCATTGAAGGTAGTGAGGTGCTCATATGGGCTTTCATGAGATAACCCATTGAATTGGTTGCTTTTCACCAATTGAATCAGTGCTGGTTTAACCTCCATATTAGCTGCATTGACTCTAGGTCTAGCTATATTGTTAAAGTGCTGAGGTCCAGCTATATTGATGTAATCAGCAAGAGTTCTTCTAACATTGTTGTTCTCCATATTTTCTGTGCTATGAACAAAACCTTGTGGTGATGATTGTAAGAGAATTTCTGGAGAAGGGAAAAGTTCTCTAGATGTTCGGATTCTTCTCCTCCGTCTACTCTCGTCTAGACCTTCAAGAAGAGGTTTTGTTGTTTTCTTGCTCCTTGTCCTAAAATAGTCAGAGGATAAAATAAAATAAGATAGAATAAAATAAAATAAAATAAAATCTAATCTAATCAAATCAAATCAAATAAAATCAAATCAAATCAAATAAGATAAAATAAAATAAAATAAAAACCGAAAAAATAAAAACAGAAAAATAAAAACAGAAATTCAAAAGTAAAGTCAAAGATAATCAATAATCACACAAATTAACTAGTTCAACCACGAGTCCCCGGCAACGGCGCCAAAAACTTGATGGACAAATTTATGATCACCAAAATATGATGTCACAAACTTGTTTTACAATCGGCAAGTATGACCGAATCGTTCAAGTAATAAACTTGGTAAGACCAAGTATCGTTCTCCCAAAGGACTCACGACCTAGTTTAGTTGTGTGGTTTGTTGATTAGCTAAGACTTAAGAACGAAATAATTGGATTGTATTATGCAAAAGACGAAAATAAACATGTATGCATGAAGTTTTGATCAATGGCAAAAGCAAAAGACAAGCACTTTCAATGAAATATATATATATATATATATATATATATATATGAATATGTTGTTGGGGGTCAATTTCATCTTATCCACTCTCATATATTTTAGGAATTCAACATTCAAATCATCATTGTTAATGTCACTCTCTAAATTACCTTGTCAAGAAGGCCTATCCCTAATTACGAGTTCATACGATTCCTAGCATTCCTAATAATTTGTTCTCTTAGCACAGGAGCTTAACGACAACCAATATAATATTGGGAGAGATTCCCCGGATCTAGACTTCCCCGTACATTCCCGTATCGACAAAATCAATAATCATGCATTGAATGAGTTAAACAAAGCAAGCATTAAGCAAAGAGGAAAAACCCTAACTAATGATGAAAGAAAGCATAAGTCTTAGATTAAGATGCAAGCACAAATTCCATATATGAGAGCTTCAAAAGATTGATTCCCCAACAAACATACAAGGTTTAGTTCACCATATTCATGGTGAACCTAGATGAACAATAATGAAAAAATGAAAGATAAAACCCTAGAAAGGTGAAGAGGTAGCCTGAGCATCCAAGATCCTCCTTCAAAGGGGTGGAAGAGAGAGTGTTTGCTTCGTCTTTGCCAAAGATACAAACCCTAGGACGTCCTAAAGCTTATATATTATTCTAAAATTACAGAAAATCTAGGCCCAAGCCCATAAGTGTGCCGCTCAGCGGTAAAGTACCGCTCAGCTGTGAGTGCGTGAGTCGTTTCTTCCCCTCAGCGGCCATTTTGCCCCTCAGCAGACCTCCAGTAAGCTCCTGAGTGCCGCTCAGCGGTAAACTGCCGCTGAGCGGTACTTGCGGCTTCTCCTTTTACACTTTTTGGTGTCTTTTCTGATTTCATCTCTCTCCTTCTTCACTTCTTTCACTAAATTCACCTTAAAACCTGCACAAAAACACTGAAATCAAGCATAAACCTGTCCAGCTCTCTTTTATTTATGAAAATATAGATAAAAGCATGATTTCAAGCTAGTTTCTAAGTATAAAGGTTGCTTTTTGTATCAATTTTAAGCATGAAAATAACAGTTTTTCAGCTGTTATCAGTTATCACCAGTAAAAAGTGGTGGTCTGTTGATAGAAACACCTTCAGCATACACTTGAGTTTGATGCACTAGTAAAAAAACAACATTTAAACTTGCACAATAAGCCTCGATTTAGGAGAAAGTGAAGCCTATCAGAATGCGGTGGCATATAAGTTGTATTACCTCAGTTTAACATTTAATTCATCAGTTTCAAAGGAACCGAGGCATATAAGTTGTATTACCTCGGTTGCAATTTTAACCGATGGCTAAAACCCTGAAAATTCAACAGCTTTTTAGATCTTGCTTACTGCCTCGGTTTTGTGGTGAACCGAGGTGTATAAGTTGAACGTAATTTCAAAAATGCCATTTTATATTTTTCTTTTATTTATTTCTGAGGTGTATAGGCATCGGTTGCTTTGTTAACTGAGGCATATAGGCATTTATTGCCTCGGTTGCACGCAAAATCGAGGCATATAAGCTTCAGCCCTTATTTCAAAATTTTTAGCCATTTTCTCTTCTTTCTCTTCGAGCTACAAAATTACTGCTTCTTCAACGCCACCCTGTCCATTTCTCTTCATCGTCGCCCTTTGTTGCAACTGTCGTTGTTCTCTCCACAGGTTGTCGCCACCACCGTTGTTCTCTCCAAGGGCTACCCCCATCAGTGTCGCCGCCACTCCGCCGCGAGTCCACTGAGACCCAACTACACCTTTTCAATCCTCTGTTCCACGTTGCTCTGTGTTCGCGTCTTACTCTCATTGTCAGCCCGCCTCCGGTGAGCATCGGATCTCTTCCCGGTTAAAGGTAAGTGCAGCTCGCTTCGTTCCTTTGCTCTCGCTCTCTGTTTTGGTCCTTTGTTTTTTTCGATTAGGGTAAAAGGAAAGAGGGTTGGAGTTGAAAAGACCAGAAATGGTGTTGTTTCGGATGAGGGTGCTCATGGGGGAAGAAAGAAGGGTGAAAATAAAGAGATTGTTGGAGTTAAAACAAAAGAAAAGTGTGTTGTGTTGCATCGTGTTGTTTCTGATATGTTGTTGTTCTTGGTGTGAACTCCTAAATGGCTGAGGATGGCTGAGGATGATTGAGGATGGCTTAGGATGACTGAAAAAATTAAAAAAAAAATATGTTACTGCCTCGGTTTTAAACCGAGGCATAATCCTATTCTTTTTGACTCGGTCCGTAACCGAGGCATAAAACCTACCATTTTTTACCTCGTCTGTATATGCCTCGGTTGTAAAACCGGTGCCTATAAGCAAAAGTAACCGGTGTCATTTCCTCTTACTGCACTAGTGATGACCGACCATTTTCGCAAAAGTTTAAAAAATATCAAAGCAAGCTCTGATACCAATTGTCAGAATAATCGGTACCGTTATAGAGTCGCGCAGCGGAATGAAATATAGATAGTAGAAAGCGTGTTCGGTCAAACTCGTATTAAGATGGTCCAATTTAGAAAATTAATTTTCTTAAGAAAAATTATCGAACAGTTGATATGCGCAAAATGTAAAGAGTGTACAGAGTACAAAAATTCAACACAGAATTTTTATCCTAGTTCGAATCAAAAGATTCTACGTCCAGTTGTTAATCACTATAAAAAGTGATTAACGTTTTCACTAAAAATCAGTTTCACAGATTACAATGGACTGAAAGAATAGAATGATAAAACCTTCCTTCGATGAAAAAACTGTGAGGGTGGTTCTTTCTACCAACGAACCGGAAGCAGGAATCTACACTTTCCTTCGACCAACAAATCGAAACAGTGCAGATAAAATCTTCCTTCGACAAACGAACCAGAAGATGACAACCTTGCCAACTCGAAGACAACCACTCCGACCTTTGACCTAAAAAGCCCGAGCTTCTCCTATTCATGAGACCAGGCAAAACACTTGAACTAGCATTTTGGAACTTCCTCAGAAAAACTGTATTCTAAAAAAGCTAAGAGTTAACCCTTTAATGGTTTTGGAACAACTATATAAAGGCAACTGGTTTGAGTTTGAAAAAGACAGATTACAACTACCACTGATAATCGATTATTATTAGTGATAATTGATTATTTAAGTCTGTTACAGGGTTTTTCAATAAGTGGTAATCGATTATCCTGAGGAACAATCGATTATTCCAGAGACTTGTGCAGTTCTCATCAGGACCAATTGATAATCGATTATTTGAAGGAATAATCGATTATTCCAGAGCGAAATGTTTTTTCAAGAGTGCTCATGATAATCGATTATAACTTCACATAATCGATTAAATGTGTAATTTAACTAAAGATACGAGATTTTCTAAGTATTACATATTCAAAGACTTTTCTAATACATTTATATTCTACAAAGTGTTTTTAAAACAATTTTAACAGTTTCTTCAAGTCTATCTTCTTGCAGCATCATCAAAATCATTTATCTTCAAATTTATCAATGTTCCTCAATGGTAACATTTATGACTCAGTGCTTTGTTCAAAAACAAGTTTTTGTGTAAAAGTGAATACCAATTTGGACAAATATTGGCTTGATTATCAATCCCTTAACTCAACATCAATTCCAACAAAATCAAGCATCACACAACCATACTACACAAACAATATCGACAATTTCATTAATCTTAAACAACCAAACATGCAAGCGCAAATCTCATAGCCCTAAGTGTCTTAAAACAGCTCTACAAACTCAAATAATTCCTTTTGCTTCTTTAAACCACAGAAACATGGTATTATCTCTAAAAAATTTATTTATATGTTAAAATTTTATTATTAAAATAACCGAGTCTCATTATTTAAAACACATTCACTTATAAGACACTGTTTTTTAAACTCTTACACTAACAATGTTATTTTAATAATAAGAAAATATGAATTTCATTTTAAATATATCTTAGGGATGAATGCAAATTTCCTAAAACTAACTTAGTCATAGAAAAATCTTTAATTTTTATATTTATCATTACAATGTTACCCTTTTAGCCCATAAACATTTGCTTATAAAGCACATATGTCGCATGAAAATGTTTTATAGAATGAAGATGGCCACTTCAAATGCTGTCAGATTTGTTTTCCTAATGCTTTTCCTTATTATTGCATCAGCTTATAAGTCATGCTTTTCTGTCATTTAATATCTGCAATTGTGTTTTGAGGATTAAGCATCTGTTTGATTCTCTTTCTTAATTCTTAATGAGCTTTCTTTTCTAATATAATGTATGGTTTGTGGTTGCAGATATGTGCATGAAATCGGAGGCAAGCAACGTTGTGACTCTGCGTTGCAATACTAAAGAAGATTGTTATATTCATTGTCCAAACTGTGAAGGTTGCGCATGTATTAACCATTTGTCTGATAGATGTTTTACAAATCCTTTTTCTTTTATAAAAAATAAATACATTCAAACACCTTGAATTCCAATGTTGGAAATATTTGTAACATTACATTAATAATAAAATATTATTTATTATCTATCTCTAGTTTCAGATTGCTGATATATAAAAGGAGATTTAGGTGAATTATAAAATGGCCAATTGTTTCTTACCTGTTGATAAATTGTTATTTTATCATAACATTTTATTTATATTTATTTTTATTATGTTAATATAATATTTTATTATTAAAACTTACATATCATATCTATACATATAATTATGTATAAAATTTAAATTTTGAACAGTTAACATTGAAATTATAAAGTAATTAATGTTTATTTAATGGGTAGATTTTTTCCCTAGAATATAAAGCTAAAGAATAAAAGATGTGCCGTTATTATGATATGAAGTATTCAAGATTATTTTCAATTGGTTGGCCAGAGTAATATATAATTTGTAAAGGTTGAATTAAACATGATCTTGAGTGGAAAGTTTATTTTTATGAAAAAATTAATCAACTTGATTTAGTATAAAATTGAATAGCTCAAACCAAGAGTACAGAAAGGACCACTAGTACAGAAATGACTTTAGACGTCTATTATTTTGGACTTTTAATGTCTGATCTCTATCCAGCGTCTATATGGGTGACGTTAATGAGACGTCAGACCCAATAGGTCAGACTTCTATATAGACGTCTGATCCATACAGGTCAGACTTCTATATGGATCAGACTTCTATATAGACGTCTGATCCATACAGGTCAGACGTCTATATAGACGTCTGATACTATAGATCAGATGTCTAAAACGTTGTCGTATTTGATTGAATCTTTTCTCCGCTTGAGGCCTCTCGTGTTGCTCCTGGCTCATGGTGATTCGAGTTTACAACTTTATATTTTAGTTGAAGAGAATGTATTGTACATTTTTTTTTGTATTGGATGGTTTAAAAAACGTAGTGGAGAGAATTGGAGGAGTGCAAAACGCAAGAAATCGTCGCTGAAGGACACGAGCAAAACTGCACCAAAACCCAATGAAAACGCATTGTAATCGGTTTAAATGAAAGATAATGCATCAAAGAGTGATGTAATCGTAGTAAAATTAATTTAAAACGGTGCAAAACTGAGAAAACGAACCTGAAAAGCGTAACTTGTAGAGAGAAAACGTGAGGAAAATGATGAACATTAAGTGCGCGTAACTGTTGTCTCGCGTTCGCGGTGTTTCTGTGCAGCCATACAGAAGTCGATTCCCCCCACATCGGATATATATATATATATATATATATATATATATATATATATATATATATATATATATATATATATTTTTAGTCTGTAGAAGTCGGATTGGCGGGATTTGACGTCTAAATGGAGTCAAAAAATAAATTTTTAGACTTCAAAAATGAGTATATAGAAGTCGGTTCCCCCACATTGGACGTTTATATGACTGTAGAAGTCGGATTGGCGGGATCTGAAGTCTAAATGGAGTTAAAAAGTAACTTTTTAGATTTCAAAAATCAGTATATAGAAGTCGGTTCCCTCCACATCGGCGTCTATATGGCTGTAGAAGTTGAATTTGCGGATCTGACATCTAAATGGAGTTAAAAAGTAAGTTTTTAGATTTCAAAAATGAGTATACATGATGAGTCAATATTTTCTTCACTTCACTTAGTTTATTGTACTAGAATTAATCAGGGAATTGTGCTTAATCGTCCGTTATTTTCCTATTTTTCCTAATTGTGCTTAATTCGATCAGAAATTCTTATTTTAACTAATTTGAATTATCTGAGCTTATTATTTTGCATTATTAATTATGGGAAAATTTTGGATATCTTTTTGGGACATTTGAAGGCTAAATGAGAAATGACAATTGAGCCCAATGCATTTCAGCCACTTCAATTTTCGCTGGTTGCTGTGTGAATTTTGTGTCAACTTGTTTGTCCTCGTTCGAATTCAATTCGTATCCGTTTTCCATTCAATTTTTTTTCATAGTTTCGTATGGATGTCTATTTTCATGTATAGTTTTTACTTTGTTCAAATTCATTACGTGTTGTTCCCAGTATTTTGTTTACTCCCATATGTCAGTCTAGTGCTTACTGTTTGAATGACTTCTAATTTGTTTGCATTGTTTGTAATGCTTGTCATAGATGGAATAGCACACGGATCACATGTGCAAGTGTCCACGGTTTTCTCAAGTAATTTTGGAAGACAATAGCAATTCACGTGGCAAACATCAAAGGGTATAATGGACTTGTGAAATGAAAGGAGAATGGAGCTACCACTTTGAAATTAAGCTCACGGCAATTGCATTATACTGCAACTCATTTCTTTCAAATGAAGAATACATTAAAAGAACATGTTTTGCAAGGAGGGACCACTTTTACCACATTCTCACGTCCACATGTATCTATAAAGGGAAGTGGCCACATGGAAAAGAAGGTCATGGCCACTTGCTAGCACATTCACGTAGAAGCATAAGGAAATCAAGCATCATCACTTTAATTGAAGAAAGTGGGATCCACCACCAATGAAAGGGCACGGCAATGTATTTCTCCTTGGTTTCAATTGAAGAATTTTGCAAATGACAAAACAAGGCAATTGGAATCAAAGTGGGATCCACCATTTAGCATTGGAAAATCTTTCTTTTGCCTTATGAATTGAAAACCGAAAAGCTGAATGAAGAAGGAAGCCCACGGGTGGAAGGGTGTACTGCGTGAAGACAAGAAATGAAGGGCCCCTATCCTAATTCTTTGGCACATTTAGGAGTGGAAGGAATTCAGGCTGGCAATTGGACAAAAGAAAAAAAAACCTTGCTAAAAACAAGGAGGGCTCACGGGAGTATGTCAGAAGTAGCTATAAAATGCAAGAAGCAGCAGATTAGATTTCAGTGAGAATTTTAGGAAGACAACCACGGGTGTTTTATTTTCTGCAGCTCATTTTTCCTCCTCCCCGTTAGGGAGGTTTGGGATTTGTTTAATTTTACAATTTCATGTATTTGGTTTTAATTGATGTTAATTGCAAATTCCATTCTGTCAATTTTCTATTTACGGTTTCAAAACTTCATTCATGTGTTTCTCAATTTTATTTTCACTGCACTAGTTAAATTAAGTTTTTAGAAAAAGTTAAATTTCATTTTCATTTAATTGTTTTATTTTTACCGTCTTTTTCCGTTTGGTTTTACTGCTTTAAAATTTATTTCAACGTTTTTTAATTCAGTCGTGTTTAATTTTATCTGCACAAAACATCATCAAACCCCCCCCACTTCGTGTATAAAATCTGAGACTAAACCGACACAAATTGGTCTTTGAGAGACGACCTAGGAGTCAAATCCTAGCACTATACTGCATTCTTTTATGCACAAACTTTTGTGAGCGGTGCGACCCGTTCATCAAAAAATGGCGCCGTTGCCGGGGACCAATGACGGTTTGGTTTTAGATTTTTGTTGTATAAAGTTTTGTTCTGTTAATATGTTTGTTTTGTGTGTTCTGTCTTGTATATTTCTGTAGGCGACAACGACACCTTCAGCAAATTTTGGCGGCGTTGTCACTTCAGTTCCAGGTTTTTCGTTTTAGATTTTTGCTGTGTTTTTCGATTATGTTGTGTTAATATATGTTTTGTCTTTTATATTTTATTGTGCTGTGTTCTGTATTTAGTTGCTATATTTAAAAAAAAAAAATTAATTTTTTTTTTTACTATTGATGTTCTGTCTTGTGTGTGCTTGTAGCATGTATAAATGTGTTTAGTTTATCTGTTTCGTAATTTTTAGTTTTTAGTTTTTATTTTTATTTTCCATGTCTACCTATTTTAATTTTGTGAATAGTGCTTATTCTACAAGTGCCTGTAATTATGATTCTCTTTCTACATATTACTCTGATTCTTGTGCTGATTTTAATACTGAGAAAAATATGGATCATCCTCAAATTCCTGAGAGCTCCCTTTGGGAGCCGGTTCCACCAGTTCAGCAATATCAGAGTGAGCAGTATGATGCTCCTGCCCAAGTAGCTTCTCAGCCTTCAACTTCTGAACCTACATTGAAGGAGTTATTGGAGCAGATGACCATGCAGAACATTCAGTTTCAGAAAGGGAACATGCAGTTCAAGCAAGAGAGCATGGAAACTCAAGCTGCCATTCAGAAGCTGACTGATCAGATCGGGCAGATGGCCACTCAACACTTTCAAGATGATAGTGGCATCAACATAGAAGATGGGGAGCAAAGCTATGAGTTTACTACTACACCCACTTTCCTACCTTTCTATGATCCCACTCTTGCACCTGAGACTGTTGATGATTATTTTAAGGACCAGGCAGGTACGAGTAACACTGTTGAGACAGGTAGACCATTTTTATCTTCCCCCGTGGAGGTAAACGTACCTCAACTTGAATGTGCAGTTGACGAATTGGAAATTCATGAGAAAATTTATTCTGAGCAAAAACATGTTTATTCTGAAACTGAGATTACAAGCTCTTTACCAGATCTACCTATACATTCAATTGCTTGTGATTTGTTGCACAATGATTCTACAGGTTTTAGGATTGAAACTGATACAGACTTGATTGACAATTCTGAAGTTTTTGATTCAGTATTAGTCTCTGAAACCATTGGTATAAATGTTGTGTTGAATGAACATGATTACAGTGATGAAATTTCCATTGATAATAGCTTTGCACTGAATATGGATTTTGTTGATGATGCATATGTCAATATTGATTTTGAGACAGGAATTTTGCAGTCGCATAACATGATAGAGTTAGAACAAAACATTGATCTGACTCAGTTTTCTGAGAATTGTGAATGTGATTGTGAATCTGGTTCTTGCCCGATTTGTATTGAAATTGATTATGTGTTACAAACAGATTCTAAATTCATAACAGATGCTATTGATTATGAGTTTGATAACCAGGTTACAAAAGTAAATGAGAATACAGGTACTGACATAGAGGAAACAATGATAGATGAAGGAAAGTATACTGCTATTTCTCTTATTACTCCGGTGTCACAGACTCAACAACTGCTGGTGGACAGAAGGCTCCTGATTTTGTTGATTCAACAACTTGCTCGGAGAAGAAGGAAGAAAAGTCTTGATTTGAGTGAGAGGGCAGTACTGGGCGAGCTGCTCCTGAAGATATCTTCGCCGGATCCTGAGGTGGAAGATATCTCACTGATAGTCCAGAATTGGCAACTGCCACCATGACCAGGGAGCACTCTTTTTCCTCATTATGTACATATTATTTAGCTTTTCTGATGTGTTTTCATGGTTGTGTTTATTTCATTTTTAAATTGTGAGCATGAATTAAAAAAAAAAAAAAAAATTGTTCAAATTCATAAAAATTCATAAAAATAAAATAAAGATGTCCGAGGTTCGATCATTATTGATCGTTAATATTACAGTCCAAATAAAAAAAAAAAAAAATTAAATTAAAAACAACAAAAATATAAGTGTTCATATTACAGTCCTTAATTCTGGCCACACTCGGCCAATAAAAACATAAAAAAAAAAAAAAAAAAAACAAAACATTAATAATGAAAGAATTCACGAGCTGGTTGTGGTGGTCTAAGGGAGAGCTCCGTTGAGGGAGCTCTGGTTCGAAAAGTCACGAGCGGAGGCTTTGGTGGAGGAATTTCTCGTTCATTTCTGTCGTCATCGATGATGATCGGAACGGGAAACAGATTCAGCAGCCTCGGTGCCCTCATTATCACCCAGTTGTTTTCTTTCAAACAAAAAATAAATAAATAAATAAATAAAAAATAAAAAACTTGTGTTAATAATAGAAGAGGAATGGAAAATTCAATGGAGGTATGATGAGAGTTCTTACCGTACATATACAGCGGCAGTTGTGAAAAGAGAGTGCCTGTGGGGTCTATCTCCGCTTGCCAGCGCCTGACCCAATTGCCATGGTTGTTAAACCAGCAGTGCACGTTGTATTCAGTGGCTTCGCCGAAGGTCCTTAGTCGAGACGCGATCTCGACGACTTGCGCTCGGCTTGGGTGTGTGACCCCATAGTTGTAGATTTTGGTCATCATCGTGATCTGATCATCTGTAGGACGCCATCGTTGACTGGTATATCTCTCTGATTCCATATCACTCATCCTTCCTCTCGTAATATACAAATACTTAAATAAAAAATAAAAAAAAAGAACAAAAACATAAAAAAAATAAACATAAAAAAAAAAAAATAAAAAAAAAAATAAAAAAATAAAAAGAACTAAAAAAAAAAGAGAAGCATAAAAAAATTAGATTAGTTCTCTGTTTTCTTTATTTGTTCTTGTTTCCTTTTAGATTTATTTTGTCCAGTCTGTATTTGATGTTTCAGTTTTTGGTCTCAGATCTGTTTCACGGTCCTTGCAAAAGGGTCCTAAACGGATCTACGTCCAGTGTCCTTGTCCATATTGTTCTTGTATATTCAGTTTCTGTGTTTTAGTTTTAAGTGGGGTACGTGGCGTTGTTCTACCCGATTGTCTCTGCCATACCTTCAAACGAAGGGAGATTAACGTCTGGTTTCCAGCCGATATACCCCTTAAGTTTTTAGACAGTTGTGTTTTATGTGTTTTAAGTGTTTAGCAGGTGAAGAAGAAAGCGAATAAGAGCTGAAAATAAAGAAGGAACTGAAGGCTTAAATTAAAGATCTGGAAAGCAGTAAAGGGAGAGGGAACGAAGAACAGAAAGCTTAAAGAGAAATTAAAGGAAAGAAAAGGAAAGAAAAATGGAGAAGCAGAACAAGCAAGCATAGAAGGAAGGTGCAGAGAACTTACCTGGGGAAGTAGGCTTGCAGAGGCTCCTCGCGGATCTCACTCAGACTCTTCAGAAGACGCAGGGACAGGGGCTCTGCGCAGATCTCAGATCTTCAGAAGGCGCGGGGACAGAGCTTCCTAACAGATCCAGACGCTCAGGAGAGAGCAGAGAGAAAGAGAGAAGAGAGAGTTGAGAGAGAAGCAGAGAGGAGAGAATGGAGTAGAGAGAGAGTGAGGGATCAGAAATGGCGCTGGACGCGGAGGAGCGGACCTTTTATAGCCAAATGTTTTCCACTGTAGCAACAGTTTCGGTCATTGCCACCGAAACTGTTGCCACAGTACCGGTCTTCTCCTTTTTCAATTAAAATAAAAAAAAAAAAAAAAAAAAAAAACAAATAATAATAAAATGAAAAAAAATTATTAGCATCTACTGATGGGTGCTACGTGATTTAGACATCTACTGATGGATGTCACTGAAAACATCTACTGATGGATGTTACTGAAAATTTCTTCCCATTTCCTAACATTTTATTGCACTTGTCTATATTATTTGACTGCTCTGAAGTTGATCATCTGATGATTGTAACACACTGAGGACATTGTGTGATTTAAGTGTGGTCTATTGGGAAGAAATTCTGATTTTTCTGATTTTTCTGTTAGATTGTATTTTGTGTGTTAAATTTTTTGTTTTTGAGTGTTAAATTTTTTCTCTTTTAAGTTATTTTTATCCAGTTTTGTGTGCAATAAATTTTACATTTTTCTCTTGATTTCTGGATGATGTCTAAGTTGTAGATTTTTCCTTCACTTACTTACTACTTATAGATTGTAATCCTTGCTTTTCTTTGCTTGGAAAGATAATTATACGTTTGAGAGGTTGATTTGATTATGACAAACACCCTGAGTGAGATTTGAGCCACTTAATTTTCTTTCTTGTGTGTGATATGTCTCTTGATTGCTTGCACATATGCCTTGGCTTGATTCTTTTTGATATACTTGATTGATATGCATGTTCAGACGTGATAAAGGCATTTTTGTTCTTGAGCCTCTTTAGCCAAATAAGCCTACCTTGTTATTATCCTTTGATAACCCCTTTGAGCCTATACTGTATATATTTCTTTGTGTTGAAGCTCATACACTGATCCTAAGTGAAAAACAAATGATTACCTTAACCTTAGGAAAGTCTGGAGCTATAGAAGTATTTTGTGAATAAGTGTGGTCTCCTTGGGAATTCTGATGAATTGGCTAGTTGGTTCCTCATCATGTTTTGAAAATATGAATTATATCCTGTTGTGTGATAAAGGAAAAAAAAAGAAAAGAGACAGGATGAAAAAAAAAAATGATGAGAAAAAGAGAAAAATTGAAAAATAATTTTGTGAATAATGGAGTCGAGAAGAGGATTGAATTAGAGGTTTGGGTGAGATTTCACTGTGTTTACATTTTTTTTTCCCTAGTGTTCCTCTATTTCTTCTGAGCTGTAGCTACTTATCCATATTTATCCTCCCCTGTCCTTGGCCCCATTACAACCCAGTAAAGACCTTTTGATCTGAACATGCATATGTTTTAAGTATTGATAATTAGAAGCTTGCCAAATCTGATTGTGTTTGTTTTCTTGAGTGCATTGAGTTGAAATGTTTACCCTAGACACTTGAGAGAAACACTGTAGTGCATCTGTGAGGTTATGTTATTTTTAAATCACCTCTTAAGCTGATTGATTATTTTTCCGTGTATTGAATTGCTTGGAAGATTTCTATAAGTATCTGCTTTATTTGATTTGTGTTGGATAATTTCTACTTCTCTTATCTCTCTAGAATTCTTGAGAACTTTGTAAATTTTGTTTATTTTCTTGCGAGTTTTTATTTTCTGTATGTTGCATCTATGTCAGTCCTTTGATGTCGTATTCCCTGATTTGCGTCTTGATTTTGCCCAGGAGTGCAAAAGACTAAGTGTGGTCTATTTTGATGAGTCAATATTTTCTTCACTTCACTTAGTTTATTGTACTAGAATTAATCAGGGAATTGTGCTTAATCGTCCGTTATTTTCCTATTTTTCCTAATTGTGCTTAATTCGATCAGAAATTCTTATTTTAACTAATTTGAATTATCTGAGCTTATTATTTTGCATTATTAATTATGGGAAAATTTTGGATATCTTTTTGGGACATTTGAAGGCTAAATGAGAAATGAAAATTGAGCCCAATGCATTTCAGCCACTTCAATTTTCGCTGGTTGCTGTGTGAATTTTGTGTCAACTTGTTTGTCCTCGTTCGAATTCAATTCGTATCCGTTTTCCATTCAATTTTTTTTCATAGTTTCGTATGGATGTCTATTTTCATGTATAGTTTTTACTTTGTTCAAATTCATTACGTGTGTTTCCCAGTATTTTGTTTACTCCCATATGTCAGTCTAGTGCTTACTGTTTGAATGACTTCTAATTTGTTTGCATTGTTTGTAATGCTTGTCATAGATGGAATAGCACACGGATCACATGTGCAAGTGTCCACGATTTTCTCAAGTAATTTTGGAAGACAATAGCAATTCACGTGGCAAACATCAAAGGGTATAATGGACTTGTGAAATGAAAGGAGAATGGAGCTACCACTTTGAAATTAAGCTCACGGCAATTGCATTATACTGCAACTCATTTCTTTCAAATGAAGAATACATTAAAAGAACATGTTTTGCAAGGAGGGACCACTTTTACCACATTCTCACGTCCACATGTATCTATAAAGGGAAGTGGCCACATGGAAAAGAAGGTCATGGCCACTTGCTAGCACATTCACGTAGAAGCATAAGGAAATCAAGCATCATCACTTTAATTGAAGAAAGTGGGATCCACCACCAATGAAAGGGCACGGCAATGTATTTCTCCTTGGTTTCAATTGAAGAATTTTGCAAATGACAAAACAAGGCAATTGGAATCAAAGTGGGATCCACCATTTAGCATTGGAAAATCTTTCTTTTGCCTTATGAATTGAAAACCGAAAAGCTGAATGAAGAAGGAAGCCCACGGGTGGAAGGGTGTACTGCGTGAAGACAAGAAATGGAGGGCCCCTATCCTAATTCTTTGGCACATTTAGGAGTGGAAGGAATTCAGGCTGGCAATTGGACAAAAGAAAAAAAAACCTTGCTAAAAACAAGGAGGGCTCACGGGAGTATGTCAGAAGTAGCTATAAAATGCAAGAAGCAGCAGATTAGATTTCAGTGAGAATTTTAGGAAGACAACCACGGGTGTTTTATTTTCTGCAGCTCATTTTTCCTCCTCCCCGTTAGGGAGGTTTGGGATTTGTTTAATTTTACAATTTCATGTATTTGGTTTTAATTGATGTTAATTGCAAATTCCATTCTGTCAATTTTCTATTTACGGTTTCAAAACTTCATTCATGTGTTTCTCAATTTTATTTTCACTGCACTAGTTAAATTAAGTTTTTAGAAAAAGTTAAATTTCATTTTCATTTAATTGTTTTATTTTTACCGTCTTTTTCCGTTTGGTTTTACTGCTTTAAAATTTATTTCAACGTTTTTTAATTCAGTCGTGTTTAATTTTATCTGCACAAAACATCATCAAACCCCCCCCACTTCGTGTATAAAATCTGAGACTAAACCGACACAAATTGGTCTTTGAGAGACGACCTAGGAGTCAAATCCTAGCACTATACTGCATTCTTTTATGCACAAACTTTTGTGCGACCCGTTCATCAATACACTAGTAAAAAAACTAGATTTGAAATTGCACAATACGTTTTGGTTAAGACATAACCGAAATCTATAAAAAGACGATGGCATTTTTGTAGTTTAAATTAACTTTTCTGACCCGGTTTAAGGAGAACTGAGACATATAAATAATATGGCCTCGGTTCAAATCTCACCCGATGCCTAATACCCTGATAATGCCTCGGTCCACTGGGACCCGATGCCTAACACCCTCATAATGCCTCGGTCCATTGGGACCCGAGGCAATATACCTATCTTTCCATTACCGCTCGCGCATTTCCCCCTTGCATAACCCTAATCCAACAGCGCCCCCACCCTTCTCCTCCTCCCTAAACCCTAACACTCACACCCTTGGTCGTCGCGTCAAGTCCACGACAACGGCGTCTCCTCCACCTTCGCTTCCTTCGCCTCCTCCAGATCCCTCAAAACTCCCTCTAGATTCCTCGTCGTCCTCGGTGGCACCCCGATCGTCGCCATCCTCGACGCCCTCAACCTCAAGCCCGCCACCTTCTTTGCCATGTGGTTCTCCCTTGTCTTTGCCCAGGTCGCCTTCTTCCTCTCCGCCTCATCCTCCCACTTCGCCGCCTTCAACTCCTTCGTCGTCGTGGCTGCCATCGCCTCTTTCACCTTTCTCCTTGTCGTCTGGTCTTCTCTCCAGTTCAAGTGGGTCCTGCTCGAAAATCCTTCCATCGCCCTTGCCCTCGAGCGCCTGTTCTTCGCTTGCCTTCCTGTCTCCGCCACGGTGGAGGGTTTCGTTTGGGGATTTTTGGCCAATTTTCTACAAGACATTGCTTTGTGCCCATCCCCAATTTTCTGACCCCTCCATGCTGCCCCAGCTCTCACTCCAAGACATTGCTCTGTGCCACACCAACCGTGGCTTCAGCTGCTCTAGATGCAGTGGAGGCGTCGAGGTTGGAGCCTGAAGTGGAGAAGGGAGATGGGTACTGGTTTTGAAGGAAGAGTACAAGGGGGCATCGGCCCTTAAGAAAAGTTGAAGCTTGAGAGAGATCCCATAAAGATGTTCATGGAAGGTGGGATTGAGGATCTAGCTAAGGTGTCCCTTGAGGAAATTGAGAGCTCCAAGCACATTAAGGATGATATTGATGTTAGACTCAAGTGGCTTGGCCTTTTTCGTAGGAGAAAGCATCACTGTAAGTTTGACTTTTTCAACTTCCTTTTGCTTTGATTAGTGGAAACAAAAAGTGTCATTGGTTTTGCAATTAATTCCAAACTCTGGTGAATTAATTTCTGTTTTGTGTCATTTTGTTTGCTCACTGTAAATTAGGAGAAAGCATCACTGTAAATTAATTTCATTTCAAACTTTGTTGAAGAACAAAATTTATTGATTTGTACATTCTGTTTGTGTCATTGGTTTTGCAATTACATGTGTGGAAATAGAGTAAGATGATACTTGCTTATTTCCCTGGAAATTTTGGAGGTCTTACATTCTATGAAACTTTTGTCACTCGTTCTTCTTCTCATGAATACAATATCAAGTAATAATTTTTTGTCCATGTTTAGGTTAATCTTGAAGAACTTGAAGCTGACCTCCTTGAGATTAATGCAAATAATGAGAAGTTGAAACACAACTACAATGAGCTATCAGAGTATAAGCTTGTTCAAGAGAAGGTATGTTTTGCATAGTTCTTTCACTACCACAAATGTCATAATCACTTCTGATAATTTGGTTAACTTTGTTCATCTTTCTGGTGTTTAAACTTTATTTAGAATGTATAAGTGTTAACTTTTGCATACTGTTAGTCCTTATTCTTGGGTTTGTTTTCTTTTCTTTCCCTGATTGGATAAGAAAACTGCAATCAAAGTGGTAATGGCTTTTTTTCATTTATCATTTCAGGTTGAAGTACTGTCGTAGTTCAACAGAGAAAGCTTGAAGTCCAGATAATTGTCGAGCTCTGTTTTACTTTCATAATAATATGTTGCTTTCATTTCAACTGTACAAATTCACTTCACCGTGGAATCGAATTTAGTATAATTTAATTGAAAATTACATTTTCTTTATTGTATTGGTGAATGTTGCTCTTGATGGTGTTACATTTGTTGGGATTTTGTCTGGTTGTACGCATATGGGGTTAGTGAGAGATGGGTTTCTGCATTTCCAATCGATGGTTGGTAATTACTCAATTGTGCCTCAGATTGAGCGTTATGGTTGTATGGTGGATTTGTTGGGAAGAGTTATTGCCTCGGTTCAACTTCAAACCGAGGCATATATAATCCCTCTCTACTGCCTCGGTTCATCAACAACCGAGGCTAAAAGTCTATTTTACTGTCTCGCTTGCATTTGAACCGAAACTAAAACATACATTTTTTTGTCTCGGTCCTGAACCGGCTTTTCGCCTTGTCTGTATATACCTCGGTTGCAGAACCGATGCATATAGACGAAAATAACCGCTGTCTTTTTCCTTTATTGTACTGGTGATATAGAAGTTTGTTTCCCCCACATCAGATTGACGAGATTTGATGTCTAAGTGGAGTAAAAAAACGACTTTTTAGATTTCAAAAATGAGTATATAGAAGTTTGTTCCCCATATCAGACGTCTATATGGGTTTAGACATTTATTCCATTCGGAACAGACGTTTATTTTGTTGTTTTATTTTCGGAAAATGTCACCGATCTTTTTTTATGTTGGATATTCGAGAATGGAACGTCTAAAGGGTGGCGTTAAAGGTCTTTTTTACACTAGTAGAAATCAGACTTTGATATTGTAAATTTTTTCAACCTTGTAAATATGTTTTGAATAATTATTATTTTATCATAAAATTTTATTTATATTTATTCTTATTATGTTAATATAATATTTTAATATTAAAACTTTCATATCATATCTCTATATATAATGATATATAAAATTTTAATTTTGGACAGTTTAATTTCAAATTATAAAGTAATTAATCTTTATTTAACATTTTGTTTATTATTTATTTGTTACCTTTTGAATAATTATTTTTTATCTTTAAATAATAAAATATTATGTATTATACTTTAAGTAATAATATATGCCCACACATTAATGATATATAAAAGCACATTCATAACATTTTATTTACTATTTATTCTTGTTACCTTTTGAATAATTATTATTTTATCATAAATTTTATTTACATTTAATCTTGTTATTATCTGAAATGGATTTTTAGATAGCTGATATACGAGTAAATTGATGAAATTTAATGTATCTCTTTTATAAAAACTTAGCTGACATCGAAGTCATTAAGAAAATTTAAATTTTTGAAGTAAGATTTTTAAGTAAGAGAGAATGAGTATTAACAAGTGTGTTTTTTCTAATAAAATACTATGTGTATTTATAGAAGTTTTAGATCATGTGACTCATGTGATAAAATTAATAATATCAAGATAACATCAAGTAATATTGACAAATATAATAACTTACCATATATATGACAATACATCTTATTTGATTTATCAAATATTTTGTGAATTTATATGGTATTAAGTAATATTTCGATATAATCAAACAACAGCTTGGACAAGTTTTGATAGGTGTTGTTAGCCTAGGTAGATGTATGTCTTTGCCCAGTTAAAGATAACTTTATTGGTGATTATAGAACATTAATGAGGGATTTTTTTGAAATTTCTTAATGATTGTCTAAGCTATGAAACTTTTCATTGAAATTCCTTTCACAACATACATAAATCATATTCATAACCAAGTTATAATTCATGAGGCATCACAAATTCATAATAAACATACATAGAATCCATAATAAACCACTTAAAACTACAAAAAGGATATCGACAGTTTCATTAATCTCAAAGAACTAATCAGACAAGCACAATTCTCATAACCATAAGTGTCTTAAAAAATCTCTACAAACTCAAATAACACTTTTTGCTTCTACAATCCACAGAAACACATTATTACCTCTAAAAGTTTTATTTATATGTTAAAATTTTAATATTAAAATAATCGAGTCTCGTTATCACTTCTAAGACAATACTTTTTAAACTCTTACATTAAGAATATTATTTTAATAATAAGAAAATATGAATTTATTTTAAAAATATCTTAGGAATAAATGCAAATTTCCTAAAACAAAATTAGTCATAGAAAAATGTTTAATTTTTATATTTATCATTAAAATGTTACCCTTTTAGTCCATAAACATTTGCTTATAAAAGCAAATATGTGTCATGAAAATGTGTTATAGAACGAAGATGGCCGCTTCAAATGCTATCAGATTTGTATTCCTAATGCTTTTCGTTATCATTGCATCAGGTTATAAGTCATGCTTTTCTGTCATTTAATATCTGCAATTGTGTTTAAGGATTAAGCATCTGTTTCATTCTGTATTCTCTTTGTTAATTCTTAATGAGCTTTCTTTTCTAATCTTTTTCCTTGATAGTGTCATATTTATATAATGTATGGTTGGTGGTTGCAGATATGTGCATGAGATCAGAGGCAAGGAACGTTGTGAGTCTGCATTGCGATGATCAAGAAGATTGTTTTATTCATTGTCCAAACTGTGAAGGTTGCGCATGTATTAACCATGTGTGTGATAGATGTGCTGTAAATCGTTTTTCTTTTATGAAAAATAAATACATTCAAACACCTTGAATTCCAGAGATTTTTGATTCAAGATTATTTTTAATTACTTGATAAGAATAATACAGAATTTTTAAATGTTGAATTTACTTTCAATATGATCTTCAGTGGAAAATTACTTTTTATGAAAAAATTAATCAATTCGATTTAATATAAAATTGAATAGACAAAACTTCATAATAATATGTTGCTTTCATTTCAACTGTACAAATTCACTTCACCGTGGAATCGAATTTAGTATAATTTAATTGCAAATTATATTTTCTTTATTGTATTGGTGAATGTTGCTCTTGATGGTGTTACATTTGTTGGGATTTTGTCTGGTTGTACGCATATGGGGTTAGTGAGAGATGGGTTTCTGCATTTCCAATCGATGGTTGGTAATTACTCAATTGTGCCTCAGATTGAGCGTTATGGTTGTATGGTGGATTTGTTGGGAAGAGTTATTGCCTCGGTTCAACTTCAAACCGAAGCATAATCCCTTTCTACTGCCTCGGTTCATCAACAACCGAGGCCAAAAGTCTATTTTACTGTCTCGCTTGCATTTGAACCGAAACTAAAACATACATTTTTTTGTCTCGATCCTAAACCGACTTTTTGCCTCGTCTGTATATACCTCGGTTGCAGAACCGATGCATATAGACGAAAATAACTGCTGTCTTTTTCCTTTATTGTACTGGTGATATAGAAGTCTATTTCCCCCACATCAGACATTTATATGGCTTTAGAAGTCATATTAACGAGATTTGATGTCTAAGTGGAGTAAAAAAACGACTTTTTAGATTTCAAAAATGAGTATATAGAAGTTTGTTCCCCATATCAGACGTCTATATGGGTTTAGACATTTATTCCATTCGGAACAGACGTTTATTTTGTTGTTTTATTTTCGGAAAATGTCACCGATCTTTTTTTATGTTGGATATTCGAGAATGGAACGTCTAAAGGGTGGCGTTAAAGGTCTTTTTTACACTAGTAGAAATCAGACTTTGATATTGTAAATTTTTTCAACCTTGTAAATATGTTTTGAATAATTATTATTTTATCATAAAATTTTATTTATATTTATTCTTATTATGTTAATATAATATTTTAATATTAAAACTTTCATATCATATCTCTATATATAATGATATATAAAATTTTAATTTTGGACAGTTTAATTTCAAATTATAAAGTAATTAATCTTTATTTAACATTTTGTTTATTATTTATTTGTTACCTTTTGAATAATTATTTTTTATCTTTAAATAATAAAATATTATGTATTATACTTTAAGTAATAATATATGCCCACACATTAATGATATATAAAAGCACATTCATAACATTTTATTTACTATTTATTCTTGTTACCTTTTGAATAATTATTATTTTATCATAAATTTTATTTACATTTAATCTTGTTATTATCTGAAATGGATTTTTAGATAGCTGATATACGAGTAAATTGATGAAATTTAATGTATCTCTTTTATAAAAACTTAGCTGACATCGAAGTCATTAAGAAAATTTAAATTTTTGAAGTAAGATTTTTAAGTAAGAGAGAATGAGTATTAACAAGTGTGTTTTTTCTAATAAAATACTATGTGTATTTATAGAAGTTTTAGATCATGTGACTCATGTGATAAAATTAATAATATCAAGATAACATCAAGTAATATTGACAAATATAATAACTTACCATATATATGACAATACATCTTATTTGATTTATCAAATATTTTGTGAATTTATATGGTATTAAGTAATATTTCGATATAATCAAACAACAGCTTGGACAAGTTTTGATAGGTGTTGTTAGCCTAGGTAGATGTATGTCTTTGCCCAGTTAAAGATAACTTTATTGGTGATTATAGAACATTAATGAGGGATTTTTTTGAAATTTCTTAATGATTGTCTAAGCTATGAAACTTTTCATTGAAATTCCTTTCACAACATACATAAATCATATTCATAACCAAGTTATAATTCATGAGGCATCACAAATTCATAATAAACATACATAGAATCCATAATAAACCACTTAAAACTACAAAAAGGATATCGACAGTTTCATTAATCTCAAAGAACTAATCAGACAAGCACAATTCTCATAACCATAAGTGTCTTAAAAAATCTCTACAAACTCAAATAACACTTTTTGCTTCTACAATCCACAGAAACACATTATTACCTCTAAAAGTTTTATTTATATGTTAAAATTTTAATATTAAAATAATCGAGTCTCGTTATCACTTCTAAGACAATACTTTTTAAACTCTTACATTAAGAATATTATTTTAATAATAAGAAAATATGAATTTATTTTAAAAATATCTTAGGAATAAATGCAAATTTCCTAAAACAAAATTAGTCATAGAAAAATGTTTAATTTTTATATTTATCATTAAAATGTTACCCTTTTAGTCCATAAACATTTGCTTATAAAAGCAAATATGTGGCATGAAAATGTGTTATAGAACGAAGATGGCCGCTTCAAATGCTATCAGATTTGTATTCCTAATGCTTTTCGTTATCATTGCATCAGGTTATAAGTCATGCTTTTCTGTCATTTAATATCTGCAATTGTGTTTAAGGATTAAGCATCTGTTTCATTCTGTATTCTCTTTGTTAATTCTTAATGAGCTTTCTTTTCTAATCTTTTTCCTTGATAGTGTCATATTTATATAATGTATGGTTGGTGGTTGCAGATATGTGCATGAGATCAGAGGCAAGGAACGTTGTGAGTCTGCATTGCGATGATCAAGAAGATTGTTTTATTCATTGTCCAAACTGTGAAGGTTGCGCATGTATTAACCATGTGTGTGATAGATGTGCTGTAAATCGTTTTTCTTTTATGAAAAATAAATACATTCAAACACCTTGAATTCCAGAGATTTTTGTAACATTACATTAATAATAAAATATTATAATTATTAGCTTCAGATTGATGATATATAAAAGGAGAGTTAGAAGAATCATAACATAACAAATTTTTCTTACTTTGCAGGTACCTGTTGGATAATTTTTAATTCATTCTAACATTTTATTTATATTTATTTTTATTATATTAATATAATATTTTATTATTAAAACTTACGTATCCTATCTATACATATAATGATGTATAAAATTTAAATTTTGGACAGTTTACATTGAAATTATAAAGTAATTAATGTTTATTTAATGTGTAGATTTTTTTCCTAGAATATAAAGCTAAAGAATAAAAGATGTGCAGTTTTTACCGTAAAAAATATTCAAGATTATTTTTAATTACTTGATAAGAATAATACAGAATTTGTAAATGTTGAATTTACTTTCAATATGATCTTCAGTGGAAAATTACTTTTTATGAAAAAATTAATCAATTCGATTTAATATAAAATTGAATAGACAAAACTAACCGAATAATATAATTATTATTTTATCATAAAATTTTATTTATATTTATTCTTATTATGTTAATAAAATGTTTTATTATTAAAACTTACATATCATATCTTACATATAATTATATATAAAATTTTAATTTTGGAAAGTTTAGTTTGAAATTATAAAGTAATTAATCATTTATTTAATGGGTATAGTTTTTTTTTCCTACAATACAAAGCTACAAAATAAGAGATGTACAGTTTCTATCATCTGATGCATAAGATTATTTTCAATATGGTTCGCAATAGTAATATATAATTTGTAAAGGCTGTGACTTCAACATGATCTTAAAGGAAAAATTTATTTTTATGAAGAAACTAATCAATTTGATTTAGTATAAAATTAAATAAGTGATTTAGTATAAAATGTTGAATTTACTTTCAATATGATCTTCAGTGGAAAATTACTTTTTATGAAAAAATTAATCAATTCGATTTAATATAAAATTGAATAGACAAAACTAACCGAATAATATAATTATTATTTTATCATAAAATTTTATTTATATTTATTCTTATTATTTTAATATAATATTTTATTATTAAAACATACATATCATATCTGTACATATAATAATATATAAAATTTTTGTTTTGGAACGTTATGTTTGAAATTATAAAGTAATTAATCTCTACTTAATGGGTAGTTTAATTTTTTTTCCATAGAATATAGAGCTAAAGCTTTATAATATTAAGTATCTAAGATTATTTTCAATTGATTGACAAGAGTAATATATAATTTGTATTGAATTGACTTCCAACATTATGAAAATTTTATTTTTATGAAAAAATTAATCAATACTATTTGGTATAAAATTGAACAGGTGAAACCAGCAGCACATGAATAATAAAATATTATATATTATTTTTCAGTGATCATTTTATGTCTATACATTAATTATACATAAAAGGACAATCATTATTGTAAATTTTTTTTACTTTCCCCATATCTTTTGAATAATTATTATTTTATCATAAAGTTTTATTTATATTTATTCTTATTATGTTAATAAAATGTTTTATTATTAAAACTTACATATCATATCTTACATATAATTATATATAAAATTTTAATTTTGGAAAGTTTAGTTTGAAATTATAAAGTAATTAATCATTTATTTAATGGGTATAGTTTTTTTTTCCTACAATACAAAGCTACAAAAATAAGAGATGTACAGTTTCTATCATCTGAAGCATAAGATTATTTTCAATATGGTTCCCAATAGTAATATATAATTTGTAAAGGCTGTGACTTTCAACATGATCTTAAAGGAAAATTTTAATTTTATGAAGAAACTAATCAATTTGATTTAGTATAAAATTAAATAAGTGAAATCATCATTACATTAACAATAAAATATTATATATTATTTTTCTGTAATCATTTTATGTTTATAGATTAATGATATATAAAAAGACAACTTTGATCTGGTAAATTTTTTCTACTTATGCCATACCTTTTGAATAGAAACAGTGGGTTTGCTCTCGCTCAGCGGAGAGTTCGCTCAACTAGAAGTGTTATGTTCGTTCAGTGAGACTGCATAATTCTGCAACACTAAAACTGCAGAATTTGCACTACTCAACCCCTGAAAACCTATTCTATGCATTTTTCTCAATTTCTAACACAACTAGATTGTATTATACACTCAATTGGACCTAAAAAAATATATTCAAACCAACCTAAACTCACTTTAAAGTGATTGATCACCAGATTCCAATCCAAAATTAACTAAAACCTCACTTTATAGACCCAAATTGAATTCTACCATTTATAGCTTATTTTTACACAACTTAAGAACTTCAACAAGACCCAAATGACTTACTAACACTATCCAAAATGACCATTTAAGCACAGAACCCACAATTCAATTTCTCACTACTCTAAAGCCCCAAAAACCAGTTATAAACTAAGCTAAACTATACCCATCCACCACCAAACACTCTTTCATCATATTTCCTTCATTTTAATGCTTAGACAAAATCATAAAACATCTTATAACAGACCTCAACTGCCTCAAACAAATTTACCATCATTCTCTCACCATTTCACTACCTAAGACCTTCTTTTTCCTTCGAAACACTACTAAACTTCAACTATAAACTTCATTTTCACTATAGAGATTCCAATCTCCAATATACATCCAACAAGTCACAATTTACCTCATGACAATACCTAAACAATGGTTCACTCTCAAAAGCATTTATTTCTCAAACTCAGGCATGCAAGCCCCTCCTCTTAGACTTAAAAACTCAAAGATGTAACCATTTCTCATCACAACTTCATCAACCACATTCACCACAGTATGACATATTAAAAGCACACAATTACAACTACACTAAACATCATACCATCCAAATTAACAATTAAACACACTTATAAAACACTCAATCATAGTAAATTCTTCAAAATCAACAACAATTCATAGAAATACCAAATTATAAAGTAATTAATGTTTACAACAAATCATTATTGTAAATTTTTTTTACTTTCCCCATATCTTTTGAATAATTATTATTTTATCATAAAGTTTTATTTATATTTATTCTTATTATGTTAATAAAATGTTTTATTATTAAAACTTACATATCATATCTTACATATAATTATATATAAAATTTTAATTTTGGAAAGTTTAGTTTGAAATTATAAAGTAATTAATCATTTATTTAATGGGTATAGTTTTTTTTTCCTACAATACAAAGCTACAAAAATAAGAGATGTACAGTTTCTATCATCTGATGCATAAGATTATTTTCAATATGGTTCGCAATAGTAATATATAATTTGTAAAGGCTGTGACTTCAACATGATCTTAAAGGAAAAATTTATTTTTATGAAGAAACTAATCAATTTGATTTAGTATAAAATTAAATAAGTGAAATCATCAGTACATTAACAATAAAATATTATATATTATTTTTCTGTAATCATTTTATGTCTATAGATTAATGACATATAAAAGGAGAACTTTGATCTGGTAAATTTTTTCTACTTATGCCATACCTTTTGAATAGAAACAGTGGGTTTGAAAATTTTATGTCTATAGATTAATGATATATAAAAGGACAATCATTATTGTAATTTTTTTTACTTTCCCATATCTTTTGAATAATTATTATTTTATCATAAAGTTTTATTTATATTTATTCTTATTATGTTAATAAAATGTTTTATTATTAAAACTTACATATCATATCTTACATATAATTATATATAAAATTTTAATTTTGGAAAGTTTAGTTTGAAATTATATAGTAATTAATCATTTATTTAATGGGTATAGTTTTTTTTGGTTTAATACCTATTTTGGTCCCTACTTTTATGAGTTTGGTTCAAAATGATCCTACCTTTTAAAAAAGTTCAGTAAGGTCCCATAATTTGTTAAAAAATGTTCAGTCTGGTCCTTTTCGCTCACACCGTTAAAAACCTAACGGTACAAATGCCACCTGGCGTAACCTTGTTGAGTTGTCAAGTTTGATGAAGACCTGGAACTTATGTAAATATTAAAAAAAAAAATTTAAAATGACACATCAGCTTCCACCTCCACCAGCTTCCCAAGCACGCCTCTCCCTGCCACTCTGATTCCGTCGGCTCCCACCTCCACTTCCACTCCGACTCCGATGAAGAGGGATACAAATATCAGAGCAAAACCCTCTTATTTTTCACTCTCACACGCCCTAATCTCTTTGTGCACAGAAACTCTGGAAACCCCAAATCCCCAAAACTCAGAAACTCTGTAAACCCCAAATCCCAGAAACTCAGTCTTTGCTGGAAAATGGAGAATAAGCTTTATTTGAACCGAAATCTCGCCGAAGAAGATGCGTCGCTGATTCGATTTCTAGGGTTTCGATTTCTTAACATTTTTCATCATGCTTTTAATGTCTCAGTAATTAGTGCAATTTCTTTTTATGTGTGGACTCATTCATGGAATGTACTTTAATAAACCCAAATGTACAGGTGAACTCAAAATTGCAAAAATAACATTGTTAATTTCCTTTAACATCAGTTATGTGGATATGAAGCCTCACATTATAGAATTGGCTGGAGAGGGAGAGGGAGAGGGAGAGGGGGAGGGGGAGGGGGAGGAAGAAGGAGACAACGACCTTTAATGTCACATGGGAAAAAACCTAAATTCACAGTAAAGGTGGAAGATGAAGCTGATGTGTCGTTTTAAATTTTTTTTAATATTTACACAGTGTAACATCAATGTATTCATCAAACTTGACAACTCAATAAGGTTGTGCCACGATGGTATTTGCTCCGTTAGATTTTAAACGGTGTGAGCGAAAAGGACCAGACTGAACCTTTTTTAACAAATTACGGGGTCTTATTGAATTTTTTTAAAAGGTAGGATCATTTTGAACCAAACCCATAAAAGTAGGGACCAAAATAGGTATTAAACCTTTTTTTTTTCCTACAATACAAAGCTACAAAATAAGAGATGTACAGTTTCTATCATCTGAAGCATAAGATTATTTTCAATATGGTTCATAATAGTAATATATAATTTGTAAAGGCTGTGACTTTCAACATGATCTTAAAGGAAAAATTTATTTTTATGAAGAAACTAATCAATTTGATTTAGTATAAAATTAAATAAGTGAAATCATCAGTACATTAACAATAAAATATTATATATTATTTTTCTGTAATCATTTTATGTCTATAGATTAATGATATATAAAAGGACGACTTTGACCCGGTAAATTTTTTTTACTTATGTCATACCTTTTGAATAGAAACAATGGGTTTGATCTCGCTCAGCGGAGAGTTCGTTCAACTAGAAGTGTTCTGCTCGCTCAGCGAGACTGCATAATTCTGCGGCACTAAAACTAGGTTTTCTCTAATTTTGAGCAGTTAATTTTCGTTCTCTTTTCTAGGTTTTCTCTAGTTTTGTGATCACACAGAATTTCTGCTCTTGCATGTGTTTGAAGTCTCCTTCTCATAATTGTTAGTTCCATTTAAGTTCTAAAAGTAATTTCCTATCACCAGTTGGTGATTTGTAGGTGTTTCTAGAAATTCCTTGCGGTGCAAGGCAAGATCGAACTAATTCTAGAGCAGTGCAAGTTTGATTGAGGTAAGGGAAGCTAGATTTACCTTAATTTGTAATTGAAGTTTGTGTGCGTAATGAATTTATGTGTATTGTGTTATTTGAATTGAATTGTTTTAGGGTAGACGTTTTATGTGTAAATTGTCTATTTAGAGTATGGATTGATGAATGATGTTTATGAACTGAATTAGATGATGTTTGGACTATGATGGAATGTATTACATGTTAGAAAATCTGTGATAAGAAGGTTTGGTGATGAGTAGAGATAGTTTACATTTGATTTTTGGTGAGTTTTGAGGAAGTAGAATAGTGAAATTTTGATTTGGGGGTTGGGCACTCAAACGGTTAGTTGTAATAGTTTACGTAGGTCATTTGGGGCTTGCTAGAATCTCTAAGTTGTTCAAAATTATGCCAAGAGTAGTAGAATGAGATTTGGGTTCCTAGGTTGATGAATTGTGTGTTTTGGAGGGGGAATTGGTTAGTGATGACTTTAGAATGAGGTTAGAAAGGTTTAGACACACTTAGTCAAGTAAAATTAGGTATATAACACGATCTAGGAGGATTAGAAGTTGGGAAAAATAGTTGGAATTGGTAAATTTAGAGTAGGTTGCGTAATTCTATAGATTATGTGCTGCAAATTTTGTATACTCGCTGAGCGAGTGGGGTCGCTCAACGAGTGGTTGTAGAGGTTGGCTTACTATCTAAGGATTCACATAGCGAGAAGATGAGTTAAGCGAATGGTTGAGGTCTAGGAGCACTATGAGTTTTATTTGATCAGCGAATGGGGCCACTCAACGAGAGAGTTGGGTGTTTGGGCCATTGTTTGGACTTTCGCATAGCGAACTAGGGTGCTAAGCGAAAGGTTGGGGTCTGATACCACTGGAGATTTTATTCGCACAACGAGTAGTGTTGCTGAGCGAGTGGTTTAGAGGCTAGGGTTACTATCAGTGGATTCACGTAGCGAGTTGGGTCGCTGTGCGAATAAAGCCTGTGGTCGCTTAGTGAGTGGGTGCACTGAGCGACTGTCCGAAGTTATCATGCTTTTTTTTCTCCCTTGTTTCCTTATTGGTTGAAGTAATGAAATTGATTTGTTTGTGGATAATGTATGATTATGTGTGAGTATTATATGAGTACGAAAGTAAGGTTTATGGTTTCAAATAGTGTGGAAGAGAATTTCAAGAAGGAATTTCTCAGTAGTGATTGACAAGTTTGTAAGTATGAATATGGGAAGCTCAGTCTTGGGGTTCATTCTAACATTCTAATGGTCACCTATTCTCAAGTAGAGAGGGGTGAGACATGTCGTGAGAATAGTAGGAGGTCATAACCTAGGGGCTTTTCCTTGGCCTCAGGTGAGTGATAACGGACTAACCTTGTGTGGTAGCTTGGGGTGGGTCAGTTGTTTCACCATAACAAGTGCATGAACTGCCATAGCTACATATTCATACTAATCTGGATGGTCAAGTCAAGGGTTGGTTAAATTTAAAGTTAGTTTGGTTTGATAGGAGTGTGTTATCTTACTTGAAAGTTTAATTGTATTCATATATCATTACTTGTTTTTCTTCTAGCTTACCCTTCTATCTGTGTTTGTGTTGTATGTTTTCTTTGTTTGCTCTCCTTGCTATGATCATCTTGTGGGTGTGAGTAGAGGGAGATGAGGTATCCTTGGAGCAGGCTCTTGATGGAGGAGATGTTGTGGAGTAGTTATATTCATAGTGGTAGTTGTAAATAGTTTTGGTATAGGTTGTTTGTATATAAAGTTTAAATTTGATAGTTATTTTAGGATGATTGTAAGATTTTACTTTATATGATGGTTAATATTTGTTTTATCATATCCTTACTGTGATGACTTTTTTGTATAGTATTATACTATATTTTTGGGATCTTAAAGTTATTATCTAAAAGTAGATTTTAAGATAGGTGAGATACGAGTGAATTGAACCAATTTAATGTATTTTTTATAAAAAATTATAAGTCATTAAGAAAATTTAATAATTTAAATCTTTTAAGTAACAGAGAATGAATATTAATAAGTGTGTCTTTTCTAATAAAATATTGTGTGTATTTATAGAACTTTTAGACCATGTGACTCATGTGATAAAATTAATAATATAAAGAGAATATCAATTAATATTGACAAATATAATAAATTACCATATATATAATACCCCTTACCTAATTTATCAAATATTTTGTAAATATATGGTATTATGAAATATTACGATATAATCAAACTGCGGCTTTGCCAAGTTTTGCTAAGTGTTGCTAGCCTAGGTAGAGGCTTGTCTTGCCTAGTTAAAGATAACTTTATTGGTGATTATAGAGCATTAATGAGGGATTTTTCTTCAATGTTGCAATGATTGTTCTAAGATATGAAACTTCTCATTCAAATTCCTTTCACAACATACATAATTCATATTCATAACCAAGTTATAATCCATCAGGCATCACAAATTCATAATAAACATACATAGAATCCATAATAAACCACTTTAAACAACAAAGGATAAACAAATCATAGAAAACCACATTGGCTCTCACATTGACGCTCTACACAAAACCCCTTGCAAATTATCTTGTTTATCGAGATCAACCTATTGCTCAATGAAGTATGATGAAAAAGGTTCCAAACCTATAGTATAAAGTGATGTTCAATTGTACTTGTCACCATTATCATAAATGGCCACTCAACGGTCTGAAGGACAACATTTTAGGCTTGCACACCCAAGTTGCGCTTAGTGCCACACCAGCATCGCTCAATGCCGTGATTTAGGGAACTAGAGACCTATTCAGAAGAACAAATTGGTATTTCTTGTCGGAACAATCGGTACCGTTATAGACTCGCGCAGGGGAATGAAATATAGATAGCGGAAAGCGTGTTCAGTCGTATTAAGATGGTCTATTTTAGAAAATTAATTTTATTAGAGAACATTTATCTAACAATTGATATGCAAAAAATGTAAAGAGGGTAGGGAGTAGAAAAATTCAACACAGAATTTTTATCCTGGTTCGAATCAAAAGATTTCACGTCCAGTTGTTAATCACTATAAAAAGTGATTAACGTTTTCACTAAAAATCAGTTTCAAAGATTACAATGGAATGAAAGAATAGAATGATAAAACCTTCCTTGGACGAATGAACCGGAAGGGTGCTTCTTTCGACCAATGAACCGGAAGCAGGAATCTACACTTTCCTTCGACCAATGAACCAGAACAATGTAGATAAAATCTTTCTTCGACAAACGAACCGGAAGATGACAACCTTGCCAACTCGAAGAGAACCGCTCCGACCTTTCACCCACAAAGCGCAAGCTTCTCCTATTCAAGAGATCAGGCAAAACACTTGAACTAGCTTTTTTGAACTTCCTCAAACAAACTGTATTCTCAAAAAGCTCAGAGTTAACCCTCTAAGGGTTTTGGAACAACTATATAAAGGCAACTGGTCTTAGTTTCAAAAGGCAGATTACAACTGCCACCGATATAATCGATTATTGTTAGTGATAATCGATTATTTAAGTCCGTTACAGGGTTTTTCAATAAGTGATAATCGATTATCCTAAGAAACAATCGACTATTCTAGAGACTTGTGCAGTTCTCATCAGGACTAGTTGATAATCGATTATATGAAGGAATAATCGATTATTCCATAGCGAAATGCTTTTTTAAGAATGCTCATGATAATCAATTATAGCTTCACATAATCGATTAAATGCGTAACTTAACTAAAGATATGAGATTTTCTAAGTATTACATATTCAAAGACTTTCCTAATACATTTATATTCTACAAAGTGCTTTTAAAACAATCTTAACAACTTCTTTAAGTCTATCTTCTTGCAACATCATCAAAATCATTTATTTTCAAATTTATCAATGCTCCTCATTGGTAACAATCTCCCCCTTTTTTATGATGATAAAAAATACTTGTTTAAAAGCAACTTTGGTTAGTCTAAAAAAATACAAGTTGATAGACAACAAGAAAGTTAGCAGTAAATGCACTACTTCTCCCCCTTTTTGATCATAAGCAAAAAGATAAATGAAAATGCTGCTCTTTAATATGATCTCCCCCTCAACTAAACAATGTATGTACTAAAATAAGAGATCTATTTATTCATGAAAAGAAAGGTTACATTTTTCCTCGTAAAGAAGAACATAAAACATAGAGTCAAAACAAACAATCATCAAAGTATACTAACATTAAATCGTAAATCTAAAATTCAAGACTGGGTGGTCTTTCTGGAGGTTGAAGATTAAAGTCATTTTCAGTGTTTCCAAGACGAGTATCAAGGTCATTGAACTGGTCGATCACATATTCTTAATGATTTTGTTGCCACTCATATATCTATTCAAAGTGAGCTTGTTGAGCAAGACGCATATCCTCCAATTGTTTAGATAGGTTTGCAAAATGCTCCTCCATAGTTAGTGAGGAAGAGGAAGGCATTTGAGAAGGACCGACATCAGCAGGATCAACAACTTGGACTGGGTCAACCATATAAGTGTCCATATCATCATTGTCATCATCTTGGTGATCATCATCCTTGTGAATGATCACGCGGCCACGAGCAACAAATCCCATTTGGCGAAATGTTGTCTCACCAATCTCAGTTCCAATTGCTTGAATGGCTTGAGTGAGTTCGCCTTCAACACTTACGCCTTTGTATTCTAAAATTCGAGAGATGAGAACTACATATGGAAAATGATAAGAATTATATTTCTTGGCCTTCAACATGGTGTCAGAGATGAGTGCTGGCCAATCAATGTGAATGTGATTTAAAATCCCATACAAGAGTAGAAGATCTTGCTCCAAACATTGAGCATGGTTAGTGGCACGAGGACATAGAAGCCACATAATTAAGTAGTGCATCATCCGTTCTTCAACCTTGAATCCACCAACTAGCAGCTGTCGACAATTGGTTTGTTGTTCAGGATGATGCAAGAAGGATTGAAAGGCGAGGAGACGATTAAAGTTCGGGATGCCAAGATGGACTTTGACAGCATCATCCCAGATTGTTAGTTGTGTGACATTCGTCCAGACGTCATCATCCAAAATGATTGGGACTCCTTTCACTTTTGTTGTGATGATTCCGTCACAATAATGCAGATTGAAGTAGAAGACACGGATGAAATCGGGGTAGATGCACCCCTTTTGCTCCACGAGATGAGTAATTCCTTGAGCACCAAACAGATCTGGAAATTGAAAACCATAAAATCAATAAAAATCAAGGCATATGAACTTTACCGCTATGATACGTCGTTCTTGCCAAAAATGGACATAATCCGCATGTTTTTCTTGATCCGAAATCCACCCATCAATAGTTGCAGGACAGGGTCTAGAAGAAGAAGATGCACTAGTGGTTCTCCTACGGTTTCTTCTCGATTCTGCCATGAAAGAAATGGACAGAGGGAAACTTGGAAAGAATGGAGAGAAATGAAGAAAACTGGTTCATATTAGAATTGAGCAGAGTTTTGGGTGCAAAGGAGTGACCATTAATCGATTATAGGGGGCTATTTATAAGAAAAATCAAGAAACTAGCCGTTTTGAGCCGTTTATGGTCGTTAGGATTCGCTGCAACAACTCTATTTTAGAAACTATTCGCGTGATATTTGATTATCTGTTGAAAGAGTCACTTTCCAAAAATTGTATGATAATCGATTATAGATAAAGATAATCGATTATCTGTTCATAAGTGTCCAGATTTGGGTTTGAGTGAGAATAATCAATTTTTCTAAGGGATAATCGATTATCTGAGATTAGAGGCTTTTGCCAAAGCCAAAAATAATCGACTAATCTCGTGTGATAATCGATTAAAAATGTTAAGCTTACGAGAATTGTGAAAAATTTCAGAAATCTTGAGCCTAAGACATATCTAACTCTCCTAACTCTTTTCTAGGCTCATAGAATCTATCTTTAGGCAGTGCCTTTGTAAAGATATCAGATAATTAATGTGAAGTATCAATGTATTCTATTTGGCAATCTCCCTTCCGAAAATGATCTTTCAAGAAATGATGTCTAATCTCAATATGCTTTGTTCTTGAGTGCATTATGGGGTTCTTGGTTAGGTTTATAACACTAGTGTTATCACATTTCAGAGGAATGTGATCAAGGAAGTTATCAAAGTCCTTCAATTGTTGTTTCATCCATAAAATTTGGGCACAACAATTGTCAGCAGCAATGTATTCAGCTTCAGTGATAGACAAGGCTACACAAGCTTGTTTCTTTGAGTGCCAAGACACTAAAGAACAACCCAGAAAATGACAAGTTCCACTGGTACTTTTCCTATCAATTTTATAGCCACCATAATCTACATCAGAATAATCTATTAAACTAGGTGAAGCATCAGAAGGGTACCAAAGTCCAAAAGATGTGGTTCCTTTAAGGTATTTCAAAATCCTTTCAACAACAATTAAATGAGATTCCTTAGGATTAGCTTGGTACCTAGCACACACACATACACTTTGCATAATGTCTGGTCTACTAGCAGTTAAATACAGTAAAGATCCTATCATTCTTCTAAACATGGTTTCATTTACTCCTTCACCAGATTCATCCTTATCTAAGCAACAAGAGGTTACCATCAGTGTGTTGACTTCTTTACAAGTATCCATACCAAACTTCTTAAGCACTTCTCTACAATATTTAGTTTGGGAGACAAAGGTTCCCCCATCCATTTGCTTTATTTGCAGTCCTAAGAAGAAATTCAGCTCACCCATCATAGACATCTCAAACTCACCTTGCATTATATGTGCAAATCCTACACAATGAATCATCTGTAGACCCAAAAATAATATCATCAACGTACACTTGAACAATCAAGATGCGTTTTCCTACTTTCTTAATAAACAAGGTTGAATCAACCTTTCCTCTACAAAAAATATTCTCAATCAAGAAGGTACTAAGTCTTTCATACCAAGACCTAGGTGCCTGTTTAAGACCATACAAGGCCTTTTTCAATTTATAAACATGATCAAGATATTTAAAATCCTCAAAACCAGGAGGTTGACTAACATAAACCTCTTCTTTTATGAAACCATTCAAAAATGCACTTTTCACATCCATTTGATACAATTTAAACTTTATCAAAGATGCATAAGCAAGTAACAATCTAATTGCTTCTAACCTGCTACCGGGGCATAAGTTTCATCATAGTTTATACCTTCCTCTTGACAATAGCCCTTTACAACTAGCCTTTCTTTGTTCTTTGTGATGTTTCCTTCTTCATCAAGCTTGTTTCTAAACACCCACTTTGTTCTAATGATTTGATAATCATCTTGTTTCGGAATGAGTTCCCAAACATCATTCCTTTCAAATTGACTCAACTCCTCTTGCATGGCAACACACCATTTATCATCTTGAAGAGTTTCCTTTATGTTCTTAGGTTCTATTTGAGATACAAAAGCTATTGTTAAGCAGAAATTATTAAGATTATGTGTAGTAGTTACCCCTTTTCATATATCTCCAATGATGTTGTCCAGAGAAAGTCCTCTTGGTTGTTGATAAATTTTAGGATCAACCACTTGATGATTATCTTGAGTTTGTGGAGGATAGTTTTCATTTAGATACATCTCTTCAAGAGCTTCCCTTAAATAATCATCATCACATGTAATTGGTTTATTTGACTCAAGGTCCACAATTTCATCAAAGACAACATGCATTAATTCTTCAATTATCAAGGTTCTTCTATTAAACACCCTATATGCTTTGCTAGTTAAAGAATAACCTAAAAAGATTGCTTCATCAGATTTAGCATCAAATTTACCTAGATTATCTTTACCATTATTCAAAACAAAGCATTTGAATCCAAAGATTTTCAAATGAGACACATTTGATTTTCTACTATTAAACAGTTCATAGGGAGTTAGCTTAAGAATAGGCCTAATAAGCATCATGTTCAACACATAACAAGCAGTACTATCTGCATCAGCCCAAACATATTTTGGTACATTAGATTCATTTAAAAGAGTCCTATCCAATTCTTCTAATGATCTATTTTTTCTTTCAACAACACCATTTTGTTGGGGAGTTCTTGGTGCAGAAAAATTATGAGCAATTCCATGTTCTTCAATAAACTTTTCAAAAGATTCATTTTCAAATTCACCACCATGATCACTTCTCAAAGTTTTGATTTTCAAATCCTTTTATTTTGAACACGTTTTGCAAATGATTTGAATGCTTTAAAAGCTTCACTTTTCAACGTTAAAAAGAAGGTTCAAGTAAACCTAGTATAATCATCAACAATTACAAGAGCATAGTAGTTTCCACCAAAACTTTTAATTCTAGATGGACCAAATAAGTTCATATGCAAAAGTTCTAAAGGTTTTAATGTAGAAATCATGCTTTTAGATGAAAATGAGGATATGGTTTGTTTTCCCTTTTGACATGTAGAGCATATTTTGTCTTTTTCAAATTTTAATTTAGGAAAATCAATCACAAGATCTTTTGAAATCAATTTATTCAAATGTTTCATATGAATATGTGCAGCTCTTTTATGCCACAGCCAAGGATTTTCCTCTTTAGCAACTAAACATGTTATATTATGACTAAATGAACTTTCAATATCAATCAAGTAAATGTTATTATGCCTAACACCTTGCAAAGAAATATCAGTAGAATTTTAAAGTATACACTGCATTTATCACTTTCAAAATTTACCTTGAGACCCTTGTCACATAATTGGCTTATACTTAGGAGGTTGTGTTTGAGACCTTCAACATATAACACATCCTTTAATGTTAGTGTGTTCTCCTCCAATGTCTCCAGTTCCAATGATTCTACCTTTGTTGTTATGCCCATAGGTCACAAATCCTTACTTTTTCTTCTCAAAAGATATGAACCTTTTCTTGTCACCGGTCATGTGTCTTGAACAACCACTGTCAAGATACCACAGTGACTTCTTTGACTTAGTAGGTTCCTACAAAACAAATTAGCAAGATATACATCATTTCACAACTTTAACCCATGCATATTTACCATTTGGAACACCAAAATGTTTAATGTTGCATTTGTTTGAGGTATGACCATGTTTCATGCAGTAAAAACAACAAACCTCATGCACTTTATTTTTCACAAAAGTCCCTTTTTCTACCCGAACTCTACGAGTTCTTTTCACTTTAGAATTTTTGTGTTGATGCATGTTTTCATTTCTAGCATTGCTTCTTTTAAAGTTTGTTTTAGCATGTGAATTAGGCTTGGTTGCCTTTGCAAGTATGTTCTCAAGAATGTCAATATCAAACATATGACTCTCACACGATAGACATTCAACAGGTTGTACAACAACATTAGATTCAAATAATTTAGTTTCTAGATTACTAACTTTGTTTCTCAAAACAACTTCGTCATCTAGCACTTTTTCATACTTCAATTTCAATTCATTATGCTATTTCTTTAACCTTTTATGAGCATCATCAAGTTTTTCATATTCATTTAACAAATCAAGAAATGTCTTTCGTAAATCAAATTCATCATTGGACTCAAAACTAGAATCACTTACTTGGCTTCCAGCATCTTCTGAGTCTGCCATTAAGCACAGATTAGCTTCTTCATATGAATCGCTTGAGCTTGAAGAACTAGAAGCATTTTCTTCCCAAGCTATGTAAGCTTTCTTCTTCTTTGGAAACTTTCTTTCCTTCTTTTCTTCACTTTTCCTATTCTTAGGACAATCAGTCTTCACATGTCCTCTTTCTCCATATCCATAGCATTTAACACTTGATGGAGATCCTTGATTATCTTTCCTTTCTCCACGGTATTTGTCTTTTACTTTTGCTCTCACAAATTTAGCAAACTTCTTAATCATAAGGCTCATGTTTTCCTCATCGTCATCGGAATCATCATCCTCAATTCTTTTAGAACTTTTTCCTCATGAGATTTCAGACTTGAAGGCAAGCGTCTTTCTTTTGCCTTGATATTCTTTTGCACTTAATCTTCTCAACTCAAGCTTGTGCTCACGAAGCTTTCCAAAGAGAACTGTCATTGACATTTGAGTAAGATTTTGAGACTTCGAGATGGTAGTCACCTTTGGTTGCCAAGACATGTCCAATGATTTCAAAATTTTAACATTTAATTCATCAGTATCAAATGTCTTACCCAACCCTCACAAGTGGTTCACTATGTGAGTGAAACACTTCTGGACATCCGAAATTGTTTCTCCAAGTTGCATTCTGAACATCTCATACTCTTGGATGAGTGTGTTCTTCCTTGCATGTTTCACGTCCTCTGTACCCTCATGTGTGACTCTGAGGACTTCCCACATCTCATGTGGTGTCTCACACTGAAATTCTATAAAATTCATCAAGTAACACAACAGATGAAATAATATTACGAGCCTTAATATTAAATTGGGCTCTTCTATTTTCCTCAGCAGTTCAATTAAAGTATGATTTTTTTTTACTTCTACACCATCAACAATACTTTTTGGAATATAAGGACCATTTTTTAAAGCTTCCAAGATGCCTCTATGAACAGACCCCATAAAAATTTCCATTATGACTTTCCAGAATGCATAGTTATTGATGGACAAATTTATGATCACCAAAATATGATGTCACAAACTTGTTTTACAATCGGCAAGTATGACCGAATCGTTCAAGTAATAAACTTGGTAAGACCAAGTATCGTTCTCCCAAAGGACTCACGGCCTAGTTTAGTTGTGTGGTTTGTTGATTAGCTAAGACTTAAGAACGAAATAATTGGATTGTATTATGCAAAAGACGAAAATAAACATGTATGCATGAAGTTTTGATCAATGGCAAAAGCAAAAGACAAGCACTTTCAATGAAATATATATATGAATATGTTGTTGGGGGTCAATTTCATCTTATCCACTCTCATATATTTTAGGAATTCAACATTCAAATCATCATTGTTAATGCCACTCTCTAAATTACCTTGTCAAGAAGGCCTATCCCTAATTACGAGTTCATACGATTCCTAGCATTCCTAATAATTAGTTCTCTTAGCACAGGAGCTTAACGACAACCAATATAATATTGGGAGAGATTCCCCGGATCTAGACTTCCCCGTATGTTCCCGTATCGACAAAATCAATAATCATGCATTGAATGAGTTAAACAAAGCAAGCATTAAGCAAAGAGCAAAAACCCTAACTAATGATGAAAGAAAGCATAAATCTTAGATTAAGATGCAAGCACAAATTCCATATATGAGAGCTTCAAAAGATTACATTGATTCCCCAACAAACATACAAGGTTTAGTTCACCATATTCATGGTGAACCTAGATGAACAATAATGAAAGAATGAAAGATAAAACCCTAGAAAGGTGAAGAGGTAGCCTGAGCATCCAAGATCCTCCTTCAAAGGAGTGGAAGAGAGAGTGTTTGCTTCGTCTTTGCCAAAGATACAAATCTTAGGACGTCCTAAAGCTTATATACGACTCTAAAATTACAGAAAATCTAGGCCCAAGCCCATAAGTGTGCCACTCAGCAGTAAAGTACCGCTCAACTGTGAGTGCGTGAGTCGTTTCTTCCCCTCAGCGGCCATTTTGCCCCTCACCGGACCTCCCGTAAACTCCTGAGTGCCGCTCAGCGGTAAACTGCCGCTGAGCGGTACCTGCGGCTTCTCCTTTTGCACTTTTTGGCGTCTTTTCTGATTTCATCTCTCTCCTTCTTCACTTCTTTCACTAAATTCACCTTAAAACCTGCACAAAAACACTGAAATCAAGCATAAACCTGTCCAGCTCTCTTATTTATGAAAATATAGATAAAAGCATGATTTCAAGCTAGTTTCTAAGTATAAAGGTTGCTTTTTGTATCAATTTTAAGCATGAAAATAACAGTTTTTGAACTGTTATCACAACCCCAAACTTAGAACTTTGCTTGTCCTCAAGCAAACAAGATGTAACTCAATCTTTAACCAATTCATATGATAGTTCACTCATTCAAAAACCCTCTTTTTCAAGATAAGTAAAAAACTTCAATCAAACTTATGACCAAGAGTTCAATCAAGATGTGCACATGCTTTAGTGTTTCACAAAATTATTTAAATTCCAACAAATGCTATTTTTCATGAATGATCAATCAATTAAGCATGGATGTTCATGTGTTCATGGAATATTTCCTCACTAGGTAAAGTGTTTCACTCACACACAAGTGTATAAGAGGTAATCACTCATTCACTCTACTATCACAATGTCACATGAATCAACTTTGCCTTTCATTTTACCACAATCAAAAACATTCACAAGCATGCATAATCACAAGGACTTTTCAATGGCTTATAATGTGGCTGGGCTAACAAGAAAATTGGTTTTTCTGGATCACAAAATCCTTGAGTTAAGAGAATCATAACCACACAATTATTCTTATTCTTCCCAACTTGCCTTTGCATTTGCATTGAGCTTTGCTTCTTTTTCTTTTCTATTCTTTTTCTTTTTCTTTGCATATTCTTACTTTTTAGCTCTTAGCTCAATGCTTTTCATATTTTCCCAACAACCCCAAACTTGAACATTTAACAATACCACACAAGATCTTCTACTTAACTCAAGGTAAAGATTTTCAATCAAGGGTTTTCAGTGTATGTTCAAGGCTAAGGGTTCAAAGGATAGAACACAAAGTGTTCTCTTTTAGTGGGCTAACTTTATGAATTTGGCCAATAAAAAGGGTTCCAACAAACGGCCTTGATCACATGATGCAAAACAAGCAATTGATTCAATCATAGAAAACCTGGGCAAAATCATTCATGTTTCCAAAGTAATAGCATTCAACAATAACAACTCTGGAGCTCAAAACCTCACATATAAGCTCATTCACATTTGACATACACATCCTGCTTAATTTCACAATCACAATCATGATATCCTGCATTTGTTCACAAAGCTTGTGAATCACCTGTATAAGCATTTTATGTGCACATCTATCTCAACATCAATCAATCAATAAGCATCATCAAGCATTACTTATCAAACAATCACAGTTAATAGCAAACCATCACACAAACCAGGTTTCCAATAGAGTACATCAAACCCTAATCTAAAAACAAAAACAAATAAGTTCAAAAAACTTTAAACCAACAAAAGCATAAGCATATGATAGCATTCATCAGCAAATGCTATCTCAGCTCCTCATCAGTCTGAGCTGTCCTCTGTATCTTCCTCTTCCTTCTCATCTTCATCATCTTCAAATACATCATCATCATCAGCATCATCTTCTTCCGTCTCTCTAGCTGAAGCTTCAGCTGCTCCAGCTCCTCCTCCATGCACTGGCTCCTCTGGCCAAGCTACCACATTATGAAATTCATCCATAGTCCACCTGTGGGCCGGAGGTGTATCATACATCCCCACAATCATCTCAGCAATAGCCACCTGCCCTCTGTGAATGGACTGCAACTAAGCACCTATAAGAGACATATACATGTCCCTCATCTGGAATGGTCCTGCTTCATGTGTCTCAGCAGATGTCTGGCTCTGTGTTGGCCCTCTCTCTCTACGAGCACGGCGTGGTGGAACTGGCTGAGCTGCCTCCTCACCTCCACAATACTGTCTGTAATAAGCCTCATCAATGGCTTTTCTTGGCCTTTCAAATGGTGGAACAGAAGTATCCAGCTAGCTTGCAAAGGTGAGTAATCAAGGAGGGATGTCCTAGTGGTGCTTTATTGTTTGAGGTATTGGCGCACACACTAATCTCATCAGCTATCACCTGCCCAATGTTAACATTTAAGTTTCTGATAGCACAGTAGATGAATAGTGCCCTGTTGAGAGTAATATCTGACACATGTGAACATGGGTGAATGATGGCATGAGAAAATGCCATCCAATACTTTGCAAGAGGAGTCAAATCTGTCCTCCTAATGTTAACCACTGAGCCAGATCTATTCCTTTGGAAGTGTCCTCCTGGTATACATAGTACTCTCTCCACATCCTCATAATCAGCACCTTCCTCCATGCAAAGAGCAAACTGGCACTGCTCACCAGCCCACACAGTGTCCATGAAGTTATTGATAGAATCAGGATCATACCTGATAGCATGGCCTCTGACATAGCCCAAATAATTCTCAGCTGGATAATCACCAATCTTCTTTGCATTGCTGTAGAATTCCTTTACCACAGCTATGTTGGCAGGTGCAGGATAGGTGGCTAGCTTTCCCCAGTCATTCCCTAACACTTGCTCTCCAAATTGAGGAGCAAAATTAAGTATCATTCCAATCTCTCTCTCCATCAGAAGTCTCCCGTCCTGAACCACCCTAAAGTGCTTCTCATGTTTCCTAGAGAGGAACCTGCTAGAGTGGGGTTGCTCTGGTTCCTTTTCCTTTCTCTTGGTTGCCATGGTTTTCAATCTCTTTCCTGAAAAGGATGTCATTCCTGCATTCAAACACAAATACAAAACCACAGAACATGATGTTAATCATTAGTAAACACAGAACACAACTCCTTTTGAAGCTAAACCACCGCTGAGGGCCAGAATTTCCCCTCAGCGCCACCAGTGCCACAGTCCAGAACGCAAAAATTCAAGAAAAACCAATTCTGGCAGAGTGCCGCTCAGCGGCAGTTTACCCCTCAGCGGTAACTCTGCAGAATTTTGAAAATCTTCCTTTAAAGCTGTCCTAACTCCACCCAAATGCAATTTTCAGTTTTCCAGTTCATAATTATGCAGTTTAATCGGTTCAAACATCAATTATATCATCAAATCATGCATAGAAGTCAAAACCCCTAAATATTCATGCTTTGACAATCACATTCAACATCAAGAACCCTAGAATGAACAAAATGCATTTTACTTACTTGGGTGGAGATACTAGATGCAATGAGAATGCTTCCAAGCTAATACTCTCTTCCAACCCCAAACTTTGATGGCACACTAGTGAAAAAGTGAGTGGAAGAGAAATTTTCTTAAGAGGGAAGAGTGAAAAGATGTGGAAAACCTTGGAAAAGGTATGTGGGAGTGTTTGTGCAGAGAAGAGTCTGAAAGTATGAGCAAATGCGCAGCTTAGGGTATAAAAATACCCTAATGGGCTCGGGTCCCGCTAAGGGGAACTAAAGCCCATCTGCAAGAGTACCGCTCAGCGGCACTTTCGTGAAGTGCTCTTCTCCTTCTTTTCTTAACCTACGTGCCTCCTAGACATGCCCCTCACTGGTTCCCTGTAATTCAATGTTTAAAATCCTTATCCAAACCCTAACTAAAATAAAACAAACAAAAACAATCAATCAACTGGGTTGCCTCCCAGGTAGCGCTTGTTTAACGTCACGAGCCTGACCCAAAATCCACCAACACCCATCAGTAGGTGTTTAAAATCTCACCAACACCCATCAGTAGGTGTTTAAAATCTCACCAACACCCATCAGTAGGTGTTACCACTTAGCATCCTTCAGTAGATGCTATGTTCAGCAATATAATGTTCAACATATTTAAAGATTACAAACCAAAGTAAAATTTAAAAGTTCTAAAATCACTGGGTTGCCTCCCAGCAAGCGCTCTTTTAATGTCATTAGCTTGACCCAGTAAGCTCAAGTTCCTGCTTTATAGTTGATGTTGTCATCCCACAAACTCCTCAGCTGTTTCCTGTGAACTGTTTTGGTCCTTCTAGAATGTGGAGACTCTATCTCTATCATCTCCTTCTCTTTAAAGCCCTTTACAACCCACAACTTGTTCTTGATTCTTACAGGTGTGCCAAGTTGGGGTCTTCTTTTCTCCCAGTCACCAGGAATTTCTCCTCGTCTTCCAATCTTTTCTTCCATGTGTACCTGAAACAACAAACAATGGTTACCTGCAACCTTGGGCTTTTCATCTTTATGGCTAGTCATGTGTGCATCTTGAAATGCAGCTTTATAACTAGCTTCTTCCTCCTGTGCTTGCGTTTCATCCTTGAAGACGTTTACAACCCCTCTCTCCTCTCGATCCTGGAGCACCACTATACCTTCATTTACATCATTGATACCTCTGGCCGTTTTCATAAATGGTCTTCCAAGTATGATATGTATCTTCTCTGTCTCCATCTTCATCACCACAAAGTCTGCCAAGAACTGAAGTTTGCCAACACAAACTATAATGTCCTCTACAATCCCACATGGCTCCTTTGAAGATCCATCGGCCATTACTAGATTAACCTTTACAGGTTTCACTTTAACATTGCCGATTTGCTCCAGTAAAGAGTAAGGTATCAAGTTAACACTTGAACCTAAATCAAGGAGAGCTTTCTTCACCCTTTTCTTCCCTATGGTACAAGGGATAGAAAAACTGCCTAAGTCTGTTGCTTTAGGAGGGAATGACTCTTTTTTAACAGTTATATACTCCTTTGCCTCATCATTTCTACGTCTCTTCTTTGTCGAGATTTCTTCATTAGATTTAGTGTAAACCGTAATCTGTTGCAGAATCTGTTCCCAAGGTGCATCATTATCCACCATGTTGAATAATTCTGTGAAGTCCAGTTGTTTCCCTTGATGGATTGGAAAATGAAAAGTGCTATTGCTCTCTATTTCTCTTCTCTCTTCTGTATCTAACTCAACTTTCTCATCATCAACACTCTTTACCACCTTGCACTCTTCTTTGGGGTTAACCTCAGTATTAGCCCCAAAATTTCTATTTGGCCTTTCTTCCACCTGTTTGGTGATCTGCCCCATCTGAGTCTCCAAATTTTTTATAGCAGCTTCAGTGCTCTTCTGTGTAGACTCAGTCTTCTGTATGAAATTGTTGAGAGTTTCCTCCATCCTCATGGATCTTTCATTAAGCATAGATAACTGTTGCCATAAGGTGGGTTGTTGCTGCTGCTTATTATATTGACCAGCTTGCCCAGTTTGCCCTTGACCAATACTTGGGTGTGGTTTCCACCCCTGATTGTACCTTCCTTGACGGTACTGATTGGTCATGTAGTTTACATCCTCTACGGCTTCAACTGGAAAGGCACATTGACCATTGATATGGTCGCCTCCACACAATTCGCACAACTGGGTTTGTACCTGTGCAGTAGTTTTCAACTCTTTGGGTAATTGTGCAAGAGTTTTAGTCAGAGTCTCCAACTGTTGAGTTAGAATTTTGTTTTGAGCTAGCAATGCGTCATGTGTTTGTAATTGGAGGACTCCTTTTTGCATAGGAGCTCCTCTCTCACTGTGTAGCTCATTATCACTAGTAGCCATGTTTTCTATAATCTCTGTTGCTTCCTCTGGAGTTTTCCATTTAATATTGCCTCCTGCTGAGGCATCCAACATCATCTTGGTTTGTGAACCAAGCCCTCCAAGGAAAGTTAGGACTACTTCTTGATCTTCAAAGCCATGCGTGGGTGTTTTTCTTAGCAAGCTTTTATACCTGTCCCATGCATGCCCTAGTGATTCTTCCATGCCCTGTTTAAATGAAGAAATCTCTTGCTTGCCTTTTGTCACCTTAGATTGTGGGAAGTACTTGTTTAAAACTTTTGTGACCACTGCTTCCCACTCTGTGAAACTTTCTTCTGGGAAAGAACTCAACCAAAGCTTAGCATTGCCTCCCAATGAGAAAGGAAACAAGCTAAGTTTGATAGCTTCGTCTGGCACCCCATTAATCTTGACTGTGTTGCAAATCTCATTGAAGGTAGTGAGGTGCTCATATGGGCTTTCATGAGATAACCCATTGAATTGGTTGCTTTTCACCAATTGAATCAGTGCTGGTTTAACCTCCATATTAGCTGCATTGACTCTAGGTCTAGCTATATTGTTAAAGTGCTGAGGTCCAGCTATATTGATGTAATCAGCAAGAGTTCTTCTAACATTGTTGTTCTCCATATTTTCTGTGCTATGAACAAAACCTTGTGGTGATGATTGTAAGAGAATTTCTGGAGAAGGGAAAAGTTCTCTAGATGTTCGGATTCTTCTCCTCCGTCTACTCTCGTCTAGACCTTCAAGAAGAGGTTTTGTTGTTTTCTTGCTCCTTGTCCTAAAATAGTCAGAGGATAAAATAAAATAAGATAGAATAAAATAAAATAAAATAAAATCTAATCTAATCAAATCAAATCAAATAAAATCAAATAAGATAAAATAAAATAAAATAAAAACCGAAAAAATAAAAACAGAAAAATAAAAACAGAAATTCAAAAGTAAAGTCAAAGATAATCAATAATCACACAAATTAACTAGTTCAACCACGAGTCCCCGGCAACGGCGCCAAAAACTTGATGGACAAATTTATGATCACCAAAATATGATGTCACAAACTTGTTTTACAATCGGCAAGTATGACCGAATCGTTCAAGTAATAAACTTGGTAAGACCAAGTATCGTTCTCCCAAAGGACTCACGACCTAGTTTAGTTGTGTGGTTTGTTGATTAGCTAAGACTTAAGAACGAAATAATTGGATTGTATTATGCAAAAGACGAAAATAAACATGTATGCATGAAGTTTTGATCAATGGCAAAAGCAAAAGACAAGCACTTTCAATGAAATATATATATATATATATATATATATATATATGAATATGTTGTTGGGGGTCAATTTCATCTTATCCACTCTCATATATTTTAGGAATTCAACATTCAAATCATCATTGTTAATGTCACTCTCTAAATTACCTTGTCAAGAAGGCCTATCCCTAATTACGAGTTCATACGATTCCTAGCATTCCTAATAATTTGTTCTCTTAGCATAGGAGCTTAACGACAACCAATATAATATTGGGAGAGATTCCCCGGATCTAGACTTCCCCGTACATTCCCGTATCGACAAAATCAATAATCATGCATTGAATGAGTTAAACAAAGCAAGCATTAAGCAAAGAGGAAAAACCCTAACTAATGATGAAAGAAAGCATAAGTCTTAGATTAAGATGCAAGCACAAATTCCATATATGAGAGCTTCAAAAGATTGATTCCCCAACAAACATACAAGGTTTAGTTCACCATATTCATGGTGAACCTAGATGAACAATAATGAAAAAATGAAAGATAAAACCCTAGAAAGGTGAAGAGGTAGCCTGAGCATCCAAGATCCTCCTTCAAAGGGGTGGAAGAGAGAGTGTTTGCTTCGTCTTTGCCAAAGATACAAACCCTAGGACGTCCTAAAGCTTATATACTATTCTAAAATTACAGAAAATCTAGGCCCAAGCCCATAAGTGTGCCGCTCAGCGGTAAAGTACCGCTCAGCTGTGAGTGCGTGAGTCGTTTCTTCCCCTCAGCGGCCATTTTGCCCCTCAGCAGACCTCCAGTAAGCTCCTGAGTGCCGCTCAGCGGTAAACTGCCGCTGAGCGGTACCTGCGGCTTCTCCTTTTGCACTTTTTGGTGTCTTTTCTGATTTCATCTCTCTCCTTCTTCACTTCTTTCACTAAATTCACCTTAAAACCTGCACAAAAACACTGAAATCAAGCATAAACCTGTCCAGCTCTCTTTTATTTATGAAAATATAGATAAAAGCATGATTTCAAGCTAGTTTCTAAGTATAAAGGTTGCTTTTTGTATCAATTTTAAGCATGAAAATAACAGTTTTTCAGCTGTTATCAGTTATCACCAGTAAAAAGTGGTGGTCTGTTGATAGAAACACCTTCAGCATACACTTGAGTTTGATGCACTAGTAAAAAAACAACATTTAAACTTGCACAATAAGCCTCGATTTAGGAGAAAGTGAAGCCTATCAGAATGCGGTGGCATATAAGTTGTATTACCTCAGTTTAACATTTAATTCATCAGTTTCAAAGGAACCGAGGCATATAAGTTGTATTACCTCGGTTGCAATTTTAACCGATGGCTAAAACCCTGAAAATTCAACAGCTTTTTAGATCTTGCTTACTGCCTCGGTTTTGTGGTGAACCGAGGTGTATAAGTTGAACGTAATTTCAAAAATGCCATTTTATATTTTTCTTTTATTTATTTCTGAGGTGTATAGGCATCGGTTGCTTTGTTAACTGAGGCATATAGGCATTTATTGCCTCGGTTGCACGCAAAATCGAGGCATATAAGCTTCAGCCCTTATTTCAAAATTTTTAGCCATTTTCTCTTCTTTCTCTTCGAGCTACAAAATTACTGCTTCTTCAACGCCACCCTGTCCATTTCTCTTCATCGTCGCCCTTTGTCGCAACTGTCGTTGTTCTCTCCACAGGTTGTCGCCACCACCGTTGTTCTCTCCAAGGGCTACCCCCATCAGTGTCGCCGCCACTCCGCCGCGAGTCCACTGAGACCCAACTACACCTTTTCAATCCTCTGTTCCACGTTGCTCTGTGTTCGCGTCTTACTCTCATTGTCAGCCCGCCTCCGGTTAGCATCGGATCTCTTCCCGGTTAAAGGTAAGTGCAGCTCGCTTCGTTCCTTTGCTCTCGCTCTCTGTTTTGGTCCTTTGTTTTTTTCGATTAGGGTAAAAGGAAAGAGGGTTGGAGTTGAAAAGACCAGAAATGGTGTTGTTTCGGATGAGGGTGCTCATGGAGGAAGAAAGAAGGGTGAAAATAAAGAGATTGTTGGAGTTAAAACAAAAGAAAAGTGTGTTGTGTTGCATCGTGTTGTTTCTGATATGTTGTTGTTCTTGGTGTGAACTCCTAAATGGCTGAGGATGGCTGAGGATGATTGAGGATGGCTTAGGATGACTGAAAAAATTAAAAAAAAAATATGTTACTGCCTCGGTTTTAAACCGAGGCATAATCCTATTCTTTTTGACTCGGTCCGTAACCGAGGCATAAAACCTACCATTTTTTACCTCGTCTGTATATGCCTCGGTTGTAAAACCGGTGCCTATAAGCAAAAGTAACCGGTGTCATTTCCTCTTACTGCACTAGTGATGACCGACCATTTTCGCAAAAGTTTAAAAAATATCAAAGCAAGCTCTGATACCAATTGTCAGAATAATCGGTACCGTTATAGAGTCGCGCAGCGGAATGAAATATAGATAGTAGAAAGCGTGTTCAGTCAAACTCATATTAAGATGGTCCAATTTAGAAAATTAATTTTCTTAAGAAAAATTATCGAACAGTTGATATGCGCAAAATGTAAAGAGTGTACAGAGTACAAAAATTCAACACAGAATTTTTATCCTAGTTCGAATCAAAAGATTCTACGTCCAGTTGTTAATCACTATAAAAAGTAATTAACGTTTTCACTAAAAATCAGTTTCACAGATTACAATGGACTGAAAGAATAGAATGATAAAACCTTCCTTCGATGAAAAAACTGTGAGGGTGGTTCTTTCTACCAACGAACCGGAAGCAGGAATCTACACTTTCCTTCGACCAACAAATCGAAACAGTGCAGATAAAATCTTCCTTCGACAAACGAACCAGAAGATGACAACCTTGCCAACTCGAAGACAACCACTCCGACCTTTGACCTAAAAAGCCCGAGCTTCTCCTATTCATGAGACCAGGCAAAACACTTGAACTAGCATTTTGGAACTTCCTCAGACAAACTGTATTCTAAAAAAGCTAAGAGTTAACCCTTTAATGGTTTTGGAACAACTATATAAAGGCAACTGGTTTGAGTTTGAAAAAGACAGATTACAACTACCACTGATAATCGATTATTATTAGTGATAATTGATTATTTAAGTCTGTTACAGGGTTTTTCAATAAGTGGTAATCGATTATCCTGAGGAACAATCGATTATTCCAGAGACTTGTGCAGTTCTCATCAGGACCAATTGATAATCGATTATTTGAAGGAATAATCGATTATTCCAGAGCGAAATGTTTTTTCAAGAGTGCTCATGATAATCGATTATAACTTCACATAATCGATTAAATGTGTAATTTAACTAAAGATACGAGATTTTCTAAGTATTACATATTCAAAGACTTTTCTAATACATTTATATTCTACAAAGTGTTTTTAAAACAATTTTAACAGTTTCTTCAAGTCTATCTTCTTGCAGCATCATCAAAATCATTTATCTTCAAATTTATCAATGTTCCTCAATGGTAACATTTATGACTCAGTGCTTTGTTCAAAAACAAGTTTTTGTGTAAAAGTGAATACCAATTTGGACAAATATTGGCTTGATTATCAATCCCTTAACTCAACATCAATTCCAACAAAATCAAGCATCACACAACCATACTACACAAACAATATCGACAATTTCATTAATCTTAAACAACCAAACATGCAAGCGCAAATCTCATAGCCTTAAGTGTCTTAAAACAGCTCTACAAACTCAAATAATTCCTTTTGCTTCTTTAAACCACAGAAACATGGTATTATCTCTAAAAAATTTATTTATATGTTAAAATTTTATTATTAAAATAACCGAGTCTCATTATTTAAAACACATTCACTTATAAGACACTGTTTTTTAAACTCTTACACTAACAATGTTATTTTAATAATAAGAAAATATGAATTTCATTTTAAATATATCTTAGGGATGAATGCAAATTTCCTAAAACTAACTTAGTCATAGAAAAATCTTTAATTTTTATATTTATCATTACAATGTTACCCTTTTAGCCCATAAACATTTGCTTATAAAGCACATATGTCGCATGAAAATGTTTTATAGAATGAAGATGGCCACTTCAAATGCTGTCAGATTTGTTTTCCTAATGCTTTTCCTTATTATTGCATCAGCTTATAAGTCATGCTTTTCTGTCATTTAATATCTGCAATTGTGTTTTGAGGATTAAGCATCTGTTTGATTCTCTTTCTTAATTCTTAATGAGCTTTCTTTTCTAATATAATGTATGGTTTGTGGTTGCAGATATGTGCATGAAATCGGAGGCAAGCAACGTTGTGACTCTGCGTTGCAATACTAAAGAAGATTGTTATATTCATTGTCCAAACTGTGAAGGTTGCGCATGTATTAACCATTTGTCTGATAGATGTTTTACAAATCCTTTTTCTTTTATAAAAAATAAATACATTCAAACACCTTGAATTCCAATGTTGGAAATATTTGTAACATTACATTAATAATAAAATATTATTTATTATCTATCTCTAGTTTCAGATTGCTGATATATAAAAGGAGATTTAGGTGAATTATAAAATGGCCAATTGTTTCTTACCTGTTGATAAATTGTTATTTTATCATAACATTTTATTTATATTTATTTTTATTATGTTAATATAATATTTTATTATTAAAACTTACATATCATATCTATACATATAATTATGTATAAAATTTAAATTTTGAACAGTTAACATTGAAATTATAAAGTAATTAATGTTTATTTAATGGGTAGATTTTTTCCCTAGAATATAAAGCTAAAGAATAAAAGATGTGCCGTTATTATGATATGAAGTATTCAAGATTATTTTCAATTGGTTGGCCAGAGTAATATATAATTTGTAAAGGTTGAATTAAACATGATCTTGAGTGGAAAGTTTATTTTTATGAAAAAATTAATCAACTTGATTTAGTATAAAATTGAATAGCTCAAACCAAGAGTACAGAAAGGACCACTAGTACAGAAATGACTTTAGACGTCTATTATTTTGGACTTTTAATGTCTGATCTCTATCCAGCGTCTATATGGGTGACGTTAATGAGACGTCAGACCCAATAGGTCAGACTTCTATATAGACGTCTGATCCATACAGGTCAGACTTCTATATGGATCAGACTTCTATATAGACGTCTGATCCATACAGGTCAGACGTCTATATAGACGTCTGATACTATAGATCAGATGTCTAAAACGTTGTCGTATTTGATTGAATCTTTTCTCCGCTTGAGGCCTCTCGTGTTGCTCCTGGCTCATGGTGATTCGAGTTTACAACTTTATATTTTAGTTGAAGAGAATGTATTGTACATTTTTTTTTGTATTGGATGGTTTAAAAAACGTAGTGGAGAGAATTGGAGGAGTGCAAAACGCAAGAAATCGTCGCTGAAGGACACGAGCAAAACTGCACCAAAACCCAATGAAAACGCATTGTAATTGGTTTAAATGAAAGATAATGCATCAAAGAGTGATGTAATCGTAGTAAAATTAATTTAAAACGGTGCAAAACTGAGAAAACGAACCTGAAAAGCGTAACTTGTAGAGAGAAAACGTGAGGAAAATGATGAACATTAAGTGCGCGTAACTGTTGTCTCGCGTTCGCGGTGTTTCTGTGCAGCCATACAGAAGTCGATTCCCCCCACATCGGATATATATATATATATATATATATATATATATATATATATATATATATATATATATATATATATATATATATATATATATAATATGTCTGTAGAAGTCGGATTGGCGGGATTTGACGTCTAAATGGAGTCAAAAAATAAATTTTTAGACTTCAAAAATGAGTATATAGAAGTCGGTTCCCCCACATTGGACGTTTATATGACTGTAGAAGTCGGATTGGCGGGATCTGAAGTCTAAATGGAGTTAAAAAGTAACTTTTTAGATTTCAAAAATCAGTATATAGAAGTCGGTTCCCTCCACATCGGCGTCTATATGGCTGTAGAAGTTGAATTTGCGGATCTGACATCTAAATGGAGTTAAAAAGTAAGTTTTTAGATTTCAAAAATGAGTATACACTAGTAAAAAAACTAGATTTGAAATTGCACAATACGTTTCGGTTAAGACATAACCGAAATCTATAAAAAGACGATGGCATTTTTGTAGTTTAAATTAACTTTTCTGACCCGGTTTAAGGAGAACTGAGACATATAAATAATATGGCCTCGGTTCAAATCTCACCCGATGCCTAATACCCTGATAATGCCTCGGTCCACTGGGACCCGATGCCTAACACCCTCATAATGCCTCGGTCCGTTGGGACCCGAGGCAATATACCTATCTTTCCATTACCGCTCGCGCATTTCCCCCTTGCATAACCCTAATCCAACAGCGCCCCCACCCTTCTCCTCCTCCCTAAACCCTAACACTCACACCCTTGGTCGTCGCGTCAAGTCCACGACAACGGCGTCTCCTCCACCTTCGCTTCCTCCGCCTCTTCCAGATCCCTCAAAACTCCCTCTAGATTCCTCGTCGTCCTCGGTGGCACCCCGATCGTCGCCATCCTCGACGCCCTCAACCTCAAGCCCGCCACCTTCTTTGCCATGTGGTTCTCCCTTGGCTTTGCCCAGGTCGCCTTCTTCCTCTCCGCCTCATCCTCCCACTTCGCCGCCTTCAACTCCTTCGTCGTCGTGGCTGCCATCGCCTCTTTCACCTTTCTCCTTGTCGTCTGGTCTTCTCTCCAGTTCAAGTGGGTCCTGCTCGAAAATCCTTCCATCGCCCTTGCCCTCGAGCGCCTGTTCTTCGCTTGCCTTCCTGTCTCCGCCACGGTGGAGGGTTTCGTTTGGGGATTTTTGGCCAATTTTCTACAAGACATTGCTTTGTGCCCATCCCCAATTTTCTGACCCCTCCATGCTGCCCCAGCTCTCACTCCAAGACATTGCTCTGTGCCACACCAACCGTGGCTTCAGATGCTCTAGATGCAGTGGAGGCGTCGAGGTTGGAGCCTGAAGTGGAGAAGGGAGATGGGTACTGGTTTTGAAGGAAGAGTACAAGGGGGCATCGGCCCTTAAGAAAAGTTGAAGCTTGAGAGAGATCCCATAAAGATGTTCATGGAAGGTGGGATTGAGGATCTAGCTAAGGTGTCCCTTGAGGAAATTGAGAGCTCCAAGCACATTAAGGATGATATTGATGTTAGACTCAAGTGGCTTGGCCTTTTTCGTAGGAGAAAGCATCACTGTAAGTTTGACTTTTTCAACTTCCTTTTGCTTTGATTAGTGGAAACAAAAAGTGTCATTGGTTTTGCAATTAATTCCAAACTCTGGTGAAGAACTCTGGTGAATTAATTTCTGTTTTGTGTCATTTTGTTTGCTCACTGTAAATTAGGAGAAAGCATCACTGTAAATTAATTTCATTTCAAACTTTGTTGAAGAACAAAATTTATTGATTTGTACATTCTGTTTGTGTCATTGGTTTTGCAATTACATGTGTGGAAATAGAGTAAGATGATACTTGCTTATTTCCCTGGAAATTTTGGAGGTCTTACATTCTATGAAACTTTTGTCACTCGTTCTTCTTCTCATGAATACAATATCAAGTAATAATTTTTTGTCCATGTTTAGGTTAATCTTGAAGAACTTGAAGCTGACCTCCTTGAGATTAATGCAAATAATGAGAAGTTGAAACACAACTACAATGAGCTATCAGAGTATAAGCTTGTTCAAGAGAAGGTATGTTTTGCTTAGTTCTTTCACTACCACAAATGTCATAATCACTTCTGATAATTTGGTTTACTTTGTTCATCTTTCTGGTGTTTAAACTTTATTTAGAATGTATAAGTGTTAACTTTTGCATACTGTTAGTCCTTATTCTTGGGTTTGTTTTCTTTTCTTTCCCTGATTGGATAAGAAAACTGCAATCAAAGTGGTAATGGCTTTTTTTCATTTATCATTTCAGGTTGAAGTACTGTCGTAGTTCAACAGAGAAAGCTTGAAGTCCAGATAATTGTCGAGCTCTGTTTTACTTTCATAATAATATGTTGCTTTCATTTCAACTGTACAAATTCACTTCACCGTGGAATCGAATTTAGTATAATTTAATTGAAAATTACATTTTCTTTATTGTATTGGTGAATGTTGCTCTTGATGGTGTTACATTTGTTGGGATTTTGTCTGGTTGTACGCATATGGGGTTAGTGAGAGATGGGTTTCTGCATTTCCAATCGATGGTTGGTAATTACTCAATTGTGCCTCAGATTGAGCGTTATGGTTGTATGGTGGATTTGTTGGGAAGAGTTATTGCCTCGGTTCAACTTCAAACCGAGGCATATATAATCCCTCTCTACTGCCTCGGTTCATCAACAACCGAGGCTAAAAGTCTATTTTACTGTCTCGCTTGCATTTGAACCGAAACTAAAACATACATTTTTTTGTCTCGGTCCTGAACCGGCTTTTCGCCTTGTCTGTATATACCTCGGTTGCAGAACCGATGCATATAGACGAAAATAACCGCTGTCTTTTTCCTTTATTGTACTGGTGATATAGAAGTCTGTTTCCCCCACATCAGACATTTATATGGCTTTAGAAGTCAGATTGACGAGATTTGATGTCTAAGTAGAGTAAAAAAATGACTTTTTAGATTTCAAAAATGAGTATATAGAAGTCTGTTCCCTCATATCAGACGTTTATATGGGTTTAGACATTTATTCCCTCCGGAACATACGTTTATTTGGTTATTTTATTTTCGGAAAATGTCACCGATCTTTTTTTATGTTGGATATTCGAGAATGGAACGTCTAAAGGGTGGCGTTAAAGGTCTTTTCTACACTAGTAGAAATCAGACTTTGATATTGTAAATTTTTTCAACCTTGTAAATATGTTTTGAATAATTATTATTTTATCATAAAATTTTATTTATATTTATTCTTATTATGTTAATATAATATTTTAATATTAAAACTTTCATATCATATCTCTATATATAATGATATATAAAATTTTAATTTTGGACAGTTTAATTTCAAATTATAAAGTAATTAATCTTTATTTAACATTTTGTTTATTATTTATTTGTTACCTTTTGAATAATTATTTTTTATCTTTAAATAATAAAATATTATGTATTATACTTTAAGTAATAATATATGCCCACACATTAATGATATATAAAAGCACATTCATAACATTTTATTTACTATTTATTCTTGTTACCTTTTGAATAATTATTATTTTATCATAAATTTTATTTACATTTAATCTTGTTATTATCTGAAATGGATTTTTAGATAGCTGATATACGAGTAAATTGATGAAATTTAATGTATCTCTTTTATAAAAACTTAGCTGACATCGAAGTCATTAAGAAAATTTAAATTTTTGAAGTAAGATTTTTAAGTAAGAGAGAATGAGTATTAACAAGTGTGTTTTTTCTAATAAAATACTATGTGTATTTATAGAAGTTTTAGATCATGTGACTCATGTGATAAAATTAATAATATCAAGATAACATCAAGTAATATTGACAAATATAATAACTTACCATATATATGACAATACATCTTATTTGATTTATCAAATATTTTGTGAATTTATATGGTATTAAGTAATATTTCGATATAATCAAACAACAGCTTGGACAAGTTTTGATAGGTGTTGTTAGCCTAGGTAGATGTATGTCTTTGCCCAGTTAAAGATAACTTTATTGGTGATTATAGAACATTAATGAGGGATTTTTCTGAAATTTCTTAATGATTGTCTAAGCTATGAAACTTTTCATTGAAATTCCTTTCACAACATACATAAATCATATTCATAACCAAGTTATAATTCATGAGGCATCACAAATTCATAATAAACATACATAGAATCCATAATAAACCACTTAAAACTACAAAAAGGATATCGACAGTTTCATTAATCTCAAAGAACTAATCAGACAAGCACAATTCTCATAACCATAAGTGTCTTAAAAAATCTCTACAAACTCAAATAACACTTTTTGCTTCTACAATCCACAGAAACACATTATTACCTCTAAAAGTTTTATTTATATGTTAAAATTTTAATATTAAAATAATCGAGTCTCGTTATCACTTCTAAGACAATACTTTTTAAACTCTTACATTAAGAATATTATTTTAATAATAAGAAAATATGAATTTATTTTAAAAATATCTTAGGAATAAATGCAAATTTCCTAAAACAAAATTAGTCATAGAAAAATGTTTAATTTTTATATTTATCATTAAAATGTTACCCTTTTAGTCCATAAACATTTGCTTATAAAAGCAAATATGTGGCATGAAAATGTGTTATAGAACGAAGATGGCCGCTTCAAATGCTATCAGATTTGTATTCCTAATGCTTTTCGTTATCATTGCATCAGGTTATAAGTCATGCTTTTCTGTCATTTAATATCTGCAATTGTGTTTAAGGATTAAGCATCTGTTTCATTCTGTATTCTCTTTGTTAATTCTTAATGAGCTTTCTTTTCTAATCTTTTTCCTTGATAGTGTCATATTTATATAATGTATGGTTGGTGGTTGCAGATATGTGCATGAGATCAGAGGCAAGGAACGTTGTGAGTCTGCATTGCGATGATCAAGAAGATTGTTTTATTCATTGTCCAAACTGTGAAGGTTGCGCATGTATTAACCATGTGTGTGATAGATGTGCTGTAAATCGTTTTTCTTTTATGAAAAATAAATACATTCAAACACCTTGAATTCCAGAGATTTTTGTAACATTACATTAATAATAAAATATTATAATTATTAGCTTCAGATTGATGATATATAAAAGGAGAGTTAGAAGAATCATAACATAACAAATTTTTCTTACTTTGCAGGTACCTGTTGGATAATTTTTAATTCATTCTAACATTTTATTTATATTTATTTTTATTATATTAATATAATATTTTATTATTAAAACTTACGTATCCTATCTATACATATAATGATGTATAAAATTTAAATTTTGGACAGTTTACATTGAAATTATAAAGTAATTAATGTTTATTTAATGTGTAGATTTTTTTCCTAGAATATAAAGCTAAAGAATAAAAGATGTGCAGTTTTTACCGTAAAAAATATTCAAGATTATTTTTAATTACTTGATAAGAATAATACAGAATTTGTAAATGTTGAATTTACTTTCAATATGATCTTCAGTGGAAAATTACTTTTTATGAAAAAATTAATCAATTCGATTTAATATAAAATTGAATAGACAAAACTAACCGAATAATATAATTATTATTTTATCATAAAATTTTATTTATATTTATTCTTATTATGTTAATAAAATGTTTTATTATTAAAACTTACATATCATATCTTACATATAATTATATATAAAATTTTAATTTTGGAAAGTTTAGTTTGAAATTATAAAGTAATTAATCATTTATTTAATGGGTATAGTTTTTTTTTCCTACAATACAAAGCTACAAAATAAGAGATGTACAGTTTCTATCATCTGATACATAAGATTATTTTCAATATGGTTCGCAATAGTAATATATAATTTGTAAAGGCTGTGACTTCAACATGATCTTAAAGGAAAAATTTATTTTTATGAAGAAACTAATCAATTTGATTTAGTATAAAATTAAATAAGTGAAATCATCAGTACATTAACAATAAAATATTATATATTATTTTTCTGTAATCATTTTATGTCTATAGATTAATGATATATAAAAGGACAACTTTGATCTGGTAAATTTTTTCTACTTATGCCATACATTTTGAATAGAAACAGTGGGTTTGCTCTTGCTTAGCGGAGAGTTCGCTCAACTAGAAGTGTTATGTTCGTTCAGCGAGACTGCATAATTCTGCAGCACTAAAACTGCAGAATTTGCACTACTCAACCCCTCAAACCCTATTCTATGCATTTTTCTCAATTTCTAACACTCCTAGATTGTATTATATACTCAATTGAACCTAAAAAAATATATTCAAACCAACCTAAACTCACTTTAAAGTGATTGATCACCATATTCCAATCCAAAGTTAACTAAAACCTCACTTTATAGACCCAAATTGAATTCTACCATTTATAGCTTATTTTTAAACAACTTAAGAACTTCAACAAGACCCAAATGACTTACTAACACTATCCAAATTGACCATTTAAGCACATAACCCACAATTCAATTTCTCACTACTCTAAACCCCCAAAAACTAGTTATAAACTAAGCTAAACTATACCCATCCACCACCAAACACTCTTTCATCATATTTCCTTCATTTTAATGGTTAGACAAAATCACAAAACATCTTATAACAGACCTCAACTGCCTCATACAAATCTACCATCATTCTCTCACCATTTCACTACCTAAGACCTCCTTTTTCCTTCGAAACACTACTAAACTTCAACTATAAACTTCATTTTCACTATAGTTGAGATTCCAATCTCCAATATACATCCAACAAGTCACAATCTACCTCATGACAATACCTAAACAATGGTTCACTCTCAAAAGCATTTATTTCTCAAACTCACGCATGCAAGCCCCTCCTATTAGACTTAAAAGTTCAAAGATGTAACCATTTCTCATCACAACTTCATCAACCACATTCACCACAGTATGACATATTAAAAGCACACAATTACAACTACACTAAACATCATACCATCCAAATTAACAATTAAACACACTTATAAAACACTCAATCATAGTAAATTCTTCAAAATCAACAACAATTCATAGAAATACCAAATTATTAACATAATCATACCAAAGCAAGAATTCTAGTTTCCCTTACCTCTCATAGAAACTGTCCAACTCTAAAAACGCTCCCTAGATTACTTGAACTGTAAGGAAGACAAACCTACGAAACACCAAATTTTAGACTACCACCACTTCTAAAAATATCATTTTCTTGGGTTTTAGACTACATATAATGATATATAAAATTTTAATTTTTGACAATTTAATTTCAAATTATAAAGTAATTAATCTTTATAATTTGAAATTAAAGCTAAAGTAAACTACATATAATGGTAGTTTACTTTCTTCCTAAAATATAAAGCTAAAGAATAAAAGATGTGTAGTTTTTATAATGCAAAGTACTCAAGATTATTTTCAATATGATTGACAAGAATAACATATAATTTGTAAGGGTTGAATTGACTTTCAACATGATCTTGAGTGGAAAAATTATTTTTATGAAAAATAATGAATCAATTTGATTTAATATAAAATTGAATAGGTGAAACTAAAAATACATTAATAAAAAAATATTATATATTATTTTTCAGTAATCATTTTATTATGTCTATACATTAATGATATATAAAAGGACAATCATGACATTGTAAATTTTTTCTTACGTTTCCATACCTTTTGAATAACTATTATTTAATCACAAAATCTTATTTATATTTATTCTTATTATGTTAATATAATATTTTATTATTAAAACTTACTGTACATATAAAGATATCTAAAATTTTAATTTTGGAAGATTTAGTAAATTACAAAAGTACTAATGGGTGCTTTATTTTTTTCACCAGAATATAAAGCTAAAGCATAAAAAAATGTGATGTTTTTATGATGCGAACTATTCAAGATTATTTTCAATATGGTTGATCAGAGTAATAATTTGTATAGGTGGAATTGACTTTTAACATGATGGAAATTTTTTTTATGAAGAAATTAATCAATTTGATTTAGTATAAAATTGAATAATGAAACCAACAGTACATGAATAATAAAATATTATGTCTAATAATTATATGCCTATACATTAATGATATATAAAGGGACAGTCATAACATTTTATTTATTATTTATTTGTTACCTTTTGAATAATTATTTTTTATCTTTCAATAATCAAATATCATGTATTATATTTTTAGTAATATGGGAAGGAATTTCTCAGTAGTGATTGACAAGTTTGTAAGTGTAAATATGGGAAGCTCAGTCTTGGAGTTCATTCTAACATTCTAATGGTCACCTATTCTCAAGTAGAGAGGGGTGAGACATGTTGTGAGAATAGCAAAAGGTCATAACTTAGGGGCCTTTCCTTGGCCTAAGGTGGGTGATAATGGACTAACCTTGTGTGGTAGCTTGGGGTGGATCAGCTGTTTCACCATAACAAGTGCACGAACTGTCATAACTACATATTCATACTAATCTGGATGGTCAAGTCAAGGGTTGGTTAAATTTAAAGTTAGTTTGGTTTGATAGGAGTGTGTTATCTTACTTGAAAGTTTAATTGTATTCATATATCATTATTTGTTTTTCTTCTAGCTTACCCTTCTATCTGTGTTTGTGTTGTATGTTTTCTTTGTTTGCCCTCCTTGCTATGATAATCTTGTGGGTGTGAGTAGAGGGAGATGAGGTATCCTTGGAGCAGGCTCTTGATGGAGGAGATGTTGTGGAGTAGTTATATTCATAGTGGTAGTTGTAAATAGTTTTGGTATAGGTTGTTTGTATATAAAGTTTAAATTTGATAGTTATTTTAGGATGATTGTAAGATTTTACTTTATATGATGGTTAATATTTGTCTTATCATATCCTTATTGTGATGACTCTTTTGTATAGTATTATACTATATTTTTGGGATGTTAAAGTTATTATCTAAAAATAGATTTTAAGATAGGTGAGATACGAGTGAATTGAACAAATTTAATGTATTTTTTTATAAAAAATTATCTAACACTCAAGTCATTAAGGAAATTTAATAATTTAAATCTTTTAAGTAACAGAGAATGAATATTAATAAGTGAGTCTTTTCCAATAAAATATTGTGTGTATTTATAGAACTTTTAGACCATGTGACTCATGTGATAAAATTAATAATATCAAGAGGATATCAATTAATATCGACAAATATAATAAATTACCATATATATAATACCCCTTACCTAATTTATCAAATATTTTGTAAATATATGGTATTAAGAAATATTACGATATAATCAAATTGCGGCTTCGCCAAGTTTTGCTAAGTGTTGCTAGCCTAGGTAGATGCTTGTCTTGCCTAGTTAAAGATAACTTTATTGGTGATTATAAAGCATTAATAAGGGATTTTTCTTCAATGTCGCAATGATTGTTCTAAGATATGAAACTTCTCATTCAAATTCCTTTCACAACATACATAATTCATATTCATAACCAAGTTATAATCCATCAGGCATCACAAATTCATAATAAACATACATTGAATCCATAATAAACCACTTTAAACAACAAAGGATAAAAAAAATCATAGAAAACCACATTGGCTATCACATTGACACTCTACACAAAACCCCTTGCAAATTATCTTGTTTAACGAGATCAACCTATTGCTTAATGAAGTATGATGAAAAAGGTTCCAAACCTATAGTAGAAAGTGATGTTCAATTGTACTTGTCACCATTATCAGAAATGGCCACTGAACGGTCTGAAGCACAACTACTTTCAGGCTTGCACACCCAAGTCGCGCTTAGTGCCACACCAGCACCGCTCAATGCCGTTTTAGAATTTTTCATATTCAAATTTATGATTTAGGGAACTAGAGACCTATTCAGAAGAACAAATTGGTATTTCTTGTCGGAACAATCGGTACCGTTATAGAGTCGCGCAGCGGAATGAAATATAGATAGCGGAAAGCGTGTTCGGTTGTATTAAGATGGTCTGCTTTAGAAAATTAATTTTCTTAGAGAAAATTTATCGAACAGTTGATATGTGCAAAATGTAAAGAGGGTAGGGAGTAGAAAAATTCAACACAGAATTTTTATCCTGGTTCGAATCAAAAGATTCCACGTCCAGTTGTTAATCACTATAAAAAGTGATTAACGTTTTCACTAAAAATCAGTTTCACAGATTACAATGGAGTGAAAGAATAGAATGATAAAATCTTCCTTCGACGAACGAATTGGAAGGGTGCTTCTTTCGACCAACGAACCGGAAGAAGGAATCTACACTTTACTTTGACCAATGAACCAGAACAGTGTAGATAAAATCTTCCTTCGACAAACGAACCGGAAGATGACAACCTTGCCAACTCGAAGAGAACCACTCCGACCTTTGACCCACAAAGCCCGAGCTTTTCCTATTCACGAGACTAGGCAAAACACTTGAACTAGCTTTTTGGAATTTCCTCAGACAAACTGTATGCTCAAAAAGCTCAGAGTTAACCCTCTAAGGGTTTTGGAACAACTATATAAAGGCAACTGGTCTGAGTTTCAAAAGGCAGATTACAATTGCCGTTGATATAATCGATTATTGTTAGTGATAATCGATTATTTAAGTCTGTTACAGGGTTTTTCAATAAGTGATAATCGATTATCCTAAGAAACAATCGATTATTCCAAAGACTTGTGCAGTTCTCATCAGGACCAGTTGATAATCGATTATTTGAAGGAATAATCGATTATTCCATAGCGAAATGTTTTTTCAAGAATGCTCATGATAATCAATTATAGCTTCACATAATCGATTAAATGCATAACTTAACTAAAGATATGAGATTTTCTAAGTATTACATATTCAAAGACTTTCCTAATACATTTATATTATACAAAGTGCTTTTAAAACAATCTTAACAACTTCTTTAAGTCTATCTTCTTGCAACATCATCCAAATCATTTATATTCAAATTTATCAATGTTCCTCATTGGTAACAATCTCCCCCTTTTTTATGATGATAAAAAATACTTGTTTGAAAGCAACTTTGGTTAGTCTGAAAAAAAATACAAGTTGATAGACAACAAGAAAGTTAGCAGTAAATGCACTACTTCTCCCCCTTTTTTATCATAAGCAAAAAGATAAATGAAAATGCTGCTCTTTAATATGATCTCCCCCTCAACTAAACAATGTATTCACTAAAATAAGATATCTATTTATTCATGAAAAGAAAGGTTACATTTTTCCTCATAAAGAAGAACATAAAACATAGAGTCAAAACAAAAAATCATTAAAGCATACTAACATAAAATCGTAAATTAAAAATTCAAGACTGGGTGGTCTTTCTGGAGGTTGAAAATTAAAGTGATTTTCAGTGTTTCCAAGACGAGTATCAGGGTCATTGAACTGGTCGATCACATATTCTTCATGATTTTGTTGCCACTCATATATCTGTTCAAAGTGAGCTTGTTGAGCAAGACGCATATCCTCCAGTTGTTTAGACAGGTTTGCAAAATGCTCCTCCATAGTTAGTGAGGAAGAGGAAGGCATTTGAGAAGGACCGACATTAGCAGGATTAACAGCTTGGACTGGGTCATCCATATAAGCGTCCATATCATCATTGTCATCATCTTGGTGATCATCATCCTTGTGAATGATCACGTGGCCACGAGCAACAAATCCCATTTGGCGAAATGTTGTCTCACCAATCTCAGTTCCGATTGCTTGAATGGCTTGAGTGAGTTCGCCTTCAACACTTACGCCTTTGTATTCTAAAATTCTAGAAATGAGAAGTGCATATGGAAAATGATAAGAATTATATTTCTTGGCCTTCAACATGGTGTCGGAGATGAGTGTTGGCCAATCAATGTGAATGTGATTTAAAATCCCATACAAGAATAGAAGATCTTGCTCCAAACAATGAGCATGGTTAGTGGCACGAGGACATAGAAGCCACACAATTAAGTAGTGGATCATTCGTTCTTCAACCTTGAATCCACCAACTAGCAGTTGTCGACAATTGGTTTGTTGTTCAAGATGATGCAAGAAGGATTGAGCGAGGAGACGATTAAAGTTCGGGACGCCAAGATGGACTTTGACAGCATCATCCCAGATTGTTAGTGTTGCGACATTCGTCCAGACGTCATCATCCAAAATGATTGGGACTCCTTTCACTTTTGTTGTGATGATTCCGTCACCATAACGCAGATTGAAGTAGAAGACACGGATGAAATCGGGGTAGATGCACCCCTTTTGCTCCACGAGATGAGTAATTCCTTGAGCACCAAACATATGTGGAAATTGAAAACCATAAAATCAATAAAAATAAAGGCGTATGAACTTTACTGCCATGATTCGTCGTTCTTGCCAAAAATGGACATAATCTGCATGTTTTTCTTGATCCGAAATCCATCCATCAATAGTTGCAGGACACGGTCTGGAAGAAGAAGATGCACTAGTGGTTCTCCTACGATTTCTTCTTGATTCTGCCATGAAAGAAATGGAAAGAGGGAAACTTGGAAAGAATAGAGAGAAATGAAGAAAATTGGTTCAGATTAGAATTGAGCAGAGTTCTGGGTGCAAATGAGTGACCATTAATCGATTATAGGGGGCTATTTATAAGAAAAATCAAGAAACTAGCCGTTTATGGCCGTTAGGATTCGCTGCAACGACTCTATTGCAGAAACTAGTCGTGTCATAATCGATTATTTGTTCAAAGAGTCACTTTCAAAAAATTGTATGATAATCGATTATAGATGAAGATAATCGATTATCTGTTCATGAGTGTCCAGATTTGGGTTTGAGTGAGAATAGTCAATTGTTCTACGGGATAATCGATTATCTGAGATTAGAGGCTTTTGACAAAGCCAAAAATAATCGATTATTCTCGTGTGATATCGATTAAAAATGTTAAGCTTACGAGAATTGTGAAACATTTCAGAAATCTTGAGCCTAAGACATATGAACACTCTTAACTCTCTTCTAGGCTCGTACAATCTATCTTTAGGCAGTGCCTTTGTAAAGATATCAGCTAACTAATGTAAAGTATTAATGTATTCTATTTGGCAATCTCCCTTCCGAAAATGATCTTTCAAGAAATGATTTCTAATCTCAATATGCTTTGTTCTTGAGTGCATTATGGGGTTCTTGGTTAGGTTTATAACATTAGTGTTATCACATTTTAGAGGAATGTGATCAAGGAAGATATCAAAGTCCTTCAATTGTTGTTTCATCCATAAAATTTGGGCACAACAATTGCCAGCAGTAATGTATTAAGCTTAGTGGTAGACAAGGCTACACAAGCTTGTTTCTTTGAGTGCCAAGACACTAAAGAACAACCCAGAAAATGACAAGTTTCACTAGTACTTTTCCTATCAATTTTACAGCCACCATACTACATCAGAATAACCTATTAAACTAGGTGAAGCATCAGAAGGATACCAAAGTCCAAAAGATGTGGTTCCTTTAAGGTATTTCAAAATCCTTTTGACAATAATTAAATGAGATTCCTTAGGATTAGTGATGAGTCAATATTTTCTTCACTTCACTTAGTTTATTGTACTAAAATTAATCAGGGAATTGTGCTTAATTTGACCAGAAATTCTAATTTTAATTAATTTGAATTATTTGAGTTAATTATTCGCATTAGTAATTGCAAGGAAAATTTTGGAAATAAATTTGGGACATTTGAAGGTTAAATGAGAAATGACAATTGAGCCCAATGCATTTCAGCCACTTCAATTTTCGCTGGTTGCTGTGTGAATTTTGTGTCAACTTGTTCATAGTTTCGTCTAGATGTCTATTTTCATGTATAGTTGTTCGTTTGTTAAAATTCATTTTGTGCTGTTCCCAGTATTTTGTTTACTCTCCTATGTCAGTCCAGTGATTACTGTGTGAGTGTTCTAAAATGTTTGCATTGTTTGCTTGATGTTTAGTACTTGTGGTGGCTGGAATTTATCATTGGACAATGCATCTCATAGCCACAAAAAGAAATTAAATGTGGTTCTAGACTCTTAATTGGTTGCAAAGAGTTCCAAATTGTTTTGAGCTGAACAAAACTACACATTCAGAATTTATGCAAAATGAAGTCTGCTGCCACATTTCAATTGTTACCGCCTACACCTCCAATTCTTATGTTAATTCATTTTCTTTTCAATTGGCTTGGAAGAAGTTGTGCCACGGATGGGTTCCACTTTTAGTGATTGAAGCAAATTTGCTAAGGACAAAATATATCACACATACATCAGCACATGGAGTCAAAGAGAAGGGGGCCACCATGTTGAAAAATCCTTGAAGCAATCAGCTCACGGTTTTGGTTGTTGATGGCTTGCAACAATTAACATACAAATCTAATCTAATCTGAAAAGTATGAGACAAAAGGGGCTCCACTAAGGAATATTATTCTCAAAGATGGCACAAGAAGTGAAGGATTCCCTGCACAAGCCAGCAAGAATTCTCAGCAATTGCAACAAAACATACACACATCTAGGAGCATCCAGCTGGAAGTCTCACGGTCTAGGTGCAGCAAAGAGAAGGGTGGTAGCATCTTGCCACGTCTAGCACTCTTTGGAGAAGGAGGAAGAGCTCCTGGTTCTCCATTCCAGCAGCTTTCTTCACGCAGTCACAAGAGTTTGGAGAGAAGATCAAGGCTGTCCAGCCACTACTTATTGGAAGTTCACGGTTGGTTTTGAGAGGCAGCAGCAGTTTGGTCATGGCTTGGTCTTGGAAGAAGAACACCACGGTCCAGCTTAAATGAAGATGGCAGCAGAGAGCATGTCCAGCAAGCAGAGAACTGGGATGTTTTGGACCAGCTGCAACGTGATTAAAGGAGAAGGCTGGAAGCTTGGAGGTGCACGGTGGCATGGCTGGCTGGAAGAAATGGAGCAAAAGACAGCAACTTGGAGCTGGAGTAGCCACCACCGAGAAAACTTCTTCACCTTCTTGTTGATAGCACACGCAAATTGAAAGAAGGAAGAAGAGGGGAGCTGCACATGGGTTTTTAGTTTTAAAGGGGAGCCACCCCATTGATGAAGAAGCTCACGGTCTTCACATCCAGTGGGTCCTTGACCGAAGCAAGTGAAAGAGAAGCAAACACATTAGTTCCAGAAGCTGGAGTGTAGGCACCTAGGTTGGTTGAAAAGAATTTGGCAACATGCGTAGGGGAAGCAAAGTCCACGGACACTACAAAAATTGAGGACCCACAACCTCATTTCTTTGGCACGGCTAGGAGCAATTTGTCCAAGAAATTCGGGACCAAGCTGGAGACAAAACAAAATGAAAAAAAAATCTGGAGTGAAAGGCACACAACACACGGGCTGAACAATGGAGGGATACAGTCCAGATTTTTTGTAATAAAAGGAGAGGAGGACCAAAGAAGAAGAGTAGTTTAGGAAGAGAGCAAAGACAGACGTGTTTTATTTTCTGTAGCTTATTTTTTTTCTCCTCTCCGTTGGGGAGGTTTAGGATTTGTTTAATTTTACAATTTCATGTATTTGGTTTTAATTGATGTTAATTCCAAATTCCATTCTCTCAGTTTTCTATTTACGGTTTCAAAACTTCATTCATCTGTTTCTCATTTTTTTACTGCACTCGTTAAATTAAGTTTTTAGAAAAAGTTAAATTTCATGTTTTATTTTTACCGTCTTTTTATTTTATCGTTTATTGTTTTCTGAATCGTTAAATTTTACCGTTTCTGCATATTTATTGTTCCGTTTTTACCGTTTGGTTTTATAGTCGTTAAAATTTATTTCGGTGTTTTTAAATTCAGTTGTGTTTAAATTCCAGTTTAATTTATTTTCCGTAACCAAAAACACTACAAACCCCCCCCCCCCCTTCGTGTTAAATCTAAGACCGAACCACAAATATTGGTCCTTGTGAGACGACCTAGGAGTCACTTCCTAGTACTGTACTGCATTCATATCTGCAATCAACTTTTGTGAGCGGTGCGACCCGTTCATCAAAATGGCGCCGTTGCCGGGGATCGAACCCGGGTCACCCGCGTGACAGGCGGGAATACTCACCACTATTTGACTGCTATAAATTGTTAATCTGATGATTGTAACACAATGAGGACATTGTGTAGTTTAAGTGTGGTCTACTGGGGAAATTCTTAATTTTTCCGTTTTTCTATTTTGTGTGTTAATTTTTTTTTTCTAGGTAGTTTTTGTTTCTTTTGTGTGTAATAAATTTTGCATGTTTTTCTTAATTTCTGGACATTGTTTAAAATTGTAGATATATCTTTCATTTCACTGATACTTGTGGTTTGAAATTCTTGTTTTTCTTTGCATGGGAAAATGATTTTGATGTTTGAGAGGTTAAATTAATTGTGACAAAAATACCCTGTGTGAGAATTGAGCCACTTTATTGTTCTTTCTTGTGTGATATGACTCTTGATCGTTTGCACATGTGATTTGGCTTGACTCTTAATATTTCTTGATTAATATGCATATTTGAAAATGATAAAGGCAATTTTTGGTTCTTAAGCCTCTTTAGCCAAATAAGCTTACCCTGTTATAATCCTTTGATACCCACTTTTGAGCCTACACTTTCCTAAATTCTTTTCAAGCTCATACACTATCCCTAAGTAAAAAAACGATGATTGCTTTAACCTTAAGGAATTCTGGAGCTAAAGAAATATTTTTCGAACAAGTGTGGTCTCCTTGGGAATTCTAAAAATTGGCTAATTGGTTCTACAATTTATATCTTGTCTCTTACAGTCGTATACTAAAAAGAAAGAAAAGAAAATAGATAAAAAAAGAAAAAAAATAAGGGAGTCAAGAAGAGGATTGAAATAGAGTTTTGGGTGTGATTTGACTGTGTTTACACTTGTTCCCCGTTCCTTTATTTCTGTTGAATTACAGCTACTTATCCATATTTATCCTCCCCTGTCCTTGGTCCCATTACAACCCTGAAAAGACCTTTTGATTTAAACATGCATGTTTCTGAGAATTAATTTTAGAGGCTTGCCAAGTCTACTTGTGTTTGTTTTCTTGAGTGCATTGAGTTGAAACTGTATACCCTAGACACTTGAGAGAAACACTGTGAGTGCATCTGTGAGGTTTTGTTATTTTTAAATCGCCTCTTGAACTGATTAATTATTTTTGCCATACTTTGAATTGCTTGGATGATTTCTGTAAGTATCTGCTATTCTTGATTTTGTGTTGGATAATTTCTACTTCTTTTATTTGTCCAGAATTCTTGAGAACTGTGTAAATTTTATTTGATTTCTTGCGAATTTTTATTTTTCTGTCTGCTGAGTTTTGTGTCACCCTCCCCAAAAGTCCTTTGAACCATTCCTTGATTTGCGTCTTGATTTTGCCCAGGAGTGCAAAAGACTAAGTGTGGTCTATTTTGATGAGTCAATATTTTCTTCACTTCACTTAGTTTATTGTACTAAAATTAATCAAGGAATTGTGCTTAATTTGACCAGAAATTCTAATTTTAATTAATTTGAATTATTTGAGTTAATTATTCGCATTAGTAATTGCAAGGAAAATTTTGGAAATAAATTTGGGACATTTGAAGGTTAAATGAGAAATGACAATTGAGCCCAATGCATTTCAGCCACTTCAATTTTCGCTGGTTGCTGTGTGAATTTTGTGTCAACTTGTTCATAGTTTCGTCTAGATGTCTATTTTCATGTATAGTTGTTCGTTTGTTAAAATTCATTTTGTGTTGTTCCCAGTATTTTGTTTACTCTCCTATGTCAGTCCAGTGATTACTGTGTGAGTGTTCTAAAATGTTTGCATTGTTTGCTTGATGTTTAGTACTTGTGGTGGCTGGAATTTATCATTGGACAATGCATCTCATAGCCACAAAAAGAAATTAAATGTGGTTCTAGACTCTTAATTGGTTGCAAAGAGTTCCAAATTGTTTTGAGCTGAACAAAGCTACACATTCAGAATTTATGCAAAATGAAGTCTGCTGCCACATTTCAATTGTTACCGCCTACACCTCCAATTCTTATGTTAATTCATTTTCTTTTCAATTGGCTTGGAAGAAGTTGTGCCACGGATGGGTTCCACTTTTAGTGATTGAAGCAAATTTGCTAAGGACAAAATATATCACACATACATCAGCACATGGAGTCAAAGAGAAGGGGGCCACCATGTTGAAAAATCCTTGAAGCAATCAGCTCACGGTTTTGGTTGTTGATGGCTTGCAACAATTAACATACAAATCTAATCTAATATGAAAAGTATGAGACAAAAGGGGCTCCACTAAGGAATATTATTCTCAAAGATGGCACAAGAAGTGAAGGATTCCCTGCACAAGCCAGCAAGAATTCTCAGCAATTGCAACAAAACATACACACATCTAGGAGCATCCAGCTGGAAGTCTCACGGTCTAGGTGCAGCAAAGAGAAGGGTGGTAGCATCTTGCCACGTCTAGCACTCTTTGGAGAAGGAGGAAGAGCTCCTGGTTCTCCATTCCAGCAGCTTTCTTCACGCAGTCACAAGAGTTTGGAGAGAAGATCAAGGCTGTCCAGCCACTACTTATTGGAAGTTCACGGTTGGTTTTGAGAGGCAGCAGCAGTTTGGTCATGGCTTGGTCTTGGAAGAAGAACACCACGGTCCAGCTTAAATGAAGATGGCAGCAGAGAGCATGTCCAGCAAGCAGAGAACTGGGATGTTTTGGACCAGCTGCAACGTGATTAAAGGAGAAGGCTGGAAGCTTGGAGGTGCACGGTGGCATGGCTGGCTGGAAGAAATGGAGCAAAAGACAGCAACTTGGAGCTGGAGTAGCCACCACCGAGAAAACTTCTTCACCTTCTTGTTGATAGCACACGCAAATTGAAAGAAGGAAGAAGAGGGGAGCTGCACATGGGTTTTTAGTTTTAAAGGGGAGCCACCCCATTGATGAAGAAGCTCACGGTCTTCACATCCAGTGGGTCCTTGACCGAAGCAAGTGAAAGAGAAGCAAACACACCAGTTCCAGAAGCTGGAGTGTAGGCACCTAGGTTGGTTGAAAAGAATTTGGCAACATGCGTAGGGGAAGCAAAGTCCACGGACACTACAAAAATTGAGGACCCACAACCTCATTTCTTTGGCACGGCTAGGAGCAATTTGTCCAAGAAATTCGGGACCAAGCTGGAGACAAAACAAAATGAAAAAAAAATTTGGAGTGAAAGGCACACAACACACGGGCTGAACAATGGAGGGATACAGTCCAGATTTTTTGTAATAAAAGGAGAGGAGGACCAAAGAAGAAGAGTAGTTTAGGAAGAGAGCAAAGACAGACGTGTTTTATTTTCTGTAGCTTATTTTTTTTCTCCTCTCCGTTGGGGAGGTTTAGGATTTGTTTAATTTTACAATTTCATGTATTTGGTTTTAATTGATGTTAATTCCAAATTCCATTCTCTCAGTTTTCTATTTACGGTTTCAAAACTTCATTCATCTGTTTCTCATTTTTTTACTGCACTCGTTAAATTAAGTTTTTAGAAAAAGTTAAATTTCATGTTTTATTTTTACCGTCTTTTTATTTTATCGTTTATTGTTTTCTGAATCGTTAAATTTTACCGTTTCTGCATATTTATTGTTCCGTTTTTACCGTTTGGTTTTACAGTCGTTAAAATTTATTTCGGTGTTTTTAAATTCAATTGTGTTTAAATTCCAGTTTAATTTATTTTCCGTATCCAAAAACACTACAAACCCCCCCCCCTTCGTGTTAAATCTAAGACCGAACCACAAATATTGGTCCTTGTGAGACGACCTAGGAGTCACTTCCTAGTACTGTACTGCATTCATATCTGCAATCAACTTTTGTGAGCGGTGCGACCCGTTCATCAATTAGCTTGGTACCTAGCACACACACATACACTTTGCATAATGTCTGGTCTACTAGCAGTTAGATACAGTAAAGATCCTATCATTCCTCTAAACATGGTTTCATTTACTCCTTCACCAGATTCATCCTTATCTAAGCAGTAGGAGGTTGCCATCGGTGTGTTGACTTCTTTACAAGTATCCATACCAAACTTCTTAAGCACTTCTCTACAATATTTAGTTTGGGAGACAAAGGTTCCCCCATCTATTTGCTTTATTTGTAGTCCTAAGAAGAAATTCAGCTCACCCATCATAGACATCTCAAACTCACCTTGCATTATATGTGTAAATCCTACACAATGAATCATCTGTAGACCCAAAAATAATATCATCAACGTACACTTGAACGATCAAGATGTGTTTTCCCACTTTCTTAATAAACAAGGTTGAATCAACCTTTCCTCTACAAAAATTATTCTATATAAAAAAGGTACTAAGTCTTTCATACCAAGACCTAGGTGTCTGTTTAAGACCATACAAGACCTTTTTCAATTTATAAACATGATCAAGATATTTAAAATCCTTAAAACCAGGAGGTTGACTAACATAAACCTCTTCTTTTATGAAACCATTCAAAAATGCACTTTTCACATCCATTTGATACAATTTAAACTTTATCAAAGATGCATAAGCAAGTAACAATCTAATTGCTTCTAACCTGCTACCGGGGCGTAAGTTTCATCATAGTCTATACCTTCCTCTTAACAATAGCCCTTTGCAACTAGCGTAGCTTTGTTCTTTGTGATGTTTCCTTCTTCATCAAGCTTGTTTCTAAACACCCACTTTGTTCTAATGATTTGATAATCATCTTGTTTCGGAATGAGTTCCCAAACATCATTCCTTTCAAATTGATTCAGCTCCTCTTGCATGGCAACGCACCATTTATCATCTTGAAGAGCTTCCTTTATGTTCTTAGGTTCTATTTGGGACACAAAAGCTACTATTAAGCAAAAATTATTAAGATTATGTGTATTAGTTACCCCTTTTGATATATCTCCAATGATGTTGTCCAGAGAAAGTCCTCTTGGTTGTTGATAACTTTTAGGATCAACCACTTGATGATCATCTTGAGTTTCTGGAGGATAGTTTTCATTTAGATACATATCTTCAAGAGCTTCTCTTAAATAATCCTCATCACATGCAATTGGTTTATTTAACTCAAGAGAGTTCACCTCAAGGTCCACAATTTCATCAAAGACAACATGCATTGATTCTTCAATTATCAAGGTTCTTGTATTAAACACCCTATATGCTTTGCTAGTTAAAGAATAACCTAAAAAGATTGCTTCATCAGATTTAGCATCAAATTTACCTAGATTATCTTTACCATTATTCAAAACAAAGCATTTGAATCCAAAGATTTTCAAATGAGACACATTTGATTTTCTACTGTTAAACAGTTCATAGGGAGTTAGCTTAAGAATAGGCCTAATAAGCATCATGTTCAACACATAACAAGCAGTACTAACTGCATCAGCCCAAAAATATTTTGGTACATTAGATTCATTTAAAAGAGTCATATCCAATTCTTCTAATGATCTATTTTTTCTTTCAACAACACCATTTTGTTGGGGAGTTCTTCACCACCATGATCACTTCTCAAAGTTTTGATTTTCAAATCCTTTTAATTTTGAACACGTTTTGCAAATGATTTGAATGCTTTAAAAGCTTCACTTTTCATCGTTAAAAAGAATGTCCAAGTAAACCTAGTATAATCATCAACAATTACAAGAGCATAGTAGTTTCCACCAAAACTTTTAATTCTAGATGGACCAAATAAGTTCATATGCAAAAGTTCTAAAGGTTTTAATGTAGAAATCATGCTTTTAGATGAAAATGAGGATTTGGTTTGTTTTCCCTTTTGACATGTAGAGCATATTTTGTCTTTTTCAAATTTTAATTTAGGCAAACCAATCACAAGATCTTTTGAAATCAATTTATTCAAATGTTTCATATGAATATGTGCAGCTCTTTTATGCCATAGCCAAGGATTTTCCTCTTTAGAAACTAAACATGTTATACTATGACTAAATGAACTTTCAATATCAATCAAGTAAATGTTATTATGCCTAACACCTTGCAAAGCAATATCAGTAGAATTTTAAAGTATACTGCATTTATCACTTTCAAAAGTTACCTTGAGACCCTTGTCACATAATTAGCTTATACTTAGAAGGTTGTGTTTGAGACCTTCAACATATAACACATCCTTTATTGTTAGTGTGTTTCTATTGTAAAAGCTGACAAAAGTAGAATAAAGATCACGAACAATATGCTTCCTGAGACGTGTAGATCACTGTCCTTAAGGACTTATCCGCGGTGTATTGCGCAAGCCCCCAGGATACAACAGGAACTTCTCAGAATTTCTGAGGATCTCAGAATTAGCAAGGATATCTAAAGAGAAATATTAATAACCCAAAATAATTTTAGAAGAAAAAGAAGACAAAAAGATTAGAGAATGAGAGAAAGAGAAGAGAGTGCAAACCTGCGTATTTGGAATGAAGAAAACCACTCTATTTATAGAGTGGGAAATCAACAAAGATTGGCCTAAGGCCCAACGCCAATGGGAAAAATCCCGTGCCTTTCGGAAGCGGCTTTGACCATGAAGCAACAAATTAAACGTTGCATAACAAAAAAAATTAACGTTGGCAACCGCATTACGAAACTTGCGAAATGTATCAACGTTATATTATATTTTGCAATATTATATTAATAAATAATAACAATCCCCCACATATTGCAAAAGATAAGAAACAATTATTGAAAGAAAGAAAGAAGAAATATTCTGGGTTTTATAAGATGTAATGCATCAGAGCTGGTATAGCAAGCTATATGAACCAGCCCTAGAACGAAAAACTTAACACACAGTATAGTTGGTATAGCAAGCTATATGAACCAAAGATACTTGAGTGTGTTAGAGGTTTATCAATCACATTACACCCGCACAATCCTTGCTGTTATCGCTGTGATGCGCTTAATAGGCCATGCGCGTGCCCGGTATTCATGAGTGCTATAGAGTTCATGCCAAGATCTCATGCAAGCGGGCCCACTTGACACTCATATAGGTGATTTCATCAAGTGTATGCTGCAAATCATACACCACCCGTAAGGGATATGAAGATCATTAAAACTTTGATTAATTACAAAGTTTAACCTCTCAATAATGCAGTCTCTAGCACTTTCACAAACATACCATAGGAATGGACATATTTGATATGAAATCAAGTTAGTGCTATCAGAACTAACAAATGACTTGTTTTTACTCATATGAACCTTATTCATGGGATCTCCAATCACAAAGGTTGGGTTACCATCACTTGTTTGTTTGTTAGTGGCTTAAGTCTCATTCCCCTCGATGTTTCTAAGATCATATTTCTTCCCAAGGGTTTTGTCAGAGGATCTGCTAGATTCCGTTCTGACTTCACATGGTCAATGGAAATAGTTCCACTCTTTAGCAGCTGCTTCACCAAATTATGTCTCAATTGAATATGTCTATTCTTTCCATTGTAATTCTTGTTTTTAGCTATAGCTATTGCCGATTGGCAATCACAGTGTATTGACACCGATGGGGTTGGTTTCATTCCTAGTGGAATGTTTGCTAAGAAGTTTTTCAACCACTCAGTCTCACTTTCAGTCATCTCAAGAGCGAAAAACTCAGATTCCATTGTTGATCTTGCAATAATAGTTTGTCTAGAAGATCTCCATGTAATCGCACCACCCCCAAGTGTGAATACATAACCACTAGTGGATTTTGTCTCATCTGAATCAGAGATCCAGTTAGCATCACTATACCCTTCTAGTACAGCGGGAAATCCACTATATTCAATGGCATAATCCATTGAACCTCTTAAGTATCTCATAAGCCTGGAAAGTGCATCCCAATGTTCTTGATTTGGACATTGAGTGTACCTACTCAGTCTACCTACTACATAAGCAATATCGGGTCTAGAAAAGCTCATCAAGTGTAGTAAGCTCCCAATTATCTGGGCATACTGAGGCTGGGATAATGATTCTCCTCTATTTTTCATTAATTTAGAGTTAGCATCATAAGGGGTACTCACGGGTTTGAAATCATAATACCCAAACTTCTTAAGAAGTTTCTCAATGTATTGTTCTTGGGATAGTAATATACTATCTCCTTCCTTATGATTCTAACACCTAAAATTACGTTGGCTTCACCCATGTCTTTCATTTCAAATTTCGATCCTAGAAACAGTTTAGTTCTGGTAACAATCTCATTGCATGTACCAAAAATTAACATGTCATCCACATACAAACATATAATGACACAATCACCATTTTCAGACTTCGAGTACACACATTTATCAGCATCATTAGGTGAAAAACCATCACATAGCAATACATTATCTAGTTTTTCATGCCACTGTTTCGGTGCTTGTTTCAACCCATACAAAGATTTTAAAAGTTTACAAACTTTATTCTCTCGACCAGGTACTACACACCCTTCAGGTTGAGTCATATAAATTTCCTCCTCTAAATCACCATTCAAAAAGGCAGTTTTAACATCCATTTGGTGTATCACTAGCTTATGGATGGCTGCTAAGGCTAACAGAACTCGAATAGAGGAAATCCTAGTCATAGGGGCAAAAGTATCAAAATAATCTATGTTGGGGTTTTGAGTAAAACCTTTTGCTACAAATCTTGCCTTATACTTCTTTATAGATCCATCAGGATGATACTTTTTCTTAAAGATCCACTTACAACCAATGGGTTTTGCTCCTTTAGGCAAATCTACTAAGGTCCAAGTATTATTTTTCTGAATTGATTCAATTTCAGTCTTAATGGCTTTATTCCACTATTCTGCATCAGGAGCACTAATGGCTTCTACAAAGTTACTTGGATCATTATCAACTAGATAGGTATAGAAATCATTACCAAATGAAGTTTCCTTCCTCTGTCTTTTACTTCTTCTTAATTCCTCACACAAGGCATCACTATTATTATTATTTTCTATAGGTTGAGACGTCTCACTAACCTTTAAAGGAAAAACATGTTCAAAAAACTCAGCATTTTTCGTCTGCATTATAGAATTTCTTTCAAGTATATCACTTTTAAGAACTAGAAACCTATAGGCAGCACTATGTTCAGCATAGCCTAAGAACATAAAATCAGAGGTTTTAGAGCCTATTTTCCTTTTCTTAGGATCGGGTAACATCACCTTAGCTAGGCACCCCCACACTCTTAAATATTTAAGGTTAGGTTGATAACCTCTCCACAGCTCATACGGAGTTTTACCAGTTTTCTTATGAGGTATTCTATTTTGTAAAAAATACGCAGTAAGCAAGGCTTCTCCCCAAAGGTTATCAGGTGCACTAGAACTAATAAGCATAGCATTCATCATCTCCTTAAGAGTTCTATTCTTTCTCTCAGCTACTCCATTAGACTCAGGTGAATACGGTGGGGTTACTTCATGGATGATACCTTCTTTAACACAATAGTCATTAAATAACATATACTCACCACCTCTATCTGATCTAATCCTCTTAATTTTCTTATTCAATTGATTTTCTACTTCTGCTTTATAGGTAAGAAACACATCAAAGGCTTCATCTTTATGTTTGATTAAGTATACTTTGGTGTATCTAGAATAATCATCTATAAAGGTCACAAAATAATTTTTACCTCCTCTAGACATTGTTTGTTTCAAATCAGCTAAATCAGTATGAATTAACCCTAACAATTCAGTTTGATGTTCTACAGTAAAACATGTTTTCTTTGTTATTTTAGATTCTACACATATATCACATTTACTACTTTGTTTATCATGCATATTAATTAATCCTAGTTGTTTTAATTTCATAACATATGAAGAATTTAGATGTCCTAATCTAGCATGCCATATATCATATGAGTCAATAATATAAGCAGAAGAAGATGATTCATTAATATTTTCATAAATGTTAAGTACAAAGAGACCCTGATCACAATATCCCTTCCCCACAAAAACATTATTTTTTGTCATTACAATCTTGTCAGACTCGAATGACACTTTAACCCCCACTTTTCCCAGTAGTGCTACAGAGATTAAATTAACTCTGATTGATGGCACATGTAGCACATCACTCAAGGCCAGAGTCTTTCCAGATGTGAGTTTGAGAAGAACTTTCCCTTTTCCCAGAACAGGAGTGGTCCTGGAATCACCGAGGTAAACGTGTTCTTCTCCATCCCCTACACTAGTGTAAGAGGTAAAAACACTTCTGTTTGCACAGATATGCCTAGTAGCACCAGAGTCTACCACCCACTTGCTCACATTGGTCATCAGATTTACTTGAGAAACGACCGCATCAATAATGTCATCTCCTTCGACTATATTAGCCTTAGGAGGATTGTCGTTTCTTACTCTGCGTCTGCACTGTGGTGCATGATGGCCCGGCTTCCCACATACGAAGCAATTTCCTTTCTTCTTAAAGGTGGGGTTAGATGTGTTAGGGCGAAATTTTCGAAAATTATTTTTCTTACTGTGATCAGGTTTATGTTCGTACCTTTTTGGAGCAAGTTTGTCTTCTACCATGTTTGCTTTTGCAGACAATGCTTTGGCCCTTACAACAGCACATTCTTTCCTGTTGGTATCTTCAATAATTATGTGAGTGATCAGCTCTGAAAGTGACATTTGCTTGTGCCTATATTTTAGTTGTTGCTTGTATTCAGTCCAGGAAGGCGGCAGTTTCTCGATCAGAAGCTCTGAAACAAACTCATCTGGAAGAAGAACGTTCTCTGCTTTGATATCTTCGAGTAGCTTGTGATACTCATTAATTTGCGACTTTATGTCCTTATCTTCAACCATTTCCTAGCGATAGTAATTTCCAATGATGAATCTTTGTTTGACTATATCTTCAGCAGTGTATTTGAGAATCAACGAATCCCAAATTTCTTTCGCTTCCTTATAGGAACAGTATACATCGAACAAATCGTTAGAGAGTGCACTAAGTAAGGTATGACGGCATACCTTGTTTGCATGAACCCAATCTTCAACTTGTTTTGAATTTGGAGGGAGACTGGAGTCGGGTTTTGAAGATGAAAGAGCAAAAGCGACTCCATACATGTCTAAGAGGGTTGACACCCGTTCTTGCCAGCCAGAGAAGACTTCAATTTTTGATACATCCGGGAAAGGTTTCGCGAAGACCGTCTGAGTTCCGAAAACATTATTCTGATTCTCCGGGATTGAGTTGTTGTTGTTGTCAGCCATAAGTCCTTAAGATTGTTGTAAAAGCTGACAAAAGTAGAATAAAGATCACGAACAATATGCTTCCTGAGGCGTGTAGATCACTGTCCTTAAGGACTTATCCGCGGTGTATTGCGCAAGCCCCCCAGGATACAACAAGAACTTCTCAGAATTTCTGAGGATCTCAGAACTAGCAAGGATATCTAAAGAGAAATATTAAAAACCCAAAATAATTTTAGAAGAAAAAGAAGACAAAAAGATTAGAGAATGAGAGAAAGAGAAGAGAGTGCAAATCTGCGTTTTTGGAATGAAGAAAGCCACTCTATTTATAGAGTGGGAAATCAACAAAGATTGGCCTAAGGCCCAACGCCAATGGGAAAAATCCCATGCCTTTCGGAAGTGGCTTTGACCATGAAGCAACAAATTAAACGTTGCATAACAAAAAAAATTAACGTTGGCAACCGCATTACGAAACTTGAGGAATGTATCAACGTTATATTATATTTTGCAATATTATATTAATAAATAATAACAGTTTCCTCCTCCAATGTCTCCAGTTCCAATTATTCTACCTTTCTTGTTATGCCCATAGGTCACAAATCCTTACTTTTTCTTCTCAAAAGATATGAACATTTTCTTGTCACCAGTCATGTGTCTTGAACAACCACTATTAAGATACCACAGTGACTTCTTTGACTTAGTAGGTTCCTACAAAACAAATTAGCAAGATATACATCATTTCATAACTTTAACCCATGCATATTTACCATTTGGAACACCAAAATGTTTAATGTTGCATTTGTTTGAGGTATGACCATGTTTCATGCAGTAAAAACAACAAACCTCATGCACTTTATTTTTCACAAAAGTCCCTTTTTCTACCCGAACTCTACGAGTTCTTTTCACTTTAGACTTTTTGTGTTGATGCATGTTTTCATTTCTAACATTGCTTCTTTTAAAGTTTGTTTTAGCATGTGAATTAGGCTTGGTTGCCTTTGCAAGTATGTTCTCAAGAATGTCAATATCAAACATATGACTCTTACACGATAGACATTCAACAGGTTGTACAACAACATTAGATTCAAATAATTTAGTTTCTAGATTACTAACTTTGTTTCTCAAAACAACTTCGTCATCTAGCACTTTTTCATACTTCAATTTCAATTCATTATGCTATTTCTTTAACTTTTTATGAGCATCATCAAGTTTTTCATATTCATTTAACAAATCAAGAAATGTCTTTCGTAAATCAAATTCATCACTTGACTCAAAACTAGAATCACTTACTTGGCTTCCAGCATCTTCTGAGTCTGCCATTAAGCACATATTAGCTTCTTCATATGAATCGCTTGAGCTTGAAGAACTAGAAGCATTTTCTTCCCAAGCTATGTAAGCTTTCTTCTTCTTTGGAAACTTTCTTTCCTTATTTTCTTCACTTTTCCTATTCTTAGGACAATCAGTCTTCACATGTCCTCTTTCTTCATATCCATAGCATTTAACACTTGATGGAGATCCTCGATTATCCTTCCTTTCTCCACGGTATTTGTCTTCTCCTTTTGCTCTCACAAATTTAGCAAACTTCTTAATCATATGGCTCATGTTTTCCTCATCGTCATCGGAATCATCATCCTCAATTCTTTTAGAACTTTTTCCTTATGAGATTTCAGACTTGAAGGCAAGCGTCTTTCCTTTGCCTTGATCTTCTTTTGCAGTTAATCTTCTCAACTCAAGCTCGTGCTCACGAAGCTTTTCAAAGAGAACTGCCATTGACATTTGAGTAAGATTTTGAGACTTCAAGATGGCAATCACCTTTGGTTGCCAAGACCTGTCCAATGATTTCAAAATTTTAACATTTAATTCATCAGTATCAAATGTCTTACCCAACCCTCACAAGTGGTTCACTATGTGAGTGAAACGCTTCTGGACATCAGAAATTGTTTCTCCAAGTTGCATTCTAAACATCTCATACTCCTGGATGAGTGTGTTCTTCCTTGCATGTTTCACGTCCTCTGTACCCTCATGTGTGACTCTGAGGACTTCCCACATCACCTGTGTTGTCTTACACACTGAAATTCTATAAAATTCATCAAGTACCACAACAGATGAAATAATATTACGAGCCTTAATATTAAATTAGGCTCTTCTATTTTCCTCAGCAGTTCAGTTAAAGTATGATTTTTTTACTTCTACACCATCAACAGTACTTTTTTGGAATATAAGGACCATTTTGTAAAGCTTCCCAGATGCCTCTATCAACAGACCCCCATAAAAATTTCCATTCTGACTTTCGAGAAAGCATAGTTATCACCAGTAAAAAGTGGTGGTCTGTTGATGGAAGCACCTTCGGCATACACTTGAGTTTGATGCACTAGTAAAAAAACAGCATTTAAACTCGCACAATAAGCCTCGGTGTAGGAGAAACCGATGCCTATCAGAATGCGGTGGCATTTTTGTAATTTTGTCGAACTTATATGCCTCGATTCAAAGAGAACCGAGGCATATAAGCTGTATTACCTCAGTTGCAATTTTAACCGATGCCTAAAACCCTGAAAATTCAACAGCATTTCAGATCTTGCTTACTGCCTCGGTTTTGTGGCAAACCGAGGCGTATAAGTTGAATGTAATTTCAGAAATGCCATTTTATATTTTTCTTTTATTTATTTCTGAGATTTATAGGCATCAGTTGCTTTATTAACTGAGGCATATAGGCATTTATTGCCTCGGTTGCACGGAGAACTGAGGCATATAAGCTTCAGCCCTAATTTCAAAATTTTTAGCCATTTTCTCTTCTTTCTCTTCGAGCTAAAGCATTACTGCTTCTTCACCGCCACCCTGTCCATTTCTCTTCATCGTCGCCCTTTGCCGCAACTGCCATTGTTCTCTCCACAGGTTGTCGCCACCACCGCTGTTCTCTCCACAAATTTTCGCAAAAGTTTGAAAGAATATCAAAGCAAGCTCTGATACCAATTGTCAGAATAATCGGTATCGTTATAGAGTCGCGCAATGGAATGAAATATAGATAGTGGAAAGTGTGTTTGATCAAACTCATATTAAGATGGTCCGTTTTAGAAAATTAATTTTCTTAGAGAAAATTTATCGAACAGTTGGTATGCGCAAAATTTAAAGAGTGTAGGGAGTACAAAAATTCAACACAGAATTTTTATCCTGGTTCGAATCAAAAGATTCTACATCCAGTTGTTAATCACTATAAAAAGTGATTAACGTTTTCACTAAAAATTAGTTTCACATATTACAATGGAGTGAAAGAATATAATGATAAAACCTTCCTTTGATGAAAAAACTGTAAGGGTTCTTCTTTCGACCAACGAACCGGAAGCAGGAATCTACACTTTCCTTCGACCAACAAATCGAAACAGTGCAGATAAAATCTTCCTTCGACAAACTAACCGGAAGATGACAACCTTGCCAACTCGAAGATAACCGCTCCGACCTTTGACCTACAAAGCCCAAGCTTCTCCTATTCATGAGACCAGGCAAAACACTTGAACTAGCTTTTTGGAACTTCCTCAGACAAATTGTATTCTCAAAAAGCTCAAAGTTAACCCTTTAAGGGTTTTGGAACAACTATATAAAGGCAACTGGTCTGAGTTTGAAAAAGACAGATTACAACTACCACTGATAATCGATTAATATTAGTGATAATCGATTATTTAAGTCTGTTACAGGGTTTTTCAATAAGTGGTAATCGATTATCCTGAGGAACAATCGATTATTCCATAGACTTGTGCAGTTCTCATCAGGATCAGTTGATAATCAATTATTTGAAGGAATAATCGATTATTCCAGAGCGAAATGTTTTTTCAAGAGTGCTCATGATAATCGATTTTAACTTCACATAATCGATTAAATGTGTAACTTAACTAAAGATACGAGATTTTCTAAGTATTACATATTCAAAGACTTTTCTAATACATTTATATTCTACAAAGTGTTTTTAAAATAATTTTAACAGTTTCTTCAAGTCTATCTTCTTGCAGCATCATCAAAATCATTTATCTTCAAATTTATCAATGTTCCTCAATGGTAACATTTATGACTCAGTGCTTTGTTCAAAAACAAGTTTTTGTGTAAAAGTGAATACCAATTTGGACAATTGGCTAGATCATCAATCCCTTAACTCAACATCAATTCCAACAAAATCAAGCATCACACAACCATACTACACAAACGATATCGACAATTTCATTAATCTCAAACAACCAAACATGCAAGCGCAAATCTCATAGCCTTAAGTGTCTTAAAACAGCTCTACAAACTCAAATAATTCCTTTTACTTCTACAAACCACAGAAACACGATATTACCTCTAAAACTTTTATTTATGTTGAAATTTTAATATTAAAATAACTGAGTCTCATTATTTAAAACACATTATCACTTATAAGACACTGTTTTTTAAACTCTTACACAAACAATGTTATTTTAATAATAAGAAAATATGAATTTCATTTTAAATATATCTTAGGGATGAATGCAAATTTCCTAAAACTAACTTAGTCATAGAAAAATCTTTAATTTTTATATTTATCATTAAAATGTTACCCTTTTAGCCCATAAACATTTGCTTATAAAGCACATATGTCGCATGAAAATGTTTTATAGAATGAAGATGGCCACTTCAAATGCTGTCAGATTTCTTTTCCTAATGCTTTTCCTTATTATTGCATCAGCTTATAAGTCATGCTTTTATAAAAAATAAATACATTCAAACACCTTGAATTCCAATGTTGGAAATATTTGTAACATTACATTAATAATAAAATATTATATATTATCTATCTCTAGTTTCAGATTGCTGATATATAAAAGGAGATTTAGGTGAATTATAAAATGGTCAATTTTTTCTTATAAATTGTTATTTTATCATAACATTTTATTTATATTTATTTTTATTATGTTAATATAATATTTATTATTAAAACTTACATATCATATCTATACATATAATTATGTATAAAATTTAAATTTTGGACAGTTAACATTGAAATTATAAAGTAATTAATGTTTATTTAATGGGTAGATTTTTTTTCCCTAGAATATAAAGCTAAAGAATAAAAGATGTGCCGTTTTTATGATATGAAGTATTCAAGATTATTTTCAATTGGTTGGCCAGAGTAATATATAATTTGTAAAGGTTGAGTTAAACGTGATCTTGAGTGGAAAGTTTATTTTTATGAAAAAATTAATCAACTTGATTTAGTATAAAATTGAATAGCTTAAACCAAGAGTACAGAAAGGACCACTAGTGCATAAATAACTTTAGACGTCTATTATTTTGGACTTTTAATGTCTGATCTCTATCCATCGTCTATATGGGTGACGTTAAATAGACGTCGGACCCAATAGGTCAGACTTCTATATAGACGTCTGACACTATAGATCAGACGTCTAAAACATTGTCGTATTTGATTGAATCTTTTTTTCGCTTGAGGCCTCTTGTGTTGCTCCTGACTCATGGTGATTCGAGTTTACAACTTTATATTTTAGTTGAAGAGAACGTATTGTACATTTTCTTTTGTATTGGATGGTTTAAAAAACGTAATGGAGAGAATTGGAGGAGTGCAAAACGCAAGAAATCGCCGCTCAAGGACACGAGCAAAACTGCACCAAAATCCAATGAAAATGCATTTTAATCGATTTAAATGAAAGATAATGCATCAAAGAGTGATGTAATCATAGTAAAATTAATTTAAAACGGTGCAAAAGTGAGAAAATGAACCTGAAAAACGTAACTTGTAGAGAGAAAACGTGAGGAAGATGATGAACATTAAGTGCGCGTAACTGTTGTCTTGCGTTCGCGATGTTTCAATGAAGCCATACAGAAGTTGGTTCCCCACACATCGGACATATATATGGCTGTAGAAGTCGGATTGGCGGGATCTGACGTCTAAATGCAGTTAAAAATTAAATTTTTAGACTTCAAAAATGAGTATATAGAAGTCGGTTCCTCCACATCGGACGTTTATATGGTTGTAGAAGTCGGATTGGCGGGATCTGAAGTCTAAATGAAGTTAGAAAGTAACTTTTTAGATTTCAAAAATCAGTATATAGAAGTCGGTTCCCCCCACATCGGACGTCTATATGGCTGTAGAAGTCGGATTTGACGTCTAAATGGAGTTAAAAAGTGAGTTTTTAGATTTCAAAAATGAGTATATAGAAGTTTGTTTCCCCCACATCAGACATTAATATGGCTTTAGAAGTCGAATTGACGGGATTTGATGTCTAAGTTGAGTAAAAAAATGACTTTTTAGATTTCAAAAATGAATATATAGAAGTATGTTCCCCATATCAGACGTCTATATGGGTTTAGACATTTATTCCCTCCGGAACGGACGTTTATTTGGTTGTTTTATTATCGAAAAATGTCACCGATCATTTTTTATGTTGGATATTCGAGGGTCGGACGTCTAAAGGGTGACGTTAAAGGTCTTTTTTACACTAGTAGAAATGAGACTTTGATATTGTAAGTTTTTTCAACCTTGTAAATATGTTTTGAATAATTATTATTTTATCATAAAATTTTATTTATATTTATTTTTATTATGTTAATATAATATTTTAATATTAAAACTTACATATCATATCTCTATATATAATGATATATAAAATTTTAATTTTGGACAGTTTAATTTCAAATTATAAAGTAATTAATCTTTATTTAACGGTAGTTTAGTTTTTTCCTAAAGTATAAAGCTAAAGAATAAAAGATGTGTAATTTTTATCTTGCTCAAGATTATTTTCAATATGATTGACAAGAATAACATATAATTTGTAAAGGTTGAATTGACTTTCAACATAATCTTGAGTGGAAATTTATTTTTATGAAAAAATGAATCAATTTAATTTAATATAAAATTGAATAGGTGAAACTAACAATACATTAATAAAAAAAATATTATATATTATTTTTCAGTAATCATTTTATTTAATGATATATAAAAGGACAATCACGACATTGTATATTTTTTCTTACTTTTCCCATACCTTTTGAATAACTATTATTTAATCACAAAATCTTATTTATATTTATTTTTATTATGTTATTATCATATTTTATTATTAAAACATACATATCATATCTGTACATATAATGATATAAAAATTTTAATTTTGGACAATTTAGTAAATTACAAAAGTACTGAATAATTATTTAATGGGTGGTTTATTTTTTTCCCTAGAATATAAAGCCAAAGCATAAAAAATGTGAAGTTTTTATGATGCGAAGTATTCAAGATTATTTTCAATATGATGAGAGTAATAATTTGTATAGATTAATAGACTTTTAACATGATGGAATTTTTTTTATGAAGAAATTAATCAATTTGATTTAGTATAAAATTGAAAAATGAAACCAACATGAATAATAAAATATTATGTCTTTTAGTAATAATTATATGCCTACACATTAATGATCGATAAAAGGACAGTCATAACATTTTGTTTATTATTTATTTGTTACCTTTTGAATAATTATTTTTTATCTTTAAATAATAAAATATTATGTATTATACTTTAAGTAATAATATATGCCCACACATTAATGATATATAAAAGCACAGTCATAACATTTTATTTACTATTTATTCTTGTTACCTTTTGAATAATTATTATTTTATCATAAATTTTATTTACATTTAATTTTGTTATTATCTGAAATGGATTTTTAGATAGGTGAGATACGAGTGAATTGAAGAAATTTAATGTATTTCTTTTATAAAAATTTAGCTTACATCAAAGTCATTAAGAAAATTTAAATTATTTTAAGTAAGAGAGAATGAGTATTAATAAGTGTGTCTTTTCTAATAAAATACTATGTGTATTTATAGAACTTTTAGACCATGTGACTCATGTGATAAAATTAATAATATCAAGATAATATCAAGTAATATCGACAAATATAATAACTTACCATATATATGACAATACATCTTACTTGATTTATCAAATATTTTGTGAATATATGGTATTAAGTAATATTTCGATATAATCAAACAACGGCTTGGACAAGTTTGATAGGTGTTGTTAGCCTAGGTAGATGTATGTCTTGCCCACTTAAAGATAACTTTATTGGTGATTATAGAACATTAATGAGGGATTTTTCTGAAATGTCTTAATGATTGTTCTAAGCTATGAAACTTTTCATTGAAATTCCTTTCACAGCATACATAATTCATATTCATAACCAAGTTATAATCCATGAGGCATCACAAATTCACAATAAACATACATATTCATAATAAACCACTTCAAACAACAAAGAATAAAAAAATCATAAAAAACCACATTGGCTCTTAAATTGACGTCTACACAAAACCCCTTGCAAATGATCTTGCTCAGCGAGATCAACCTATTGCTCAGCGAAGTACGATGAAAAAGGTTCCAAACTTATAGTAGAAAGTGATGATCAACGGTACATGTCACAATTATTAGAAATGACCACTCAATGGTTTGGAGTACAACTACTTTTAGGCTTGCACACCGAAGTTGCACTTAGTGCCACACTAGCACCGCTCAATGCTATATTGGAAATTTTCACATTCAAATATGTTATTTAGGGGACTAGAGACCTATTCAGATGACCAAATTGGTATTCCTGACTCAGTGTTTTGTTCAAAAACAGGTTTTAGTGTAAAAGTGAATACCAATTTGCACAATTGGCTACATCATCAGTCCCTTAACTCAACATCAATTCCAACAAAATCAAGCATCACACAACCATACTACACAAACAAGTTTTAGCAACAATCAACCTAACGATATCGATAATTTCATTAATCTCAAAGAACCAAACAGGCAAGCACAATTCTCACAGCCATAAGTGTCTTAAAACAGCTCCACAAACTCAAATAACTCTTTTTACTTCTACAAACCAGAGAAACACATTATTACCTCTAAAAGTTTTATTTATATATTAAAATTTTAATATTAAAATAACCGAGTCTCGTTATCACTTCTAAGACACTATTTTTTAAACTCTTACATTAACAATGTTATTTTAATAATAATAAAATATGAATTTATTTTAAAAATATCTTAGGGATGAATGCAAATTTCTTAAAACAAAATTAGTCATAAAAAAATATTTAATTTTTATATTTATCATTAAAATGTTACCCTTTTAGTCCATAAACATTTACTTATAAAAGCAAATATGTGGCATGAAAATGTGTTATAGAACGAAGATGGCCACTTCAAATGCTATCAGATTTGTATTCCTAATGCTTTTCGTTATCATTGCATCAGGTTATAAGTCATGCTTTTCTGTCATTTAATATCTGCAATTGTGTTTGAGGATTAAGCATCTGTTTCATTTTGTATTCTCTTTCTTAATTCTTAATGAACTTTCTTTTCTAATATTTTTCCTTGATAGTGTTATATTTATATAATGTATGGTTGGTGGTTGCAGATATGTGCATGAGATCAGAGGCAAGGAACGTTGTGACTGTGAGTTGCAGAACTGCCGATGATTGTCAACTTAAATGTCCAGACTGTATTGGTTGCGAATGTATTAACCATGTGTGTGACAGTTGTGAGGAAAATCCTTTTTCTTTTATCCACAATAAATACATTCAAACACCTTGAATTCCAATGTTTGAGATTTTTGTAACATTACATTCATAATAAAATATTATTTATTATCTATCTCTAGCTTCAGATTAATGATATATAAAAGGAGTTAGAAGAATCATAGAAAAAAAAATTTCTTACTTTGCACGTACCTGTTGAATCATTTTTTATTTCATCATAACATTTTATTTATATTTATTTTTATTATATTAATATAATATTTTATTAATATAATGATGTATAAAATTTTAATTTTGGACAGTTTACATTGAAATTATATTCAAGATTATTTTTAATTACTTGATAAGAATAATACAGAATTTGTAAATGTTGAATTTACTTTCAATATGATCTTGAGTGGAAAATTACTTTTATGAAAAAATTAATCAATTCGATTTAATATAAAATTGAATAGACAAAACTAACCTAATAATATAATTATTATTTTATCGTAAAATTTTATTTATATTTATTCTTATTATTTTAATATAATATTTTATTATAAACATACATATCATATCTGTACATATAATAATATATAAAAATTTTGTTTTGGAACGTTATGTTTGAAATTATAAAGTAATTAATCTCTACTTAATGGGTAGTTTAATTTTTTTTCCATAGAATATAGAGCTAAAGCTTTATAATATTAAGTATCTAAGATTATTTTCAATTGGTTGACAAGAGTAATATATAATTTGTATTGAATTGACTTCCAACATTATCTTCAGTAAAAATTTTATTTTTATGAAAAAATTAATCAATATTGTTTGGTATAAAATTGAACAGGTGAAACCAACAGCACATGAATAATAAAATATTATATATTATTTTTCAGTGATCATTTTATGTATATACATTAATTATATATAAAAGGACAATCATTATTGTAAATGTTTTTTACTTTTCCCATATCTTTTGAATAATTATTATTTTATTTATATTTATTCTTATTATGTTAATAAAATATTTTATTATTAAAACTTACATATCATATCTTACATATAATTATATATAAAATTTTAATTTTGGAAAGTTTAGTTTGAAATTATAAAGTAATTAATCATTTATTTAATGGGTATAGTTTTTTTTTCCTACAATACAAAGCTACAAAATAAGAGATGTGCAGTTTCTATCATCTGAAGCATTCAAGATTATTTTCAATATGGTTCACAATAGTAATATATAATTTGTAAAGGCTGTGACTTTCAACATGATCTTAAAGGAAAAATTTATTTTTATGAAGAAAATAATCAATTTGATTTAGTATAAAATTAAATAAGTGAAATCATCAGTACATTAACAATAAAATATTATATATTATTTTTCTGTAATCATTTTATGTCTATAGATTAATGATATATAAAAGGACAACTTTGACATGGTAAATTTTTTCTACTTATGCCATACCTTTTGAATAATTATGATTTTATCATAAAATTTTATTTATATTTATTCTTAATCTGTTAATATAATATTTTATTATTAAAACTTGCATATCATATTTGGACATATAATGATATATAAAATTTTAGTTTTGGAAAGTTTAGTTTTGAAATAACAAAGTAATTAATATTTATTTAATGGGTAGTTTATTTTTTTCCTAGAATATAAAGTTAAAGCATAAAAGATGTGCATTTTTTTATGATGCAAAGTATTCAAGATTATTTTCAATTAGTTGACAAGTGTAACAAATAATTTGTAAAGGTTGAATTGTCTTTCAACATGATCTTCAATGGAAAATTTATTTTTATGAAACAATTAATCAATTCGATTTAATATAAAATTGAATAGGCGAAACTAACCGGATAATAAAATATTATATATTACTTTTCCGAAATATTTTATGTCTATACATTAACTATATAGAAAAGGAGAACTAAACATTGTCAATTTTTTCTTACTTTCTCTGTTCCTTTTCAATAATTATTATTTTATCATAAAATTTTACTAATATTTATTATTATTATGTTAATATAATATTTTATTATTAAAACATACATATCATATCTGTACATATACTCAATGGGTAGTTTATTTCTTTTTTTCCTAGAATATAAAGCTAAAGCATAAACGATGTGTAGTTTTTATAAGGTGAAGTATCTACGATTATTTTCATTTGGTTTACAAGAATAATATATAATTTGTAAAGATTGAATTCACTTCCAACATCATCTTCAGTGAAAATTTTAATTTTAGGAATCAATTGAATTTAATATTAAATTGAATAGGTGAAACCCACATCACATAAATAATAAAATATTATATATTACTTTTTAGTGATCATTTTATGTCTATACATTAATTATATATAAAAGGACAATCATTATTGTAAATTTTTTTTACTTTTCCCATATCTTTTGAATAATTATTATTTTATGCAGTTTAATACTCTTTGATTTTGTCAACAATGATATATTCTTAGGGAAATTGATTGCACAATAGATCTTACATGCTAGTTGTCCACAGTTGAACATTACTTAATTAAGGTTGATAGCAGATTGCCAAAGACCAATAACTACCAAGTACAAGTTAGAAGCTGAATGTTGGGTGCTACCTAGTAAAACTTATTATTTGTCTATGTTACATACTATTGTTAACGGTTGTTATAAGATAAAATCATCTAGACGTTTAAAGACTATCATGTTTTGAAGTTTAACCAAATAATATTAAAACGAGATAATAATATAAAAAGAACTTAGGATAAAAACACAAGATTTGAAATCTGAATCCCAAACATAGAAAACATACACTAGACTTAGAACCTCAATCCCCAACATAGAAAACCTTAGGAAAACACTATGATTCTTAGAAAATAGAAAAATATCTAGGTCAATACACTCAAACGCTATGCTAAATGGTTGTTATGCCTAAAGCGTTTAAGATAGTTAAAGATAAACACTTAAAGCTTATTATACCCAAAGTGTATTTAGTTTAGCTCTCGAAAACAAACCATGTCAAGACAATATCTTTGACAAACAATACTAAAAGACTAAATCATAAAATACAAAAGAAAACATAAACAAGTCAAATGCTATCTCTCTAAAGAAGAGAGAAATATCAAAAGAAGTGCTTACTTGCCTAAATGATACCATGAGCTAAAACAATACATCATCCAAAAGTCTAACTCAACGCTTGGTATCTTTAAAAGAAAAAATTAATTGTCAAATATTACCTTAACGGTAGGAAATCAAAAAGCACTTTGTTGTTTTGAGCAAGCATTAAATGACATTAAATGCTCAACGTTCAAAAACAAAAAAAGTGATAAGAAAAGACCTATCTGCTATATGCACAATCTACTCTACTCTTTGCAAATAAGCTATTTTACACGCATCCAAAGAGCTTCAGATCAAATATCAGAAGTGGATGTTAGAGACAAAAGAGATATTTAAAAAATGTTCTTCACTTGAAGCCATGCCTAAAAGGACATACTACCTACTTCAAGAAAAGTACTTAACAAGTTGGCCTATCCAATGATTGTTGTACATGAAGAAAGAGAAAGGACAAGAATCAAGGCAAAAACTTGGTTTAACGGGCATTTATTCAAGGAGCCTTTAAGTAGAAGAGCTTTCAAAAGAGAAATCAAGGGGATAATCAAAATAATTGAAAAAGAAAAGCTTTCAACAAAATATCTTTCTTAAGAAATGTTTAGAAAAGAAGGAAAGAAAGAGCTCAAGATAAAGATCATATTTGAGCAGAAAAATAGAAAAGAGAAGAAAAGAAAAGATCATATCTTAGCAATTTCTCCTTTTCTTTCTTCTCTCTTTCTTGCTCTTCTCTCTTCTTTTCTTCTTCTATTTTCTTATCCTCTTCTCTTCTCTCTTTCTCGTCTCTCTTTTTTTATTTCTTCCTCTTTTCTTTTCTCTTCCTATTCTCTTTTCTCTTTTTCTTTTTTCTCTCTCTCTTCTCTTCTTATCTCATTTCTTCCTCTTCTTTTCTCTCAATCTTTCTTTCTCTTTCCATATCCTTAAGTTCTTTAAGTCTTGCCCCAAATTCTAGTTCTCTATGAAGAAACCCATGATTATTTAAACAAGAAATAATTTTCCATTTTCAATGCAATCTCTAATTAGTTCTAGGTTTCTTTTAATGCTTGAAGGCACAAACTTTCTTCTCATGCAAGCTTTTAAATCATGCCAATCATGAATGGAGGACTTTCTACCTTTCCTAACATGATATTGTCTTTTATCCCACCACTCACTTGCATGTTCTTCTAACCTAGAGAGATATATACTAAGAATATGAGATTCACTCTCTCTAGAAAGAAAAATGGAACCATACACGCTAGACTCACTTTTGTTAACAATGAATGGATGCATCTTATCAATTTCTTTTCCCCAAGCTAGGTATGTTAATGCACCTATGTCTTTACCAAAGAATGGAAGATTCCTAGCTTGATTAAACCTCTCATCATCAATCCTAGACGATTTATATGAACTATAACAAAGTTTTCCTAGTCTAGAGGGTTAGAAGCTTCACTCTTAGACAAGTCCCAGGTAAGAGACTCCATTTTCACTCCTCATTATTTTTAACAATAACCTTTGAAAAATCACTTTTTGAGTGTTGTTACCTCACAAGTTATAAATAACTCAAGGTGAACAAAAAGACTTTTGTAAATTAGGTCTTATAACTTTTGAAGAAACTAAAACAAGAGAATACTTTAAGTGTTTTGAGAGAAGGAACATTTCTTTTGAATATCCTCCCAAAAGAACATTGCTTTTAAAAGATCAACACACTAGAAGGTTAGATAATTCTCATTATTCACCCTAGTGAAGAAAAAGTTTTAGATTTTGTAGAAAATATAAAGTTTCCTCAAAGAAAATCTTTTCAAAAATAAAAGGTCTTATTTTTTTCTTCTTTTGTATTTGCTTTTATCACTACAACATTTTGAAATAAAGACCAACAATCTTCTCCGTAAAACCTTTTTCAAAAACAAAAGGCCTTTATTCTTTGTTCTTTGTTATTTTGTTTAGGTTTATTCTTTTAATAATACTCCTATTTTCTATTTGTTGTAGGTACATTTTTTATCCTGGAGGAAATCATTAAACCTAAGTTGTGCTTCTTTGTAAGATCTAGATAAGATAAAATACTTTTTATTTTATTTTTGTACTTCCTAATATTAAAAGTTTAATTATGATATTTTGTTGGGTGATAAAACTGTTCAGAGTAGTATAAAAATTAATTAATAATGATTTTTATTCTAATTTTCGGAATGGGATTAATTAAGTTTAAATATAATTAATTGTGCTATTATTTGAGAGGGATAATGTTGTCCTAATGGTTTGAGTGTGCCTGAAATCCTATGAACCTATGTTTGAATCTTGCTAGCATTGCCGGGAAAGGCTTTTGGTTATTTTTCCTCTCTTCCTTGGGTGCTACGTGTCGCAAGCTCTTTGGTTTATTTAGCATTGATGGAGGGAAGAGAGAGAGAGGGAGAGTGTGGAACAGTGGTTGCAGCATTTTGGCTGAAAGGAATTTAATTTTCTCTTTTCTTTTGTTTTGACCCTTTAACCTCGGATGAGAGAAATTGGAGAGCATTTATTACTGGGTTATATTTTATTTCTTTGTTTTGGCATGCAGAGTTATTTACGTGAGGGAGGGGTAGGGATTTAGTTTATTTTTTTCTCTTTGTATAAAATCACATGGGGTCCAGCGTTTACTATTGGGGAAAGAGAGAAGCTTTGCATTGTTTTTTTTATATTATGTTAGTCATATGTTTTTTTTGGAGGGAGAAAGTAGCCTTTTAATTATTCTCTGCATGGGTCATATTTGATGGGCAGAGAGAGAGAAAATGTTATATAAAAAATTTGGCTTTCATCATATAGCATACAGGGACGCAAATAAGTTTAGTTTTGATATGTTTTCAGAGAAGACCTTGTTCTTCTCATTCTCTAGGCAAATTAAGGGTGCCTTTAATATTCTTCAAAACCTAGTTTTTAACCTTAAAGGATAGTGTTATTGTAGGGATGGGAAGAATGTCAAGAAAGGAGATTTGGGTCAGTTAGTGGGAGTTATGTATATCGAGTGTTGGGGAGAAAATATCGGACAGTTGGAATGGTTTGGGCCTTGGGCGAGTGTAGAAAGGGCAACATTATTTAAGAGGTATTTTTTTAGGTTAAGGAAAAGGAGGAGGAACCCTAATACCGTGTTAGAGTGAAACCGTGGAAGTCTCCACCATTATCACCAGAGAAGAGTCTGTTGCTGCTATTTCTAGGGAGGAGAGACCTTACAACAATATTAGGGATCAAACAACTCGTGAGAGATAACGTGAAAAGTCAAGCACCGTGGGAAGAAGAGAATCCAGGTAAGGGGAGTTAACATATTTGTGTATGTGTTGGGTAATTGTAGGGGTGATGATTCATTTCTTTAAGGTTGGATTATGAATATTATTTATTATGTTGCATGTTTTCACGGATAGCATGCTTGATCATGGGCTGGTTGTAGTGCATAATATTAGAGTTATGGACGTTCAAAGCCATTGAGTAACCCGGTGTTAGGTTAGGCTTTTCCTGTGGGGATTGATGGGTTTAGTTGAGGAGGTGGAGTTTCTTTTTGAGAATACAGAGAAGGTCACGAACAGGTTTGATGTTATGATTATTGTAAGAGAAGAGTTAATGGTGTGTATTTTTTAGGTTGAAGCATGGGCGAGGGTATTTGAGTTTCTAGGGGTTTATTCATGTGGAAAAGTCTCCAAATTATCTAAATCATTGTACGGTGGTTTGTGAAAGGATAGGACATTTGGTTAGGAGGCTTTAAGTGTGTGAAATTGGATGTAGGAGAATGAGTACACATTTGTATTATGGGTGTGTATGACTGAGTATGAAATTTCTGGAAAGTCTTGAAAAGCGTTAGGATCGGATTTCAGTGTGGAGGTGTGCACCTATCAGGGCCTGGGAATATCCATGATGAATAGTAAGGTGTGAAAACGTTTAACTGGACTAGGGTGTTTCGTTTTTATTTTGGGATCTTGAATTGGTAGAAGAATGGTATGCATGTATTCCTTTATAAAAGAAAGGAAGAATAAATTGAAGGTTTGACGTTATGTGGGCATGGGGGTGAGTATCTTATTGTATCGGATTGTAATGCGATGTATTTTATTTATGAAAAGGTGGGTGTCTGGGTGTGTGAGCAAGGTAATTAATGCCATGCAGTAATGACGTGACAATATGGGTGTGTTTGTGTTTCACTTGCATAATTGTGTTATTCAGTTGACCCATATATGAAAAGAAAAAGATGCTGATGAGCCCTAGGGAGGACTCGACACATTTGATTACATGAGGATTTCAAAGTATGCCTAGTAGCAGTGAATGCTCAGAGTACACATTAGACGACTCTGATGATGAAGTAAACTTTTCTGAGTTACACTCAATTAGACGTACTATGAATTGCTATCATATTCATCTAAACTATCTTGTACATATAAAAACACTTATGTAATCAACGTATAAAACTCCTTACACAAAGAAATAACTTAAAGAAGGAATAAATGCATCTAAGGATAATGTGAAGACACTAAAACAACAGGTTAGCAGTCTTAGGATATAGTTGAGTGTCTCTGAACAAAATAAAGAAGAAATTAGGTTACAAAATCAAAGGTTTGTAAAAAATGTAACAGTAGCAAACAATGTAAAACACATAGAATCTCTTAGGCTTTGTTCACTTGAATAGATTTGGGGAAGAGTGATTGAATGAATTTGAGAGCATTTGAGGGTAAATTTTTTATTGTTTATTTGAGTGGATTTGGAGGTAAGTGAGAGTGAATTTGGAAGTAAATTTTATGAGAATTAGTGTAAGATTTGATTAATGTGACATATTAAAAATATTTACTTCGAAATCCACTCTCACTTACCTCCAAATCTACTCAAATAAACAAGAAAAAATTTACCTTCAAATTCTCTCAAATTCATTCAATCACTTTTTCCCAAATCTATTTAAGTGAACAAAGTTAGGCATGAAAATGATACCCTCACCAAAATACTAAGTAGAACTCTTGAGGAAAATGCTAAGTTAGATTGTTTGTTGAGAGAAAGTAGACACCCATCAAACAAACAAGGTCTAGGTTATACAAACCCTCACATAAAACAAAAAAAGAAAACTAACCATACTAGGTATGTTAGGGCAAATAAAAATACATTAACTTCTGAGAAGAAGGAAATGTACCTCTCTTACAAGTCAGGACTCAACTGATTATGGGTATCTAAGAGACAAATAACCCTTCTTGCATATATGTTTGATGACCGAAAGAAAAGCCATGTCATGGATCTTGGACATTGACTGCTCATTTCACATGATGGGAGAAAAGTGTATGTTCCTAAACCTATGGGACAAGAAAAAAGGATCGGTCACATTTGAAGGAAACCAAAAAGGAAAAATCATAGGAATTGAAAACATAGATACAAACCTTTCTCCCTCCATTGATAATGTTTTGCTAGACCTTAAACATAATCTTCTTAGCATAAGTCAATTGTGTGATAGCGAATATAATGTTAGTTTTGAAAAAGGCCAATGTAGGGTATTAGATAATAATAACTCCTTAGTATTTACAACTTATAGACAGGGTAACTTGTATGAAACAAATCTAGATGAACTTCAGTCTCAAAGTATCTCATATCTAGTATCTATGAAAGATGAGGCAACAACATGGCATACAAACTGTGGACACACAAGCTTGAGATTAATCTCAAAGTTGCAACGCTATGATCTCGTTAGAGGACTGCCAAAAGTATCATTCAACAATACAATCTTTTGTAGTGCTTGCATGAAGGGAAAACAGGGAAAAGAATCTTTTAAGAGTAAAACATGGTTTCGATCAAACAACCTCTTGAGTTGCTTCATGTAGATTTGTTTGGACCTACAAGAACTAAGTCTATAAGTGGTAAACACTATGGATTGGTAGTTGTAGATGATTTTTCTAGACGAACTTTTCTATTTATAACTAATAAGGATGAGGCTTTTAATTCGTTTTGCAAACTCTGTAAGAGGATAAAGACTAAAAATGATTTGGAAATCATGTCTATACAAAGTGACCATGGAGGAGAATTTGAAAATGAACTTTTCAAAAACTTTTTCGAAAACTCTGGCATCAAGCATAACTTTTCAACTCTAAGAACACCACAACAAAATGGAGTTATTGAGAGGAAAAATATATTTTTACAAGAAATGACTAGAACTATGTTAAATGCTTTCAACACTCCTAAACATTTTTTATTAGAAGAAGTTAACATTGTAGTGCTACATTCAGAACAAAGTTTTCATCCTTTTGGTTGTCAATGTTTTGTTCTGAACACCAAGGATATCCTAGGAAAGTTTAATTCTCGTAGTGATGAAGTGATCATGCTTGGCTACTCAGAAACATCAAGGGTGTTTAGAGTTTACAGCTCTAGAACCTTGAAAGTTGAAGCAGCCATTCATATGAAATTTAACCATGTGCCTAACGAAAATAAGTCAGAGCTACACGACTCCTTCTGTAAAATGCAGGTAAACGATAATCTGTCAAAGGAGGCAAATGCATCAGAGAACCCCAACAAAGAAATTGAGAGTCAACATGAAGAGTCACTCAACGATACTAGTGAAGAAAGAAGAGAACCAAACACCCTACATCGTCCAATCATCAAGGACCATCCTTCAGAGAAAATCATTGAAAATCTTAATGAGCACATAAGAATAAGGTCGTATCACAAGCCCCTACCACTATTCTCATCTCTCAAATTGAGCCATTGAATGCCAATCAGGCTCTTGAAGACAACTCTTGGATTGAAACTATAAAAGAAGAACTTCATCAATTCAAGACAAATGAAGTATGGGAACTCGTTGAGTTACCCCATGGAAAACATGTAGTTGGAGTTAAATGGGTTTATTGCAACAAGGTAGATGAAGAAGGAAATGTCAAAAAAAATAGAGCAAGATTAGTTGCAAAGGGCTATTCTCAACAAGAAGGAATCAACTACACATAAACCTATGCTCATGTAGCAAGGTTGAAAGTAATTCCCATTCTTCTATCATTCATGACATTCAACACAATCCCACATGTCTTCAGACATAACAAAGCATTATATGGTCTAAAGTAAGCTCTCCCAGAGCTTGGTATGAACAATTAACTGTCTTCCTTATAAAGAATGGTTTCACGAGAGGTTAAGTAAACACCATACTCTCAAGAAATAATGTCAATCAAACTTCATTATGATTAAGATATATGTTGAAGACATTATCTTTAGTGCTACTGATGAAAAGTTATGCTAAGACTTCTCGATCATGATGCAAGAAGAATTCGACATGAGTATGATGAGCGAGATAAAGTTCTTTGTTAGACTACAAATCAAGCAAGAAGACGATGCGATATACATACACCAAATGCAGTATATCAAGGAGTTGCTCAAAAAGTTTAAGATCGATGACACCAAGGAGATGAAGACTCTAATGCATCCAACAACTAGCCTAGGGCTAGATGAAAGCTCAACAAAAGTGGACAACACCCTTTATCGTCAAATGATAGGTTCACTTTTGTATCTCACTATGTCTAGACCTAACATAATATTTTGTGTCGTCTATCTTTGTGCGAGATTTCAGTTAGATCCCAAAGAAACCCATCTCAATGTTGTTAAACACATATTTCGCTATCTAAAGGGACCAATATCTCAAGGGTATGCTACCAAAGGAGTGAGAGTCTCAATCTTAAACGTTATTGTGACACTGATTTTGCTGGAGATAAGGTCGAACGTGAAAGTGTAAGAGGAGACTGCCACTTCATTGGTAGAAACCTAGTATTGTGGCTGAGCAAGAAGCAGAATACAATTGCGCTACAAATAACTGAAGTTAAATATATATCTGTTGCACAATGTTGCTCTCAACTCTGGTGGATCAGGAATCAACTGGCAGATTACAACCATGTTCAAGGTACGATTCCTATTTATTGTGATAATAATGTTGCAATTACTTTGTCTAAGAATCCTACATTGGATTCACACTTTAAGCATATTGAGGTCAAACATAACTTCATACGTGATCATGTTAACAAGGATATTGTGGACTTACAATATGTAAGCACAAAGATCAGCTTGCTAACATCTTCACTTAGCCATTAGTTGAAGATAGACTTAATCGTTTAATCACCCTTATTGGTATGAGAAACGTTGAATGAATTTGATTCAACATGTTCAGTGTGTTCATATAGTGTTTAGAGAGTCAATCTTCTAAGACAATAAGTCTATACGACATCATACTTTGCACTGTCTAAGACAAATCATCTATCAGAAAATTGCATACATGCATTAGATTGTGTCTAAGTATTGAGCCCATCTCTAGAAGTTCTCTAGGATTTTCAAATCCTTAACCCTTTCTCCCTTTATCTGCCAAAATATTTTGCGTGTCAATCAAGCCATCACCTCTGTCATCAATCCTCCCCCCCCTCTCTCTTTCCTCCTAGAAACTCTAAATCTCTTACCTTGCCACCTTTCTCATTCTTCTTTCACTCCTGACTAACACTATTTTCAAAATCTTCTCAGTATTCAAGAGACGCAAAATCCCTTTTCTAAATTTCCATACTAACCAAATTAAATGGACGAGATTGATCAATCGCCCATGACTAACTTTTTTCTTTATTTAACTCACCTCACTTCTCGCCTTCTCAACACATTCTCTCAAAACCTTAATCCTTCTGTCGCAGTCATGCCCTCTCAACTCTTTGATCTCCTTAACCTTCAACATTCCAAACCAATGAATCTTGTTCTAAACCTCTTGACCATCATTGTCATCCCATTTGATCCCCGGAACAAGATGAACAAGATGATCCAATATCCATTCTTACTCTCATACTCAGAACTCACCTACCTTATACACGTAGTTCTCTCGCGCAACCTATACCCCTTCTCAACCAAACCAACCTTACCCAAAACCCTCATCCATCTCCTTCTTCTTCTTCACCCAATTCATTTTCTCTCCTTACCCCTAGCCTTAGATTGAACATCTAAACCTTCTTCCCTTTCCATTGTGTTCTCTTCTGACTTTCTTTCACCATCTTTCTCAGGTTGTGACGTTTTTTCTCTCCTTCCCTTTTGATGTTTATCAAATAAGGGGGAGAAAGAGAGAGAGAGAGTAGACACTTCAGCATCTAAGAGCATGTACTCAGAGGGAGTACACTAGGAGTACACTAGGAGTACACCAGAAGTTAGGATAACAAAAAATCAAGGGGAGTCTCCAGATTCTTAGAATTCATTTTTGGAGTCCATATTTACATTCATGTAATATGTTTTGTATTTTAATAAAATTTTATTGGTTGTTGTTTATCGGTCTTGTTGTTGTTCTTATGCTTATTATTTTTAGCATTTGTTGACTATCATGTCTTAATTTATGATTTTTATCTTTGCAGCATGTTTTTCGGCTACGCCCACTAATCGCATGCAAAAGATAAAACAATAAAATATGTAAAACACAGCAAACCGAAACACACATAACTTAAAACTCAATTTGAACCGAGTAAGATTATATATCATTCAAATTATGTATTTTTTAAACATAAAAAGGGGGAAATTGTTTAGACAAAATTTTCTATGTGCCTAAATGCTCTAATGTTTTTAAGCTTAACCAAATAACATTAAAACAAAATAATAATCTGAAAATAACTTAGGATGAAAACATAAGACTAAGAACCTAAATCCTAAACATAGAAAACCTACACAAGACTTAGAACCTGAATCCCAAACGTAGAAAACATTAGGAAAACACTTAGGTTCTTCGAAAATAGAAAAACATCTAGGTCAAAACACTTAAACAATAGAAAAACATCTAGGTCAAAACACTTAAACATTGTGTTAAACGACTGTTATGCCTAAAACGTCTAAGTGAGTTAAAGTTAAACGCTTAAAGGTTATTATACCCAAAGGATATTCAATTTAGCTCTTGAAAACAAATCATGTCAAGATGATGTCTTTGACAAAACACACTAAAAAACGAAAAGATAAAATAAAAAGGAAGCATTTGCAAGCCAAAACGATACCATTAGCTAAACCAATGCTTCATCCAAAGATGAAGACTTACTCAATGCTTGGTATCTTCATACATTATTGAAAATGTTCTACTTGTTGATAGGTTGAAACATAATTTGTTGAGTATTAGCCAACTATGTGATAAAGGATTGAAAGTCACTTTTGAGCCTAATTATTGTTTGATTTGTCATGCATCTTCTATTGAGTTTGTGTTTATTGGCAAGAGATTTAACAACATCTATATGGTTGATTTTATAAAGACTTCTTTTAAATATGGTATTTGCTTACTGTCTAAAGATGATGATTCGTGGTTATGACATGAAACACTTGCTCATATTCACATGCCTCGTTTAAACAAACTTGCATCTACAAATCTTGTTATTGGGATGCCAAGCATAAAGTATGATTCTAACAGACTTTGTGATGCTTGCCAAAAAGGGAAGCAAACTAGATGATCTTTCAAACACAAGAGAGTAACCCTAGTACAAAAATCGTGTACAACGTCGAATATTTTGGGCTTTCAACGGTGAATTCGCGAACAACTTCATATCAGAAGACGCTAAATTGACGTCAAATTTAAAAAATTTGACATTAAATTAACATTGAATTTTGTTGATATACGACGTTAGCTTAACGTCGAATTTTGTCAATATTCGACATGTATCAATTTTTTTAAATTAAATGTGATTCTTTTTTACAACTCTAAGAGACTTGAAAAGCAAAAAATTAAAAAATTTCAGTTTTTGATATTTTATAAAGCAAGAACTATGAACGTGTAGTGTAGTATAAAAAAAATAACAATAACCAACAACAAACAAGTTTAATCAAACAACAACAACAAACAAGTTCAACCAAACAACAATAAACAAGTTCAACAAAAAAACAACAAACAAGTTCAACAAATAAATTCTTCAAAACGAAAACTAACCTTCAAAAGGTGGGTTCGTCAGAATAAAGTGTCGTCACCAGTGACAGAGAAAACAAATTGTGCCTATGAAGGAAAAGAGGACGAAAATAATCGATTAAGACAAACGAAAATCATACATAAAGTAATTAATTAACATGCATTTGTATCAATTGAAAGAAAGTTTGAGAAGAGAATAAATCATACATGTGATGGTTGACAAACTTTGTTAGAGAAAAGTTTGAGAAGAGAACAGAGTCTCGCGCGCTAAGATAAAGTGAATGAATTTTCAATCTCCCGTTCAAATTTTTATTCAAATCACTAACCTTTTGGCATCTAACGCTTGGGCATTCAACATTTTATATCCTTTTACGTCGAATTAATATTTTAAGCAACATTTAATAATTGCATTTATTTACAAAAATGTCACTGGTCATTTTTAACGTTGGATATTCAGTGGTTGGACGTTGAACGTGTAACGTTATACACATTTTTGTACTAGTGTGATCTCTACTACTAGACCTCTTGAATTATTACATATGGATCTGTTTGGCCCCTCAAGAATCAAAAGTTTGGGTGCAATTCTTTATGGTCTGGTCATTGTTGATGATTATTCTAGATATACCTAGACCTTCTTTCTTGCTTCCAAGAGTGACAGTTTTAGAACCTTTAAGAGATTTGCATCTGTTAATCAAAAGGAAAAAGATCTTAGGATAAAATCCATTAGAAGAGATCATTGTAGAGAATTTCAAAATGAGAATTTTGAGAACTATTGTGATGAACATGGGATTTCTCATAACTTCTCTACACCTAGAATACCATAACAAAATGGTGTTGTTGAGAGAAAAAATAAGGCCCTATAGGAGCTTGCTCGGACCATGCCTAATGAAAGGTCTCTGCCCAAACATTTATAGGTTGATGTTAGCACAACTTGTTATGTGTTAAACAAAACCATCATTAAACATATGCTTAATATTACTTCCTATGAGCTATTTAAAGGTAGAAAGCCCAATATTACTCATCTTAGAATCTTTGGTTGCAAGTATTTTGTGTTAAATAATGGAAAAAAAAACCTTGGTAAATTGGATTCCAAAGCTGATGAGGTAATTTTTATTGGTTACTCTTTGACTAGTAAAGTATATAGGGTGTATAATAAAAGAATTTTGTTTGTTGAAGAATCAATACATGTTGCATTTGATGAAAATGTTGATTATATTACTGACAGAATGCATCCAATAAATTATATAGATGCAAGAGAATCTGTAGGAGAAGGACTAGAAATTGAAGAGATTCAAGAAACTTACACTCCTACTGCCACAAAAACTGCTCCCAGCACTGATTCAATCAAGGAATGGAAGGCTCCCAGAAACGTGTCAACAAGCAACATAATTAGGGATATTTCAAAGGGTGTCTCCACAAGGAGACAACTAAATCAGTTCTGCATGAATATTTCATTTGTCTCACAGACTGAACCGAAGAATGTAAATGATGCCTTGAAGGATGAGATATGCAGGAAGAGTTGAATTAGTTCAAACGGAACAATGTATCAGTACTTGTTCCAAGGAAAGTAGGACAATAGGTTATAGGAACAAAATGAGTTTCCTGAAATAAGTTGGATGATTTTGGATATAATCGAGAATAAAGCAATATTAGTAGCAAAAGGTTATTACTGCCAAGGAGAAGGAATTGACTATGATGAGACTTATGCTCTAGTGACCATAGTGGAAGCTATAAGGATACTTCTTGCTATAGCATCTATGTTGAATTTCAAGCTCCACCAAATGGAGCTTAAAATTGCTTTTCTAAATGGATATATTAAGGAGGAAGTGTTTGTAGAACAACCACCCGGGTTCCAAGACTTTGAGTTTCCTGACCATATTTTCAAACTGAAGAAAGCATTATATGGACTCAAACAAGCTCCAAGATCATGGTATGAAAGGTTAAGTGAGTTCCTTGTAAAAAAAGAATTTTCAAAGGGGTAAAGTTGACTCAACATTATTCATTAAAAAATATGGACATGACTTATTATTTGTACAAATATATGTTGATGACATTGTATTTGGTTCTACTAACCCCAGTTTGAAATGTCCATGATGGGGGAGCTAAACTACTTCCTTGGATTATAACTGAAGCAAGAAGATGCTGGAATATTCATAAATCAGTCAAAGTATTGTGCTAACCTATTGAAGAAATTCAAAATGGAAGACTGCAAGACAGCTATTATCCCAATGGCTACAAATTGCTACCTGGACAGAGATGAAAAAGGTAAAGACGTAGATCAAAAAATGTACAGAGGTATGATTAGATCTTTATTTTATCTTACCGTCAATCGTCTAGACATTATGCATAGTGTTTGTTTGTGTACTAACTATATTTCAATCATTTCCAAAAGAATCATATTTAACTACAGTAAACAAAATTTTAAAATATCTTAAAGGGACTAAAACCATAGGAATATGGTACCCTAGAGGTGCAAATTTATCCCTTGAAGGGTATAATGATTATGATTTTGGAGACTAGACAGAAAAAGCATCAGTGGCACTTGTCATATTTTGGGATGTTCATTGATGTCTTGTCATTCAAAGAAGCAAGCTTGTGTGACATTATCCACTACTGAAGCCGAGTACATTGTGGTTGAGAATTGTTGTGCTCAATCTCTTTGGATAAAGAGTAAGCTTGAAGATTATGACATACATTTATATTATATCCCTTTAAAGTGTGATAACAATAGTGCTATAAATTTCACTAAGAATTTCATTTTGCATTCTAAGACCAAGCATATAGAAATAAGGAATCCCTTCATTAGAGATCATGTCTTAAAAGAAGAAGTTAAAATATAATTTATTGACACTTTACATCAACGAGGTAGACATACTTGATTAAAGCAGTATTAAATGATATGATTGAATTAATGAATCTGTTAGTATGAATGAAATCTGAACTATTTCCCTATCATATATTATTGTACTTTCATACTCATTCATGGATATTAAAATTGCATCGCAACTATTGATCTTATAAAGCTTATTATAATGCTAACACTCAACATGTTTGAGAAAGTTGTGATTGCAGGTTAAACATCAATCTTCAAAGGTTAAAGGATCAAAACTATGGATTTGATCACATCCACAATATTTAACAGATTAAAAGGATTCATAATCGGTTAAAAAATTCATTTATGCAGTTATTTTAATCAGTTAGATAAATATTGTAATCGATTAAAAGTTGTTTACCTGGTTTATATGCTTATAACTGCTAATATTCATTGCTTAACACGTTCAAATTGTTATTTTATTCTCATTAAGCATATCTTAGATTTCATGTGTTGCATATTGTTCAAAAATGTTTTTGAAAATCAATATATATGCTTCATTTTGAAAATTGCACCAATGTTGCAGGATTTATTACACTATTACATCTTTTTTGTTGCTGCATAAGCTAGTATCATGCATTAATATTGCAATTATACTTTGTGCTTCATATAATTTGCATAATAGAATTGAGTATTTTGCTAATTGCACATGATACATCATGATATATTCATTGGAAATCAGTATATATAATCTAATTTGTATACACTGTTATACTGTTTTCAATATGATATTGTGAGCTCTGATTTAAACTATGATAAATTTCATACTGCTCATATTGTTTAAGTGCTACATTGCTTTATGATAGGGGGAGCATCGCATTCTTTAATGGTATGTAAGAATTTATTTTGATGTATCTCTTAGCACTTTATTTCCATGTTACTTGTTATGCCATTTTTTGCTAATGCCTAAAGAGGAAAGTAACTGGAAAACAGATTTCTCGTTGTGCATCATCAAAAAAGGGGGAGATTGTTGATAATGAGAGCTATGTACAACTAAACTCATATCCCACATATGTATTTTTTATGATGACAAAAGAAATGTTTTATAATTTCTTGCGCAACAAAATAGCAAAACAATTGCTTGATTTTTATCTATGCTTGTGCTTGAACTATTTGGTATGTGTATTTATTGATTGAAAATGAATCATAGATTGAAACACTTTGCACATTGCATATCTACATGAAATAATTGATTAACTGTATGCATAATCAGTTACATTTCATCATATATCAATATATGCTTAACAGAGGCAAAACAACATTGTTTTAACCGATTACATTAATTGTATAATCAATTAAAACCCGTTGTTTCTAATCGGTTACAATGTGTTTTATATGAAAACATTTTTCTTGAAAAGCCATAATTGTCAACACCGGTCATATTTTGAATATTGTGGCTTGTATTATATGTTTAATCGATTGCATGCACATTTAATCTGTTAAAACCTGTGCAAATGTAAAACTGTTAAAGTAGAAGGAAAAGCTTACCAGATTACATTAATTCTTAATCAATTAAAATGCGTTAGAGTTGAAAAATCCATAAATAGACACATTGTTCTTTGCTTTCAACAATTCTATGATTTTAGTCTTTCATAACTAACTTCATTGTTGAGTTTTAATTGAAGGAGCGTCCTGATTTCTTGAAGACTCAAAGATTGCTACATTGGAAAGAAATCCATAAAGATTCTTGCAACAACATTATGCTTACACATTGTTGATCCAAATTTGCACACTAGGTGTACTCACTGTGATCAATGTTCATCTACAATTAAGGTTGATTGTGTCCCTATTGTTGCAGCTAGGAAGAGAGCTTTGTGAAGTTTTATTACTTAGAGTTGGGATTGCTCTAAGGGTGACAGAAAATGGGTGATCTTTATGGGTTTGTGTTATTGTTTATCCTTTAGACCCTTACTTCTAAAAATCCCCTATCAAAACCTCCCTTTTTAGACTAAAATAGTTTATGTCTCCGCCCATATAATTTCTTTTCCACATTAACCAATTCATCACTGAGAATTTCACAACGACAACATCATTCAAGTCAATAATCACATCTAACAAGAATCATTCAACCTAATTCAATTATTAAAGCACACTTACTATTAATATACTCATTTGAAGCATACAATTCAACTCACATTTTAATAACTATCATTTCATAGTTTATAACTCAACATAAATTAAAATATTAGCTTTCCTTACCTTAAAAGAAACCACTATAGCTCTAAACAACTCACCAGCTTTGCTTCAAACTCAAGGAATCCTAGAAACACCTACAAAACACAAAATTGTGATAAAAGAGAGTCCTTAGAACCTCTAATTAACCAGGAACTAAGAAAGAGAGGTAGATAACGCATGCGAGAGAGGATTGTTACGCATGATCTTAAATTAAGTGTAAAGGAAAAAAGAGTTGAAACTTACTTGCTCTGGATTAAAAACTGATCGGTAGAGAATGGAGATTACACGACTATGATCTTCTAAGCACTTCCTAATCATGACACAGATGATCGAGAAGTTAGAAATCTTAGAGAGAAGGAAAATGAAACTTATAAAAAGATTCTAAAGAAATGGTTAGTATTTTAAATAATAAAATGAATTTAAAAAAATTTATTTATATTATTAAATTATTTTAAAATTAAAATATTCGATCTTATTATTTTAAAACATGAGTCTATTTTAATACTCTATTTTCTAGGTTATTAAATTAATGTCTTAAATTCATTTTAGTATAAAATTGATGAGGTGAATTAAAAGTCATATTTTTACCCTCCATCGGTTTATAAATAATTGATTATAATCTAATAGTTTATTATATCAGTTTAGATCTAATTTTTAAAAGATATGCATTTAGGTCTAATAATAATTTATTTATTTATGCAAATATTATTTTCTCAAATTGAGGATATAATCCCTTATACTGAATATAGTCCATTTCAATTTTTTCTTAAAACATATGTTCGGACATAATTGATTAAATAAAGTTCAAATCAATTAAAGAAACAAAATTGATCACAAGTTAACTAAAGAGACAAAAAGTTTAAGTTACATTATTTCGTTAATAATAAAAATCAAATGACAAGACACTTATACGAAAATATAAAATATTTACAATACTAAATTCATAATTTTTTTAATAAAACTTCATTTGAAAATTGTATGGTATGGATACTTGGACTTCACAAACAAATAATTAACAACTTTTAATCATTTAAGATAGTTGTTGAGATGGTTACATCTAATTGAAAGTTAATAAAAATATTAATCATTTTTTGTAATGGGTCAGGCATAAGAGTAAACTCATTTTAATATTTATAAATATATATTTGACAGGAAGATCAGGTAACTAATTACTTTCTATTGAATATTATCAGTATTATCACGCAAAGTCACTAACTTGAGTGTTTGATTGTCTTCTACAGGTACCCTCCCACACGATTTGGAGAAGGAGAAGAGAGAGCGAACAACACAACTTAGATAACGTAAGACCATCAAAAAGCTCATTTAGTCTCCAAGACAATTTTGAGTACTTTGAGTAAGGGATCTCAACCCTTACTCGAAACAAAAATAATTAAATTTATGAAATGATTAAGACTTAATTAAATTTAAATTTTATTACCGAATTAACATTATCTTATATTTCTTTGTTTTTTTATTTTCTTTTAATGTATTTCTAGGTTAAAATTTTTCTTGTATATGCTATCAATATTTGAATTCGATATTTGATCTTTAATTGTTTAAACTTTTCCGTCCTAAACATTAATCTTTTGCTTTTATTTTCAATAAAATGATTTAGATAGTACTTTTAGAACTAGGAAAAATATTGTGTTAAATTATATTAATAATTTACATTGGTTCATGTAATTTAAAGTATAACTTTAATGTAAGGATTCTAATGTGATGATTATTAGAATATTAAAGTATTAAAGTTATTGGGATTATTTTAGAGTTATTAAAGTTAATCCCTCTCTTCTCACTCCAAAAGGGCATTTTGGTATTTTATTAAAGTTAATTAAAATATCATAAAAGAGGAAAAGTTTTACTTCTGTTGAAACACATTAAGTTTCTGAAGAGATATAGAGAACGTAACGTTCTCAGGAAAGAAGAGAAACTGACAGAGAAAACCATCCTACAGCTTCTATATCATCCAGAAGGCATTAAGGAGGAGTAAGAGGAGAGAGAACATTTGACAGGAAGAGACAGGAAGAAGTGCACAATGGATCCAGGTTAGTTCTCTTTTACTGTGTATTGTGGGAATTGTGAGTATCATGAAAATTCAAGATCCTGTGTGTTGTTTTCATTTAATTGAAAATTAAAGATTTGCTTACAAGTGGTATCAGAGCCAGGTTCTGAATTTTATGATTCTCCTTGAATGGTAATATTCCCAAATTTTAAAACCCTAATTTTTTGAATTATAAAATTTAGGGATTTTATGTTTGTTCGCATGAAAGAATTAAATTCACTGTAATGTAATGTGTGAATCTCGGAAGCCGTAAGTTTTTAATTTGATTGTCAGTGAATTGAATTCACTGTACGTGAATTATGAAATCTTCAAGCATTTGAATTCGTTTTTGGAAGCAATTTATATTGCGGCATTGTTCTTATAGCAGAGCAATTTTAATATTGGAAATCCAGCCACGGGAATTCAAGAAGTTAAATTCAAGGAAAATCTTTTTGTGAAGTTTTTCTATTTGGTTTCTGGTGCACGGGATTTGCATTAAAGTTGCATTAAAAGTGTTGCACTTTTATGATTTCATCCAGGCGTAAGTTATATTTTATTTTATTTTATTATAACATTAAAGAAACTTTAATTCCTGCATGTTACGTAAAATTTTGGAATGTGCAATATGAATATGCCAAAATTGAAATCCTACATGAAGAGTCAATTCCCTTGAATTGAATTTTCGAAAAAACCGATTTTGGTTGTCAAGTTTTTTTCGTTGCAGAACATGTTTTCACAAAGCAATTATTGTTGCAACTTATATTATTATTATATTGTGAACATGGTTATTGTTACTGCAATGAATGGAAATTATATGTGAATTAAAAGTTGCTGCTTATTGTATTATGAAAATTATTCATAATATAAAAGATGTTTAATTATGAATATATATTATAATTAGTCATTGATGTAAGGATGTTATGGATTACCCAAAGGTGAGCCATGGTTTATAATTGATGACATTAAAGTGAAACATTTCATGTACTTAGTATATGTTTGTATATCCAAAGATAGCATACATATAGTCTTAAGTATGAGTGATTGTTTATTAAAGTATATATATGAAATTTGTCAGTTTAAGAATCACCCAAAGGTGAACTTAAATGAATGACTTTATTGACTACCTATCAGTTTAAGTGTCACCCAAAGGTGAACTTGAATGTATGACTAGTGTAGTAATTTGTTTGAATCCATTAATTTTATCAAAGCATTAATGTATGAGCTTCTGTATTATTTCCAGCTTACATGAATTTAGCAGGTTTGAGCAACAATGTCGTCAAGTTTAATGGGCTCAATTATGCCGATTGGTCAGAACAAATCCAGTTCCAACTTGGTGTTCTAGACTTGGATATGGCTATTATGATGGATGAAATGCCCGCAGCCATTACAGAGACCAGTACAAGTGATGAAAAGTCTCTTTATGAGGTTTGGCATAGGTCTAACAGGTTGTCATTAAACTTGATGCGCATGTCTATGGCAGAGAACGTAAAGCCTTCCATGCCCAAAACAGAAAACGCAAAGGAATTCATGAAAATGATCAAGGAGTATTCACAATCAGACATAACTGACAAGTCTATTGTGGGAACTCTTATGAGTGAGCTGACTACCAAAAAGTTTGACTGGTCACAGCCCATACATGAACATGTAACTGGAATGGCTAATATAGCAGCAAGATTGAAGTCAATGGGAATGGAGGTGAATGAGTCTTTTCTAGTACAGTTCATCATGAACTCTCTTCCTCCTGAATTTGGCCAGTTCCAAGTGAATTATAACACTATTAAGGATAAGTGGAACTTCCAAGAAATCAAAGCCATGTTGGTTCAAGAGGAAGGGAGATTAAAGAAAATGAGAGATCATTCTATCCATCTCACAACTCATGAAGGTGCTAGCTTCAGTAAAGGTAAATCAGGAAAGAAGAACAAGAAGGACAAAGCCCCAATGAAAGTGAATAAGGGCGGTATCCAGAAGGACCAGAAATGTTTCTTTTGCAAGAAAGTAGGTCACTTCAAGAAAGATTGTCCGAAAAGAAAATCTTGGTTCGGAAAAAAAGGTACTTTTTATGTTTCTGTAAGTTTTGAAGCAAATATAGTTGAAGTGCCTAATAATACCTGGTGGTTGGATACTGGAGCTACTACTCATGTTTCTAATATTATGCAGGGATTCCTTTCAATCCAACCCATAAAAGGAACTGAAAAGTATTTATATATGGGGAACAGAATGAAGGCACGAATAGAAGGAATTGGGACTTACAGATTGATTCTAGACATTGGCTATTGTCTGAATCTTGAAAAGTGTCTCTATGTTCCTGGTTGTGCTAGAAATTTGATTTCTGTTGCAAAGTTGGATTGTTTAGGTTTTAACTTTAGGATTGAAAATGGTATTTTCCATTTGTATAAACTTTCGTACTATTATGGTTCTGGTACATTATTGGATGGTTTATACCGTTTAAATCTTGATGTTAATTTTTCTAAATCCCTGTTTAATGTTGAACATGTTGTTGATAGAAATTCTAGTGCAGGAAAGGAATGTTCTGTTTTCTTATGGCATAAAAGATTGGGTCACATATCCAAAGAAAGGATGTTGAGGTTAGTAAAAAGTGAAATTTTACCTCAATTGGATTTTGATGACTGGGATGTATGTATTGATTGTATTGAGGGTAAACAAACAAAACACATATTAAAGAATCCCGCCACAAGAAGCAGTCAACTTCTTGAGTTAATACACACTGATATTTGTGGTCCTTTTGACACTAAATCTTGGAATGGTGAAAAATATTTTATCTCCTTTATTGATGATTTCTCACGTTATTGTTATATATATCTATTGCATGAAAAATTTCAATCAGTGAATGCCCTTGAGGTGTTCATAAACGAGGTGGAAAGGCAATTAGATAGAAAAGTAAAAGTGGTGAGATCTGATAGAGGTGGTGAATATTATGGTAAAACTGATGAGAGTGGACAATGTCCAGGTCCATTTGCAAAGTACCTTGAAAGTCGGGGTATATGTGCATAGTATACAATGCCCGGTACACCACAACAAAATGGTGTAGCAGAAAGACGAAATCGTACTCTTATGGATATGGTTAGGAGTATGTTAAGTCATAGTAATATCTCTTTATCTTTGTGGGTGTATTCATTAAAGACTGTTGTATATCTGGTTAACAGGGTTCCTAGCAAAGAAGTTTCTAAAACTCCTTATGAACTATGGACCGGAAGGAAACCCAGTTTAAGACATCTTCATGTTTGGGGTTGTCCAGCAGAAGTAAGGTTATACAATCCACATGAAAAGAAACTTGATGCAAGAACCATTAGTGGTTACTTTATCGGTTATCCTGAAAAGTCAAAGGGATATAGATTTTATTGCCCTAACCATAGTACAAGAATAGTTGAGTCTGGAAATGCTCGGTTCATTGAAAATGGTCAATTTAGTGGGAGTGAGGAATCACGAATAGTGGACATTCAAGAGCATACTGATAGTGTTTCTATGTCTAATGTCTCTTCTGAAGTTGTTATCCCTCTTGTTGTATCACAGTCACACAACAAGCAGAGACAACAAATTAATGTTCCAATCCCACAAAATGAACATATAAATGTTGAGCCAGTTGACAATGAGCAAGTCATAAATGAGCAATTGATAGAGGAACCACAAGAAGCAGCATTAAGAAGGTCTGTAAGGGAGGAAAGACCTGCTATTTCGAATGATTATGTGGTTTACTCTGTTGAACATGAATGTGACTTAAGCATTGATGAGGATCTAGTCTCTTTCAGACAAGCCATGGAAAGTAATAATTCAGAGAATTGGTTGAATGCTATGAAAGAAGAGTTGAAATCAATGGATGACAATAAAGTATGGGATCTAGTTGAATTGCCTAAGGGTTCAAAAAGAGTCGGTTGTAAATGGGTCTTTAAGACTAAACATGACTCAAAAGGCAATATTGAAAGGTATAAAGCTAGATTAGTCGCCAAAGGTTTCACTCAAAAGGAAGGCATTGACTACAGAGAGACCTTCTCTCCTGTTTCTAAGAAGGACTCTTTGAGAATTGTTTTGGCTTTGGTGGCTCATTATGATTTAGAGCTTCACCAAATGGATGTAAAGACCGCCTTTCTGAATGGTGACTTAGAAGAGGAAGTATATATGGATCAACCAAAAGGTTTCACCATAACAGGAAAAGAAAATCTAGTGTGTAAATTAAAGAAATCAATATATGGACTAAAACAAGTTTCACGTCAATGGTATCTAAAATTTAATGATATCATAACTTCATATGGTTTTGTAGAGAACACCGTTGACCGGTGTATATATATGAAGATCAGTGGGAGTAAGTTTGTAATATTGGTTCTATATGTTGATGACATTCTTCTTGCTACTAATGATATTGGTATGTTACATGATGTAAAGAAGTTTCTCTCTAACAACTTTGAAATGAAAGATATGAATGAGGCATCTTATGTGATAGGAATAGAAATATTCCGTGATAGATCACAAGGATTGTTAAGTTTGTCTCAAAAAGGATATATTAATAAAGTGTTAGAGAGATTCAGAATGGAAAAATGTTCTCCTGGAATAGTTCCAATTCAGAAAGGAGACAAGTTTAGTCAAATGCAATGTCCCAAGAATGATTTGGAACGAAAGGCCATGGAGTCTATTCCTTATGCGTCAGTGGTTGGGAGTTTGATGTATGCTCAAACTTGTACTCGGCCAGATATCAGTTTTGCTGTTGGAATGTTAGGCCGATATCAAAGTAATCCCGGAATGGATCACTGGAAAGCTGCAAAGAAAGTTCTTAGGTACTTACAAGGTACCAAAGAATACATGCTCACTTATAGAAAGTCAAATCATCTCGAAGTGATTGGCTATTCGGATTCAGACTATGCTGGGTGTGTGGATTCAAGAAAATCCACATTTGGGTATGTCTATCTTTTGGCTGGAGGAGCAATTTCTTGGAAAAGTGCAAAACAATCAGTCATTGCTACTTCCACCATGGAGGCTGAATTCGTGGCATGCTTTGAGGCCACAGTTCATGCTTTGTGGTTGCGGAACTTTGTATCGAGGCTTGGTATTATTGACAGTATAGCTAGGTCGATAAGGATTTATTGTGATAATTCCGCAGCCGTCTTCTTCTCTAAAAATGATAAGTACTCAAAGGGTGCTAAACACATGGATTTGAAGTACTTGTCAGTCAAAGAAGAAGTGCAGAAACATAGAGTGTTGATTGAGCATATTGGTACGGATTTGATGATAGCAGATCCGTTAACTAAAGGACTACCGCCCAAAACTTTTATTGGCCATGTTGAAAGTATGGGCATTATGGATAAGTCAAAGTTAACATGATGTTGTTATCTATCTATATAGATATGTATAGTTATATGCTTGTACTGTCATGACACTTGTGAATTCAATTAAAGTTATGTTTCTCTTTATTCTATTGTTATCCACATTAAATTATATACATGTATTATTGATTGTGGTGACATGATAGGTCTCCTTTAGAGACATGAAAGTTATAAGATTGATTAAAGTTATGTTGAGTTGTTTTGATTATGTGATACATGAAAGGAATCTTGTCGATCATGACTTTTGCTCGCCATGATCCGATTATTTCAATTCATATAAGGATGATGACTTGATAATTCTAATGAATGGTGCGCACTTAAAGTTTATTTTAGATCTTCAAGTCATCACATGAACCAAGTGGGAGAATGTTAAATTATATTAATAATTTACATTGGTTCATGTAATTTAAAGTATAACTTTAATGTAAGGATTCTAATGTGATGATTATTAGAATATTAAAGTATTAAAGTTATTGGGATTATTTTAGAGTTATTAAAGTTAATCCCTCTCTTCTCACTCCAAAAGGGCATTTTGGTATTTTATTAAAGTTAATTAAAATATCATAAAAGAGGAAAAGTTTTACTTCTGTTGAAACACATTAAGTTTCTGAAGAGATATAGAGAACGTAACGTTCTCAGGAAAGAAGAGAAACTGACAGAGAAAACCATCCTACAGCTTCTATATCATCCAGAAGGCATTAAGGAGGAGTAAGAGGAGAGAGAACATTTGACAGGAAGAGACAGGAAGAAGTGCACAATGGATCCAGGTTAGTTCTCTTTTACTGTGTATTGTGGGAATTGTGAGTATCATGAAAATTCAAGATCCTGTGTGTTGTTTTCATTTAATTGAAAATTAAAGATTTGCTTACATATTGGTCCCAGAAAAAGAGTTAAAAAAATATTAGAGATAAAAATTCAAGTCTACTTTCTAATGAAAATGTGATTGTAAAAAATTAATATTGTTATTACTACATGCATGTATGGTTTTGGAAAATAAAGATGTTTTATTAGTAATTTTTTATAAACTTTAAATCCTTTAAGATTTATAACTCCATGTCAAATTCAATGATTATGAGATTAATCATTAAACGTTAGAGATAGACGACGAAATTTTTAAATTATAAATAGACGATATAACATCCAAGAACTCATTGTTAAGATCAGAAGCAACCAATGTTTCAAATGACTCAAATGAAACCAAATCGTCTAAAGACGAAGATGAGGAACTTGAAGATAAGAGAGAGCATAATGCATCACAACGTCTAATAGAAAAGATCCATCCTATAAACAAGGTGATAGTTGATATCAAGGAAACCATCAAGACGAAATCTTCACAAACACAGGCCAACAACTCTCATCTCCCAAACAAGGAAGATTTAGAATATGACTCCTAGGTCAAGGTTATGCAAGAGGAGCTTAACTAGTTTCAGAAGAGCGAAATATGGAAGCTTGTTGAACTACCTTGCGGGAAACATGTTGTTGGAGCTAAGTTGGTATTAAAAAACAAGTTGGATGAAGATGAAAGAAAACATTGTGAGAATCAAATACAGGCTTGTCATAAAAGGATACTCTTAACAGGAAGGTATTAACTATACTTTCATGCGAGCTAGGCTGGCGGGAGATCAGCTCCAACTTCCATGCGAATCTTACCTGGATGGCGGGTTGTGCTCCCTTTGAGGCTGGCATTGAGGAAATCGGCTCCAGGGTAACTGGCTGTGTTTTGTCTGAGAATTACAGGGTCCTCCTCATGGAAATCGGGTCGAGATCGAGGAGGTGATTTCTCATGCTCCAAGCTTGTTAGCTTCGCTAGAGCTCTTAAAGTTCACACAAGTTAACCTGTATTTGGATGCATAAGTTTTCAAGTTCGGTATCACAATGGCTGTGTTGTTTGTTGTTCTATTTGTTGAGAGTTTGCACTTGTTGCTAGAGGGTCATCATTTGGTTGGAGAAAATTTTTATCAAAATCTCACAGTGGACACCAAATGTTCTTACCACATTTTGGAGTGTGACTCTTTAATAAGTAACAAAATTAAAGAAATCCAGGTGTATGCCTTATAAGTTGAAAGGCGGGAGAAGATCTATCAAAAAAACTCTATAATGTTTAAGTTAGTAAAAAGATAAGATCTTTATAAATGTGAATTTAAGTATCTTCAAAATTTATAAGATGTTCAAATCCTCGTTATATAATTTAAATAATAAGTATATTCATTAAAAACAGATTATTAAAAGTATTTAATAACAGTTTAAAAAATAATAAAAACTACTTAAATTTTAGTAATAAATCTTAGATCGAATCGTGTAACTTTTAGCATATTTGGTACCGTTTTCATTTTCTTTCTTAGTGATCATAATATTATATTTGCCTGTTAATTATCTAGATTTTGAAACACAGTTTGTAAAAGTCACAACCGTAAAAATAATTCATTAGCTTGCATGCAAAGTTTTTTGTATTTCATTAGTTTATATATTGAACACATTTTCCACTCCAAATTCATCCATTTGGTTTTTCATTTTTGCATCCGATTGTTGACACATCACCATCCACTGCTCTATGTTTTGTCGTGAGGGTAAGATCAAAATAATTTGATTGATGTGCCACTTGTCATTGTCTACAGGATTGGGAGATTGAGATTGAGATTTGAAACCCAACATATCTTGATTTAGACTCTGATGTGTCACTATCTAGTTATGTTTGCCCACAATACTGCCCTGAGCCACCCCTCACAATTCCAAATTAGGACCCATAACTATACATTTCTTCATTTTCCACATGCTTCAATACATTCTTTTTTCAAAATAAATACTTCGTCAAAACTATTTTAAAAAATAAATATATTTTTCTAAACTAAAATTAGGTTGTTTCAGTTTTTTTATAATGTTGAACGGTTAACATTAGTTTATAAACATTACAAATATTTTTTAAGAAATTTATTCAAACACGACAATCCCGTGATACGGCTATCTTTCACCATTTAAAACATAAAATAAAACTTTTCAGTTATTTTGGTAAATTTTAGTTTTAAATTTTATTTCAAGTTAGCAGATATGTTAGTGAAATCTTCGAATCATTAAATAATTCAAGAGTAGTTTCCGTAGTGTATTTGTATAAGTAAAGCATGTTATGAAATGCTAACTTAATCAATAGTTTATTTTGAATGATAACTAAGATAATAATTTCTTATACATACTAGTAAAAACGTATTCAATTTTTTTTTATAATAATAAAAATTAATAAAAACATTATTTTTATAATAAAATTAAACATAAATAATTTCTGTAATTTTATTTTAAGTACGTTTTATTTATTTTGTACATATTTATTAAAAATGGTTAAGTTTTAAAAACCGATAAATTTTGTTGAATTTAGAAAAACGGTCATATAAAAATAAAATTGATAAAATAATTATTTTTATTTAAAAGAACTTTTATTTAAAGATAAATTTGAAAAAAAAATCCTCCCTATAAGTATAGATTTACGTAATGTTAATTTAAAAACGTTTAAAAACGTAAAAAGTGAATAAATAGAAATCACTTTCATGATTTATGTAAAGAAAATTAAAAATATAATTAATGTATTATAATTAAACTAAGTAATATAAAATTATGTTAAAATTATTGAACGATTAATTTAATAAAAAAAACTGCTATAATTGAGAATTTAAAGGTCATCCAAAACTTATTTGTTTAAAATAAATGAAACATAAATTAAATTTAAAGAATAAACACAGCAAACGTTTTAAAGTGTTAAAAATGACAACAATGTTTTATCAATAAATTTAATGATAACAACATGCTATCTAGCCTACATATCAAATGAATCTTTAAAACATCATCTAAATTTAAAACCTTATAGAAACTACCAACAAATTTATCATTAAACCTCTTACTTTAATAATAATGCATATGAACAATTCTCAATCTCCAAATTGGATGATGATACTGCTTAATTACTCTTTATATAAAAAAATATTAAAATTTTATTGCATTAATTTGAAGACATTGATATCAACCTAATGAGTGAATCTTCCTGCACCTCCCTCACCTCATCCTGCACCCCCAAAATTACTTATATACCCTTCATTTAATTAAAAGTCAAAACCGTAATTAATAAATTAAATTTTTTTAACCCCCAACCACTTTTCTAACTCCCAACCACATTCCCTTTTTATAAACCCAGCTGTGCACTGTTCATATTTTTTTTACTGTAGCAAGTGAGATTTGGAGGTACACCAGCAGAGCAGAGGAGGAAGAAGACTGCACCGGCGAAGGTACGCAACCGCACTTCGAAGTGCGGAAAGATTCCGCCGCACTTCGAAGTGCGTTTCTAAATTAGGGTGACGCACTTTGAAGTGCGTTGTGGTGTTTTTTTTTTTTCATGTTTTGTTTAATTTTTTCTTGTTTAGGGTTTATGCAAATTTTTTATTTAATGTTTTTGTAATTATACTCGGGTGGGGGTGGTGGTCTAGGTTTTGGGAGATTTTTTTATGTGAGCGTGAGGGAGAGGAAGAAGACAGTGAGTTCTGAGTGAGGTGTAAGGTTTAGGCCGCGCCGCACTTTGAAGTGCGTTTAGCAGTTTGTAGCCGCCGCACTTCGAAGTGCGTTTAGAAATTTGTAGGTGCCGCACTTCGAAGTGCGGTTATGCATGGTTTTTTTTAGTGAAATTGCTGCAGTTTTTCTTTACATGTTTTTTTTATTTTTTTTTAATGTTTTTGTTATTATGTTATTATTTATAATTTAAATTTATTGTTTTATGTTATTTTTTTAATGTTTTTGTTATTATGTTATTATTTATAATTTAAATTTATTGTTTTATGTTATTTTTTTAATGTTTTTGTTATTATGTTATTATTTTTAATTTAAATTTATTGTTTTATGTTATTTTTTTAATGTTTTTGTTATTATGTTATTATTTATAATTTAAATTTATTGTTTTATGTTATTTTTTTAATGTTTTTGTTATTATGTTATTATTTATAATTTAAATTTATTGTTTTATGTTATTTTTTTAATGTTTTTGTTATTATGTTATTATTTATAATTTAAATTTATTGTTTTATGTTATTTTTTTAATGTTTTTGTTATTATGTTATTATTTATAATTTAAATTTATTGTTTTATGTTATTTTTTTAATGTTTTTGTTATTATGTTATTATTTTAATTTAAATTTATTGTTTTATGTTATTTTTTTAATGTTTTTGTTATTATGTTATTATTTTTAATTTAAATTTATTGTTTTATGTTATTTTTTTAATGTTTTTGTTATTATGTTATTATTTTTAATTTAAATTTATTGTTTTATGTTATTTTTTTAATTTTTTGTTATTATGTTATTATTTTTAATTTAAATTTATTGTTTTATGTTATGATTATTTATTTTAAATTTTTTTTCATGAATTATGGTTAGTCATTATGGAGTGATTAGGGAGTGTATTTAGGTTATATGAATTTTTAATAATATTTAGGTTATATGAATTTGTAATTTAATAAAATTTTAAATTTCAATATTTATTGTAGGTCATATTTAATTATATGAGATGGATAACTATCCATATTTGGATTCTGAAACAAATTCTGATTTTATATCGGAATTTTCTTATTCTTTAAAAGAAGTGGGTGAGGGTGATTATTCAGATCAATTTTCCACTGATAAAATATTCCCAACACGCGCCGATTTAATTCAATGGGTTCGAAAGATTGCATTTGATCTTGGATTTGTTGTCGTCACTATAAGATCTGACACAGCAACTGGTGAAGCTGGTAGAAAGACATTTATTTTGTTAGGCTGTGAAAGAAGCGGGAAGTATAGGAAGTATAAGGCAGATGTTCAACCTAGTTTATCTGGCACAAGAAAATGTGAGTGTCCGTTTAGGTTGAGGGGTAAACCTAAAGGAGATGGTTGGGTGTTGAAGGTTATGTGCGGCTATCACAACCATGAATTAGAAGAGACTTTGGTCGGTCATCCTTTCGCGGGTAGGTTAAATGCGGCTGAACAATGAATTCTTGTGGACATGACTAATAGTCAAGTAAAGCCGTCAAATATTCTTTTGACTCTGAAAGAACATAATGAAGATAACGTGACAACGATAAAGCAAATATATAATGCGAGGTACACGTACAAACGATCTTTGAGAGGGTCTAGAACGGAAATACAGCAGTTGATGATGTTGTTAGATAGAGACAAATACATCCAGAGAAGTAGATGTTTGGACGATTCTGACGTGGTAAGTGACTTGTTTTGGACACATCCCGATTCAGTGCACTTAGTCAATTCTTTTAATATTGTTTTCTTAATGGATACGACGTACAAGACGAACAAATATTGACTTCCGTTGCTCGAGATTGTGGGAGTCACATCAACTGGTTTGACATTCACAGCCGCCTTTGCATTACTTTCAAGTGAACGCCAAAGTAATTTCACTTGGGCATTGGAAAGGTTCAAAGGATTATTATTGACATCAGAGGGCGGTCCACGCATTATTATCACTGACAGAGACCTTGCTTTGATAAATGCAATTAATAATGTCTTTCCGGAGACTTATCAGATGTTATGTACATTCCACATTGCGAAAAATGTTAGAGCCAAATGCAAGATGTTAGTGGATAAGGTTGAGTTAGTGGATGTGTTGATGGAAGTGTGGCAGAATGTCATGGATTGTGACGACCAGTCTATGTTTAGTGCTTATGTTCATCGTCTTGAGTATGCCTTTTCTGCATGGCCTCTATTTTTTGATTATGTCAACCGCACTTGGAGAATTCCGTACAAGACATACTTTGTCAAGGCGTGGACGAACAAAGTTATGCATCTAGGCAACACTACAACAAACAGGTAATTTTTATTTTCATCGGCTTTTGTTTTTATGTATTTCACATTTGTGTGTAATGTATTAATGTGATATGTGACAGGGTTGAGTCTGCGCACTGGAACCTGAAGAGATTATTGGGATCTAGTATGGGAGACCTATGCTCGTGTTGGGATGCCATGCATAACGTCATAGTCCTACAACATAACAAGATCAAGGCGTCCTTTGAAAAAAGTTTGAACGTAATAAGTGATGCTTACAAAGGTTTAATATATAGAAGACTTGTTGGGCGTGTTTCACGATACGCTTTAGGACTTATTGCTGATGAAATGGAGCGAGTCAATAAAATAGGTATGGACAGTGGTCGTTGTGGATGCATTTTGAGCTCAACATACGGCCTACCATGTGCGTGTGTATTAGCACGATATCAACCTGGAATAATTCCACTTGGTGAAATTCATGTTATGTGGACCCGTTTAAGCATTTCAGGTATTGTTTCTAATGAATCGCTTCCAGAGTTTAGCATTGACCGTGAAGTTCAATTGGTACAAGAAAGATTCAACAAGGTTGACATCGGTGAAAAGGTCAACATAAAGCAGAAGATGATCGAAATAGCTTGCCCAGAGATGACGTCTATGGTTGCTCCTACGCATAAAGTGAAAACAAAGGGTGCACAGAAGTCTAAAGATGCACGGCATTAGAGGTCTACGAAACGTGACCCATCATATTTTGAGCACGTCGACACTTTACATTCGATGACAGAGTCTTCATCACGAAAAACCAAAGTGAAATCGAAGGCCAAACAAGAAACGCGAAGGACAATACCAATGTTAAATCAATTTCATCTGATTTGTCATCCATTCATTGTAGATGTTGTTGATGTTGTTGCTGATGGTCATTGTGGTTATCGATGTATTGCTGCTATGTTGGGCCTAGGTGAAGAGGCATGGCCCATTATCCGACATGACCTCTACCAAGAATTAACTCAGTGGCGTGATGAATACGCACAATTAGTAGGAAGCTACGATCGATTGGAAGAACTACGACAATCATTGATTGTTCATGATCGATCACAGGTATTGCTTATTTACCTTATAAACATGTAATATATTTATAATTTTGTAATTCTTTTTATAAATATTTCTTAATGACCTACATGTATGACAGGTTAATGCTAAGAAGTGGATGACCATTCCTGACATTGGTTATACAATTGCAAATCGATACAATGTCATCTTAGTATGTTTGTCATATGTTCAGAGTTTTACCATATTTCCACTACGAACGTCACCGCCTACAGATGTCACACAACATCGGATGTTAAGCATTGGATTTGTTAATGGATGTCATTTCGTACAGGTAAACCTCCATATCACAAGTGAAGCATTACCCATTGGATGTTATGATTTACTTACGAATATTAATTTTTCAGGTTCAATTACAACAGGATTGTCCCTTACCCATGGTGGACGTAATTTCGTCAAACTATTGTTACCCACAAGCGCGAGCATGGTCTACATTTTATACACACAGGATGCAATCATTTGTGAATTTAATGCCAGTTAATACGACTTATGTAGATCTTGCAGAAGACTGAAATTAAGTTTGTTATGTAGACTTTTTTTCCAGTTCTAAAGACTTTTGTTATATAGACTTGTCTTGTCGTTATATAATTTCATTAAACAAACACGATTCATAGAACAAACCTGATAGTCAAACTATTAAATAACCAGTACATATCATTAAACAAACTTGATAGTCAAACTATTAAATAACCAGTACATATCATTAAACAAACCTGATAGTCAAAATATTAAATAACTAGTACATAAATAACCATTAAAAAAACCATCATGCATAAAAGTGTTTTTTCAAGAAAATGATGCACGTCCACGCACATGACGACCACCTCTTCTAGTACTAGACTCATACTCCTCAACAGACCTACGAGCTACCTCCAGTGTCTCAGTAGTACGTTGATAAGCTATAGTGCCCTCTGTGACATCTCGACAGGTTAGCATGCCCTGCAACATCCTGATCACACGCCTCATACCCCCCTAAAATGAAGATAACCAAAAAAAATTATTAAAGTAAACAAGAACCAACGATAATGAAAATAAAATCAAAATCAGTTAGTTTCAAGACATACCAACAATCCTTGCTCAGCCGACCGTCTACGACGAACTGGAGGCACCAACCTCTCATCTGGAATGTCTCGCCTCATGCGCGGTGCAAGACTAGGTCGTTCACCGTCGTTGCCTGGAGTGATGTACGGGTGCGACACCCGCCTAAACCACGTTATGTATCCATCAACACACGCATGTGGCTGATCAGCTTCAATGACACTAGTAATGGCATGGTCTGCATACCGCAACCACATTAGATCAATCGTAGGAATGTCTGGCATCGGAAGACTATCAGGTGACCGTGGTATGATCTGTTGAAAACCAAATTGACGCAACACGCGTTCAGGTAGATGTCGATGAATGATGTCGCCTAATCGGATCCATCCCGAGTACATAATTATGGCAATCAATGGACATGTACGTCTGTGCGAAAGGTATGGATTCCAGATAACTAAATCATAAGTGAGGGCATCCAGAAATGTTCGGCCCTCTGTCAAACTCCAACCCACCCTCGGGGATATGTATCGTGAAACACGTGGATCAAGTTCTGTGTACCTCTCAGACACTTGCCTCCTTCCCATTGTAGGAAAGTGCTCGTATATCCAACTCTACAAAAAAACATTACTTCAATAGTGGGTTTCATTGTCAAACAATATTAAAATAAACTTAGAAGATGATAATGTACCTGTAGAAGAGTGGAATATCCAGCTATTTGTCTGATCTCATAGAAGCTAGCATCTCCTAGCTGCTCATATGTATGTGCAAGTGCTGCTGCTCCCCAAGCATATCTCGAACAAGCATTCAAGTCTCGCAAGAGAAGGAGATATGATACCTTAATTAGAGTCGCACTCTTATTCGTAAAAATTGTGCATCCAAGCAGATGCAACAAATACGCCCGAGCAGCACACTCCCAACGCTCCTGCTGGATGCACTCCTGGTAGACCTCGCGTAGCCAGCTGAGCCTAACTTTTGGACCACGTGACTGTTTCATCTCAGCTGAAGCTTTATCGCGGTCCACACCAAGCAGCTCCATGATATGAGATCGAGCCTCATCATACTCTAACTCCTCAATCTCACAAAACTGTCCCATGATGGGTAGGTGGAGCAAATTCATAACGTCATCTAATGTGACGGTCATCTCATCTATCGGTAGGTGGAAAGTATTAGTCTCTATGTGCCACCTCTCCGAAAGGGCAACGATCAATCCATGATCGGCATACTCGTATGAGAGGTTCACTAAACAACCCAACCCCGACATGGAGATATAAGGCTCAATGGCCTCATGATACATTCCAAAATGCTTCAATTTTTTGCCATGGGTGACAACCTTTATCCCCCTTCGATCCTGAATACAAACATAATTATATAAAAAAAATGTAACATTTATTAAACAATTAAAATTTAGATTCATGACTAACCCGGCCTTGCCATATGGCAAATGCAACATGCTGGGTATAGTGAGTAAGTAAGGAGGTGTCATGTGGACCTCCTGGGAATCCATCATCTTCAGCTTGGTCTTCATCTTCATCTTCACCTTCACCTTCATGTTCTTGTTGATTACAGTCATGCTGCTGCTGAATATCCTCCTCTTCAACGTAATCATCCTGACTATGTCCATGCTGTAATAACTCTTCCTGCTCCTCATTATCATGCTCATGAATAACGTCCGCGCGATATTCTTCTACTCGTCTTCTACGAGCAGATGTCGTAGGTCGTCTTCTTTCATCTGATGGCTCACTATGAGAGGATGAAGCCTCACCATGATATGCACCTCTAGTTTTAACCATATCTATTAACCAATTATATTATTAACATATTATATAAAAAAAATAATTAATAATTTAATCAAAAATATTCAAACAAATAAAAAATAATATAAAAATCTAAAGAAATTACATATATAATAATTAAATTATTACAAAACATTCCAAATTAATAATTATTATTTATTTCAATAAACAATTTAATTATTATTTTAATTTTAAAAAAATTAAAAAAATGATATAAAATTAAATATACGAAAATAAGGGAGTCACCACATAAATGCTTTATATTTCTATATTATTTTAATACTTAGTATAAAAAAAATCTTTTTAACTAGTATAAAAAACCCATTTTAAATTAATATCTACTCGTTCAGTATTTACTACGTATTAATATATTACATTAAAAAATTATTTTACATTAATATCTTCTAGATATAATATAAATAAAATACACTTCAATAAAAAAATATAACAAAAAACATAACAAAAAAAATATAAAGAATTAAAAAGAAATACAATAATCAAAGAAACCATAAATAATTCAATTCAAACGCCACTCGAAATCCGGTGCTGTATTTGCCGCAGATCGAACTGCGGCGTGCATCCCAGCGAACCGCACTTCGAAGTCCGGTTATGTACTTTGCCGCACTTCCAAATCCGGCTACCACCTCCAGCGAACCGCACCTCGAACTGCGGCTCTAATCCTTGCCGCACTTCCAAATGCGGCGCACCTCCAGTCCCAGCGAACCGCACTTCGAAGTCCGGTTATGTACTTTGCCGCACTTCCAAATCCGGCTACCACCTCCAGCGAACCGCACCTCGAACTGCGGCTCTAATGCTTGCCGCACTTCCAAATGCGGCGCACCTCCAGCGACGCGAACTGCGGCGTGCACCTCCAGCGACCTCCGAGACCATCAGATCACGACCCACAACCCCAATATACCCAAACCCAACCAAGCACAAAACAGACAAACCAAACAGACAAACCAAACAGAAACAAATATATTACATACTAACCTCGACGCCAGCCACGAACCCGAGCAGAGCAGAGCCACGAACCCGAGCAGAGCAGCGGAGCGGATGCCAGAGACACAGACGAGAGGACGGAGAGAAAAAGAGGGAGGAAGGAGGGGTGTAGATCTAGGGTTTGTGAAATGCGGCAGAGTGAGATGCGGCAGGGGAGGGGAAGAAGATGAGTAAAATGTTTTTCAAATTTTATTAATCTTTTTAATTAAATTTTTTTTCTCTCTCTCCTCTCTCCTCGTTGACTGGTAAAAGGGTACTTTTGGAATTCCATTTTTTTTTTGAGGTACAGAATGAGGATGGTGAGGTGTAGGGAGAATGACTCCAACCTAATACACAAAAGTACTCCATATTATCATCATAACTACCTCACTCCATATCTATGGTGATATTTTTCTCAATAATTTGATGCATTTTTCCTATTGTGTCCAGAAAAAAACTCACAGATGACAGATCTGGAATCAGAATTAGGCCCTGCAATTCTTCACTCTTCATTTTCTGTCAGTGAGGAATACAATGAATTTGTTAACACTCCAGCCCATGTTTCAACTACACGACAAACAAGGCCCATTATTACTGTACCAGTCCCACGTTGCAACACCAATAGTAACAAATAAGCACCACTAATCTCACCCGTCCCTAAAAGAAACCCCAAAACGACAGCAAAAACTTTCATCGTTGTCCTCCAAGGCCCCACCTCTGCATCACGCCGTGACTCACCGCCCGGTAACCTTTGAAAAAAAAATCAATTTTGCTCCTTCCCGCGCAAACACACCGACCTTTTGATGGCGCCGCCTAATTTGAACCCCTGAAAATAACGCGGCGAAATGTGGCCCACAGGATCCACATCATCGTCCACTCCAAAACCAACACGTGGGAGGTTCCACTGTCACCACTTAGCTGTCACCTACTCACACCGCTCGTTAAACCCGCTTCCCGTTACACCCGTCCCACACGATCCCACCCTCTCCCCTTCCATCATTTTTTTCAAATTTTCAAAAATTTAAAATTAAAATAAATATTGTATTAATTTGCTCTTATTTTTCCTCCACTTATATATACCCTACTCCTGGATAAAACGCTTTCACTGCTCCAAAGTTTGAAAGCCCGCACTTTTTTGGTGAAAAAAATTGTGGGGTTTTGTATTCTGAAAGAAGGGGCAAAAGGGTGTCTGAAGATAGTTTTGGGTTGGGATTTGGCTAAGTGGGTTGTCATGGAGTGGGAAGACGAGTGCAGAACGCCGAGGTTGGTGCAGAATCAGATTCCTGCGATTTTCATCTGCCCGCCGCCGCCCCCAAGAAAGAAGCCGGTGGCCGGAAAGAGACGAACGCCGCCGAAGGAGGGGTACTTCCACCCACCTGATCTTGATTCCTTGTTTTCAGTTCCAGCCAGGAAAGAAGCATGTGTTTAACAAAGTAGTAGCAACTTTTTTATATTTTTGAGGAGTATCTGAATTTGGTTTGTTACTTTTAGAAGTAAAGAAGAGTATTTAATTAACTATTTATTAGTTTGATAATATATATATATAAAGAATAATTATTTGTAGTGTTATTTTGTGGGCATTCCTTTTTTGGTATGTCGTAGGTGTTAGCTGATGAGTAATGGAACGATGATATATATATATATATATACATATATATATATATATATATATATATATATATATATATATATATATATATATATATATATATATATATATTATATGCTTTGGGTTGATGCGAACTCTTCTAGAATTTGTAAGATGATGTATTTATTTGTTCCCTTTTACATTTTAATTTTTTGAATTTCCTTCATAGGTTTTCGCTCCCATTGGTTACTATATAGCTTCATTTTCTGACATTTTCTGTTGTTCAAGATTTGGTCATTTATCTCCCCGTTTTGCATTTTGCCTCTTATTGTAGCTTCTGCATTCATGTGCTACACTGCTTTAGTAGTGTGTCAGAATTCTACTTTTTTTCTATTATTCACTTCTCTCGCTGAAAACTACATTTCTTTTGAAATTGAGTTAAGTAATTCTGAATAACTGGTGCTAAGGTTGCTCTCTGGCTACATGTCTCCATGAATTTGATCAAATTAATCACTGAAGAGAACTTATACGGAAATGAAAATAGGAATTTTTGAATTTGAGGTATGTGGAAGTGTTGGCTTGATGCGATTTTGACTTGATTTGACTTTGATTTCGTCCTTAATATTTTATCAATAAAATTATACTTGTGCTGCTGACTCAAGTGTTTCATACTTTCACGACTTGACTTGGTCTTCATAACTTCTTTTTATGACTCACCGACTCCAACTTTGTACTTTTGATCAAGAACCATGAACAATTATTTTATCGGCAAAGAACCTTAAACATTTAGCAGTGAATTAGAAGAAACAGAAAGAAAAGAGTGACACAGAAAAATGGTTAATTATTTACACTATGTCAATGCCTCACCACGTACAATATCTCTTTGATTCACACTGTTGATCGTCCACCTCAAAATAGGAGAGAATGAATAAAAGATACTATTTTTCCCATATTTATATTGTTTCAGTTTCTTAAACACTTGGTTTTGGGGGTAATTACTTAACATATCTTAGATGAAAATTAATTGTCAAGTACTATGGCATTACTTTAGAAAATAATTTTAAAGTCACAAGTGATATAAGTTATAACTATTTTAAACAAACTTAAGATAGGTAATCATGTGTCTTTCCTATTAAACCAATGTTTCAATATTTTATTTCTTCCAAGGTGGTCACCACCATAGATGTTAGGGTGCTATCTACAAGGATTTAGATAATGAATTAGATCAAAGTTAGAGCTTAAGTTTATTTGTTTCTTTGGTATGTGATGAAAGTGAAGCTTATAAATACGATAAAGGACAAAGTATAATTTAGCGTAAGAGAATTGAATTTGCTTTTTCTTATTAATATTGGCTCTATTTCTAAGATAAAAGAACCAAAAATATGATTCTACTTTATATTTTTCCACATGGTAGCAACCTATGTTTCATTGTTGGGGTCTTTGATTTCTGTTCTCACTTCCGCAACACTGCAACTGTCTATTGCATGTTATACGACAACCTTAATTGCTGCACATGTGTTGTTTACTAAGGCAACATTAATTGTTGCACGAGTTTGGTTTTATTTTTTGTTGCATCTTATTGATTTTGGGTGTTTCACCCATCACAATATCTGAAGTAGAAATATAAATCACGATGTAGCAAGACGAATCCAACTTGGTTTAGAAAACTATATATATAAATGTAAGCTCCTTATCGCTCCTAATCGATATATCTTTTCATCTTTTAGCTTTTGGTCCATATATATCGTCCAAAAAAATTAATCATGGGATGAATGAAACCTTGTTATAGGATTACAAGAATCAATGACACTTGCATGTTCTTGAAGATAGCCAAGGGCATTTAGGAATTCATAAGTCGTACATATTCTTAGGCAAATGATGTTACAAAGTTTTCGAGACAACAGTGAAAATTTTTATAAATTGTCTTATAGGATATTACAAGATATGATAATCCATATAATTATAAAAATTCTAATTAAATAAGAAAATAAATCAAAATGTAGGATAAAAATAAATATTAAGAAATCGTCTAATATATATTCTTTTAATTATATATGTTAACAATCTTGTGAAATTTATAGGATAAGAAAAGGTTAGATTATTCATCTGTATTTGATATGAAGAATAATAAAAATTCAATTACATCAAATTAAACATATATAATTTAGTTAAAAGTTATAACTGATATTTAAAATACAATCTGATTGTTATTTGACTCAAGCAAAAACTTCTATATTCAAAGAAGTGATTTGTGCAACAAACCTTCAAATTATAAAGGTCAAAGAAAAGATACTAGGCAGAATCTATGGTACATTTATACAAATAAACCAAGGAATGCAAAAGAAAATTATTGGAAGTTGATTGGAAAACCACTTAGCAAGGAGTGTTGATATTGTTGGGAAATCAAAGTAGCTAACCAAAAGTGGAAACGTATCCCTTGTATGTGACTTTAAACGAGTCTAAAATAATATAATAAAGAAAAGAATAAAACACAATAATTTTAATATGGAAAATCCCTTCCATAAATAAATAAAATCACAGGATCAAACAATAAGATATCATCACTATAAAAATAGAATTACATATATCTCTATTAATACAAGAGTATAAGACTCATTCGTCTTTGTTTGAGTGGTATACAGCAATCACATAATTTCACCATTTGATTCATGTAGACGAAGTTAGCCAAGAGTGAGGGTTGAGAGGGATTTCTTGCGATCATGGTTGGTAGTGTGAAACAAGAACTACGTAAGACTAGACCACACAGGATTCACCTTGTCACATGATGGGAACGCAGTTCCAAAGAATGAGTAGAGCTACAATTGAGACCGTAATCTATTGTAGTCATGTGACATGTGCAGGAACATCTAAGTCTATTTATTACACTTGTACCATCTAGAAGTAAATCCATAAATCATGAATCTTTATATTATATAATGTTCCTTCATTGTAGAAAAGCATAAGTGTTGATGTGTCTTCATATTAGTATGAATGACTTGATGTGTGATGTGATAATAATTGTGTTATGATTAACTAACCTTCTTCTTTATGTGTTTGTTGGCTTTGCCCTCTATGAATGCGTATTGCATGAGAGTAGTTGAGATGTAGAGGCTGGTATACAAATGGGAAGGGATTGGACGTTCCTCGAGATAAAAAACAATTGTTATTTTCTTTAGGAAAATGATACTTTAACAACAATATTTAACAACAATATTTAACAACATTTTGACACGAGCCACGTGTCAAAATGGGATTGGTGCATGTGGAAAACAATTTACAAAATGAGAATGACGTGTAAATTGATATTTGGGAGCAGGGGTTTTAAGTTTTGGGGTTCATTTTCAACATTCAAATTTTGAATCTGAGACTTTGTTAGAGAGAGAACATAAGCTTGAAAGAGAGCGTGAACCCAGAGAGTCCGTCTTCCTCTGACCGAGCCACCCATGGAGGCGTTTTGAGTGGAAAAGAATATGAGGTAGAAAGGAAAATGGACGCAGGATTTCAAGTGGCGGGTTCATTTTGTCATTTCAAAATTGGGGATTCTGAGATAACCTTAGAGAGAGAAGAACTTCCCTTCCACCCACTATTTTTCGTGCCTCTTCCCAAAAGCTTCATCGAAGTGCTGAAGTGTCGCCGTTGACGAAAGTATTGTTCGTTTCGCTGACCGACACCGTTCGCCGGGTGAACATCGTTTGACGTTCGAAGCTTTGTTTGCAACAACCACCGAAAAAGAGCGTTTTCGCCATTCCGTAGTCGTTTGATCGTTCGTTTGGGAGCTCTTTAATTGTTGTTGGTGTATGTTATTTTTGTTCTACTTTTTTCCACCATTTATTGATTTTATTATTTTATGGGTGTTATTATATATTGTTTATCCTTATTTGATTTTGGTGTAGTGTCATGGAGGAACTTGGTGAATAGAGTAAAGCTTCTCATACGAGGAAGAAGGTATGTAGGGTTTTGTTAATTTTGATGTGCTATTGTAGATATTTTTACTTTGATGGACTTGTCTGAATGTATTAACACTAATCTCTGGTTTGACTATGTTTATTTAGTTTTTTCTGCCCTCATTCTCTGGTTTTATATCTTTCTCTAGAAATTCAAATGTTAAATTATTTATATTGATTAAATATTACTCAACATAGCTTATGTTTCTATCTTCATGTTAATGTATATTATTTCATGGACAGGATTCACACGACCCTACTGAACTTATTCCTAAGAATGCATTTAAATGGATTTTAATGTTAAGAAGAGAAAGTATAAGGTAATAATTTTTTCTTTAACTCGTGATATTTAAGAGAGTGTAAATTCATATATTTTAGAAGGTTTTATTGAAACCTTAAATTTTGATAAGCTTCATAGTTTTTTGAATCCATCAAACACTTTAATTTCTCATAATTCCTTGTCACCATCAAACCGATCTTCACTAGCAGAGCAATTAGCATGTCTGACGTGTGAAAATGATATATTGGTATATCATTTCTTCTTTATTTTTAGTGAATCACTTTTGTAGCTTTGTCACTAGTTACATACTCTCTACTGCTCTTTAGTGATCAATTGTTCATGTAGGAACCATTACATGCTTCCCCAGTTGTATCAATAATTATAATTGGAGAGAATCATTGACAGGGCCTTTATCGAAAAGTGATGGATATTGAAACCAAACTTTTTTTGTGTAGGTGCTACCCTATTTGTAGATAGAAGTGATATAATTGCTCTTATAACGAGACTTGGTACTTAATATTTCTTTATTCCCTTCTCTTATATTTCTCTCATCACTTTATTATTAACTTGGAGAGTTTGAAACAGCAATGCCACCTTGGTGACTGAGTTTTTCTTCATTGATGCAATTTTCCAGCAAACACCATGTGCTTTTGATTGGAACTCCTCTCTAGGTATATTTAAATTCATGCCATTGTGCCTACAATGATTTACTTATGATGTCTTGAACTGTTTTAACAACATGGGTTCATTTGAAATTGTTTGGTTTGTTTTTTTGCTTCTTACTGGGGTTTTGTTTAATGTCTAGAAAGCATGTGAGTCTTGTGATAAGAGTGAAGAATTTTATTTTCTTAAAGTCATTCATGCCGTAGTGGATGGAATACACAGACATATTTATTATAAAGATATTAAAATATTTTGTTTCTAATAATGTTTTATTTACAACTTTAAATTATTAACCAGTTTCATTGATGTGATTTTTTAGCCTTTGGGTATAAGGAAGATAAGGTGCATCATGTTAAATTTTAAAGAAGATTTCTTAGGTATAGAAAAATGACTTACGAAGACTTAGTTATAACACTATACATTTGCCTCCCCCCTCCCCTCTTTGAAATAGTAAGCAAATGTGTATAAAATGTAATGTAGAGTGTCTTATAATCTCACATCTCTTAAGACTATTGCAACCATATGCACAAAAATAAAAAATTGTACTAGTTTTTTAAGACACCGTAGGATGTTATGAATAATGTATGCATTGGTCTGATCAATATTTATATGTGCAGGATTACGACATAATAGTAGTGGAAAGAAAGATTGAACTATCTGGAGGGCAGAAACAATGGTGGAAATTGCACGAGAATAGTGAAGAATACAAAAAATATTACTACTATATGAGGCCATTAGTGCATTTAATGCATCTGAAAAAGTGGTTCAAGATGCACTAGAGCGTGTTATGGTGAATCAAACCATAATAGTAGTGGCTCACAGGTTATCCACTACAAAGGATGTTGGTTTAATAGTAGTAGTAAAAAGTTGTGTGATACCATAGAAGGAACACATGAAGCATTAGTGAGCAATGAAGGTGATTATGCTTCCTTAGTAGCATTGCACACAAGTGTTTCTACATTCTAGTTTGCTTTCACCTCCTTTTGATTTTATCCGAGAAATACTGCTCTGAAATATTTTCATACCAATAATTTTGCAACTTTAAATGTCACTCTTTGTCTTCATTCTGCATGGATGTTCACAATATATATATATATATATATATATATATATATATATATATATATATATTTCATTTTTGTTAACATATATCATTAATGATTTTATTAAATTTTTTGTTATTCCATTGGCTATCCAAAATTTGTATAAATGTCTCAATTTGTAGTTTGAAGCATGATAGCGTTAACTTGATAATAATATAAAATTCTTTTCTAGACTTTTTCACATTTTTAATATCACGTCATTTCATTTTCAACACTAGAATTTTATTTTACTGTAATGCACTTTAATTATTTTTTTATTGATAAATAAATAAATTTTTATTTGTAAAAAATATAAAACACCACTTAAAATCATTAAAAATTATATTTAAAACATAGAAAATTAAAAATATAACAAAATGTCAAATTTTTAATAGAAATTTATAAGAGTTTTAAAATAGAAAGTAAAAAATTAAAAAAATAGTAAAAATATAGAATTTTTAATTGAAATTCATAAAATTTTAAAAATAAAAAATATATATACAAATTTATTTAAGAAGAACTATAAAAATAGAAATTTAAAAATATAACCATTTAAGATTTTTGAAATAAATTTCACTATTTTTATTTTATTAATTATCCACTTCAAAATCAATGTCATTTTCATAGTTGGCTTTTCTGTGCAAAACTTTTGCCTCAAGTATCCACTTATTTTGTCTTTGCTACCACTACTGTTTCTGCACCATGAGTTTTACTAAATATGGTTCCTTGGTCATGAACTTCTATATAAATACATAATAATTGGTTTCACATCACTTTTAAATTGAAGAAATGATGAGAAATAAATTAGACAGTCCAAAATGAGTGTAATCTTCGTAGTTGACCTGCCTATGCAAAACTTTTGCCTAAAGTATCCACTTATTTTGCCTTTGTTAACATTGTTGTTTCTGCACCATGAGTTTTACTAAATATGGTTCCTTTGCCATGGAATTCTATATAAATGACATAATAATTGATTTCACATCACTTATAAGTTTAAATTATGATGAGAAATAAATTAGGTAGTCCAAAATGAGTGTCATCTTCATCGTTGACCTGCTTGTGCAAGACCTTTGCCTTAAGTACCCGCTTATTTTGCTTTTGGTACCAATGTTGTTTGTGCAACATGAGTTTTACTAAATATGGTTCCTTGGCCATGAACTTCTATATAAATGGCATACTATGTGGTTTCACATCACTTTTAAGTTGAAGAAATGATGAGAAATAAATTAGGTAGTCCAAAATGAATGTCATCTTCGTCGTTGACCTGCATGTGCAAGACCTTTGCCTTAAGTACCCGATTATTTTGCTTTTGGTACCAGTGTTGTTTGTGCAACATGAGTTTTACTAAATATGGTTCCTTGGTCATGAACTTCTATATAAATGGCATACTATGTGGTTTCACATCACTTTTAAGTTGAAGAAATGATGAGAAATAAATTAGGCAGTCCAAAATGAGTGTCATCTTCGTAGTTGACCTGTCTATACAAATATTTTTCCTGAAGTACCCAGTTATTCAAATTAAAGGTGTTTGGACATGATACTCAATATTTAAAGTTGGAAACATTTATGTTGAAGTTAGTGTTGATACTCAATATTTAACGTAACTCTCCACTTATTTGAACTATGCTCTCACACCTATATTGAAGGTATATTTCTTTATTTTTAACATCATTTGGTTACTTAGGCAGTATGTTTTGATCATGATGGAGTGTCCTTGTTCAAACTAAAGGTGTTTGTACATGATACTCAATATTTGAAGTTGGAAACATTTATGTTGAAGTGAGTCTACCCTGGTGTGCATAACGGCTAACGTAACTCTCCACTTATTTGAACTATGCTTCCATAACTTCATAATCTCGATTTTCTATTTCTTTTAGGTCTATCTAAGCATATCAAAATCGCTAATATGTGATGATATAATTAAAAAATAAAACTTAAACAAACAATCCTATTACTAAACAAATTAATAAAAAAATTCACAATTTCGTCACATTTTCATTATGCTTAATTTGAAAGCCATCATCATAATGATTGTATAGTTTAGGCAATTTGGATATTAAATTTTCTCTATGAAAAAAGTTATTCATTACAAAAAGGAATGCTTAGGGAACAGAGTCGTCACATGGCTAGCTAGCTACTTGTAGAATACTCGACTTAGGTGACTTTTCTAGCCTTTTTAATTTCTACACACACGTGAAGAAAAAAATACTTCCATAATCTAAGGTCTGAAGAATGATTTTGAAATCATATTACAAACAGAAAATACATCAGAAATAATTTTGTAATTTCATTGCAGTTGAATGTAGATATTCTAACCATATCTCGATTATTTTATTTCTTTTTCCAATTTTAATAACAACATATAACTCACCCTTTATAATCAGAAAAAATTATCAAATCAAACACATTAACTTACTGTTTGATAAACTGGAGGTATAATCCTTAAACATATGTATATATATACACCTACGAAAGAACAATGTTTGAAAAAGGTTTTGTTCTATGTACAAATCTAAAAGAAAATCCAAGGGAATGGGTAATTTTTCAAAAAGGTACACAATTGGCACCCATTCCCATGTTCTGTCGTAAGCTTTAAATTCACTTAACCTCCTCATCTATGATGCTGCTGTGGATTTCAGAATTGGGTTATAGTTTGAACTTGAGAATCTTGTGAAGCTGACAAAAAGGTTTCACTTGCTTTGTTGAAGTTTGACTTGAATCAATTAGTCTTGTTCTAGAGAAAAGGTTCACTTCAGATGATCCTGTCTCTTCATGAACCACAAGGGCATCTGCATGTTATCAAATAACTTAACTTAAAGGGGGAAGTAAATCAAATTAAAACTTAGTTCCATAAAAGCATGTCTTCCATAAAACATGAGCATCTTAACAATTTGAAAGGCATCGTTACTGAGTGATTAAAGGATTATTATTATTCTGAAAACATATATAATTCAACAATTGATTGACAGATAGAAATAAATTAGAATAAATATAGAAATAGAGATATTCTTCATTGCTAAATCTTCTACAAGTTCATTTTAGAGTTTACTCGAGACTATAGCTGCACCATGGGTGGAGAAGCAATAATACCAACTTCCAAATATAGATTACAGTTACATGATCTATTACTGCTATATAAATAGTACATAGGATAACATGATGGATGGAGAGTTAATTAACGGATGCTACTAAACATGCCGACAAATAGAGCAATTGAGAGAAATTTAGGAAAAAATATAAATAACAACATTGTAGGAAAATGCCCATGATTTTCAATCTCAATGAAGACAGGAACTAAGACATTGTAAATCTTTTACTTACACAGGAAATGCGGAAGAATCAGATTAGCAACCTAGACAACACAAAACTATAAAAACAAAACATTGATGGGAATATCTTTCAAGGGAGGAACTACAGACTTTTAGGTGCTTATAGAACTATACAATAGAACCATACAACAAAACATAGATGGAAGGGGACATATTCTCCCATCTTAGAGTTCCAACATTATCAATCCCTTACATTACCCAACATATTCTCACAAGAATAACAACCAAAATTAACATGGGAAGATCTTTTGAAGACTAAAGATTTTCTAATTACTATATAACCATAAAACAAAAATGTGAACGAGCAATATGGTATTCTGCTAGAAAGTTCAACTGACCTCGCTCAGTAGGGTGAGACCCTTGACAAGATGAATCCAACCAATAGCCACATAGGCCAGGGTTTCCAATGAAACTGCAAATAAAATGTGACGTCAAACAAAGCCAATAGCCACAACTCCATAAATCTCAAAACAATAACTCCACAATCATACTTACATCAAACAAAGTCCAAAATACAAATAATATTATTTAACATATCAATGAAACAATAAAATTTTTGCATAAATAAGCATTAAAAACTTACAAGTTTGGTTGGCTTGGAGTGTGCAAGTGTTGTACCTGCAACGTAGTTGACCTGGTTGTGCAAAACATTTGTCTGAAGTCCTCACTTATTTTGTCTTTGCTACCACTGCAGTTCACTTATTTTGTCTTTGCTACCACTGCAGTTTCTGCACCATGAGTTTTACAAAAAATGGTTCCTTGGACATGAAATTGTATATAAATGGCGTAATAATTGTGTCAAAAGAACTAAACCAGTAAATGGTCAAAAAAATTAGAAAAAAACTTCATACTTTCCACCCAAAAACGCCATCAACCACTAAATCTTCTACACAACTTCAACCCACACTTAACCATACCTTGAAAGGGTCCGGCAATGCTCCGGCGGCCACCGCAAGGGTCCAACATAGGGAAGGAAGCGGGTGGGAGGAATCGAGACTCAAAACGCGCCCTTAGTTGGCTGGGTCGAAGGGAAGACGATGCCGTCTTCGTTTCGTCTGCGAACGCCGGAGCTGCGTGGAAGAAATACGACAGTGTTCAACGTTGTCCGTAAGCCTACCGAACGTCGGAACTCCGGCGGCACTCCAGCGGCTCTCCGTCGGACCTCTCTATCTAGGGTTCGACTCTCTCTCTGAAGCTTCTCTTCTCTCTACGAATCTCCCAATTTCAAATTCTGAAAAGTGAAATTGAAACCGGCAAACTTGAAACCCCTTCTGCACTCCCTTTCCACATCATTTAACATTTTCAATTAATTATCCACGTGAACCAGTAACATTTTGACACCTGTCCCGTGTCAAAATGTTGTCAAAACCTGTTGTTAAAGTATCATTTCCCTTTTCTTTATATTTGTTAAGACTCAATTTGATGTACTTTTGAACCTCTTAAACCTACGTATTTTGGTGATGTGCTAATTAAAATTGATAAACCTCATTCATAGAGAATTTAATGGATGATATTACTTTGGTGGAACTCTTCTTTTATTCCTTAAGGATTTTATGTAAGCAGAACAAATTTTTGCATGATTTAGCCTTGAGAATAATGTCTAAGTTTCCTTTAGATGATCTCAAGCTCACTAGATGATATTTGTAAGTAGACGACCTAATTGGATAGGCAATCTAGTTGGTTAGATGACCCTTATGTTAGACGACCTTTTTATTAGATGACCCTTTGTTAGACGACTATTAGCCTACTAGATGACCTTTACATGCATTAGACATCCACCAACCAAGTCGCATAGATTGTTTCCTCTTTTATAAACATAGTTTTTATTGAGTCCAAGTGTGAGTTTAAGTCTCACATTGGGCAAAAATGAGAAAGTGGAACACCATAATAGGTGAAAAACTATTAACTTATTGCCTTCAGGTTTGAGATAGAGAGTGGTATCAATCCCTTATGTGGTTAGACTCAGGTCTCATTGGTGTTGTGTCTCCCTAGTGACCCCCTTGCTTGATAAACCTAATAAGTGGTATTAGAGTTGATGGTTAATTTTGGTGACCGACTCAACGAGTACAATGGTCCTTGTACGAAAGTCTTCCTGGCAATGATTCTAGGTAAGTGTATTCTGTTAAGATGAATGACAGTAGGAGAAAGGGATCTCGTGGTTGGGAATGCTTCCCCTAGAGGGGAAGTGTACCAATGTGAAAGGGACTTACCCTTGATGGGGAAATTTATTGGAAATCCAAGTGTATCGAGTTTTGGATTTATCAAACGAATATTTAAATGCTCGAACTTATAAATGATTCTAAATGATAATTTCTTCTAATGTGTTATTCACAACGTATACTACAACGTTTGTAAGAACTTCCTCAATTGAATAAGAATCGTTTAATGTGGAGGTTTCTAGTACGTAAAAATAAAAATGTAGCTATAGGTTTTTTTAAGAAAAGTGTTTAGTCAAAAGGTAAACAATAATTGCACAAATATTTTTATACTGGTTTACTCTAATTGAGCTACGTCTAGTTTCCTCCGTAGAGGGTTTCACTATAATCTTCAACAGGATTACAAATGAGTATTCGCATCACTCTTGGTCTTCTCAATTAGCGAATTACCTCCTGTTATCCTAAACTATATGAGTATTTGTACAACTCCTGGTGATGGAAGCAGCCTCCACGTTCAAGTCTGGAGTGACTCCTTGGACAAAATGACGCAGCGGAATGAAGAATGGTTTGAAGGAGTTGGCGCACGCAAGGTGTTTGTCAGAATGCGTGACAGTGTTTGGATGTGTGTGTGAGGTAGATTTCTAACTCAGATGGCCTTCCAACGGGGAAGGAAGCTAGAGGATAAGTGTGCTAAAGTGGCACAATGCAAAGAACTTGAAGAAGTAGTGGCTGGAAACAATCCAACAACATTTCACTATATTAATTCAAGTTGAATTTACAATGGATGAGCTCTCTTTTTATAGGCAAAGATGAGCTTTGGAAGTGTGCTATGAAAGCTATCTTAGTCTACAAATGTAAAACCTGCAGACTCTAAGTGCAGCAGCTGTTTCCAATCCATGTGCTCCATATGTTTCTCATGGAAAAGGTGCTAAATGAAGGAAGTCACCCGGTTGCTTGTGTTTCACATTTTGCACATGAAAAATGTGTAAAATGTGTTTCTTTCATGGCTAATTAATGATGAGCAGCAACAAAGCTTCTTGGGAGCAGCAGCATAGATTCCAAGTCTTTATTATTTGGCCTACAAAACAAGGTAAATATATTTAGTTAAAGAAGAACAAGCTAAGACTTAGAAAGAAAAGATTAAGTCCTTTATTCAACTTCCCTTTCTTGGTCTTAGAATGAAGTTGATACTTCTTTGGATGGGAAGTCCCTAAAGGGGTTGCCATCATTCCCTCCCTCTTTAAAAACGATTTGTCCTCAAATCGGGAAAAAGAAAGAAGCATAACTTTGGTTTTTGTGTTCCTCCTGGGTCAAAAATATATCTACAAAAAATAGCAACAATTAGTATGAAGATAAGAATGTATGCAAAGATAAGAAGATAAAATGAAGGCCTTTTGACAAAAAATTTATTAGAAGTCTTGGCCTTTAATAATTTTTTGTATGCACTTTGTTTTGAACATTCCCCATGATAAAATGAAGAAACAAAGTGATGTTTTTGAGAAGAAGAGTCAAGGTATTTACATTTTAAAGAAGAAGTTAACAACATGCATACCTTTGTCTCCTTCTTATTTTCTTGATAAGGTTGCTTGTCCAACCTATTTTCTTGTTTTCTTTCTTTTTCAATTTTTTCTTTGATTTTTTTCTCATCCTCTTTCACTTGTTCAGGTGTAAGAGGAATCAATGTGATTTTATTTCCTTTGTGGAGGAAAGTTATTTTGTTGGTATAGCCATCATGAGTGGAATTATGATCAAATTGCCATGGCCTACCAAGTAATACATTCCCAGCATCCATTGGAACAACATCAAATAAAACATTTTCTTCATAGTTTCCGATGGATATTGGTATGTTTACTTGTGTGTTCACAACTATTTCTTCATCCTCTGTTATCCACTGAAGCTTATAAGGCTTGGGATGAGAAATAGTAGGTAAAGCCAATTTGTTCACCACTCTAGAACTACAACAATTGCAAGAGGAACCACTATCCACAATTAATGAACAAGTATTTTCAAATATTTTGCATCTTGTTCTGAATAGGTTTTCCCTTTGTGATTGTTCTAGTTCATTGGTTTGACTTCCAAGAAGTCGTCTTACCAATAATAACTCACCTTCACAAGGTAAGGCTTCTTCCTCAGATATAGAAGTATCTGAGTCACTAGAAGAATCGTCATTTTGACTTTGATGATCTAAGAGATAAGTAGACCGTTTGTGAGGACACTCAGAAGAATAATGTCCTCTCTCTCCACACTTAAAGCATCTGGTCTCTCTACCCCTTGTTTCTTTTGAAGATTCTTTGTGAAAGGTATTTCTTTCTCGCTCTCTCTCTTTTTCTTTACCTCTCACTCTCTCTTTTTCTTTGTCTTTTTCTTGAGGCTTTTCATACCTCTTTGGACTACCCTCTATCTTAGGATTTGTCCTATACTCGGATGTGGTAAGATAGTTCCTTTTAGTGGAAGCTTTTCTTCTAATCTGTTCTTCCACTCTCACACATAGCTGCACAAAATCATTGAGATCTAAATAAGGTAAAAGTTCTACCTTATCTCTGATCTCACAGTTAAGACCGCTTTGGAACCTAGCTATGGTGAATTTCTCTTCCTCTTTGATTCCAACTCTTAACATGAGTAATTCCAACTTTTGTCTATATTCTTCAACACTCATGTTTCTTTGTTGAAGTCTATGGAGCTTGTCCATGACCTCTCTGGCATAATAGGCTGGAATATGCCTCCGATGCAAGGCTGCCTTTAACTCATTCCAATATTGGATGGTGTAAGATCCTTGAAAATATTTGTAAGTTAAATGCTAAAAAAAAAATGATGAATAGTAAATTGTGAATAGTAAATTGTGAATAGTAAATTGTGAATAGTAAAAAGTGATTAGTTAAAAACAAAAAATAATAATATTTGGAAAGGATAAGTGTTCCACGTAGCTTTGAGATCAAAATTCATCAAATTGCAAATAAAAAATTATTTTTGTAATAGTAAAATGAATAAAAAAAATGAATAGTTAAAATGAATAGTAAAAAATGAATAGTAAATTTTTTTGCTATAAATAGCCAAGGAGGGAAGGTTGAAAATTTACACCAAAGAACTTAGAAAATTTTTGAGAGAAGAGAGTTGGAAGAATTTCTAATTTCAAAGGGGATATTCTGGAAGTTTTCAGAGAGCGAGGAGATTAAGTCTGTAATAGAGGTAAGGGAAGCTAACTTTGACTATTTCTTTTTGTATTATCTTGAGTCTTGAATATACTATATTTTTCTTTTGTCTAATTTTAAATCTTGAATATGGAGCATTTTGTTTCTGTATGATCTTGAATTTTAAATGAGAGTATGCTTTTGTGTTAATATCCAAGTGTGATAGTTGTAAAATGTGATGTTGATTATGTTATGCCAATTGTACGTTGTTAGTGGTTTATTTTTGTATTTTGGAAGGATTAGAAATTGTCTAACCGGCTCTGCCAGATTCAATTTCTTGTTTCCCCAAACATTTTATTGTTTTCCTTATTTATTTTATTATATTTTGGAAGGATTAGAAATTGTCTAACCGGCTCTGCCAGATTCAATTTCTTGTTTCCCCAAACATTTTATTGTTTTCCTTATTTATTTTATTGTATTTTGGAAGGATTAGAAATTGTCTAACCGGCTTTGCCAGATTCAATTTCTTGATTCCCCAAACTTTTATTTCCTTCCTTATTTATTTTATTACATTTTTGGAAGGATTAGAAGTTGTCTAACCGGCTCTGCCAGATTCAACTTCTTGTTTCCCCAAACTATTTATTTCTTTACTTATTTATTTTATTACATTTTTGGAAGGATTAGAAGTTGTCTAACCGGCTCTGCCAGATTCAACTTCTTATTTCCCCAGACATGTATTGTTCTTGTTATTTAATTATATTGTATTGTTGGATGGATTAGAAGTTGTCTAACCGGCTCTGCCAGATTCCACTTCTTGTTTCCCTATGAATTTTTATATTAAGATTATTTTTATGATTGTCAAATATTGTATTCTTCTATGACCATTTATAGTAATGTTTTATTATTGTTAATTGTTTATAATTATCTTGTATGAATTCTATTATGGATGTTTATTGTGATGAATTTATTGAATGAGTTTGTTGGCTGAAATTAATCTTGTTGGAAGGTTTAGAATAAGGGTTCTGTAGTAACTTGTATATGGGTATTAAATAGATATACAGATACTGTTTGAGGTTGTTGTGAGAGGAAGTAAAATTAGGCATTTTAAGATTTAGAGCATAAGAAAATAAGGTAGATAAATTAAATAAATAAATTGTTAATTATTGAGGACCTCCTTTTGTTGGTAGGATAGAGGAACCTTAAAAACCTGAGTTGGCACATCCCTGATCATAGAGCAGCCCTGGCCTGGTCCAGTCAGTTGTGACTAGTCATATGTGCTGGCGTCGATGGTGAGTTTGATGCGTTCAGACATCTGGGTCCTCTCCGGTGACCAATTGGGGTAAAGAAAGATCTCTAATAGGATGAAAATAAAATAAAATAAGTCAACTGTAGATGCATTTTATTTGTCGTTACAATGAGCTCATATTATATTATGTAGTTGCTAAGATATGTTGAAATGTTTTGGATGATCTATGAATCTTTGATTGGTGAAAATATGTTGAGTGATACTCGTTATGGTCAAAATGAGTTTATAATATGTAGTATGATATCTGGCAATATGTTTAATTTATTGACACCAAAATAGGTTATTGTCAAATTATGATTAGAGAATGAACATGATTGAGTTATGTGGAGAAGAGGTTATGAATTGTTGATTTGATGAAATATTGGAGTGGATAAGAGGGTATGAAATGTTGATTGGATGAAATGTTGGAGTGAATATGAGAAATCATTGCTTATGAAATGATGTTTCCTACGAGAAGTAGTATGTTCGGTTTATACCATGAGAGCTTGATATGATCAAAGTAACACCTGAGGTTTATGAAAGCAGGCAGCAAGTGGTCTGACCATAAGGCTTTGACATAAATATGTTGTTCATAAGTTTTATAGAAGCAGGCAGAGAGAGGTCTGACCATAAGGCTTCAGAGAGTAAGACATAGTATACAGGTGAGGCTTAAGGAAGCAGGCAGAGAGCGGTCTGACCATAAGGTTTCGTGAGTAAGCATGGTAAAATTGTAAGGTTTATGAAATTGAGGAAGATGATTTTGATAACGATGAATTAATGACATCGGGGTAATGATATTTTAGTAATTGTAGAAATACATGATTGAAATATTTTTATTACGAGTTTAATGATTGATATGATATGGTTGGCTTACCCTTATTTGTTTGTGCTATGATCATATAACTCATGTTATATGTGAATAGATAATGTTGCAGATGCGGTTGAAAAAGCTTAGAGATGAGAGAGATGCGGGGAAAAACTTTCAGGGATATTTTGTAAAAAGAATAAATTTGTATTGGAAAAATTATGTTGTGTAAAACTTATAAGTTGAAATTTGAATTTATGTTAAGTGGTGAAGACTATATTGTTTGAAGTTTGTAAGTTTGGTATTGTACTTTGGGAGAATTGAAATAAAGTTGGATTGTTTATAGAAGATAAGTTAATTTAGCCTCTACTAAAAGTAATACTCTTTAAAATATTAGGGTATTACAATTTGGTATCAGAGCAATGGTTTTCGAAAATATTTTGGGACTCTGGGGAGTGAAATTATTATTCTTAGTAAAATTATTAATGGTTTATGATGAAAATGACCATTTGAGGAAATTGATATCATATGCTAAATTGTATTGTTATCTTTTTGAAGAAATCATTTAAAACTCGACAAAGATGCAACAACAACAAGTTGATCAAGCACCTCAAAATCATTCTAGCTTGAATGACTTTTTAAGGCATGATCCAACTAAATTTAATGGGGATGCTACTCCTGATGAGGCTGACTCTTGGCTAAGGCAGAATGAGAAGATTTTCCGGGTAATAACTTGCTCAGAAGAACAAAAATTAACTTATGCATCATTTCTTTTGGTGGGTGAGGCTGAATATTGGTGGGAAAGTATGCAACAGTTGATGACAATTCGTGGTGAGGTTGTGAATTGGGAGAACTTTAAGATAAGGTTTCTGGAAAAATATTTTCCAAACAGTGCAAAATTTGCAAGGGAGGCAGAGTTTCTGACCTTACAACAAAGAAGGCTATCAGTACAAGAGTACGTAGTAAAATTTAATTATCTCTCAAGATTTTATACTCAGAATATCACAGAAGAATGGAGATGTCAAAAATTCGAGGGAGGACTAAGGCATGAACTGAAGAAGGTACTTATGCCATTGGAAATACAAGAGTTTCCAGCATTGGTAGAGAAAGCCAGAATGATAGAATTGTTAGAGTTTGATCCAAGTAGAGTTTCCAGACTTGCAAAGGGAGAATCTTCAATAAAATTCAACAAAAAGCCTTATGAAAAACCACAATTATCGTATCGAGGAACAGTGAAGTGTTTTGAGTGTGGAGGAACACATTTCAGACGTGACTGCCCTAAACGTATTGGAGAAAACGTTGAAGGGAAGAGATGTTTCATCTGCAATGATCCGGGACACTTTGCTAATGTTTGTCCAAAGAAAAAGAAGGTGGGAGAACCACAACAACAAGATTCTGCTGAAGTAAAGCCCCGGGCAACAGGAAGAGTATTCGCAATGTCTGCAGAAGAGGCTACTAAGCCAGGTACATTAATCTTACACACCTGTATGTTGTTAGGAGAATGCATATATGTTTTGTTTGACTCTGGAGCCACACACTCCTTTATATCCCTAGCATGTTTAGAAAGACTCGGATTACCGATGCTTGATCTAGGGTGTGAATTAGTAGTTTCTACACCAGCATCGGGACCAGTTACGACCAGTTCAGTCTGTGTCGGATGCCCGATCCAAATTGCAGGACGCAAGTTCAAAGTGAACTTGATCTGCTTACCCCTTCAAAATCTAGACATTATTTTAGGAATGGATTGGTTGACTGCCAATCACGTTCTTATTGATTGTGGGAAACAAAAGATAGAGTTTCTAAATTTGAATAATTTAGAACTAAGCTCAACTCGAGTCGCTGCGAAGGATATCAAAGATGGAGCTACCTGCTATGTGGTGTTAGCTCAGGAGAAAAGAGAGAATACTGAAGAACAAATCATCGGAATACCTGTGGTAGAAGAATATGTTGATGTTTTTCCAGAAGAAGTGCCAGGTTTACCACCTAGTCGAGAGATCGATTTCACAATAGATCTAGTGCCCGGAGCTGGCCCGATTTCTATGGCTCCATACAGAATGGGTCATGCCGAACTAGCAGAGTTGAAAAAGCAAATCGAAGATCTGTTGGAGAAGAAGTTTATCCGTCCAAGTGTGTCTCCATGGGGAGCTCCTGTATTGTTGGTGAAGAAGAAGGATGGAAGTTCAAGGTTGTGCGTGGATTATCGACAGTTGAACAAGGTTACAATAAAGAACAAATATCCTTTGCCAAGAATCGATGATCTATGATACGACTGTCGCGGTCATACAAATTTGATGTGCAATAAATAATGCAGTATAGTGCTAGGATGTGAATCCTAGGTCGTTTCACAAGGACCAAATGTGGTTCAGTTTTGGATCAAACACGAAGAGGGGGGTGTTTTGAAAGTTTTTGGTTGCAATGAAAATTAAACACGACTGAATTAAAAACGTCAAAATAAATTTTAACGACAGTAAAAATCCAATGGTAAAAGACATCAAAATTAAATAAACACGGGAACATTAAACGTGAATAAAACGTAAAACATTAAACGCAAAAATAAAAGCATCAGTAAAAACATACCGTAAAAATAAAACTAAAATGGTAAAAACGAATTTAAAACAGTAAAAAAAAAAATTGATACAGTAAAAATGAAAATACAGTAACATAAAACAGTGAGAATAAATCTGGAACAGTAAAAACGAAAATACAGAAAAACACAAAATACAGAAAACAATAAATACAGAAAACAGTAAAAACAGTAAAACACTAAATACAAAAAAAAATGAAATTACATGCAGTAAATAATAATAGTAAAAACAGCAATTACAGAATTACAAAATCAGAAAAACAGTAACAGGAAAATACAGAAAACGAAAATACAGAAAACAGTAAAAATAGAAAATAGTAAATTTCAAAAACAGTAAAAACAGAATCAAAATTACTGCAGTAAAATATATAAAATAAAATTACAGTAAATGATAAACATGCAAAAATAAAGAAAGAACAGCTGAAATTAAATTGCAGAAATATATAATACAGAAATTAAAATACAGCAGAAATTAAATTACAGCAGTAAAATAAAACAGTAAAACAGAATTTAATTTCAGAAATAGAAAATGAAACCAAACTTTGCATTGAATTTAAATTGTGCATGAAATTATTACAACAAAGAAATCAAATTTGGAACCTAATATGCACACTGTTCAACCGTAGCCTTCCATTTGTACTGTGATTTTCATCTGTTATTCCAGCCCACTGTCCAGCAGCTGTATTTTTCCAGCATATGTCCCGTGAATTTTCCAGCTGCACTAGACTTATTCCATACAGCATTCTACCTACATTACTCTCTGCAATCTCCCCTTTTGGAACGTCCCTCTTCTCTCTTTTTATACTCCAAAACCCAATTGATTTTTATTTGGAAGAATGCCAACAAAATGAGTGATGGGCCCTCCATAATTGTTGTCCGTGAGCTCCTCTGGATCGTTCCATTCTCCTTATTCTCCATTCTCTAATTGCTCCATATCACCATACTGCAGCAAAATTAAAACAAAGAAAACATGGTGCTGGGTCCACTTCTAAATTTGTTCTTTGACTTTCTTATCATGCTTCTACGTACCAAAAACAACAAAGGGACCCTCCAATTCTCATATTGCTCCAAAATGAAAGAAAAACTGCACATCATGTACGTAACAAAAGGAAGAAAGGGGGCCCTCCATATTCATCACCACTTCCTCTTCAACGTGTGCTAGTCTGCTGCTGGATGCCTTGCTCTTCCGTGGAGCACCTCTTCTTCTCATATATGGCATCCGTGGGGTCTTCACTCTTTGCTGGAACGTCCATGTTGCTGCTGTGTTATGGATGGTGTTGTTGCTGTATTCTCTCCAAGCACACACCTAAATGGAATCTCGTGACCTTCTCTCATCTTTCCACTTCTCCAAACTGAATCAACTGTTGCACTCACAAGCTGCTGCCCACTCTGGATGTTCATTTCTTTGCTGGATGCGTGAAGTGCAGCCCCTTGCTGTTGGTGGCTGGACTGTGGTGTGCGAAGTGCATCTCTCCTTTCATGTTGCTTTCACGTGTTGCTACAGCCACACCTTTTTCCATTCTCTTTTATCCAATAAAGCAAGTATCATGTGCATCCAAAAACGTGTGCTTTGTGCCAACTTTATCTTCCATTGAATTAATTAAAAATATAGAATGAACTGTAAGTTTTTGGCGTGAATGTGGTATGAAGCATTTAGTGCCATGATGCACCCTTAACGTGTTACTTGTTCCAAAGTGAAGGCTTCAATTTTTTATTGAGCCACTTCCGTGTGCACAATAAATTTTCACCTTTCTTTCTCAATTTAATTTAAAATATAATTGTTGAGAAATTTCTCTTTTAGTCCTAAAATATTATCCAACAATTTCCCTGTAATCAATAATGCAAATAATTAATCTCAGATAATTCAAATTAATTAAAATAAGAATTTCTGATCGAATTAAGCACAATTAAGAAAAATGGGAAAATACTGGACATTTTAGCACAATTCCCTGATTAAATTCAGTATAGTAAACCTAGTGAAGTGAGCAAAATATTGATTCATCAATCTATTAGATCAGTTGAGAGGAGCAGAGGTGTTTTCAAAAATTGATCTCAGATCTGGGTACCATCAGATTCTTGTCAAGACGGAAGATGTACAAAAGACGGCTTTCAGATCTCGCTATGGACACTTTGAGTACGTGGTAATGCCGTTTGGTGTGACGAATGCCCCAGCGATTTTTATGGACTACATGAACAGAATATTTCGGTCATGTTTAGATAAGTTCGTGGTAGTATTTATAGACGATATTCTTATCTATTCAGAGAATAAGGAAAAGCATGCAGAACACTTGAGGGTGGCGTTGGAAATTTTAAAAAAACATCAACTGTATGGGAAACTGTCAAAGTGTGAGTTCTGGATAGAGAAAGTACAATTTTTGGGTCATGTGATTTCTGCTCAAGGAATCTCAGTGGATCCAACAAAAGTGGAAGCTGTGCTAAAGTGGGAGCGGCCGAAAACTGTAACTGAAGTACGAAGATTTGTAGGATTAGCCGGTTATTACCGACGTTTTGTCGAAGGGTTTTCCAAGATTGTAAGTCCTCTAACTCAGTTAACTCGTAAAGATCAACCATTTCTGTGGACTGACAAGTGCGAAGCCAGTTTTGAAAATATGAAGCAATGACTAACGTCAGCACCAGTATTAATCATTCCAGACTCTAGCAAATCTTTTGAGGTGTACTACGATGCGTCATATCAAGGATTGGGGTGCGTTCTAATGCAAGGAAGGAGACCTGTAGCTTATGCATCTAGGCAGCTAAAGGCGCATGAGAAGAACTACCCAACGCATGACATCGAACTTGCAGCAGTAGTATTTGCATTAAAGACATGGAGACACTACCTCTATGGGGCAAGTTTCCAAGTTTTTAGTGACCATAAGAGTCTAAAGTATTTGTTCGATCAAAAGGAGTTGAACATGCGACAAAGAAGATGGATGGAATATATGAAGGACTATGACTTCGAGCTTTTATATCACCCAGGAAAAGCCAATGTGGTGGCAGATGCATTGAGTAGGAGACAAGCTCAGATAACAACAATGATGGTGAAGGAATTAGAACTGTTAGAAAAGTTACGTGATATGAACTTGGGGTTGCAGTTAAACCCAGATCACATATGGTGTAGTCATTTAGTAATCACTAGTGACTTCTTAGAACAAGTGAAGGTTGAGCAGTCGATGGATCAAGAGTTGCAGCAAAAGATCAGGTTGTTGGACACCGATCAAGCTAAGGAGTTCGTTCTAAGTAAAGATGGCATACTTCGATTTAAAAACAGAGTGTGTATCCCTGCAAAGAGTGAATTAAAACATTTAATTTTAGACGAAGGCCATAAAAGTCGTCTTAGCATACATCCAGGTATGACTAAGATGTATAAGGACCTGAAAGAGTCATTTTGGTGGAATGGAATGAAGAGGGATGTGGCCGAGTTTGTAGCAGCCTGCTTGGTGTGTCAAAAGGCAAAAGTGGAGCATCAAAAACCGGGAGGGATGTTACAACAGTTAGACATTCCTCAATGGAAGTGGGACAGTATCTCGATGGACTTTGTAACACATTTACCAAAATCATCAAAAGGTCACGATTCTATCTGGGTTATCGTTGATAGACTAACCAAGAGCGCTCACTTTTTGCCTATTAATCAACGTATGTCACTAGAAAAGCTGACGGAGTTATACATCGGGGAAGTAGTGAGGTTGCATGGCATACCTACAAGCATCGTGTCAGACAGAGATCCAAGGTTTACTTCAAGGTTTTGGCAGACGCTACAGAAGGCTCTGGGAACACAGTTGAAGATGAGTTCGGCTTATCACCCTCAGACTGATGGTCAAACAGAAAGGACTATTCAATCTTTGGAGGCTTTGCTGAGAACTTGTGTATTAGATCATCTTGGAAGTTGGAATGAGATACTACCATTAGTAGAATTTACTTACAACAACAGTTATCATTCCAGTATCGGTATGCCACCATATGAAGCCTTATATGGAAGAAGATGTAGAACACTGTTGTGTTGGTTTCAAGATGGGGAAGCACTGACAGTGAGACCCGAGCTATTACAACAAACCACAGAAAAAATAAAATTAGTCCAAGATCGGATGAAAGCAACTCAAAGTAGACAAAAGTCATATGCCGACACGAGAAGAAGACCGTTAGAATTTGAAGAAGGAGATCATGTATTCTTACGAGTAACGCCAACTACAGGAGTCGGGAGAGCTATCAAGATGAAGAAACTGACACCAAAATTTCTCGGACCGTATCAAATTCTCAAAAAGATTGGGCCAGTGGCTTATGAGATAGCACTACCACCTCGATTGACAAATTTGCATAACGTTTTTCACGTATCCCAACTAAGGAAGTATATTCCAGATCCAAAGCATGTGTTAGAAGTTGATGAAATTCAGGTCAAGGAAAATTTAACAATGGAAGTTGGCCCAGTGCGTATACTAGATGTTCAAATGAAAAAGTTAAGAGGGAAGGATATTCGCACGGTAAAGGTACTTTGGAATGAAGACACACAAGAAATGACTTGGGAATTGGAAGAATTTATGATAAAGGAATATCCATATCTCTTTTGTAAGTAATTTTTTTTTTGTTAAATAGTCTTTGTTTAAATAAATAATTTTCGAGGGCGAAAATAATTGTTGTTGGGGAGATTGTAAGATCCTTGAAAATATTTGTAAGTTAAATGCTAAAAAAAAAATGATGAATAGTAAATTGTGAATAGTAAATTGTGAATAGTAAAAAGTGAATAGTTAAAAAAAAATAATATTTGGAAAGGATAAGTGTTCCACGTAGCTTTGAGATCAGAATTCATCAAATTGCAAATTAAAAATTATTTTTGTAATAGTAAAATGAATAAAAAAATGAATAGTTAAAATGAATAGTAAAAAATGAATAGTAAATAGCCAAGGAGGGAAGGTTGAAAATTTACACCAAAGAACTTAGAAAATATTTGAGAGAAGAGAGTTGGAAGAATTTCTAATTTCAAAGGGGATATTCTGGAAGTTTTCAGAGAGCGAGGAGATTAAGTCTGTAATAGAGGTAAGGGAAGCTAACTTTGAGTATTTCTTTTTGTATTATCTTGAGTCTTGAATATACTATATTTTTCTTTTGTCTGATTTTAAATCTTGAATATGGAGCATTTTGTTTCTGTATGATCTTGAATTTTAAATGAGAGTATGCTTTTGTGTTAATATCCAAGTGTGATAGTTGTAAAATGTGATGTTGATTATGTTATGCCAATTGTACGTTGTTAGTGGTTTATTTTTGTATTTTGGAAGGATTAGAAATTGTCTAACCGGCTCTGCCAGATTCAATTTCTTGTTTCCCCAAACATTTTATTGTTTTCCTTATTTATTTTATTATATTTTGGAAGGATTAGAAATTGTCTAACCGGCTCTGCCAGATTCAATTTCTTGTTTCCCCAAACATTTTATTGTTTTCCTTATTTATTTTATTGTATTTTGGAAGGATTAGAAATTGTCTAACCGGCTCTGCCAGATTCAATTTCTTGATTCCCCAAACTTTTATTTCCTTCCTTATTTATTTTATTACATTTTTGGAAGGATTAGAAGTTGTCTAACCGGCTCTGCCAGATTCAACTTCTTGTTTCCCCAAACTATTTATTTCTTTACTTATTTATTTTATTGCATTTTTGGAAGGATTAGAAGTTGTCTAACCGGCTCTGCCAGATTCAACTTCTTATTTCCCCAGACATGTATTGTTCTTGTTATTTAATTATATTGTATTGTTGGATGGATTAGAAGTTGTCTAACCGGCTCTGCCAGATTCCACTTCTTGCTTCCCTATGAATTTTTATATTAAGATTATTTTTATGATTGTCAAATATTGTATTCTTCTATGACCATTTATAGTAATGTTTTATTATTGTTAATTGTTTATAATTATCTTGTATGAATTCTATTATGGATGTTTATTGTGATGAATTTATTGAATGAGTTTGTTGGCTGAAATTAATCTTGTTGGAAGGTTTAGAATAAGGGTTCTGTAGTAACTTGTATATGGGTATTAAATAGATATACAGATACTGTTTGAGATTGTTGTGAGAGGAAGTAAAATTAGGCATTTTAAGATTTAGAGCATAAGAAAATAAGGTAGATAAATTAAATAAAAAATTGTTAATTATTGAGGACCTCCTTTTGTTGGTAGGATAAAGGAACCTTAAAAACCTGAGTTGGCACATCCCTGATCATAGAGCAGCCCTGGCCTGGTCCAGTCAGTTGTGACTAGTCATATGTGCTGGCGTCGAAGGTGAGTTTGATGCGTTCAGACATCTAGGTCCTCTCCGGTGACCAATTGGGGTAAAAAAAGATCTCTAATAGGATGAAAATAAAATAAAATAAGTCAACTGTAGATGCATTTTATTTGTCGTTACAATGAGCTCAGATTATATTATGTAGTTGCTAAGATATGTTGAAATGTTTTGGATGATCTATGAATCTTTGATTGGTGAAAATATGTTGAGTTATACTCGTTATGGTCAAAATGAGTTTATAATATGTAGTATGACATCTGGCAATATGTTTAATTTATTGACACCAAAATAGGTTATTGTCAAATTATGATTAGAGAATGAACATGATTGAGTTATGTGGAGAAGAGGTTATGAATTGTTGATTTGATGAAATATTGGAGTGGATAAGAGGGTATGAAATGTTGATTGGATGAAATGTTGGAGTGAATATGAGAAATCATTGCTTATGAAATGATGTTTCCTACGAGAAGTAGTATGTTCGGTTTATACCATGAGAGCTTGATATGATCAAAGTAACACCTGAGGTTTATGAAAGCAGGCAGCAAGTGGTCTGACCATAAGGCTTTGACATAAATATGTTGTTCATAAGTTTTATAGAAGCAGGCAGAGAGAGGTCTGACCATAAGGCTTCAGAGAGTAAGACATAGTATACAGGTGAGGCTTAAGGAAGCAGGCAGAGAGCGGTCTGACCATAAGGCTTCGTGAGTAAGCATGGTAAAATTGTAAGGTTTATGAAATTGAGGAAGATGATTTTGATAACGATGAATTAATGACATCGGGGTAATGATATTTTAGTAATTGTAGAAATACATGATTGAAATATTTTTATTACGAGTTTAATGATTGATATGATATGGTTGGCTTACCCTTATTTGTTTGTGCTATGATCATATAACTCATGTTATATGTGAATAGATAATGTTGTAGATGCGGTTGAAAAAGCTTAGAGATGAGAGAGATGCGGGGAAAAACTTTCAGGGATATTTTGTAAAAAGAATAAATTTGTATTGGAAAAATTATGTTGTGTAAAACTTATAAGTTGAAATTTGAATTTATGTTAAGTGGTGAAGACTATATTGTTTGAAGTTTGTAAGTTTGGTATTGTACTTTGGGAGAATTGAAATAAAGTTGGATTGTTTATAGAAGATAAGTTAATTTAGCCTCTACTAAAAGTAATACTCTTTAAAATATTAGGGTATTACAGATGGTATAGTCGCCATGCATCTTTTGATCTCTAATGATGGAGGTCCACCAATAGAGGGCTGCTCCTTGAAAAGTCAAGGTGGCTAAGGTCACTTTCCTCCTATCATCTATGTGGTAACATTCAAAAATTTGTTCAACCTTCATCTCCCACTCAAAATATTCTTCCACATTGTCTCTACCATAGAAGGGGGGAAGGTTAAGTTTGGGTTCCACATGATGGTTCCTATGATGGTGGTGTCTCCTAGGAGGGTGTTGATAGTGATCAAAAGGATGAAAACTATTGTGATCACTATGTTGGGAATGATCACCATTATCATGGTGTTGCCTATGAGAGTGTTCCTCATCATTTTGTCCTCTCTGATTGCGAGTGAGGTTTGCAACCATCTGTCTGAGTTCATTTAACTCAGCTTTAGTTCGATTAAGTTCCTCTCTCAATTCCATATTGTCCTCATCATGATGAAAAGTGCCTTGAATACTAGAGTTACTCATACTTGTGAAGTAGAGAAAAGATTTTCAAAAGAGTTTTGAAAAGCTTCACAAGTGTTGAGTCAAAATACTTTTCAAAGATTGTTTTTGTATTTTTGGTGAATGACTTCTAGATAGATTCTAAAGGTAAAGAAATCGAATAGCTCCCAGGAAGGAGAGATGAGTCTCAACGGACAAGCTTAAAAATCTTGTCCTTCCTTAGCCAGAGGTTCTCCTGTTTCTTACCCAAGTTTCAATGGAGAAGTCTTTAAAAAAAACAGTTAGAATGCAACAATGAGATGCGCCTAGAAACCAAAAGAAGGTTTATCTATATGAGCACGCACCTAGATATCACGGAGACTTAAAACAAAAATATCAACAAGAAAAAAAAAATTAAAAGAAAGATGATAATGAAATGAAAGAGTGAGACACGGTCCTAAGTGAAAGTGCAAGTGACACTTGGAGCCATTTGACACACTTTCACACTAAGAAGTGGAAACTAAACTATTACAATGTTTGTTTGTGCACTTGAAATTGCTTGAAAAACATTTTTCCAAGTCACTTTAAGTTGAAAATGAACACAAAATGGAAAGAAATTACAAAGGTTCCATGATACCAAGCCAAATTTACAATGCAATGTTGGTACAATGAAATAAAGCCAAGTGTGGCTGCTAGTTCATATTGGTTGAAGACCAAAGATGATGTGTTTTTGCTGCTGAAATGGTTGCTGGACTAGCAATGTTAAAGTGCTCTTGGAGTTCAAGCTTGAAGCCCTTTTAACACCTCATCCACTTCCTAAGATGCTACCCCCTTGGAGCAAGGAACCTGAGGTAGAAACACTGCACCAAAACGTCACAACACCAAACCAGTCAACAAACAAACTAGCTGTTGCACCAGTTTTAATTTTCGCAGACCAGTTTTTTGGCACAAAATAGAAGCCAAACAAGTTGAATTCAAGTGAATTTAAGCTTGGAATAACATAAGGGACACAAAAGGAACCTAGGAGAGGCACTAGAACAGATTAAAGAAGCAAGAAAAGACTCAAAATAGTGATGAAATTGTGTGCTTCGAAACTGTTTGATAAAATTCAAAACTGTTTGACAAAATGCCACAAAGAACAGTAGATTTTGTATTTTCTGGTTTTTGACCTTTCACATCTGGATTGCAGGGTTTAGATTGCTTTTTATGATTGCTATACACTTGCATAAGCATATAAATGTATTTGGAAACTTAAACCCAGCTTTTGCCAATCCAATAATGAAAATTAAAAGTATTTCAAATGTCAAACAGCAACAAAAATGCTTACTGCACCAGAAAGTGGTGTGAAAATGGTGGTTTTAGGGTCAAAACTGTTTGGCAATGGTGCAAAGGCTTAAGTGAGACATCAAGCAAGTGTATATCATCATTGTGAACATGTTTAAATTCTGAAACAGCACAGAAACATTTTGCATCCGAAAATGAATGTTCCACTTCCAATTTTAAGAAACAAATGATGGTTTAAATGGTGATTTGGCACATTGGCTGGAAAATGACCAAATGAACAGTAAAGATGAACTTTGATGCACCAAATACATGTATAGAAACAACCAAACTGTGCCAATATCCACTGAATCAGAGTATGACTGGTTGAGTTTCAATTTGGAAGCAAAAAATGGGAAGTCAAACTATGCTTTTGCAGATTTAATGAAAATGAACCAAGGAAACAGTTTAGACAAGTTTCAAATGTTAAAATACACCTGCACCAATGTTGAAACTGCACTGAAACAGCCAAATGCTCCAAATCACAAGTTGAGTTGCAAATTATGCAGCATTTTGAAGCAAAAATTTAGCACCAGAATTTAGAACTGAATGGAATAAAATGAAAACAGCAGATGCAAAGACTCTAGGACAGTCCTACTATCTAGATCTAACTGTAGAATATCAGCTAGAGATATGAAAACACCTAATACCAATCGAGGAAGATAAGCACGGTGATAGCTTTGGACTGGAAATTCTGGACAACACATGTTATTGGATTGTAAGCAACTAGGCAATGCATTTTGTAATTCAGTACTTAATATGAGTTGCTACAACTTTAGACATGCTTAATAACAACAAAGAAACTTGTCTCATGCTTTAGAAACAAAAATTCTGGACTGAAACAGATTGCTCAAGATCAAACCAGAATTGACTTTTGATGCAGATTTTTGTGAAACAGTATCAGGTTTTTTTTTGATTTTTGGATGCTTTAGCTCATGTCATCCAGGCTAGACATTATCTCATTGCCTTGTAGGATTGATATAGTGCTAATCATGCATCTAAACACAAATTAAAACAAAAAAAATAGTGCTGGAACAGAATCAATACTTCATGACAGCAAGAACACTGCAACACATTGCACAAGACTTGGACAAAACTGGAGAATGAATTTGAACGCTAGAATGAACTCATACAAACAATTTTCACCGTTTAAAATGATCAACAAACACTAAGGAAAAGCAAATGCATGATTACAGCACTCACAGACACGAATTAAACCAAAACAGAATAAAAAAAATTTCTAAAACAGTGACAGAGTTTGACAGCACATGCCAGGAATGAAAATTGAACAAAAGAGAGGCTTATCTCTTGAAGACAAGCGTGGACGTGCTGGCTCTTGATACCAAATGATGGAAGCAGCCTCCACGTTCAAGTCTGGAGCGACTCCTTGGACAGAATGACGCAGCGGAATGAAGAATGGTTTGAAGGAGTTGGCGCACGCAAGGTGTTTGTCAGAATGCGTGACAGTGTTTGGATGTGTGTGTGAGGTAGATTTCTAACTCAGATGGCCTTCCAACGGGGAAGGAAGCTAGAGGATAAGTGTGCTAAAGTGGCACAATGCAAAGAACTTGAAGAAGTAGTGGCTGGAAACAATCCAACAGCATTTCACTATATCAATTCAAGTTGAATTTACAATGGATGAGCTCTCTTTTTATAGGCAAAGATGAGCTTTGGAAGTGTGCTATGAAAGCTATCTTAGTCTACAAATGTAAAACCTGCAGACTCTAAGTGCATCAGCTGTTTCCAATCCATGTGCTCCATATGTTTCTCATGGAAAAGGTGCTAAATGAAGGAAGTCACCCGGTTGCTTGTGTTTCACGTTTTGCACATGAAAAATGTGTAAAATGTGTTTCTTTCATGGCTAATTAATGATGAGCAGCAACAAAGCTTCTTGGCAGCAGCAGCATAGATTCCAAGTCTTTATTATTTGGCCTACAAAACAAGGTAAAGATATTTAGTTAAAGAAGAACAAGCTTAGACTTAGAAAGAAAAGATTAAGTCCTTTATTCAACTTCCCTTTCTTGGTCTTAGAATGAAGTTGATACTTCTTTGGATGGGAAGTCCCTAAAGGGGTTGCCATCACCTGGTCTTCTTAGTCAGTGAATAACCTCTTGTTACCCTAGACTGAATGAGTATTCACACTACTCCTAGTCTTCTCAGTCAGCGAATAATAACCTCTTGTTACCCTAGACTGAATGAGTATTCACACCACTCCTAGTACTAAACAATCTTGCCTAGATTTCCTTAACTCCACAAAGTTCAAGAAGTTTTTTAATTCTCTTCAGAATTGCAATCAATGATTGCTTACAAGTCGTTTAGACTATTACTCTCATAGAGATGATGTGAGTACAATACAATGTAGTCTAAATACTCGTATGTGTTTCTCTATTTCCTCTTTCTCTCTTTCTTACAACAGTACGCAAATATTGTAATGAAGCTCGAGGGTATTGCTTGACTTCTTTTCTTTTCTTCTGCTCAGATGTTTTCTTTTATTTTGCTCATATGTTTTCTTTTCTTGAGCTTTTATGTGCTTTTCTTTTGAACGTTTTTCTTCGGATGAATATTTTTTTCTGTATGTTATCCTCTTGATTCTTTATCTGAATGATCTTCTATTTAGAGGCTCTTGGAGAAATGTTTTTTAGACTAAGCTCTTGACCTTGATTCTTGTGTCATCTCTTTCTTCGTCGATAGTACCTGTTGGTTAAAGTCAACTTGTCAAAGTTGACTTGCTTTTTCAATACTTGCTTGAAGTAGGTTGTGCTTCCTTTTAGACACCGCTTCTCAAGTGAAGGACATTCCGTGAATATCTTTTATCTCTAACGTCTACTTCTGATTTTTCAATGAAGCATGTGAATGCGTGTAGAATAGGTTATCTACAAAGAATAGAGTAAATTGTGCATCCAGCAGATATATCTATCTCTTATCACTTTTTTTTAAAGTTAAGCATTTAATGTTTTCTCATACAACAAAATTCTTTTCATTTTCTACCGTTGAGGTAGCATTTAAAAATTAAGCTTTTCTTCTAAAGATACCAAGCATTGAGTAAGAACTTCATCATTGGACAAAGTAACAGTTTTAGCTCACGATATCATCTAGACTGATGTAAACGTTTTTTGTGATTTTTCCTTTTTAGAGCAATAGCATTTATCATGTTTTGTTTTCTTTTACGTTTTAGGATTAAGCTTTTAGAGTGTTTTTTCGAAGACACTGTCTTGACATTTCTTCGTTTTCCCTAGAGTTCAACCTAATACCCCTTGGGTATAGTAAGCTTACACATTTAGCATAACTCTATTAGACACTTTGACTTATCACTCATTTAGCATTATGTTTGAGTGTTTTGAATTAGGTGATTTTTGTTTTCTACAATCTTAAGATTTTTTCTAGGATTTTTCTATGTTGAGGATTTTTGAGCATGTGTCTTATGTTTCATACTATGGTTCTTTCATATTCTTCTTTTGTTTAATGTTATTTGATTAAACTTCAAAACATAAGTTTAGACGTATAGACGATTTTTTTTAACACTAGTCTATGTGACTTAGATAATCATTAAAGTAAGAGGATCTCTATTACCACATAAGTTTTAATACTTAATACAAAACACAAATAATAATTCACATATTATTCCATATATGTTATCAGAGTTTTACATAAATCTCACGAATCTCAATAAGTATTGTTATACAATAAATCTCATTTAACTAAAACCATAAATCAATCATATATTTAGAAATTAATATTCAATTTGAATTTATAAAAATATTCACATTCAATGAGTTTAATAAACCAGAAGAAGAAGAAAAAAATTACAAAAAAAATATTTTTTTAACATAAGCGAAAATATGCTCACTTAAGAAAAATTGAGTACAAACTAGATTGGGTTGTAATATCATTTTCTCGTCAACAAAAAATCCTTTTCTTGAGTGAAAATATGGTTGAGAACAATGTTATTTTCAACTCTATTTTTGCATGAGCAAAACTATTTTTACTTGTGCGAAAATGGGACTTAGGGCAAGGTTTGGATGCCTGTTCTACTTTTGTTTAAGCAAAAATGTTAGAGAATTCAACCTAAGTAACAACATAAATTGATTCCAAAGAGTATTTTCAAAAGCATTTTAAATCACACAATTTCTAAGCAATTCGAACATGCAATCCAAATCATGATTTACTCAAAAATCATCATTTACTTATTCCTTTAACTCAAAGTATGCTTGTTTATATATACTTATATCAAATTCATAACTATTCATAAGAAAGGTGTTAAGACAAGATTGTCTAAGACCTTGGATTTTGAAGTTTAACAAAAGTGTCTAACGAAATAGTAATGCATTAAACGAAATCTATGTCTAGACAATATCCTAAATGCAAACAACATAGACTACTCTAAACGATTTGATAAACAGACCAACATAAACACTATAGTACGTAGACCATGTCAAAGATATAATAAATGTCTAACATTTTAAATCCAAATGTACGAATTGTCATACTATTTCTCTTTATTAAGACAAGATCGTCCAGAGAATAGACCGTTTAAGTAAATTAAGTTTTGAAGTTTAACAAAAACATCAAACGAAATATTGATGTGCACAAAAAACTATTTTAAAGCAATAACGTCTAAAGAGGAAAATATTTTTGCAACATTTGTTTTAAACGAAATCAAGCTTATGAACCGCGTCAAAAAAAAAGTGTCTCTCTTTTAGATCATTTAGTAAATGATATGAGTAACAAGCTAGTGCCTTATGAATAGTAAATGATATGAGTAACAAGCTAGTGTCTTATCACACTATCAAAATTCTCTTGCTTTTGTGTCGTCTAGCTCTTTGAAAAAGAAAAATCTTTGTAACAATTTTTCCAGATAAACTTTGTATTGAAAAATATCCTCTCTAAGAAAGCTTTTTTATCTGTACTTGTTTTAAAAGACTTTGTTGATTTTGGATAATTAGAAGTGATTTAAAACATTTAATTGTTTAAACTCAAAGGGAGTTAAAAGTTTTAGTCAGTTGGACTATCTTATGCCAAGAATGATTATACTCATTGTAAATTTGGAGTGGTTAAAACTAGGAGTGGTTATAATGGTTGTAAACCATGAGTGATAAAACTCATTCTATCTTTTCAAAGATAGCAGAACTCTTTAAGAGTGCTTAACAGAAAACTTGACATAGTTTAATTGGAGTGAATCAATATAAAAATTAGGTTTTCATCTCTGCTCTCTTTTTCTATTTATAAATGCTTTCATAAAATCCTTAAGTATTCAACACTACTTGCAGACCGTCTAATCCTTACAAACAACGTCTAGCACTAGTTGCAAAAAGTTTTCAAACTCTATTCAAACACCCCTTCCCCTCTCTAGAGTTTACCTGTTACTTCAAAATATTAGATAAATTTACTCTAGTTATCTAAACTATATTGAAAACTCTACTTATAGGGAAAAATTATACTTATCATGTCTAACCTAGTCAGTAGATTAACTCATCAGTAACAATATTTAGTCCAAAATGTTTTAAACAATGATTTATCAAATTAAATCCAACAACTTTCAAGTTCAAACATTCAATCATGATCCCAACATAAAAATAAAAAATTTATTTATCAAATCACATTCATAGTTATATGTCCTTTATGTTATCGTTCCATTAAAATATATAATGAATAATTTCTATTAACTATAATAACTATCTTAAAGCAAAATTTTAAAATATAAATAATAATACTAATAAGAACTTAATGAGTATATCTAAACATAAATATTTTTCTCAATTAACTTCATTAAAATTATCTGACAAATTTACAAGTGAAAAGGAAAATACGTATAGAATTAAAAAATATACTATTTAAAAATCAAATCAAATAGTACTTTTTCAACTATTGTGAGATTGGATTATACTATGAAAAAAGATAAAAATTGAAGAAGTAGAATTAGAGAGAAAGAAGAGAAGAGCTTTTTTTTTTTCTTTTGTTAATGAGAAAGAATTTAGAAAATGATGAAGATAATTTTGAGGAGAGAGAGTTACATGACAAAATGCATCTAATATAAATTATTTTTTTACTTTAAAACAAAGCATAAAAATAAAAATGAAAAAGGTTTCGAATATTTTGAAACAGGCATTCATTATTATATTAATTTCCAATTGTCAATATATTAAGGCAGATTTTGGAAAGTAACATGTATAATAGACAAAGTGACATGTACAGTTCAGCTTTTTCCAAATATTTAGGAAGTACGATTAGTGACTATTGAATCATTTACTTAAAGATGCATTCCTCGTAATAAATTAAGTTGTAATTCTTACTTTATATAATTTTGCATTTGATGGTGGTTATCTGTCATCTGATAACTATTTTATAGCTTAAGAAAACATGTAGAAAAGTAATGGAATTGATTTGACCTACCTTTTTGACAAAATGAAGTCAGGGAAACTCATACTAAAAGCAACAAGCCATATTTGAAGCCAAGTTAGGAGTTATGAAAACGTAATGTGTGAGTTGAACTATGTGTTGAAAAGAATTGAAAAGGACCTTTATTTATACATGCGGATCTAGGAAAACCTCATTTCTAAAGGTTGTAAAATATTCAAGTAATTCTAGATGCATGTCTTTTCGTTTCGCATCCACAAATTCTCAAGTAATGATTAATTCTAGCTCCCAAGAATGGGATATTTCTAACATTTCTTTAAAGTGAAAACTCTTTCATTAATATATATCATTAATATAAAGATAATTCAAATAATACATAACTAGTTGATTAGTCGTTTTTAATCACCTCTTATATACAAAATTCATTTAATGCAAATATATATCTTTTGATGGACACTTCAATACAGACTTCGAGAGGGAACTTTATAGAAACAAATATAAATATAATAGATAGTCTGAGGTGATAAAAAAAAAGTAAAGATAGAGAGAGAAATCAAAAGAAATAAACGTGCAAATTAAATGTCTGCAACATCAAAATATGTATGCTTCAAATAAAAACCGATCATTTAATAAATGGACTCTGCAGTAGGATTAATGAAGAAAAGAAAACGATCTTTTCAAAAAACAAATATATAAGAAGAAAAAAGTGAAATAAGCTATGGAAAGACACCTTTTAAGGGTATAATAATAACAGTGAATAAATTCAAAAAGATTATATTAGAGAATATATATCATTATTTTATAATTAATAGTTTCGTAGTATTTATTAAATAGCATGTATTTTTTCTAATAGTATAAATGACTAGATCCTGGTTATTGAAATTGAGTATAAGTTTAATTATATTATTGAGAAAAAAAGATGTGACACTATAGCAAAGTATGAAAAAATAAATGATGGATTATAACAACTGGTGATTATTGCTTGCTTAGAATTGCCTTAAGACAGGTGTAATAAATAAGACATGAAAAAATGAAATCCTAGGAAAATTGGTAGTCTTAAGGGTTGTCATCATAGTCTTTAGGTCACCCCTCTGCATATACTCATCCAATGCTTAAGGGTCATTGTGAAACTAAAATAATGGCAACTTACAATTATTAATTACTTCATGTCCACTCTAAAATTAAACTAGACCTACAACCATGTCCACCTGACAAACCTCTATTTTCTCTATATAATCTTATCTCAGTTCATTTTTCCCAACCAACACAACACATGGATTCCTCCCACTTTCCTTCTTTTCTCAGAGTTCTTCTCTTTGGTTTCTGGGTTTTAGCATTGTTTCCTGAGTTTGTAGTGAGCATAACAAGGCACTACACATTCAATGTACAGTGACAAAACTCATCATGCCGCATCATGGAGTTTCTTTAGTTTAAAAAGTTGCATTTGCATTCATTTGAACACTCCTAATCTTTCCACTTGTTTACTTCTTCATGTGTCTAATAATAGGTGGAGTACCTGAATGTAACTAGACTGTGCCACACAAGGAACATTCTGAGTGTGAATGGTAAATTCCCAGGACCTCGCTTGGTGGCTAGGGAAGGTGATAGGGTTGTGGTTAAGGTGGTTAACCATGTCTCAAACAATGTCACCATTCATTGGTATGTGCTTTCTAGTTAAGGTGGCTAACCATGTTAGCCCTCTCTCCTAGAGATTACTGTATTCTTGGGCTATCTTTTATAATAACTGTTTTTCATGTCATATAAGAGTTACTCATGCATTTTTGTACTGATCTTGGATTGTTGCAGGCATGGTATCCGTCAGATAACAAGTGGGTGGGCTGATGGACCAGCATATGTGACACAGTGTCCTATACAAACCAACCAGTCATACACATACAACTTCACCATCGTTGGGCAGAGAGGAACTCTTCTTTGGCATGCTCACATATCATGGCTAAGAGCAACCATTTATGGTCCCATCATCATCCTCCCCAAGCACAATGAATCTTATCCATTCCAGAAACCGTACAAAGAAATCCCCATTCTTTTTGGTATAGTTTATTAATACCTACCACACAATATAGTAAGCTCATTAGTCGAGTCTGAGAACAGAAGAAAACAAGTCTTGACCAAGGAATAAAAATAAGTAGTCAAGAATAATAAGTTTAATTAAAGTAATATTGGCATTTCCTACATAATGGTATGATCAAGATTAGCTCCTTTTTTATATTTGGAGATACTATCTCATACATATACACATATATAATGTTATAAGTATATTTATATTTACATATATAATTAATTTGTTGAGTTTAGTGACATATATGGTGGTAACTTGGTTTTGGGATTGCAGGGGAATGGTTTAATGTAGACCCAGAAGCTGTAATAAGTCAAGCCCTGCAGACAGGAGGGGGACCTAATGTTTCAGATGCATACACCATCAATGGACTTCCTGGGCCTTTGTATAATTGTTCCTCTAAAGGTACAAAACAAAATCTTCTATAATGGCACCCTAAAGTTGGATCTTCAATACATCCATTTTTTTTGAAAGATAAATAGAGTAGGGAACTTTTGAACATGAACAGGGTGTTTAGAGACACAATAAGTATATCCTAGTACATTGTTAAACTTCATTTCTCAATCGTATTCCCATGTTTCACTTTTACCACATGTGATGGTTGAAGATTGGGTAGAAAACTAGGAGAGAAGATTGACTACTTGTTCGAGAAATTTTATTTCAATTTCTATTTTGTGTTTAATAACAAAATATAATCTAATTTATACAAAATTTTATAGGAAATAATGAAAAATAATAAAAATTTTTTGAATGTTGAAAATTGTCTACATGAAATATTGAAAAAGAGATGTTTTTATTATTTCTTATGCATATCTTTAGAAATAGAAAAAAAAAATGAATAATATTTTATAGCTTAAAGTAAAAATAAACAATGAAAATGAAAACCATTTGTTTTTTGTTCTTAAAGTAAAAATATGATAGGAGGGTCATTAATTATGGGAACCAAATATGCTACTTATAAATATCATAATAGAATAGACTAAGTTGGTAACAATAAAAAATCAATAATCAACTGCACACAAGTGCCTTTTCATCTATGACAGAAAACTTAATGATATAATTCATGATTGATTTTTGAAGATACATACACACTAAAGGTGAAGCCAGGCAAGACATATCTGCTAAGGCTAATCAATGCTGCACTCAACGAAGAACTCTTCTTTAGCATAGCCAATCACACCCTAACCGTGGTTGAAGCAGATGCTAAATACACCAAACCATTTGACACAGATACACTCCTCATAGCACCTGGACAAACCACAAACGTTCTTCTCAAAACCAAGCCATATTTTCCCAATGCCTCATACCAAATGGCTGCTAGACCTTATTTCACAGGCCGTGGCACCTTTGACAATTCTACAACCGCTGGTATCCTCATTTACAAGCAACCTCTGCACCATTCTTCTCTCGAAAATCTCACCCTTCTCAAACCAACTTTGCCACCAATAAATGCAACAAATTTTGTGGCAAACTTCACAAGAAAATTCAGAAGCTTGGCCAATGCTAAATTCCCCGTCAACGTACCCCAGAAAGTGGACAGAAAATTTTTCTTCACTGTGGGGCTAGGGACCAATCCTTGCCCGAAAAACACAACATGCCAAGGGCCAAGCAACAGCACCAAGTTTGCAGCCTCAGTGAACAATATTTCCTTTGCACTTCCATCATCTGTTTCCATCATGCAGGCCTACTACTCTGGACAGACTAATGGGGTTTTCAAGACTGATTTTCCTGCTACCCCTTTGAACCCTTTCAATTACACAGGAACACCTCCAAACAATACATTGGTCACTAATGACACAAAGTTGGTGGTGCTCAAGTTCAACACCAGTGTGGAGGTAGTGTTGCAGGATACTAATATTCTTGGGGCTGAGAGCCACCCCTTGCATCTTCATGGTTATGACTTCTTTATTGTGGGGCAAGGCTTTGGAAACTATGACCCTAACAATGACCCTGCAAAGTTTAATCTTGTTGACCCAGTTGAGAGGAACACAGCTGGTGTTCCTGCTGGTGGCTGGATCGCTATTCGGTTTAAAGCAGACAACCCAGGTATGTATTTTTCAATGCCAACATTCTTGTAGCGTGCTGTATCATATAGAACGTATTCTTCTTATAAGAGAATGTAAAAATATAACAAGATATACTTTGCATACCTATACCTTTCTAAAAGTTAGAAAAGTTTCTATAAAAGTTGAAGATATGCATGACATAATCCCTTTGTTACAAAAGTTTATCAGATAAAATGACGTTGTCATGCATGAGTTTGTAAACCTGTCTCTATCTAATGTCATTGTTATCTATGTCACATTTGAGTTATGGTTGAAACAGGAGTGTGGTTCATGCACTGCCACCTTGACCTGCACACAAGTTGGGGATTGAGAATGGCATGGCTAGTATTGGATGGAGCTGGACCCAACCAGAAGCTGCAACCACCCCCTTCCGATCTTCCAAAATGTTGACTTTGACTGATCCTTTTGTGCCGGGTTCATTGGCTCTGCATCATTTCTTCCTCAGTTACTCTCCAATGTTTCTTGTTCCTTTATTTTCAACAAATGTTTATTCTTTTGATGTGTAGAGGGAAAACAAATAAGTTGTGACTCGTGTAAGTGTGGGGTTAGTTTGTTCAGGTAAACGGTTTGGTTTGTCTTGATGTAGCTGTCATGTTTGGTTGGTTGGTTTGGAATGAGCAGTCACAGGGGTTTTGCCTCCTTACATAATGTTCAAAGCAATTGCTGATAATTGAAATTTGATTGATTCCTCTCATGATATGGTCCTTGATCATTGTTTTGCTTCTATTCAAAGTTTAACTCTATATTTGTCTTCTGGTAAGAACAAAGAATGAAAATAAATTTCTCAGTCAATGCTATCGTCATCAAGAGAATTTTGGTTGTGTAATCTTGACTGGAATTTCAAAATCTCAGTTTACCATAGACTAGATAAAAGTAAGAAACCAATATTCTCAGACCAGTTCATTGACAACGAATTCTACTTTACACTTTGTGGGAAGTATATATACCATGGAACTAACCAATTGGTTTCAATATACTTATACTTAAAACTCGTAGTCATATAATTGAATCTCATTACCACTTTAGAGCATCAGACCTGACGAAGTAAGCCGACTACTTGACTAAGAGGCGGGATTAATCGTAATAAATATAAAAATAGAAAAGAAGGATGGAGTTGACGAAATTAAGTTTCCCTAAATAGATTCTTAAATTCCATTTCCTGCTTTTTCCTTTATCTTTTTATATAAAACTTGGATTGAACTCCTCTGTTGTAATTTTTTTTCTAATAGGTAATTTTTTTCAATTATTTTAAACAATATAATATTTTAAAATATATTTGATTAGGGTGAAGATATAAAATTATTTTAAAAAATCTTTTCTAGACTAAAAAAGTTTGATAGTTTATATCTTTTAATATTTTATAATATAATTAATTAAGATAATTATTTAAAAATATTAAGTTCTAAATTATTTTTTATTATAAATATTTTTGAATTATCAAAACTCTTTTGTTGAAAAAAAAAATAAAAATATAAGGTTAAATTTTTATAGTTCATTTTCTCTTCTTTGTTGCAGGAAGAAATGTGACGGGTGCAGGAAGTAATTGCCTCCGTATACTTTTGATCCTTCCTAGTGCTTCCTTGCTAGATTAGGCTTTCTTACCCATACGAGTTTGGTGTGCTTTTTATCATCTACTTCATCCTTTGTCATTTATTATTTCTATAATATATTTAGGTTAAACCTTCAGTGCTTCTGTTGTACTCAACTTCATGTTGTGCAAATTAACCAACACCAATCATAGTGAGTTTTGAAGTTGTCATCTACTAGTGTAGTTGAAAACCATGAATAAGACTATTTCATATGGATGAACCACCTACATCTACCATGGATGATCTCTGTCCTTGTCTTGTCACTTCTTTTAATTATTTTGTTCCAGCATCAGGGCTTCATGGAGTGAAACTTAGTCACTCCATGCACAAAAAAGTTGCCAAGGACACAAACAAGAGTCACAATTAAGTTTTTGATGATGTTCTTTGAATTTTCAGAAAAGAAACAAAAACTCATCCTATTATCTCCTCGTGTATTAAAGGAAGACGAATAACTACTAAGGCAATTATGCATTACAATAACTTTTTAATTTTTGCATACTTGATGGATTGAAAATAGCTCATTAATTATAATAGACGGATTCCAAGGTTGCTTCAATTATTGTCCTAAATTTTAGTCAATTTGATAGCATAATGAAGATTAGCCGCAATGAAAAATGTTGAAAGAAATATTACTAAACTTTTATAAATTTATCCGGAAGTATGATATTTAACAAAGTTGAACTTTTGATAAAATGTAGGAACTGATTAATAAATAGTTTCCTTGATGTTAGAACTAAAACAATGATGTTAACTTACATAAGATTACTTCAGTTCAGACTTGAGTAAGATTCTCACCTATTAAAAACACAAACATAATCAATAAAAATAATCATATTATTTTGGTATATAAGTTCTACAGCAAGGTAGGACGTACTTACTAACGATATTGGTCTGGGAAGCAAAGAAAGGGGATCAAAGATAATGGGGAATAATATGAAGTGAGGTGAAAAATGTAACATGGAAGATAATTTGAGAACTGCATTAAGGAAATGAATGGTGATAAATGAAAAAGAGGAGGGAGGATATAAGAAGAAATCTCATATTACACCTACTGCAGATGTTACTAAAACTACTAAATCTTCGTACAATTAGTACATACAACATATCTGTTTTCAACATTATATATACAATTATACATACTCCCTTCATAGGAAAACTGTCCTAGAGCATAAGCATAGAAAAGTACTCCTCAAACTCTTGATCAATTGTTGGTGGCCTTGAGTTTGATTGGGCTTCTGCATTGAAAACATTTTGATTCGTTAACCAGCAATATCTAAACAAAACTTCTTTATCAAATGCAGTAACCTTGAAACTAATTTAACAAGTGCTAGCATGGTGCAATAATCTTCGGTGAAATAATCTTCGTGCATATTAACTGTCTAGAACAAGCATAATACCTTGATTTACATTCCATCTTCCGGATGAAAGGACATACACATTAGGATCTACCCCACTGGAAAAGAGAAAATCTTCGAATTCCTTATCTACTGGGTACTCATTGCTTTCTTTGGCATATTCTGAGCATTCACGACCTGAAAAGCCTTCTATCCCCATAAGGTGTTCCTCATCATTGTTCAAATCTTGTGCATCAGTATCATCATAGTGTGGAATGCATTCAGTGTCAACAAATGCTTCCTCTTCGATATAGCTCATCCTGTTTACTGTTTATACATTCCAAAGAGTTGGAGTTACCAAAGCATTATCCGCATCATATCATCTTATCCTAGACTTGATTTTGTACCCTTTACTCGTACACATAACCTTTTTATGGTAAAAAAAAAAATCGAGTTAAGGGGAGGGAGAACTCTCACCTTTTTCAACATAAAAGGTGTAAAAGGGAAGTGTAGAGAACAAAGTGCAAGAGTAACATTTATGTAACTAACATTATAGTAGTGAAACCCAATCAACCAAAGAAATGGATGGCCTACCATATAAGTATGAATTTTCGCAATCTGTCTCATGATTGGCTTCTTTATTTACAGACACAGCAGTATCACTGTCTTCCATAAAACTATTGCTATCTTTGGCAGATTCAGGTTCGGACCTTTCACCTGTGTGATTATGAATGCCCTCAAAAACTGGATTTTCATCAAACATTGAAGCATGTCCAGGGGAGTAACTTCCAACCCAGCATTTATGTTTTGGTCTAAGCAAATCCAACTGATCACTCTGTAATTTTCTTTTCTTTTTCCATTCCACAATGTTAAAATCGTCAATTCCATTCACCTGGAATCTGAAAAGAGTTAGGGAAAAGTCAGAATAAAAGAAAAGGACTCAATAAGAACTGTCAAAAGAACCTTCACTCCTACATAAAGAAGAGGACATAATTAAAACAAGAAGCAAAGGACAATTATTCAGCTATAGTCTACTAATCATGATATTGGAGTGGCAAAAAGGGATGTATGTAAACCAGTAAAAACCCAGTTCTTTCTTGATTTCTTATGAAACTTCAGATTTGAAAAGGATAAATAGTACCTACAAGTTAGAAGATATATATTGTAATCAATGTGTTGATGATCGACATCATATTCCCATTTTAGATCATAAAGTCATGTCTTCTTGATCACATAAAACATATTCATATATTAGATCATAATAATCAAGTCATGTCTGACAAACAAAGGTTAAATTCAGTCTATTATCTATTTTGTGCAACAATGGAAAAGCTTACTGATTTACATTGTAAAGAATAATGATTAACATTTTAAAGAACAAATGACACATCCAAATTACATAATATGTAAGGCAGGAAACAATCAGTTGCTTCTCTCTAATGGATTGACATAGAAAATCACTTCCATCAAAGTACTTTTTGCACACATAAATGGTGTTTCCAAAAATATACTTCTAGATATAGTATGATAGCAAACGTTTGATCTATACAGCTATATCACAAGGTGGAAAGCACTTTTGTAGTTATAACCTTCTTCTTGTTAATTTTACTGATGATATGGGCATTTTCAGTGGTGCAAATATAGCTGCAAACAGATTACAATGTTCTGTTGACATTTTCAACATGGTTACACATGGAGGAGTTCTTGAATAAAACAATAATATTTTTCAACCATTCCTGTAATATGGTGTCAAAATATAAACAATTCAAATGCTAAGCTTTTACATAATAATAAGCAGAAAGGACCATTAAGATCAGAGTAAACCATTTGTAGACTCCTGTTATTATGCATCAACAAACAGAGTAAAACTTCTTAAAGTAGCTGTTCGTGAAACATTACCCACTTACAAATAACCAGCAGTGTAGAAGCATATTTTCCTCATTAGTGAAACATTCTCCACTTACAAATAACCAGTAGTATAGAACGCATACTTTTCTCATAAATCTAATCATTTCTGGAATATAAATGTATGGTTGAGGATTGACACTTTGAAGGTTTTCATAATAGAAAAGAGACAAAATACACTTCCCAAAGAAGTAAATTCCAAATATTATGTACCAGAGGATTACATCTACAATCATAATTCTATCCACTGATTGCTGTACATTCTACACAAACAAGCACATACCTATAAGTCTAAAATTTATCCTTAAAAGTAAATATATATGTTGACTGTTTCTAGTACAAAGCTTTAAAAATAGGTTACAAATTAAATGAAACGGTATTTTTGTATAATTTCCAAAAATACACTATGAAACTAGAAATGTTTTATCAAATCACTGGTCATAATACAAAGATTAGCTAATAAAAACGCTGTTCAGAGAAGAGATTCAACTTGATTCTACTAAAAGTGACTAGTGAGATTAAGCACACAGAGCATGCTAACAAAAATATATCACAGGCCTTGTCAAAATAATCATATTCTTCGTTTGAAGGAAGTAAACTAATGGTGTGTAGGTGTGATTTTGCTTTTTAATTTTAAAAAATCACTTTATAAAATAAATTCAATAAAAACAAATATTTAAGAGTAAGAACGAAGAAACAGATGGAAAATGTAAAAAATAACCAGAATAATAAAAAAACTAAAAAGGTTCTAATTTTATTATCTTAAAACATACTTGTATCAAACAAGCTTCTTAAAGCAAAAAATTAAAAGTACAGAAAAATAAACCTAAATCTCTTACTAGCAGCAGAGTTTTCAATATCCAGCAACTGACATAAAAATTAAGGTTTTCATTAGCATACCATATTGGATGAGAGCAACAGTATAGTGAAATATACAATAGAAAATGGGTCACTCATCGTTTTTTTATAAAAAATAAAACTAGAACATGAAATGCAGGAAAGGATGGAACAATCAGTGATCAAACACTGCAGAAAGAAGAAAAGAGAAAAATCTTGAAAACCACTCAGATAGAGAGTGAAACCTGTTAACTTGAGAAGGGTTGTCCTTGATTTCCTCCATCTGGATCTAGAAAACCAAAAAATGTGATTGAACACAGAATATTAAAGACGGGTTTCAGAGGCAACGAGCCTTGGAGAGAACCTCTGAAAAGTGCAAACATTAAAGATGCCATGCTTAGTATATCCGAGAATATAACATCCACATTTTCATTGTCTTCTTCTTTCTATGTCATTGCCCACACACTCCACGGCGCGTGCATAGCACCAAGGAAGTAACTATGTCAAAATTACTTTATCTTGGGCACAAGGTAGTACAATAAGTGTTTTTTTTTCTTCTTCTGAATGATTAATGCAGTGTAGCAACACACTGCCTATTTTCTTAACACATTTTTATTAATTAAAAATTATTATAAACTATAAAATTAAAAAAACGTTAAATAAATCATGAGATTTACTAAATTTTATTATTTTTAATAATTAATAAAATAATAAACCTTCTAGTCGAAACATGTTTATTAACCTATATTTATTGATTACAATTTAAAAATTGAAAAAATTATTAAATAAAATATGACATTCAATAATATTTTATTATTTTTATTGAATTTTAATTAATAAAAATAATTCATTACTGTTATAATATTTTTTTTATTTTTAATTCTTGTTTTCTAACACGACTATATTTTTCTTACAAACATGCCTTTTTAAATAAAATTCTATTTAGACACAGTTAAGTGTTAAATATTAATATTTATTAGCAAAAACATAATTTTTTGTTCACCACATTATAAAAAATTAATATTTTACCTAAATTTCATCCATAGTGATATACATTAATTCTAACATATTGTTTCGGTTACCAGCTGAGTCGTCAAATTCTTTCACTGTTTGCTTTCTTGTCGTTCGGTCACGCTCTAAGTTCCATTGTCTTGTTGTTCCGTCCGGAAGAGAGCCTGTCAAAGATCTTTCAATATCAAATTCAATATTCGAACCGTTCGACAATTTAATAGAACAATAATAAATGTACAGTAAATACAACTTATCTACCACTTATCTTTGATTTGTATTTATAGTTTTCGACACTTGGTATCAGTGAAAAGTTAATCACGGCCCAATTCTAGTGTTATGGCTCTAATCACTATTTACCTTAATCATGGTTTTAATGACCCAGGCCGATCTTGTACAACCTTCTGGTTAAATCGATTCAGTGTTGCTTCCTTTTGACCACTCGGTCCGTACGGTACATGGTTATTACTCACCCGAGTGTAAGGATGAATGATCGAGTGGAACAATACGCAGTGAGTGTTTATGTAAGCTGTCTAGCAACGCTATGAGAGTACCAAACTCGAAGGAAAAAGAAATTTGAGTGCCGTGAGCGAGAGACAGATGGCGCAATAAAAAAAATTGAAGAAACGCAGGCGGTTAGATTAATGTCGGTGCTGCTCTCTGAACCGTCCGATCTGTTTGGTATACGCCGGCGATTAGATTGTTGCCGACGCTGTTCTCTAGACTGCCCGGTCATTATGGTAGACATATATATTTTATTATTGTTTTATTAAAAGTTATCACTCGCTAAGTAAAAGGTGAGAATTTATTTAATAAGTTTTAATTAACAATAAAATTATATTTTAAAATGTTAAAAATGAAGAAAAGTGTTATTAGCAAGTTTTATGCAAAGTTTGCCATGGAACCACGTTCTTAAGTAATTTTGTGATATACAGAAATGTAATGGCAATTAAAAATTTGACTTTGAGAACTTTTAATAAATGAAAAACGTACCTAAGAAATTTAGTTATCAGTATTTAACTAGTGACGATGATCGCACGCGAGTTAATATGTGCCGTGTGAGTGAGTGTCAGAAGAATCACGCAGGTCCCCCCTGTATGCCTTCTGACTTATCTGCAACATGTGAACATAGGAAATTTGATTTCCTGTAACACTTTTTAGGAACAAACAAACTGTTCCTGTTTCATTATTTTATATAAATAATGCTACATTTAGTACCCACAAGACAATAATTACCAATTAATTCAACTCCTAACTTGATTAGTTCATGTTATCTGGTCCAAAATTATTCTTTGGTTAACATCATACAAGATCATTTTTTAAATTCCAAAATAGTATATAATTAGGCATTCAATGAATATGTAGGAACTTTGATTCTTTCATAATACCATAATAGTTGGCAAAAGTATTACAAATTAAAATTGATGATTGAATGCTAAAACCTGCATACAACTCTCCACTCAAATCTCTAACTAGATTTACCACATAAACAACAATCTAATTGCCCCAAACATTATATCCAAAAATGAGAAAAGAAAAAGGAGGTGGACAAAAATTGAAATCAAAAGCCAGAAGGCAAATACTTCAAAATCTAACCCCAAAACCAGACAAAGAAAAGGAAAACATTAAGGTGTCTATCTTTTCAACACTTGGGGAGATCAGAGGGTGGAGGTGGCAACTTCTGGTTGCGCCGCTTTCCATCTTGAACTATCCATGCCATTTTCAAGCCCCAACTAGTATGCACTTCAAGGTGGCAATGCATGAACCAAACACCTGTTCATTCAACATCAGCAGATGATGTTTCAAAAACTAACAATGAATCCCACCGAAAATCTTGAATATGCTTATTTGAAGATAGACTTCATGTTATATTTGTTCTTTCTCATATTGAATCATTGATATTATATTGTAGCATTTCAATCTTAAAAGAAGTTGGTGTAAGAACTATATCATTAAACTGGTTTAATGCTGTCCATTAATAGATGCATCACAAGATATTAAGTATACATTTTTAAGTAAAGAAAGTAAATAAATGAGTTAAATTGACCCTTTCAGTCAATTAGAGATCATTAATGGTAGTATTAGATAAATGTTAAACAATCAGAAACTATTTATGGTAATGTGTCATGGGATTAGAGTGTATTAATTTAGTTAACTCTTGTGTAATTGAATAGTACGCACCTGGATTGTTTGCAAGAAAGCGCACAGCAACCCAGCCTCCGGATGGCACACCAGCAGTGTTCCTCTCAGCAGGGTCAACCAGGTTGAAGTTTTTGGGGTCCTTTTTGGGGTCAAAGTTTCCATTGCCTTGACCCACAATGAAGAAGTTAAAGCCATGAAGGTGAAGTGGGTGACTCTCAGCTCCAATGATGCTTGTATCTTGCAGAACCAATTCCACCCTAGTGTTGAATGGCAACACCACTGCCTTAGTCCCACTACTCACTATGATGTTGCTTGGTGGAGTGCCAGTGTAGTTGAATTTGAAAGGAGGGTTAGCAGGAAAATCAGTGGTGTAAACTCCCTTGGATTGGTTGAAAAAATGTGCTTGGAGTAAGGCAATGCTCGGCATCACAAAAGTCACATTGTTGACAGCAGCAGCTACCCTTGTGTTATTAGGCCCTTGGCATTGTTGGTTTTTTGAGCATTGGCTGATTCCTAAGCCAACGGTGAAGAAGAAGCGCCTGTCCACAGTTTTTGGAACCTTTGCTGGGAATCTTGAATTGGCCAAGCTACGCACCTTGTTGTGGAAGTTCATTGCAAAGACACTGTCATTGAATTTAGGGAACACTGGTCTAAGAAGAGGAAGCTTCTTGGTGTTTGACTTGTTGCTTGAAAGTGAATGTTTCTTGTACTCAAGAAACCCTGTGGCTGTGGTGTTGTCAAAAGCAGCTGGACCTGTAGCATAGGGCCTTGCAGATATGGCAAATGTGGCGTTTGGAGCCTTGGATTTGGCCCTGAGAAGCACGTTGACCGTTTGACCAGGTGTGATCAGAACAATCTTTGTGCTGAAGGGCTTTACATACACAGCATCAGCTTCCACAACAGTGAGGCTGTGGTTGGCTATGCTGAAGAACATCTCATCATTAAGTGCAGCATTGATCAAACGAAGCAGATATGTTTTCCCAGGCTTCACCCTGAGCTTGAAAGTATCTGAAGAAATAGACCATTTCACTTAATGAAATGAAAACTATAAATAATCATATATGATCAAGAATTGACAAAGTTTGTGTTTTTCTTCCATCTTTTTATTTTAACTTTGATTTCTGAGTAAAAGAATCTTGAATCCTCAACATTCAGAAGTTATCTCCAATAGAAACTCTATGATAACTATTGTAAAACTCAAAAAGATTATCATATATAACATTTTAATTTTTTATATTATTAAAGTATATACTGATTACTTTTCCTTATTACTATGTTCTTACCTTTGGCTGGGCAGTTGGAGACAGGACCTGGAAGACCATTGATGGTGTGAGCATCTGAGATATTTGGTGCCAATCCTGTTTGCGTTGCTTGATTTATAACTGCTTCTGTGTCTGCTTTCCACCATTCTCCTGCCATTTTGTACATATTTGCATATTAGAAAACTGTCAATGTTTCTAACATGTAGAGCTCATAGTGACATTAAATTTCTCATGGAGTTGTTTTTTAGGATCTCAACTTACCCAATGCGATGGGAACTTCTCTGAAGGGTTGAGTGAAAGGGTAAGGAACATGTCTTTTGGGAAGAATGACAATGGGACCATAAAGGGTTGTTCTAAGCCATGAGATATGTGCATGCCACCACAATGTTCCTCTTTGACCAATGATCGTAAAATTGTACACAAAACTCTGGCCTGTCTGAATTGGACACTGTGTGATGTAGGCAGGTCCATCTGCCCAGCCACTTCTCAGTTGGCGAACTCCATGCCTGAAATTTAATCAAATGTTGAGAAAATGCAAACAATCAAAACAAATTGGTTCATGGGGTCTAATTATATAACAATACCAATGAAGGGACACATTGTACTGAACATGGTTAACCACTTTAATCACAACTCTATCTCCTTCTCTAGCTATGATTCTAGGACCAGGAAACTGTCCATTGACAGTTACAATGCTCTTTGTTTGGCATAGCCTTGTGAAGTTTTGCATTTTGATCTGAGAAAAAGACAAAGGAGAAGTGTTACAGTCAGTAAAAGAAAATTGATTTGGAAAAAGCATCTCATTGTATCGAAAACATGCAATGAAATGTATTGCACATACGTTAAACTTGTAGTGCCTGGTGACTCTTGCATGCTTTGCATGAGTCAGCTCTGGCAATATCATCACAGCAAATAACATCAGAAACATTGCCTTCATGAAACCTGGCATGCTGAGATAAGCACAACCCATTTCCTGTTTTCGCTAGTAAATCTTGTTTTGAAGCTGTTCAATTAGACAATAGAGTTTGATGTTTGTTCTTTGGATGAAGAGAACAAGAAAAGGAGACAGCAGCTTTTATAGTAAACATGGAATCAGTAGGATTAGATAATTAGGTGGTTGAAAATGAGATATTACAGACTTGGAATGGCTTCAGCAACAATGTTCCGAACTTGAACCATGCCACTAGCTAGCTAGCTGCTGGTAATGGTTAAAAATATAGAGTACTTTACAAGCCAGATCATATTATTAAGGATCTTCCTCTAACGGTCTACTAATAGAGAGTGAAATATCCAATTAAACATTTTGTATTCACATATCAAAAATTGAAACTTGGTTCATCACATTTGAAGGGAGTTAGTTCCTTACATTAGACCCTAACTCTATTGATAAGCTACATAAATTCCGTTATTGAGAAATTATTACATAATATTTGCTATCACCTCAATTCAAACTGCTTTTTAATTTATAGAAAAATTAGTAAAGTAGGATTACTAATTTTGTGAAGATTGTTGGTAGTATAATATTGCAAGCATGTAATTATTAGATCATGTTTTGTCCCTACATTTTGAGTGAGAAATAAAAGAAATAAAATGTGGAGAAATGAAAGGGATTGAGCATCACAAATTGGGTTTGATGGACTTGGTTGACGGGTAAACTTCAGGCTCCTACCGTTGAAACTTGCTAATAAAGGAATAGAAGAAAGGGAAAGTTGCATATTTACATCACATTGTTTCGTTAGCTTTGTTGGTTCTAAATTTCATACTATTCTAACTATCTAACAGCTTTTGATGTTACTGCCTGTGCCACTTTATATTTGTTGTCGACATTCTCTCTTATATGTTTTCTAGGATTACTGTTTCTGTTAAATTGTTGTAGGGTCGACTTTAGTTTATTTCTGTGGACTTTAAAGTGAAAATTTTACCCATAGTTTTAAAATCCAAGCCAAAATCCCGATTTTTTCACAGATCTAGTACTGTTCCTTCCTTCATTTATTGCAGTGCTACACTGTACCTTTTATTTACGGATCTGGCACCTTTTCCTATTCCCGATTGAATTCAATTTAAACTCTAGGACGTGTTTTGATTGGGAGTCACGATTTGGATATGAGAATGAGTGAGTGGAGGTATTCTGAGTGAAAATGAGATTATGATGTTGTTTAAATTAAGAGATTTTAAGAAAAATTTTGTAAAAATTTATGAATAATTTGATAGAAGTGACTGTTCAAAATATTGCATTAATAAATTTAAATAGAAAATTTTTCTAATGTTCCTATAGTAAAAATAAATTAAATTTAGTTTAAATTAATTTTAAGTTAATGTAAAATATAATGTATTTCTTAAAATAGACATTTTAGTAGGTATTGCATAGTGCCAAATCTATGATAGCATTTCAGTGTTGGCTGAGATGGGGTTATGGGACATCATGTTGAGATAGTGGTGGCTCGTCTCGCAAAGGATTATAAAACAATTTCATTTCATTTCCAAACAAAAACAAGATGTAAAATGCATTAGAGACCACTCCTCCACCAAACACCAAAACCACCACCACCGCCAAGAATACTCTTCATAATTTCCATTCTGTTTTACTTTGTTTCTCTGTTACACTATCTATATATAATATATATATATATATATATATATATATATATATATATATTTTGGAGAACTTTCTAAGAATTATTATTATGTAAATGATATATACTCTAAAAATTTTCATTTATATAATAATAATTCTCAGAAAGTTTTCAAAGTATTTTTCTTTCTCCTATGCTATTAAGTTTATTTTTGTCTCTTCATGCTTATCATAGTCATGAGCTTTCCTTTGCAGCTTTTCCACGATGGTATTAGAGATCTTCTTTTGAAGAATTCTTGATGGCAATGCTCTAGCTAGCACAAGTCAAATCTAAAAGCAAATCAAGCCATAAGTTCATGGATGAAGATTGCAGAATTTGGTGGTGGTGAAAGGTGTTGATAGCTTATGGTTTTGGTGAGTTGCATTGTGAGGGAAGATGTGTTTAAGGGTTCTCTAAGAGAGGTTGGGCCAACTCTTAGAGGAAGGTGGCTAGAGGAGGCCACTTGGGTTGCTTTAACCTAGGGTGACTTTAAAAGAGTAGTATGACACAAAAATGACAACATAACTTTACTCTAAATCAAAGGTGATTACATGATGGAAGGCACTTCTATTTATAGGCTAAGGTGTCTCAAAATGGGCAGAAACTTTAACCTAAAAGAGCCACCTTGGTTGGCTTGGAGAGCAAGGAGAAATCTTCTCCAATAAGAGGGAGACAAGTGGTAAAAAATCCTCTCAAATGAGAGAGTGACATGTGACCACTACCTATGGAAAAACTCTCCATTCCTAGAGTGACACATGGCTACTAACTAGGATGAAAACTCTCCAATGGGAAGCTTCCACATGTCTAGGATGAAATTCTTCTCCCTTGTTCTCCAAGCTTAGTCAAATGTTGACCCATTGGTCAACACACCCATTTTGGAGGTTCAAGCATAGTCAACTGTAGGTCTTTGCCCTTTGTTGACTTGTTTGGTCAAAATCCTATTCTACTTGGCCCAAAATATAAGGCCCAATTGAAATCCTACACCACTAGGCCCATGATACAAAGCCCAAATAAAATCTAGACTCCTTGGTCCAAAATACAAGGCCCAAAATTATTCTTAATCAAGTAAATCTTCATGATGACTTAAGCTAGTCCAAGAGAAAGAGTCTAGGCCCATCTTGCATATATGCCTTCAACTCGTCATGAATGGGCTAGGTCATGGCAAGGGGTATGCCATCTTCCCCTTCCTCTTGAAAATAAGTTGCCCTCAAATCTTCAACATGCCTTCATAATTTTCAATTATTCCTTATTTTTCCACTAAGGTCAAATACCCATTTTATAGCACAAGTTAGAACAAGTGTTATAATAGTGAGTATGTGAAGGGTATAGCTTCCAATAAGGATATTGTCGCAACCAGAATCGCGACGGGATGACGAACCAAAAAAGAAACGGGTTTGAAAAAGAGATTGGGAGTCACCACCATAATTTATTATGAAAAACTGCGAAAAAACCATAAATTGATAAGGCATGGTCTACGAAAATGAGATTCTAAGTTCGGGAGTCGGTTACGTGTAGGGAAGGTATTAGCACCCTACAACGTCTGCCCTAAGGCAGTACCTTTAACTAAATACGCGAATATGATGTGATTTTCAAAATGTTTAACTATCCCCTAAAATAAAACTTTAAAGAAACAAAATATATTTTTTAGTTTTTTGTGCCCGACAAGGATTGACCTTACTCCTACGTATACTCATTACAATGAGAAATCAAGGGTTTCGTAGTTCTTTTAAAACTGAAAAGCTTGTTTGAGAAATTATTTAAAATTTGTTTGGAAAATGATTATGGATAAATTTGGATTTTTGGGGAAGTGAACCTAACAAGGACTAACCTTGCTCCTACGTATCTCCACTTTTGATGGAGAATCAAGGATCACATAGTTTTGGCTGAGAAATTGTTTGTTGTTTGAAAATGTGGATGTTTAGTTTTTGAAGATTTTATATTTTTGGTCTTTTTATATAAGAAAGGGAAAAGGTTTTTTAGCACAAGGACGATGCGAGCGGTCACACATGTGCTTAACCTTTAAAATATTTTTTTGGTATTTTTTTATAAAGAAAAAAGCAAAGGTTTTTTAGCACAAGGACAATGCGAGCGATCACATATGTGTTTAACCTTTAAAATATATTTTTTTTGTAATTTTTATGAAAGAAAGAGAAAAGGTTTACAGTACAAGGACGATGCGAGCGATCACACATGTGCTTAAACTTTAAAATATTTTTGGTATTTTTTATAAAAGAAAAAGAAAAACGTTTTTAGCTCAAGGACGATGCGAGCGATCACGCATTGCTTAAGAAATTAAAATCAAATCATGAAAAAAATTCTTGAAGAAAATGAGTTTGAAAAATAAAATTTTATATTATGAAAATGGTAAATATACAAAAATTGAAGAATGTGCTTCTTGTTTAAATAAAAAGATGTCTCTCTTGATAAAACAACCAACACTAAATGTAGCAATAATTTAAAAATAAAAAAGGTTGTTAAACATGTTCCTAAAAATAATTATAATTACTAAGATTATAATTATGGTAATAAAATTGAAAATGTTTCTAAATATAATTATAATGATCAGGATTATAATTATAAGAATAAAATCAACTATGTTCGTAAATATAATCAAAATTATAATTATAATTATAATTATAAAAATAGAAAAAATAAATAAATATAAAAGAACCCATAGAGTTTGGGCAGAAGAAGAAACTGCTTATAAGAACCCAAATGTTGTTACTTGTTTTTAGTGCATGAAAAAGGTCATACATAAGATAAATGTAAAATAAAAATTATGGTGTTCCTTGTGGAGAATTTACTTAGGTTATAAAATAATTTAAATATTTGTCTAACTAACCCAAAGGACCCAAATAAGTATTTTTGGGTATCAAAATATTATTTTTCTATTTTGCAGGTTATTTCAAAATTAAGTAAGAAATTTTTGAGTGTATACCAAAACATGGTAAAGTATAGTTTGGTAAATTAAGGGGGGAGATTTTAAAATGAAAAGAAAAAATTGAAAATTTTCTTTAAAACTACTTTTCTTTCTTTCTTTTTCAAATTTAGGGGCAGTTTAATTTTGTTTAAGTTACTCAACAGGGAGGAATACTTCTTTACACTCCTTTTATTTATTTGTTATAATTTCTAAATTTATTGCATTTACTATTTTTAGAAGTATGTATGCTTCCTTTAATAAAAATTATGATAACTATTATTTATTTATTTTGCCTTTATTTTTTTTGGCTTATAACAAGGTGGAGTTCTTAAATTTAGGGAGAGAATTTTTTTTTTCATACATAGCACCTTTTTAATAATGATAAAAAAGGTGGATAAATATGTTTAAAGACTTAATTATATTTATCTCTTGTCTTCTAATCCCTCCTCTTTAAGTCATGTATACATATAAGTACAAGTCACAAAAAGCTTTAAATCAAAATATTTTTTATCATCGTCAAAAAGGGAAGATTGTTAGCATAAAACTGAATAGAAATTTTTTTTGATGATGTTTCAAAGTGCTCTTTTTATAGGAAGATCTTCAAGAAGACTTGTTTTTATATTAAAGATTTTGTAATTTAGTAGTGTTAAAATAGAATGACTCAATTTCTCACACTAAGAGGGGGAGGGGGGGAGGGGGGGGGGGGGGTGAATTGGTGAAATATAAAATTTAAAACTTTCAAAATATTTTTCTCCAAAAGAGAGGCCTTTATACATTTTTGAAACGCAAGTTAAAAGATTTTCAATGTAGTGGAAATTTAATTGAATGTGTAAAAAGTATAATCGATTGAATGTAACATAGTAGGGATAAGAAAGATCAAACGCTGAGTTTTTATACTGGTTCGACCAAGCCTACATCTAGTGTCCTTCCAACCACAGGAAGCCAATGCACTATAATGATCAAGGTTTTCACAACAAGGTTTTTATAGAGGCCTCACGTAAAAAATATAAAACACCTCTCTAACCCTCTAATCAAAATATAGGCAGTATATAAACAGACTAGCAGCAAGAATCCTCTCTCCTACAGTCTAACTCCTTTGAGGCACCCTCAAAGTCAAGAACGCAACACGTCCTTCTTCCTGTAATTACAACAGGGAACTCAACCCAATCTTCAGCAGATTGTAGAACCTGATCTTGTAGTAGACACCCAAATGTCAGATAGATCAAACTTTGAAAACTCAGCAATGTTGCTCTTCAAGAAATCACACCTAGTTGATCACCACGGTCAAACTAGTTTCTTGGAACTTTTTCTCTTTCTGTAAGCTTTGCACTTTTCTGCAAAAGAATATGAAAATGTTAGAATCACTAAAAGTCTATTACAAAAATCAAATTCACGTCAATATATAGATGAACTCGTATCAGACGCAACATAATCGACTTTGCTACTAATGCAATCAAATACACCAATTCAGTTATAACAGATAGTAGCAGTCAAAGCACTTAAGTGAATTCACAATTAATGTTGTCGAATAACATTTAATGCTTGGTCAACATATTTAAAAATATAGTCGTTGTAACAGTTATATCAAGCATTAATAGATTTCAAAACAGTAACAAACTTAATCAAATAGATATCACATGCCATTGATTATGCAACAGTGTTATGCAAAGTTTTGAAAACCTTTCTCTTTGAAAAACTCTCATAGCACACTTGAAAAAGTTCATGCAAATACACGAGTTTTAATCGATTCACCTCATAATGTAATCGATTTCAACCTGTTGTTTTGCCACACATTTTAAAGTTTAACATTAGTGCTTGTGGTTTTTCATCCAAAAACACGTGTCATGCATTCATGTATAAAATCAGATATATAACACAGTGAAATGCAATGAACAACACAACAATCAACACAATCATGTTTTCATATACTCATATCACATGTGTTATTAATTATGTGTTGTCATCATCAAAAACTCAGATATTACTGAGATTATGGGTTCAGCTAAACCAGTGGTTACCTTATCAACAATCTCAACAAGTAGATTCATGTATGGGATATGGTTTATCTTTAATTTTATGTATTGTTTGTCTTAGGTTGTGTTAAAATTTGTTTTGAATCAGAAAACCTCATTTTATACTCAAGATAATCGATTATCAAATTATAATAATCGATTATCAGTAATCAATTATGACTTGCCATAATTGATTCTCATGAGCAATTGTGAGAATTTTTAAGCATGTTTTTGGACCATTGTGCATTCACTAAATACATAATCAATTACCATAATTGGATAATTGATTATCACACGTTAATTAGTTGACAACGGATTTTTGAAGGTATCCTTGAGTGAGATCTCTATAAATTAGATTGGGACTCTTATTCTAAAATACGAAATACGAAACATATAAAAAGTGTACTTCAAAATTCTTATCTACAGGTTGCGATGATAAGTGTTATAGGATTTGCCGAACCCTTGTGTTGTGGCTTTGAGAACTTGGCGAGTTGGCATAGAGTGAGAAGTTTCACAGGGAGTGTGATTGAGTCTTGTTGTTATTGGCATAGAGTGAGCACTTTCATAGGGAGTGTGATTGAGTGTTGTTGTTGTTGGCATAGAGCAAATTTCACAGAGAGTGCGATTGAGTGATGTTGTTGTTGCTGAGTTGAAAGCCTATCATCCTTCGTGAAGAATTCGAAGGAGGTGTTCATCCTTTGTGAAGATTCAAAGGAGGTGGTCATCCCTTGTAGGTCATAGGGGAAGTGAGTTTCATCTCTTGAGGTAACAAGAGAGGTGTTTTAACCTTAAATTGTTTTATTTTCTTTGTGATTCTAATAGTTTGTTGGTTTGTGCTAGTGAAGCGTTAATTCTCAATTGAGATTAACAATTGGATGTAGGATCTGTTTGATCCGAAGCAGGATAAAAATTACCTGTGCAATTTTCTCTTCTTACTAATCTAATTTGTTTAAATTGTTTTAAGGAATTTAAATTTACGTGGGAAAATTATTAAAAGAACAATTTGGGATAAGAAACCAATTCACCCCTTCTTGGTTTGTTTAATGTGTTAACCATTCCACTGCATCGCTATGGCACTCCTGCTCATAAACTCCATAATGGAAAAATTTTCATGTCTACAAGTCAAGATACCAAGAATGATGGTCTAGCAAATTCCAATGATCAAGTGGTTTGCTTGACAGAACAACAATATCAAGCTCCATGCCCTTTATCAAGCCCTATAACGACGCAAGAGCCTCATCAACTAATCAAGAAAGTTCTATAATATCTAATTCAATTGATACAGGTCAATCCACTTTTACCATTACCTCTCATGAAGGAAAATGTATTATATATTGGATTCTAGATTCTGACGCAACAAATCATGTTTCCTCTTCTCTCACTCACTTAAGCTCTTATGAAAAGATTGCTCTTGTAACCATTAATCTACCTAATGGTATGCAAACCACCGCTACACATAAAGCCATTGTTAAAATAAGTGAACATATTATTCTCAAAGATGTTCTGTTTATCCTAGATTTTTGTTATAATCTCATCTGTGTCTCTAAGTTGGTTGCACATAACCACATCCGTATTACTTTCACTAATAGGACATGTTTTATTCAGGATTTGACAACAAACAACAAGACTGATTTAGTTGAGATCGATGGAGGGTTGTACATCTCTCGTGGATCCACCAACATTACACAACGTTTTACTCACTCTATAGATAAGCACATAGCTGATAAATCTGATTGTAAACAGATTTGGCACAATCGATTAAGTCATTTGTCTGATAAAAGACTAGAAATTTTAAGACAAAAGTATAGTTACATTGATTCTAGAACTAAAAATATTAATGCTTGTCACACTGCTAAACGGAGACGCCTTTCATTTTCTCCTAGTATTACTCATACCTCTCATGCTTTTTATTTTATTCAAATTGATATTTAGGGACCATGCTCTAATCCCTCAGGACATTCTCATTGGTATTTTCTAACCATTAATGATTATTATACTAGATATACTTGGATACATTTGATAAAACATAAATTTGAAACTCGCTAACACATTATTCATTTTATTACATATGTTAAAAATCAATTTAAAACTAGCATCAACACCATTCAGTCTAATAATGGCAAGGAATTTGCTATGAATGATTATTTTAATATACTGAAGGTATAATTCATCAAATATCTGGCATTGAAACCCCAAAACAAAATTGTATAGTTGAGAGGAAACACTGAAACCCCTAAATGTAACTAGAGCCTGTCTTTTTCATTCTAAAATCTCTACTCAATTTTGGACATATGCCCTCAACTATGCTACTCCTCTCATTAACATAATGCCTACTTCTTTTCTTAATAATAGTTCACCATATGACATATTTTATCAAAATGCTTTTGATATTTCTAGATTGAGAGTCTTTGATTGCCTTTGTTATATTGGCACTCTTCATGCTAATAGGAAAAGCTTGATCCCAATACCATGTCCAGCCTCTTCCTTGGATTACATCCTACTACCAAAGGTTACATTACGTATGACCTTGACAGCCACGATATTAAAGTTTCTAGAAATGTTGTTTTCCTTGAAACTGAATTTCTTGTCATTACATCTCCTCCTATCCAAGATCAAAGTGTTTCAATGCCTTTATCTGCTAACCCATTTATGTATAATGATGATCACACTCAGACTTTTGTTCCCATTGACAATGTCACCATAAATGATGAACATGTTTAGGACCTTGTATAAAGTTAAAATAACTCTCCCAGACGATCTACTAGAGTTAGAAAACCACCAACCTATCAAAAGGATTTTCAAACCTCTTCTTATAGTAACACTAACACAAAATACCTAATTAGTAATGTCGTATATTTTTCCAAATTATCCACTACATATAAAGCTTTCATATTTTCTCTAGATGGTATTACTGATCCACAAGATTACGAAGAGGCCTACAACATTATCATTGGGGGCATGCTATGAAAGAAGAAATCATGGCTCTAGAGCACAACAATATGTGGACCATCACCACTCCATTCCAACAAAAAGGATAAAGGTTGCAAATGAGTATACAAAAGAAAGCACAAAGTCGATGGAACCATAAACAGATTCAAGGCTCGCCTAGTTGCCAAGGGCTACACTCAAATAAAGGATATTGATTATTTTGGTACATTCTCTCCTGTAGTTAAATTGACTAGTGTTCATTTTATCCTATATTTAACTTCACCTAAAAATTGGCACCTCCGACAATTGGATGTCAATAATGTATTTTTACATGGTGACTTAAATGAAGAGGTTTATATGCAAATACGACCGAGAGTCCTTGCAACAGGTAAAAATCAAGTTTATCTCCTTCAAAAGTCCCTTTATGGTTTGAAACAAGCTAACAGACAATGGAATGACAAGTTATCATCCTCTCTTCTCTTTCACAACTTTTCACAAACATTTGGAGATCACTCTCTTTTTAGAAGGCATATTGGGAATAACATTACTATAATGCTTGTTTATGTTGATGATATAATGCTTATTGGAAATAATATTCATGATATTGATCAAATAACTAACATGCTTAATGACAACTTTAAAATAAAAAGTCTTTGTAATCTATCTTACTTTCTAGGCTTTAATGTTGCTAGAAGTAGTGCAGGAATCCTTTTAACCCATAAAAATATGTTATGGATCTTCTCACAAAAGCAGGGGTGCTTGATGCAACTTCTGTCAGCTCCCTTGTGAACTTCTCCACCAAAGTCTCTTATGATGGGTCTCCTCTTGATGACCCCCTGATGAGTCAATATTTTCTCAATTTCACTTAGCTTATTGTGCTAGATTTAATCAGGAAATTGTGCTTAAAAGTCCAGTATTTTTCCGTTTTTGCTAATTGTGTTTAATTTGACCAAAAATTCTTATTTTAATTATTTTGAATTATTTGAACTAATTATTTGCATTGTTAATTGTAGGGAAATTGTTGGATAATATTTTGAGACTTAAAGAGAAATGCCACATCAAATATACTTTAAACTAAAATGAGAGGAGGTATGGATTTCATTTTTTTGGGGTGCACATAGAGATGAGACGTGAAAGAAGTGCTAAATTAGTTGGCCTGGTTGAGCAGATTTCTTGCACATGGGTTACATACACATCCAACACGGTCCAGCAAGGCACTAGGGAAAAGCTGCCACGGCCTAAAGCGAAAGCATCCAGTTGCTTTCACACGGAGGTGCTTCACTAAAGCAAGGTGTCTAAAGAAGACAGCAACACGGCCCAAAGCAGTCCAGCACGTTCAGAAAGCAATCCACGCCCAGCAGAGAAACAAAGTCAGGAGAGCAAAAAGAAGTTATGGTGCGTTTAACAGAAAGGAGCAGCTTCGTATCCAGCAAATTGTAGCAGCAGGGGTGCAAAAGAGAAAAGAAGATGCTACATCTTCTCGGGTCCAGCAGCTTGAGGAGAGGGCTGATGTTAGAAGCACACGGACCTTGAGAGCTGCCACATCCACTAAGTCCAGCAGCACTCCACGTGAGGGGCCAGCACAACAGCACGTCCAGCAACATCAAGCATGGAGGGAGGCTTTCAACCAAGCTTCAACACGACCCATGAGAAGTTCCAGCAAAGGGTGGTGCGTGAAGAAAGAAGCATCCAGCGACCACAGTAAAAAGAGGGGAGAGCTGGAAAAAAGGAGGAGACCTAGGGAGGAAGAAAAACGATGATTGAAGAACATGTTGGTTACAGCTGAGGAGTGAGCGGTGATTAATTTTTGAAGAGGAGAGGGTTACGGAGGGATTCATTTTATTTCCTTTCTTTAAGAAGAGGACGGTACTAAATGGGATGAGAAGAGGTGCAACACCGGTTTTTGTTTTATTTATTGAGGGAATAGAACGGTGATTATTCTGGGAAGAAGTGAAGTGTTGATTTCATTTTGAAGTATTTTTCTTTCTTTTAATTTGTACTGAACGGGAACGACCTGGAGGAAAGAGTACACGCTGCCACCCACCTTTTGGATTCACTTTATTATGCTGTTAGAGGTTGAAGCAAAATGACTCATTTCATCTTTTATTCTACTGTTCAAGCATTTATTGTTTTCTTTCTAAGTGTTGTTCGGTGATGATTCATGAGAAATGTTTGTTTAATTTTTCATGGAATGAAAAGTGCATTTTAATTTGGTTGGAAGCCGTGCACACTGTTAAGTCTGGATGGAATCCTTGATTACACTATTTCTTTTAGAAAGTAAAGCTCGTGCTTCATTATTTCCTTGCTGCACGTTGTATTTAAATTGATTCCAGGAGATAAAAATGGGAGGAGATGTGACGCTGATTTGATTTTGGAAGAGGAGAGTTCATTTGGCTCAAGTAAACGGTGACACATGGAAGGAGCTCTCGACTTCTTTTATTTATTTCTAGCTGTTCCGTGATGGATGTGTTTCTTCTAGATGGCTATAATGTGCATTTCCTTTCTTAGCTGAATGTTGCAATTTAATAGCATTAGATTAGTTTTTTTTTATTGACCTGTTGCATTCAATATGTGTTTTCAAGTTAACGCAAGCTCAAATTTTAATTGGGTTAAAATAGGATCATTTACTTTATTGCTTTGATTCACTTTAATGTTGTCTATTTTATTCAGTGGTGTTAATTAAGATGTAATGTTAGTTTTAGTGTTCAATCATTTTAATTTTGTCTTTACATCTGTGCTTATATTCGTGTTTTAATTTAGTTCATTTCTAATCACGAAAACACTTTCAAACCCTCCTACGTGTTTGACCTAAGACTCGAACCACATTTGGTCCTTGAGAGACGACCTAGGAGTCACTTCCTAGTTTATACTGCATTCTTTTATGCACAATTTTTGTGGGAGGTGCGACCCTCTCAACACCCCCCTACGTTCAAGAGGCTAATAGAAAGGCTCATCTACCTCACCAACACCCGTTCAGATATCACTTACCATGTACATTGTCTCAGCCAATATGTTGTTGCTCCAACAACACTCCATCACCAAGTTGCTTTTAGAATCTTACGCTATATCAAACAAACTCTTGGCCAAGGTATTTTTCTAACTGCGAATAATAACCTTGAATTGAAAGCTTATAGTGATTTCGACTAGGCCAACTACCTCAACTCTCGCAAATCCACCCCTCACTATATTGTTTACTTCAGACAGTGAAACCAATTAACCTACTATTTAATCGAACATCAACATCCACCACACCGAACATTAAGACATAAGAGAAATGCACTTTACATCACCAATGTACCTAAGAACACACTCGCTAGAGCCAAAAGTACAAAAGGTAGCCAAAATGTTTGAAACACAAGGGAGAAGTAAGGAAGAAAGGGGTTTCATGAAAAGATATAAACAAATTACAATCAGACATCCTATGGTTCGACATAAATTTTAAATAATATGATAGACGATGACATCATGATGGAAGACCATCTAAGACGCACATTGGACCTCTTACTAGAGCCATGGCAAAGAGGATTCAAGAGGAAGAAGGACCATATACTATTTTGCTTCTATGGAAGGTAATTTACATTAATCCTTCTTCCCATAATTAAAAGCACATTTTTTCTTTGTTTTGTAGGATTAATAAAATTGGAGGAAGCAGCTGCCAGCATAGCATTTGAGCACATGAAAAGGGAGACTTGGAGGGAGAAGCTTGCTGCCAAAGCTATCAAAGAAAAACTCAGCTAGGCCAGCTTTCACGTGTACTGCTGAGTTGGAAAAAGAAGTCAGAATTGGTGCTGTTCACGTGTGCTGCTGAGGCATGTTTGGCTGAAGCAAATTGGCGCCTTTTTCATTTGCATTTGGATTGAATTTCATTTCAGATTTGAGGCTCTTATTTTCCTATAAATAGAAGACCTCTTCCTTTTGTAGTTACTTTTGAGCTTAGTAAATTGCTGCTGAAATTCATTGCCAGCCCTATTGCTCTTGAGTCACTAATTCTCTCTACTTTCTCTTCCCTTTCCTCTAGCTTCCTTCCATTGTAGGAAGGCCTTCTGAGCTGTGAGGTTCCCACACATACTTATTCAACTCAAATACACCAAAATCTCACCCAATTGCTACTGCATCCACTCTGCCGTATTTCATCCACTGCACCAATACTGTTTTTCATCCGCTGCATCTGTTTTGTCTGCAAGGCCAGGTCATTCAAGCATGGATAAGCTTCCATCACATCATGCAACATACTATTTAAAATTTATATTGAACTCCAAAATGTCCCACTCAAAAGAGTTGCTCGTAATAACAAAAAATATCATTAGATATCTTTTCTGTTGCGCTCCTTTATGCTAGACAACAATTTTTTGACATAGGTTACTCTTTTCCTATTGTTGTTAGTTTGAGTTTTGAGCTTAGCCATATTTTTTATGTAAGAGATGAAAGCAAGCTTAGAATTTTCAAGCAGTTATTTTGTTAATGAGGATATGATGGGTTGATCTAAAAAATGTTTGATACAATGATTCCTTTTTTTATTGGAGAATAAGAATTAGGCTAACGGTGTTTTCTTGGGCAGAGTTTTCTGGATAAGTGTCTAAATACATTTTTTCTTGATTTAGTATATGAACTCGAAATTTCTTATAATAATAAAATTTTAGAATAAATAACATGAATGTTGACCACCAAAAATAGGCATTCATAAGATTAGGTATGAAAGTTTGCACCAAAGAGTGGAATAGAAACAATGGTACAAAAATATGAGTACAACGACAAAAAGAAAAGATAGATAGAAATTCTTAGAATCACAACACTGACCAGAGTGAAAAGATGGGATAGAAATTCTTAGAATCATCCTAATGAATTGATGCCTAACACTCTGCCTACAATAATCATGAAGAATTATTTTATTCAAATTTTTTTCCTACTTTTGTAATTTATTTTCTCAGAAAAATATTTACCTTACATCTTTATTAAGTGTTGTTTTCTGGATAAGTGTCTTTGTTTCCTTAAATTTTCTTTTGAATTTAAGAAATTTTTTTATCAACATAGTGTTTATTGCAAAGCCCGTCTTGGATAACTTGTTAAATGTTATCTAACTAAACAATATCGTAAACCCTATAGTAAACAATCTATTGTTTAGATCTGATGTGCGTAATCATCAAAAGAATAGTTGTTTTTCTATTGTGTACTACCTCTTTGTTTGTGCATATCCTAACAAGGACGAAGGGCTTTATTAAAGTTCTTTGTTGATCCAAAAAGACCATAAGAGTTACATGAGTTTGTAAAGAATGTTTCATTGCTGCTTTTGCTTGATCATCCGTACAACAACACAATATTTCTTTCAAATTCTATTCAACACTCCTTCTCACATTTGCTTATTATTTCAAAACCATCAAGTAAGTACAAAGTGAAGGAATAAAGAACAATGTTTCTTTTTTCTATTTCATATGCTTTTAAACCATAAAAGGAGTGGTATTGATTAAAAGCTAGTGTAGTTTTGATAAGATTGATTTACAAAAATTTATGTTCTCATCTTGTTCAAGATTATGTTCATGGTAGTGGTCTTTCTATAAACATCTTTCTTCCTAATAGTTATGATTCTAGTACAAAACAAATCAACAATCAATTTTTAAAGTATAATCTTAATAAATATTTAACTTATATAATTTTAGAGGTATGAAAAATATTCATAAATCATATAGAAACATTATTTTGTCTTACTAAAATACTATGAATAATAATAAACAAAATATCAAACATACTTAATCAACTCGCTCAATATCAATATAAATATATATATATATATATATATATATATATATATATATATTAATTAATTATTACCATGTAAAAAATTCTTTTACATACGTTAAGTATTAAAGTACCATTAATTAATGTTTTTAAAATATTTTTTCTCTTTCTTATAGGTTTATTTGAATGAATTTTTTCAAATTTATATTTCTTATTATAATTTAAGCAAGCACTTTATTGTCATAAAATAAAATAGATAATTACTCTTATTTAAAAAAAAAACTACCAAAGTGAAACCATGTCAAGTTTCTCCAAACAAACAACATCAATTCAAAATTTAGTTATGCCATATATGTCATTATTTAGTGATTCATCGTATATAAAACTAGTAAATAATTTCAAATATGTACAAATTTAGTTCCTTTAAAATTTGAACGATACAACAATTTCATCTACGAACAAATCATGGTCATGATCAACACATTATCTTTTTCTTATATGGTATGCACTTTTTATCATCAATGTTCTATTACTTTACCTTTTCATTTCAATGTTATCAAATTCACACGTTCTCATTATATTTTAAGTTATTTACATGATTATCAAAAGATTGATCTTATATACATATTTCATGGCTAATGACAACGATTTATGTGTAGGTTAATATGAGGAGTATCTATAAAGTAACTTTGATTTTATTATCAATAATGATGTTGCTTTCTGACACAACCCACTCAGTTGTTTTAGACTCTGGTGAAAATCATATAAAGTCAGCTACTTTTTTCTCTGAAAAATTTGAAGTGGGAACAGGAAAAATTGCGGTGAAAACATTATTAGATATTGACTTTCCAAGGGGTCACATTGGGGTCAAGAGTTTTGATGTTGAAGTAGTTGATGAAGTTGGTAATTCAGTACCTTTGTATGAAACTTACCTTCACCATTGGTTTGCTGTAAAATATATTGAAAACATTAAACAATCTCACGACCTTTGCAATGGTATTGAACTTGAAAGAAATGATGATGCATGCCAAGGTTTTTTGCTTCCACATTATTAGGGCTTGGGAGGAGAATCACGAGGAACACATTCAAATCTTCCAGATCCTTTTGCGGTTGAATTAGGTAATGCTACAAAAATAAAGCAAGGGTTTAAAGAAAAATGGTTGTTTAGCATCATGGTTATTGATACACGTGGAACACATGATAGAAAAGGTTGTATAGAGTGTAGGTGTAAGCTTATGAATCTCCCAAAGGACTTTTACAATGTCATGACGGGCATTAATGGTCAATTGGTATCTAGAAATTATAAAGGAGGACTCTTTTATTGTCAAGATAACGTACAATGCAAATTAAGAAATGGTTTTCGTGGCCCAACAAGAAAGATTTCCCTAAGATACACAATAAGGTGGGTTTATTGGTATGAACACCAAGTGCCTCTTAAGTTCTACATACTTGATTCAACTGATCATGTAAGATCAAATGGTTCTACACCAATTCATGACTGTCAGGTAGATGATTTAATCAATACGTATTATACTTTACAAATTATTAGCAAACTTTTGAAACTAATTTATTTTCTAAACAAAATATCAGGGTATTAATTGATTTTTTCATTAGTATGTGAGTAAAATAAATTCCTCAATATTTTATAGGCAGAGTATACGATGCCGAGAAATCATGACAATGACTTCCCTCATGTTAAGAAAGCAAACATCCCAATGACAAAAGGTGGTTATCTTATATATGGCACTGCTCATATGCGCACCGGTGTTGTTAATGTTACTCTATATGGACAGGTAATATTTGATATTTGTCGTTCTTAAATACAAGTTTTATCTTATAGATAAACTTACGTTAAATTTTTCCTAATTCATATATTTATCATGAATAAATTTTGATACTTATATATCTTTATAAGAAATTAAATAGTTTATTGAATAATATATATTATGATTAGGCTTAACTTAGAATGGAAGGGTTTTATGAACTGCAAATCCAAAATACGGAACTGAAAAAGAAGCAAGAAATGAAAAGGGTTACATAGTTAGAATGTCAGTTTGTTATCCAAAACCCAGTTCCATCAAGATCGTAGATGGAGAAATTTTAACACTAGAATCCATATATGAAAACAAGTTTCGTACTAGAGCTATGGGGAATTTCTACGTTTACTTGAGAGAACAAATACCCAACAAGTATTTGAAGGAAATTTGATATGAAACTAGTTACTTATCATTCTATAATGACTTATATAACTTGTTGTATAATTGGAATACATCAATATCGATTCTAGATCATCATCACTATGTGTATTAATGTTGTTTTAATTTTAATCCACTAATTGTGTTATGTTTTCATTATTGGTTCTCTTAACGAGTTATACGGTACATATACAATATTTTTATTTTAATTGAGCTTATAAATTAAGACTAAATATTTTTGTGAACAATATTTGAATCTATTAATAATAAAAGGATCTATAGAGTTAATTGCAAAACACACCAAAGTGAAGAGCAAGAAAAAGAAATAAATACAACTCTGGAAATGAATACATTTTTTTGTTGTATTATACATGCTATTGTTCTTTTACATCTATAATTTGAATAAATCATCATCTTTTATATTAAGGTAAATGTTTTTTCTTTACTCCTATTTAAATAAATAAATTTTTTTGTTAGCAAGAATATTAGTGTACAATAATATTGTAATTGATTTATATAATATATTGAATAATTTAATTTCATATAAAAATTTGTAATATTGCAATATTTTATTATTTATTTTATGTATTGAAACTACTCATGAATATTCTTACAATATGGATAAGTTAATTAATATAATGCTTTGTAAATAAAGTAATGACTTGATAATCATATTACTCTTAATGACTGGAATAATTAAGTAGTCCCTATAAAATTTCTTATCCTATATTTTGAATTTCAATTATAAATTTTAATTGAAATTGTTTATTTAACTTAATTTTAAAAATTGATTTTGATATTCATAATATCAAATTTAAGCATCAATATAACATGTTATCAAAGAAACTACATTTTAGTGGAGACATTTATACACTATCATGATTGGAATCACCACTAACAACCACCTGCTTATTTAAAGGACAAAATAGAGGTTTATATCATGGACTTCAAGGAAACTAACTAACCTATTATCTAATCGAACATAAACGTCTATCACGCCGAACATTAAAACATAAGAGAAATGCACATTACATCACTAATGTACCTAGGAACACACTCGCCAGAGTTTCAAGTATAGAAGATAGCCAAAATGTTTGAAATAAAAGGGAGAAGTGAGAGGAAAAGGGGGTTTTGAAATAAATTTTAAACAAATTAAAATTATACATCCTATGGTTCGACATAAATTTTAAATAATATGATAGATAGTGACATCATGCAACGTTTGAAATTTACATTGAACCCTAGGACATCCCACTCAAAAGAGTTGCTCGTAATAATAAAAAATATCATCACATCTCTTTTGTGTTGAATTCCTTTATGCTAGACAACAATTTTTTGACATAGGTTACTCTTTTTCTATTGTTGTTAGTTTGGACATATTTCCAAGTCTTGTTACTACAAAAATATTGGTGTTCCAAAGAAAACTTTCAATGGATTCCCAAGATATCAATCATTGTTAGTAACGCAAAAGAATCCAAGTTCATCTAGGTACCTTCTTCAAAACCTTATGATGGTTTTGCAGGTAAATAGACAGGTCTGGTGGCACTTAAGGACTCAATGAAGGTTCAAAGGACAATTCAATTACTTCTTGAGTATTATGTGTGGTAACAATACCTTAATTTTGTCAATCATGCATCATTCATGATATGTAACATACATATTGATGAGTGTGATTAATTTGTGCTTGTTTTGTGATGATATTGGTTGAAAATATGTTCTCACGAATTTTAACCCATTATGTTAGTAATGCAATCAATTAAACATGTCTCAATGTCTCTCTCTGTTTTAAAAAATCTAAGATTGATTACAGTTTAATTGATTTAGAAACTAATAAAATCGATTAAGTTAGAGTACTGGGCTTTTTAGATTTTCAAATTTTCCAATGGGCTTTTATGAACTTAATAAATTTGAGTATATATATAGAATCTGGAAATTTGTTCCTGTATCATTGCGTCAGAAACTAGATTCTTAAACCCTAACTGAGAAAGAGACTGTTTGTAAAATCCTATTCTCAAGTGGCTTCTTCTTCATCTTCACGGCGTGGAAAAAAGGTTGCACATGTTGTAAGAAATGCTAGGCCAAATGGGAGATTAGTGATGAAGAAGCTTGATACAAATTTTCTTATTATAGAAAACTCATAGAGGTAGTCTCTCACAAGTTCATGAATCTAAAATCATTCAAAAATGAAGGGTTTCTTTTTCAAGAATGGCTTGCATAACAGGGTCTTGCAAAATTCTTTCAAATGATAGGTGATTGCTACCTTGACCTTATAGAAGTCTTCTACGCAAATCTAAAGGTTGTCAATGGTGTTATATGCTCTCGGGTAAAAGGTATTGATATTAAAATTGATGATAAAATGTGGCTATCTTTTTCTAGTCTCAAAGCAGAAGGCTATAGGTCTCATGAAAGAAATTTTGATGTCAACAAATGGACCAACAAGAAGAAGATTTATAGGATTATCTGAGAAATCCAAAAAGGCAAAAGGTATACAAGTTGTTCTTGCATGGTAGAATGAAAAGAGAGAAAAAATGTGTGCCTTTGTACTTGCTTGGGTAATACTACTTGGAAGAGGTATACGTGATCGTCTAACTACTGAAGATGTATTTATGCTTTATGCCATAAAGACTTGGATACCAACCAACTGGGTTGCTACAATGAGTGATCACATGATATAAATTGCAAGACTTGATACACATAATTTGTCTTATGGTGCCTTTATCACCAATGTATTGAACCATCATCAAGTTTATCTTACTGGTTAAACCAAAGTAGGATGCACTAAGTCAATGAAATAGGAAAAGCCACATTGACCTTTATTGGTCTAAAGAAGACAGAAGATGGTTGGGTTTTCAAGAATGTTCGTACACCTATTGCGGATGAAGTTAAACCCTTTAGTGTTAATGAAACTCCTTCTACCTTCACTCTACACACTGAGTTTGAAAGATTTATTGTGGATCAATTTCAAAGACTCTTAACAAGAATTTCAAAAGTTGAAAAATTTGTGTTCAGGATTCACAAGAAAGTAGATGAGGCTCTGGAAAACAATGCTCTCAGAGCTCCTTCATCATATGAATCTGATGATGAAGAAGAAACAACAAAAGAGGATTTTATGGAGACTTCTGACTCAGAATAGGAATTAGAGTCTAAGTTCTAGAGTCTGTTTTAGTATCTTTTCTTAAATATGTAAAATTGGCTATAAGGCCTTCTATGTTTGAACTTTGTTATTCTGTTATTTCTTATAATGAATGAAATATAAATATTTTGGATTATATCCTATTCTTGATTAATTGATTGATTAAATGAATCTGATTGGATAATCCTATTGTATGAATGCAATATATTATTTCACTGTCATACACACTATTGCATACTCATACTTATTTGATAATTCATATTGCTTCACAATTATTCTGTATTCTTGAACTAACACTCAACATAGTTGTGAAAGTTTTGACTTGTAGAGTTATTACAAAATTTGACAGGTTTACATGAACATACCACTTGTCTGGAATAGATTGTCAACTGCTTTGCACAAGTTAATCGGTTATACTGTCAGTTAAATCGATTAACAGACAAGAATTTGGTTTGATTCTCATTTCTGTTGAGTCATTATACTGAAACATTCATTCTACTATTAAATGATTTCATGCATTCATAATACTCTTTACTTCCTATCCGTTGTATATCAAAATTGAGTATCTTGAATATTGCACATGAAAATACAATAGCATCAAGCATTATTTCTAGTATTGATACATGTTAATAAATTTGTACTTGATACATTCTCTTAAAACTCAATATACATTCTGAAATTCGTGATCTGATACATTATTTATACTGTACTGTGTTAATTTTTTTTCTTTTAGCTTTGATACTGGAATAAATCTTTTGTTTGAAATGTTTGAAAACAGTTACTACATCATGATAAGGGGAGCATCAATTTCTACAAATGATCTGTTAGAACTTATATTAGTGTATCTCTTTATGCACTTATTTTGTTATTACTTGGTATCTTTTTTGCTAATGCCCAAAGGGGGAGAAGTAACTGGAAAAAGAGTTTCTGGTTGTGCATCATCAAAAAAGGGGAGATTGTTGATAGGGGGTTATGTGAAAGCTAAACCTAAACCCTTGTGTGTTTTTGATGATGACAACAACAAAAATGTGTCAATAAGTTACTTGCACAACAACAAAAAAATGTTTTAATATGCAAAGTTGCGTTTATATGTTTGTTCGTGCTTGAACTATTTGTTTTGCATACTTACTGTGATTATACATGAGTTTATATCTGTTGTATGCATATTCATGGTTTTGAATGATAAAACTCTTTGCACAAAGCATATCTGAATGAATTAATCGATTACGGTGTTTATGTAATCAGTTATATTCGTCAGATATCAACAAATGCTTAACTGTGGCAAACTACAAGTTTTAATCGATTACATCATATGTATAATCGATTAAAACTCGTGTCTTTGCTTATACTTGTTTGCTAAGTGCAACGATGAGTTTTCAAATGAAAAAGTTTTCAAAATTGCTTAAGTGTTATACTTAATCGATTACACGATTTTTTTAATCGCTTAAATCTCATGCACACTGAAAATTGTTTTCATGAGAAGTCTTAACTACCATAACGATCATATTTTGAGCTGCTTTGACTTATATTAATTATGCAATCAATTACATTAAATGTGTAATCTGTTAAATGTGTTTTAATGTAATTATGGTATAATAGTGTTAATTGCTTAACCAATTACATCAATATTGTAATCAATAAAGATGTGTTAGACTTGAGAAAACTATATATTGATGCATAACTCTCTACATAAAGAACTTTTGAAATTTCATCTTTAATATCTGACAAAGTGAGTTGAGATAAGAAACTGCAAGGATGCTCATTCTCCAAGAATACATTAATATTGCAATCGATTAAGATGTGTTAAACTTTAGAAAACTATATATTAACGCATAGCTCTTTGCATAAAGAACTTTTGAAATTTCATCTTTAATATCTGACAAAGTGAGTTGAGTGTTGATGGATTGACAAGTGTACCAAATCGCACAAGTAATATAAAATGGTAAGACCAAGTATCGTATCCTAGGAGACTCTCGGCACTAAACAATTGTGTGATGACTCGATTAATTAAGACTTAAATAAAATGAGATCATTGGTTTAAGACGCAAAGACAGAAAATTAAATAAGAATGCAGTTTGATCAATAGCAAAAGAGCATAATGATAACAGAAGTTGTTTAATATGAGATGAGTATGTTGTTGGGGTTAGATTTCACCAAGTTCCTTCTCATGTATGTAAGAATTCTTCTTTATGCATTAATGTCAACGTCACTCACTAAATCACTTAAATCTGATCCCTCGACGAAGTTTCTAAGCAAAAAAACATGATTCCAAGCAAGTTTCTAAGCAGAAAAAGGTGCATTTGGTATTAAAATTACATAACCGATAACGGTATTTTCAACCGTTATCACAACCTCAAACTTAGAACTTTGTTTGTCCTCACACTATAAGAAATAATGGAACTATATACGGAGAATTATATACGGATTTAAATCCATATATAAGTCAGACATTATATACGGAAGTTATATACGGATATCAGAAAAGGTTTTATATACGGATATTTATATACAAAAAAATCCGTATATAAATTTCGTATATAAAGTTGGCGCGTGGTGGCGGGAAAATTACCCAAGGATATATCTGTATATAACCCGTATTATCCGTATGTAGTTAGAACCAAGTTGTTAACTACAGATATTATATACGAATATGGGAAATAATTTAAAAAAAAATGTTTTTCTGATTAGTTGAATGTTCGAGCTGCATATGACTCCCATTCTGAAGCTTTTTCCCCTCTTTCTCGTACCCTAGAACTCTCTTCTCTCTCTCGAACTCTCTTCGCTCTCTAACCCTCTTCTCTATCGAGCCTTCCTCATCAATCCTTCATCAACCACTGTCACCTCTCCTCTCCAACCTTCAGTCAGCTCTTGTCTCGAACCTTCAGTCACCTTTCCTCTCGAACATCTTGTAAGTGATTCTTCTCTTCCTTCATTTTTTTGGTAATTTGTAATGCCTAGAATCTTTAAAATTGAACCCTAATCTGTGTTAATTTTATTTTCATTGCCCCATTTTTGGTTCATCTGGCAAGACGTAGTTGGATTTTGACGAGGCTTTGATTGAGGCTGCTGTGTTGCGGTTTAAGCTGAGACATAGAACTTGGTGCTGCAAAGGCAGAAGGAACCAAAAAAAAGGTGTTTTTATTTTCCTCTCTTGCTCGGTTTGGTATGCAATGTACTTCGGTATATATATATATATATATATATATATATATATATATATATATATATATATATATATATATATATATAATGTTAATTTTTAAGTATTATTAACTGTATTAAGTATGTAATGTCGTGAATGTTATGATATATGTTAGTGTAATGCATGGACATGAATTGGTGGCTATTCTACATTGTTAGAGTTGGCTGCCTTGTATTATAGCCTTTTTGAATCTTAACCTAGTGTAATATGTTGTTTTTATTTGGTTTAGAATTTTCTGGTGTAAAGTCAAAGAAGTCCTCTGGTTCAGAGGACTCTAGTTTGCTTCCTTTAGATCTTCCTTCCTTTGTTCCTTCATTATAAGGAACTTGTTCTTGTAGAGTAGTGGTAACAAATTAAGTATGCTCTCAAGAGGTGTCCTATTATGGCTATTGTTGTTGTTGTTGAGGTATTGGTGTTTTCTTGGACTCTCGGCTTTTCATTCTATTTCACTTCTCGTTGATTTTCTTTTGCACTGCACACGGGCGTTGATTCAGGGTGCTTGAAATGAATGAATTTTTATTCACAAGCACAGGCACGCGTTGAATTCTGAAACGGTGGAAGGCTGTTACGCTTACCTCCATGCAATTTTTTATTTAAGCTTTCGGTATACCATTGGAAAAGGGGATTGTGTGATGGCTGGCTGGTGTGCAGTAGAAGTGAAATGGTGCACGGAAGTGGAGCAGAGGCAGCTGCCAGTGGTGCTTCATTATTTGGTGTGTTGAAGCGGTTTTGGAGGTGGGAGAACCAGCCACTACCGAGTGGAGATTTTCATTTTCGCAGCAAGCAGCACACGGTGCATTTACTTTCCTATTAGAGTGAAGAAACGTGATGGATTTAGGTGCTGCACGGAGATTTAGGAGCTGGAGGTGCCACGACTGGCTGGAAGAAAAGCGGTGCTAGAGGTGTGTGGTCCAGCAGCCACCTAGGAAGAAGTTAATCTCATTTGGTTTGTATTTTTTTTTGGAGAATGAAGAAGAGAGGAGGCGTTATTTCCAGCTGCACGGTGCTTCACAGCCACTGCAACATTTCAATTTTAGATGCGTTTTTGTGATTCTTACCACGTCATTTTATTTTCATTTTTCACCCGTTTTAATTTAACTTTTTTTTTTAGAAGAAAGAGAGTTGATAGATGACTGCAATGTGTTTTTTTTTAAGTTTTATTAACTAAGCTTTGCTTTTCATTTCCAACTACCCTGCATTTTAAGTTTTATTCAATTACCATGTGCATTAGATGGTTTAGTTCAATGTTGCATTTTAATAGCTTTAATTGCGTTTGGAAATTTATCTTTGCATTGTTCGGTTTAATATTTTCATTCACTTTAAGGTTGTTAATTATGTTCGTTTGTGTTTAATTTTCATTTTAAATTAAGTTCAATTACAGTCACAAACTTTCACAAAACCCCCCCTTACGTGTTGACCTGAAACTGAACCACATTTGGTCCTTGTGAGACGACCTAGGAGTCACTTCCTAGCACTATACTGCATTCTTTTATGCACAACTTTTGTTGGGAGGTGCGACCCTCTCATCAAAATGGCGCTGTTGTCGGGGACCAATGGTTCGGTCTTAGGTTTTTGCTGTGTTTGTGTGTGTTGTGTTTTGTCTTGTGTTGTGATGTGATGTGATGTGATGTTCTGTTTTGTGTGTGCGTGTTGCATGTATAAATGTGTTGTGTTTTATTTGTTTCGTGATTTTTAGTATTCTTCTTTTTCCATGTCTACCTATTTTGATTTCGTGAATACTGCTTGTTTTGCTAGTGCCTCTGATTATGATTCTCCTTCTGCATGTTACTCTGATTGTAATTCATATTCTGCTGATGTATATGTTGAGAACAATATGACTCATCCTCTAATTTCTGAGAGTGATCTTTGTGAGCCGGTTTCACTTAAGGAGGATGATCTTCATTGCGATCTCACCCCTGGACTGATACATTTGCTGCCTAAGTTTCATGCCACACAGACATTTGGAGGAGCTCCACATCATGTGCTCTTCAATGAAGCCTCCAGATGTCCCTCTTGATTACATTTTCTTGAGCGCATTTCCGCATTCATTACAAGGAGAAGCTAAGGATTGGAAAGACTCTCTTCCTCTGAGATCCGTTACCGATTGGGGATATCTTGAGCATCAGTTTCTGAGCAAATTTCCCTTGTGCAATATGTTTACAGCAACGGTCTTGGATGGAATGACCCTTGATGAGTCAATATTTTATTCACTTCACTTAGTTTATTGTGTTAAAATTAGTCGGGGAATTGTGCTTAAACGTCCGGTATTTTTCTGTTTTTGCTAAATGTGCTTAATTTGATCGGAAATTCTTATTTTAATTAATTTGAATTATCTGAGCTTATTATTTTGCATTATTAATTACGGGAAAATTTTGGATATCTTATTGGGACATTTGAAGGCTAAATGAGAAATGACAATTGAGCCAAATTCATCTCAGCCATTTGACTTTTCGCTGGTTGCTGTGTGAATTTTGTGTCAACTTGTTTGTCCTCGTTCGAGTTCAATTCTTATCCGTTTTGCATGCAGTTTTTTTTCATAGTTTCGTATGGATGTCTATTTGCAAGTATAGTTTTTACTTTGTTCAAATTCGTTATGTGTTGTTCCCAGTAATTGTTTTACTCCCCTGTGTCAGTCAAGTTCATACTGTTTAAGTGGCTTCTAATTTGTTTGCATTGTTTGCTTGTTTTTTTTTAGTTGTGGTGGCTGGAATTAATCATTGGAAGGTGCTAAGACCTCCCAATACTCAAGAATTCAACACTCATAATGACACATTTTATAGCTCAAGCAAAGGACACATGGGACAAAAGTTTTGGCCATCACGGTTTTATTGAGAAACATTTGTATGAATGGTTGGCAAAGATTCACGTAAAGGAGCATGTGAGTGTATGTGCACGGTCTAAATCCAAATTGAAAAGCATGACCACATTGAAATCAAATCCATGGCAATGTAGAAGAATAGCATGGAAAAGGATGGAATAAGGGACCACAAGTAGCAAGTAGTGGCCACGGTTTTTGTCAAGTAAGGAAGAGAATACCATTTGGTTGGAATGCAAGTTCACGTGAATGCCACTCTTTTTAGGTAAGTAATATGTTAAATGGAGTAAGGAACACATGGCCCCGCTAGCTTGGAAAAAAGAAGCCTTCATTTTGGACAAAGAAGTAACAAGTTACGAAGGAAGCAATTCTCATTCTTTTCTTTATGAAAGCAAACGGCCAATGCACATAATGGAGGGGGCCACCACTTTGAAAGGTTACATCCAAGGAGCTCTAAAATTCTAAGCTTCTGAATGATAAAAATAACCAAACGGCCCTGGATAAATTGAATTTAGCAAGCATCCATGAAATATAAAAAGGGGACCACCATTTGTGAAAGCTCACGGTATTGTTAATTGCAAGAGGCATGGCAGCACTTATACGTCCAAAGGAGGCTTGATACTCCAGCATAGAGGGACCACCACTTTCACGGTTTTGGCTTGCTAACAACGCAAGTCCACATGCATCAACGAAACATCATTTTAAATGGAAGGAAGGGGGCCACCTAAATGAAGCAAACACGGCAACCACCACACACTTTAACGTTTTGATTCAATTAAAAAATGGCTGGTTTCTTTTGCAGCACAACGTCAACCACTTCTTTGGGGGCTGGAACGTCTTGATTTAGTGAGAAGATTGGGCTGTTTTCTTTTATGGTGAGCACGGTTTTATCACAGCTGGAAGTGGATGTACATGGATGGTTGTAAAGCAAAAAGGAGGAGCTCTCAAGGTCACACTTCATGGCAGCAAAGACTCCATGTTTCCAGCAGCTAATTCACGCATACAGAAAGCTTTGGAGTGCAAACGGATGAGTGGGAAAAAGAGAGGGCAGCAGCTAACATTCAAGGAGCTGGATGGTGTCACGGTGCAGCAAAAAGAGAAGCACGGTGCAGCATTTTGAGAATTCACGTAGCCCGTCCAGCACCTTGAAGAGGCAACATCCAGCTTGGAGGAGCACCGTAAAGAATGGTGATTCAAGGGAGAAGAGTGCTTGGCTGGAATGTTCACGGCTCTTCATTCCAGCAGCACACATGGAGCAGCTTCCAAGAAAGAGTGGTGTCATGTTTTGAGTGAATGAAAGCACACAGCTTGGGCAGCAGCAAATTGCATCTAGACAGCACACAGGTTCACGGTCCAACAGCAAAGAGAAGGAGGTGTTCTTGGCTTTGGAAAGGAAAACAGCAGCTGGAACGTGAATGAAAAAGGGAGGGCCCTCACCCTATTTTCTCACGGACAGAAAACTATTACTCAGCATGCAAGGAAAAGAGGCTCACGGGTTCTGAGTTTTGGCTATAAATGGAGAAGCATCCAGGAGAGAAAACTTAGTAGATAATTTAGGAGAGAATTAATGAGACTTTAGTGTTAGATTAGAAGTAATTTAGGAGAAGTCACGGTCCTGGAAGAGGCTTCTGCCTCTTCCTTCCTTTTCCAGTTCTATTTTTCAAAGAGTGCATGAATTTTATTTCTAAAGCGTGTAGTTCATTTCACAGTTTGCTCATTTCATTTTCATTTTAATTCAAGTGTTGAATTTTAATTTAAGAGTTGAATCTTTGATAAATTTTATTTTCAGTCAAGTGCTTTTATTTTTACTATCTCTTTTATTTTACCGTTTATTGTTTTATGCATCGTTAAATTTTACCGTTTCTGAATATTTACTGTTCCATTTTTACCATTTTTTTTTTTACCATTTGGTTTTACTGCTTTGAAATTTATTTCAGTGTTTTTAAATTCAGTTGTGTTTTATTTTATCTGCACAAAACATCATCAAACCCCCCCCACTTCGTGTATAAAATCTGAGACTAAACCGACACAAATTGGTCTTTGAGAGACGACCTAGGAGTCACCTCCTAGTAAACTATACTGCATTATTTTCTGTGCAAACAATTTTTGTGAGCGGTGCGACCCGCTCATCGTCAAAAATGGCGCCGTTGCCGGGGATCAATAACGGTTTGGTTTTAGATTTTTGTTGTATAAATTTTTGTTCTGTTAATATGTGTGTTTTGTGTGTTCTGTCTGTTGTATTTTTGTAGGAGACAACGACACCTTCAACAAATTTTGGCGGCGTTGTCACTTCAGATCCAGGTTCTTGTTTTAGATTTTTACTGTTTTTGTTTTATTATGTGGTTGTAATATATGTTTTGTCTTTTATATTTTTATTGTGTTGTGTTTTGTATTATGTCTGTTAATTAAAAAAAAAAAAAAATATTAAAAAAAAAAAATTATGTTCTGTCTTTTATGTGCGTGTAACATGTATAAATGTGTTGTGATTTATCTGTTTCGTAATTTTTAGTATTTAGTTTTTATTTGTTTTATTTTTATTTTTTCATGTCTACCTATTCTGGTTATGTGAATTCTGCTTATTCTGCCAATGTCTGTGATTATGAATCTTATTCTGCATCTTACTCTGATTGTAATTCTGCTGAATTCTATAATGAGAATTATAATGATCCTGAGTGGAATGATCTTAACAACGAATGGTACGATACCCCACAAGATCATTATCTAGAACCACCATTCGAGAGTCCTTTCATGCCTCCACCAGTCCAGCAATATCAGAGTCAGCAGTATAATGTTTCTGCCCAAACAACTCTTCAGCCTTCAACTTCTGAACCTACATTGAAGGAGTTACTGGAGCAGATGACCATGCAGAACGTTCAGTTACAGAAAGGGAACATGCAGTTCAAGCAAGAGAGCATGGAGTTCCAGCAGGAAACTCAAGCTGCCATACAGAATCTGAGTGATCAGATCAGGCAGATGGCCACTCTTGCACCTGAGGAGACTGATGAATATTTTGAGGACCAGGCAGGTACAAGCAGCTATTTTGAACCAGGTAGACCACTTTCATTTTCCACCAACATACCTCAATTTGATGATTATGCTGTTGAGAGGTATGTTGATAATTATATTGTTGCTGAGCATGATTTTAATTTTCCCTCTATGCATGACGAGAATAACTTTGTGTTATCAGATCTGAATATTTGTTCTCCATGCACTGAACATGAATCTGAACCTGTTATAGATATTGTTTCTACATTTCAAACTGATTCATGTTATGAGGTTGTATCTAAGGCTCAGTATGATGAATTGGGATTGGGTGTTATACCCCTGCATGAAATTTCTGGAGTGCCAAATTGCACTAACCATGCTGCAGGAGGTACGTATAAACTTGATGAGCAGACACCTACAATTGAAGACAGAGATGCGAGCACCCAGAACGATTTCAACAGGCACCTGTTGAATCTATTCATCAACAATAATTGTTTGGATCCAGTCGTGGAAGACATTTCACTGCTCGATCAAATCTGGAGGATGAAGCAGTTCGTCCTCAACAATTTCATACTGGATCCTAAAGAGAAGAACATCTCCCTACAAATCCAAAATTGGCAACTGCCACCCTGACCAGGGAAGTTTTCTTTTTCTTTCTTCCCCGTTTTCCTACTTTTATTGCATTTGTCCTTTATCTGTTTAGTGTTTTAACTGATGATCTTATGCATAGAACACGTTTAGGACATTGTAGTTTAAGTGTGGTCTGGGGGAGATTCTGCATTTTGTTTTTCTTTTAAGTTTGTTTTTCCTTTTCTTATTAGTTTTCGTAATTGTTATCTTAAAAAAAAAAAAAAAAAAAACATAAAAAATATTTTCTGTTGTGATAAAATATTTTGTTTTATATTTATTTATTTTTTCTTCTTAGTTTTCAAATTGTTATCCCTAAAAAAAAAAAAAAAAAAAATCAAAAATTCAAAAAATTGTTTTGCGTGTCCTTGATTTTATTTCGACCCTCAGTTTCTTACCAATATTTCATTAAAAATTTTCACTTCAGATCTCATTTATTTTCCTTATTTTCCTTCACTGTAAATACAATTTCTTAGTTGTTTTCATACAGATCTTTGATTGCAAATTTTTAGACTAAGAAAATATTTCATTCATCAATGCAAAAATTACAGTAATGGAAAATTGGAGATTTAACATATCTGAAAATGAAATTGCAATAGATATATGTGATAATAAGGTTGTTCAGGGGGTCGATCTTTAGTGATCGTTAATATTACAAACCAAAAAAAAAAAAACAAAAACATCATAAAAATTAAAACAACAAAAACATAATTGTTCAGATTACATGCCTTGTCCATATTCTGGCCACACTCGGCCAACAAAAACATAAATATAAAAAAAAAAAAAAACATAAAACACTAAAAATGAAAGAACTCTCGAGCTGGTTGTGGTGGTCTAAGGGAGAGCTCCGTTGAGGGAGCTCTGGTTCGGAATGCGAGCGGAGGCTTTGGTGGAGGAATTTCTCGTTCATTTCTGTCGTCATCGATGATGATCGGAACGGGAAACAGATTCAGCAGCCTCGGTGCCCTCATAATCACCCAGTTTTTTTCTTTCAAACAAAAAAATAAAAAAATAAAAAATAAAAAACATGTGTTAATAATAGAAGAGGAAGTGAAAAAAAAATTTCAATGAAGGTATGATGAGAGTTCTTACCGTACATGTACAGCGGCAGTTGTGAAAAGAGAGTGCCAGTAGGGTCTATCTCCGCTTGCCAGCGCTTGACCCGATTGCCGTGGTTGTTGAACCAGCAGTGTACGTTGTATTCAGTGGCTTCGCCGAAAACCCTTAGTCGAGACGCGATCTCGACGACTTGCGCTCGGCTTGGGTGTGTGACCCCATAGTTGAATATTTTGGTCATCATCGTGATCTGATCGTCGGTTGGACGCCACCGTTGACTGGTATATCTCTCTGATTCCGTATCACTCATCCTTCCTCTCGTAATATACAAGTACTTAATAAAAAAAAAATATATATATATATATATATATATATAAATAAAAAGAACAAAAACATAAAAAAAAAAAGAAGAAGAAAAAAATAAACATAAAAAAAAATAATAATAAAAAGAACTAAAAAAAAAAAGAAGCATAAAAAATTTTAGATTAGTTCTGTGTTTTCTTTATTTGTTCTTGTTTTCCGTTAAATTTATTTTGTCCTGTCTGTCTTTGATTGTTTTTGTGTCTGGTCTCAGATCTGTTTCACGGTCCTTGCAAAAGGGTCCTAAACGGATCTACGTCCAGTGTCCTTGTCCATATTGTTCTTGTATATTCAGTTTCTGTGTTTTAGTTTTAAGTGGGGTACGTGGCGTTGTTCTACCCGATTGTCTCTGCCATACCTTCAAACGAAGGGAGATTAACGTCTGGTTTCCAGCCGATATACCCCTTAAGTTTTAAGACAATTGTGTTTTATGTGCTTTAAGTGTTTAGCAGGTGAAGAAGAAAGCGAATAAGAGCTGAAAATAAAGAAGGAACTGAAGGCTTAAATGAAAGCAGGAAAAGAAAGCAGAAAAAGAAAAAAAAAATGAAAGATCTGGAAAAAAGGAAAAGGAGAAGAAGGAAAGCAGGAAGGCATAACAGCAGAATAAGCAGAATGAAAGGAAAGAAGAAAAATGAAGCAGTAAAGGACGAAAAGAAAGTAAAGCAAGCAGAAAGAAAGGCAGATCCAGGAGCAGAGGACTTACCTGGAGTAGTAGGCTGGCAGAGAAGCTCCTCGCGGATCTCAGACTCTTCAGTTGGCACGGTGGCAGAGGCTCCTTGCAGGGCTCGTACACCTTCAGAGCACACGGACGCGGGGGGAAGAGGCTCCCTGCAGAGATCCAGACGCTCGAGAGAGGAGCAGAGAGAAGAGAGGAGCAGAGAGAAGACAGGAGCAGAGAGAGAGTGGGAAGTCAGGAAATGCCACTCAGGCGCTGAGATTGGCCTATTTATAGGCAGATTGTTTCCACTGTAGCAACAGTTTTGGTCGTTGCCACCGAGACTGTTGTCACAGTACCGGTATCCTTTTTCAGAAAAAAAAAATAATAAAATAAAATAAAATAAAATAAAAAAAAAAATAAAAAAATAATAATAAAAATTATTAGCATCTACTGATGGGTCCTAGGTGTTGTAGACATCTGCTGATGGATGTCACTGATAACATCTACTGATGGATGTTACTTAAAATTTCTTCCCATTTCCTTACTTTTTATTGCACTTGTCTATATTATTTGACTGCTCTGAAATTGATAATCTGATGATTGTAACACACTGAGGACATTGTGTGATTTAAGTGTGGTCTACTGGGGAGAAATTTTGATTTTCTGTTTGTTTCTGTTAAGTTTGTATTTTGTGTGTTAAATTTTTTGTTTTTGAGTGTTAAATTTTTTCTGTTTTAAGTTGTTTTCAGTGTTCTTGAGTGCAATAAATTTTACATTTTTCTCTTGATTTCTGGAGTTTGTTTAAGTTGTAGATTTATCCTTCACTTCACTTGGTTAATACTTACAGTCTGAAATCCTTGCTTTTCTCTGCTTGGAAGATGATTATAATGTTTAAGAGGTTGATTTGATTGTAACAAATGCCCTGTGTGAGAATTTGAGCCACTTAATTTTCTTTCTTGTGTGATATGTATCTTGAATGCTTGCACATATGCCTTGGCTTGATTCTTTTTGATATACTTGATTGATATGCATGTTCAGACGTGATAAAGGCATTTTTGTTCTTGAGCCTCTTTAGCCAAATAAGCCTACCTTGTTATTATCCTTTGATAACCCCTTTGAGCCTATACTGTATTCATTTCTTTGATTTGAAGCTCATACACTGGCCCTAAGTGAAAAACCATGATTACCTTAACCTTAGGGAAGTCTGGAGCTATAGAAGTGTTTTATGAAAAAGTGTGGTCTCCTTGGGAATTCTGATAAATTGGCTAGTTGGTTCCTCATCATGTTTTAAAATGATAATTTATATCCTGTTGTGTGATTAAAAAAAAAAAAAAAGAAGACAGGATAAAAAAAAAATGATGAGAAAAAGAGAAAAATTGAAAAATAATTTTGTGAATAATGGAGTCGAGAAGAGGATTGAATTAGAGGTTTGGGTGAGATTTCACTGTGTTTACATTTTTTTTCCTAGTGCACCTCTATTTCTTCTGAGCTATAGCTACTTATCCAAATTTATCCTCCCCTGTCCTTGGCCCCATTACAACCCTGAAAGACCTTTTGATCTGAGCATACATATGTTTTAAGTGTTGATATTAGAAGCTTGCCAAGTCTACTTGTGTTTGTTTTCTTGAGTACATTGAGTTGAATTTATTTACCTTAAACACTTGAGAGAAACACTATTAGTGCATCTGTGAGGTTATGTTATTTTTAAATCACCTCTTGAGCTGATTAATTATTTTTCCATACTGTGAATTGCTTGGATGATTTCTGTAAGTATATGCTTTCTTTGATTTTGTGTTGGATATTGTCTACATCTTTTCATTATTTAGATTTCTTGAGAACTTTGTAAATTTTGTTTATTTTCTTGTAAGTCTTTGTTTTCTGTATGCTGCATTTGTGTCAATCCTTTAAAAGTCCTTTGAACCATTCCCTGATTTACGTCTTAATTTTGCCCGGGAGTGCAAAAGACTAAGTGTGGTCTATTTTGATGAGTCAATATTTTATTCACTTCACTTAGTTTATTGTGTTAAAATTAGTCGGGGAATTGTGCTTAAACGTCCGGTATTTTTCTGTTTTTGCTAAATGTGCTTAATTTGATCGGAAATTCTTATTTTAATTAATTTGAATTATCTGAGCTTATTATTTTGCATTATTAATTACGGGAAAATTTTGGATATCTTATTGGGACATTTGAAGGCTAAATGAGAAATGACAATTGAGCCAAATTCATCTCAGCCATTTGACTTTTCGCTGGTTGCTGTGTGAATTTTGTGTCAACTTGTTTGTCCTCGTTCGAGTTCAATTCTTATCCGTTTTGCATGCAGTTTTTTTTCATAGTTTCGTATGGATGTCTATTTGCAAGTATAGTTTTTACTTTGTTCAAATTCGTTATGTGTTGTTCCCAGTAATTGTTTTACTCCCCTGTGTCAGTCAAGTTCATACTGTTTAAGTGGCTTCTAATTTGTTTGCATTGTTTGCTTGTTTTTTTTTAGTTGTGGTGGCTGGAATTAATCATTGGAAGGTGCTAAGACCTCCCAATACTCAAGAATTCAACACTCATAATGACACATTTTATAGCTCAAGCAAAGGACACATGGGACAAAAGTTTTGGCCATCACGGTTTTATTGAGAAACATTTGTATGAATGGTTGGCAAAGATTCACGTAAAGGAGCATGTGAGTGTATGTGCACGGTCTAAATCCAAATTGAAAAGCATGACCACATTGAAATCAAATCCATGGCAATGTAGAAGAATAGCATGGAAAAGGATGGAATAAGGGACCACAAGTAGCAAGTAGTGGCCACGGTTTTTGTCAAGTAAGGAAGAGAATACCATTTGGTTGGAATGCAAGTTCACGTGAATGCCACTCTTTTTAGGTAAGTAATATGTTAAATGGAGTAAGGAACACATGGCCCCGCTAGCTTGGAAAAAAGAAGCCTTCATTTTGGACAAAGAAGTAACAAGTTACGAAGGAAGCAATTCTCATTCTTTTCTTTATGAAAGCAAACGGCCAATGCACATAATGGAGGGGGCCACCACTTTGAAAGGTTACATCCAAGGAGCTCTAAAATTCTAAGCTTCTGAATGATAAAAATAACCAAACGGCCCTGGATAAATTGAATTTAGCAAGCATCCATGAAATATAAAAAGGGGACCACCATTTGTGAAAGCTCACGGTATTGTTAATTGCAAGAGGCATGGCAGCACTTATACGTCCAAAGGAGGCTTGATACTCCAGCATAGAGGGACCACCACTTTCACGGTTTTGGCTTGCTAACAACGCAAGTCCACATGCATCAACGAAACATCATTTTAAATGGAAGGAAGGGGGCCACCTAAATGAAGCAAACACGGCAACCACCACACACTTTAACGTTTTGATTCAATTAAAAAATGGCTGGTTTCTTTTGCAGCACAACGTCAACCACTTCTTTGGGGGCTGGAACGTCTTGATTTAGTGAGAAGATTGGGCTGTTTTCTTTTATGGTGAGCACGGTTTTATCACAGCTGGAAGTGGATGTACATGGATGGTTGTAAAGCAAAAAGGAGGAGCTCTCAAGGTCACACTTCATGGCAGCAAAGACTCCATGTTTCCAGCAGCTAATTCACGCATACAGAAAGCTTTGGAGTGCAAACGGATGAGTGGGAAAAAGAGAGGGCAGCAGCTAACATTCAAGGAGCTGGATGGTGTCACGGTGCAGCAAAAAGAGAAGCACGGTGCAGCATTTTGAGAATTCACGTAGCCCGTCCAGCACCTTGAAGAGGCAACATCCAGCTTGGAGGAGCACCGTAAAGAATGGTGATTCAAGGGAGAAGAGTGCTTGGCTGGAATGTTCACGGCTCTTCATTCCAGCAGCACACATGGAGCAGCTTCCAAGAAAGAGTGGTGTCATGTTTTGAGTGAATGAAAGCACACAGCTTGGGCAGCAGCAAATTGCATCTAGACAGCACACAGGTTCACGGTCCAACAGCAAAGAGAAGGAGGTGTTCTTGGCTTTGGAAAGGAAAACAGCAGCTGGAACGTGAATGAAAAAAGGAGGGCCCTCACCCTCTTTTCTCACGGACAGAAAACTATTACTCAGCATGCAAGGAAAAGAGGCTCACGGGTTCTGAGTTTTGGCTATAAATGGAGAAGCATCCAGGAGAGAAAACTTAGTAGATAATTTAGGAGAGAATTAATGAGACTTTAGTGTTAGATTAGAAGTAATTTAGGAGAAGTCACGGTCCTGGAAGAGGCTTCTGCCTCTTCCTTCCTTTTCCAGTTCTATTTTTCAAAGAGTGCATGAATTTTATTTCTAAAGCGTGTAGTTCATTTCACAGTTTGCTCATTTCATTTTCATTTTAATTCAAGTGTTGAATTTTAATTTAAGAGTTGAATCTTTGATAAATTTTATTTTCAGTCAAGTGCTTTTATTTTTACTATCTCTTTTATTTTACCGTTTATTGTTTTATGCATCGTTAAATTTTACCGTTTCTGAATATTTACTGTTCCATTTTTACCATTTTTTTTTTACCATTTGGTTTTACTGCTTTGAAATTTATTTCAGTGTTTTTAAATTCAGTTGTGTTTTATTTTATCTGCACAAAACATCATCAAACCCCCCCACTTCGTGTATAAAATCTGAGACTAAACCGACACAAATTGGTCTTTGAGAGACGACCTAGGAGTCACCTCCTAGTAAACTATACTGCATTATTTTCTGTGCAAACAATTTTTGTGAGCGGTGCGACCCGCTCATCGTCAACCCTACCTTGGAATGGTATAATGCTCCACAGCATCATTATCAAGAACCACCATTCCAGAGTACTTGTATGCCCCCACCAGTCCAGCAATACCAAAGTCAACAATATGATGCTCCTGCCCAAATAGCTCCTCAGCCTTCTACTTCTGAGCCTACATTGCAGGAGTTGTTGGAGCAGATGACCATGCAGAACCTTCAGTTTCAGCAAGAGAACATGCAGTTCCAGCAAGAAATAGGAGCTGCCATTCAGAGTATGACTGATCAGATAGGGCAGATGGCCACTCAACTCACTGAGGAACAGTCACAAGATTCAGAGTTACCATTTCAGACTGTGTTGATTCCTGATGATGTTAGTGTCATCCACATAGAAGATGGGGAGCAGAGTTATGAGCTTACTACTGCGCCACATACTTTCCCACCTTCAGATGTCTCTACTCTTGCACATGCAGAGACTTATGAAGATTTTGAGGACCAGGCAGATATAAGCAGCAATTTTGAGCCAGGTAGACCATTTTCATCCTCCACCACTATTCCAATCTTTAGGGAAGTGGAGGTAAACATACCTCAAATTGATTATTCTGTTGATGATTGTGTTATGCATGATCATGATGTTGATAGGTGCGTTGATGATTATATTGTTGATGAGTCTGTTCTTAATTGTCCTTCTCTGCATGATGAGAACCACTTTTTGTTATCACATCCAAATGTTTATTCACCATGCACTGAACATGAATCTGAGTCTGTTGTTGATATTGCTTTTGAATTTGAAATTGATTCATGTTCTGAGAGAATATCTGTTGTTCAGCCTGTTACACTGGGATTGGGTGTTATACCCCTGCATATCATTTCTTTGGAGACACATCGCACTAACCATGTTGCAGGAGGTACACATGAATTTGATAGACAAACACCCACAGTGGAAAATAAAGGTGCTAACACTGACAAAAGCTTCAAGATCAATAGGCACCAGCTGAACCTGCTCATCAACAATCTTTGCTTCTTAAATCCAGTTGTGGATGATATCTCCCTGCTAGATCAAATTTGGAGGATGAAGCAGTTGGTCCTCAAAACCTTCTTGCTGGATACTGTGGTGGAAGACATCTCCCTGAAAGTCCAAAATTGGCAACTGCCACCATGATCAGGGGAGTTTTCTTTTTCTCTTCTCCCCCTTTCCCTACTTTTATTGCACTTGTCCATGATCTGTTGACTGTTATGATTTCTGATCTTATGCTTATGACACATTGAGGACACTGTGTAGTTTAAGTGTGGTCTATTGGGGGAGATTCTGATTTTTCTTCGTTAGTTTTTGTTTTCCGTGTTAAATTTTTTTTTCTTTTCTAGGTAGTTTTTGTTGTGTCCTGTGTACAGTTTTGCATGCCTTTCGTGAATTCTGAATTGTGGTCAGGTTGTCAGTTTTCCTTTGCTTCATTGATACTCTGAGATGTTGGAATCCTTGCTTTTCTCTGCTTGGGAAAATGATTATGATTTTTGAGAGTTGAATTGATTGTGACAGAATTACCCTGTGTGAGATTTGAGCCACTTTGTGTTCTTTCTTGTGTGTGATATGTCTCTTGATTGCTTGCACATATGCCTTGGCTTGACTCTTGTTGATAATTCTTGATTGATATGCATGTTTGGAAGTGATAAAGGTAGTTTTGTTCTTGAACCTCTCTAGTCAAATAAGCTCACCTTGTTCTAATCCTTTTGAAAACCCTTTTTGAGCCTATACTTTCCCCCATTTCTTTATTTCGAATGCTCATACACTAGCCCTAAGTGAAAAAACCATGATTACCTTAACCTTAGGGAATTTTGGAGCTTTGAAAGTGTTTTGGGAACAAGTGTGGTCTCCCTGGGGGTTTTGATGAATTGGCTAGTTGGTTCCTCTTCTTGTTTTGTTTTGGTAAATATGTGGTGTATCTTGTCTCTTGAAATTGTGTGCTGAATAGAGTAAAAAAAAAAGAGACAAGATGAAAAAAAAAAGCAGAAAAACAGTGAAAAATGAAAAAAAAAATAATAATGGAGTCAAGAAGAGGATGGAATTAGAGGTTGTGGGTGTGTTTGAATGTGTTTACACTTGTTCCCCATTGCTCCTCTGTTCCTTATGGTTTGTAGCTTCTTATCCAGATATATCCTCCCTTGTCCTTGGCCCCATTACAACCATGAAAAGACCTTTTGATTTGAACATGTGTATGTGCTTGAGTGTTGATATTAGAGGCTTGCCAAGTCTGTTTGTGATTGCTTTCTTGAGTGCATTGAGTGACATTGATTTACCTTAAACACTTGAGAGAAACACCGATTGTGTGCATCTGTGAGGCTCTGTTGCTTTTGATTCATTTCTTGAACTGATTGAATGTTTTCCTTGTACTGAACTGTTTGGATTATTCTTTGAGTATTTGGTTTCATTGACTCTATGTGGGATTCTGCCTATACCTTTTACCGTCCAGAATTTTGTGAGAATTGTGCAACTGTGTTTCTGTTTTGGAGTCTTTGTTGTTTGTCTTTCGAGTCTGTGTCAGCTTCTTGATGTTTGAGTAGTTCCCTGGTTTTCGTTTTGGTTTTGCCCAGGAGTGCAAAAGACTAAGTGTGGTCTATTTTGATGAGTCGTTATTTCTTGAATTATATTTAGTTTATTGCACTTAAATAAACCAAGGAATTGTGTTTAATTGTTTGTTATTTCCCCGTTTTCCGAATTCTGCTTAATTTGGTCGGAAATTTGTTATTGCGCTAATTTGGATTTTCTGAGCTGATTAAGTGCATTTTTGAAGTGCAGGAAAATTTCGAAAATACATTTTGGGACATCAGGAAGAATGCCAAATAAATTCAAGACTCTCCACACAGACATTTTAGAATTAATTAAATTGTAATTCAGTAGTTTAGAATTTCTGTATCAACTCTTATATTTTGGGTCAATTTTTGGTAAATTAGAGTAGACCCAAAAAATTAGAAATTAATGACTTGGACCTAGGGTTTGATTGTGTGTGGACCCTACCCTAAAAATGAGGACACACGGCCCTTAGAAAGAGAGGTCAGCCGCCACTGGAAAGGGCACTTTTTTTTACTCTCTGGTTTTCATTTGTTTTCGAGGTGCTGGCAATGAAAAAAAAATGAAAACCAGAGAGTAAAAAAAAGTGCCCTTTCCAGTGACGGCTGGCCTCTCTTTCTAAGGGCCGTGTGTCCTCATTTTTAGGGTAGGGTCCACACACAATCAAACCCTAGGTCCAAGTCATTAATTTCTAATTTTTTGGGTCTACTCTAATTTTCCAAAAATTGACCCAAAATATAAGAGTTGATACAGAAATTCTAAACTACTGAATTAAAATTTAATTAATTCTAAAATGTCTGTGTGGAGAGTCTTGAATTTATTTGGCATTCTTCCTGATGTCCCAAAATGTATTTCCGAAATTTTCCTGCACTTCAAAAATGCACTTAATCAGCTCAGAAAATCCAAATTAGTGCAATTACAAATTTCCGACCAAATTAAGCAGAATTCAGAAAACGGGGAAATAACAAACAATTAAACACAATTCCCTGGTTTATTTAACTGCAATAAACTAAATATAATTCAAGAAATAACGACTCATCAAAATAGACCACACTTAGTCTTTTCATCTTTTAATTCTAACAATAGCTGACTCACTGCACGGTGATATTATTATTGTAGAAAAAAAAAGCAATGCATTTCCTTTCTTTCTTTTAGAGAAAGCGGTGATGATTGATTGAGAAGAAACCAGCAGAGGTTTTATTTTCATTTTATTTTGTGGCTTGCTTTAAAAAAATTTAGGTGCTGACTTCATTTCGAATTTGCCATTAAGCTTTATCCTTGCTGCACGGTAATCCCAATGCTAATGCATTTCATTTCAAGGGCATTATATGCATTTTTCTTATTTCTCTATTGCATTTTAATTGATTCACGCAAATGAAAAGCATACTTCATTTTTCTTTAGACTCACACGCACCCTTAATTTCATTTGTTGAAGTGCACACGGGATTCACTTTTAGGAGTGTGCGGTGATGGTTGTTATGTCCAGCAAGAGAGAGAGCTCCACGGGTTTTTCTTTTTTTTTTTATATTATTATCTTCAAGCTTGAACCGAGAATGAGGGAGAAACGGTGCAGCTCCACAGCCTTAAATGCATGTCTTTGAAAGTTTATTCCAAGCTGCATTGTGCGTTTTAGTTTTAAGTGTTGCATTTGAATAGGATATCATATGTTTCTTTATTATTTCCTGCATTCTAATTAGTTCACACAATTTGTTTTAGGACTATTCAGTTTACTGTTTTCATTCACTTTAATTTTTTCAATTATGTTCGGTTGTGTTTAATTTTCATTTTAATTTATTTTATTTTTTTATCAAAAAAAAAAACTTTTCAAAACCCCCCCACTACGTGTTTGATCCGAGACTGAACCCAAATTGGTCCTTGAGAGACGACCTAGGAGTCACTTCCTAGTCTATACTGCATTCTTTTATGCACAACTTTTGTGGGAGGTGCGACCCTCTCATCAAAATGGCGCCGTTGCCGGGGACCAATGGTTCGGTCTTAGGTCTTCTTGTTGTGTTTGTGTGTGTTGTGTTTTGTCTTGTGTTGTGTTGTGATGTGATGTTCTGTTTTGTGTGTGCGTGTTGCATGTATAAATGTGTTGTGTTTTATTTGTTTCGTAATTTGTAGTATTTTTCTCTTTCCATGTCTACCTATTCTGATTTCGTGAATACTGCTTGTTTTGCTAGTGCCCTTGATTATGATTCTCCTTCTGCATGTTACTCTGATTGTAATTCATATTCTGCTGATTTCTATGTTGAGAACAATATGACTCATCCTCTAATTTCTGAGAGTGCTCTTTGTGAGCCGGTTTCACCTCTGGACTGATACATTTGTTGCCTAAGTTTCATGGTTTTGCAGGAGAATGCCCACACAGACATTTGAAGGAGCTCCACATCATGTGCTCTTCAATGAAGCCTTCAGATGTCCCTCTTGATTACATTTTCTTGAGCGCATTTCCGCATTCATTACAAGGAGCAGCTAAGAATTGGAAAGACTCTCTTCCTCTGAGATCCGTTACTGATTGGGGATATCTTGAGCATCAGTTTCTGAGCAAATTTTCCCTTGTGCAATATGTTTACAGCAACGGTCTTGGATGGAATGACCCTACCTTAGAATGGTATAATGCTCCACAGCATCATTATCAAGAACCACCATTCCAGAGTACTTGTATGCCTCCACCAGTCCAGCAATACCAAAGTCAGCAATATGATGCTCCTGCCCAAATAGCTCCTCAACCTTCTACTTCTGAGCCTACATTGCAGGAGTTGTTGGAGCAGATGACCATGCAGAACCTTTAGTTTCAGCAAGAGAACATGCAGTTCCAACAAGAAATAGGAGCTGACATTCAGAGTATGACTGATCAGATAGGGCAGATGGCCACTCAACTCACTGAGGAATAGTCTCAAGATTCAGAGTTACCATTTCAGACTGTTCAGATTCCAGATGATGATGATAGTGGCATCAACATAGAAGATGGGGAGAAGAGTCATGAGCTTACTACTGCGCCACATACTTTCCCACCTTCAGATGGTCCCACTCTTGCACCTGAGGAGACCGAGAAAGATTTTGAGGACCAGGCAGGTATGAGCAACATTTTTGAGAAAGGTAGACCATCATCATCTTCCACCACTCTTTCAATCTTCAGGGAAGTGGAGGTAAACATACCTAAATTTGATTATGTTGATGATTATGTTGTTGATGATTATGTTGATGACTATATTGTTGATGAGCATGCTTTTCATTTCCACCCTTTGCATGATGAGAAACAACTTTTGTCATCCTATCTGAATACTTCTTATCTATGCATTGAACATGAATCTGAGCATGTTGTTGATATTGTTTCTAAATTTGAAATTGATTCATGTTCTGAGGATGTATCTGAGGTTCAGTGGTATAATTTGGGTGTCATACCCCTGCATGTTATTTCTTTGGAACCACATTGCACTAACCCTATTGCAGGAGGTACAAATGAATTTGACCAACATGCACCCATGCTGGAAGACAAAGGTGCCAACATTCACGAAAGTTTCAACATCAACAGGCACCTGCTGAACCTGCTCATCAACAATCTTTGCTTCTTAGATCCAGCTGTGGATGATATCTCCCTGCTAGATCAAATCTGGAGGATGAAGCAATTCTTCCTCAAAATTTCCTTGCTGGATCCTATGGTGGAAGACATCTCCCTGTAAGTCCAAAATTGGCAACTGCCACCATGATCAGGGGAGTTTTCCTTTTTCTCTTCTCCCCCTTTCCCTACTTTTATTGCACTTGTCCATGATCTGTTGACTGTTTTGATTTCTGATCTTATGCTTATGACACATTGAGGACACTGTGTAGTTTAAGTGTGGTCTATTGGGGGAGATTTTTATTTTTCTTTGTTAGTTTTTGTTTTCCGTGTTAAATTTTTTCTTTTCTAGGTTATTTTTGTCGTGTCTTGTATACAGTTGTGCATGATTCTCTTCATTTCTGAACTTTGTTTGGGTTGTAGACTTATCATTTCCTTCACTTCATTGATACTCTGAGATGTTGGATTCCTTGCTTTTCTCTGCTTGGAAGATGATTATGATTTTTGAGAGTTGAATTGATTGTGACAGAATTACCTTGTGTGAGATTTGAGCCACTTTATGTTCTTTCTTGTGTGTGATACGTCTCTTGATTGCTTGCACATATGCCTTGGCCTGACTCTTGTTGATAATTCTTGATTGATATGCATGTTTGGAAGTGATAAAGGCAGTTTTGTTTTTTTGAGCCTCTCTAGCCAAATAAGCCTACCTTGTTCTAAACCTTTGATAACCCCTTTTGAGCCTATATTTTTCCTATTTCTTGTTTTGAAGCTCATACACTAGCCTTAAGTAAAAACCATGATTACCTTAACCCTAGGGAATTTTGGAGCTTTGGAAGTGTTTTGGGAACAAGTGTGGTCCTCTTGGGGATTCATATGAATTGGCTAGTTGGTTCCTCTTCTTGTTTTGTTTTGGTAAATATATGTGTATCTTGTCTTTTACAATTTTGTTTTGAAAAGAGGGAAAATAAAAGAGACAGGATGAAAAAAAAAGTAGAGAAAAATGAGAAAAATAAAAAAATTTTGTGAATAATGGAGTCAAGAAGAGGATTGAATTAGAGGTTTTGGGTGTGAGTTGACTGTGTTTACACTTGTTCCCCATTGCTCCTCTATTTCTTTTGGTTTGTAACTTCTCATCCATATTTATCCTCCCTTGTCCTTGGCCCCATTACACCCATAAAAGACCTTTTGATTTGAACATGCATGTGTTTGAGTGTTGATATTAGAGGCTTGCCAAGTCTGTTGTCGCTTGCTTTCTTGAGTGCATTGAGTGACATTGATTTACCCTAAACACTTGAGAGAAACACTGATAGTGCATCTGTGAGGTTTTGTTACTTTTGATTCACCTCTTGAGCTGATTAATCATTTTTTCATGTCTTGAATTGCTTGGATGATTTCATGAGTATCTGCTTTCTCTGATTCATTCTGTGTTGGAATTGTCTACTTCTTTTCTTTGTCCAGATTTCTTGAGGAATGTGTAATTCTGTTTGTTTCCTTGTGAGTCTTATTTTCTGTGTGTCGATGTTGTGTCACCTTCTTAAAAGTCCTTTGAACTATTCCCTGATTTGCGTCTTGATTTTGCCCAGGAGTGCAAAAGACTAAGTGTGGTCTATTTTGATGAACCAATATTTTCCTCACTTCACTTAGTTTAATGTGCTAGAATTAGTCGGGGAATTATGCTTAAACGTCCGGTATTTTCCTGTTTTTCCTAATTGTGCTTAATTTGATCGGAAATTCTTATTTTAACTAATTTGAATTATCTGAGCTTATTATTTTGCATTATTAATTACAGGAAAATTTTGGATAACTTTTTGGGACATTTGAAAGCTAAATGAGAAATGGCAATTGAGCCCAATGCATCTTAGTCATTTCAATTTTCGCACAGTGCTGCGTGAATGTTGTGTCAACTTGTGTGTCCTCGTTTGAGTTCAATTCTTATCCGTTTTCCATGCAATTTTTTTTCATAGTTTCGTATGGATGTCTATTTTCACGTATGGTTTTTATTTTGTTCAGATTCGTTTTGTGCTGTTCCCAGTAAATTGTTTTACTCCCCTATGTCAGTCTAGTGCTTACTGTTTGAGTGATTTCTAATCTGTTTGCATTTGCTTGCTGTTGGGTACTTGTGGTGGCTAGGAATTGATAATTGGACAGTGTTAAAACCTCCCAACACTCTTAAACAAGGAATCCAATAGCTTGGGAGGCACTCACGGCCTTTAGCAATACGTTTTGGAGGAAGCACATAAAAGAGGGGCCACCACTTTGAAGCTTACGTGAAAATGGAAAGAAGCAATTGTTAGAATGAAAGAGGAGTTGGCACACATGAGGGAGTAGCTGCCACGTGAAAGAAGAGAGGATCCATGGCCAATTTAGGGATTCTTATGAGTTGGCTAGTTGGTTCCTCTTCTTGTTTTGCTTTTGTAAATATATGTGTATCTTGTCTTTTACAGTTTTGTCTTGAAAAGAAAGAAAAGAAAAGAGACAGGATGGAAAAAAAAATGAAAAAAATGAATGAAAAAAAAAATTTGTGAAAAAAAAAAAAATTCCCCGGCAACGGCGCCATTTTGATGAGAGGGTCGCACCTCCCAACAAAAGTTGTGCATAAAAGAATGCAGTATAGTGCTAGGACATGACTCCTAGGTCGTCTCTCGAGGACCAAATTTGGTTCAAGTCTCAGGTCAAACACGCAGGGGGGTTTTGTGAAAGATTGTGAATGCAATTGACGAAATTAAAGACGAGATTTAAATACAACCGAATACAATTGGAAACATCAAGGTAAATGAAAATATTAAATCGAACAATCTTGAACCGCACAACAGCCAGTTAATTAAATTTGACTTAGAAAAAAAAATAAAATGGATGAGCTAATAAAATGAAATAAAACCAAACAAACTAGTGACTAAAAACACATGAAATAGCTAACCTATAAGATCAAATGTTCTATGTTAGCCTTGGACGCATTAAATGCATAAACTAATTAAATGCATAAACCATAATCAGCTAAAATGAGACTTCAAATTGAATGCAATCTATTTATCATGTTGATGTGCAACGCATCAAGCACCCTGTAGCAATGGGATCACCTCGCTTTTAAATTAAAGGACATAGAACACTCTTGCTCCAATGTTAAATGTTCATTCTCAAATGACCGTGTGTTTTATCCTCCAAGAAAGTGCTCCCAATCATCTTGGCACGTCCCATCCCCCTTGACTACCACCTACTTTACTTCTCATTCCATATATTAAAAGCAATCTCTTTTCTTCCATTCTTCCAGTAGTCGTGGCCCAAAATACCATGACACCTACTGCTCATGGACGTGACAATCACCGTGCCTTCTTCTCGTGTGCATACCACTCACACTAATGTGTTGCTGCTTCTTCCCATCTCCACGTTTCGCGCTATTATTTGAAGAAAGAAAAACTCAATTCACGCTGTTCTATTCACGCTGCTTCTTCCCATCTCCACGTCACACCTTTCAGCCCAGATTTGGATGCTCCTAGCATTTCATCACCGAATGCACTTCTGCAGCCGTGACCCCACACCTTTCACCTAATCAATTCTTCCTTCCTCAAAGAAAAGTGGTCCCAGCTCACATTCTGCTGCCAAGTAATTGCATGTCCCATCATCCTATACTTTATCCTAATCCACTCTTCTTATTCTCTGAATAAAGATAAAAACACCATCCACCTACTACTTCAACCAGCATTCCAGCAGCCGTGCATACCACTTCTCTCCCTCTCGGCTACTATTCTTTTTTGAAAAGTGAATAAAAAAAAACGTTCCAGCCCCCTTCTCTTGAGCTGCTGCTGTGCTTCCAAATGAGTCACCACTTAACTTCTCTTCCAACTCAACACGCACACCTTTGTTGCTCTCCGTATAGTGCAACACTGGACCATTCACCTCGTGCACACCAGCCAGCCGTGACACCTCATGTGTCAATCAATGCTTCCAGCTCCAAGCATAAAGCTCCTTCAGCAAAAATGAGAAAGGCCGTGTGCATCCGTTCAAAAACCGTGAAAGGAAGGAAGCTTCTGGAATCAATGCTTCACCTACGTGCTGCTTTCTCTGCTTAATCACCACTCCTTTTTCATCAATCGGCACTCTTTTTCTCAACCATGCGCGAGCTTCTTTCCCAACAAAATAAAATCAACTTTGTTTAAAAGCATTTAAATATACTACTCCAGATTCCCATCCAGAGGCCGTAGCATCTCTTTTTAAATGAATGAAAACCCAACACTAAATGAAAGATTGCGTTGCACTAAATCAGCCATCACACACACTATGAATCACGTTTTCATACTCCAAGAAGAAGAGAATTGTGTTCTTCATTCATTATCATAACAGTGTTTCAAATGCCAGGAATTCAAAAACCAGAGCCTCCCAAAACAAGAGCCGAGAGAGTCCCCCCGTAAAATGGCAAGTGGCGGCTTATCCTAAAGGCCGTGGTCCACACAAAAGAAAAACCCTAGGTCCAAGTCACTAATCTCTACTTTTGGGCTTAATCTATTTTACCAAAAATTGACCCAAAATGTAAGAGTCGATACAAAAATTCTAAACTACTGAATTACAATTTATTTAATTCTAAAATGTCTGTGTGGAGAGTCTTGAATTTATTTGGCATTCTTCCTGATGTCCCAAAATGTATTTCCGAAATTTTCCTGCACTTCAAAAATGCACTTAATCAGCTCAGAAAATCCAAATTAGCACAATTACAAATTTCTGACCAAATTAAGCAGAATTCGGAAAACGGGGAAATAACAAACAATTAAACACAATTCCCTGGTTTATTTAAGTGCAATAAACTAAATATAATTCAAGAAATAACGACTCATCAAAATAGACCACACTTAGTCTTTTGCAGTCTTGGGCAAAACCAAAACGAAAACCAGGGAACTACTCAAACATCAGGAAGCTGACACAAACTCGAAATACAAACAACAAAGAGTCCAAAACAGAAACACAGTTGCACAATTCTCACAAAATTCTGGACGGTAAAAGGTATAGGCAGAATCCCACATAGAGTTAATGAAAGCAAATACTCAAAGAATCATCCAAACAGTTCAATACAAGGAAAACATTCAATCCGTTCAAGAGATGAATCAAAAGCAACAGAGCCTCACAGATGCACACAATCGGTGTTTCTCTCAAGTGTTTAAGGTAAATCACTGTCACTCAATGCACTCAAGAAAGCAATCACAAACAGACTTGGCAAGCCTCTAATATCAACACTTAAGCACATACGCATGTTCAAATCAAAAGGTCTTTTCATGGTTGTAATGGGGCCAAGGACAAGGGAGGATATATCTGGATAAGAAGCTACAAACCATAAGGAATAGAGGAGCAATGGGGAACAAGTGTAAACACATTCAAACACACCCACAACCTCTAATTCCATCCTCTTCTTGACTCCATTATTATTATTTTTTTTTCATTTTTCACTGTTTTTCTGCTTTTTTTTTTCATCTTGTCTCTTTTTTTTTTTACTCTATTCAGCACACAATTTCAAGAGACAAGATACACCACATATTTACCAAAACAAAACAAGAAGAGGAACCAACTAGCCAATTCATCAAAACCCCCAGGGAGACCACACTTGTTCCCAAAACACTTCCAAAGCTCCAAAATTCCCTAAGGTTAAGGTAATCATGGTTTTTTCACTTAGGGCTAGTGTATGAGCATTCGAAATAAAGAAATGGGGGAAAGTATAGGCTCAAAAAGGGTTTTCAAAAGGATTAGAACAAGGTGAGCTTATTTGACTAGAGAGGTTCAAGAACAAAACTACCTTTATCACTTCCAAACATGCATATCAATCAAGAATTATCAACAAGATCATGGACAAGTGCAATAAAAGTAGGGAAAGGGGGAGAAGAGAAAAAGAAAACTCCCCTGATCATGGTGGCAGTTGCCAATTTTGGACTTTCAGGGAGATGTCTTCCACCACAGTATCCAGCAAGAAGGTTTTGAGGATGAACTGCTTTATCCTCCAGATTTGATCTAGCAGGGAGATATCATCCACAACTGGATCTAAGAAGCAAAGATTGTTGATGAGCAGGTTCAGCTGGTGCCTATTGATCTTGAAGCTTTTGTCAGTGTTAGCACCTTTATTTTCCACTGTGGGTGTTTGTCTATCAAATTCATGTGTACCTCCTGCAACATGGTTAGTGCGATGTGTCTCCAAAGAAATGATATGCAGGGGTATAACACCCAATCCCAGTGTAACAGGCTGAACAACAGATATACTCTCAGACATGAATCAATTTCAAATTCAAAAGCAATATCAAAAACAGACTCAGATTCATGTTCAGTGCATGGAGAATAAACATTTGGATGTGATAACAAAAAGTGGTTCTCATCATGCAGAGAAGGACAATTAAGAACAGACTCATCAACAATATAATCATCAACACACCTATCAACATCATGATCATGCATAGCACAATCATCAACAGAATAATCAATTTGAGGTATGTTTACCTCCACTTCCCTAAAGATTGGAATAGTTGTGGAGGATGAAAATGGTCTACCTGGCTTAAAATTGCTGCTTATTGATGAATCATTATTTTCTTCTCTTCACTTAGTTTATTGTACCAGAATTAATCAGGGAATTGTGCTTAATTATTCAGTATTTTTCTGTTTTTGCTAATTGTGTTTAATTTGACCAGAAATTCTTATTTTAATTAATTTGAATTAATTGAGTTAATTATTTGCATTAGTAATTGCAGGAAAATTTTGGAAATATAATTTGGGACATTTAAAAGTTAAAAGAGATGACAATTGGACCCAAAGGTGAAGGTTTATTTTTGAACTGCAAACACAAGACTTTATTTTGGAGAATGCATTTGATATTCATGGCTGGATTCATTTTCGGATTATTAAGAAAAGACACATTCAATTGAATAAGTGGCACACATCCACGTCCTTAAGTAGCTGCCACACTAAGCCACGGACATCAAAAGGACTTCGGCAATTAAGAAGTGAATTTTCCAAGCAGCCACCACTTTGTTCATAGTTCACGGGAGAAGCTCATGTTGAATTTTATTGATTTAATATTGAGTTATTGGAAATGGTGTCACGGCACATTTATTTTGTAAGCAATGTTTTGACATAATGGAGTGGCCACCACTTTGAAAGGTTACGTAAAAATGGAGAATTACAAATGCAAAGTTCAAACACGTGACCACATGGACAAACCTTTTGGCAAATACCAAAGCATATAATGTAAATGGAGGGGACCACGTTTTGAAAGCTCATGACCAAAAAGAAAACATCACTCGTCAATTTACATGAAGTATTTGGAATTTTCTTCCTTTAAGACACCAAGGGACCACCACAATCAAAGTGCAGCCACGGTTTTCTCAAATTGAAAGGCAACCCCTTATGTGCACAATTCACGTTAGCAAACTTGAAGTGAAATGATGGAGGGACCATATTGCATTCCACACTTGCAACTCATTTCTTTCATCAATTAACAAGTGAAGATAGTTGGCTGCTACAAGCACTCACGGCTGGAGAGGGATTTCACGAAATCAGCAGCAAGGAGAAGTTTTCACCTTCCAACACCTTCACGCAACACTTGAAGATGACCGTCCAGCCTTTGAGAGGAAGCAAGTCCAGCAACTTGAAGCAATTCTCATACAGCAGCAGCATCCATCCAACAAAGAGAGACACGTCCAAGAAGCAGCACTCATGCAGATTGGCTGGAAAGAATGCATTGATGAAGGAGCTGGAATGAGAGGGCAACAACACGTCCAGCACGTTGGCAGCAGCATGGTGATTCATGGAAGTTGATCTAGAGGCATGGCACTTCACGTAGCCGCACCAGTCATGTCCAGCAGTAGAAGCAAGAACACGGACAGCAGCTTGGAAGCATGGAGGCTATGGCTGATTGGAGAAGAAGAGCATCCAGCTTTGAGCAACCACCGAGAGCTGGGAAGTGTGGAAGCTGCCAACGAGAATCATCTTATCCCAGTAGCCATCTTCAACACAGTCCAGCAGTGGTGATTACACACGGCCAGCAGTACAACATCTTGAAGCCACTACCGGATGAGAGGAAGTGTCACGACTGCACCTAGGAAGCTTCACGGTCCAGCTGAGTGGAAGAATGGCACGGTGATTGGGAGTTTCTGCACTCACGGTCTTGGGCTGGAAGGAAGAGCACACGCTGCTTGTCACGACAAGTCACCACGGGTGATGAATTCTGAATTGGAAGCTCCATCCACAAGCTTGGAGGGGTGCGGCAGTTGAAGGGCTTCGTCAGCGTGTTGAATTAAGAGGAGAAAGGAGGTGCTTGGAGAAATTAAAAGGCTTTAATTGGAGGAGCACACATGGAAGCAACACTTTGATGTGGCAGCAGCCTTGGTGTGCTACGTCCAGCAGCAAGGTAAAGAAGAAGCAACAGTGTTGTTTTGGAAGTGCACACGTGAAGGAAAAAGCAGATTCAGTGGTGGAACATATATGAAAGCTAAAAGTTCACGGACCCAAAATTTGCAAGGGACAACATGCTGAAAATAAGAGATGTCACGGGAGGAAGTTGAAGTTCAGATTTTGGTTATAAAAGTGCAATGGCAGCAGAGAAGGAGAGGGGGAGGAGGATTAGAGTTTTAGGAGTAGTTTAGGATAGCTGAGAAGAGGCTCTCGCCTCTTCCTCTTTCTCTTCCGTTCTCTGAATTTTCATTTCAAACAGTGCAATCGTAGTTTTAATTTCTGAAGCAGTGTGTCACCTTTGCTCGTTCATTTTTAGTTGTATTGTTCAAGAATTTTAATTTAAGTGTTGAAAGCTATGATGAATTTCATTTCCAGTTAAATGTTTTTATCTGTTAAGTTTATCGTTCATGATTTTCTACACTGTTAAATTCTGTCATTGCGTTTTACCGTTTGTTTTATTTTCAGACGTTTTCTGATTTTTACCATCTTTTACCGTTCAGTTTTACCGTTGTTAAAATTTATTTCAGTGTTTTTAATTCTGTTTTATTTAATTTCCAATTTCCAATTTAATTTTACCGCATTCAACCAAAACACCAAAAACACCCCCCCCCCTTCGTGTGTAAAAAAATCAGAGACTGAACCGACACAAATTGGTCCTTGAGAGACGACCTAGGAGTCACTTCCTAGTTATACTGCATTCTTTTATGCACAAACTTTTGTGAGCGGTGCGACCCGTTCATCACTTATACCTGCCTGGTCCTCAAAATCTTCATAAGTCTCCGCATGTGCAAGAGTAGAGACATCTGAAGGTGGGAAAGTATGTGGCGCAGTAGTAAGCTCATAACTCTGCTCCCCATCTTCTATGTGGATGACACTAACATCATCAGGAATCAGCACAGTCTGAAATGGTAACTCTGAATCTTGAGACTGTTCCTCAGTGAGTTGAGTGTCCATCTGCCCTATCTGATCAGTCATACTCTGAATGGCAGCTCCTATTTCTTCCTCGAACTGCATGTTCTCTTGCTGAAACTGAAGGTTATGCATGGTCATCTGCTCCAACAACTCCTGCAATGTAGGCTCAGAAGTAGAAGGCTGAGGAGCTATTTGGGCAGGAGCATCATATTGCTGACTTTGGTATTGCTGAACTGGTGGAGGCATACAAGTACTCTAGAATGGTGGTTCTTGATAATGATGTTGTGGAGCATTATACCATTCCAAGGTAGGGTCATTCCATCCAAGACCGTTGCTGTAAACATATTGCACAAGGGAAAATTTGCTCAGAAACTGATGCTCAAGATATCCCCAATCGGTAACGGATCTCAGAGGAAGAGAGTCTTTCCAATCCTTAGCTGCTCCTTGTAATGAATGCGGAAATGCGCTCAAGAAAATGTAATCAAGAGGGACATCTGGAGGCTTCATTGAAGAGCACATGATGTGGAGCTCCTCCAAATGTCTGTGTGGCATGAAACTTAGGCAGCAAATGTATCAGTCCAGGGGTGAGATCGCAATGAAGATCATCCTCCTTAAGTGAAACAGGCTCACAAAGAGCACTCTCAGAAATTAGAGGATGAGTCATATTGTTCTCAACATATACATCAGCAGAATATGAATTACAATCAGAGTAACATGCAGAAGGAGAATCATAATCAGAGGCACTAGCAAAACAAGCAGTATTCACGAAATCAAAATAGGTAGACATGGAAAAAGAAGAATACTAAAAATCACGAAACAAATAAAACACAACACATTTATACATGCAACACGCACACACAAAACAGAACATCACATCACATCACATCACATCACAACACAAGACAAAACACAACAGACACAAACACAACAAAAACCTAAGACCGAACCATTGGTCCCCGGCAGCGGCGCCATTTTGATGGGAGGGTCGCACCTCCCAACAAAAGTTGTGCATGAAAGAATGCAGTATAGTGCTAGGACATGACTCCTAGGTCGTCTCTCGAGGACCAAATTTGGTTCAAGTCTCAGGTCAAACACGCTGGGGGGGTTTGTGAAAGATTGTGAATGCAATTGACGAAATTAAAGACGCGATTTAAATACAACCGAATACAATTGGAAACATCAAGGTAAATGAAAATATTAAATCAAACAATCTTGAACCGCACAACAGCCATTTAATTAAATTTGACTTAGAAAAAAAAAATAAAATGGATGAGCTAATAAAAGGAAATAAAACCAAACAAACTAGTGACTAAAAACACATGAAATAGCTAACCTATAAGATCAAATGTTCTATGTTAGCCTTGGACGCATTAAATGCATAAACTAATTAAATGCATAAACCATAATCAGCTAAAATGAGACTTCAAATTGAATGCAATCTATTTATCATGTTGATGTGCAACGCATCAAGCACCCTGTAGCAATGGGATCACCTCGCTTTTAAATTAAAGGACATAGAACACTGTTGCTCCAATGTTAAATGTTCATTCTCAAATGACCGTGTGTTTTATCCTCCAAGAAAGTGCTCCCAATCATCTTGGCACGTCCCATCCCCCTTGACTACCACCTACTTTACTTCTCATTCCATATATTAAAAGCAATCTCTTTTCTTCCATTCTTCCAGTAGCCGTGGCCCAAAATACCGTGACACCTACTGCTCATGGACGTGACAATCACCGTGCCTTCTTCTCGTGTGCGTACCACTCACACTAATGTGTTGCTGCTTCTTCCCATCTCCACGTTTCGCGCTATTATTTGAAGAAAGAAAAACTCAATTCACGCTGTTCTATTCACGCTGCTTCTTCCCATCTCCACGTCACACCTTTCAGCCCAGATTTGGATGCTCCTAGCATTTCATCACCGAATGCACTTCTGCAGCCGTGACCCCACACCTTTCACCTAATCAATTCTTCCTTCCTCAAAGAAAAGTGGTCCCAGCTCACATTCTGCTGCCAAGTAATTGCATGTCCCATCATCCTATACTTTATCCTAATCCACTCTTCTTATTCTCTGAATAAAGATAAAAACACCATCCACCTACTACTTCAACCAGCATTCCAGCAGCCGTGCATACCACTTCTCTCCCTCTCGGCTACTATTCTTTTTTGAAAAGTGAATAAAAAAAAAACGTTCCAGCCCCCTTCTCTTGAGCTGCTGCTGTGCTTCCAAATGAGTCACCACTTAACTTCTCTTCCAGCTCAACACGCACACCTTTGTTGCTCTCCGTATAGTGCAACACTGGACCATTCACCTCGTGCACACCAGCCAGCCGTGACACCTCATGTGTCAATCAATGCTTCCAGCTCCAAGCATAAAGCTCCTCCAGCAAAAATGAGAAAGGCCGTGTGCATCCGTTCAAAAACCGTGAAAGGAAGGAAGCTTCTGGAATCAATGCTTCACCTACGTGCTGCTTTCTCTGCTTAATCACCACTCCTTTTTCATTAATCGGCACTCTTTTTCTCAACCATGCGCGAGCTTCTTTCCCAACAAAATAAAATCAACTTTGTTTAAAAGCATTTAAATATACTACTCCAGATTCCCATCCAGGGGCCGTAGCATCTCTTTTTAAATGAATGAAAACCCAACACTAAATGAAAGAATGCGTTGCACTAAATCAGCTATCACACACACTATGAATCACGTTTTCATACTCCAAGAAGAAGAGAATTGTGTTCTTCATTCATTATCATAACATTGTTTCAAATGCCAGGAATTCAAAAACCAGAGCCTCCCAAAACAAGAGCCGAGAGAGTCCCCCCGTAAAATGGCAAGTGGCGGCTTAACCTAAAGGCCGTGTGTCTCCACTTTAATGAGGGTGGTGGTCCACACAAAAGAAAAACCCTAGGTCCAAGTCACTAATCTCTACTTTTGGGCTTAATCTACTTTACCAAAAATTGACCCAAAATGTAAAAGTCGATACAAAAATTCTAAACTACTGAATTACAATTTAATTAATTCTAAAATGTCTGTGTGGAGAGTCTTGAATTTATTTGACATTCTTCCTGATGTCCCAAAATGTATTTCCGAAATTTTCCTGCACTTCAAAAATGCACTTAATCAGCTCAGAAAATCCAAATTAGCGCAATTACCAATTTCCGACCAAATTAAGCAGAATTCGGAAAACGGGGAAATAACAAACAATTAAACACAATTCCCTGGTTTATTTAAGTGCAATAAACTAAATATAATTCAAGAAATAACGACTCATCAATAATTGATGAGAGGGTCGCACCTCCCAACAAAAGTTGTGCATAAAAGAATGCAGTATAGACTAGGAAGTGACTCCTAGGTCGTCTCTCAAGGACCGAATGATTCGCGGTTCAGTTTTAGATCTTTTCTACGAAAAGGGTGGTTTGAAAGTTTGTTGTTGTGGACAAAAGAAATAAATTGCAGTAAAAATAAATTAAAACAGTGAAAATCGACACAGTAAAAAAAACGCAGTACAAAAAGTAAAAACGCAGACGCAGATTTCATCAGATTGCTCGGTACAGAAAACTTAAGATTGCTGAGATCACAAAACGAAATTTCAGGAGATGCAGAAAATGTAAATTCAAAGCATAAAACAGTTGCAGGAATTGGAAATTCAGAAAATAGTAGATTGAATCGCAGTAGAAGCAGAAACGAAATTTTTGCAGTAAAATAGTAAGAAATGAAAATTGAAGTGCATCGGAGAAATTGAAATGTTTGAATAGCAGAGTGAAAGAAACATCAACAGAACATTAAAAGATCATTAAAATCGCAGAAAGCATTCAACATCATAAATTAAAATTGTGGTAGAAATTAAAACAGAAACAGACCTGGAAGTTCATCAGCGGAAATGAGTTTAAACTGGAAATTTAACTGGAGTCCATTACAGAAAAGAAGAAATTACAGTACACATCAAACGAGAATTCTAACACTGGAAATTACAGTAAACACTATCACTGGAAATGGAAAACAAACCCAAACCTCCCCAAGGGGGGAGGGGGAAAAATTACTCAGAACACAGAACTAGGAAGCCTCTTCCCTACTCCTACTCCTACTGCCTACCGGAATCTGTCTACTACCTCTACTGGAATCCTACTCACTCTACCCTACACTCCATTTCTCCCCCGGAACTACACTACTCCTACCCTACTAAAAACTCCCCTCTGGACCGTGAAAGCTTCTTACTTGTGCACCTCCATACTCTCCAAGCACACACCTGCTGGACCACTTCATTTTTGGATGCTCCACGCTTCTGCTCTGGACGTGTGTGTGGAGTGGGCTGGACCGTGAATGAAGCCCGTGATCCAGCACCTTTCTTCAGGCCAAAAGGGAAATGAGCCCCTCCATGAACGTGCAAATCGTGACATCTTTTCTTTGGTTGTGGCCGTGAGAACCTCCCAAGCTGCTACCCAAGCCATGCACGAAACTTAAAGTCCAATAGGGAACGTTGAGTCTAGCCTGCTTCGTGATGTCCAGTCCAAGAATCAGCACATATTCTTTTTGAAGCTCTACGTTGCAGCCCTCACCATGTGTTTCCTAAATATTTCTTTCCTTGCTGGACCTGCTTAATGAACCAAGGCTTCTATTTCCCCAAGCACACCTCCTAAACTGCTGTCCGCGTGTGGAAGCAACCCGTGTGCTTGCTCTAGCTTGCTAAAAAAAATGAATTGTTCTTCCTCCTGCTTTGGGCCGTGTTACTTCTTTTTCTTCCAGCACCACTTTTTAGCTTCTCCAATCAAGCCCATCTCCACATGTGCATCCACTTCTTCCAGTATTTTCTCCTAGCAATTCACCGTGACAGCACCCTCTTGCCTTCATCTCCACGCTCTACATCTTTTTCTGCTGCCTCCAGCTCAACGTGTGCACACCGCCAGCTTCTTCCGTGGTGCTTTACTCTCCAGCCAGGTCGTGACCGAGAGCTCTTTTTGCTGGACAACACTGCTACTTGCTGTCCGTGTGTGCCACTTCTCCACAAAGCTAAATGAAAACAACTAATTGAAAAGAGATATGCAATCGTGCTACACTTTCTTCAAAAACTCCAGCTGGTCCTTTTTACTGCTGGCCGTGTGCTTTTCAAAGAAAGAAAATAATATCCTCCAAAAAGATAAGAAAACCGTGAGCTCCACTTCCTTTGTTCGCGTGTTCCTTCACTGAACATAAGCACCGCTTCTTTATTGGAAGAAAGGAAGAGAAGCTTCTCATCCCTCCTGCTTCACAAAATGAATGCCATGTGTAATGCTATCTTCCAAAAACCGTGAGCTGCACTTGCACGTGGCCCCCTCCATTATGCTTCACGGCTTACTGCATTCTCCTAAGCCAAAGAGAAATTCTCCAATCCTAGGTGGCGCGGCTCCCACTTTGATTCCATCCAAAACATGTGATGTTTGCTGCCACAATGAATGTGCCGTGACACCACTTTCATTAACTCTATAAAATTCACCTTAGCATTTTGCAATCCCATGTGAACGTGTGCATACTGGATGCAACAAGCTGGACCAAGGCCGCGACAATTGCTTAAAATATGTGGCAGCTCATTTCCAGCATAAATGCACTTCATTTCTTCAATCTTCTGGATGTGCAGTTTTGTTCAACTCAACAATTTGGACCTCCTTGCAACCAATTAAGATTCAAGAACCACATTTAATTTCTTTTTGTGGCCATGAGATGCATTCTCCAATGATAAATTCCAGCCACCACAAGTACTAAACAGCAAGCAAACAATGCAAACATATTAGAACACTCAAACAGTAATCACTGGACTGACATAGGGGAGTAAAACAATTACTGGAAACAGTACAAAATGAATTTGAACAAAGTAAAAACTATATGTTAAAATAGACATCCAGACGAAACTATGAAAAAACATTGCATGGAAAACGGATAAGAATTGAACTCAAACGAAGACACACAAGTTGACACAACATTCACGCGGCAGCCAGCGAAAATAAAAATGGCTAAGATTCATTGGCTCAATTTCCATTTCTCATTTAGCTTTCTAATGTCACAAAAAGTTATCCAAAATTTTCCCGTAATTAATAATGCAAAATAATAAGCTCAGATAATTCAAATTAGTTAAAATAAGAATTTCCGATCAAATTAAGCACAATTAGGAAAAACAGGAAAATACCGGACGTTTAAGCATAATTCCCCGACTAATTCTAGCACATTAAACTAAGTGAAGTGAGGAAAATATTGGTTCATCAGTTCTGTTATGGCTATTGTTGTTGTTGTTGAGGTATTGGTGTTGGATTTTACTAAGATTTTTTATTGTGGTGTTAGTTGTTATGGTTGTGGTTGCTCTTCTACCACTATAACCACACTAGATTCCCCCATTTGAAAGGGTTTGTCTCCAGGCCAAGCCATTAGGTTCAGAACATGAAACTTTGAAAATCTCCTTAGTTATGACATCTGCTATGTCCAACAAGTATCCTTTTTTGATGTAGTATATGAATTGGGCTTAAGCAAAGGTGAAACTAGGTACATGGGAGGTAGGGGTCACCTTAGAAGTCAGAAAGGTGATCCATATTTATGATAGTTTTCATGCTTTCCCTTTGGAAGACTTTGAGGTTGTCCAGACCTCCCTAGCTTAGTGTCACTCCTCTTATGAAATCCTTGAACAGTTCCCCTTCCTCATTGGATTTATTTCTAGTGAGCTACAAGAATCCTTGATATTTTTTGAATATGCATTTCTCAGTTTTCTCCAACTAAAGTAAATCATCAATTGAACTTTTAAATTCATTCAGCACCTCATTACTCCCATTCAAACAACTAAAGTTAAATGAATCTGAACTTTTGGTTCAATGTTATAGCATATAACAACTAATAAGATGCCTCATTTGAAAGGCTTAGACATCTTTTCCTGCTTGTGTAAGTAGTTTGATGTTTAGCCATGCTAGAATTGGGTTAATATATTTCAGTTACCATTTAAGTATACAAAAACATAAAACTCTAGCTAGTGGCTTTAATTAAATGACACAACTTACATTGCCCCTCATAATGCACAATGCCCCTGTATTAAAATTTATCATTAGTTTTTAAAATATAGTGGCAAGGCAATTATTATCTTAGTTTTGTTTGAAGTTTTTATGTGAATAAATGCACACCAAGTTAAATAATAGAAATTGGACAATTGTTCTGCACTCAAGAAAAGTAGATAAATGCATATAGTTCCAGAGACTGCAAAACCCTTTGTCCACTTGATTAGTATGCCATAATCAATAGATGTATGCTTCACAAGAAATGAAAAACTGAATCCAATCTCTTTCTTTCTTCTCAGTGAGACATGAAACCTACTATCCTCCTTTGACATCAAACAACTCCTACAATGAAACTCAGCATGTGTTTGATGAGAAAAAATAATTTGACAGGCCTAATCTTTAGGGACTTGAGCAACCCAGATCTATCAGACCAATTTAGACTACTTTACCTAATCTTATAGGCTAAACAGAAAAGACGTAGGAGTGACATCTTAACTTGAGCAAAATTTCACCACCTTTTCATTTCACCTTTACTCATCATCAACCTCAATTTGTTCTGCACATGACCTTTCAATATGAATATTAACTCACATATTTAGAAATCTATAAGGAATCATCCACAACATATTTCATTTAGGGTGCTGCTTCCATTTTTGAGAATCATAATTACATGTTTGTTGTTTTATTCTGCTATGATATGTGTTTATTTTTTTGTTGAAATTTTATTTTGACTTTGATACAAGTGCTGATATGGTTAGAAAGTGTGGGGTACCTCATTGGGAAGGCTTAAAGTGTTGTATAGTGAAGCAAAAGATCTATCAGAAACTGAAGCAACGTATGTTTACTCCTGAGATTTCCCCTGTGTTGTTTTCTTTATTCCTTGTGTGTATGGTGTGGTTGTCCTGTGTCTGGTGTGATTTCTTAAGAAGAAAACATAAATAATGAAAATACTGGAGAATTTATTTTTCATTCCAAATACTTAAGTTAAAGATGAAAGAGTAAAATTGTAAATCTAAGAAAAAAAATGCTAGTCTTATTGAGACATACTCCTGTACAATACAAGTGATCCTTTCCTTCTTCTGATTATACCATAATAAGCATTTTCCATCTGGTTGTCTTCTGTTCAAAAAAATTAGAAGGAAGAATTTATTAGTTTATATATAAGAGTCTCTTTCATCAGTTTCTATAGTCTAAATTGGATTGTATTTAGAACGATTATTCCCATATGGAAGAAGTTGCCTCCACTTTGTATTTGAATGATGATTATTTTTTGGGATATAATGTGATGGGCAATCCATTCTGTGGAAGAGCAAAGACACCATATTGAATCCCATTTTTTGCACCAACGGTAGACCACCTGCATAGCAATAACAGCAACTACCCTTAGAATCATTCAAAATATTCTAATTTTGGAATATGTCTCCCATTAGAGAGCTTGATATGATCTTAATGTTCTTTCTTGGTTATTGGTACCCTCAATACCCAACACTGATAACAACTGTTGTCACATAAATACCCATTGTCCCTACCACCACTCCTATAGTTAAAATATGTTCCAACTTCAACACTCTAAAATATGTTCCAACTTCAACACTCTAAATTTTCTTCTTCATTCCAAATTGTATATAACCTAAGTAGAACTGGATAAATGTTTGTTGTGCTTAGTTATTCATTTGCATCTGTTACTTAGTGGAGGAAATGTTTTTAATATGTTTCCCATTGATATAAAAGGATTTGAAATTGACTTTATTACTTTATTATAAATTAATATGTGATGTTGTTTCTTTTGTAGTGTCACTTGGTACCTGCAATCCAGTATACAACAAGCTTATTTTGACAATCAACCAAAGCTCCTAGTAAGACCTCAACCAATAAATAATTGTACTTTTGCAAATGTATGCTTTTGCAATTGTATGTAACATATTATGAGGGTTATTTAGTTCTTTAAATGTTGATTTTTTGAATTAAAATTATTTAGCTAAACAACTAAACACATCAACCACTATCTACCCTAATTTGTTTTTTCTTTAACTATGTTTGGTTGTAGTTAAAGTTTTAGCTTAACGTTGTAGGTTGACCAATAATGTACATAGTGATTAATATAAAACACTAATATTGTACATAGTGATTTACATGTACAAAACAAGTAGTAAGATAGAGACATGTTGAAAACCATTTTAAGATAGAGAGAAGATGACCTAAATTAATTTAGGTTATTCTTTAGGAAGCCATTTGATAGGGTACGTGTCATAATATAGAGACGTGTATTAACCATTGGCTAATTGTTATTGTAATTGATTTATGTATAAAACATGGATCATGCTCCACCAAATCGTGCATGGATGTATGATAGGTATCATAGAGGAAGAGGTGCTTTGAAAGAGTCTTTTGTATTAGTTGTTGAAGAGTTTATAACTAAAGCTTGTGAACAAGAACGTTATCGCAGAGATGGGGGTCTTCGATGTCCATGCTTAAAGTGCGATTGTACAAAGATTCTGAACGAAAGAGTTGTCAGGGTTCACCTCTACAAGGTGGGTTTCAAGCTTAATTATTTCATTTAGGAGGATCATAGGGAAAGAATGCCAGAAGATGATGTAGAGAATCATGAAAGTTGAATGGGTGTAGAGACAGAAGGTGGTCCAATTAACCAATTTTTGACAATGGAAGACAGGGTGCATGATGCTCTTAGGCAAAATGAGTCGTGCCAAGCAACTACTTCAGATAACATTGAAGAGGCTTCGAATGAAGATACATAAAGGTTTTATAATCTTTTGTTGGATGCAAACCAGTCGTTGTATGAAGGAGCATCAGACTCGAAATTATCAATGTGAGTCAGGTTATTAGCTTGCAAGTTAAATTGGAATATCCCTAACCAATGCTTAGATTTTATTGCAAAAATGGTTATGGATGGAACACCCATCAAATCAGGTTTGCCTAAAACATACTACGATGCAAAAAAGTGTGTATCAAAGTTGGGATTACAATCACAGAGGATTGATTGTTGTGTGGATGCTTGCATGCTCTTCTATGATAATGAATATGGTAAGAATGATAGCGTGTTGCTTGAATGCAAATTTTGTGGAAAGCCAAGATATCAACCACGTAACACAGGAGCAACAACTACAAAAGAAGTTCCTGTGAAATCAATGTTCTATTTTTCATTAATTCCTGTACTACAAAAGAATGTATGCCTTAACACAAACTACAGGACATATGACATGGCACTAACAGAACAGGTCGACGAATGGTGTTTTGTGTCATCCATGTGATGGAGAGGCTTGGAAGCACTTTGATAGTGTATATCCTAACTTTGGTATCGAGCCACACAATGTACGACTCGGTTTATGCTCTAACGGTTTTAACCCACACGTACAGGCATCAAATATATCATATTCATGTTAGCCAGTTATTGTCACCCTTTACAATCTTCCTCTAGAAATCTGCATGTCTAAACCTTACATGTTCTTGACATGTCTCATTCCCAGGCCATTCAATCCAAAGGTTGGCATAGACATTTACTTAGAGCCCTTGATAGACGAATTGAAGAAGTTGTGGACGGGTGTGATAACATATGATATTTCTAGGAAACAAAACTTTATTTTGAGGGCCTTGTTGATGTGGACAATTAATGATTTTCCTTCTTATGGTATGTTGTCCGGCTAGAGCACTCATGGTAAATTGGCATGTCCATATTGCATGGAGCATATAAAGGCTTTTAGATTATATCATGGGCCAAAATATTCGTGGTTTGATTCCCATCAGAGGTTTTTACCGAATGACCATGCCTTTAGGAGGAATATGAATGCTTTCAAGAAGGGGGAAGTGGAGATGGATGATGCACCACCATATCTGACAAAAGCAGAAGTTTGGAATAAAATCAATGGTTATCCTAAAATAACTGAAAATGGTGCACGGAGAATTGATGAATACGGTGAGTGGCATAATTGGACGAAAAGAAGCATATTTTAGGATCTACCCTATTGGAAGGATAATTTGTTAAGGCATAATCTTGATTTCATGCACATAGAAAAAAGTTTCTTTGACAACATCTTCAATACTGTGATGAATGCTACGGGAAAGACAAAAGACAATGAAAAGGAACAAATGGATATAGCTTTGTACTGTAGACGAAAAGATTTGGAGCTAAAAAGTCATAACAATGGAAACATGTACAAGCCAAAAACAAATTATACACTTTTAGCAGATCAAACAAAACAAATGTGTCATTGGGTAAAAGATCTTAGGATGCCTGACAAATATTCTTCTAACTTGTCAAGGTGTGTTGATGTGAATAGGGGAAAGCTCATTGGGATGAAAAGCCATGACTGCCATGTGTTTCTGGAATGCTTACTTCCTATAGCGTTTAGTTTTTTACCGGCTCATGTTCTCAATCCCATTACAAAGATAAGTCATTTCTTCAGAGATTTGCATTCTACAACATTGAACGAGGATGACCTAGTGAAGATGGAAGAAAAGATTCCAATCATTCTGTGCAAGATGGAGAGAATATTTCCTCCCTCATTCTTTGATTCTATGGAACATCTCCCTATCCATCTTCCATATGAGGCAAGACTTGGTGGACCAGTCCACTATAGGTGGATGTACCCATTTGAAAGGTGACAATATGACATTTTATTGTTCAATTTACTTGGCATAATTCAAAAATCCTAACATGTCACTTTCGTAATTGTAGGTTCATGGGATATGTTAAACGCTCGTTTAAGAATAAAGCTAGGTTTGAAGGATCTATTTGTGCATCATACTTGCACAGAGAGACAACTCATTTTTGTTCCCACTATTTCAAAAACTTCATGTTAACACCACAAAGCAGTAGAAATGAAGTAGACATTGAAACAGAAAGCCTTACGACAACATTATCAGTGTTTGACCAACCTGGTGTCATTCTAGGAAGGAATCAACTCATTGGTTAAGTGATGAAAAATTGAGATCAACTCATCTTCATGTTTTGATCAATTGCAATGAAGTTCAACCTTACCTTGAGTAAGCCTCCTAAATCAATTATATTTCCCAAATATTTCTTATTGATATATTTAATTGTCTTTGATCCAATCTCGTCATACATGTCGACAGCTCATTCTTACATACCTATCAACTATCTGAGTCAAACAGTTCGACATACATACATGCTAATTTCCCTTTGTGGTTCAGGAAAAAAGTACGACTTCCAATCATTCTTACTCATTCATTTATTCCTTAATTATTTAATGATTACATTATATAGTTTCATATCCTTTCTAAATGTAGGTTCATGAAGAGCCTTTAAGTGTCAGGAACCAACATCTTAGAGATTTATCACTTTTTCCTTTAAGGTGTGTAAAGGAATGACACACCTTCTTTACTAATGGATACAAATTTCATACCCATGTATGGAGTCAGGGCAAGAGGACAATAAATAGTGGGGTTCATGTTAAAGGGCTAACAGAAGGAGGTCAAGATGATTTCTATGGTGTCATTAAACACTGAAAAGAAAATTGTATTATTTTATTGCGATTGGGTTGATCCATCGAGAGTAGGTACAAGGGTGGATTCAAAGTATGGCATTGTGGATATTCAAATGGATAAAAGATTTTGGTTGTTTGAGCCTTTTATAATTGCACATAATGTACAACAAGTTTATTATGTACCATATCCTACATCACACACGGACAAAAGAGGTTGGTGTGTTGCGATATAGACGAAGCCTAGAGGACGCATTGATTCTAATGATGTAGAAATCGATGTGCCATACCAAGTGGAGGAAATGTCACATGTTAATGATGTCATTGAAGTTGAAGAAGTTGTCTGATTACAAGATGTCGAAGTTGGTCTTGAACAAGTGGACCCCAACAACTGGACAACATTATAAATGAAGCAAAAATAAATGAAGAACACGCCCTAACTCTATTCAATGATGACAATGAAGATGAATTTCAAAGTTCTAGCATTGAATAGAGTTAGGGTGTGTTCTTCATTTATTTTTGCTTCATTTATAATGCTGTCCAGTTTAGAAATGTAGGATTCCAATATAGGATTCAATTATATTTGCTTGAAGTTCATTATGACCAAATATTTCTATCAATCCCATCGATTATTTTCACTCCACATACATCTACACCTACCTCTCTTCCATCTCCATTACAAGGGCCTAGCTTGACACCCACTCCATACCAAGTGCCTACTAATGAAATGACATCACTCTCTCCCAATGTTGGTTCTAACCTATCAACTCCCACAAATATTGCACCATCACCTGGTACAGTGGATGCAGATCCACATTCCAGTTCACCCAATAATGATGAGGAAGAATGTTCCAACAGTCGTACAGTGATTACACCCATTGGAGGAGGGTACCAAAAAACTTTAAGTCAATTAATATATATACACAATTCATTGTTGTATTATTCTAATGTTTGAGTTTAATTTTGGTTTAGGTTTTATCCTACAAGAACTGCATCGAAGGCAATCACAATCATCATTAAACAACAGTTTGATGAGCCATGGCTAACATGGAGACAAATCCCTAAGGAAACTAGAGATGTTTTCTTTGACCGATTTAAGGTACACACTTCTCAACAACTATCATACACTAAACTAGTTATCCTTAGACCACATGTATATGTTATAAAGATTTAAACACTTTTATTATTATTCAAACCTATTCTTTTTAATATAACAGAGAAAGGTTTCTTGGAAGCCTGAAGATGAGGAAAAGGTCAAAAACAACTTTCACACCAAGGCATCTCATAGGCTCTCAGAGATATATAAAAACTCTAGAACTCTAGGAAAAAAACCTGATTGGATGCCACTTTATAGACGAAAGTGTGAAACAACTAAGAAGAATCGAACATCTGAAAAAGGTGGTTGTTTACACACTGGAGGATTTATTAGCGTGCATGAACATGCTATTCGTTTGGTATGTAACTTGTACATTTTATTTCTTAAATTTGTAATCATAAACTTATATATGGATAAATCCGTATATAATAATAGCTATGATACAATTATATACGGATTTTTGCCCGTATTTAATTCGTATAGAACCAAGTATTATATACAGATTTTTGGCTTTATATACAGAATTTTGATAAGTGTGAAAAAAAAGTTGTTTTTATACTTACAAATGATCTCAATCTTCTAATTATTCATGTTATTACTCAGTGAAATGTTGTAGTAGGAAGTAGATTGTTATGTAAATTATTATAAGGAAAAGATGTATAATTGGGAGTCTGTCAGCCAATTCTCACATAGCACAACCCAAAATTCGTATTGCCAGGAAACGAAAATTCGCATAGCGCACCAATACTTGTGCGTTGTGCGAATAACATCAGTTGAGAGGCAGTAGTTACAAGAAATTCGCATAGCACACACACACCTGTGCGCTGAGCGAATTAATGAAGTTAAGTGGCTTTAAAAGATGTGACAAAAAGGAGAAACATTCGGCTGACAGAAGTTTCGGACAAAAGAAAGAAACAAAAACATCTCAGGAACTTTCGAAGACTACTTCAAGGCATCAGGACACCATTTTTGCAAGGGATTGCTTCAAATGTGTACATTTTAGATGACTAGGAGTAGTTAAATTTCTCTTTTGTTTGGATTGGATGTAATGAACTCACTGTGATGTAATTTTCCTGCTCAATATATCGTTGTTCGTTCATATGCTCTATCAAAGAATCATCCAAACAATTCAGTACAAGGAAAGCAGTCAATCAGTTCAAGAGATGAATCAACACCAACAGAGCCTCACAGATGCACACAATCAGTGTTTCTCTCAAGTGTTTAAGGTAAATCAATGTCACTCAATGCACTCAAGAAAGCAAACAACAACAGACTTGGCAAGCCTCTAATATCAACACTCAAACACATATGCATGTTCAAATCAAAAGGTCTTTTCATGGTTGTAATGGGGCCAAGGACAAGGGAGGATATATCTGGATAAGAAATTACAAACCATAAGGAACAGAGGAGCAATGGGGAACAAGTGTAAACACATTCAAACACACCCACAACCTCTAATTCCATCCTCTTCTTGACTCCATTATTCACAATTATTCACATTTTTTTTTTAATTTTTCAGCTCTCTTTTTTTTCATCCTGTCTCTTTTCTTTTCTCTATTCAGCACACAATTTCAAGAGACAAGATACACCACATATTTACAAAAACAAAACAAGCAGAGGAACTAACTAGCCAACTCATCAGAATCCCCAAGAAGACCACACTTGTTCCCAAAACACTTCCAAAGCTCCAAAATTCCCTAAGGTTAAGGTAATCATGGTTTTTCACTTAGGGCTAGTGTATGAGCATTCAAAATAAAGAAATGGGGGAAAGTATAGGCTCAAAAAGGGTTTTCAAAGGATTAAAACAAGGTAAGCTTATTTGGCTAGAGAGGCTCAAGAACAAAATTGCCTTTATCACTTCCAAACATGCATATCAATCAAGAACTATCAACAAGAGTCAAGCCAAGGCATATGCGCAAGCAATCAAGAGACATATCACACACAAGAAAGAACATAAAGTGGCTCAAATCTCACACAGTGTAATTCTGTCACAATCAATTCAACTCTCAAACATCATGATCATCTTCCAAGCAAAGAAAAGCAAGGAATCCAACATCTCAGAGTATCAATGAAGTGAAGGAAAACTGACAACCTAACCCCAATCCAGAATTTACGAAAAGCGTGCAAAACTGTACACAAGACACAACAAACTACATAAAAACCGAAACATGAACAAAGAAACAACCTCCCCTAATAGACCACACTTAAACGACACAATGTCCTCAGTGTGTCACAATCAGTAGATCAAACAATCAGAACAATCATCAGAGATCGACCAAGTGCAATAAAAGTGAGGAGGGAAGGAGAAAAGAAACTCCCTGAGTCAGATGGGAGGGTAGGTGGGGTGGACCAAAGACGTCTCCTCCACCACTACATCCACTAAAGAAGGGTTGCTGAGGAAAGGCTTCAGTCTATGCCCGTTCACCTTGAAGCTTTTAGCTGTAGATGGACCTTGGATCTCTACTGCACCATAAGGATAAACATTAGTCACAACAAAAGGTCCAGTCCATTTTGATCTCAACTTACCACCCATGAGGCCCAGCCTAGAGTTATACAACAAAACCTGTTGGCCAACCTCGAAGTCCTTTCTAACAATAGAACTATCATGAAACTTCTTTGTCCTTTCCTTGTAGAACTTCGAGTTCTCATATGCCTCCAATCGGATCTCATCCAATTCATTCAGTTGCAACTTTCTTTCCTCTCCAGCTTGGTCCATGGAGAAGTTGCAAATCTTCACAGCCCAATATGCCCGATGCTCAATCTCGACCGGTAGGTGACATGCTTTTCCGAAGACAACCCGGTAGGGAGACATCCCTATCGGTGCTTTGTAAGCTGTCCTGTGAGCCCAAAGAGCATCGTCCAACCTATTGCTCCAATCTTTCCTGTTGGGCTGGACAATCTTCTCCAAAATCCTCTTAATCTCCCTGTTGGAGATCTCAGCCTGCCCATTTGTTTGGGGGTGGTAAGGTGTAGAAACTTTGTGCGTCACCCCATATTTCTTGAGCAAAGCTTGCATGGATCTGTTGCAAAAATGGGTTCCCTGATCACTAACAATTGCTCTAGGCACTCCAAACCTGCAAAAGAGGTGAGATCTAACAAAATCTACAACAACCCGAGCATCATTAGTCCTGGTGGCTCTAGCTTCCACCCATTTTGAAACATAATCCACAGCAAGGAGAATATAAGAGAAACCAAAAGAAACAGGAAAAGGACCCATGAAATCTATACCCCATACATCAAACACCTCACAGAACAACATAGGTTGTTGAGGCATCTCTTGTCTCTGTGAAATTGATCCTCCTGCTCTCTGACAAGGCTCACAAGTGCTGCAGATCTTCTCCGCATCTTTGAAGATGGAAGGCCAATAAAAACCACAGTCCAGCACCCTGCGAGCTGTTCTCTGTATCCCCAGATGACCACCAGGTGAGGAGGCATGACAAAACTGCAGGACCGAGTTAATCTCATGGTCCGGAATGCATCTCCTAGTAACCTGGTCACTGCACAACTTCCACAGATATGGGTCATCCCAAACATAATACTTAGCATCACTCTTAATTTTAGCAATCTGAGCACGTGATGCTAAGGGAGGAAAAATAGAAGCAACCAAATAATTTACAATGTGTGCAAACCAAGGAGTGGGGTGAGAGTAAGAAATCATCAACAAACTCTCGTCAGGAAAGGTATCCTGTATGGGCAACACATCAGCTTCATTCCCAACTTTTTCAATCCGGCTTAGGTGGTCTGCAACCAAATTTCGTGCTCCACTCCGGTCTTCAATTTGCAAGTCAAACTCCTGGAGCAGTAGCATCCACCTGATCAATCTAGGCTTTGACTCCGCCTTTTTCAACAGAAACTTTAGAGCTGCATGGTCAGCATACACAATAACAGGTGATCCAAGCAAATATGACCTAAACTTATCAAGGGCAAAAACAATTGCCAACAACTCCTTTTCAGTGGTGGTATAATTTGCCTGGGCAACATCCAAAGTGCGTGAAGCATAGTAGATCACTCTCGGCAGCTTGTCAATTTTCTGTGTCAAGACAGCCCCTAATGCATAATTAGACGCATCACACATGAGCTCAAATGGGGCTGTCCAATCTGGTGCCTGAATGATAGGGGCGGTAGTCAAAGCTTCCTTCAGGCAATCAAACGCCTGCTTGCATCTGTCATAAAAAGAAAAGTCAATATCTTTCTGCAGCAGTCTGGACAAGGGAAGCGCCTTCTTGCTGAAATCTTTGATGAAGCGCCTGTAGAAACCTGCATGTCCAAGAAAAGATCGCACCTCTCGCACGCAAGAGGGGTAAGGCAACTGCGAAATCACAGATATCTTAGCAGGGTCTACCTCTATTCCCTTTTCAGAAATGATATGCCCTAGAACCAAACCTTGTCCAACCATGAAGTGACATTTCTCAAAATTGAGAACAAGGTTTGTTTCTATGCATCTTTTCAAAACTTTTTCCAGACTGTCTAAACATGCATCAAAGGAGGATCCATACACAGTAAAATCATCCATAAACACCTCTATGCAATTCTCAAGAAAGTCACTAAAAATGCTAAGCATGCACCGCTGGAAGGTACCAGGGGCGTTGCATAGACCAAAGGGCATCCTCCTATAGGCAAAAGTGCCAAAGGAGCAGGTGAATGTGGTTTTTTCTTGATCCTCAGGAGCAATATTTATTTGAAAGTAACCAGAAAAACCATCAAGAAAACAATAATGAGATTTACTTGTCAGGCGCTCCAACATCTGATCAATGAATGGCAGGGGGAAATGATCTTTCCTGGTTGCTTGGTTGAGCCTCCTATAGTCAATGCAGACTCTCCAACTGTTCTGCACTCTAGTCGGGATAAGCTCATCTCTCTCATTTTTCACCACAGTGAGGCCAGTTTTCTTGGGCACAACATGGATGGGGCTAACCCACTGACTGTCTGAAATAGGGTAGATGATCCCAGCTTGCAAAAGCTTGGTCACCTCCTTCTTGATGACGTCCATGATCACGGGGTTTTGCCTTCTTTGTGGCTGTCTCACTGGCCTTGCCCCATCTTCCAAAAGAATTCTATGCATGCATGTGGATGGGCTAATACCAAGTATGTCAGCCAAACTCACCCCAATGGCCTTCTTGTGCTTCCTCAACACACCAAGCAACTTCTCCTCTTGAACAGAATCAAGGGAGGTGGAAATGATCACCGGTTTCTTCTCATCATCCTCCAAGTACACGTACTTGAGGTTATCTGGGAGCTGTTTCAACTCAAGAGTAGGTGCCTGCAAGTCAGATTCATTTGTACTTCCTACAGAGTGGTTAGTGCATTCTGACTCCAAAGAATTCACAGGTAAAGGCGGAACACCTATCTCATCAAGCTCCAAATCCATATCCATTTCAATTACATTATCAACATCATCCATATCAAAAACATCATCAACATCATGGATATCAAAATTCTCTTCAAAATCAACCTCATTCTCAAATTCAGATTCAATGCATGCATGTAGAGAAGATAGAAAAGAATGCTCTTTCTTATGCAAAGAATCAAAATCATCAACAACATATCTATCAATAATGTCATCCAATGCATCGATCCTAAACAGAGAATGGTCCTCAGCTGGAAATTTCATTGCATCAAGGATATTAAAATGAACAACAATATCAGCAAATTCCATAGACAAAGTTCCAGCATACACATCAATCTTAGTTCGGGCAGTTTTCAAGAATGGCCTGCCTAAGATAATGGGAGCGGATCCATGAGAGAATCCCTCCTCCATTTCCAAAACATAAAAGTCAGCAGGAAAAATCAATTCACCAACCCTAACCAAGACATCCTCTATGAAACCTGCTGGGTGGGTAACACTCCTATTGGCCAACTGAATGACCACACCCGTGGTTTGCAAAGGACCAAGAGACAAAGATGCATATATAGACAAAGGCATGACATTAACAGAAGCACCCAAATCAAGCATGGCATTCTCAAATTTATTGTTTCCAATCACACAAGGAATGCAAAATATACCTGGGTCCTTGCACTTTTCAGGGATGTGCGGGACCGACTTACCAATAAGCGCAGATACATTCCTTCCCATGCTTATCCTCTCATTTCCCTTCATCTTCCTCTTGTGTGTGCACAGCTCCTTCAAGAATTTGGCATACTTCGGTATCTGCTTGATGGCATCAAGTAGAGGTATGTTCACCTCTACCTTCCTGAAGGTCTCCAAAATTTCCTTATCCACCTCTTCCATCTTTTTGCTAGGAAGTGCCCGTGAAGGAAATGGTAGAGGGATAGGTCGGTCAACCAATGGAGAAGGTGCGGCAGCGGTGGTGGTGGAAGAGGGAGAAGATCCACCAGAAGAAGAACCCCCGGCTGGAGAAGAAGATTCACCCACCTCAAATGCCTTGCTCGGACCGTCATGGTCGTTCTTTCTAGGACAAGTAGCAGGCATGGGTGTAGGTGTAGAAGAGGGCTCTGAAGGCACAAAAATCTGCTTCCCTGATCTAAGGGTTATGGCACTCACATTCCTTGGGTTCTGCACAGTCTGGGATGGTAACTTATCCGAATTCTGAGACTGCGCCTGGTTTATCTGAGTAGCCATCTGACCCATCTGGTTAGTGAGACTCTGTATGGAAGCTCTAGTCTCCTGCTGAAATTGCATGTTATCCTTCTGAAACTGCAGGTTTTGCATAGTCATCTGTCTCACTAACTCTTCCAATGAAGGTTCAGACGAAGTGGAAGGGTGGGCAGCTGGTTGGGCAGGTGCCTCTTGCTGTTGTTGTTGCCTCTGGTGTTGTTGCATAGGTGGAGGCACATATCTGTTAGGTGCTCCAGCATTCTGGAAAGGTGGTGCCTACTGTTGATGCTGTGGCGCATTGTTCCATCTCAGATTGGGGTGATTCCTCTACCCTGGGTTGCACCTGTTGCTAGATAAGTCATGATTTTGCTGTTGTTGCTGCCTGTTGTTGTAGATGTTCGTAGCATAAGCCTGAGGCGCATCAGAGGCAGCACATTGCTGCAAAGAAGGACAAGCATCTGTATAGTGGTCACTAGAAGGACAAATAGCACATAGGCGTGCAACAGATGCAGATGGAGCTGCAGATCTCTGGTTGGTAGTCAACCGTGTCACCAACTTCGTAAGAGAGTCAATCTTTCCTTCCAACTTGCTTTCAACAGCTGATAAAGACTGGGCAACAACATCATGTACGCCCCTCACCACAATGGCATCATTCCTGGTGCTAAACTGCTGGGAGTTGGAGGCCATCTTCTCAATCAATTGCCTGGCCTCAGCAGGTGTGGTGTCTCCAATAGCTCCACCACTGGCAGCATCAATCATACCACGGTCCATGTTGTTCAAACCCTCATAGAAATACTGGACAAGGAGATGCTCAGGTATCTGATGGTGGGGACAACTAGCACAAAGTGTCTTGAATCTCTCCCAATACTCATATAAGTTCTCTCCACCAAGCTGCCTAATCCCAGTTATGTCCTTTCTGATAGCTGTGGTCCGGGCTGCTGGGAAAAATTTATCTAAGAACAGCCTCTTCAGATCATCCCAGCTAGTGACGGATCTAGGCGCCAAACCATATAACCAATCCTTAGCCACATTTTCCAATGAATGAGGGAATGCCTTCAAGAAGATGTGCTCTTCAGGAACATCATGTGGTTTCATACTAGAACAGACAATGTGGAATTCCTTCAAATGCTTATGAGGGCTCTCACCTGCAAGACCATGAAACTTTGGCAACAAATGGATCAGTCCAGTCTTGAGAACAAATGGAACGTCCTCATCAGGATATTGGATGCACAAGCTTTCGATATCGAAATCAGGTGTAGCCATCTCCCTAAAAGTCCTCTCGCGAGGTGGAGGTTGTGCCATATTGTTCTCAGTGTGAAAAACAACAGAATCAGAATCAGAATCACGTGCAGATGCAACAGATGCAGTAGATGCAGTATGCACAAAGTACTCAGCAGTGGGATGCACAGTATCCAATGGAACAGACTCAAAAACAGACTCTAAAGATAAATTTCTAGAATGCCTAGCTAACCTATGAAAAGTTCTATCAATCTCAGGATCAAAGGGTGGTATAGGCCCAGGATTTCCCCTAGTCATGCACTAAGTCACAACACCCTAAAATCATGAAACGATATCACAAAAATTTTGAACACACAAAACAACCTAAACAAACAAATCACACACACTCAAACATACAAGACAAAACACAACACACAAACAACACATTATCAACAGAAAAGACCTAAAACTGAACCGTTGGTCCCCGGCAACGGCGCCATTTTGATGAGAGGGTCGCACCTCCCAACAAAAGTTGCTTGCAAAATTAATGCAGTATAGAACTAGGAAGTGACTCCTAGGTCGTCTCTCAAGGACCAAATCGGGTTCAGTCTCAGATCAACATGTAGTGGGGGGGTTTTGAAAAGTTTGTGAATGCGGCTTGAAAATAAACTAAATTAAAACTGGGAATTAAACACAACCGAACATGAATAAAAACATTAAAATGGAAATTATAACAGATAAATACCCAAACACATTTCAAGCTGTAAACATGCAACACTCAAACTAAAACATTAAATGCACAATGTTGTAACCTAAACATAAAATAAATAATTTATCACAGAAACGGGAAAAAAAAATAAACGCTTCAAGTTGTAAAATAAACTTTGTTGTGAACCATCTTTTTCAAGACCGTGGCACCACTTTCTCCAAGACCAAGTGATTCGAGTGTGCCTTTCTCCAGCCAATGCATCAACCTTTTTCCAATCAATTATCACCATCACCCTGTGTGCATTTCTCTAGATTACGTGTACACCTATTCCTATTTCCAAGCTGGATGTACACGTTGCAGCAATTTCTTTCAAGCACCATTGCAGCAAAAATTGAAATGCTTTTCTCCAATTTAAATCTCCACACGTCCCATCAATTCACGTGGGCATCAAATGGCTCGGAAAGTACCACTTCACTTCTTCCTTCAATTAAAAATTCATTCTCCTTAATTCCATCCAGCCGCACCGCTTCTAGCTTTGCTCCCCTGCACTACCTCTCTTTCCAATCAATAAAGCTTCTCCAGCAAAAAAAAATAAAATAAAAAATGGCCGTGTGCATCCAAAACGTAACACCGATTGCTTTCTTCAATTTAGTATCAAATCCCAAAACCTTGCTGTTCCAGGACGTTCCATTTCTACTGCTTCCATCTCATTCTAATCTTCACACCACTCTCCTTCTTATAATCACTTCTTCATTTCTTGTGCTGCACGTTCAGCTACTCATCCGTGCACTCCCCTGCGTGACAGTGTGCCCCTTTCCTACTTTCCAGCCTAGACAATACTTCTTCAATGATGTGGCAATGCTAAAAAGAATGAATAAAAACCCTGCACTGCAATCCCATCCAGACCGTGTGCTTCCAGCCATCCTAGAAGAATTTCCAACTCCAAATGCCGTCCACTCTTGATTCCAACCATGTGCTTCTTTTCTCCATTTTCAATCTCCGCGTAAAAGAAATTTCAGTTCCTCTCTGTGATAGCCCTCCAATTCCCGTGAGCTGCTTGCTTTTCAGCCGTCACCGTTATCTCCCTCTTGGTCACTGCTCCAGCGGCTGGTTCAAGCACCTCTAGCACCGTTTGCTTCCAACAGTAACATTATTTAACTCTCAACGCTGTTGCAGCTTCTTCCACTCAACCAAACCGTACAGCAACTCTCGCACAAAGAAAGTAGAATTCTACTCACAAGCCAAGATGAAAATGATTCACCGAATGCACCTCACAAGTCCTGGAATTAGCGCATCTTCTTCCAAAATAAAGCCCACCATACAGTTTAATAATGAAGCACTATGAGCCAAAATGAAATTAAATGGCAACTTGAGAACGAAACTCATGCACAAGTCAAAGCAAAAAATTAAATTCCATAAAAGCTTCCTTCGCAACAGTGTTTTTCAGCCAAAGAAAAACGTTCCCTCCAAACCCAAAAACCGAGAGAAAAAAAAAATTCCAAAATGTGTGGCGGCTAGGGCTATTCAAGAGCTGTGGGTCACCTTTAATAAGGGTGGGGTCTGATAATGCTAAATTTTACCATATTTTAAGCATCAATTTAGTAGCAAAATCAACTCCTTTCTAATTTATAACTTGCTTAATCCTCTTCTTTTGTCTTGTTATTTTGAATAATTGTGTTTTTGGCTACTTTGATGTACTTTCATCAATAATCCCTTATTTTGTAGCTAAAAATGAGCTTGGAAGAGTCTCCAACAAATTATAGAACTGGACCAAGAAGTTAGCACGCAGAAACGCCATCAGCAGCGCAAGAACGCTCGTCGCAGATAGGGACGAGCGTCCAGAACTCAGAGAAATGGACGCTCGTCCAATGTGCACGCAAAGAGGACGCTCGTCCAAGATTTAGGACGTTCGTCCAGCAAAGAAAGAAAAGGACGCTCGTCCAGAGTGGAAGCAGGAGAGGAACGCTCGTTCAGAGAGCTGAAGTGAACGTTCGTCCAACTAGCAAGAGGACGCTCGTCCTGGAAACAAGAGGACGCTCGTCCAGCAGGACGCTCGTCCAGCAAGAGGACGCTCGTCCAGAAAGAGGACGCTCGTCCAATTTAGAAGTGTTCAGGACGATCGTCCAATTTCATTTCCAGAGAATTTTTGCGAGACGCTCGCGCCCGGGCGCGAAACAGAGAGGGCGCCCGGGCGCGACTTTTCGCCAGTTTTGATTTTTTACGAGAGCTTCGCGCCCGGGCGCGACTGACAGAGGGCGCCCGGGCGCGATTTTTACTGATGTGGCAGACAGCTTATTTAACCCTAAAACGCGAAGGGGAAAGCATCTTGGGCAGTCCAGACACGATTTCTCTCAATTGGAGCTCTTGGAGGCGAGCTAGGAGCTGTGGAAACAGTCCTTCTTCATCCTTGGGTCTTCTTCCTTCTCCCATTTCCACCATTGTTGTAAGCTTGGGCTCTCCATTCATGGAGAGCTAGTTTCATTATTGTTGGGGGATTGATGTAGCCACTGAAATCTTATGTAAAATACTATGTTTTGAATGAATTTATGCCTCTTTCATTGATTGTTAGTGTTTAATTCCTTTTCTTAATGCTTGTTGTGAAATTGCTACCCATTACATGATTTTAGGGTTTGCTTGATATTGGAAAATGTTGGGTAAATCTGGACTTGGATTAAACACCTAAAGGAAATAGTTTCTAGGGATAGAGCTAGGACTTTTGGTTGTCTTAAGATCTCAATTCTTAATGCAGAAATAATTGTTAGGTTTTCCAAGGAATTGGAGTCTAATAAGGAAGTCTAGGCTCTCTCTACCAAGGAATTGGGTTTGAGTAATTTAGTAGATTGACATTGGCATTTGAATGAAGAGGAAGTGATTTTCTATACATAAGAGTGAAGTAGGTGAAATCATACCCCCAACAATACCATTCCATATCATTTCTAATCTTTCCATTTCCAAGTGTTTGAGTATCTAAGATCACTTTTATTAATTATGTTTCATGTTTACTCTATTTGCACAAAAACACAAATTATGAAGCATTCTTTAGTCTAAGTTAGTTGGAAATTATACGATTGTTTGGTGACACGAGTCTCTTGGGAAACGATACCCGGTCTTACCGGTTTTATTACTTTGAACGATTTGGTACACTTGCCAAAGAGTTAACAAGTTTTTGGCGCCGTTGCCGGGGACTCGGTGTTAATACTATACTTTTGTGTGTTTCTAACCAACTTAGGCTTTATTCTTATATTCTTTTTACTGTGAATAATTTTTGTTTTCTTTTATTTTTTGGATAACTTGGTGCTCTAGTATTGTTGTCTCTAGTGTATGCAGGGCACAATCCATACTAGGAGCACAACATCATCTGAACCTCTCCTTTTAGACCCTGAAGTTGAGAAAACTGCCCGTAGAAACAACAGTAGAAGGAGAAGGCAAAACAGGGCTGCTAGAGAAACTTCTCTCATTCAAGAGATTCCTGAGCAACCATTCATACCTGTTTTTGATTAGGAAGGAGAAGATATGGCCGCCAATCCAAATGGTCATGGTGATGGCCAAGCTAGACGCACCTTGGAGGACTATTCTACATTCTCAGGGCCTCTTCACTTCAACAGCATTGCTAGGCCAAGAGTTAATGCTGCCAACATGGAGATGAAGCCTGCTCTCATCCATTTGGTGCAGAACAATCAGTTCCATGGCCTTTCTCATGAGAATCCGTACAATCATTTGGCCACCTTCCTGGAGATATGTAATACTGTGAAGATTCAGGATGTTCCTGATGAAGCTATAAGGCTGAGCCTGTTTCCATTCTCGTTGGGAGGAAACGCCAAGGTGTGGTTGAATTCTTTTCCAAAGAATAGCTTTACGGCATGGGAGGATGTGGTTGCCAAGTTCCTCAACAAATACTTCCCACAGTCAAAAGTAAATAAAGGAAAGCAGGAAATCTCTTCTTTTCAGCAAGATGATAGTGAAACTTTGAGTCAAGCATGGGATAGGTTCAAGGGATTACTACGAAAGACGCCCACTCATGGGTTTGATGAGCCTACCGTCCTGAATATGTTTTTGGGAGGCCTTAAATCCCAAACCAAATTAATGTTGGATGCCTCAGCTGGAGGAAACATCAGATGGAAGACACCGGAAGAAGCACATGAGCTGATAGAGAATATGGCTTCTAATGACAATGAAGTGCAAAATGAAAGAGCTCAACTCCAACAAAAAGGTGTTTTTCAACTACAATCTCAGGACGCCTTGTTAGCTCAAAACAAAATAATGACCCAACAACTCGAAGCTCTCATGAATAAACTCTCTCAACTTCCTAAGGAGCTCCAGAATGTTTCTCAAGCTCAACATCAAGGATGTGAGCTATGTGGTGGAGATCATGTAAAGGGTCAGTGTGCCATGCAAGCCAATTTCCAAGAGGTGAATTATATGGGTAATCAAGACCGTCAAGGTAACTACAACCAAGGATGGAAACCTCACCCAAGCATGGACCAAGGACAAGCTGGGCCATCAAATAGACCACCACAACAACAATATCAACAACATCCCTCTTTATTAGACAGGACCTCAAAGTTGGAGGATACTCTTCAGCAGTTTATGCAAGTGTCCATCTCCAACCATAAAAGCACGGAAGCTTCCATCAGGAATTTGGAGATACAAGTTGGCCAACTGGCCAAGAAGCTAGAGGAAAAGTCTAATAAGAGTTTTGGAGCCAATACTGAAACTAATCCGAAGGAAGAATGCAATGTAATCAGTACTAGAATAGGAAAGGTATTAGCTCAGAGAGAGATGGAGGAAAAAGCAAAGAAAGATTATGAGATGGAACAAGTTAGTGGAGAGAAAAAGAAAGAAGAGGGAGATGAGAGAAGAAAAGGAAAGAAAGTTGAGAAGCCTCTTCCCTACCCAAAAATCCCAGCTACTAAAGGAAAGGAGAAACAGTGGGCTCGGTTCAAGCAAATATTTGATCAACTTGAGATCACCATGCCATTGACCGAAGCACTGCAACAAATTCCTGCTTATGCGAAGTACATGAAGCAAATCCTCAGCAAGAAGAAATATTTAGATGAGGAAACAATTGAAGTACAGGGAAATTGTAGTGCCATCATGCAGAAGACTCTTCCTCCAAAATTTAAAGATCCGGGGAGTTTCACCATCCCGTGCACCATTGGAGACCATGATATAGGGAAGGCTCTCGTTGACTTGGGGGCTAGTATCAATCTGATGCCCCTATCTATGCTTAAGAAGATTGGTGGTCTTGAAGTCAAGCCTACAAAAATGATGCTGCAGCTGGCGGACAGATCCATCAAGTATCCGTATGGTGTCGTGGAAGATGTGGTGGTCAAAATAGATAAACTCCAATTCCCGGTGGATTTTGTAGTTATGGACATGGAAGAAGATGCAGAGATACCACTCATACTTGGAAGACCTTTCATGAAGACGGCAAAGGTTGTCATTCATGTGGAAGAAGGAACAGTGAAATTAAAGGACCAAGATGAGGAAGTAACCTTCAACGTCTTTGGAGTTGAGCAGCAAAATCATGAAAAAGAGACTAGTAGTGAAGCCACTGATGAAATTTTATCAATTACTAGTCTAACAGAGCAAGCTGCCAAGTTGGTCAAGAGGAGCCTCAGCTGTTTATCCCCAAGAGTAAAGAGAGAGGAAGAAGAAAAGGAAGAAGAACTAGTTCACCAAAATTCTGTGAAAGCAAGCGATGAGCCCAAACATGGCAAACCAGTGAAATTCAAGAATAGGTTATGGGTCATCAAGAACATCAAGATAAATGGAGTACTTGAGATCGAGGCTCCATATTCTAGGAGAGTCAAGTTGGTGACTAGGAAATTACTGAGAGGATGTTGGTGTCATGACAAGAATAGACACTGCAACATCAAGAATCAAACTTGAGCTTAATGATGTCAAGCTAATGACGTTAAACAAGCGCTTTTGGGAGGCAACCCAATTTTCTTACCCTTTTTACTAGTGTTTGTGTGATTTTTGTGTTATGTGCTTTAGTAGCTTATGTTTTGTATGTTTGTGTAATTTTGCATTCTTGTGATTTTTGAGTTGTGATGTTGTTTTTATGGTTTGTATAAGTGTATTAGGTTAGTTTTAGCTTGTTTGGTGTGTGAGTGCATTGAATGAAGGTCTAGAACAAAAACATCACATGGTGAGTGGCCAATTTTGCAGAAATCTGCATTATGCAGAAAACTGATATGGCGCCCAAGCGCCCCCTTCTGAGGGGCGCCCAAGCGCGAGCTACACGAGGGCCATCCTGCACCAACTTGACCGAGTGGCGCCCAAGCGCCTCCTGCTGATGGGCGCCCGTGCGCGCGCTGCACCAGTGGCCCCTGCACTCAACTGACTGAGTGGCGCCCAAGCGCCCCCTGCTGATGGGCGCCCGGGCGCGAGCTGTACCAGGGGAGTCAACGAAAAAAAAAAATTTTTTGGTTCTGCACTTTTGTTTTTCTTGATTTATGATTAGTTTCCCATTCTTTTGCACTCTTTCACACACTCCTTTTGTTGTGTTTTTAACCCTTTTTGTGTTGTGGTACCTTTGGGAAGCTTAATTCTAAGACTCCCCTCTTTGTTCATGTACTTTTGTGTTTGTTTGTTTTGGATTTCTTTGTCCTGTTCTTTGCTTTCTTTTGCAGATTTCTTTTAGTTTGTTTTATGGAATCTTTTCTTCAGTTGTTGACTATGGGATACTAATTTTGCCTTGAGCTTTCTTGTCCAGCATAACATTTTCCTTAGGAGTTTACAGGTTTGAAAACCACCAGTGGTCATCCTTTGAGGCATGCTTGAGCAGAGCAACATATGACTTGAAGATTTTTGCTGCTCGTGTAGCATGGCCTGGGGGCCAGGCCCCTACTGATGGGGGAGGTGGAGCAGTTGCAGAGTATAAGCTACTGTTGGAGGAAGATGTTTCAGATGAAAGTGAAGATAGTGTCCTACACTGCTGGAGTTGCAAAGAGTCCATTTTAAATCGGTTTTTCCGTTTTAATTTCAAGTTTTATTTACTTTCAGTATTTGTGTTTTTGGATTTCTTTTTGACTTGCCTAGTGGATAGTTCTTGTGCAATTGGTCTGGTGATTTGAGCGAATCATTTGTTATGCTTGAATTGAATACAAATCTGTTGTGCTTGCTCTTTATCCATGAGAATTGTTTTGAAAATCTGATTGAGATTATGTGGTTGATCTTGTTGAACAGAGATTGTGGTTGCTTGTATCTGTTTAGATAGATGCTTGGTTTTAATTGTGATCAATATTCTTGGCATGATGTTTATCAAACTCTGGAACCCTGAGTAAACCTGTGAGATGTTGTGCCTCAGAGTTTATTGTTGAGTGCTATCACTTTGAAATCACAGTTGATTTTGCCTGAGTTTCTCTATTTGAACTATTTGCTTGCTTGTTACAAATGATCAAGGCCATCTTGTTCTTCAACCTCTTCTACATTTTGAATCTAAAAGCCAATGCAATAACCTTTGAATCTTAAAGAAAACTTTCTCATTCCCAAAACCTTAAGCCTATTGAAAAATCCTTAACCTCCTTACCTTGAGTTGAGATGAACATATATGTTAGGATGAGGAGCATGGTTTAAGTTTGGGGGAGTTCTTCTTGTAAAAAGGGGAGCATTGAGAAAACAATAAGTTGAGTCAAAAAGAAAGAAAAAGAAGAAAGAAGAAGAAAAACAAAAAAAACATGAATTCAATGAAAAAGAGTTGGGAAATAGGTTGAGAAGTGGGTTATTCAAATTTGGAGAAAAAGAGATACTATGCTATATCATAAATTAAATTGTTTGGTCTCTTATCTCAAGGTGCTTTGTTGTCCAGAAAAACCAATTTTTCTTCTTAGCCCAGCCACAATACAAGCTTCAAAAAGTCCTTGTGATATAACTTGCATGTTAATGTGTTTGATATTGTTGAAATGAAAGGCAAAGTTGATTTGTGTAACATTGTGATATTTGAGAGTTAGACACACATCCTTATACACCATTGTGCTTGAGTGAAACACTTTCCTTGGTGAGGATTGGTTCCATGCACTCATTGAGAACAACTTGCCATGTTTGTTGATCTATCATTAGCATCTATCATGTGATTTTGAACTATTAGCACCATGATTGAAGTTTAGCTTGCTAAGACTATATTATCTCTTGAATGTGATTTCCAAGTTGAGCAAGCATGATTGATTTTTGTTTATTTGATTGAAAGTGTGCTTAAAGTTACTAGACCATTGTGCTTGAATTGTTTGCTAGGTGAAGTACTTTTGCTTGAGGACAAGCAAAGTTGTAAGTTTGGGGGTATTTGATAATGCTAAATTTTACCATATTTTAAGCATCAATTTAGTAGCAAAATCAACTCCTTTCTAATTTATAACTTGCTTAATCCTCTTCTTTTGTCTTGTTATTTTGAATAATTGTGTTTTTGGCTACTTTGATGTACTTTCATCAATAATCCCTTATTTTGTAGCTAAAAATGAGCTTGGAAGAGTCTCCAACAAATTATAGAACTGGACCAAGAAGTTAGCACGCAGAAACGCCATCAGCAGCGCAAGAACGCTCGTCGCAGATAGGGACGAGCGTCCAGAACTCAGAGAAATGGACGCTCGTCCAATGTGCACGCAAAGAGGACGCTCGTCCAAGATTTAGGACGTTCGTCCAGCAAAGAAAGAAAAGGACGCTCGTCCAGAGTGGAAGCAGGAGAGGAACGCTCGTTCAGAGAGCTGAAGTGAACGTTCGTCCAACTAGCAAGAGGACGCTCGTCCTGGAAACAAGAGGACGCTCGTCCAGCAGGACGCTCGTCCAGCAAGAGGACGCTCGTCCAGAAAGAGGACGCTCGTCCAATTTAGAAGTGTTCAGGACGATCGTCCAATTTCATTTCCAGAGAATTTTTGCGAGACGCTCGCGCCCGGGCGCGAAACAGAGAGGGCGCCCGGGCGCGACTTTTCGCCAGTTTTGATTTTTTACGAGAGCTTCGCGCCCGGGCGCGACTGACAGAGGGCGCCCGGGCGCGATTTTTACTGATGTGGCAGACAGCTTATTTAACCCTAAAACGCGAAGGGGAAAGCATCTTGGGCAGTCCAGACACGATTTCTCTCAATTGGAGCTCTTGGAGGCGAGCTAGGAGCTGTGGAAACAGTCCTTCTTCATCCTTGGGTCTTCTTCCTTCTCCCATTTCCACCATTGTTGTAAGCTTGGGCTCTCCATTCATGGAGAGCTAGTTTCATTATTGTTGGGGGATTGATGTAGCCACTGAAATCTTATGTAAAATACTATGTTTTGAATGAATTTATGCCTCTTTCATTGATTGTTAGTGTTTAATTCCTTTTCTTAATGCTTGTTGTGAAATTGCTACCCATTACATGATTTTAGGGTTTGCTTGATATTGGAAAATGTTGGGTAAATCTGGACTTGGATTAAACACCTAAAGGAAATAGTTTCTAGGGATAGAGCTAGGACTTTTGGTTGTCTTAAGATCTCAATTCTTAATGCAGAAATAATTGTTAGGTTTTCCAAGGAATTGGAGTCTAATAAGGAAGTCTAGGCTCTCTCTACCAAGGAATTGGGTTTGAGTAATTTAGTAGATTGACATTGGCATTTGAATGAAGAGGAAGTGATTTTCTATACATAAGAGTGAAGTAGGTGAAATCATACCCCCAACAATACCATTCCATATCATTTCTAATCTTTCCATTTCCAAGTGTTTGAGTATCTAAGATCACTTTTATTAATTATGTTTCATGTTTACTCTATTTGCACAAAAACACAAATTATGAAGCATTCTTTAGTCTAAGTTAGTTGGAAATTATACGATTGTTTGGTGACACGAGTCTCTTGGGAAACGATACCCGGTCTTACCGGTTTTATTACTTTGAACGATTTGGTACACTTGCCAAAGAGTGAACAGGGTCCACACAAAAGAAAAACCTAGGTCTAAATCACTAACTTCTAATTTTTGGGTCTACTCTAATTTACCAAAAATTGACCCAAAATATAAGAGTTGATACAGAAATTTTAAACTACTGAATTACAATTTAATTAATTCAAAAATGTCTGTCTGGGGAGTCTTGAATTTATTTGGCCTTCTTCCTGATGTCCCAAAATGTATTTCCGAAATTTTCCTGCATTTCAAAATTGCACTTAATCAGCTCAGAAAATCCAAATTAGCACAATTACAAATTTCCGACCAAATTAAGCGGAATTCGGAAAACTGGGAAATAACAAACAATTAAACACAATTCCTTGGTTTATTTAAGTGCAATAAACTAAATCTAATTCAAGAAATAACGATTCATCACACATAATTAAAAAGGAAACAAATAAAACAAAAGCAAAATACAGTCAATCAAAGCAAATAACACAAAAATAGAAAAATAAAATAAATCCTGGTCATAACAAAGATGGCACCCTTCAGTAGGTGCCAGATACAAATCATCACTCCTCATCAGAATCAACATCATTAGCATCCATGGTTGAAGCTTCAGCTACTTCAGCTCTATCACCCTCTTGTGTTGGGTCAGCGGGTCATGCCACATAAGCTGAAAATTCATCTTGAGACATGAACCGTCTCTCAGGGAATACGGACGTCGGTGTCCTAAGCAGCGCTTGCTCTCCCCTGTATACGGCATTCATCCTAGCATCCAGCAAAGAAGAGTACATGTCCCGCATCTGGAAAGGAGCGGCCTCATGAACCGACTCCTGAGCTGGTGGTGGCAACCTCCTGTGTGCCATGGGCTGTTGTGGTCATGACTCTGGATGGCCTGGTTCATCCACTGCACAATAATGAGTAAAGTAAGATGCGTGCAACTCCTTTCTTGGACACTCCAGTGGTAGCCTAGAAAAATCAATGCTTGTGGCCTCACAAAGGTAGGTGATCAATGAAGGATGTCCCAGGGGTGCCTTGCTGGTTGCACCACGGGCATAATTCTAGATCTCATCAGCTATGACCTGGCCCATGTCAATATTAAGGCCCCTAAGAATACAGTAGAGGAGGATAGCCCTAGGAATAATGATGTCAGAAACATGAGAGCAGGGTTGGATGTTGGCATGAGAGAATATCATCCATACTTCGCCAGAGGCATCAGATGGGGTCTAGTAAGGTGGATGGGTGCCCTAGACCTGTTTCTCTGAAAATGCCCTCCAGGCATACATAAGGTCAGCTCCACATCCTCATAATCCACCCCTTCGAGCATGGATAAGGCAAACTAACATTGCTCCCCCTCCCACTCTATACCAAGGAAGCAATTAATAGCATCAACATAAAAAATAACCCTCTTACCCCTCACGTAGCTGAAATATGTCTCTTGTTCTCCCCCCCCCCCCAATGCTTTGGCATTTGTGTAAAACACTTTAACTATGTCAACATTGACGGGAGAGGGATATACTGCCAGGTGGCCCCAGTCCCTATTGTTTAGCTTCCTTCCAAACTAGGGAGCTAAGGATGGTATGGAGGCCACCTTCCTTTCTATTAGGATTTTTCTTCCCTCCACTTGTGGGAAGAATCTTTCATGAGCAGGGGTTTTGAAATTTTCTGAGTGAAACTGCTCCTTCTCCTTCCTCTTTGTTCTCTTTTCTTTGGAAACAAGGGTTTTAATCCTTCTGCCTGAAGAAGATGTCATTCTTGCACAGAAAAATTCACAGAAAAACCTAGAAATCATCAAGCATTAGTTCCCAAAAATCACAAACTCTCATTATTCACAAAGAGGGTATAACAGAGAACCCTCAACACCAGCTGAACAGAACGAAATAGCCAAAAACAAAACACAACAAAAAAAATTCAAAATCTGCCAATACCGCTCGCCACTTGGGCGCCCTCAAGGGGCGCTTGAGCGGCGCGCGATGCAGCCAAGCGTGACCTTGTTGTTTCAATCCTTTTCCAAATCAGTTTCCATCCAATTTAGATCAAAATTGGCACAATTTAATCGGTCCAAACAGTGAGAAATCAAGCATAAACAATATAGGGCATCAAAAATCAAACTTTCTCATCCAAATCTTACATAAATCAAACTTTAAAGTGCTCAATTCATAACCTAACAAGAACTTACTTGATTGGAGACAAGAAAATAGAGATTGAAGTTCAAATTAAGTACACAAATATGTCCCCTAGCAACCACACAATCAAAAACCCCAAACTTTGATTGTTGGAAAGTGTAAATGAAGTGAGAAATAGGGTTTTTGGTGGAAAAGTGAAGGGGGAAAGTGAAGAGAGGACTTGGGAGAGGTGTTTAGGGAGGCTAGAGTGAGGAGAATCTGAGAGAGGGGGCTTGGGCGAATCCTAGGGCGTGAAAATAAGAAGTGGGCTGAAATCCCGCTTAAGCCCGAAACGTAAAAACCAAGTCTGTAGTCGTGCCCCTTTGAGTGTGCTCAAGCGGCGAGTGACACTTTTCCCTCTTTTCTTTTTAGCTCGTTTTAGGTGGTCTTGGCCCTGAGTTCTCAGATTCAACTTAGAATTTTTCAGTTTCTTTTCCCAAGTCCTCACAATAACTCTCAAATCAATCAATTAATCTCTCTTCACCCCTAAAAACATTCAGACTAACACACTGAAATCACACACAAATAGAAACTCAAGAAATAAAAGTTTGTAAAACACTTGGTTGCCTCCCAACAAGCGCTTCTTTAACGTCACTAGCTTGACCCAAAGCAAAAATAAAATAAACAGAAAAATTGCAAACTTAAAGAAACAATAAACAAATAAAAGTTTTTAAAATACTAGACTGCCTCCCAGTAAGCGCTTCTTTAACGTCACTAGCTTGACCCAATAAGCTCATGTCACATCTTTGATATTGGTGTTAATTTTTCCTTCTCCACATCAATTGGTCTTCAGCGATTTCCTGTTCACCTTTTTAATTTTCCTGGAAATTGGAGATTCAATCTCTATTAGTCCATCAGTTATGAGTTCTTTCACAACCCATAGTTTTTTGTTGAATCTCACTGGAATCCCTGGTCTAAATTCTTCATGTTTCTCCAAGGGATCCTGATGAACACTTTCTCCTTTGTTATCTTTTTCTTCCCCCTTTACCTATGACAAAAAGAACTTTTTACCTTTCTTACTTAGCTTGGCAGCTTCAATACTAGTCTCTGGTGTACCTCCACTTGAAGTCCTAAGAGTAGTCTTTTTCACCTGGATTGGGCTGCTCAACATTGAAGACATTGAAAATCACCTCCTCCTCTTGGTCTTTAAGTGTTATAGTTCCATCATCAACATTAATAATTACCTTGGCCGTTTTCATGAATGGCCTTCCAAGAATAATAGGGATCTCCAAAATTTCCCCATCTCCATTATCACAAAATCTACCAGAAATATGAGATTTTCAATTTGAACCATTAAATCTTCCACCATACCATAGGGCTTTTTAGTGAATCCATTAGCCATAAACAAAGTCATCCTTGCAGGTTTGACTTCAAGACCACCAATCTTTTTCAGAATAGATAAGGGCATCAAATTAATACTGGACCCTAAATCGATTAGGGCTTTCCCTATTTTATGATTCCCAACAGTACAGGGAATGGTGAAACTTCCTGAATCTTCAACCTTAGGAGGAAATTCCTTTTGTAAGATCACACTACACTCTTCCTGTACCTCCATTGTCTGCTATTTTAAATATTCTTTTCTTTTGAGGGGGTTTCTTCAAAAACTCAGCATTTTTAGGAATCTGTTGCAATGCTTCAATCATAGGACTTTTAATCCCCAATTCTCTAGAAATTTCCTCAAAGCAACCTAATTGTTTTTCTTTTCTGGGGCACTGTTCAGGGTGATTGAGCTTTTTCTCTAATTTTTCTTTTTCTCTCACAACTTCTTTATTTTTCTCCCTCTCACACTCCTCTCTTTTTTCTTTTTCTATCAAATTTTCTTTTTCTTTTCTCTCTATTTTTTCTCATATCTTTCTTTTCTCTCACTCTCTTCTTTTCCTTTCTCAATCAACTTTTCTTTTTCTTTATCTCTCATCTTTCATACTCACAATAGCCTTACATTCTTCTTTGGGGTTAACTTCAATATTAGCCCTAAAACTTCTAATAGGCATCTCTTCAGACTTCTTAGCCATTTGACCAACTTGCATCTCCAGATTCCTTATAGCAGCTTCAATGCTTTTCTGAGTGGAAAGACTAGCATGTATGAATTGTTGGAGAGTCTCCTCAAGCTTTGTAGTTCTGTCAGATAGAGAGAGTTGTTGTTGCCACTATTTTTGTTGTTGTTGTTGTGGTGGTCTATTGAATTGCCCACCAGTTTGCCCAAACTAACTTTGTCCATTGCTGGGATGAGATTTCCACCCTTGATTACAATTGTTGGGACGAAACTGGTTGCCCATGTAACTAACTTCTTTAATGATATTCTCAGGCACAGTACATTGACCATTGATACGATCACCACCACATTCTTCACAAAGTTGTTATTGAACTTCAGAGACATTCTGGCTCTCCTTTGGTGGCTAAGAAAGTTTCTTTGTCAACACCTCTAACTATTGAGTGATAATCTTATTGATTGACGAGCGTCCAAGGAGATGACGATGGTGCGTGTCGCGAGCTCCTTCGAAGCTTCCTCCAGAGATGAACGCAGCGGAAAGTAAACGAAGCTCTAGATTGAGAGCTGACTCGAAGGAAAACTACTAAACTATGAACAGACTCAAGAAAACCCTAAGATCTAAGGTTTAAACAATGGAGATGAAGGAAAATAGAAAAGGTCGAGGAAACCCTAGCGAAGGCCATAGATCGAAGAACTGTTCGGTGAAGATGAGGTTCTATGGCCGAAAAGGATGAAAGGAGGGAGAAGTAGAATGTGGCTTACAATCGGTGAAAATGGGGAAAAATGGCAGATCTGAGGTTGGAGGATGGTTGGAGACGAGGAAGAGCTCTTGCGGAAGAAGAAGCTCTTTCTGATTCGCGAGAGAATAATGAATGAGATGCGAGCCGTGTGCAATGCAATGAAGACGTGATTGATGTGTTGGAGCGGTGATGTAACAAGGAGCTGACGCGTGCATGAGAGGGGGCAGTGGAGGGGAGGTAGCGTGGAGGAATGAGAAGCACCGTGAAATTTGGAAAATGAAAGTGAGAGAGGTGCTTGGAAGGTGGCTAGAGGGAGTCTGGACTTTCTAGCCTGACTTTTAAGAGATAATTGTTTCTATTTCAGAAAACTTAATTCTCATTAATGTCAAAAGTGTCAATGCAAGAGAGGAACTGGGTATTTATAGTAACCCATGCTCCTTAAGAGCTAAGCTATGAAAGTTAAAAAAAAATACAAAAGGAGGACTACGTCAAACAGGATTCCATCATACCCTCCCTCTTAAAAAAAAAAGATTTGTCCTCAAATCTGGCAATCGCCTTATGAAGAAGCTCCACACAATCTTTGGGAGCGTGGCCATCTTGGAGTGACCTTATTCTTTTATATTAACTTTTTCTGTCTCCTGGATCAAACACAAATCTGCAATAAACATCAAATATATTTTCAATTAATATCAATCCAAGAAAGAATTTTTCTATAAAAACAAGGAAACAAGGACTTCTAATATTTTGTTTTGTAGTCTTTGTAAATTTTAGAAGTCCAAATTCACTTTTGTCTTGAGTTATTTCTTTCCTTAAAGATAAGAATAACTCAAGATATGAATTGCCATATTTTGAAAAGGTTTGCATGGAATATGAGATGACAATTTGTTTGAAAGAGAAGTTAAAAATTGAAAAATAATCAATTATTGAAAAAGAAGTAAAGATTTGGAAATCTTCCCTTTTAGGTTCCCTGGTCTTTGAAAGAATAGGATTTGTCATCATAACAATTTCTCCTTTTCTTTCTTCTCTCTTTCTTGCCTTTCTCTCTTTTCTTCTTTTCTATCTTCTTCTATTCTTTTATCTTCTTCTCTTTCTTCCTTTTCTTCTTTTCTTCTTCTTCTCTCTTCTTCTCTTCTTAATTCCTCTCTTCTTCTCTCTTCTCTTTTCTCTATTTCTTCTCTCTCTCTCTTCTCTTCTTCTTTCCTTTCTTCCTTTTCTTTTCTCTCAATCTCTCTTTCTCTTTTCTTATCCTTGATCTCTTTAAGTCTTGTCACAAATTCTAATTCTCTACAAAGAAACCCATGATCATTTAAACGCTCAAGAAATAATTTTCCATCATCAATGAAATCCCTAATTAGTTCTAGGTTTCTTTTAATGCTTGAAGGCACAAACTTTCTTTTCATGCAAGCTTTTAAATCATGCCAATCACATATGGAAGACTTTCTACCTTTCCTAACATGATATTGTCTGTCATTCCACCACTCTCTTGCATGCACTTCTAACTTAGAGAGATATATACTAAGAACATAATATTCACTCTCTTCATAAAACCAAGGATTTATTTTATCAATTTCTTTTTCCCAAGCTAGGTATGTTAATGCACCTATGTCTTTACCAAAGGATTGAAGATTCCTAGCTTGTTTAAACATTTCATCAACATTATCTAACCTAGAAGACCTATATGAACTATAAGAAGACATATTTGTTTTTAAAAGTTTTCTTAATCTAAAGGGTTCAAAACTTTCACTTAGACAAGTCCCAGGTAAGAAAGGTGAGCTAACGAGCTGCTTAAATACCAAGTCTTGCCTTGCCAGAAATGTCTTAGGCTACTAACTAATTACCTCTTAAACTAAAATCACCTTTAGAAACAAAGTAAAAATCTCAAACAATAAAACACTAAAAGACTAGACTCTTCGGACTCTAATGTGAAAAGGCTTAGCGTTTAATCCCTTTTAGCCTAATCACCCTTAAACATGAACACAAAATCAAACAAACAAAACACTTAAGAAACCAGCGGACTCTAATGACCCCTACGAGATACACAAATCAAGTAAATATTAAAGTCTACTCCTATGGTGAAACTTGTAGCTTTGGCTAACAAGACATATTCACCTGTCTAGCTATGCTAAAAAAAATCAAAGCAATCAAGAAAAGTTGCCAAGAGTTTGAAAAAGCACCAAGGACTCTTCCAAAGAACTTGGACTTTTTAAAAGGCCCTTTTACAAAACAAAAGCTAAAGCTAACAGTGGGTTAACACAAGCCTATTACAAACAATTTGGACAAATCAAATACGAAGAAAACAAATATGCTAGGCTGCTACGGTCCTGGTCCAATTCATTCGACTTTGTTGCTCAACTTTAGCTTCTGTTATCAATTCTCTTGGTCTCTCCTGATCAGTTTCCTATAAAGGCAAATGCATAGATCTTCAATCAAAATTTCCTTAGCTAAAACAGATTACACAAGGTGATGTGTATATATATGGCAGTAAGCACTTCCCTTTTCTCGGTCTTGTGCCCTTGATGCAGTTACAAAGAAAATGTCTTTTGCTCTCTAGGAATAAAATGCAAGAAAATCACACCCAATTCAGCAAATCACAACATCCAACAAATTGCAAGCTATAACACAAACAGTTTAAACAAACAAAAGCAATATAGCTAAGCAACTTCCCTGATTAATGCTATTTCTAGTTATTGGTTTTAGTGGACTTTATTGTAGGTTCTTCCTCGTGCTCAACTAATCAGCAGATTCATTCTTCACTTGTAGAATCCTACACTGCATTCTTGTAACTGATGCACTAGCTATATGACACCAATTAAATTAGATCTGCACAACTACACCAAAAATAATAGATATACCACATGATACAATGTAGGGAAAATGAAGAATAAGTTGATTCATAATTAAATCACCAGTATAGCTTGTATAGCAAATCAGTGAGTTAAATTGGTCAAAATCAATGGACCAAACTGGTCTCCACAATGTTCGAGACTAATCAAAACCTAACCAATCCAATGCAATGCAGAAATTGGCAGTTAAAACAGTGTTGATGCAGAAATGAAGAAGCTTAAAACTAATTCAGAGCATCATTTGCAATTCCTGATGCATCTACCAAGTTCCCATAAGTCTTATCCAATCAAAATCAGCATTCACATTCAAACAATTAATATACCGATGATTCCAGTAAACAGCTTATAATCTAAAATGAATGCAATAGCATGTTAAAATGAAAACAGTCACAATTGCTCTAGGTTGATCACTCAAACTCCTTTTCCCTGCACAATGAACAATCACAAACAGTTAGATTAACAATGAATTCTCTATTTCAAAGTGCCAAGGAATTAGGCCAAATTAGCCTCACAAAACTCACTACACTCAAGCTTCTCTTTGAAAACTTAAAGCACTCAAAATGAAAAGGTTTGGAAGGGAGATTCTCCCTTGGCAGTTCAAGGCTTGAGAGTCTTTCAGACCACCACCACCTAAGATGCTACCAAGCACACAAACCTTCTTTCAAATTCCAGAAACCAAAGTGTAACAACTTCTCAAACAAGAATGGCTAGGCTAAGGCAAAGTGATATGCAGAACAGAGCAGGACAACCACAAAACAATGACAGCACAACAGATCTATTGCTTAAGACAACTCTAGATCAGATTATGAAAGCAAACAAAGCTCAAATTAAGAACAGCAGAACAGAATGCACATGCATTGAGACAAAACTAGATAACCAACAAAGACAAGCAAGAAACAAAGCTATCAAGAAGGGAAGCACTCAAAAATGAACCTAAGAATTACTCTAGAGGGAAATAAGAAAGCAAGAAAAACAAGCAAGTTAGAGCATAAACAATTAAGTGACTCCAGTACTGAATTTTACAAAAGCGTTTGATAAAATGCCCCAACAAATTTAGTTCATAACTGATAATGTTTTCAGTTTCTGATTTGGAGCTTGTCTTAGTTGGATTGCACAAGGTCTGAACGCTTTTTAAACTTGTATAAATATTATTTTTCACTTGTTTTGATTTCATTCAACAAACCCTAGCTCTTACTACAATCCAACTGAATCATAAATTCACAAATCAAAATGTCAGTACTGCACTATACTTGCTTAAAAAAAATTGACTTAAAATGGTGGTTTCAAAAGGTGAAAAACGCACAAAGGCTGATATAACTCAAATTAAACTATCTCAACATTTTTAAAACATCAAAACAAACTTGTTTTGCATTAAAATTGGATGCAGAACATAGTAATTCGAAAATTGAACCTGCAATAGCCAATTATGCAATCAAACAGCTCAACCACACCACTAGTTTTGAGTTTTATTGAGTCTATTGACAAATTATTGATGAAAATGACTTTAACACAGCAAACACAAATGACTCTTGAATATGATTGAACTAAAATCTTAGCAATGAACTAATACCAAGCAGAACAGTCACATACTTCAAAGAAAACCCAATTCGGTGTAGTTGGATAAAATAGAGACTGATGCTACTGTAAGCATCTTGCACCCAAGCTCAATGCAACATTTCATAGCTTAATTGGTGTGCATTTGCTATCCACAAGCAGATTCAACTTTCAGCTCACAGAATTTCAAAAGTGCAATACAATTACATGTAATGGTCAGCATAAAAAACTCAAGACAGCTTCAAATAAATGAAATGACATTAAAACTGTTGTTGAAGTCTGCATCAAGCTTATTCAATTGAATGTCACTACTTATGATGATGTACAGATCTTACTCAAAGCAAAAACTCAATTGAATCAGTTAAACTCAGATTTAATTGACAATTAAAATAAAGCAACATGACATGACAAAACAGAAATGGATTTAGAAATTAAAAGACTCAAACAAATTGGATTCACCGAATAAAATGATAAAAACACTTATGTTACCAGTGAGGAGCATTGGTAAGTTTGAAGATAAATGATTTTGATGATGTTGCAAGAAGATAGATTGTTCTAATTGTTTTAAAAGCACTTTGTAGATTATAAATGTATTAGGAAAGGATTTAAACATGTAAAACTTAGAAAAACTTGTACTTCCATAACTGTTACGCATTTAATCAATTATTAGAAGCTATAATCGATTATCCTGAGCCATTCTGAAAAACCTCGTTGCACTAGAATAATCGATTATTAATCCAAATAATCGATTATCACAGTTCTGATGAGAACTGCCAAAGTCATTGGAATAATCGATCATTCCTCAGGATAATCGATTATCACTTTTGAAAAACCCTGTAACGGACTCAAATAATCGATTATCACTAACAATAATCGATTATCTGTGGCAGTTATAATTCATCTCTGCGAATTTAGAATAGTTGGCTATATAAGGTTCTTCCACAACTCTAAGAAGAGAACTCTGAGCTTTTTGAGAATACAGTGTGTCTGAGGAAGTTCTAAAAAGCTAGTTCAAGTGCTTTGCCTGGTCTCGTGAATAGGAGAAGCTCCCGTTTCGTGTGTCGATAGTCGGAGCGGTTCTCTTCGAGTTGGCAAGGTGATCAGCTTCCGGTTCGTTCGTCGAAGGAAGGTTTTATCTTTTCTTTTATTCACTCTTATTGTATTTTGTTGAAACTGATTTTAGTGAAATCGTTAATCACTTTTTATAGTGATTAACAACTGGACGTAGATTCTTTTGAATCGAACCAGGATAAAAATTCAGTGTGTCAATTTTTCTATTCCTTACACTCATTACTGTTTTACGCACATCAAGTGTTTGTTAAATTTTCTCTAAGAAAATTGATTTTCTAAAACGGACCATCATAACTTGATTTGTGACCGTAACACGCTTTCCGAATATTTTATTCCGCTGTGCGACTCTATAACGATACCGATTGTTCCGAAAATTGGTATCAAAGCTTGCTTTGATAGTTTTTCAAATTTTTCGAAAATGGACGGTCATAACTAAGTTTATGCTGAGGGTGCTTCTATTGATAGACCTCCTTTGTTTATGGGAGAAAATTAGGTGTTTTGGAAAATAAGAATGCAAATATTTTTAGAGTCAATTGACAGAGGCTTTTGGGAAGCCGTACAAAATGGTCCTTACATTCCTAAAAGTACAGTTGATGGTGTAGAAATAGAAAAATCATATTTTGACTGGACTGTTGAGGAAAATAGAAGAGCCCAATTTGATATTAAGGCTCGAAATATAATTTTATCTGCACTAACCATTGATGATTTTTTCAAAGTATCTGTTTATAAAAGTGCTCAGGAAATGTGGAAATTTTTAAGAGTCACTCATGATGAAGTATCAAATGTGGCTAAGTTGACTTGTTCGAACTCATGCTCTACATCAAACTCCTCAAGCTCAAGCGATTCTAATGAGCAAGAAAATCTATGCTTGATGGCCAATGATAAATTATCTGAAAGCAAAATCTTGAAGGAAAAGAAGGACTATCAAGGTTCCTCTTCAAGCTTCAAATGTTATGGATGTGGTGAAAGAGGCCATGTGAAAGCTTATTGTTCAAGCAACAAAAGAAGTAAAGAAAGAAAAGAAAAGAAAATTCACAAGAAGAAGAAGGTTCACATTGTCTCGGAGGATAATGCATCAACCACCTCTAGTTCAAGTGATTCTATTGAAGAAGTAAACTTGTGTTTGACAGCTAATTATGATGATGTTGGAAGCCGAGTAAGTAATTCTAGCTATGAATCTAGTGAATTTGACTTACAAAAGGCGTTTCTTGAATTACTTGATGAATCTGAAAAACTTGATGTTGCTCATAAAAAGTTAAAGAAAGAGCATAATGAATTGAAATGGAAGTATGAAAAAGTACTAGATGACGAAGTGGTTTTGAGAAACAAAGTTAGTAATCTAGAAACTAAGTTATCTGAATCTGATGTTGTTGTACAACCTGTTGAATGTTTAACGTGTAAAAGTCATATGTTTGATATTGACATTCTTGAGAATTTACTTGCAAAGGCAACTAAGTCTAAGTCACATGCCAAAACAAACTTTGAGAGAAGCAATGCTAGAAGTGGAAACACGCATTTACACAAAAAGTCTAAAGTGATAAGAACTCGGAGGGTATGGGTTGAAAAAGGAATTGTATCTTATAGAAACCCAAATGTTGTCACATGCTTTTATTGTATGAAAAAGGGGCACACTTCTAACAAATGTAGAATTAAACATTTTGATGTTCCAAATGGAAAATATGCTTGGATTCCTGTTATAAAGTAATATGTCTAACCTCAAAGGACCCAAATGAGATTATGGGTACAAAAACTACACTGTTTTTACTTTGCAGGTTAAGTTTTCAAAAGCAAAAGAGAGCTCTATGGTATTCTGTTCTTTGAATTGATGCTACAAGCCAGGATGTAACTCCATCAAATGGTATTCAAAAGCCTTCGTTCGAGCACCTAGTAATTGAGCTAAGTGTTTTTTTTTTTAAATTGTGATGTTGCATCTTGTATTTACTTGATCTTCCATTATTTAGTTACTGTTATATTCATTCTTGGTTGAGCAAATGATATGTTCATCACTGTTTCATTCATCCTGTGGTGTGTTCTTGTCTGTTTACACATTTTGATCAAGTGAAATTCATCTATTTAAGATATTCATGTGTTGAATTTCATTCATGCCATGTAAAGCCATGTGCATTGTTATTTCAGTGCTTTGTTGATAATTATCTATTGAATTTGTGTTTAACTGGCTTAGTATTCAATTTCATGAGCACTTTGAAGTTACCTTTGGTGTAATCTCTGTCAAGCATCAAAAACTATGCAAAAATCATTTAAATGAGTTGGCTGATAGATTTTCTTTAGCAATTTTTGATGATTAAGACATGTGAAAACTAAATTGTGCTGTCAAAGTTAGTTTTAAACTAATTGTGCTAGTTGTAATGCTTTCATGTTAAACTCTTTTGGTATTACAAAGCCTAATCTGAACTGACTGTTACAAATTCATGCATTGCATTGGACTGAATAAATCTTAAATTTTTGGAATTTTTTAAAAGAGGAATATTACATTCAGGGGGAGAAAATTTTGGTTGACATCTTCTACCTCCTAACTATTCTTCAACCCCTCCTTTTTAAAGTCTTACTTGTATTTCTTAATTAAGAGCTAAATTTCTGTGTTCTATGACGAACTTTGTTCTTTCATGTTATGAAAGTTTAAAATACACCTATTCTTTTGTTGAGGGGTAAGCATATCTTAAGGGGGAGCATTATAAATCTTTTTGCTTATGATCAAAAAGGGGGAGAAATATGTGCAGTTACTACTAACTCTTATTGTTGTCTGTCAGTTTGTATCTTTTGCAGATAACCCAAAGTTGCTTTTAAAAAGTGATTTTTGATCATCATCAAAAAGGGGGAGATTGTTACCAATGAGGAGTGATGAGTCAATATTTTCTTCACTTCACTTAGTTTATTTTACTAGAATTAATCAGGGAATTGTGCTAAAATGTCTGATATTTTCCCGTTTTCACTAATTGTGCTTAAATTGACCAGTAATTCTAATTTTAATTAATTTGAATTATCTGAGATTAATTATTTACAAGAAAATTGTTGGATAATATTTTGGGACATTTGAAAAAATTTCATTTGCATACTCTCTGTTTACTTGGAAGAAGCACTCACAGCTGCATTTGAATGGGAGTAAGGTCCAGCATTTTGTGAAATGTCACACGCATCAAACCACTACATGGACAATTCATTTTGAAATGAAGCTTACGGTTATATAGAATTCTTTTTAAATATGTAAGCCGTGCTTGATGGAAGAAGGGGGCCACAAATTTGAAAGCTCACGAGCATGAGAGGAGCTCCAATATGTGCTGAATTTTATTATTAAAGGGAGTGGTGTCACGGCCCCACACAAAAGAAATCTAACTTTGGCTTGAAGAAATGTGTGCATGTTGTGCTATTCTACTCCACTCAATTGGTAGTTTGGTCACGGCTTGGTCTTGGAGAAAGAGCACCCACCATCTTTGAAGAAAGCAAACGGCCCACTTTGGTTTGAAAAGAGATTTGCAGATTTGTTTGATGTGCTCTCCTATTCCACAGAACATCTTGGGAAGCTCACGGCCTGGTGCAGCACGAGAAGCATCCAGCAGCCCTTCACCGTCCAGCAGCTTCAAGTGCAGCAACGGTCTTCACAGCAGCAGCTCCGCACACAGCAGTAGCGTCCAGGAGGTGTTGATACGTTCCAGCTAGCAGCTTCAAGCATCCAACACAGCAGAGGTTTGGTGTCACGGCAGTTCACGTCCGGTTTGGAGCAGACACCACAAGTGAAAGCTCACGGTTTTTCTTGCAGGGAATTAATTTTCCTTATGGTGCAGCAGCGTCCGGTCTGGGAAGAGCTGGGACGTGCTATCTTCACACATCCACCAACCTTCACACGATCCAGCAACTTGGTTGCAGTCCAGCTTGGAACTGCTCACGCCCACTATGAGTTGAAAAAGAATTACAGCAGCAAAATGAAGAGAAGCTTTGAGAAGAAGTGGTGCACATGGAAATAACTTAACACTTTTGGCTAGAAGAAGCAAGCAAAGAGAGTGGATGTAAGAGTGGAGAAGAAAGCAAGAAGAGAAGAAATGTTTGGACAGCAGCGGGAGACATAACATCCAGAAAAGCCACCTTGAGCAAAGGAACACGGATGTACGCTGCCACCTGCAGCGTGAACTAAAGGAAAGCTCCAAGGTACTGTTGCGCGCTGATTCAATAGCATGATGGTGGAGAGGTGTCTCGGTAGGAATAGTGTTTGCCAATTCATTTTCATGAAGAGGAGATGATTATTGAATGGAGGGTCCCTTACTCACGTCCATACAGTGAAGAGAAAAGAGAAAAGCATTTATATATGGACTATGGAATATTTTGTTCACGTGCAGAGTATAAGTATGGAATGAAATCTGAAATTAGGAAGGCAGCATGTCCCACGGCAGTGGAGGGTCCCTTGCTCCATTTATCTTGCCATCCAAAAGAGCACAAGAAGACGGGAGGAAATTGGCTTTAAAATGAGACATTCCAGAGGCAGTTAGGGGAGTAGTGTAGTGTAGGGGAGTGAGATATAGGGTCACGGCCTTGGAGGCCTGGAAGAAGCTCACAGCTCTTCCTCTTTCTCTTCCAGTCTCTCTATTTTCATTTTCCCAAACAGTGCAATGTTCAATTTTTTTCTTCAGAGCTTGTTACATTAATTCAATTCGTAAATTCAGTTTGTTTAATTTATTTTAACTCTTAAGTCATTTTATTTCAAGTGTTTGAAACGTGGATGAATTTGACTTTTCAGTGAAGTGTTTTTTTTTACGGTCCCTTTTTACTATTTATGGTTTTCTACACCGTTAAATCTTGTCATTTTGTTTTATCGTTATGTTATTTTCAATGTCATTTTTACGAATTATTTTTACTGATGCTTTGGAGAGTTTTTAATTACACTGTTGTTATGTCTTCCGCATATTTATTGTTACATGTTTTAATTTCCAATACTGTGTAATTTTCCGTTTTGTATTTTTACCGTCTTTTACCGTTCAGTTTTTATCGTCGTTAAAATTTATTTCAACATTTTAAATTTCATTGTTTTTTAAATTCAGTTTTATTTAATTTCCAATTTTAAAATTTTATTTTCTCCGCAACCAAAAACACTATCAAAACCCCCCCATTGCGTGTAAAAAAATCTGAGACTGAATCCACAAATTGGTCCTCGATAGACGACCTAGGAGTCACTTCCTAGTAATTATACTGCATAAATTTTTGTATCAAATTTGTATGACCGCGACAGTCGTATCAAAAATGGTGCCGTTGCCGGGGACCAATCAAAAGAAGGTTTGGTTTTAGATTTTTGTTGTGTAAATTTTTGTTCTGTTAATGTGTATTTTGTGTGTTTTGTGTTTTGTATTTTTGTAGGCGATAACGACACCTTCAGCAAATTTTGGCGGCGTTGTCACTTCAGTTCCAGGTTTTTTGTTTTAGATTTTTGCTGTGTTTTTCGATTATGTTGTGTTAATATATGTTTTGTCTTTTATATTTTATTGTGTTGTGTTCTGTATTTAGTTATTATTTAAAAAAAAAAATTTGTTTTATCTTGTTTTTGCCTGTTGCATGTATAAATGTGTTGTGTTTTATAATTTTTAGTTTTTAGTTTTTTACTTTTTATTTTCCATGTCTACCTATTTTGATGTGAATAGTGCTTATTCTGCGAGTGCCTATAATCATGATTCTCCTTCTGATTGGTACTCTGAATTTAATTCTGCTGAATTTTATGATGAGAATTATATGGATCATCCTCAAATTCCTGAGAGCACTCCTAGGGAGCCGGTTCCACCTACAGAGGATGATTTATATTACGTTCTAAGCACTGGACTGACATATTTGCTGCCTAAGTTTCATGGTTTTGCAGGGGAATGCCCACATAGACATTTGGAGGAGTTCCACATGGTGTGCTCTTCAATGAAGCCTCCAGATGTTCCTCTTGATCACATTTTCTTGAGCGCATTTCCGCATTCATTACAAGGAGCAGCTAAGGATTGGAAAGACTCTCTTCCTCTAAGATCCGTTACCGATTGGGGATATCTTGAGCATCAGTTTTTGAGCAAATTTTCCCCTATGCAATATGCTTATAACGAAGATCCTGGATGGAATGACCCTAGCTTGGGATGGTTCGATGCTCAACAGGAATATCAGGAAGCACCATCTCAGGATACTTTTATGCCTCCACTAGTTCAGCAATACGAGAATCAGCAGTTTGATGCTCCTGCACAAATAACTCCTCAGCCTTCTACTTCTGAACCTACATTAAAGGAGTTACTGGAGCAAATTACCAAGCAGAGAATTCAGTTCGAGCAAGAGTGCATGAAGATCCAGCAGGAAACTCAAGCTGCCATGCAGAATCTGAGTGATCAGGTTGGGCAGATGACCACTCTTGCAACTGAGGAGAATGCTGAAGATTTTGAGGACCAGGCAAGAATAAGCAGTAGTGCTGAACCAGGTAGACCACCTTCACCTTCCCACACTCTAGAAATCTTCAAGGAAGAGGAGGTAAGCATACCACAATTTGATTATTATGTTGATTGTGATGATGATCGGTATGCTAATGACTATATTCTTGCTGAGTCTGATTTTAATTTTTCCTCTGTGCATGATGAGAACCGCTTTTTACTATCACATTCGAATGGTTATTCTTCATGCACTGAACATGAATCTGAGTCTATGATTAATATTGCATGCAATTTAGAAATTGATTCATGTTATGAGGATTTATCTAAGGCTCAGTATGATGAATTGGGATGGGGTGTTATACCTCTGCATGAAATTTCTGCACTGCCACATTGCACTAACCATGTTGCAGGAGGTACGTATAAATTTGATCAACATACACCCACAGTGGAAATCAAAGGTGCTGACACTGATAGTTTGAAGATCAACAGGCACCTGCTAAATCCGCTCAGTAACAATTTCTGCTTTGATCCAACTGTGGAAAACATTTCCCTGCTCGATCAGATATGGAGGATGAAGCAGTTCGTCCTCAAAACTTCCGTGCTGAATCATGAAGTAGAAGAGATCTCCCTGCAAGTCCAAAATTGGCAACTGCCACCCTGACCAGGGGAGTTTTCTTTTTCTTTCTTCCCCGTTTTCCTACTTTTATTGCATTTGTCCTTTATCTGTTTAGTGTTTTAACTGATGATCTTATGCTTAGAACACGTTTAGGACATTGTAGTTTAAGTGTGGTCTGGGGGAGATTCTGCATTTTGTTTTTCTTTTAAGTTTGTTTTTCCTTTTCTTCTTAGTTTTCGTAATTGTTATCTTTAAAAAAAAATAATAAATAAATAAATAATAAAAAAAAACATAAAAAGTTTGTGATAAAATGTTTTGTTTAAAACGTGCCAAATCTGTATTCTGATATGTATATTTATTTTTCTTTCTTAGTTTTCAAACTGTTATCCTTAAAAAAAAAAAAAATCAAAAATTCAAAAATTGTTTTGCGTAGTCCTTGATTTTATTTCGACCCTCAGTTTCTTACCAATAATTCATTAAAAAAATTTCACTTCAGATCTCATTTTTTTCCCTTACTTTTCTTCACTGTAAAATAATTTCTTAGTTGTTTCATACAGATCTTTGATTGAAAATTTTGTTTAGACTAAGAGAGATTTCATTCATCAATGCAAAAATTACAGTAATGGAAAAATGGAGATTGAACAGATCTGAAAATAAAATTTGCAGTAGATTCATATGTGAAAATAAGGTTGTTCAGGGGTCGATCATGTCTGATCGTTAATATTACACACCATAATAAATAAAAACATAAAAACATAAAAAAAAAATTTAATTGTTCATATTACAGTCCTCATTATTATTCTGGCCACACTCGGCCAACAAAAACATAAAAAAAAAAATAAATAAACAAAACATTAAAAATGAAAGAATTCACGAGCTGGTTGTGGTGGTCTAAGGGAGAGCTCCGTTGAGGGAGTTCTGGTTCGAAATACAGGAGGCTTTGGTGGAGGAATTTCTCGTTCATTTATGTCGTCATCGATAATGATCGGAACTGGAAACAAATCCAGCAGCCTCGGTGCCCTCATTATCACCCAGTTGTATTCTTTCAAACAAAAAAAAAAAATAAATAAATAAATAAAATTGTGTTAATTATAGAAGAGGAAGTGAAAAAAAATTTTCAATAAAAATGGAGGTATGATGAGAGTTCTTACCATACATATACAGCGGCAGTTGTGAAAAGAGAGTGCCAGTGGGGTCTATCTCCGCTTGCCAGCGCCTGACCCGATTGCCATGGTTGTTAAACCAGCAGTGCACGTTATATTCGGTGGCATCTGCGAAGGTCCTTAGTCGAGACGCGATCTCGACGACTTGCGCTCGGCTTGGGTGTATGACCCCATAGTTGTAGATGTTGGTCATCATCTTGATCTGATCATCTGTAGGACGCCATCGCTGACTAGTGTATCTCTCTGATTCCATCTCACTCGTCATCATTCCTCTTGAAATATTCTAAAACATAATAAAAAAAATATAAAAATAAAAAAATAAAAAAAAAAGAAGAAAAGCAAAACATAAAAAAAGAGAAGCATAAAAATATATTAGATTCTTAGTTCAGTGTTTTCTTTATTCGTTTTTGTTTCTTTTTAAGTTTATTTTGTCCTGTCAGTCTTTGATATTCCAGTGTCTAGTCTCAGATCTGTTTCACGGTCCTTGCAAAGGGTCCTAATCGGATCTATGTCCAGTTGTCCTTGTCCATATTGTTCTTGTAAATTATGTTTCTGTGTTTTTTTTTTTTTTAGTTTTAAGTGGGGTACGTGGCGTTGTTCTACCCGATTGTCTCTGCAATACCTTCAATCGAAGGGAGATTAACGTCTGGTTTCCAGCCTATATACCCCTTAAGTTTTTAGACAGTTGTGTTTTATGTGTTTAAGTGTTTTCAGTTTCAAAAAAAAAATGAAATGAAAATATTGAAAAGGAGAAGAAAGAAGCATAATCAGCAGAAGAAAAATAAAGGAAAGCAGGAAAATGGAAAAGAGGGAGAGCAGGCAAGAGATCAGAGAAGAAAAAAATGGAAAGCAGGAAAGCAGGATGGTAATAACAGCAGAAAAAGCGGAAAGAAAGGCAGATCCAGGAGCAGAGGACTTACCTGGAGTAGTAGGCTGGCAGAGAAGCTCCTCGCGGATCTCAGACTCTTCAGTAGGCACGGTGGCAGAAGCTCCCTGCAGAGATCCAGACGCAGAGAGAGAGGAGAGAGCAGAGAGAGAGTTGAGAGAGAAGCAGAGAGAGTTGAGAGAGAAGAGAGGAGTAGAGGCAGGCTGAGGGATCAGAAATGTCACTCGAGGCTGAGAAGGTGCCCTTTTATAGCCTAAATTTCTGCCACTGTAGCAACAGTTCCGGTCATTGTCACCGAGACTGTTGTCACAGTACCGGTCTCCTTTTTCAATTAAAAAATAATAATAATAAAATAAAAAAATAAAAATAAAAAAATATTAGCATCTACTGATGGGTGCTATGCGACTAGACATCTGCTGATGGGTGTCACTGAAAACATCTACTGATGGATGTTACTGAAAATTTCTTCCCATTTCCTAACATTTTATTGCACTTGTCTATATTATTTGACTGCTCTGAAATTGATCATCTGATGATTGTAACACACTGAGGACATTGTGTGATTTAAGTGTGGTCTACTGGGAAGAAATTCTAATTTTTCTGTTAGATTGTATTTTGTGTGTTAAATTTTTTTGTTTTTGAGTGTTAATTTTTTCTGTTTTAAGTTGTTTTTAGTGTGTTTTGTGTGCAATAAATTTTACATTTTTCTCCTGATTTCTGGATTTTGTCTAAGTTGTAGATTTTTTCCTTCACTTACTTAATACTTATAGATTGTAATCCTTGCTTTTCTCTGCTTGGAAAGATGATTATGTGTTTAAGAGGTTGAATTAATTATAACACGGATACCCTGTGTGAGATTTGAGCCACTTAATGTTTTTTCTTGTGTGATATGACTCTTGATTTCTTGCACATATGCCTTGGCTTGATTCTTTTTGATATACTTGATTTATATGCATTTTTGGAAGTGATAAAGGCATTTTATTCTTGAGCCTCTTTAGCCAAATAAGCCTACCTTGTTATTATCCTTTGATAACCCCTTTGAGCCTATACTGTATATATTTCTTTGTGTTGAAGCTCATACACTGATCCTAAGTGAAAAACAAATGATTACCTTAACCTTCGGAAAGTTTGGAGCTATAGAAGTATTTTGAGAATAAGTGTGGTCTCCTTGGGAATTCTGATAAATTGGCTAGTTGGTTCCTCATCATGTTTTGAAATGATAATTTATATCCTGTTGTGTGATATACATATATATATATATATACATATATATATATATATATATATATATATATAAAAACAGGATGAAAAAAAAAATTTGATGAGAAAAAGAGAAAATTGAAAAGTAATTTTGTGAATAATGAAGTCGAGAAGAGGATTGATTTAGAGGTTTGGGTGAAATTTCACTGTGTTTACATTTTTTTCCCTAGTGCACCTCTAATTCTTCTCAGATCTAGCTACTTTTCCAAATTTATCCCTCCTTGTCCTTGGCCTCATTACAACCCATAAAAGACCTTTTGATCTGAATATGCATATGTTTTAAGTGTTGATATTAGAAGCTTGCCAAGTCTACTTGTGTTTGTTTTCTTGAGTACATTGAGTTGAAATTATTTACCTTAAACACTTGAGAGAAACACTATTAGTGCATCTATAAGGTTATGTTATTTTTGAATCACCTCTTGAACTGATTAATCATTTTGCTATGTATTGAATTGCTTGGATGATTTCTGTAAGTATCTGTTTTTCTTGATTTTGTGTTGGATATTTTCTACTTCTTTTATCTGTCCAGAATTCTTGAGAACTGTGTAAATTCTGTTTATTTTTCTTGTGAGTCTTTATTTTTTGTGTTCTCAGTTTGTGTCGTACATCTGAAGTCCTTTGAACTATTCCTTGATTTGCGTCTTAATTTTGCCCTGGAGTGCAAAAGACTAAGTGTGGTCTATTTTGATGAGTCAATATTTTCTTCACTTCACTTAGTTTATTTTACTAGAATTAATCAGGGAATTGTGCTAAAATGTCTGATATTTTCCCGTTTTCACTAATTGTGCTTAAATTGACCAGTAATTCTAATTTTAATTAATTTGAATTATCTGAGATTAATTATTTACAAGAAAATTGTTGGATAATATTTTGGGACATTTGAAAAAATTTCATTTGCATACTCTCTGTTTACTTGGAAGAAGCACTCACAGCTGCATTTGAATGGGAGTAAGGTCCAGCATTTTGTGAAATGTCACACGCATCAAACCACTACATGGACAATTCATTTTGAAATGAAGCTTACGGTTATATAGAATTCTTTTTAAATATGTAAGCCGTGCTTGATGGAAGAAGGGGGCCACAAATTTGAAAGCTCACGAGCATGAGAGGAGCTCCAATATGTGCTGAATTTTATTATTAAAGGGAGTGGTGTCACGGCCCCACACAAAAGAAATCTAACTTTGGCTTGAAGAAATGTGTGCATGTTGTGCTATTCTACTCCACTCAATTGGTAGTTTGGTCACGGCTTGGTCTTGGAGAAAGAGCACCCACCATCTTTGAAGAAAGCAAACGGCCCACTTTGGTTTGAAAAGAGATTTGCAGATTTGTTTGATGTGCTCTCCTATTCCACAGAACATCTTGGGAAGCTCACGACCTGGTGCAGCACGAGAAGCATCCAGCAGCCCTTCACCGTCCAGCAGCTTCAAGTGCAGCAACGGTCTTCACAGCAGCAGCTCCGCACACAGCAGTAGCGTCCAGGAGGTGTTGATACGTTCCAGCTAGCAGCTTCAAGCATCCAACACAGCAGAGGTTTGGTGTCACGGCAGTTCACGTCCGGTTTGGAGCAGACACCACAAGTGAAAGCTCACGGTTTTTCTTGCAGGGAATTAATTTTCCTTATGGTGCAGCAGCGTCCGGTCTGGGAAGAGCTGGGACGTGCTATCTTCACACATCCACCAACCTTCACACGATCCAGCAACTTGGTTGCAGTCCAGCTTGGAACTGCTCACGCCCACTATGAGTTGAAAAAGAATTACAGCAGCAAAATGAAGAGAAGCTTTGAGAAGAAGTGGTGCACATGGAAATAACTTAACACTTTTGGCTAGAAGAAGCAAGCAAAGAGAGTGGATGTAAGAGTGGAGAAGAAAGCAAGAAGAGAAGAAATGTTTGGACAGCAGCGGGAGACATAACATCCAGAAAAGCCACCTTGAGCAAAGGAACACGGATGGACGCTGCCACCTGCAGCGTGAACGAAAGGAAAGCTCCAAGGTACTGTTGCGCGCTGATTCAATAGCATGATGGTGGAGAGGTGTCTCGGTAGGAATAGTGTTTGCCAATTCATTTTCATGAAGAGGAGATGATTATTGAATGGAGGGTCCCTTACTCACGTCCATACAGTGAAGAGAAAAGAGAAAAGCATTTATATATGGACTATGGAATATTTTGTTCACGTGCAGAGTATAAGTATGGAATGAAATCTGAAATTAGGAAGGCAGCATGTCCCACGGCAGTGGAGGGTCCCTTGCTCCATTTATCTTGCCATCCAAAAGAGCACAAGAAGACGGGAGGAAATTGGCTTTAAAATGAGACATTCCAGAGGCAGTTAGGGGAGTAGTGTAGTGTAGGGGAGTGAGATATAGGGTCACGGCCTTGGAGGCCTGGAAGAAGCTCACAGCTCTTCCTCTTTCTCTTCCAGTCTCTCTATTTTCATTTTCCCAAACAGTGCAATGTTCAATTTTTTTCTTCAGAGCTTGTTACATTAATTCAATTCGTAAATTCAGTTTGTTCAATTTATTTTAACTCTTAAGTCATTTTATTTCAAGTGTTTGAAACGTGGATGAATTTGACTTTTCAGTGAAGTGTTTTTTTTTACGGTCCCTTTTTACTATTTATGGTTTTCTACACCGTTAAATCTTGTCATTTTGTTTTATCGTTATGTTATTTTCAATGTCATTTTTACGAATTATTTTTACTGATGCTTTGGAGAGTTTTTAATTACACTGTTGTTATGTCTTCCGCATATTTATTGTTACATGTTTTAATTTCCAATACTGTGTAATTTTCCGTTTTGTATTTTTACCGTCTTTTACCGTTCAGTTTTTATCGTCATTAAAATTTATTTCAACATTTTAAATTTCATTGTTTTTTAAATTCAGTTTTATTTAATTTCCAATTTTAAAATTTTATTTTCTCCGCAACCAAAAACACTATCAAAACCCCCCCATTGCGTGTAAAAAAATCTGAGACTGAATCCACAAATTGGTCCTCGAGAGACGACCTAGGAGTCACTTCCTAGTAATTATACTGCATAAATTTTTGTATCAAATTTGTATGACCGCGACAGTCGTATCAAGGAGCATTGGTAAATTTGAAGATAAATGATTTTGATGATGTTGCAAGAAGATAGATTGTTCTAATTGTTTTAAAAGCACTTTGTAGATTATAAATGTATTAGGAAAGGATTTAAACATGTAAAACTTAGAAAAACTTGTACTTCCATAACTGTTACGCATTTAATCGATTATTAGAAGCTATAATCGATTATCCTGAGCCATTCTGAAAAACCTCGTTGCACTGGAATAATCGATTATTACTCCAAATAATGGATTATCACAGTTCTGATGAGAACTGCCAAAGTCACTGGAATAATCGATTATTCCTCAGGATATTCGATTATCACTTTTGAAAAACCCTGTAACGGACTCAAATAATCGATTATCACTAACAATAATCGATTATCTGTGGCAGTTATAATTCATCTCTGCGAATTTAGAATAGTTGGCTATATAAGGTTCTTCCACAACTCTAAGAAGAGAACTCTGAGCTTTTTGAGAATACAGTGTGTCTGAGGAAGTTCTAAAAAGCTAGTTCAAGTGCTTTGCCTGGTCTCGTGAATAGGAGAAGCTCGCGTTTCGTGTGTCGATAGTCGGAGCGGTTCTCTTCGAGTTGGCAAGGTGATCATCTTCTGGTCCGTTCGTCGAAGGAAGGTTTTATCTTTTCTTTTATTCACTCTTATTGTATTTTGTTGAAACTGATTTTAGTGAAATCGTTAATCACTTTTTATAGTGATTAACAACTGGACGTAGATTCTTTTGAATCGAACCAGGATAAAAATCCAGTGTGTCAATTTTTCTATTCCTTACACTCATTACTGTTTTACGCACATCAAGTGTTTGTTAAATTTTCTCTAAGAAAATTGATTTTCTAAAACGGACCATCATAACTTGATTTGTGACCGTAACACGCTTTCCGAATATTTTATTCCGTTGTGCGACTCTATAACGGTACTGATTGTTCCAACAACTTACTCAAGGTAAAGACTCAAACACAGAACAAGCAACCTTATCAGAATTTGGAAACCTAAACACATGAACACAAATTTCACTAAATGAAGATGCATGAACAAAAGTTAAACACAAGACAACAAAGAAATTAACTAACAACGCGAAAATAAAAGAAATTAAACGCACAGCGTTAAACCAGAACATGAATCAAGCAGCGGAATGGAAGAACAAACTCAGGATCAAGACAGAATCAAAACACAAAACTAGAACAAAGACAGAGACACAAATCAAACTGAAACAAGAATCGAAACAGAGATACTTACCTTTGACGCGTGAAGCATGGACGAAACCTAAGCTCTGGTGCCAAATGATGGACGAGCGTCCAAGAAGATGACGAAGGTGCGTGTCGCGAGCTCCTTCGAAGCTTCCCCTAGAGATGAACGCAGTAGAAAGTAAACGAAGCTCTAGATTGAGAGCTGACTCGAAGGAAAACTACTAAACTATGAACAGACTCAAGAAAACCCAAAGATCTAAGGTTTAAATGGTGGAGATGAAGGAAAATAGAAAAGGTCGAGGAAACCCTAGCGAAGGCCATAGATCGAACACTACAAGAAAATTGTGTTTTATATACAGATTCTTACATACGGATTTTAATCCGTATGTATTAAACATTTTACATCCAGATATTATATACAGATTTTTAATTAATTAATAATTAAAAAAACTTTAGAAAAAGCTCTGATCTTCTTCTAACTTCTTCTAACTTTGAAAAAAAAAACCTAACTACAACTCTCCAAAATGAGTCCCTCACTCACTCACTCACTGACCCTTCCTTTCTTCCTTCATTTCGGATAAAAAAAACCCACAAATCCTTTCTTCTCCCTTTTTCTCAGTAGAAGAAACCCTCAGATGGTTTTGTTTCCTCATCTCACACCCTTACTTCTTTCTTCTTCCTTCCATCCTTGTAGCCACGCGTTCCTCCTTTGCCACGTCTTCATTCAGATCGCATCATCAGCCACGTTCATTTTCTTCTCGAGAGCTCACCATCAACGGTAAGTTTTCTTTCTCTTCACAGATTCATTATCTTATTTCATATTTCTTTCCTTCCTCAGCCTATTTAACAACAAAATTCCTCTTCCACCGATTATCTTCATCTACTTCTAGGGTTTCGTCATCCTTTCACCATTTTCTTGAAGTTTCACCGATTAAATCCTCTTTTACTCTGTTTAAAAGCTTTTCCTCCGATTGAAAATTCTTTTCCACCGTTCAATCTCATTTTGAACCGATTAATCGGTTCATTTTAAGTTTCGTCCCTTTCTTAGGTTCCTTTAGTCCAGATTAGGGTTCCTACTCTATTTAGGGTTTCTGTGAGTCCTATCTCTAATTCGGTTCGTTCTCCTTCAAATTCTCTCTTCTATTTTTGCCTAGGGTTGGTGCAAAGGTTATCGCCATTAGGTCTTGGTAGAATCTTTCTTGATCTCTAATTCCTCGTTATTTCGTTGCGTTTCATTCTCAAAGAAGCTTCAAGATCTTTTAAATCAGCTCGCGTTGCGCATTCAGTCCTCTTCCTTGGAGCCTCTTCCATCAGGTGGTATTCAGAGCTCTGATTCTTCCACGCAATTCAAAAGCTAAGTATCTCTCTCCTTTGTGTCATGTTTTCATTTGATTCATTATTGTGTTGACACTGTTTCGCATCTCTGTTTTGATGTTTTTCTCTCATTCATGTAAGGTTGAATTTGTATTGGCATGTTTTGTCTTAATTCTGAGTATTATATGTTAATTATGCTCATAAAGTGTTTGTTTAAATGTCTAAGAGAGCTAATATGATATTGTTCATTCTTGATAACTTTCTACTCTTCATATTAAAATGCGCTCTCTGTATCCTCATGCCAAAGGCATACTCTTAGGGCTCAAAGAGAAAGGCATCGACTTTGCAATCGCTGCTCGCTCACCAACTGCTGACATAGCAACAATTTTCTTTAACAAATTGGGCTTCTCGCCGTTGATCAATCTTTTTCATTTTTCTTTGTAATGGAGGTTTCTTTTTGTCATGTTAATACAGGGTTTGATCACAAATAATGAAAGGCATTAGAGGAGCCATTTGTGGATGAAGAGGATAATTATAGCGGTGTTGCATGTTTGAATGTGATAGCAAAACGAATTGTTACAGTTTTTGCTTCTTTAAGAGGATAATTATAGCGGTAATACTAGGATTAGACATTCTCTTTTCTAATTCTGAATGTTGTTTTTTTTTTTTTTGGAATGATGGAATTTTGATAATGAAGTATATTTTATAGGTATGTATTTTTAATGTATGTTAATTATGATGCAGGGGATAGTTTTTTAAACATTATTGTTTGTTCTGTCATCCAACATGATTTGATTTTTATCTCTGCAGTCATGTCGGTATCCAGGTGGAAGATAATATATCTATTCTATGCTTAGATTTGTGATGAATGGTATAAGTAAAGATATCCTTGATTTCTTCTATTTATTTTAGAGGCGGCTTGGTTTCTACTATTTAACCATTTAAGCTATTTAGATTACTTAGTATGTTTATAAAGAAATTTACTTATTGTGTTTCAGTTCAATCATTTCTATAAGAATAAGAATCAATTAAAAAGAAAAAAGGCTTTATCATTTTTCTGTTAACTGTTCTAACTATATAGTATTTGTAATTTGTCTATTGATGCGGGTGCTTCATGCTACAATGATGAAGCGGTTTGAGATTGCAGAGCTGGTGGAGAATTTGAATGCATCAAATAGTCAAGTAAATTTCTTTTTGGTAATATTTTACATTCCAACATTTTATATGTACCAATATTTTATCCTCCATTTAATACTTTTTTATATATCAGCTTTTCTCAGCTTTGCAATTAATATTATCTACACATTTATATTGTAATTAATTTATTAATTTGATTTATGTTACTGGTTTGATTTTGAACCCAGTAAGTTATACATATTATACTATTTGCCAAAGAAATTAATTTTAATGTTTGAATACTAAATTAGAAATTAATGTGATTAAATAATTGATTAATTATTGATCAAATGTTTGAACACACCTTTTGATGACTATTTGCAACTTTTTTCCTCTTTTATTGTTCGAACTTTGTTGATTATGGAGGTATATTAAATTCATCATCTTGTTTTTTACTGTAACTTTTGTTGATTACCTTCAAAAGTGGTCTTCTTGCTCTGTGCATGTTTCTGGTGTGAAATTTCTGTCGTCTGCAGTGAATTTGAATTCAATGCAACAGCTATAAATTTGTTTCCAGCTGATATACCTACCAAAGTACGTATATGAATCTCCAGTATATATTTATATATATTTTTTCGATAAGCTCTATTATATATCTGTATAGCACTCCTTGTAATCAAATAACACAACTGTCTTTTTCCTCTAGTATTTTTGTTCCTCAATCCTTCCATAGTATCTAAACATGCTTGTTGCTGCCACTGCTTATATTACTGTTTCTATGATGGAATGAATACTACATTAGAATTTTTTTTCCTGATAAAGAACAAGCTAAGGAGTTAATATAAGTTCAGCTCATCATTTCTTTCTTTTCACGTTTGAAAGGAAATTGAGTTGTTGTTGTCCTGTGATCAAATTTATATTCTGTGGTCAAAATGGAAAAATAAAGGATAATGTTTTCCTCTTTGTTTGGTTCACTTTTTTGTTTTTCAGAATACTAGAGTTCTAAAAACAAAGTAAAAGTCGTTTTGCAGCTTTGTTTCTCCATACAACATTGCTTCAATTATTTTTAAATGAGAGAAAAAAGGAGGCTAGAATGTGCAACTTATTTCTAAAAACTACTTCAGTCAGTTTTCCTTTTCTTGTCTAAAACCCACTTTATCCCTGCCTTTCTTTTATCATCAACTCCCTAATCCGGAAGAGTTTTTCACCATTTTTTTTAAGTAGAAGAAAAACTAGGAAAAAAGCTAAGTCAAGCAATACTAGTAAGGTCTTGTCTGCTGTCATTATTTCAAGTGATAGAACTTATTCCCGTCACATTTGTGTAATGCATAATTCTAGCTATGTTTCCTTTAATTCCTAAGCAACTTAATTGTTACTTGTCAGTAAAGAACCTAATTTGCACCAGCCATTCTCTTTGACTGATGAAAAAAATAATGGAAGAATTGGTTTTTTATGGTATATGATTTGTTGCTTTTGTTTCTTTTGCATAGGTTTGACATACTTATACATTAACTTGGATTATTGTCTTCAATGACAAAATTCACTGTGTTGCAGAAACTTGACAATGAGGTGGAAGGAAATACATTCCAAAACAGTGACTTTGACGAATATCAGCTTGATCCGTTGCCAAGTACTCCAATTCTGTTTGTGAATATTTGTATAGATAAATTAGTTACAAAAATGTAATGTTCTCATTTTTTTCTGTTCATAAATTTTGAGTGTAATTCTTCACTCCTGAAGATGAAAGTGGTTTGAGATATCCATGTAATGAATAAATGAACAAATAAATTTTTTTTTTCTCTATTGTATGTTACATACGGATTTATCCGTATGTAAAAAAAATATTTTTTTTTATATATTATATACATATTATATACGGATTTATCCGTATATAAATTATATACGGATTATCCGTATATAAATTATATTTTTGTATATAATTTATATACAAATAATCCGTATATAATTTATATACGGATAAATCCGTATATAATTTATATACGGATTTATCCGTATATAATTTAGCTACGATGATTTTATATACGGATTTTTGTCCGTATATAAGTTGTATGTAACCAAGTGTTATATACGGATTTTGGGTCTTTTATACGGATTTTAGTTGTATGTAATTCAACTTTTTCTTGTAGTGGAAGAACTGTTCGGTGAAGATGAGGTTCTATGGCCGAAAGGGATGAAAGGAGGGAGAAGACGAGGTAGAATGTGGCTTACAATCGGTGAAAATGGGGAAAAACGGCAGATCTGAGGTTGGAGGATGGTTGGAGACGAGGAAGAGCTCTTGCGAAAGAAGAAGCTCTTTCTGATTCGCGAGAGAATAATGAATGAGATGTTTGCCGTGTGGAATGTAATGATGACGTGATTGATGTGTTGGAGCGGTGATGTAACAAGGAGCTGACGCGTGCATGAGAGGGGGCAGTGGAGGAGAGCTAGCGTGGAGGAATGAGAAGCACCGTGAAAATTGGAAAATAAAAGTGAGAGAGGTGCTTGGAAGGTGGCTAGAGGGAGTCTGGACTCTCTAGCCTGACTTTCAAGAGAGAATTGTTTCTATTTCAGAAAACTTAATTCTCATTAATCTTAAAAGTATCAATACAAGAGAGGAACTGGGTATTTATAGTAACCCATGCTCCTTAAGAGCTAAGCTATGAAAGGTAAAAAAAATACAAAAGGAGGACTACGTCAAACAGGATTCCATCACTTATTTTGAGCAAGCAAGGCATCATAAGATTGTAACTATAACACTCCCTTAGGTTGTGATGAAGTTCCTCTTTCATTGTGTATTTCATTGTCATTGGTAGCCATGTTTTCAATTATTTCATAGGCTTCCTCTGGAGTCTTGCACCTGATATTGCCTCTAGTTGAGGCATCCAACATGAATTTGGTCTGTGAGCCAAGACCTCCAAGGAAAAGAATAACTACCATTACTTCATCAAAACCATGAGTAAGTGTCTTTCTTAGCAAGCCTTTGTATTTATCTCATGTTTGCCCTAATGTCTCCTCCATGCCTTGTCTGAAAGAAGAGATTTCTTGCTTCCCTTTGTTCATCTTTGATTGTGGGAAGTATTTATTCAAAAATTTTGAAACCACATTTTCCCACTCAGTAAAACTATTCACAGGAAAAGAGTTCAACCACAGTTTAGTATTGCCTCCCAATGAGAAAGGAAACAATCTCAGTCTAATAGCATCATTTGGCACTCCATTAAACTTTACAATATTACAGATCTCATTAAAAGTGGTTAGATGCTCATATGGACTTTCATTAGATGGCCCATTGAACTGATTGCTCTTCACTAGATGGATCAATGCAGGCTTCATCTCCATACTTGCGGCATTGTTAAAATGATGAGGACCAACCACTGTTGCATAATCTGCCAAAGTACGCCTAGCACCATTGTTGTCCATGCTTTCCTAATCAGATCGTGAGGCATGTGAAATTCTCTCTAGAAGAGGTTCTCTATATAATACGTTTCTTCTTGGCCTCCTACTAGTCTCAAGTCCTTCAAGAAGATGTTCAGCACTTTTGTTGCTCCTTGTTCTAACTATATCCTGCATAAACTAAACACAAAACCCTAGAAATTTTGTTAGTACAAAAACAAAAATATTTGACACAAAACATAAAAAAGAAAAAATATATAAAAATTAAAAAAAAAATAAAAATAAAGTCAAAGTTAATCAAGGATCACACAAATAGAATAGTTTAAATCGTGAGTCCCCAGCAACGGCGCCAAAAACTTGTTGATGGATTGGCAAGTATACCAAATCGCACAAGTAATATAAAATGGTAAGACCAAATATCGTATCCCAGAAGACTCTCGGCACTAAACAGTTGTGTGATGACTCGATTAATTAAGACTTAAATAAAATGAGATCATTGGTTTAAGATGCAATGACAAAAAATTAAATATGAATGCAGTTTGGTCAATAACAAAAGAGCACAATGATAACGGAAGTATATGAGATGAGTATGTTGTTAGAGTTAGATTTCACCAAGTTCCTTCTCATGTATGTAAGAATTCTTCTTTATGCATTAATGTCAACATCACTCACTAAATCACTTAAATTTGATCCCTTGGCGAAGAACCTTGTCCTTAATCACCAGTTCATGCAATTCCTAGCATTCCTAGTAATTAAATGTGAAGATCAAGAGCTTAAGACGACCAAGACTCATACCCTCATCCATGAGAAATATTACTCTTGGGAGAATTCAACAAGAACCTGAATCGTAAGGAACCTCCCAACACTCATGCAATTTATAAATCATACGATGAATGAGTTAAACAAAGCATGTAATAAGCACGGATGAATTACTCTAACAATTAATGAAAAAACATATGAAATTAATAATCAATTCAAATACATGAGAGTTCACAAGCTTACATCATCCTCCAATAACAAATAGAGTTTAGTTTCCCATAGACATGGAGAAACTAGATGAATAATGGAAGAGCATGAGATAGCAAAACACTAAAAGTAGAGGAAGGACACTTTCACATCCAAATCTACCTTTAGATAATGGAAGAGTGTGTTGTTGCGCTGCTTCAGCCAAAGATACCAAACCTAGGACGCCTGGGTCCTTTAAATAGAAAATAAGCAGAACAGAAACAAAGCTCAAGCCTGAGTCGTCGGCGCTCAAGCGCCCCGCTAAGGGCACCCGGGCGGTGAACAACACTTCCTGTGCTTAAGCCTAAAAAAGGGCGCCTAAGCCTCAAGCTTCTTTTCTTCTAGTGCTTTTTATGGACCTTTCTGAGCTCTATCTCCTTAGCACTTTATCCCTGCTTTCCATAATAACTCATTTTCTATCAAAACAAAGGGAATTAGTCATAAAGTTATCAAATTCAACCTCAACTCTCTTATTCACACAACCTAACAACAAAAAAGGATTCCAAGCAAATTTCTAAGCAGAAAGGGTGAATTTAGTATTAAAATTACATAACAGACAACGGTATTTTCAACCGTTATCATTGAGATAAGAAATTGCAGGGGTGCTCATTCTCCAAGAATCAAGAAACATGTAGTTTGGAAGATTCAAAGGATTCTTGAAAGAATTGTTGTGTGTTTACGTTTGCTAATCATCATCCGCACTCTTAGGTGTTCTGAATCATATCAGTGTTAATTTTGCAATTTGTGGATTGTGGTTTCCCGGTTGCTGGTGGCCAGGAAGAAAACGTGAGGTTCTGGTTTCTTTGAGGGTTGTCTCAAAGGGTTTCTCCAGAAAGAGGATTGTTTTTTCTGTGTTGTTTCTCTCTATATTAGATTTAGAGTTGGAGAGGAGATTGCATTGAGAGGGGGGTCTCTGTAATTCTTGTTGTATAACTCAATCTATATAGTGAAGTGGCTTTCAATTTTAGGTTGATTAAAAAAGACTAGATGTAGGCATTGAGGCTGAACTAGTATTAAAATCTTGGTGTTTGTCTTTTTATCCCTTATCTCTTGTATTGCATTACAATCTTTATTTGGTTGTGTTTTAAGAAAGGGTTAAAGATTTTCCAAAAGTTTTGAAATTTAAAACCAATTGAACCCCCCCCCCCTCTTGGTTGGAAAATAAGGCCTATCTTTTTCTACAATAAGTGATAATCGATTATTCATGCAACCAAACTCAATATCAATGCGCAATAATCAATTATCACTAGTGATAATCGATTATCTACGAAACAAAACACATCCTGAACATCATTCAAGTCTATAAACACACATGAAACAACCCTAAACCACGAGAAAACTCCCCCAAAACATCATTCATGCATTCAAGCATCACATACTCTTGTAAACATACTTAAACACATACATCACAACACTTGAATCATTCAAATTTAATCACTGTACATATGATAATCCAAACAAAACAATTATAATGCATATGATTAATCCAACACCCTTATAACATATATTTGCATGGAAACCCCAAGCCTCATAACTTTATTCTTCCTTAGCATCAAACCCTCTCTTGGGATAACCCAACAACCATAAATACATTCATAGGAAAAACCCAACATACATATACCCTTGCCAACAAGAGCAACAAACAACCATAATCATAATCATATAACATATATCAACAAGGACTATTAATCAAAATAACCAAGAGCACATATAATCATATAATAATTAACAACAAAGGTAAGTTTTCCATACCTTGACCAATTATAGGGCTTTGTCTATACTCTAAAACACCATCAATATCTAAGATTTTCAGCAACTTTTCCTCTTCTCTTCCTACAACTACTTCTCTATCTCTCTCTCTCTCTCTCTCCCTATCACTCTCTTTTTCGTTTTAGGTATAGGTTACAATTATGAACCCTAGTTTCCCCTTTCTCCTTTTTTTTATCTTTTCTTATTTTATCTTTATCTTTTTAATTAAAATAATATCAACAACCACTAAATCTTTTAAATTTCAGATTTATCTTCCTTTCCTTTCCTTTGTACACCCCATAACTTAATTTATGCACTAATTAATGAGGGTAAAATGACATTTTCACCCTTAGGACCAAAATACAAATTAAATCCAAAATAATACTTTAACTCTCGTTCTTTTTAGAATTTGGTCCACATCTATTCAATTCTAAATCATCCTTCTACCCTTGATCCAACACATCATATTAATAAAACACACTATCCAAATCATTCAAATAACAATATACCAATCATATGTTCCACTTAATCAATGATAACATTAAATGATAAACATAATAATTATAATTTTAGAAAACATCTAATCATCAAACATCAATTATCCAACTATAATATCCAAGTCTCATGACCACATTATTTCCTAATTATTACATTTTCCTAGGGTCTTATACTATACACATAATAGTCTCATATCGCTTAAGAGTTAGGACCAAATAGAGCGTAAATACTCATTCCTCCTTCAACTCTTCATTATCTCTTTTAAGAACAAAACCATGATAGGAGTTACAAGCTCCAAAGTGGATAATATCTCAAATGCAGTAATTTACCTTAAAGATGTTATCTAAACGAAATTAGGGTCAGAACATTGACATCATCTGTGGAGACAAAAACTGTTTTAAATCTCAACTAGGAATTTTTTTTCTGATACACAAATAGTCTTGCATCGTTTAAGAGTCGAAACCAATGACAGTTTAAATATTCCTTCCTCTTTCAAGCATCATATACACCTTTTAAACAACTGTGACAAAATTTACAAATTAAATAATATCTCAAATATAATAATTAATTAATGTAATCTCAAATTGATTTAATATCATAACTATAAAAAAATTAACACAATAAAATTACAAGCAAAACAAATTAAAAAATACGACATGAAGTTGAAGAGTTTTAGTATTATAGATTTTCTCTATAAAAATAAGTCTGGTAATAAAATAAATGTCCTTAATATAACATAAAATTCACGTTCATAGAGAATCTCATTTATTTCAATAAGAAAATATATAACTAAACATAAAGAAAGTGTCAAAAGAGGAATATTAATAGCTATTTTATTTAGTTATTGAAAAAAAAAACAATGAAATGTATAAACTGTGCATAAAAAAAGTGGAATGTATAATGATAGTGAAGTAAGAACAATACTAATTTAGAATATATTTATTTGGTTACTAAAAACAATCGAACAATGGAATGTACAAAGTAGACTCTCTTTAAAGCTTTCCCCTAAAACACTCATTCCATGGGTTGGCCACTCCAATTGAATTGAATGAAGTTGACCAAACCCCAACAATAAATTATCCTCAAACACTACGTTCTAAAACCCCTTCATTTACTTTCTAAATCTCTCTTCACTTTTGGACCACACACTAACGAAGCAAGTAGGCTTACTCAGCCCAAGCCCAGTAACTTTTGGCCCACCAAATCGCATTGTGCATGAGCCAGCCCAACCCTTTGTTTCACAAGATCAAACTCCATCCACATATTTTGTTGTTGGTGATGACCAATTATAAATGCCTCAACACCAAGCAGATCCGAATTCCCAAAGGTGAAGCAATAAACCGAATCATTACCCCGAACCAAATCCGGTACCCGATATAAAAGTTGGTCACCGGAAACCCGCATCTCGGCCCCTTCAAAAACCAAACTCACGCTTGGTAACTCGGGTAATTCGGACCGGTTCATGGGCACCCTGTAACAGAGATCCATTGCTATTTGAAATGCAAAATTCGGATCGTCCAACACCCTCAATGTACCATTTGTTTGGTTCAAGAACTCATCTCTCAATGCATTATAAACCGGGCCAAGTAAGAACGTAAATTGGGTACCCAAATCAAACATAGTTTGACCCGCTCCGGTGTGATCTGGAACAAAAAGGTTATCCGATATGTTTAATAATTTATCCGAAACCTTAATTCCTTTGAACCGAACCGTGTACGCAGACCTGTCGAAATAAGGTAAAGGAGTGGATATTTGAACCAAGGAGGTATAATTTAACGACCCGCCCCACGATAAATTGGACTCCCCGAGAAGTAAAATGCCCGAAAAATCAGAACCTGAAATGCAGTAGGAGAATTTGGGAGTTTTTAATTGAGAAACCAAGGAGAGTGACCCGAGGTTCATACCCATTAACCCGGTTGTGTTGGAATCGGATTCGGAGTTAGTGGTGTAGGACGAGTTCATACAGCCGAATATAACTCCCCGGTTAACGGAGGATCCGAAGCGTAGTGTGTCCGAAGCGAGATTCCCTTCCGAAGAGGAAGCGTCGGCGTAGGAGAGAGTCGCGTGGCAGAGGTTGTTGGAGTCGCAGGAAGCGGGTATGGGAAAATCTCGGGTTCGAATCGTGCAGGTTGATGAAGAGCACGGGATTGGCGAGTAGGTGGAGGAGGCATTCGGATTGAAAAAGGGGTCGGGCATGAGTGGGTTTGTGTTTGTGTGGTTATTGCAGTGGAGCCATGAGAGTTCGCTTCCTGTGTCAATGACCATGGAGACGTTCTGTGGGGGTGTGCCAACTGTGATGGAGATTGTGAGGCTAACGTTGTGGTTGAATCGTAGCTTGTTGGGTGGTCTTGGGAGATACCCAGATGGAATCACTTGTGATTTTAGTGGCAAAGTTAGAGTCTTGGCCTCAGACGTGGTAAGGGATGTTCGTAGGATGAGGATAATGGCAAGGCTGAAACATCGGGTTAAAACGGTGTGGTTCGTGCATGTGGTTTTGGGTCTCATTTTGGAGACTGCAGGGTTATCGGGTTTGTTTGGGTTTTTAGAAAGGAGTTTTGGACTAATTGTGGAGAAGTAGGTGTTGCAAATTTTGGAGGCAAAGAAAAGCATAGGAATTGCTTGAAGGTTTAGAGTTATAAGTGGGAAAAGTCTGAAGAAAAAGATCTGAGAAATAGCAGAGAAGACTTTGGTTGTACCTAAAATCTAGTTAACGTACGTCTCTTTCTTTGGTACGTCTATCTATTATATTTGTGTTCATTTTTACTATCTCCTTTGGAATTTTGTGGTTTTAACTGAAGATTTCACTTTTAAGGCACACGAAACTGAAACAACAATTTTAATGATTTTGTAAAAATAACCTTAGACAGCGATTCTCAAATATGTCTACCGCATCAAGTTTTAACCCTACCATATGGTAGTTGGACTTTCAAATTAATTTGAGATTGACGTGACTTCTTTTCTCTTTTGGACATGCAAAATGAAAGGTTCTTTGCTCCCTGTTGTTGCCGTTGCAGAATGTTGCACTTTGTCTAATTAAGACTCATAGTTCAAAAGGAATTTTTAATTGTTGCCTTTTAAAATTTATCATAGATTTCTTTAAATTCTTAAACTTATAATTATTATGTACTTAAATATAAATCAATATTTCAAGAGAAAAATAAAATGTGAATACGAAAAACTATTGCATATGAATGCAAAATCAAAATCAATTATTATATAAACGCGTTGTATTTTATTAGTCACTTTAGTAAAGTTCTATACAGCGTTTGTTTTGTATTCTTGTTTTTCGTAAAGTTATAAATTTCTTAGCATAGATTTGAGGTAATAAATTTGGTTAAACTTGTTTATGTTTGATCAATTTGAATCGGAGGCATGCATTGCTTTCTCTTGAACATTGGAAGAAATAAACAATATCAATCAAATTATGTATAAAAAAGATGAATCTATAGATCAGATTTATCATTATTGATTGAAAAAATGACCTATGATGATCCAAAGACATTCTAGTACTAACTAACATCACAGCATTTATAGTGAAGGGTTTCAAAAAGCTTAGTTTTTTGCTTACTTTACAAAGGAATATGATGATGATGGCACCCTTGTGGCATAAGCATATATTTATAAAGGCTGCTTTATGAAGTTATCAGCCTTTCTTAGTTGTTGTAGATGCCAAGAAACTATCTTAAGGCAAAGCATGTGATGCATTTCTTAAACGGAATATGGATGTGTTAGATCCAATCAAAATATTCTTAAGTTCGAAATTCGTATATATTTATATCTTCTCTGCTTCCTTTTTAATACTAATATAAATGTACAATATATCACCTTTTTATATACTAAACATCATTCTTGTATCAATGGAAGTTGTATTATGTGAGAATTAGATATTTTGAAGGTTTTATAGAAAAATTGTAAAGTTGAGAGAATAAGAGAAATAATACAATAGTACAATAAAAAATAAAATTAAGATGCAATTAATAAACCTAAAATATAAACTTAAAATCAAGAACTTGTTCTTATAGATTTATTGAATTAACTAATGCTCAATTGAATTAGTAAAACATCACTAGTAAAAAAACTGTTTTTAAACTCGCGTTATAGGCTCCGATTTAGGTGAAACCGAAGCCTATTAAAATATGGTGGCATTTTTGTAGTTTAAGCGAACTTATACGTCTCGGTTCAAAATCAACCGAAGCATATAAGTCATATTACCTCGGTTAAAGCAAAGACCGAAGCCTAAAAGCCCACCTGCCCCCTGACAGTCTCTGAAATTTGAATTATGTGCAGAGCCTATGGCTTCGGTTCGTCCAGAACCAGTGCGAAATAATGTTTATTCTCGGTTTAAACGAAAACCAAGGTATATAATCATTATATATTTTTTTTTTCATTTTTGTTTGAGGACTATATGCCTCGGTCAGGTGTAGAACCGAGACCTATATGCATGTATTGCTTCGGGCGAGCAGAGAACCGAGTCATATGTGCACGTCTCTTAACACAAAAAAACGCAACCTTTCATGATGGACGAACGCGGAGGAGAGATCGATTGAAGTTGCGCGAACACGAACCGGACCTCCTCGAAGCTCTCTCCGACGAGTGAAGACGCAGCGGAATGGAAACGAAGCTCTAAATCGAGAGCTGACTCGAAGGAAAACTGCTAAACTATGAACAGACTCAAGAAAACCCTAAGATCTAAGGTTTAATCGGGAGATAACCTTAGAGACACGAAGGAAACCCTAGAACGGTGAGGAATCACTAAACTGACAGGATTAATCGGTGGAAATGGTGTTTTAAACGGTAAAAAGGAAAGAACGAAGGTTGGAGAGGTGTTTAATCGGACAAAACGCAAAGAAAATGAAGAAATGGTGAAAAGGATGTGGAATCTGTGAAGAGAGAAATGGAATAGAGGCTTACTGTGATGATGATGCGTTTAAGAGGGAGGAACCCTAGCAGATGAGGTTTCTTCGAAGTGGAAAGGTGAGTGATGAGGATGCGCGAGTGGAAAAATGAGAAATGAAGTGGCGTTTCTGTGCGTGAGAGGAAAACATGTGAGAAGTTGACGTGTGCAAGGGAGGTGGCAGTGAAGGAGAGGTCGCGTTGGAGGAGAGAAGCACCGTGAAATTTGGAAAATGGAAGTGAGAGAGGTGCTTGGAAGGTGGCTAGAGGTAGTCTTTGGACTCTCTAGCCTGACTTTCAAGAGAGAATTGTTTCTATTTCAGAAAACTTAATTCTCATTAATCTCAAAAGTCCTAATACAAGAGAGGAGTTGGGTATTTATAGTAACCCATACTCCTTAAGAGCTAAGCTAGAAAAGGTAAAAATACAAAAGGAAAACTATGTCAAGTAGGATTCCATCATGCCCTCCCTCTTAAGAAAAGATTTGTCCTCAAATCTGACAATCGCCTTATGAATAAGCTCCACACAATCTTTGGGAGGATGGCCATCTTGGAGTGGCCTTATTCTTTTAGATCTAGTTTTCTTCCTCCTGGATCAAACACGAATCTGCAATACACATCAAATATATCTTCGGTTAATATCAATCCAAGAAAGAATTTTTCTTTAAAAACAAGAGAATAAGAACTTCTAATACTTTGATTAGTAATCTTTGAAAATTTTAGAAGTCCAAATTCAATTTTATCTTGAGTTAATTGTTTTCTTAAGAATAACTCAAGATTTGAATTTTCATATTTTGAAAATGTTTTCATGACAATTGGTTTGAAAGAGAAGTCAAAAATTGAAAAATAATCAATTATTGGAAAAGAAGTAAAGATTTGGAAACCTTCCCTTTTAGGTTCCACAGTCTTTGAAAGAATAGGATTTGTCATCAGTAACAATTTCTCCTTTTCTTTCTTCTCTTTTTCTTGCCTTTCTTTCTTTTCTTCTTCTTTTCTCTCTTCTCTTCTTAATTCCTCTTTACTTCTCTCTTCTCTTTTCTCTATTTCTTCTCTCTCTCTCTTCTCTTCTTCTTTCCTTTCTTCCTTTTCTTTTCTCTCAATCTCTCTTTCTCTTTTCTTATCCTTGATCTCCTTTAGTCTTGCCCCAAATTCTAATTCTCTACGAAGAAACCCATGATCCTTTAAACTCTCAAGAAATAGTTTTCCATCATCAATGCAATCCCTAATTAATTCTAGGTTTCTTTTAATGCTTGAAGGCACAAACTTTCTTCTCATGCAAGCTTTTAAATCATGCCAATCACGTATGGAAGACTTCCTACCTTTCCTAACATGATATTGTCTTTCATCCCACCACTCACTTGCATTTTCTTCTAACTTAGAGAGATATATGCTAAGGACATAATATTCACTCTCTTCATAAAACCAAGGATTTATTTTATCAATTTCTTTCTCCCAAGCTAGGTATGTTAATGCTCCTATGTCTTTACCAAATGATGGAAGATTCCTAGCTTGTTTAAACATTTCATCAACTTTATCTAACCTAGAAGACCTATATGAACCATAAGAAGACATCTTTGTTTTTAAAAGTTTTCTTAATCTAAAGGGTTCAAAACTTTCACTTAGACAAGTCCCAGGTAAGAGAGGTGAGCTAAAGAGCTGCTTAAGTACCAAGTCTTGCCTTGCCAGAAATGTCTTAGGCTACTAACTAATTACCCCTTAAACTAAAATCAGCTTTAGAAACAAAGTACACAACTCAAACAATTAAGCACAAATAAAAGACTAGACTCTCGGACTCTAATGTGAAAAGGCTTAGAGTTTAATCCCTTTTAGCCTAATCAACCCTAAACGTGAACACAAAACAAATCAATATTAAAGTCTACTCCTATGGTGAAGCTTGTAGCTTTGGCTAACAAGACACATTCACCTGTCTAGCTATGCTAAAAATAAAAGCAAATAAAGTTGCCAAGAGTTTGAAAGAGCACCAAAGACTCTTCCAAAGAACTTGGACTTTATAAAAGGCCCTTTTACACAACAAAAATGAAACTAACAGTAGGCTAACACAAGCCTATTACAAACAAATTAAAGGAAAGCTGACACAAAAAACCTATTACACATAAAAATGAAGAAAACAATTTACAAAAAGATTCAAACAGCTGCCACGGTCTGGTCTGGGTCAGCTACAATCCACTTTTAATGCCAAATCTTTGTGCCAAAAAAATGTACACTCCTCCTGTTGCTGGTTCGGCCAACTTTGGCCCCTTTTCTAGTTTCTGGTTTATCCTATAATCACAAATGCACAAACTGCTGTGAGTATTCACTTAGTTAAAACAGATTGCAAAAGAATATACAGGGCAGTAAGAACTTCCCTTTCTCATGGCTGCACAATCTTTCTAAACTTTCAATTAAAATTCTGCGGCTGCTCAATTAAAATTGTACATAAATTGAATTCCAATGAAAGCAAATCTGCACAGATAATTCACACTAAATCAGCAGATCATGCAATCCAACAATGAACAATTTAAGTCCAAAACAGTTTAAACAGTCAGAAGCAATTAAACTAAATAATTCCCTTTAGTTCAAAGCTTCGACATTAAGTGCTTAGGTTGCTATTTTCTCAGTAAATTTCTGCTCAAGCTAAACTCTCAAGTATCAGCTCTGCACACATTAAAATCAAACCAGATTCCAATTCAGCAAATCACAACATCCAACAAATTGCAAGCTATAACACAAATAGTTTAAACAAATAGAAGCAATATAGCTAAGCAACTTCCCTGATTAATGCTATTTCTAGTTGTTGTTTTTAGTGGACTTTGTTGTATTTTCTTCCTTGTGCTCAACTAATCAGCAGATTCATTCTTCACTTTCTCCCTGCACTGATTCGGTTTAGATCTGCTCACAGAAATTACACCAACTCCAGCAAAATACACAAGGACATGGATATTAAACCAGATGCAATGGGTGTAATTCAAAGCTGAACTAAACTGATTTAAACAACCAGTCAATTCTAATTTAAATTTTGATCAATCCAATGGGTAAAAAGAATTATATGCTTAGTTCAACCACAACGTCAGAATTGGAAATTAAGTGCTTTAGTCACTTCTTCAAATGGAATGATGCTTTGGCAGTTAAAACAAGTTCATGCACAAGCCTAATTACTCCAAGCAAATTAATTCATGCATAAATCAGTTCATGAACAACTAACTAGGTGGCATGCAAGGTATTCAATCAATCAATCTGAACAAAACTGAAATCTGCATGTGATTAATACCAGGAAAATATTTTCTATATGCATTTGGAAAAAATTGATCTCAACAACGAAAGAATGATGGTGCTAATAAGTATTCAACAGATTTCAACAATTGTAAGCAAACCATGAAATCAGTAATCACATTCAGACATATAATATGTCAATGATTTCAGCAAGCAGTTTATAATCCAAAATGAATGCAATGTCAGTTTAAGCAAACCACAACTGATCCAATCTAATTGATCCAATTTCTTTTCCTGCACAATGAACAATCACAAAACAGTTAGATTAACAATGAATTCTCTATTTCAAAGTGCCAAGGAATTAGGCCAAATCAGCCTTACAAAACTCACAACACTCAGGCTTCTTTTTAAAAGCTTAAAGCACTCAAAATGGAAAGGTTTGGAAGGGAGATTCTCCCTTGGCAGTACACAGCTGGAGAGTATTCCAGACCACCACCACCTAAAATGCTACCAAGCACACAAACCTCCTTTCAAATTCCAGAGATCCAGAGTGTACAAACTTTTCAATTTTAGACAAGGCTATGCTAAGGCAAAGTAATGGACAAAACAGGACAGCCACCAACAATGTAAGCACCAGATAATGAAACTAACAGCACAACAGAGAACTGACTCAAGATCAACTCTAGATCAGATTATGAAAGCAACAAAAGCTCAATTATGAACAGCAGATCAGAGTTCACACGACACTGAGACAAAACCAAGACAGCCAACAATTGACAAACAAGAAACAAGGCTAGTTAATAAAGGTACGCACAGCAAAATAGAGCCTAAGGAATAGAACTAGAAACAGATTAAAAACACAAGAAAATCACAGCAAGTTGAATCATACATGACCAAACAGATTTGCAACTGAAATAGAATAATGCATTGCCAATTACTCTAAAATGTTCACTCCAATCCAATTATATGATGAACTAGAAAAAGGAGAGAAACATTAAGAGTGAAACTGTGTTGTGAATTGCACTTGCCACTTGACTCTTTATGTGGTTCAATCAATACTTCTTTTCTAATTGCTTTTTCTTTTTTCAAATCACAAGAAACTCATGCTTTTATACTTTCACTTTCTTTTGCTACAATTCACAACATATAATTTGACTCTATTTCAATTCAACTTCACAAGATATGAGTCATGATAGAAACAAATGATTCAACTCAAAAAAAATTATCCAAAGGAAAACAAGAGGCTAATCACTCTCAGCCACAGTTATATTTTCAAATACCACTGGTTTAGGCTTCCTTGAGTGACCAAAAATTTATTCTCAATTGCAGAATTGATAACAAAGTGAAAACAGTAAATGCACATTATGGATCACAAACTCAGAAGTTCAAACTAAGTTCAATCACTGTTGTAAACAGTTTTAATGCAATTCTGCAGATTCATATACCTCAATAGATGCCAATGAAACGAAGACAATACTGGAAAAATATTTGAATCAGAACTTGGCAAAGAATTTAAAACCAAGTATGAATGACTCACAGACTCTGCAAAGAAAAACCAGTTCGGTGTAGCTGGCCAAATAACAAATCTGCTAATTAATCAATGTGCAACTGAGCTAGGCTGAACCTTTCATTGCTCACTTGGTATGCACTTGTTACTGATTAGGCAGAAACCAAGCAAAGCTATCATTAAACAGATTCAAGAACATGAGATCCATTATCTCCTTCACTGAAATCTGTCACCAAGCTCATTTATCCAAATATCATAGCTTATTTAAGGTGAACAGAACTTACTCAGTGCAAGCAACACAAATAAATCACAAAACACAAGCATCAACTAGTTAAACTCGAATTAAATTGACAATTAAAACAAAGCAACATGACATAGACAAAACAGAAATGGATTTAGAAATTAAAATACGCAAACAAAGAAGATTCACCGAATTAAAATGAACTAAGACTCAAAGCACAGACAAGCACAAAATCAGAAAATGAGTTCAACATCAAACCAGAAAACACCTGGAATTGATTCAATGAAGACACAACCAGATCACAAGACAGTAATAGAAAATGATGAACAAATCAGAAATTGAACGAAACAAAACGCAAAAAAAACAAAAAGAGATGAAACTATCAGACGATGACATGAAACAGAACGCGAATCAAATGAACAAAATATGAATCGGCCAAGACCGAATCGAAACAACTCAACTCGGACTCAAGCGAAAACAACGGAAAAACAGAGAACGCGAGACAACTTACCTCTGAAGCGTGCTCGAACCTGAGCTCTGATACCACTTGATGGACGAACGCGGAGGAGAGATCGATTGAAGTTGCGCGAACACGAACCGGACCTCCTCGAAGCTCTCTCCGACGAGTGAAGACGCAGCGGAATGGAAACGAAGCTCTAAATCGAGAGCTGACTCGAAGGAAAACTGCTAAACTATGAACAGACTCAAGAAAACCCTAAGATCTAAGGTTTAATCGGGAGATAACCTTAGAGACACGAAGGAAACCCTAGAACGGTGAGGAATCACTAAACTGACAGGATTAATCGGTGGAAATGGTGTTTTAAACGGTAAAAAGGAAAGAACGAAGGTTGGAGAGGTGTTTAATCGGACAAAACGCAAAGAAAATGAAGAAATGGTGAAAAGGATGTGGAATCTGTGAAGAGAGAAATGGAATAGAGGCTTACTGTGATGATGATGCGTTTAAGAGGGAGGAACCCTAGCAGATGAGGTTTCTTCGAAGTGGAAAGGTGAGTGATGAGGATGCGCGAGTGGAAAAATGAGAAATGAAGTGGCGTTTCTGTGCGTGAGAGGAAAACATGTGAGAAGTTGACGTGTGCAAGGGAGGTGGCAGTGAAGGAGAGGTCGCGTTGGAGGAGAGAAGCACCGTGAAATTTGGAAAATGGAAGTGAGAGAGGTGCTTGGAAGGTGGCTAGAGGTAGTCTTTGGACTCTCTAGCCTGACTTTCAAGAGAGAATTGTTTCTATTTCAGAAAACTTAATTCTCATTAATCTCAAAAGTCCTAATACAAGAGAGGAGTTGGGTATTTATAGTAACCCATACTCCTTAAGAGCTAAGCTAGAAAAGGTAAAAATACAAAAGGAAAACTATGTCAAGTAGGATTCCATCATTTCATTTCCTTCTTCCTCCATATCTGACTCAGTCCCTCGCTCTCCCTCCCTCGCGCCCTCGCTCTCCCTCCTTTCCTTCTTCCTCCAGATCTGACTCCCTCCCTCCTCCCTCCCTCGCTTTCTCGCTCCATCACTCTCTCAGTCCCTCGCTCCCTCACTCGGTCGCCCTTGCTCCCTCGCTCGGTCGCCCTCGCTCCGTGGCCCTCGCTCCGTGGCCCTCGCTCCGTGGCCCTCGCTCCCCATCGCTCCCTCGCCCTCGCTCCGTCGCTCTCGCGATCTCGCTCCATCGCTCCCTCGCTCTCGCTCTGTCGGTCTCGCTTCCATTGCTTTGTCGCTCTCGCTTCCCTTAACTTTGCATCATTCTTAGAGTTTTCCAAAATGTTAGGGTTTGATTTGTCTCTGTTATCTTCCAATTTCAGATTCTGCCAACCCGAGGAAGATTGTTGGACACAATTTGAGGTGTGGGAGGGAGAGGAGAAGGGGGTGGTAGGGTATCGGAGAAAACGATTTGACAGAGAGAGAGGTGGCTGAATTGGGGTTTGAATTGCAGAGAGAAAAAAGGGGCTGGCGGTGGCGGTGATGTGAATTGGGCCTGATGTGAAGTTTGAAGAGAGTGAGAAGCAAAACTCGGAAACAGAGTTGGTGGCGGTGGCGGAGTCGCTGTGTACTGTGTTCGTGGTGGTTGAACTTCAAGGACTGCTTCATAGTGAGTGAGGAGGTGTTGCTGCAACCACCGTGCTATGCAATAGACAGAAGATGACAACCACCGTCGGGCTAAACACTAATCTTTGGCTTTCTTTTATCAACAATTTAACCAAAAATTAAAAAATAAAAAAAAATAAAAACACGTATTGCTTCGGTTAAGGCAATAACCGAGGTAAAATTCTACCATTTTATGCCTCGGTCTGCACCCGAAACCAAAAAAAGTACACTTTTTACTTCGTCTAAATATACCCCGGTTCGGGAACCGTTGTCTATGGACAAAAATGACCGCGGTCGTTTCTTCTTCCTGTACTAGTGCATATTAATTAAATTTTAGTTACTGAAAGGTTTTAACGCTCTTATTTGCTTTAGGAATTGAAAACTCCAATTTTTTGTTTTAGAAGTTCAAATTTGTTTACAAGCATTGTCTTTATAAATTTATCAGTAATATGATATTTAAGACTTGTAGTGAACTAAGTTTATTTCTTCATTTTGTTATATCTCTCTCAAAAAGTATAGCTTGATGTTGAAATGTTTAGTCCATGACATAATTGATACGACTGTCGCGGTCATACAAATTTGATGTGCAGAAATTAATGCAGTATAACTAGGATTTGACTCCTAGGTCGTCTCTCAAGGACCAATATTAGGTTCAGTCTTAGATTTATCACGAAGTGGGGGGGGTTTGTGGATATTTTTGAATGCAAATAAATTAAAATGAACTGGAATTTAAATAAGACAACAAAATTTAAAAACACTGAAATAAATTTTAACAGTGGTAAAAACTGAACGGTAAAAAAAAAATGGTAAAAATAGACAATGGAAAAAATTACAGTGTTGGAATTTAAAATACAGAACAGTAAATATGCAGAAGACAAAATAACAGTGTAATTAAAATTTACCAATAGCTCCAGTAAAAATAAACCGTAAAAACGATTCTTGAAAATAACATGACCAGTACAACACAATGACAGAATTTAACGATGCAGAAAATACTAAATGGTAAAATAATAGAGACAGTAAAAAATAAAAGTACTTAATTGAAAATGGAATTCATCAAAGCATTCAATACTTAAATTAAAATTCTGAACAAAAGATAAAAATTAAATGAAGATACAGCTCCAAACACTGACGAAATAAAATTCCACACTATTGCACTGTTTGAAATGAAAATAACTGAGACATCTACTGGGAGGGAAGAGGCAGAGCCTCTTCCGGGCCGTGCATTAAAACTACCCCTAATTCTAATCTAAAATCTCTTCCAAAGTGTGCTCTGCTGCTGCCAATTTATAACCACTTCTCTTAACAAAGTCTCCTGATTTCCTTCTTCATTTCACGGACCTTGTCTGCTTATGGGTTTGTCCTAATTGGCAGCTCCTGTTTTGGGGAATTTCTCCCACCAATTTGCTCCTAGTCGTGCCAAAAGAGGTCCTCTATGTGGTGTCCGTTTGCTTAGGTTGTGCTTAGGCTTCCCCCATTCACGCAAATTCCTTTCAACCGTGTGCCCCACTCCAAACTGCTGTAGCTTCCTCTGCTGTGCATGGTGGATGTTGTTGTTGCTGCACGTGAAGCTGTTGGACCGTGGCTACTCCAGCTCTTTACCGAGAACTCCCTTCTTCATTCTAAGAATCCACTTTTCTCCCTGGACATGTGCTGGAACGTAACTCTCCAAGTGCTGCTGGTGTTGTTGCCTTTGCTTCCATTTTCCAGCTCCTTGCTCACGGCTTCTTCTTCTTCAACTAGATTAAGATTGTGGAGCATCTCCTTTACTGGACCAGCAGCTGGACATGTGGATCTTCTCTACTGGTGGCTGCTCCAAGCTAGACGTCTTCTTCAATTAGTTGCCACACACTTCTTTATCTCTTTACGGAAATGGTTTTCTGCCGTGGGCTCCCACTCCATTGCTTCTACTTCCATCACTTCTAAAATGAAGATCACCGTGAGCACCTCCTTCCAGCATTTGCCTCTTCCAACCTTGATGCTTCACTCCCTTAACATGGTGGCTGTTTGGACGTGCTGAAAGAGGAGGACCTTCCCTGTGCCATCTCCTTATTTCTCTTCAACATGCTGCTGGACGGTACTGGACTGGATGCTCTTTGCAGCAATGGCCGTGTCTTCTCTTTTTGCTTTTCACCTTTGGTTTGGTACCGTGGAAGTGCAGCCCCTTGTACACCACTCCAAAATTAAGAGAACCATAAGCTTTCTTTCTTCAAAAACGTGGTCCCCTCCATTATCTCACTCCATTATGTGTGGTCTTCTATGTATCATTCCAACAACGTGAGCATGAGTTTTGTTTTGCCAATCATCCATTAAATAACAAAGTGGTGGCCCATGTGTTGTCTCCAACGTGGCCCCTTCTTCAATTCCAATTGATTTGTTCTTTTGTGCTAGCCAATTTACATTGCCGTGGCATATACTCAGAATATGGCTTCCTCCATGATAAAAAAAAATCACAATTGTTATCTTCCACATTTGAGAACCGTGGGCTGAATGCAAGGTGGTCTCTCTCCATCATTTTGCTTCAAATCTACTTTGTTTTCCAAATTATGAGGCCGTGAGGTTGCTTCTTGTTTCTCTTAGAAACCAAAATGAAAACAAAAGTGCCAATATGAGTGTTGAATCCTTGAGTGTTTGGAGGTCTTAGCATCGTCCAATGATCAATTCCAGCTACCACAAGTATGAAACAACAAGCAAACAATGCAAACAAATTAGAAGCCACTTAAACTGTATGAACTTGACTGACACAGGGGAGTAAAACAATTACTGGGAACAACACATAACGAATTTGAACAAAGTAAAAACTATACATGAAAATAGACATCCGTACGAAACTATGAAAAAAAACTGCATGCAAAACGGATAAGAATTGAATTCGAACGAGGACAAACAAGTTGACACAACATTCACGTAGTACTAGGCTGACATAGGAGAGTAAACAAATTACTGGGAACAGTACAGAACGCATTTGAACAAAGTAAAAGTTATACATGAAACTAGACATCTAGACGAAACTATGAAAAAAAATTGCATTGAAAACGGATAAGAATTGATCTCGAACGAAGACACACAAGTTGACACAAAATTCACGCAGCACTGGTAATCGTTTACAGCACCCCTGTAAACGATTACACGAGAGGAATTGCAAATTTGTACAGAAAGTCCAACACAGGTACTCAGTCAGGTGAACACAGGTCACCATTGGCAAAAAAACTGACTTTTAGGCACTTCTGCCCCTGTCTGAGGCTTGTTCAGGTGTTCCAGTGGTGGGAGAGGGTGGATGGTGATGTGATGTGAGGCCAAGGAGTGTGGGGTGACCCTCGTTTACAGCACCCCTGTAAACGATTACCCGAGAGAAATTGGGAATTTGTACAGAAAGTCTAAATGTCCAAAAATATTTTCCAAAATTTTTCCTGCACTCAATAATGTAAATAATTCGTTTCAGATAATTCAAATTAATTAAAATAAGAATTTCTGATCGGATTAGGCTCAATTCAGTAAAATGGGAAAATACTGGACAATTAAGCACAATTCCCTGATTAATTCTAGCACAATAAACTAAATGAAGTGAATAAAATAATGATTCATCAAAATAGACCACACTTAGTCTTTTGCACTCCGGGGCAAAATTAAGACGCAAATCAGGGAATGGTTCAAAGGACTTTGGGAATAATGACACAAACTCAGCAGACAGAAAAATAAAAAACTCGCAAGAAAGCAAACAAAATTTTACACAGTTCTCAAGAATTCTAGACAAATAAAAGAAGTAGAATATATCCAACACAAAATCAAGAAAAGCAGATACTTACAGAAATCATCCAAGCAATTCAAAGCATGGTAAAATAATCAATCAGCTCAAGAGGTGATTCAAAAATGTCAAAACCTCACAGATGCACTCACAGTGTTTCTCTCAAGTGTCTAGGGTAAATAATTTCAACTCAATGCACTCAAGAAAGCAAACACAAGTAGACTTGGCAAGTTTCTAATATCAATACTTAAATCATACACATGTTCAGATCAGAAGGTCTTTACTAGGTTGTAATGGGGCCAAGGACAGGGGAGGATAAATTTGGATAAGTAGCTATAGCTCAGAAGAAATAGAGGTGCACTAGGGAAAAAAATGTAACACAGTGAAATCTCACCCAAACCTCTAATTCAATCCTCTTCTCGACTCCATTATTCACAAAATGATTTTTCAATTTTTTCTTTTTCTCATCAAAATTTTTTTTTCTCATCCTGTCTTCTTCTTCTTTTTTTTTTTTTCACAACAGGATATAAATTATCATTTCAAAACATGATGAGGAACCAACTAGCCAATTCATCAGAATTCCCAAGGAGACCACACTTATTCTCAAAATACTTCTATAGCTTCAGACTTTCCTAAGGTTAAGGTAATCATTTGTTTTTCACTTAGGATCAGTGTATGAGCTTCAACACAAAGAAATATATACAGTATAGGCTCAAAGGGGTTATCAAAGGATAATAACAAGGTAGGCTTATTTGGCTAAAGAGGCTCAAGAACAAAAATGCCTTTATCACGTCTGAACATGCATATCAATCAAGTATATCAAAAAGAATCAAGCCAAGGCATATGTGCAAGCAATCAAGAGACATATCACACACAAGAAAGAAAATTAAGTAGCTCAAATCTCACTCAGGGTGTTTGTCACAATCAAATCAACCTCTCAAACGTATAATCATCTTTCCAGGCAGAGAAAAGCAAGGATTTCAAACCATAAGTATTAAGTAAGTGAAGGAAAAAATCTACAACTTAAACCTCATCCAGAAATCAAGAGAAAAATGTAAAATTTATTGCACACAAAACTCGATAAAAATAACTTAAAACAGAAAAAAAATTTAACACTCAAAAACAAAAATTTTAACACATAAAATACAAACTAACAGAAAAATCAGAATTTCTTCCCAGTAGACCACACTTAAATCACACAATGTCCTCAGTGTGTTACAATCATCAGATGATCAATTTCAGAGCAGTCAAATAATATAGACAAGTGCAATAAAAAGTAGAAAAAATGGGAAGAAATTTTCAATAACATCCATCAGTAGATGTTATCAGTGACATCCATCAGCAGATGTCTAAAACACCTAGCACCCATCAGTAGATGCTAATTTAATTTTTTCATTTTATTTTATTTTTTTTATTTTTTTTTTTATTTTTTTTTTTTTTCTGAAAAAGGATACCGGTACTGTGACAACAGTCTCGGTGGGAATGACCGGAACTGTTGCTACAGTGGAAAGCTTTGGCTATAAAAGGCTGCTCCTCCGCGTCCAGCGCCATTTCTGAACGCTCAATCTCTCTCTACTCCTCTGCTCTCTCTCTCTGCTCTCTCTCGACTCTCTCAACTCTCTCGAGCGTCTGGATCTCTGCAGGGAGCCTCTCCTCTAAGCATCTGGAGCTGTGCGGAACCTCTGCCACCGTGCCATCTGAAGAGTCTGAGATCTGCGAGGAGCTTCTCTGCCAGCCTACTACTCCAGGTAAGTCCTTTGCTCCTGGATCTGCCTTTCTTTCCGCTTTTTCTGCTCTCTCTCTCTCTGTATTACCTTTATTTTTCATCTCTGCCCTGCTCTCCCTTTACTGCTTTCCATCTTTATTTTCAGCTTTCTGCTCTGATCTCTTGCCTGCTCTCCCTCTTTATTTCCTGCTTTCCTGTTTCTCCTTTTCCTGCTTTCCAGATCTTTCATTTTCATTTTTTTTTTCCTGCTTTCAGTTCCATCTTTATTTTCAGCTCTTATTCGCTTTATTTTTCACCTGCTAAACACTTAAAACACATAAAACACAATTGTCTTAAAACTTAAGGGGTATATCGGCTGGAAACCAGACGTTAATCTCCCTTCGATTGAAGGTATTGCAGAGACAATCGGGTAGAACAACGCCACGTACCCCACTTAAAAATAAACACATAAACATAATATACAAGAACAATATGGACAAGAACAACCGGACAACTGGACGTAGATCCGTTTAGGACCCTTTGCGAGGACCGTGAAACAGATCTGAGACCAAAAACTGACACATCAAGCAATCAAAGACAGACAGGACAAAATAAATTTAAAAGAAAACAAGAACAAATAAAGAAAACACAGAACTAATCTAAAAAATTTTTTTTTTTTTTTTTTTTAGTTCTTTTTATTTTTTATTTTTTTTTTATGTTTATTTTTATTTTTCTTGTTTTTGTTCTTTTTATATGTATTTATTTTTTATTTATGTATTTGTATATTACGAGAGGAAGGATGAGTGAAACGGAATCAGAGAGATATACCAGTCAACGGTGGCGTCCAACCGACGATCAGATCACGATGATGACCAAAATATTCAACTATGGGGTCACACACCCAAGCCGAGCGCAAGTCGTCGAGATCGCGTCTCGACTAAGGGCTTTCGGCGAAGCCACTGAATACAACGTACACTGCTGGTTCAACAACCACGGCAATCGGGTCAAGCACTGGCAAGCGGAGATAGACCCCACTGGCACTCTCTTTTCACAACTGCCGCTGTACATGTATGGTAAGACCTCTGATCACACCTCCATTTTTATTGAAATTTTCACTTCCTCTTCTATAATTAACACAAGTTATTTATTTTTTTATTTTTTTATTTTTTTGTTTGAAAGAAAAAAACTGGGTGATAATGAGGGCACCGAGGCTGCTGAATTTGTTTCCAGTTCCGATCATCATCGATGATGACAGAAATGAACGAGAAATTCCTCCACCAAAGCCTCCGCTCGCATTCCGAACCAGAGCTCCCTCAACGGAGCTCTCTCTTAGACCACCACAACCAGCTCGAGAGTTCTTTCAGTTTTAGTGTTTTATTATTATTTTTTTTTTTTTTTTTATGTTTTAATTGGCCGAGCGTGGCCAGAATATGGGCTGTAATAAGAACACTTATATTTTTGTTGTTTTTATTTATTTTTTTTTTTTATTATGTTTTTATGTTTTTATTTATTATGGTGTGTAATATTAACGATCAGACAAGATCGACCCTCGGACATCTTTATTTTATTTTTATGAATTTTATTTTTATTATTATGTAAGACAGAATGTTTTCTGCGCATATGGTATGTTCAATAAATGCACTCAGATTAGTGTCTCTGCTAAAACTTCACCTCTCTGCCTTACATGTTAAATCTGCTCTTAAAATAATTTTTTTTTTAACAAAAACTAAATAAAAAAATAAAAACAGAACACATAATAACGAAACAAAAGACCTAATACAGAATCAAAATATCAACGCAGATAAAACACATATGTCAAAAACATCAAACAAAGCACATAAACATACATTAAGAGACTTGAAACAAAACACAAAAACTTTTTTTTTTTTAATTTTTTTTTAGATAACAATTCGAAAACTAAGAAGAAAAGGGAAAAACAAACTTATAAGAAAAACAAAAATCAGAATCTCCCCCAAGACCACACTTAAACTACACTGTCCTAAACGTGTTCTAAGCATAAGATCATCAGTTAAAACACTGAACAGATAAAGGACAAATGCAATAAAAGTAGGAAAACGGGGAAGAAAGAAAAAGAAAACTCCCCTGGTCAGGGTGGCAGTTGCCAATTTTGGACTTGTAGGGAGAGGTTTTCCACTTCATGATCCAGCACGGAAGTTTTGAGGACGAACTGCTTCATCCTCCAGATTTGATCAAGCAGTGAAATGTCTTCCACGGCTGGATCCAAACAATTATTGTTGATGACTAGATTCAATAGGTGCCTGTTGATGTTGAAATCGTTCTGGGTGCTTGCACCTCTGTCTTCAATTGTGGGTGTCTGCTCATCAAATTTATACGTACCTCCTGCAGTATGGTTAGTGCAAAATGGTTCCACAGAAATGTCATGCAGAGGTATAACACCCAATCCCAATTCATCATACTGAGCCTTAGATACAACCTCATAACATGAATCAGTTTGAAATGTAGAAACAATATCTATAACAGGTTTAAATTCATGTTCAGTGCATGGAGAACAAATATTCAGATCTGATAACACAAAATTATTCTCGTCATGCATAGAGGGAAAATTAAAATCATGCTCAGCAACAATATAATTATCAACATACCTCTCAACAGCATAATCATCAAATTGAGGTATGTTGGTGGAAAATGAAAGTGGTCTACCTGGTTCAAAATAGCTGCTTGTACCTGCCTGGTCCTCAAAATATTCATCAGTCTCCTCAGGTGCAAGAGTGGCCATCTGCCTGATCTGATCACTCAGATTCTGTATGGCAGCTTGAGTTTCCTGCTGGAACTCCATGCTCTCTTGCTTGAACTGCATGTTCCCTTTCTGAAACTGAATGTTCTGCATGGTCATCTGCTCCAATAACTCCTTCAATGTAGGTTCAGAAGTTGAAGGCTGAGAAGCTACTTGGGCAGGAACATTATACTGCTGACTCTGATATTGCTGGACTGGTGGAGGCATGAAAGGACTCTCGAATGGTGGTTCTAGATAATGATCTTGTGGGGTATCGTACCATTCGTTGTTAAGATCATTCCACTCAGGATCATTATAATTCTCATTATAGAATTCAGCAGAATTACAATCAGAGTAAGATGCAGAATAAGATTCATAATCACAGACATTGGCAGAATAAGCAGAATTCACATAACCAGAATAGGTAGACATGGAAAAATAAAAATAAAACAAATAAAAACTAAATACTAAAAATTACGAAACAGATAAATCACAACACATTTATACATGCTACAAGCACACACAAGACAGAACATCAATAGTAAAAAATTTTTAATTAATTTTTTTTTTTTTTAATAACAACTAAATACAGAACATAGCACAATAAAAATATAAAAGACAAAACATATATTAACACAGTAAAAATCGAAAAACACAGCAAAAATCTAAAATGAAAAACCTGGAACTGAAGTGACAACGCCGCCAAAATTTGCTGAAGGTGTCGTTGTCGCCTACAGAAATATACAAGACAAAACACACAAAACAAACATATTAACAGAACAAAACTTAATATAACAAAATCTGAAACCGAACCGTTATTGATTGGTCCCCGGCAACGGCGCCAAAATTTGATACGACTGTCGCGGTCATACAAATTTGATGTGCAGAAATTAATGCAGTATAACTAGGATTTGACTCCTAGGTCGTCTCTCAAGGACCAATATTAGGTTCAGTCTTAGATTTATCACGAAGTGGGGGGGGTTTGTGGATATTTTTGAATGCAAATAAATTAAAATGAACTGGAATTTAAATAAGACAACAAAATTTAAAAACACTGAAATAAATTTTAACAGTGGTAAAAACTGAACGGTAAAAAAAAAATGGTAAAAATAGACAATGGAAAAAATTACAGTGTTGGAATTTAAAATACAGAACAGTAAATATGCAGAAGACAAAATAACAGTGTAATTAAAATTTACCAATAGCTCCAGTAAAAATAAACCGTAAAAACGATTCTTGAAAATAACATGACCAGTACAACACAATGACAGAATTTAACGATGCAGAAAATACTAAATGGTAAAATAATAGAGACAGTAAAAAATAAAAGTACTTAATTGAAAATGGAATTCATCAAAGCATTCAATACTTAAATTAAAATTCTGAACAAAAGATAAAAATTAAATGAAGATACAGCTCCAAACACTGACGAAATAAAATTCCACACTATTGCACTGTTTGAAATGAAAATAACTGAGACATCTACTGGGAGGGAAGAGGCAGAGCCTCTTCCGGGCCGTGCATTAAAACTACCCCTAATTCTAATCTAAAATCTCTTCCAAAGTGTGCTCTGCTGCTGCCAATTTATAACCACTTCTCTTAACAAAGTCTCCTGATTTCCTTCTTCATTTCACGGACCTTGTCTGCTTATGGGTTTGTCCTAATTGGCAGCTCCTGTTTTGGGGAATTTCTCCCACCAATTTGCTCCTAGTCGTGCCAAAAGAGGTCCTCTATGTGGTGTCCGTTTGCTTAGGTTGTGCTTAGGCTTCCCCCATTCACGCAAATTCCTTTCAACCGTGTGCCCCACTCCAAACTGCTGTAGCTTCCTCTGCTGTGCATGGTGGATGTTGTTGTTGCTGCACGTGAAGCTGTTGGACCGTGGCTACTCCAGCTCTTTACCGAGAACTCCCTTCTTCATTCTAAGAATCCACTTTTCTCCCTGGACATGTGCTGGAACGTAACTCTCCAAGTGCTGCTGGTGTTGTTGCCTTTGCTTCCATTTTCCAGCTCCTTGCTCACGGCTTCTTCTTCTTCAACTAGATTAAGATTGTGGAGCATCTCCTTTACTGGACCAGCAGCTGGACATGTGGATCTTCTCTACTGGTGGCTGCTCCAAGCTAGACGTCTTCTTCAATTAGTTGCCACACACTTCTTTATCTCTTTACGGAAATGGTTTTCTGCCGTGGGCTCCCACTCCATTGCTTCTACTTCCATCACTTCTAAAATGAAGATCACCGTGAGCACCTCCTTCCAGCATTTGCCTCTTCCAACCTTGATGCTTCACTCCCTTAACATGGTGGCTGTTTGGACGTGCTGAAAGAGGAGGACCTTCCCTGTGCCATCTCCTTATTTCTCTTCAACATGCTGCTGGACGGTACTGGACTGGATGCTCTTTGCAGCAATGGCCGTGTCTTCTCTTTTTGCTTTTCACCTTTGGTTTGGTACCGTGGAAGTGCAGCCCCTTGTACACCACTCCAAAATTAAGAGAACCATAAGCTTTCTTTCTTCAAAAACGTGGTCCCCTCCATTATCTCACTCCATTATGTGTGGTCTTCTATGTATCATTCCAACAACGTGAGCATGAGTTTTGTTTTGCCAATCATCCATTAAATAACAAAGTGGTGGCCCATGTGTTGTCTCCAACGTGGCCCCTTCTTCAATTCCAATTGATTTGTTCTTTTGTGCTAGCCAATTTACATTGCCGTGGCATATACTCAGAATATGGCTTCCTCCATGATAAAAAAAAATCACAATTGTTATCTTCCACATTTGAGAACCGTGGGCTGAATGCAAGGTGGTCTCTCTCCATCATTTTGCTTCAAATCTACTTTGTTTTCCAAATTATGAGGCCGTGAGGTTGCTTCTTGTTTCTCTTAGAAACCAAAATGAAAACAAAAGTGCCAATATGAGTGTTGAATCCTTGAGTGTTTGGAGGTCTTAGCATCGTCCAATGATCAATTCCAGCTACCACAAGTATGAAACAACAAGCAAACAATGCAAACAAATTAGAAGCCACTTAAACTGTATGAACTTGACTGACACAGGGGAGTAAAACAATTACTGGGAACAACACATAACGAATTTGAACAAAGTAAAAACTATACATGAAAATAGACATCCGTACGAAACTATGAAAAAAAACTGCATGCAAAACGGATAAGAATTGAATTCGAACGAGGACAAACAAGTTGACACAACATTCACGTAGTACTAGGCTGACATAGGAGAGTAAACAAATTACTGGGAACAGTACAGAACGCATTTGAACAAAGTAAAAGTTATACATGAAACTAGACATCTAGACGAAACTATGAAAAAAAATTGCATTGAAAACGGATAAGAATTGATCTCGAACGAAGACACACAAGTTGACACAAAATTCACGCAGCACTGGTAATCGTTTACAGCACCCCTGTAAACGATTACACGAGAGGAATTGCAAATTTGTACAGAAAGTCCAACACAGGTACTCAGTCAGGTGAACACAGGTCACCATTGGCAAAAAAACTGACTTTTAGGCACTTCTGCCCCTGTCTGAGGCTTGTTCAGGTGTTCCAGTGGTGGGAGAGGGTGGATGGTGATGTGATGTGAGGCCAAGGAGTGTGGGGTGACCCTCGTTTACAGCACCCCTGTAAACGATTACCCGAGAGAAATTGGGAATTTGTACAGAAAGTCTAAATGTCCAAAAATATTTTCCAAAATTTTTCCTGCACTCAATAATGTAAATAATTCGTTTCAGATAATTCAAATTAATTAAAATAAGAATTTCTGATCGGATTAGGCTCAATTCAGTAAAATGGGAAAATACTGGACAATTAAGCACAATTCCCTGATTAATTCTAGCACAATAAACTAAATGAAGTGAATAAAATAATGATTCATCAATAATGTTTGCAATGACAATTATTGTTTGATTGTAAAAAAATTAGTTTTCTTCTATTGCAAAACTAAATATCTTAAAATCTTTTTAACCATAAAGTTTGATTTACAGTTCGTGCTACTACTATGAATTCAACTTCATCAGTTGATGATGCTACAATCTCTTATTTCTTTATGCACCATGAGAAAACTCTCTAGCCTAGATTGAAACAATATTTTCAAGTACTCTTTGTGTCATCAATGGATCCAACCCAATCACTATTAAATAATCCATAAAACTTTGAATTCTTGACAATTCTCAAATTTGACACCATAATCAATTATGCTTTTCAACATATCTCAATATTTTGTTTGTTGTTTTTAAATGCATTTCACTTTCACAATACATAAAATGAGACAAGAGGCTTACAACAAATAGAATGTCTAACTTTGTCATAGAGATATACATTAAACATCCAATCAGAATCCTATGATATCCTTAATCAATTTTATCTGCATTCCTCAATTTAAAATTTCTTCAATTTTTTCTTTATATATTTTCTTTGACTTGTTAGAACGTCATTCTCACTTTGTTTAATCTCAATTCCAAGAAAATAAGTTGAGACATTACTACAAAATTGTGCATAGACAACACTCTTTTTCTCATAGACAATGCTTTTTAGGTGTTGGCTATTTGAGCGTTGATATACAACACTTCTGAAAAAATGTTATCTATTGACAACCACTAACAGACAACACTTATTTAAAAAAGCGTTGTTTATTGGTGGCTATTAATAGACAACAATAAACAGGGAACCTCTTTCCTTTTACTTTCTTGATTTCCTCTCCTTATAATTTTTAGTTCAATCCATGGTCAAATTTCTTTTAAAGGAAGAACTTCGTAGTCTTCCACAACATATTCTCAATGAGCATTTGTCTCTTAGTGTGCCTCTATTATAGTTACCTAGATATGATAATTATCACCATTAAACACCAACGATGCTATAATGTTGTGTCAAGAGTTTTATACATTTTTTATGAATTGAAGTAGGGTAGGTTTATGTTGGGTTTTAAACATGAACTAATAAGTCCTTTTAAGAAAAATGATCTTGACTACAATTCGAAGGTTTTATGGTGAAAACATAAAACTGACAGAAGAAAGGAAAAAATATGATTGTAGAAGAAAAAGAAATAATTTATTCTTATACACTATGTTCAATGAATCACAACAATAACATATATAAAAAAATAAAAATAAGATGCACTTAACAAATCTAAAACAAAAGCTTCAAAAGAAGCTCTTGAAGTTTAGTAACCATTTATTGACTCAACTAATGCTTAATTAAACTAGTGAAAAATATTAATTAAATTTTAGTTGCTAAAAAACAAGGTTTTAAGATTGCATAACCCATTTAGTTTAACACAATACAAATAATTGTTGACTTACTAAAGCTAAAGTCTTTGTTTCAATCTTCATCAACTTATATTTAATTCAACCTCAAACATACCTCTTCACGTCTAAAAATGAACATGTCAAACAAATTATATATTTTTGACATACTAGGAAGAGTTGATACTTAAATTGAGAGTTGTGAATCTCATGAGTCTCGAACCATGAGCTATCTATATACAAGAGACCTAAAGTCACCACCAACCCAAAATCTTAAGATAATGTATTTGAAGATCTTTCTTTTTATACATTACTCACCTCACTCATCTCCCCTCACAATATGAGACTCCTAACCTTAATTAGATTCCTCATAAGTCCAATAACGGATAATACAATCGCCTCAAAGAACTTAACTAGGATAGACTCTAAATAATTGTATTACCATCTTAATAATAAATTTATCTCTATCTCAATCTCATAAAATTGACTTCAGTAAAGTTTACACTCCATTTATATATTATAATTTAATCATATCCCTAATTCATATGAAATATCCAATATACATTTTAATTATCAGAACAAAAATTTATTCCCAATTTTCATGATCTCAAACTTTTAACCAAATTTGAATAAATATTAATTTTCAATTTTCATAAGTTTGAATTTGATTTTATTTGAATATTAAAAATGAATGATACATTATATATTTATATATAAGTGTCGTTAACAATGTCTTCCAATTTAAATTTATAATAATCAAAACATTCACATGTTAAGTAAATGACTCAAATCACTTAAACTCTTTGAGTCTTGATTGAACACTTATTCACTTGTTGTTTATTATTTATTCAATATACCAAAACTTAATTATGATTAAAAGAAAACCAATTCTTAGAGTTGGCCTAAAACCAATGCATAGGTGGAAAATCAACGCTCAAATGTTGGCAACTAAAACGGTGGACAATTAAATAATAGCTTCAACTATTGGCAAACGTTCATAGTGTGGATTAAGCGGACACTAATAACATGAACTAAGAAGACGCTATAGTAATGTTGGCTAAGTGGATGTTAAGTGGACATTAATAACAGTAACTTAAAGAAAATCATAATATGAGAAAAAAATATAAAATAAAGAACGAAGCGAGTGAAGAATGTCGATGAAAAAAATTTGAACAAAAAAGAAGTATGAAGTAGGTGAATGTAGATGAAGAATATAAATGTGAATGAAGGAAGTGAATATGAATGAAGAAGATAAGTATAAACGATTAAGATAAGAAAAAGAATGTGAATGACTAAGTTAATGTCCATTAAGTCCATAATAACCTTATTTATTTTTAATATAATTTTTATAGTTAATATCATGACAATAATTTAAGTAAATATAATCTTAGAAACAAACAAAATTAGTGTTTAATAAGTCAACACTAACCTATTTGTTTTTAATATCTTTTATAATTAACATTCGTCAAATTATTAAAATAGATAAGTTTAACATCAATGTTAATCTTATTTATTTTTAATATTCTATATAGTTAACGTATGATACTATCTTAAATAAATATAAATATTAAAATTAAATAAATATTAAATTATGTTAAATCAACTCTAATCCAAATATTTAAAATTATTTTTTTTATCTTTTTAAAAATTTAAATTAATCACGTGTGCCACAGTAAAGTTAACTAAAGAGATGGGAACAACATTTTAATTTGCTTGTGTGACATCCCAATTATATATAGAAAACATATATAATAAAGACGTCATCATTGCATAATATAGGAAAGTAATCAAGAGTAATTAAGGATTACAGTCATTCTTAGAATAGTGTGGAATTGACAACTAGAGTATTAGAGTTTCTCCCTGGAAATTACAGAGAATTTAAAACTTTAAATGCACAAAAGTTCTTCAAAGCTAGCAAATCTAAGTTGCAGCACTGCCGTCTCCATCAAAAGTTGTTTCCAAAGTATCATCCTCGTCATCTGCTCCCACCCAAGTGGGTGATCATCGCAAAAGAATCATACACAAGCAACACAAACAAGCAAGGGTGAGCTGGATATAAAAAGCATGTTATTCAACCTCACACGACATGCAAAAGTCACCCAAACATGGTAAAATGACATCACAAAACTTGTTACATTATAAACCGACTCGTCCAGACTGGAATGATTGTCGAGCTATGGCGGGTTATGCACTCATGGTGGCCTCTACTGCTTTGCAAAGCCATTGCCAATGGGTTTCACCCTACCACACTCACGAGGTTAATTCGTTATCACTCACCTTGGGCCATACTGGAAGCACCCAAGATTAGGACTTCCTGCTACTCCTCACCACATGGATCAATCCTCTCTACTTGAGAATGAAAAACCATTGGAGCGTCAGGAAAACCCCCAAGACTGAGCTACCATGCATTCATTCCAAACACTAAGGGAACCACCATGAATCCTCACCTTGAGGCCATGGAATTACGTCCATGAACCATACTATCACTTTGAAACTTAACCCAAGACACGAATAACTGGATATCATCATATTATCACAGTGAATCCAACATATCTCATACATTCACATACTTTCAGTATAATAACATTTCCACGATCATATTATGCATTTCAATCATTCCGTACACTTAATTCAAACCAAAACAAGAGCAAATGAACTTGGAACCGAACACTAAGAGCTTTGGCCGAACGGTATCACTTTGGCCGAGCACTGAGAGCTTTGGCCGAACGTTATTTAGACCACGTACCACTAAGACCGAGCACCATCAAGATCAAACGCTACCAAATTACACTTGACCGAACGGTACTAAAATCAACCCTGACTAAACGGTACCAAAACACCTGATCGAACGGTACTAAATCAACACCTAATCGAACGGTACCAAAATCAACACATAACCGAACAATACCAAATAAACCCTGACCGAATGTGTTCAAGACCGAACACTAGTGGTTTTGGCCGAGCATGTAGAGCTTTGGCCGAACGGTTTGATCTTTGGCTGAACACTGAGACCTTTGGCCGAACGCTATGAAGTCGAACACTATTAGGCCGAACGTTATTAGGCCAAACACTATTAGGACGAACGCTATGAGGTCAAACACTATTAGGCTGAACACTATTAGGCCGAACACTATGAGGTCGAACACTCTTAGGCCGAACACTATTAGGCCGAACATTATTAGGACGAACGCTATGAGGTCAAACACTATTAGGCCAAACACTATTAGGCCGAACGCTATGAGGTCGAACACTATTAGGCCGAACACTACCCAGGTAACTAAAACCGAACGGTACTGACCGAGGGTAGCACCATCAAGACCAGTCGAACGTTATGTCGCGTTCTACAGAATTCTGCAGAACTGCAACCAGACACCAGAGTACCATTTCCATTTTTTTCCAGATCCATTTACAATAGCACAATTCTACCATCACTCATACATATCCATACAAACAAGGTCACTCTAAACACAAAATTGTTCATCATACAATCCATAGAAAAGAATTTAGCTCTCCTTACTTGGGTTTCTCCAAGCATTACTGAAACTGCCCTAACAGTACTCTTGACAGCACAAAACTCAACCTGCCCCGATTGGAAAGAAGAAGATGTTCGGTAGAAATGAATCCCTCTACTCCACGGATGCTTGGGTAGCACCAAAATCGGATTCCTATGGTTCAAGGTGTTGGGAATCTAGCCATCACTTCAAAAGAAAATGGAATAGAAGGTGCTTCAATAATTCCTCTTTAGTCGTGACCTACACACCAACTCACAATCCATCACCTCTTCATTCTCAAAGAAATAAAGGTAATAATTCCTCCTTCCACTTTCATTACGTGTTGGACTCTCTTCTTCTTTTGATACCAAAACTTCCTCCTTTTATCTCCTCCGTGCAGTATTTTTAAAGTCAAGTCTTGCTTCCCTACGTGTTGTGCTCCCTGGACGGTGCAAAATGAAAGGAAGGGGCCCTCTGTGTACTTTTCTCAAAAGGCTAAGGAAAAATAAATATCCTAAAGTTGCATCTCCACTTTCTACTTTAGCATAATGAATGCATCATTATTTTTTTTTTCAAAAGAAGACAAAAACATCAATTGTGCTGCTCTTCATTTTGTCAAATAAAAATAATCAACTTCTTCCTATGGAACGGTTAGTTCTTCTAAGCAAATAATTTTGCTTCTTAAAAAATTCAAGAAATGAATTACTCTTTTTCTTAATAATGTTTTCACCCATCTTCTTTTAATATATATATATATATATATATATATATATATATATATATATATATATTTAGGTTCTTTTAATATTTAGAAGCTAAATTAATATTTTCTTAGTGTACTTATATATAGAGAGAATAAGAACACAAAAACCTATAATAGAAAGATATAATTAAACGTATCATATACGTTCTGAAACTAATTTGATTGTCATTATTTATTGTAAAATCAGTTCTTACTTAAACGTTGGAGTCGTATCCGACATATGGGAACTTCAAAGAGCTAAAATCAAGGATGATTGGACACGTATGTAAAGTTACTATCAGAATCCAATAAAAAGAAAACTGAAAATGGGAGCATAGTGATTGAATTTACGAAAGAAGCATTCCTATCCTTGGCATTCAATGCCTAAACAATAATTTGGAGTGTGGCTGATGGAAGATGTAGCACGAAAAACTACTATAAGTCAAAACGCTAACGAAAATTTAGAACACTAATTAATTAATGGCATCACTACATTGAACAGTTCACAAAATAAAAAGATGACAACACGTCTTCCTTCCTATTTTTGGGTGACGGCAACTAAAGTTTAAAGCTCCTCACATGTTGTGTTGTATTGCTTCAGGACACAGCAACATGGTTGGGTCCATATCCAGGTACCAATCCATCTTCAATAAGTTCCAACTCCATCGTATCAGATTCTGTTGCAACATATGTCTTGATTAAAGAAAAAAAAGAATTTTTAGTGATTATTATTAACTGTGTATATTTGACATTTAAAGTTTTAATTTATATTAATGATTTTAATCAATATTTTTTAAAGTAAGCATTTTTATTAATTGTGTTAAAAAGTAAATTTAAAATCTAATTCAATTATAAATGAAGTTTGCATTAGACTTCCAACATACTCCTTTTACACTAAGGTACATATCTCCTCAGTAGGACTATACATTAATGTTTGGTTCTATAGCGACCAAATAGTAAGTAAAATAATAGACCTAAAAAATAATATTTTTTGTTAGGATAAACTCTAAATCATGACACATATACCATGTTTAGAAGTAGACTTTAATTGTAACTCAATTTTACAAAACCTACTTGTAATGTGAGGTTTATACTTATATATTTTAAACAAATATTATCACTAGTTAATGTAGGACTTTCAACAAATATTTTTAATCATAATAACTTTTACTAACAAGGTTCATATATTTAATTATTGTAATTTGAAAATACACGTATATCTTACCTAACTAAAAATAAATTGTATAATTGAAATTCAATAATAAATCCTATTTTTAATTTCAACCATACTTATTCACCTTGCAAATAATTAAATTGGAGTTTGAGGGTGGTGATGTAAAATATTATTATTTTATTGCAATTGAAAGTTGTGCAACATCTATAAACTTTTGCAACGTTAATATTTTATTAATTAGCAACACTCAAATTTTTAAGTGCTGCAACGGTCAAACTATTTATTGCTTTTATTATCTGTTATTGATTTTATTCTTTCCTAATTCTATAAATTGATAGTTCTTTCTGCATTCCAAAACACACTAAAAGGAATCTTCTTTCCTTCTCCTTTCTTTTTTTTCCTCTTCTAAAATTATTCTGGGTTTATTTTATACTCGTTTTAGAGATCCTTGTTAATTCTGAGATCCTCAGAGATATTCTGGGAAGTTCCTGTTATATCTTGGGGGACTTGCGCAATACACCGCAGATAAGTCTTTAAGGACAGTGAATCTACACGCCTCAGGAAATATTGTTCGTGTTTATGTAAGCTTTTATACAACAATCTTAAGGACTTATGACTAACATCAACAACTCAATCCCGGAGGATCAAAACTTTATTTTCAGAACTCAGACAATGTTTGCGAAACCCATAACTTCCAGAGGCTGCCAAGGTGCTTGCAACAACGATGACTTCTGATCGCATTTGTAAGGACCGCAGATGAGGTACTTGAGCAAATTTTTGTAAAACTTTACCTACAAAGAGAAAAACACAACCAGGTATTTTCTCGTTTACCAATCTTAAATATTTTAAAATTGTGGGGGTGTAGGTAATTTTACTTAATTACTCAAAAAAATAAATTTTGGCTTTTCACCTAATGATATTAATAGTATTATAAATTTAAAAATGGTGATTGTTCATTATATATTTGTATGTGGATGACATCATAAATTTTGGTACATGCAATGAGATTGTCGCTATAACTAAATTGTTTTTAGGATCAAATTGTGACATGAAAGACATGGGTGAAGCCAATGTGTTTTAGGTATTAGAATCATAAGGAAGGGAGATAGTATATTATTATCCCAAGAACAATATATTGAGAAACTTCTTAAGAAGTTTAGGTTTTATGACCTCACTAGTAAGTACCCCTTATCATGCTAATTCCAAATTAATGAAAAAAATATAGGAGAATCATTATCTGTAAAATATAAGAAAAAAATATAGGAAAAAGATGAGATTGACAATAACAAAATAATATAAGAATACAAAACAGGTCTTGTACAATGTAGGAAGTAAGTATATTTAACCATCCATGGCTAAACTCTGGTTAAAAATGGAAGTAAGTATATTTAACCATCCATGGCTAAACTCTGGTTAAAAATTTCAAGTTGAAAGGGAGGGAAAATACTTTTGAAATTCAAATAAATGATTTATTCCAGTGGTTAGGATAAGGTCCATGCTTCCCATGCTTGAGCCACACTCCTTATCTTAGTGTTAGACTTTTCATGCCTAGTGTTCTCCCTTAACTTTTGCTTTCTTTTGCCTAAGTATTTCATGGGCTTCAAGTGGGTTTAGACACCTTTAAATTGTTCCTTCATACATTTTCTTCCTAGCACTTATTAAGATTAATACACCCTACTACAACTCGAGCTAAAAATTATTATTTGAACATATTTTATAAATAAAAGAAAAAGATAAATATATATTATGAGTTCAAGAAATGTAAAATAGAGAAACCCAAACAATTATTTTTGTTAATAAGGATATGTTCTATTGTTATGCTTCTTATTTTCCTTCTTGGAATGTCATGTTATTTTTGTTTTTATTTATCTTAAGTCATGTAATTGTTATTCTTCATTCCTTCTTTTGAATTAAATTTATTTACAAATTTATAAAATCTATGTCAAAGAGAGTAAGATAACTCACATCAAATGCAAAAAGTACGATAACTCACATTAAATTTAGAACTAATTTTATAATCATGTAGTAGATCAAACTCATATGTTATTATATTTTCTCTTTAAGACTTTGAAATGTCCACTAAATGTTGGTTAAAGTTTGGACTTCATTGAGAGGGAAATATTTTCTTTCTCAAGTGAGATCAAGTCCAATCTCCTTGTTCAAGATTATTTCAATTTTTTATCTTATTGTCATGTTTATGAAATATACAAGGAAACACTAAGGGAGGTGTATAATGTTTTCTAGAACTTTTTGCAAAGGGTGTCTGATGAGTTTTCAAAGGATTACCAAATAAGTATATTCTTCAAATGGTGCTAAAAAGAAATTTAATAAAAGCTTTTAAGGAAGGAAAACAATAAAAACTTGTTTTTTATTGGTTCACTCAACTTAAGTTACGTCCAATTCTCCCTCAAGAACTCATAAAGGGTTCCACTGATTTTAGCAAAGATTACAATGAGTTTGACCCACTTTTAGTTACAAGTATTATTACCACTTATGATCCCGTAGTCAATCATGACTAGTCCGAGTATTATAAACTTGTCTTTGTTCCCATAATCAATTTTGACAACCACTCTTGATTCCCCTGGACAATCCGGACTAGTCTAAGTTTACTCACTTCTGGTTGTTGAGTATTATGACCACTCTTGATTTACAAGTGTTTGATTAAAAAACTAAATCTCATTGAGAGGATACTTAATCATAACAACACATTCCTTAATTCTTGTAATTTCTTTCTCTCTCTCTATGGATAAAGCATCAGGCGATGTAAGCTTAGAGCAAAACACTTAATTTTTTATGACTCTCTAGTTTTCTCTCTTCTCTTTTTTGAGCATTTGCGTTTAGACACTATAAGCATGAAGAAAAAAAATCATAGTAGATATTCAACAAAGGCTTACTTTCCTTTTATTCTCTTCTCTTTTATTTCCTTCTCTTATCTTTTTCTTCTCCTCATTTTTTTTTCTTTTCTTCTTTGAAGGCTTCAAACGTTATAGGCTTGGAGATAAAGTAGCAAGATAGGTATGTGATGATAACTCTTTTCTATTTTCTCTTCATTCTTGCTCATTACTCTTCTCATTTTCTTTTATTAGAGCATGCTTCCATTCAATTGCTCATATCTTCATCATTTCTCTTAGGTTGAGGAGCATTAAATGATATGAGCATTCAAATAGAGTAAAGCTGGTATTCTAAAAACTTCCTTGGATATACTCTCTCTTCATTTTTCACCTCTTCTCTCTTTTATTCCAACAACTCTTCTTCTCTTCAGTTAATCTTCTTTATATAGACTTTCTTGAGAGATGACTGTTGGACATTGAGTTGATTCCATAGTAGCCTTCATAGCCTTTTTAGATAGCTTGATAAGACCTGGGTCTACGATCTAGACCAGCAGAGCTTTTTGCGTAAATAGTTTGTACGATCTTCCTGGGCAAGAGGCCTTGATGAATCATTTTAGGAATGTCTTCTTATCTCTCAACATTTTTCTGACCTTTGTGTAGAGCTTCTGGGTAGAGCTAGGTGTTGTCATTTCCTGCACAGATAAAGAGAGCAAAGTTTGCAATCACAATAGCACTTTTCCGTACAACATTAAATGTTCTATTTGTTAATGATCATACAACACATTACGTGTTATGAGCATGTCAACATCACTTAATTAATGCATCATTTGTCATCAAGTTGACTTAGATGAAGTAGATTATATATTCTTTAGACATTTGTCTTATAAGAAAGTTTACATAATCTTGCGTTTTTGTTTGAGCGAGGTTATTTATCAATAGATCATACTCATGTTTTTTAGTTCAAACGCTATAGACTATAGATACTCTGTTAGGAATTCTACATCGTTTAGCATAGGACTAAGTTATTATATTACTTAATGGAATAACAATCGTTTATTCCAACATGCTATGCTCTTGTAATGTGTGATGTATATACTTCGATAATGTTTAGTGCATCTTTTTAGATATTACACATGACATACTTTGTCAAACGATTAGTCACACAACCATTTTGACTCTGAATGCATAAGTGTTGAGTATTATTTGATAAACTTCAAAACATGGTTTGCTAAACAATCTAGCTTTTAGACGATCTTGTCTTAACAATTTCTCTATTTTTTATGTTTATCAAATACACATGCTAAACCAAATATATTTCATGACGATTTTGAAAAAGTTTAAATATTGTCAAGCAAATTTCTATTTGATTAAACTATTTGCATTTTTAGGTGTGCTCCCCCTTACTCCTAGCTCCCCTGAATTGTTTGACTATCATTGTTTATCATACTATCTTGATGTTTTCTCCCATTTTCTAGTTTCCTCCTTGGTATTTCTACCAGAGTTTAGCATCTTAAAATTCTCCTTCTTATTTGATAAAGGTTAAAAAAGGGTTAACAACACGTGACAATTATGATTAACATAGTAGATTAATACTTCGGGCTAGAGTAGAAATAAAGTTAAACATGTTATAAATCATATGTGACTGTCATAAGTTATAATCGTTTGAGTATATGCAATGCATCAATATAACAATATAACAGGGAAATTATCAAGATATGAATAACTCAAGACATTAGAGCAGGTGAGTAAAATCAACGCTTATATAAAAAATATGTATCAGACTAAACAAGAATGTATAAGGATAAGTGTCAAGAACATCCTAATCTTTTAAAGATGTCATTCTTCCTTGAGATGACATGACTTCCTATATATCATTATTCAGTGCTTTGAGGGAGATAGAAGGGATGAAGGTGGTTGGGTTGAAGGTGAATGGGTTGAAGGTGGTTTGTATGGTTGAGTTAGGTGTTTGAAAGAGTATTTGGCTTAAGGTAGTGAGGGTGTTGGCCATTTCTACAGATTTTGCATTGGTATGAGCATAATGTTGTGCTATCATTTTGTTCATATGGTTTAATAGAGCGATGGAGGCAGGGTCATTTGGTAGACCATGGTTTAGTGAGATAATGGTTATGGGTTGAGGGTTGGATGTGACTATTTAGAGGGATTGGTGGAATGATTCTATTTAAGAGGTTGGGAGTGTAGGCTGATGGATGGTTGTGATTATTTGAGAGTTGGGTTGGTAAGTTAGATTGTTGGTGGTGACATTGGTCTAGGTGGTGATGTAGCTCTAGGTGATTCAATGATGGGGCCAGTTTCTTCTAAAGATTGGATGGCAACTTGTTGAGGTGGCGAGGTGGTGGTTGATTGAGGATTGTAAGGTATCTCCGTTAAGCCTTGTTGCATCTAGTGTCTTTTTCTACTGTTGCATCTAGTGTCTTTTTCTACAGATGGTACTTCACTAATAACAAGAAGCTTTAGTCATCACCATAGATACAGAAGACTGCATGACAACTTGACTCAACATCTTCAAATGATGTGGTATTTCCAATGACAAGTATTGAAGTCACAAATAGCATAGATGGAAGCTCTCGTAGAAGGCGTTGATCATGTGCATTTTTTTTTACTAGGAAAGTAGCATTAGAATCATGAAAATGATGAATTTTGCATGGTTTTGTTATACATGGGCTAGATGGAATAATGCCTTCACCAAATTCTTCAGTAGAATGGTTACTAGACAATGCATGATTTTGTTAAGACGTATGTGTAAGCGAAGATTGATTCTTGCCAATATAGGTAAGCATCAAGTTCATTGTATGAGGCATTAACATACTATTTCTTCTTTGGATTTGCTAAGATGGGTCTAGTAGGAGCTGGTCGTATATCCTTGATAGCCTCAACCTTTTTCATCTTTAACGGTCTTTTGTCAATGGTTGGGGTGCAATTTTATCAAGCACCACGAATACTTGCTTCGTTCGTTTGGAGGAAGCTCTATTCTAATTTAGCAGCATGAAAAACAGGAACAGGAGACATCTTGGACGATGACCAAAGGAATCAACATTTCCTCCATATAAAGTCTAGTAAAGAATGAGCTTTGGACATCTTCTAGATATCATTTGAGAGCCAATTGGATCTCTTCATTGTCTTCATAAATTTGTGTGGGTGGTGGAGATGAGGTGGCTAGTTTAGGCTTATTGATTTTGGATTCTACGAAGGGGCATGTTACAATAGTGATTCCTAACGGTAATTTGTAAGATGGCATGCATGCGAATTTGGGATAGTGTTCATGTATCCATATGGGTATGGGTAGGCGAACGATGGCATATACTGGAAGGTTTTTGTAGGTTTCATATTTGGTCATTGGGATATGAGGTGGATGGTGTGGTACATTGCTTAAGATGGTGTTGAACAGGTGGAAAATCAGGTAGGTTTTGATGAGTGTAAAGGTAAGGTTCTGGTTGGTAGCCAAGGTGATCTGGTAAGGTTAAGAGAGAAAAGGGGAGTGGTGTATAAGGCTTAGGTGTTTGTTTTTCGAATATGGGTACATTGGTAAGGATTACGGTGTGAGTGAGAGTAGGTTCAGTCTCTTGCTCTAGAGGGGTTTGGTCTTGTTCTATTTGTTGGCATGAGGTTTTCCTAGGAGAAAGGGTTTATGTTTGTATTTGGTTTGGAGGAGATGATGCACGAGGTGGTGACAAAAGAGGAAGTTCCTATTATTGTCCCTAGAGAGTGGCAAATGCAATGACAAGAATGCTTATAAAGGAATCTCCTCAAACACCGTTTCGGATGATCACTTAATGGTTATTTATTCTTTTCCTCTTTGGAGGAGGGGCAACAATAGTTATCTCTTCAGAGGCAGTAAGGCACCTTTTAGCACGTCTTTGAAGCTCCTCGGTAGAAAGTTCATCATCATAGTTTTCAAATTCTTCAGGACGATCTTTAGTAGAAGAAGACATCCTCAATTTCTTTGCCTTCTTCATTTTCGACACTACTGGTCGAGTTCTTTTAGTGGATGCTTCACTCTTAGACATTTTGATCTTTTCAGCAAAGGTGGTGGAATTTTCACCAGACTAAGATTGTTCACCTCTATTTTGTCTTCTCCTTTTCTTTGTCCAAAAGTCTTTTCCCATCAAAGTCTCGTTGATTTGACGAGCTTTTAATTTCAGGCTCATGAAAATTATTCTCTTGGTAAGACCTGTAATCTTGAGAGTCTTCTTTTTGTCTAGATCCATGTGAGGTGGTGTCAATCTGTTTTTCTTAGCATTGACAATCCTTTATACATTGAGTAGGGGAAATCCAACTTCCTTTCCTTCAACTACATTTGTCTCACATTGTTGATGTTGAACTTTTGTCCTTGAGAGACACCACTCAATAATATGCTGTTTTTGACAGAGAAAGGAATACTTGGGGACAACATGTGCTCAATGACCCCTTGCTTGACAATCATCTTGTATATCAGAGAGGTATTATAAAAGTTTAAAACACATTTAGTTAAGCCCTTATTGGATCGAAAGAGATGGACAAGCATTATACGTAGCAGGTTAAATGGGAGGCCAATCATCATGTGGTAGATAATGAATCTGTCCAATTTAGTAACATGGTCATTGGCCCTGCTTTTGTGCAGAAAAGTCTTGAAGCAAACATGTTGAAGGACTTTTGCATAAGAGCTTAGTCAACATACTTCATTTTGAAGTTTGCACCATAAGAAGTGCATTCAATGATTCCATTTGGAGTGTACATTTTATCATATCCTTCTTTGTAACAGTTATCAAACCTAAGGCAACCTATAACTTCAACAATAGTCTTAAGGTTGATGATCACTTCTTGTTCGATGACCTTTGAGACGAAAATTTGGACTTTATTTCAGCATTTGTCCAAAAATGCTTCACCAGTTCTAGTAGTACTAGAGTGACCCACTTAAAGTAACTTGTGATGTTGCAACGATGAGCATCACAGAGATTTTCATATCCATATGTTCTAAGACCCTTGAGGTCTACCCAGGGCTCAATATGAAATCTTACAAGTTTATCTTCAGTGGCATGGATGATAGAGACTTGTTTTTCTCCTGCATACACTTTATTGATGGAGATTGTAACATCTTGTTTAGCGGACATGATGGAGGATAAGGGGTTCCTTTGGGGGAAAGATAAATAGATATCTATTCTAGATATTCTAAAAAAAGGAAGAATCATTGATGTTTGGTAATTGTGCCTCCTGCCAAAAGCTAAGATCCCATTGAAGCAGTTAATCCCATACATAATGGAGAGTTTATAACCAGAGACAATTCTTTATTCTCTTTCTCTATGTTCATATATATCGTAATACTAATAAATTGATTCGATATTTCACTATCAATATCTTGACAAATTTTTCTCTCTCAATTGAGGACGATCACTCAGTTAATTACTCTCTCAAACCACATTATAGTAAATTTTGATGCATTTTATGTTTAAAATATCATTTTACATATGTATATAAATATTGATGATATAATTATTTAATCATTTATATTTACATTTGAATATCTCGTGAATGAATTGAATTGAGTTGTTATGTTTGAATTTAATGTAATGCATCAAATGTTTGGGATGAACATGGTTTGTAGTATTAAGTATATGAATTCATTATCGAAAGAAAATGTCCTTGTTTCAATGGTCTAAATTACATAAATTAAAACACTATTGTTACAATTACTTTTATAATAAAATTTATCAAATTTATGCAATTAAATTCGTATAAAGTAATAAGAGTCATGTAATACACTTTGATTGGATACACTTAACATAAATATTTCAAAAGATGTATTTAATATTTTTTATACATTGAACTAAAATTAGTATTCTATAGAAATACTTTAAAATGGATTTTATATATTTGATTTAATATAAATTTATTCGTTTGAAATCATAATTTACATATGTATGTATATTGATAATAAATTCCAAAATACAAGCTTCCTATTATGTTATACTCACAAAATTTGAGTACAGCCTTTGTTATCCATAATAAATTTTCTTTTTGTCTCCATTTGTGAAAATATATATCACTGCCTATGAATACTTTTTTTTTGAAGAAATTAAAAACAAAGATTGTCATATTTATAAGAACTAATAATAATCCTTAACCATTTTAATGGACAAATGTTAGTGGTTGGAAACCTTAAGATATGTGTGTTCATTTATATTAAGAAGAGTACAAAACATACAAATATTACAAGGAAATGTTTGTACAAACTCAAACTAAAGATCTGAAAACACGAATCGTAACCCATTTCTTATGGATTACAAAATGTAATTCGTTTAAACTATGAAACACAAACTTACAACTAAGTATTATGACTAATACATGTATGAAAAAGTCTTTTAATTTGTACCAAAAATTGACAGTGAAAAACCAATACTGCTGAGTCAGTCCCCTTCCCCAGTTATTTTTGAAACAGCTGACAATGTTCCCATACAAGCAGATATTAGCCCCACAACAATTATAATACCACAAATTGTTATCTGAAATAAAAAATAAATAAAAAAAGGACATTGCAATTATATTAGTTTCATGTCATAATATTAAAAGAATAATAATTTGAATAAAGATATAATTTTGTACCTCCGAATTTGATAATCTCCCTCTATGTAACTTGAGGAAACATGCACATGGATAAATAAGTGCCTGCCTCGAAACATGACAATATTCTAAATATTTAATATGCTTATATAAATTGCAATAATTAGAAAAGTGAATAGGAAGCTAGAGAACTTACAACTAGTATTGACAAGAAAGAACCAATTAGTGCCATCAAAGAACCTGCAATAAATTTTAGAGATAATCAAACAACAAAAGTATACGATGCTCTTTGTTTTATCATCCTTGTTCTCAAGAATATTGAGATTTGACTAACTTATGTTTTTGTCATGCTAAATGTGGATTTTATACTATGAAATCCTTGCACACAATCCATCTTTTAACTTTTACAATCCTAAACGTTGAAATAAATGTTTGAAATGTGTCAAAGCTTTATTAATTTTAATAATAAGTTTAAAGGATCATCAAGTGGAGAATCAAGTTGACATTAAAAGTTTTCAGCTTTACATACAACTGTTCCTTTTCTTTACCCCACAATATACTTTTTTAAGAAAAAACGAAAGTGTCCCTTCAGAAGCTATAATTAAAAGGAAAAAAGAAAAACAATATTTTGGAATTTTTCCATCATATAGGAGAAGAAAAAAAAAATGGATTAAATATCTTTTTAGTCCCTAAACTATTGGTCGTTTCTGGTTTTCGTCCCTCTTTCAAAATAAGATACAATTTGGTCCTCATTCTTTTCAAAACGTTCGTTTTAATCCTCGAAAACTAACACCGTTAAAAATTTGGTCCTCATTTAGTCAACAAAACGAGGACTAAAACCAAAGTTTTGAGAATTAAAACGAACGTTTCGAAAAGAATGAGGACCAAATTGTACCTTATTTTGAAAGAGGGACGAAAACCAGAAACCGTCAATAGTTTAGAGACTAAAAACTTATTTAACCAAAAAAAAATCTAGTAATTTCGTTTTCAGTTCTATTTTCTTTTTCTAAAGTATTTGTATGAAAAAAAAAATTATCAAATAAGCGAAAAACTATTCACAGAAAGGTGTGATAGTAATAATATTGGTAAATGTGTCAATACTAACCAAAATATGGAATGTAGAGAGCAACAAGTAAGCTTAAAATCACTAAACTTGTTCTGACAAGAACGGACATAGCATGGCATCTTAGTCTAGGAGAGGTGGCTAGTTCCTCTATGCTCAATGCAATCGGCAATAACGTTAAGGCATATTTTGCCAATGGAGTCACAACCTATAAAATACATAAATTCATTAAATATATCATTTAAGAAATAATAAATAAAAGGGCATAAAAACATTTCTTATGTTGAACATAAATAAAAGGAAACTTGTTTGTTCTCTTACCGTTGTCCAAGTTGCAATCTCAGATGCATATAATTCTTTAGGCATGTTTAAGGTAAACTGAGATGAAACTAAGTCACCAAATGTTAAGTAGCCCATTATTCCCACACTCATGTACATGAAACTGCAAAAGCCAAAGCTGAAGAATGGAAGTTAATCAATATAAGTCTGTTTCGAACAACTTTTTTAACAACATTTCTATAAAAAAAAAGAAGTGTAAATCAACAAAAGTTTTCTATTTCTTTCATTTATTTATTTTTAACTTGTGCATGGATAAATTTTAAGTAATCATAAATGAATTTCATTTCAGTGTTTTTGCAGTGAATTGAGTATATTATTACATCTTACTGAAGATTTCATACTTACCAGACAAATAACACTGATGGGAATTTGGATGGTTCCTTCATAGAAGAGTAGATGTTAGGAAAAACAGCATGGCCAGCAAAGCAAAAACTATAGAGACCAACTGAGACAGGTAAGTTTGCCAAGTCTAGAATTTTTTTTCCTGGTTTATATCCAACAACTTGGTCCATTGTCCCAACCCAAAACAAGCAAAGAGCAACGAGTATTGTTGCAAATATTCCTCCAACTGAGCACAGAGGCAACTTTTGTTAGCAAGTTAATTTGAAACAGATTTATAAAATATAACAGTGGTGCTCAAATACCTGAAATATAAGAAAGTAAGCTTAGATTTCGCAACCAAACTGTTGGTAGAACAATAATTGCTGCTGTGATGGCATAAATTTCTTCAGAATTCAAATCAATCCCACCAAATTTCATCTGGGTGTTAGGATATAGTGAGGAGAGGTTATCACTGACTAGTATTATATACTCAACACAAGAAGCCTACACATAAGAGCTATTCACATGTAAGCATGTATGAGAATATAAATAAAGCAAAAGAATGTGTTTAAAAGCAATTGCAAATTCATATCAAACTCTTGCACTTACAAAAAGTTCCACGTATAGAAATATCTGCATTTAACCAAAGTAAAATATGTCAGTTTTCCTTTCTATGTTCACACAATAATGTTGTGTATGCAGCTAGTGAAGTTGGTTTGGCTTCACTAAAGTAAGAAACTCATTTTAGAGAGTAAGTAAAGTAAGTAATTGATCATTGATGAGAAAATCAATAATCTCTTTCTCATCAGTGACTAACTATTTACTTGACCCTTTCCCACTTTATAAAGGAGCCTGTTGAAAGCTACAATTTGATGCTTGCATGCAATCCCTATTATACTCACTGCAATCCCCAAGCGACCAACAATTCCAAAAGCAGCTTGGCCAATATCTGGGTAGGTTTTGAGTCCATCATTGCTTTCTAAACATTTTATCAGTAGCATCCCAGTATAACAACACATGAGAGAAAACATTAAAAGTATTGCAAGGCTCAGAAACCCTCCTTCTTTTATTGCATATGGAGTGGTAAGAAGTCCTATTCCACATAGTATATTGGTTCCTTCATAAAATAAAAACAAAGATTCTGTAGGTCATCACAGTGAGGATAACTGTGCATAAACTAAACCATAACCTTTCGTAATGAATTCAGCTTATAAATAACTAAATAACTGAAAATATTACCTATGTAGAGGACATGGATAATGCAACTACAGTTAGTAATTATATAAGAATTTTGGAATGAAGATGATATTCACCATTAATTACTGATTTTGTATATGAACATTGTTCATGTGGCGGTGGCAATTCGTCCACAGAAAATTTTGCACTGCTAAGTGGTTGCAGGCGTGGTACTGATGCAAGACGATTCTCTTGTTTGAATCCACATGTCTCAGAAACAAGGGGTAGAGATAAGGTAGAATCCTCTTGGTGTTCTTGAGATCTCTTGAATGACGTAATGGGAGAATTTCCTCTCCCCACTGAACCAAATCTCTTTAACAAATTAATTCCAGGAGGTGTTGCACTAGTTAACATGTCCATAGATTGTCTGCTCATAATGAACAAAGGAATTTAGTACTTTAATGTTTATAGACAATGATTTTTTTCACTAATTGTAACCTTTTATATTTCTCTCATGTTCTACTGTTCTAAAGTTCATGTCTTATGGGAAACAATTAATTTCTGTATGAGTATGTGTGTAGATCATGCATGAAGGTATATTCCAATGCATATTCAGATTCAAATTCATTCGTCATAAATTATCAAATGTTAGTGATCACATCATTATATAACCACACATGCAAGATGAAACTCTAAGACTAACACTTGTTAATATAATAAGAACTTGTTTCTAACATTGATAAAGAGACCAATGCAAAAGAACTCAAAAGCAGAAGACAAATTATCTAAGAACAGCAAACAGGTAGAATTGAATGTATAACAAAGTGATACAAAGATTCTTCACCACTCAATAATAATAAAAAACACATATATATAATTAACAATCAATGAAGGAGTACCTATAGCTTTGAGGCCAAGAGATCATGGAAACATCGTTGGACAAACTTGGTGAAGGAGGTGAATTATCTGAATCAGTATCATCATCCAAATGTTCAAACACCCTTTGTGCCTGATTTTCTTCATCATCTGTTTGGAAATCATCCTCACGATCAGGACGTAGATCCTCATCTAGCTTCACCTTTCCCCTTTGCATGTTACACCACAACCTATTATTTTCCTGTAATGTGTATCAAAATGAACAAGAGAAAACAAACAAAACTTTATGATTATAATTTTCTCAGAATTGAAATGGAAGGAGATCAACACAAATGTTGAGGTTGCTTTGAACTATGTTAGCGTGACAGTTTTAGTTACACGGAGGTGATAGCTTGTGATGATTATTTGCTTCCAATTTTTATGATCTCTTTTGTTTCATCAGCTCTCAAAGAGACTTGTTAAGAATAGAAAATCACACAAGGGACGGTTAAGGATGAGAATTTAACTTCTTTTTTTCTTTTAAAGATTTTTGTGGAGATAAAAATTCAATTGAGAAGAGAATGATAAAAAAAATATAAACCAATTTGGATTTATTAATGAACCAGGAGAAAATAACTTTAAAAAAATTATGCCTAACTTGTGAAGAAAGTTTTAAGTCGTTTACTTTAATGAATTTTATTATTGTTAAGGTAAGACATATTCTTCTTTCTATAATTGAATGAATTTCATTATATATGAAAATATGATTGTTGGAAGGAGATATTTCCTTATTCTTATTACCATATAATATTGTAATTACTTTGTTATTGATATGCCCTTTTTGAGAAAATATTTTTCCTTATTTTTATTTACATACAATATTGCATTTTATCAATATATAATATTGAGTTTATAAAGGTTGTCAAAAGCATTACATATGAAAATATGTTTTTTTAGAAAATGAATATGTATTTCTTAATCTAAGTCTAAGTCTAAATTCAAATCTTACTTTGAATAAAAATACAAAAATTGAGCATCATATAAGAAAAAAAATTATAAACTTATTGTCTTATATTTTGGATTGAAAATTGCGTTAATTTTTTTTTATGTGAATTACCCCATAAGTTATAATGAAAAAGAGTCATAAAATATTGTTTTAAAGTTTTAAATTAAAAATATAGTCATTTCTTTATAAAGATTAAGTTCAGATCACATTATGTAATCTTCCTAATCTTTTAGGGATTAACTTAGAGGCTTGTAATAAAAATGATAACATATATATAAAAATATGTTGCGAGAATATTTCTCCTTTTTTTCTATTGAAATATAATATAGTAATTATTTTATTATCGGGTATTTCATTCAATTTTGTCTCAAATTATAATTATTTATGGGTTATTAAATTCATAAATGCATAAGTTCCATTACATAATGAAATATCTTTGTTGAGTTAAGATATCTTCATTTTTTTTATAATTAAAGCAATTATTAATAAATAATATTGCAGCTATTCTTTTATTGGTATGTTATTTATTTTTTTATGTCAAATTATTATTACATAACATTTTAATAAATGTAATGATTTTGTTATATATGAACTATCTTTCTATATATATTGCTATAAATTTTGTTTTAACTAGAATAATGTTATTATATAATATTATAATCATTTTGTTATTCATATCCCTAATTTTGCTATAAATTTATATATGTTTTACATATAATATCTTTGTTTAAATGTGTGAAATAAATAAATAAGAAAGAATTATAGTGGAGGAACATAAGTTGAAACTTAAGGAAGCACGTTTTCAACGATAAATGATATGCTGCCAAATTGCATATGATTGAATGTCACAATTGTAGGTTTGAGCGCCACAAGCCCCTACACAAGTAATGTTAAGTAGTGGAAAAGTTGCATTGAGTGTCAGTTAATGTGAAAGGATTAATGTTGAGCAATGAAAATGATGTTGAGCAGTAATTTGACAGAGAGCCCTTTTATGTTATAATTGACGGCGTTCAGTGGTGTTGATATGGTGGTAAGTAGTTACGTCATTGACATGCCAAAATGGGTTATTTAAACATGTTTCTCGCAAGGTATTTGGGATTCCTCCCTCGATTACTCTCCACCTAGGGCAACTAAGAGAGGCCCTTGGAGGTTGTTTAGGGTGCTGGAAAGCTCTCTCCTCCTTGTGTCTTTAATCTTCATATATGGTGTATTCCCTTTCTTAGGGTTGATGAGGGAGATGAACAACGAATTAGAGGAGTTGATGTGAAGGGGAAGGGGCACAATTTGAGTATGGAGCAACTACTAAGAACTTTAGGATAGAGATCGCATCTTCTCTTTGGTTTCCATTTCTTCCTTGTCTCTTCAATTTGTAAACCCTAGGTTCTCCTTTAATGGAGAGCTAACCTTATATGTTGATATTAAATGTAATAAATTGAATCTTATGTATTTTGTGATGTTAATACATATGTTTTTCCATTTCAAAACGTGTCTGATGGGTTTTCAAATAATTATCAAAGAAGAATATTCTTCAGATGATACATAGAAAACTTAATAAAAGCTTTTAAAGAATGAAAATAATGAAGCACAATTTTTATACTAGTTTACTCAACATGAGATAAGTCTACTTCTCCCTTAAAAACTCTTAAGGGGTAGCACTAATTTTTTCAAGATTATACAAGTTTAACTTACTCTCGGTTACAAGTATTATTTACCTAGTCAATCCTAACTAGTCTGAGTATTATAAACCCCTTTTTGGTTCCCCTAGTCAATCATGACTAGTCTAAGTATTATAAACCCCTTTTTGGTTCCCCTAGTCAATCATGACTAGTCTAAGTATTATAAACCACTCTTGGTTCCCCTGATCAATCCTAACTAATCTGAGTACTATAAACTACTCCTTGTTCTCTTAGTCAATCCTGAATAGTCCGAGTTTATCCACTCTTAGTTGTTGAGTATTATGATCACTCTTAGTTTACAACAAGTGTTTGATTACAAGAAGGGTAATAACTCTCATTGAGAGAATATTTAATCAAAACAGCATATTCCTGAATTATTGTAATTTCTTTCCTTCTCTCCTTTTGGATGAAAGCATCAAACAATTCAAGCTTAGAGCAAAAATAATAATTTTTGTTCACTCTCTAGTTTTCTATCTTCTCTTCTTTGAGCATTTGCATTTAGAAGCTATCACAGCGACAAACTTCAGAGTGGATTTTCGACAAAGCTTAATTTTCTTCTCTTTTCTTTTCTTATCTTTTATTCTCTTTTCTTCTCTTTTCTTTTCTTCCCTTTTTTTCTCTTTTATTTTCTTATTTTCTTTGAAAGTTTCAAATGTTGGAGGCTTTGAGATGGAGTAGCAATATAAATAGTTGACAATAGCTCTTTTCTATTTTTCTCCTCACTCTTGCTTATTACTCTTCTCATTCTCTCTTAATATAGCATGCTTTCTTTCAATCTTTCATATCTTCGTCATTTTTCTTAGGTTGAGGAGCATTAGACAATATAAGCTTTGAGATAAAGTAGAGTTGATGATTGATAATTTATCTTGAGCATACTCCCTTTCTTTCTCTTATTATATTTCTCCTTTTCTCTCATTTTTTTCAACAACTCCATTCTTTCCCGTTGATCTTATTTGTATAAGATTTATTGGGGGATGACCATTGGATAATGAGTTGCCTTAAGAATGGGCTTCATAGCCTATTTTTTTAAGTAGGTTGATCAACCTCAGGTCTACATTTTAGGCCAGCAGTGCTTTTTCACGAAGATAGATTGTACGATCCTTTTAGGTTAGTGGCCTTGAATAGGTATTCTTGTTTCTTAATGTCTTTTTGTTTTAAGCTCTTCGATAAAGCTTGATGTTATCATTTCTTGGACAGATAAAGAGAACAAATCATGCAAGTACAAAGGCACTTTTTCATACAAAATTAAATATTTTACCCGGTCGTGATTGTAGAGTACATTATGTGTTCAGAGCTTTCTTGCATATGTCAACATCATTTAATTAAAGTATCGTTTGATGGTAAAACATATAGCATGTGTAATCATTAGATGATACACATTAGATGCTCCTTCAAAGTATATAGTGTTTTGGTTGAATTTTTTTGAGGGTCGATTGTCCTTCCTTGCTCTACTCTCTTTCGATCGTCCAATCATCTCCGAGAACGCAATCCACTCCGATGGGTTGTTGACCTACATAAGAGACTCTAACGCTCAAGTTAGATATGCTTAATATAGAGGTGTTTATTGTATTAGGATAGATCAAGCTTATTTTTACTTGGACATTAACCCCTCATTTATAGAGCTTATAGCAATCAAGCCTATTATTTAATAATTAATACCATATATTCATATTTGATATGGCAATCAAATCATTAATACCTGCTAATTGCCCATAAATGACCCTTAACTCTTGTCGGTATATTTCATACAATACATAAGTCCCTCAAGCCCAAGCAAGCTTTTTATTGAAAGATGTGCGCAGGGATTATTATGAGTTTAAGAGAGGCCACTAACGTTGGGGTAGGGAGTCTATTTTCGATGCGCCTTGAGTCTTCATTCCTTTTTGTATCAAGCGGTGGACTCTAGGAGTTCTCTTTGGAACTGTTCCCTAGACCTAGTAGAAAATGTTAGGAGTTCTCTTTAGAACTTTTTCCTAGGTTGAGTAGTAGACATTAGGAGTTCTCTTTGAAACTTTTTCTTGTGCAAGAAATTTTCACTCCAAAACATATGCATTTAAACAAAATAAAGTAAACGCTTCAGTACTTTATAATCTATGTTTATAATGAAAAGGCATTGGAACCTGACAAGGCTGAACTTAGAGCCTGACCAAAAGGCCATTCATTTGAATATAAAAGTCAGCTTCAACTCAGCCAAATGGTTAGTTATTGTCGCACTAAGTTCATTCCACCTGCATAAGTAAGTCGACCAAAAGGCTAGTTGTCATTCTAACGAGTTCATTTATTATACATGTTAAACTTTTGAACTTGGGGTCTTGTATCATACCCAACCCAAGAAAAGACTTTAGTACATTGTTAAAGCTTGACAGATTTTACCTACAATGGACATTCAAGCCATATAGTTGTTGTATCCTATCATTCATTAGATGGTTATTTACCATTACTCCTCATATGCTTAGGCACAACGACCATATTTTCTCAGTCTTTAAAGTGCTCAACCAGAAAGTATAACACACTAAAAACATTTTCATACTTTCACTTATACTTTAACAAATCTCTAAAATTCTTACTTACTTAAACATCAAAGAATCTTCTAAGGATGGATTTTTCCTTGTTTTGACTTATCTGCCTTACAAAGATACTCCTAGGATCTTGCTACATGTCTTGCATATATAGAATCCAAGCCTCTAAGAAAACTAACGAAAATTCTTTGTATTTTTGTTTTAGTTTGAATAATTTATATTAGATGAACTTAAATTTGATGAAAATTGGAAAAGTGATTAATTTTGTTTTACTTCTATAAAAAAAATCTATTAACTATGTTATGTAACTCATCCATGATCATACTCATAATTCCAATTTTAATTATAATAAACAAAAACATTGAAATTGTTGAAAAGTCGCCTAAGGTAAAAAAACGAGTTGATCAAAGTTACTAAGAAGATGGGTAGGACGAAGAACAAGTCGTCCAAAGCATTAGAGAGTTTAATTAAGGTGAAAGACAACATGACCAACATGAAGAAAATGTAGAATCCAAATATGGTTGAAAGAAACAAATTTGATGAGGATGATGCACATAGAAAGCCGAATAAAAGATGAATAATTTAAGTTTATGGGAAAGTTTGTAACGATAAACTTAAATTTTAGGAGTTTATTAGTTATTTTGTTTAAGTCTTATTTTATTAGTTTGGATCCAGTAATATTTAGTATGATTTTAATAAAGAAAAAAATAGGGATAAGTATAAAAAAATCCAAGAAAACAAAAACATTGAAATTGTGTTATAGAAAAATTTAAAAGAGATTTTCAAGATAGAAAAGCATGATAAAATAGCATAGTATAAAATTGACCTAAACATGTTATATTAATATCACAGTAACACATTCAGATCAAAAACAGCATAAGCAAAAAAAAATGAAAGAATAATGTGTGTACCTCCTGTCATTTCAATTTTGTAATCCAAGCATAGACAACTTTATTTTTCTAGACCTTAACTCACTCAAACTCGATGGTGTGTTTTCTGAATAGAGAAGTAGGCTTAGTGATCAAAATTGAGAGTAACTCATTTGCTCATATATAGTCTGGCCATCACAGGTTTCAAAATAAATGAGCTTTTCATTTAAACAAAATTAATAACTGCTCCATAACCTCTATGCAGTTAAAAGGATAAAAATAATAGCTTAATGGACCACCTTATGTTCCTTAAAAATAGGAACTGAAAATGCTATAATATTTATTTTATATTTAAAATAATGCTAACATTCTCCTAATTGGTCCATTTATCCAATTATTAACCACAACAAGTGACAAAATATATACGAGTCATGCCGATAGGTCCTCTGATAGTGAGTGTTATCTTCCATGTACCACAATATATATTTATCTCAATACTAGCTCTCAACTTAATGCATAAACCATATGTTTATGCTAGATCTAAAATAAATTATATCTTCTCAAAATAAATGGGCACAAAAACATATGAGAAAAACATCAAACTGAACAAGAGTTTCATTGAAAATAATAATAAATGTACTGATAATGAAATTACATCATGGAACCAAGTTCCATTTGCACTACATGATCCTTAAAATTCTTTGGTAGCATGCCTTTAATTAAAGGATCAACAATCATCAACTCAGTGCTTATGTGTTCAATGACCACTTTCTTTTCCTTAACATGTTGTATAATGGCTCAGTATTTGATGTCAACGTGCTTACTTCGACATCCACTTCTATTGTTCTTAGCCATAAACACCGCAGCAGAGTTGTCACAGTACAACTTTAATGGCCTAGAAATAGAGTCCACAACTTTAAGCCCAGAAATGAAACTCTTTAAACATACACCATGCGAGGTAGCCTCAAAACAAGAAACGAACTCAGCTTCCATAGTAGAAGTAGCAGATAATGTATGCTTGGCACTTCTCCAAGATACAGCTTCACCAGCTAACATAAAAATATAACCAGATGTTGATTTTCGTGAATCAATGCAGCCATCATAGTCTGAATTGGAGTAGCCAATCACTTCCAAACATTCAGTTCATCTATATATAAGCATGTAATCTTTTGTCCCTTGAAGATATCTCATTACCTTCTTTGCAGCTTTCTAGTGGTCAACACCTGGATTACTCTATATCTTTCCAAAACTCCAACAACATATGCAATGTCAGGTTTAGTGCAAACCTGAGCATACATAAGGCTTCGGATAGCTGAAGCATATGGAATATTCTTCACGTGTTCCCGCTCAAAATCATTTTTCGGACTTTGATTCAAATTCAGTTTATCACCCTTCACGATGGGAGCTACACTTGGTGAACAATTCTTCATGTTAAACCTCTCTAAAACTTTATTGATATTAGAGTTGTCAAAAAGGGTAACCCGACCCGACCCGACCCATCACGGATTGGTGGGTTAAACGGGTTGGCTCATTGGCTCACTTAATTAAATTTTTTTCACCCTCTTCTTCTCAGATTCTTAACATGTTACTTTGATCGATCAAATTGAAACAATAATAATTGGACCAATTGATATAAAAGAAAATGAAACAAAAGAAATATATTGTTATATATATTATAAGCTATCAAGCATAAAATTTTACCAATTTAGTTTAATGAGACCTACACAACCGTTTGACCAAGAAACTACATATAGGCGTTAACAAAAATATATAGCACAAGATAAAATTGTCATGCTAGATAGGTCTAAAAATAAAATAAAACAAATGATATATTCCTGAATTATCCAATCTATAATATTATCCATCATTTAAATTGGAGTCCTGAATGGATAAATTCACAGTATTATGCTCTCTTGAAGCATATTCTTCTTTATCACCATCTATAATATTATCCAATCTATAATCTTAGGGTTTTATTTTATAGGGGAACTTTAAGAAAGACAGCAGCGCGAAAGGCTATATTATTAAGTAAAAGTTGTGCATTTTGAATAATTAATTTAATTAATTTGATTTAAATAACAAAAAAAGGATTTGAATAATTAATTTAATTAAAAAAGCAGGTGGGTTGGTAAGCCAACCCAACCTACCACGGGTTGAACCCGTGTGAGCCAGGTTCTTAGTGAGCCAGTCAAAATTGGCTCACATAAAAAATTTTGTATTTTTTTTCAACCCAACCCGGCTCAAACCTGTGGTGAGCCGGGTTATCTCACGGGTTTCAACCCATTTTGACAGCACTAGTTGATATAGGTCTCTTGAGACAAACCCAAAATGCCTCGAGATCTTTCCCTATGGATCTTAATGCCAATGACATAAGATGCCTCTTCCATATCCTTCATGTCAAAATAGCAAACCCTTATCTTTGGTTGCAAGCAAAATATCATCCATGTATAATACAAGGAAACAAATCTTACTCCCACTAACCTTTTGGTATATATATTGATCCATGATGTTTTCTTCAAAACCAAATGAAGTGATAACATCATGAAATTTTAGATACCATTAGCGGGATACTTGTTTTAATCCATAGATGGATTTATTAAGCTTGCAAACTAAGTGTTCATTGTCTTAAGAAGAAAATCCTTCAGGTTGTTTCATGTAAACCTCTTCTTCCAGATGACCATTAAGGAATGTTGTTTTCACATACATTTGGTGTAACTCAAAATCAAAATGAGCTACTAATGCCATAATTACTCGGAAAGAATCTTTCTTAGATACAGGAGAAAAGGTCTCTGTGTAGTCAATTCCTTCTCTCTGAGTGAACCCTTTGGCAACAAGTCTTGCCTTATGTCTCTCAATGTTTCCTTTTGAGTCTTTCTTGGTTTTAAAGACTCATCTACATCCAATGGATTTTACACTATTAGGCAACTGAGCGAGAACCCAGACTTTATTGGATGCCATAGAATCCATCTCATCTTTCATGGCGTCATACCATAGGTCTGATTCTTTAGAACTCATGGCTTGTGAAAATGTTTCAGGATGATTTGAAGCTCCCATATTGTAGTCAACTTCTTGCAAATACACTACATAATCACTAGGAATTGTTGGCCTTTTAACTCTACTAGATCTTCTTAATGTTGCCTCATCATTTTCTTGAGGAAATTGTTGCTCAAGCAATTGTTCAGTAGGTTGTTCAACATCATCTTGTTGTTCCTCATTAGCAACTTGACCTGTAAGGTCATTTTCAACAGGTTGTGAAGCTTCAATTATTGTTTGTCTAACACCCATTTGTGTTTGAGGGGTGTGAATGACAACCAATCTATCACTTGAGCTAGAGGGTTGAGCTTTATAGTGATCCCTTTCATTCCCAATGTTTGGAAACCGATCACTCCCACTAACTAAGTCATTCTCAAGAAATTTTGCATTTCTTAACTCCACAATCCTAGTGTTATGCGATGGACAATACAATCTACATCCCTTAGACTTTTCAGCATATCCAATGAAATACCCACTAATAGTCCTTGGGCCTAGTTTCTTCTCTTGTGGATTATAAATTCTCACTTCAGACGGACATCCTCCAACGTGTATATGTCGCAAACTTGGTTTCCAACCTTTGAATAACTCAAACGGTGTCTTTAAGACGACCTTGGTTGGGACTCGGTTTAATATATCACAACCGTCTTTAGTGCTTCAATCCACAAGAATTGAGGAAGTTTTGAATTACTCCTCATACTTCTCACCATGTCCATTAAAGTTCAGTTCCTTCTTTCTGTCACACCATTCTGATATGGAGAACCAGGCATAGTGTATTGGGCAACAATTCCATGTTTTTGAAGAAACTTCGCAAACGAACCAGGTGCTTGTCCATTCTCCGTGTATCTACCATAATACTCTCCACCTCTATCTGATCTCACAATCTTGATTTGCTTTCCGCATTGTTGCTCAACATTAGCCTTAAAAGTTTTAAAGGAATCCAAAGCTTCAGCCTTAGAACGAAGTAAGTATAGATACATATAATGTGAGTAGTCATCTATAAAGGTGATGAAGTATTTCGGACTACTTGCGTCCATATCCGGACAACAAATATTTGTATGAATAATTTCTAGTAAACTTGAACTCCTCTTAGCACCTCTTTTGGACTTGTTAGTTTGCTTACCCTTTATGTAATCCACGCAAGTCTCAAAATCAGTAAAATCCAAAGTAAGTACTCCTTCATTTACTAATCGCTTAATTCTCTCAATTGAGATATGTCCCAATCTACGGTGCCATAAAATAGAAGAATCCTCATTCATAACACATCTTTTTAACCTGGCAGTAACGTGCATAGATTCATAAGCGATATTGTTTTGCAAAATAATGGAATAAAGACCATCACACAATTCACCAAAACCAACAACTTTTAGATTTATTCACTAAGGTAAAAGCATAATCTGAAAAATTAAAAGAAAAACCCAAAGGCATAAGTCTTGAAATAGAAATCAAATTCTTAGAAAAACAAGGAACATAAAATGTCTTTTCCAAATGCAAAACAAAACCACTACTTAAAACTAAGTTGCACGTTCCAATGGCCTCCACATGTGAGCTCATCTTACTCCCTGAGTAGATATATTACTCACTTCCCACTGGCCTCCTTAGGTTTTGCATACCCTACAAGGTATTAGAAACATGGATTGTAGAACCAGAATCAATCCACCATGTGTTATGATTAAAACTCGTCAAATTAGATTCATAACAGGCAAAAGCAAATGGAGTACCTTTCTTATCAAACCAATTCTTAAATTTTAAGCAGTCTTTCTTCATGTGTCCTTTCTTTTTAGAAAAGAAACATTTGGACTCCTTAATAACTGGCTTAGCAGGAATATTTCCCTTCTTATTAACTTGGTTCTTCTTATTTTCAAAAGAAGTGGTCAAGTTCACCTTATCCCCATCTTCTATCAATAACCTTTCTTCTTCTTAAACACACATGGTCAATAATTCATTAATAGACCACTTATCCTTATGTGTGTTGTAAGAGATTTTAAAGGGGGCATAATGGTGAGGCAATGTGCACAAAATATAGTGTACTAGGAAAGAGTCAGACATGGTAACTTTCAAAGCTTTTAGTTGAGCCACAATGTCCCTAATGTGCATGATATGATCACGTACTCCCTTAATTCCAATGAGCTTTAAGGATGAAAACTGCATTATAAGGGTGTTGGCATGAGATTTATCAGATGTCGTAAACTGCTCATCAATAGTCCTTAGTAAATCTTTGACATTCTCATATTGGTCAACTGAACCCCGGATCCTAGCAAAAATGTTGGTTTTTATGAACGTTACGGAGAGACAATTTGACCTCTCCCATTTTTCATAAAGATCAATGGCATCTGAAGTGCTAGTCTCAGTAATACTCGGTGATTCTGGTTTTCTAATAGCATAGTCAATGTCCATTCAGCCTAAATGAAGAAGAACTCTTTCCTTCCAAACCTTATAATTATCTCCTTTCAACTCGGGAATACCACACTTGATATCAGAAAAATTCCCAGACTGAGAAACTGCAAATTTAAAATTACATGCTTATTATATAATTTGAGACTAAAATAGATGTCATGTTTTACCCATGCAAACATGTCTTTACCAATGAGTTTATTAACATAAAACTTGTCTGTGGGCTAAAGTCTTACTCAATTAAACTCATTATCTTAATGATAAAACTATCAAATTATGTTCCTTTTTCTTAATTCTTATGGCTAAATTAAAAAATATAATTTAATATTTTATCCTAATAATATGAAAAAATTTGTGTGGATAGATTTTATCATATTAAATATAATTATTTACAACTAATATTTCTCATGTAACAAAACTTTATATACAAAATTTTAATTGATTAAAGATGATGTAGCTACTGTTTAATTTATTAAAACTATATTACTACTAAAACATTAATAATATATAAATATTTACACAAAATTAAAAATATAGTAATAATAATGCATATTTTATTTGCACGTATAACAACAAATAAATATATATATATATATAAATAATATCCATAAAATATACATAATTATTAATCCAAAAACATTTAAATATATATATATATATATATATATATTTAAATGTTTTTGGATTAATAATTATGTATATTTTATGGATATTATATATATATATATATATGTTAAATAAAACGTATTTTATATTATATGTTAAATAATAATAATAATACTTTATTATTTAAACATAAAAGCACCAAGAAATATATATATATATATATATATATATAAATAATATCCATAAAATATACATAATTATTAATCCAAAAACATTTAAATATATATATATATATATATATTTAAATATTTTTGGATTAATAATTATGTATATTTTATGGATATTATATATATATATATATATATATATATATATGTTAAATAAAACGTATTTTATATTATATGTTAAATAATAATAATAATACTTTATTATTTAAACATAAAAGCACCAAGAAATTAATGTTTGCGTGCTTGGAAAAGCAACAGAAGCTGCAACCCGCACAAACCAAGAAAAAAGAATAGGGTTCAATGGCAGAAACCCATTTTATATCTTTATTAATTTATTAAAGATACAAGTTTAAAGAACCCAATTCTCTACCACGACAATTCCAGAAAAACTCCTTCTTTATTCCCTTCATCAAGCAACAGCACAGAGCAAAAAAGGCCGTAAGCTGAAAGGATTTCGAACAGGACAAAACGCTGTAGAAACTGGTGAAGAAGCACAAGCAGAAAAAAGTCGCTCACCAACAGGTTAACGAAATGGTTCATCGTCAATCCAAGAATCCTAATGACGATCCGGCTAATATTATTTGCTTTTAAAAGGTAAAAGCTCCGTTTAAGATTACAAGAAAACTGTCATCAGGGTTTTACGTTAATTTAGTAATTTTTGCTTAGATTAAATGAATCAAAATAATAAAAAACGAACGAAAATATGTAAGTCAGAGGAATAAACAAAATCTGATACCAAATGATAAAATAGCATAGTATAAAATTGACCTAAACATGATATATTAATATCATACTAACACATTCAAATCAAAAACAGCGGAAGAAAAAAAAATAAAAAAATAATGTACGTATCTCTTGCCATTACAATTTTGTAATCAAATATAGATAGTTTTGTTTTTCTATACCTTAACTCACTCAAAACTCGATGGTGTGTTTTATAAATAGAGGAGTAGGCTTAGTGATCAAAACTGAAAGTAACCATTTGTTCATATATAATCTGACCATCACAGGTTTCAAAATAAATGAGTTTTTCATTTCAACAAAATTAATAACTGCTTCATAACCTCTATGTCGCGATAAAAATAATGACTTAATGGACCACTTTATATTCTTCAAAAATAAAAACTGAAAATACTATAATATTTATTTTATATTTAAAATAATGCTAACAAAGCAAGCATTTATTTGTAAGAAAAATACTTATTAAATTATCGTAAATTTTTTTAATCTTTTTAAAGATGCCCAATAAGGTGATCATAAAAATAAAGACACGTATTTATATAGGGACGTGAAGGGAAGAAATGTTATTATTCAAAACTATTCTAATGAGAAACTAGATATAAAAGATAATTAAATTATTTTTAATTCTTTATTTTGTTTTTAAAACAATTAATTGATGATAAAAAAACAATTTGCTAAACGATAATATGTTAACTTTAAATCATAATTGTCTATAATTTATTTTTCCCTTTGTAGTGAAAATACTATATCAATACTATCATTTGATTTTCATTACTATTATCAAACAAGAAAAAAAAATATTATAAATAATTCTCTATACAAATAAATTATCACTAGTAAAAAATAGACTTTTTAACGCGCTATATACACTTTGGTTTTACTGGAACCGAAGTGTATAAAAACGCGGTGGAAATTTCGTAGTTTTACGAAAAATATATGCCTCGGTTGTCCAGAACCCGATGCCTAAAGCGGCTACTGCCTCGATTATGAGAATACTCGAAGCAGAAAACCTCAGACATTTAATAGTGCAGTGGCAATTTCATAATTTTAGGGAAAATATATGCCTCGGTTGTCCAACAAACAATGCCTAATGGTGCCAGTGCCTCGGTTCTGAGAACACTCGAGTTAATAAGCTGATATTTCTGCACACCTTTCAAAATTCTGCACTCCTAAACCCTAAACGTTTCTTTCCTAATCCACTAAGCCACAAACACATCCCATTTTCTCTGCATTTTTGCCACTGCCAAGGCGGTCCTCTCCACGGCGGCATCGGTGGTCGTCGCTGCAATGGTCATTCGTTCGGTAGCCAGTGAGATCCTTCCGTCGGAGTTCATGTCGTCACCACTGCAATTGTCCTTCTCCAATTATCTCCAGTCCCGAAACACACCACCACCGCGGAACCTGCAAAATGTAGTCGGACGCACAATCTCCTTTGAGGGTGCGGGTTACGGCGGGTGTTGCCCTTGGCTACTGTGTTTATCTCCAAGCTGCTCCAGATTGGCGAGCCCTCCGTCGTTGTCGCGGCGGCGTTTGAGCGAGAACGAGGGGTTGGACCAGAACGTTGGCGTGAAATACGCGGTGAGGAGCAGAGGTGGGCAGTTGGTAATCTGTGGCAAGGGAGGTGGGTGAAACCGCTGGAGGCGCGAGTTGGGAGGCTTGGGCTATTGAATTGAAGGAGGCGTTGAGATGCGGTCGTGTAGGTTCTGTTGGGCCTGCAGTTGCTGTAGGTTTAGGTTCTGAGGTTGGGCTTGTGACTAGGTTGGGGTTGGGGCTATGATGGTGGCGGTGGCTGAGGGTGAGGATGATCAAAGGTGGGTTTTTTAATGATGGGTTTGGAGATCTTTTGAGAAAGCTTGTTGAGGTGCCTAAGATATTGATCCCTAGTGTTGGTGGTGGTGTTGCTAGCAGAGCTTGTGGTAGAAGGGACACGTTGGAGGAGCAAAGGAAGGGGAAGAAAATGTTTTGCGAGCAGGAGGAGTGTTGGAGGACGGAAAGGATCACCGCCATGGATCGCCACCACCAGGATCGTCACCACCAGATCCTCATCCCCAATTTTATTACTTTCTGCGTTGTTTGCAAAATGTATATTACCTATTTGCAAGAATTTTATTTTTGGTTTATACTTGATTTTGAAGAGAATTTAGTGTGTAAAATGTAACTGAGGTTATTTGATTATGCAGATATGTATGCAGAGAGTCGTGTGGAGAAGCCACTGCCTATGTATGTACCAAGGGATGAACATTTTGAGGAGTCGAAGCAGAACACATTCACAATGAAGAGGCCAAAGGTAGTGCTCCATAACTTGATTCCTGGTCTTAAGGCCAGACTTTCTGTTAGGCCAAAATCTGATAAAAAAAAAATCTGATATACCTCGATTGCATTTGAAAAAGTCTAATAAAAAAAGTAAGAAAAGTCTGATAAGAAAAAAGTTAAAAAAATACACTCTCTACTGCCTCGGTTGCATTTGAACCGAGGCAAAAACATACACATTTTTACCTCGGTTCATGACCGAAGCAAAAAGTGATAGACTTTTTGTCTCTCCTGTATATAGCTCAGTTGCAGAACCGGTGTGAATAGGCGAAAATAACCGCTGTCATTTTTCTTTATTGCACTAGTGTATCACCCATTAAAATTCATCCAATAGCCTTCTACTAATTTTTCCGCTTTAATAAGATTAAGACCAACATAACATATAAACTTGATGAAAACATTAGGAACACTGAAACATAACATATATACTTGATGAAAACATTAGGAACATTGAGGTATCATGAAATGGGAGAGAAAAAAGGAAATGATAAATGCAAACAAGTAAATTTCTGATTTTCTCTCCTATCATGACATACTATAAAGTTGTTCATCTCACAGGAAGAGAAAAATGAAGGAGGGGATAATTATACTTAAAGAGTTACATATTAAGAAAACAAAGAAAGGGGAAAATAAGTGATTTTGTTATGTCTATTTGTCAATTTGATTAAGTTTGCCCAATCCATTGCAACGAGCACAAACGATTTGAGTTTGATCCTTTCGTGCTGCATTTGCTCTCAATCTCACGTCAGCCTTTCGAACAAACCCTGCTCCATCACATTCAGGACATCTGTCAAAATGCACATTCATATATCATTAGCGATACAAAATATTTTCTTAACAAAATAAGATATGCTTATATAAATTCTTTTACATGACAACTTAGGCTTAAGCTAATTTAAAAAAAATATATCTTACTGTTCTATAAGTTCTTATAAGAGGGTCTGAATAAAGCCTAGATATGCATTCATTTTAAGTTTAAAACCTCCTGAATAAGAATCACTCCGTGAGAACACTATGAAAAAAAAAACTCTCTCCATCACATTTCTAGAATATTACTGAAATGAAAAATAGTTGTATGGATTCATAATTTTGGAAATCTCTGTCACTATAAATAAATAAGGCTAGATTATATTATATACAAATCTTAATTTACAATCCAAATTTTTAGAATTGAATTAAGTTTAAATATTCACTTTTTAACATAGACATGTCAATTTATTTTAAAGAAGCTTGTTATTTGCTTTTTGACATAATATTCTCTTACCCACCTTCTGCTTATTTCCATTCATGACAAAATAATCCTATAGACAAACACCTACTATAGTAACTGTTTTATTAACATTAACATGATATAACCATAAGATAAATCTGTATAAGAAAGGAATATGGTAATCACGACAATGTAAAATAGATTTATACAATTGTTCTGTCACAATTCATCGTTGATATATCTCTTAAACTAACATGTTCTATCATAAATTGTTGTTTGAATTTTTAAAGTATGTATTGTAAAGATCAACTTATGTTTAAACAACTAAACAAGCATGCTTATAAGGAAAATAAGCCATGAAAACCTGCAAAAAAAATGGTAATTTATTTAAAAAATTATACTGATATATAATAATAAAAAAATAGATTTACGTGTCTTTGCGAGAGAAGAAGATGGGGAATGCGGTTCCAACGAGTGCGACTGCAACCGCGCCGGCAACAAGGTAAACGGTGCTATCAGCAGAAACGTCTCCGACAGCCGAAACAACAACCCTGGAAGATCTAGTCTTGTTCCTCTGAATGGAGGTGCAGGGTAACACAGGTGGGGCAGCAAACGACACCCTAGGGTTGGAAACAGCGACACATGCGGAGAGTTTGGGCGCAACGTTGGGAAGCATGGTGTTAAGCGGAGTGATGGAAGCCATGTCGGTGGCAGAAAGAAGATCGGAAGAAAATTGCGTTTGTTTGTGGATTTTATGGTTTCACCATTCTGGAAAATGTTTGGATAAGGACACGTCACAAGTTGAGATTTCCTAACAACGTGGATAAGACGTGGGACCCTCTTAAAACTAGGATTAGTATTTTAGTATCATAATAATAATTTTTAATTATAAAATTCTGTAACTTATTTATAAATATAAAGGAAAAGTCGAAATTATAAATATACTAACATATTAAAAAAAACCATACTAATCTATTTGACAATTTTATCTCACATAAACTGTTTAATCATTGTTTGAATAGGAATTGATAATTTTTTTTGATAGTGATATTTAATAACATTATGATGGTAAAACTATAAAAATAATATAAATCTGGGTTAATTTTTATAATAATTTAAAAATAAAACTATACTGAATCATATTTAATTTGTTACATTTAGCTTAGGTGATTATTTAATAAAATTAAAGGAAAAGGAATCATCTGTATTTAATGAATAAGTAGTAAATTTATGAGTTTTTAAAATTTAGAAGTTCTGAATAACTGACGTTGTGGATAGGACAGGGTGTAAAAACTGTCTTTAGTGGGAGAAAGATGTTAACCACATGAAAATGAAGAGGATAAGTGTGATGTATCATCTTATTCAAGTATCACATCTTTTTTGTAATACTTTTTAAAACTAATCAAATTATACAAATATTTATTTGTGTAATTTTTAAAGTCTTCAATGACCAATTTAATTTCTAGATTCGTATAGTTTTTTTTACATGGGTGACTAATTTGAAGAAAATTTCAATACTTTAAGACTATATAACATATTTTAATATGATTTCACACGTTATATTTATTTATTTTTTAAGTTTAAAATATTAATAAATTATAATTTTACACATTAAAATCATATTTTAGTTCTATATTTTAATACTTTAGAAATTAATTGGTCTAAATATGATTTAGTCTCTAAAAAACAATATTTATTAATTTTAAACTTTTAAAATTACAAAAAATACAAAATAATATTTTATTATATTTTTCTTTAGAGACAGAATTCAGGATATATTAAAAAGATATTTACAATTATTCAACCTTGCTTATATCGAAATTAATATATAGAAAACAAAATAATGTTAAAAGGTACGTTATTGAATGGAAAAGGTAAAAATAATAAATACATACATAGTTATTTTACATATAATAAACAATACACATTAATTAATTAAATTATGCATTTAAAGTATTATTATTTTAATTTAAAACATTCTTTGTTACTTCAAATGTTTTTTAAATTTTTTAAAAAATTAATTTTGCTGTTGAAATTGATTTTTTTTATATTTTTGTTCAAGCAAATGATTTTTATTGAAGTGATAAATTGAAGAGTGAAGTGAAAATCGAAGAGAGATTAGGTCTTATTGTTTGTTTTATTTTCATTTAAATAAGAGATTTTTAGCTCAAGAGAAAATAAAATTAAAAGTAATATTGTTTTTAGCTTTAGTTTTATCAAGTAAAGGAATTTTTGTTTAAACAAAAATAATACAACAAATCATCTCACTTTTTATTAATTTCCACTCAAACGAAAATACTTTCGTTCATAAAAATATATTTTCACTTAGGTTAATTTTTTTTTAGTATTTTTAACTTATTGAATATGTATACTTTTATAAATTTAAAATAAATATAAATATTTATATTTGATTTATTGTTGTATTTGGATGAATTACATTCCTTTACAATGCATATTAAGATTTATGTAACTATTATTGAAATTATATATAAGAAATGATGTGCTAACCGTCTTTTCCATTTAATTGTTTGGAGTTGAATGTAAGGTAAATTTCTATTTTCATCATCCGCAGTTTACTTCAGTTTAATAAAATATTGAAAAAATCCTTACTTTAAATGATTTTTAATCGAAATTTCAAATTTGAAATCAGAATGTTTTAATCCATACAAAAAAATTTATTAGCTTTTCCACTTCTGTATTTTTATTTTCTTAAAATTTCGTCAAAATGGATTGAATCAAATTTCTAGTGATTTGAAATTATTCAATCAAAAACTATTTCAAGATAAGTTATTGAACCACACTGGGAAAATTAATATGAACCTTTCTCAATATTGAAAATATATGCACCAACTCTATTTCTTACGTTAAAAATACAAGTATCAACTTTATTTTCTTAAGATTCTTTTTATCATCACGCCTTTAGATTGTGACTCTCGTCGTGGCGAAAGCAATATGGAAATAAATATTACCATTTTTTTTTAAATACCACAGTTAGAAAAACAGAATTGAAAATATTGAGAACTATGGATAAATATCGATACATTATTACAAATAAAAATTTGATTTGAACAAAAAACTACAGTACAGTGTAACAAACAAGTAAAAACAATGTAAAAAAAGACAGAAAAAGAGAATAATAATAATAATAATAATTTCATCTGTAAAAAAGTCTTTCTAATTATGCATTATAAAAATACAAGATCATAAATACAATTTAAACATACTGAACTGAATCTAATATGAAAACAATTTAACCCGTAATCAGTTAAATTGAATACAACCAATAAATAGTAAACCTTTCGTTAATAAGTCTTAAGTCAACATTCATCAAAAGGTGTATTATTCAATTATACTCACTTCTTACATTTATGATTCTTACTAAAACACATCCAGAGAACTTTTTAAAAGCGGTGAAATAATGAAATTGCATGCAACAACAAAGCAAAGAGAACAATTAGGTTCAACTATAGCAGGGGACCAAGAGCTTGTCTGACAACAATATCTCATGGCCACCTCTAATAAAACCAAATTCAAATACTACATGCTCAACTGCATAAAAACAATTTAGAATCATAGATACCAGATTATGCCAACTTTAGAAATAGCCAATCAAAAGCACCTAGCAACAAACACAAGTTTTCAATGAAGAAGAAAGATAATCTAGACAATATGGGTATCTTCTTTCAAGTTGTACCATCGCACACAGAAGCACCAATGACGACCAGCATTTTACTCACAAGTTTATGGTTGTCAACCTTACTTCTAAGAGGAAATGCCCGTGTATTGAAAGGTAGCATAGATCATTCAACCCGAATAAACATATATAAAGGCCTACAAGGCATAGGTCAAACTTTTTTTCCAAAGATATTGATGTTCACTGTAGAATCTTCCTAACCATGTTCAATGAACCAAGTAACCTATATTGGTATTATAAAACTTGATTCACTCATCAAAACTTTTTCTGCGAAATTTAAAGCACAGTCAACTACATGTGACTAACTTAATATCCTTGGAGAATGTAAAAGAGGAGAAAGCGATTCTCTCCAAATGGCGACATCAATCATTCATAGCATTAATGATTGACAAAGTAGCCGCAGCAAAAAAGTAAATACAACCCCCAAATTTTCAGATGTCATCAAGCAATAGAGGGAATCAACAAATTCCAGTCATTTTAACAAAAAAAAAATTAAATTATAAAGGCATAAATAAGGCACAAATTTTCCTTGAATCATGCATAAACTAAAGAAAATCGGGGCAATTATATGCTTAAAGTTGAAACAACTTCCTCGTAACAGAAAGCCAGAGGAAAAACGAAACCTCCTCATGCACCACATGATATGAGATACAATAGAGGCATGCTGGCAAATAAAATATATAATCGACAAGCCATAACATAAAATCAAGCAATAATGCCCAAATTTCACTTGACATCAATCAGTAGAGTGAATATACTACCGATTCCAATCATCTTAACAAAATAGGATTGCATTATAAAGTCAGAAAAACAAAATGTTTTCTTTGAATCACGCGTAAACTCAAAAGCTTGAGGCAGCTATATGCTTAAAGTTGAAAATAAACTATAAATTAACAACAGAAAGTCACAGGCACAATGAAACTTCCCCAGGCATCACGTAAGATATAGAGGCGTGCTGGCATTTAGTAACGAAAAATAAAAGGCAAATAGAAAAACACAGAAAACGATCATCAAGGTTTATGGTAAGTTTCAGATATCACCAGAGAATTCCACATTATTTTTTTGTTAGTATCTTAAAATTCCTTCGATCTTCTAAATAAAGTAAAGGGACATATCACAACACCTTCAAATTATCGACAGGGACAGGCTGCAAGAGAAAAATACCTATGAAAAGTATACTTGGAAATTATTTTAGATAAAAGTTGCAAATGACCAGATGGCCAATTTATTCATAAGGTCCTAATTCTTCTAAATTAGTATCAGACAACACGAAAAGAGGTGGAGTACGTACTTGAAATGGTGATCTATGTTCCTTAGCACATCCTTTTACTGCTATTTGGTATCATTTATCAATAAAGTGTGAAACGTTTATCTACCCAAACCAATCACATGGAAAATGAAGTTTGAAAGCGACAACGCCACTAAAGTAGACCCACAAATATTAAGCACCACCTAACATGAGCCTAAGAAACCAAAGTTGCGGTAGACAAAGAAACAGATCATATTACATCAACAATAGAAGTCATAATTTCCCATAACCCAACAGAACCACATTTCAAACAAAAATAAAACACCATAACTCAAGCATTGATGACTTAACTACAAAACCAATGAAATTATTCAAAACCAAAAGACAAAGAGCTACAACAACAGTTACACTAGATCCTCTTCCCCCTCATGTTTCCACCCCAACATGACATCTAAACTTCCTTTCTTCCTTCCTAACTACACCTAGTCACAACCACAGACAAACAAGCGAAGCCCTGAACTCAATTCCCCCATAGTCGTGAGTTCAACACATTCATACAGTGAACTAATTGTAACAGTTAAATGAAGATCAGAAAAATCATATTCAACCCCATAAATCAAATTTAAAATACATAACTAAAATGTAGACAATCCGATCTTTATCCAAAACTCTGAGCTAATTCAAAACCACCCTTCAGCAATTGCATAAACCATTTATCAGTTTTAGTTATTTACAGTATCAGAATCAATAAACAGACTAGAAACATTACAAACAATTAAAATTCCCCTAAATTCAACGAATACTTAAACAAACTAAAAAAACATTAGGAAAACCGAAACCCCATTGCTGTCATGGGTTCAGTTTCATTTTAGGAAATTGCAAATAAATGCGGCGAATAGGGCAACAATTGTGTCACGATGACTGAAAAAATCTTGACACTGGTCGAAACGTACTCTCTTAAAATCTTGATCGACTCCTGAACCTAGAAAAAATGGTTGTGGCAGAGCGTGATCTTCCATTCAGACGAGAGTTTCTCGTTCCACGAGAAAAGGAACTTCTAACTCTTCCGAAATAGGAAACGAGATTCCGAAAAGCAGAAGCAAAGCCCCTACTCTCCCTAGACCTACCAATAGAAGAATCCCAGGAGACTCTCCTGGGAACGCCGTTAGAGGCGTTAAACGCGCCGTCCATTTCCGTGTACACGAGGGGCAGTTCTCTACCACCGATGAGCCTGCCCACAGCGAATCCTCCCCCAGGGAGTCTCCATATGGTTAACCCCATCGTATTGTTATCATCAACTTCATCCGAAGGAACCACGCGGCGGCATACGGGGCACGAGTTCCGCACAGACAGCCACGGCACGATGCACTCCGAGTGATACACGTGCCCGCACGGCATCTCACGTGCGTCGCAATCCACTTGAAAGTTTTCCATGCACACCGCGCAGTGGGACTCCGCGTGCGCGTGGCTGGCCAGGATCTTCACCACCGGCATCGACTCGATCGCCGCCTTCGACGCTGCCCGGTCAAGGCGTACGGTGGTGCCGTCCAGCTGATCCAGCAAGTGATCGAAGCCCGACGAGCCCATGAGGAAGTCGGTCACGCCCGCGGGCAAAGGGCGCAGACCGCTGGGGCCCGGACCCGAAACGCCGTCGTTGTAGTAAAGCTCGAAGTTCCCCGAGGCAACATCATTTTCGCTTTCGTTGGCGCTTGCGTTTTCGTTTCCGTTCCCACCGCGCAGCACGATCACGGGATTGAAGGGCGAGCCGGCGCGTGTGGATCGGCGCGACTGGGGAGGCGTTTGTACCTCTTCGAGAAAACCGGAGTGACAATCGGGGCAGAGAATGGTAGGATCTCGCTGCGGTTCTGCGACGAGGGAAACCCTAACGACGCGGTTGCATCGGTAGCACCAGAAGGAAGAAGAAGATCTCAAAGAAGCCATGAGTTTTAATTTCTCTCGTTTGGATTGTGCAAGAATTAGAAAGAATTGATGTGTTTTTGTTTGGATGGGAAATGGAAGAGGGTTAAATTTTCCGGGAAAATTCTCGAGTGAGAAAATTGGTGAGGTGGGTTTTGGAACTGGTCGAAACTGAACAGGATATTTAATTGACTTCCTACTTTATACTTCATTTTTTTTACGCCCAGACAAAAACATTCACTGCATTATATTTATATTTTTCTTTTTTCTTACCATTCACTTTATTTCTTACATAACATTTTTTAACTTTTATTATCTAATTTTATAAAAATTAAAATATAACGATTTAAAATTTACAAAAGCGTTTCTTAATTGGCAGTTACAAAAATAATAAAAATAAAACTGTGATTTGGGAACGGAATATTCCGTGACACATTCCTTTTTAATTTTAAAAACTGTGTGTACATGTTCTTTGTATCTTCTACTGGTTTGAGTTATAATTAATAATAATTGTTATTAAAGGGAAAAAAAATGCCGATCGATTCTGACTGGATCATTATTTTCTCTAATTTTCTCTAATTTCTTGGAATAATCTGAAGAAATGAAGCATGTGTATTACATTCTAAAAATGTTGACCCTTATCTTTTTAGGTGTGGTGAAACGCTAAATCACTCATCGTGTTTTTTAATCTGAAATTATCGAAAGGTTTCTAGCATCCTATTTGGATATTCTACTTGCTAGTCAATAAAATGCTCTCTCTGTCAGACCATTTGATTTCATAATTTAAACATTCTCTAATGTTTCAATCTTATTCTAAATTTGATAACTTCAAATTTCTCTAAATAGGTCGATTTAATTTTTTAAATAAATTATGCACAATATTATGGATGTTATTATTTAATTAAAATTATTATTTTATTTTAATGATAGTAAAATCTTTTATTACTACAATTACAAAAGCGAAACTGTAATTTCTTTAGCACATATTACATCTAAATTTTGTTCTTTCCATTATTATTGGTTTTTAGGAAGAGATATCCACACGATAAATTGTGGCACCCCATAAAAACTAGAATTTGAGCAAAGACGCCGAGTTATTGTCAAAAGGTGGAAAAGTTATTGCTTAGTTGAAAAAGGAGTTATTTATTGGTGTCCTCGTTTAACCAAAAACTTATTAGATAATACTTTTTTTAATAATTGTTTTATCTATAAATGTTAGTATTACTCTTTTCTCCAAATCAACCTTATATAATGTGTCAGTGGAAGAGTTCAATTCACAATTTTCCTTTATTTCCTTTCAAAGTTTCAACTTTATATCCCTAACATAATCTTATAACTTCATTTCTCTAATAACTAAAAGTTACCTGTTGAAAAACTATTACAATTAAAAAATTTATTTATACTAGTTCACCCTAACTTTATTTTAAATTTAAAAAAATTTAACTACTTAAAAGTTTAATTATAATTAATTACTTGTACAATAAGTTTTTTATGTGAATTAACAATCTCTTAAAAACTTAAGTATTTAATATTAGAGTACTCATAAACTTTAGTATACAATAAAGTTTGATTACATTGAATTCACAAAAATAAAAATATAACTTAAATCTAGCTAACTTTGCAAAGAATAATAACTAAGTTGGATGTTTTCATTTAAATGATTAGAGACACAAAGTATACCAACAAAAATATCAAAGTTTTTTTTTTCACTTTGAATTTTATGTTCACTTCTTGTTTTGATCTTTAGGAGATTTTTTTTAGGAAGTTTTCTCTTTCAAAATAAAGATAGATTGTATGTCATTATGAGAGTATTTTTTTTTTCAAGTATAACCTTTTTATGCGATAGTATGTGATAGAAAATAGAGTGAACAATTCTGGTATTCGAGGTACCAGGCCTCCAAGCAAAGAAGATAGAAATTTGGTAAAATGATATCTCCCCTTTTCCAAGTTTTATTATCATATTTATATTCTCTGCATCACTAACGGTTTATCCGTATATCACGGTAACCATGTAAATACAGTAAGAAAAGGTTCTAACAGAAAAGATTCGCACAAAACAAACATAATACTCTCTCTCTCTCTCAGTGTGCGTATTCATCCCAATCTGTGGGTCTCCTAGTATTTCTCTTGGACCTAGCAGTTGATCCACTCTCCTCCTGGATGCATATTGTATCATTCCTCGCGTCTTGCAGTAGAACCTTGTCCTCAAGGTTGAAAGTACGTTGAATATCTTTCCAAGGCTCCCAAGTAGCTTCTTTTGGAGAAAGACCTTGCCATTGCACCAGAACTTCCAGGTGTGGAGACTCACCAGAAGTATTCTCACGGGTTCCTAATATGACTAATGGACTAAGTAAAGGCCCATTATTATAATTACTTGACGGAAGCGTTCCAGCTACTGAAGGTGGAGGCCCATGATGTGGTTTCAAAACCGAACAGTGAAATACTGGATAGATTTTTGAAGTCTCAGGAAGAGCCAAATGATAGGCCACCGGCCCAATCCGATTAAGGATTTGAAATGGTCCAAAATAACATTTCACCAATTTCTGTGGAGTCTTACCGGCAAGAGAAGTTTGGCGATATGGCCTGAGTTTAACATAAGCCCAAGCTCCCACCTCATACTGAACATCACGGCGATGAGAATCAGCCATTGCTTTCATGCGATCCTGAGCCTTTTGTAAATTTCGACGTAAAGTGGATAAAATGTCATCCCGTGAACTAAGTAATTGATCCACAGCCTCCACTTGTGATTGACCCAATATATAACCCGGCAAAAAAGGAGGAGATCGGCCATAGACAATTTCAAAAGGGGTGTATCCAGTTGCCGAGTGAATAACAGTGTTATAACACCATTCTGCCCAAGGAATGAATTGACTCCATTTGACTGGTTGTGCATTACAAAAAGCACGCAGATATTGCTCAAGAGTTCTATTTAGAACTTCAGATTGTCCATCAGTCTCAGGGTGATAAGCAGAAGACATCCGCAATTGTGTCCCACTAGCTTTGAATAATTCTTGCCAAAACTTACTGAGGAATATAGGGTCACGATCAGAAACAATACTCTTTGGCATGCCATGTAATTTGCCCACGACATCAATGAAAAGTGTAGCCACTTGATATGTTGAAAACTGTGTAGGAAGAGTGGAAAAATGGGCTGCTTTGGAGAAACGATCAACAACCACCAAAATGGAAGTGTGCCCACGGGAAGATGGAAGGCCAGTAATAAAATCCATGGCCAAGTCTTCCCAAACGCGATTTGGCATTGGAAGAGGTTGAAGCAAACCAGCAAGTTTTTTAGGAACATATTTAATTTGCTGGCATACCACACAGTTTCGAATGAAAGTCTTCACATCCTTAAGCATAGAGGGCCAAAAAAAATTCTCTTGCAATCGATGAAGTGTCTTAACAAGACCCACGTGTCCCCCTAAAGGGGTTGAATGAAATTCTCTCATAAGGGTCTCACGAAAGGGAGACGTTGCAGGCAACCAAATTCTGCTTTTATAAAAAATCAACCCATCTTTCAATTTATAATCTGAAAATGCAGCAGGGTCCTGATTTATATCCTGTAAAAGTTGGGCAAAACTGACATCACCCTGTAAATTAGCCCTTAATTCCTCCAAAAACCGAAAGTGAGGAATAGTGATCACATAAGAAAGACCCAGATTATCTTCTACAGTAATTCGAGAAAGAGCATCGGCCGCCACATTGGAACTACCAGCACGATATTGAATCGTATAATTATATCCAATGAGTTTACTCACGTAGAATTGTTTCTCTGGAGTCTGCACAGTTTGAGTCAATAAATCTTTTAGAGGTTTGTGATCAGTCTGAATGATAAAAAAGTGTCCCAACAAATATTGACGCCACTTTTTAATGGCTGCAGTTATGGCATGCAACTCCCGTAAATATGTAGAGGCCTGCATCATCCGAGAACAAAACTTTTTACTAAAAAAAGCAATTGGTCGTTGATCTTGAGAGAGAACCGTACTCATAGCTATGCCAGAAGCATCTGATTGAATAACAAAAGGCTTCGAGAAATCTGGTAAAGCCAAGACTGGGGTTGTGGACATCACATGCTTCAGTTTATCGAAAGCTATCTGAGCTTCAGAAGACCACTGAAATGCATCTTTACGAAGTAAGTCTGTGAGAGGAGAGGTTAAAGCAGCGTAGCCTTTGATGAATTTGCGATAAAACCCCGTTAGTCCCAAGAATTCTTTCAATGCTCTCACGGAGGTAGGTGGTGGCCACTGTAACATTGCCTCAATTTTTGATGAATCTGGTCCTACCGATCCCGCACTTACCACATGGCCCAAGTACTCAACTTGTTGTAAAGCAAATGAACATTTGGATTGTTTCAAATAAAAATGATTGGCATGTAACAATTCAAAAGTGATTTGTAAGTGTAATAAATGATCCTCCCATGTAGTGCTATAGATCAGTATGTCATCATAAAAAAACGAGGATAAATTTATGCAGATGCGGTCGAAAGAGGGCGTTCATGGTGGCTTGAAAAGTTGTAGGCGCATTCGAAAGACCGAATGAGAGAACCCGAAACTCAAAATGCCCATCGTGGGTACGAAAGGCGGTTTTATGAATGTTGTCCGGCTTCATGCGAATCTGATTATATCCTTGTAGTAAATCCAATTTGGAAAACCAAATGGCAGATCCCAATTCATCCAATAATTCATCAATGGTGGGTATGGGAAAACTATCTGGAACAGTGATGGCATTCAAAGCCCTGTAATCAACACAAAAGCGCCAAGTGTTATCTTTCTTCTTAACCAAGAGGACCGGAGATGAAAATGCACTGGTACTAGGCTGAACCTCTCCTGAAACAAGCATTCGGGCCACTTGAGCTTCAATTTCTTGTTTTTGAGAGTAAGGATAACGATATGGGCAAACCTTCACAGGAGCAGAGTTGGGTAATAAAGTAATAGCATGGTCAGTGGGTCGTTCAGGGGGTAAGGAAGAAGGCTCCTCAAATAAGGACTGGAACCGATTCAATAAAGTGGAAAGTTCATGATTATCGGTTGGAATCACACAAAAGTATGCAGCAGAGTTTGACACAGGCGGCGGCAACACAGTAAGATGAAAACATTCAGCAATATGGCCCCACTTGGACAATTTACGTAAATGATGAACCGACAGTGGCAAAGAATCATTATTAACGTTACCTATCAATTTGGCCATTTGGCCTGACCAAGTAACTTGAATGGTAAGGTGTTCATAGTCGGTTAAAACAGGTCCCAAACTCTGAAGCCATTGCACTCCCAACACGGCCTCGGGCCCGCAAAGATCAATTAAATGAAAATCCACCATAAAAGCTTGATTCTGGATTAAGAGAGGGACCTGAATGCAAACCTGAGAGCAAGTCAAGGCATGTCCATTGCCAACCATCATCGATAGTGGTTTCGTAGGCTGAAAAGGTAAACCCTATTCATGGGCTCGCTTAGATTGAAGAAAATTATGAGAACTTCCGCTATCAATGAGAATGCGAACGGAATTAAAATGCCCTGATAATGCATTTAAACTCAACTGCGCAGAGTCAGGGATAGTGGAAGCAGAAGAATCGTTTGGAGGAAGATCGGAAGATATAGTCTCCTCATCGTCATGCACGAGAAGAAAGAAACGAGACTTGCAACGATGCCCAGGATTATATTTCTCATCACAGTTGTAGCATAACCCACGTTCACGACAATTTTGCATTTTCGAAGCTGACAAACGCTTAAATGGAACAGTTGGCGTAAGTGGTGTGGGGAGGAGAGCTTGGCGTGGTGTCGATGGTAGAGATCGTGCAACGGGTACAGTGGAACTCCGTTGAGGCTAGGCGATAGAGTTAAATTTGTCCTCTTGAAGCTTGGCCAACTCCGCCGCTTCCGAAAACGACACCAGTTGGAAGGCGAGCACCTCACGCTGAATGTCTGGACAAAGACCAGATATGAAACACTCAAGCAAAAAAGAAGGAGGAACGTCGGTGAATCGATTTGCAAGGCCTTCAAAATCATTGAGATATTGCAAAACAGACCTAGTTTGGTAAAGCTTGCAGAGTCATCCCTTCACATTCTGAAAACGAGATGGAGCAAAGCGTGTTTCCAACGAGTGTAAGAAATCCTTCCAAGAACGAAGGAAGTGATTTCTCTCCATCCACTGAAACCAACTAAGGGCGGGTCCATCCATATAAAAGGAAATGATCAGAAGACGGTCGACTTCTGGGGTTTGGTGATAGTCGAAAAAACGAGTAACGGCAAAAATCCAGTCTAACGTGTTGGACCCATCAAAACGAGGACAATCCAACCGAATCTTGGGAGTTTGCTTCGGAAAAGATGATAGCGTTAAGGGTTTCTGTTTGATGGAAGCAACCTCTGAAGAAAGATCATCGATGCGAGCTGTGAGTCGTGACACTTGCTCAATGAGAAGGTCTATTGCAGACGGTTGAGAGGTCGTCATTGAAAGCACCAAATGATAGAAAATAGAGTGAACAATTCTGGTATTCGAGGTACCAGGCCTCCAAGCAAAGAAGATAGAAATTTGGTAAAATGATATCTCCCCTTTTCCAAGTTTTATTATCATATTTATATTCTCTGCATCACTAACGGTTTATCCGTATATCACGGTAACCATGTAAATACAGTAAGAAAAGGTTCTAACAGAAAAGATTCGCACAAAACAAACATAATACTCTCTCTCTTAGTGTACGTATTCATCCCAATCTGTGGGTCTCCTAGTATTTCTCTTGGGCCTAGCAATTGATCCACTCTCCTCCTGGATGCATATTGTATCAGTATGTTATTTGTTTCTTATATTTTTTCATGAAATGTATAATCAAATCTTCTACTTTGACCTTCAATAGACTTTATTTTATATATTATATATTGAAAATTGTAGTTCTCGTGCTAAATTATTTGTTTCCTATAATTTTTCATCATATGTATACTCAAAGTTAAGTAATTATTCTACTTTGACCTTCAATTGATTTTCTTTTATATATTATGTATTGAAAATTGTATTTGTTGTGACTAGTAACTTTCCCATTCAAAATAAGAGAAAACTCTGTCTTAACTAAGATAATTTTTCATCAGAGGTATTCAAACTTAAGTGATTCGTCTACTTTGATCTACAATGGAGTTTGAAATACAAAAAATACTAGAAATGGAGGTTTAAATAGTATTTTTATAGCTTTTTTGGAAATAGTGATTAAGTTCTTTGGTAGTGGTTAGACGATCTGCATAGTAGTTTAAACACTTAGTTAAATAGAACGTTTGAATGAAAAACATTGTTTGAAAACAAATGCTATAAATCACACTTTAGTTTTACACTGGTTCACTCAATTTTGAGTTACGTTCTGTTCTCCCTTAACAACATGGCAAGAGGTTACATTAATCTTTTACAAAGATTACAACGAGTACAAACCACTCTTGGTATACAAGTATTATCAACCACTTTTGGTTTCAACCGTAGTCAACTAACTAGAATGAGTTTAACCACTCTTGGTATCCACACTAGACAACTTGTCCAAAACATTTAACTCAACTGAATTAAACAAAATAAGTGTTTGAATTCATTTATGAATAAACACAAGTGATTTGGTTTCTTACAAGACAGAAGACAACTCTCTTAGAGAGGATATATGAATAATATAATGAACTTCTGAATACTTGTAAAAGATCTTTTCACATATGAGTTACAAAGAAATTAGCTTAGAGAGAGATAGTGAGCATATAATAATCTCGATAGAAAGTTCTTTTTTTTTCTTTAGCACTTCTCTTAATATAGGCATCTTCGAAAAAGATCTGTTACTTAGTGCTTTTACTTTCTTCTAGGTAAGTAGCCTTTATGATAGAGTCAGGAACTACCTTTCTTCCTTACAGAGCAATTGTGTTGTGTACAGATGAAAGAGGTAAAGGGCATGTAAGAAACATTCTTTAAATATCCTCATATCTCTAAACGTTCTTCGGATTTTGAGTAGACTTTTGAATAAAGTTGATAATCTGCACAGAAAAAGAGAACACAATATAACAAACAAAAAAAGTACTTGAACATACATGCATTCAAGCCATTAGACAACCTAGCCATTTGATATGTTAGACAACTTAAGTACTTAGGCCTGATTCTTGGTATAATTGTTTGATGTTAGTCTGTTTAAAGTAATTTTGTAAAGATGTTTAGTAATAACAAAACTTGTGCTCAGACACTTTGCCTTTTTGTTCAAACTTTATGACGATTAAACACTCTGTTAGGAATTCTATAGCGTTTAGGCTTTTTATGTATACGTTAAATGCCTTATGGTATCAAACGTTCTTGTATCGTTTAGTTGTCTTTAAAGGTATTGTTTGACACATTTAATCGTTAATATAGACGATGTAACATTATTTCATTTAGATGTTATATTAAACTTCAAAACAATGTTTGTTTAGATGTTCTTGTCTTAATAGATTTCTTTTATTTATTATGTATTGAAAATTGTAGTTTTTGTGACAAGTAACTTTTTCATTCAAAATAAGATAAAACTTTGTCTTAACTAAGATATTTTCTTATAAAGTATAGCAACTTTTATGCATGACCTTCACTTTTATGCATAGTTGTTTTGCTTCAACTTCGTATCATTGTTTTTGTTAGAGATATGTTCAAATTAGTATTAGGTATTGTTACATGGAAGTTAGACTTTGTTGCCTAGTACACTAAATTACATTAATGAATATAAGATTAGAAGTTATAAATATAACAATATATAGTTCATATAATAAAAACATGTTTAAATATATAACATGTTATAAGCAATTTTTTTATCAAAGAGATAACTTTTATGTGTTTATACGAGCGCACTTTAGACTTGGTATAAACATATGTTTGAATGTTTCTTCTTGATTTATTGATGAATTATTCAATTTTAATAAGTTTTTGTTTAGAGTGCAACTTTGTCAAATCTTATTCTAAGACTTGTAATTGAAAACATTTAAAATGTATACATTTAAGTGTTTTTAATGATTGAATGTCTTTTTCACCTATGGTATACTCATGTATTTTTATTATTAATGCTTTTCAAAGTTTCCAAACAATCATGATGTGATAGTGAATAGAAAAGAATTTACTTCAAGAAGATCTTGGAAAAATATTAAGAAGAAGCAAAGTTAAACATAAAGAATGTATCGTGACAATTTTAAAACTAATAGAAAATAGTTTTTCATGTAACAAACCTTTGTTTTTGTACAAAGATGGTTTGTGGTGCATTTCGCAACTCCTTTAGCAAAATAATTTTCAACTTTGCATGAATAAAAGGATAGAAAGGAAGTGTTTGGTTTCTTCTCACATCCAACCCTATTTATAGAGTACACATGTGAACTATGATTACAAATTTGGCCTAATGTAAGACTGTATGCTTTTATGAAGAGTGTGATTTTTTTATAGGAGAGACATTATCTTAAATGATATTCAGCTGAAAAATTTGTTTGTGTAGAAGTTTAAAGTTTGAAGATTTTTGTGTTTTCAACTATGAAAAATGATGATCTTGTTAATGCATTCGATCTTAATTTCAAGTTGTAATTTTATAGTTTCATGTAAGTGATCTCCTATTTTTGTCTAGCATAAGTTACTCATAAAATTGTTTTGACCAAGTTTAAAATGAATAGTCCTGTTTTAGTGAATTAAAATTATTTTATATGTTAAAATGTTCTCTAAGTTCTCGAAAAGGGTAAAAGAGAAAACTTTAATTAATTAAAGACAATTTATAATCAAATAATTTCATTTAAACCTTTTAAACTTAGAAATTCTCTTTAATTTAATAAATTAAAACTAATTTTAATAATTTAAAATCACTTAAAATAATTTTTTTAGTGATTTTAATTAGTTAAAAAAGCAAATTAATACGTTGCATTTGGTCTTGTGTGGTAGCAGAATGAATTAAAGTTCTTTTTAATGAATGAAATTTATGAGAAAAAGGAATTAAAGTTGGTTTTAATAAACTAAATATATGAGCTTTGTAAATGAGAAATCTTAAAATATATTCATTTAATTTGGAAAGGTTTTAGAATTATTTTAAATGTTTGAGAATATTTTGGAGGAAATACTCCATTGAGTTGTTATCGTTGATTGAGTAAATTACACTGAACATCACCACATTGGGTATATTTTTTGGAGTAATATATAGACTCTAGAATGAGGTTGAATAAAATTGTTTTTGTAAAACCAATCCTAGATCTTAATCTCCTTAGAACCAAAAAAGAGTTGTAAAGAAAGTACATCAGATCATAATAAATATTATAATAAAAAGTATAATTAACTTACCTCGTATATTATGCTATATATACTATGTTTATGGCTTTTTACTTGGATGAGAATAGTTCATGTGCATATCATCTTGATTAATTTTTTCTAATACTTTGCTAATACAGTTTAGTATTACCTTAACTTAATCAAAGTTTACTCGTTAGTTTGCTCTGGCCGACATGATGTTTCTCGGGCCAAGTATATATAGGTTGAGAACATTTTGGGCTTAGGTGATTAATATGCTCTTGAGTACATACAGTACAAAAAATTTCAAGACCTTTATTGTTAATTACTAGATCATTTAAGAGATATTGTTTAGTATACCAGATTTATATTGGTCCGTCTGCAACTCTTGGGTTATGTACAATTTTCCCTTAAATCAAAATTCTTAAGGTTTCATAAATAAAAAATTGTTTACGACTAAGTATACAAACTACTTATAATTATTGTGTGTATACAAATCAATACAAATAATCCATTTTTAATCACCTCTTGACATTAAGAACTTATATAAGTATTATAATTGTGACTATTTTCTACAAAATACATATGTTTGTTGAAAGGTAATTAACAAAGAAATATATTTGGCTTCTATACAAGGTATGTAACTTCATAAATAATACAAAAGATTATCATACTCTCACTAAACATTATATTACGCAAAGACTCTCTACAAATAACTATAGGAGTATTTCGTTATTGCTATATATTTTGATCATCTAACCCTTTTTTTTCTTAGTATAGATCTTGAAATATGAAAACTTTTTTGAGAAATATTCTTCATATATTTTTTTAGTGTTTTAATTCTTGTGGTCTTTTCTTAGAGATACTTGATATTGTGTTTGTTTGTGTGACAAAAGTGTCCATATAAATTATTTTAATTCCTTCTTAGGCTTCAAGTCGTATAAATGAAAAATTTTCAACACATAATTTTCATGGACCTAACTTTTATCTTCTAAAGCTTAACATTCTTCAATATTTGAGATTAAGGTTGTATATATTTATTGAAGGATAATATAATATTTGTGCCTTCATTAGGATTTTTTTGTAATAGTGTCAATTAGATGATTTTTTACCATACCTAAATTACTTCGAAGAAACTCACATTCTACTCTAAGATTGTTTTTCAAGTTGACAAAATTGTTTGAATAGTGTTTTTGAAAGTTTTTTTAGTATTTATGCAAGTTCATATGTGCAAAGGATTCATTTAAATATTTTACTTGACTTGTAGTAATTGAATTTAACATGAATAATTTCTTCAATTGTCTTGGTATTTCAAAATATCCTACTAATATATTTTTGTTATCACTAGAGTTAAATTTGTTAATATTTTTCTTCACATTAAGAATGAAATATTAAAATTTAAAAAGATGGAAGTGAATAATTTGTGCTTTCGTTTCTCCACAATTTAGAAAGTTTTGTTATCAATGTAAATTCTATTTTGTAAACTACAAGGTATATGATTTGCTTGTCTAACACTACTTAGGGTATTTAGGATATGATTTTGTACTAAGCATCATTATAATAATTTCTTGTAAAGATTTCTTTCATCTTCACCATTGTGTTGAAATGTTATAGTTGATATAATTTAAAAAAAAAACTTAGAATATTTGGTTTTCAAATTTAATTAATTTTTTTTTTCATTTAGAACATTTATGAGAATATTTAAAAGACTTTTCACTCATACTTATCTGAACCAATTGTGTTTCGGTTGAATTGGTCTGAGGGTCGGTCGTCCTTCCTTACTCTGCTCTCTTTTGATCTTCAATTCTCTCTGACGCTCAAGTCAGATATGTTTCATAAAGAAGTTTATATAAAGTTTGTGGCAAAGTCCCCTCATTAGTTATCAGTATATTTTTAGGGAATCAAACCCAATAATCAATAATTAATACCGTATATTTGTAAAGTGTAAGGTAATCTGACTTATTAATACCTGATAATTGTCCATGAATGATCATTAACTCCGATCGATATATTTCATATAGTACAAATTGTATATTATATTATGATTAGATTGTATCATTTAACATTTATAAATGTAAGTCTAGAACTAAATAAGTTCAAATGTACTAGTTTGTGACATTTGAATATATTTTTCGTTATTATTTTTAAACGATATTTCAACTTGTTTTTATGTTGTCTTCAAATAAAAAAACTTATACTTACTAGTAAAACTTCATTATAAATATTTATTAATATAAAAGTAAAAAATAAATCATTCCCTATATAAAAAAAACTAGTTTATGCATAAGTTATTTAATAAAAAGTATTTACTTGAATGTTTAATTTTAGTTTGTACAAGTTAATTTTAATTTTAGCAAAATGTTTCAGAACAAATTTGTTGAACTAATGAAAATGGAGAAATCAATAATAAGACAAAAACAAATATATTTTATTATATTAGAGATAACATTGCAAGAAACATAAGCTATTATTATATGATATTATTACATGATTGATTGGGTATAGAACAGATCTTGTTATAGAAAGAAGATTTAAACATACAAAAAAGTATAAAATAATAGTAATAGTCATAGTCTTTCACAGTTAAGTTCTTACTGAGCCTTGTATAAATATCTCCATTTTTACAAAAACAATCACGAGATTATGAGTTATACAAAATAATTATATATTATTCATATTCATCAATTAAGGAAATAAACACTATCATGAAGCGTATCCGTCCGTACTAGCTATCACCACTAGCTCTTAAAACATCATCTACTCACACCAAAGTGACGATCATCACAAAGGAAAAGAAAATACATAACCACAAGCAAAATATGGTAAGTTAATGCTAACATGAACATACATAGACAATTTATCACTTAATATCTCAACCAGTTGAGCATTTGATTATTCATTCATCACACCACTTATAGATGCCTAAGCAAAATATAATATTAGACTCGATATCCGGATGCATTAACTTGGATATAAGAAGTCTTGCACTTCACATAAAACATTTCAGTGGATTGCAGGAAAGGCCTTGGCTCCACCTAGCCTAATAAACCATACAATTCCTCTAGTTAAGGTCAGTTAGTTTTTGACATTGATAGATGAAGGGTCTTACCCCTAATTTTGCCATAAGAACCTCCTTCAATTCTCACCACATAGATTACGACACTCTATCTGAGTTTGTATGCCTAGTAGAATATATGATGATTTTTTTACTAACGTGTATCCCTAATCAATACATAACACTAAATGAACAAGGATTTGTACTTCATCCTCAAAAGCCAAAACCCTAAACAAACAACATACAATTCAAATTTTTTCTCCATTTCATTCCATTGATCCACTTTCACTCTCTTAAAGTATTCACACTTCCTTAAAGCATAATTTACAACAACTTTCATCAATCTTTCCACTTCATACATTACTTAATATCATACATAACCTTTCCATTTGAAATTCCAATTATAATAACAAAATTCCATAAAGTTCTATACCTACGTGTATTCTTTATATTCTCAACATTTAAACCTCGTTATAGTCAAATAAACTTCATACATTATTATCCACAACAATTATATATATATATATATATATATATATATATATATATATATATATATATATATATATATATATATAAATAGTTTTATCCCACTAGCATGGACATGTTTTGCATTTCATAAAATACACATATTTATATCCATGAATAAACTTACTAAAACACATGTTATTATCAATAAAAAAAAACCTATTATCACTTTTAAAATAAAAACAGAATTAGTGGAAGTCTTGCTTGGGTGAGATCTTGTCGCCTGGGTGACACTTTAATAAAGACTATGAGCCACTAGAGTTCTCTCGCTTGGGTGAGAAAGAGTTGTCACTTGAGCGACAAGTTTATCACTTGGGTGATATCTTAATAGAGGCAAAAGGAGTTGTAGTGGCATTCTCGCTTGATCGTGAAGCTTGTCATTTATGCGACACATTTTATCACCTGAGCGAGTAGTTGTCGCTTGGACGAGCAGTTATCGTTTGGGCAACAACTCAATGAAGAGAAAAGTGAAATTTTCGCTATTGTTGCCTGGCAAGATTTTCTCTTGCTCAAGCGAAAATAGCAAAGTTTCATTCTAATATCAACACCCAAAACTCAAAATCAAACACCATAACAATTCAAACCAGTTCATGGATAAAAACACAACATGCAAGCACATATTTAGTTAAAACCAAGAAGAACTGCCTTCTTTCACCTTGAATGCTACTTTTAAGTTCCTAACCTCTTTCTTCACAACTTTCACCCTAAAAAATAGATTAAAAACTTAAATCCACAATTTAAATCATCAGACTTCAAGGACAAGATTGACCCTAATGTGAAGTTGGAATAAATGCAACTCATTAAAACCAAAGAAACAAAAATTGAAAACTTTGACTCTAATGAGAAGTATAAGAAAACTCACTCTCAGCACAACTTTGATCGAGTGTATCCGAAGAACTTTCTATGGTGACTCCAGAATTGACCTTTGCACAAGAATAAGATTAGGTTTTTGAGTAGTGAATTGGAAAAAGGAATCTCAAAAAGGTTAAAAGGCTTTGGGACGTGGTTTTCTACAAAAGAAGAAACTGAGAATGAATTGTGCTTTTTGGAGGTTCTCACACTAGATTTTTTATACATAAATTTGTCTAAACATATCTCTAACATAATTTAATTAATATTTATATTTTATTCTTCTAATATTGTGAACTACTACAACGTTTATAGTAAAAATGTATATTGATCAGTTTTGGCATCCGAATATATGGTCCTTTATTATTACTTTACAATTATGGGCGTCAAAGTGAGTCAATATGACTTATATGGGTTAGTTTACCACAAGTTTAGTTTAAAACGAGTTAGTTCAATTCAATTTGTCAAAAAGTTTATAACTTGGTTCAACCCACCAACAAATTGGTGGACTAATAGGTTAATCCTAATGATGTTTTTATTTTTTCAATTTATTTTATATATTTATTATAATTAAATCAAACTAGATTACTCAATTTATTATTATAACAGTAAATTAAAGTGTTCTCCTGTTCTACTAAGCATAATCATAAAAATAAAAATAAAGTGTAAACTTACCTAATTTACAAACAAATAACCTATTGACTCATATTGAAATTTATTTTGATATCTTGGATATCGAATAATATCTAAAAAAATCATCTTTTTAATTGACAATATTTAAAATATTGTTAGTATTATTTAAAGGTTGTAAAAACATTTTTAAAAAGACAATTTCTTTGTATATTTATCCATCTGATAAAAAAAAAGTTATGGTTTATTAATATTTCTTTCATCATGTTAAATTTTGGAAAAGGAAATTAATACCTTCCCCTCAATAATGCTCATTGTAGGATAAAATTGTTCTAAGTTCATATAATAAACCACGAGAAAGTGACCTTAACACTACAAAAAAAAGGTTATTTAGAGGAGGTTTTTTTTTCGCTTTGCGGGGGTTTTCACCCTCCGCAAAATAAATTCCGGGGGTTTTTCAAACCGCCGAAGTTTGAGTCGCCACAAACTATCTACGGGGTTTTTTGCGACCCCTGGTATCGCGTTCAATTTGCGGAGGTTTTTCTGCGGAGGGTAAAAACCTCCTCTATTACTGACTATTATTTTGTGGGGGGTTTTAATCTCTTTTATTTTCAACTATTTGATCACAAAAGTTTTCTATATTTTTGTCAGTTTTTTTATTTAATGATTATTAAAATATATAATATCGTTTTTGTTTAATGATTATTAAAATATATAATAACTACTTATTTTCACCAATTTCTTTCTTTTCATCTTTTTTTTTATTTCAAAATTAAGTAAATTTATTTTTTTTAAATTATTAAATATCAAACAAATATGATTCCTCTGAATAAAAAATTGATTCCATAGAACAAAAACCCCTGAGTACGAAGGAATTTAGAAAAATAAATTGAGAGATAATTGTATGTTACAGAAGGATAGGCTAGAAGTCAATGTAATCCTATTGCAGAAATAGTTACAAAGAAAGAAATGTGATCCCATTTCATAATAAACTAAGTATAGTTTTATCCTAAAACAATATCATAAATTTCCTAAAGGTTACTTCCATCAGATGATTGTCTTGTTCCCAAAGGAGACTCTGGCTCATTTGCATCACAAGCTTGCTGAAATAATATAAAAAATATTAATAAAATAAACTCAATTATATGTGCTCACATTTTGAAAATAATATATAAAAAATCAATCAAATAGAATAAACATGTTCTATCAATCAAATAGAATAAACATCTTCTATCAAATAGAATAAACATGTTCTAAAAAATATACAGACTATAAATATACAGATATACATACTTGAGTCAAAATCATCTTATGTATCGACATTAAAATACAGTACTTTGAATCGACCATAATAATTAAGCTCAATAATATCCTCCAACTTTCCATAATAGGATAAGTCTGCTTGCCTTAAGTTCCTATCAACAGTACTTGAAACACAAGCTGTATTAGATGTTAAAAAGACACCACTATTTTGTGTTCTCAATCCCTCTTCACGAGTCAATGTTCGAAATTTGAACCCATTGATGTTGTAAGCAGTAAATCTTCTAGCATTATCCAATGGACTGTTAGCAAAATGATCAAGATGAAGTTTTGATGATGTCCAAATCAAGTCAAGAGAAATCAAGATTCAAGATGTTATGAAGACTTATATTGTGATGGAAAGCTTTTGTAATACTCTTAGAAATATGTATAGGACTTAGATTAGAAAAAGAAAAGTGTTTTGTAAAATTACTATAGTAAATCATTGCAACAAAACACTATAGTACTATTCATATGAATAGTAACACTATTCACGTGAATAGTGACGGTTAACGGTAAGAGTATCGCACTTAACACGGACGTTGGAGAAACTAGTCGTTGAAGAAACTAGCCGTTTATGACCGTTGGACAAACTAGCCGTTTATGGCCGTTGGACAAACTAGCCGTTTATGGCCGTTGGACAAACTAGCCGTTAAGTTTGTCTTTTAGTGAATGGAAGAGCCTTTGGATGAGTCTATAAATAGACTCTCATTTCCTCTTAATATCTAGAGACACAGAAACTCTTCCCTTGTGCTCAAATACTCAGAATTCTTTGAGACTTGTGTGTTCTTGTTCGGCTTGTGAAACTCTTGTCTGTGGAGCTGGTGAAGTGCTGCTACGGTGACAGAGGAAATAGCCGGTTCATCCTTGGTGTGTCTGAGGAGGTGTTCGGAAGAGGTTCATCCTTCGTGAAGTATTCGAAGGAGGTGTTCATCCTTCGTGAAGTATTCGGAGGAGGTATTCATCCTTTGTGAAGACTCAAAGGAGGTGTAGTTTCATCTCTTGTGGTATCAAGAGAGGTGTTTTCTAAACTCTTACAAATTGTATCTTTGTGATTGTAGTTTGTAATTGTTTTGTGTTAGTGAAACTGTTTATCTTGTTTTGAGATAAGCGACTGGACGTAGGATTGGTAAGATCCGATCCAGGATAAAATCATCTGTGCAAATTTCTCTCAACCTTACTCTATTTAATTGTTATTATTAATTGCTAAGTAAGTTTAACTGAGTAGAAATTAAAAGGCACACGTTAGTATTAAAAACCCCTCTTAGTTTGTTGTTTCCACGCTAACCCATCCGCTGCAGCCGCTTCTGACAATTGGTATCAGAGCTTGCTTTGATAGTCATTCAAATGGCGGGATCGTTTCAAACATTCGCAGAGGGTGCTTCTATCAATAGACCACCACTATTCATAGGTGAAAATTACGCATTCTGGAAGGTAAGAATGCAAATATTTATGGAATCTATTGATATAGATATTTGGGATGCTGTTGCATTTGGTCCTTTTATTCCAACTAACAATATGCAGGAACCAAAGCCCCGTGACCAATGGACTGCTCAAGATAAGAAAAAATTTGGTAATGATGTAAAAGCTCGTAATATTATTTCATCTGCTTTAACTGTTGATGAGTTTTACAGGATTTCTGTTTGTAAAACTGCACAAGAAATGTGGGAAGTACTGAAAGTAACCCATGAAGGTACAGATGATGTTAAGAGAGCTAGAAAGAATACCTTAATCCAGGAATACGAAATGTTCAGGATGAAGCAAGGGGAAACAATAGTAGATGTTCAGAAACGCTTCACCAACATCGTAAACCATCTTATTGGACTAGGTAAGTCTTTCGATACTGATGAGCTTAATATAAAAATTTTGAAATCTTTAGACAGGTCTTGGCAACCAAAAGTGACTGCAATTTCTGAGTCACAAAATCTCAACACAATGACCATGGCTGCATTATTTGGAAAGTTGAGAGAGCATGAACTTGACCTTGGAAGACTTGATGAAGAAGAATCAAAAGCCAAAAACAACAAGAAGAGTTTGGCGTTAAAGTCGGAGGTTGAAAGAAGCAAAGGTAAATCGGAAGATGAAGACTCATACGAAGAAGAAGAATTGAGACTCATGATAAAAAGACTCAACAAGTTCATGAAGTCTAAAGGTAAAGGAAAATTTAGATACGAAAAGAAAGATAATCCAGTATCTTCCTCAAATTACCGATGCTACGGTTGCGGAGAAAAGGGACATTTAAAAGCAGACTGCCCAAATCAAAGGAAGGGTGAAGAAAAGAAAGAAAAGAAATTCTTCAAGAAAAAGAAGGCATACATTGCATGGGAAGATGACAATGAGACCATTTCAGATTCAAGCTACTCAGATGAAGAAGCAAACATCTGTTTAGTGGTGAACGACGACGCTGGAAGCCAAGTAAGTACATCTAGCGATTCTGATAATTATAGTCAAATTAGTGAAAATGAATTGCATGAAATTTATGCTGCTTTAATAGTAGAATCTGAAAAGTTAGATAAAGCCCATCAGAAGTTGAAAAAGGATTTCAAAAATTTAAAATTAAATTTTGAAAATATTCTTGAAGAAAATAAGAATTTAAAATTAAATTTTGAAAATACTTTAGAAGAAAATAAAGATTTGAAAAATAAAGTTTTAATTTTTGAAAAGGGTAAATTTACTAGTAGTAATGAATGTGCATCTTGTGTTAATTATAAGAAACTACTAGATGAAACAACCTCAGGAGAATGTAGTAAAAATAATGAAAATAAGGTTGTTAAAAATAAGTATGTTCCTAGAATTAAAAATAAACACAATCATAGAACCCGTAGAACTTGGGTAGAAAAAGGAACAACTTATAGGAACACAAATGTTGTATCATGCTTTTATTGTATGAAAAAGGGTCATACATCTAATAAATGTAAAATTAAGCATTATGGTGTTCCAAGTGGTAGATATGTTTGGGTTATAAAATAATTTCTTTTTTCTAAATCTAATCCAAAGGACCCATACAAGTAGTTGGGTACCTATTGTTTAAAAATTTAAGAATTTCTTTAAAACAAATTTTAAGAAAATTTTTTCAAGACCGGTAAAACTATTTTTATATCTTCTAATATACAAAGCATATATAGTTTTCAATCGGAAAAATTTTTATGTGAGCATGTTGTCTTTGATGAAATTGTAGACCTTGAGGCAAAACCTCTTGAGTCAGTTGAATTACATGCAGGCAATGACGAAGATTTGTAGAAGACAACAAATGAAGCAAATAATGATGACAATCCTCAAGATAAAGATCTAAACAATGTTTTATAAGATCTTTCTCCTAAAAATATTTGCTTTAAATATCCTATTGTGCATGTTTGAATGAATCTTTAAATTTGAAATATTTTTAGCTCATATGCATACATGCTTTTATTAAGGGGGAGTATTATCTTAGGGGGAGAACATCAACACAACTTTTTAATTATGATCAAAAAGGGGGAGAAAATGTTTAAAGCTTATTTGCCTATTTGTACTATTTGTGCTTATTCACTAATGCACTCTTTCTTCCATAAGTTGTATTTTAAATACAGATTATTACCAAAAGCTTTAAATCAAGGAGGTTTTGATCATCATCAAAAAGGGGGAGATTGTTAGCAAAATGATCAAGATGAAGTTTTAATGATGTCCAAATCAAGTCAAGAGAAATCAAGATTCAAGATGTTATGAAGACTTATATTGTGATGGAAAGCTTTTGTAATACTCTTAGAAATATGTATAGGACTTAGATTAGAAAAAGAAAAGTGTTTTGTAAAATTACTATAGTAAATCATTGCAACAAAACACTATAGTACTATTCATATGAATAGTAACACTATTCACGTGAATAGTGACGGTTAACGGTAAGAGTATCGCACTTAACACGGACGTTGGAGAAACTAGTCGTTGAAGAAACTAGCCGTTTATGACCGTTGGACAAACTAGCCGTTTATGGCCGTTGGACAAACTAGCCGTTTATGGCCGTTGGACAAACTAGCCGTTTATGGCCGTTGGACAAACTAGCCGTTAAGTTTGTCTTTTAGTGAATGGAAGAGCCTTTGGATGAGTCTATAAATAGACTCTCATTTCCTCTTAATATCTAGAGACACAGAAACTCTTCCCTTGTGCTCAAATACTCAGAATTCTTTGAGACTTGTGTGTTCTTGTTCGGCTTGTGAAACTCTTGTCTGTGGAGCTGGTGAAGTGCTGCTACGGTGACAGAGGAAATAGCCGGTTCATCCTTGGTGTGTCTGAGGAGGTGTTCGAAAGAGGTTCATCCTTCGTGAAGTATTCGAAGGAGGTGTTCATCCTTCGTGAAGTATTCGGAGGAGGTGTTCATCCTTTGTGAAGACTCAAAGGAGGTGTAGTTTCATCTCTTGTGGTATCAAGAGAGGTGTTTTCTAAACTCTTACAAATTGTATCTTTGTGATTGTAGTTTGTAATTGTTTTGTGTTAGTGAAACTGTTTATCTTGTTTTGAGATAAGCGACTGGACGTAGGATTGGTAAGATCCGATCCAGGATAAAATCATCTGTGCAAATTTCTCTCAACCTTACTCTATTTAATTGTTATTATTAATTGCTAAGTAAGTTTAACTGAGTAGAAATTAAAAGGCACACGTTAGTATTAAAAACCCCTCTTAGTTTGTTGTTTCCACGCTAACCCATCCGCTGCAGCCGCTTCTGACATGGACCTCGTGCTAGAAACTTCAAGTCAGTAGACATTGAATTTATTGTTTCTGGATTCATCATCTAAATAAGGAAATAATGTTAGATATAATTAAAAGAAAACTTGGTAAGTAAGAGAAAGTGTTCTATTTGATCACCCACCCGCCTTTGAAACCAATCAACAAACTCTTTAAACACTCTAGTTTCTATCTCAGTAGTTGAAGGTCGCCTTCCTCTTGATCTTCTTTTCATTAGATCTCTAAATTCACTACAAAAATTAATTACATTATATCCATAAAATACAAGAATAATGTAGTTCAATTTGTTTAACTACAAATCACACACTTAATGTAGTGTACTTACTCAACAAACGGTGTGACTATCGCACAATTTAAAAGCACGTATCGATGGGCTTGTAGCTTTTGCATATGAGTTAAAGTAAACATTGAGGAACCTCCTACCACCTTCCCACTTAGTGGGAATATAGATGAAACAAAACACTCATTATCATCTGGGTTATCACAAACACGTCGTTGTCTATTGAACCTTGTCTCTATTACAGGAAGTTTGTTTCATAACAGAAACTAGATATTACAACAGGAAGCTTTGTTTCAAAAGATACACTACATATTATAAGATACACTACATTTCATAAAAGTGTAACCACAAGAATTCTAGAATATTTAAGTCAAGAAAATCAAAATTTCAAAATCTATAGCTAAAACATTACTTAGTCACTCAGATATGAAAAGGCATCTATTAGTACTGCAACTGTTGCATTAAGTTAATACTAGTGAAAACTTTCAAATAGACAAAACTGCAGAGCTACCAACCACTTCAAAGGTTCCAGAACTAATAATGCCATGATTTTCTTCCGAAAAAATATTATCTATCAATAAATTATAGATCACATGCATCTTAACATAACAACAAAAGTGAAGTAAAACTAGTATAAACCATTATAACCATTAGTTTTCTGATAGCCTGGTTGTCATTTTTCCTACCCTTGACCCATTCAAAATTTAAACAAGCTACCAAAGCATTCCAGTTGATTAGATAAACAAACCTCATAATACAGGTGGAGTCCCCTACATTAGCACATTGTGTAAAGAAATTTTCTTCACTACATGCTCAGATTTACAAGAAACTTGAACTCTGGCTAACTTTATGTTACCATCATAATCTTATAATCAACACTTCAATAATTGAGCATTAAGCACTTTGGTGTTTGTGCTTTTAGGTGTATGATTGACTTTATAAGAAAATTATCATGTGACATATAATAATAGATAATGCATGCTATATGCGAAAAATATTATTGAACTATATATGATGTTTGGAAGATGTTTTAGGACATCATTATGGTTTGAAAGGGCAGGGTTGCCTTGGCAAGGGAAATGCAAAAAGGAAGCTTTTACAATGTGGTTTGAAACAAAGAAAGTGGTTATATTCAATACTAGATAGTAAAAGCTAAATAGTTCCAAAACTTAAAGTCGGATAGTAAAAGCTAAATAGTTTCCAAAGATTGCATACTAGCATGTGGTGCAACATCAGATGTACAGTAACTACTGAAAAAATTCAAAAGTATGCTTATTCTTACATTTGGAAGAGGAAGAGATTCCAAGAGTTGGGACCAGCTGCAAAACAAAATAAAAGTCCAGTTTATTCACCATAGGCTAATCTGGAACTTGTGAAATAGCTATACAAACAAGTTAAAGTAAAAAAACGTTCAGGACTATTTATGTGCTAAGGATTATGCTTGAGCAGATTAAATACACATGAGAATTACATCACCCCTACCTAACTTTGGGCCATACATTATAAATGGCATAATTTGCATTATACGAATACAGACAGTAACGAACCTGATTTCAAATTCTTGACGATCAAGAGTTTATTAGTTAAGCATTGGAACTATTTATATCTTTGTTTGGTGATTAGACCTACACGACTTTAAGTTTTGGTAACATAAACTCAGTCCAAGTCACAAGTCTGAGATGTTCTTAATTAATTTCTAACTGGAATCAGCATCAGTAATACGTGAACCTTTCTTCTGTCTTCTTATCATCAAACAAAAAGTTGTTAAAACTGTTATTAGTGCTTATTAGCTGTTTAATTTCCTCTAGACTATAATCCAATGGATTTTGTTCCCACAGTCCATTTTGTTTGTCAACAAGAAGGTTTGTTTCAAAAGATACACTACATATTATAATAAGATACACTACATTTCATAAAAGTGTAACCACAAGAATTCTACAATATTTAAGTCAAGAAAATCAAAAGTTCAAAATCTATAGCTAAAACATTACTTAGTCACTAAGATATGAAAAGGCATCTATTAGTACTGCAACTGTTGCATTAAGTTAATACTAGTGAAAACTTTCAAATAGACAAAACTGCAGAGCTACCAACCACTTCAAAGGTTCCAAAACTAATAATTCCATGATTTTCTTGCGCAAAAATATTATCTATCAATAAATTATAGATCACATGCATCTTAACATAACAACAAAAGTGAAGTAAAACTAGTATAAACCATTATAACCATTAGTTTTCTGATAGCCTGGTTGTCATTTTTCCTACCCTTGACCCATTCAAAATTTAAAAAAGCTACCAAAGCATTCCAGTTGATTAGATAAACAAACCTCATAATACAGGTGGAGTCCCCCACATTAGCACATTGTGCAAAGAAATTTTCTTCACTACATGCTCAGATTTACAAGAAACTTGAACTCTGGCTAACTTTATGTTACCATCATAATCTTATAATCAACACTTCAATAATTGAGCATTAAGCACTTTGGCGTTTGTGCTTTTAGGTGTATGATTGACTTTATAAGAAAATTATCATGTGACATATAATAATAGATAATGCATGCGATATGCGAAAAATATTATTGAACTATATATGATGTTTGGAAGATGTTTTAGGACATCATTATGGTTTGAAAGGGCAGGGTTGCCTTGGCAAGGGAACTGCAAAAAGGAAGCTTTTACAATGTGGTTTGAAACAAAGAAAGTGGTTATATTCAATACTAGATAGTAAAATCTAAATAGTTCCAAAACTTAAAGTCGGATAGTAAAAGCTAAATAGTTTCCAAAGATTGCATACTAGCATGTGGTGCAACATCAGATGTACAGTAACTACTGAAAAAATTCCAAAGTATGCTTATTCTTACATTTGGAAGAGGAAGAGATTCCAAGAGTTGGGACCAGCTGCAAAACAAAATAAAAGTCCAGTTTACTCACCGTAGGCTAATCTGGAACTTATGAAATAGCTATACAAACAAGTTAAAGTAAAAAAACGTTCAGGACTATTTATGTGCTAAGGATTATGCTTGAGCAGATTAAATACACATGAGAATTACATCACCCCTACCTAACTTTGGGCCATACATTATAAATGGCATAATTTGCATTATATGAATATAGACAGTAACGAACCTGATTTCAAATTCTTGACGATCAAGAGTTTATTAGTTAAGCATTGGAACTATTTGTATCTTTGTTTGGTGATTAGACCTACACGACTTTAAGTTTTGGTAACATAAACTCAGTCCAAGTCACAAGTCTGAGATGTTCTTAATTAATTTCTAACTGGAGTCAGCATCAGTAATACGTGAACCTTTCTTCTGTCTTCTTATCATCAAACAAAAAGTTGTTAAAACTGTTATTAGTGCTAATTAGCTGTTTAATTTCCTCTAGACTATAATCCAACGAATTTTGTTCCCACAGTCCATTTTGTTTGTCTGTCCACCCACTGACACTAGCACTCTGCCACCACTGGAGAACATCATCAACTTGTTAGTAGTATTTTCCACCCCAATGTACAGGGGAGATTATCAGCAACACCTATCTACTCCACAAAGCTCGCCTTGCCAAATTCTGGCTCTATGATTTGTCAACTAACTGTTCATGTGTTGGTGTACCCATTCATAATTTTGTCGCTTAACCAGAAGAAACATGATTTTGCTAACAATGCACTTACACAAATACAGAATTTCATTACTATACGGATAACCAAGAGAAATTTAGTCTACACTCCTCAACTAGAACGAAAACCAAATGTGTTGGTCCATGTGGAACGGAAGTCGAATTCCTTAACGAAGAACTCAATTTACTCGTTCATGAAAAACATTATTGAGACTGTGAAGAAGATATCCCAGTGAAACGCTGCACCAAATAAAAGCACAAAGGGTCATAGAACGATGTACCGTGATGTTATGAGCTCCGCTGTCTGCCGGTCTGCAGAACCACCGTTGCAACTCTGTCCGCCGACTACGAATCTGAACGGAAAAGGAAAACACTGGGACGAGAAATGAAAGAAGAGGGAGTGAGCGGATGGAATGCAAGGAGAAACTAGGGTTCAGGTGAAATGAAGGAAGAAATTTTCAGAAGAGTTTTAGAGGAAAATTAATTCTTAGAAAAATAATAGCTTCCAGAAATGGGTTTTAGATCTGGAGGGAATAAAATTTTAGAATTATTAAAATGAAACTTAGTCTAAAATTTTTAGAGGGAAAAATGTAAAAGAATTAGAAAATGATGAATAAAAATATATTTTTATTTGAAAAGGTTATAAATCTTTCTTGAAAGGAATTAAAACCCCCACAAATATTGTCAGTTAGATAGTTTAAATTAAACATCTTAAAGTATGTTAATTTGAGGGGGTTTTTTATAACCTCTCCAAAATAACCCCCTCTAAATAAGGTTTTTTTTTGTAGTGTAACAAGACAAGAAATATACATCCACGTCGAAGCTATATAAAGTATGTGAAGTTGATATTCCATTAAGCTTGCACTTTGCAAGCAAGCATTCAACTTAATTCGATTGTTTGAAAACAGATACACATGATTTAATATACACTTAAAATAATGAAACTAAAAATATTATTTCTTTTAACACAAAATAAAATTAATATTTAATCTAATGTGCGATTTTCATTATATTTTTGTTAACCGTATATTTTACTTAATTAAGTTTTAACTATTTTATAAATTTAAGTATTTTAATTAATATTTTGTCAAAAATTGTTCTTTTATTGATTTCTTAAAATATTTTTATTTTTGTATAAGTAATTAATTGTTTGATGTTACATTAATGAGATGAGGTAATCATATTTTTGTTTTTCATTTTCTCATTTATTAACTTTTTTTTTCTCTCTCTCTAATTTCTCCAACTCATTTTTGAAAGGGAAGGAACAAAACAAATTAAAAGAGATTGAAAAGGAAAAAAATAAATTGATTAATGGATTGAAGACAAAGAGACTAAATTAGTTACATCATTTTTGTTAACGCTATAATCAAATGATAGAATACGGAATAAAAATAAAAAATAATAATATACATTCAAAATTATTAAATAAAGGGTTAAATATGTTTTTAGTCCCTAAACTATTGGTCATTTCTGGTTTTCGTCCATCTTCCAAACTAAGGTACAATTTGATCCTCGAACTTTAAAAAACGTTCGTTTTAGTCGAAAAAACGAACGTTTTGAGGACTAAAACGAGGACTAAAAACAAAATTTTGAGGACTAAAACGAACGATTTTTTAAAGAATGAGGACCAAATTGTACCTTAATTTGGAAGAGGGACGAAAACCAGAAACGGCCAATAATTTAGGGACTAAAAACATATTTAACCCTTAAATAAAAAATCATAAAATATTTCAATAAAATATCTAAAGTTATACAACTTAATTAAACCTTCTCTCTCTCTCTATATATATATATATATATTAATAAAATGTTTAATCAAGAGAATAAAAAAAGAAAAGACTATTGGAGTCTCCTTGAGCAGGCAGGGCCAAAGTCATTCAATTAAAAATTAGGAAAACAAAGTTGAGTTTTGTGAAACATGATGCCTTAAAGCATTGTTGATGAAATAAGATTTATTGGTTATTAATTGTTACATAGCCAAAAATGAGCCTTTATTTATTTTAATAATTAAATTGTTGTACTTTAATAATTATAAAAACTAAAAAAAAAAATATAAGAATGAGTTGCGTGGATAGCGTTGTTCACTCAGTTTTGTGGGTTAGATCGACCGAGACACGGTGACCGCAGGTGTGTACAAAGACATCCTAACTCTCTAACTCAATAATATCACTAATAAAATTAACTTAATCATGTCAGCATACTAATAATATCTATAAAAATCACAACATCACATTATATCATTAAAAGTATATGATAATGGAAAATGTTAAAATAACAAATAATATATTTATGAAGATCAAATTTAAAAAACAAACGATATATTTGTAACACTCAAAATAAAAATTATTTGTAAAGGTCTTGAATAGTCCAAGTCATAATTTTATGATGATTTAAAGTTGTGAAAATTTGTTTTCACAGTTCTTTCAGTTTAGAAACTCAATTAAAATAAAATTTAACTTTTAGAGTTAATTGAATATTCTAAAAATAATTTAAGATTCTACTTAGATTTCTTAAGATGACGAGATAATACTTTTAAATTTAATTTAATTAAGTTTAAGTGCTTTTTTAAATGTTAATATTTTAAATCGAGTTTTATAAAAGAAAATTGCTACGTTAAGTGTTCGAAAGTTTAAACAAAACTAACAAATTAAAATTATTCTAATAAAAATGTAGTTTATTATACTAAAAATAATTATATCACTACGTTAGTTTATAAATAAATACAAGTAGTGCTAAATCCTAACTAATAAAAATTAAAGCTATATTTTTTTTCATTATTGATGGATTAAAGGAAGTGTTTTTTTTTTTTAATTTGGAGACCAGACTCACAATTTAGTATTTAATGACTAAACCTATATATTTAAATATATATATTTTATATTAATATCTTTATTATATAATTTATTAACTTGAATACATAATTTGAGTATCTATAGCGTTATTTTTGAAATAAATCAAAATTGTGTCATGAATTTGAAACATGGATAAATTAATTTTACATAAAAATGAAAAACAAATAGACAATATATATATATATATATATATATATATATATATATATATATATATATATATATATATATATATATATTTTGAAAAAAAACATTCATGTTATGATTAACTGCACGAGCTGATTTTTAAGCATACATCTTGGATGGTTCGTGAACTTTTTCTTCTTCTTGACAAAAAGGGTGCAATATAAAGAAAAACAAAATTGAAAAGATTTTTTGTTTAATTTTGTGTTTAAGTGAAATTAAAATGGATCATTTTGTTTTCAAGAAATTTTCATTTATGGGAAATAAGTCAAAACCTCTCATCCATCAAGAACATTGACATAATATTCATCAGAAGACTATTATATGTATAATTAATTGAAACTATTTTTTAATATTTTTACTTTTTATAAGTAAAAAGTCAAGTAAGATTCTAAATGTTAAATCAATTGCGTAAAATAATGAATAACAAAATTGCATCATGGTTTGTTTATAAATTGCGACGTCATAAAGAAGATGCATTTATCAAGTAGGGAGGTGCATTTAGCAATTATCAAATATAATTTTGTCCTTCCTTCTATCATATTCTCAAGGACTCTTGGTGTATAGAATTAATATTTTTAAGGGATTTTTTTTTTCATTTCAACCGTTTCAGTATGCCATTTTTTAATTTTAGAACAACTAATCAAAATGTAAGTTTTTTCATTCCAAATTAACCATTTTACATAGACTTCTATCGCTAAATTCTAAATTAGTGAATGAGGTAATATATTACTTTTCGAATTGTTCGCATCATTTCAATTCACCCATAAATCTCAAGCTCAATTGTGAGAATTACTTTATTTTTGAGACTAGATTATCCCTTTTAAGTTTTTCAATGCGCTTCTAATCCCCTTTTAAATCTTTACAATAAATATAAATTTGGTTTCAAATTTTCATTATTTTTTTTCTTGGTTATATATGTTTATTTCTTGGTAAAACGTACATCTCTCACCATGTTTTAATGAAAATCTTTTTCCTTTTTTTCTTCTTAATAATTCTTGTAATTCAAACAATTTTACCATGTATCAATATATTTTGATTATCAATAATTAAGTGTTGTTTAATTTGTAATTTTTTATCTTCATTATTAATTTGTTAATACCAATAAAATTTCTAGTCAATTTTGCATTATCTTATTTTTCCTCATTTATCTACTATATTACAAATATCAATTATTTTCCTCTTAAGACAACTTTCATTCTATAGTTACTCAATCTAAAGCTAGAGTTTTAAAATTAAAGGTTTTTCATATCACTAGTTTTTTTACTCTTGATAAACAACATACTTTCAAAGGACTTATATCTCTTGTTCAAAATCAAACTTGGGTTCTTACAACTTGCATGATATTGCTAATAAAGTTGGTTACAAGTGAGATTTTATGAACAAATTAAATGTTGATGGTAATTTCCAACATGACAAAGGTGACTTAGTTACTGAGAGTTTTTATTACACTGACACTTTCAACATTGTTTTTAAATCTTAAATTGAGTTTGACAATGTCTGAATGGAGATTAAGTTGAGACCATTTACAAGCAACAACTTCGTAGTTTTATCTATTGTAATTTCAGTTTGTAAGCATAAGAAAGTTATTTCCTATCTCAAACAAAGTCTTAGATCTTGGTTTTAGAAACATAGAATAACACTTATCAACCTCGGTTCCACTCCTACCAAAATTATCCTTGTGTTTGTTAAGTTATGAACTAATTATTTGTCTCATATTTATGATATGAAAACATTTTTCTCTAAAATATCTAGGTTCTCTAGATTATTTTCTCATTATTGAAGGTTTTTTGAACAACGATGGTAGTCTTCACTTGTTTGAAACAAACTATATTAAAGATTTGATTTTGCTTTGGCCTAATTCAACATTACCGATCATGTGTTCAACCTTGGTCGATCATCCCTCTTTAGCTTGACCTAACATCCAATTTGAACCTAGCCTGACATGGACGCAACTTAGTTTCATGAGCACCTGAATTGACTCATTACGATCAACCCTAACCTAACTTGAACACAATTTGACTTGAGTCCAATTCGACTAGCTTGACATGGTTCGAACTCAACCTAACATTGGTTCAACTTGGGTCCAACTCAACTTGACTCAACATGAGTTAAGCTTATCTCAACTTGACTTAAGCAAAACTGAACTTGAATCAACTTATACTTGACTTAAACTAGACTTATTACAATATGTCTAACCAATTCGACACGACTTCAATTAAGTCCAATTCATCTTAACTTGAAATTAATTTGTCTCATCTAACTTGAATATATCTTAATCAACTTGTCATGGTTCTAATTTAATCTAACTTGATCTAAGCACAACTTAACCTTGACTATACTAAATTAAGTTTATATTTAGATTAAGTAAAAATTTTCATGTGTATAAATTTTGTAAGTATTTTTTTTTTATTTTTATTTTTAAATATATAATTTTTTTAAAAATGTTCATAGTTTTTTTCTAATCCATGAAACTTTTATTAGTATTTTGGATATTTAAACTTTTTTTATATAAAAATTTCTCTGTAAATTTCTTTTAATCAAATCAAACTTTATAAAGTGAAGCAAAGTCTAATTTTCTACTTACTCAATTAAGTAGGACACCAATTTTTACACCTTTAATGACACCCATATTATTATGAGTTTGATTATTCTCTGCTCAACTTATTGGGAAAAACCTTGAAAAAAACATAAAAAAACATCAGTATTAATTTTTTTCTAGATTGATTATGGTTATGTGATACCTCCTCTCAACCACTGGTTTTAAATTTTGTTAAATAGGTTATTTTTAATATTAACATGATTTATCTTTTAACGCTTAATAATATTATGTGGTCGTTTTAGTAACATTAATACAATTGATCTGACAAATTTTATCGTGATATAGGATAGTCTTATGATAACATTGCCAAGTTTTAAAAAAGACCAAAACCAGATCCTTTTTATTTTAAAGAAGAAAAATAATTATTTAAACCTTAATTATTTTATGAAAGAGGACGTAATAGAATATTATTGGGATAAAAAGACATTGCTTGGCGCAGTGTTTTCTTCTACATGGTATTACATTTTTCTAACACTCTTGTTCATTCATTTGAGAATGGATAGTTTGAAATGTTGTGTTTGAGTTTTCATCCTGCACTCTTATAAATTCTTTTTTTATTTTATCTTTTTAGATTATGCTATTTGAAATTTATTTTTCCAGTTTTAGATAGTAAAATAAACTTTTTTCTTTAAAAGAAATTGAATCATATAATCTAAAAATAAAAAATAATTTTTGAATTACGTAATTTGAAGGTCTTTTTTATTTTTGAATTACAAAATACAAAAGTTCAAAAATAAGTTCTGAACTGTATAATTCAAAAGCAAAAAGAAAAAATTATAGAGGTGCAGGAAGAAAGTTAGGAAGGTGCAGGAAGAAACTGCCTCCAAACCTACGTGAAGAAAGAAAGGTCCCATGCAAGTGGCCCAACACTAGAAAGGTTCCATGTAAGTGGACCAAAGACAGTTTCTTTACCCACCTCCTATATTTTGGAATACACTTTTCAAAATGTAAAAAATATCTACATAAAACGTGTTCAGCAAAGTGGGAACATGCCTGGGCTTAAATTTTTCACTAGTGTAGAAAGTGCTTTAGACATTTGTTATTTTGGGTTTTTAACATCGGATCGGGATTCGACGTCTTTACGAGTGATGTTAATGGAACGTCAAATTCTATAGAGTCCGACGTCTATCAAAGACGTCGGATTACACCAAAACCGACGTCTAAGGGCACTATAGACGTATGTTAATGCCTTTAACCGATGTCTAAGGACACTATAGACGTCGATTAATGCCTTTAATCGACGTCTAAAGGCAATATAGATGTCGGACATGGCAGTAACCGATGTCTACAATAGCTCGTGTCTTTTGGATAGCGTAGTAGCACATTCTTTCTTTGCTAGTTTCCTCATAAGAAAAGCTTACGTCTTTTGGATCTCTTATGACATTTCAACCGAAAACCAAATTTGGGTCCTTGCTTAGTTCCATTTCAACCACTAATGAAAAACAATATGGTGACATGAGAACTATACAAGGATCCAAGTTCGATTTTGGGTTGAAATGCTATATGAGATACAAAAGATGCAAAACTTTTCTTACGAGGAAACTAACAAAGGGAGAAGGTGCTACTACGCCACCCAAAGACACAAGAAAAAACTGCACGAAAACTCATTTTAATCGGTTTAAATGGAACATAATCCATCAAAGACTAATTTAATTGGAGTAAAAGTAAATTTAAACGGTTCAAAAGAGATAAAACGCACCTGGAAATGCAATGCCGCGGAGAGAAAAGGTGAGGAGAAAGACGATGAAGTGTGCGTAACCACGGGTTTGCGATTTTTGATTTAACAGGAATCACGACGTCGGTGCCCCCAGTGCCCGACATCTATTCTTGACTAGACGTCGGGGACCTCACTAATATGACGTCCATTCGATTTAAAAATTAATATTCGCAGTGTATATAGATGTCGGATGTGGTGGGATCCGATGTCTAAACGGCGAAAAGTATGATTTTTCACCTACCTGTTAGCCATATAGACGTCTGTTACATGGGACCGACGTCTATAATCGTATATAGACATCCGATTGGCAGGATCAAACGTCTATATGGCGAACAAAAATGACTTTTCACCTACTTGTCAAGCATATAGACGTCGGGTAGGGGAGCCCCGACGTCTATAATATTATAGACGTCGGGGCCCCTCCTAACCTACGTCTAGATGCCCAACTTATTTACGAAAATGTCACCGGTCAATAATTTACGTTCGTTATTTTGTGATCCAAAGTCTACGGGGTAACGTTAAAAGCCAATTCTAGACTAGTATCTTTTTCTTACCATTGATTTTTTAAAAATGGGTTAGAGACTAATATACTATAATTAAGGCAAACTGCGTGTTATGATATGTTCTACCAAATAGTATAACAAACATTTTACTTCCTGAAATGAACAAAAATAAGTTAAGTACACTAAGATATCAAATCATAAATCCTAAATTCTAAAAATAGTAACTTATGCACCAAATTAGTAATAAATCAATAAATCCAGAAAGTGACCTACCCACTTTACCATGATATCACAAGCTAAATCACCTAGTAAATCTTGTTGTATTCAATCAACGACAAGCATTTTCTCGTACATTTTCTTAACAAAAGAAAAAAATTTGTACTCCTGTAAGAGACAAAATGTTTTTAATGAATTGTTTTTAGGTTAAACCCATTTAATTGTCCCTATTTATGTAGAGTTTTCCCAGTTCAATCCCTGTTCTTTTAAAATTTCCAATTGAGTCCTAAATAGTGCTAATTTGGATCAATTGGGTCCCTGCCGTTAAATTTGACTTAACGAGGTTAAGTTTTGCTGAGGTTAGAAGTTGACGTGGCAAATTTTTTAAACCTGGCATTTAGAGAGCTTACGTGTAATTTAAAAACATTTTAACATTTTGATTAAAAAACTAAAAAAAAGGTCATCTTCCATCCATTTCAATCAAGTCATCTTCCATTCAGAACTAGAGAACCCAATCGCGCAAAACCACCATCTTCTTCCTCGTGCACCATCAACCTGCAATCAAGTAACCACAAAATCAAAATAGTGACTCTGCCATGTTCACTTTAATTCATCTTCTTCCATCCAGCACCACGAAGGCACTTTAATTCATTTCCTTCCATCCAGCACCATGAAGCCATATCGCCACCCTGACCAATGTAACAGTGCTCAAGCTCTTCGCACCCAATCAAACTCATCATCATCTATTTTCTTCTCCATTAAACCATTTGAAACCTGTAAAAAGAAAACAGAATCACAAATCTGAAAATCCCCAAATTAGTCACCAACTCTAAATCACGCCAGACACAAATTGAACTATTTGAAAACCAGTTTTTCGGTGAATTACCTTAAGGTTTAGGAAACCTCATTAGTTTAATTGTCTTGGACCTCTCTCAAAACACTCTCGCAGGGGAACTACCACATGCAATAGCCTCTTTGCGTCTCTGTTCTCTTAGCCTAAATGACAACCTTCTCGGGGGAAATTCCTGAAGTTTTAGCTTTAAATTTGCATCAGCTGAAACTCTTCAATGACAGCTTCACTGGGAAACTTCCACAAGATCTGGGACAAAACTCAGACATACAAGATCGCTTCTCCTCCAACCCTCCGCCAGACTCAACAACCGCTTTCTCCCCCATCCTAACCACATCTCCACCAACGTCATTTTGATCTGCGACAACGACGTGGAGGTGGACTCAAAGTTGTTGGAATTTGCGTTCCATTGGCATGGGTCGCGCGCGGGGGATTGTTGACGCGGTGCAGAACTTTGAAGATGTGTTGATGAACTTGGTGGAGGAGGCACAGGTGGGTCCATTGCTGGTGGGGGCAAAGAGAGTGAGGGATTACGGGGACGCAAGGAACGAGGGGGAGGAAGGGGTGAGGGTGGGGTTGAGTAGAAGGAAAGGGGAGCACAGGAAGAGAATAGGGTTGTGCATTAGGGTTACTTGATTAAAATGTTTCTTGATTGCAGAGTCACTATTTTGATTTTGTTTTCCAGGTTGATGGTGCACGAGGAAGATGATGGTGGTTCTACGCGTTTGGGTTGTTCAAGATGATGCTTGACTGAAATGGATGGAAGATGGAAGATGACTTTTTTTATTAAATTTTTTAATCAAAATGTTAAAATGTTTTAAAATTACACGTAAAGCTCTCTAAATGTCAGGTTTAAAAAATCTGCCACGTCAACTTTCAACCTCAGTAAAACTTAACCCCGTTAAGTCAAATTTAACGACAAGAACCCAATTGATCCAAATTAACACTATTTAGGACTCAGTTGGGAATTTTAAAAAAACGAGGATTAAATTGGGAAAACTCTAGCTAAATAGAGACAACTAAAGGGTTTTAACTTTTTTTTAATACATTGTGCAAATAATTCATTCTGTCAATTCTAATTAGCAACAAAACTACCTTAAAACCCATAACTTTTTAATTATATATTAGTTATTTTCTTTATTATTCAACTAAAAAACCCTTTTCATAAATATCTTAAATATGCATACTGGTCGATCAATCATGATGTCCACCAAATCTCTGGAATTTGGTATTCAGAAAACCAAGTTTTCTTGACAGAAAAAAAAATCGCATACAACATAGGATCATGTGCTACTATATATATTGCTGCTTCTTCACGAATCCCTCATGGAGTGTGTTTGTGTTCTTTATTTTCCTCCTCCCTCATCATATTCTTGATTTTGAAATAAACTACACGACACCACACATATGCATCATTTGTTTCGGTTTCTCGAAATCATTTTCACAGCTTGAGGTGAGAAGAAAACTTGTTGATTTTATTGCTGCCAAAAGAAAGTTATAGTTTTCACTCAGTGCCCATCAATGCTATTTTGACAAAATGATTACTTATCAAGTTTAATTAGCCATTCATATAAAGCATGTGTGGTTCAATATGTAGCACTCTCATATTGGTGGTAGGTACTGAATATTTTACTTCACATGTTGCAGACAATGCCCCACAAAAGAAGGAACAAGAAACCAATTAAATATGGCAAAGTAGGAATTAAATGTCCAAGCTTGAGCATTTTTCTTGTTCTTTTCTATACCATTCATGCTTCACAAGCTATTGTACCTTCTGTCATTCATTTTCTACAAATATAAGTATACACAATAATAGAGTTTATTATATGACACTTTATTTCAACAAAGCATATGTTATGTTCGTGTATGAGGCAAATCTTGGTTGTGATCTTTCATCTGCAATCACTGCAAAGTTTGCATATATATAAATTAGAAAGAGTTTGGATGCATTTGTTTATTCACTTATTTCTTTTAACTTAGCCGCCATACCCATTAAGCCACAAAGCACTAATCTTGCTGATAATGTGGATTCCTAATCTAATGACTAATCAAAATTTATTAACATGGATTCCTAGTTGATTACATATTCATGATCACCAATCATATGGCCCCTACATGCCTCACTTTTGTTCATATTATTCACAGAAGTCTGGCTTTTAAAGCTCGGGTAAGTTATATATAGGTGTCAACAACACTATGTTAAGTAAGTAAACCTTTTCAAAATGCCAATAACATTGATGATAATGATGTGTAAATTATGATGGTGGTGATTAGGGTAATGATAGCAACAGTATGAGTTAAGGTTAATAAAAGATATATATTTTATTTGAAATGTTTTAGGATGTATGAGAGATTTTTAACAGATTGAAATGTTGTTTTCCAAATGTTTAAAATTTTGACTGCATATATGTAAGGTTTATGTTTCTTAAATGGATATTTTAATCAAAGCTTCTGTTTGATTAAATATTGTTGTTTCTCACCATTAAACACTTCTCTGGTTGATTTATATATAAAAAAGTATCCACTATTGTCGAACTGTTTTTCATTCATTATCTTTTAACCTATATTCTCTTTCAATCATTTTATCATTTGATTTCATAACAAATGGAGAAGGACAATTCGTAAGGTTTAATTATTTATGTGCTAATGATAATGATGGATGGTGGAGAAGAGATTTGAAATTAATTGACATTTGGGAATGTCCAACAAGTGACAACATACGATTTCATACAAATTAGTCAATTATGTTCTTCATCACTAGCACTTTCCCCAGCTTTTACGCTTTGTTATTTTGTAGTGAATTAGGGAAATCATTTGAGAGAGATGATTTTAATGAATTTGAGGGTAATTTTTTTGTTGTTTTTTAGTGGATTTGAGAGTGAATTTGGAAATAAAGTTTGTTAGAAGTTGATGTGACAAATTTTAAAAATTTGTTTAATTGGTAGAAATGAAAGATTACCAAAATGCTCTTAGTTATTAAAATAATATAAAATGATAATTGTTAATGTTATATTTAATTGTAAAAATGTTTATAAAGAGTAAAAAATTAAAAATAATTATTAAAATTAATTTTTAAAATGTAAAAAAATTGTAATTTAATAAATTAAAATAATTATTTTTAATCATGAGAGGAATTCTAAAAAAATAGAAATAATTCATTAAAAATAGAAATAATTAGTATCATTTTGTAATTAACAAAGTAAATTACAAAACACACAAATGAAAAAAAAGGAAATATAAAGATAGTCACACTATTTGAAACCTCTCGCATCTCGCTCTGAAACACCGTCGTAAGTGAACCTACTTCCGATTCTCTAATTTTCTTCGCTCTATTTTATGGAACTGTTTAACGGAACGCGCGTTTCTTTAGCACTGCAAGGCCATAGAAGCAGTGCAATTGGAGAACGGGAGACCGACCGTCAGCGAGTTCATCGTCAGCGGAAACGCGATTCCGAGCTATGTCGTGGCACCGAACGCTCAGATTGGTGAATATGCGTGGGATCGGATACTCCTCAAATGGAACCGAATACGGGTCCTCTTAGAACCTAATACGCTTGGCTCTACTTCATCTTCTACAGCTTCAAACGGTCCTTCTCTTCATCAACCACTTTCTTCTTTATCTTCCATCAACCTTATCTTCTTTATCTACCACTAACCATGCAAAAAATAAACAAGAAATATTTGCTTAAACAACTATACACTCATACAAAATTCGTAACTCCTCACAGTAATACTAGTGAGTGCAAAGCGTAGGTGTGTTCTTGTTTTAAACATGCAATGCAATTACAACCTTTATATTAATTATCAAAATTCATCTGGGAATTATTTTGAGTTATAGGGACATTTCAGAGAATTTGCATTTCATCCCTCCAAATCTCACCACATCCGCGGGTGAGTGAACAATATAGGCATCCCGCATTTCGCCACAAATCTGTCCGCGTATATCACTTCAACTGAACGCGTAACAATTAAAATTCATCGCTCGCTAATATGCATAAACAGTATAATCGCTCCAAGTGAACACTGCGTTAATGATTTGATTATTCAATGTAAATTATGTGTCATTTCTTTACTTCAATTTAAAATGATTTATCTATACTAAACAAATAGTTTATCTACAATAATGGGCACATTTTATGTTACTAGTAATAGTAGGTTTAGCAATGAGTGTTTCATTTTAGTAATGAATCTTTCTTGCATAAAGCATGTTTATTTTGTACTATATGATTATCTAATCAATCATATTAACTTATGTGGTAATTAAGTCAACTTTAATCAAAAACTCACTACCAAATTGAGTTAAAAAATATGATATATTAATTAATTACCGCTTTTATTACTATCTGTCAAAAGTTGAATTAATTTTAATATCGAAGTACCTTTTTATAGGTACCATCTCACCGACTTAGATATAAGAGATTGTTCAAAAGAAACACAAAAGATTGTTCAAGATAATGCTTAGACCTCAGACCACACAATAGAACGTAGATAGTTGATATTGACCCACACCCAAAATATTTTTATTTAATCACTTCTTTGAAAGCTATGTACATGCCTTGGACAATCAATTAATATAAATGGTAATTATAGATTTAAATCTCTAACCCTTTTCTTTCTTTTGAAAAGGTATATTCATATTCACAAATAGTACTTTTTTAAGTGAAGGGTATTTTGTTGAAAGAATATCATGACTGAAAATTCCATTTTTGCTTTTTTGTGGTTATAAATTCTCAAAAACGAAGAGTTGTTGTTGTATAAAGAGGGAGTAAAAGTAATTGAGATGGCCTGGTTTTTGGGTAATTGAGAGGATAGCCATATTTATAGGCATGGCAAGAAGTTGGGCCAGTCAATGCTCAACTATACCTAAACAAGAAGGTATAAAAGGCAAGGCTTAAAATAAGGTCAAAAAGTAGGTAAGGTCAACTAGGGTCACCAAACATTCAACTTGTATGTTTTTTATTTTATTTTATTTTATTGATTGTGACCAGATGTGTCCAAGCATAAAACAATGAAATTGTTAAGCTTTCCACCACCCACAAACCAAAATAAGCTCTTCCCATTTGCCCATCATTGTCCTCACATGGATCCATATTTTTCCTAACTAAAAATGCTTATGTATTCAGTGGATTTTAAAACAAGGGCACCCAACTAATGAATATAAATTATGTCAATTGCATTTTCCTCCCTCAACAAATGTAACTTAGACTTCCCTTCACTTCGCAAAATCTAGAGTGTCATTAACATTAAGACTTTAAAAAAGATTCATTGAATTTATAAAAAGTCTTACGATATTTAGTTTATATTTTTAAATAATATAAATAACTCATCACATACAACAAGACTTTTCAAAAACGAATCAGAAAATTCGTTCTTATGATAATTATTAAATTCTTTTATTCCTTATAAAATGTCTTTTAATATTAAAAGATATTCCAACTTCAGTGGACTATTTCGTAGAATTAACTTCATATTTGTATCAGGATATATAAATATTAAACCCTTAGAACAATTTCACCTTAATTCTTGAGACTCTCTCTATTGTATACCATTTCATAATTTTTTCTTTGAATTTCAAACTAAACAAGAGAAAGAAACATATATATTTTGAAGATTATTTGTAGGGAGGAACAACACACATAAATCTTTGGTGTGATATTGTTCACTTCGGACCAAGCCTTTACAGATTTGCTTTTAGTATCATTCCAGAAGACTTCTTACTAATGGAGGTATCTTATGTGTATATAAACTCATGTTCATCTCTTATTTTATCTGATGTGATACTTTATTTGTATCCAACATTATTTAATAATGAAGACCATAATTTAAATTTATTCTCACATTAAAAAATCAGAAAAAAAATATGTTTATGCATGGATGACTAGTTTAGTTCTATAACATATATAAAAAATTATACTTAGACTAAAGAATGTATTAGTTTTACCTTTTTCAATCCATAATTTTTCATTATCTTTCATAATTTTGAATGTTTTCTACAATTTCACAAAGTTCTTTCAAACTTTAATTTTAAATTTTCAAAATAAAAATTTATACTACAAAATTTTGATTATAAAGTCCTTTAAATGATCAATTTATATACGACATAACGTTCCTCTACTTTGTCTTTCAAAATCTAAAAGTCTTTTTGTTTTTGGTAAAATATTTTATCAAATCCAATCCAACCTAACCCCTAAGTCAAGTTACTAAATAAAATAATAATCTAAAAAATTACTAACAAATGTCATTTGATCAATTCTCTGAGTAGCTTTTAAGAAGAAAAGAAAAGAAAAGAAAATAGTTGAACTGGAAATGAAAATGTATTGATTGTGGAAGCCAATGTTAGCTAAGCAAAACCATGGAAGCAAGGGAAGTTGGTGTCCACATGGGGTCTCCTCTGCATAGTATATTACAATGCTCACCAGAAACAGTACTATCTCTCTTTCTCTCTTTCTCTCTTTCTCTCTCACCTACACACAACTGCAACCAAGTGTAAATTCATTGCACAGTGATTAAAATAACGTTTAAAGTTTATTGTCTTAAGTGTCAAGAGTTTCAAAAAAGTTGAAAAAGCATTCCTGATTTGAGGGTGAGGTGGTGGTGGTGGGCGAATCAGCAGCATGTCCCTTAGAAGCATATAGACTCATATCTCAAATAATTCTATCCACACCCATCATTCTGCCTTCTTCCATATATAATATCATTTCACTAAACTTTTTCTTTTACTCTCTAATACTATTAATAAATCAAACTTTTTTCATTCTATTCACTTTAAACCTACCATAGCTTCCTAATAAGTGTAGAATTACACTCCAGTTCTATAAACCAACTTGTATTACCTAGAACAAAGGTGGTATATGTTAGTACGAGGTGAATTCATATTTTAATTTTTTTTTTCTCAAAATATTATTAGATTCTTAATATATAAGTTAACTAAAAATAATAGAAATAAAAAACAACACAAAAGTATTCAAACAATGTATTTAAATTGAAGGAACGTAATCTCTATTTTCTTATATTGAAGTTTTTCAAATATAATTAGATTATCATGAAATCAGTTCATGCCGAAAATGTTGTATAAAGCTAAAAAAAATGTTCTTGTGAGATCTTCAGTCAAGAGAAGGCACAGTAATAATATGATCTCATCCAAATTCTATGTTTTGGTTCTTTAACTTTATTTATAATATATTTATTAGAAAAAATACAGTTTAATCATTTCGGACATTCATATTTCTGCAGGATCGTCTCAAATAAGTCATCGTATTGTAAATGCTCTCAATTAGGTCTCTGAAAAATTGAATCAATTTAGATATCACCGTTAGTTACATACTAACACCGTTAAAGGAGGTGACACGTGTCAGTTTGTGTTTTTTTAATTATTTTTATTTTTTATTTATTTTTAATTTTTTTAAAATAAAATTTTAAAAAATGTCACGTGTCAAACTGATATTGTGTCACGTGCCAATGACAATGTGATATGGCATTACGTGTCATTGTCAGGCCACGTGTCATTGCATTAGTCTCAATTTGGTTTATGTATTTTTATTATGTCTCAATTTGATCCTGTATTTTTATTTTGTCTCAATTTAGTCTTAATTTTAAAAATTAAACAATTTTGTCCCTCTCCAAATTCAAAAACAATTTAATTTGTATATAAATATTAACAAATAGTTTTATTAAAATTGATATTTTTATTAAATATTTTTAACAAGATTAAGTTTAATTATATTCACACGAGCATGTTATGTCACTCTTTTTTTAAACCCTTATAGGTATATTTAAATAACATAATTAACATTTATATGATTAAGTAATATAAATATAATTAAACTTAATCTTGTCAAAAATATTTAATAAAAATATCAATTTTAATAAAAATATTTGTTAATATTTATATACAATTTAAATTTTGTTTGAATTTGAAGAAGGACAAAATTGTTTAATTTTTCAAGTTAAGACTAAATTGAAACAAAATAAAAATACATGGATCAAATTGAGATACAATAAGAATACATGGACCAAATTGAGAATAATGCAATATCATTGCCATGTCACACTGTCATTGCCACGTGGCACAATATTAGTTTAACACGTGACATTTTTTTTTTATTTTTGTTTTTTAAATTAAAAATAAATAAAAAAATTCAAAAAAATCACGAACTGACATGTGTCACTTTCTTTAAAGATGTTAGTACGGAAATAACAGCGATGTCTAAATTGATTCAATTTTCCACAATAAGATATCTAATTGAGAGCATTTATAATACAATGACCTATTTGAGACGATCCTGTAAAAATATGGATGTTCGAAATGATTAAACCAAAAATATATAATGCTTAAGACAACTAAAAGAACTTTTTAAAGTTTAGTTACGGAGGTACTCAAACCAAGAAATTTGTCAAATCTACATTGGAAAGTAAAATTATAAAATCTTAAATATAATAATTTGAAAAGAAAAATAAACCAAATGTTTTATACTAAAGTATATGGATAAGAAATAGATTTCAAGTCTAAATCAACTTTACAAGGTCTTATATATTATAAATTGGTTTTATCACTAGTTAATATGAAATTTTCAACCCACATTCCTCGCACCGAGATATATGTTGTTGAAAGGGAGAGCATAATAATAAAGTTTTTTATGATGTTCGAACTCAGCTCATAACTCAATAAGTCGACAACCCGACAAGTCAACAACCCATAAGTTAGCAGCTTGACAGGTTGGCAACCCAATAGGTCGATAGTCCGAAAGGTCGACAACCCGTTAGGTCGACAACACAGTCGCCCGAACTTGACAGACTAAGCTCAACCCTACAATTGGAAGACCTAGATTAGTAAAGTAAGATTGTAAGTTAAGCCTAAAATCTTATAATCAAATTAATTAAAGTATAATCAATTTAAAACATCTTTGGCGCGAAAAGAATATGTTTTGAAATGCATAATTGTCATCTAAGTTGTTTTAATCAATTAACATACTTACATAATTGATTAAAACATAACCAATTTTTATGCAATTTGAATCTAAATGATTTTAATCGATTATAATATTTTCATAATTGACTAATAACATTAGAACGATCTTTTTCCTTTAAATACAAGTCTTCCTCTCATCTCAAGAACATGAAATTTTATATTGTAACATAGGAAAACTTTAGAAAGGAAGGGGGGTTTAACAGAGTTTTAAAACTTTTCACAATTAGTGTTTAATTTCCTTTGCAGGGGTTAGATAGTGTACAAGAATTTTAAACACTTAAGTTTATAAAACAGCATAAGGCACACTTGTTTTTATATTGGTTAGTTTCAAACTAAGTCACTTCTAGCTTTCCCTTAAATACCTTTAAGTGGTTTCACTAATCACAAAGGTTTACGACGAGTTTAATCTCTCCTGGTATACAACTAACCCACTCGTTAGAACGAGTACAACCACTCTTAGTATCGATTAGTCTGACCTACTAGACGGTCCAACTCCACAAAGTTAACCTTATAATTGTTTTACTTCACTTATGAACAAAATCAACAAACTGGTTTTTAAAGATTATAAGAACAAAATATGTGACTCTCTTACAGAAGATTTGAAATCAATACAATGAAATTCTGTAAGCTTGTAAAGAACTTTTCTTTTCAAAGAATAAGTCTAAGAGACAAAGCTTAAAGAGAGAGGCAACATGAGCATATTTAATAATAATAATTCTTCTTGTTCCCTTCTTTTCATGCAATATTCTTTATATAGAATTTTGTGAAAAAGATTTGTTACTTAGAGCTTTGACTTTCTTTTAGTAGTGAGTTCTCCACTTTCAATCGATCAGTTTTTCATATAGAGTAAGTTAGTTTATGCTTTTTTTCTTTAGTTTTCAGTTTAAGATACATGCAAAGGGGATTTCTCGCATGTGTCATTCAACCTCTCTTGTTAGTTCTTTGTCAATTAGTAGTCCTAACAACATACCTTGATCATGATGTTGTGGTTTGTAGGCATTCCTGGAGTTCTTTGAGCTGAGACAAGGATAATGTGCTTAATAAAGCCAAGACACAATGTCTTGCCAATCAGGTGAGGGAAACTAATATTTGATTTAATTTCATATTACGAAGTATGTAATCATGTTTGATAAAGTGTGAGATGTATACTTGGTTGAATATGTTACAATTTGTATGAAGTTTGTATCTTGATGAGTGAATGTTTATATATTGGTGAATATTGTGGTGTATACTATGAAATGATGCTTGCTTGAACATGTGATGTTGTTTTGGAGTTCTATGAAGTATAAATATGTTATGGAGTTGAAAGTAGTAAAAAGGGAGAGTTGTTGGGTTGGTTTCAGTCTAAATTGGGGTTTTGGTAAGTGAATTTTTATAAGAGTGATTTTGAAACTATAATTGATGTTGGTGAGTTGTTTTTAAATCATTTTAAACTTGTCTAGAACTTCAAATAACCAGAAATCTAATGTTAATTGGGGAAGTAGCAAACGAGTAGAGTTATAGACTAGTTTTTATCTAAAAAGAGAGTTTTGTAGGTGATATTTTAAGATAGGGTTGAGTGGGAAAACTTGAAGTTTAATATTTCTAGGCTTTTTAAAACTTGTTTGGACTATTAGTACACAAAAATAAGGTTGGTACAATGTCAAATCTTATATGTTAGCTTTTGGAGTGTTAGTGTGAATTGGTGCAATTAAATCTTGGTTATAGATCAAAATAGTATTCACTTTTGAATATAAACATGTTTGTGAATCAATTCTATGATCAATGATACTAATTTTAGTCATTTGGACGAGTCTTAGGTGCAACCAAATATGAAAAATCATGTTCATGTCAAAGCTGATAGAAATAATCTACAATAACACATGTGTACAACACGCCATAGCTCAACAACAACGCATGTATCCGAATTTTGAGTCTAGATGTCTTATCTGTTTAGGTATTGTGTTTAGTTTGAATTGGAAGATTAATATGTTATTTCGTGAATGTGATGTGTTAGTCTTTTGATATTAGTTTATGCTTTTGTCTTTGTTTGTTTGTGTATTTTTTCTTTTTGACAATGGTCACCTTAATTATCTTAATTGTGTGAGTTAGAAAAACGTCCTTCTAGTTGATCCATCGCAAGTGAGGGCGAACCAGTGACATAGTTAAGTTTTCATTAATTAGAAATAAAGTGTTTCCTATAGTGACATAGTTAAGTTTTCATTAATTAGAAATAAAGTGTTTCCTTTAGAAATATCAGGTTTTTCTTGGCAATTATATTTTTGTAATATTTTATTTTATAATTTTATATTATTAAATTGGAATGTTACAAAAATTTTATCTTTGAACTTATGACTAAAAAATTAAAAATCATTAAAAATAATTAAACAATTAACTAACATAAAAATGTAACTAATCAATTTAATATAAGAAATATTACTTAATTTCATTTTTAGTATATTACAGTCTTAATTTTAATAAGTAATTCAGCACATGTTTGAACGTTGATAATTATTATATATAATTAAAATAATTTGGGTGTATAACCTTTTCATAGAAAATTTAAAAAAAAATATATATATATATATATATATATATATTAACAAATAATTTATTTATTGAGTAAAAACCATTACACTGAAACATTTTATCTGACTATTAAGAAAGCATAATTCATACTGATTTGTTTTCCTATATAAATTAAAGTTTGTTAATAATTTAATTTAACTACCTAATTTTTTAAAAGTAAATTATAAATATATATCTATGGGTTTATGTTTTAGTTTTTCTAAATTTATGTTAAATTCACCACTCATATTTTATATAATAATTTTTGGTATTTTTAAATTTTTTTGTATGATTTTATATTATATTACATTAATGCTAATATATTTTATGGATTAAATCTTTAAAGATATTTATACCTTTGTACTAAATCTATGAAAATAATTATAGGACATGTACGGACACAGTACAGCGGAGTTATAATAAACCTCTCTCTCATGTGAAGTCTCAACCACACCATTTAAGAAAAGGAAATGAGTAGTGGATAAAGCAAAGGACACTGTTAAGCACACAATTCATCGTTACTTTACGACATCATTGATTTCATTGTTATTGTCAGAAAGACATGTGTCAACAAATAAGGTTATGCATAAGATGTTTCGCTTAGGTCTTAAATATGAACCAGACACACAAGTTAAATGCGGTTTGTCAAAATAAAAGAAAGTGTAATTGGCTTTTTCATCTTTCTCTTTACCCGAGCCAACCTTAAAATAAGGAATGTGATCATGAAACATGAGTTTTCATCCACAGATAAAGAAACAAATTATTTGCATCCGAATTTGAAGATAGTTGCACTTTATTTTACATTCTAATTTGTGTAATAAATTATGAACTTGTACTTGTTATTTCTTTTAGCAACTTAATTACTCACTATAAAAAGTTATAAGAATCACATTTAATATAGTTAATCCTAAAATAACATAATCAATTTACGTCAAACCTGACATGTAAGACATTTTAGGATTATTGCATTTTAATATTTATTACCAGCTTTCTTCTTTTTAAGTTTTATATTCATATAATTTAAATTTGTTTATATGAATATTATCGTTACTTGTGTACGTAATTTTTTAAATATCTATAAATATTTTAAATTTTGAAAGTAGTAAATAAAAGTATAAAATTAAAAAAAATAAAAAGTGTATATAGTTAAAAATATAGCTATAGATAAAATAAGTTTTAGTTATAAGTAATATTATGTAAATATTTTTTATTATGAGTAATTATTTAATTTCGAAAATTAGTTTTTAAAATGATAAAAAAAATTATAATGAGTAATTATTTGAATTAAAAAACAATTATTAGAATGATAAAACTAAAAAATAAGTTTATATTATAAATAATTTTTATTTAAATTTAAAATTTAGTTATTAAAAGAATAAAATTAGAAAAACAGTTATATCCCAATTTAGTAGTATAAAACTATTAAAATAAGACATACATAGATGAAAACTTAAAAGGAACTTGAGGTTACTAGAACAAGAGACATATCTTTGACGAATCAAAGACTATCTATCATGTTGTTTTTCTCTCTCAACCAAACATAGAATCCCTAAAAGATGTCCTACCTAAGCTCACATCATTTAGGTGATCATCGCAAAAGAGAAAACATACACAACGACAAACAACACAAATGCAAGGGTAAGCTAGTGGATAAACAATTCATCTTAATCAAAGAAAGTTTCATCATACATTATATTTTATACGCACAAGATAAACATTCATCCTAAACATGCCACAAACTTAGACTTGACCATCTAGATACAATATGAATGTTGAGCTATGATGTTTCATGCACTTGTGGTGGCCTCCGACAATACCTATTCAAATCCAAATACAAACACCAACCTATGTCATCCACAAGGTTAGTCTGTCAACACCTATGTCCTTAACCAATGACCATAGACTAGGACCTCCTACTACTCTCCACCACATAACAATTCATCTCTAGTTGAGATTAAGGTTATTGAGAGCCTCAGGATAAACCCTGAATTAACTCCATACATTCATACAACAACAACAATACATCGCACCACCATGTAACCCCTCCATGAGGATCATGGAATTACCTCCATCAACACCATCCAACTCATTCACAAACTAGTCATCACAATATTTATATGCATCATTTTCATTCACATATTATACCAATAAATGAGACTACAAATAATACATTAAAGAACTATAAATACACTTATAAGTCATCAAAAATCACAAAACAATACAATTTTTTTCATAGCATCTTGATACCCACATTAGGCAAGGAAAATGGCTTCGAAACTTTCACCAACAGCTCCAAAAGGGTCTAAAACCCCAAAACTGACCTAAAGAACGTCCAAAACTGATATCCAGAATCCTGAATTTGAGATTTTCAAAACTTGAAAAATCTAAAATTGGCGCAGTGGCGCTGAGCGCCCCAAAAAGAGACAACTGGGTGCCAGGCCCCTGGAACAAGGGCGCTCAAGGGACATCCAAGCCCCATGACAACACTCAAACCACTTCAAAAATGGAATTTTATGCTCCCGAAACTTGTTCTATTAATCAAGTTAGTTCCTTAAACATTAGAATTGATAGGAAAGGACATTTATAAGTGAAAATAAGTATGTATCCATTTGATCATTAAACTCAAGATTAGTTGCATCAAATCGTTTTTGACACTCTAAAGCACATAAATTCATATTTACACCTTATACACCAAATTTCTACAACCTAACCACTTGAACAAGTCCTAATAGACTCAATAACAAATTACAAATCATTACCTATAGTCCAAAACTTCTAATTTAAAATCTCACAAGTTAAAACCCCCAAAATTGAACCTAAAACCATACAAAACTCAACATTTCAACTACTAATTCATTTTATCCATGACAGTACTAAACCATCTATTTTCTCATTCAAATACCTATCTCTCAAACTTACCTCTCAAAGCCTCTCTTTTTGACCTTAAAACTCAAGAATTGGTTAATCTTCACTCCAACCACTTTGAATTCAATATTAAGCCTCAATACACTTCATTACACAAAATCTTAACAGTAGAATCATTACAACCACACCATACCAAACATTCAACCATCACATAGTTGATAATCATCATTTAAAGGAACTAATACTAACCAAAATATCTAGATTGCCATCAAATCAAATTATCATACATGTAAGCACTAAATTTACACAATAATTATAATAGAAATACAAACACTAGCTTTCCTTACCTTGCAATAAATTGCCTGACTCAAAGAACGTCTCACTGATTGCTTAAAACGCAAGGAAACTCTTGACGAACTATGAAACATCGAAAGATGATCGGAGAGAGTCCTTAGGACCTCAATTTAACCAAGAATAAAAGGGAAAACAAAAAGACTACATGCAAAGGAGGATTCTTGGACATAATCACAGATTGAAACCGAACAGAAACAGGAGTAGAAACTTACTTGCTTTATGACAAAAATTGATCAACTATAAATGTAGACCTCGTTGTCGTGATCGATTAAACTCTTGTTAGTCAAAAAGATGACTCAAGATTCAGAACTCTTAGAGTGAAGTTAGAGAACTCTAGAAAAGTGATTTCTAGAAAGATGATACGTTTTAAAATAATAAAACTCGTTTATAACAAAATTATTTATAGTAAAAACATTTAATATTAAAATAACTGAGTATCACTATTTTTAGACTACTATCACTTCTAAAATACAATTTTTCTAGGGTTTACAAATACACAAAAAAAAATTATATCATTTTTATATATAGGCAAACTAATAATCCTTATTTTTTTGTTACAATAATATTATTTCTTTCTCTTTATATGAAACTCTTTTATTTTTTCTTCCAACAACTATTATTTCATTTCAAACCACGTATTTCAGTTCCAACAAATATCGCTTAAAGTTTTTATTCGTTAACTTAATCATATTTTTTAATTAATCTTCTATTAAAAAAATTGATATATTAGATTTTTCAATAATAATTTTTAAAATAAGACTGTAAGAATTTTTTTTTCTATTTGTATTAAATTAATGTGCTTTGTCACTTTGTGTCATATTCTCCTATAACCAATATAATTATGAAAACATTAATGGAAGGTGTGTGTGTGTGTGTGTGTGTGTGTGTGTGTGTGTGTGTGTGTGTGTGTGTGTGTGTGTGTGTGTGTGTGTGTGTGTGTGTGTGTGTGTGTGTGTGTGTGTGTGTGTGTGTGTGTGTGTGTGTGTGTGTGTGTGTGTGTGTGTGTGTGTGTGTGTGTGTGTGTGTGTGTGTGTGTGTGTGTGTGTGTGTGTGTGTGTGTGTGTGTGTGTGTGTGTGTGTGTGTGTGTGTGTGTGTGTGTGTGTGTGTGTGTGTGTGTGTGTGTGTGTGTGTGTGTGTGTGTGTGTGTGTGTGTGTGTGTGTGTGTGTGTGTGTGTGTGTGTGTGTGTGTGTGTGTGTGTGTGTGTGTGTGTGTGTGTGTGTGTGTGTGTGTGTGTGTGTGTGTGTGTGTGTGTGTGTGTGTGTGTGTGTGTGTGTGTGTGTGTGTGTGTGTGTGTGTGTGTGTGTGTGTGTGTGTGTGTGTGTGTGTGTGTGTGTGTGTGTGTGTGTGTGTGTGTGTGTGTGTGTGTGTGTGTGTGTGTGTGTGTGTGTGTGTGTGTGTGTGTGTGTGTGTGTGTGTGTGTGTGTGTGTGTGTGTGTGTGTGTGTGTGTGTGTGTGTGTGTGTGTGTGTGTGTGTGTGTGTGTGTGTGTGTGTGTGTGTGTGTGTGTGTGTGTGTGTGTGTGTGTGTGTGTGTGTGTGTGTGTGTGTGTGTGTGTGTGTGTGTGTGTGTGTGTGTGTGTGTGTGTGTGTGTACCACATAAAGTGATCTTATTACGGTTATAAAAATAAAGTCACTCCAAAAAGCATTGTAAATTAAAATGAGAATCACGTCAAAATGCATAAAATGTTTAGACTAAGGTAAGGAATTCAATGACGACAGACTAGAAAATAAAATAGGCCTTAAAATTTATTGATGGGAATATAGAGGACTTAAGATAAGAACTTAAATCTCAACTCTCTATTCCCAATTGTTTTAGTCCTAATAATCTACTCTAATCTACTTTTAATAAAATTCGATCATTTCAAAGGAAAAAGAGAAGGATTTCGTGACGAAGGAGAATGACATTTGTGGTAGACAAAAACTCCTTCAAGAATTACGGTGGTGCTAATGAAGTCTTCAACTTAAGTTTCGACAATGGTAGGACATAACAATGTCTCCCTAGAAGATGATACATAATAAATTTCAGAATTTTCTAACTCACTTTGGAATTATATATATATATATATATATATATATATATATATATATATATATATATATATAAAAGTCCACAAATTTTAATTAATATATATTTTATTTTATTTTTAACATATAATAAATTAAAATCTTTGGGGTAGTTGAAATTAATGAATATTCTAGATTTGAGGTGGGTTTGAATAACAATTATTGATTTTTAAATGTAAGTTTAAATATTTTTTATCCTCAAATTATTTCTAAAATTGCATTTTGTTTTCAAAATAAATATATATTTATTTTGTATATGAATTTTATGAAAATCATGCAAATCATTTTTTTTAAATATATGAAAGTTATATTATAATTTAATATAAAATTTTAGTTATAAAAAATATAAACACTTAACATATTCGAGGACGGAACACAATGTTTTTAAAATAATTAGAGACGAAAGACCTGTTTAATCCTTAGAAATACAAAGACTATAAGTGAAAAATTAAAGCAAAATTAAGCTGCATTTTATGTTTTACATTTACAGCACTTTTAAAAAGTTAATGAAAAATAACTCATAAAATCAATAGTAAATTATTTAAATGTTCTTACTAGTACAGTAATCTTTAAATGAATTTTAATTTTAGAATTATTATTTTAGGGTTTTGATAGAAGTGTAGGAGGACCACTTAAGTATATTTTTGCTAAAACTTTTTTTTTTCTGGCTGGAAAATGTTGTTAAATCTGGAACAATTGAAAAAGGAGGAAGAGAGAGAAAAAGAGTCGGACCCGTTCAAAGGCTGATTATAACGTGCTTAGTTGGGCCACAAATATATATAGTTGCAAGTTCTTAATTTTCATATTTAAGTAAATTTTTTGCCAAATAAAAGAAATAACGAATTTATAAATTTTTTTTTCTAAAAGCAATTTGATTAGTTTAAATTTAAAAATATAGGTAGAAATTGATTAAAAAAGTATTGGGAGGAAGTTTCTGAAAATAAAAGAGAATTACTAGGAAAGAAAATAATGAAAATGGCATTGCCGGGTAACTTGAGCCAATCCTGTTGCCTGCTTCGAAGCAGACATGGAAAAGGACGGGTGCTAACGATGACTGACTTCTCGTAACGTCTCCGTTAACTTGACGTTCCGTTACGGCAACCTCACACTTTTCAATGCGTCCTACCCAACTTCTTATTATTACTGCTAGCACCACTGTAGACCGGACTCCCCATTTATTCTGCCTACCATTTCATCTGTCAAAGGTTTTAATATATATAAATTCTCACTAATTTATTGCAACTAAATAAAAAATAATAATATGCAACATATAATATAATTCTTATTTTTATTTCTAAATGCAGAAGTTCCAACAAATATACATGATTTATAATTTATAATATGTAGTTGTATAATTAACTTTTTTCTTATAATACAATTTTCATTTTCATTTTTTATATTGTTAGGTTCTTATATTTTAAAATATATTAATTTAGTTTTTCTTTAACGATGTCTTTTGGTATGACAATTGTGATAACCTTTTAAAATTTTAATATAAAAAAAAATTCATTTAACGTGGTTTATCATTTATTACGTCAATTAATGAAAATAATTACATTGAAAACCAAAATTACATTAAGGATAAACATAATTAACCATTAAAATTATAAATTAAAGTATTAAGCACAAAACATTATACATAATAGTAACGCATTAAAAAAATATAGTTGTAAGAGAATTTACACATTTTTAATCTATACAATATATGAGTTGTGCCACATGAGCCAAGTTCGGATTTTTGTTGTTGAATTTTTATGTAAAATATATTTAAATTGATATATTCATTTTTAGTATATTTTAAAATACTAATTTAGTATATATTAAAAACTAAACTGACGAACAATATTAAAACTTAATAAAGAATCTAAATTCAGATGAGTCACTTAATTTAAATATTCAATCTATTCTTACAATTTTTATTATATGCAAGTTTATTTTTTTAAAAATTAACCTCGTTAATAAAAAAGCTAAGATATCTATACAAATTAATTATATTCCCTATTCATGAAGTTACCTCTTAAGATTATACTGATTACTGAATTAGTCAAAACATACTTTACGGTTGAATGGTATGTATTAATAAAATAATACAAGAAATAACGTTAGATAAATATAATATCATAATTTAACAACACTAAAACCTAAACATATTCTATTTTATAACATTTTAACATTAAAGGAATACATAAAAATTCTCTCTCTCTTTTTCTGTCAACATGTATACATACCATAAATTTATATTTATGTTTTAACCAAATAGGATAGCATTATTTAGCAAGAACACATTTTGATTTAGAATTGAAAAAAAAAATACTTTACATTTTTTTAAGGAAAAAATAACATTGGATTAAGAAATTTTTATTTAAAAATATAATTTTCTAAACAGAAAAAAAAAAAAACTTAGTTCTGTTGACTTGTGTGAGTCAATTTTCTTTACGTATTTACTAATTTTTAGATTTATTCTTTTTATTCAAGCCGACTGCTTTGGTTTTTAAAACAGAAATAAATCCTTTTTAAAACATTAAATTTTTTTTTTGTTCTTTTCGAGCTTGCCTTCCTTAATTGTTTTAAAGTTATTAAGCCAACATTATTTTTATATTTTCACCAGTCCATGTGGTAGAAGGAATAATGGTAGATTTATGAGGATATAAAGTTCAAAAAGTAAGCTTCTCCTGTTTCATTTACGATTAGAAAAATAATATTCACACCAAATAACGTTATCCAATAATAATGTTTTCTAATAATATTTCCCATGGAAACATGTTATATTCTAACTTTCTCGAGTTAAAATAAAAATCCTATTAAAAAATCTTACTTATTTCATTAATAAATTAAATATATTATAAAAATAACATTATTTCAAGAAAATATTTGCAAATATTTCTTAGGGTATTTCTTTTTTATCAATCAAATGAAATTTAATAATTTCCAGTAATCACAATTAGTTTATGATTTCCAGAATCAAGATTTTAATACATTAAAAAAAATATTATAGCCTATATCCTATAATGAACTGTTGAAAAAGTATTTGTGTAATTTTACATGATTTTAAAAGCAATTAATGTAATTTATTCTTCAGTCTAATATAGCATACGTGCGTATAGATTCTTACGCCCTGTTTGGCAAGTATAAAATTTTAGGTAAATTAATGGTTAGTTTTAAGGTAAGAGACCCCACTTTTGCTCTTATTACTGTGCAGTTCCATTAAGACTCTGTTTGGATCGGCATATATGGTGAGTTTTAGGAGGAGTTTAACTTAACAAATCTTCAATCATGTACCAAAAAATGGGTATTTTGAAATGTTATTTATATAATTGATAAAAAAAGTTTTAAATTCGATTATGAATGTTTTATTTTTTATTATATTAATAACAATAATAAATACAAGTTAATATTAAAATAAAAAGTAAATTGTTTGATTGATACTCTTTTTCAATATATCTGAAATTTCACTTTGTTTTTTCACACCTTCACTTCCACACTACATATCTAAACCAAGTATTAATTACTAATTACTAACTTGTCAATGCTGGAAATCTGTTGTATGTACAAATTTATTCCAGACTTTTACTTTAATTTGCTGTTCAAATCCAATTACAATTAATTATAAATTGACTTTAGTGAGTTGGGTAGTTATAGAATCTAATTGTTTTATCTTTTATTAAATTAATTCTACTTTAGAAGCCATTTCTTAATTTTTATTCTACCAAACATGTTAACATTCACTTAACTGTTATTTCTTTATTTATTTATTCTCAATTTGTTTATTTATTCACTTTTATCATGTTTATTTTTTGTTCTCAATTCATATTTTTTTCACTAATGACAAAATATTTTATTCCCTCTTATTCTCAAATATATGAGAATATGATGATGTAATATAAAAAGTCTTAAAATTAAAATTCTAAAACTTGAAGAAACTCGTGAATGTTATGAGTATTTTTTAATTTCAATATATTATTTAAACTACAGAAATTAAAGTTGAAATAAAAATTATAATAATATGAATATTATTAAACTTTTGCATTGTGATGTAATGTCACGTTATAATGTAAGATTCCTTTAAAATAAATAAGTAATTTTTAATAAAAAAGTTTTTATAAGATTTTTTCACTGGATGTTGGTAATAGTTAGAAACAGTGTCCACAGGTGCTACGCCACAACACAAGGCTAAGGATTATGACAGGGTCTTATTATAAAATGGTCACACCTTCCAACGGAGTAGTAATGTGGTAGCATTCCGAGGAACGCCGTTTCCTTACAGAAAGAGATACGGAGTGTATATACACATATAGATATATAGAGAGAAAGAGAAAGAAAGACAGAGCTGTCTGTAACGGTAGCAGGAGGTAGCATAGCAGACACGATTCCAAAAGCTGCTTCCTCTCATAAATTCCCTGTCAACGCATAATCATTCGCTTCAGTTATCATCTGTGACACCATCACACGGTGATCATCATCACTACTGCTACTACTTTGCTTTCCACACCCTTATGACAATCATGAATGATGTCACGGATTTAGATTAGTTCATCCAAGTAACATCTCTCGACTGAAAATCAAAACCACCACCAAACAGCAATATCAGCAGTTTTTGGTTTCAGCTTTAAACGATGTCGTTGCACCGTGGTGAAGGAGATGAGCTCTACGAGCAGCTGTGGAAGGCGTGTGCAGGACCCCATGTGGAAATTCCTCGTGCAGGCCAAAGGGTCTTCTATTTCCCTCAGGGACACATGGAACAGGTTGGTTTTTAGTTACTTAAGGAAAAATCTATGTTTTTTTATCTGGGGTCGTAGGTTGTCTCAGAATGTTGGTGGTGGTGTTGTTGGATGCATGTTTGTTTGGTTGAGGCTTTTCTTTTTCTTTCTAATTTTGTTTAACTGCTTTTTAACTTTATATGCTTTTGCGGCTGTAGTTAGAAGTATCAACAAATCAGGAACTAAATCAAAGGATTCCACTGTTCAAACTTCCCTCCGAGATCCTTTGTCGTGTCGTCAACGTCCATTTATTGGTAATTTTCTTTCTGATCTAAATTTCTTTCGTTTTTCTTCACCCGTATTTTTCGAGGGAAAAGGAAAATAAAATGAAAAATCTTGTTTGGTTCTTAAAAAAAGGTCAAGTGTTCATCTTGGTTTTGTAGTTATCATGCAAAATTTGGTCTTGAGTTCTTTATTAATTAATTAAGTGTTCTCCTTCTGATTCTATTTCCTATTTTAAATTTCCTTATTTCTATTTCATAGATATCTTGTTTGGTTTCTGATAAAATGATTAGATTGGCTTGAATTATGTCATAAAAGGTTGGACGGAAAACTAAAAGTTGGCTTGATTTTGACATGTTTAGGCCGAACCAGAAACAGATGAGGTTTATGCACAGATTACTCTGGTACCGGAAAATAATGTAAGGATGTAGCTACCCCTTATGATTCTCAAAAATTCATGGTCAACCTTAGATTCTTTTCTCTATTATTTAGATTTCTAATGGAACAAATGTCTTAGCAAACTGAGCCTACAAGCCCTGATCCATGCCCTTCTGAAGTTCCAAGGCCAAGAGTTCACTCCTTCTGCAAGGTCTTAACTGCCTCTGATACAAGCACTCATGGTGGCTTTTCTGTCCTTCGGAAGCATGCCACTGAATGTCTTCCAGCATTGGTAATAGCACTATCTCTTTGGTTTAACTTTTTGTTGATTTTATTTAGTTCCATCACCAATTCTAGGTTACCTTGTGATGTTTACAAAGACTATGTTGTAACCTTTTTCTTTTCATCTCAGGACATGTCGAAATCAACCCCAACTCAAGAATTGGTTGCTAAGGATCTTCATGGATATGAATGGCGCTTTAAGCATATATTTAGAGGTAAAAGATATGGAAATTTTTCATTTGGGTCTTGCTTTGTGGTTAGTAGTGGCCTAATGTTGCTGCCTTTAATCTATTTTCCTTTCCATCCAGGTCAACCGCGTAGACACTTGCTCACAACCGGATGGAGTACTTATGTGACTTCCAAGAGATTAGTTGCTGGAGACACCTTTGTGTTTCTGAGGTACATACACACATACACACATTTGATTTGATGTTTTCCATTTTTCTTGATTTCCTTCGCATGGTTCAGAAGATAATCTTTAACTATAAAACCATACTTTTGTCACTTTGAATGTACAAGCTTTAGTTAAATAAGATTTTGTGTGTAGAGGGAGCAATGGAGAACTGCGAGTTGGAGTGAGGCGTCTTACTCCTGTTCAAAGCAGCATGCCATCATCTGTAATTTCTAGTCAGAGCATGCACCTAGGAGTTCTCGCAACTGCATCTCATGCTGTAGCAACTCAGACTCTTTTTGTTGTATATTATAAGCCAAGGTAAAAATTCTAATTGTTGCAAAATAAGTAGAAAGTAGAAAATCTAATGTATACTGTCGTTTGTTTTTTGCTAACATAACTAGAAAGACATACTATAATGTTACTATTATTGAGTCATCAAAGGAAGATTGTTGATGTGGAGATTTTGCTTCCGTAGGACAAGCCAGTTTATTGTAAGTGTGAACAAGTATTTAGAGGCTATCAACCAAAAGTGTAATGTTGGCATGAGATTGAAGATGAGGCTTGAAGGGGATGATTCTACTGAAACAGACAAAAGGTACCAAAATTTACTGCTCCAGCTTGTGTGTTTGTGGTGTGACATTTTCATATAGATGTTCTAAACATGGTTTATCAGAATTTCGGGCACAATAATTGGAGTTGAGGATATTTCCCCTCATTGGGTAAATTCAAAATGGCGATCACTCAAGGTATTGTGATCTTTTGTATTTGCAATTACTCACCATAGTTATTTCCTGTGACTCTGTGGTATGAATCTATTCTTATCTTCTATTTCTAGGTTCAATGGGATGAAACTCCATCTTTTCCAAGACCTGATAGAGTTTCACCATGGGAGATAGAACCCATTCTGGCTTCTGCACCTACAACAATGTCATCTCAACCTGTTGTTCTAAAGAATAAAAGGCCTCGACAAGCAACTGAAGTTCCAGATCTTGGTGAGGAATTACCTCATTCAATCCTTTCAAGTTCTAAATAAAGCATCAATTTCGTCCTTGAATTTGATATCACCAATCAACTTGGTTCGTAATTATGAATTAAGAAAGTTTAATTCGTAACTTTGATAACCCTGGTCGATTTAGTCTCTATGATTGGCATTATCAGTCAATTTAGTTCCCAACAAAGAGAATCTAGTCCTGAACTACAGCTTAACTCAGGAACTAAATTTGCCATTTCATAATATCAAGGACTAAACTGACTAGTGGTTTGAATTTAAAAGACTAAGTTGCTGTTTTTCATAATATATCAAGGACCAAAGTTCCAGGTGGTGCTAATTTCAGGGTCGAAATTGATGTTTCACTCCCAAGTCTTGTATTGATCAATCTTTCTTGACACTGGTATTTCACTTTCGAAGGAGACACACCATTAATTGCTCCTACTTTCTGGGATCCTGGTCTGACACAGTCAGATATTACACAACTTGGTGTTATTACCGAAAGCAAAAGGAGTGAAAGTACTGCTCACATGTGGCATCATAACAATAACAGCAGCAGCAATATATCAATGAATCAGAGAAAAGCAAGTTGGCTGTCTTCTCCTTCTCATTTATATCTTGACACAAGTGATGATAGCAAGAGTATATCAGCTTCTCCTATTTCAAAAATTCACTCGGAAAGATTGAACAATGACCATTGCCTTGACCAGGTTGATAAGGAGATCAGCAATGTAGAGCCTGCAACAGGCTGCAGATTGTTTGGGATTGACCTTATTGATCATACAAGGAGCAACTCTCTTTCTGTAGATAATGCATCTGCAGTCACATCTGAGGGCAGAACTGATGCAAACCATGAGTCTGATATCTCAAAGGCTTCTAAAGAATGGAAACAAGAACAGCTACAAGTATCGCCAAAAGAGACTCAAAACAAGCAAATTTGTAGCAGAAGTTGCACTAAGGTGGTTGACAAGTCGCATGTGTTGTTTATTTAGTGTTTTATAGTTTTGTATGAAAAATTACTGACGTAAGCCTTTTTGTTGGGTTCCAATGCCAAAAAAAGGTTCAAATGCAGGGGGTTGCAGTGGGTCGTGCTGTGGACTTGACCACATTGGATGGATATGAACAACTTGTAGATGAATTGGAGAAGATGTTCGACATAAAGGGACGGCTTCAACACAGGAACAAGTGGGAAATTGTCTTCACTGATGATGAAGGGGATATGATGCTTGTTGGTGATGATCCATGGCCGTGAGTATCTCTTTATACACAGTAATAAATAGTGCTGAGAATAGGTAATGCAGAAAATGAACAAAATAAGAAAATCATATATAAAAAAGTTGAGGGTGTAGAAGTTATTAAGAAATATGCACTTAACCGTTAAGTTTTAGAACTTAATAGGAACATGCATACATCCTTGTGAGTAAAAGAGAAGAAGATACGAGAGAGAAGTATCAGAGATGCTGGAGACGAATGGCTATTAATGAGGAAAAATGATCTGTGTTAACAACACACTCTAAAATATTCCTTCTGACACTAATATAAATTCAGAAAGAGGCTCTTTAAATAAAGTGACCTACAAAATTGCAGTTTCCAACACATTTCCATATATACCAAAGAACATGTTGAAAAGGGTGTTAGAGAAATATGGATGAGTTTTAGTTAGAATAGTGAAGAGATAAAGTGTAATAACAAATCTTTTTAAGATAAACTTTTAATTGACTGATACTTAGTAAACTTGATTCAATCTCACATGTTGTATCTTTAGTCAATGGCCAAGAATACTAACCAATTATTCATGCAACAACTTCTTTCTTACCGTTAATATAAATATCAAGTATGATGATTGATATCATTGTTATGTTCTTGTAGTGAATTCTGTAACATGGTGAGAAGAATCTTCATTTGCTCAAGCCAGGATGTGCACAAACTGAGCTCAGGGAGCAAACTACCTATCTCTTCAATGGAAGACTCTGTAATAAGCTCAGACACAGCTGAGACCTGAAACTTACATTCTTGCATGCCCTTTCTATGTTTTTGTTGGTCTTTTTTGCTTTTGCTGTAAGGTGTTAGTTTATCTTTGGCAAGGCAATTTTCATGTTACATGAGAAAAAGTGCTAATTGTAGTTTGATTTAGAGACTCTCTGCACACTAATTGGGTTCCAAAGACCAAATTCCATATTTTAATAAATTAGATGTGAGAAGGAAAATGGGACTTGGCAAATGTGGACATTCATTTAATGTGTTGTATTTGGAAGCCAAGTGTGCCCAAAATTGTCATGAATTTCCATTGCCATTTGTGTGTATTGGAATTTGAATAATGTGGTGAAATTGCTGGAATTTATGTTTTAAGGCATTGTGGTCCTCTGCTACCACCTGTTATTCTGACCAACAGGTTTGAGACTGACAAACAGGGGGACCACTAAGATGCCATATGTATCAAACTGTCCTATTTCCAAATCTTTTTTCAACTAGTTCGTATTTTTTATAAGGAAGTTAGCTAAGATAATTTTTTCAGTAATTCGTATTACTTTTTTCAAATTATTCATATTTTCTTTTCAAAGTTAATTAATCTTAATTCTTTATATTTAAAGTCAAAACAGGAGTGAGTGAGACTTTGGTATTCGTTCTGATCATATTGAAAAGAGAAATACTTTATTTCACTAATTTGTAATATTTATTACTTTTTCTAATATGTCAATTAATTTAGAATATTTTAAGAAAAAGATAATTGATACATCCTACAATATAATGAGATCTCTGATGAAAAGGTGCAAATATTGGATGGAAAAATTTCTCTTCCTTTTACAGCACATAAAAAAAGTGTAGATGGAACCCGACACAGTCCACCCCTTACAAACTGTGTTAGACTGATTGATTGTGATGGCCAATATTATATTACTGGTGTATGTCTTCAAGTTTATTTTCAATTATGAAATGTGTAGAGAACACAACTCTGGTATACATTCTAGAGGGACATAGAGAAGTGGTCCTAAAATCTTGTGAGAGAACTTGGAAGGATAAATTGTATGGTTTGGAATTGGAACATGTTAATTGTTCTGATCAATCTTCATATGATGTATATCCAAAAAAAATTAATTATTTCCTGTAACTTGAAAAAATCTATTTGTGAAGTGCATATTTGTGTCCAAACCATGGACATGTGATAGTGTCAGTTCATACAGTAATTTCTCGCTGGCAAGATTCCAATGGAACTGACAGCATTACAACTCAACCGATATATATGAGTGTCAAGATAAATATGCAATCAGTGATTAAGTCGGTTTAGAGATGGATAAAGGAAAGTGTCATGCTACTAAGACAAAACTGAAATGAAGTTTGCAAAATTTGTGGAGTAACAGCTGAGATTACAAAATTGGTTTAGAATGAAATCTAATTTCAGTGATATGGACTTGCATTAATAAGAGAGTGGAGACTCTAACATGAGTGAGTACTTCTAAACTTTATTTTCTTCTCCCATTTTCTCTTACGGCTACTTTCCTTTCTTAATCATCTTGATTTCTCATATCAGAATCCTCCATCTCTTACTGCTATTTTAGGTGTGATTTTCCCTTCAATTTGTTCTTAAGAGCATGTGTCAAATAATTTCCATACCTTATTTTCTGGTACAACTTAGTGTTTTGAGGAGGATAACAAAAAAAATTCGTAAACACAAGTATTGTTGAGTAAAATCCGTGACAGATAATCACTATCCGTAGATATTTACTATCCATGAATAACGAATAATGGATATTTTAATATCTGTTTCTAAATAGGTCGGATACGGGTAGTATACTATTCGACCTGTGATGAAAGAGATAATAATAAAATTTAATTTATATATTTTTTAATAAAATTTAATTAAGAAAAATTAAATTATATCTTATTAGGTTAAATTTAATTAAAATTATATTTATATTTATATTTAATTTAATTTATATTATATTATATATTTTTTATAATTTTATTTAAATTTTATTTTAAAATGTATAAAAAAATTTATTTTATTTTTTGCAAGTATCCGCAAATATTTGCAGGTTTTAAAATATTCGCGGATATTTTCTAAACGGATACTTGTGCAGGTAATGTGTCGAGTATCGTGCTTAACCCGATTCGTTGTCATTCCTAGTTTTGAGCGTCTATCATATGATAAGGGGCTTGCCATTGTTTTGTGCTATACACTCTTGTATTTCCCATTAGTCAAGATCTGCAATGATTACAAAAGGAAGACACTCACAACAAGAGTAAATGATTAAAGAAATAACCTTTTGTTATGACATAAAGAGATCATTTAGTACCTGAATAACATCTCCAATATTGACAACTAGAGCATTTGATATTGGAGTCATTGACACCCATCCTTGTTGGTATCGAATTTCTAATCCATTTATATCATCATCTTGCATAAGCAAGGCGATGATGCTTGTGTCAGAGTGTGGACTCAAACCAAGCACTTGCTCAGGTGTGTTACAAGGAGGGTAATAGTTCACTTGAAAGCCTTCCAATGATTCTTTATGCAATCCGAGAAAACATGCTTCTGCATCCCCATGATCTCTGACAATGAACTAAGTATTTCCTTACTAATTCATCTAACTTCACTTGTATATGCCTCTATTACCTCCCTGCATTAGTAGATGAATTTCGTCAAGTGATGAAAAGTAGTGTTTAAAGTTTTCAATCGAGAGGAGCACCTACTTGAATCCCTCTGGAGCTTTTGGCCAAAATTGAAGCTTCCTGTACTGGGTGGGGTATGTGTGTAACATCAGTGTATATCTGACCAGTCTAATGTCTTCTCCCCAAAAATTGTAAGTCTTACCATAACCATGTATCTCATCTGATGACATTGCATACTTGTTTTTCTCTTCTATTGGAAGATTGAGAAACTCAGATGTTGCATCCTTCATTTCCTCCATATGTTCCTTTTGCATTCCATGATTTACTATCTGTAAAGGTAATTGTAGTCTCAAGCATAGCATTTGATAAAAAGAAGTAAATATGTAACTTTTACTAGTATGTCAAAGTGATGCACTAATTATCTGATGAGAAATCTCAGAACACATTATTATTGTCACGTTCAGTTTTTAATAAAGGCTAAAGCAAATAATTAGAGACTTGAATGAAATCTTTAAAATTAAGAGTAATTTGGTGAAGAATGACCTAAAAGAAACCCCACTCTTTGCATGCAACGTCCAACTTCAACAACTCCTCCTTGTTTCCATTTAAGAGCAATTCTAAATCAATAATAGGGATCTCAGACGAAAGGTAAGGCATATGGTTGGCTTTCTCCAATTCTTCTTGACTGGCCAAATATTTTTCAGGAACCTGAAAAGGATTACTCCTTACCATTTCTTGAACATTATCTAATGATATAGACAGAGCAAATGAGGGTGATTCCTCAACTTCAGTTGGTAAATCTTCATGTGCATTCAAACTCATCTTTGTTCTGCTAAGATTTTTAGTGTGTTTCCAATGCATATATATTTGCTTTTATAAGCAAAGAATTTTCTTTACGGGGATTAGCATTTTCAACGCATGTTTGGTGGGGATTAGTTTATTATAAACCTTTCTATAATTGAGTTTGTTTATCTCTAATGGATATTTACTTATAAAAGCAACACCCTTTTCCATTGGTGGGATTAGTTAACTTCAAATTCGTACAAAGTTAAACAATTTGTTTGATTCCAACATGGTCTGAGTTATCCATATTGTTCACCAACTCTTCTGTCTCAATGATGAAAAGAGAGAGGGAGACATATATATATATATATATATATATATATAACACTTCTTCTTCACATAATATATGTCAGCCCTATAGTAGGTGCCAAATGTTCTCACAGAGCCGAATATATTATATAAAGATCTATGTTCCACACGCTCATAGTTCCAACTTTGCACTCTCAAATCGATATGTTCAAGTACTCATCCTTTCCTAACCAAATGAGGATTGTGTCTATAAAAGATACTTTGACACTCAAGTCAGCCTAATGCATCAAATAGTAATAAATGCGGTAATAAATGTACCTTGTAGGATGTGTATTTATACTTATGTTCATGGATCTTATCTATTGATTTCGTTGTAATCCTTTCATCTTAGTTTAATCATAATTTATCAATATCAACATTATGTCCAGTATGATTTTGTTATGGCCACATACGTTTAGGCTTATTCATGTAATCGATATGTACTCAAATAGACACAATGACTATACCGACATGCTTGATGGTGTTTTCAAACATATATAGTACATGTTACTTTCAATAAATTTTGAAACAAAAACAACTTACAAGTTGTTTCACAAGAGGCAATAGCTTAAACATTTCATAGATACTATTATGCATGCCTCTAATAACACAATAATTTTTGTATAATTTTGTGCATCACTTTCACTGAAAAATCCAATACTCTTTGTTTCATTTGTAATTTATAATAAAGCAACTTTTTTCTAATAACCGACAATCCAACTACAGAAAAAGAACAAAAAAATAGTCCACATTCAAGAACAAATTTTTATACCATAAGGTGAGCTCAACTGCTCAAATCACAATGCAATTTGACCTAGTTAAAGGATCACAGGATAGTCATCTTATTAATAAATCATGTTAAGGACTACACAAATTCTTTAAATTAGTTTCTGAACATTAAAAAACCAATCTAGTGGATGATTCACAGTCTATGACATCATGTGTTGAAGATTAAGAAAATAACTCTGCACATTTTTGAAAATCTTAGCACCTGCTGAAGACGAAAACCCAAATTTGAACGAAAGGCGAAAATGAATTTTATTTGGAAACAATGAAAATGCGAGAGAAATTATAATAAAATAGTAAAGTGTAGTAGCAACATAATTCAAACCACACCTACCAAACAAATATCAATTCTATAATAAGTTTAGAAAAGGTGAGACCACATGCTAAAACTAGTTTGATAAGTGTGATCTCAGCCACAATCTTTCACATGAATTTGGTAGACCATGTTGGAGTGAGACATCAGAAAACAACTTCGATTATAATGTAAGTTGGGGGAATGAGAGAGGTTTTTCAGATGATGATTGAAAATCTGAAGAACTAGTTAGTGGACCAGAAAGTGATGAAGAACATAAAGATATATAGGGTTATGGAAAGTTTGGAACATTTTGTATGATAAAAAGTATGCTTGATTTTAAATGGGAAGTTGAGACGTATTTTCCTAAAAGGCAAGACCTTTTAGAAGCCATAAAAAGCTATACATTGCAAAATGACAGAAATATTAAATTCGTAAAAAATGATAAGAGAAGATTGAGGCTTAAATGTGTGGGTGCAAAAGAAAAATACACGTGGACGACATATTGTGCTTATATGAAGGAAGTCAATACATGGCAGCTAAGGACTATTGTAGACAACCATACATGGAACAGAGAGTTCAACCTTCGAGTGATTGAGTAAGAAGTTAAAGAAAACAGTGAGAAAAAAAATCCAAAAGTGAAAGGTATGAAAATTCGTAAAAAATTAGTAGAAAAGGGAACATTTGTGTGTTATAGGGCCAAAGCAATTGATTCATACCAGATTGATGGGTCCTTCAAAGCACAATATAAAATGATATATGATTATGCCTATAAACTGTTGGCAAGAAATCCAGGATCAACAATAACAGTAAAGGTTGAGGACAATGAGGGTGAAGTAATTTTTAAGAGGTTTTACGCACGTTTGAAGGGCTGCAAAGACAATTTTGTGTCATGCAGGCCAATAATTGGATTTGATGGAGATTTCTTGAAAGGGAAGTATGGTTGAGAGTTGTTAACAAATGTTGGACGAGATGTCAATGACCAAATGTTGCTTATTGCATATGTTATGATTGAAGTAGAGAACAAGAATTCATGGAGCTATTGATTGATGACCTTGGTAGGACTCCAGTATGTTCATTATTTACTTTTATATCAGACAACAAAAGGTAATAGCCATCTATAATTTGTAATTTTTGTATATTATTAATGTGTTCATTAATACTATGAAAGATGACCTTGAGAACATAGAGCTCAACCTTCATTATATAGAGTTCAACCTTCATTATGTAGACCTTGCACTTTATTCAATTAAAACCAAAGGGCCTACTTCCAGCTATACAAGAATTGCTATCTGGAGTTGACTAAAGATTTTGTGTAAGGCACTTGTATACCAACTTTAGAAAGAAATATCCTGGAAAAAATCTTAAAGCGTCTAATGTGGAGGGCAGCTACATCGACACATCCACAAACTTGGGAGATGGAGATGAGAAAGATAAATGAGTTGAACCATGAGGCTTTTAAGCATTTGATATTTATTCCTCCAAGTTTTGTATGTATAACTTAACAATAATTTATGTTTTCATTAATGTTAATATTTCTTTACATGATCTCCTCCAGATATTGGTAGAGATCAAGGTTCACTCACATGTTAATTTATGTGAGGCCTTCAATAGTGTACTAGTTCACACCAGGAGTAAACCCATTATACCATGTTGCAAGACATATGGGTTTACATAATGCAAAGATGGGCAACAAATAGATTAAAGATACAATCATTTTAAGGATCCATTTATCCCAAAATCCATACTAGATTTCAAAAGGAGTCACAGTTAATCAAATATTGGATTCTTAGGTAAACTTCATTTATTACTTGTGAATTATGTTAAATTTGTTTTTTGGTTCATTATTATTGTTTTTTCTCTTCACAACTCGTCAGTGAACAAAATATTTGAAGTTCGTCATGTGTCATACAGTGGAGATAAGTTTGTCATCAATATAAACAATTTTCATGCACATGTAGGAAATGAAGTATCAGTAAAATTTCATGTTGTCATTCCTTGACTGCAATGAAGTTTCTCAATATAAATGGAGAATTATACACTCAATATAGAAATCCAACAGAAACATCTAGCTTATAAAATAAGTTCATCATCTCTACATTTCAACACTTCTGCTGTGTGTTTTTCATAGGGCCATTGATAGTTGAATCACTCTCTTGTGTCTACTCATTCTTATTTGAGTCAAGTTTTTTCTTGCAAACTTGATTCAACATGGCAAAGAGGATTCATCCTTTCTCGGGAAAGAATTATCCTAAAAAACTTACATATTGATATATCCGTATGTAACTTATTTACGACCATTTTACATATGAATTTTTGTCTGTATGTAATTTGTATGTAACGCTACATTACATATGGATTTTTGGTCTTATATATAGACTTTAACCGTATGTAATTGCGTTTTTTCTTTTAGTTTGTGACTTGTTTTATAGCTGCATTTTGGAGTTTGATATTTAGATACGATCTCGGTATATTAGGTACATGTAACAAATTTTATGCAACTTTGTTTTGTTGATAATATATATCTCTATGTAAAAGTGAATTTTTTCTCTTTTGTAAAATCCCTCTCATCTATTGTATGAAATATACATGTTTTTCTTTCTTTCACCCATTCGATCTCTTCATTTGTGATCAATGGCTAAATTCTCTCATTTGTGATCAATGACTAAATTCTCTCATTTGTGATCAATGGCTAAATTCTCTCTCGTTGCTCAAACTTGTACATTCACGTATCCTCAAAATCATATCAGACTTGAGATGGTTGGTATAAGAATTTTTTAATTGAAGAGTTTCATTTTAATTGGTTGATTATAAAAATGAAATTTTCAATCAAATTTAATTTTATAAAATTAAAATATTTAATATAAAATAATCTTTTATATAGAAACAATAAGTAAATATTAATCATTTATGTAGGAGTTTAATATAAATTTAATAAATAATTTTTTATTGAAATAAATTTTTTAAACGAGTTTAGTATTATTTTAAAAACTAAATTTTAAATCTAATTTAATTTCATAATTAATTTATAAAATAAGACTTTTTTATAGGTGTAAATTCGTATTATTTCTAATTAATATAAAATCTATAACAACTGCTGCTCCTTCACAGATTTTCCATAACTTTTATAACTGAACCTTTTAACTCGTTCTTCTTCTTTTTTTCTGTAAAAAGAAAAATAATCTGAGTACGATTATGTATAGTCTGAGACCATGAAAAAAAAAACCTCATGTTTGGTGAGGCTGGAAGTGACAGCATTAAGACTCAATTTGTTTGAAAGGAAAGTACTATCCTTGTAAGGAAAAGCTAAGATGAGAATTTAAGCTTTGTGGAATTTGATAGAATAAGAGTGACAAGACTTGCATTAAGAGAGCACAGACTCAACTCTCATTCATGTATTTATAAATTATTATTTTCTTATAATATTTTATTTATATTTATTATTATTAGTATTATAATATCATATTTTATTATATATGCAAAGCAGTTCTCAGACAATGTTCATGGAAATGTTTGATGTCAAGGAATATTTGTTCCCACTTATTACAATACAAACACAATTCGTAAATCGAGAAATTGGACTTAGGTGTAAGTTTTGTTTTGTTTTGTTTTGTTAGTTGTTTCCATTCCTGGTATCAGAATGCTCTAACATTGCCACATCAATGTGTGTTTTTCCCTCCATTTTCCTCTTCATAGATTGTCTCAAATAATCTCCATACCTCACTTTCTGGTACAACTTGGGGTTTTGAGCATCTATCATATGATCAAGGGGCTCAACTTCCGCATCATCCTCTGGGCACACAAACAATGCATAAGAAATCCTTTTCTTGTTCTTGTTTGTCACTGCTCTGTGCTCTACACTCTTGTATCTCCCATTAGTCAAGATCTGCAATGATTGCAGAAGGAAAACACTCACAAGAGTAAACGATTAAAGAACTAACCTTTTGTTTATAACATAAAGAGATAATTTAGTACCTGAATAACATCTCCAACATTGACAACTAGAGCATCTGATATTGGAGTCACTGGCACCCATCCTCCTTTGTGTCGAATTTCTAACCCATTTATATCATCATCTTGCATAAGCAAGGTGATGGTGCTTGTGTCAGAGTGTGGACTCAAACCAAGCACTTGCTCAGGTGTGTTACAAGGAGGGTAATAGTTCACTCGAAAACCTTCCAATGATTCTTTATGCAGTCCGAGAAAAACATGCTTCTGCGTCTCCATGATCTCTGACAATGAACTTAGTATTTCCTTACTAACTCGTCTAACTTCACTTGTATATGCCTCTATTACATCCCTGCATTAGTAGATGAATTTCGTCAAGTGATAAAAAGTAGTGTACATAGTTTCCAAACGAGAGGAGCACCTACTTGAATCCCTCTGGAGTTTTTGGCCAAAGTCGAAGTTTCCTGTATCGGGTGGGACATGTGACTAACATCAATGCATCTGACCAGTCTAGTATCTGCTCCTCGGACACCACATAAGCCTGCCCATAACCTTGAATATCGTTTGATTCCATTGCATACTTTTTCTTCTCTTCTATTGGAAGTTCAAAAAACTCAGCTGCTACATCCTTCATTTTCTGCACCAGCTCTTTCTTAACACCATGATTTACTATCTGCAACCAAAAGTAATTGCAATCTCAAGCAGCATTTCATGAAAACCAAACAAACTTCTTCTCATCAATATTCCAAACATTTTAGCTATTACGAAAGGACACATCCAGATTCCTTAGGAAGTTCACACATTCACAGAGTTAGTTGGATGAAGATCAGATCGTTTATACTTATCTAGGTAAATTCGACTTTAAATACACATTTAAATTAATAAGTGCACACAATGGTCTGTATTTATAAATATGTATATGTTCGTACCACACATGATAGTCTCATTATTTAAGAATTGAGGTTTAAGATAGTTTAAATACTCTTTCTTTTTTATATCTTTTAAAAGCCAAAACCGAAGGCTCTAAAGTGACAAACTTGATTTAAGTTTCATTCTTATTTGAAAGATTGATAGTAAATGTCATTCTTATTTGAAGGATGATAAACTTGATTTAAATTTTTGTCCCAAAATTTTTTTTCATAAATCTATATGATTAATCCTATTAAGTAGTTTAAAGGTATTGGAATTATAAGGTCAAATGATCATCATGGAAATGGTAACATACTAAGTTTGTAAAATTTTCATATTTTCTTCTCATCTTGTTCATTTCTCCTTAGTATAGAATTCAAACTCAAACTAGAGATTTTAAAAATATTATCTCATGAATTGGTTATACTGAAGTTTAAGTTGTCTAAATGAAGATGCATGAATGGTTTTACTATGTCTCTAAAAGTTACAGTGATTGTAGTATACTCTGAACAAGTGGCACTATTGTTAAAAAAAATATATGTAGAAGTGCTCTTTGTCTTTGTGTAAGTTCCCTTTGTGCATATTTGTAAGTAATTGACAGTAGTGTTGATAAGAAATTACCTGAAAGAAACCCCACTCTTTGCATGCTACATCCAATTTCAATAACTCATCCTTGTTCCCACATGAGAGCAGTGCTAAGTGAATGACAGGTACCTCAGATGAAAGGTGAGGCATGTGATTGACTTTTTCCAGTTCTTCATTACTCCTCACATATCTTTGAGGAACCTGCAGGGGATTATTCCTTACAATTTCTTGAACATTAGGGACTGGTATAGATGGAGCAAAAGTGGGCACTTCCTCCATTTCAGTCACCAACTCTTCAACATCTACATTCAGACTCATCTTTCTTCTGCTAAGATTGTTTCCTCTGAGATTTGACTTTGTTTGAAAGGGACATTTACCATTGTAAGCAAAGTCTTGGAGATTAGTTTATTGTCACCTTGTCTTTGTTTTTCATGTATTGCACGTTCTGTTCGGAGGATCCAAAGCAAAAAATAATTGCTTAGTTTATCATACAAGGGAACGATCCCATTGTCTTTAAGTATTATTATTCACAAATCTTACTCTATTTAAGTTTTTTTCCAATATTATTATTTAACGATCTCAATGAACCTGTCCAATATATACATATATATTGGATCTCTAAACTGAGTCAAATTTTAAAAACATTGGCTACCAACTATTCCCAATCCCAATTTATTGAAATATATTAAACTATGAATATGGCAAAGCGTCATTATCACTAAAGCAAAAATGTGAAATGTTATTCTATGTTCTCTGCTTTTCAATCCATCCTACTTTAGAGAATGTTCTCATGATGAAGAACAATTCTTGTTTTCCAACATGGAACAACCTAGGACATATCTAATACCAAATATAGCCTAAAAGAAGATGGTAGTATATGATGAAGATCTTCTTTTCCTTCTTTCCTAATTTTAAATCATCTAAAAATCTCAGTAAATCAATGAGGGAATCCTCATTTTGACGTATCTCTTATTGGAGAAGAATGTAAAGTGATAATAACAAGATGAAAGCCCTGCATAGATGAGGCTAATGGAATAACCAAATGCAAAGTAATGATTCCACATGACTCATACCAAAAGTTTTGCATCCTATAAAGAGGAGAAAATGTTGAATAAATTTTTTCTCTCTCTTGCTTGAGACGTGTCTTAAAAGATAAAGTCGTGAGGACTAAATTTTGCACTCGTATCGAAGAGATATACTATTTTTTGGTGTATCAAATTGTACATGACCCAGCATGGTAAGATTCTTGGTGTACAAAACCTGCTAGAATTCTAATAAGCAAAAGCTTCTATTCATTGAATTTCCATCTTTCTTAATGAAACTTTCATGGAAGCAAATGGTGGTAACAGTAAGATAAAAAAATGGAACATTTTGGTATATTATTGTCCGTAATTTTTATTGCAGATGATGCTGCTCAGATTTTCTTTCCCCTTTTTTCTGGTTCCAAGAGGTTGGTCACATGATTCCAATATTTGGTCCCTTGTAATAATGTGAGTATAGAATGTGCAGTTTACAGGTTATTATTCCCAAGTTAACTTCATACAAGGCAAAGCACTATCAACGGTAAGAGCAAAAATGTGAAATATTGTTTTTATCAATCTACCCTTTTTTTCAACTACCTTGATGGCAAAGAACAATGACTATTAAGACTCTAAAAAAGAGATAACTATGACAATTGAAGATTAAAAACAGAACTAAAACATTCAGAAAACAGTTCTTCACAGATAACTGATGATCTTTGCAATTCTCCAACAGCAGCTTCAACTTCAGTTTTGTCATCATGAATCCCTTTACAGTGGAGGAGGGCAGAAGGTGATAACATATCTTGGAGCCCTGCATCTGTTAAGGCTGCTAGAGTCATCATATGCATAACTATAAGCCTTAGGACATATAGCCTTAAAGAGATGAGCAAAAAGAGTAGGCTTGCAAGTTTTTGGGTCAGAATAATTCCCTGTGCAGCAATATTTAGCTGATTGCATAGCCAAGCATGCACTTTTACACCCCACAACTCTGCCATTTCTCTTCACCTCAAGTGCTGATGGACAGCAAATATTCAAATCCACTTCACAAGATGCCACTCCACACCCAACTCCACCCCCAATGGGCTTCATGGAAACTGGCAAATTGAAGCCATCCACCAAACTCACATCATAGAAGTGCAAAGGGGAGGAGGAGGATCCAAGGGTCATTTCCACCACTGTTGCAGGTGGCAACCCTCCTTTCCCTCTACAATGCAGCTTCCCATTGCAGTCACCAGTGACACAGTGCCCATTTCCATCACTGTCAAAGCTACAACCTTGCCTACCCCAAATTCTCCCTGACCACTTTTCTGGTACGTCAAGCACAATTTCTTCCCCACTCCCAAGATGCATCCCACCATCTTTTGGACTTTGCTGCCCTGCACCGCCAAGTATCCCTGGCCACACACTTTCCCCACAGTTGTTCACTACAATAAGTTGAGCACCATCTGCTACAAACAACATAAGACAAATAATGCATACAAAGGTTTCAGTTACAAATCGAAAAGAAACAGTGTTATTACCTGTGAGTATGATGTACCAAAATGCAACCAGAGAGACGAAAATGAAGGAGATTTTCGCCATTGTTTGAGCTCAATGAATGAATAGCAACACAACAACAGAAAAGTTTATGCAACCTATATATGCGTGAGTGACAATGCGTGTGAGGCTTCCAGGTTCCAAATATTTCGCTCTCAAGTATAGATCGTGCCAAGTGCTATCTTTTTATACAAAAACAAAACGGTTTTGCAACTTCCCACTGTCACCCTCGTTAGGCTTTTGCCTTTATTTTCTCTAATTACTTTCTACTTTCTCTTTCATAACAAAGGAGCATATATGCATTGCTTCCAGCTGGAGATTTCTTTTTTACGTAACTGTGATATTAAAATGGTTAAAATATTGCTATTTAAATACTGTTTAGCGATTTTTGGGTGGATGAGGTTGCTGCTAATTTGGCAACTTGTAGCATCTTTGGGGTGAGAAAAATAAAGCAAGAAAGGAAAAACACTACAACATGTGAGATGAAGTTATGAACTTTAATTGCATTAGAGAATGTTTACATCTTAAACTTCAATGAGATGGCATTCTTTTCCATAAGGGGCATTATAGAAGGGATCGTGATATTCCAACAACGCAATTTTGACAAAAAATTGACAACGTTACGTGTCAAAAGGCTATTGGAATATTTAAAATATTTTTTTTTTTCGTTAAAGTTGACAGTGAATTTGGCTTCCGAAAATGTTCCTCTCATTTTTGTTTTCATTCTTCTCCACTGTTGCATTTTGGTTTTCATTTTGTGTGTGTTTTCTCTCCTTTCTCTCTTTCTCTCTCACGAAGGAAGCTTCATCTTCTCCGGCGAGACTCCGGTGAAGCAATTGAAAGCTCCGGTAACAAGGTATTTTCTTTTTCCTTTCCATTTTCCGTTTCCCATTTTCCATTTCCCCTTTTTTCCTTTTCCCTTACTCCATTTTCATCCTCTCTTTGACCTCTGTCATCGTTCCCTCTCCTTTCTCTCTCCAAGCTTTCTCCTTTCTCTCTTCAAGCTTTCTCCTTTCTCTCTTAAAGCTCACTCCTCTCTCTTCAAGCCTTCTCCTTTCTCTCTTCAAGCTCTCTCCTTTCTCCCTTCAAGCTTTCTTTTTTCTCTTTCGTTTCTATTTATTTTAGCTTCATCTTCTTCGGCGAGGCAACCCAGCGAGAAACATGGTCTCCTTTATATTGATTTTGTTGTGGGAAATGGAAAACTCCGATGACTTCGGTGATGAAAGCAAGATATCTCCACTATTCCTTTTCCCCTTTCGGGTTTTCCCTTTCCCCTTTTCCACTTCCTCTTTCCCATTTTCCATTTAGCCTTTCCCCTTTCCTCTTTTCCAATTTGTGTTTCTTGTTTTGTTAATTATTTTTTGGATTGTTCTAACATGAATTTTTTTTATGCAGTTGTGTGTGCAACATTCTTTCAAAACCAAGTTTGTTGATGTTTTGAATGGAAGATTGACTCATGAGGAGAGGAATGTCTACTTGATAACATTATGGAATGTCCACTTTCCAATCATGCTGACGTTAATATTTTAAAAAATTATTGTAATAGATTGTATTGAACATTTACAATTCACAACATATTTTTTCAATGTTAATATTCATGGATTGAACCAAAATATGTTCTCATCATAGAATGTTAATGGATTTGATACACATCACCATTAAACTCACTCAACCATCTCAAAAATTGGAAAAAAGTCACCAAAAACACAGGCAAAACCATCATGGGGAGTCCAGTTGAACTACCTTGGTTTAAACACCTATAAAAGCCCCTGTCAATCAATTTGACAAAAATAGAAAAAAATCACCCATAGGGATAGAAAAATGACCTTGGGGAGTGTTGTTCATCCAGATGGGGAGTACAGTTGAAGTTTCTGTACAAATGACAATTTTTTCTCTGGTAATCGATTACAGGGGTCTTGTAATCGATTACCAGAGAAAAAATGTTATTTGTACAGAAACTTCAACTGTACTCCCCACCTGGATGAACAGTACTCCCCATGCTCTAAGAGGGAAAGATATACGTATAAGATAACATGCTGTCAACTTTGACCTTTGTTGACAATTTTAATCATAAATTTTTCCACAGACCTCCAAATGATGTGATTCTTTTTTTATTAGATAATAGACTCAAAAAATTTTCCAATGACTACTAATTTATAATTTTTGGACATCTGAGTAGGTGCAGTTAATTCCTTAAAGTTAACATTTTATATATTTCTACCACCTCTGACTTTTGCTGGTTGTTTTCCTCAAAACTTTCTCCACCAAACTCCAAATGAGTTGATTCTTGTTTTGTTGGAAAGCTCTTTGAGTCTAGATTCTAACAAAACAAGAATCAAGTCATTTGGAGTTCGGTGGAGAAATTTAAGAACAAAACAAGTAACAAAGGTCAGAAAAACAGAGTTGGGGAGCAGTGTTCATCTAGCTCGGGAGTACAGTTGAAGTTTATGTACAAATTACCCTTTTTCCTCTGGTAATCGATTACAAGACCCCTGTAATCGATTACCAAAGGAAAATGGGTATTTTGTACAGAAACTTCAACTGTACTCCCTAGCTAGATGAACATTACTCCCCATTCTCTATTTTTGTTGAATTTTTCATTTTTTGAGATGAGTGAGTGAGTTAAATGTTGTTGGGTGTGCTCCCTGCACCAATAATGAGGTTAGGTCATTGATTTCTTCAAAAAAAATGTCCATTTAGGTGGTTTTCTCCAACTGAGGTGAGGTGCATGATCATTGTTTGTTCGTCATCATTGACACAGGACTGATGTTGTTGTAATCGATTACAGGGAGATGGTAATCGATTACCAGTGGAAAAATCCCCTTTTGTACCAAAACTTGAGGAGTGCTACCCAGACATGGCCGAAGCACTCCCCAACAGTCCTGACGACTGTGTTTTCAAGGTTTTGTGGATTGATCCCCCTGTTGGTGATGGTTTAAGGCGTTCACAACAAGCAATTTCAACTTTGGTGAGTCCTATGTAGATGGAAGACCCACGAAGGGTGTTTATAAGTTGAGAGGTAAGGTTCTGCACCATTGACAAAGGAATGATGCACTTGTAATCGATTACAGGCCCTGTAATCGATTACCAGTGGAAAAATCCCCTTTTGTACCAAAAGTTAAGGAGTGCTACCTAGACATGGCTGAAGCACTCCCCAGTAGTCCTGACGACTGTGTTTTCAAGTTTTTATGGATTGATCCCCCTGTTGGCCATGGTTTAAGGTGTCCATAACAAGCAATTTCGAGTTTGGTGAGTCCTATGTGGATGGAAGACCCACGAAGGTTGTTTATAGGTTGAGAAGTGACGTTCTGCACCATTGTTTATAGGTTGTTTATACGAAAAAACAATACCTTTGGAGAAATGATGCCAACAAAACCACTCGCTAACCAAAGAGGAAGGAACAATGCACCTAAGCGACGAAGGAACAACGGTGCCAGCGGAAAAACGAGAGCTTTGGAGAAATGGCGCACAGAAAGCACTTCAATGGCGTAGAGAGAGAGAGAGACGACTTCCTCCAAAGACACTGGTGGACCCAAGCGACGGACGAACAACGGTGGACAGAGACACCACTGCAATGACGGAGAGAGTTTCAAAGGAAGGAACTTCAATGATGGAGATAGAGTTTTGAAGGATCTTTCGGTGAAGGGGGAGAGAAAGTTTCGAAAAGGGGGAGAGAGAGTTTCGAAAAGGAGGAAAGAGACTTTCGCAGGGTTTCTGAAAAGCGCCAAAAAGTTTCTGAAAATTATTCCAAAAATGCCCTCCAAAACAAAATGAATCTTTAAACAAAATTTAATAAAAACAACCAATGACAGTGAAACACGTGTTGTTGTCAAATTGTTGTCAAAAATCTGTTGTTGAAGAAACGTTTTCCTTATAGAAGTACAGGAATGTCTGTAGGATTTTTGCTTTATAACATCAGCATTATCTGCTTCTATGTTAAACTGGAAAAAGATCAATATTTTTTTCAAAGTTGGTTCACAGAAGTAATTATGCCTTATACTTTGTTCAGTCTTGTTGCTTAAGATTTATTTTATTCTTAAACACATATTAAGTATAATTTAACACAATTTGGGTTGCTTCCTGTGACCAACTTGAGATTTAAGATTGCCAAGTGTGTGAGGATTTCGATACAATTAATTTTTGTAAAAAATAAATGCAAAAATATATTCAATTCAAAAATTACATAAAATTGCTTCAATTCATAACAGTTTTGGATTCAAAGTTAAACTTTCTTATGTTGATATATAATAATAACAATAACAATCTTAGTTATATATAAAGAGGATTATATATTTTATGTCCAGAATTATTATTTCTATTTTACACTTTACAATATGATTATTTATTTATCTTTGAATGATTAACAGTTATTTTAATATATATTTTATAAAACGTTTTCCGCAGTTACTTTTTTTTTCATCTATGTTATCATTTTATTTTTTTCTTCATTCATTTTAAGAATTTTTGTTCTTCGTCATATTTGTGGTGTTCATTCCTCACATTAAAAAACTTACTTATATTTCTTTTAATTTCATATTATCATAAAATTACTAAAATTATTATTTTATAATATAATATATTATAGATATTTAAAAAATTATATACACTATGTTATGTATGCTAGTTATAATAATAACAATAATTAACAATGTTACTGTTTGTTATTATCATACAAAAAACATATGTTTTCGGTAGTATTTTATATCTTAAATTATTATCAATTTATTATGAGAATGAAGAATTTTAGATTAAACTCTCTATTTTAAAAAGTATTTGTGATGTTGGGAGAATTAGATAAAGAATTTGTAAAAGCATTCATTTCTTGTACTTCTTATCTTCATGCGACTACCATTCTTTTTCCTGAATAGGCATAAAAGATTTTGGCCAATGATTTTAATTGACGCCATGAAAAAAAAATGTTTAATATGTAAATTTAAACTATCCCGTTTACTAATTTTTCTTGATTTAGAGGTTAATAACTCTTACACTTTTACTATTTTTCTTGATTTAGTGGTTAATAACTCTTATATTCTTAAATGTAAATATTTTTTTAAAGAACCTTTTGTTTCGTTTAGTAAAGCCGTGTGATTTTTGTTATATCTCGTATTTTTCAAAAATTCATTTTCTATGCATAAGACATATTTTGGGTAGAAGAATAATTGAATGGCTCATGTCCTAAAAGCTTATTGAAATTTTGAGGTATTTTAAATATTTTGGATTTTGAATAACAACGGTGTTTACGTTGCGTTTGTACCTATTTAATTTAAAATATTGGGATCTGGATATACTTTAAGATCTCAAATTATATTTTTAAAGATAATGTATTAATTGATTGTCTGGAGAAAGATTTTATGTGAACAGAAATTATTTACAATTGTTACATGTTATTTATCCATGAGTCTAATAAATTTATAATACATATTCATCTTATACAAATTTCATAGGAATTTCATAAAGTATAGCTAATGTCAAATTTATATGTTTTACAAATACATATTCATCTCATACATGAAGAATATCAAATTTATTTGTTTATACCTCAAAATAGGATCACACTCGTGAGTCAATCTGACTCACCACGGGTTTGAGCCAGGTTGAGTTGGAAAATAATATTAAAATTTTGATGCGAGTCAATTTTGACCTGGCTCGCTAAGAACCTGATTCACCTGGGTTGAACTCGTGGTGAGCCAAGTTGGCTCACCAACCCACCTATTTTGTTTATTGAAATCAAATTAATTAAATTAAGGATTAAATATGTTTTTAGTCCCTAAACTATTGGTCGTTTCTAGTTTTCGTCCCTCTTTCAAAATAAGGTACAATTTGGTCTTCATTCTTTTCTAAACGTTCGTTTTAGTCCTTAAAAACTAACACCATTAAAAATTTAGTCCTCATTTAGTCAACAAAACGAGGACTAAAACCAAAGTTTCGAGAACTAAAACGAACATTTCGAAAAGAATGAGGACCAAATTGTACATTATTTTGAAAGAGGGACGAAAACCAGAAACGACCAATAGTTTAGGGACTAAAAACATATTTAACCCATAAATTAATTATTCAAATTTTATTTCTTTTTTATTGAAATCAAATTAATTATTTAAAACGCACAACATTTACTTGCAATAGAGCTTTTCGTGCTACGTTGTGTTGTTGTCTATCCAAAAGTTCCCCTCTACTATATATTTTTGTTAACGGTTATATGTAGTTTCTTGGTCAAACAGTTGTGTATGTCTCATTAAACTAAATTGACAAAATTTTATGTTTGATAGCTTAGAATATATAATAATAGAGTTCTTTTGTTTCATTTTCTTTTAAATCAATTGGTGCAATTATTATTGTTTCAATTTGATCGATCAAAGTAACATGTTATAAGAATCTCAAAGAAAGAGGGTGAAAAAAGTTAAATGAGCCAATGAGCCAACTCGTTTAACCCACCAACCCGTGATGGGTCGGGTTGGGTTCGCTCACTAAGTGGCAACCCGTGGTGGGTCGGGTTGGGTCGAGCCGGGTTACCCGTTTTGACAGTTCTAGATTTAAGCACTTCATTCACACAAGTTTAATGAACTTTTGGTGAATTAGACTTTCTTAGCTTAGAAATACATAATGATTGTATTTAGAGGAGTTACTCGAATTTTGATTTTTTTTATTACAATAAACAAAATTAAAGACGACTAATTTGTTGAGCAAAAAAAAAATTGGAGTTAAGTGAATTAAGGGCAAAAATATAAGTTGAAAATCTTATCTTCAAAGTTGAGCTAATGAAAAATGTGTTGAGCATAAGAAGAAATTGCTAAAAGAAGGAAACATGCACTTAAGTGAGCTCTAGAGAGTTAACCAAACTCAAAAGAAGCTCAACATCGAAATAAATCCTTCAAATGACTAAAACATCTCTTGAGGTTATTATAGAGAGGTTAAGCACAAAGGAAATTCTACACATGAGAAAATGTCATCTATTGAGTGAAGCAATTAGACGTTGAATGCAAACTTCCAATAAAAATAAAGTAGTTTAGTGTTATAGTGGTGCAGCGAAATGGTTAGCGTGAACAACAAACCAAGAGGGTGTGAATTGATTTTTAATTGGAAATCATGTCTTTAAATATTTTATCTTGTAATTTAATTTCCTTAATGATAAATTAAAACAAATAAAAGAGTAAGAATGAAAGAAAATTGCACAGGTGATTTTATACTGGTTCAGATCACAAAGATCTTACATCTAGTTGTTAATATCAAATGAGAATTAACAAACCAACAAATTGTTACAATCACAAAGAAAATAAACAAGTTTAAGGTTAAAACACTTATCTTGTTACTCCAAGAGATGAAACTCACTTCTCCTGAAACACATAAGGGATGAACACCCCCTTCGAATCCTTCACGAAGAATGACCACCTCCTTTGAATCTTCACAAAGGATGGCAAACTTTAACTCAGCAACAATAACAACACTCAATCACAACTCTAGTGAAAGTTCTCGCTCTATGCCAACACCAAGTTCTCAAAGCCACAAGCACAGGGGTTACACAAACTCTAGAACACACTTATCACAGCACACAACAAAATAGATAACTTTTTTGAAATTCTATGTATTTTGTATTTTAGAATGAGAGTCTCAATCCAATATATAGATATCTCACTCAAGGATACTTTCAAAAGTTCAGTTTCAGTTATTTAACATGTGATAATCGATTATCCAAATGAGGTAATCGATTATGCATTTAATATATGTACAACGGACAAAAACATGCTTGAAAATTTTCATAATTGCTCGTGATAATCAATTATGGTAAGTTATAATTGATTATGGATAATCGATTATCATAAGTTGGTAATCGATTATTCCAAGGTAAAATAAGTTTTTAGAAAACTTTTAAGCACACAATACATGTAATCAAGGATAAATAATACCCTATATATAAAACTATTGAATTACAAAAGCTTTAACATAAGACAAGTCTTCATGAAGGTCTTCTTGCAACATGAGCACCTGAGACTTGACTTTGAGACATTATCAAAACTTCTAAGCTTCATCTTTATCCTAACATTTAGTTCTCTAAATAGAGACTTAGGAGAAGAATAATAGGTTGAATTAGATAAGAAGCTCTGTATTGTAAACATTTTGTTGTTTGTTGTTGTTGGATTCATTTTGATATCCTACTCATCATGAGTGCTAAGTTCATTACAAAAGAAAAATGTTATTTAGTGGAGGTTATTTTGCAAAAGTTATAAAAAAACCTCTATAAATTGACATGATTTAGGATGATTTTGTTAGACTGTTTAAATGACAATAATAGTGGGGTTTTAATTCTTTTCTGAAGAAGTTTATAACCTCTTTGAATTATATTTTCTTTTCCTTCCCACACTTGTTTATATCTTTTCCCTCTCAAACTTTTACACTTAAACTTTTTTCCCAATTCCAAAATCATCTATACCTGAGCAATATCCCCAAAATTTTTGACCCTCCATTGTCCCTCCCAAATTTCCCATTCCCTTCCTCCCTCTCAAAATTTCGCACTCCCTTCCTTTTTTTCAAAAGTTCGCACTCCCTTCATCCATCTTGAAATTTCTTAGTTCTTCACGTCATCTCAGTCCCTTTCTTCCTTTTTATCCTTCTTCCATTTCCTCTTCCCATTTCCTTCTTTCATTTCCCATTCTGATTCCCTTTCTTCTATCTACCCTTCAGATTCTCAGCCGCAAAGCCACCTAGTGATAATAAAGTTGCAGCGGTGGTTGTGTGGACCAACGAAGTCAATAGCAGATGGCGGAGCTCTCACCTATAATGTCACAATCCACCATAAGAAGAGAGGAATCATTCACGAGTGGTTTGTATCTGGGGTACCATCTTTCTAAAACCTAATTTATCCTATGCTTTGTTTGATATTTTCTTTTGCTTTCCTCATTCGATGTTCAAAATTTGAAGCCCTAAAACACATATGGTTGTGTCTCTAAAAGTGTTGTTCGGTGTTCATATGTTCGTGTGACTGCATAGTTGGATTCATTGGTCAATATCTCAAACAAACAAATACCTCTATTAAGCTAGACTCAAATCAATAATTTTCAGCTACATACCATATTAACTTACCAGGAGCATCAGTGGAAAAAATTTGTGGCTAGACAATGCAATTTCCAATTTAGTTGTACCTGCATTATTATATCGATGTATAGTTATGCTATTGCCTTGTTTTATTTTGAAGAGAAATATAAAGGGTTTTGGAAGAAATAGAGGGAATGAAAACGGAGAAATAAGTTGAGAAAAGATAAGTAGGTAAGACATAAAATTAAATGTTTAGTCATTTGATAGAGTAGAAATAGACGAGAAATACAGATATTTGAAAATTGTTAAATTTGATATGTTTGATTGGATATAAATTATGTGAATAGTATAAAGCTCATTATATCCCTCACAACATACAACACAAATCAAAACTTTAGGGGTAAAATATGAGTTTTTACTCTTTGTTTTTTTATTTTTTGCTCATCCTCTTCAATTCTTTCTCAACACTAAACTACAAAATACTATATTATGCATATTATACTAGTTTAGTTTTAAGGGTTGAAATATTATATTGCATGGGTGGTACCTCACTGATGTAGTGAGTAGGATGAATATGGATACTTCTCCTTCTTCTTTTTCTTCTTCATATGGATACTTCTTCTTCTTATTCTTCTTCTTCATATGGATACTTCTTCTTCTTCTTTTTCTTCATATGGATACTTCTTCTTCTTCTTCATATGGATACTTCTTCTTCTTCTTCTTCATATGGATACTTCTTCTTCTTCTTCTTCTTCATATGGATACTTCTTCTTCTTCTTCTTCATATGGATACTTCTTCTTCTTCTTCTTCTTCATATGGATACTTCTTCTTCTTCTTCTTCATATGGATACTTCTTCTTCTTCCTTTTCTTTATATGGATACTTCTTCTTCTTCTTTTTCTTCATATGGATACTTCTTCTTCTTCTTCTTCATACTTCTTCTTCTTCTTCTTTTACAACCTTGTAGGTTGTAGGCCGCAATGAAAAGAGTGAATGGGTTTGAGAGCAACTCTTACTAACTCATTTAGAAATACAAGACTTTGACTTTCAGATTTAAGCCTTGCTTCTTCTGCCACTGCCACATTTAGGAAGTTTATGATATTTTTTAGAATGGAACTATATTTAGTCTATTATGGATTTTGAGTAATTATGGATGAAGTTGTAAATACATTTTAGTTGAACTTACTTTTATGTTACTATGGTGACATTGAGAATAAAACGTTTTAATGATATATATTTGAACACTTTAGTAAAATAAATTTGTCATATTTTTTGTCTCCATTACAGTATTTGAATCTTGTTACATTATTGACAAAAATATAAGCACCTAAAATGGTGACAAACTAAACAATACAAACGAGGCAGGTTAAAACCTCTACATTATAATTGTCAAATTAAATAAGGTATTAATCCAAAAAAAAAGTGAAAAACGGAGGTAATATTTACATTAAAATAGTTGAGAATAAATGAGGTTTAAAACCTTCACAAAATAATAATCAATAATAGTATAGGTTAAAACCCTCCCTAAAGTAAATATGATGTTAGGGGTCATGAAAAACTTTTGTAAATCGATTGTGGTGATTCTAAATGTGGAGGTTTAAAAAATCCTTTGTAAAATGATTTGCGGAGGGTAAAGGAACCTTATATTAAGGTATTTATTTATTTACTTGATTTAGTTTTACACATAATGTTTAACGGTAAAGGAATCTCAATACTTGATTATAAATTTTGCATGATATTGGAAAATACTTACATTGCCTCAATTAAACTAAATTATTCAAAGAGAAACACTCTTGGAAAGAAAGTTGTATTTCTAATTATCACGGTCCTGAATCTTAATGCAAGATTGAGTCATTTTATTGTAAGGAATTATCACTCTATTGTAAGGAATTGAGTAAAGTTGTTTGGCCAAATAAAACAAGGAAATATATGATATCATAGTATTAAGAGAGAATAATGACTAGGACATAGTTATATCTCTAGGTGTTAGTATCGATCTTAAAAAAGGGATATAGTAACTTTATTAGAACGAATTGAGTAAAGTTGCTTGGATACTTAATGAACTAAATAGAGAAATTGTATTGGTGAGTAGTTTCTTATTAGTTTACTACTAGGTACCATTTAGTTCCAACACATATCATAAGTTATAATCAACCATCATTGTGGATCTCTTTCTTACTCAATAACCTTTCTTTGTATTTATTGTTCTCAAGTTTGTGCAAAAATAATCTATAATTATTAATATAATTATTAGCTACGTGTATATGATAACTTTTCTTTTGTACTACTAGTAAAAAATAATATTTTATGTTGTAAAATTGAATAATAATATTTTATTAGTTTAAGTGTATGAATGTATATAAATTATTTATATTTATAACTTTTCAATAAAATATACTTTTTTACACAATAATATAATTAATTTGAATAAAGAAACTCAACTCAAACCAATTTTAATAATTATTATAAATTTAATTATATTATATTTATAAATAATATTTCATAATTAATAATTTTTCATTAATAGTTTGTTATAAACTACTTTTTAACATATATAATAAAAATTATAGAATATGTTTAGAATTTTATTTTGTTATTAAATATTTAACTCACTATTTTAGAAAAAATAAAATTATAAAAGTAAAAAATAAATATCAATATTACAGTAAATCAATTGGTCATACATATTGATAAAGACTTATTTTTATTTTAAAGATTATATAATGTTTAAATTATTAAGTAAGTTTAAGGATCTCTATTAGACATTAAGATAATCAAGGTTATTTATATCGGAAGGTTCACTCCTAAAGCTTTAGAAAAAAAAAGTTCAATTAAAGTAAACTAAAAACAAAACACCAAAAGTAACATAGTAGGCACATAGAACATAGAACGTAACTAACCGAAATGAAGAAAAGATGAAGTAAAAGATGGAAGACATGAAAGAGGATGGAAAAACAAATGAAGCACACCACTTAAAAGTATTAAGGTTCACCAACCCAATATAAGTGAAGATGTTACCACTTGAACTCTAGTCTCAAGATAAGACTAGAGAAGATGACACTCACAAGGAGAACACTCTCACAACAATGGTCAAATATAGTGTTTATACTCCAAAATATTCAATCCTTTTACAAGTTTAGAAGAACCATTTTTATAAGTGATGGAAATGGGTCTCATAGTAAAAACACAAAGCTAAGGACTAAAACCAAATTACATAAAAAATTCTTTTAGAAACTAGATAATAAAAAAGGAGACTCTTTGCATGAGGCTTGACCTAGGTTGGTCTCCAAGCCTCTCCTTTAGGCTCCATTGACCTTTTAGAAGGAAAGGTGAACCTTGCTCTCCAAGCCTCCTCCAAAAATGCACCAATAACATCTGAGCCAACTATATAAGGGATCAACACCACTCTTTACCCAAAACCTTAAGGTAATGGGTTAATGGGTCTTTCATCTTTATATATTGCTCTACCTTCTCATTTATATCCAATGTGGTACTTAGACTCACACTTGGATTCCTAACAATCTCCCCCTCAAGGGTGAGTCCCTTCCACATAGGTACATTCCCCTTCCAGCGGAAGCATTCCCAACCAACCGCAACCACGAGTAACCCTTTCCAAGGACCAACGGAACTCGCTTACCTGAATACCCTTTGCCGAGAAGACTTTCGGTCTAGGAATCATTATATTCGTCTGAGCCGGTCACCAAGACAAACCATCGACTCTGATACCATTGTTGGGTCTATCGAAGAGGAGTTTCCTTGTGAGTTACACAAACACCAATAACATCTGAGCCAACTATATAAGGGATCGACACCACTTTTTACTCAAAACCTTAAGGCAATGGGTTAATGGGGTTTTCATCTTTATATATCGCTCTACCTTCTCATTTCTATCCAATGTGGGACTTAGACTCACACTTGAATTCCCAACAATATATATATATATATATATATATATATATATATATATATATATATATATATATATATATATATATATATATATGTATATGTACATATATGTATATGTACATATATGTATATGTACATATATATACATATATATGTATATGTACATATATGTATATGTACATATATATACATATGTACATATATGTATATATGTACATATATGTATATATACATATATATATTTATGTACATATACATATATATATATATATATATGTATATGTATATATATGTACATATACATATATATATATATATATATATATGTACATATACATATATGTATATGTATATATATGTACATATACATATATACATATATATACATATATACATATACATATATACATATATATATATATATATATATATATATATATATACATCATAAAAAATATCATATCCACTGATTACATTCAAGAATTGAGCTTACAACCTCTACACCCTCCCTTCCATCCCTACAAATCAATCTTATAATTTCTAAATGTTAGTGAAAAAGTTGAACCTAGAACATCTCTTATTTTCCCTTCCAAACCCTCTAAACCAACCTTAGTTTCTAAATGTTAGTAGAAAAGTTGAACCTGTATCTTTTCTCATCTCCTTTCCAACTTTTACCACTAAGTCAACCTTATAACTCCATGTTTTCATCATTACATTTTCTAGTTGATATTTTTACAAATTCTAAAGTTTTCTTAAAACATTTTTTTACTTATCAGGTCTAAAAATATTTATCAAATATAAATTCCTTGAATTTTTTACTAATATCTTTGACATTAAGCATTCATTATATAAGAAAATAATATATTAAAATGTATTCCTATAATGTTTTAACATATTGATTGAATTTAATCAAGTTTAATTTTAAGGTTTAATCATTTGGGAGGTCCCTATTTGCTGTTGGAATATCAAATTGGTCCCTTTCTTTTTTTAAGGTCTCAATTGGGTCCTTATTTTGTGAAAATTGCTATAATTAAACTCTTACCATTAAATTGTGTTATAGTTAGGTTGACGTGACATGGTAATGTTGGTTTTTAAATGACGTGGCTCATGGTTTTTAAATGATGTTGGAAAAAGTTAATTAAACAAACTTGTGTATTAGAATTAAGGATTTAGTTTTAAGGTTCATTCACAGAAATTTGGGAATCGATAAAAGAAATTTGAAATTTGGTTTTTGGGGTTCATTTACAAAAATTTGGGAATCAATTAGAAAAATTGGGTATTTGGGTTTAGGGTTTTCGATGGTTAAATCCTGATAGTGATAGAGATTCAAGGGTTTCTACTGGTTTGTGATTTGGTTTTCTACAGATTGAATCATGAATATGAGACGAGAATAAACAATGGCTTTGCGAATTAGTCTCGTGATTTGAGGGGTTTTTTTGCGATTAAAGTTCCGAATGAATTGTGAATTTCTGTTTCTTTGGAGTTTTAGGGATTTGATGTGGAGGCTTGGTTTGACGAAGGAGCGCAATTCATGGTTCTTCATGCGTCGTGATTCTGTTATGTTCTTCTAGTTTGAAGGTGAAGGTGTGATGATGAAGGATTGAAGATGGTGGCCAACATAGTTGTTGTTTTTTTGGTTTTTACAGATCGGGGTGGTGCTCCAATGAGATGTGGTGTGAATGGGTTAATGGTTCTGGTGGTTGCGTGATTTCTGTAGTGGTAGGCTTCCATGGAGGACGAAGGAGTTCGTTGATGCGATTTGGGTGGCTCGCGAGAGGTTTGGGGAAGAAAGCTCTACGTCGATAAACAAATTACGAAAATGGGTTTTGTGAAGTGGAGAATGGTAGTTTTGTCCCTATCACTATTTCCATCAAAACAACCATGGTCAGGAGGAACTCCAACTATAAACACCAATTTCTTTCTCTAGAACTAATGGACGTTTAATGAACCCTAAACTTTCTCAAACCAAATCTGTAATTTTCAGAAATAATTAACAATTTAGTTTAATTAACTTTTTTCAATTTCTTTAATTTAAAAAAATAAAAATTCATGTCACGCTCAACCATAAGCATCTAACAATTTGTCATGTCATTTAAAACAACACTATCAGCATGCCACGTCAACATTTATTTAACGTCATTGTGAGTCTAATTTAACAACACGAGTCTAATTGGAACAATTTTAATAAAATAAGAACCCAATTGAAAAATAAAATAGATCTATTTGAGATTCTCACTCTAAATAGAGACTTCAGAATGATTAAACCTTAAATTTAATAATCACTTCCAGAAGATATGATTTATAAATTCCTTTAATAATTAAAAATAAAACTATAACAACTCAGTATATTAAAATATATTTCTTATATTTTTAATAATGTAATATATTAAAATGACTTTAATCAAACATAATTCTCAATATCACTTTTGAGATCTCACTTTTAAAAATTGAAGTTGAGAATGATAAATTTATAACATAATACTTTTAAGAACATACTAAATCCCGATATCAAAATTGGAGTTAACATGGCCAATTGAAAAAGAATAATACATTCAATCAGAAAATATTAATATATGATAACTTATATGCTAATAAAAATGACGAGAGTTGGAAGAGTAGTTTTCTGAGTCTTGTGCTATTTTGATATTTGTTGAGCTCATAGTTACCACATGTACTTAATGTGTACAAGAGAAGAAAGCAATAACTATATATTTTAGTTAGTTGATTTTCTTTTTATATAAAACACAATACATCCTATTTATAATTTTTCGACTTTTTATTCGTCGTTGGAGAGGTGATTGTTCTGATGTAAAGAATGAGAATAACACTTGAAGTTGTGAAACTAGTTAAGGATCCTATTTTCTTGGCTTTGAAATCTTCCTTTATCAACAAAAATATACTATCGTTCTATCATGTACACATATTTATATAAAAATAAGAAAAAAAATGAAACATATTAAAAGCTAAAAAAAATGAGACACCTCCAAAATTCTAACTATCCTCCAAAATTCTAATTCGATCTCCTAAATTGATAGTTGCGTTTTCTTAAAGTTGTAAATTGTCAAAGAGACAACAAGAAAATCATATATATCTTACAATTTTGGGGACATAGTTCTGGGCGATATAATAAGTCTGCACATTTTATAACGTAGCAGAAATTTACGCATAATAAACAAAAGTTTTTGTACGTTATAATATATGATCTATTATTACGTATATATTTTTGTACGTTATAATATGTTTTTTTTTGAAAAAAAAAATTGATTGATTATTCTATTTGACATCCAAGAAAATTATAATAATATTCCTGTACATCTCATTCAATCAATTTATAATCAATATAGCTTCAAATAAACAAATTTAATGATACTAACAAAATAGAATTCATTTCAAACATTAAATCATCTAATAATTTAATACCATTTATACATAAAACTATATATTAAATCTAAATATTACATTAATGTGATCCAAACAAGCAGTCCACTTAAGGACAAGGTAGAAAATTATCCAATGTACACGTTAAACAAGGGGCACCAAAAGGTAGTGCAAGACAATAGATCATAAAGCATGCAAAATAATGTATTTTACTACAGTGCAGATGAGCTACAAACATTTTCCTTAAGACAATAGATCATAAAGCATGCAAAATAATGTATTTTACTACAGTGCAGAGGAGCTACAAACATTTTCCTTAAATATATTATAACTGAGTCTACAAACATTATTAAGTTTCCATCCAAAAATGTCAAATACCTTATAGGTAGCTTTACATATTCAGAAGAAACCAGAAGAATATTTTCTGGCTTCAGATCAGTGTGGATTAGGCGTAGTTCATGCATATCTCAATATGATAAAGAATAAGAAAAAGTTAAAGTAAGCAGACACAACTAAGATACACTGTATCCCTGGAAAAAGAAAGCGGGCCAAGGGAAAATAATCAAACTTTCTCCCAACACAGAACAGCAAACCCTAAACCTCAACAATTTCTCCCAACAAAAGCGTCCCAACACAGAACATCAAAACCTAAACCCCACAATTTCTCCCAACATCAATCCTAAAACCCCAAATTTCAATGCCCACTGAAAAATAATCAAACTTTCTCAAATGAGAACGCCACACACTGCAATCGGAAACAAAAATTGAAGGAACCACGTTACCTGCAGCACTCCAAAACGCAACTCACACAAAAAAATAGGAATCGCGATGATCACCAAGATGGAACCGGTACTAAGGTTTTGACCTACACAAGGATGCCAAAATCGCAATCCTACAACAACAATGACGATACCTGTTAAACCAAAAACCAAAAACCAGTAGGACCAAAGACAAACCCAAAAAGGGAAATCAATCAACGAAAAAATGCAAAATAGTGCACAATCATACCTTCGTACTGCTTCAATGCGAGTGAAAACCAACCACAACAATGCCCCCTTCCTGCCCTAATTTTAAAGACGGAGAAATGCGAGTGAGAGGGATGAGATGAACGGAAGAGAAGAATGAAAGTGAGAGGCAAAGTAAAATGAAATATAGGGAGGGAAATGTGAAAAATAAGAGAAGAAAAAGAGATATTATATCTGTATTTTAAAACTCCGTTATAATAAGTTAATAATAGGTTTTGCATTTATTTATAGGTTTTACATTTATTTACAAATTTGCCACCGTATTTTATATTATAACTGATTTTTAAAACTACGCTATAATATGTCTTAAACTTATTTACAAGTTTGCCACCCCATTTTATATTATAACTGATTTTTAAAACTACGTTATAATATGTCTTAAACTTATTTACAAGTTTCCATCACGTTTCATATTATAACTGATTTACAAAACTACGTTATAATATATCCTATTATAATAGATAATTTTTATCCGTTATAATAGGTTCGTTATAGAAAGGTCTTTTTCTACTAGTGTTAAACAAACATAACTATTCAACATATAATATTTGTCATTGGAGAACAGATATATTTTCTTATCCTTACTAAATTAGTGAAGTTGAACTTAAAATACAAAGACGTAAACTTTTAAAATATGATAATCAACAGAATAAATTAGAAGACTTAAATAGTTAAACCAATAAATTTTGATATTATAATGAAAATATTATATATAATATAAAATAAGAATAATAGTGATAAGATTAAAAAAGTGAGCCAACTTCATCTTCTGATCCAAAACGAGTTAATATGTCATACTTGTTTTTTATAATTTAGTTATTATATATATATATATATATATATATATATATATATATATATATATATATATATAAAGTATACTTAAAAACACAAATCAAATAAAAAATAATATTTTAATATATGTATAAATTTTTTACATTCATTTTATATTTTTTTAACCTTTTAGTTTTTATTTAAAAACATATAAAAATTTATTCTCTTATAATCATTTAAATTTAAAAAATGTCACCTATCGTTATTCAATCAAATATCATGCTCCAAATCTAAAAGCGCTAAACCCTTCAAGCTACTTCTTTCCTTCTCCTCATTCACGCAGTGTATTCGGAAACCTCACATTTCTCCAACCTTTTGCTACCAAACTCAACCATGTTTCGCATAGCAGCGAAGTTATCATCAAGAACTTCTTCTTCTTCCTCTGCTCTCAAAGCAAACCCATTCCTCACTAACCTCTCTCCTCTTCCCACTTCATCGTTCCGACCGTTTACCGTTGGCTTGGAATTAGAGTCCCACATGGTCGTCCCCGATGCCATTAAGATGATCAACTACGCCGTGAACCAATGGAGGAAGGAAAGATCACGTGAGTTATTTGATCAAAAGCCGTGTTTTTTGGCGACCCATTTGTGTGTTTCGGCCGAAGTTAACGTCTTTTTGTTTTTTCGGGTGTGTTTCTTTAGTTGGGTCGTTTCGGATGGGTTTGTGTGTGTTGAAGCACTGCCTTAGCTGTGAGTTAACTGAGGGCAGGGATTCAAAGCACGAGAATTCGAAGGGAATGGCTATGCTTGCTAGGTCCACGATTTTGTACGAAAGGTAATCCTTTGTGATTGCTTAGTTGTGTTGATTGGTGTGTTAGTTGTTATGTTGGACAATTTTGTGGGTGATTGTTTGAACTCATTAGAGATATCTTTTTTGTTGAATTTAGAGGAGAGTACACTGAAGCAATAGAAAAGCTCGAGGATGTTCAAGAATTAACCAATTCTTATTTGGGAGTTAGAGGTAACTTCTTTTGCTTTTCCACCCGTTTTGTTGGTTACTGTTATTGTTTATTTTCTTACTAGTATTATTAGAGAAGTGACATTACACTCTTTCTATAGTATTGACTGAAATTTATGAGAATCACAAAATTGTGTGGGATGCACTCCTTATTTAATTAACCCCGCCTATGATTTTTTAGTTTTCAACAAATTTTGACCAACAACAAGGAATGTGTTAGAAAGGGAGTATTAGAGAGTACGCCACTAACACTTACTATATTAACATCACTTTTGCCAATGACTTTGAGTCATATGTTGGATTTTTGTTGTAGTTGGTGCTCTTGAAGCTCAGGCTGGGCTTTATTTAGAGATGGGGCAGGTTGGTACTTGCAAAACAATTGTAAAATATTTGGCTTCATTTTGCAGCATTATTCTTGTTTACTCGCTTTTTTCTATGTAGGATGATTTGGCAGCAGCGGTGGCTGACAAGTGCATGAAGGTTGTTGAGAATCAACGGCAAGCAAAAGACTTTGAGATTCAAAGAAGAGATTTTGTGGCTCACTTTATACGTGCTAAAGCACTGAAAGGGCTGATTGAACTTGTCAAAGGCAATGTTGACTCAGGTTGTGCTAAAGTTGTTTTTGTCCATTGCTGTTAGTTGTGATGGTGCTTATATGTGCTTGATGCAGCTGAAGAATTCTTCGACGAACCTATTGATCAAAAGTATTGGGATGGTATCTCCTTCTCCTGTTCACAAGGTACTGTAGCTGACATTTTTCGACACCAAATTGATTTTTGGTTTTGTAGGTACTGCTGGTCTAACATATGCAGAATTCCTACATAAAAAAAAGAACTATTCACTGGCAAAAGAAGTTTACCGAAGTGTTGTTCTTGGTGCTGTTCAAATAAGAAGGGCTGGCAATCCATACTTAGCGGCTGGCAACATGAGTGCGAATCAATTACTTGTAGGGTCCATGTGTGCTTATGGACAGATTGAGGCACTTATGGGGTAGGCTTAATAATAATTTCTGTTGGCTTTTCCTTAGCCGTGCTGCTACCTTCCTTTTTATGTTACTCTTGGGGTGTTTATATACCACTAATAACTGTTGTCTCAGTGACTTCTACTGGGCTGAGCATGAGTTGGGAAAGGCATTGACTGAGGCAGAGGAAGCCCATGGAGGTGACTTCTCCATTCTTTTTGTCTTACCTCAGCATTTATCATTGAAATTAATAATGGTATATTGACTAATGTATGGTGGCTGTCTATTTGTCGAGACCCTAAGCATCCCTTGGTGGCGGCCGTATTAACAAGCCTAGCTCTTATGTATAGGCGTAAAGCAATTCAGGAACATTCAAGTGCGCTGTTGATTCAAGAGGTTATAACTCTCCAATATATAAATTGTCAGCAACAAATTTAATCAATTTTAACTTATAGCAAAGGCTCGTTTGTTTTTCTGCTTCCCAAAAATAAAAATAACAATGATTGATGACTAATGGGATGCCCCGGGATGTTTTATATCTGGTTGTGTTCTCATTTAAAGCATTGTGCTATGAAGTGAAATCTATTTCTGCTGCTATATGCAATTAATATTATTATTTGATTGTGCAGAAATGTGAACTGTGTATTTAACAAATTGATTGGCCTACTTTGGTCGAGTTTCAGGCCAGTGCCACTGTTTTCATAAAAGAATTTGAAAATTCTGTATGAATGAGCATTGGGGATACAAATTTAGATGCATATTTAAAACTTACCTGACTAATGTAGTCTTCTACTTATAACACATTATCTGCTTAAATTATTTAGGACCCCTTCACTCCCTTTGTATACCCAATTGATCACCAGCAAATATTATTTAATTCAAACAATAATTATAATTGGAGAGAATCATTGACAGGGCCTTTACCGAAAAGTGATAGATATTTTGAAGGTTCCATCAGAGGAAACCAAGACTGAAGGTAATATTGTTGTGCCGTTTTATTCCGGACATCCATGTAGTGTCTATAAAATATCTACCTACACATAGTGAAGGCATATTGAAACCAAACTTTTTTTGTGTAGGTGGTGCACCATTTGTAGATAGAAGTGATATAGCTGCTCTTGCAAGAGGTATGTCAGAGTCTTTAATTCAGTACAGTACTATAATCTAGGATGTCAAAACCTGATTAAAGTGTGTTGGAGTATTTCAAAAGATTGTTATTTTAAAATGAACCAGTCTTATATTGTAGAAAAATTCTTTGAAGAATGTACAAGCTAACATTTACGTTGAGCCTGCAAAAGCCCTTGAGATAGCCAAATATCTAAAGAAAATGTTATAGCGATAAATTGTTTTTTCCAGTGTGCATGTACAAGGCGTAGTGATCCTTTGATTTTACTGAAATTAATTTAATTTTACTGTATAAAATTATCTTACATAGATATGTTAACATTTAATTTTGGCAGATAATGTTGCACTGCATCTGTAGCACACACATAACCCATAGGTCCTGGATTTGATATCATACAAGTGAAAAACTATGTATGAGATTAATCTCTCATGTATAGAAAATATACATAGATAGAGTACTTTATTTATAATAAAAGAAATATTGACTTAACCAAAAATACAAATAAAATATAATAATAAAGTAACTATATAAAGAAAAGATATCTATCTAAGATATCTAATAATCTAATATATCTAACAATAGTTAAAGTAGAGCTCATACTGCAACTTGTCCTTCAACCACTTGTTGTGTTGGTAGTGAAATCTTGTCATGATTGCCAATGCTGAATACCAATGCCGAAGAGCCAACATAGGTGACTGGTGAAGGTATTTCAATGGTTGACTTACCCGAAACACACAATAGGGTGGAATAAGTGGAAATAAAGGTAGATACAACTGGAGAACCCAAAATTTGATCACGAATATGTGAATAATCATTAGGAAGTCCATGTAAGGTCAAGAACATGAAAAACTTTGATCTTGAGAAAGAGTGAAAGCAGAGTCCGATGAAGGTGATTGTTGCCAAAGAGGATGTTGGACATGCTGCCACGTGTGGCGAGAAGTGGCAGTGGTGGTTGTCAGTCCAAAGGGCTGCAATGGCAATGGCAGCAATGATGACGGTGACAACAATAATGCAGCAGGGGAGACAGATTGGGTGGAGGTAGCACAATAGTGGGGAAGAAACACAGTGGCTGAGAAAAAACTAAGAACAATGTTGGAAATTAAAAGAGTGGGTTTCACCGGGAAGACAGAGATTAAACCTGGTTGTGCTTAGAATGGAGATGGATGACTTCAAATTTCTCCTTGTTTCCTTGTCTTATAGTGTCACCCTCTAGCTTTATTAGGCTTAATAGGTCCCCGATTATAGCGTAGGCTGAAAAGTTCGTATTTACGCCTCTTTTACAAATAAAAGGAAATGATAAATCCTATATATTATGAGTTCAAGAAATGAAAAATAAAGAAACTAAAAAATCATGTATGAGCAAGAATATCTTCTTTTGTTATGCTCCTTGTTATCCTTCTTGACATATTGTATTTTTGGTCTTTTTCTTCATCTTCATTAATGCACTCTTCAGAGTGTTAGTTAACCTTAAGAAAAAGTAAACACAAGCCAAAGGAATGACTAGTCCCCCACTGAATAACATTAAGCCTTAATATTCCATTTTAAGGCTCTGTATGTGCATGACTGTAGATTATTCTGACTTGTCTAAATGTTGCTTAATGTTATAGGTGCATATGCAGAAGTACTTAGTGTCCAAGAAAATAGAAAGGATGAAGGGGAGAAGATGAAGAACTTGGCCGAGTCTATGTGGAAACACCCTAAGATGTCACTTGCCGATGCTCTTGACACAGACACGAAGGTCATAGATACTAGAATTAGTAGGATTATTTAAATTGTCCTTCTTCAGGTAGGTACCCTTTTGCTGCTACACTTTATAATCGTTATCGATTTTATGTTTTTAAATTGATGATAAAAAGCTAATTTTTATGTAATATTTTATGAAATGATCTTATGAAAAGCTTTGTGCTTTGAAAGCAAAGCTAGTTAAGACTCTTGTTAATCTACAACAGTGAAGTAAAGCTGTGAGAAGTCTGAATTATGCAGGTTAATGTGGATTTCCTTGCTACTTCTGAAATTTGATACGTGGTTATCAATTTCAATAATTACTAATGTTCTTATTGATATTCTTACTATTGATTTAGTGGGTGTTTGGAAGTTACACTTACGTGGTGAAAAATAAAAACGTTGTTTCGTAAATTTATATTTATAATTATTTTCAACAGATATAAAAAGAGTAGTGATCTACTATGAAAAAAAATGCAGGGTTAAGTTCAAAGACCCATGACAACCTTGAAACTACTTTTTAATGTAGTGAAAAATCATAGTGTAATATAATGTCAGTAATAAAAGAGTGTAATATAATGTCAGTAATAAAAGAGTGTAATATAATGTCAGTAATAAAAAAGTGTAATATAATAATTTTTACAGTCTCATTCTCATTCCAAATACATTGAATAGCAGGGCCTTTTTTGTTTATACAAATTGGATATAAAAGAATGTTTAGACATGTTTTACGTTATTTATCACTTGGTTTTATTTTGAGTTTTCAATAATTTTTTCTTTAACATGTTTATCTGATAAATTAAATATTTTTGTTTAAATCCTTAAATAAAATATTCATTTGTATTTATTTTAATCTTTAAAATGTTTTTATATTTTATATTAATTTTTAAATATTTGTATTATCATAACAAATATGTTTTTCATGATATGATAATGCCACGTCAATGACATTGATCATTGATCAATAATACAAGGCTCTTGCCTTACAGAGTTAAAATTTAAAGAGAATACTATCTTACTCGTACATAAACTCGTGATTTTTGTCAAATCATTATATTTCACTATGGATATATTTACATAATTTTTTTTAAAAGATTTTTAGGAGAAACTACTTTATAGAAATTATCCTGTATAATTTCTTTAAATTTTATTTTAACTTACTCATAAGTTAATTTTAAATTTATAAGTTTATTTTGTTTTCCTAAAAGTTTTTAGGAAAAAGCTCGTTTAAATAGTTATTGCAACTTCTTTTATTCGTAGGTCGTGCTTTGCTTCTGTAATCACTTGCAAATCTAATCTAATAATTAATTATTTCTTTGGAGTTACAATGTGGTACGCATAAAAAATTACTTTTTTCAAATTCAAAATATAGTATGCACAAAAGTTAAATAAAATTTAATCTATAATAATTTGGAGCCAAATTACTTTAATTTCATTTTAATAGATGAGTTTCAAATACTAACTCATTAATTGATTTTAAAACAAACCCAATTAATTGAATATGGATTACATACTTTCTTTTGAATTTTAAAAAATAAAAATTTAATATTCATCATCTTTTGGTCGAAGACAATATCTTTAAAACGTTTCTTTAGCTTGGATTTTAACATAAGACCCATGAATCTTAATAGTAACAATTTTATTATTAGTAGTAATAAATTTCATTGTGAATCGAAAATATAATAAGTTTATAAAATGTGGAAAGATTAATAAGAAATTGTGGTAGCTTAATTGGTAGAAAATTTTGTTGTTAGGTTCAAACTCTTTTTTACCTTTTTGTAAAATAAAAATAATAATAATAATTAAAAAAAAAGTAAAATAAAATTTAAAATATTGATAATGGAGAAAACATTCAGATTTGAAGTCATAATTAAGAAATCCATTATGAATCCATTATGTAAGTGGAAATTAAAGAAATTAATAAAAAAAATATTAAAAAAATTGATGAATAGTAAATTTTTTTTACTATAAATAGCCATGAAGGGGAGGATAATTGTGCACAAAGAGAGGAATAATCAAGTGAGAAAACTTGAGAAATAGAGAATAAAGAGTTAGGAAGAAATTTTAGTTGCAAGAAGTAGAGGCTTTGGAGGATTTTCGGGAAAACGAATTCGGAGCAAGAGAAATCTAGAATAGAGGTAGGGGAGCTAATCCTTCTTATATATGATTTTTATACATATTATGATCATGAATATGAGTTATGAACATGTTAAAATTTTGGTAATGGTAGTTATCTATTCACTTGTATAAATTTAGTTTTCATGATTATAATTTTCTTATTTTCAAATTACTGTGGTAAAACCTTCCTTTTAATTGTTTTTTGCCATTGGATTTAGCTAAAAGTTTAATATATGAATCCTAAAACCTATTTCTTCACTTTGATCGTTCGGATTTGTAATTAGAAGTCTGTACTTGGAGAAATAAATCCTGCATGTTTGAGTAAATTAATTAACCCTATAGTTTTGTTACTAAGTTCTCTTTGTAAAATATAGATTCTGACCTATTTAACCATTAGATCAACCTGAAAATTTGATATATGATTCCTAAGATATATTTATACACTTTGACGTTCGGATTTGTAATTAAAAGTCTGTACTTGGAGAAATAAATCCTGCATGTTTGATTAAATTAATTACCCCTATAGTTCTGTTAATGAGTTCTCTCGGTAAAATATAGATTCTGACTTATTTGACCGTTAGATCAACCTGCAAATTTGATATATGATTCCTAAGATATATTACTACACTTTGACTGATCGGATTTATAATCGGAAGTCTATGTTTTGAGAAAGTAATTTTGAAGTTTTGAAAAATCTGATGAACACTATATTTCTGTTCTTAAGTTATCATGGTAAACATTTCATACATATTTCATTTACCGTTAGATTGAGCGCAAACTTTAGTATGTAATTTATAAGACATATTAAGTCATCTTGACCGTTCAGATTTGTAATTAGATGTCTGTGCTTAGAGGAATTCGTTCTGCATTTTGAGTATAACCGAAAACCACTTACAATTTTGTCCTTGAGTTACCTCGGTAAAACCTCAATATCTATCTATTTAACCGTTGGATCAACCTGAAATTTTAATATGTAGTTTCTAACACATAGTGAATTACTTTGACCGTTCAAATTTAAAATCGGAGTTACAAATTTAGAGATATTAATTTTGTATCTTCTTAGGGATCTAAATATTGCTTAATTTCAATTTTTGGATCATTTATACAAAGATTATGAATTATAATTATGATGATTGTATTTTATTATATTGGATTTGAATTTATGCATCTTAACATGATTTGATTTATGTTGGAAGTATGTGAATGTATGAGATATGTTGGATTCACTGTGATAATATGATGGTATCTGGTTATTCATGTCTTGGGTTAAGTTTCAAAGTGACAGTATGGTTCATGGACGTAATTCCATGATCCTCAAGGAGAGGATACATGGTGGTGATCTGGGGGTGTGTAGAATGATTGCATGGTAGCTCGATTTTGGGGGTCATCCTGAAACTCCAATGGTCTTTCTTTTTATGTAGAGAGGATTGAACCATGTTGTGAGGAGTAGCAGGAAGTTCTAGTCTTGGGTGCTTCCAATATGATCCAAGGTGAGTGATAACGGACTAACCTCGTGAGTGTAGTAGGGTGGGGGAGCCCAAGTTTCATAAGCCACCACGAGTGCAAGACCCGTCATAGCTCGGTAATCATTCTAGTTCAGATGAGTCGGTTTATAAAGTAACAAGTCTTGTGATGTCATTTTACTATGTGTATCAAAGTAATTGATGAGTATTTATGAAGTGATTCTTGTATGATGGTATGAGTATGTCTGACATAATTATTATATTAGGTTTGTTGAGTGCATCAAAGTAAAAATGCATGTTTCATAAATGATTGGTTGCATGTTAGCTCACCCTACTTGTTTGTGTTTAGGTATGTGCGATGATCATATAATTCGTTATACGAGAGCAGATGAAAGAATATCGTCTGACCCAGTACCAAGAAAGGAAAAGATAGAAGAATAAAGTAGAAGAACTCAAGTTATAATTAGGATTTTTTTATAACATGTATAGACTTATATCATCTAGAAACTTTTAAAGGATAAAATTACACGATATTACCGTAAATGTAATGTTAATATATAAAAATTATGAATTATCAAATGTGAGATACGTGAGATGTTACATCATCATTACCTCATAATAACTTAGCATTATAACTACCATCTTAATTAAGATTTTATTGGCTTGGTATAAAAATGTCATTAGATCAACTTCCATCAAAATGTCATTAGATCGACCTCATAAAAGAGTATGTTAGGTTAACTTTGATTCAAATAACATCAAAATAACTTTACTATTTTTTAATTTAAAAAGACCTTAGAAGATTTACCTCAGAATCAATTCATGATTAAACAAAACATTTATTACCAACACAATGTCCCAAAATTTAACGAGTGAATAACTTAGTTTAAGCTTGCCACGCAGTTTGAGTTCAGTTTACCAAACCAAGAAAAACAGCATTCATGGCATTACTCAAACATACTCAAGAACATACAAGAACATCAGAAGTTCACCTCTACACAGATTTTAGATTAAGGAAGATTGTGTACACAGATACAAGATTACGAAGATTTCAAATGACATGGCAATTTGAAAATTTGTTCATGAAACCAGTAAAATAAAGTTAAACATGACTTTATATACGACAGCATTTACTCGCACAGACCAAAAAATTGTTCAGAGAGGAAGGTTAAGACCTTTGCCAACATCAACCCCAATCACCTGAAGTATTCCCTTGTTTATTATCTGCAAAACCACACAATCAACCAAACTCATAGCCAATGTTTATGCTCAAACAATGGTAAGAAAATAAAAATAAAAATAAGGATTATTTTAACATGTTATAGATGATTGAACAAATGAAATCAGTACTCACAAACTCTACAACAAAAACTCCAATGATTCCAATCATGCAAGCTCTAGAGTTCCATATTTCTGCAGTCCTAGTGAACCCAAGAAACGGAGGCTTAAACTGCGGCTCAACTTTTGGAAATTCCACCTGAAAGAAGCAAACAAACATGCCCAATTGCTTCATAATCCCCAACAACATCAACAACAAACAAAAACTGCAACAAGAAATGGGAATGACAGAAGAAGCAAAAGAAGAAGCTTTACACCAGCAGGGGGCTTGACTGCGTGTACAACGAGGGAAACCCTTTTAGATCGATTCAAAGAACGATTTTGAAGCAAAAAAAGTTGATTTTTTGGAGAGTTGATTGATGGGGTTGTTGCAGGTATGAGTGATGGCAGCAAAGTGGAGGATGAAGTTGCCATGGCTATGGTTGACAAGCACAACCGGTGCTTGTTCCTGTGGCTTATCTAGTTCTTTTTTCATTTCTTATTTGCTCTTGTTTTTTGTGTGGTTGAGATTGGAACAAGTGAGACTGAAAAATTGTCTACGTGTAACTATAAGTGTGGTCGGAATGCTATATATCTGGTTATTTAAAAAATTATAAACACTGAAATTTTGTCTAAGCAGTGTCTTTCGCTAAGATTTTTAAGAAACTCTGTAAATGAATATTGTTAATATCATTTTCTGTAATAGACTTATTTTTTTATTTATGGGGGAGAATTTCATTTAAGATATTCGAATAGTAGTGTCACGCCCCATTAATTATTCTGCTGATTCACCTCTCTGTTTCCATAAATGCACCTCGCCACGCGTACACTCCATTAACACGCACACGCACTCACTTTGCATGCAACTGCCAGATGTCATTTTGGAACGTTCTAAAACGTTAATGGAATCCAAGTGGCAGCAGGCGGTTGGGCGATCGTCCTGAGTGGGGAGAGAAATGATTTTTCTGAAAAACACTCTTCACATTCCTCTGCACACTTCATCTTCTTTCTCAAACTCTTGATTTCCAAACTCTCCTCCATCTCTCTAGAACCCTTATTCTTCTCTCTTCTGTAACTCACCGTTCTGCACTCCGATCACGTTTCAGCGCCGTGAGAACGATCACTGCACCGAGAGCTCCATATTGAGCCGAACAACTTATAGTTCTGGTAAGTTCACTTGGACGCTCGTTTCTGGAATTTCTGCAAACCATATTCAGCTGCATGCATGGATGTAAATTCAGTCCTTTCGTTTCTTTTTATTAATTTTAGTTGAAGAGTTTAAGAGGAGTGTTGAGATTAGAAAGCCACCTTTGGACGATTCAAAACCACTTTCTTTTAGAACGCACACTGCTAAATCTGGGTAAGGGAAGCTTATTAGATTTAATTCATATGATTTCTGTAATGCATGTGCGTTTATGTGATGTTTAAAGTATGATTCATGATTTTAGACTTTCGGTATGAGAATATGATTCTGAAATGATGTATGAAAGTGATGCAATGTGCTATGGTTTGATTAATTTGAAACATGAACTGTATGATGAGATGATGCAATGAAAATGTTTGATTTGTACTATGATATGAGTGATTTAATGCATGAAAGTTTATGCTGGAAAAATATGGTTACTGTATGTGGAATTTAAATATGAGAATCCTATGAAAATGAACGTTCGTTATCGAAACGGTCTTTGACAGTTCGGTATTCGTAGTAAACTCCTTGAAACAGTCGAACCCTTTCATTTGGAAAGGATTATCCTTGAGGACGAACGCCCTCTTATATAGCTTTACGTTGGGCGTTCGGCCAGACGTAAACATCATGAGTGTTGTGTGAGAATTGAGAAGCCTGATAATATCCCTTTGAACTCTTAGTCAAATTATTAAAACATAAACTTTAAATATCTCATCTTATATAAATCCCAATTTTCTATGATTTTGAATTCAGCTAAGAGCCTCGACCTAAAAACGTATGTCCTAAGTGGCGCTCGGTCTTAGACCGAACGCTCGTCCTAAAAGTGTAAATGATAAGTAGCGCTCGGTCTGATACCAAACGCTCGTCCAAATGCGTATGTGATAAAGAACGCTCGGTCATATACCGAACGTTCGTTCCTTCTTTAATTATCAACGAACGGTAATAGCGTTCGTCCTGAATTGAAATAGCGTTCGTCCATAAATCTAAACAGCGTTCGTCCAATAGTTCTATTGACGTTCGTCCAAGTCCTCAGTGACGTTCGTCCAAAATTCATTAAAAGCCTATTTTCCCGCTCGGTCATTGACTGACGGTCTGTCTCTTGAATTAAATCTTGTTCAGTTTAATTATATAAACAACTGGTGATTGTAACTATCCATTTGATTTGCTCTAGTGTCACTGAACTTAGATTTTTCTAAGTATTATTTGGATTGTATTAGAATCAGTTCATCTAACTGATTCAAAGGAGTCTTTTCTCGGTCTCACTCTGAACGTTCGTCCTCGTTATGAAGGGGAGTGAACGTTCGTCTTTTTAAGAAAGTGGAACATAGAATGAAAATGTATTTAAGAGGATGAGTTAAGATGTGTGAACATTATGAGAACTGAAATTGTGATTGTGGATTTTGAACGAGCGTTCCAGGGTGGAACGACTCTTGAATGGATATTGAGATTTGTAAGTATGAACGTGGTAAGCTTAGATGGTGGTTCATCCTGATATTCCGTGAGTGCTCGTTCTCAAGTAGAGAGGAGTATGTCATGCGTGGGAATGGCAGGAGGTCTAGTCCATAACTGTAACTTGGACAGAACAGACTAACCTCAGGTGGCTACTGATGAGCATTCCAGTTACCCCACCTGGGTGCACGGACGCCTTAGCTACACAGGATTCATACAGTCCGGACGGTCGGTCTAGTATCAGGATTTTGGATGGAATTTAATGTATGAATTGAATGTATATGTTGTGAATTAACTTGCTGAATTTGATAAGTATGAAATGTATGTTTGACTTGAATTAAATTCAATAAGCTTACCCTTGCATTTCCATTGTGTTGTCATGTTTATGTATGTCCGTCTTGTCAAATGCAATGATCATCCGTGTGGATGTGAGCAGAGGGAGATGCGTCTCTGGAGCAAACACTTGAAGAAGAAGTTATTGCTGAAGATAACTTAGTAGAAGTTGAAGTGAAGGCCGAGCAGTAAAGGCGTTCGGTTATTTTAGTTAGTGTAGTTAGGATAGCGAGCGGCTGTGAGCGAGCGCTCTTTTGTTGGTTGTAAATATTTGGACGTTCGGTCATTTTTGTAAACCGTTCGTCCTCATTCATTTTGTAAACGCTCGTTAATTTATACATGAAAGGCCGTTCGGCCATTTATGAATTTCTGCTTCCTTTCATATTAAAACTGTTTTGCCATATTGATTAATGTGATTATTCTAAGTATATAGTTGATGACTGTATAATTTTGGGATGTTACAAGTAGCATCATTAGCAGGGGAGAAAAATGGTTAGAATTTAGTTTATGAAGAGTTTATTTGTCGTTATTTTTTTCTATTTTTTTTTAATTTTTGAAAGAAAATTGGAATATTTTTTTTGGAATTTGACTTTGGAATAATGTAATTCAAAGTGGATTTTTGATGTTGGACAACAGCGTTCATAAATGGGAACTCGATTTCTAGAACTAATTATTTTCTGACATTTAACAACATTGTTCACAATGACAAATTTGACTCCGTAAACATCCAATTCTGACTAATAATTTTTCAATCCTAATAATTGTAATTATAATCCTTATATTTAAAACAAAGATCTTGTAGTTTTTGTTCCAAATTTCTCCTCACAATTTGAATTGCCGATAATTTTGGTCATGAAATTCATTTTGCGCAATTTAGATCCCTTAATCCTTAATTAATTATTACTTTGTTCCATTTGTAATTTAAAAAACATATTAGTTTACCATCAAATTATAGTATTATGTGTATTTCCTCCAATTTCATTATCTCATGTCCAAAGTAACAAAAAGTAAATGATAATTGAACTTACAACTGAAAAAAAAATTATGTGTAATTAAAAATGAAAGAACTAAAATTACATTAAAATATTCAAAGACCTAAATTAAATGGAATTAAAGTTTTGGAGATTAAAATTGTCAAAAATAATATATGAGCTAAATTATGGATTTGATAGAATTTAAAGACTAAAATTAAAATTAAACCTAATTTAGACACTAAAATAGAATATGCTTTCGAAATTTAAACGAATTTGAAATTTGAATGTGAATATGTCTCACAAATCTCTACTTTAATTTTAATTTTCTTTCGTATTAGAGTTATTATAATAATTAACATTAATCATAATTCGTATTTTTTAAAAATAATCTTGCAAATATATTTACATTTTTTTTCATATCAATATTTTGAATTTCAATATTTTATTTATTCACATCAACTTGAACCTACAAAATTACATTAAGATTAAGATTACCATAAAAAAATATAAATATATTTTATGAAAAACTCTCACAATAAGTTCTTTAATCAAATCTTACCATTCACACTTTCAATCAAAGTAATATACTTTATTACAGTAGGTTGAAAAAAAGAAAAAAAAATTACATGTTACATAATAATCTTACCTAACGAGTTGTCAAGTAAAAATATATTTAATCATTTATCGATTAGCATATAAAAAATTAACAATTAAAATCTGAATAATTTGTACAATTAGACGATATTCCACCCTTGTAGATAAGTAATAGATCAAAAATACCACTAAGGTACCTAAAGATAAATTTTACAACTTTTTAATGTTCCTTTTCAAGATTGTCCATGTATTTACTCATCACATTGACTATTTGAGCAATGTTAGATTTATTACATACATTGGATATATCAAGCATTCATACTTTAGTAGCATAAGGATCATAAAATATGTATTTCTTCTATATTTCAAATTGAGTAGTATTAAATACACATAAACAAATAAACAATGTGAAAGGAATCATATTTTCATCTAATCACCATATCTAAAATCTTTTTAGAAGCTTTAATCTTTTTCACTTCGTATTTTTCACTTAACAAAAATTTCAACTTTTGAATCTAAAACATATTCTTGGACACTATTTAGCATATCGCTTACATACATTAATAGATAAACCTAATAACCGTCATTTTTTATTCCTATAATAAACACATACTTAATTAAGACTTTTTATTATACAGATAAGATGATTAAATCATTAAATCTCTTTATCACAATCTTAAAAATTGCTACAACCTACACAATAGGATTTGTAATTTACAAACCTTGTCCTCTTTCTCGGGTTCCTTGAAACATTTACAACTTGCTTTAATTTCAAGTCTAGTATTGCCACTAGAGCAAGAAGAAATTTGATGAATGTGTGTCTGAACACCAAAGAAAAAATCTCATAATAATGGACACCTTCATTCTAATTATAATCCTTAGTTATTAGGCAAGACTTATTATACTTAATGAAAAGAGTGTTGGATGCGCTAAATAGTATAGTGTTAGCAAAATGATCAAGATGAAGTTTTGATGATGTCCAAATCAAGTCAAGAGAAATCAAGATTCAAGATGTTATGAAGACTTATATTGTGATGGAAAGCTTTTGTAATACTCTTAGAAATATGTATAAGACTTAGATTAGAAAAAGAAAAGTGTTTTGTAAAATTACTATAGTAAATCATTGCAACAAAACACTATAGTACTATTCATATGAATAGTAACACTATTCACGTGAATAGTGACGGTTAACGGTAAGAGTATCGCACTTAACACGGACGTTGGAGAAACTAGTCGTTGAAGAAACTAGCCGTTTATGACCGTTGGACAAACTAGCCGTTTATGGCCGTTGGACAAACTAGCCGTTTATGGCCGTTGGACAAACTAGCCGTTTATGGCCGTTGGACAAACTAGCCGTTAAGTTTGTCTTTTAGTGAATGGAAGAGCCTTTGGATGAGTCTATAAATAGACTCTCATTTCCTCTTAAAAACATCCAGAGACACAGAAACTCTTCCCTTGTGCTCAAATACTCAGAAATTATTGAGACTTGTGTGTTCTTGTTCGGCTTGTGAAACTCTTGTCTGTGGAGCTGGTGACGTGCTGCTACGGTGACAGAGGAAATAGCCGGTTCATCCTTGGTGTGTCTAAGGAGGTGTTCGGAAGAGAATCATCCTTCGTGAAGTATTCGGAGGAGGTGTTCATCCTTTGTGAAGACTCAAAGGAGGTGTAGTTTCATCTCTTGTGGTATCAAGAGAGGTGGTTTCTAAACTTTTACAAATTGTATCTTTGTGATTGTAATTTGTAATTGTTTTGTGTTAGTGAAACTGTTTATCTTGTTTTGAGATAAGCGACTGGACGTAGGATTGGTAAGATCCGAATCAGGATAAAATCATCTGTGCAAATTTCTCTCAACCTTACTCTTGCTTTATTTGTCTTTATTAATTGCTAAGTAAGTTTAATTGAGTAGAAATTAAAAGGCACACGTTATTATTAAAAACTCCTCTTGGTTTGTTATTCCACGCTAACCCTTCCGCTGCAGCCGCTCTGACATATAGTTTCAACATTGGTCACTTCAAAGCTTTTTTCTTAAAGATTCATTTTAATTCAACAAATCTTTTTCCTTTTGGTAGCTCCACTAAAACCCAAGTATTATTCTTCAAAAGAGATTCAAACTCATCGTGCATTGCCACAATCCCAAATACCTTCAAAGTTAAGTAATCAATTAGCTTGTTAAACCATACATAAAATGATTTGGTAAATTAATGACAACGATTGACCAAGAAACAAGTTTTGTTAGCTATCTCAACCTTGAATCTTCCTTCCAACATAGAATTATACATCATTCACATTGGCTCTCTAACAATATATAATTACTCCTTTCCATTGCTTCATTATTTGAATGTCTTCATCTCTACATAATTTTTAAATTATTCAAAGCATAATTCAATCTACTGTCTATCCTTAACCACTTCAACTTCCTACCATTTTCGTTAAACATGAGTGTTTTCAATGCTTGAAGTGACCAAATACTTTAAACTTATGCTTCATTGCAAAACCCAAGTCATCCTCAAGTAATTATTACTTACAAAGAGAAATATTATGCACCTTCTAATAATGGAACGCTCAAAGGACCATAATAGTCAAAATAAATGTAGTTTAATGCTGCATTATCTTGAAAATTAATGCCTTTGCTACTTGACATATATGTAATTTATCTTATAGTTACTAAGTAATATTGCCTAGATGAAGATGCCATAACATTTTCATCTTCCTCGCATTCATATGGCCTAGATGAAGATGCCATAAAGACTTCTTGAACAAATCAAGTTGAATATCTCAGTGGACTTCTACAGGTTGTACAAGTTACCTTGTCTCTTAACCTACCACAAACTTATTTTCCAAGATTCACACCACTCGACCTTTAACACTAAATGTAAAAATATCTAACATTCAATAAACCTATTAAAATTTGGTTCAGTTAAAAAAATGTAACACACATTGGATAATGTCTTGATCATTCCATCAGTCATTCAAATAATATCTAATGCTAATGGTCTTATAAAGAACATTGTTGCTCATCAGAACATCACCACCATACCTCTTCTAATATATCATTAATCAATCTTAGTTCAAGTACATATGAAAATAACAACTAGAGTCTGTAATCCACAACATAAAATTACCTAATTGCTCTCCCAACAACTAACACCAATTCCGCCATGGATGATGAATCACTTCCCTAATAATGATGTCATTTTTATTTTTGATGTTGTAGTTCAAAATAAAAAAATTCTCTAAATTTTAAAATATAGAATATAACCTAAGTCAATTCTCAAATGAAACAAGTTAATTTGGGGCTTTGAGGATTGAAAAAAAAATTAAATTGAAAAAAACAAACCAAAAATCAAAAGTAAAAATTAAGAAAGTAAAAATAGATTAATTCATAAATTTAAAGAACCAAACCATCTAAATAGAACATTTATCGAAAGATTCAACCGAAGTTTCAAAAATAAACCAATTTAATTAATCAATTAAGATAAGGGTTAAATATGTTTTTCGTCCCTTAAGTATCACACGATTTTGGTTTTAGTTCCTACTCAAAACTTTGATGGTTTTTAATTCTCGAAGTTTTGAAACTCTTAGTATTAGTCCTTAAAAATGGATGGCGTTAAGTTTTAGTGAATGTGGCAAACGGCGATGCCAGGTTTGATGCTAGCTATCGTGCCACATTGATTGTTTTATTTTTCAAGTTGAATCTAACTTCGTCTTCTACGCCACCCAAAAGCTTCCCGTTTCTGCCCCACGCCCTCCAGCAGCATCGTGGCCAGGAAGGTCCACGCCTACGTTCTTAGAACACTATATACACTAGCAGTTTTTGTGGCAATTTTCATTCTCAGGAACATATGATGTTTTTGTTAGTTCTTCCCTTTTCTCTTGTGCATTTCTTTCTTTTTCATTGTCCCTGTATAATAAAAATAAAATTTGTAAATTATATGAGGGGTTGTTTTTCTTCTTTTTCTTCTTCACCAAACATGTACAAACTACTGATGATTTTGCAGAAGTTAATGGTCTTTTCTTTAAATTGGATTTTACTGTAAAATTAAGGTGAAATCCAAAGAAAAATTTCAAAATCACGAAAAAAGGTAATTTTTAAGTTTAGTTCTTACCCAAGTAAACAGTTCCAAAGCCTCCTTCTCCAAACTTCCTAGCTTCATCAAAATTGTTGGTTGCCTCTCTGAGCTCGTCGAAGGAGAAGACAGAGATCCCAAAGTAGACCCCTCCACTTTCCATGGACGTTGTATTTCTGAAGGAAGAATAATAAACATTTTCCGTTGTATTTCTGAAGCAAAAACCCCAACCAGGTATTCCAACACATAACACTGCAAAAAGAGGGCGTTTGCCGTTTGCATGACAGCTGGCATCAAACCTGGCATCACCGTTTGCCACATCCACTAAAACTCAACGTCATCCATTTTTAAGGACTAATACCAAGAGTTTCAAAACTTCGAGAACTAAAAACCATCAAAGTTTTGAGTAGGGACTAAAACCAAAATCGTGTGATACTTAAGGGACGAAAAACATATTTAACCCTTAAGATAATTATACGAATTAAATCAAAATGTCATTAAATCCAATACATATTTAATCATTAAATCAAGGGAAATTTAATTTTTTAAATAAGAAACACAATTTTCAACCACAAATAACAAAACTAAAATTAATGGAAAAAAACACAAACTTAGAACAAAATAACTTACTCTTAAATAATTATTAGAAAAAATGTGCCTTTAGCTCTTCAAAAAATCAATAATTTGGACACATCTTAAAGTGTTCCTTCTTCTCTCCTTACAATTTTTTTTTGTTATTTAATCTAACTCCAAGACTGTGTTTTCAATCTGTAAAAACAAAATCTCACGAAAGTAAAATGTGTTGTATTTTCTATAATTTAATCACGGAGTAAGTTTGATTATTCTTTTAGTCAATAATAAATTATAAATGATACCTTCTCACTCTTGCAAAAATATTTAAAATCAGAATTTAACTTTCCTATTGTATTTTATATTACTTATACTTTTATTATTATAAAATAAACTATATATATATATATATATATATATATATATATATAATAATTATAAGAAAATCATTAACTATCAACCAATTTTAGAGATAAAAACTTATTAGTCACTATATTGACTAACTTAGCTACCATTTTATAAATAAAAAATTATTGATATTTAAAACAATCTTTATTATGAATAAAAAATTATAATTAATGTATAATTAAAATCTAAATTGGTATCTGTTTCGACCGGATCCGGGAGAACCCTGTAAAAAACATACGAATGGTTGATGAAGAACGGGCGAGCGGACGGTTGAGACGAGCAGACGAACGTTTGCGGCTGCGGTGGATTGGACGGACGCTTCCTCTCCAGCTGATGCGGACCGGGCGGACGGTACAACGTCGGACGGATGCTGTTGAAGGCCGGACGGTCGAACGCGAACAGTATCGGGCGGACGTCCTCCTACTCCAAGTGCTGCTCCTCACTTCAGTTGGGCGGACGTCCTCATCGTCCAGGCGCTGCTCCTCCCTCTAAGTTGGGCGGACGTCCTCCTACTCCAGGTGCTGCTCCACACTCCCAGTTGGGGAGGGGCCGGGTACCTGCTAAAGGCACTCCGACGATCAAGTCAGTAATATGACAGAGCGATCGTGATGCGTGTATGCATCGTTATTCAAGTTCTTTTGGCGTTCATACCTGAGACCTTTATTTATAGTGAATTGTAATGGGCTTTTACCTTTTGGGGGCCTGGGAACGGCCCAATAACACCTTAATCCTCGTTAAGGACTTTTAACATGTCATTAGCATTTAACCGTGTAATCAGTAAAGTGCGGGTCGGTTGAAAATGGTGGTCGGTCCGGGATGTTACCTTGGGCGGACGTCCAGCTCTTGGGCGGACGTCCAATTCTGGGGCGGACGTCCAACTCTGGGGCGGACGTCCAGTCCTTGGCCGAACGTCCAGTTCATGGGCGGACGTCCAGTCCTTGGCCGAACGTCCAGTTCCTGGGCGGACGTCCAGTTCTTGGGCGAGCGTCCAATTCTGGGGCGGACTGGCGGATGACGGACGTCCTTAGACGGACGTCCGGTTCCTAAGGACGCTCGGTCCAGACTGTTTGGCGGACGTCTGGATTATTGGGCGGACACGCCAACCTTGGGCGGACGTCAAGTCTCGGGCGGACGTTCTACTTTGGGTAGACGTCCACTATCAGTACATATGGCGCCGTCTATGTGGGCGTCCTTCCGTATGGCATCCGGCACCTCTGGTACAGTATCTAATTCTAACATTAATTACCAAGAAATTAGTGTTTAAATTTAAAATTAGAGACTAATTTAAAATCAATAATAATAAATTGCTAAAATTTTGGTAGTTAATGCAAGATGTCATACCAAATGCAAGATGACACTGATGTGTTACATTTCTATTGTTAGTCTTAAGGCAATGTTAAAAAGAAAAAAAAAATCCATCATATCTATCATCTTTTCTTTTTTTTCAATGCATTAAGAAACGTAAAATAAAGTAATTTATTATATGAAAGTCATAATTATTAAAGTGATCACCATCTAAATATAGACTTAGTTAACCTTAAATCAAATAGTTTTGAAAATTTAGATATTAAAATTCAGAAAGCTGAAAAAATATATAATAAAAAAGATTTATAAACTCATTTCAAAATTTAAAATTGAAAATAGTAAAAATCCTTTATTTAAGTTGGAGTGTTATATTTACTATGAATATTTAAATTAGTTATTAATTTGGACAATGTTGTTGTACTAAATGACAATAATTGAATATTAATTAGTCTTTGGTATATTGTGAACAACATAAATTTTATAGATAATGATATTTTGATAACATCTTTTTGACATTTTAACATTATCTATGTGTCATTTTGTGATTAGTCCAAAATTACTCCACAATTAATAATAATAATCATAAACACCATAGACCAATAACAGAATGACATATAAATAATATTAAAATGTTGTTAAAAAATGTTGTCAAAATATCATTATCTAAATTTTATGGAGCTTCTTCAACTTTTGATGCCACCACTTTTTATGTGATTTTTTACTATAAACCATGGTTCTCAATATGAAAGCAAAGTTGTTTTAAAACAATGGGCACGAAGATATTCATAATTCAGTTAAACAAATAAATAGAAGTGATAATCTAGTGGGGGCATGAGAAAAAAGCTATGTTGTCACTATTTATGTTCGTACTTTAAAATATACGACAGACTCTCACAGAATCTTTTGTCATATTGAATAGTCTAGTTCTTTTTTTTTTTTTTTCATGTTCGTACTTCAAAAACAAGACACCAAAGATAAAGATGTTCTTCTCTATTTTAGAAAACTCATAAGAATATGATACAAAATCAAATAACAAATATTAAGAATTCGATGAAATGAAATACAATGAAACAGAACAATCATTTCATGTGTCTTTTTTTCTAAAATCAACGTCCACCAGAGAGAAGTGATTCAGCAACTGAGGAAGTGCGAGAGATTGGCCTATCCATGGACGAAGGATAAGACATTGGACAATCCTGAAAGTCTTCATGCAGACCAAATCTTAAGCCGGTGGAAGATAAGCTAAGCAAAGACATGTCTGGCAGAGGCACATCCTTCTCCAAGTACTGAACAACTTGGCGCATGCTTGGTCTAGCTGAAGGATCCGAATGCGAGCACAACAAAGCTAGTTTCAGCACCAACTCCACCTCCTCTGCCTTATAATTTGTGCCCAAATTTGGATCCCTTGCCTCAAGAATCTCACCTCTTTTCCAACAATTATACACCCAATCAACCAGAATTTCACTCCCAGAACACCCCACTTGCTCTATTGGCCTTCTTCCACAAACAACCTCTAGCATAAATGCACCAAAAGCAAACACATCAGAGTTTGTAGTGGCCTTACCTGTTCTAGTGTGCTCTGGTGCTAGGTACCCAAGTGTTCCAACCACATGAGTAGTGTGAGGGTCACTTCCATGCTCATACAATCTTGAGAGACCAAAGTCCCCTAATCTACCATTCAATTGAGCATCAAGTAGCACATTACTAGCCTTAATGTCTCTGTGGACCACAACTTGCTCCCATTCCTCGTGTAGATAAAGCAGACCTGAAGCAACCCCTTTGGTGATTCTAAATCTCTGGCTCCAATTTAGGGTCACTCTTGGTTTGTTATAGAGATACTTGTCAAGGCTTCCATTTGGCATGTAGTCATAGACCAATAGCAACTCTCCTTTGCGCCTGCAGTACCCCAGAAGGGGAACCAAATTCCTGTGCCTAAGACGCCCAATGCTAACAATTTCTGCCACAAATTCTCTCATCCCTTGTCTTGATTCATGAGACACCTTCTTCACTGCAACCTCAAGTTTTGAAATTGGCATCACACCTTTGTACACTCTGCCAAATCCACCGCTTCCCAATAGCTCCTTCTCCCTGAACCCCTTTGTTGCCAGGCTAAGATCTTTGTACTTGAACCTATGAGGACCGTAGTCTTGCTCCCAATCTTCAAGCAGCTCCGTGAACTTCTTCCTTTTCATGACATGAACAACTGCAACAGTCACCCCCACGATGACCAAACTGAGTGATATGATGATTGGCAAAACAATAATAAGAACCTTAGACTGTTTTTTACTGCCTCGTCTAGGTAGTGTGGGGAGTTCAGAGATGGCAAGTTGTTGAGCCTGGCCATTCACCTTGAAGCTCCAACCCAAAATATAATGATAACTTCGAATTGACCCAGTTGAGGATGAGAATCCAACGTACATGCCATTGTTAAGAATTGGAGAAAGATCTTTGCTTAAAGATAACAAAGGGCTTTCTGGTTTGCCGATGTTTATTGGAGCTAAAGTAACATCAATCTGCTTCTTTAGGCCATCATATTCCACCCATAACTGCATTGGGTAGCCACTGATGAGACTCAAATTCTTAACCTCCCCGTCACTGTAATATCCTGCAGGGGCTGACTTAACCGACTTCAATTCGTTGACATCAATTCCAACATGGTTGTCATTGATATCACCAAATTCAGTGTTCTGAATGGTATCAAGCTCCACCCCAAAAACATGGTTGCTGGTGTTGCCATTATTGATGTCATCAAACAGGCCAAGGTACTGGCTTGGCAGAGAATTTGGAAGCCCTTTTGTTGGAGAGACCACAAAAACAATCCCATGACCACTCAAATTCGGATACTCAGAACTTATGGCAAACACAAAGGAGGTGGAGAAAGAAGATGCACTTCCATTTGAGGTGTTCTTGAAGTCTATTGGACTTGGGAAGAAAGCATGACCCTTTTGTTGCCTGGTGTAGTTGGTGAGTTTAAGCATGCCACCGGAGGTGAACTCAGCACCGCCGTCAAGATACAAATGAGGTGATGACCGGAACCCATTATAGGAGAAACTCACGGAATCTTCACCAGCCACTGTTGTTGCCAGCACAAACACCACTGTTACAACCTTGAAAAACATGGTCTTCTATGTTTCAGAAATTCGTTTCCTTCTGGCAAAGGCTAAATTTCTCGTTTGTTTCTATGTTTTGTCAACCGCCCAAAACGTGTACCACACATTTGAACTTTCAATTGTGGTCCACGAGGAAAGATCCTGGCACTTTCACTGCGAAGAAAACGAACCTCCCTCACAGTTGCGTCTCTAGGTGTCAAACGAGAAATTCAAGATTTGAGATTGCAAAAGTTAAAGATTACAAACAACGCAAAAAATCAGATACATCACTTTCACTTTCTCTGTTTACTTTCATTTTTTTTCAAAATTGTATGTCTATTATTTAATTCACAAACATAGTTATTACCTTTTGGTGCATAATAAACAGACATCACGAAGAAAACGACTACTTCATTACTGATTATGGAACATTGGAACAATTCAATATTTGCCACGTAACATTCTCAATGTTATTAGTTCACGTTATTTTACTATGTTACCTTAAATAATAAAAATTGTAGTCATTAAGGAGAAAGATGAGAAATTGTTTCTGGAAAGTTCCTTGTATCGAAGTTTGTGAGTAGAGTCAATTACTATGTGACAAAGAGGTGAGTAGGGACCCTCTCTTTGCGGGTGATATGTGTACAGTACGTTTTTTGTATTTTGGCAGGAAAAAAAGTGACAGAAGAAGGGTGGAAAAGATAAAGAGAAAAAGAGAAAAAATAAATAAAGAAAGAAACAGGAATAAAGCCTTTTTATTGCTTCATAAGCATCTTGTGAGTAAAATAAAGTTGCTTCTCACTTTCATGGCGCTTAAATTTCAAAACTTTCATACTTCAATTTCATTGAATAAGTTCCACTGTAACAAAATTTAAAATGTTATGTTAGAATAAAAAACAAAACATTTCATTTAAGAAGCAATTCAAAATATTGGGTAAAAAAACACTTTATCTCTCTGATTTTTAAGTTTGGTTGTGTAACATCCCAATTATATAATAATAAATATTACATAATAAAGATGTCATCATTCCAATATAGAGAACAGTCAGAATACGACGTGTAATTTAAGTGTTAAATTACAATCATCCAAATTAAATGAGTGAAAATTTAAACCTTGAACGGCTAGAAAGGATTGATCACTACAAGTGATCAATCAGAAAACTTCTAAAAAAACTACTCTGCAACATCAGCAACCTCCAGCTCCTGCTCCAAGGGAAACTCTTCGACGCCATCTGCTCCCATCCAAGTGGATGATCATCGCCAAAGACATATATCCAAATTGGCACACAACACAAACAATGCAAGGGTGAGCTAGATATAAAAAGCATGTTATCTCCTAGTACAGTTAATTCTCGTCATCATACATAGATTTAAATATAGAAATACTTAGGCATGCTTATTAAACCACAATCTACATACTCACACGACTCATCCGGATTTTTGTATAATTGTCGGACTATTGGTCGTCTCTACACCTGCTAGTTCAGCTGGTCTTTCTCCAACACTAGCAATATAAGTCCCCCAAGCTGCCTATGTCTAAATTCAAAGACCATAGACGAGGACCTCCCTCTACTCTCACCACTCACATTGTTCTTCTCTACTTGAGTGTGAACAATGCTTTGAGTTTAGGGATAGACAACCATTTCAAAGCCCCTACAATTATACAGACACAACTACAATATTTCACATAACCTACTTTCATCCATCTCTCCCTGAGATTTCCGAATCATACTCAATTTCATCATTTACATCATATAATCACCATAATTTATTATATTTCATACATTCTCATATTTTCTCATAGCTCATATCACCACATATATTACATAAAATTCTCAAATTTCAACATTTACGTCACATGGTCACAATAATCTATCATATTTCATACATTCACATATTTTCAATTAACTTACATCATATCATACTTTCAACATTTTACATATTTAATTCAACCCAAACAAGAGCAATTACACTCAAAACCATCACCCTTTGCACACTCTTGGACGGACACTATTCACCACTATTATGGACGAACGCGCGATCTGCGAATTGGACGAACACTTTTCAATCTTGGACGAACGTTTTTCTTATTTGGACGAACGCTAAACCACACACTTGGACGAACGCTCAAGCCGAACACATTTCTGGGCGAACGTTCCGCAGCAGACCAAAGACGAACGCTACTCAGGTCGGACGCTCATGGACGAACGCTACACAATGCTTGGACGAACGCTCCACTCGAACGAGGACGGACGAACGCTACACAAGACTTGGACGAACGCTCCACTTGAACGCGAACGGAGGACTAACGCCAACTCATGTGTAAGCCGAACGTTCACGTACTAGCTGAAGAACGGACGCTCACAATCTACAACTTGAACGAACGCTCGACGAGCCTTGCGGACGAACGCTCACACGTACAGAACTAACGCTCAATGTTGAACGCTTGGATTTACGGACGGACGCGCATAGTGCATGGGACGAACGACCACATTTCACTTCATGAACGAGCGTCCCAGATGAACGAACGCTCTCCAACAAGTACCAAACATATTGGACGAACGTTCATTTAGCGAAACCGGACGAACGTTAGCTATTTTAGACGAACGTCCAATTTGAAATCAAATTGGACGAACGCTCGGAATTTGGGACGAACGTCCAATTTGAAATCAAATTGGACGAACGTGCCTGGAGAAATTCAGAATCCCAGAAACCCAGAAAACAAACCCAGAAACCCATATTTTCATCCCCTTCTTCCCAAATTTGCATCATACCAAGCATATACAATAAATCAAACAAAAGATCTAGCTCCCCTTACCTCTTGAAGACCTCCTTGAATAATTTCCAGAGAGTTTGATCTTCTTCCAGATTTTGCTGCAACAGCTTCACTTCCACAAGATGTTAACCCAAATCCTCCTCTCTGCACTTCTGAAGTTGATACGGCGTCCCATGGTTGCTCGTTGGACGGCTGGAACGGAGGGAGGAAGGCTCCCTTTTTTTTTTTTTTTGCTGCTGCTCTCTCTCTCCCTCTCACGGTTCTCTCTCTCACTACTGACACTCCCCTCTCTCTCACTCCTCTCCCTCTCCACACGTTACCAAAAATGAAAAACACTCTTCCCTCAGCTTTTCTTAAAATTCAGCCGCCCCCCTTTTTCCTCTGCCTTTCAATAATGCAGCCCCAAAAAAAATGGAAAACGTTGCCCACATGTCCCCCACCAAACCTACACATTTACGGGTCTTACATTCTCCCCAACAACAAAAATTTTCGTCCTCGAAAATTAAGCTTACCAGAACAAGTAAATTTCTTTTATCTTGTCCTTTAACTCCCGGTAAAGTTACCTGCTCTACCATCCAAGGTCTTCACTTAGCCAACGTGGCATACAATCTTCTCTTTCTCAGTACTCCAAGTACTGCACTAAGGTGATCTTCATGTTCTTCTCGAGTCTTAAAATAGACAAGTATGTCATCTATAAATACCACCACAAACTTGTCCAAGAAGGGTCTAAAAATTCGATTCATATAGTCCAAGAAAATGGCTGGAGCATTAGTTACACCAAACGGCATAACCACATACTCGTAGTGGCCATATCTAGACTTGAATGCTGTCTTCTGCACATCATCCGCTTTCATTAAGATTTGATGATAGTCCAACTGCTACGACTGTCGCGGTCATACAAATTTGATACAGATAAATAATGCAGTACAGTACTAGGAAGTGACTCCTAGGTCGTCTCTCAAGGACCAATTTTGTCGGTTCAATCTTAGATCTAACACGAAGTGGGGGGTTTGTGGATATTTTTGTGTGGAAAATTAAATTAAAACGGACTAGAAATTAAATAAAGCAAAATTAAAAACGATGAAATAAATTTTAATGACGGTAAAAATTGAACGGTAAAAGACGGTAAAAAAAATGGTAAAAGATATCAAAAATTAACGCGGGAACATTAAACGTGAACAAAATGTAAATCATTAAATGCGAAAGTAAAAGCATCAGTAAAAACATATTGTAAAATTAAAACTACAACTGTAAAAACAAAATTAAAACAGTAAAATGAAATTAAAACAGTAAAAACGATTTTGCTACAGTAAAAAGGAAAATACAGCAAGGTAAAACAGTAAAAAATAAATCTAGAACAGAAAACTAGAATACATAAAACGAAAATACAGAAAAACGAAAATACAGTACATAGTAAATACAGAATACAGTAGAAATAGAAAATAAATTACAGCAGTAAATAATTACACCAAAAACAGTAAATCTGGAATGGAAAAATTGTAGTACAAAAAAATGAAAATACAGAAAATAGTAAATACAGAAAACGGTCAAAACAGTAAAACAGTAAATTTTAGAAAATAAAATTACAACAGTAATTAATAATAGCAAAACAATAAATATAGAATTGCAGAATCCAAATAACAGTAATACAAAAATAGTAAAAACGGAATATAGAAATACAGTAAAACAGTAAAATACGAAAAACAGTAAATTGAAAACAGAAACAGAATTATTGCACCAAAGTATAGAAAACCAAATTACAGTAATTAATTCAAAGTGAAATAAATAACAGCAGAGGCAAAAGAAATTAATTTGTAGAAAACATAATTTGGAAATTTAATTACAACAGAGATCAAATTACAGCAGTATTTAAAATATAACAGCAGATATTAAATTACAGAATCAAAATAAAACAATAACAGACTTGAAAAACAGAAAATTAAACCAAACTTTCAATTGAAATTATACATGAATTTATTACAACAATCAAATTAAAAGAGAAACCTAACGTGCACAGTTGTTCTTCTTCACTGATCCAATGTCCAGCCCTTTGTCCGTTCCAGCCCCTACTTTCCAGCTGCTGGATTTTCCAGCAGCCCCCTCACCACTGGACTCCCTCCTGCCCGTCTTATTCCCCTCCACTCCACGGATATATCTCTTTTATAGCCAAAATCCTCCCCTACTCATGCTTCTTGGACGGTATAAATTTATCTCCAGGGTCCTCCACTTTCTCAAAAGAATATGTGCATTTCCAGAACGCCCCTCAATTTGTCAAAACAAGACAAAACATCACTTATCTCCAAAACAAAATAATCCACTTGGTGCTTCTTTTCAGCCAAACTTATACAACCCGTGAGCCTTCTTTTCTTGCTGGAAAGTTAACGATTTACTGGTTGTAGCAGTTGCTTCCTTTGGACGTAATACCATTCTCGTACCACCATGACAACACATCCTCCAAGGTGCTTCTTTTTCTAAGAGAAACAATGGAACGTGTGGTGTTGGATCAGGACCGTGAGACTCACCATGCAACAGCCGTGTTTCTTCTCCAAGTGGATGTGTGGCTGCCATTTTCCCAATCAAGCACCCCTCTTCCCAACTCCTGGAATCAGCCATGAATGAAGCTCTCCATGGATGCATGTTGTTTCTGTCTGAAGCTCCTTAACTTCTCCAAATGTGCTGGATGTTGAAGCTGGAATACCGTGACACTTCCCCATTTGCTCTAGGCCGTGTGATGTGACGTGGTCTCTCCTTCAACAAATGGTGGTGGTCGAGCCTCTTTTATGTTGTCTCCCACTAAAAGAATTAAGCCTCCCATTTTGTATGTGTTTTGCGGAGAATGCTTGCATGCTTCAATTGAAAACAATATTTCCAATTCAAAAGCCGGGCCCATCTCCTTCCAATTACATATTTTAAATTCAACCAAATGTGATAGAATATGACCGTGAATTTGTTTAAAGAATTTGCAGCAAACTTCCTTCAAATAAAACCGTGGGTTGCCTTCCAATGTGGTCCCCTCCATTATGCTTCATCATTTAGCAAAATTAAATAAGCTTTAAGCATGAATTGGACGTGTGCTTCTGAAATGTGTGACGAACGGGTCGCACCGCTCGCAAAAAGTTGTGCATAAAGGAATGCAGTATAGTATAACTAGGAAGTGACTCCTAGGTCGTCTCTCAAGGATCAATTTTGTGTTGGTTCAGTCTCAGATTTTTTTTACACGAAGTGGGGGGGTGTTTTTGTGATTTTTGGTTATGGAAAAATAACTGGACTGGAAATTAAATACAGCAAAATTAAAAATGTTGAAATAAATTTTAACGACTGTAAAAGCCTTACGGTAAAAACGGTAAAATTAGAAAATGGAAAATTACGCAGTGTTGAAATTGACCAAAAACATCAGTAAAAATAAACCGTAAAAACAATTCTTGAAAATAATATGAACGTGAACAGTAAACCACAATAACATAATTTAACAGTGTAGAAAATACTAAACGGTAAAATACAACAGAATAAAAGTGAAATTCATTAAAATAAAATTACTCAACAGTACAGATAAAATGAAATAAGACAACTGTTCTGTGACATACTACAAGCTTTCGGAAATAAAAACTACATTGCAGTGTTGGGGAAAAATGGAAAATCAGAGAGAGAGCTCCTGGAAGAGAAGAACCGAAACCTCTTCCAGGCCTCAAGGCCGTCCCATTTCTTCTGCTGCAACTGGCTTATATCCTTCTATGGAGAGACAGCCCTCCCCCTTTCTCGGTGTGCCTTCCTAATTTTCTTCCATAATTTGCATTTTTGTCTCCGTAGCATCTTTGACTTTCTTCTACTAAATTGCTCCTAGTCGTGACAAAAGAGGTCTTCTATGTGGTGTGCGTTTGCTTAGGCTTTGCTTAGGCTTCCCCCCATTCACGCAAATTCCTTTCAACCGTGTGCCCCACTCCAAACTGTTGTAGCTTCTTCTGCTGTGCATGCTGGATGAGGTTGTGCTGCTGCCCACCAAGTGTTGGTGCTGGACCAAGCTGCTGGCTTTCATTTCCGTGCACACCATTCCAGCCTCACGTGAAATCAGCTCTTGATGGAATGAATGAAGAATCAAATCCCAGAACATTGCTGGACCGTGAAGGTCTTCTTCAAAGTGCTGCACTTCTTTTTGCTTGCAGCAGGCTGTGATCTCTCCCAGCTGGACCGTGACTTTTTTTTTGCTCTTTGCTTGTGTATTTCCAGCAGTATAAATCACTACTTATTCCTCCATCACGGAACCTTTTTGGAAGCTACTCTCTCCTGTCACGGTTCCAGCCCTTACCACTTTATTCCAGCCGCCGTGACCTTCTATTTTGCTAAATCACGTTGCAAGCCAAGCAAGATGTGGCGGCCCATTGTCCAAGTACTATTATTGAATATTATAACAAGCTTTCTCCATTTCTTCACTCTGGACGTGCAAAAGTGAACATGGGCCCTCCAAGTTGCTCCATGACTACAAATTTTATAAAGCCAAAAAGTAATGGTAGTATGACCGTGAAACCCTTCTCCACTTTCATTCTAATTTCCACGTTGATGCATGTGCTGGCCGTGAGAAACAAGCCAATTAATGCTTCTTAATTCCCCTTTCACGTGAAGGTCATTTTGGAGCATTATCATTCTTTCTTTAATCTCAATCTCAATTGTGGGCCATGCTATTTTCTTCCTTTAATAAAATTCAGCACATTGTATTTTGGATTCCTCCTAACATGAGCTTTCAACCAAAATGATTTAAAATGCTTTTCTATGTGGATGTGCCAATCAACCTTGCTTAAGAGTGTTGGAAGATCTTAACACCTTCCAATGATAAATTCCAACCACCATAAGTACTAAACAGCAAGCAAACAATGCAAACATATTATAACACTCAAACAGTAATCACTTGACTGACATAGGATAGTAAAACAAATACTGGGAACAACACAAAACGAGTTTGAACAAACGAAAAACTATATGTGAAAATAGACATCTAGACGAAACTATGAAAAAAAATTGCATGGAAAAAGGATAAGAATTGAACTCAAACGAGGACAAACAAATTGACACAAAATTCACGCAGCAACCAGCGAAAACTAAAATGGTTGAAATGCATTGGGCTCAATTGTCATTTCTCATTTAGCCTTCAAATGTCCCAAAAAGTTATCCAAAATTTTCCCGTAATTAATAATGCAAAATAATAAGCTCAGATAATTCAAATTAATTAAAATAAGAATTTCCGATCAAATTAAGCACATTTAGCAAAAACAGAAAAATACCGGACGTTTAAGCACAATTCCCCGACTAATTTTAACACAATAAACTAAGTGAAGTGAATAAAATATTGACTCATCAAAATAGACCACACTTAGTCTTTTGCACTCCTGGGCAAAATTAAGACGTAAATCAGGGAATGGTTCAAAGGACTTTTAAAGGATTGACACAAATGCAGCATACAGAAAACAAAGACTTACAAGAAAATAAACAAAATTTACAAAGTTCTCAAGAAATCTAAATAATGAAAAGATGTAGACAATATCCAACACAAAATCAAAGAAAGCAGATACTTACAGAAATCATCCAAGCAATTCAAAGCATGGTAAAATAATCAATCAGCTCAAGAGGTGATTCAAAAATGTCAAAACCTCACAGATGCACTCACAGTGTTTCTCTCAAGTGTCTAGGGTAAATAATTTCAACTCAATGCACTCAAGAAAGCAAACACAAGTAGACTTGACAAGTTTCTAATATCAACACTTAAAACATATGCATGTTCAGATCTAAAGGTCTTTTCTTGGTTATAATGGGGCCAAGGACAAGGGATAATAAAATATGGATAAATAGCTATAGCTCAGAAGAAATAGAGAAGCACTAGGGAATAAGTGTAAATACAGTGAAATCTCACCCAAACCTCTAATTCAATCCCTTTCTTGACTCAATTATTCATAGAATTATTTTTCAATTTTTTCTTTTTCTCATCAAAAATTTTTCATCCTGTTTTTTTTTTTTTTTAATCACACCACAGGATAGAATTCATAATTTCAAAATATGATGAGGAACCAAATAGCCAATTCATCAGAATTCCCCAGGAGACCACACTTTTTCACAAAACACTTCTATAGCTCCAGACTTCCCTAAGGTTAAGGTAATCACTGTTTTTTACTCAGGGTCAGTGTATGAGCTTCAACACAAAGAAATGGGGAAAGTATAGGCTCAAAGGGGTTATCAAAGGATAATAACAGGGTAGGCTTATTTGGCTAACAAGGCTCAAGAAATAAAATGCCTTTATCATTTTCTAAACATGCATATCCATCAAGAATTATCAAAAAGAATCAAGCCAAGGCATATGTGCAAGCAATCAAGATACATGTCACACACAAGAAAGAACATTAAGTGGCTCAAATCTCACTCAGGGTGTTTGTCACAATCAAATCAACCTCTCAAACGCATAATCATGTTTCCAAGCAGAGAAAAGCAAGGATTTCAAACCATAAGTATTAAGTAAGTGAAGGAAAAATCTACAACTTAGACAAACTCCAGAAATCAAGAGAAAAATGTAAAATTTATTGCACACAAAACACACTAAAAACCACTTAAAACAAAAAAAATTTAACACTCAAAAACAAAAAATTTAACACACAAAACAAAGAAAAATCAGAGTCTCTCCCAATAGACCACACTTAAACTACACATTGTCCTCAATGTGTTCTAAGCATATCATCAGCAATCAAAACAGGAAACATATTATGGACAAATGCAATAAAAGTAGGAAAAAGGGAGAGAAAGAAAATGCAAACTCCCGTAGGTTATGGTGGAAGCTGCCAATTTTGGATCATCAGGGAGAGGTCTTCATGTTCACGATCCAGCCATGAAGTTTTGAGGACGAACTGCTTCATCCTCCAGATTTGATCGAGCAGTGAAATGTTTTCCACAGCTGGATCTGAGCAGTGATTGTTGATGAGCAGGTTCAGCAGGTGCCTATTGTTGTTGAAACAGTTTTTCAGGTTCGCACCCTTGCCTTCCACTGTGTGTGCATGTTGGTCTAATTCATCTGTACCTCCTGCAATAGGGTTAGTGCAATATGGTTCTACAGAAATTACATGCAGGGGTACAACACCCAAATCCAGTGTAACAGGCTGAACCTTAGATACATCCTCAAAACACGAATCAATTTCAAAATTAGAAACCATATTAATCGCAGACTCAGATTCATGTTCAATGCATGGAGAATAATTATTCGAATGTGATAGTAAAAAAACGGTTCTCATCATGCACAGAGGAAAAATTAAAATCAGACTCAACAACTATATAATCATCAGCATACCAATCAACAGCATAATCAACAGAATAATCAATTTGCGGTATGCTTCCCTCCACTTCCTTGAAGATTTCTAAAGTGTGGGAAGATGAAGGTGGTCTACCTGGTTCAGGATTACTGCTTACTTCTGCCGGGTCCCCAAAATTTTCATCAGTCTCCTCAGGTACAAGAGTGGCCATCTGCCTGATCTGATCACTCAGATTCTGCATGGCAGCTTGAGTTTCCTGCTGGAACTCCATGCTCTCTTGCTTGAACTGCATGTTCCCTTTCTGAAACTGAATGTTCTGCATTGTCATCTGCTCTAGTAACTCCTTTAATGTAGGTTCAGAAGTAGAAGGCTCAGGAGTTATTTGAATAGGAGAATCATACTGCTGACTCTCATATTGTGGAACTGGCTCCCAAAGAGAGCTCTCAGAAATTGGATGATGGAACATATTGTTCTCATCATAAAAATCAGCAGATTTAAAATCAAAGTAATATGCAGAATAAGAATCATAATCACAGACATTGGCAGAATAAGCATTATTCACAACATTAAAATAGGTAGACATGGAAAAATAAAAAGTAAAAACTAAAAATTACGAATCAGATAAAACAAAACACATTTATACATGCTACAAGCACACACAAGACAGAACATCAATAGTAAAAATTTTTAATTAATTTTTTTTTTTTTAATTTTCAATTTTTTTTTAATAACAACTAAATACAGAACATAGCACAATTAAACACAATATATATTAACACAGCATAATCGAAAAACACAGCAAAAATCTAAAACAAAAAACCTGGAACTGAAGTGACAACGCCGCCAAAATTTGCTGAAGGTGTCGTTGTCGCCTACAAAAATATACAAGACAAAACACACAAAACACACATATTAACAGAACAAAAATTTACACAACAAGAATCTAAAACCAAACCGTCATTGGTCCCCGGCAACGGCGCCATTTTTGACGAACGGGTCGCACCGCTCGCAAAAAGTTGTGCATAAAGGAATGCAGTATAGTATAACTAGGAAGTGACTCCTAGGTCGTCTCTCAAGGATCAATTTTGTGTTGGTTCAGTCTCAGATTTTTTTTACACGAAGTGGGGGGGTGTTTTTGTGATTTTTGGTTATGGAAAAATAACTGGACTGGAAATTAAATACAGCAAAATTAAAAATGTTGAAATAAATTTTAACGACTGTAAAAGCCTTACGGTAAAAACGGTAAAATTAGAAAATGGAAAATTACGCAGTGTTGAAATTGACCAAAAACATCAGTAAAAATAAACCGTAAAAACAATTCTTGAAAATAATATGAACGTGAACAGTAAACCACAATAACATAATTTAACAGTGTAGAAAATACTAAACGGTAAAATACAACAGAATAAAAGTGAAATTCATTAAAATAAAATTACTCAACAGTACAGATAAAATGAAATAAGACAACTGTTCTGTGACATACTACAAGCTTTCGGAAATAAAAACTACATTGCAGTGTTGGGGAAAAATGGAAAATCAGAGAGAGAGCTCCTGGAAGAGAAGAACCGAAACCTCTTCCAGGCCTCAAGGCCGTCCCATTTCTTCTGCTGCAACTGGCTTATATCCTTCTATGGAGAGACAGCCCTCCCCCTTTCTCGGTGTGCCTTCCTAATTTTCTTCCATAATTTGCATTTTTGTCTCCGTAGCATCTTTGACTTTCTTCTACTAAATTGCTCCTAGTCGTGACAAAAGAGGTCTTCTATGTGGTGTGCGTTTGCTTAGGCTTTGCTTAGGCTTCCCCCCATTCACGCAAATTCCTTTCAACCGTGTGCCCCACTCCAAACTGTTGTAGCTTCTTCTGCTGTGCATGCTGGATGAGGTTGTGCTGCTGCCCACCAAGTGTTGGTGCTGGACCAAGCTGCTGGCTTTCATTTCCGTGCACACCATTCCAGCCTCACGTGAAATCAGCTCTTGATGGAATGAATGAAGAATCAAATCCCAGAACATTGCTGGACCGTGAAGGTCTTCTTCAAAGTGCTGCACTTCTTTTTGCTTGCAGCAGGCTGTGATCTCTCCCAGCTGGACCGTGACTTTTTTTTTGCTCTTTGCTTGTGTATTTCCAGCAGTATAAATCGCTACTTATTCCTCCATCACGGAACCTTTTTGGAAGCTACTCTCTCCTGTCACGGTTCCAGCCCTTACCACTTTATTCCAGCCGCCGTGACCTTCTATTTTGCTAAATCACGTTGCAAGCCAAGCAAGATGTGGCGGCCCATTGTCCAAGTACTATTATTGAATATTATAACAAGCTTTCTCCATTTCTTCACTCTGGACGTGCAAAAGTGAACATGGGCCCTCCAAGTTGCTCCATGACTACAAATTTTATAAAGCCAAAAAGTAATGGTAGTATGACCGTGAAACCCTTCTCCACTTTCATTCTAATTTCCACGTTGATGCATGTGCTGGCCGTGAGAAACAAGCCAATTAATGCTTCTTAATTCCCCTTTCACGTGAAGGTCATTTTGGAGCATTATCATTCTTTCTTTAATCTCAATCTCAATTGTGGGCCATGCTATTTTCTTCCTTTAATAAAATTCAGCACATTGTATTTTGGATTCCTCCTAACATGAGCTTTCAACCAAAATGATTTAAAATGCTTTTCTATGTGGATGTGCCAATCAACCTTGCTTAAGAGTGTTGGAAGATCTTAACACCTTCCAATGATAAATTCCAACCACCATAAGTACTAAACAGCAAGCAAACAATGCAAACATATTATAACACTCAAACAGTAATCACTTGACTGACATAGGATAGTAAAAAAAATACTGGGAACAACACAAAACGAGTTTGAACAAACGAAAAACTATATGTGAAAATAGACATCTAGACGAAACTATGAAAAAAAATTGCATGGAAAAAGGATAAGAATTGAACTCAAACGAGGACAAACAAATTGACACAAAATTCACGCAGCAACCAGCGAAAACTAAAATGGTTGAAATGCATTGGGCTCAATTGTCATTTCTCATTTAGCCTTCAAATGTCCCAAAAAGTTATCCAAAATTTTCCCGTAATTAATAATGCAAAATAATAAGCTCAGATAATTCAAATTAATTAAAATAAGAATTTCCGATCAAATTAAGCACATTTAGCAAAAACAGAAAAATACCGGACGTTTAAGCACAATTCCCCGACTAATTTTAACACAATAAACTAAGTGAAGTGAATAAAATATTGACTCATCAATGTGACCTCCATTATTTTCATCCAGCACCACATTATCATTTTAAAAAAAAGGTTTTTATAGTGGTGCACCTCCAAGCTTCCAGCCTTCTCCTTTAATCACGTTGGCCTTTGCAAAATTCTTGAATTGAAAGCAAGAGTTGCAGCCGTGAGATGAGATGTGACTTCAAATCCATTATGTAATGCTTTCCAAAAATTGAGAATAATATTCCCATGTGGCTCCCACTTTTTGTCCATATGCATGCTTTGCTAAATGGTTGGTAAAATGAATATTTCATGGCTTATGTTCCTTCTTCTACGTGAATGTGCTGCCAAATGGGCCATGACACCATTTTTCTCTTTCTCCACCAAAATGAAAGCTTTCACGTAGTATTTTGATTGTTCATGCTTTGTTGGCTTGTCCAAAATGAGCGAGTAAAATAATATCGTGTACAAATAAATTTTCTTTCAAATGTCCCAAAATAATTTCTAAATTTTCCCTGCATTCAATAATGTAAATAATTAGTCTTAGAAAATTCAAATTAATTTAAATAAGAATTTTCGATCGAATTAAGCACAATTAAGAAAGATGGGAAAATACCGGACAATTAAGCACAATTCCCTAATTAAATCTAGTACAATAAACTAAGTGAAGTGAAGAAAATATTGGTTCATCAAAATAGACCACACTTAGTCTTTTGCACTCCTGGGCAAAATAAAGACGCAAATCAGAGAATAGTTCAAAGGACTTTTAGGAAGGTGACACACACTCAGCACGCAGAAAACAAAGACTCAAGAAAAATAAAAAGAATTTACAGAATTCTCAAGAATTATGGATCGATGAAAGAAGTAGAAATTTTCCAACACAAAATCAAGAAAAGCACATACTTACAGAAATCATCCAAGCAATTCAATACATAGGAAAATGATTAATCAGCTCAAGAGGTGATTTGAAAATAACAAAACCTCACAGATGCAATATAGTATTTCTCTCAAGTGTCTAGGGTAAATAATAATATCAGCTCGATGTACTCAAGAAAACAAACACAAGTAGACTTGGCAAGCTTCTAATTATCAATACTTAAAACATATGCATGTTCAGATCAAAAGGTCTTTACTGGGTTGTAATGGGGCCAAGGACAGGGGAGGATAAATTTGGATAAGTAGCTATAGCTCAGAAGAAATAGAGGTGCACTAGGGAAAAAAATGTAAACACAGTGAAATCTCACCCAAACCTCTAATTCAATCCTCTTCTCGACTCCATTATCCACAAAATTATTTTTCAATTTTTCTCTTTTTTTTTTTTATCAAATTTTTTTTTTTCATCCTGTCTTCTCTCTTTTTTTTTTTTTATCACACAAGATGGATATAAATTATCATTTCAAAACATGATAAGGAACCAACTAGCCAATTCATCAGAATTCCCAAGGAGACCACACTTATTCACAAAATACTTCTATAGCTCCAGACTTTCCTAAGGTTAAGGTAATCATTTATTTTTCACTTAGGATCAGTGTATGAGCTTTAACACAAAGAAATATATACAGTATAGGCTCAAAGGGGTTATCAAAGGATAATAACAAGGTAGGCTTATTTGGCTAAAGAGGCTCAAGAACAAAAATTGCCTTTATCACTTCTAAACATGCATATAAATCAAGTATATCAATAAGAATCAAGCCAAGGCATATGTGCAAGAAATCAAGATACATATCACACACAAGAAAGAAAATTAAGTGGCTCAAATCTCACACAGGGTATTCGTCACAATCAAATCAACCTCTTAAACATTATAATCATCTTCCAAGCAGAGAAAAGCAAGGATTTCCAACCATAAGTATTAAGTAAGTGAAGGAAAAATCTACAACTTAAACCTCATCCAGAAATCAAGAGAAAAATGTAAAATTTATTGCACTCAAGACACACTAAAACAACTTAAAACAGAAAAAATTTAACACTTAAAAACAAAAAATTTAACACACAAAATAAATACTAACAGAACTAACAGAAAAATCAGAATTTCTCCCAGTAGACCACACTTAAATCACACAATGTCCTCAGTGTGTCACAATCATCAGATTATCAATTTCAGAGCAGCCAAATAATATAGACAAGTGCAATACAAAGTTAGGAAAAATGGGAAGAAATTTTTCAGTAACATCCATCAGTAGATGTTATCAGGGACATCCATCAGCAGATGTCTAAAACACCTAGCACCCATCAGTAGATGCTAATAATTTTTATTATTATTTATTTTTTATTTTTATTTTTATTTTTATTTTTTTTTATTTTTTATTTTTTATTTTTTATTTTTTTTTTTGAAAAAGGAGATGACCGGCACTGTGACAACAGTTTCAGTGGCAAAGACCGGAACTGTTGCTACAGTGGCAGAGCTTTGGCTACAAATAGGCCGCTCCTCCGCGTCCAGTGCCATTTCTGAACGCTCATTCTCTCTCTACTCCTCTGCTCTCTCAACTCTCTCTTCTCTCTGCTCTCTGCTCTCTGCTCTCTTCTCTCTGCTCTCTTCCTACTCCTCTTCTCTCTCCCACTCTCTCCTCTGAGCATCTGGAGCCTGCGCGGAGCCTCTGCCACCGCGCCTTCTGAAGAGTCTGAGATCAGCCAGGAGCTCCTCTGCCAGCCTACTACTCCAGGTAAGTCATCTGCACCTAGATCTACCTTTCTTTCAGCTTTCATTTCCTTTCTCTGCTTTCCAATCGTTCCCTTTCAGTATTTCCTTTATTTTTCATCTCTGCCCTGCTCTCTTTACTGCTTTCCATCTTCTTTCTGTTATGATCTCTTGCCTGCTCTCCCTCTTCCTTTTCAATTTTTTTTTTTTTCATATTTTTGAAACTGAAAACACTTAAACACATAAATCATAACTGTCTAAAAACTTAAGGGGTATATCGGCTGGAAACCAGACGTTAATCTCCCTTCGATTGAAGGTATTGCAGAGACAATCGGGTAGAACAACGCCACGTACCCCACTTAAAACTAAATAAACACATAAACATAATATACAAGAACAATATGGACAAGAACAACCGGACAACTGGACATAGATCCGTTTAGGACCCTTTGCGAGGACCGTGAAACAGATCTGAGACCAAAAACTGAAACATTAAAGCATGACTGGACAAAATAAATCTGAAAGGAAACAAGAACAAATAAAGAAAACACTGAATTAAGAATCTAATGTTTTTTATGCTTCTCTCTTTTTTTTTTTTTTTATGTTTTGTTTTTCTTTTTTCTTGTTTTTGTTCTTTTTATATGTATTTATTTTTTATTTATGTATTTGTATATTACGAGAGGAAGGATGAGTGATATGGAATCAGAGAGATATACCAGTCAACGATGGCGTCCTACAGATGATCAGATCACGATGATGACCAAAATCTACAACTATGGGGTCACACACCCAAGCCGAGCGCAAGTCGTCGAGATCGCGTCTCGACTAAGGACCTTCGGCGAAGCCACTGAATACAACGTGCACTGCTGGTTTAACAACCATGGCAATCGGGTCAGGCGCTGGCAAGCGGAGATAGACCCCACAGGCACTCTCTTTTCACAACTGCCGCTATACATGTACGGTAAGAACTCTCATCATACCTCAATCGAAATTTTTTTTTTTTCACTTCCTCTTCTATTATTAACACATGTTTTTTATTTTTTTATTTTTTTATTTTTTATTTTTTGTTTGAAAGAAAACAACTGGGTGATAATGAGGGCACCGAGGCTGCTGAATCTGTTTCCAGTTCCGATCATTATCGATGACGACAGAAATGAACGAGAAATTCCTCCACCAAAGCCTCCGCTCGTGACTTTTCGAACCAGAGCTCCCTCAACGGAGCTCTCCCTTAGACCACCACAACCAGCTCGTGAATTCTTTCAGTTTTAAAGTTTTGTTTATTTATTTTTTTTTTTATGTTTTTATTGGCCGAGTGTGGCCAGAATATGGGCTGTAATATGAACACTTATATTTTTGTTGTTTTTAATTTTTTTTTATGTTGTTTTTGTTTTTTATTTGGTTTGTAATATTAACGATCAGAAATGATCGACCCCCGAACAACTTAAATTTCATATATCAACTGCAATTTTATTTTCAGATCTGTTCAATCCTTTTTCTCTATTACTGTAATTTTTGCATTGATGAATGAAATATTTTCTTAGTCTAAAAAAATTGCAAACAAAGATCTGTATGAAAACAACTAAGAAATTGTATTTACAGTGAAGGAAAATAAGGAAAAAAAATGAGATCTGAAGTGAAAATTTTTATTGGTAAGAAACTGAGGGTCGAAATAAAATCAAGGACTACGCAAAACAATTTTTGAATTTTTGATTTTTTTTTTTTAAGGGATAACAACTGGAAAACTAAGAAATAAATATACATATCGGAATAAAGATTTGGCACGCTTAAAACAAAATATTTTATCACAACAGAAAATTTTTTTATGTTTTTTTTTTTTTTAATTCATGCTCACAATTTTAAAAATGAAATAAACACAACCATGAAAACACACCAGAAAAGCTAAATAATATGTACATAATGAGGAAAAAGAGTGCTCCCTGGTCATGGTGGCAGTTGCCAATTCTGGACAATCAGTGAGATATCTTCCACCTCAGGATCCGGCGAAGATGTCTTCAGGAGCAGCTCGCCCAGTACTGCCCTCTCACTTGAATCAGGACAAATCCCAGTAGCCACGCCACTTCTCCGAGCAAGTTGTTGAATCAATAAAATCAGGAGCCTTCTGTCCACTAGCAGTTGTTGAGTCTGTGACACCGGAGTAATAAGAGAAATAGCAGTATACTTTCCTTCATCTATCATTATTTCCTCTATGTCAGTACCTGTATTCTCATTTACTTTTGTAACCTGGTCATCAAACTCATAATCAATAGCATTTGTTATGAATTTAGAATCTGTTTGTAACACATAATCAATTTCAATACAAATCGGGCAAGAATCAGATTCACAATCACATTCACAATTCTCAGAAAACTGAGTCAGATCAACGTTTTGTTCTAACTCTATCAAGTTATGCGATTGCAAAATTCCTGTCTCAAAATCAATATTGACATATGCATCATCAACAAAATCCAAATTCAGTGCAAAGCTATTATCAATGGAAATTTCATCACTGTAATCATGTTCATTCAACACAACATTTATACCAATGGTTTCAGAGACTAATACTGAATCAAAAACTTTAGAATTGTCAATCAAGTCTGTATCAGTTTCAATCCTAAAACTTGTAGAATCATTGTGCAACAAATCACAAGCAATTGAATGTATAGGTAGATCTGGTAAAGAGCTTGTAATCTCAGTTTCAGAATAAACATGTTTTTGCTCAGAATAAATTTTCTCATGAATTTCCAATTCATCAACTGCACATTCAAGTTGAGGTACGTTTACCTCCACGGTGGAAGATAAAAATGGTCTACCTGGCTCAACAGTGTTACTCATACCTGCCTGGTCCTTAAAATAATCATCAACAGTCTCAGGTGCAAGAGTGGGATCATAGAAAGGTAGGAAAGTGGGTGTAGTAGTAAACTCATAGCTTTGCTCCCCATCTTCTATGTTGATGCCACTATCATCTTGAAAGTGTTGAGTGGCCATCTGCCCGATCTGATCAGTCAGCTTCTGAATGACAGCTTGAGTTTCCATGCTCTCTTGCTTGAACTGCATGTTCCCTTTCTGAAACTGAATGTTCTGCATGGTCATCTGCTCCAATAACTCCTTCAATGTAGGTTCAGAAGTTGAAGGCTGAGAAGCTACTTGGGCAGGAGCATCATACTGCTGACTCTGATATTGCTGAACTGGTGGAACCGGCTCCCAAAGGGAGCTCTCAGGAATTTGAGGATGATCCATATTTTTCTCAGTATTAAAATCAGCACAAGAATCAGAGTAATATGCAGAAAGAGAATCATAATTACAGGCACTTGTAGAATAAGCACTATTCACAAAATTAAAATAGGTAGACATGGAAAAATAAAAAGTGAAAACTAAAAACTAAAAATTACGAATCAGATAAAACAAAACACATTTATACATGCTACAAGCACACACAAGACAGAACATCAATAGTAAAAATTTTTAATTACTTTTTTTTTTTTTAATTTTAAATCTTTTTTTTTTAATAACAACTAAATACAGAACATAGCACAATTAACACACATATATACACAATATATATTAACACAGTAAAAATCTAAAACAAAAACCTGGATCTGAAGTGACAACGCCGCCAAAATTTGCTGAAGGTGTCGTTGTCGCCTACAGAAATATACAAGACAAAACACACAAAACAAACATATTAACAGAACAAAACTTTATACAACAAAAATCTAAAACCAAACCGTCTTTTTATTGGTCCCCGGCAACGGCGCCAAAATTTGTTACGACTGTCGCGGTCATACAAATTTGATACAGATAAATAATGCAGTACAGTACTAGGAAGTGACTCCTAGGTCGTCTCTCAAGGACCAATTTTGTCGGTTCAATCTTAGATCTAACACGAAGTGGGGGGTTTGTGGATATTTTTTTTTTTTAAATATAGCAATTAAATACAGAACACAGCACAATAAAATATAAAAGACAAAACATATATTAACACAACATAATCGAAAAACACAGCAAAAATCTAAAACAAAAAACCTGGAACTGAAGTGACAACGCCGCCAAAATTTGTTGAAGGTGTCGTTGTCGCCTACAAAAATACAAAAAACAAAACACACAAAACAAACATATTAACAGAACAAAACTTTATACAACAAAAATCTAAAACCAAACCGTTATTGATTGGTCCCCGGCAACGGCGCCAAAATTTGCTACGACTGTCGCGGTCATACAAATTTGATACAGATAAATAATGCAGTACAGTACTAGGAAGTGACTCCTAGGTCGTCTCTCAAGGACCAATTTTGTCGGTTCAATCTTAGATCTAACACGAAGTGGGGGGTTTGTGGATATTTTTGTGTGGAAAATTAAATTAAAACGGACTAGAAATTAAATAAAGCAAAATTAAAAACGATGAAATAAATTTTAATGACGGTAAAAATTGAACGGTAAAAGACGGTAAAAAAAATGGTAAAAGATATCAAAAATTAACGCGGGAACATTAAACGTGAACAAAATGTAAATCATTAAATGCGAAAGTAAAAGCATCAGTAAAAACATATTGTAAAATTAAAACTACAACTGTAAAAACAAAATTAAAACAGTAAAATGAAATTAAAACAGTAAAAACGATTTTGCTACAGTAAAAAGGAAAATACAGCAAGGTAAAACAGTAAAAAATAAATCTAGAACAGAAAACTAGAATACATAAAACGAAAATACAGAAAAACGAAAATACAGTACATAGTAAATACAGAATACAGTAGAAATAGAAAATAAATTACAGCAGTAAATAATTACACCAAAAACAGTAAATCTGGAATGGAAAAATTGTAGTACAAAAAAATGAAAATACAGAAAATAGTAAATACAGAAAACGGTCAAAACAGTAAAACAGTAAATTTTAGAAAATAAAATTACAACAGTAATTAATAATAGCAAAACAATAAATATAGAATTGCAGAATCCAAATAACAGTAATACAAAAATAGTAAAAACGGAATATAGAAATACAGTAAAACAGTAAAATACGAAAAACAGTAAATTGAAAACAGAAACAGAATTATTGCACCAAAGTATAGAAAACCAAATTACAGTAATTAATTCAAAGTGAAATAAATAACAGCAGAGGCAAAAGAAATTAATTTGTAGAAAACATAATTTGGAAATTTAATTACAACAGAGATCAAATTACAGCAGTATTTAAAATATAACAGCAGATATTAAATTACAGAATCAAAATAAAACAATAACAGACTTGAAAAACAGAAAATTAAACCAAACTTTCAATTGAAATTATACATGAATTTATTACAACAATCAAATTAAAAGAGAAACCTAACGTGCACAGTTGTTCTTCTTCACTGATCCAATGTCCAGCCCTTTGTCCGTTCCAGCCCCTACTTTCCAGCTGCTGGATTTTCCAGCAGCCCCCTCACCACTGGACTCCCTCCTGCCCGTCTTATTCCCCTCCACTCCACGGATATATCTCTTTTATAGCCAAAATCCTCCCCTACTCATGCTTCTTGGACGGTATAAATTTATCTCCAGGGTCCTCCACTTTCTCAAAAGAATATGTGCATTTCCAGAACGCCCCTCAATTTGTCAAAACAAGACAAAACATCACTTATCTCCAAAACAAAATAATCCACTTGGTGCTTCTTTTCAGCCAAACTTATACAACCCGTGAGCCTTCTTTTCTTGCTGGAAAGTTAACGATTTACTGGTTGTAGCAGTTGCTTCCTTTGGACGTAATACCATTCTCGTACCACCATGACAACACATCCTCCAAGGTGCTTCTTTTTCTAAGAGAAACAATGGAACGTGTGGTGTTGGATCAGGACCGTGAGACTCACCATGCAACAGCCGTGTTTCTTCTCCAAGTGGATGTGTGGCTGCCATTTTCCCAATCAAGCACCCCTCTTCCCAACTCCTGGAATCAGCCATGAATGAAGCTCTCCATGGATGCATGTTGTTTCTGTCTGAAGCTCCTTAACTTCTCCAAATGTGCTGGATGTTGAAGCTGGAATACCGTGACACTTCCCCATTTGCTCTAGGCCGTGTGATGTGACGTGGTCTCTCCTTCAACAAATGGTGGTGGTCGAGCCTCTTTTATGTTGTCTCCCACTAAAAGAATTAAGCCTCCCATTTTGTATGTGTTTTGCGGAGAATGCTTGCATGCTTCAATTGAAAACAATATTTCCAATTCAAAAGCCGGGCCCATCTCCTTCCAATTACATATTTTAAATTCAACCAAATGTGATAGAATATGACCGTGAATTTGTTTAAAGAATTTGCAGCAAACTTCCTTCAAATAAAACCGTGGGTTGCCTTCCAATGTGGTCCCCTCCATTATGCTTCATCATTTAGCAAAATTAAATAAGCTTTAAGCATGAATTGGACGTGTGCTTCTGAAATGTGACCTCCATTATTTTCATCCAGCACCACATTATCATTTTAAAAAAAAGGTTTTTATAGTGGTGCACCTCCAAGCTTTCAGCCTTCTCCTTTAATCACGTTGGCCTTTGCAAAATTCTTGAATTGAAAGCAAGAGTTGCAGCCGTGAGATGAGATGTGACTTCAAATCCATTATGTAATGCTTTCCAAAAATTGAGAATAATATTCCCATGTGGCTCCCACTTTTTGTCCATATGCATGCTTTGCTAAATGGTTGGTAAAATGAATATTTCATGGCTTATGTTCCTTCTTCTACGTGAATGTGCTGCCAAATGGGCCATGACACCATTTTTCTCTTTCTCCACCAAAATGAAAGCTTTCACGTAGTATTTTGATTGTTCATGCTTTGTTGGCTTGTCCAAAATGAGCGAGTAAAATAATACCGTGTACAAATAAATTTTCTTTCAAATGTCCCAAAATAATTTCTAAATTTTCCCTGCATTCAATAATGTAAATAATTAGTCTTAGAAAATTCAAATTAATTTAAATAAGAATTTTCGATCGAATTAAGCACAATTAAGAAAGATGGGAAAATACCGGACAATTAAGCACAATTCCCTAATTAAATCTAGTACAATAAACTAAGTGAAGTGAAGAAAATATTGGTTCATCACCAACCTTAGATTATTCTTAGAGAATACTGTAGCTCCGTGTAGTTGATCCATCAAATCATCTATTCTCGACAACGGATACTTATTCTTGATCGTCTGTTAACATAACCTTACCTCTAGATTTCCACTATAACTCAAAACTACAACTCAAAAATTCTCCTTCGCCCATTGACTCACTATTCTCATTCCAAAGCCATTAATACTTTCTCACTTTAAAGTTGACCCTGTAACTTGCAACTGAAGGTTCACTTATCTTCCCTGCCTGATACATATTTCTTTCACACCTAAACTCACTTCTGACTCTTGAAGATTACCAAACACACCCTACTCATGCTCACATAACAACACTAATACTGTTTTCAAAGAACTCGTCCCTCACAAACTACTAATTCACAATTTTGAAAGCTCTTCATGCATACCTATTACTGACAATAATATGCTCACCATCATCTGTTGCACTACTTTGCTCCTCATACTTCCTTACTCACCAATTTACTTAAAATGACACTTCCTTCATGACAACTGTAACCAGCAAAAGATCACCCTCGAAGAACCTTTCTCAGACCTTTTATGACCTTACCAAAACTCTGATAACTCTCCCCTTGCATAATAGCCTTGTCATTCCATTTCCTCAACACTGTTTTCTACTCCACAAAACGACCATGCCTGAAATCACTCCTGATTGTCAAGACTTATACTAGACTATGCCAACATGTCCTCTATTTCTGTTCTGCGAATTCTCAACCTTGTAGTTCTCCTTATGATTATATTGGGTCCAAATATTATTGCTCTAACTCAACCTCCATCTTTCTCTTGCACTACATGACTTAAACAGGAACCACCCAAAAATTTCGGACGAGGTATTGCCTAAGACCCCACTCCAAAGTGAATTCCACTTCTCCAAGTTATAAAATCCCATACCTGTTGCAGAAAAACCAAACAAAACCCTTCCCTTGAATCACACCTCAAACTTACGAAAGAATAACATCATCTCTTCTTCATTTACAATTTGCAGACATCCTGAATTCTCATAACACTTGCTTCGATCTTTCGCTCAACTAAACTTGATGCACCACCTTCGTTCTCCTTCCTTGTCAAGAAACCACTCCATATAAACTTCAAACTTGAGCCCTTAGATTAACTCCACAAACGCCACATCATTCATAATTCTTCTTGTACTCATCCCGTCCATATTAACTTAAAACCTTCTTCTTCAAGGATTGTCCTCTTCAACTCGGAGTCGTCAAAATACAACTCCTATCTTTAATCCTCTAAACCTCAAGATACTCTTAACCAATAATACCAATCCTCTGACCTTATCTGAACTTACTAACTTACTGCCTTCTGCATTCCATCATTCAATATCCACTTCTCTCTTGATCACACTCAGCCGAACACTAAACATTACCATAAAACCATATCCAAAGAAAATTAACTCTATCACAACATGCAACTTCATAACTCTAAACATCTCAATCAACCCAAACTTCTCTGATCATTCTCGATACCCTCTTTATCAACTTATACTACAACCACCCTTTATCATCTGTTCTAAAACCTTTCTTCTCCTTAACATATAGTTGAGCCAACTTTGTCACAGACATTCTCAAATCAATTGCCAAGAAGTGAGCACTCTTGGTCAATCGGTCCACTATTTCCCATATTGCATCATGCTTCCGAATAGTGCGTGGCAAATGGGTAGCGAAGTCCATCGCGATGCTATCCCATTTCCACTCTGGAATCTCCAACGGTTGCAACAAACCTCCAGGTCTTTGATGTTCCACTTTTGCCCTTTTGACAAATTAAGCAAGAAGCCACAAACTGTGCCACGTCCCTCTTCATACCCCGACCACCAGAAGGACTTCTTGAGATATTGATACATCTTCGTCATACCTGGATGCATGCTAAAATGGCTTTTGTGACTTTCTTCCATGATTAACTTCTTCAATCCTGAGCTGCTAGGGATACAGACTCGGCTTTCGAATCTCAAAATATCGTCGATCCCCAAGGCAAAAATCTTTTACTTGTTCAGTTCCAATCAAACTAGCTGACGTCTGGAGTTCAATATCCTTCGACTGCTCTTCTTTAACATTCCTCAACAAGTCATTGGATACCACCGAATTACTGCATCTGATGCTGTCGGCTTCAAATTCTACTTGTAACCTCAAATCTCTGAAACTTGCTACCAGCTCAAATTCTCTGATCATCAATGAAGACATATGTACTGCCTTTCTGCTCAATGCATCTGCCACTACATTGACTTTCCCAGGATGGTATAAAAGATCAAAGTCATAATCCTTAAGGAACTTCATCCATCTCCTTTGCCTCATGTTAAGCTCCTTCTGATCAAAGAGATATCTCAGGCTCTTATGATCACTGAACACCTGAAATTGCGCACCATACAGGTAGTGTCTCCAATTCTTCAAAGCAAAAACTACAGCTGCCAACTCCAAGTCATGAGTGGGGTAATTCTTCTCATGAACCTTGAGTTGTCTTGATGCATACGCCACTACCTTCTTCTTCTTTGTCTTCATTATTTGAAACCTTTCATCTTAGCCTATGCTCAAACCTTTCTTCTGTGTGAACTACTAATCTTGAAACATCCAACTAAACTTGACTCTGAATCATCTACCTGTTGAGAAAACTTGATCATCTCCTTCAAATTTTTCACTTAAGAATCAATACATCATTCTTCTTCAAAAACCTCATGTTCTGCCTTATCTGGCTGCCTCTCGAAATATTCTCCTTCTACTTCCTTCTTGATACTTGTTTCCCTTAATCCACTATAGAATTTCCTATTCCTTTCTTAACTTAAACTTTAGGTCATCCACCACCTTCTTATTCAGATTCTAACCATCACTGATACCTAGATTCATGTTACCAATATCTCACAGCGTCACTCCTTTTCTCACCCACACTTCTCTTTCTTCTGACTGCTGACGTCACTGATATACTAAACCCAACTCATTTTTCAAACCTTGTTACAACCATGCTTATCCAAAGCTTCTCTAAATCTAACCTCTGAACTTCTTGCGAACGTACGATATAAGATCTTCTGACTTTGTTTTCTTGAAATTTTCTTCACCCATAACATTACTTCTAACTCCAATATCTTCACTCGTCCTTCGAAGCTTAACTTTTAGTCTTCTAATTCCTATCTTCGAGACAAGAACTTGTCTCAACGGTTTAAACCAATTCCACTAAAAGTATACAACTCAAGTTGTCCTTGAATATGCATTCCTCTACTACTATAGAGCACATCACACCATCACAAAAACAAGAACCACACAGGAATTACTACACGAAACAACACTGAAACTCTAACTCCTTCTCACCTCCAACCTTCAGAATTAAGAAAGGAAAATCATCTAGGATGAAAGTCATGAGTGTGCACCCTCATTACTCTTATCAAGACATTTTCTGTTCTTAAAACTTCTAGTTAGATACACTTTACTATATAGACTTGAAAGAAAAGGTAAATCATACTATCTACCCTCCAGTCCTCACAGAGAAGACACGGCAAACCCACAACACAAAGGTCATCCTAAGGACGAACTGCTCTGATACCATTAATGTAACATCCCAATTATATAATAATAAATATTACATAATAAAGATGTCATCATTCCAATATAGAGAACAGTCAGAATACGACGTGTAATTTAAGTGTTAAATTACAATCATCCAAATTAAATGAGTGAAAATTTAAACCTTGAACGGCTAGAAAGGATTGATCACTACAAGTGATCAATCAGAAAACTTCTAAAAAAACTACTCTGCAACATCAGCAACCTCCAGCTCCTGCTCCAAGGGAAACTCTTCGACGCCATCTGCTCCCATCCAAGTGGATGATCATCGCCAAAGACATATATCCAAATTGGCACACAACACAAACAATGCAAGGGTGAGCTAGATATAAAAAGCATGTTATCTCCTAGTACAGTTAATTCTCGTCATCATACATAGATTTAAATATAGAAATACTTAGGCATGCTTATTAAACCACAATCTACATACTCACACGACTCATCCGGATTTTTGTATAATTGTCGGACTATTGGTCGTCTCTACACCTGCTAGTTCAGCTGGTCTTTCTCCAACACTAGCAATATAAGTCCCCCAAGCTGCCTATGTCTAAATTCAAAGACCATAGACGAGGACCTCCCTCTACTCTCACCACTCACATTGTTCTTCTCTACTTGAGTGTGAACAATGCTTTGAGTTTAGGGATAGACAACCATTTCAAAGCCCCTACAATTATACAGACACAACTACAATATTTCACATAACCTACTTTCATCCATCTCTCCCTGAGATTTCCGAATCATACTCAATTTCATCATTTACATCATATAATCACCATAATTTATTATATTTCATACATTCTCATATTTTCTCATAGCTCATATCACCACATATATTACATAAAATTCTCAAATTTCAACATTTACGTCACATGGTCACAATAATCTATCATATTTCATACATTCACATATTTTCAATTAACTTACATCATATCATACTTTCAACATTTTACATATTTAATTCAACCCAAACAAGAGCAATTACACTCAAAACCATCACCCTTTGCACACTCTTGGACGGACACTATTCACCACTATTATGGACGAACGCGCGATCTGCGAATTGGACGAACACTTTTCAATCTTGGACGAACGTTTTTCTTATTTGGACGAACGCTAAACCACACACTTGGACGAACGCTCAAGCCGAACACATTTCTGGGCGAACGTTCCGCAGCAGACCAAAGACGAACGCTACTCAGGTCGGACGCTCATGGACGAACGCTACACAATGCTTGGACGAACGCTCCACTCGAACGAGGACGGACGAACGCTACACAAGACTTGGACGAACGCTCCACTTGAACGCGAACGGAGGACTAACGCCAACTCATGTGTAAGCCGAACGTTCACGTACTAGCTGAAGAACGGACGCTCACAATCTACAACTTGAACGAACGCTCGACGAGCCTTGCGGACGAACGCTCACACGTATAGAACTAACGCTCAATGTTGAACGCTTGGATTTACGGACGGACGCGCATAGTGCATGGGACGAACGACCACATTTCACTTCATGAACGAGCGTCCCAGATGAACGAACGCTCTCCAACAAGTACCAAACATATTGGACGAACGTTCATTTAGCGAAACCGGACGAACGTTAGCTATTTTAGACGAACGTCCAATTTGAAATCAAATTGGACGAACGCTCGGAATTTGGGACGAACGTCCAATTTGAAATCAAATTGGACGAACGTGCCTGGAGAAATTCAGAATCCCAGAAACCCAGAAAACAAACCCAGAAACCCATATTTTCATCCCCTTCTTCCCAAATTTGCATCATACCAAGCATATACAATAAATCAAACAAAAGATCTAGCTCCCCTTACCTCTTGAAGACCTCCTTGAATAATTTCCAGAGAGTTTGATCTTCTTCCAGATTTTGCTGCAACAGCTTCACTTCCATAAGATGTTAACCCAAATCCTCCTCTCTGCACTTCTGAAGTTGATACGGCGTCCCATGGTTGCTCGTTGGACGGCTGGAACGGAGGGAGGAAGGCTCCCTTTTTTTTTTTTTGCTGCTGCTCTCTCTCTCCCTCTCACGGTTCTCTCTCTCACTACTGACACTCCCCTCTCTCTCACTCCTCTCCCTCTCCACACGTTACCAAAAATGAAAAACACTCTTCCCTCAGCTTTTCTTAAAATTCAGCCGCCCCCCTTTTTCCTCTGCCTTTCAATAATGCAGCCCCAAAAAAAATGGAAAACGTTGCCCACATGTCCCCCACCAAACCTACACATTTACGGGTCTTACAGGTTGTATTTTCCACTCTGATTTAATAAATATAGCTTTTCCTTCCTCAGTAGACAACTTTATTTGTACATGAACAAAATGTAGTGTATTAAAAGGGTAATTTATCAATTTTGTTTCTTTGTTAGCTTTGGATTGTGTTCGATAGATTTTCATGCTTTCTTTTTCATTCAAAATTTTCGTCTTTTAATACTTTTTCTCATGTTTTCCCTCTCTCAGTGCTTAAATTAAAGTATTTATAATAATTAATGGATTAAATGTTTTTAGTATGTATGAAATTAGAATTTGTTTTTTCATAAAATTTGATCTTAAAATTTTAAAAATAAATGAAGATAGTGATTTTAATTCAGTTACATTAAAAAATTTTGATATATTAAACACGTTTCACGTTAGTATTTAAATTATTTATATAATTTAATATATTTTTATTTTAGTATAAACAGAAAGAAAAATGTATTTAACACATAAAAAAATAACTTAATTAAATTAAAATAATTATATTCATTTTTTAATATTTAAAAATTAAAAAATGTATCAAAATTAAAAAATAATACAAATTTTGCATATAAACTAAAAGTATATGTAAGTTATAATTTATTCACAAAGATGAAAGAGGGTAATGTTAATGGTGAGGAAGAATAACTTTCAGAAACAATATAAATTTACAAAAGTTTATTACTGTTAATTAGATTAATCAAATTTCTTAATATTGAAGAATTAAGTAATTAAAGATTAAAATATGATCATGTTTTTTACAGCAAAACATGATATATATACATTATTCAGTATAATTACATTATTTTTAGAATTATTAGTTTTTTATTTACAATATTTCTACTATATATCCTAATGTATATTTTCTCTAATGAACTCTTTTAAACAGTTTAATAGTGTGTTAGCAATATTCTATTTATGAAAGTTTCCTATTATCCGAAAAAATGAGAGTATTTTTCGTAGAACAATACTTACTGAACCATAAATATTTTATTTTATGTGAAACAGGTTAGATGACATAATATATAAAAAAGTTTTCCCATTAAAGTCACTCAAGATAACAACACAAATATACAATACATTCTCAACTAAATATTGAAAATTAAGATATTACTCTGGAAAAAGAATTTAAAAACCTTTTATTCTTACTCTTGAGAATATATATTGATAACAGTTATATCGTTTGGTTTACTAAGCTGGGTTGTATTGATTCAGCTCACAAGTCACTTGACCGATCGTTCCATCTTGTGCTGATTCTCACCGTTCGGTCTAGCTTACGTGAATCGATCAGTTCTATTGATTCAGTGTACAAGTCATTGTACTCTGCTCGATCTCTCTTACCTAGACTGTTCGGTTTACTGTTTGACCTGCTTTTTCTGTTATTATGTTATTGTCTCATTCTCTATATATTTCTTCTCTTGTACCGCTTTGATACATTAATAAACTTCTCTTCTTTCTCTGCCACCTTTTCTCTGGCTTCTCTCTTCTCTTTTCTCTTCCCTTTTAGCCTTTTCTTTTCATTACTGTGTATCAGAAGAAATTTCTGCTGCTCTCTGATTTCTGCACCACTGTTCTTGTTTCTTTTCCCTGTAATGGCTACCATTGACACACATCCACCTATCTCTGACCCTACACATTCATATCTTTATCTTCATCCAAATGAAAACCCAACCATATCCCTCGTTTCTCCCGTTCTCAACACCGCAAACTATCATTCATGGAGCAAATCTTTTGTCATAGCTCTTTCTGCAAAGAAGAAGGTAGAATTCGTTCTTGGATCACCCCTCAACCCGCCAAGACTAATGCTTTGTTTCCGGCCTGGTTTTGGTGCAACAACATGGTAGTTTCCTAGCTCCTGCATCCTGTCTCTACTAACATTCATGAAAGCATTATTTGGATGGATCACGCTCTCGATATATGGAATGATATGAAGAACTGCTTTGCACAAGGTGATTTTGTGAGGATATACACTCTACAACTGGAAGCTGCTACATTGTCCCAAGGCGAGTTTTTTGTTACAAAATTTTTCACGAAACTCGTAGTTCTCTGGGATGAGATAGATAGCTTCCACCCAAATCCCGTATGTACTTGCAAGCCCAAATGTTCTTGTGCAGTTTCTTCAATTCTTTCCCAGCGAAAACATGAAGATCGTGCCATGCAGCTTTTACGAGGTTTAAATGATCACTACACTAATATACAATCTCATGTTCTTCTTCTTAACCCTATTCCTCCCATTTCAAAATTTTGTTCTCTTGTTATTGAACAAGAACGCCAATTAATGACTGATCATATTATTGCATCTGTTAAAGCTAGTTCTTTGTCTAATTTATCTTCTTCAACGAATGCTTCTACTTCTATCACTTGCACCTATTGTAATCGGGTCAGCCACCAAGAAAATACATGTTTTAAAAAACATGGTTTCCCTAGTCATGATAACCAGAGTGTCAAAATCACAAATAACAACACTCGTAAGGTTTGCACATATTGTCACAAAACTGGACATACCATAGATGTTTTCTTCAAGAAACACGATTATCCTCCTGGCCACAAGCTTTTCAACAACAAACCCGACAAATTCACAATGTTATTTCATCTTCTTATGTTGATAGTCAACCGAACCATCTTCTGTCGAACGGCTTGGACCAAGAACGCCATTTTTCCAAGACCGTTCAACTCACACCTCAACAATATCAAGTTCTTGCTCAGTTGTTCAAACAATATGAGTCCAACATTTTTAATGTGCACATTAACCAAGTTGGAACAATTTCTACAAACACTTCTCTAGGTAATATTGTTTCGATTTTTCAAGTGCACTCTGGTAATATCTGGCTACTTGATTCTGGTGCCACTGATCACATTTTTATTTCCTTAAAATATTTTACTTCTTATCAAAAGATTACTCTCATTCCAATAATTTTACCTAATGGCAAAATCATACATGCTCATTACAGGGGTACCATTCGGTTAAACACTAAAATCAATCTTTTTAATGTGCTATATGTTCCTGATTTTTCATTCAATCTTATCTCTGTTTCACAACTTATAGCAAAACTAAACTGTCAATTAATTTTTTCCCCTTCTGGCTGCATTGTACAGGATATACAAACTCAAGAGAAGATTGGTTTGATTAGACATCATAATGGCTTATATCTCTTTGACTCATCTGCTTGTACAAATAACACTAATTATAGTCTTGTAATTTGTTCTATTCAGCATCCAAATTTATGGCATGCTCGTCTTGAACATCTATCACATGCTAGGTTACAACTTTTACAAACCAAACATGCTTACATAAAAATGATGATACTCAGATTCCTTGTGATGCGTGCCATCGGGCCAAACAAAAGAAACTTCCTTATACTGCTAGCACACCTCATTCACTAAGTTCTTTTGATTTATTGCACATTGACATATAGGGACGCAGTACTGCTTCTATGAATGGTTTTAAATACCTGCTAACCATCATTGATGATTTTTCTCGTTATACTTAGATTGTACCTATGTTAGATAAATCTTTTGTCAAAACCCACATACTCAATTTCCTTTGCTATATAAAAAATCAATTCAATAAAAAGGTTAAAACTATACGCACTGACAATGGTGTTGAATTCATTATGCATGATCTTTTCTCAAGAAAATGTATTAATCATCAAACTACTTATGTGGAAACCCCTGAACAGAATGGAGTGGTTGAACGTAAACATCAACACATCTTAAATATTACTCGTGCATTACTTTTTCACTCACATCTGCCAATTGCTTTCTGGTGTTATGCAGCTCAAAATGTTGTTTTTTTGATAAATCAGATGCCTACACTTGTCCTATAGAATGATACACCTCACGAACGGCTTCATGGATCTCCTTGTGATCTCTCAATGTTACGTGTTTTTGGTTGTCTTTGCTATGCCAACACCATTACTACTCATAGAAAAAAGTCTGATGATCGTGTTGTCCTTGGCATTCTCTTAGGTTTTAAACAACACACAAAAGGTTACCTATTTCTAAATCTCAAAAATCACAAGGTTGACATATCCCGTAATGTTGTTTTTCATGAAAATGCTTTTCCCTATCATCATACTCATAAAACCGACAACTCTTTATCTTTACCCCTTCCAAATCATTACACAAATAATTATGATGATCTTTTACCGTTCGGTTCTCCTCATACTGACATTTTACCACTCGATTCTACCAATACTAATACTTTACCGATCATTCCTTACACTAATGATACTCTTCATAGCACATCCACAGATATCACTCAAGTAGATGACACTGGTAGTGATACCTCCGCTAGTATAAGAGGATCCTCTAGATCTCGTAAGATCCCTACTTATTTAAAATATTTTCAAATTAACAGCGTTGTTCGATATCCCATTACAAATTACCTTAGATACAATCGACTATCTACTCATTTCAAGCATACTATTTTATCTATTTTGTCCAATGTTGAACCAACATGTTATTCTGCTGCTTCCAAACAACCCTAATGGGTTGCTGCCATGCATGCCGAGCTTGATGCCCTACAGGCTAACAACACTCTAGAGCTAACGACTTTACCTCCTAACAAAACATTTATTGGTTGTCGTTGGGTTTACAAAATCAAATACAATTATGATGGATCTGTGGAACGCTACAAAGCTTGTCTGGTCGCCAAAGGATATAACCAGATTGAAGGATTGGATTATTTAGATACCTTCGCACCTGTCGCCAAACTCACCGTCGTTTGGCTTCTTCTTGCCATAGTTGCATCTCAATGTTGGTAACTCAAACAATTGGATGTTAATAATGCTTTCTTACATGGTGATCTTCATGAAGATGTCTATATGAAAGTTCCTCCTGGTCTTACCACTTCAACCAAAAATCAGGTTTGTAAACTCCAACGCTCTTTATATGGTCTTAAACAGGTTGGCCAACAATGGTATGCTAAACTCTATCATTTTTTACTTTCACACAATTACACTTGTTCCACTTCTGACAATTCTCTTTTTCTGAAATATGATGACAATACCACTACGACACTTCTCATTTATGTTGATGACATCAGCATCACCGGTAATAATGAAGAAGAAATTCAACACATCACTGATCTTCTTCATTCTACATTTCACATAAAGAATATTGGTGATCTAACTTACTTCCTTGGTCTTGAGGTCGCATGTAACTCCAAAGGGATACACCTTAGCCAACGTAAGTATGTTCTGGATCTCCTTGCTGAAACTGGCATGGTTGCCCTGTCCCTACTCCCATGGTTCCCAAACAATCTCCTACAAATATCGTTCGATCTTTGAATGATGTCGCTGCCTCCTATCGTCGTCTCATTGGAAAACTCATCTACCTTGCCACCACCCATCCGGACATTACCTTTGCTGTCAATCACCTCAGTCAGTTCATGTTTTCTACTACATCTGCCCAGCAATAAGCTACTACTCGTATCCTACGATACCTAAGGGGTACCCCTGGTGCTGGTGTTCATCTTCCATGCAACTCTACTGTTCAACTTAAATCTTTTTGTGACTTTGATTGGGTCACCTGCCCTAATACTCGTCGTTCGATCACTGGATTCACTGTCTACCTTGGAAGCTCTCTTATTTCATGGTGTTCCAAGAAACAATCGACTGTTTCTCGAAGTTCTTATGAGGCTGAATATCGTTCGCTAGCCAACACTGTGTGTGAACTTTAGTGGCTCACTTATTCTCTTCATGATCTACACATTCCTTACACGTCTCCCACTCTCATCTACTATTGACAATCAATCTGCAATACAAATTGTCTCAAATCAAGTCTTCCATGAACGCACAAAGCATATTGACATTGATTGCCACATTGGTCATGAAAAGGTTGCAGTAGGACTGATTAAGTTACTTCCCATCTCCACAACCATGCAAATAGCCGACATATTAACAAAATCGTTACCTCCTCCTTGTTTTCAACTTCTTCATTCCAAGCTTGGTCTTCAAAACATTTACGCCCAGCTTGAGGGGGGCTGATAACAGTTATACCGTTCGGTCTCACTAACCTGTACCGCTCGGTTCTATTGATTCAGCTCACAATTCACTTGACCAATCGTTCCATCTTGTGTTGATTCTCTACATCCTTTGGTCTAGCTTACGTGAACCGATCGATTGTATTGATTCAGTGTACAAGTCACTTGACTGATCGTTCGATCTTGTGCTGATTCTCTACACCGTTTGGACTAATGAACCAATCGGTTGTATTGATTCAGTGTACAAGTCCCTGTACTCTACTCGATCTCTCTTAGCCAGACCATTCGATTTACTGTTTGACCTGCTTTTTCTGTTATTTTGTTACTGTCTCATTCTCTATATATTTCTTCTCTTGTACCGCTTTGATACATCAATAAACTTCTCTTCTTTCTCTGCCACCTTTCCTCTGGCTTCTCTCTTCTCTTTTATGTTTCCTTTTAGCCTTTTCTTTTCATTAATGTATTGAAAATCTATGATATATAAGTCATGTTTAAGTAAGAAAGCTCAGGTTAATACGAGAATAATAAAATTTTCATCACTATTGCTATTTTTTTTCTGTTATAAACATGTTATAATTGAAACTCTTAACATATTAACATTGATTTTCCAAATATTGAATTTGATATTAACATATTATATTATTAGTATAGATTCTTTGGAAATTGAATTTTCATCACCCTTAAAGACCTTGGTCCTATGCACTTCTTCCTTAGCATCAAGGTTCACTGGATGCAACATGGTGCCCTCCATCTAAATCAAACCAAATAAATTCAACAACTTCTCGCCAAAGACAACATGACACAAGTTAAACCTTAGCCCATGACTATGATTTCTTCACTCAAGCTCACCATCGACAGCTCCACAGTGTATTCTAGTCATACTCTATATAGACAAATAGTTAGCACTCTCCAATACCTCACGTTTACTCGACCGAACATCATTCTCTCCATTAACAAGGTTTGCTAGTACATTCACCAATCTTAAACTCGTCATTAACATGTTGTCAAACATATCCTTTTTTTATGTTTCTAGAACTCCAACTCATGGCCTTCGTTTCACTCCCAACCACCACCTTGCTCTTCATGCCTTCACTGACATTAACTAGGGATCTGACCTAGATGACCGCAAGCCGACAACGGGATTTGACATCTACCATAGCTTCGATCTTATCTTTTTCTCCTCAAAGAAGCAACATGTTTTCTTACGAAGTAACACCAAAGCAGAATATAGAAGCATAACTTCTATCACCACTTAGTTCTCCTGGGTTCTCTATTTTAAAAAAATTTCTTTTCCAATTTCCCTCCTATCATTCACTCAAACAACCTCATTATTGTGCTAATCACTACCAACCCTATCTTGCACTCTCAGACCAAACACTTTGAGCTTGATTTGCATTACATATGTGACAAAGTCTAAAAGAAAGAAATTTTTGTTCATCACATACCAACACATTTCCAAATTACAAATTCACTCATTAAGCCTATCTTTGATTATGCTTTTATCACTTTTCAAGATGAACTTTAAGTCTTTGACGTTGGTCAAATCTCCAAAGTTTAAGGGCCTTGTTAATAGATATAAATTTCTATTATATCTTTTGTACATGCATGGCACATGCATGAGTTCTATTTATAACCTTGGTAAACCTTTTGTAAATATATAATAATCATACATCATCTCTTTCCTTCATACTCTTTGTTACCACTTTTTCTAACAGGGTTAGACCATGTCAAAGGTTGAGTTGGTTGGCCCAAGACGAGGTTGAGCCCAATCGACCCAAATCAAGGTAAGTTAGTTCCGATCAAAGGTTAAACTGAGTTGACCTTAGCTGAAGGGTAAAGTGGATTCATCTTAGGCCTAGAGTTGAGTTGAGATGACTTAAGCTGAAAAGTTGAGTCAACACATGCTAAAGATCTAGTTGATTCAAGTCGAAGAATCGAGTTTATCCAAGCCAAAGGTCATGTTAATCCTACTCGAGTTGAAGGCTCAACTAGACGACTAAGGTCGAAGGTCAAACCTAGATGATTTGGGGAATAGGGTCGAGATGAGTTGGCCTAGGTAAAAAGGTTGAGATGAATCAACCAAAGTTCAAGGTCAAGTCAAGTCAACATAGGCCAAAGGCTAAAGTCAAGTCAGCCTGGCCAAGGGTCAGAAGTTAAACATAGTAAATGCGAGAATATGTCGGGTTCATCCAATTCAAAGGTCAAGTTGAGTTGGTCTAGGTCAAAGGCTAGAGTTAGTTTGGTTTGAAGGTAACGCCGAGTTATCCCAAGCCAAGGGTTGAGTCGAGTTGGCTTGAGCTTAAGAGTTGAGTTGGTCTGAGCTTACTAGTCGAGTTGGTATGGGTCAAAAAGTAGAATCAAGTAGGCCTAAGTTGAAGATTTGAGTTGTCTCGATTCAAGATGAAGGTCGAGATGAGTTGGCTTAAGTTGAAGGACAAAGTCATGTCAGCTTAGACTTAGAGATGAGCATAATCGATTTAGATCGAAGACGAGCTAAGATGGCCTAGGTCCAAGTCTAGACAAGTTGGTCAAAACCATGTCCTATAGATCTAATAATCAATTCTATTTTGTCAATATAACTAAATTTAATCATATTGACAAAATAAATTCAATCTAGATTTAATTCAATTTAAAATAGATTGAAAAAATCAAATCTAATTGATATAGTTAAAATGGATCAAGATTATATATCCAAACTACTTTTTTTTGGATCAAAATTGGATTTTGAAAAATCCAATCTATCATCATCCTTACTTTTTCTTCTCTCAAAAATTGTAAATATTACAATAAAGGGAGTGTAATTTAAGGCAATAGTTGTATCACAGGAAGCGTTATGAAGAGGGGTATTTTTTTTTTTAAGTAAAGGATGGAATTAGTAACCATGGTGATGCATAATCATGAATGTAAAGAAAGAAAAGCTATGTTAAATGGGTTTGTGGTGGGCTTTAAAGGTGATATTTGGAATAATTGGATTCTATGATGATGAATTCAAGAAAGTGTTTTTTCCTCAAATTCTATTTTTTTTATTGAAATCAAATTAATTAAATTAATTATTCAAAACACACAACCTTACTTAGCAACAAATAGTCTTTCCAAAAGTTTTACTTAGATCTTTATTTAGATGAAGGGAATCTTGATACAAAGTTTTTTTATAAGTTGGATGTATTAAGTTATTGGAGGGATCGTCAAGATCGTTATCCAAACTTGTCTAAGATGACTTGTGATGTTTTTAGCATTCCAATCACTACAATTGCTAGTGAGTCTGCCTTTAGTCTTAGTTCTCGTGTGCTAACCAAATATCGTTCATCCATTCTTCCAAAGAATGTTGAGGCACTTATTTTAACTCAAAACTGGTTGCATGGTTTTGAACTAACAGGTAACATTATTGTTATTCTCATATGTCTTTAATTATTTATTACTTTGTGTTTCAATATTATTAATTAATATTATTAGTTAACACTATTTTTTATTATATTGTAGATGAAGATAAAGAAGAAGATGCTTCAAGAGAGCATAATACTATGAATTTATTCATTCAGGACTCCAATTTAATAGATGGATAATATTATAGATTGGATAATTCAGGAATATATAATTTGTTTTATCTTATTTTTAGACCTATCTACAAGCATGCCAGTTTTATCTTATGCTATATATTTTTGTTAACGACTATATATAGTTTATTGGTCAAACGGTTATGTATGTCTCATTAAACTAAATTGGTAAAATTTTATGCTTCATAGCTTAGAATATATATAACAATATTTTTCTTTTGTTTTATTTTTTTTATATCAATTGATCCAATTATTACTGTTTCAATTTGATTGATCAAAGTAACATGTTATAAGAATCTCAAAAGAAGAGAGTGAAAAAGAAGTTAATTAAGTGAGCCAATGAGGCAACCCGTTTAACCCACTAACCCGTGGTGGATCGGGTCGAGTCGGGTTTGAATTTTTTTGGCTCGCTAATAAATGAGTCAGGTTGGGTTGGTTCAATAAGTGGCCAACCCGTGGTGGGTCAGGTTGGATCGGCCCGGGTTACCCGTTTTGACAGGTCTATCTTTATCTCAACGTCAAAACACAGCCAGCAATGGAGCTCCTCCATGAAACTCCATTTCACATCTCTTTCGTAGACAACTTTCAAATAAAACTAAAGGACAACACAGAATTAAATAAAATGATAGGGTGCGGGATTGGGTGCAGAAAGAAAATGATATGGTGTAGGAAGCAAAATCCCCAACCTATGTTGAAAAACCAACATGCCTCAAGTGACATACATAGGCTTTTACTTCACGCACCCCTATAATTTTAGTCCATAACTATTTTACTTTTTATAAATATTTGTAGATTACTTGTTTTGAAAATTTTCCTGAATAAGTTTGTTGGAATTTTCAGAAGAAAATTTCAAAATATAATCTCTCAAACAGAACTTCTAAAATAAAATTTTTGGAACATAATTTTTACAAGTTTTCCAAAATGTATGAAATGCATTATTGAACGAGCTTTATATGAAAAAACTTTCCAAAACATATATTATACCTTCTACAATAGTTTTTGGAATGAGTTTTTTTAGAACAAACTTTCTAAAACAGATAAAATACATTTTCTATGTAGTAAAGTCATATTTTGTTTACTCTTTCAATAGTGGTTATCACAGCTGGGATCTCTTTCATTCAAGGCAATCATGCATAATTTAAAATAAAAAAATTAATAGAAGCATTACTTTAGTCACAGTTGGTTCATATGGATAATGATTATATATTCTAAATTTCAAAATAATATTCACCAAGACCTCAAGTGCTTCTCTATAATTACTTTTGCTTCACCTTTTTTAAACTTTAGTGCAATATTTCTGTAGTTGTCATGAATAGGAAAAATGACTTGTCTTTATAATATATAAAATAACTTTTTCTTTTTCAAAGTTTGTGCTGAAGGGACAATGTTCACGAAAGGAGTGAACGTTTGACTATTGGTTCAAAACGATCGTTCTGAGTGGACATTTTTCAAAGATGTCATTTCTATGTTATATTTTGAAAGTATGAATACCCATTTATTGTGATGCAAATGGATTTCTAATACATTCACTCTAAAATGTTGAAAATTATAAGTGAAGGAAATTTCACGTGGATAAGTAATAAATAATAAGAAATAAATTTATTCAAACAGATTATAACAATATAGCCTATTTCTTTTGTGAATGGTAACTTGCAGGAGTATTTTTAGGATTATGTAAAATTTAATAGTAAAAAAATAATTAAAAGTGATTATCAAATAAACAATGAAACGACATAGTTCAAGAAACAAAATATTTATATAATTTTCAGAATCAAATATTTAAATTAAAGATATACCGCTCTATATTTTTACTTATATAACTTTTTAAACTTTATATAATAAACTTTTAATTCCTTATTTAACGTAAGAACCTAGAAAATAGAATAATAGAGTATATAAAGGGATTAAAATAATGAGACGAGCTTTTTAGTTTTAAAATAATCGTATAATATAGATATAATTTACTAAAACTCAATTCATTATCTAAATCATTTCATCTCTCTAAAATATCCGTTCTCTACTCATTTTCTGCCTTCTCTCTAGAATTCCTTCTCACTAAGCTGTCGGATTGACGATCAGGAGGTGTCCAAACGTCCACGGCGTTGAAGGCTTCATAACTGACCGATCAATTTCTCGATTTCAGCGGGTAAGTTGTTCTTCTATTTCTCTCTGCTGTTTTCAAACCTAGACTAGACAATCTCTACCGATTGCATGTGTTTTGGGTGTTCTCCTGTCCATTCTGTGTCAAATTTTAGCTTTAAGAGTTGTTCTTGGTCACCAATTGGTGATTTGTAGGGTTCTATTGAGTTCCTTGCGGTACAAGGTACTGTAGAGGTAATCCGGCGAGCTGGGCTGTGAATCTCTGAGATAAGGGGAGTTAGATTTCTAATTTAATTGATGATTGGATAGGTGTGTGTATTGTTTTCTGCATATAGTTGTTGTTTGAGTTGAAATGTGGTAATAGTGTAAGTTAAATCCTTTAGGTTTGGAATGATTAATGTGAATCTGATAAATGTGGTTTGTGAGCTGATTGGGATGAATTGTGCATATGTAATTTGATACATTGTGAATTGGTATTTTGTGATAGTAGCTGCTAGATAGAAAGTTAAGGAATTGGAAGTGTTTTACGGTATTGTAGAGGAAGTGAGATGGTGAAATTGGGAATTAGAGGTCAGTGGCCTTTTGGTATGTTTAGACATTATAGGTAAGTCATCTATGACTTGTATGAGTCTTCTAAATGGTCAGAAACATGTGCGAAGTGATAAGTTTTGATTTGGGTCCTTAAGTGGTGAAATTTAGTGTTTTAGAGTAGAAATTGATTCATAATCTCTTTGAATTGGTGGTAGGAATGTTTAGAATCACTTAGACAAGTCTAATTAGGTGTATAATACAATCTAGGAGTGTTAGAAGTTGAGGAAAATAGTTAGAATAGGTATTTGGTGCTTGAGTTGCATAAATCTGCAGAATTTTGTTCTGCAGATTATGCAGACTCGTTGTGCGAGTAGTTTCGCATAGCGAGTCGCTATGATAGGGTGCTCTCTGTCAAGGGCATTCGCACAGCGAGTTGGTGTGCTGTGCGGATGACGTGAGAGGTTGATCTCTGTTTGTTTATTTGAATAGCGAATTTGGGCACTGTGCGACTGGTTGGAGTGAGTTGCTCTCTGTCCAGTGATTCGCATGGCGAATCAAGGCGCTATGCACCTGCTAGTGGTTTGGGGTTAATTCCAATTTTATTCGAATAGAGAAAAGGATAACATAGCGAGTGGTTTGGGAGGGTTGGTCTCTGTTTGGGGTTCTCGCATAGCGACCTGGGTTCGCTATACTAGAGATTGAGGTCTGGTACATCTGCGAGTTAATTCGCATAGCGAGACAAATCACTATGCGAGTGACTCCTCGTCTCGCCTTGTGAATTGGGTACGCAAAGCGAATGATGGTAAGCAAATTTCTCTCTTTTGTTATTTTATGGGATGGAATTCTATTAAATGTTAATATATCTGGTGAAGTGTGTTTAGGGTGTATAATAGTATATATGATTGAAATTACAAGTAAAAGTATGTGATTCAAGGGGATGATTGTAATATCAGTATAGAATCTGTTGGTGAGATTCCAGGTTGTTTAGAGTAATTGTAGGGAGCTCAGTCTTGGAGGTTTTCCTGAAACTCTAATGGTCTTTCATTCTCAAGTAGAGAGTATTGAACCATGTGGTGAGGAGTAGCAGGAGGTCTTAGTCTTGAGGGCTTCCAATATGCCTCAAGGCCCGGAACAGACTAATCTCGTAAGGGTGGCAGGGTGAAACCCTTTGGCAATGACTTTGCAAAGCAGTAGAGGCCACCACGAGTGCATAACCTGCCATAGCTCGACAATTATTCTAAGTCCAAACGAGTCAAGTTTAGAAGTTAGCATGTTAGGATGTTTGACACTATGATGTGCTTGATTGAACTCTACATGTCTTATGTTATTATAATTATATGATCTTTGTTTACCTAGCTCACCCTTACTCTTGTGTTTGTATGTAGTACGTGTGATGTTTTCCTTTTACAATGATCATCCATTTGGATGTGAGCAGAGGTGGATGAGGTTCCTCAGGCATTGGAGGGCGATGACGCTACTGCCTAGTTTTAGATTTGATCTTTTAGTTGCCTGTTATCTTTTTGGAATACTCTATTGCAGATAAAGTTTTAAATTTTATAGTCATTTTGGATGATTGTAAGATTAACTCCTTATCTGCAAGTGTTTAACTGTTTTATCATATTATGATATTGACTACTATTTATATAGTTTTTACTATATATTTTGGTTGTTACATTTAAAATTAAGTACTTAAATTTATAATATAAAGTTAGTTAATGTTTTACGATATTTTCAACTTTCTTTCCTTCTGAAATTCCTTTGGGAGAATTGTGGGAGAAGTGGTCGTTGATCTAACATTACCAGAATTTAATTACGTTGATAATGAAATCAGTCTACCAAAAGGGTTTAACAAATATAAAACCTCTATTCCAGTCTGTTCAAATACGGAGTTTATATAAATAAAAATAGTATTTTAATATTAATTTCGTAAATATATACTTTTTAATAATAACAAATTATATAATTAATTTTATTGAATTTAAGTAAACAAAGTTTGTGAAACTAAATTAGACTAGTATTTTATTTTATTTTTGCTAAAAAATCTTCTTAATAGAAATATATTCAGTGTTTTTCCTTGAAACAATAATGACAGGAATAATTGAAACATGAGGAAGACTTTTGTTCCTGCGCCACCTCAATTATTTTTGTACGAGTTTGATTATTATAGGAATGGTTTTAATGAGTTTGGAGGCAGTTGTAAAATTACTTTGGAGGGGTTTTTCTATATGCTTCTAGAACGATCTTGGAGGAGTTTTTTTTCTTCTTTTCTAAAAGAGAAGGATGAAAGAAAATTATAAATATGCCCATGAAAAGAGATTGGAAGAAAATGAGGTTGAAATATAATAAATAAAAAAATCATAAGTATACATTGATAAATATTCTTTATTTTCTATATTCAGAAGTGGATTAATTTTATGTTTAATTAAATTTTAAATAACTTATAAATTTAAATATTTTTAATTAATTTTTATTAAAAACATTTATTTTATTAAATATTTAAAATATATTTTATTTTCATTTAAGTATTGTTTTGTTTGATTCTGTAGTTAATTTCGACTGTGTCACATCTTTCCCTTTTAATTTAGTAAGTTGAAGAAAATTAAGAAAAGAATGAACAACTTGATTTGATTTGTGAAAGTCAAGTCTATTAAGTACAAAAATACGCCATATTTAACTGAAAATACTAGAAATTTAATTTAAATTTCTTTTTATCAAAATGTTTCTCGTGGGAAGGTAAAGTAAATATATATATAGCAAGATCTACAAATCTAGCCGATCAATTTCAAGAATAGAGCAAGTAAGTTTTTATTCATTTTTCTCATTCCGTTTCCAAATCTGTTTTAGAATAATCTAGTGCTGTTGCATGTGTTATCATACTTCTTATAGTCATTCTTGGTTCACCTAGGGTTCTAAGGACACTGTCCATTTCCAATTTGGTATCTCGTAGGTTCGTCTAGAGATTCCTTGCGTTTCAAGCAATCGGTAGAACGTTTCTTTGAGTTGGACAGTTTATTGCAAAGTAAAGGAAGCTAATTTTTTTTTTTAATGTAATAAGAGGTTTAAAATCTGTTATTGATGAGTTATATGGTTATATGATAATATAAATGTTATAAATTGAGTAAATATTGATTAGTGTGTGTTATGATAAATGGTTGAGATTTTTGAATGTATGAATTGTTGTGTGATTTATTGTATGATGAAATGAATATGTTGTTGATGCAAAAACTATATGAATAATGATGGTTGTGAAAATATGAGATTGAAGTACTATTTGGTCTTAAAGTGATGAGTGTTGGTATGTCGGTTGTTGAAATAATGAGTAGAATGCGGAACTTGTAGTTTGGTAAGTGTTATGGGGTAATTGTGACTGGTTAATATACTTAGATGAGGAAACTTATGATGTTAAGTTGAGAGGAAGAATATGAGTGTAATTACTACTTGTTTGAAGTGAAATTAAGGGGTTTTGATAGGTAAGTTTGTGAGTAAAGAGTGGGTTGAGTAATACAGAAGTTTGGGGACTGTGTTAGAGCCATTTAGGACTTGTGAGAGTTGTCAAACTAGAAAAATCTGGTTTATTATGCAGTAGAAAAATCTGGTTTATTTTGCTTGGTTTTAGTCTAAATAAGGGGGTTTTAGGTAGTGAATTTCTAAGGGAGCGTGTTTGGGATGAATTAGAGAGTTTAAGGTCTGTTGTTGAGTCATTTAAGACTTGTTCATACCTTTGGTTTGCAGAGTTTTGGGTTAGAAAGTGTAGATTTGCGTTTGGGTACTTTTGGAGTTGTCATATGGGTTTAATGCACCTAGTTTGGGTCCAATGATCAAAGAGGAACCTTGTTTTAGTTATGAACATGTTTTCACATCACTTCTAGTGTGTAAGAAATCCTTTTGATCATTAGAACAAGTCTCAAGTGCATCAAAGTCCATGAAAACAATGTGTTGTCAACTGATATGGCGTTGAGGGGCAGTTTTTGGCACTGCACACCTCTATTCCAGGGGCGCCAGCATTGAGCACCACCATTCTAGTGGCTCTGGCACTAATCGGTAGATTTTAGACGTTGAGCGCTACCGCAACAATATTGGTTTCTTTTTTAGGTTTTGAAAATATCAAATTCGGGGTTCCAGGTATTAGTTTTGGATGTTCTTTAGGTTGTTTTAGGGGTTTTAGACCCTTCTAAAGTTGTTGGTGAGGGTTTCAAAGTTGTTTTCCTTGTCTAAGTGTGAGTTTAAATGGATTTTGTATTGTTTAGTGGTTCATTTTGGATTGTTCTTGTGTAATAATATATATGGAATGATTTCACGTGATTTTTGCACTAGTAAAAAAGGGACCTTTTAACGCGTTATATATGCTTCGGTTTCGTAAAAACCAAAGCGTGTAAAATGCGGTGGCATATCCGTAATTATTGAAATAGTATATGCTTCGGTTCATATAAGAATCGATGCCTATAGGGTGTACCGCCTCAGTTACATGGTCATCCGAGACTTATACATTTTTTGAAAAAGATTTCTGGCTCGGTTCTGTAAATAACCGAGTCATAAAACTCTCCAAATAGTGATACACTCTGCAAAATGTCATAAAAAGGCATATTGCCTTGGTTGTGCTCAGAACCGAGGCAGTAGGCTTGCCATCCTCCCTCTCTAAATGTATTGTTCAACAGAAAAGGGTTCCCAAAACGACCAAAGCGCGTCCAAAGGGCTGAAGAATCCGTAGAGAGTTGAAGAATGGTGTTAAAGAATCCAAAGAAAAGGGATTGTTCAACATATGATAAACTTCCCAAAGCGCGTCCAAAGGGCAGGGTCTATTAGCATCCAATCGAACCTAGGGTTTACCTTTGCCACTCCAATGGAGGAGACTAACAGGGCCAGGGTTGAGATCTCTGCAGAGCCCACAGAAGTTATCACCACCAAGACCGTGCTGGTTCCACCTATGATCGACGGAAGCGATGTTGCCAACAAAGACAACCAAGAAGGGAGGGAGAGAACCTAAATCGTAGATTACATCCTTTTATGCAGCTCCATCCCTTCCTCAATTTTGGTGGTGTAATCCCCCTCTTGCCATCACTCCAAATCGATGACCATCACCCCCATGTTGAAGTAGCAAGGTTTCCAATCGGTGAAGGTGAGCGAGAACCAAAACGTCGGGGTGAAATACACAGTGAAGTTGGTGTTGTAGTATTCGAGGGTAGTGAGGACCGCCTTGTTCCCCAACGGGGTATCTGCCAACTTGGCAATGTCGTTGAGGTAGGGGAAGGAGTTGGATATGGCGGCGCATAAGAGGGACGCGCTGGAGGAGCAAACGAAGTAGAAGCAAACACGCTGGAGTGAAGCAGCTTCTCGGTAACAGCTTCTTGATAACAGCTTCCATCCCCAATTTTATTACTTTCTGCATTGTTTGCAAAATGTATATTACCCATTGCAAGATTTTTTTGCTAGTTTATACTTGATTTTGAAGAGAATTTAGTGTGTAAAATGTAACTGAGGTTATCTGATTATGCAGATATGTATGCAGAAAGTCGTGTGGAGAACCCACCGCCTATGTATGTGCCTAGGTTCTCTCAGTATTTTAATATGGTCTCGTTTGAAACTAAAGATTGAAGGGTTTGTCTTCTGATGGCAGGTTGTGAATGAATCATTTGAAAAGAACAAGGAGGAGGTTGAAGGTGAGAAGAGTGTGATAACACAGTCCTTGCTGTTGAATTTCTCGGACAAATCGGAGGTGGTTTTGGAATGCTCTTTTGAGGTCACTTATCAAGAAGTGATACATGGAAGTGGAGGATCAACTAAGGATGATGATGCTTGTGTTTGGTTGATGCAAGTGAATGTTACAAGCACACAGGATGAAGATGACGTGGAGGAGGAAAGTGAGGAGGAGGAAGAAGGAAATTATTACGAGGATGCTGAAGAAGATGAAGAGTGTTACGACAATGAAGATGGTGATGGAGGGTGTTTACTTGATGAACTGTGTGTTGGGTTGAACAACATCAATGTGAATGAAAGATTGTGGGAAGCAGACAAGGTTTGTTTACGACAGTGAGGATGAGCTGCTGGAGAAAGTGATAGAATCTTGTGGTTCTTTTAGGGTTTCCAAGTATAGTTATGAAACATCATGTGATAAGTAATTCCAAGCACACATCTTTGGTTAGGTTTGATAAGAATTGAATTTTAGTATTGTTGCTTTACCCTTGGATATTTTAATATAGCAATGACAAAGAATACGGTAAACATCAGTAACAAGTGGACCACCAGAATGTGTGCTTTTGTTGTTCGTCAATTGATTTTTCAACAAAGAAAAAGTTTATGGGTTCAATTCAAATTGTTCGTTATTTATGTGCCCTCTAAAGGAAACTAGTTAATTGTTATCATTATATGCCATATGAAAGGCAAACATGCATCACTTTGTTAATTTCACTCTACAGCCTCGGTTCACCAGCAATCGGGGTCAAAAGTTTGATGAAAAAAAAAAGTAAAAAAAAGGAATACCCTTTATTGCCTCGGTTGCATTTGAACCGAGGAAAAAGCAGACACCTTTTTGTCTCGATACATAACCGAGGTAAAAAGTGGTAGACTTTTTGCCTCGCCTGTATATATCTCGGTTGCAGAACTGGTGCGAATAGGCGAAAATAACTGATGTCGTTTCCCTTTACTGCACTAGTGTTGTTTATGGTCCTTTGAAGTACAATCAATGGTATATATGTTTATATGCAATGTATATAAAAATATATGGTTTATATGAGAATGAAAGTGGTGTGGAATGTAATATGAGAATGAAAAAAGTGTGTTAGGAGAAGAATCTCAAGGAAAAATTCTATTTTCTACCAAGTTGTAAGAGAATGCTTGGTAGAGAAACTGCGGTACCCAAGTATCCTCATATTCTACCAGCCATTTAACTCATGTAGAGTTGAATGGGGTAGCGGAGAGAATGGCAGGAGGTCTTCACCCAAACCCTCTGGGTTTTTGGAGTAGAAAATTTACCTCATGGTGAGTAGGTCGAGTTACCCTTGTTTATAACTCTGCAGAGTATAAATACTACCATGAGTGCATGCCTGCAATAGTCTATATCAGCATTATATCCGGATAAGTGAGTATTGTGGTCTAGTGGTTTTATGAATTGCTTGTTCTTGAATGTTGTTAATTATTAAACTAAATTATTATCTGAGACTTTATTTGTACACTAGCTTACCCTTGCCTTTATGTTTTCTCTTTTTGTGTATGTTTTTCTCTTTTGCAATGATCACCTTAATGGTGTGAGCTTAGGAATGATTTCTTTTCAGTCTTTTCAGCGTGAAATTGACAAATTGGCATAAATCATAAATAGAGTTTTGTTCTCCAAAGTGTAAGCTCTCCTTCGTTGAAAGTTTGAAATTGTTGATAAATTATTATCTATATAATATTTTATTTTAATAATTTTATACTACATGTTTTATATATATATATATATATATATATATATATATATATATATATATATATATAATACATACACTATTTCTTCTGCATGTTTCCTTTTCTTTATTCTCTTTTCTGTCGCCAATCATTTGAAAAGATTTATCTTTTTGTCCGTAGATGATTTTACTCCACTTCTGTTTATTTGTATTCCAACTTTTACGCAAGGAAATCCTGAAATTACAATTTCACCGTTTGTTAATATATTATGCATCGAGCACGTACCTTAGATTAAAAAAAAGAAAAAGGAATTACAGTTTCCCTTTTTGTTACTTATTTCTCGTTTGTAATAAAGGATATCATAGCAGAGAGAGAAAACGTGGAATGTTTGTAATCCATGCAAAACATAATTCTATAAATTGGAATTTTTGTATGTGTGACAGATGGTAAATTTCCATAGAAAAGAATCAGATTAAATTAAGTATTGTTTTCATCAACTTCAAGGTACAAATATAAAGATCAAATTAAGTATTTTTTATATGTTTATTAAGTAGTTAGACAAGTTATTGAGATAAAAATTCTATATCAAGATGGAGATTATAAATTGAGAAAAAGTTAATTTATACATTTTAGTTTAAGAGGATGATGAAGAAGACGTGATAAGTTAAAATTGTTTAAAGTGCCTGTCTTTGTCCAAGCTACACCAAATAAATTTCTTTACACTACTTTATAAAAATCAAATGTTATCGTATAATTATTTCTCTCTCTATTTTTGTTTTTTCTTGAAGTTGAAGTTTAAGGATTTCTTATTTTTTTCTTAACCATCATTATTTAGAAATTTTCTTTTTCTCAAACTATTAGGAATCGTGATCTCCTAACACCCTCCAAAAAGAGAAAACCATTTTAGGCAAAGACATATCTCACCAACCAAAAGAAATGGCGTGCTGTGTTAGCAACTTCAATTGAAAAAGAAAAACTTCAAGATATTTTTCCCATTCATCTTCTGTTATTTTACGAATTTCATTACTTCAATTGTTCTTTGTTTTTCACATATTTAACATTATCCTTTTTCAATTCTCACCTTTTGTATCATCCTAATAACAAAACAATACCCACAATTGCATATTAAAACTTAGTGAATAAATGCTAATCAAAATGGTATATGATTTGCACAGCTATGTTAAGAAATGAAGAACAAAATGGAGTACCAACAAGGGACATCAAAAGAACAGTGAGTCACAGATTTTACCATTTCATTTCATCATATCCATAATCTTTCTATAACGAGACTTGCATATGGGAACTAAAAACACACGAAATTTCTCAAGTGAGAAAAGATTAGTAAAGAAAGTACATCTCTGCTCAGAATCACCTTGTTTCTCCTCTGTGGAGAAGGGAATGAGGTGAATTAGCAAAAGAGAGAAAACTATCCATGTCTCTGTTTCCAAAATTGGAGCCTGAACTCATCTTGTCAAAGGAAGAAGATGCAAGTGAGTGCAAGAACTCATCAAACCCCTCCTGCTGACTTATATCTCCTGGTTTTTTCAAGTCCTCCGGCACTTCAACTTCCCCATCTAAATGCCTCATCACTTGCCTCATGCTAGGCCTAGCAGCAGGCACATCATTTGAGCACAACAACCCCAATTTCAAGACCACCAACACCTCTTTCTCATCAAAATTTCCATTTAGTTTTGGGTCCACCACATCGAGTATTCTCCCTTGTTTGTACTTGTCCCACACCCAATCCACCAAAACCAACTCTTCTGGCAATGCCTTAGGCTCAATTGGCCTGCGCCCACAAGCCACCTCAAGCAGAAGTGCCCCAAATGCAAAAACATCAGAGCTTGTAGTTGCCTTTCCTGTTCTAGGCAACTCAGGAGCCAGATAGCCTAATGTTCCCACAACTCTTGTGGTGCTTGGGTTAGCCCCATGTTCATACAATCTTGCCAACCCAAAATCACCTAGTCTTCCATTAAGCTCAAAATCCAGCAGAACATTGCTGGCCTTCACATCTCTGTGTATCACCACCTGCTCATACCCCTCATGTAGATACAGAAGAGCTGAAGCAACATCCTTTATGATCTTGAACCTGTGTTCCCAACTTAGGACCATCTTTGGATCATCAAACAAGTACTTGTCCAAGCTCCCATTGGCCATGAAATCATACACAAGCAGGAGGTCGCCACGGCGGCGGCACCATCCCAGTAATTGAACCAAATTCCGGTGGCGAAGCCGGCCTATGCTGGCAATTTCCGACACGAATTCCCTCAGTCCCTGCTTAGATTCGTGAGAAACTCGCTTGACGGCTACTTGGATCTTGGAGTTTGGCAATGTTCCTTTGTAAACTCTGCCAAAACCACCCTGCCCAAGGAGTTCTTTATCCTTGAAGCCTCTGGTGGCCTTCTTGAGCTCTTGGTAGGAGTACCTATGTGGCCCGATTTCAAGCTCCCATGCTTCAATCACATCGGCGTTCCTCATTTTTCTGTAAAAGTAAATGCCAAAGGCGATGGCTAATAACACAATAACAGCAACTGAGACTGAAACCCCAACTATCAAAGATGTCTGCTTTTTCTTTGGCTGTGGAAGCATCGGGAGAGAAGAGAGATCAAGGGGTGGTGCTGGTCCATTGATTTTGAAGCTCCAACCCAAGATGTAATGGGAGCTGGCAAGCAAACCCGTTGATGCAGAGAACCCAACATACATAGTGTCATGAAAAACGGGTGCGAGATCCACATTAAAGGACAAGATTGGAGTGTTGGGTTTGGATGAATTTGGTGAAAGTGCAACACTGATAACACTTAATTCAGAATCATAATCAACCCAAGCCAGAATCGGTTTCCCACCTTTGAGATTGAGACCCACCACACTAACATTAGCAGATTTATTGGACTGCATGCTATTGATGTCTATTCCAACATGGTTATCATTAATATCCCCAAACTCAAAGTCTTGCACAGTGTCAAACTCAACAGCAAAGATATGGTTGGAGATGTTGCCATTATCACTGGAATTAAGAAGGCCAAGGTACTGGCTAGGTAGAGCCTTGAGATCCTTGGAAGTTGCTATTGTGAAAGCCAAGCCATGGCCACCTAGCTTGGGGTACTCAGGAACAATAGCCAGAGCAAACGAGGAAGAAAAGGAAACAACTTTACCGGTGGTGGAGTTCTTCATCTGAAAAGGAGATGGGTAAAAGGCATGACCCATTAACCTGCTGGTTTCATTAGTCAATTTGAGTATTCCATTTTTCTCTATCTCAGCCACCCCATTCAATGTCAGGTTGCTAGCACCCACATCCTTGAATCCAGCATAGAGAAGCTGCTCAACCTGGGATGAAACTGGGATCAGAAGAAACACCAAAAGAGACAACAATTTCAAAAGGGTGGTCATGATGAACAAGATAATATACAAGAGATCAGAGAGACAAGGGAGTGTGAGATGACAAAGTTAGTGGAAGTATAGAGAAAAATGAGATAAGAAGAAAGCATAATAAGTTGTTTATTGAATAGAAAAGTTGGTGAAATAGATCTTGGAGGAGGAAATAGGGTGGCAAAAGAGTAAAGAGGGAATGGTATGAGAGAAGATGAAGAAGTTACAAAGGATAGAGTAAAAGTGGAAGCTTTAGGGGTTGGGGATTGCAAGGGTTCAAAAGTCTCCCCTTGCAATAAATGTACAAAAACAGCACATGAAGCATCATGAGCCAAGACAGGGAACATCCATCCCTCTTTTACACCCCTAACCCAAAAACAAAGTTGAAACATGAGAGTGACTAGGCTTTGCAATTGGGAAAGATTATGAACCAACCCACCTAAACCAAATTTTTGTGGTTAGAGAGATATGGGAAAATGTGAAAATCTAATAGAAAAAATAAATTAGTTTTATGCTAAAAAAATTAAAAATTGGGTTTTCTCAATCAAGCCGATTTAGTAGAAAATCTGGAAGGAAGACTCGGAAAAAATACAAAAAGAGTGGGGAAATTGGGCACAATGCCTTTGGCTGCTTCGTATAATTTTATCTTCTGGATTTCGTACTGTCATTTTCAAATGGGAAGGACCCAAAGATTCTCTAAAGAGTGTTCACTGGATAATTCATTTATTTTTCATTTACTCTATTTCCTGTCATCTTTCATGGTAACAATAGTATTACTGCATGCTCTAGATATTGACATGAAAAAGAAACAAATGAAAGATTCTATTTTTTGTTTACGAGAAACCTCTAATTATATTTTATTTCCTGTCCTTTTCTTTTTCACTTTACTGGACAAATTTATAAGTGTGTACTTTTTTTATATAATTGTGTAGTTGCATAGTCATAAATTGATGAGAAATTATAAATTTATTACTTTTATTTTAGTACAGTTATATATTAAGATAAAAGTCAAATATCAATGAATATTACGAAGTTATGAAGCAGTTTGATGTGTTGTGCTATCATTGTCAATCAATTATTAATTTAATGGAGAAGAAACAGGTGTTTCATGGTTATACGCCCACATGTGAAATGAATATGATTGTTTATGTTTAATCAATTGTTTCATAGATTTTAAGCAAAATTATCTTATGCACAAAAAAGTTTTAGCAGTTTTGACGAAAAAAATAATATAAAAACTAGAGGGTAAAAAGAGTTAACCTAACTTAATACGTCTTTATTTTGTTGATATTTGGCTTGAGGTGATTGAAAATATTAACTCAATCTAAAGTGCTTTTAACCTATAGGATTAAGCTAAATCTAGTTTAAGATTGAACTGAAAATATGAACCCAAATCTGCCAACATAAAACTAGATGACTTTATAAATTGGCTCACTACATAAATAGATATAAATAATATAAATCACTTAAGAATATTCTTCTACTCAATAATCTATAATAATTTACAAAACATCATCGTATATAAACAAAATATTTAACTAAACCATCCTTCAAAATAGAATATCTATATATAAAATCGAAGGACCATCCCATCTCCCACCCTTGTATAAATTGAAATACATAAATTAATTAATTAAATCACAAAACTCAACCCAACTTATTTTAAACATTTTTAAAATCAATATCGAGAACCTATTTATATGTATTTGCTTCTTGACTATTGAAGATTCTTCTCCAATCAATGTAGATGCCATACGTCAAATCTTATGATGGTAATCCAAAAGAAGATAAAAGAAAAAGATATATGTTAAATCTTATCATGTTAATCTAAACCAAGATTAAGAAAACAAGTTATGACCTAGTTTCGACTATCGTGATGGAAAGGGTAAAGAACGTTGGGTACACCAAATTGAAACTAGAAAATAGTGGTCAATCTTGAATTTCGATTGGAAGGGTGATAACTGCTAAAGGATGAATAGAATAGAATAAGGGAATCACGTTTTGAAAAGGCTTCTTTATTTTAGGGGGTGGGTGGTGGTGATGGTGGGAAAGGAAATATATCAATCATAAATAACACAAAAGCTTTCTGTAAGTCCTCAGCATCTCTTTCTCTGCTTAATTAATCTAAGTTTTGAAAGAAGACTCAACATTCGAACATAGTATTCCAAACCTATTTGCCAACTATGCAATAAACAAATGTACAATGTAGTTTCTTGGAATGCATTATGGACAAACTTTGGGTTCTGTGCCTCTAGATTATTCTATTGCATAAACAGCTCATGTTCCTTAGTTTTCTTTTAAGAAAGGAAGAATGGTTTTGTATTAATATATTTAGCAGGAGATTTTTATAAGTATCTTTAGTGAAATTGTATCATGTGTTTTGACCAAATTTTTTATAATTTCTCCTAAATCTGCCTTTAATCTATGTGTAAGTTAGTTTTCTATTAATTTCTCCTAAATCTTCCTTTAATTTACTTGTGAGTTAATTTTATCTTTTTTAATTTTTTGTTTTTATTTTCCTCTCGTAACAATGCTAATATTTTTTTTTCGAACATAGTAATGTGTAACTAACTACTAGATATGCACCGGGCGTAAGTTTTAAATTGTTGGCAATGAAAAATTAGGTCACAAAAGATTATTTCATTATTTGATGTTAGCTCTTCATGTAATTTCTTTTAATCATGTAACGTGAGTTTATTATGATAACTTTCTTGGTATTTGCATTAACGAAGTAATATGAACGGTAATAATATAACATAATCTCCCAATACATATATCAGATATGTTCTATTTTTTTTAGGATTAAAGTTTTGTTTAAACATGTTTTTCTTGTTAGAAGTTTTCACTCCTGAATGAATATGTTCTATTATCAAGTGTTGCACATTATTTATCTTTTAGAAACTCGCTTGTTAGTGCATCATTCTTCATTATTGTAACCTTGGAAAGAAAATTATATGCACAAGCACAAGATATTTCATAAAGAGTATTATAAAATTTAATATTATAATTAAAATTCTTATTAACACAAATATTACTTAAACCATACATAACCTTATTACAAAATCAAAAAGAGTAAAAAAATAAATAAATTTGTTTAAAACTTGGGACAAATGATCATTGGGTTAAATTAAAAAATAAAAATATTTTATTGCATTAAAAATGTTATATTGCACCTTTTTTTTTCTGCCTTTAGCTTTAGACATTTGTTGTTGATTTTGTTAACTTTACTTGTTGTGAAGATCTAGAAGATGATATTTTAGAAGTGGTAATGAGTTAAAAATATTGAGACTTAATTATTTTAATATTAAAAAGGTTTTAATATAAATGAATTTGTTACACTACAAGAATAATTGATATTACGGACGGTCCTAATTCATCGGTAATGTATCAAATCTGTTGGTAATTGTCGTTTACCGACGGCTTATCAACAGTCAAAATACTGTCGGTAAAAACGTTGTCGGTAACTTTTACCAACCGATATTTTAGCCGTCGGTAATTATCGAAGGCTTTTGGCCTTCGGTAAATCCGTCGGTAATTATCGCGATCTGGTTCATCTTCTTCTTTCTTCCTCCCCGTGCGTCATTTTTTTTTCGTTTTCATGAACTCCGTCACAAAAAAAGCATCACGACAGTAACAAACTAATTTCCAAAGAATCAAACAACCAATTTATTTTCAATAGTTAAAATCATAGGGAATCATGGAGAGTTTCTCTGTAATTCTCATATTTGTATGAGAAATGTTCCTAATCCCAAAAATCAACTTTGCAATGGATCGCCGGAAAAGTTGAGCTCGCCGAAAAAGTTGAGCTTGTCGGAAAGGCTGAAAAGTGGACAGTGGGATTGCAACAGAGCAATGATGGGGGAGAGCAGCGGTGGTGGAGAGCAGCGGTGGTGGAGAGCAGCGGTGGTAGAGAGCAGCGACGGTGGAGAGCAGCGATAGGAAGAAGTATTACATTGAGATGGAGAGAAATGAAAAGGAGAAATGAGTGTTTGCCACATATATTGGCATTGGATGTGAAACTGGGGCTGGAAAATTTCCTCTTTTTTACCGACGGTCAGAAGCCTTCGATAAATTTGTCGGTAATGTCGTCAAGTGAAATAATGGGCAGGAAAATTCCCGCTCTTTTTTTCGATGGCCAAAAGCCTTCGGTAAATTCGTCGGTAATTCCGTCGGAAATTAAAATATATTGACGGATATTTATCCGTCAGTAAAAATTCGTCGTTAATATCAATATTTTTTGCAGTGTTATAAATGAGTTTCATTATTTTAAAACACATCATCTCTCTATAAACCACTTTTCTAGAGTTATTTGCCTTCTCTCTAAGAGTTCTTGCACCTTGCTCATCTGTTTCAAGATCAGACAGCGTCTCTGTGATTCTTGAGGCAAGGTCTACCAATTTATCCGATCAATTTGTCCAAAAGAGTGAGTTATTTTCAACTCTTTTCTTGAGCTCTCACACTTTTCCGTTGCATGTGGACTTTAATTCCTCTGCATGTGTCATATGAGTCTTCCGTTAGATTCTCTACTGATCAATGGTTCTAATGGTATCTTGATCATGTTTTCATTGTCTGTAAGTGTTCTTTGAAGTCTTTGAGTTGAGAGAGCAGAGTAGGGTTCTCTAGAGCTGGTTTAAGTTCTTAAAAAGGTAAGGAAAGTTAAATACCTGTTTTCTATTTTGTTAATGTTTGATAATCTGAATTGGTATGTTGGAGTTGATTAAAGATATTTTGTTTTGTTGTGGTATAATTACTTGAACTTGATAAAATATAGGCAGTACACAACAAGACCAACAGCAAGAATCTCCTCTCCTACTGTCTAAACCCTTTGAAACACTTTCAAAGTCAAGAACGCCACACGCTCTTCTTTCTGTAATCACAACAGGAACCTCAAACCAATCTTCAAAAGATTGTAAAATCTGATCTCTCAATGACACCCAAATGTATAAGTTGATCAGCCTTTGAAAAACACAGCAATCTTGCTTTTCAAGAAATCACAAGTAGTTGATCACCACGGTCACTCTTGTTTCTTGGAGCTTTTCTTTTCTTTCTGTAAGATCACAACTTTTTGCAAAAGATATGAAAATGTTAAAATCACAAAAGTTCTTACAGAAATCAAATTCGCGTCAATTTATAGAATAACACATCTCAAACGCAATTTAATCGACTAAGCTACTAAAGCAATCGAATATAACAATTCTATTATAATAGTTAGCAACAATCACGACAATTAATTGAATGCGTAATTAATGCAGTTGACTATCATTTAATGCTTAGTCAACACAATTAAAAATATGACCGGTAGACATTTATTTCAAGCATTAACAAAATTTCAAAACAATAACAGACTTAATCGAATATAGCACGCATGCAATCGACTAAATAACAATGTTAAGCATAGTTTTAAAAAACTTTTTCTTTGAAAAAATCTCACAGCACACTTGAAAATAGTTTGTGCAAAGACACGAGTTTTAATCGATTCCTATAATGAAATCGACTTAAAAACTGTTATTTTGCCACACATTTAAAATTCAACATTTGCTTGTGGTTTTCCTTTTCAACATCATATGTCATGCATTCACATATAAAAACACATATGTAACACAGTGATATGCAATGAACAACACAATCATGCTCTCATATATGCTTAAACAGATTTAACACATTGATCAAAAGTATATAACATGTAAATATAGAACATGTAACTCAAAATACACATGTATTATTAATTATGTATTGTCATAATCAAAAACACAAATATCACTCAGATTTTGGGTTAAGATTTTTGCTTCCCTCCTATCAACAATCTCAACAAATGTATATCAGATTCATATTGTAGTGTAGCATATGCATACTACTCATTTGTAGGTTTAGTTGCATCATTTATATTTTGCATTTATAGTTTTTAGGTTATGTTATTAGGCAATAGCAATGTTTAGTAGTTTAGGTCCTTTCTTTAGCATTAGTTTCTTAGTCTAGTTTAGGTTTCATGAGTTTTATTTTCTTTAGCTTAATACAAATTCTTTAATTTTTTTCCCTTTTTAGTTTCATTGATATTAATTGTCCCCATATTGCATTAATAGTTTAAATAATAAATAGTAAATAAATAACATGATTTCAACTTTATACTTTGAACTTAATCTTTGCTGAGACTTTGGATTGATTCCTAGTCAACCCTTTACTACATTAGGGGAACAGGATTTGTTGACTTTTTGTTCGACCAAAAAGCCTTTCAACAATCACTTAAATGATTGTAATTAAACTTATAATAGGTCAAGAACTGTTGTTTAACCTTGGTGTAATGAAAGATGAGAGTTTTAAATAGTTTTGGGTCAATTTTGGAGGTCTTAATAGTTGATTTTCTAGAGAAGTGGTTTTGGAGAGAAACTTGATGTTTGGGGTTGATGTAGTTTAGGGTTTAGGGTTTAGGTGTAGTTTTTAGTTCAATAAAATCTTATGCAAATTGTATAGAATCTAGTATATGAACTTTTAGAATGTTGGTTTGTCAATCTAGTATATGCAAATTGTGTAAGGATTAATTTTAGTAAAGAAAGAGAGGTTTTAACTGGTGAAATCTTGGAGGAAGGGGCTTATGAGAAAAGCTGTTATTTGGTGTTTACTTTGAGGCCATTTAAGACTTATTTGGCTAGTTAGTGCATTGAAAAATATGGTTAAAGTATTAGAATTACGATTCATGAGTTTTAGTTGTAGGTTGATTGGTTAAACCTTGATTCTTGACCAAATAATCAAATTGGTATCTAATTTAAGTTATAAACATGTTTTTAAATAAGTTCCTTGTATAGGATGTTATTTTGATCATTTGGATAGGTATTGGGGAGAACCAAAGCTAGTTTTACAATTGTTGATTTTTTAGTATAAGGTTGAGTGTCAGTACTGTAAGGTTGAGCGTCACTTTTCTAGTGATGTTGGGGCTGAGCACTAGGAAAGTAGCATTGAGCGCCAATTTTCCAGTAAGGATAGCGTTGAGCACCAAAAAGATGGTGTTGAGAGCCATATGTGCAGTATTGGTTTGTGTTCTTTGTTCTTTTGTTCTTGTTGGGTTTTGAGTTGTAATTGGTACTTTGATACTTGTTTGGTAATATCTATTGAATTCTATGATGATGTTTACATGATATTATGTACATGATTAAGTATGGTGAAAGTAAATGAGTATGAGTAAGTACATGAAGAATTAAAAATATGAGAAATAAAATAAATATCTTATCTAGATTTAGCTAACCATTATGCCAAAAAAAGTTTTTTCGTACAAGTATAGAAGCAGGGGGTATGGAAAGTTTTCCACTTTTATACTGTTTCTAAAAACGGTATAAAAAGGGTTTACTTTTACGCCAACTATTTTTAAAACGGGTATAAAATAGTTTCACTTTTATATCTGATGTTATCATAACATGTATAAAAAAAATCTCACATTTATACATCTTGGGACTCCAAATGGTATAAAAGTTAGATTTTTTATACCTCTTTAAACAATAATCGGTATTTTTTTCAGTGGCACATTAATTCTAAAAGCACCCCACTTGAGAATATTAAACCACCATCCACAACTTCAACATTCAAAATTTTCCCAGTACAAATTCAAAATTATAAGTAAACAAATGATATAATTATAACATTTTATTATATATTAAATAAAATTTCAAACCAGAATTTCAATTATAATCTACAATTACAATGAACTACAAACGAAAAAGAGCATCTGAAATATACTAAAAGTTGAAATAAATTTTTATAACACCCCCTACTAAAAGTTGAAAATATTGAATGGCCTTCATTATAGCCCTGAACCTTGGATTGTGAAACACATTGGTTGTGGCAATTTTTGCTAGCACACCCCCTTCGGTCTTGAACTTCTTGCTACTGTAGACAAAGCCCAAGGCTTTGCCTTTGTTCATGGGAAATTCCCTACATAATAAAACAAACACGCAATATCTACATTCATCATGTCTGAATAGAGATGAGAGCAGAATATATGCATTTTACACCTAGTTCCAAGTGTATCACATACATGCTTACTAAAATTACTCTTACCATTTCAACAACATTTTTATTTAACACAATGAACAAACTATCACCTTATATTTGCATCTAATTCATAATGATAATCTTCAAAATTTCAGCATTCATTACCACTAAATTAGCAATTTCATAACATACAATTGGTTATCAATTACTTCTCTTATTCTAGTCTTGTTCCTATCCTGTTCATTCATACATAATCCATCTAACCCTTATGCTTTTACCCATAACTCCTTAGTCACTAGTGCATATGTCTATTTACTTCTTCATCATGCATAAACAAGAGAACATATACATTTGTATTTACTTCTTCCTATATAAACCAGTTTTAAAATGCAATTGTATTCAAAATATGATTAACTCACTTAACCAATACTTAAACATTTAATTTTAGGAGTTACTTTAACATAACAATATACCCTTATTAACATACACAATCTAAGTACACAAAAAATTCCCATAATCAACCTTCATGGTTTCAATTACTTAGATCAGAATAACTGATAGTTTGCCATCATAAGGCAAGTTAAAAAAGGAAATGTAAATCAAAGACAAGAGAAAGTGATGGTTAAATTTCCATACCTTCCAGTTTGAGTAGACAATAACTTGTGGAAGCTCTCAGCACACTAGTAAAAAAAAGCTCTTTTAACGCGCTATATACGCCTCTATTCTACTGAAACCGAAGCGTATAAAAGCGCGGTGACATTTTTGTAAATATTGAGTGGTTATATGCCTTGGTTATATATGAACCGATGCCTATAGACATTACTATCTCGAGTAGAAACCCAACCGAGGAATATAATATACATTTTAAAAGATTTAGACACCGGTTTACTGTGTAACTGGTGCAGTTAAAAGGTTTAGGCACCGGTTTTAAGAGAAAATGGGGTAGTATCCTTGAGTTAAAATAAAAAAACAAAACGGTTTCTCTCTCAGCACGCTCGCGATTCTCCTCTTTGCCTCCCTCCGCCTCACGATTTTGCCTCTCCAACAAACCCCACATCAGGCCGTCACCATCACCGGCCATTAGGGTTGTCGTCGTTCAACCACGCTGTCAGCCACCACGCGCACAAGCCGCCACCCAAAGCCGTTACCACAGCGCCTTCGTTCTCCATGGACGCCGTGACCACCATCTTCATCTTCTCCGCCATGAGCACATCCATGGCTGTCAACCGGAGAATGCAATTCATCTTCTCCAATGAGCAACCATCACGGACAAAGAGGAAAAATCAAACAAATCTAGAAACAGAACTTTAGGCGTGAATTTCATCTACCCCTCTTCTCCACCGTCGCGCCAGCCACTGCGTTTCAACCTTCTTCCATCACCATCACCGAAATCGCGCCACCGTCACCAAAATCCCTAAAGCATGTCGCCGCCATCGCAAGAGTTGTCATGGCTGAGCGATTAGGGTTGATTGATTTCGCTACTTCCGGAGGTGCGATTTCTGAATTGGATCCCTGTGTGATAGTTATATGATGTTAAATTTGATTTCTGCAGGTCTGATTTTGGTATATGATGTTAAATTTGGTTTCTGCAAGTCTGATTTTGGTTGCAAGTGGAGGCACGATTCTGATTTAGGGCTTCCGGTTTCCAATCTCTTCTACGCCGTCGTCATGGTTCTATGATTTCCAATCGGAGGCGCGATTCTGATTTAGGGCTTCCGGTTTCCAATCTCTTCTACGTCGTCGTCAAGCTCCTCTAATTTCCAATCTCTTCTTCATGACCAACGAGATGCACTAACCTCGGGATGCTTTACTCCTAACCCCACAAGGTTCTAAGACAGAGCTTAACCTGAGTCTCGGTTAAGAACGATGATGAGTCTCCCTGAAAGAGAGTCCTAACGGAGCGAGGATACCCAATCTGAAGGCTCGCAGAAGAAATTTTGGAAGAACTGATACTGCCTCGGTTCGTAGAACCGAGTCGAATCCTAGAATACTACCTCGGTTCGTTGAACCGAGTTGAATCTTACTGATTTTTTACCTCGTCTACATATGCCTCGGTTTGAAAACCGAGGCCTATGACTGAAAATAACCAGTGTCTATTCCTTTGATTGTACTAGTGGCAAACAAAGCCCTTAAATAGGAAATGTTGGCAGTGTTTCTAGCAATTACCACAAACAAAAACTAAGTTGTAGTAGTATTCCTAATATAAAAAAACAAATAAAGAAATAAAAGATGATGAAGCAAAATCAAACATACAAGCATGAAAAATACAAATATTTTACTTGTGGCAACAATCATTTGGAAACCTGTAATGACCGCATGCCATGATGACACTGTATTAAGAAGAACACAAGTTATCAAATATAATCAACACAAAAAAAATAAAAAAATAATGCTAAATCAGGTTCAAAGTTAATCCACTTGTGCATTGTAGCAACAAGTTACCTGAACAAACAGTCAATCAAACTACAATACTGAAAAGTAAAATACAAAAGTCTGAGAGAAAGATGAATGAATTCAAACTTAGTGTTTTCTTAAATATTTCCAATGAAAGGCCTCTAAAAATCAAGCTTAGACTGCAATAAAAGCAGGAAATTATTCAAAGAATTCCAATTTCAATTTTTTGTATCAACTCACAACCACCAAACAAATTAAGGAGGAACAAGAGGATACACAACATGAACATATCTTTCAGAAAAAACAACAATGGCATTAGTTTCCATGATCAACAAGAGCAGCAGAGGATGATTCTTCGGAGGTGCCTATGAAACAAAATTATGTCCTAAGAAATGTTAGCAAAATCGCAGGGAGAGAATATAAGAAATTTGCGATTTGAAGAGAGAAAACAAACCAAAACTGAAGCATTATAGTGCTCGAGAGCAAGTTTCCAATCGGAATTGGAGAGGGAGAAATAATAGAGTTTCTCGACTATGAAAACGAACGACTTATCAGTGGTGGGGGTGGAGAAAGCCCTAAGATGGAAGGACGCGGTGGCGTGCGGGAGGGGGAGCTGTAGGTGGAAAACCCTAGGACTATTCAATGAAGGATGAGAATCAGAAAATGGAGGAAAACTTGAAGGCCTGAAAAGAATACCTACTTATACTCCTTCTCGCGCTTTTCATTGACGGTTTTGATGATTGTTGAGATTGTTGATAGAGGGAGCACATGTTTAGCTGAACCTACAATCTTAGTGATATCTGTGTTTTTGATGATAACAACACATAGTTAATAAAAAATCTGTGGTTGTACTATGTTACATGTTACATGCTTATATGCTTACTGTATTGTATTTGTTAAAGCGTGTATGTGAATATATTATGTTGATCAATGCATAACATAGTGATTGATATGTGATTTTATCTGTGTATGCATAACATAAGGTTTCGGAAATGAAAAACCACAAGCACTTAAGTTGAACTTTAAAGTGTGGAAAAACAACAGTTTTAAGTCGATTACATTATTTGTGAAATCGATTAAAACTCATGCATTTGCACAAACTTTTTTCAAGTGTGCTGTGAGATTTTTCGAAGAGAAAAGTTTTCAAAAATTGTTCTAAGTGTTTTTACTTAATCGACTATATGCTTCTTGTATTCGATTAAGTTTGTTAAGTTTTTGAAAACTATTAAATGCTTGTCACAACTGACATAACAGTCATATTTTTAAATATGTTGACCAAACATTTATTATGAGCCTATCGTATTAAATGTGCATTCAATTAAATGTTGTGATTGTTGTTAGTCTGTTATAACTGCAAAGTGTATTCGACTAGATTAATAGCTAAATCGATTAAAATGCGTATGATGTGTGTAATACTATAAATTGACGTTGATTTGAATTTTGTAAGAACTTTTTAGAGAATTAACATTTTCATATCTTTTAGAGAACGATGTGTGTCTTGCAGAGGAAAAGAAAAGCTCCAAGAACCAGAGATCGACCGTGGTGATCACAATCTTGATGGATTCTTTAGCTACAAGGTTTATTTGGATTTGAACGTCTAATCACTCTGCACAATAAGGTGTATATTGCTCGATTAGGAACTTCTGCAATTGTGAAGATTGGCTGATTTTCCTATGGTGTTTACAGGACGAAGAACTGTGTTCTTGACTTTGAGGGTGCCTCAAAGGGTTTGATAGCAGAAGATGGTGTTCTTGTTGTGTGTCTGTATTGTTTGCTGCCTATATTAGATTAGAGGGTTAGAGAGATGTTTTATATTTTTGACGTGAGGTCGCTATAAAAACCTTGGTGTAGAAACCTTGATCTTTATAGTGCATTTGCTTCCTATGGTTGGAAGGACATTGGATGTAGGCTTGGCCGAACCAGTACAAAAACCAGCGTTTGAATTCTCTGATCCCTACACTTTTTTATTACAGTCGATTAACCTGTTATTGTATTCGATTAAGTGAACTGCTACATTACATACCATTTAAATTGCGATTCAAGAAAAGTGTAAAGACATCCTATTTTGCGAGAAACTAAGCACTTCTTTTTTAATAATGACAAACTCGATGGAGAAGATGTTGGTGAGCTTGGCATCGTGGTCATTGCGCCCACCAGTTGTCTTCTTGACGTTGTCGTCATAGTTGATGTTAGTGAGGAGGTGGCCGCAAATGAGTTTGGGGATCTTGACGAGTTTGTCATCGTCGTTGTTGAAGACAAATGCGGTGTTCTGCTCGACATCAATGTTGACCTTGAGGGCGTTTATGGAGGGATCTTGCTGCTTGTTGTTGAAGATTAGTAAAGGCCAAACACGTAGGAGACGAGGGTCGAAGATTTACGATGGTCTTCCCCCATTGCGGCGAAAGGGAGAAAGAAGGAGAAGGATATCATGGAAACTGAAACGCGAAATGAAAATAATTTCCAATATTACATTTTTTACATTATACTAATTCTATATCGGTTTTATGTTTGACCGGTAGAAAAAATGAATTTTTATACCTGTTTTGATTTCAACCAGTATAGAAATATTTGTAATTTATTAGAAATTTGTCATCCTATCACTTTTTATACCTATTTTTTATAATTAGTTGTTATAAAAAATTTTCTTATATTTACAGTATTGTCACCACATCATTTTTTATACTTGATGGATTTCAATAGGTATAAAAATTGCAATAAAAAGTATATTTTGTATTAGTGAACTCAACTTGCATTCCATGTCTAACTAGTATTTGAGACTACTTATTAAGTCAACAAATTATAGAACAACAATTTTATTAAATCATTACACACACCTATTAATGTATCTATTAATTTAAACTTACTTTATTCTATAAAGTATCTATAAATGCTTTTTCTTTTAGCATCTTACATTCATGCTAATAAAATTTCATCTAAACAAAATCAGGGTGATAATTATTTCTTTTGAAGTAAGACTGGATATGTAAAGAAGAAATTTATCAAATATAATGTTTGACATATCAATAAAGGTGTGTTTCTTAGTTTGGTATGTTTCGAAGTGAATACCAAAATTGACAATACTAACTCAGGAGCATTATGACATAGGTGCCTAGGTCACATCTCTATACATAAAGTTGAACAACTTGTGTCAAATAGGATATTGGATTCCATCGGCTTCACAAACTTTGGTGTTTATGTTGAATGTATTAAAGCCAAATAGACCAAAACATAATGAAAAGTCTCAATCTTTGGACGATGTTAAAATAATTTAAGGTTGAAGGTTAAAATCAACTCAACAAAAGAGTTAAGAATGTTAAACATGACTATGGTGGTGAATATTATGGTGGACGATTCAGGTGAACAATGTTTAAGACCTTTAGCTAAGTACCCATAAGAATATATTGTTCCATAATACACCATGTTGACGTCACCTAGCATGAATTTGTTGAAAGATGAAACAAGACTCTTAAGGATATGGTAAGGGACATGCTTTGTCATTCTAACTTGCCATAGTCACTTTGAGTAAAGGAACTAAAGACTACAACTTACATTATAAATAAAGTGTCATTCAAGACAGTTGTCAAAACACCTTGAGAGTTTTGGGTTGGGTAAAAGCCCATTCTAAATCAATTTTATTTATCGGATGTCTAATTGAAGTAAGGCCTTAAAAGCCAAATAAAAGTAGTTAGACTCTCGAGTAGTGAACAACTACCTTATTTGTTATTTTGAAAGATCCAAAGGCTTTAAAGTTTATGATCCTAAATTAAAGACAATTGTTTGAGACAGAAATTGCCACAGTCTTTAAGGATATTAAGTTTGCAGGAAAGAACAAAGTTAGAAACTTTTTCTTAGAGAAAGAATTAGTAAAATTCCATAATCAAATCAAACAATTGCTTTTGATAAAACAAGTTTGTAACCTCTACAAAATATTCCCATTCAAGATAATTTGGTCATTCATCAAGAACAAACTCAGGATCTTAAGAGACTTCTTCATGAGCCTTTGCGAAGATCCACAAACGAAAGGAGAAATGATATTCTAATTTATTGTGCTATTACTCCAAGAACATGAGAAAAATAATGGAATTATGAAAGATGACATAATCAACTTTCATCAAGACGTGAAAGATTCCAACTAAGAAAAATGGATTAAAGCAATGATTGAGGAGTATAAGTTCATGCAAGACAACAAGTTTTTGGAACTTATCTTGTTACCAAAAGGTGCGAAACCCATTGATTGTAAATGGATATTTAAGAGTAAATAGGTTTTCAAAGGTAATGTGAAAAGATGTAAGGCTCGTCTTATTGTTAAGGGCTACACCCAAAAGGAAGAGATTGACTTTAAAGAGCATTTAAGTTTAAGGCTTTCTTTTTTTTAATATAATTTAATATTTAGAAGTTAAAAGTAGGGTGGTGAGTCAACCCAACTCACCAGAGGTTCAACTTGGGTGAGTCTGTGCCAAAATTTGCAATTTTTTAAACCCAATTTGACTCGAACCTATGATGGGTCATGTTGACTCACGGATTTTAACCCTTTTATGACAACTCTATTGTAAATTTGGCAAAATTTCTAAATTTTTGTAACAATAAAATTACAATGATTTTCTTAGAAACTCCATGGAATTTTAAAAAATCATAACAGTTTCACCTAGAACCGTGATGGAATGGAGAAATCATGACGATTTGGTGACTTAACCATCATTAAATAGCTAGCAAGGGTTAAAAAGGTTTTACCTTTTCACTTTCCTGCACATGCACAATTTGTCGTTGTCCTCTTTGTCGCACTAAAGCAATATTATCTCCCTATCCCCATTGTGGTCTTCACCTTGCACCCACTTGCCAAGTGGTTTAATGTAGTGTTCTCTGTCATTGGCCCTTCTTTTGTAATAATTATGTTATTAATGTTTGTTATATAGATCGCTCTTGGACGACCTGAACACCCTAGATGTGTTCGTGTTGTTGGATGTAGTGTGTGTATTCGATCTTACTTTAGAGCCTCATTGAAAGCTAATATCATTCATCCACTTATGCACCTGTGGAGGAGTACATGAAGAAATTGAAATGTGACCTTGCTAAAGAGCTACGAAAGGAGATGAAACAAAGTTGCAAGTCACTACAAAAAAAAAGTTTGTTTCTCGAGGATCCACTAGCCACATTGAAGGAGGTTCTGCATCCATAGGTACAAACCTAGTGGAGATTCCATGGGATGCTACTAGTTTTGGCAAACAAAGTGAGCTTCCATTATACATTTACCAATCTTATTTAGAGGAGATCTTTGCAGGAAATCAGAAGTTAAATATATTTGTTGTATAATTATGGATATTGTAAGTTAACTTTTAATCATTTTTTTTTGTTACCTTAAATAAATTGAGTATGTTATTAATGTACACAATTTAGGTACTTGCATGGTTTTTACTTGGGAGCGAGAAACGATAACACATATGGGTTTATAGACCATCAAGTCACGTAACTAGTTGGCAAATCCCCTATAGAAAGATGAATGTACATCAACAAAGTCATACTAGATGGAATAAACAATTTTACATTGCTTCATATATAGCTAAGTAATTATATCCTAAATTAATAATTACATTTTAGCCTTTTAAATATGTTTTAACTAATTTTCAATGTAGTCGTCATTGGCAACTACTAGTTATTTCAGTACCAATTTGTATCACTTCATGGTTTTGCTCTTACATAAAAAACCTCATAGTCACTTGAAAAATATAATAGATATGTAAGTCTATTTTAAGAAAAGTCTATTGCTTCATTGACTTGAACATATAATGTCATGTTTTCTAACATTAAATGTTATTATATTTAGTGCTTTTAATGGTCAAAGCATAATCAGTGATAGATCAAGTGCCACAACTAAACATGTCACATGACAATTCCTCAAGGTATTTATAATATTATGTAATTCATTTACTACGTATTATCATATAATTTATCTAATGAGTATAATTATGGTGTAGTGCAATAAACAAACTAGTAACTTTGAGTGTAGCTACTATGTCATGCAATGGAGGACAATTATTGTGGAAGTTGGTTATGAAAGCAGTTGGGATAAGATAATATAATATATCCCATTTAAACATATGTCATTAATTCATTTTTATATGTAATAATTTTAACTTCAATTTACTTTTGCAGATTTTTGTTCACGAACAACCAATAGATTTAGTTTAGTAGTTTTAAATGTTTAAGAACTTTTTTCAAATATTAGATATTTATACTTGTTTGAATTAGCTGTATTTTTGGAAACTTTTGACAGGTTTTTGGTAAAATGAAATTGTAAATAGTTTATATTTAAAAAAAAAACAACTTCCACGATGATTATGACATAAATTATTATGATATATGTTACTTCCATTATGTTTATGGTACAAACCGTCATGATATAGGCTCGTTAGACCCAAATTATTTTAATTTGAGATCAAAATATCACAACGATTAAGAACAAAAACTGTTGTGATAGTTTAATTCCAAATTTGAATTATTTTTATGTAATTTATTTGTTTAACCATGGGAAATAATATCACTATGGTTTCCAATAATTTATTTGAATCATGTGTTTATTAAAAATTAATATATAATTGTATTATATATTTTGGATGTTTATAAATACACTATGTGATTAAATACAATTATTATATTTTATAAAATTCATTATAAGAGAAAGTCATGAACTTGCAAACAGGTGGTTCTCTGGATGATAAAAGGTTATTATTGCTTAATAATGTTCCAAACAGAGTTTCCCGAAGTCAAATCTTATCATTATAAAGATGAGAAGAAAAAGAAAAAGGTTCCAACAACTATAACTGTGATGGAATAGTGGAAAGGAAGGGTGCACCCAAAAAAAAATATAATGGCATCAAATATATGATTTCAGAAGGGGCAATAATAATAAATTCAAATTCTTATTTTTATATAATAGAAAAATTATAATTTATAAATTATCTTTGTTTACATTTATTACGATGATATTCAAATTAAAAAAAAATATGATATTTCAATTGAAATAATTGAATTTTTTTTATATATTTAAGCCCATATTTATTTTTTATAATTACCTTGAGAGGGATTATTGAAATATGCATTATTTAAAGTTTTTATAAGGTGAACAATTCCAAATTAATGTTTAAAGACTATTGGGGATAAATAGATACTATATACTAAAAATGCTTAATAAAGGGTAGTGGAGAGTGGTAGGTAAGGAAATTTTGGAATAACATGTAGTGCGTCAGTCATCTATATCTCTCTTTGTTTTATTCTATTCTAAGATTTAAAAAATTACTTCAAAATTTGGGTATGGCTTCAAGCCCATTTCTTAACTCTATATTGAAGAAATATATGGGTTCTATGCCTTAAAAGTATTTTAACAAGGGGAAATAAGCCTCTCTCCATTTTTAAAATAAAACAAAATAAAATAAAGAAGTTAAATAAAAAGACTGATAATGTACCACTGAGAGCTAAAAAATAATAACATAAAGAGAGTCTAGAGATAAAGATGTCAAAATAAAATTAAAATAGAAGTTAGTAATTATATTTTTTGCATTTTAATAAAATTGCTCCAATTTTCTCTTTATAATGAATTTCCGAAAACACGTTGAGTTAACAAACAATTAAATCCCACAATCCACTCCTTAACCAGGGATACGATAGAAATGAATTCTGATAAAGCAAAATGAAAAAAAAAAAAAAAAAAACTCTAAGTACGTTTAGATACCGATTTTTTTTATTTAAAGAATTAAGATACTTATAAGAAAAATTATATGATAAGAAAACTTTATGAAAATTGACACAGTGAATTACTAATTTAATCTATAAATTATAATGATTGAACATATTGATCTCTAAATGAATAAATAGTAAAATTGTCCTCGAATAAATTGTCAGTTAAAATTAAAAATAATAAAATTTAGTTCTAAAATAAATAAAATTACAAAAACGATTCCTGATGATATAAATTTTCAAAAAAGAAAATCAAATTATGAGTAATTAAAGTAGCCTCTAATTAAAAAAGCTTAGTTGTATATCTTTTATTTCTTAACATTCAAATTTTTCTGTTATATCCTTAAAATATTTCTCACATATTTTAATCATAAATTTATATAATGCCGTGGATTATTTTTCCAGTTACTCAATATACCTTTAAAAATATTGTTTAAATTATTTAAAAAGTGTTTCAAGAAATAATTATGATTTATGTAAGAAATAAGAAATATAAAAAAGAGCAAGAAAGAGATAAAAGATACAAGAAGCCAATAAAAAAAAAAGATAACGTCAAAAGTTTTATACAACTTGATTCTATTACTTTATAAGGAATAGAGTCTAAAGGTAATTTTATTTTTTATTTTTTATTTTATTTTCCTTCTTCTTTTTTATTATGATTGTTCTTGTTTCTTCTTTATCCTTTCCTCAATCTTCCCCTTTCCTAATTTCTCTTTTCCCTTTTAAAACCATTTTTCATCTCTACAATGAATAAATCCTACCTTTAGAAGATAACTACCTATAGAGTACTTTCATTCGATTATAATTCAATGTAAAAAAAACTTATGTTGCTCTAAAATCTCTTCACATTTTGCATAATTATGAGAAAATAAGTTATATATTTAATTGTCATTAAATTAAATAATGGTAAAAAAAATGCACAAAAAAAGGTATAAAAAAAAATCCATGAGGAATCAATGGACCCTATACCAGAGATTTCACATGTAACATGTTCTGTGGTGATGAAGAGTCAACGCGTGGTTTGGTCAAACTATGTTTGTCTATTATTAGACTAATAGTAGACGCTAACATTCCGAAACCAAAAAGATAGCTACGATTAGAATGAGTGGGTATAATGAAATTCAGCTACATGTTAGTCAACAACCAGCGACGGAACGGAACGGGATGGGTCCATAACGGAGACACTACCCCTTTCACTAGACTACGCTATCAACTTACCAATCAAAATATCACAAAAACAACCATTCAACAATCACTCCTATAATCAAACAACACCCGACATACGTATCACCATCACTTAATGGAAAATCAATTCAATGCAAAATCAAATCTAAAATGAAATATTAATTGCTCAATAAAAAATAATTAAATGACAAATTTCTAATATCACATAGAATAGTAAGCCAAAACGTATTGATTGTTGACAACAACATAAATAGAAATGTATTTGATCTTTGAAGAAGATTTTAGATGTTTCTTTTTCTTTACATATGAGGATGGAGATAAAAGAAACAGGAGTAATGTATATGATTACATATAACAATCATAATAGTTATTTTTTTAAAATTTTAATAATTTTAATTTCATCTCTCATCAAATTAAAATATTATTTCTCTACACCATTAATATTTCATACATATATAAATCAATTAGATCACTTTAATAAATTAATTAATAAAATATAATGATTTTAACACATTTAATTATTTATTATATTTTTAATTGTATTCCATTCATAATAATATAAGTAACATAGAAGAAAGAGGAAAAAAATATGAAGAAATAAACAAATGATAAATTGCAATTTGAAGTTTAAAGATTTTGTTTTATTATAATAATAGAAGAAGAAAGTCTTCCGGTATTTGCTCCACAACGTTGATTTTCTACGGGAGGGAGGCACAAAAATCTATAACGTATTTGAGAAGACATTAGTGACATTGTTTGCTTTCAAAATAACGTAGAAACGTGGTTGAATACGGAGGATACGAATGCTTAGAGAATCTCCTACAATGCCTATCCATGCACATGTGCCACAAGACACGGCCATCTAATAAAGTACACGATATATTATCCGCTTTTGATCAAGTACGAATTTACTTTTCATACCAATGGAAAATACCTTTTATTAATAAAAATATTTTATGTATATATAAATTTATATACATCTCTTATTTTATTTCATATGAGACTTTGTTTATAATAGGTAGTGTAACATTCCAATATCTCACATTGGATAATTCATAATTTATATATTGTAACATTACATTTACGGTAATATCCCGTAATCTCACACTTAAAAATTCACAGTTGATATATTTTAAACTCAGATTTCAACTATAAACTCCTAAATATAACTTGAATTCTTCTAACTTATTCTTCGATCTCTTTCTTCCTTGGTATTGTTTCAGACGACATTCCTTCATCTACTCCCGTATAACGAATTATACGATCATCGCACATACCCAAACAAAAACAAACACAAACAAGTAGGGTGAGCTAACATGCAACCAATCATTTATAAAACATGCATGCAAACCTCATATAATAATTATGTCAAACATACTCATATTATCATACAACAATCACATCATACATACTCATTCATTACTTTGATACACATGGTAAAATGACATCACAAGACTTGTTACTTTATAACACGACTCGTCCGGACTAGAATGATTACCGAGCTATGGCAGGTCTTGCACTCGTGGTGGCTTTATGAAACTTGGCACTACCGCCTTATGAAACTTGGCACTACCGCCTTATGAAACTTGGCACTACCGCCTTATGAAACTTGGCACTACCGCCTTATGAAACTTGGCACTACCGCCTTATGAAACTTGGCACTACCGTCTTATGAAACTTGGCACTACCGCCTTATGTAACTTGGCACTACCGCCTTATGGAACTTGGCACTACCGCCTTATGGAACTTTGGCACTACCGCCTTATGAAACTTGGCACTACCGCCTTATAGAACTTGGCACTACCGCCTTATGGAACTTGGGCACTACCGCCCGGCCACAATCACGAGGTTAATTCGTTATCACTCACCTTGGATCATATGGAAGCACCCAAGACTAGGACCTCCTGCTACTCTTCACCACATGGTTCAATCCTCTTTACATGAGAAGAAAGACCATTGGAGTTTCAGGATGACCCCCAAATTGAGCTACCATGCAATCATTCTATACACCCCCAAATCATCACCATGTATCCTCTCCTTGAGGATCATGGAATTACGTTCATGAATCATACTATTACCTTGAAACTTAACCCAAGACATGAATAACCATATACCATCATATTATCACAGTGAATCTAACATATCTCATACGTTCACATACTTTCCACATAAATAACATCATTATAGTTCACAATCATGTTCAGATGCATAAATTCAAATGTAATAAAATCCAATCATTTCAGAAATCATACAAACTGAATATATATTCCAACAAGATATATTACACAATAATTTAACAATACATAATATGTTCAATAGGATTTAAATTAAAAACTTGTCGAGTAGACTTCCAGGAAAGAGAGGTGCGTCACAATAGACAACTTAAGTACCAAGTCTTTCCTTAGCCAAAGTGTTCCTCAACTAGTTTTTAACAAATTTCTTATTTACAGATTCAAAACAGCAGCATACAATATTTACACCGAATTTCAACATAGATAAACATACAGTAAGCATTAACAGTATTTACACAGAATTTCAAGATATGAATAGTAATAAAACAATACTAAATCATAATATAAAAGCATAGGAATACTAAATCATAATATAAAAGCATAGAAAAGTTAGCTCCCCTACCTCTATTCCAGACTTAATCTCCTGCTCCGAATTTGTTTCCCCGAAACCCTTCAGAACCTCTACTCTTCTTGCAACTAAAAATTTCTCCCTAACTCTTTCTTCTCTATTTCTCAAGCTCTCACTTGATTCCTCTTCTCTTGGTGCAAAATACCCTTCCCTCCCATGGCTATTTATAGTAAAAAAAATTTACTATTCATTAATATTTTAATATTATTTATTATTTTAATATTATTTAAAAATAATATTTCAATCATTTTCTCACCAAATCTGATCCTAATTTCTACCTACTACTTTCTTCCATGCTAAGGAATCTTAATGCTGAAAATTTATTTTTACTATTTACTTTTTACTATTTACTATTTACTTTTTACTATTCAATTTAAAAAAATTTACTAAATAAGTTACCAAAAATTTGAACATCTCCTTCTAAAATTACTATAATTTTATATCCAAAATTTACAATTTTCTATCCATTAAAATTATTATTACTAATAAAATACTAAAATTTACTACTATATATATATATATATATATATATATATTTTCATGAATCTTACATTCTCCCCAACAACAAAAATTTTCGTCCTCGAAAATTTGAAAATAATTTTTTTTTAATTTAATACTCATCTGGACGTATTCAACTAGAAAAGTCTCACACTCATAACCTGAATCATTTCTCTACTTATTTTGTGCATAAAATTTCTAGCATCTCAATTTGAAATGTACTCACAAAAATTAAAATCATAAACCTTCCAAACACTCTTACTTTTCACTTTTAGCCCTATCACAACCATCATTAAACCTACCTCACTAGTCTCAAAACAATCCATTAATGTTTTAAAAGAACTCATCACTCATAAACTATTAATCCCAAGATTAGAGAAAACTTTTCATTCCTACTATAACCATAAAGTGATTTCCTTAGAGATCCTTATTTAAGACTTCCATGACCCTGTAAAACTCTAAGAATCATTCTTTTTCCGTAACAACTTTCCATTATATTTTCTCAACACAGTTTCCACTCCTAGAAATCGTACGCCTCCAAAAGCCACTTATGTTTGCCAAAATTTTATACTAGATTGCTCCACCTTACCCTATACTTCTATTTTTCGTAAAATTTCTAATTACTCTGATGATTACACGGAGTCCAAAACACTATTACTAAATAATTCATCCTTATGTTTTCTTTTCTATACCCATTTATCAAGAACTTGTCCAAAAGTAATACCTATATTGAGTATGCTTTATACCATCCATAGAAACCCTTCCACACTTAAGATCATGCATCATTTCCTTCACTCGTCCTTGATGAACTTATCTGATTCTCGGTAATATTGCCTTCACCCTTAATTACAACAGTCAACTCACAATTCTTGAAGACCATAAACTTCTAAAAACATATTGAAACATGACCAAACCATCCTTTCGATCATACTCTAGACTACAATATCTATCCTTCACTTGCATTGGTCAGATATCCCTAAAATACTAGTCCTCATCCTTTATTTAACCTACACTAAATGTTGAACTACTATTTTCTTCACCTGATAAACACTTATGAAATACTTAACAAAACTAGAATAATCAAACTTCTTTCGAGATTATACTCCAAATTACCTCAACCTTCATGTAATTATTTTCCCAGCAAACATTACTAGCCTAAGTTAAAACATTCTTCAAGAATTAACTTATAAACTCTAAATCTTAGGAATATAAACCTTGTCCTCAAAATACCTTCCCACATCCTAAGCTAATATGAATTCACAAACTTAATGTTGTCTTTAATCCAGTACCTAACAATTGTGTATCTCTGATAAGACTCAAAAAATCACTCAATCAACAATGTTATAAATTCTGAAACCACTTATTTTAATCTCAATAAGGCCGAATTTAAAACTAACTAGATTCCTTATCAGTACTGCACCCACTCATTTAAATAAACCACTTATGCCACATAATTTAAATGATCTAGAGAGATTATCAAGGCAATCAACCACAACCAACCTCAATTATAACGTGCTTCCCTAGATTAAAACCATATCCCCAGGATATTTAGTGTTAACTAAATCTAAAATTTTTATCTTATGCGAACTAAAAGTAAGTATCAACAAGTTCACTCACACACATCACTGGATAGAGATCAAGGTGCGACATATAAATCTTTACCCATCCTTTACATCACCATTGAGGTTTGAATACTACCATATAACTATGCCTGATGAAATTGCTCCAATCACAACCTACAACTTCTTAATTATTCCTAATTCCCTAATCACATTAGTATTGCAACCCTCCTTTTTATCTATTTCCAAACTCTTCTTCTTCCTTATCTTGCCATGTTCATAATAATATCAATTCAACCTACACTACCTCTACTAACTTTAACATTCCAAAATCAATAAAATTTACAACCGTAAATCATGACATTTTAATCCTATCATAAAATACCGAATATTTGCATAAGCCGAAAGCCAAAATTTTCGTACTTGGATTTTCTCCACTACTCCTCATACCAAAATCACATACTCTCAAAAATCTAACCATCTCTTTTTAATCATCCATTTAGCTTAGAATCCTTTCAATACTTCATTCTTCTCTAAAGACCTCGTGTTCTCTTAACTTACAAATTTCTCCTCCTATTAAACTTTCTCTCAATCCTCTTTATGCCTTATACCACTTCTCATATACTCTTCTTCGTCTAATATTTGATTTATTCTTAATCTACTTCAGTATTCCTATCCCTTTTTATTTTTAAACTTTATGTTCAAATCTTCCACCATTTTCTTTCTTCAGATTCCAATCTTCACTGATACATCAATCCATGTTACCAATCTCACACAATGCCACTATGTTTCTTATCATCACTTCCTTCTTCTGACTTCTAACGTTACTGATATACTAAACCAAACTGATTTCTCAAATCTTGCTATATTCATGCTTATCCAAAACTTCTCTTAATCTAGCCTTCGAACTCAACTCCTTTTTGTGAAACGTAAGATATTTCATCTATTAATTTTGTTCTAGAAACTTCTAAAAAATTTACTTCTAAACACCAACATCTTCACTCATCCTTTGAAACTTAAACTCTAGTATTATATCTCCCTATCAAGGCTTTAACTAATTCTAATATCTTTCCTCAAACCCTCAGAATTAAGAAAGGAAAATCATCTATAGTAAAAGTCATGGTAGTTAGACACAATACTCTACTATCTAGATTTGGAGGAAATGGTAAATTATACCATTTAGACTCAATTCTTCATAGAGAAGACACGGAAGACCCACAACACAGAGGTCATCCTAAGGACGAACTGCTCTGATACCATTAATGTAACATCCCAATATCTCACATTGGATAATTCATAATTTATATATTGTAACATTACATTTACGGTAACATCCCGTAATCTCACACTTAAAAATTCACAGTTGATATATTTTAAACTCAGATTTCAACTATAAACTCCTAAATATAACTTGAATTCTTCTAACTTATTCTTCGATCTCTTTCTTCCTTGGTATTGTTTCAGACGACATTCCTTCATCTGCTCCCGTATAACGAATTATACGATCATCGCACATACCCAAACAAAAACAAACACAAACAAGTAGGGTGAGCTAACATGCAACCAATCATTTATAAAACATGCATGCAAACCTCATATAATAATTATGTCAGACATACTCATATTATCATACAACAATCACATCATACATACTCATCCATTACTTTGATACACATGGTAAAATGACATCACAAGACTTGTTACTTTATAACCCGACTCGTCCGGACTAGAATGATTACCGAGCTATGGCAGGTCTTGCACTCGTGGTGGCTTTATGAAACTTGACACTACCACCTTATGAAACTTGGCACTACCGCCTTATGAAACTTGGCACTACCGCCTTATGAAACTTGGCACTACCGCCTTATGAAACTTGGCACTACCGCCTTATGAAACTTGGCACTACCGCCTTATGAAACTTGGCACTACCGCCTTATGAAACTTGGCACTACCGCCTTATGGAACTTTGGCACTACCGCCCGGCCACAATCACGAGGTTAATTCGTTATCACTCACCTTGGATCATATGGAAGCACCCAAGACTAGGACCTCTTGCTACTCCTCACCACATGGTTCAATCCTCTCTACATGAGAAGAAAGACCATTGGAGTTTCAGGATGACCCCCAAAACTGAGCTACCATGCAATCATTCTATACACCCCCAAATCATCACCATGTATCCTCTCCTTGAGGATCATGGAATTACGTTCATGAATCATACTATTACCTTGAAACTTAACCCAAGACATGAATAACCATATACCATCATATTATCACAGTGAATCTAACATATCTCATACATTCACATACTTTCCACATAAATAACATCATTATAGTTCACAATCATGTTCAGATGCATAAATTCAAATGTAATAAAATTCAATCATTTCAGAAATCATACAAACTGAATATATATTCCAACAAGATATATTACACAATAATTTAACAATACATAATCTGTTCAATAGGATTTAAGTTGAAAACTTGTCGAGTAGACTTCCAGGAAAGAGAGGTGCGTCACAATGGACAACTTAAGTACCAAGTCTTTCCTTAGCCAAAGTGTTCCTCAACTAGTTTTTAACAAATTTCTTATTTACAGATTCAAAACAACAGCATACAATATTTACACCGAATTTCAACATAGATAAACATATAGTAAGCATTAACAGTATTTACACAGAATTTCAAGATATGAATAGTAATAAAACAATACTAAATCATAATATAAAAGCATAGGAATACTAAATCATAATATAAAAGCATAGAAAAGTTAGCTCCCCTACCTCTATTCCAGACTTAATCTCCTGCTCCGAATTTGTTTCCCCGAAACCCTTCAGAACATCTACTCTTCTTGCAACTAAAAATTTCTCCCTAACTCTTTCTTCTTTATTTCTCAAGCTCTCACTTGATTCCTCTTCTCTTGGTGCAAAATACCCTTCCCTCCCATGGCTATTTATAGTAAAAAAAATTTACTATTAATTAATATTTTAATATTATTTATTATTTTAATATTATTTAAAAATAATATTTCAATCATTTTCTCACCAAATCTGATCCTAATTTCAACCTACTACTTTCTTCCATGCTAAGGAATCTTAATGCTGAAAATTTATTTTTATTATTTACTTTTTACTATTCAATTTAAAAAAATTTACTAAATAAGTTACCAAAAATTTGAACCTCTCCTTCTAAAATTACTATAATTTTATATCCAAAATTTACAATTTTCTATCCATTAAAATTATTATTACTAATAAAATACTAAAATTTACTACTATATATATATATATATTCATGAATCTTACAGGTATCGTGTCATCGTTAACATTATTTATCAATATTAATATTAAGTAACATTGCCTTATATTTGATTCAGTTCAAATTGTTTTTTAAATATTGTTTTCTTTTAAATTAGAATAAAATTAATTTCTATATGAATATTATATTGATAGTTTTATTAATTAAAAAGTTGAAGTTTTAAAGTTTAAAATATCATCATATATTAAATTTAGACATTAAATAACTAAGTATATATTTTCAAAATTTTGAAGAAGTCCAACAATTCAACAACTAAACCTTTTAAAGAAAAGAACTAAACATTTTTTTTTCTAAATCTTTATATTCACATGTTTCTTACTCAAAGACCATATAAAATTGAAATTAAAGAAAATAATCATAAAAGAAATTAGAATTCTTGTATTGTTTAATGAGTTTTTGTAATAAATACATTTAAATGGAGTTTAGATATAGAAAAAATTATTTAATTAATAAAAATATTAGAAATATATGAATTATAAGTATTATTATATTTATTAAAAAAATCTAAATTTCATTGAAAAAAACAGTAAATATTTTGAACTACTATATTATCAATCTATATTTTTTTATAAGGTTAAAAGTAATTTATTTAAATGGAAATTGATCATATGTTAGTGTTGGTTTAAAAATAATTTTAAATATATTTAATAAAAAATGTAAATTTTAATAAAAAAATTGGTTTAAATTTGGAGAGACATTGTTCATTAAAAAAGTGAGATTAAAATAAATTAAATAATAAATATTAGAATCGAATTAAATACAAGATAACGACACTCGAAATTGACACGGACAAAATTAAAAAAACTATTACAAATTTAAAAGTGGATGATACAACGGAGACTTGACACATGGAAATTTTTTTTTTAAAAAGTAAAAAATATTTTAAGAAATAAAATTAAAAGTTAAAAAACTATTACAAATTGACATAACATGTCTTTAATGCTATTGATAAAAATCTAACGAAAATGATCTAATTGAATTATTTTTTCTAAAAATAAATTTTAATTAAAAAAAAAGACACCTAGGATTATTTCAACAAAAATTAGGTAAAAAGAGTAATTTAACCAAAAAAACAAGAAGATAGATCGATATTTTACGGTAAAGGAGTAAACAATTTTAATCTATATCGTTAAAAATAGATTAACCCATCATCTCTATTTTCCTATTTTCTTTAGAATTTATTATATATATATATATATATATATATATATATATATATATAATATTTAATCATATGTTCCTAATTAGGAAGTGGTATTTCTGATTTTTGAAGGAGAAGAGAAAATTGGGAATGACAAGTTTTTACTCCGGGCAACCCTCTACTTCACGTTACACCTCTCAATTGTTTGGGCCTATTTCCATTTCACTTCATGCACCACACACTTACTCTTACACCTCCATTACCTTAATTCCAATTCTACCGTCACTTAAAACTTTATATATCAGGGAAAATTAATGAAATGATGATAAAATAATGAAATAAAGTAGAAAAATAATAATAATACTACTTATTTTTTTCAAAAATTGATCAAAACGCCGAGTAATAGAGATAATATGAACATTTTTGGACCAATCAATTTTGAAACAGAATCTCTAGTGACAAATGTTAGTGTTTTAAGACGTGGAAGCTTATTTTTTTGGAAAAACTATTTAGGTAAAAAGAAGTTTATTTATTTTTGTAAGTTCTAAATAATGATTTATTTTACAATCTATATATTTGGTAAAATTACTTAGTAGTTTTAAAATAATATGATTATTTTATGGTTAAACTTTTGAGATTGATGTGATAATAGTACTTGAAAAGTGTGTTAATTTTTGTAAATTCTAATTCTTAACTTGTTATATGATTTATGATTTGATTGGATTGAATTATTAGTTGTTTTATGTTTTGACGATGAATGTATTACAATTGTATGTATTTTATGAATATGACTATTTTAAGGTGAAATTTATTATAGTATATATACTGGTGAATGAATTTCTATGTAATGTTATTCAGATTCTACTGAATTCTCATACTTATAAAGAATGAGAGTGGAAGGAGATTCCTAGTATGCGAGAATCAGTATTAAATTTTATTGTGACTTGTAGAATAAAAATGAATTAATTGTGTCATGATATTGATATAAGATTATAATTTTTAAAATAAGAAAATGTTGTTATTGATGTTGAATTTAATATAGAATAAATTTATGATATGAACCATATATATACATCTTCATAAAGCGTTTTATAAATTTATTTGCCTTGAATGTTGCATGATAAGTTGAATAATAAATATGTGATTGAAACTTAAATTATATATATTCTTAAATACATATAAAACTTTATAAAAATATAAATAAACCTACCTTTTATTTTCTTTTTGGTTTTTATCTGGAATGATAATATATATATATATATATATATATATATATATATATATATATATATATAATAGATAGATAGCTAGATAGATATATATTATATGAGTAGAGGACCTGATATATGATTAGGATTCTATGTATGTGTGTTTTAGAAATCCTCATGTAATCTTTATCTTTTCTTTAAAAAAAGTTATAGTAAAAGGACGAATACTTTTGAGATGTTACAATTTGAACTTTTTATCCTTACATCCATTAAAAGATGACTTATCCTTAAAGGATAAATCAATAGAGGAATACTTTTTTATCTCTAATAAAATCTTACAATTTTGTTTTTACCCTCATTCATTCTTTTCTCCATTTGTAATTTTTTTACTTTTCGTTTTGCTTTTGCTACTTATTGATATTCTTTAAATGACGGATTATTCGTAAAGTGCCAAAATTAGCAGCTAAGTAGAATTTCCATATGTATCTTCTAAAAGTTATTTTTTTAGAAAATAATAATTAATATGGTGCAAAGGATGTTGTTTTCCTTCCTTTAAGATTTACATCCTTCTTTCTTCAATTCTTTATAATTCAATGGTAAAACTTAAAGAGAATGAAGATCAATATCTATGTTTTTTTCTTTGGAATTTTTCATGTTTTTTTAGTTTCATTATGAGATAGGACTTTGAAAGAAAAAATGGATTTCAAACTCTAACTGAAAATAAATAATATCGTTTTCATTATATTTTTTTCCCTTCATAACTTAAAAAAATTATTTATATTAATTGAATTCTCGTCATCTTTAAATGTTATAATTATCGGGAAATATTGAATGAACATGACATATGACTGCTATAAAGAACTCACTAGGAGAAAAGTATATGAAATCATAATGTTGGGACCAGAGAGTAGTGATATATAAGGCCTAAAAGTTTGTAAAAATTGTAAGAGCAATGCTCCCTGCATCTTACCTATTTTTTTCCCTGCACCTTCCATTTTACGCATTTGTCTTTCATTTATTAAAATCAAATGAAAATTAATGACGAGTTAATGATTTCCTAACCACCGACAACCCTCTTAATTCGCCCTACATGCACTCCCTTCCTTCTTTTTATTTTTTTACTTTCATTCTTCACTTCCACTATTAAGTTGTTTTCAAAGTTAAGGATAAACAGTAGTGATTGTCTGGTGGTGTTGTGCACAGTAGAGGAGGAAAAAGGCTGATAGTGTTGTGCACAGTGGAGGACGAAGAAGGCATCAAGAACTCACGAGGTTAGTACATTAGTTGAAGTAAACGCCTTAAACACCTTAACCGTCGATGGAGTTACGATTAAGGGTGGCACAATCCGATCGTCAGTTAGACTTAGTCGCAATTCAAATTTAGGCTGAACCCGAATCGCACTTCGACCTACAGTTGAGGTGTGCTGCATTTCCAAGTGCGGTTTCATCTAGTTTTTTTATCCAGTTTATTTTGTATGGTTTTTTATTTTCGTAGTTGCACATTTTATTATTATTTCCTTTAGTATAAGGAGTGTGGACGAGAACAGAGGGACAATTAGGTTTTATTTTTCTTTTATTGGCCATGCAATGCATAGGAAAAGATAGAGTTACAACAAAATAGTGGAAAAGATTGAGAAATGATATTTTCGAATAACAACTGAAGGGTTAGGAATAGTAAGTGAGGTTTTGTGTTGTACATTAGAGTGAGATAATACTGTTTTTGCATGCAGAGGGAGAGTAGAGATGTGTTTCTAATAGATTGGTATGAGGTGAGTGCAGAAAGAGGCAAATGCATATTTATAGTTGATGGAGGGAGGAGTTAACCATGAGATAAGTGATGGAAGGAGAGAGTTATTATTTGATATTATCAAGTTTTGTTGTAGAGGTTGAGGTTTTCCCCTTTTAAGCTTGAAATCTTCCTTTTAGCAAGAGGTGTTAGGTGAAGTAGGTTGGGTCCATTTGGGGCTTCAAAAAATTAGAAGAATACGTTGTTGAATGTCGTGCTACGATAAGGGAATCAAAGAATATGTTAGTGGGTTTTAGAGTAAAATAAAGAAAAATGAAAGGAAGAGAAAGAAGGGTTATAACAATAGTAAAAAAGAAAGAGAGGAATGGGTTGGTCGTAAGTGAAGGACATTGGAAGAGAAAAGAATAAAGAAAAAGAAAAAGGAAAAAAAGACCAAATATGAATATGGTTACTAAAACTAAATTAGATACTAACCTAATAAACAAAAGGCACAAACAGTCGCAGCTCCTTAAAGCACAACCCTAAAACGCAACTCGTTAAGTGTAACTCCAAGTGCGACAACGAAAGTCGCAGATCCAACTATGGACCACCCATATCCGCACTTCCAAGTGCGCTAGCCATGCAACCCAACCACAGGTCCAACTGTGGTTACCATCAGGCGCAAATCCAACTTTGGCGCTACCTCATCCACACATCCAAGTGCAGTGGACATTAACCGCAATTCCAAATGTGGTTATGCTTGCAACTCCTCCCGGTTCCAACGCCTAACCCAGATCAAGCATAAAAGCCATGCTCAAGCGCATATCAACCAGAAATCAAGCTCAAACATATATTCTATCATACAACAATACAAAACATTGAACAAACAAGGGAGGAGGGGAGGAGCACCAGGGAAGAGAAAAAAGAAACAGTTCAATCTTTCAGAAAGGGCTGTAGATTTCAAATGTAAGATGCAGCAGAAGCTTTGAGAATGTGTTAACTTTTTTATAAAATAAAAATGGTTTTATTGACACTGATAGATATACAGTTGGAATTACAAAAGAATTGGGAGGTGCAAAATGAGTTTAGTAATGTGCAGGGAGAAGCACTCAAATTATAACGATGTTTTCCTCACCTCCCTATTTTCTTTCAACACCTTTACGTACTTTAGATTGTTTCGAAAATGTTATTTATTAACAAAATAAAAATATTATAGAATGTTCCAAAATCATCATTTATTAAAATCGCATTCTTCATGTGCTAATAAAATTATGTTAACATTTTTGTTAGTATCTTCTATGAAACAAACCTTTTATAAGATTTGTTGATCACTATCATTAAATGTTTTTTTTTCAATATTGGCTAATGTGAACGATTGAAAAATTGGAGCAACACAACATCTTTAATAACAAATTTAACATGATAATATGGCATTTAAGATACTTTAAACTGATTTAATTTACTGGAAATGTTAATAGAACTAATGTTTGCAACTATTAAAATCTTTTAATTAGTTTTTAATACTTGAAAGATTAAGTAGAAGGAAAAAGTAGTATAGTAATATTTTGATAATGCATTTCATCTTCCATCTATGGAGGTTTTGGAAAATTTTCCATGATTCTTCACGCACTATATAACGTCAAATTGTCCAGCTGATAAACCTCCGATTTTAGCAGCTAGTGACTATAGTTGACAAAAAAAAGTGCTAATTTCCAAGACTGGTTGCAAGGACAACACGTGCGAAAACTATTGAGTCAGCGCTGCATTCAACGTCAACAAGTCAAGTTAAAATTTTGTTCTGAAACTGCTTCATCATATTAATTATATATTTTGGTTAATCTTAAATTGTTTTTCCCTATAAATCTTTACAACATGATCAAACCGCCGACAACAAACCGTAAACCTGTGGCAGCCCTCACACCTACCATTTTGAGCAAAACTCGCTTTAAATATTTAAAAACAACTTCATTATCAAAAAGTTGTTTTTATATATTTAGTCTATTTCGTAGACATGTTTCAAAAATAGACCTCAAATTTAAAAGAGACTTCATTTTATTGTTTCATTTGTAAAAAAACCAATTTTCTTTTAGAATACAATAATATTATGATATAAGGTTAAACCAAAGACTATTCCTATTATTTTCATTTGCTTTGTCACATTTATACTTTTGTTTTCTATTTTTAACCATTTTTTTTTTACTTTTCACTTCCTCTTTTTCTTTCATCTCAATATTTCATATATCATAGTTCTCTTGTTGAAAGGTTTAAGAAGATGGAAATGTTCATCTTCAATAATACAATGCAATTACACTAATTTTTTTCTTGGAAAATGTAGTTTGACATGCTAACGTATAACTACATTTAAATGACACGCACACATGTCATTATAAATTATTTCTTACGGAATAATTGGTTATGTTGTTGAGGGGCAATTTAAGAAAAAAATTTTGAGAAGGGAAATAGAGGTATTTGTCATGTTAAACGTAAACAAGGGATATTAAAAATGTAAATGTTTGACTAAAATATAGGGTATATGCAATTTGGGGAGAAGGAAAACCAGAGTTGGAGCTTGGGTTTGTTGGTGTTGTGTGAGAGGAAGGGAAAGTGAAGGGGAGTTGCGACTATGGTAGGAGGAGGTGAACATGTTTCCCTAATTGGGCTTGGTTCGTGTTCTATGCATAGGCAATAATGATATCATGAGTTTTTAAGAGCGATGCTCTCTACACCTCACCTACTTTACTCTATATCTTCTAATTCACAGTTATGTCATTCATTTAGTAAAATCTCAAAAAGTATAACGATGATTTAATGATTTTCTCAACAACCAACAACCCCTAATCATGTACTATTGTACAATAATAAAAATTAAAAGTTAAAAAAATGTTAACAAACCAACAAATAAGTTTAAAAAAACCACAAAACACAAAAAATTAAATTTAAATTAATAAAAGAATCAAAAACTAAAAAAGTATACAAGAAATAATTAAATAATAATTCATCTTGAAAAATAAAATATCAATTAATAATTATAGATTCAAAAATTTAACAAACAAAATTTAAATTTCTAAATTAAGAAAAATTAATTACATTAAAAATAAAATTTAAAGAAATATCAAATATAAAAATAAAATACAAAAATATTAACCGTAAAATATTTAATATTTAAATAAACGAATAAAAAAATATAAAAAATAAATAAATTCAAAAAACAATTAAATATCATAAAGCAAATCAAAAGTAGAAAAACAATGCAGTTACTGTAGTTCAAGTTGCGGCAACCGTAAAACTGCACTTTCGAGTGCAGTAGTCGTATTTCCAACTGCGAAGCAGTATGAATTGCACTTCATACTACGGTTAGACCATTTTTCAAATTACGGTGTCTCAACCACATTTCTAAGTGAGGAGAGCTATGCAATCCTATTCCAATGCCTACAAGCTCTCAACTAGTATGGTTAAGACATCAACCTTCGTCCCATCCAGTCTTGAAATACATTCCAGCACATACAAACAACACATACAAATATTACATACAAACAATCCATACAAATAACACATCCAAACAAATATCATCCATCACATACAATCTTTTTATCATATAAATCTTAAGAAAAGAACAACCACCCTAGACGTCCAAGATAAGAAGAAGTACTGCTGCAAGCACTCACCACGATACCACCATGACTATCACCGAGAATATGTTTGTATGCGGCAACAAGTAAAGTGTGGGAAGAATGTTGCGCACGAGAAGAAAAAGGAAAGAAAAAAGGGTGTAAGATTTCAAAATATGAGATGCTACAAAGAAGTAAGGAGTGGATACTTAATTTTAAATGTTGAATGAGTAAAAGCAGTCAAAGAAAATTATGTGCTTCTAATAAGGACATAGTTAGAATAATAAAAAAAATAGAAAGATGCAAGATAACAGGGGTAAGATGCAGGAAAAAACAATCAATTTTAAATTTAAAACAAGTACAAAATTTACCAGTTTACCCTGTTTATAACCCACCACATATTACATCATTTTAATCATAACTAACGTGTCACTTGTCTGACGACTGCGCTAAAACTTTATGCGACACTATTAAATTACTTAATATCTTCAATTTGATGTATGTCCAATAAAAACACGTCATTTAATTCTGTGCAGGTTTGTTACTCAAAATTTTCTCAAGCCTAAACAATGCTCCTACGAAAATTGTCCAAATCAATAAAACTAAATAAATAAATCAGTTGATTAATTAAACTAAATTTACCTTTTTATTAATGACCTTGTTTTATTATTCATGAATAAAAAAAACTATAAAATGTATCATTACATAGAAACTATAAAATGCCTTATGAAAAGGAAAACCATCAATCTTCTATAAAACATGTCTTACAATAAACTTCTAATAGAAAACAATAACAAGAATTTTTTTTTTCAACCAGCATTTTAACGATAACCATGCACCTTAAAAAAAATAATAACGATTTTTTCACATACCTAAATATTTTACATTTATATACATTGTTATCTTTACTTTTTACTTTTTTTTTAAATAATACAAAAATTTATATATTTTTATTATTTTATCTTTATAACATGTCTCAAATTAATTTAAAAGTGTATCATAATATCATTATAAGTAAAAATATATCTCCATCCGAAATGACAAAATTAAAGGAGTTTCTAAAGAAAGAATAACGGAAGGAAATTCAGCATGAATTTGAAAAGGTATATCAGGTAGAAAATGAAATGAAAATGAAATGTGAGAGACAGGATTTTAAGCTTAAACAACGCACAAGTTAATTGAAAGTCTAAAACCCAAAACAATGCATTTTATTTTATAGTAAAATTTATTGATAGAATTGGGAAATTTTATTAATTTGTCGTAAGAGTTACACGCAATTAGCCTCGTGAGATACCCTTCCATAACATAGCATTGTCCGTTCAACCAGCTCAAGGGCTTCACATAATGTAGCCACTGGTGCATTGATGAAGACATTGAAGCAAATAACATAGAATTTGATGATTCCACCTCAATTGTATATATGGTTTCATTTCTGCTTTTGGTGAAGACTTTCATGGTCACTAAAGACAAGAACTCAAGATCTGTACACATACTTCTATAGACAAATATAATTTCAATTTCTACATGCAAATCACAAGCTTTTGTAGGCATCAATCTTCAGACTTGTTAGTGTATACAACTAGGAAATGAAAAAAAATAAATAAAGAATAAGATGAAATTTAAATATGAAAAACACACAAAATATCATTATTTTCTGCACCAATACATATAACTCAACCCAACCAACACCTTCACAATGGCCTCCTCCACCTTTTCCAAATCCGAATAGTGCAAAGTTTGCAACAACAACACCGTTGGCCTCGTCTCAAACTTTTGCTTCTCCATGTTCCTCTCCGTCTGCCACCTCACCATGTCATGAGCCACCGGAACCAACCACTCCAACACCCCCGCCACCTCCTCGTGCCACCGTCTAACCGCTGCCGACTTCCCATCTCCGTCTCCCTTCAGTTTCCTCCATTCCAACCACTCCTCTTTCAGTTTCTGCCTCAACTTCGTTTCCAACCTCCCAGGCAACATCTCATACAACGCAGCTCGCGCGTCGTCCCCAATCGTAGCATCAGGCGCGTTCATGCACCGTTCCGCCAACATAATCACGTTCGCGTACCGCAGCGAGAGCCCCGCCCCGCCCACCGTCGTGGCAGGCGCCAGCCGCATGACGCGATTGTTCCTCGCCGCCTCTGCTCCTCCCTGGGGAGGCGAGTGGTGGTACCGGAAAACCCCGGTGGAAGCAGTCTTCTGCACTTGACAACAACCCCACACGCGCTTCCGAATGAACAACTGCTCCTCGGTTTGGTCGAATAAAAAGAGGTTCATCCTATATAAGTCGCGATGTTCAACGCGACAACAACAATTCTCCGGCGATCTAGCAATCCTGGGGCGGTTATTATTCCTCCTCTTCTGGTTGATACCTCTGGCGACATTACCCGTGATGAAGATTCTGAAAACGGTACATATTCTATTATAGACAATGCAAACAATCCTCGCCATGAGTCCGACAACCTTGTTGAATGTCTGACCCCAAAGGGAGACTTGTTTGAAATACATAATCTGTCTCCGATAAAATATGATTCTATCATTGAAGCATTCCACCTTGACCTTGAGGCCGTTGTTTGCCCTAATGTTTCGCCATCGTTGCATTTTTTTCTCCGACGCTTCCATCTCCGTGAGGCACTCCATGGCCTTGTGGAGGCTCCTCGTTGCGAATACGAGCTTTTCCATGCTCTCGATCTTCTTCTCGACTTCGCGGGTTCCGAACTCGAGCTTGCGGGCGTCTAGGGCTTCGAAGCGGGCAAGGCTTTGGTCGGAGCATCTAGCTGCGAGGCGGGAGACGGTAGCGGCGGCGAGGTTGAGGTCCTCGAGGCGCTCGGCGCAGGCGAGGGTGAGGAGGAAGCACTCGTCGCTGGAGTTGAGAGAGGAAACGGATTTGGACCTGATGATGTTGCGGCGGAGGTGGACGATTTCTTGGGGGGTGAGGGAGTTGTAGAGGGAGAGGAGGCGGCACATGGTCTTGGCGGCGTCGAATGCGAGGACGCCGAGGGTCTCAGGTGGGGAGGGTTCATCTTGGATGAAGAGGCAGCAGAGGTTGGCGGCGCCGGGACAAGGAGCCATGGTTGGAGCGGGTCACCAACCCCTTTCTCTCGACGACGTTCTAATATTGATTTGTGGTTTCTAAACTTTCACAACGAATGTTGGTTATTTAAATTTTGACAGGTCCTTTGACTGAATTTTGGTGGTGGCTTGTGTGTTGGCTGGTGGGGTGCTTTTGTCAAATTCTTTTAGTTTTTTGCTTTTAAAATAACCACTTTCTTTTCTTAAATACGAGGTCTCAAATAACCACCTTATCAATAACCTAAATCAATTATTCCGTTGTTTGAAGCATATTACGTTATTATGGTCCAATCAGAACAGGTAAATAATGTCAATCATTTTTAGCTCCTCCATTGAATCTACGCATGGTTAAACTAAAAAAAAAAATTAACCCAAAACTTTATATTATATGTACGAAATTCTAATGTGAATACTTTTCAAGTTGGATAATCGAAAACATGTCAAAATATTACTTTGCTGTTATAATTTTAAGTGGATATGTTTACGTGTTGGCCTTTTGTCGAGCATGTTTAAATATTAAATTCAATATATTTTTTGTATTAACACAGAAGTTACTCAAAGTTATTTTCATTCAAAATCAATTTTAAATTTATATATAATTAATTCTTTAACATTAGACCCAACTGAAAGAGTTTAATCGGTTTTTAACGTGGCATTAGATTCCACCAGTGAAGTCTAGTGGACCCAACCCAAGCACCTCTAAACGTCAAACAGCAACTTATACCAGGCTCGTTACTCGTGCATGCATGCATGGCCTATAGTGATGACTATCAAACGTCCAGCCATGACATCTATCAAGAGTTTGGATAAGAGCTTACAGATCCAATGGACCTCCAACAACCTTATTAGGTCCAATATGATATCTCGAAAGGTCCAAGTCTAGTGATTAAAGAAAAATGTAAAGATTACATTTCTTTGAGTCTTGTATTTGGATTAGGTAGAGTAGGACTTCATTTGAGTCATGTATTTGAGTCTTGTAAGAATTGAATTGGCGTTGAAGTGTGGATAATGAGAGATCATCTATAAAGTTTCAATTGGACGGTCAACTCACCTAATTAAAATCCTATGTTGGCTTAAGGATGATAAAAATATATGTAGATATAGACAGATAAAATTCGTATTGGATAATTACTATTTTTGAATATTTATTACTCGTGGATAATAAGAGTGATGTTCCTTTTACCATCCCATCTTCTTCTTACATCTCCCTAATTTTTTCTTTAAATTCTAAATTTATATTTTTTACGTTTTACGTTTTACTTTTACTAATTTTACTTTTTATTTTTTAAAATCCTAATCTCAATCCCTTCTCATTTTCACTTTTCTTTTCACTCTTAGCAGTAAGCCTCCATCTCCCATTGTCACTTTCGCTTTCTCTCTTTCTCTTAATTTCCACTTCTATTAACACAAAATTTGAAAAAAAGAGAAGAAGATAAATTAAACTAACTATTTTTTCTTTTATTCACTTTTTATTTTGTACTCAACAAACATATTTCTCTTTCATTGCACCATTGTAAGCACAAATGTAATTTTAAGCATAGATTTTTAAGTTTGATTATTTAAAGACAAGGAAGTGGGGAAGAAATTTTTAGCATATTATATTATTGAATCATGATACTTCAAAATTCATCAGAAGTTATAAATGTCTTAAATTTATACCATGCAGAATTTGCTTTTTCTGTCAAATTTTGTGTTAATGGGAGTGAAAATTAAGAGAAAGAGAGAAAGTGACGGTGGAGGGTGGAGACTTGCTGCTGAGAATGAAAGGGAAAGTGAAAATGAAAGGGATTGAGACTAGGGTTTTAGAAAATAAAAAGTAAAATTGGTAAAAGTAAAAAGAAAAAAGGATAAATTTAGAATTTTAAAAAAATTGGAGAGGTGAAGGGAGAAGATGGGGTGGTGGAGGGAGTATCACTCGGATAATAGGTAGCGAGTATTTTAATATTCGCTTATAAACGGGTCGGATGCATATATTATACTATCCGATCCGCGAGTACCCATTACCTACAAAATAATAAAAAATATATAATTTACATTTTATTAAATTTAATTTAATTAAAATTAAAATTAATTTGTATTTTATTAGGTTAAATTTAATTAAAATTAAATTCTAATTTATATTATATATATATATATATATATATATATATATATTTGTAAATTTATTTAAAATTTCTTTTAAAAATGTATAAAATATATATTTTTTAAATATTTGCGGGTATCCACAAGTAGTTACAAGTTTTAAAATACTTGCGGGTATCTTTTAACCGAATACCCAGGTAGTAGATGGATTGAAGGTTGGGTTTACATTTTGCGGGTCAAGTTGCAGGTAGGCACTATTCGTGCAAGACTTGACCCATTGTCATCCCTAATGTCAGTCATTTGTGTTAGGAATGTTCGCATTTACCTCATTTTGCACATGTTACAAGTATGAGTGCCACATGACACTTGATCCAAACTATACGCCACCGTTTTAGGAGCACATGCGGTAATTCAATTTGAATTCTCTCTCCATTTCGGTCTTGAATTTGGAGACCCCTAATCTTATAAATTGAGGTCTCCACCCTATTGTAAATCACTCTTGAATATAATAAGAAACCTTTGTTAAGATTACTCGAGAAACCTTTGTTCTTTGAGAGTTAATGAGGATAGAAATTCTCTTATAGCTTCTCTAGCCCCTTTCCTCTATAATTGACCTAGCCTTTCTAGAGAGCTTCCATCCTCATCCTTACCATCTTTGCTTTGAAATTCTCATCTTTACTATCTCATCATGAAGTTCTCATCTTTCTCACCTCGACTTTGAAGTTATCATTGTTGAAGTTTTCATCATTGTCATCTATGCTTTGAAGTTCTCATTCTTGTGACTCGACTTTGAAGTTCTCATCCTTAAGTTCATCCTTGCCATCTCACTCTTGCAGTTATCATCCTTGCCATCTAGGCTTTGAAGTTTTTATCCTTAATATCTCGGTCTTCAAGTTCTCAAATGTGAGTTATCATCCTTGCCATCTCAGCTTTGAAGTTCTCATCTTTGCTATATCATATTTGAAGTTCTCATCCTTCATTGTCATCTCAGCCTTGAAGTTCTCTTCCTCGAATTTGAAGTTCTCATCTTATCATTTCGCCATTGAGTTCTCATTATTGCCTTTCTCAATGTTCTCAACGTTCTTAACATCTCCATAGTGAGTTTCTTGTCGATAAATATATCGGTCTTGGTCAAAGCATCATCAATAGTTTCCTATCGAGATCCATCTTATCCTAGTCAAACCGTCATCTTCCCTGTTGAGATCCATCTCGGTCCTAGTTAAACCTTCATCAATAGCTCCCTACTGAGATCTACTTTGGTCTTGGTCAAACATTTATCAATAGTTCCCTACCGAGATCCATCTCGGTCCTGGTTGAACCTTTATCAAAGTTCCCTACCAAGGTCCATCTCGATCTTGTAAAACCTTATTAAAAGGTTCCCTACCGAGGTCCCTATGGTCTTAGTTTGACATGCTTCTACTAAGGTCCTCCTTGGTCCTGGTTGAACATGATTCTTAGTTCCTTACCCAAGCCCTCATTGGTCCTAGTTGAATATGCTTCTAAGTTCCTATTATGGACTGATAAATGTACCAAATCATACAAGTAATAAAGTGGATAAATATAGATATTGTTTCCCAAGAGACTTGCTTTGTTCAGAAAAACTATGTTTATTTACTGATTTAGGTGAAAACTTTCAACGAACGAAAGGTATTGATTTATGAATAAATCTAATTTATAGAAAGTAATGAAATTTATTAAATGAAATATATGGTAAAAACTTCACTGGGATTAGGTTTCTAATCCAATTCAATGTAAAAGCACTAAAAAATATACATCTAATTTTTACTCTAGCATTCATACTATTATTTAACAAGCCATAATTTGATAGAAACAAGTCAAAACCTTAATAATAATAATTCTAATCTTAGATATATTTACCATAGATTCTCATTAAACATTAAGTTTGGATGTTTTAGAATGACCAATGATCAAATCTCCAAAAGTTAAATCTATTAGTTGTTTTATCCTTGCTTAGGTTCTAATATCGTATCTAATAATCAAATACCCACAAATATATCAATCAATTATCATGCAGTTAAAAACAAGAATAAAACACAAGAGTAATGAAAAGGAAATATATTGAATAACAGAAATCACATATAGTTAAGGTACATTATGTTCAATCCTCGTGAAATATATTGACCTAGTACATCTCAACCTATGTTGGAATAATACATCTTAGCCTATGGTGCCTGATACATCTCAGGCTATGTTGGCCTAATACATATCAACCTATGTTGACCTAATACATATTGGTCTATGGTAACTTGATATATTTCAACCTATAGTGACTTGATACATCTGACCTATGTTGGTTTGATACATCTTGCCCTATGTTAGCTTGATACATCTCATCCTATATAGGCTTGATACATCTCAGCCTATGTTGGTATGCTACATTATCACCTATATTGGCATGATACATCTCAACCTATGGTGGCTTGATACATCTCACCCTATGATGACCTGAAACATTTCAGCCTATGGCTTGGGACATCATGGCTTAAGATGGCTTGGAACATCTCGACTTATGATGGCCAGGTACATCTCGATCTATGACAACCTAGAACATCTTAGCCTATGATTACCGGCCTAGATGTTCTCAACCTAAGATGACTCAAATGATTTTGGTTAACTTGAAATATTACATAGGGTTAAGGAGGATTGCATACATTAATCAATGTTAATTAAGGAAATTATTGGTAGGTCCAAGTCCAACTAGGTAAACACCAATATATAATAACACTATTTAAAACGTAATTAGTTACATACTCATCATTAAAGTATTTTTTACTATTTTACGTACTTGACTAACTTGAACATAAGAATGTATTTTGCAGGTGCACTGATTCTCGGTCTTGAAGAGACGTGTACCTAGAACATTTATGCTTGAATGCGTGAAGTTGGAAGCACATCCCCTCTCAGTCTGGCCTACATTCAAGTCCTGAAACATTTCGATTTGAAAAGTAATAAGTGTTTGTTAAAAGTAGTTTGAAGGGTGTTCAATATGTGATTTCAGGATTGTAAGAATATATATATATATATATATATATATATATATATATATATACACACACACACACACATACACACACACACACACTAGTGCAAAACGGGGTTAAGAATGCGGGTCATATGTCTCGGTTTCTAGAAAACCGAAGCATATGTAAAGGCGGTGACATTTTTTTGCAATTTCAATGAACTTATATGCCTTAGTTGCAGGGGAACCGAAGCATAAAAACCAAATTACCTTGGTTAAAAGCGAAACCAAAATGTACTTTTCTGCCACTTCCCACCTAAAACTGGCTATTCAATTGACAACTTTTTGAAATTGTCGTACTACCTCAGTTCTCTGACCAACCGAGGCAGAAAGGTTCTGTTCGAAAGGGGTAATTTACCCTAATCAGATTTCATTTGGAAAACCCTTGGCCTTAGGTATCTTTTGTCACGAGCCTTGGGTATCCTTCATTTCTTTTTTCTCTTCATCGTGCGAAATCTAGAGGCTTCAAGCTTCTGCATTTTTTCTTCACCGCGGCAGACTCAACGTTGGCGGTGAGCGTGGCGAAGCACGACGAGCGCGATGAGGCACGACGGGATCGCGGTGAGGTCGCGAGAGTGCGTCCTACAGCGGTGGCGTTTTTGTAAGGGTCTAAATTGCAACTTCTTCTCTATTCTTATATCGAATCCAGGCCATCACCGACAACTATCCTTGGCGCGATGCATCGGTAGTGAACGAAAACCTCGCAACAGGCAAGGGGAAGCCACCGCTGACGCAGACGCGAAGAGCTAATGCGGGAGGATGGGACGATTGGGACAACAGGGGGAGGTTTCCGGACATTCAGAGCAGGTCAACCGAGGACTTCAGGAGCTTGAACGGTGCGGGTGTGTCGGCAAGGTCTAGGTGGATGGAGGACATCACGCAGTCGTAGTTGGAGGCCTCGGCGTTGAACAAGGAAAGCTTCTTCGCGAGGAAGATAGTGGAGAACGATTCGCGGCCTGAGGAGCTTCCTCTGTCTTAGGGAGGAAAGTACATAAGGTTTAGGTCTAGTCCGCCGCCTCAGCGGAGGAATGATGCTCAAAACGATTATTTATCTGTCTTTTCACATGTGAATTAAATTGATTTAACTCCCTGATTTTAGTTTATTTAATGAGGTAGTATTTAATCATGTGGTTTAGGAAACAAAGTATTTGAGTGAGAAAAAGAGGAGTGTATTATGAATCAACCATATAAATTCATCTAGACCTTACAGAGCGTTAAATGCAAATTATGTGTGCGTGAGAGAGCAAATGCTCAAAGGTTGAAGGTATTGCCGCACTTGTATATTTTGTGAATGAAATTGGTATACTTCAAAAATAACTCATCATTGTACAATTTTGGTTTCAATGCTTTGGAGCTTTGCCCAAATGACTACTGATTAGGAAATAATCCCTGTCAGAAGAATATCTTATCTCTGTCTCTATGGCAAAAAGGTTGAAGAAAAAAAAATAAACCCTTTTACTACCTCGATTCAACTACAAACCGAGGCATAAGACCCCTCTATTGCCTCTTCACTAGCAACCGAGGCCAAAAGTCTAGCAGAAAAAAAAAAATAAAATAGGAACACCCTTTACTGCCTCGGTTGTATATACCTCGCTAGTATATACCTCAGTTGTGGAACCACTGCCTGTGAACGAAAATAATCGTTGTTGTTTCCCCTAGTGATATATGAACCTTCAAAAACTATATTAAGGTGTCACTAGTATTTCATATACCAAATATATAAAATATATCAAAATTAAAAACAATTCTTTTTACCTACATATACTAATTTACATATATGAAAGAAAAAATTGGAAGAGCCAATAATCTATTCACACAATAAAGCTCCGCCAATAGTGTGTCTATATATATATATATATATATATATATATATATATATATATATATATATATAGTGTTTTTCAATATAATTATTACATTTTCCATAGTTAATATATGCACGAATTTTGATACTTTAATAAGTTAAAGTACAAACAGAATATGAGTAGAGATGAATGTATTCAATATTTCTCTTCAGGTGCAATTTTATACACTAAACGAATGTGCATGGTGCGGGAGTACCTCTCTCTTAGGCCATAATTTCTAAGACGTTGATGAGGTTTGGTCCAATTGAGTTGTCGATGGAGAGAATGTTGTAATCAATCATTATGGTTTTTGACCTTATTTAATGCTTCATTATGAAGTAATTTGAGGGATTCTGAAGTTTGTTGACTTGCTTAGTAGATGGAATGCAAATTGCAAGATAATGAGAAAGAAACACTATTAGAATATATATACTTTTAATATTGGTTAACAAAGTTGTTTTACCTTACTAGAGTGAAAAGAGGATTATACAAAAATTAAATATTTTTTAGGTTTAATTGCTTGCTTTGTCTCCAGTTTGGCTGCAACATGTCAAGTTAGTCCACCATTTTAAAAAAGTTTCAATTACGTCCAAACTTGGTTTAAAAGTGTCAATTTCGTTCAAACGTAGTAAAATTTGCATCAATCAAGTCCCTTCCGTTAATTCTCCAGAAACGGACGTTAATTTTTTTCTCTCTCCTCTGCTCCTGTGCTCTGTTTCTCTGCGCAACAGCATACCCTCTCTTTCTTTTGAATATTTATTATGTTTCAAGATTATAACGTTCAACGCTGAGGATTAATGAAATAGTAACCCAATCCCGTAAAACTTCATACGTATCTTTATCTTTATTTTTATTTTTGTTTATGATATCTCTGTTTTATTCCTTTTCTCTCAATAATGGATATATTAATATTCATTTTTATACTCTTCTAAATTTTGATGAAATACTTTTTATCACAAATACGAACGATAACAACTAATAAAAATAATATCAAAATGACATATTTTTTAATGTTATTATAATTTATATAAATTTTATGCTAGAAACAAGAAAGTATACAAATAAGTATATTTATTTTTGTTACTAAATTAAGGATTTACGTTATTGAATTCTCAGAAATAAGAGTAATATTTTTAATATGACAGAAAGTAAAAAAGATATAAATATAAAAATAATTTAATTTTATGAAATTGAATTTTGTATTCACATCAGTAGAGACATCGTAGCAAAAAAAGTTATTTAAACTATAAGAATAAAGGTTTTAAAGGATAGTCACTGTATGTGGATCTAATGAATTTCAAATTATGAGCCAACTCAAATATAATAAATATGTTTAATAGTATTTTCAATCTTAAAACTTTGTGGATTTCTTTTTATGTATTACTTACCTCACTCGTTTTTCTTCTAACCTCACCCTTCAATTCCTAATTAATACCTATCCAGTGAGAACGGATTATTATCCAATGCTAATTTATTTTTCATCACTACTTTCAATGAATAAGATCATAATTTACATTGTCTTCCATTCAAAAGCATACACGGACTTTTTGTACCAGTTGAGAAAACCAAGCCTCAAACTGGATTTCTGCATATATTATTATAATAGTGTATACAAATATTCAAAAGAAAGAGAGGGTATGCTGTTGCGCAGAGAAACAGAGCAGAGGAGCAGAGGAGAGAGAAAAAAATTAACGTCTGTTTCTGTAGAATTAACGGAAGGGACTTGATTGATGCAAATTTTACTACATTTGAACGAAATTGACACTTTTAAACCAAGTTTGTGTTGGAACAATCGGTACTGTTATAGAGTCGCGCAGCGGAATAAATTAATAAAGCGGAAAGCGTGTAACGATCACAACACAAGTTAAAAATTTTATTGAACAGTTGATGTGCTAAGAGTTTAGGGATCAAGAAAATCAACACAGAAAATTTATCCTGGTTCGAATCAAAAGATTCTACGTCCAGTCGTTAATCACTATAAATAATGATTAACCTTTTTTTTACTAAAATATGGTTTGCAGATTACAATCACATAATCAAAATAAGCAAAGAAAAGAAAACACCTTCCTTCGACAAACGAATGGAAGATCCTGCTCAGCCAACTTGAAGAGAACCACTCCGACCTTTGACACACAAAACGCGAGCTTCTCCTATTCACAAGACCAGGCAAGAGCACTCTATCACTTTGAGAACTTCCTCAGACAAACTGTATTCTCAAAATGGCATAGATCCTTTTCACTCACAGAGAGCTTCCCTTAGGCACAAAGTTCTAATACTCTCAATTGAAAAGTTACTTCCTAAGAGTTGTGAAGACCTCTATTTATAAGCCTAGTTTCGTGCAGGGTTAGAAACTGAAAAGACATCTCCCAACTGCCACTGATAATCGATTATCATAAGGGATAATCGATTATTTGTGTCCGTTATGAGGTTTTCAAAAGAGTGATAATCTCCCAACTGCCACTGATAATCGATTATCATAAGTGATAATCGATTATTTGTGTCCGTTATGGGGTTTTCAAAAGAGTGATAATCGATTATATGAAGTGATAATCGATTATTCCTGTATGACTCTGTGATAATTGATTATTGCCATTCTATAATCGATTATTGTCATTCCATAATCGATTATTGCAGTTAAAAATGCAAGTTTACAAGGTTTACAAGAATTTCCTACTACATTTAATTTCTACAAATTGCTTTTAACTAATTCTAATATCTTCTTCAACTAAAACTTCTTGTAGCATCATCAAAACAAATTTCTTCAAGATTTACCAATACCTCCTTATTGGTAACAGTTTGGACGTAATTGAAACTTTTTTAAAATGGTGGACTAACTTGACAAGTTGCAGCCAAACTGGGGACAAAGCAAGCAATTAAACCTATTTTTTATTAATTAAATATAATCGATATAACTAAAAAAATATCATTCTCTTTAATATGTTTATCGCATTTTTTTTTGGGTTCTCGAATGAACATGGTCAATAGAATTTTTTTTTATTGAAGTAACTCTTAACTTTGGAATGATTGTACATCATATCTTTCACTTTTAACATTATTAATACATGTACCGTAGGATACCTGAATGTCAGAGCGGCTGCAGCGGAAGGGTTAGCGTGGAATAACAAACCAAGAGGGGTTTTTAATAATAACGTGTGCCTTTTAATTTCTACTCAATTAAACTTACTTAGCAATTAATAAAGACAAATAAAGCAAGAGTAAGGTTGAGAGAAATTTGCACAGATGATTTTATCCTGGTTCGGATCTTACCAATCCTACGTCCAGTCGCTTATCTCAAAACAAGATAAACAGTTTCACTAACACAAAATAATTACAAATTACAATCACAAAGAAACAATTTGTAAGAGTTTAGAAACCACCTCTCTTGATACCACAAGAGATGAACCTACACCTCCTTTGAGTCTTCACAAAGGATGAACACCTCCTCCGAATACTTCACGAAGGATGATTCTCTTCCGAACACCTCCTTAGACACACCAAGGATGAACCGGCTATTTCCTCTGTCACCGTAGCAGCACTTCACCAGCTCCACAGACAAGAGTTTCACAAGCCGAACAAGAACACACAAGTCTCAAGAATTTCTGAGTATTTGAGCACAAGGGAAGAGTTTCTGTGTCTCTAGTTATTGATTCTTGAGAGGAAATGAGAGTCTATTTATAGACTCATCCAAAGGCTCTTCCATTCACTAAAAGACAAACTTAACGGCTAGTTTCTCCAACGGCCATAAACGGCTAGTTTGTCCAACGGCCATAAACGGCTAGTTTGTCCAACGGTCATAAACGGCTAGTTTCTTCAACGACTAGTTTCTCCAACATCCGTGTTAAGTGCGATACTCTTACCGTTAACCGTCACTATTCACGTGAATAGTGTTACTATTCATGTGAATAGTACTATAGTGTTTTGTTGCAATGATTTACTATAGTAATTTTACAAAACACTTTCCTTTTTCTGATCTAAGTCCTATACATATTTCTAAGAGTATTACAAAAGCTTTCCATCACAATACAAATCTTCAAATCATTTTGATTCTTGATTGGTCTTGACTTGATTTGGACATCATCAAAATTTCATCTGCATCATTTTGCTAACACTGAATTCACCAACGGTCGACTAGTAACCTGGGCGACTGTTAAAACCAACAATGTGGGTACACAATACCGAGCCTTCTTACGATCGTAATGTCACGATCGTATGTATGTCGAACACATCACGACACCAATTGTTAAGACGATCGCATTATAGCATTTACATGTTGATGTCGACACATTGGTGATCGACAAGCAAACAGCGATGTCGCGACATATAGCACTCGCATGTTTGTGTCGATACACCAGACGATCGACAATTAATCAGCGATGTCAGGACACGTCCGGTCAACCAGTCAACTCTAAATAAGCGGTTAGGAGTAAGCGGTTAGGAATATCAGTTAATGCCACGAATCACGGGAGTAACTGATCCAGTGTCAAGCACGATCTAACAGTTACAACTTCCAAGTGATCAACTTCGATAACTGACCGAATTTTCAGGTAAACGGTTTATTTTACTGTTTTAAATATGAAAAGCAGAGAGGAAAAAAGGTACGTTTTTCCTAAAGAGAAATTAAGAGAGAAAATATTAATCTTCTTCTTCACTATCGAATCAGAAAGGTTCAACGCATCCTTTTCTAACTTGAGCGTCGGAGTGCCTTTGCAGGTACCCAGCCAATTTTCCCCTCAGAGAGCTTGACACAGGAAGGAGATATCACGATAACAACATCACTAAAAGAAGCGGTCGTGATTCGTTAGGTTCGTATCTCGGTCCCAACATCTGTACTGAAACAATACACATTAATGATATTATAGAAAACATCTTGGAACAACCTTGGTTAAATATAATTTATCTGCAGTGTTTTGAGTTGGTATTTATACTATCCAAACATACACATGTATTTATTCAATCTAATCTAATTTTTTTTGTTTGATACGAGTGCAAAACTTACACAAATTTTATGTCGATTATACCACCATATATATTATATAATGCAGTGACATAATTATAAATATTATAAAACTTTCTATAATTATTAGACTTAGAATTAGTATAGTAAGTTAGAACAATGAAAAATTCATAATAAAATAAAATATTTTCTATAACGATTAAAGCTAGAATTCGTACAAAAAAACTCTCTACTTCAAACCAAATCCCTTCTTCCAACTGACCCTCTTCTTATAGGTTGCTAAAACTAAACCCAACACCACCATGGAAAACTATATCCTGCTGTCAAAGAAATTGCAAGATGGAAGCACTACAAAAATAATATATTTTAGCAGAGGTTATTTTCCGGCGGTTTCGGAAACTCCCAAAACTTTCCGACGGTTTATAACTAAAACCGCCGTTAAAGTTTTTTTTTTTAATTTTTAGAATAAGTTTTAATCCCTAAATATCTATTCACCCTCTCTGTGCCTTCATCATTTCTCTTATTTTCCTAATTTTTCTCCAAACCCTATTTCCTCGCACATAATCATTTTCTCCAACCCCTTCCCTGCACCATCTTCGTGTTGTTCTTCTCTTGCTTGGGTTGAGCATTGTGTTCGTCGTCGAGGCATCATGGTGTTCTGGCGTGTTCTCCCTGGGAAATTAAACTATAGATTCGTTCATGCGGCTTAGAATCCTGGCGAAAAATCTCTTCGATTCGTTTGTCTCCTATATCTTATCCTCGAAATTTTAATTTTGCTTTCTTCCTTCTTCCATCTGCTGTTGTTTACTACTTTCATATTTGTTTGGTCTCTTTAAAAGTGTGTGTTATTTACTTGTATAATTTTACCTACCTCAATCGCATGCCTTTCCTGCCTTGGCTTCTCTTAGAGATTGGGAGACCATCAAATCCAACGATTCCTTGCTTGGACTCATGTGCAGACAGTTGGAATGGCAGTGGCGAGGGATGCAAAGGAAGGAGAGGAATCCGATGGTCTGAGAGGCGTTCTACTTTTTCGTGGAACAGATCCTCCAAGACACGAAAAGTGCCATAGAAGAAAACGGAGGCGATGCCAAAGTTGTTCTGATTTAGGGTTTATCTTCTCGCACAATCCAAAGTTGTGCTCACCACCACTGGTTTAAATTCTACACCTTATCGCACAACTCTTTGTTCTCTATCGCTCGTATCGCGTTGTGTGCCAAAGGAGATTGGATTTGGTCGTTGACTTCTGAACGCGGTGAGAAATCAAAGGTTGGAGTGAGTTTTGATTAATGTCAGTTTGTGTTTGTTGTTATATCGACCCAACTTTGCTCTTTGTTCTTTAAAGTTTAAAAATTGCAATTTCAGAAACCCTAGGTTGGTTTGTTTGAATCAGTTCGAGGTCCAATTGTCCTATGCACCAGGTAATTATGAATAGGTTAGAATTGGGTTAGTTTTAATTGGATGTATACTATTACGAGAGCACATGTTAATCCCATCAATATTTTTCAAATGGAGTGCCCCTTTGGACTCGTGACATTGAGGAGGAGATAGTTCCTCTCTGCAGGTAAGTTCAACTTCTTCTCCAGTTTTGGAATTTACACACCAGCTAATTACATGAAAAGTGATAAAAAAATGTACTTGATACAGGGAGCTTTATTTATTTGTGTTTCGTGAAAACCCCTACAAGTACCGGCGGTTTTGGAAACCTCAATAATTATCGGCGGTTTTTGTGAAAACCCCTGTTAGTACCGGCGGTTTTGAAAACTGTCGGTAATTGTGACGCTGTTTTTCCCGGTGGTTTTTTTAACCACGGGAAACATATTTAGGGGGGTTAAACCCCGGTAACGTAAAAAAAAATCCCTAGTAAAATTAGACATTTTTGTAGTGAAGTACAAAAGTTGTCCCTAGAGCTGGTAACACTACAGTACTATGAAAAAAAAAACAAAACCACAATCATACAAATAACCACCAACAATGACAATGAAAAATTGGCCAACCATGAAACTCAACCAGAAGAGATGAACATAAAACCAAATATGAATCGTTATCTTCAATAATTTTGTTGTCAACGCTACAAGATGGAATCACGTTAGCCCTTCCAAAAGTTGTAAAAATCACAATATTGTAAAAAAAAACCCAGTTAAACAAGGAAACACCATGAAAATAAAAAATTGTTCAACAAAATCTTTAAATTTAAAAAATTACAAATTTTACTAATTTACCCTTATTTATAACCCACCACATATTACATCATTGTAAGAAAAACTAACAGGTCACGTGTTAACGGACAACTACACTAAAACTTTATATATATATATATATATATATATATATATATATATATATATATATATATATATATATATATATATATATATATATATATAATTTTATCTTTTTATTTTGCTCTCTTAAGATTTTTCTCAACTCTTCGATTTTAAGGCTTACATCCTTGATTTTGAAATATGTAAACCAAGAGAAGCTCTAGGGGATGCTCAAGAGCCTTGAAATGTTCTCTCTCATCGTCTTTGTTGGAGAGTCTCGCAACTTGCAAGAGCACCTTACCAACATCGTCGTGGGGAACACATTCTTCCTCTAAGGTGAAGACTATGAGGTTCAAGGATTTTAATCCCAACAACATATCTGCAAAACCTTCAGAATCCCCCTCTACATGAACATGGTTATGATGTTTGAGGGCCAAATGTTTGTTATTAAAGTACCACCTCCACTCTCTCGTTTCTTAATATGCTTAAAATAAAATACAAAGTGATGATAGTAATGACGTTGTATTGGAGTGCTTGTCTTAGATGAGATGAATAGCCAGCCAATTCATGAAATTGAGATTGAAGCAGTTGGAGGAAAGGAATGGGGTTAAAACTCCTTAGTTGTATAGGCCATAACATGAACAAAGATGTGTTCGAGGAGAAAGCCATAATTCCTTATCCCGAAAGTATTATTAGAGCGTATAGTCAATCCACTACCAATTAGAATCGTCTATATTAGTTTTGGCCTTAACCCATATAGAAAATATAGAAAATGATAACTTGTTATACCGTCTGTTTCTATGCTAATTCTTGAACCAATATAGAAATCTCTTTTTAATCGGTGTAAAATGGCTTTCTTGCTCTAGTTATAACAAGGTAATAATATTTCAAAGATAATGTTGATGAATGTAATTAGTTGTATATGGAAACAAAGAAATTTGTTTTGTTTAACAATGACAAAGTGGATGGTAAGGGAATTTTTCGGATAGTCTGATTGAAACCGTGGACATGGATTTAAAATAAAATATCTAGACCAAACTTTACATATTTTTATTTATGTGTGTGTCCAATTAATTGTTTAACAGGATACAATAATATTGTTGAACCATGGTTTTATGTAAGGGATGTCGTCACAGTTTTTTGGAATAATCCGAATAGAATATGTAAGATCCTTGAAAATATTTGTAAGTTAAATGCTAAAAAAAAAATGATGAATAGTAAATTGTGAATAGTAAATTGTGAATAGTAAAAAGTGAATAGTTAAACAAAATAATAATATTTGGAAAGGATAAGTGTTCCACGTAGCTTTGAGATCAGAATTCATCAAATTGCAAATAAAAAATTATTTTTGTAATAGTAAAATGAATAAAAAAATGAATAGTTAAAATGAATAGTAAATTTTTTGCTATAAATAGCCAAGGGGGGGAGGTTGAAAATTTACACCAAAGAACTTAGAAAATTTTTGAGAGAAGAGAGTTGGAAGAATTTCTAATTTCAAAGGGGATATTCTGGAAGTTTTCAGAGAGCGAGGAGATTAAGTCTGTAATAGAGGTAAGGAAAGCTAACTTTGAGTATTTCTTTTTGTATTATCTTGAGTCTTGAATATACTATATTTTTCTTTTGTCTGATTTTAATTCTTGAATATGGAGTATTTTGTTTCTGTATGATCTTGAATTTTAAATGAGAGTATGCTTTTGTGTTAATATCCAAGTGTGATAGTTGTAAAATGTGATGTTGATTATGTTATGCCAATTGTACGTTGTTAGTGGTTTTATTTTGTATTTTGGAAGGATTAGAAATTGTCTAACCGGCTCTGCCAGATTCAATTTCTTGTTTCCCCAAACATTTTATTGTTTTCCTTATTTATTTTATTGTATTTTGGAAGGATTAGAAATTGTCTAACCGGCTCTGCCAGATTCAATTTCTTGATTCCCCAAACTTTTATTTCCTTCCTTATTTATTTTTATTACATTTTTGGAAGGATTAGAAGTTGTCTAACCGGCTCTGCCAGATTCAACTTCTTGTTTCCCCAAACTATTTATTGCTTTACTTATTTATTTTATTGCATTTTTGGAAGGATTAGAAGTTGTCTAACCGGCTCTGCCAGATTCAACTTCTTATTTCCCCAGACATGTATTGTTCTTGTTATTTAATTATATTGTATTGTTGGATGGATTAGAAGTTGTCTAACCGGCTCTGCCAGATTCCGCTTCTTGTTTCCCCATGAATTTTTATATTAAGATTATTTTTATGATTGTCAAATATTGTATTCTTCTATGACCATTTATAGTAATGTTTTATTATTGTTAATTGTTTATAATTATCTTGTATGAATTCTATTATGGATGTTTATTGTGATGAATTTATTGAATGAGTTTGTTGGCTGAAATTGATCTTGTTGGAAGGTTTAGAATAAGGGTTTTGTAGTAATTTGTATATGGGTATTAAATAGATATACAGATACTGTTTGAGGTTGTTGTGAGAGAAAGTAAAATTAGGCATTTTAAGATTTAGAGCATAAGAAAATAAGGTAGATAAATTAAATAAATAAATTGTTAATTATTGAGGACCTCCTTTTGTTGGTAGGATAGAGGAACCTTAAAAACCTGAGTTGGCACATCCCTGATCATAGAGCAGCCCTGGCCTGGTCCAGTCAGTTGTGACTAGTCATATGTGCTGGCGTCGAAGGTGAGTTTGATGCGTTCAGACATCTGGGTCCTCTCCGGTGACCAATTGGGGTAAAGAAAGATCTCTAATAGGATGAAAATAAAATAAAATAAGTCAACTGTAGATGCATTTTATTTGTCGTTACAATGAGCTCAGATTATATTATGTAGTTGCTAAGATATGTTGAAATGTTTTGGATGATCTATGAATCTTTGATTGGTGAAAATATGTTGAGTTATACTCGTTATGGTCAAAATGAGTTTATAATATGTAGTATGATATCTGGCAATATGTTTAATTTATTGACACCAAAATAGGTTATTGTCAAATTATGATTAGAGAATGAACATGATTGAGTTATGTGGAGAAGAGGTTATGAATTGTTGATTTGATGAAATATTGGAGTGGATAAGAGGGTATGAAATGTTGATTGGATGAAATGTTGGAGTGGATATAAGAAATCATTGCTTATGAAATGATGTTTCCTACGAGAAGTAGTATGTTCGGTTTATACCATGAGAGCTTGATATGATCAAAGTAACACCTGAGGTTTATGAAAGCAGGCAGCAAGTGGTCTGACCATAAGGCTTTGACATAAATATGTGGTTCATAAGTTTTATAGAAGCAGGCAGAGAGAGGTCTGACCATAAGGCTTCAGAGAGTAAGACATAGTATACAGGTGAGGCTTAAGGAAGCAGGCAGAGAGCGGTCTGACCATAAGGCTTCGTGAGTAAGCATGGTAAAATTGTAAGGTTTATGAAATTGAGGAAGATGATTTTGATAATGATGAATTAATGACATAGGGGTAATGATATTTTAGTAATTGTAGAAATACATGATTGAAATATTTTTATTACAAGTTTAATGATTGATATGATATGGTGGCTTACCCTTATTTGTTTGTGCTATGATCATATAACTCATGTTATATGTGAATAGATAATGTTGCAGATGCGGTTGAAAAAGCTTAGAGATGAGAGAGATGCGGGGAAAAACTTTCAGGGATATTTTGTAAAAAGAATAAATTTGTATTGGAAAAATTATGTTGTGTAAAACTTATGAGTTGAAATTTGAATTTATGTTAAGTGATGAAGACTATATTGTTTGAAGTTTGTAAGTTTGGTATTGTACTTTGGGAGAATTGAAATAAAGTTGGATTTTTTATAGAAGATAAGTTAATTTAGTCTCTACTAAAAGTAATACTCTTTAAAATATTAGGGTATCACAATTTGGTATTAGAGCAATGGTTTTCGAAAATATTTTGGGACTCTGGGGAGTGAAATTATTATTCTTAGTAAAATTATTAATGGTTTATGATGAAAATGACTATTTGAGGAAATTGATATCATATGCTAAATTGTATTGTTATCTTTTTGAAGAAATCATTTAAAACTCGACAAACATGCAACAACAACAAGTTGATCAAGCACCTCAAAATCATTCTAGCTTGAATGACTTTTTAAGGCATGATCCAACTAAATTTAATGGGGATGCTACTCCTGATGAGGCTGACTCTTGGCTAAGGCAGAATGAGAAGATTTTCTGGGTAATAACTTGCTCAGAAGAACAAAAATTAACTTATGCATCATTTCTTTTGGTGGGTGAGGCTGAATATTGGTGGGAAAGTATGCAACAGTTGATGACGATTCGTGGTGAGGTTGTGAATTGGGAGAATTTTGAGATAAGGTTTCTGGAAAAATATTTTCCAAACAGTGCAAAATTTGCAAGGGAGGCAGAGTTTCTGACCTTACAACAAAGAAGGCTATCAGTACAAGAGTACGTAGTAAAATTTAATTATCTCTCAAGATTTTATACTCAGAATATCACAGAAGAATGGAGATGTCGAAAATTCGAGGGAGGACTAAGGCATGAACTGAAGAAGGTACTTATGCCATTGGAAATACAAGAGTTTCCAGCATTGGTAGAGAAAGCCAGAATGATAGAATTGTTAGAGTTTGATCCAAGTAGAGTTTCCAGACTTGCAAAGGGAGAATCTTCAATAAAATTCAACAAAAAGCCTTATGAAAAACCACAATTATCGTATCGAGGAACAGTGAAGTGTTTTGAGTGTGGAGGAGCACATTTCAGACGTGACTGCCCTAAACTTATTGAAGAAAAAGTTGAAGGGAAGAGATGTTTCATATGCAATGATCCGGGACACTTTGCTAATGTTTGTCCAAAGAAAAAGAAGGTGGGAGAACCACAACAACAAGATTCTGCTGAAGTAAAGCCCCGGGCAACAGGAAGAGTATTCGCAATGACTGCAGAAGAGGCTACTAAGCCAGGTACATTAATCTTACACACCTGTATGCTGTTAGGAGAATGCGTATATGTTTTGTTTGACTCTGGAGCCACACACTCCTTTATATCCCTAGCATGTTTAGAAAGACTCGGATTACCGATGCTTGATCTAGGGTGTGAATTAGTAGTTTCTACACCAGCATCGGGACCAGTTACGACCAGTTCAGTCTGTGTCGGATGCCCGATCCGAATTGCAGGACGCAAGTTCAAAGTGAACTTGATCTGCTTACCCCTTCAAAATCTAGACATTATTTTAGGAATGGATTGGTTGACTGCCAATCACGTTCTTATTGATTGTGGGAAACAAAAGATAGAGTTTCTAAATTTGAACAATTTAGAACTAAGCTCAACTCGAGTCGCTGCGAAGGATATCAAAGATGGAGCTACCTGCTATGTGGTGTTAGCTCAGGAGAAAAGAGAGAATACTGAAGAGTAAATCATCGGAATACCTGTGGTAGAAGAATATGTTGATGTTTTTCCAGAAGAAGTGCCAGGTTTACCACCTAGTCGAGAGATCGATTTCACAATAGATCTAGTGCCCGGAGCTGGCCCGGTTTCTATGGCTCCATACAGAATGGCTCCTGCCGAACTAGCAGAGTTGAAAAAGCAAATCGAAGATCTGTTGGAGAAGAAGTTTATCCGTCCAAGTGTGTCTCCATGGGGAGCTCCTGTATTGCTGGTGAAGAAGAAGGATGGAAGTTCAAGGTTGTGCGTGGATTATCGACAGTTGAACAAGGTTACAATAAAGAACAAATATCCTTTGCCAAGAATCGATGATCTATTAGATCAGCGGAGAGGAGCAGAGGTGTTTTCAAAAATGGATCTCAGATCTGGGTACCATCAGATTCTTGTCAAGACGGAAGATGTACAAAAGACGGCTTTCAGATCTCGCTATGGACACTTTGAGTACGTGGTAATGCCGTTTGGTGTGACGAATGCCCCAGCGATTTTTATGGACTACATGAACAGAATATTTCAGTCATGTTTAGATAAGTTCGTGGTAGTATTTATAGACGATATTCTTATCTATTCAGAGAATAAGGAAAAGCATGCAGAACACTTGAGGGTGGCGTTGGAAATTTTAAGAAAACATCAACTGTATGGGAAACTGTCAAAGTGTGAGTTCTGGATAGAGAAAGTACAATTTTTGGGTCATGTGATTTCTGCTCAAGGAATCTCAGTGGATCCAGCAAAAGTGGAAGCTGTGCTAAAGTGGGAGCGGCCGAAAACTTTAACTGAAGTACGAAGTTTTGTAGGATTAGCCGGTTATTACCGACGTTTTGTCGAAGGGTTTTCCAAGAATGTAGGTCCTCTAACTCAGTTAACTCGTAAAGATCAACCATTTCTGTGGACTGACAAGTGCGAAGCCAGTTTTGAAAATATGAAGCAACGACTAACGTCAGCACCAGTATTAATCATTCCAAACTCTAGCAAATCTTTTGAGGTGTACTGCGATGCGTCATATCAAGGATTAGGGTGCGTTCTAATGCAAGGAAGGAGACCTGTAGCTTATGCATCTAGGCAGCTAAAGGCGCATGAGAAGAACTACCCAACGCATGGCATCGAACTTGCAGCAGTAGTATTTGCATTAAAGACATGGAGACACTACCTCTATGGGGCAAGTTTCCAAGTTTTTAGTGACCATAAGAGTCTAAAGTATTTGTTCGATCAAAAGGAGTTGAACATGCGACAAAGAAGATGGATGGAATATATGAAGGACTATGACTTCGAGCTTTTATATCACCCAGGAAAAGCCAATGAGGTGGCAGATGCATTGAGTAGGTGATGAACGGGTCGCACCGCTCACAAAAGTTGTTTGCAGATAAGAATGCAGTACAGTACTAGGATTTGACTCCTAGGTCGTCTCTCAAGGACCAATTTTGTGGTTCGGTCTTAGATTAAACACGTAGTGGGGGGGTTTGTGAAAGTTTGGGTTGCGAATGAAATTAAAACACGACTGAATTAAAACGCGTTGAAATAAAATTCAAGACAGTAAAATGAAATTAAAATAATAAAAACGAAATTGGTACAGTGAAAACGAAATTACAGCAACATGAAACAATAAAAACAATTCTGGAACAGAAAACAGAAAATACAGAAAAACGAAAATACAGAAAACGAAAATACAGTAAGCAGTAAAAACAGAAAATAACAAAATTCAAATATGGAAACAGAATTAAAATGACAGCAGCAAAATACAATAAACAAAAATACAGAAAATCATTTCAACATATGATGTAAAATATTTTAAAGCAAAAGAAATGAAAGACAGTAAAACTTCTCAACTATTAACCGTGACCAATTCATCTACCAAAAGAAATTGAAAAATTTGGAAATGGTTGTAAAAACAACTTTTGGGCCGTGAGACACTTAAGTGTTGCAAGCAAAGTCAAAACAATTTGCATTCTTCTCCATTCCATAAACTTCCAACTTCTACCATATTTTAATCACTATTCCAGTCTTTTTGTAAAAGCAATTGAAAACCATTCAGCAAGAAGGCTATCTACGTTAAACCATTACTCCTATTCAATGTCCATTCCAAACAAAAGATAAAGAAATTCAATCAAAGGCCGTGGGCCACTCCTTCATTCACATTAGTCTTCATCCTTGAAAAATGCATCCAAAGCTTTTGTCTTCTTCTTCACATGAAAGAATTGTCCACGGCTCCACCATACTAGTTTTCTATCTAAACTTTTTGACTTGTTGCAGCTGCATTCTCCACTTAAATAATCCAATTGCTTCTCCAATTTAAATGAAATATACTCCTCATTTGCTGCTGGAAACTAACGCCCATTAACGCCCATTCCACATTGTCGTGCACTCATGCTTCTCTTCCAACCATGTACTCCTTTCTTCCATGTTCAACCACGGTTTCATCACTTCTCCTCTTCATAACAAGTCCTACTCTTCCTCCTTACGTGAGCTACTTTCCAGCAAAGAAAACCAGCAAAAACAAATCAACACCTCCAAAGTTGCACACGGATCTCTTCTCCTCTACACCGAGAGCTTCTTCTCAATTTTGACAATTTTTTTTTTTTGGTTCATTTCTTTTAAGTTATACCATCCTACTCTTCTCTATCATCTAAGGAACTAAAATAAGTGAAACCTTGCTTCTGTAAATGAAAGAAACCGAGAACTCCCTTATCAAATAAACAACTTTCTTTTTGAGTTTATCTACTGATTAGGTGACGGCAGTGTACTACTCTACTGCTAAAGCAAAATAAATGAACTTAAATCATTGGTCCAACACAAAACCGTGCCCTTTCCCACAAATTACAGAATGGAGATTGTATAATTATGCAGAAAATCAAATGAAGATGCAAAATCATTCAACAAGAGGAATAAACAACAACCAATTCATTCATCATCAGAAATATTTTACAGATCTCTTGAAGTAAAAATACTCAAAGTAAAAGAACAAACAAGTGTGGTGCCTGCTTCCTCCTAGCCATATGCTTCTCCTCCAGTATGCCACACCAGTTGCTTTCTCCTTCCTCAATCCATGCTCAGTGTACTCCTCTGTCCCCCCTCTCTGTGTGTAGAATAATGGAAAATATACCAAGAGCTCCTTTTATTCTTGAACGTGCTCTACTCCCTATGCTCTTGGACCAAAAAAAATAAGCAAATGGACCCTCCATTTAATTTTGTCTGTGAACTATTCTTCACGTGAATTCCTTCTAGCCGTGGGTTCTCTTTTCTATTCCACCAAGACAAAGAATCAACTGTTCTCCAAGGCATGGCAGCTGTAGCTTACGTAGTGTTCTTCTCCCAAGGTCGTGCCATGCTTTCTCTGCCTGGACACTGCTGGTGGTGATGAAGCTTTGCTGGATGATGATGGACCGAGAGTGAAGATGGTGGGAGTGTGGTGGCTGCACTGCTGGAATGATTGGTGAAGGTTGTTGCACTGCATCTGGCTGCTGCTTCTACTGGTGGAGATTCCCATACGGCTTCTCTTCATTCAAGCATTACTCCCCTCCGTTCCAGCACCTTCTGTTTGCACGTTCCCACCATCAAGTGAACAACGTTCCTGGATGAAGCTCCTCTGCTGATGGATGAAGATCTCCCTCTGTGGCAGCTGGACATTATGAACGCGACATCACCTTCTTCTTGCTTCCTTCAATTTTGTGTGTGCTAACAACAAGAAGGTGGAGAGGTCTTCTCGGTGGTGGCTTCAAGCTTGTTGTATGCTGCACCTAGTGCCAAGAAAATTAATTCCATGGGGAAAAACCGTGAGCCAAAACCAAGAGCCTTCCTTTTTGAATATGTGAAAACCATGTGCTTGACAAAACTGAGCTGCACTTGTTGCAACGTGGTCCCCTCATTTTCTTAAAATTCAAACGTTCCAAGCAAAGAAAGATGTGGTGGCTCCCACTTTCATTCCATGTAGAACCTTGCCAAAAGAATTTTCCATGGCCGTAACGTTGGCCACTTATTTCATCAATTTTCACTTCTTAATTGTTGGATGGCAGGGTGTGAAAGCAATGTGGTCCCCTCATCATTTCCCATATGGTTTTGTGTTTGTCACGTGAATTCTCCATGTACCTATTCTCTTCAATAATTTTGAGAAACTTAACTTCAAGGTGGTCCCCTCCATTTTCTTAAAATTCAAGATGTTTCAAGATAAGAAAGGATGTGGGGCTCCCTTGTCTTCTACTTGTTTTACGTGTACAACCCAATTTTATTCTTCAATTTCACACATTTGAGTACAAGAGCCGTGTGCTTCTATATACTGGTACACTTCTTCAAATCTTTTTCAATTCAACACAAAATAAGTGAATGCAGTGCAGCGTTTTCCGATTAAATAACAAAGTGTAAAAATGAATATTCTTTTAAATGTCTCAATTTGCATTTCCAAAATTTCCTGTAATCATTAATAAGAAGCTCAGATAATTCAAATTAATTAAAATAAGAATTTCTGATCAAATTACGCACAATTAACGAAAACGGAATAATATCAGACATTTAAGCACAATTCCCTGATTAATTCTAGCACAATAAACTAAGTGAAGTGAATAAAATATTGATTCATCAGTAGGAGACAAGCTCAGATAACAACAATGATGGTGAAGGAATTAGAACTGTTAGAAAAGTTACGTGATATGAACTTGGGGTTGCAGTTAAACCCAGATCACATATGGTGTAGTCATTTAGTAATCACTAGTGACTTCTTAGAACAAGTGAAGGTTGAGCAGTCGATGGATCAAGAGTTGCAGCAAAAGATCAGGTTGTTGGACACCGATCAAGCTAAGGAGTTCGTTCTAAGTAAAGATGGCATACTTCGATTTAAAAACAGAGTGTGTATCCCTGCAAAGAGTGAATTAAAACATTTAATTTTAGACGAAGGCCATAAAAGTCGTCTTAGCATACATCCAGGTATGACTAAGATGTATAAGGACCTGAAAGAGTCATTTTGGTGGAATGGAATGAAGAGGGATGTGGCCGAGTTTGTAGCAGCCTGCTTGGTGTGTCAAAAGGCAAAAGTGGAGTATCAAAAACCGGGAGGGATGTTACAACAGTTAGACATTCCTCAATGGAAGTGGGACAGTATCTCGATGGACTTTGTAACACATTCACCAAAATCATCAAAAGGTCACGATTCTATCTGGGTTATCGTTGATAGACTAACCAAGAGCGCTCACTTTTTGCCTATTAATCAACGTATGTCACTAGAAAAGCTAACGGAGTTATACATCGGGGAAGTAGTGAGGTTGCATGGCATACCTACAAGCATTGTGTCAGACAGAGATCCAAGGTTTACTTCAAGATTTTGGCAGACGCTACAGAAGGCTCTGGGAACACAATTGAAGATGAGTTCGGCTTATCACCCTCAGACTGATGGTCAAACAGAAAGGACTATTCAATCTTTGGAGGATTTGCTGAGAACTTGTGTATTAGATCATCTTGGAAGTTGGAATGAGATACTACCATTAGTAGAATTTACTTACAACAACAGTTATCATTCCAGTATCGGTATGCCACCATATGAAGCTTTATATAGAAGAAGATGTAGAACACCGTTGTGTTGGTTTCAAGATGGGGAAGCACTGACAGTGGGACCCGAGCTATTACAACAAACCACAGAAAAAATAAAATTAGTCCAAGATCGGATGAAAGCAACTCAAAGTAGACAAAAGTCATATGCCGACAAAAGAAGAAGACCGTTAGAATTTGAAGAAGGAGATCATGTATTCTTACGAGTAACGCCAACTACAGGAGTCGGGAGAGCTATCAAGATGAGGAAACTGACACCAAAATTTCTCGGACCGTATCAAATTCTCAAAAAGATTGGGCCAGTTGTAACACCCAAATAATTTAAAGGGTATTACTGATAGTAGAGACTAAATTAATTTGATACCTCATATAAACAATCAAACTTTATTTCAATTACTCCAAAGTACAATACCAAACTTACAAACTTTAAACAATATAGTCTTCACCGTTGACATTTCAACTTTTAAATTTTACACAACATAATCTTCCCAATACAAATTTATTCTTTTTACAAAAATCCCTGAAAGGTTTTCCCCGCATCTCTCTCATCTCTAAGCTTTTTCAACCACATCTGCAACATTATCTAATCACATATAACATGAGTTATATGATCATAGCACGAACAAATAAGGGTAAGCCAACCATATCAAATCAATCATTAAATTTGTAATAAGAATAGTTCAATCATTTATTTCTACAATTACTCAAATATCATTACCCCGATGTCATTAATTCATCATTATCAAAATCATCTTCCTCAATTTCATAAACCTTACAATTTATACTATGCTTACTCAAGAAGCCTTATGGTCAGACCGCTCTCTGCCTGCTTCCTTAAGCCTCACCTGTATACTATGTCTTACTCTCTGAAGCCTTATGGTCAGACCGCTCTCTGCCTGCTTCTATAAAACTTATGAACCACATATTTATGTCAAAGCCTTATGGTCAGACCACTTGCTGCCTGCTTTCATTAACCTCAGGTGTTACTTTGCTCATACCAAGCTCTCATGGTATAACCGAACATATTACTTCCCGTAGGAAACATCATTTCATAAGCAATAATTTGTTATATCCACTCCAACATTTCATCACATCAACATTTCATACTCTCTTATCCACTCCAACATTTCATCAAATCAACAATTCATAACCTCTTCTCCACATAACTCAATTATGTTCATTCTCTAATCATAATTTGACAATAACTTATTTTGGTGTCAATAAATTAAACATATCGCCAGTTATCATACTTCATATTATAAACTCATTTTTTGACCATAACGAGTATAACTCAACATATTTTCACCAATCAAAGATTCATAGATCAGCCAAAACATTTCATCATATCTTAGCCACTACGTATTAAAGTCTGAGCTCAATGTAACGATAAATAAAATATACATGAAGTTTTTACCATGATAACTTTATACATCTCCAATTAACTTATTTTATTTTAATTTCATCCTATTAGAGATCTTTCTTTACCCCAATTGGTCACCGGAGAGGACCCAGATGTCTGAACGCATCGAACTCACCTTCGACGCCAACACATATGACTAGTCACAACTGACTGGACCAGGCCAGGGCTGCTCTATGATCAGGGATGTGCCAACTCAGGTTTTTAAGGTTCCTCTATCCTACCAACAAAGGGAGGCCTTCAATAATTAACAATTTATTTACTTAAATTATCTACCTTGTTCTCTTATGCCTAATTTTAATATTTTTACTTCCTCTTACAACAACCTCAAATAGTATCACTACATCTATTTAATACTTATTTCCAAGTTATTACAGAATCCTTACTCCAGACCTTCCAACAAGATCAATTTCAGCCAAGAAACTAATTCATGATAGAATTCATACAAGATAACTATAAACAATTAACCATAATAAGATATTACTATAAATGGTCATAGAAGAATACAATATTTGACAATCATAAGAATAATCTTAATATAAAAATTCATGGGAAACAAGAAGTTGAATCTGGCAGAGCCGGTTAGACAACTTCTAATCCATCCAAAAATACAATATAATTAAGTAACAAGAGCAACACATGTCTGGGGAAATAAGAAGTTGAATCTGGCAGAGCCGGTTAGACAACTTCTAATCCTTCCAAAAATGCAATAAAATAAATAAGTAAAGCAATAAATAGTTTGGGGAAACAAGAAGCTGAATCTGGCAGAGCCGGTTAGACAACTTCTAATCCTTCCAAAAGTGCAATAAAATAAATAACTGAAGCAATAGAAAGTTTGGGGAAACAAGAAATTGAATCTGGCAGAGCCGGTTAGACAATTTCTAATCCTTCCAAAATACAATAAAAATAAATAAGGAAAACAATAGAATTTTGGGGAAACAAGAAATTGAATCTGGCAGAGCCGGTTAGACAATTTCTAATCCTTCCAAAATACAATAAAAATAAATAAGGAAAACAATAGAATGTTTGGGGAAACAAGAAATTGAATCTGGCAGAGCCGGTTAGACAATTTCTAATCCTTCCAAAATACAAAAATAAACAACTAATAACATACAAGTGGCATAACATAATCAACATTACATTTTACAACTATCACACTTGGATATCAACACAAAAGCATACTCTCATTTAAAATTTAAGATCATACAGAAACAAAATACTCCATATTCAAGATATAAGATCAGAAAAAGCAAAATATAGCATATTCAAGACTCAAGATAATACAAAAGGAAATACTCAAAGTTAGCTCCCCTTACCTCTATTACAGACTTAATCCCCTCGCTCTCTGAAAACTTCCAGAATATCTCCTTTGCAAAATTTGAAATTCTTCCAACTCTTTTCTCTCAAAAATTTTCTAAGTTCTTTGGTGTAAATTTTCAGCCTCCCCCCTTGGCTATTTATAGTAAAAAAATTTACTATTCATTTTTACTATTCATTTTAACTATTCATTTTTTTTATTCATTTTACTATTACAAAAATAATTTTTTATTTGCAATTTGATAAATTCTGATCTCAAAGCTACGTGGAACACTTATCCTTTCCAAATATTTTTTTTTTTTTTACTTTTCACGTTTTACTATTCACTTTTTACTATTCACTTTTTACTATTCACAATTTACTATTCACTTTTTTTTTTATCTAGTATTTTAACTTACAAATATTTTCAAGGATCTTACACCAGTGGCTTATGAGATAGCACTACCACCTCGATTGACAAATTTGCATAACGTTTTTCATGTATCCCAACTAAGGAAGTATATTCCAGATCCAAAGCATGTGTTAGAAGTTGATGAAATTCAGGTCAAGGAAAATTTAACAATGGAAGTTGGCCCAGTGCGTAGACTAGATGTTCAAATGAAAAAGTTAAGAGGGAAGGATATTCGCACAGTAAAGGTACTTTGGAATGAAGACACACAGGAAATGACTTGGGAATTGGAAGAATTTATAATAAAGGAATATCCATATCTCTTTTGTAAGTAATTTTTTTTTGTTAAATAGTCTTTGTTTAAATAAATAATTTTCGAGGGCGAAAATAATTGTTGTTGGGGAGATTGTAAGATCCTTGAAAATATTTGTAAGTTAAATGCTAAAAAAAAATGATGAATAGTAAATTGTGAATAGTAAAAAGTGAATAGTTAAAAAAAAATAATATTTGGAAAGGATAAGTGTTCCACGTAGCTTTGAGATCAGAATTCATCAAATTGCAAATAAAAAATTATTTTTGTAATAGTAAAATGAATAAAAAAATGAATAGTTAAAATGAATAGTAAAAAATGAATAGTAAATTTTTTGCTATAAATAGCCAAGGGGGGGAGGTTGAAAATTTACACCAAAGAACTTAGAAGATTTTTGAGAGAAGAGAGTTGGAAGAATTTCTAATTTCAAAGGGGATATTCTGGAAGTTTTCAGAGAGCGAGGAGATTAAGTCTGTAATAGAGGTAAGGGAAGCTAACTTTGAGTATTTCTTTTTGTATTATCTTGAGTCTTGAATATACTATATTTTTCTTTTGTCTGATTTTAATTCTTGAATATGGAGTATTTTGTTTCTGTATGATCTTGAATTTTAAATGAGAGTATGCTTTTGTGTTAATATCCAAGTGTGATAGTTGTAAAATGTGATGTTGATTATGTTATGCCAATTGTACGTTGTTAGTGGTTTTATTTTGTATTTTGGAAGGATTAGAAATTGTCTAACCGGCTCTGCCAGATTCAATTTCTTGTTTCCCCAAACATTTTATTGTTTTCCTTATTTATTTTATTGTATTTTGGAAGGATTAGAAATTGTCTAACCGGCTCTGCCAGATTCAATTTCTTGATTCCCCAAACTTTTATTTCCTTCCTTATTTATTTTTATTACATTTTTGGAAGGATTAGAAGTTGTCTAACCGGCTCTGCCAGATTCAACTTCTTGTTTCCCCAAACTATTTATTGCTTTACTTATTTATTTTATTGCATTTTTGGAAGGATTAGAAGTTGTCTAACCGGCTCTGCCAGATTCAACTTCTTATTTCCCCAGACATGTATTGTTCTTGTTATTTAATTATATTGTATTGTTGGATGGATTAGAAGTTGTCTAACCGGCTCTGCCAGATTCCACTTCTTGTTTCCCCATGAATTTTTATATTAAGATTATTTTTATGATTGTCAAATATTGTATTCTTCTATGACCATTTATAGTAATGTTTTATTATTGTTAATTGTTTATAATTATCTTGTATGAATTCTATTATGGATGTTTATTGTGATGAATTTATTGAATGAGTTTGTTGGCTGAAATTGATCTTGTTGGAAGGTTTAGAATAAGGGTTTTGTAGTAATTTGTATATGGGTATTAAATAGATATACAGATACTGTTTGAGGTTGTTGTGAGAGAAAGTAAAATTAGGCATTTTAAGATTTAGAGCATAAGAAAATAAGGTAGATAAATTAAATAAATAAATTGTTAATTATTGAGGACCTCCTTTTGTTGGTAGGATAGAGGAACCTTAAAAACCTGAGTTGGCACATCCCTGATCATAGAGCAGCCCTGGCTTGGTCCAGTCAGTTGTGACTAGTCATATGTGCTGGCGTCGAAGGTGAGTTTGATGCGTTCAGACATCTGGGTCCTCTCCGGTGACCAATTGGGGTAAAGAAAGATCTCTAATAGGATGAAAATAAAATAAGTCAACTGTAGATGCATTTTATTTGTCGTTACAATGAGCTCAGATTATATTATGTAGTTGCTAAGATATGTTGAAATGTTTTGGATGATCTATGAATCTTTGATTGGTGAAAATATGTTGAGTTATACTCGTTATGGTCAAAATGAGTTTATAATATGTAGTATGATATCTGGCAATATGTTTAATTTATTGACACCAAAATAGGTTATTGTCAAATTATGATTAGAGAATGAACATGATTGAGTTATGTGGAGAAGAGGTTATGAATTGTTGATTTGATGAAATATTGGAGTGGATAAGAGGGTATGAAATGTTGATTGGATGAAATGTTGGAGTGGATATAAGAAATCATTGCTTATGAAATGATGTTTCCTACGAGAAGTAGTATGTTCGGTTTATACCATGAGAGCTTGATATGATCAAAGTAACACCTGAGGTTTATGAAAGCAGGCAGCAAGTGGTCTGACCATAAGGCTTTGACATAAATATGTGGTTCATAAGTTTTATAGAAGCAGGCAGAGAGAGGTCTGACCATAAGGCTTCAGAGAGTAAGACATAGTATACAGGTGAGGCTTAAGGAAGCAGGCAGAGAGCGGTCTGACCATAAGGCTTCGTGAGTAAGCATGGTAAAATTGTAAGGTTTATGAAATTGAGGAAGATGATTTTGATAATGATGAATTAATGACATAGGGGTAATGATATTTTAGTAATTGTAGAAATACATGATTGAAATATTTTTATTACAAGTTTAATGATTGATATGATATGGTGGCTTACCCTTATTTGTTTGTGCTATGATCATATAACTCATGTTATATGTGAATAGATAATGTTGCAGATGCGGTTGAAAAAGCTTAGAGATGAGAGAGATGCGGGGAAAAACTTTCAGGGATATTTTGTAAAAAGAATAAATTTGTATTGGAAAAATTATGTTGTGTAAAACTTATGAGTTGAAATTTGAATTTATGTTAAGTGATGAAGACTATATTGTTTGAAGTTTGTAAGTTTGGTATTGTACTTTGGGAGAATTGAAATAAAGTTGGATTGTTTATAGAAGATAAGTTAATTTAGTCTCTACTAAAAGTAATACTCTTTAAAATATTAGGGTATTACAGAATACATTATTAAAGACTAGACAAATTCTTGGTTGAATTATTAGAAGAATACTATAGGTGGGGGTGGGGTGTTAAATAACGTTATAGGAAAACTTTTTTGCAAAGGAGATAATATAACAATTTGGTCGAGGGTTAAAAAGTTTATGTAATATTGTTAAATGCTCAACCTTAAAGATAAGTTTAAACGACGAGTTCTTTTTAGCAAGGCTTTTCAATCGTTTAAAAATACTATTTTCTACAGCGTTTAGTAAGACTAACTTGATAATAAAAAGTCATTTGGTAACATGAGCTTTTATATAATTTTTAAATAATGTTCAACTGTAGGATTTGTAAGAGAACCATTTAAAGAGAATAGAGCAATTGACACACAATCATTTTCATACTGATTCACTCCACTAAGCTACGTCTAGTCTCCTCTATCACTTAGAGGGTTCCACTATAATCTTCAACAACACTACTCCTTGTATCCCTAGTTAGATCAAGTAACTATTGTTACTTTAACTAGAATCGAGTTTAACCCACTCCTGGTTGCTCAATATTCTTCACCACTCTTGGTATCCTTAGACAATCTAAATATTTTCCTGATATGTTGTCCAGTTGAGTATCACCCACTCTTGGTTTCCACTAGACAACTTGTCTAGCAAGAATTTAACTTCACCAAGTTAAATGTCAAGTGTTTTAATTCTCTTCAGAATTTACAATCAACAGATTGGTTACAAGTCCTTAGCCGATAACTCTCACAGAGAGGATATGTGTTCTATAAAATTTAATCTAACAAACACACTGAATATTTTCTTTCTTCTCTCTTCTTACAAAAGTAAGCTTATATGACAATGAAGCTTGAGAGTGTTTCTTTTCTTGAGCTTTTCTCTCTCATATTTCTTATGTGCTTTTTTTTAACTTTTCTCTTGGCGATGTTTGCTTTGAGCCTTTTTCTTCTGTATGTTACTCTCTAGATTCTCTTTTTGGTTTATCTTCTATTTAAAGCCTTCTCAAAAAGATATCTGAAAGCTTAACTTTGATTTTTGAGTCTTCCTAGTCTTGTTGTATGTAGCAACTGTAGGTTAAAGTCAACTTGTCAAAGCATACATGTTTTTCAATACTTTGAAAAAAGTAGGTAGTACGATTTTCCACGCAAGACTTCTGATGAGAAGAACATTCTGCGAATGTTTTCTTTGTTCCTAACGTCCACTTATGATCTGTATAGGATGAAGTAGGTGGATGCATGTAATAGGCAATCAACACAAAGTAGAGTAGATATGCATGCAACATGTATATAATTTCTCTTATCACTTTAGTTGTTTTAAAACATTGAGCATTTAATAACATTTAATGCATGTTCAGAATAACAAAATGTTTTTTGTTTTACATTTTCTACCATTCAGGTAGGATATGATCATTTAAGCTTTCTATCAAGATACCAAGAAAATTATGAAAACTTCATCGTTGAATGAAGTAGATCGTTTGACACATGGTATCGTCTATCCTATGTAAACGCTTTGGTTTTTTCTCTATTCTATTCAACACATGTGTTTAACAATGTGTTTTTGAGCATAAGCTTTTGGAATATCATTTAAGACTTTTCTGCGTGCTTTCCAAAAACATCGTTTAGACAATTTTATCGATTAGGACATATTGAGACTTTGTTTGATTAATAGCTAGTGGTTTATAACATTTGCATTAAGCAATACTCTGATTTACACATTAATTAGGAAAATCGTTTAGAGGTGTGTCTGTTCATACTTTGGTGTTATACCAAGAATTTACCTAAGGTGTTTGGGTTTCTCAGAGCATTTTCACAAGTTGCTTATATTTTACCCATGTTGTTATTCTAATAATAACATTGTCATATGCTCATTTCTTTTACAGTTTGTTAAACTTCAAAACACATAAGAGCGTTTAGACAGTTCAGTCTTATAGAAGATCTTGTCTTAACAATATCCCCTTTTCTGATGTTTAACAAATACATATCTAAATGATATGATTTTTTTAGTTTAGTGCAGAAGTGAATTTATAAACCTTAAAAAAATTTTAGTCGTTTAAATATCTTGCGAGTAAATTTTTATTATTTGGTTGTCTTTTATGCATGCGGGTTAGTTTTCATAACAAATAATCAAGGCATGATAAATAAACAGAGTATAATATACGTAAAAGACTTATATTTAAACGCATAAACATAAACATGTTACATTAACATGAATGCGTATAGTGTTATGCATGAGAACTTTTAAGAATTTGGAGACTCCCCTTGATTTTGTACTATCCTATTTTATCTTATTGTCTAGTGTACTCCCCCTGCATACATGCTCCTAGATGTTGATGCGTCTATCTCTTTTCTCCCCCTTATTTGATAAACATCAAAAAAGGTGAAAGGACAATGAGAGATAAAATCACCGCCTGATAGAGATGATGTGAGAGAACAAAAAATATTAGTAAAGAAAGCCAACATGGTTGGCCAACGTTGTGTTAGTAAAGAAGGCATATGGAAAGTTGCAAATGTGCATGGATTACACAAATCTGAACAAGGAATCCTACCCCTATCCAACATAGATCGACTCGTAGATGGAGTAGTCGACCACAACGTTATAAGCTTTCTAGATACCTAGTTAATATATAACTAGCACTAGTGGAAAAACAACGTATAACGTCACATGTTTAACATCCAACCACTGAATAGCCAACGTTAAAAATGAAGGGTGACATTTTTGTAAATAAATGCAATTATTAGATGCCGTTTAGAATTGTAATTCGACATCAATTTGTTATATTGGCTAAAATTTGCGAAAATGTTTGGCGCAAAGGTGAAAATTTATTTACGTATGATGTCGAATTCCCTATAATTAGACGTCAAAGGATATAAAATGTTGAATGACCCAACATTGGACGTTAAAAGGTTAGTGAATTCAATAAAAATTTGAGCGGGAGATTGAAAATTCATTCACTTTATCTTAACGCGCGATACCCTCTTCTTTGCTCAAACTTTTCTTGCACGAAATTTGACGATCATCACATGTAATCTTTCTTTCATTTGTTACAAATGCATGTTAATTAACTACTTTATGTATGATTTCCGTTTGTTTTGATCGATTATTTTCATGTTCTTGTCCTTCATAGGCGCATTCTGCTTTCTCTCTCACTGTGACAACATTTTATTTCGACGAACCCACCTTTTGAAGGTTCATTTTCGTTTTCCCTTTAAAGAACTTATTTGTTGAACTTGTTTGTTGTTTTTTTTGTTGAACTTGTTTGTTGTTGTTGTTTGATTGAACTTCTTTGTTTTTTGTTATTGTTGTTTGTTGTTCATACTACACTACACGTTCATAGTTCATGCTTTATAAAATACCAAAAACTAAAATTTGTTGTTTTTCTATTTTTCAGGTCTCTTAGAGTTGTGAAAAAGGATCACAATTAATTAAAAAAAACAAAAAAATTGATTAACGTCAAATATTGACAAAATTCGACATTAATTTGCTTTACTATGAACGTCGAATTGTTCTATGTTCGACGTAATTTATCATCTCCCGATATGACGTCGACCTCGAATTCGACGTGAAATGCCGAAAAACACCAACGTTATACGTGTTTTTGTACTAGTGTAGATTCCTAACGCGAAGACTGACAAACAAAAGATGACATTCATTATGAATTAGACTAACTTCTATTATGAAGTTATGTCTTTTTTCCTGAAGAACACTAGAGCACATATCAAAGAGTTGTGGAGAAGGTGTTCAAGCACCTACTTGGCAAAAGTGTGGAAGTATATATGGTTAATATGGTGGTCAAGTCCCTAACCCTAGTACTCCACTCCCAAGGTGTATCTAAAGTATTTTCAGCTTTAAGAACATATAATTTGAGGCTTAACCTCGAGAAGTGCATGTTCGGGTGGATGACAACAAATTTTAGGTTTTATGTTGACACAACGAGGAATAGAGGAAAACCTTGAGAAATGCCAAACGATTATCAACATGAGGGTCCCTAAGAATGTCTAGGAGGTGTAATGGCTCATAGGACGGATGACGACATTCTCCTACTTCCTACCCTAATTAGTGGACAAAACATGATCCATGAGGGAATCTGCAGTTACCACTCAGGAGCAAGAACTATGACAACATGAATTCTTTGAGCTAAGTACTTTTGGCCGACCATAAAAGCAGAATGTGTCTCCTTTGACTACAAAAGCAAAGGCAAGTGCATTGGTCACAGTGTAACAAGTGATAAACATCGTTCTCTCCCAAGGAAAATATGCAATAATCGATAACTCTTGCATTCTAACTCGATTAGACCACAAAGTTCATAAAAACACAAGAAACTCTTTTTAGTATTTTCATCAACAGTTGTGTGTGTGCAAGAAAATGTAACATATAGTATTTACAAATTATTAAGACTAAACTTCATCCACTTCATTCTCATGCATTAACAAACATCTCAATTCCATATTCAAGTCAAAATCAACTCACTTTTATACTTAATCCTATCTCTAGTGACTTTGGCGTATACTAACTCATCAAGTTCCAATTCCTTGAATCCTCAACAAGTAATCATGCATTAAGTTCAAGAGTCTTAATATTACTAATGAATCATATTTTATTCTTAGATACAAACATTCATTAGGCATTCAATTTTAAGTCTAGATTCAAGTCCTATTTTCTAATAAATAAAAAATCACAAATCAAGCATGGAAACAATCCACATAAAGAATTAAGCACAAAAATTGAATACTAACATGATTTGAAAAAACATATATCATTATTAGTACAAAATTACATCAGAATTTCATGTTTTACAACCAATCTCAACAACAAATAGGGTTAGTCTACCATGGTGAAAACTACACAAGAGTTCATTGTTTTACAATGAAAATATTATATATATATATATATATATATATAAATTACTAAAAATATTAGTAAAATAATATTACAAAGGCTAACAATTTTTGGAAACTACAACATTATATAAAATTTTTGTATTTAATTCTTATAACTAGTATTAATTATAGTTTTAGTGTTATAAATATAGGTATATCCAAATATATTTAATTATAACTAAATTTTAAATTATTTATAATGTATTATGTAAAAAAGGTAAGACGTTTTATAAAAGTAAAAGTTTGTAGGTAGAGTATCTATTCATAAATAAGGAGCATATTAAAATAATTATCAAATAATAAAGTGAAAAAAGAGAGTGTGTAAAAGAGATATAAAACTAACATCAAAAGAAGATCCTTTTCTGTCTCTATATATAATTAATAAATATTTCCAATTAAATATATCACTAATATTATTATTTTTTTAAGTCTTAAATTACTCCATCAAAATTAATAATTAAAATTTAATTTATAACTATGAATTAAATTATTTTACTATTTCATATTTGTTTCTTTAACAACAAAATACAAAAATAGTAGTAATAAATCACTTTTGATAGTTTAGAAATATAAATCTTAATTCAGTTTACGCTACATGTGGTACGGTAATTTAGATGTATCGAATCAGGTTGAACCAATGAATTGAAAATAATGTTATTCTATTATACCAAATTACACGTGTTACAACCATTATACTATTTAGTATAATCTTTTCTTTTGTTGGAAAAAGAAAAAGAAGTCCTGTTAAGGGGTGGTTTAGGTGGGCAACCTAGTAAACCATTCCATGTTTGAATAAAGTACTTAAATCATAATTAACGTAGTATTGGTTCACCTAAAAGAACCACCATGTTTAACATGTTATATCTTTAGCATTTGGAAATGTATTATGTGAATGCAATTTAAATACACTGGTACTACCATGAAGTATTATGAAATTAGAGATAGAAAAAGCTATGCTCACAAATCTGTCTTCTACTCCCTCAAAATCATATATACATACGTATAAATAGAGTAGTAGAATACAACAAACGTGCGTCGTTTTAGTCTTTTGATGACCAGTTGCGTATATGCGTTTTTCTCTGATCATTGTTCAATCATCATCATCACTGTTGCCAACTTGACCCACAAATTCAATCCAAATTTCTTCCTTTATCTACAGAGGAGTCACACTCTCGAATCGATGGCACCCTCTGATCTTCACGCCAACCACGCTATTATTCTTCACTCTATCTGAGCCCTTCATTACCTCGCAGCACTGCCTACGTGGCGCCTGTTCATTCACCCACATCTTTTAGTTAAAAGCGATTTAATAAATTCATAAATTTAATAAATTAAAGAATGATATACTTCTTAAAATTTAATCGCTAATAAAAAGTGTTAGAGAACGTCTTCATAAAATCTAAATCACACACCTTTTTCCACACATCCGCCGTAAACCGTGAAGCAAAAACGTCCACGTATTGCACGTCTAACGCCTGCGCGTAGTCATCACGCGTGCACACGTTCCCCGGTGAGTCTTCGTGCCTTCTATAGATAGACCGGGTCTTGTCCACGTCCCAGCTGAGAACCCGATCCAGCATATACACGACTGGTTTCTCACACGGGTCGGAACTAAGGGTTCGGGTATTGAAAGTAAACGGGCCATCACTCCAGCTCCGCCACGAGCGGAAAGTCCGAAACGCCGTTTCTAGTTCCTTGGCCGTGCGTAGAGAAGGGTATATCTCAACGCTGTAACCCCACGACACCGAAACGGACCAGTTTCGTCTGAGGTCGTAACAGAAGCTCTTCTGTAGGGTTCGACCCGTATCTGTTTCATAGGCGGTTACCAGTTTTTTAACAGCGTCAACAGGGGTCATGCCGGGAAATATCGGGTCCACATAATCCAAGTGGTGCAAGGAAACCAACGGTGCCACCGGATGTGACGCTAACAACCCATATGGGTTCCCACGTATATCTACCTGTACTGAAAAAAACATTAATTAAAAAAAAATAGCATATCGGTGATTTGATAAAAACTAGTAAAAATTGATTCTCAAAAGAATATATTAAAAATTGCTTAAAATAATTGTTGCACCTACCATTAAATAAATTGATTTTAGAATAAATACTATAATATGTGTCAAGCACTCATGTTATTTGAAATTATTCAGCATTATAACATTAACCTGCCATGATTAGCTTTCAATAAGAAATTAACTTTTCTATTTCATATTATCTTCTAATAAATATAGTTATTTCAAGCATGATTAAAAATGGTAGAAGTATTATAAGTTGTTAATTGAGAGTAAAAGTGTTTTCAATCAACAATTCATGCCTTGTAACTCAATCACTTCTAGAATTATGTTTTTTATTAGCTCACTGGATCCCCCATTAAGAAATTTTATTATATTACTAATATCGGAAACCCTCGAAAATCATAAAATTAATTAAACCATAACAGAAAACTTAATTTCTGATAATGTGCCTGTCCAACACTAACAAAAATAGAGAGAAAAGATCAAACCTGATGAAATCCTGGTTCTTTGGTGACCTGAACACCAATCTCACTGATACAACTCTGAATTTTCTGATCAGACCCATAAAACTCTGCGTAACGATCAATGCAACCGTCCAAAATTCTCACCAACTCCTTCGCCAAAGGGTAACTTATCGCAAACCCACCACCACCAAACGCCATAGTGTAAAAGTGTATCACATCCTGTTCCACACTCTCAGAATTCCCACCCACGTAGTACATTTCATTATGATCATACTTCGACAACACCATAACCAGGTTGTCGGTGAAGAAAACGGTGTCGTCATCACCCATTACAAACCACCTCACGTTTTCCACCCCCAGCTCGAAGCTCTCCTTCACAATCCGCGCCACACGAATAGCGGATCGCGACCCGTACGAGCACGTGTACTGGAACGCCGACGTGTCACCGGACACCTTATACGGCGGTGAAGTCTCGGGCCACGTCGCGTTTCCAGATGGGTGGCTGTCCAGCCACACGAAGCCTCTGGTGACACCACTACGCCACCAAACGTCGGAGTATTGGCGGCGCGTGTCCCACGTGGAGATGGAGCCGCCAATACCGAAGAGGAGGTGGGAGATGTTGGTGGGTGGTTGTTGGTGAGTGGTTTTCTGTTGTTGGAGCACGTATTTGAAGGATGTGTGGTTGTTGTTATGGTAATGGTATTGGTTGTAGGATAGTGTAAGGTGAACAATTAGGGTTATGAGGAAGAAGGTTGAAGCTGCAAGACCAGCTTTGAAGAAGAAAAAGAGAAGTTCGGTGGGTTTGATGTTGGGAAAACGAAAGGTTTTCCATGAGTTTTTGAAAGGATCTCGAACTGAGTCCACAGCACAAGACATTGGAATGAGATTCAAATTCTGGAGCAACGATGAAAGTAGAAAGGATATGATATATTATATGATGTGATATATAATAATATGCACACAAAAACGTACAATGTATTCGTTGTCGAAGGTAAGAGTATATGTAGTTAGTGGCTTCAACGTTTTCCATTTTAATACAGTGATGTGGGTGCCTACTCCTCCTATATGATCAACCCTTAAAGTCAAATCAATATTAGTACAAATATTTGTGCCTAATTAATTCATTTTTATTCATTTTATGACTTTCAACCTCACTCTTTAATGGAAAATTATTTCTTTCCTTCTTTGGAAATTAAAATTAAAGTTATTATTTCAACGTTCCACTTTATAATTATGTTTTTCCTTTTTTCTCTCGAAATTCCAAGATTATTGGCTGCTTTCAAAGTTTCCTTCCATGTACTCAAATCTTTTTAATCGGTAAAAATTTCTTGCATATTATTTCTTTTATCTTCAATGTTTCATTTTTTTTATTTTAAAACAAGTTAGATTAAACTAATTTTATTTGATTTTATTTCCTTTTAATGTTCATTGACAACATGTATTTTTCTAGACGTGCATTTTCTGTTTTTAGACACACCAATAGTATTCTCTCCCAAAGTGATTTTTTTTTTTCTTTTAATTTGTAAGTGGTCACTCGGAATTTCAGCCTGAGAAAAGATGATTTTGGCGAAGAGATGGAGCCCAACATTAATCTAATTTTCATCTGAGACAAACATGTCTCAATCGAATTCGAACGTAATATGTACCTATGTTCTGTTCTTAGTCATAGATGAATGTTTTTTCTCCATACAGGGCCTTTCAAAGCAAGAGTTTTGCCCATTTTCTTAACTGAAAACGTACCATTCCATGAGACAAAAGGAGTCAAATGTTGAACATGCTGTTACCAACTTTTCCATATACAAATTTAGCGTGAGCATTAAGTTGAAGCCTTCTACTAAAAGGGAAATGGAAAATAGCTCTTAAATGCTAACAAGAATTGTTTGTACGTACCACCTCATCAATAATAATAGTAATATACTGAACTACCTTACTATTGAAAATTGATTAATTTCATATATATATATATATATATATATATATATATGTATATAATAGAAATTATTATTATATTTTATGTAATAAATTAAATATTCTATATATTAATAGAAAACTATTGATAAATATAATATGACAATTCAACGGAATTTTAGTATATTGAAGTTGACATAACTAAACATATGTTGGAAATATCTTCCTCAATTAAGGGTATCCTCTCCTTGATCAAGGGAAGCAATTTTCTATGCATGGGAATATAGAAAATAATTTATTTAAAAAATTTGAAATTATTTCTTTCACAATTGGAAATATAAACATTCATTTTTGGAAAGGTTGAATAACATTTAATATTTACTTGTAATCTTGACCATAAAGAGGGTTTATGAGAGAGTAATACGAATAAAAATGAAAACTAACTAAACAATAGTAAGATGAAAATCGACTGAGAAAAAAAAGAGAGATTCAATAAATCTTCATGATATTGTTACGAGTCATCTAAACAAAAATGAGTTACTATACTATCCTCTCGAAAAAAGAGAGATCCTTTTTGAATGTTACTATGTTTTCATGATGATACTTTAATTTTTTCCTTTTCCAAATAAATTAATGGTATAAATGTAGTTTACATGAAGATTTTATTTAAAAAATAAAAAAGAAAAAGAAAAATATGAATGATTACATCAAATCCATGTTAAAAGTATATAGCCTTTATAGGAAAAAAAATTATTATAAAAAAATTGATGATTTCTTATATGAAAATCATTTCAAACTTTGAATTTCAAAGAGGCAAATTTTGCAACACATTAAAAAGTTTATTATTAGTCAATCCTTACACATTCTAAAATGTTTTTATTAGTCAACATCTTTTGACGCCATCTATCAACATTTAACAGAAAGGGCTTAATTATTACGATTTTAGAAAATTTAGGATTCAATTGAGATCATTTTTAACAAGAGGACCCACTTGAGATTCTTCAACAAATACGAGAACCATCTGAGGGTTTAAACCTAATTTTTAAAATTTCTTTCTTTGGATGATTTAGTATTAGTCTTTTTCGATCTACCCTTACTAGGTTTTCTTGTAGTTTGAATTAGCTCATCATTTTCTTCACTATTACAATCTCCCTTCTTCTCAAGCATATATTAGCTCATTTAGAAGTTATTTTCAATTCCTCCAAAAAATAAATCTCCTTAGACGTCAAAGGATTAGTAACTCCCGATGAACTATTATGAGTTAAATCTAATTGTTGTAAATCTTACAAACTTTGACAATGGGAGTGACATCCTTCATAGGACATATATCGGTCAAGTAATCAAATTCCACTAGTTGAACTCCATATGCTAGAAAGAGGAAAATTCATCAACATATTAAAAAAATTATCATTATTCAGTCCTCACACATTCCAAAAAATGACTTTAATTTTGAAAAGTTTGTGCTTTTGAGGATTAAATATTAGCCTTCTTTAACCTACCCGTACTAGGTTTTCTTGTGGTTTAAACCTTCTCATCATCCTCTTTAGTATTAAAATTTCCCCTCTCATTAAGCATATTAACTCATTTAGAAACTTTTCCAATTCCCTCACAAAATGGGTATTCTTAGATGTCATAGGAATAGGAATTGTCATTGAATTACTGAGTTGAATCTAATTATTGTAAACCCTACAAACTATTAACAATGAGAATGAAATCCTCCAAAAGGAAACACACCAGTCAAGAAATCATAATCTATTGACACACCACCATTAAGATTCTTAACGAGAGAAGATTCATTCACAACACAAATATTATTATGATTATCCAATACTCGCTCAAGCTCAAGTTGTATCACATCAGGTTGCATAGACTGAACCAAAGACTCCACCGTAAGCTCCACCACAAGCTCCATCACACGCTCCACCATAAACTCCATCACAAGTTCCACCACTTGAGCTAAAGACCTCTTAGTTCCATCGTGTGCACCAACCACCTTAGGACGATAATGTTGTTGTTTTTTTGTTGGCCGGTCGGGCACAAAAAAAGTTCCTCCTAGTAGTGATAGACTACTTCACCAAGTAGGTGGAAGCTGAACCCTTGGCCCCCAGCGCAACAAGTACAAAAGTTCATTTGAAAACTCATATGTCGCTTCAGTCTTCCCCGCACATTCATTACTAATAATGGTCTGCTTAGGAAACGTTACTCGTGAACACTTGGCAACCTCTAAACTGATCGACAAGGAATGTTTTTGTGAACTTTTGTCGCATCGTAAAACGAGTTTGGGAAAGATTCTTTGTGAACTCCCAATACTCAATCAGTCGACAAGGAATGTTCTTCGTGAAATCTTGTCACATTGCAAAACGAGTTTGGAGAACATTCTTCGTGAACACCTAACACTCAACTGATCGACAAAGAACGATCTTCATGAACTCTTATCGCATTGCAAAACGTGCTTGGGGAATGTTCTTTGTGAACTCTCATCACTCAATCAATCGACAAGAAACGTTCTTCATGAACTCTTCTCGCATTGCAAAACGAGTTTAAAGAACGTTCTCGTGAACTCTCAACACTCAACCAATCGATAAAGAACAATCTTATTGAATCCTTCCATCCAAGAATTGAAGACAATTTAACGCTTTACGAGGAAGCATTTCAACACCAACTGAATGGTGTCAAAAATGGAAAATTTAACTAAACTTAAGAAATAATTCACGTTACTTTGCAAGTTATTATCAAACGGTGTTAAAAGTTAACGAACGTCTACAATAAATCTAAAAGTGATGCGATTAAGGATCAAGCAGGGAAGAAGTACAAAGAATGAACAAGTAAAAGTGAATTCCATTAATATTTGAGGGATATCAAAATAAGACTGTCTTCTCAACAAGGCGACCATACCAAAAAACAATCTGTTTGGCCGATGACCGTGAAAGTTATACTTAAACAAAGATTTTTTTTTCTTTCCTAACTAATAGCTTCTGCAACTACATGAACAACCTCAACACTTAATGAACTATAATTCTATCCCCTCTAGTTTTATTCCTCGTTACATCATTAAAAATTTTATAGGTATATAAAAGTTGTTAATTGAAGCTTAGATAATTCAGGAAGTTAATTAGTGAAAGGAAAGAAATTAGAAAATATGCGGTCTTCAATTGCCATAAGTAGAGTGAATTACCTACCATGGTTCTCAAACTAATTATCGTTTTAAAAGTGATCCTATAAAAGAAGTGAAATGGAAAAAAAAAATCAAAATCAATGGCAAAGTTTTCAAAATATTTTATTTCAAAATATCACTTCATGTGTGATGAATTCTGGTGATTTTCTTAGCAGAACCACTGAGATAATCGATTATATTAAGTGATAATCGATTGTCATAGGGTATTTCGTGTATATGTGTATGATAATCGATTATCGTAGAGTATTTTTATTGGAAACAATACATTTTGATTAAAAATGAACGTAGACCACACTTGAGGAGCTGTAAAATGTGATGATAACTAGAAAATGAGATTATTGGTTATGTGTAGGGTCAATTTCGACTTGTGATTGAGATTGAAGTATGAGTGAGTGTTGGGGTGTACCTACATATGTAGTTGATGGGCATGAGAGTGGATGATAAGTCTACTAGTTGTACCTAGTAAATCCTAGTTCTATCTGCGAATATGTGCTTCCTTTGCCTTGTGTGCATAGGAAGGGTAGTTCGGGTATTGAATCTTCCTTGTGTGCGGGTGATGGTGCTTCCTTGTCGTTGTGTGGTAGGATTACTTGCTTAGCTGGATTGCAGGACTACTCGAGTGTATCTGTTTGGGAAAGCTACAGATTGGGCTGTAGGAGCGGCTATAGTCGGTAAGGTAGGGTACAAGATTGTGACTTATTCTTTCCACTATGGTGCTATAGTACGATGTTTGAGATGCTCAAAGTGTTGCTATGTTGATAATAATGTTACTATAGTGGTTATAATAGGTAGTTAGCTTAGGCGCTAATGAGTGGATAGACCAAGGGTCTATGTGTGAGATGTTAGTGATGACATCAAGGCTCAAGGGTCAAGGATCGTGGATTGAATATCAATGATCGAGAATTGAGTAATTTATTATGATTAAGTTGCTATGTTAGAGGATTAGGAATCTTGTTGTTATTACTGTTACATATGGGGTGGTTTATGGTTGATATATTCAATGTGTTTATATCTTAATATTATTATTGTTTCGGATGTGTAGGGCTGTGTTATCTTGAATCTCCACGTCCTCCTATGCTCGTGTTGCTTATATCCAATCCTTTGTCTTTGTTCCTTGATTTCCCTTTTGATCCAGGGGTGGGAGACCTGCAAAAGATTCTCTGATGCCAAAGTCAGTTGAGAGCGATGGCTTTTTCTATCGAATAGTAATAAATGTGCAATGAATGCAAAACTGTCTACCACTCAACCTGGACCTGTATTTATAGTTTTCGCTATGGGCTTGGGATTAGTGAAAAGTTAATCACGGCCCAAACTCAGCCCAATAGCTTCTAATCTTTACTTACCTTAAACTGGCTTAATTAGCAATATGGCCGGCCGATCCTCTGGGTTTTACTCTTGGGTCAGTCGGCCGGCCCTTGCATATCTGGTCGGGGTTTAGGTAAAAGGTCTCGGTCGGCCCATATGGTCGTTATGCGTAATAAACTGTATGTCCGGCCGGCCTGCATGTTGGATGATTGGGTAAAATTGTGTTGCGAACGTCCGGTTGTTGTGCTGATTACTTAGTTAATCATCTGACTTATTTGGTCTAACGCAATTGTCCGGCCTGTCTACCGTCCGGTTTCACAAGTACACAAGCCCCAAAGCCCTAGCATACGCCGCATATAGGGTTCAGGTTCTGGTATTGTTGTTCGACCTACCTACCGTCCGGTACTACTGGTACAATTATTGTTGTTTTATCGGTAGCTTATCCTATACTTGTTTGTGTTTGTGTGTTATGAATGATGTTATCGGCGATGATCGTATAATGTGTTATACGTGAACAAATGATGTTACAAATGATGATGATGTATGATAGGTTCGAGAAATGATGGGAGACAAACTTGATATTTTATTTAAAGTTATTAAGTTTGAACTTTAAAATAATGTAATTGAAGTTATTTTATTTCCTTCATTGTTTCATTGGACAAATGTTTTATAACTATTATGTTTTAAACGAATTATGTTGTTTAAATGTTAAGTTTTTTAAAAATATGTTTTTGCACTTTGAAAAAGTTTTGAATTTTATTGACTTTTTAATAACTCATAACAGCCTGGGGCATTACATTGATAAAGAATCAAAACTTCTGAATTAAAAAGTTGTGATTCAAATCTACAACCCATCCAAAAGGATTTTCCTTCGCATTTTCCTTCATATACACAAATTGACACCTTAAAAATTGACACGTAGTACAAAGGAGATATTGTTATGAAAAATTTAATTAAACACAGTCTTTCAATAAAGGATAAATATCTATTTTTCCATTTTGTTAAATTTCTTTTGATTTTTTTATGAGAATTTTAATTAAACACACTCTTTTAATAAAGGATAAATGTCTACCTTCCAATTTTGTTAGTTTTCTCTTGATTTTATTAATTACTGGTTGCTAGAAATTTTGTTTCCTTAAATTTCTTCCCACACTCATTCCTAAGCTTAAATGGAATGTTCATTATTTCATAATTCAGGATCAACGAGAATCTTTTTATTTCACTCTTCTCTACACTATTCCTTTAATTTTACTCTTGCGAAAATTCACTCGAAGTCTTCAGACTAATTTAAAACATCTAAGAATACATGTAATTTCCATTATATTTCTAACGTCTGCCCTTACAAGTTAGCAAAATATAATCTACAAACCGTAACATATATTTACTATAATCTCCTTTTTTTCCTATACCTGTATTCTTTCTAGCAATTGTTTTTTAAGCAATACTTAATAAACTATAATTCTATCCCCTTCAATTTTATTCCTCATTACATCATTAAAAATTTTATAGGCATATAGAAGTTGTTAATTGAAGCTTAGATAAGTCAGGAAGTTAATTAGTGAGAGGAAAAAAATTAGAAAATGCGTGGTCTTCAATTTCCACAACTGGAGTTAATTACCTACAATGGTTCTCAAACTAATTATCGTTTTAAAAGTGATGCTATCAAAGAAGTGAAAAGAAAAATATCAAAATCCATGGCAAAGTTTTCGAAATATTTTATTTGAGAAAGTGAAAAGTATTAGAATTGAGCTGATAGATTGTAAAAGCTAGCAAGTTTATGAGATCGTGAATGGGTTATTTTGGGAGCTTAGGTCAGAACTCGAAGAACCTTTGTAGATTTGTGAAGAGAACTGGTAAAATTGCATGCAAAATGAAGTTATAATGAGATTATGGACTGTTAACTTGTTTCCACTTATGAAGGACAAATGACAAGGTGAATCTTATGCTGTTTTCACAAATTGCTTGGATATATTGAGTTCTGTTGTGTTTCTTGTTCCTTCAAATAATTACGTGTTGATCCGATGTCGTTTTTGTTTATCAAATGTTACTAAATGTTATGATTCATATACAGGAATTTTAAGCTGGAACAAGCAATATAAAATCAAACCAGCTATGTAATCATGTTTTGGGAACAACATAGAACTTCTCTTATATATAATACCCGAAGCAACAACTTCAAATAACAGTTGTATGATTACAGAACAGTGTACACTGTGGATATAACATAATAATACCAAAAGAATAAAAAAGGGCAAAACGAAAATCACAAACTCATCTGCTACATAACAGCAGAAGAATAATACAAGCAATATTAACATATACTTCACATGATAGCGTTCCATTATTGAACTAGCAAGACATATATATATATATATATATAGAGAGAGAGAGAGAGAGAATTTAATTTTGATGCAGTACTGTGAGTGAAAACAATATCCATACTGTATCAAAATTAAATTCTTAAACGTAATTAATTACCTTATAAGTGGGAAGAAGAGCTAGGTATGAGATAAAAGCAACTTTTCACTGATCTTCCACACTTGGAACGCTACTTCAAAAGAACGATCTAGTGTTCAATGTTGCTGTCTCCTGGGGATGAAGGCCTAACCTAAGTTCAAGGTCTAAATCAGCTGTCTTCTCTTCAATTCGCTGCCCCAAAACAAAAGAAGGAAGATGATGAGGAATTTCTGCTGAACCAATGAACATGGCCCTTTCTGATGCATAATCATGATCACTTTTGTGAGGGAAATTGAATGGCATTTTTCGATTTCTAGCATGCTTCTGATCTTCTCCAGAACCCAACCGAAAGAAAATTTTCTCTTCCAAATCAGAAGGGTCATTTCTGTGATCACTTGAGGTCTTGATTGAGATGTCCAACGAAAGCAAGCTTTCTTCAGAAGATTGCTTGAGCTTTGCCCTATCTCTTCTGTGGATATTCATGTGGCCACCTAGGGCTTGTGCATTAGAGAATCCTCTCTTGCAGAAGGAACAAGAAAAAGATTTCACTTGTCCAGGGCCACCTTGATCATCTGAGCTCCACCTTATCTCAGATTTCTTATAGATTGGGGTGTTGAACTCCATCTTATTTTGGCAAGTGAAGGGGAAATAGCAAGAAGACATAAACTCCACCAAGGAAAACAGAAGTGGTATGAAACTATAGTCAACAGAATGGCTCAGACAAAATTTATAATTTGGAAAACTGCAGAAACTATGCATTTTTTTGCCTTTTTTTATTATGTCAGCTGAGTAATATAGTTAACTTAGTATAAGTTAGAATGTATGGTATTAAAAATGGTAAGAAAAGCTTGAAGCTAATTGAATAAAATATTAATTTGCAGCATCTTTATTACTCGTTCAATTATTCTACCAGACATTTCCTTTTACACTACCTTGAGAGGATAAAAAGATTTTATGTGATTTTCACTTTGTGCTCTTAGGCTCGGTGAAAAGCTAAAAAAATGTTTTGCCTTAAGGTAAAAGTTAATTCAAGTATTAAGCTTATTATTATGTTAGATGTGTGGCAGAAAATACAATATCGATTGTCTTCGAAGAATTAGTTAGCCGTTTATCACAATAGCAGCTGTCATTTGCAATATTTCTTCTTATTTAACGATTTATTTGAGAAATGAAAAATTAAATAAACATTTTGGTCCACTTGCAATGGTATTTTAAACTCTTCATTAGCAAAAAGGGGATAAACACCTATTAATTATATAAGTTCTGAAATAGAAAAAGGTATTTTGTTTAGAAATTAGCATGAATAATTTTCCCAACGATTTAATGAAACTTATCCTTTTTTTGTAATATATAAATTATGTGGTTTGTTGGCGTGATGTTAGAGTCTCTTTAATCAAATAGTTTAAATAATTATGTGATCTTCTTAACTTTGGTTTTAAATGTTACTAAAATGACAACCTGATACATATGAGTCTATCCTTGCTTTATGTAAAATCTAAACACAATGATATGATGATAGATATGGCATTTTAGATTATATATATATATAATATTCAGAAGTTATTCTTTCTATTAAATAATTTATTTTAAAATCCCCTTTCAGAAAACTTTCAATATTTATTTTTAAATTAGACTTTTTTTCTCGTTGATTAGTATTTCATTTCTTCAATTTCATTTTCATGTTCTTAACTAACAAAAGAAATTATCTTTTCCAAAACTCAAACATCCAATTCTTCTTGCGTCTCACTTAACATTTTTTCTTTCAATAATAAGGAGAAATCATGAAATAGACCAAATTATTATATGACTAAAATGATCACTGATAAAAGTATCAACCGATATAATAACTAACCTGTCTTTTTTACTATTTCCATACTTATTGATGCACGGTATTCATAAAATATAGTGTTAGCTAAATTCAATGGTTTACAAACTAAGTTTAATAATTGAAACCGATAACTATTATTGCTAAGATAGATAATCGTTTTTCTACGGTGATTAATTAATTAGTTGATGATTATAATTGTTACTAAATTGATCACTAATTTTTAATTAATTTTATAAAAATAATATATTTAATAAATATTATATATATACAATAAAATTCATCAATATAACCTTAATTAATATATAAATATGTACGTGAAAAGTACAAAACAATATTATTGATAAAGTTAAAAATCTGTAGTGCATTCCAATGGAAATGCCAAAAAAACATAAACGTTGAGATATATCTTTATTTCTCACCAAAATAAGCAGTATAATTTCAATATTTATAATTATTAGAATATTTTTATTTCTGAATATAAATTTAAAGAGAACTGAATAAATAAATTTGAAGAGATTCTATAATAAAGTTTTTATATTTCTTTCAAGGGATTTGTTGATACTGAAAGTGAATCGATTTAGGAATGAACTTTATAAAATTTTATGAAAGATTTAATGGATATAATAAAATAAAATAAATATTGTATTAAATTAAAATGTACAATTACTTTTTTTACTTTTATAATAATAATAACTATTATTAATTATTATTATTATTTAATAATAATAATATTTTATATATATATATATATATATATATATATATATATATATATATAAACCCTAACTAGAATCGATTCTCCCACTTTCCCTTATATATAAATTCAATTGCAGGAATCGATTCTATGATATTTTAAATTGGAGTGAAACCGATTTCATCATCTTCTGTCTATCCAAAACATATGCTCCTCATGCACAATGCTAAAGCTAAAGGAAATTAGTTGAAGTGAATGCAGTCTTAACTTATCCTATCAAATGTTTCCTATTAAGGTTTACTACTAAGGTGTTCCAATCAATATAAAAATATACGTATGTATAAATTTATGCAAGAAAGATATATTGAAACAATAGATGAAATATACACCAGACAGAGAAGACTCGATAACTATACTATACCAATTATCCATCGAGAGAAGTAAAGGTGCCATACCTGACAGGAGAGCTTCTGATCTTCCCTAGCACGGTGATGCGGAAGGATGGAAGGGTAAAAGATATGCACACAATGAAAAATGAATTACAGAGAAGGAGAGAGTAACAAAGTGCAAGAGAACTATCCAGAGAAACAAAAACTGTTATTCATGTGATGTGTATTCAGTTAGTACAAAAGAAAGAAATAAAAAGAGAAAAAGGAAAAAGAGTTGGGCCGTGAGCCAGAAGGCCCACCCAAGATACTTAAAAACGGCAGGGGCAAGAGGTTTAGTGAAGAGGTCGGCAGCTTGTTCAGTGGTTGATATTGGGAGCAGCTTGAGGAGGCCAGTGTTGAGTTTGTCCCGAACAATGTGACAGTCGATTTCAATATGTTTGGTACGTTCATGGAAGACTTGATTAGAAGCAATCTGGATAGCTGAGCGATTGTCACAATAGACTATGGCAGGTTGAGTGGTGACAATGTGAAGATTGTGGAGAATATAGGTCAACCATTGTAGTTCACAAGTGACAGCAGCTAAAGCCCGGTATTCAGCTTCGGAAGAGCTTCTGGAAACAGTTTGCTGCTTTTTTGATTTCCATGAAATGATAGAATTGCCATAATAAATGGAGTAACCAGTGACAGATTTTCTGGATTTGGGACAGGTGACCCAGTCTGAATCACTGTAGGCTTTAAGTTGAGAGTTGTTGTTGCTTTGGAGGAAGATGCCATGGCCAGGGCTTCCTTTGAGGTATCGGAGAATGCGGTGAGCCGCTTGTTGATGTAAGGTGGTAGGAGAAGAAACAAATTGGCTAAGGTTATTGACAGAGAAGGTGATGTCGGGTCTAGTAGTGGTGAGGTAGATGAGGCGACCAATCAGTCGTCGGTAGGAGGAGGCATCTGCATCATTAAAGAGATCGCCTTGACTAGTAAGACGTGAAGAATGGGCCATAGGAGTAGGCATAGGGGCACAGTTGATCATTCCAGCTTCTGTGAGAAGATCGAGAGTGTACTTGCGTTGACAAAGGTGGATTCCAGAATTGTTTCTAGCGACTTCTATCCCGAGAAAATAGGTGAGATCACCCAAGTTTTTTATGTGAAAAAGGCTATCTAGAGAAGCAGTGATTTGTTGTATCTCGGTGGCGTTGTTTCCCGCAAGGACAATGTCGTCAACATAGATAAGAATGGCAGTGGTGTAGCAAGTATCATGTTTCAAGAAAAGGGAATGATCAGCATTAGATCTAGTGTATTGGTTAGTAGAAGAAAAGTGGAAAGTTTATCATACCATTGTCGTCCAGCTTGTTTGAGCCCATATAGAGATCGTTGAAGTTTACATACCTGATTGGGGTTGTGATGGTTGAATCCAGGAGGAATTTGCATATAAACTTCTTCTTGTAGGTCACCATGAAGAAAAGCATTGTTGACATCAAGTTGTTTTAGAATCCAGTGATGCGAGGCAGCAATGGCGAGAAGAATACGTAAGGTAGTTAATTTTGCAACAGGAGCAAAGGTTTCGAGGTAGTCTAAGCCTTCAAGTTGGGTGTATCCCTTAGCAACAAGGCGGGCTTTAAAACGATCAATAGATCCATCAGACTTATGTTTGACTTTGTATATCCAACGGCATCCTATAGCAGTTTTGCCAGGGGAAAGGTCAGTGATGATCCAGGTGTTGTTGTTGGTTAAGGCGTGGAGTTCATCTTGCATAGCTTGCGTCCACTGTAGTATTTTAGATGCTTCCTTGTATGTGCGAGGTTCAGTGGTAGACGAAATAGAGAGGATGGTGTGCCTAAAATCAGAAGATAACCTGTCATAAGAAAGAAAATTAGTAATAGGATATTTACTAATGTGATGTGCGTGAAAGTCTGAAAGATATGCAGGAGGACGTTTGGGTCTAGTAGAACGCCTAACAGTGCCAATATGCTCATCGATATTGGAGTCACTATCAATGTGAGTCCCGGTTAGAGGAGTATTAGCAGTGTTGGGAAGACGAGTGGTGTCGTTGGTACTGGTGACAATATCACTAGCAACGTTAGTTTCAGTAACAACAGGCACATAAGCATTATGATCAGGAAAAGTAATATCATCATAATTATGACTATAATTGTGAGGAATAGGCAAAGAAAGAGAGTTAGAACCAGATTTATTAATAGAAGTATAAGGAAAACAATTTTCATGGAACAATACATTGCGGGACATATCAATCTTATGGTTTTGTAAGTTAAGAAACCGATAACCTTTGGTGTGTTGTGGGAAGCCGAGGAAAATGCCAGGGACAGCCCTTGCATCAAATTTCTTCCTGTGAGCAGTTAAAGTGCTAATGTAGCATAAACAACCAAAAACACGCAGAATAGAAATATCATAGAGATTTCCAAATAATTTTTCATGGGGAGGAGCATCATCAAGTAAGGGAGTAGCCATGCAATTAATCAATAAGGTAGCATGTTCAGCAGCAAAACACCAAAAAATAGTGGGCAAATTAGCTTGAAACAAGAGAGAGCGAGTAACATTTAATAAATGTTGGTGTTTACGTTCAACTATGCCATTTTGTTGAGGGGTTTCATTACAAGTTGTTTGATGGTTGATACCTTTAATGGAGAAAAATTCGTGCATAGCAAACTCAATACCATTATCGGTACGTATGGTTTTGATAGTAGTAGAAAACTGGTTTTCTATGTTTGTAATGAAGTCAATGATTATTTTCCTAACAGCAAATTTATCAGTCATAGGTATTAACCAGGTGTAACAAGAAAAGTCATCAACAATAGTGAGAAAGTACTTGAAACCACGCATAGAAAGAATGCTGCAGGGACCCCATATATCAATGTGAATGAGATCAAAGATTTTTAAACTTTTAGAAGTACTGTTAGGAAAAGGTAACTTTCTTTGTTTAGCACGATGACAGGCATCACATATGTATGTAGAATTGTGAACAATGAATGGATATTTAAGTTTCAAAGAATTTAGTCTAATATCTGAAGGATGTCCTAGTCTAAGATGCCATAGACCAGTTTTATTTACAACAGTATTTGCAATCTGAGTAGCAGAGGAAAGTATGTTGAGAGAACAGTCTAAAATGTACAAGCCACCGATGAGTTTAGCTATAAAAGTCTTCTTTCTGGTTTGGGTGTCCTGTATAGTACAACCATGAGAGGAAAAGGTTAATTCATAATTTTTAAAAGAAACCAACTGAGATATAGAGACGAGATTAAAAGAAAATTGTGGAACATAAAGGACATTCTGAAGGTGAATATTGTTGTTAAGAACAACGGTTCCAGAATACTCAGAACAGACAATTTCACCATTAGGTAAAACAATCGAAATTGGTGTGATTCTTTTATATGATGAAAAATTTTGAAGATAAATACTGATGTGGTCTGTTGCTCCAGAGTCAAGAATCCAATTGAGCTTAATATGTTTAGGAGTAAAAGTAGGATTGATATTACCTAGAAAAGATTGGTTGATCGAGGCAGAGCCAATGTGATGAATTTGAGCAGTAAAAGCATCATTTAAATTGTGGTTTTTGAAGAGCTCTGCCAGGATTTGAAATTGTTGAGATGTGAGGCGTATGTCATCAGCAGTGCCAAGATTATTACTTTTGATATTCGCACTGTCTTCTTGAGCAGACGTATGGTGAATCTGGACTTGCTTGTTATGAAGCTTATGTCCTGGGGGATAGTCGTGCTTCTTATAGCAAACCTCAATAGTATGGCCACTTCTGTTGCAATGAATGCAATGCTTTCTGCCATTCGGTGCGCTTTTGAATCCTCTGTCCTGATTTGGGAACCCATTCTTGCGATAGCAGACAGTTTCAATATGCCCATGCTTTCCACAATAGTTACAGACGATGGAAGAGGTGGAAGCGGCGCAAGCGGTGGCAGTTTCCTGAGTCTTGACAGCAGCAATTAAATTTCCACTAGATAATTGTCTTTCTTGTTGTGCCACCAAAGAAAACACTTTAGTAATGTCTGGAATAGGATCCAGAAGAAGCACGTGTGAGGTGACATTGCCGAATTGATCATTCAGACCTCGTAAAAATTGCATAACCTTGTCTTCTTGCCTCCTTTGTTTCACAACAGTTAAGACTTGACAATCGCATTTGGGTTCACATGTGCAAAGGGGTTCAGGTCGGAAATTCTCAATCTCATCCCAAAGAACGCGAAGTTTAGTGAAATATTCTGAAACAGTAAGATCACCTTGATGAAGGGTAGCAACCTCAAGTTGAAGGCTAGAGATCCGAGAGAGACTTCCTTGGGAAAATCTATTCTTAAGATCGTTCCAGATCTCTGCGGCTTTACTCATCCAAATAATGCTTTGTCTGATGGAGACGAAAACTGAGTGAACGATCCAAGACACGACCATATTATTTCCGCGAATCCAAGCAGCATACTCCGACTTGTCTTCGTTAGGTGGGCGAACATTACCAAGAACGAACTCGATCATGTTCTTGGCACTAAGTGCCGTTAACATGGAGCGACTCCAAAAATGGTAATTGTTATCATCAAGAATCGGTGAAACAAGAGCTGTCGCTGGGTTTTCGCCGGGATGGAGATACAGGTAACTGTTGATGAAGCTGTCTTCCGCCATGACTGAAGGAAGAAAAGAAGAGGTACAAGAAAGGGGAACAGAGTAACGCAGCAGAGCTCTTCAAAAGAAGAGCTCTGATACCATATTGAAACAGTAGATGAAATATACACCAGACAAAGAAGACTCGATAACTATACTATACCAATTATCCATCGAGAGAAGTAAAGGTGCCATACCTGACAGGAGAGCTTCTGCAGATCTTCCCTAGCACGGTGATGTGGAAGGATGGAAGGGTAAAAGATATGCACACAATGAAAAATGAATTACAGAGAAGGAGAGAGTAACAAAGTGCAAGAGAACTATCCAGAGAAACAAAAACTGTTATTAATGTGATGTGTATTTAGTTAGTACAAAAGAAAGAAATAAAAAAAGAAAAAGGAAAAAGAGTTGGGCCGTGAGCCAGAAGGCTCACCCAACAGTATACATTATCGAGATATTATAACGTATATTATTAATAATATAAATAAATAATAGTAACCAATCTCAACCAAAATCATACTCCTACATCTATAGTGGAGCATCACAGCACTGTAGTAATCAATCACCTTATTACACAAATACTTTGGATTTTTTTACCAGCAAAAATACTTTGAAAAATATTTGAACTCAACCACTAAAGCACGTGAAAGAATGTTTAGCCAGTGGGTCTGGTGCAATGTACTTGCTACGTGAAGGCCATTAAAAAGAAAAACCATTGACTGAACAAGTTTTTGGAAGTTGGTATATGTTTAGTCGTCCATCAACCCTTTCCGATCAAAGTCTGCCACACACACACACGAGTACATCCACGCCCATGTCCATACGCATCCACACACTTTCATATGCATCCACTTACACAATCACACAAGCACATATCCTCAAACACCTTCACACGATCATACCCATATATACGTGCACACACACATATAACAATAATAATAATATTAATAATAATATCTATATTTATATGTAAAGAATATTTTTTTATATGTATATATTTTTTTAATAATAATAATAATAAAAAAGGGACCTATACAAAGATAGAAGCAAAACTAAATCATTATTTATAAAACTTTGTAAGAGATAAATAAATTTGTAAAAACGTTATGGTTGAAGTCAGAGGTAAGCAATAAACAATCAAGTGTAATACATAACCAAAAAAATTGAACTGTTTACAGTTACAAATTTAACTGTACTACTTTATAGTTCAATTAGTTTATTTAACTATTTATTAACTTAAACTAATTCATTTATATTTTTTCCTTGAAGACTATAAAATTTGCATTTAAGTTTATTATAAACTCAATAAAACTTTCTTGTAAACTTAAATGTTTCTTTTATCTTCATTTTGACTATTCTATTCTTCATCTCAACATAATGTACAATAACTCTTTTCTAATATACTTGTTTTTTTCATGAATAGTCGAATTATTTTTTCTTCACGGCCAACTTCACTTTCATTATGGTCGACTTGTTTTCTTTGGCATTAAGTAGGTTTTTATCAATAGGTCAATCTCCTTTTGAGAGATTGAACCATATACACTTATTATTATGCTCAATCACATCGGTATGTATGCTCCTTAAGCTTGGACCAATTTTTGACCTTCTTATCATCAACAACACTACCTCTTTCTCTTCAACATCCTCTTTGGATAGTTGAATGTTTATTCTTTCCGTTCTAAATTTTTTTAGCAAAATGTTTGCCCTTACAATAGTTGTAACTCATATTCAAGTTATAATGCTTTGCATAGTGACATACTTGCTACACTTAAAGTAGTTAATATTTGAGTTGCTATGATTGATCTATTCTCTACTGACCTTATCCTTGTCTGAGCTAATTTTGTTAGTCAGTTTGTTTTTTGTCTTCTTCCTATCCTCCATGACCTCTACCACTATGACCATGTCCTCTACGTTCTTGACCTCTTCCTTTGCATCAAGTGTTCAGGGTATAGCCAGAACACCTTATGTTGCTTTTGTTTAAGGTGTTTTTTTTAAGGGATCTCATTTTCTTCTTCTTTTGGTGTTCGTGCACCATAAAAGACCCAACAAACTCTTTAACTGAGAGCGTTAACATATTCTTGAACTCCTCAATCACATTTACAAATTATCAAAGTCATTGATTAACTATCTTAAGATTTTGTCGACAACTCGAGTAGCGGGAAATGTTTCTCTAATAAGTTGGTTTCCACTCAAGTTATGTACTTGGACACTCCTCCGGTCCCCTTCATCATTATGCACTTCAACCCGTTGTTAAGTGTTTGAAGCCAGACCTGCATCACTTTTATCTCCCTTGTACACTTTCTCCATAATGTCCTACGCTTATTTTGAAGTTGTACTCATCAACAAGTCAATACAATATGTATAAGGCCGCCTTGTGCTTCATGTGCATTACTTTCAACGCATTATTTTAGGCATTGGTAAAACCAACAATGCTTTTTGGTTTTACAAAATCATCATCAACCACCTCCCAATTATCTTAGACACTAAAAAGAGCCTCCATGTACTGACTTCAAATGTAATAGTTGACAACTTTTGTCAACCAAGGCAGAGACCCTCTTCTCTGCTCAAACATTTCTCGAACGAAGTTTGACGACCATCACATGTAATCTTTATTTCATTAGATACAAATGCATGTTAATTAACTACTTTAGGTATGATTTTCGTTTTGTTTTCACCAATTATTTTTGTGTTCTTGTCCTTCATAGGCACATTCTACTTTCTCTCTCACTGGTGGCAATACTTTATTCCGATGAACCCACCTTTTGAAGGTTAGTTTTCGTTTTGAAAAACTTATTTGTTGAACTTGTTTGTTGTTTGATTGAACTTGTTTGTTGTTTGTTATTGTTATTTGTTGTTGATTCTATATTACCATTCATAGTTCTCTGCTTTTCAGGTCTCGTAGAGTTGTAAACAATGATTACGATTAATTAAAAAAATAAAAAAATTGATTAACGTCGTATATTGACAAAATTCGACGTTAAGTTAACGTCGAATTTTTTAAATTCAACGTCAATTTAACGTCTCCCAATATGACGTCGTTCTCGAATTCGCCGTGAAAGACAAAAAATATTCGACGTTGTACGCTGTTTTTGTACTAGTGTAAGGAGATATGATTCCATTTTATTTTCATTATAAAATAACTCAAGCTTTAGCCCTTGTTCACTTGAATGGATTTGGGAGAAAGTAATTGAATGAATTTGAAGGTAAATTTTTTGTTGTTTATTTAAGTGGATTTTGGAGGTAAGTGAGAGTAGATTTGGAAGTAAAGTATGTTAGAATTAGTATAAAATTTCTGTTTTGTGATGTGTATATGTTATACAAATGTATATGGGTTGGAGTATCAGAATACTCTATTATAAAAATTCCTTTACCGATTAAAAAATAAATAAAAATCTATCCTTAGAAAGGAAAACCTTAAAAATAGTAAATGTAGTGATGAGGTTGTGGCGGAGACTCTCCCATTTCTTAGAAGCATAGGAATGACGTGGAATTGGGGATATAAAATTGTCACGATTAGGTTGAACGTTTTAAACTAACGAATATCAGCGTAACTTTAGTAGAAGGAAATAGGATTTCATTTTATTGTCATTATAAAATATCTCAAGCTGCACTTAGAATATGAGGGGAGAGTTATGCATATTTTCAATTTTGTGATGTGATATATGATATACAAATGTATACGGGCCGGGTTGCAGTATGTGAATACTCTATTTAGGGTGTTGCTCCCTCTACCACCACATCTTTCTCCCTCCACCTCCTCTTTACTATTTTACCCTTAAGTAAAATTTTATTTTTAGGGTTATTTTTTAATTTTATCCATTCATAACTTATTCCACTAATAACCTATTTTAGTTTTCCGCATGAGTAAAATATTTTTCTTTTATTTTAACATTATTTTTCTTCATCTCTTTCTTTTGTCGCGGTGAGATACTACAAGTTGTAAAGGTTGGTGGTGGTGGAAAGAATTATCGAGCAGTCTCTCTTTCGTGGTGCAGTGCGTGTGTTGCTTCCTTAAGGTACGTATTCGAATAAACCTTCAAATAAAACCCTAAAATAAAAAACGTAACCTTTAAAAGGAGGTGACATCACGGATGTCAAAATCCTTCAACGGATGTCAACATCCGTTTAAGGAAAAAACGGATGCCGACATGATCCGTTTTTTTCTTAAACGGATGTTGACATCTGTTCTTTCCATAAACGGATGTTGACATCCGTTCTTTCCATAAACGGATTTTGACATCAGTTCTTTTCTTAAACGGACTCCGAGTTACGTTTTTAATTTTAGGATTTGTTTTATTAGTTTATTTTTTATTTTGGAAATATTTTAATAATTTAATTTAAATGTTTTGATTTATTATTTTTTAATATATTCTTAATTTATTTTAATAATGTAAGGAAAATGAAGAAGAAAGAAACGGATGAGGAGAACTGAAACGAAGAAGACAAATGGAGTTGTAAAGTAAAATAGAAGACAAATTGTTAAACAGAATTGAGAGATGGAAAGATTGGGTGTAGGGAGTAAAGTAGGAGAACTAGGTTTGGAATAAATTAAAATAATAAAAATAAAAAATTTTAATTTGAGGATATAATTGAAATTAAAAAAAATTGGGGAGGTGGAGGGAGAAAAATGTGGTGATGGAGAGAGCAACACCCCTCTATTTATAAAAATTCCTTCATAGAAATGAGGGGGAATTGAGGATGGTATTAGTCATCAAATATGTGATATTATTATCACATTAGAAAAACTTGATTAAATATACTATTAAATGCGGTATATAAATAATCCTGTACAAGAAAAAAACTAAAAGCAATTATGATAAAATCAGTTACTAAAAAGAAAAATTTGAAAGATTACTTTAAAAGTCAGTATATAATTTTGACATCATAAGAGAAAATATCAAAAATTAACATCTAATACTATCTTAGTAATTAAATATGTGTGATATTGTTATTAAATTGATTAAATGTACTACAAGCAAAATATATAAATAATCCTGTAGAAAAGAAAAAAAAGAACGTAACAAAAATATGTAATTGTTACAATCAAATTCAATTTCCAGACAATTTATGTTAATAATATATTAATATCAATTTCAGTTTTCAGATGTTAATATGCTATTAATAAGATTGCCACTGCAAAACCATCACGAAGACAATGCAGAGACCTACCTATAAGCTGATTGTGTAATGTGCAGTAAGTTTAAGACTACTAAGCCAACTAGTGTAATATTAATTGTATATGTATTAAGAGTAGATTATGCTGAATGGGGAGAAGTTAAAGATGAATTTCGAGTCTTTGTGAAGGTTGAACCCAAATACTTTTTTAACATTATTTTTTTACAAATAAAATAAATGCGAGTAAACTTTATTTTTCTTATAATTTTAATTACTTACAGTTAGTTGTTGTATACTATAAATTCTTTAAATTAAGTCTCTCACATCAAAATTTCAATTCAATTAAGATGTGTTAGATATTTTACATATAATTTATTTGTATAATTTAGAAAAACAAAATATGTAAATATTTAAATATAAGTGGAAAACTAAATGTATAAAATATAAATTTTACTTTAAATATTTCTATGTAAATATTGTATATGTTTATTTCATGAATCTACGTATATCAATTGTACATAAGGACTTTACTTTGTTAATTGTAAAATGGACTTTTTGGATTAGACTCACCATGAATAAAGTATTTGCAAGTGAGCTCGTGAGAGAAGAAACTGCTTCCTTGCAATTATATTCTAAATGAATTACTCAAAAAAGAAAGAAGTGGTGACTCATAAAAAATAAATTAATTAAGTATGAATAAGAAATCCCAGACAAAATACCACCTAATCCTCTGAAATTTCTATTTCAAAATTCGGATATCCCTAAGCAATAATTTCTAATTAACGAATTAAATTCTTGTTAAACATAGAATTCCCAGACCAGTTCATAAACAACTAATATTCTCTTGTCATTCTATAGTTCTATTCTTCATCGCTAATTAAGTTGAAAAGCGACATTTATGCACATGTGCACTCTGCAATATGCTACCCCAATTTTCATTTTCAGATCTCTCTCTTTTGTATTTTATAAGGAAAAATTAAATTATTGAATTTATTAAGTTGAAAAATAATGTCACCAAGTCAGAAGTCTCTTCTTAAAAAAATACGCCAAAAAGTCTTATTTTAATACACAGTTATTACTGACATTAAAAGAATACCAAATATAAGACCTTAAAAAAATACAAAATATTAGACTTCGTTTTCAAGACCCAAAATATATTACTTTTAATCTAGACCTACTTGTAGAACATATATTAATTTTTAGAACTAAAAAAAGGATGAATTATCTTTGTCCAAACAATGATTAATTGAAATTCATGCAAATTACTTGTTATGTTTTATATGAAAATCATTTGAGTTGTTGATCATAATAATATATTTGTATTCTGAATGAATTTTTTATTGTTAAGAATCTAAATATTACTTTTGGTGGTATGTCATAAATTATGATTTTTTGGTTGATATGTCTTTTTTAAAAGGATTTTACTTTCATTAATCGTTTTCAAAGTTTCCAATAACAGCTACATTCTTCATATAGTAATTATGAGACAATTTTTAATTTTGTGATGTCTAAAAAGATTATTTTGTAGGTTAATTTAAATTAGTTCTAGATGAACTAATATTTTTAATGAAAAAAATATTTTAATACGGAAGATAATGGTAAATCAACTTAAACTATAAGAAAACCTTATACGAATAGTTTAAAAGTAAGTTAATACTAAATTCTCCAAAATAAAAACTTATAAAAGATAAGTTTTAAAAATATATGAAGTTCAAACTCATTAATAATAAGTGTTTTTTATTTATGTGCGAGATGTAACTTTATTATAAATTTAGTGTAGTCTTTATATTTTTCTTTTTTAATAAAATCGTCATACAAATAATAATAATGTCTAATATCAACCTATCTAAAATATACATGAGTCTATTTAGAATATGCATAGAAAAGAAAAAGAAAAAATATAGCTAGAGATATGTGTATGCATATACATTTGCTGAGGGATACAGATTAGAAAAGAATAGGTTGCGTAGGCTATTCTAAAATGTCTTTTGTACAAAGTAAACTTCTGCAATTTTCTTATTTTTTTTAAGAAGATATTATAGTATGGGAGATATTACAAATATAATTTTTTAAGAAGAAAAAAAAATAAGACAAATGAATTTTCCTAATTCATATAAAAAATGTAAAAAGGAAATAAAATAAAAGTAAATTAATACATTATGTACCTCCTCTTACAAAACCCAACAATAGGAAGCCTATAAAAATAAGTGGGTTTTAATGGACTATTATAGGTAAAAATAAAAGATACGATTCTAGTTCCATCAAATTCTGATTGAAGGAATCCATCAGGAAAAATAAAAGAGTATTATTTCAGCTCCCAACCTAGCTGCATCGATTATGCAGAAGATTTGAGTGGCTATGGTTAATTCGTAGGGAAGTTGGAGTTCAGACATTATAATTGAAAGAGGTTGTCATTGTGTGTACCTAATTCATGCATACAGAAGAAGAAACAAAAATTGCGTTGCAAGGTCCAATGAGTTTTGTTGGGATAATATTCTCCCTGTGAATATAAAAAAGCAAAGCATAATGTCACAATGTCACAGCCTATTCTTTAAACAGATTGATTCTGCAGTAGGTGGCAGATTTTGGAGGGATTTAGGAAAGAGTGAGGAAAAGAAAAAAGGTGAGACAGAATGTTAGCAAATGGATTTATGCGCGAGGGAATAAGGATACCAACCATTGCAACAAATCTGATGAAGATGAGAATAATACAAAGTAAAAGGGAATCAATGTTGGGATGTATCTGACTTTATATGCCTTTGAAACGCTCAAACATGTTTTATATATTGCTAACTTTACTCATATGTCAGTGAGGTACTGAATAGGAAAACGAGCTCACAATATTCCATGCAGTTCTTAGTAGGATCCTTCACCCTCAAACCCCACATGCATGCACTGATCTCAATACTCCAACTATAACATTTACACACACTATCAAAAATTCTTTTATGCTCCGTTGAAACCTATCCACCACCTTAGGATGGAAGTAGGGAACCCACATAATCAGTAGAGGAAGCATGCATCAATGGTAAATATATATGTACAGTGCATGCATGGAAAGCTTCTTCAGCAACTTACAAGAAAATTCACATAAAAAACTATGAATCTGTTGTATTTTCAAACAAATATTGACATAGAAACCTGGAAATTGAAACTATAATTTTGAGTACAGTTTTCACAAGCAAATAATGAGCTATTCTCATTAACTCATTGGGAGAAACCTCCTTGCAAGTTCTGCCAATTATAAATGTATATAGAACTAATCTTTGCGGCCTGATTTGTGGCACAAGACAGATTTTCTATATGGCATAAAAACAAAGAAACGAAATTAAACTACAGGGTGCAACCTAACCTAAGCTGATTATCTGTTACAAAATGTCTCATATTACTCCATACAATGCTTTAAAATAGGTTGTTCAATCACATGAGTCTTATATATATATATATATATATATATATATATATATATATATATATATATATATATATATATGCATTCTTTAATGAGCTAGCTTAGTTGAGATTGCCATATTGTTATTATCACACATCCAATGAAACATGAAAATCTTCCTTACATTGTATCATAAGAAATAAACAAGGAACAAGGGGGAAATCAGAAAATAGTAAAATTATATTTATTAACAATATCCGTGCTTCAAATGTTTTACTATACCTCGGACCTATGACCAAGCCTTAGCTCCAGATCTAGCTCTTCTATAGAGCTAGGGCTAAAATCAAACGTCTCTGACTGCACATGATCCTTATCAATTGAACATGATTTGGGGAAGAATGGAATGGATGAAGTGTCTGATTTTCTCTTCTTGAAAATTGTATCTGTCTCTTTATTCTCAGACTGCACAACTGGGTGAGCTCGACTCATAAACAAGTTCATGCTCACACCCACCTCAGTTTTACCCTTATCACCCTCACTCCTACACCCAGAATCAAATCCCTGCAATTTTTTCTCAACACTAGCTTCAAGATCGAGCCTACTCGAACAAAATCTGAAGTCATCAGTTAAATTTGGCCAGGATTTGGAAGAAAGAGAAGGGGAAGACTCATGACATCCTTTGAAAATTGAAGAACTATTGTATTGTGGAATCTGGGGTTTCTCTCTGCATCTTTTGTTAACTGGTGTGCCTAAAACTTTGGAAGGTGAAGCAACAACATGAGAATAAGGATCAGAATTAGGGTTAGTGTTATGAGCCAATCCACTGATAGAAGGTGGGTATAAGTAACCCAACGAAGTGAAAGAAATTTGAACCGAATTCTGGGCTTGAGTTTTCTCAAGATCATAATTGAGAATTTCATTCTGAGGGCTATGTGGCTGCTTTAGTCTTGCTCTATCTCTTCTATGAACATTCATATGACCTCCTAAAGCTTGTGCTGACCTAAATTCCCTTGTACAAAAGGTACAAGAATATGATCGTGGTGGCCACGCACAACCAGACCAGGCAGCATCTTTTGCAAAGGCTTGCTCTTCCCATGAGTGGTCATCATAGGAAGGGTAATCAGTAGAAGAACCATGAAGACTAGGGCTCAAAGAGTACTTTCTCTTACTCCTGATCAAACATTGACTCTCCTCCATTGTGAGAGTTTGTTCACCTTGATTCAGGAAAAGAAAAAGTGAAGGGAATTTTGAGATTGTATATATGGGAATTGAAAGCTACATGAGTCTACACTGTTGGAGGAGCCTGAGATAGATGAGGAGAGAGAGAGAGAGTTTTTGGAAGGTGAAGTAGTTGGTACTCTACCTTCAATGTCTCGGACTATAGCCAATATATTTTTTATTTTATGGTTGGCTTCCAACATTTGTATGAATACTCCAAGTTCCCGTTTTCCTGCATTTTCTGTGAGAGAATGCGATGCAGCTATGACTACAACATTATTCTTGTGGGTCCTTAAATTAGTTGTGTGAGATGGCCACAGAGTATTACATTCTCAAATCGAGAAATCTGACTGAAATATCCTCTTTTGACGCAGCAATGACTAGAAAATTATTCTTGTGCCGTTTGGTTTTCTGATGCTTCTAGTCAAATTATTATTATTATTATTTGATCGGAAAACATAATAAATTATAATTAATTTTATCTTATAAGAGTGGGTCTAAAATGTCCCTCATTTAATTGATGTTTTATTTTAAAGTTTTTTAATATCAAATTTTTAGAAAGAATATTTTAGATTGATTTTCAAATGAATTAGTATAATTATAATTTTTCTATTTAACTTTATTAATTTGTGTGAATTAGTTTTTGTTATTTGAGTCTAGATATTATAAAGAATCGTTCCTGCGGCAAAAGATTGGGTTTCTCTCTAGGTGAGATTTCTCTCTACTTTTTCATTATAATTACTTTTAGTTGATATGAAATCTAATCTGAATTGAATTTATGAAGTTGTAAAAATAATTTGATTACTTATGATGAAGTAACTCTAAATTATTTTTGCATCAAAATCATTAACTAATTACTCTGGTTAAAGATTAAGTTGTGTATGAACACAAAACTGAATACGAAAAAAAAAATCCTCCATCATAACCACATTAGTACATTTAACCCACTGATATTTCTAATTTTGAAGGAAATGATGAAATATCTAACAAGGAGAAGAAGTTCCTACTAATTATCCACGATCCTGAAAACCTCTAACTCACATTGTTAATAGGAAGAACATGTTGAAAGTTAGAAGAGATGGCTATAGCCTTGAAATAAAAACGCTAAAAAAATGTAATACCAATTACAAAGATATTATATTATAGTATAATATATATTGAAAGTCATACATCGACTAAAAAATAAGATCAATTTATAATATATAAATGAGTCTAAATCTTACTTTATAAAATGGTTTGTAAGATTGAATTAGATTTAAAGTCTATTTTTAAACATGGTATTAAAGTCATGAATTAAAGTCTATTCTAACCAAATTTGTTGTTCATTAGATTTATTATTCCATCTATTACGAGATCGTTCATTAATATTTAGTCTTATGTTCTAGATGTATATACCTCAAGATGAGAGGATGCGTCAGAAGTCTCAATTCGACCAAAGATAAAGACAATTTACAATATATAAGTTAGTGCAAAACTTATTTTACAATCCAGTTTGAGAATGTTCAATTAAACTTAAAGTTCGTTTCTTAATAATATACAAAGTACATATAACAATAAAATCATTAAATATAGAAAAATGAAGGGTTCAAAAGGAGCAAAATCATACACACATTTGCAACATAAAATGTAAGTAATGTAATTGATTTGAAAGAAGCCATGTACAACTTATATATGTAAAAAAAAAATAGAGAGGATATGGAGAATTTAATAGAGATGAAGCAAATTTTTTTATTAGTACAGTACTCAGGATAGTCAAATTTGTATACATTTGTATAACATATGTTACGTCACAAAAAATTGAAATATGTAAATTGAACTCTCCTCTTTTATTCTAAGTCTATAAAGTAGACCAATAGCCCTTAAGCACAAGAGTACGATGCCAACAAAATACTTTCACAAAACACACAATCCTTTTATAGTGTTTTTATGATGACAACGAAATCCTATCTTATACTAAGGTTTATGTTGATATTCATGAATAAATGTTCATCCTTTAGTATGAATTTTTGAATTGGTGTTACTTTCCATATATACATACAAACTTGTTCCTTGATTTTTTTAATTAATATTTGAGTATTCATCTAACATTGAATTGGTGCTTGCGTATTGAAATATTTTAATACTTTTCCTATTAGCTATTGTAGTTGGAGGAAAATTTCTAAAGATTACTAGCTAATATTGGTATTAGAGGACAATAGATGAATGGTGCATCTCAATTGTTGCATGATGTAGGTCTCTCTATTTGATAACAACATGATTTTTATATATCATTTAATTTGAGTAATTAATTTTGTATTCTAAACATGTTTCTACGTTAACATCACAATTCAATAAAATGAAGTCACTTGTTATTATATTTTTAAAATAAAACTGTGAAAAGGACTTTCTATTTAAATTTTATTATATTAATATATTTTTTTATATTGTAATGTGAATTTATTAATTATAATTATTTGTTATATGTTAGGTATCTGAAAGTGTTCCTAATATAGGAAATGATCAACATGAAGATTCATGATTAAAGAATATTATTTGATTTTCATTTTGTCTAATTTTATGATTGTGAACAAATATGTTGTAATATTTCCTAGTTTTACCCAAAATTATGTTGTCTTATATTATTTTACCTTCAAGTTGTAAAATATGTACTCTTTCCTTTAATGAATGTTATATTGATGATAATAATATCATTTTAGAATACTTATTATTTTTCAATATTATTATTTTTTTATTGTCTCATGTATTTATGCGCATTAAAAAAAGTGAATTTACATGCGTTAAAAAAAGCAAATGATGAAATTAACAGGGGTTTTATAAGACCAATAGTGACATTTGTTTGCACACACCCTTAACATCCTAGTACATATTGGTTTTATAAGAAAAATATGTTTAAATCCTAATAAGTATATAGATGACATATACCAACAAACATAAATTTATTAAAAAATTATAAATAGATAAACATATTAAAATATTTATTATTAATTTATATTATGTATTTATTATCTCACTTATATCTAATTTAAATATAAGAATATATATATATATATATATATATATATATATATATATATATATATATATATATATAGATAGATCCATAGTTATAGGATGATACATCTCTACATCGAAAACGATTTGGACTAAGACAACACTTGATGCTATAAAGATGAATTTATGTGAATTGAAAATTTCAAATTGGATAATATAATGGTTTTAAACACCCTTATTAAAAAATGATTGATTTTTCGAGTGCCAAAACACACCAAGTTCTTTCATTTAAAAATGATTGATTTGTTATATAATTAACTTTGTGAGAAGAGAAATAATAGAATAATATTCAATCTGTATTCTTCCTGCTCAGTTAAGACGAATATTTGCGTTATTATTCTCTTCTCCAAGTAAGCAATTATAAAAGACGCAAACCTGCTACTGCAGGCATAAATTATATATTTCTTTTGTACGTATTTTCTCTCATTATTCTTATACTTTACCACAGATCTTTCTACATGATTAAAATATTCCCTCTAAATTTGTATGTACTTGTAGTTTATAAATTATAATATCTTGATTACCCTTTTGTTAATCCCCACTCCATTAAAATTAAGGGAAGAATATTTATGAATTGAAATTCACTTTATTAGATGCCACATAATGACAATGGTTGTAGGATTTGAATCTGGATGATTTAGGAATAGTAAGATTTTATTTGAATCGCGTAACGATTTTAGATTATCTGCGGAGTATTTGATGTTGTCTTCTGACTGAGTTTCAAAATTCACATATTAAAAAAATTAATGTTTTAAAACATCAAAGTTAGTATTCATTAACATATTTTGAAAATTTAATTATAAAATTTAAATTCAACTTTTTTTCATTTAAATATAGTGGTCCAAATTTTTTTCTCATTCTTATTCGTTACGGTGAGTGAATACTAGTAAGAACACGTATGCTCTTGTACCTTCAAATATTAATTAAATAATTTTATAAAATAAAAATTATAATATATATATATATATGTGTGTGTGTGTGTGTGTAATATTAAATAATTATTATATATAATTGACATTTCATATTAATTATAATATTTATTGATTTGAGTAAATTTGTTAGTATAGGTGAACCATTTGAGAGAGGTAATGAAAATTTGTGTAGAAAAAAGTTTTTCGAACAGAACAAAATTAAGAATAAAAAAGAAAGAAAGAATATAAGATTTTAGGTATCTAGTAAATTAAGGGTTACATAATTTAATTGAATTTTATATTTTCTCGGATACATTTCAATGTTTAAATAAAACTAGATAGGGGGTGGGGGGAGGCAATGTGTTATTGATGTTATAATGAGATATTTGAATGAATTTGTTTGATAGATAACAAATGAGTCAAAGAATTAAGAAACAATGAAAAATTATGTAACAAAAAACTATTCTTCAAATGAAATTAAACAAAAAATAAATAAATTTTGCAACTTATATAATAAAATAGGGGTGTTTTAATAATTTAAAATGAGATGTATGAGAACAAATATAAGTATGTTCAAATATCTAATCTCGTACCTAATTTAAGACAATATATACCTTTTACTAATATTGGTTTTTAATTGATATAAGAATTTCTCATCCAAATCGAAACGAATTTTAATATTACCTAAAATACAAGTTCGTTGCTTTTTAAGAATGACATTTAATTAAGTTAATGTATATCCAACAATATATATTTTTTTTATTTGAAAGTTCAAGAATCTTTCAGTATCAGTGATCATGCCTGAGAATACGTATATACGAGGTAAATTTTCTGTTTCTGAGTATTTTATGTGCCAAATATTGTATGGGTTTATGGTAGGAAAAATATTAAAAATATTTATTAGTTATAAATAAACAATAACTGTAAGTTTATAATTTTCAATTTAATTTGCTTAATTAATGAAAGATAATTTTAATGATCGTTCACAAGTATCTAAGTACTTAACAATTTCTTTTATCGGCATCTAGGTACTCGACAAGGATCCATCTAAATATTGATTGAAAAAATTAGTAAATTAAACCTCCACGTTGTAATCAGAAAAAGTAAAGTTTATCGATAAAGTATAAATCTTACTTAAGCAAAGGAAATAGAAGCACAGATGTAAAAAAAAAAAATAAAAAATAATTTTTTTTTCTTTTCTTTTGCATTCCGAATCTCATAGCAACTTAAGTTGTGATCAATTCGTTCAGAATATTATTATGTTTGTTTTAAGCCTAACTTAAATATATTTGATTGTAACCGGCCAGTTGGCTGCTATCTAAACTTATCAAGTTTTTCAATGGCTATCTGTTAACCACATACAAACAAGAAATAAAGACAAGAATTTGTTTTTAGATTAGACAGAAATATATATAAATCTATAGTTAAAGAAGAACGCAAAGAAATGTGAAAAAATATAATACAAAAAGCATATGTAACTTATAATTATATTGAAATGAGTATTTTAATTCTCTTAGTCTCAACTTCTAAACTATATAATACTATTGAACATGGAATAAAAATAATTTTCTATAACCATTGGTATGTCTAACGTGTTTGCATTTTCTATAAACTCATCGAACTCTATTGCCTCTTTTGGTTGTCTAACATAAATGAGTGTTTTAAGAACAATGAAGATCAAATAAGACCTGCAATGTTATGTAGTTGGAAAACATATGGGAATTAATAATTATAATACACTCTTCAATACATTTTTTATACTATTGATGTTATTTAGAGTTATTCAAAATTAAAAAACTATAAACCAGTTTGAATATGTAGTAAAACTTGTAAACGCAATTTCCAATATATTTTCATCAATATTAAAAACTATTTTTAAAAGAGCACGTTAGAGATTTTATTGTAATTATTCATCTAAGCAGCTTCTATATATGTTTGTTGTAATTAATTAATTAATTAATTATGAAAATGTGGCTACCGACACTTTTTCTTCAAACTACCCGCCTCCTTTCTAAATGCTAATTATTTTGTAAGAGACGTTCATCAACATTTTATGGCGAAAATAAGAAAAATAAAATAAATAAGAATTAAGTTCCCATGTGTTACAAATTATTAGGAAAACAAATACATATTAAAAAAAATGGTGCATTTTGATAATAAAGATGACGATAACCATCTGATAATAAATTATAACTTTTAAAGGTTATAAATATGTTATTATAAGCGAAATTGATTAAATAAAATTAGAGGTAATGTACTTTACGAAGAGATAAAAGTATCCAAATTAATAGTTTAGATATACATAAGACCATTTGCAAGCCCAAGACTGGAAAGATGAAAGAGAAAATTGCCCTAAGGATTAATGAGACATCAGAGTTTTGGAAGATATTTATGTCAGATGTAACGTGGCTGTGTTCAAGTCTGCTTAGTATGTGTGTTTTTTATTTAACAACTAGTAATATAAACATAAGGTTATCTAAATTCTTTTATATAGAAGTGATATAAAAGGAGAAAATTATCATGTTTTAACATGATACATTGGGCTGAAATATTAGGTTAAAAAAAAGAAATAATTCTTTCATTTCTTTTCAAATAATTAGAATTATAATTTAAAGATAATAATATAATATAACTAGCTTATTATTTCTTTAAACTATATATTAAAAAATGATATTTTAGTGATAACTTATTTCGAGTACAAAGGCTTAAAAATCGATACTAAATTTTTAGTGATCAAAATAGTGACCGAAAATATGTAGTTGTGAAAATTCTACTTACAAACTTATTAACAATTGAATTAAAAGTTGGTCGTTAGATAATTTGGCTTGATTAGATAATTTGGCTTGACTTATCCGATCTCGTTTTTACAATATTTTTTTTCTTAACAATTTTAATTGGGAATTGAACTTGTGACATTGTTTCTTATGCTAATTTTCATATTATAAACTTATTATTTGGTTAAAGTTGAATCAAACATATATTTATAAGTCAAAAGTTATAATTTATAGTTAAAACACAATTCTTTCTATTTATTTAGGAGTGTAACAATCAAAATACTACAATTCAATTAGGTTAAACTCGGTCTAGTCGTGTTGACTAAGGAACCAGAAGTGGTAGTAATACTCGTTGTAATCAAGAGTGGTGATAATACTCGAGATTATAAAGAGGCAGAACTCGTGTAATTTGAAAATGTTAGTGAAACTCCTTAAGAGTTCTTAAGGAAGAACTAGACATAACTCAGGTTGAATGAACTAGTATAAAAAATTGTGACTTGTTATTTTCTTATACAAAATGTTTTCCATTTATTCACTCTATTAAGAATCAACATCTAAGTATTTTTCAAGTCATCTATACACATTATCTTTACAAGATATTAGATGATGCCTTGCGAAAATAATTTTGAAAATCCTTATTCACCCCCTCTAATGTTTTTCCCATGCTTTCAAAATACGCGGAAGAAACTTCAACGAAGTTTGGTTTTGTGTACTAATTCGATGTGACAACATTAAACAACATACTTCCAATTTGTATTCTAGGAATTACAACAGAAGCTAACAAGCCCTAGTTTTATAGAGGCAAGTCTAATTTTACTAATAAAAACTTCAATCCCTTAGATACTTTTATTAAAAGTTTGTATTAAATTCAAATGTTTAAATTGACTAGTTGATTAAACTTTGTTTCTAGAGACAAAATATGTTAGTTGTTCTATCTCAATCAATGTATTATCTCAATAATCAGATACCCATAAATAAACAATCAATAATCATGCAATTAAGAATAATAATAGAGCACAAGAATACTAGAAAAAAGTATATAGATTAACAAAAATCACAACGAGTGAGAATACATTATATCCAACTCCAATGAATGAGAGAGTTAATCACTCCTAGGCATTTTAAGCACTATAAAAGGAATAGATAATAAAAATAATGGTAATGATGAGTGTCTCCAACCTTTAGAATGTATCTTTATTGTCTCTTCCTTTAGATTAGTTTCCTATTTCTTAAAAGATTGTTTTTCTAATCCATGACGCATTCTATTTATAAATTTTCAAAAAATGTGGGTCAAGATGCGAATTAAAGTTGCTGAGCAACTTGGACCTTCTTGCTAGGCAAGTTAAGCTAGTTTGTTGAACGAATGAGTCGAATTAAACTAGATCTAAAATTTCTACTTGAGTGAATTTTACTTAAATATCCTATATATATATATATATATATATATATATATATATATATATTAATCTTCTAAGATTCCATATCTTTGATATATTCTTTACTCTTATGAAATTTTCATTTATCTACCAAATATTTCATAAATAAAATTCAAATACTTATATTTTTCTAAATTATCTAATCAACCTTTAATTATTTGAAAAGATAATAATAAAGCTACTCATAAAAGATGAAAATGACATAATAAAAGAATATGATAATTATGGGTTAACTAAACAAAACAATTTATATTTAACTGAATCCACATATAACAAAAACTAGAAAACCTATATGAAACAACAACCAAGCATAATTAAACACCAAAAATATGATTTTAAATCAATCAAACACATATTGGTTTAACACCATAAATATGATTGCAAAGAACGACCACAATTAAAAGGTAAAGAAACTTACCTAAAAAGTGAAAAATGACAAGACCACCAATGAAGGACACAAACCAAGTTCTCCAACAAATCCCACCAATGATGAGCACGAATGACTCTTAGGGTTGCCAAATTAACATATGGAAAATGTTAATTTTGAGGATTAATGGAGTTTAGGGACAAATGACATGACAGAGAAGGGAATTCAAAGGTGTTACAAATTTATATACTCATTATCGTAGCATGGTGGCTAATCGCAACAGTCTTCAGTGATTAGTGACAATGCTTTTGGTCGTGGTGCTCTCCATAGGCGGTTATCTCCTCGTGGTGGTGTGATAGCTAATGATAACACGATGTTCTTCTGTCGCCACACTCCTATATGTCTCTAGGTATTAGACATTTTTCTCGCTGTTCAAATAACACTACAATTCAATGATGAAAATGTATGTACTACGTATCTATCGACGGCTTAGCAACAAACTTACACAACCTTTATTTTCAATAGATTTATTCATGAATGTGTTATCGACACATATATCCATCAGTAATAAATTATGACAAAAGTATTTGTTAATAAAATCTAGTTTACCAACATAATAAATGTTATTAGTAAAAATCCATTAATAATCAGCCAATTTATTGTAGTAACGGCAAGTATTTCTTTCAAAATTGTTAATCATCTTGCTAAGTCCAAGAAATGGTTGGATTCTTATTTGGTTGGCAACACTTTGGTCTATATGGTTTGAACGGAAATGCTGTGATTTAATGGAGGAATTATGCAATTACCAAATGCTTTTAATATTATCAAGCTTGTACTCATGTAACTAGTTTGACTGTAACTTTGTCACGCCTTCTTGTAACAGCTGATTTAACAAATTTTAACGATGTCCACACACTGTCCTGTTAAGAATTATATAAAAATGTGTGAATATTGAATATTTTGTCAAGAATAATATATAGAAACTTGTTTTCTGCAAGGAACCACCCACACACGTGTGATAGTTACTGAGACTAAACAAGTATTACATTTGCTTATTTTGCACACAATAATTCCTTTACTTACTCCTACTTAGTGTGACATCAATTTATCCACGACTTATACTTAAATACCAAAATTGTATTTTGAAAAGGGATGGTAAGAAAAGACGTCATCATTAGAATACTATATGGTATGTTGAAAAAAGATTTAGTAGATCTAAAATAATAGCAGAGAAAGGACATTCTCCTTTTGGATTTATGTTGTGATTGAGATTGGTGAATAATTTAGAGGATGTGGTCCCTTCTACAACTCACCAATTAATAAAACAAACACGGCAATGACAACAAACTGATATTACTCTTTACTGTTCAACATAGCCAATGGCTTATTGCATTTTATTTGTGAAATCCTTCTGCATTTATAAGAAAATGGGAAGCTGGAGGCAGAAAACTGAGGAGATTCTCTTAGCATAATGAATATTACATGTGAAGTAGTTGTCAGGTTTATTAAACCTGAAAAGTATAACTTAGACAGTTGATGAATTAATTTTGTATTCATGAATTAGAGATATATTAATTAACCATAACTTTTTCATCAATACATATATTTATATATATATATATATATATATATATATATATATATATATATAGTTATGAACTTATTTCTTTTATAATTCTATTAAAATTATTATTTAATCATGACTTATATTCTCTTAATCTCATGATTAAGAGTGATCCACTGACTTTCATGTTTGGTATATCTTTTAGATTTTCTTATTGGAAAATATATATATATATATAAATATTTTGGGCGCTTAAAGAATTTCAACTGATGTATTGAGGACCTAAGTTCTTGAAAAAATTATTAATGAGAATACCATTTAATGCATCTCAAATTCTTAAATCATATGGTTTGTTTAAATGGTAACATGAGAGCAATAATTATCTAATATAATGTTTGTAACATCCCAATATCTCACATTGGATAATTTGTAACATTACATTTACGGTAACATTCCGTAATCTCACAATTAAAAATTCACCGTTGATATACATATTTTAAACTCAGATTTCAACTATAAACTCCTAAATATAACTTGATTTCTTCTAACTTATTCTTCGATCTCTTTCTTCATTGGTATTGTTTCAGATGACATTCCTTCATCTGCTCCCGTATAACGAATTATACGATCATCGCACATACCCAAACAAAAACAAACACAAACAAGTAGGGTGAGCTAACATGCAACCAATTATTTATAAAACATGCATGCAAACCTCATATAATAATTATGTCAGACATACTCATATCATCATACAACAATCACATCATACATACTCATCCATTACTTTGATACACATGGTAATATGACATCACATGACTTGTTACTTTATAACCCGACTCGTCCGGACTAGAATGATTACCGAGCTATGGCGGGTCTTGCACTCGTGGTGGCTTTATGAAACTTGGCACTACCGCCTTATGAAACTTGGCACTACCGCCTTATGAAACTTGGCACTACCGCCTTATGGAACTTGGCACTACCGCCTTATGAAACTTGGCACTACCGCCTTATGAAACTTGGCACTACCACCTTATGGAACTTGGCACTACCGCCTTATGAAACTTGGGCACTACCGCCTGACCACAGTCACGAGGTTAATCCGTTATCACTCACCTTGGATCATATGAAAGCACCCAAGACTAGGACCTCCTGCTACTCCTCACCACATAGTTCAATCCTCTCTACATGAGAAGAAAGACCATTGGAGTTTCAGGATGACCCGCAAAACTGAGCTACCATGCAATCATTCTATACACCCCCAAATCACCACCATGTATCCTCTCCTTGAGGATCATGGAATTACGTTCATGAATCATACTATTACCTTGAAACTTAACCCAAGACATGAATAACCATATACCATCATATTATCACAGTGAATCTAACATATCTCATACATTCACATACTTTCCACATAAATAACATCATTATAGTTCACAATCATGTTCAGATGCATAAATTCAAATGTAATAAAATCCAATCATTTCAGAAATCATACAAACTGAATATATATTCCAACAAAATATATTACACAATAATTTAACAATACATAATCTGTTCAATAGGATTTAAGTTAAAAACTTGTCGAGTAGACTTCTAGGAAAGAGAGGTGCGTCACAATGGACAACTTAAGTACCAAGTCTTTCCTTAGCCAAAGTGTTCCTCAACTAGTTTTTAACAAATTTCTTATTTACAGATTCAAAACAACAGCATACAATATTTACACCGAATTTCAACATAGATAAACATATAGTAAACATTAACAGTATTCACACAGAATTTCAAGATATGAATAGTAATAAAACAATACTAAGTCATAATATAAAAGCATAGAAATACTAAATCATAATATAAGAGCATAGAAAGGTTAGCTCCCCTACCTTTATTCCAAACTTCTCTTGCTCTGAATTTATTTCTCCGAAACCCTTCAGAACCTCTACTAAAAATTTCTCCCTAACTCTTTTTTTTTTATTTCTCAAGCTCTCACTTGATTTCTCTTCTCTTGGTGCAGAATACCCTTCCCTCCCATGGCTATTTATAGTAAAAAAAATTTACTATTCATTAATATTTTAATATTATTTATTATTTTAATATTATTTAAAAAATAATATTTTAATCATTTACTCACCAAATCTGATCCTAATTTCTATCTACTAATTTCTTCCATGCTAAGGAATCTTAATGCTGAAAATTTATTTTTACTATTTACTTTTTACTATTCAATTTAAAAAAATTTACTAAATAAGTTACCAAAATTTTAACCTCTCCTTCTAAAATTACTATAATTTTATATCCAAAATTTACATTTTTCTATCCATTAAAATTATTATTACTAATAAAATACTAAAATTTACTACTATAAATATATATATATATATATATATATATAGATTTTTTTTATGGGTCTTACAATGTTCGTATTGCATTTAAGTCATATCGCTAATACATATTTGAAACTAAAAGAAAGCCCAGTAGTTTTTTGTTTTATCTATGTCATATGAAATATCTCTTCTGTATCAACTCTGTTATGGTTAAATACATTATATTTCTTTTATCAAAATATTTTAAGTGATTGATATCCACATACAAGTATAATTTCAATTATATACGAGATGTGTAAAACCTTTATGTAAAAGACTCATTCTAAAATCGGACTTTGAAGGAGGGTACTTCAGGCCCATTATACGAGAGTTGTAGAAAAGGTCAAACAAGTCATACATAAACTGATGTCGGGAGATAAGAGATGATATGAAAAAGAGAGACACGAATATATTATTTCGAGACAGTTTTCAACATCCCAAACATTCTTGTATCTATTAATTGCATGTAAGTACTGCATGGTTACATAAAGTAACATGTAAGATCTCACTTGGATTTAGAACCATAATCCAAAACATTCATAGTTGTCCGCTCCATCATCCAGTTGCGTTGTCTTCTCTTTTTTCTTTATCCAAGCCGTGGGGAAGGGTGCTTGCAAAAAACACTCTTACTCTCAAGTCAATCTTTGCGTAATAATCTTGTAATCAAGATTGGTCATGAGATTCAAATTTAGTTAAAAGTTACCTATCCTCCTTGTCAGACAAATATTTATAAATTATAATGAGCTTATCGTTAAGTCTGACTCATTAATCACCAATGAATGACAATATTAATTGTCAATAAATGACAATTATTTTCATTAACTCCCCGATAGTTATTACTATTGATTACCTTAACGGCTGATTTTACCGATCGGTTCATTGACCTGAGATGTATCATCGGCCGACCGACTCTTCTGCACCTTTACCGTTCGGTCGGCTATGAGCCCATAGTAACACTTGTATATATTGTTTAATACATTGAAATGGATACAGGATAACATGTTCAAGATAACATGTTCTATGTTCTATGATTGTATAATCACTTACAAACCGAACGATTAACTCTTAACTAAACACTTGAACAAACTATTATAAGTACAAAACAAACTACCATCAAGACAAGATAGTGATGGAATATGACAAATCGATCATTTGTCAAGATAATTAGTTCTAATATTGAACAACTTAAAAATAAAATGTGATTATCACTCATTTGGCCGTAATTACGTTATTGTTAATCAAAGGCTTATTCTGAAATCTATTAATATAAGTTTGAAGTAAGGAGGTAGGTGATTGCATTTGAATGGTCAAACATTACACTGACCTTGACATCAAAATATATTCTATAGGTGTTCTTCAAACGACTTGGATGAATGACTACAAGAGACTTGGAGCAGAAGATAACTTTTGGACCTTTTAAACTATTTTCTAGACATTAGATATTAACCTCGACCCTACACTCCAAAAAAAAATTTAGCTAAATTATAATACTATCTCATTTTAAGTTGTTATAAACCAATAATTTCTTTAGTACAAGAGAGTTGGCTCTCATATCAATATTCACAATATGTTTTAGTAAATACTTTATAGAATTAATAGATTGTGCAAGTGCCTTTTTGTTGTTGAAGGCACCCATAATAGATTTTGATGCATATGAGATCATCAAAATCATGTTGATAGATTGTTTGGTTGTCTTCCAAAATTAATTTGAACATATTCACGTTCCAAGAGAAGTTACCCATTCTAGCTTCTCCGTCACCCAAAACCGATTTTGGCGTTTCGTTTTCTCATTTATTTTTTATACCCCATTATTGGTTGTGCTAATATTCTTTAAGGTGCGGTTTTCTTCCTTGCATGTGGTTTTGGTTTGATTTTTCTTTCCAATTGTGATTCTTTTTCCTCTGGCTTATTCTCTTAGTTTTGGTTTCTTTAACTTTTATAAATTTTAATTTGTGAAAGATTCAACCTTCACGATAACTTTCTTTAGGAATCAAATGCATGTAGCATGTGGAAAACAAGAGTTAGCATATAAGGTGTTTGATGAAATTCCAAAGAGAAATGTTTCATATATTTCACACGAGTTAGTATTTACCCTCAATATGAATTTATTAAGCTAAAAAATCTTAGATGACCATATGGAGTTAACGAATATCTTTTTGTTTTAGTTCATTTTTTTGTTACTTATGAATATAGTTTAGGCTTAATACCATTGTTGGTCCCTATTTTTGTCAACTTTGTTCGATGTGGGATTCATTTTTTCTGAATCTTCAATGTAACCTCTTATATAGTAATTTATGTTCAATTTGGTCATTTTCGCTGACGTCATTTAAATTGCTAACGGCGTAGATTCCACGTAAAAAAATGGAATGACCTGTCACACATCTCGCCACATCATCATCATCTTCCCCAAATAAGAAACCCTCATTTTCCTTTAATCAACGCGCCGCCGTGCACCACACTCAAGTCATCATCTTCTCAACTATGCCGGACCACCATGAGCTTCGTCGTTGGCAACTGCACAAGCCACCACGAATCAACCATGAAACCTAATCTGTAAAAGAAACCTTTCACTACAATGAATCAGACCCAAACCGCGAGTCCAAATAGTTTTGCATCATGAGAACCACCATCAACATTTCACCATCTTGATCTTCTCCCCAACTTCATGAGAACCTGCAAAATGAAACCCCAAAAATCACAAAACCATTGAACCTGCAAAAAACCCAAAAATCCCATAATCCAAATTGCAAAAACCCAATTCATGATGAAACCCCTATTCACTAAACTGTGCCTCTTCCGTGAAAACCTGTTAAATCCCAAATCGCACCACCATTGAACTTGTTCAACCTTCATTGATTACGCAAAACCATCTACAAGGAACAAAACTCCCATATCGTTTTCCATTAAATCACAAAAACCTACAGAAATTAGGGTTTTTGATTTGGGAAAGATGATGATGTGAGTCAGCCACTATAAGCATTATTGTGTGACAACTCATTTCTTGATGGTTGACCTTGATACTATGTCGTTAACGATTTAAACGTCATCAGCCAAAAGGATCAAATTGAACATAAATTACGATATACGGGACTACATTGAACATTCGAAAAAAATGAGTCCCACATCAAACAAACTTAACAAAAATAGGGACCAACAATGATATTCAGCCTATAGTTTATTCACCTCCTTCTCGTGTTGAAAGATTTTAGAAAAATTAAAGTTATCAATATTAGTTGTGAATCTTTTCTTTTATTTTTAAGTACAAAAGCAATAAATATTCAGAGATTAATTGTTAAAAGTTATTAATATTTCATTAATTCATTCATACTTTCAAGCCAAATTTGTAACACCCTGATTTTTGAGATGTTACAGATTACTAAAACTCGGTAAAATTCAAAATTTATCATAACGTGGAAACCTACTTGAAGAAAACCTTATCTAATTGCATTATTTCGAGTAATAAAATAATGAAAGAAATACTCTAATTATATTGTCTTAACTTGTAAAATAAAATAGCTTTAAATGAATCCCAAGGTTATTCCCCATCCTCTTTCGAGTCAATCACGCCTCTGGAATATCTATAACATTATCTGCTCACTATAACACATTAAATGATCATCGCCGATAATTTCATTCACAAACACACAAACACAAACATGTATGGGATAATCTACCGATAAAGCAATTATAACAACAAGATACAAACATACTGATTATATCAACCAAAATCAAACACACAATAAGATATATCTTCTAATTATACTAACCATAATCAAACACACAACAAGATACATACCTTCTAATTATATATATCAACCATAATCAAACACCTCATACATAATAGTAATAACAATAAGATTCTTAATCCTCTAACATAAACAATTCAATCATACTGGATTACTCGATCATCGATCCCCGATCCTTGAACTTCGATCATCAATCCTTCATTTGTAATCCTTGATGTCATCACTAACATCTCACACATAAACCCTTGGTTTATCCACTCATTAGCACCAATGCTAACTACTTACTATAACCACTCTAGTAACACCACTATCAACATAACATAACCTAAAGCATCTCAAGTATCCTGATCATCATGATAGATACATCACCATCGTGACTATCTCAGTCATGAACAACACCATGAGCATCACTGTACCATAATACCATAGTGGAAAGACTTCATCTCACTTATATACCCTACCTCACCGACTGTAGCCGCTCCTATAGTCCACCTATAGCCTCCCCTACATAACATTTGTAGCCTGCCCTAGATATCACCTTCTTCCAATGCAAACAAGACAAAAGAAAGAACATATCCGCAGATAAAACCAAGATTTACGAGGTACAACAAGTAGATTTATCCTCCACTCTCTCATGCTCATCAATCACATACTCAGGTACATCCTAATACTTACTCATGCTCAACTCTCAACAACAAGTTATGGAAGCAACTCCAAGCTCCATGCTAGAGCAACCATGCGAATCAGAAGGATGCAGTGGATTGATTTGTTGAATGAAAATGCATGAGCACACCAAGTGTTTGATGAAAGGTTCAATGTGTGTTTGGTGTGTGTTTGAAGCCTCTCAAGCTCAGAAAGTCTTCCAAAAGGGAAGGAAGCTGGAGGAGAAGGTGTTGAATAAGCACAAAATGTTTGAACTCAAAGAAAAGAGGTCTAGAGTAATCTAAAATAGCACTTCAATATATCTTCTAAGTTGAATTTTACAAAGGGAAGAACCTCTCTTTTATAGATGAAGAGTGGTCTCCATTTTGAGTTGCAAATCTTCTAACAATAATAAAGGAAGCGTACTAGAGACGCTAATAAGCTTGGGGTGCATGCTTCTATCAAAGGCAAGTAAAAACGTGCACATTTAAACAATTTGGTCTGATATGGCTGAGAGGCAGAGGGTATGTTACCAATGAGGAGCATTGGTGTCTTGAAGATATTATGGTTTTGATGATGCTACAAGATGAAGAACTTGAAGACTCTTGTTGTATTAACTTTAAAAGCATTTTGTAGAATATATTCTATAGGAATATCTTTGTTGATGTAAGAATTATTAGTTATCCTGTTAACTTTAACAGGATAATTGATTATCATTTTTTGAAAACCCCATAACGGACACACATAATCGATTATCACTTTTGATAATCGATTATCACTGGCAGTTGAGAGTTGTCTTTGTAGTTTCTAACCTCTAGGCTATATATACTATTTACCAAACCTCTTAGAGGTTTAACTAAGTCATTTAAGAATACAGAAATTGTTTGACGAAGTTCTCAAGTGTTAGTATTGCCCATATCAAGTCTTGTGAATAAGAGAAGCTTGCACTTACTGGGTCTAAGGTCGAAGCGGTTCTCTTCAATTTGATTGAGCTAATTCTTCCTTTCGTTTGTCGAAGGAAGGTGTTTTTTGTTCTTTATCATTTCATTATCTGATACTAATTTGTACAACTACATTTTAGTGAAAAAGGTTAATCATTGTTTATAGTGATTAACAATTGGATGTAGAATCTTTTGATTTGAATCAATATAAAATACTTTGTGTGATTTTCTCTTAGTCTACACTTTTATTTACCAATTGTTCGATAAAATTCCTAAAACAAAATCATGATATTTAAAAGAACCAATTCACCCCTCCCCTATTGGCTTTTGACTGTTAAACACGCTTTCCACAAAACCTTTACGCTGCGCGATACCGGTTGTTCAACCAACATGGTAATGGTTAAGCGCCTAGTACAATCCGTAAGTTATTCCTCCTTTGAAAGTGCAATATGAAATTTAAGCTGCTTATTCCGGAAATCACTTATTTTCTTCTCTTTTTTCCTTCATTTGCTTGGCAAGCCTCTTAGGGTGATTAGGCATGGTCTCCAACCTTTATTTATGGCCTACAAAAGAGTATAAATGTGTTTAGTAAAGAGAAGAAGATTAATAAGTGATTCTCCATAGGAGTAAAGTGGTAAGTGATCCTTCTTCTTCTTGAATCCTTCTAGCCATGGTACTTGTCAAAAGTCCTATGTGCCTCTTAGATGGTCCTCCATCATTCCCTCCTTTTCAAGGATTTGTCCTCATATCTGCTTGTACTTGTTGGGCATCGCCTGTGAAAGGAATTAAGTCACAACTGTTAAAAGTAGGACTGACACCATAACTGTCAGGAAGGTCTAACATGTATGCATTGCCATTTATTTTCTTGACCACCTTGAAAGGACAATCACCTCTTGGACTTAGTTTGGACTTTCTATGAGAGGGAAATCTATCCTTTCTCAAGTGAAGCCAGACTAGTTCACCTTCTTTAAGAATTACTTTTTTTCTCCCTTTGTTGTTCTATTCAGTATATTTTTGAGTTTGTTTTTCAATATGGGTCTTAACCTTTTCATGCAATTTCTTGATAAATTACACTTTAGAAACTCCTTTGTGTAGAAAAGAAGAAGATTCTGGAAGAGGTAATAGATCAAGATGTGTGATAGGGTTAAAACCATAGACAATCTCAAATGGAGAAAGATTAGTAGTCTTGTGGACTACTTTATTGTAAGCAAATTCTATTAAGGTAAATGACCATCCCAATTTTTATGATTACCTCTTAACATTACCTGCAATAAAGTAGATAGAGATCTATTTACTACATCGATTTACCCATCAGTTGGTGGGTGACACGTAGTAGAAAATAAAAGTTTAGTTTCTAGCTTTCTCCATAAAGTTTTCTAAAAATAGCTAAGGAACTTAATATCTCTATCAAACACTATAGTTTTGGGTAAGTCACGCAATCTTACTACTTCCTTAAAGAAAAGTCTTGAAATATAGTTAACATCATCTACTTTGTGGCAGGGTATAAAGTGAGCCATTTTGCTAAATCGATCAACCACCACAAAGATACAATCAAACCCCTTTGGAGTTCTTGGTAGATCTAGGACAAAGTTCATACTAATATCCTCCCAAGGGGAACTAGCTATTGGAAGAGGAAGGTAAAGTTCGTGAGGCATTTTTCTGGATAAGCTTATTGAGCTCTTCCTTAAGCTTCAAATAGCAGTCAGCTAAATTAGGATCATGAAGAAGTCAAAATATCCATCTAACATTTATAGATGCCCAGCCTAAACCCATGAGAGGGGAGAAGAAAGAAAGGATGATATTACTGTATTGAAATCCATAGAGATGGTCAAGTGGAAGAAGTATGTGAATCAAACAACTAATCACATGTATCCCATTACTTAGAGCACCACCAAAAAGGATAAGTATTGAAGCAGATACAGCAGTGGAATCACGGATGAAAACAGCATTGACCTTAACTTTCTCACCAAAAACCAACCATGGGTATGGGATGGTCTGGTAACGTGCATTCTCAGAATTATGGTCAAAATGATAAAACTAACCATCAGGAGAACAAGAATACTATAGGGGCAGGGAAGGGTTTATCTCAAACCACATTCAAGAAGGAGACGTACAATGTAAAAACAAGACAATGTTTTCTTAAAAGCAACACTCAACAACAATTTAGATCGAGAAAGGGCAAAACTTAGATATAACACTTAATATTCGTATTATTTTCCAATTAAATTTCCTTTTCATCTCAGTAATTATTACTGCCGATTTAAATATCTGAGATGAAGGCCTCAGTTACCAAGATGAAATTTTAATTTTAATCGGAGTCCAATAGTACTCGTAACATAATATATCTAAGTTTCGTCAATTGCTAAAAGGATATTCAATTGAATATCAACCATTATACACAACATGAATTTATTCATTTAAGATGATAGGAAAAATTTAAATGGGTCTGTCAATATAATAAAACCTGGCCATCATCCATTGTTTTAAATGACATGGATGTCTCCCTGTGCTGCACCGAGGAAGAATTAACTAAATAAATAAACCAATAAAAGCTGAACTAGTAAGCCAGGTGAGGAATTTACTATGGAGAAAAAAAAGAAATTATAAGAAACAAATAACTGACCAGCACTGATGCTATGCCAGGAAAGAGTCCAGAACAAATGACAGCACGGACAAGAGACTGATTGTGACTCAATTTGTTAATCATGCTTGCATCTGCATCTTTCAAGATGAAGCTAAACTGCTTCCGAAGTGAATGAATAGCCTGAAGAGTTTGGGCAGAGAGAAAATTTCTCCAGCAGTATTCATAAGACGATTCTTCTCTTTCTGCATCTTTCCATCCTTCATATGCTCGAACAAGAGCCATATGATCACTGTATCTTTGGCAGAAAACCTCAACTTTGCTGTCCCTGCTAACTGAAGACAAAGGCAAAAGCTATACTTAGTTATTTTAAGTGTAAACGCAACCTTTCTGGTCAAAATAATAATGTGTGACAATAAGAAAAACAATTGCCATATTACAGAAAAAATGAAATGGTTCAAAGACTAGCTAATATCGCCCACCTTATATCAAATTATTACTATTATAGAACATGGGAATCACAAGATCAGATACCAAGATGAAGGGGATATTAAATGTAGGGTGAGTGATAACTAATGCAAATTAGCTTATGCACAACCAACCAAAGAAAGAAATGTGCAAGTTCTAAGCTGAAAGTCCAAATTTAGTCCAACAACAGTAGTGAGCACCTTCTAATGCATTCCATAGTTAATAGGATAGAAATGTGCAAGTTCTAAACAGAAAATAGGATAGAAAAAATAGACTCACCGCGATTTGTAAGATTTGCTTTTTCATCCAGTGCTCCAATCATCTTCAGAAAGTCAATAGCATTTTGAACCTGTTACATTAAATGGTAAAACTTGGTATCTTTACTTACAGACTAATCAATCACAAGGTCTCAAATATGTACACACATGTGTATGTACGCAAACTGCACGAAATTACAGAATGGGTTGATGCGCTCTTTGCTTTTGCCCAAGTTCAAAAACAGTCAGGAAATGTAATTTGACTTAGTTAACAAATAGAATCACATAATTCGACATTTTAATTTGCAATTTCTCAACACCATTCGACATTTTAATATTCAATTTCTCAACACCATAACACCTTTCAAACATTAATAAGCGCCTATCTCCAAGCCAATATCATTATTTTCATACTGGAAAACAGAGGTTTGAAGTTGAATTACTTTCATCTAAATTCAGTATATTTTCAAAATGTTTTGTTCCGATCAATAATTCAAAATTTCAATTTGGGTAAGGTAATTTAATTTCTACTATATCCAATAAATATATAGAGAGAGAGATGTATGTGTATGTATGTAAATAATACATGACAAAGATCAAATAATACCAGCTATAAAAAGTATATTTTTTTTTTGCTTTTATAATTTGTCCTTGAATCATAATTACATATTACCTTGATTGTGTGTGTGCTATATTTCAGAAAAAAAAGAACACTAAAATGGTAATCAGTAAGTTCATATTTGGATATGTGCTAAGAATTATATATTATAAACTATATCAATTTTGAGAGATATAAATAAAGTATCAAATAATTTTAGACTAATACATTTTTTTGTAGATACGATCTAGCTATTTGTAACTTTCAACCCAAAACTAAGTTTAGAAATTAATTATCTAACATATTGTTAAAAGGCCAGGAGTGTAACTTAAACTGGTCTCATTTTATCCCTCCTCTATATTTTATATATGCGTAAAGGGTTAAGATCCCTTTACACCATCTGTAAAAGTTAGTTAAATTACACCTTTGAAAACATTTTTATGGAAAGCAAATTTAATTAATCCAACAATTGAATTTCATATTCTAATTAATTATATCATGCATAGACAATTTCAAATTATTTATCAATTTATCACGTAACTTAATTTTAACATATAACATAGGCTTAAATGTTTACTTGGTCTTTACGTTTAAAGGTTTTTATCTGTTTAGTACATATTTTTAAAAGTGTCTTTATTTTGTCCCAAAGTTATATAAATTGTATCAATCACGTCCCTTCCCTTAAATTGGCATAAACAAAGTTAAGTCTGTGGGGATGTGACTATGAAATCATGTGGGGATGTGACTATGAAATCAATACTTGTTTTCTCTCTCATCAGTTTCAACTTTCTCTCTCTTGTATATCTTTATGACCTATTTTTTTTTCCTTTCTCTTTACTGAAAACTCACCACCCTCTTCCACAATTCTTTCCTTTCCCCAAGACCTTAGAAACCTGCACCACCTCCCTCAACACCATTTTCTTTCTCTTTCGATCACCAATGAGATTCTCACATCCCTCTCTAATGCTTGGTCGTGAGATCGAGAGAGCTTTGTCGGCGTGTGGGTTGGTTGGTGACCACATGTACCACTACATGCAAATCTTCAGTGTCTCCTTCATAATTCACCCTACTCACATAACTACATCATTTTCACCATTTACATATACAATTCACCTTAATAACTTTCACTTTAATTTTTTTAAAATTATAATTAAATATTAAAAATAATATTTACTTTCAACATTCAAAATACTACATCTATGATTTTTTTTGTAAAGTCAAAATGAATCGTTATCACTTTCTTCACTTTGTTTTTCCTTGATTCTCTCTGTGAATCTAATCTTTCTCTGTATCATGGCAAAAGAGGTTACTTTTATCTAAACTATAATGTAATTTAAAACTTTTCTAATTATAATCCAAATACTTCAAATCGTTGATATTTTTTTCCTGTTTTGGTGGAGTTTTTAATAGAACCTGACACTATCATGATTTTTGTTCTTGTGAAAATTCTTAGGGAGTGTTCTTTAAGACAGAATTGGTATTATGAGATGCCCTCAACTCAAGATCAATTTTGATCAATAAGAGAAATTTATTTTTTGTTGTACACAAACAATACAATATTTTCTAAGAATACCAGGTTCATATAAATATATTGATGGTGGTTCAATTCTAGTGAAATATTTATTGGTTCAACGTTGAAATGTTTTGGTTATATCCTCTTACTTTTCATAGGGTTTTATAGTCTTCTTTGGGAACTTATTTCGGTCCAAAGATCTTGAATTTTCCCCGCGACTTAAACTTCTTTTTTCTTTTTCAATTCAGATATATTAGACACACAGGTCCAAGATTGAGAGAAAACTGAGAGTGGGCATGTTGGGTTCTTGGTGAGGAAGTCCTTGAAGGGTGCGAGTTATGCTTCGTGGGTTATAAGGTTGGGGAGCATTCACATGAGTATGGGAGTGGGGAGTAGTTCAGTGATGATAAAATGGGAGGAGAGGAAATAATTGTGGAAGAGGTGGTGAGTTTTCAGTAAGGAGAGAGAGAAAAAAAGGTCATAAAAATACAAAAGAGAGAAAAAAAGTTGGGGGCATGGAAAGAAAAGTAAAAGAATGAGAAAAAAAGTACTCCACGTCACTATGGAGTTAACTCCGTTTCTGCCATTTTAACAAAAGGGACGTGATTGATACAATTTATATCACTTAAGGACAAAATAGAGGTATTTTTAAAAGCGGGTACTAAACAGAAAAAAACCTTCTAAATATAGAGACCAAGTAAGCAATTAAGCCTATAATATAATAGTTAAATATATAAATATTCATTATTGGATAACATATCTAATTAAAATTGTTGAGTATGATTTTAGTTCTTAAACTTTGATGCAAAATTGGAATTTGTCCATATATGAAATTTTCATACATTTTAGTTCTTAAACGTGTTTTTCATGTAACATTAAAGCGAGATCATGTCAAACGGTATAACTAACTTAAATGCTAACATAAAACATGTTTGATATGTCAAAAAAAAATTTAACATAATTGGGTTCAAAGAATTATATTGATTCATTTTTAAAGTTTGAAGACCAAAAGATATCAAAGTTTCGAACAGGGACAAATTTCAATTTCACGTCAAAGATCAAGAACTAAAAACATACTTAACCAAAATTAAAATTGTGTGAAAACTTTTATACATGATCTTTAAGATAATATCATGAAATTCCACGATGGTTAAATTTGCATTGCATAAAAACTTGGAGAAGGTGTAATTTAAATAACTTTTACACATTATTTAAACAACATGAAATAAGAGAGAGTAATAAATGTAAGAGAAAAAAGAATACAGATACTTTCAAATCATACTTTTTAGGTAGAATTTGAAATTGTATAATTTTATGTAATCAAATTACTCTTTTAAACTTCTAGAATTTTAATTTCTCTTAAAATTTCCTGTCCCAACAATATATTTAGACATTAAGCATTTTAAATTATCTATAAAAATGGATTATATCCTCTACAAATTTATAAGATTTACTTTGATTTATTTAATACAAATATACAGTACAACTAAAGAGCAATGGCAGTTACAGCTCGTGGCTCCGGTGCCTGTAAAGCTGCTGATAAGAACTCTCCAATGCTCTCAACCTGCAAACTTTTTATTTGCTAGCAAAGAGAGTTCAAAGGTGTTCTCAGTAGTTCAGGAAGTTGATATTCAGAAAAGGCTTCATAAACACATTTGGGGTAAGGTGGTAGCATTCTCCTGGCTGCACACGACCCGCCCTACCCCTTCTCTACAACCAAAGAGGACAACAAAAAATAGCACAATTAGCTGCATGTTTGACTGTTAGCAAAAACAATAATGATTATGAACATACAGCTTAAAAAACATTCCCAACTTTTAGAATTTAAAAGACAAATGACAACAAAAAGGATGAATCTTGCAACCAGCAAAACTATAGTAAAGCAAAAATATAAAGACCTAAAGAGACATGAGAATAAGAGCTTAATTTAATTTCGCTTTGTTCCCTCCTCAAGAAAATCCCCATGTGTGTTAATGGTAGAACTTCCATTCAAAACTAGAGCTGTCAAAATGGGTAATCCGACTCGACCCGGTCCGGGTCACCACGGGATGGTCACTTAATGAGTAAACTCAACCCAACTTACTTATTAGCGAGCAGAAAAAATTCGAACCCGGTCCAACCCACCACGGGTTGGTGGGTTAAACGGGTTGGATCACTGACTCATTTAATTATACTTTTTTTAAAAGAAAAAAATTACAATTTTATTTTAACTCAAATCTGAATAAACGTCACACTAAAATGATGTTAAACTTCAAAGACAATTCAAAATAAATAAAAAAGTATCATACAATCAAAGCGTAATCCAAAAACATATACAAAAGGTGAACAAATAAGTTTTTAATATTGATAATTTTTGTATCACTTGTCCATTTATAATATTAGAGTCTTGAATAGATAAATCTATAATATTTTTCTCTTGAAACATCTTCTTTATCACCATCTACAATATAATAAAAAAATGCTAACTAATAATATTGAAACACAAAATAATAAATAATTAAATTAAATTAGGTGGATTGGTGAGCCAACCTGGCTCACCACGCGTTTAACCCGGTGAGCCGGGTTGGCACATGGGTTACAATCCATTTTGACAACACTATTCAAAACCCCTACCCTCTCTCAACAATCAACTCATAGTAGCAAGAATGTCCTCTCCTGCAGTCCAACCCCTTTGAGGCACCCTCAAAGTCAAGAACGCACACATCCTTCTTCTTGTAATCACAACAGGAAACTCAACCCAATCTTCAGCAGATTGTAGAACCTGATCTTGTAGTAGACACCCAAATGTGCAGATAGATCAGACTTTTAAAACTCAACAATCTTGCTCTTCAAGAAATCACAATTAGTTGATCACCACGATCAAACTAGTTTCTTGGAGCTTTTTCTCTTTCTGTAAACTTTACACTTTTCTGTAAAAGAATATGAAAATGTTAGAATCACAAAAGTCTATACAGAAATCAAATTCGCGTCAATATATAGATAAACTCGTATCAGACGCAACATAATTGACTTTGCTACTAATGCAGTCGAATACTCTAATTTAGTTATAACAAATAGTAGCAATCAAAACAATTAATTGAATTCACAATTAATGGTCGAATAACATTTAATGCTTGGTCAACACATTTAAAAATATAGTCGTTGTGACAGTTATATCAAGCATTAACAGATTTCAAAACAGTAACAAACTTAATCGAATACAAATCGCATGCAATCGATTATGCAATAATGTTAAGCCAAGTTTTGAAAACTTTTCCCTTTGAAAAAATCTCATAGCACTCTTGAAAACAGTTTGTGTAAAGACACGAGTTTTAATCGATTCACCCCATAGTGTAATTGACTTAAAATTGTTGATTTGTTACACAATTAAAATTCAACATTAGTGCTTGTGGTTTTTCTCATCCAAAAACATGTGTCATGCATTCATGTATAAAATCACATATATAACACAGTGAAATGCAATTAACAACATATATATAACACAATCATGTTCACATATACGCATATAACATGTAACACACAATATATATGTGTTATTAATTATGTGTTGTCATCATCAAAAACTCAGATATTATTGAGATTATGGGTTCAGCTAAACCAATGCTCCCCCTATCAACAATCTCAACACATAACTTGGTGATATGGTTGAGCTTGAGCTTGCATTGCATGCAACTGATGAGGTAGCTTGGCCATATGTTGAGTCAGGAACTCCATTTGTTGGGCAAGAAGTATGTTTTGTGCAAGTAGTGCATCCTGAGCACTAAGTTCATAAACTCCTCTCCTTTATACTTGTGTTCTCCCATGTTAACTCTCCATGTTAGTGGAAGCCATATTTTCAATAACAATAATGGCTTCATCAGCAGTCTTGAATAGAACCGAACCACTAAAGGATGCATCTAGTAACATTTTAGTGTGAGGTTGCAGCCCATTACAAAAAGTTTGCACTTGCATTTCTAGGTTGAATCCATGATTGGGACACTTTCTCAATAAAGCTTTGAATCTTTCCCAAGCTTCACACAATGGTTCATCTACTCCTTGGACGAAAGTAGCAATTGCAGCCTTTATTTATGTGCTCTTTGGTGGTGGAAAAAAGCGAGCAAGAAATTTGTGTTCCACATCCTCCCAACTAATCAAACTTTGATTAGGCTATGACTGAAGCCAAGCCTTTGCTTTGCCATTTGGAGAAAATGGGAAGAGTCTCATGTACAACGCTTCTTCATCCTCCCCAATTACACCCACAGAGCCACATAATTCATAGAAAGTGACCAAATGATCATGAGGGCCTTTATTGTCCATGCCAGAAAATTGATTAGAACTGATGAGCTGAAGTAGAGCAAGCTTCATTTCTGCCATTTTATCACTCATAGTGGGCCTCACAATGCTTGAGAAATTCCTTTGTCTTGTGTAAGCAATAGAGTCCCCTATGGTCCTCCTTGGAGGTGATCTTGTGTCATCCATTTCTTTCACAAAAGAAGTATCAAGAAGCGCAATGTTCTAATTGTTGTAAGAAGGTGAAGATTCAGGGGCAACTTGTTGATTTATAGCTCGCTGTCTCCTTGTGTCACTATTGTTTCCACGAGCTGTTTTCTCGATCTCAAGGTCGACAAAGAGTGGTTTAGATGACACAGTCCTCCTTATATGGATATTTCCCTACATACACTAGAGAACAACAAAACTCGAGCCACAAGTTAGCCCAAAAGTATAGAGATAGTAATTATAATAAAACAAAAAATTAGACACAAAAGAATAAACTCTAAATCGGTTAAAAAATACACAAAAGTCTAGTTTTAACACCGAGTCCCTGGCAACGACGCCAAAAACTTGTTGAGACTTTGACAAGTGTACCAATTCGTATCAAGTAATAAACCGGTAAGACCAGATATCGTTTTCCAAGAAACTCGTGTCACCAAACAATCGTATAACTTAGAACTAACTTAGACTAAAGAATGATTCCATAATTTGGGTTTTAGTGCAATTAAAGTAAACATGAAACATAAATGATAAAAGTGATCTTAGATACTTAAACACTTGGAAATGGAAATATTAGAAATGATATGGAATGGTATTGTTGGGGGTATGATTTCACCTACTTCACTCTTATGTATAGAAAATCACTTCCTCTTCATTAATATGCCAATGTCAATTTACTAAATTACTCAAACTCAATCTCTTGGTAGAGAGAGCCTAGACTTGCTTATTAGGCTCCAATCTCTTGGAAAACCATAACAATTATTTTTGCATTAAGACTTGAGATTTAAGACAACCAAAGGTCCTAGTTCTATCCTTAGATATTATTTCATTTAGGAGTTTAATCCAGTTCCAGATTTATTCAACATTTCCCAATATCAAGCAAACCCTAAAATCATGCCATGAGTAGCGACTTCACAACAAGCATTAAGAGAATGAATTAAACAATAACAATCAATGAGAGATGCATATATTCATTCAAAACACAGTAGTTTACATAAGAGTTCAGTGGTTACATTAATCCCCCAACAACAATGAAACTAGCTCTTCATGAATGAAGAGCTCAAGCATACAACAATGGTGGAAATGAAAGAAAGAAGAAGACCCAATGGTGAAGAAGGATTGTTCCTACAACTCCCAGCTCACCTCCAAGAGCTCCAAATGAGAGAAATCGTGTTTGGACAACCAAAGATCAAATCTCTTCGAGTTTCAGCCCTAAATAGACCAAATTTGCCACATTAGCATCACTACCACTCAGTTGCACCCCAACTGCAGCCCAGCTACAAAATTTCAGTGACAAAGCACTCAGTTGCAGCCCAGCGACAGCATTCCAGAGAGCAGATTCTCAGCTGCACCCTAGTCGCAACATTCCAGAGAGCTGGCGTTCAGCTGCATGCCAATTGCACCTCAACTACAGTAAGCCAGGATGAATGGGGCTCAGCTGCACGCCAACTGCACTTGAGCCATAGCATTTATCTTTGCTCAATACTTCCTCTTTTACATGTGGTTCTTCCATTCTATGGTTTGGCATACAAGCTTCATGTAAATGATCTAACACAATAAAAAGTGAGGATTATTGATAAAATTGAAATCAATACAACTCAAGATATAACTACTTAAAAACACAACAAATTAAGGCATAAGGAAGGTAGAAAGCTAAGAAACAGATGATTTTGTTTACTTATTCATAATAGAAATATAGGTAAAATTCAACATTATCAGTGGAGTCTTTTAATTCCAAAAAGGAATCATAGAATGCAGAGTTCTAGAACCCAAATCAATTTCTCAAAAGAAAAAAATTGCATAAAATCAAAAGCAAAGAAAGTTTATTAACAAGAAAAGAAGATTACAACTATACCAGAAGTCACCAAGATTCTCGCGGCCTGTCACCATCGCAATTGTCTCGATGAAATCCAGAAGAAAATGTAAACCCTAATCTATGAAAGCGAGTAAAACTAGAACTACTTTCTATTCTACTCAAAAACTAAAAGTGTAAAAGCTCTGTGAAAGTAAAAGTGTGTATTTACACGAAGAAAACCCCTTTATATAGGGTCGAAAAAAATGAAAGAGGGAAGAAAGGGGAAAAGGGAAGATAAGTCGAGAACCTTCTTCGGTACGCTTTGAGCTTCCCATCGGACGCTCACCGCTCTTTCTTGCACTGCTCTCATCTTTTCCCTTTGATGAACTCTAGCTTCTCACCGATTCAGCCGATTGAGCCTCTCGCACGTGCACTGTAACATCCCTAATTATATAACAACTTATATAATAAGGACGTCATCATTCCAATAAAGAGAATAGTCAGAGTAGAATAGTAATTTCGTAGTTGACATTACAGTCATCCACATAAAGGACAAAATTTAAAACTTAAATAGTTTAGAGTATTTCAAGATGACACTAACTTAAATTAGAAATCCTAAAAAGACTATACTGCAGCATCAACGTCTTCCAACTCTTGCTCCAAGCGAACCTCCTCGACAACATCTGCTTCCATTCAAGTGGATGATCATCGCAAAGGAAAAACATACCCAAACAACACACAACATAGAAGCAATGGTGAGTTAGAAAAACAAGCAATAAACATATAGTACAATCAATTCATGTCATCATGCTTAATTACATATAAAAGATCAATTATAGCATACCCATTAAACCACAACTCACACACCCACACGACTCATCCGGATTTGTATAATTGTCGAACTATTAGTCGTCTTTGCACTTGCATAGTTCAGCTGGCCCTCCCCAACACTAGCAAGGTAAATCCCCCAACCTGTCTATGTCAAAATTCAAAGACTATAGACGAGGACCTCCCTCTACTCTCACCACTTACATTATTCTTCTTTATTTGAGCATGAACAATGCTTTGAGTGTAGGGATAGACATACCAATTCAAAGCTCCATACAGTTATACAAAACAATAACACCCCACACAATCATTTTCAGTCATCTCTCCCTGAGATGTCCAATTCATACTCACATACATCATTATAAGTCACAACCACGTTATTTCCAACCACTCATACCTCATACATAATGTACATAACAATCTGTTAAGCAAATAAAATTAATAATACATTCACATACTTCCCACATAAATCACATCATGTTCAGACGCATAAATTCAAATAAATTTCCTATTTCGTAAAAACATTACTCTTCACTCATATCATTAATTAAATATCTGAACCCATCAAACTAATTAACAACATGTTTAAATCATGTGTTTAAATCATGTGGTAAAATTTTCAGTCCAATCCAACGGTTAATAAGGTAGAACTCATAATTTTTGTATAAATGGTCCAAAACAGAAATTAAGCAATATTGAGATCCTTGAGAAGAAACAAAATTAATATCTCTGAATCTGTAACTCCGATTTCAAATCCGAACAGTAAAAGTACTTCACTATGTGTTAGAAACTACATACTAAAATTTCAGGTTGATCCAACGGTTAACTAGATAGATATTGAGGTTTTACCGAGGTAACTCAGCTGCAGAATTTTAAGTGATTTTCAGTTATACTCAAAATGCGGAACGAATTCCTCTGAGCACAGACATGTAATTGCAAATTTGAACGGTCAAGATGACTTAATATGTCTTATGAACTACATACTAAAGTTTGGGCTCAATCTAACAGTAAATGAAATATATCTGAATTTTTTACCATAATAACTTAAGAACAGAAATATAGTGTTCATCAGATTTTTCAAACCTTCAAAATTAATTTCTCAAAACATAGACCTCCAATTACAAATCCGAACGGTCAAAGTGTAGTTATATATCCTAAGAATTATATATCAAATTTTCAGGTTGATCTAAGGGTCAAATAGGTCAGGATCTATATTTTACCGAGAGGACTCAGTAACAGAACTGTAGGGGTAATTAATTTACTCAAACATGTAAGATTTATTTCTCCAAGTACAAACTTCTAATTACCAATCCGAACGGTCAAAATGTATTAATATATCTTAGGGATCATATATCAAATTTTCAGGTTGATCTAACAGTCAAATAGGTCAGGATCTATATTTTACCGAGAGGACTCGGTAACAAAACTGCAGGGTTAATTAATTTTCAAACATGCAGGATTTATTTCTCCAAGTACAGACTTCTAATTACAAATCAGAACGGTCAAAGTGAAGAAATAGTTCTTAGGATTCATATATTAAACTTTTAGCTAAATCCAATGGTAAAAACAATCAAGTTGAGTTAGCTCCCCTTACCTTGGTTTATACGCACAACACTTTAGAAAAGCCCCAAAACAGTAACCCTCGCTATGAACGCGAAACCGATCGGAACGAAGAAAACGTTCGGTAGAGTTGAAGATCTCTACTCCGCGGACGTTTTGGTGACATCCAAATTGAATTCCTATGGTCCAAGGTGCTGGAATTCTAGAGAGAAGCCAGATAATTTTAGAGATGAAGTTTAGAGAGAGAAAGAATGGATTTTGGAAAATGAAGACCCTATTCTGGGTCCTTACATGCACATTCACTAGATCATCTTCATTTGGTAAGTGGCACGAGCCATAGGTTCCTTCTCTCCCATTCGCTCTTCTTTTCCTTTTTGCTCAAGCCCTAGCTCTGAAGGAGTTTTCTCTAAATGAAATGCTCGAGTGTTTCTCTCATTTTGCCAAAAGATGCATATTGCCAAAGATCCCGAAAAGCATCCCTGCACCAAAACGCTGCGTTTAATTAATTGGGAGTCAGCCCAATGTAGTGGCAACAGTGGCCCAATATTTCTTCTAGCTAGAATAATGACCCATCAGCATTTACAACAACTCAGCTATCCAAGGCAGCAACAATTACTGCAGGTACAACAGGTCATTAATCTTTCTAAAGGGCCTCAACTCAATAGCTTTATGTGCGAAGGTCCAACTAGCCAAGGTGATGCGTTTCCATTCCATCTTTGACCCAATTTCAATGCAGTGACCCAATTCCAATTAAATCTGTCCAGCAGCAAAAATAGAAAAAGAAATCAATTCAAAATTAAAGAAAAGAAAATGAAATCTAACAATTAAAAAGAAAGATTTTTATCAAAGATTTTCTAAAATATAAAATCTCTAATCATTAACAAGAACCTACAAAAATACTCCTAAAAACATATTTTTAACTAAAATTATACAAAACTAAAGAATTTAAGGAAAAACCTAAAACTATCCTAATTCTAAGCAAAAAGAAATTAAAAGAAGCTAAGAAAGACTCCTGATCATAGAAATATATGTAAATTTGGAGAGTTATTGTTAAAATAGAATGACTCAATTTCTCACACCAAGAGGGGGGCTTTGAATTGGTGAAGAATAAAATTTAAAACTTTCAAAAAAAAATTTCACCAAAAGAGATGCCTTTATACTTTTCTTGAAACACAAGTTAAAAGATTTTGAATGCAGCGGAAATTTAATCGAATGCGTGTAAAGTATAATCGATTGAATGTAACAGAGTAAGATAAGAAAGATCAAACGCTGAGTTTTTATATTAGTTCGGCGAAACCTACATTCAATGTCTTTCCAACCACAGAAAGCCAATGCACTATAATGATCAAGGTTTTTACAACAAGGTTTTTATAGAGACCTCACGTCAAAAATATAAAACACCTCTCTAACCCTCTAATAAAAATGTTCACAGTACACAAATAGACTAATACCAAAAATCTCCTCTTCAATAGTCCAAATAAAGATGAATATTATTGGTTACTATGAAAAATATAAAGAAAACAAATAAATTGAAATAAGTATAAATATTATTTTATTGAAAATATTAAAGATTTTTATTTATTTTAAAATTAGAAAAAATATAAATGTTATGAGCTAAATATAATTTCCTTGTAAGTATACGAATTCCGAATCTTCCAAATTTACGAAATAAATTTATATGAATAATTATTTAATTTTTATGTAGTTGTTTCATTAAAAATATTAAATTTGATACTTTTTACTTCTTATTAGTGCAAAATAGTTATCAATTTTCATTTATAATTTAGTGTAACTTGACATATTTTATTTTTGTGATTTTGTCTATCTTTTTTTAAAAGAAATTATGAATGAGTGTTGTCAACTTTCAATTTAGTTTGAATAAATAAATTTATTTCAAACAAATATTTAAAAAATAAAATGTAAACAAAAAAGAGCTGAGGAAAAGAAATAAAAAAAACAAATTAAAAAATAAGTAATAAATAAGAATAAAAAATAACAAATGGAAAAACAGTTAAACGTAACCTAAGGGGAGTGAATAGGAGTTAAGGCGAGGACGGCCGTTAGGAGGCGCGACGAGAATCCTAGGTGAGAGCATCGTGAGGATTCCGTTTCGAGGGCACGATAAAGAGGAAGAAGAATTCGAGAAAAACTTACGAGTGGAAACGGAGTCGCGGGATTGGAGGAAGGGTGCGATAGTGGTGGAAAGGAATCAACTTCCAGGTATGGATTGATTTTTGTATCGTGTTGCTATGTGATTGTAATGGTGCCTATGGATTCTGGAAATTTTGATACATATGCTCTTTTATGTTATATGAAAGGGAAAGGTAAAATGGGGTTTTCGATTACTTGTATGAATCAATTGGGGATTGATTTCTGGTGGTTAGTTTATGATGTATAGACTAATCTGTCTCATTTTATAATGGATTGTTAACCATGAACATATTGATTGGCCAATCTTTCTACCATCCTTCTCGTGATATATGCAAAATAAAAGTGTATGAATGTGTCCTATTCTGTCAAATTATGCTATTTGATTTTAATGCTGAGTGAATGCAAATTAGGAATATGACCTTGCTGATTTGGAATCAAATATTAATAAACTATTCGGTGTTGTATGTCCTTTTAATGGCTAATATGCAGTTGGAAATTCCGCTCTGTACCATTTATATATATATATATATATATATATATATATATATATATATATATATATATATATATATATATATATATATATATATTGGTTCTGGATTCAAATAAGCTTGAAATTAGAAAGATAATATGTAGATATCTGTTAGCTTGACGTATGCTTGATTCTGGAATAAAAATCTGGTTGTGGAAAGTAGAGTAATGTTGATTTATAGTAAGTTTTGGAATAAAAATCTGGTTGTGGAACTGAGCGGACTATATTGAGACAGGAAGAGTGGACTACTCAATGCCCGATAGGGGTATGGTTTGATCATTGTTAGACCACTGGGAGTAATGTATCAGGAGAGAAAGATAGGGGGTAATGATTGGTTTGTTGTCGTGGGGGAATTTTGAATTGATTGAATGCGTGTGTTTTCATATTATTGAGTGGCTGTTGTTGTTTTGTTTATGTGACTTTTTTTTTTTTGCGTTAGCTCATCCGTACAATTGATTGTTTTGTTGAGGTGTGTGTTATGATGATCGTAACGATTGGATTATACGGAGCAGTTGTGGTGTACATGTGATTTAGGTATTTTGGTAGATTTGAGAAAGATGAGATAGCTTCATCGGGAATTTTCTTTTCAGAAGGATATTTATTTGGTCATTAGGAAATTGTATTATCTAATTTTTTCTAATGAAAAAGGATATCAAGTTATGTATGTTTCTTTCAAGTTGCAATTAATTGAGCTTATGTATTGATTGGAGTTTTATTACCTGAATTAAGAAATTTATTTTACACGGGTATTTTAATGAAAAATAATTTCTTTCGGTTATTTTTTAGTGACTCCCAAAGGTGGGATATTACATTTGGCATCAGTGCCAGGGTTTTGAAAAAAAATATTGAGATCTTGGGGAGTGAGCTGGTCTAGTTTGTGATGTGCAACTATGATGTTCTTGAGGTATGTTGTTTCAAAACTATTTGAATGATGGCATTAGTGCAGAATAGGAAGAAAAAACTAAGTGTACCTGCTGCTCTGAGTTACACATGTTATTCTAGATGTCTGCGGTTAATTAGAGTTCTATGTGAATGGTGTGAATATGTTCAGATTGATTGTTTGACTACAGTGTAATGATGTGTAATATTGCTGGAAATTTGTGGATGAGGTAAAGAGATTCTATATTAAAACATTTTAAAATTGAGGGACTACATTTCTATTAAAGTTATCAATTCCATTGATTGATTTTACACTGTTTTGGTTGTTTGCTTTGATGTTATGTGTGTGAAATTCTCTCATTGAATTGGGAGAAGGATAGATTGGTACGAGAAAACTGATGTGAGAAAGGGAATATTGGCATGGGTCAGAGATAATGAAACAAGGGAAGATAAAGTGTTTAACTATGTGGTTAATGTGTTCTGATACTTGGAAGTATGATTTTTTTGTATGCATGTAGATAACTTGTTTGTTATCTGCTTGGTTTGTAAAAACTATTTAACTCTGTATGGTCTAGTATCATTGGTCTAAGCATGTCTGTATATGTGTATTTTGACATTAGGATGGAATTATAGTAGATTACAACATCATGTGCTGATTGAATGGTGACAGATTGAGTCATCATTGCTGAAGGTGTGAGTGCATTGTATGTTTTACCTGAAATTTATTGATTGTGAGAGTATTTAGTTAGTGTAGATTATTAAGTATGCATGTTTTGGTTAAGACAATGAGGGTAGGGGTATGTTTAGGTAATGATCAAAGTAAGTAACCAAGTTAAGTATAATTGTTATTTAAACTGGTTTGGACATGAAGAGGTAAGGAAAATTGGTTATGCTCTGATGGTTTTGTGTGGAATATCATTAGATCTGCAAGATACTAGGTTAACCCAAAATGAATATAGTTAATGAAATATCTTGGTAAAACTACTGCTATTAAGTGCAAATTTGGATGAGTGAAGATCTGGTCTGGTGTGGGACTGTTAAGCAAGCATATGTATTCTTGATTCAAACTATGGGAAGTTAAATTGAGTTCATTATTAGCTGCTTTTATATTGGGTTAATTTGTAACTTTCTGTTTACTTTATAGTTTGAGAATATAGTATTGTTTGCCTGTTATATACATGTTAGTGGATAAAATGTAGTGACAAAAGATGGATGGATATCATATTAGATGTTATATATATAACTATTGTTATTGCTTGAACTCTGAAACTACTGCACCGTGGAGTTGATTGTCAATATGTTTAGAATTGGTTGTGATTATGTTAGATTTCTCAAAACGAGAAATCAGAAAACACACACTTGACAGCACCAAACACACACAGAAACACTGAAACAGCCTGGTAATATTATTCTTGTGAGAAAAGAATACAAAAAATACAATTCGAACACTTCCAAGGGAGCTGTCTCCCCTCACACAGAAATACTAATGTCCTGTCACTAAGATACAATCACTCAACATCCAAGGGAACCAGTCCCTTTTCACAGGTACAGACCTGTCCACACTAAGATACAAAAACCGTGTCTGCCCCAGACCCCAACCCTCCTTAAAAAGCCAATCCTCCCAAGGAACCACAACTTCCTAACCGTTTTCTCCCAAACCCCTCTAACAACTATATTTTGTTATTGTCTTCCCTTCCTTCTAACGTCCACATTCCTATTCTATCATTACACACCACTGCAAAACAACCTTGTCTTCCAGGTTGGAACAATGAAGCTTGAGTTGGCATTGTTATATGGTCTAATCATAGGAAGGGAACCAACTAACTACTACCTGCAACGTCAGGTCTGGAGGCTTGGGTGGTGGTCGATATGAGAGACAAAATTTATGGAACCATTTTCGTGTCTTCATTATTTCCTTGAAAGTGAGGAGCTTCTTATTCTTCCATGTAAAAGAACTTCTTCTATCCGAATTATCCAAAGAAGAGCCATTATTACTCAACTCGAAATCATGCTTGGTAAGATCTTCAGCCGACACTGTGACCTTTTCCTGGACACAACACCCTGAATCTTGTTCAAAGAGATTGATGAGTGTCACAAACTCACCCAACCCCCATCCTTTGCAGCTTTTGAGTAGTGGTTCTGAAATTCCTTGGTGAAAGACTTATCCTCCATTTTTTGGTTCACCATTGATAACTAATGGCTAACAAAACAATTCCAATCACTGGAAGTATTTCTTGAATCTGTATCCATGATTTTCCTCTTCTTTAGCAAGTCCTTCCACCCAGAAAAATTCTTGATTCTCCAAGTGAACTTTCCCATATGCCTATCATACATCCGATAACCCCTCTCCCTTCTTCTGGAAATCACACGAACACTCATGAAGAAACTACTGAATTCCTTGCTCACATGACAAGAGGCGTTAAAAACCCGGGAATCATCCACCAAGAACCCTAAATCCATAATGAAAAAATCTAATATTTTCATATCTTCATTCCATTCCCATCTATTACTGTCACCACTCTTATTATTAGTTGCAAACCAGCCATAAGAATTCCTATGCATGTGATTGGATCCACACCTATGGGTCAACATAGACATCCTAACATTCCAACAACTCCTACTAGATAACACCACACTATTTTCTGTGTCCTTGCTTTCCAAACACCTAGACAAATACTCAGCCATGTCCACATTGGTGATGTGGGTGAGAAACTTGTCCTTTTTGCATAGGGCCTGTAGCTTTCCCAAGGAATACTCCCTCGACTGATCTCTTTGTGTTGATTTTACTTGGGACTCCCATATCTTGAATTCTTGGATGAAATTTTTTCCATTCTCAGTCCTTGTTCCTGCTGTCAAACTATCCAATATCATGCTTCTCCTGTTCCCCTTAACTAACCTTGGCAGAGTTGCTGCAAGATCTTCCCAAGAACAATTCTTGGATTTTTGCTGCCAGGGCCTGTTCTGTTTTTTCTTCCAGGTTCTTTGATGGTTGGTTTTTTATTGAATTTTCTCCTTTATCTGAGGGTTGCTTTGCTTTCTTGATGTCTTGCAAAATATCTTTCTTAGCATCCATACTCATCTTTCCCTCTTTCTTTTTTTTCAAGATATCTTGAAGAAATTCCTCTTTCCTTCCTATTTTTCCACCGTTAACAGAACTTTGATCTTCATTTACAAACCCTTGACTGCCTTCTAATCCTTTTTCCTGGTTCTTGATCTTTTTTCATGAGAACCCTAAACATGTCCATGATTTCTTGAAGTCTCTCTCTGGTCTCCACTCTGAGTTCCTCCAAAGACCTTTCCAATGTGCGCATTCTCCCTTCCATGATTTTTTCCCCTCCAAGATCCGGCAGGTCAAACCAATTGTTAGATTTCTTGAAACAAGAAATCAGAAAACACACACTTGACAGCACCAAACACGCAGAAACACTGAAACACTACTTAAGATTGAAACTGTAAAATAATTCTAGAGGGCTTGATTGATCCCTCTCACAATCTTCTATTTATAAAAATAAATACATGATAAATAGGGTAACCCTAGACACAATATAATCATGATAAATAGGGTAATCCTAGACACAGTATAATCATGATAAATAGGGTAACCCTTGACACACTATAATGATGATAAAATAGGATAAATATCCTAACACTCCCCCTCAAGCTGGAGCATACAAATTGTATGTACCAAGCTTGGAACAAATAAACTCAATCCGAGGACCCCTTAATGACTTGGTCAATACATCTGCGAGTTGATCGTTTAACCCAATAAACTCAGTACATATTTCTTTGGTCAACAACTTTTCACGAACAAAATGACAATCAATTTCTATATGTTTAGTCCTCTCGTGAAACACTGGATTTGATGCAATGTGGAGAGCAGCTTGATTGTCGCAATACATCTTCATAGTATAGATGTCACAAAATTTAATCTCTTGAAGGAATTGTTTCACCCATATAAGTTCACATGTTAGTGATGCCATTGCCCTATACTCGGCTTCCGCGATTGATCGAGCTACTACATTCTGTTTCTTACTTTTCCATGAAATAATGTTTCCTCCTAGAAAAACACAATATCCTGTTGTAGACCGTCTATCAATAGGTGAACCTGCCCAATCTGCATCACAATACTCAGAGACATGAATGCTTCCTTTATCTTCATATAACAATCCTTGCCCGGGAGCCTTCTTTACATACCTTAGAATGCGAATGAGAGCATTCCAATGGTCAACACATGGAGCCTGCATGAACTGACTAACCACTCCAACTGCAAAGGATAGATCTGGCCTTGTAATAGTGAGATAAATCAGTTTGCCAACCAGCCTCCTATACCTCTCTGGATCGGAGAATAATTCACCTTCTTCTGTCCTTAATTTCTGGTTTGGGTCCATGGGACTGTCTACCGGTCTACAATCAATCATGCCTGTTTCTTGTAATATATCAAGAGCATACTTCCTTTGGGAGATTACAACTCCATCTTTTGATTGCGCTACTTCAATGCCTAAGAAGTATTTGAGACTTCCAAGATCCTTGGTTTGAAAATGTCTACACAAGTACTCTTTTAGTTGAGATATTCCAACAACATCATTTCCTGTAATGACAATATCATCAACATATACTATTAAGTAAACACATTTCCCGAGAGAAGAATGACAATAAAAAACTTAATGGTTTGCTTCACTGCGTTTTAGCCCAAATTTTTGAACAATGGAGCTAAACTTTCCAAACCAAGCACGTGGGGATTGCTTGAGGCCATATAGAGATCGATGCAATTTGCATACCATACCAGACTCCCCCTGAGCAACAAACCCAGGAGGTTGCTCCATATAAACTTCTTCCTCAAGATCACCATGTAGGAAGGCATTCTTGATATTCAATTGATGAAGTGGCCAGTGACGAATGGCTGCCATGGCAAAGAAGAGACGAATAGTAGTCATCTTGGCTACAGGAGAGAAAGTGTCACAATAATCAAGACCATAAACCTGAGTGTAACCTTTTGCAACAAGCCGGGCTTTGAGCCGATCAATTTCACCATCAGGGCCAACTTTAACTGCATACACCCATCGACAACCAACCGCCTTTTTGCCTGGGGGAAGGGGCACCAGCTCCCAAGTGTTATTGTGGTCAAGAGCCTGCATTTCTGTAATCATAGCTTATCGCCATCCAGGATGATCAAGTGCTTCTTTCACATTCTTGGGTATAACAACAGAGGACACTGAGGATAAAAGAGAAAAATAGGAGGGCGACAATCGATGATAGCTTAGAAAATTATAAATGGGATGAGGGTTCCGAGTGGAACGAGTACCTTTTCTGAGGGCAATAGGCCATGCTGAATCATTTGCACCAGGAGGCGTGGGAGGAGGTGACGAGGGAGAAGAATCTGAAGTAGGAGATTCACCATTGTCTTGGGGAGGTGGACTATCCATTGGGGCCCTGTGTGGGATGATCTCAGTATGTGGAGAAACAGGTGTAGAAGGATTGTGATCAAGACTTGGAATGACAGAGACAGTGGAGCTATTTGACTCAGCCATTGGAATAGGAAGGACCTGCTGGAGGATAGAAACATCTTGAACAGATGGAGAGAAGTAAGGAGTCTGTTCAAAGAATGTGACATTTGCAGACATGTAATACTTCTTAGTTTCAGGAGAGTAACACCGATATCCTTTTTGAAGTCGAGAATAGCCTAAAAAGACACATTTGAGAGCGCGAGCGGAGAGTTTGTCTAGACCTGGAGACATGTCATGAACAAAACATACACAGCCAAACACTCGGGGAGATGTATGAAAGAAAGGATCATTAGGAAACAAAATGGAGAAAGGGACTTTATTATCAAGAGAGAAGGAGGGCATCCTATTAATAAGATAACATGCAGTTAAGATGGCATCCCCCCAGTGATGGACAGGAATATGGGCACCAAGTAAAAGGGTACGAGCAGTTTCAACCAAGTGTCTATTTTTTCGTTCTGCTATACCATTTTGCTGTGGTGTATGAGGACAAGTAGACTGATGTAAGATACCATGGGAACTCAAGATGGCAGAAAAGGAGGATGAGAAATACTCTTTTGCATTATCACTTCTTAATATTTTGATTACTTGACCAAATTGATTCTTGATTTCATTCAAAAAGGATGTAAAGATAGCTAACAATTCAGAACGATTTTTCATAAGATAAACCCAAGTACATCTTGAATATTCATCAATAAAGGTAACAAAATATTTAAAACCAAAAGAGGAGATACGACTAGGTCCCCATATATCAGAATGGATGATGGTAAAACTAGAATTACATATTGATTGAGACCTTTTAGGAAAGGAAGATCTAACATGTTTTCCTAATTGACATGACTCACATTCTAAGGTTTGGAGACCACTAAGTTCAGGACACATCTTTTTTAATTTGGACAAATGAGGATGGCCAAGTCGATCATGTAGCACTTTAGGATTAGGAGTAGCAACACAAGACACCCTTGGACGAGATCCAAAATGGTATAATCCGCCAGCTTCATATCCTTCTCCAATCTGTCTCCCCGAACCACGCTCCTGTATAACAAAAGATTTATGATCAAAGGTTATTGAACAATTTAACATTTTAGTCAACTGGCTTAAAGAAATTAAATTAAAAGGACAATTAGGGACAAAAAGGACTGAGTTGAGATTGAGGGAGGGAGACAAAGAAACATGACCGACTCCTTTGGAAGAAGTTTTAGATCCATTTGCAAGGGTTATGAAATGAGGTTTTTCTCGAAAGGAAATAGATGAGAACAAAGAGGTATTACCAGAAATGTGATCAGAAGCACCTGAGTCAATTACCCATGAATTTTGACATTCCATAGATTGAGAAACGCAGGCTGTTGATGTATTGGGAGATTGAGATGGTTGTGCCAAGCTGTTAGACTTTAACCTTAAATACTCTTGATATTCATCCTCAGAAAACATAGAAGTGGAGGTTTCAGATTTCAAAGTGGAAGTTTCAGTCTTCGAAATATTGGCAGTTTTGGAAGGAAAACCATGTAAGGAGTAGCAATTCTCTTGAGCATGACCCATCCTTTTACAATATGTGCATTGAGTACGTCCCCGACCTCCTCGTCCTCCTCCTCTAGTGCCACGTCCTCCTCTTCCTCGTGTGGCAACCATGACAGATGGTTCCACTAGTTCATGCGCTTCATGAGTTTGAGATACTGGGACACGCAGAAGGCGAGTGGTCAATGTTTCCATAGAGGGAACCTCATGACTAGTTAGAAGTTGATCTCTGAGATGATCAAAATCGGGATGTAGGGCACGAAGGATCAACACCATGTAAAATTTGTCTAGTTTCTTTTTGATATCCTCTAATGGATCTACTTCCAAAAACATCCTAAGTTCTTCAACAGCAGATTGGGCTTCGGCCATGAAGGACACCATATCATGGTCTGTCATTTTAAGAGATACAAGCTTGTTCGTAGTGTCATAGAGACGTTGAATATCGTTGGCATAAATGCTTTGGGCTTTCTTCCAAAAGGAGTGACAAGTTTTGAAAGCCCTCAAAGATACAAGAAGTTTGGGTTCCACTGATTGCCATAACAGGGCACACAACTGGAAATCTGCTTGTTTCCACTGATAAGCTTTTTCAGTAGGCACATGGCTTCCATCTCGCTCAAGGTGGGAACCACATTTCAACGGCAGCAGACCATGATAGATCATTTTTTCCATTTAGCTTCTCGGAGGTAATTGATGGACTTCCAGAGAAGGAAAGAGTACTGCCAGACGCCATTTCTGAAGAAGACGAATAATACTAATGAGGAACAAGAAAACCCTAAGGGTTTAGACGAAGGAAACTGTGACAGTGATGGACGACGGTGGCCGGCAACAGCGGGCGGTGGCCGGCGGGGACGGTGGCCGGCGGTGGCGGTGGCCGGACGGTGGCCGGCGGCGGTGGCCGGACGGTGGCCGGCGACGGACAATGGTGGCCGACGATTGACGGTGGCCGGCGGCGGGCAGCGGCGGGCAGCGGCGGACAGTGGCGGGCGACGAAGAACTGTGGCGCCGAACAGATATATATTACGAGACAGAAACCAGAGCGGGATCGACCCGCTCTGATACCAACTTAAGATTGAAACTGTAAAATAATTCTAGAGGGCTTGATTGATCCCTCTCACAATCTTCTATTTATAAAAATAAATACATGATAAATAGGGTAACCCTAGACACAATATAATCATGATAAATAGGGTAATCCTAGACACAATATAATCATGAGAAATAGGGTAACCCTTGACACACTATAATGATGATAAAATAGGATAAATATCCTAACAACAATCAAGTATTATTATTCTTGTAAGAAAAGAATACAAAGAATACAATTTGAACACTTCCAAGGGAGCTGTCTCCCCTCACATACGAATACTAATGTCTTATCACTAAGGTACAATCACTCAACATCCAAGAGAACCAGTCCCTTCTCACAGGTACAAACCTGTCCACACTAAGATACAAAAACCGTGTCAGCCCCAGACCCCAACCCTCCTTAAAAAGCCAACCCTCCCAAGGAACCACAACTGCCTAACCGTTTTCCCCCAAACCCCTCTAACAACTATATTTTGTTATTGTCTTCCCTTCCTTCTAACGTCCTCATTCATATCCTATCAGATTAGGAACATGTCTGTTGAAAATAATGTGTGGTTAGGAGTAATTAGGCTGTGAAGATCTAAAATAGCTTAGTAGATGTGGTTTTTGGAATGAAAATAATCACTCAACTTGCATAACAGAATTCTATGGATCAGTTTGAAATATTGTGATGCAAATGTATGTCATTTATGAAGTAATATACTGATTGGTAAGTGTCTACAACTCTGATAAATCTTTGTTGTACATGGTTGCTTGAATGAATTGAATAAAATGGTTTTAACTTCTTAATATAAGCTTGAATGTTAGATGTCCAAAATCTGTAAGTGCTGAAATGACATGTTTTGCTATGTGATCCTCTGTTTTGGGCGGTTTCTAAATTGATTAAGTTTTGCTGGATTAAGAATGTATGCTAGGCAGTTACAGATGATGGGGTATGTGTTTGGAGTTAACCTAGGTTTCTTTCTGTTATGGATGGTTGTTTTGGGTTTGTAAATCCATTGTTTTAGTTTCTTGTAATGTTGGTGCTTTATGATTGAGGTGTTTGATTTTCTTGTTTGAGATCCTTGATGCTTGATTTAATCCACGTTAGTTCCTGTCATGGTTGTCATTGCAGTACAACATTTCTGGTGAGTATGCATTCTCCTAACTGTGGATTAATGTTGCCGCTATCCCATTTTCATTCCATGTTGCGGCATTGTTGCTTTATTTAATTATTGCTTTATTTAATTATTACAGTATGGGTATTGGAATTATAATGCTTATAATGAAATTTTTAATTGGTATAGGATAAGAACTACTCTTGTTAAGTAATAAATCTGTGAAGGTGTTCTTAAATGATCTGGTTCAATATTATATGGATTGAATGTCAGTACCATGGAGTTTAGAATGTGCAGAAAGGATTGATGGTTACATATATCTTTGTTTTCTTAATATTCTCTTACAATGTTTGATTTTTTGAATGTTTAGCTCATCCATACATTTGTTTGTTTGTTTGTTATGTTTGTACATGTGGCGATGACTGTATGATGTGATTGTTATACGGGAAAAGTTCCTTACAATTTTATTTGTTTTATACAAAGAATTAATTAATTATATCAAACTATTTAGTTTTGTATTGGATTTGGTTGAGAACTAATTTCAGTTGTAAATATTAATTAAATGCAATTTATTTGAGGAGCTATTTTCGAATCATGAAAATTTCAAATTTTTACATGTTTTAGTGACCCTCAGATTTAGGTCTTTACGTCGAGAGCAACCACCACTGTGCGAGATCAAGAGAGGAGCCACACAGAGCAAGGAGGTGTGTTACCACGAATAGGTTCGTTTATTTATCCCTTGACTTTGCCCTGATTTCCCTGATTTTGTTTTTGGGTTATACGATTGTTTTGGGGTTCTAATTTCCCTGATTTTGTTTCGCAATTGTTTTGTGGTTTTTCTGATTTTTCCTTGAGCTTCCTTGATTTGCCCTGTTTTTGTCCTTCGGGTTTCACCCTTAGGATTTATGTTTACTGGATTTTGTGTCTAATCCATGCCCACCCTTATTCACCGCATAATTTTGTGTCTATACAATGCAAAATTGTAAACTAATGTTTTTTTATTTGATTAGTTAGTAACAATGGTTGGAGAAGGAATCAAAAGGCCTCAAATTTCATTACCTATACTACAACCTCCTCGGACAATCAATGTGCAAAAATATGCTGAATCCCGTGCCCTTGAGCTTCATAGTCTACAATCTATCATAGAAAACCGAGTAAACAATGATTATAGATCTCAAAGGAACAAGAGAAGAAGAACAACTGCATTTAACAACCAAATTGCAAGAAAAGGTTGTAGAAGAAAGAGACAGAAAGTGGGAATAGTGGGCAAAGCCTTTGCTAAATCAGGTTTAGAGGAGGATGAACTAAAGAAGCTTCCTCGGCGTGTTCGTCGAAGATATGAACTAAAGAATAACCCAGAGAATGGTTTTTGCACTTCTGGGGATGGAACCAAGAGGCTGAGAACTCATGTTTGGCATGCAAAGCGGTTTGCTATGACCAAGCTTTGGGGTTACCATCTTCCTTTATGTCTTCAAGGAAGGTAGGCTTTTAGGGTTAAAAGGAAACATATGAAAGAGTCAATGGGAGAACTTAAAGCTAATTAAATTCATGATGTAGGGTTGTTTGAGACTTTGATTTTGTTGGGATTTGCTTGAATTTTTATGGAAACCTGGTGCAACAAGAGTGTTTTATCATTTCCTTGGAAATACTAACAAGAATTTTGTATCCTCTTATGCAGAGGGAAAGGTTCGAGGGCACTCTTGAAAAGGCTCAGAGAAGGGGTGCTTGTACACGATGCAAGCTATTACACTGCCCTCCAATTGGAGGGTCCAGAGGTAGTTTATTTTAGTCTTGATTTTAGTACTTTTTTTGGAAATTTCTTCTTTTTCATTGTTAGGCATCTGAGTCTTAAGACTTTCTAATGCCTTGTTCTCTCATTGAAACCTATTGAAATGCTTGCTCTAAACAATTATTGTGGGCTCTCAGCCCTAGATAGTGATGGTTTAGTTTTCTGTTTTATCTAATGTTGACTATTATACACAGGATTCATTGATTTCTGTATTGAGATCGATACTAGAACCCTCTCCAACAAGTACACATCCGGACTCTTTAATTTCTGGTGTAACCTATGGAAGTGCAATGGTAGCTAACATACTTTTGACTCCAGTGACTTCCAGTTTGGTTTAAAATACTGAAAGAAATTTTATTTCTTTACTACAGCTGCGTCAAGATGGAGGCCTCATTTGTCCACCCATTGCTCCTGTGACCTATATGTGGCAACCAACTTGCCAACAAAATATAAGTACACAGCTAGATGAACAAAATCATTATACTTCTTTTGGACATGATATCGGTAATGATTCAAACAAACATAGTGTTGAATTATGTGAAAAACCAGACAAAGTGAAGCATGGTTCTTCATTTAGACACCTTTGGGTGTGGATACATGCTTCTGCCTTTGAAGAAGGATTTGATAATCTAAAAACTGCCTGTCGGAAAGAGGTTCACTTTCTTTTTCAGCTTCTTACATGGTTCTTCGTGTTGTTTTTTTTTTCTTTGTAGTTTGTGTTATAAACCCAAAATCAGAGTCTGAGATTTCATATAGAAAGGATTGGGAAAACGTAATATAGTTGTTTCAATAATGAAAGTACAAACAAGAGCTTTTCCTTCCAAAAAAAGCTAATGTTCTTTTTTGAATTGCTAACATTGCTGAATGAGGGATCCTACTTCCCTTCTACTATTTAAAATAGCTACCTACCTTTATAGTTTGGTAAGTAACTGCTGTTAATAAATTCTAACGAATTCTATTACTACACTAATTACTGGGCCTAGTTTTCTTTTATTTTTTTCTGCTGGCCTTCATGAGTTTGTTTATCAGTGTGTTACAAATAATCTCAATTTACACTGCTATCCTCCATTCTCATTGTCCATTTGAAAGGCTTTCATTTCATGTCAGTGCTACATTTTCATGGGACATAATTTGCATTCACATCTCAGCTTGATAACTTTTCACTACGATAGGTACCCAAATTTTATTACTTCTTCAAAGAATTCCAAGACAAGTTATTGGATGATCTTACAATGAAACCAGACAGCTTGGTCTGCACTAGGATGTAGAACACGCAACACCAGGTTTTTCGAGAGGACCTGTCTCTCCCTTCCCTTTTACTATCAAAGAACTCCCAGACTTAATGAAAACAACCCTATACAGACTATATATAATAGTTTGTTTACAACAGACAGTTATAATGTCCGTCTCTCATGTCTTCTAATATATACTTCCCCTGAACCTTTCGATACCCGTCCATGAAGTTTCACTTTGTCTTCAAGGTGAAAAAGCAGGAAGTATTGATGGCTGTAGCAGCTTCACAACTGTTTTCAATGGATGGGAGGTGTTTTCAATTGTACTAACTACCTTCTTTTGTAAACTGTATCAAACCTATTAATACCCCTCCATGAAGATTCACCTTATCCTCAAGGTGAAAGTCTGGAAATTCTTTATGAATGCAGGCAACAGATTCCCCTAACTCCTGACTTGCAAGTATGGTTAGACCCAAACTTCTCATCACACTTGAAGCATATTCCCAATTTTTATCTTATCTTGCAATTCTTCTTGGGACAATTTTCTAAATGGTGCCCCATTTTGTGGAGTTCCAGCAGGAGAACTAGTGATGGTGTTGACACAGCCACTGCTCTCTCCACTTCCTCTGTTGGAGTTGTTAAATCCCACGGAATTTCCCCTTTCCTTTGAGTAATTACGAGTAGGTGGCAACTGTTTGTAGGTGTTATTTGAAGCTGCACAGTGATAGATTCCCTTTGGTGGTGACTCTAACCTTTTCTTCCACCATTTGAGCCTTCATCATTAACTCAACAAGGTTCTTGGGCTCATACAGTTTAACTTCAACATTGATTTCTTCCTTCAACCATTCAAGAATATGCCAATCAAATAATCTTGCTCTATTCCTTTCAAGAATCTAACATATTGTTCAAACTGTTCAATATATTCTACCATTTGTCTAGTTTGGCATAGCACAATCAAAACTTCAAATAGGTTTTCCCGCATTGTTGGCTAAAACTGTCTAACCACCGCGTCTTTGAAAGCTTCCCATGTGGGATGCAGATTGCAGGTTTCCTATTGTTGAAACCAATTCAAAGCTTTCCCCTCCAAAGCAACCATCACAGCCTGCATCCTCTCCTCCTCATTGACTTCTTCCAAAGAAAAATACTTCTCCAGCCTGTTGGTCCAGCCTCAAGCTTCGTCTCTTGTAAACATAGGAATGTCCAACTTCTGCCATTTTGATAGGATATAAGGTAATAGATGTTGTTAGGGTTTGGAAGGTATACGAGACAAGAAGAAAGTATATGAGAGAAGAAGAAGGGCACCGAACGGTGGAAGGTGGGAAGAGGTCAAGCCGAACGATAGAAGGCAGTGAGGGAGAAGAAGAAGGGCACCAAACGGTGGAAGGCGGGGAGAGGTCAAGCCGAACAATGGAAAGTGGTGAGGAATCGAGCCAAACGACAGAAGGCGGTGAGGGCTCGAGCCGAACGGTGGAAAGAGGTCAAGAGAAATTCATTCTTTCATTATCTTTTCTACCTATTGTAATCGTGGTTAATTAGATTTCTTACTCAGAAACCTAACACATTTTGAAGAAATCCCAAAGGAACCTCTTACTTCTTTACCCCGGTTGCCTTCATTTCCTCCCTTGGCAACATAAACGTTGTCCTCTGAATGCTTATCAAAGGATGCTAATCTTTTAACCACTAACGTCAGCCCCTTAATCATCTCCTCCAATCGTTGGAACCTTCTATGATTCTCATTGTCCTGTTCTTGCATTACTTTCTCCAGCACATCCAATCTTGCCTCCATTCTTGTAATTACCATGCCTCAACAACCACCACATCACCAAGAAAGAGGCTCTGAATACCAATGATAGGTACTCAGATTTTATTACTTTCTCAAAGAACTCCAAGACAGGTTGTTGGATGATCTTACAATGAAACCCGACAACTTGGTCTGCACTAGGATGTAGAACACACACGACACCAGGTCTTTCAAGAAGACCTGTCTCTCCCTTTCCTTTTACTATCAAAGAACTCCCAGACTAATGAAAACAACCTTGTACAAACTATATATAATAGTCAGTTTACAATAGTCCACCGCACAGACAGTTATAACTGCCTGAACCTATCACATTATTTCTGTAATTATGTAACTTCATATGAAAAGGTTTTTTGTCTGAAATCACAATATCATTAATTGTGCTAGAAATTTGCTTAAATGTAGAAATTGGAAAAAAAATGTTATGTTTCAGATAAAAATTCTATTTGGTTTTAATTTGGTTGGTGTTGGTTGGTCAAGGTTTTAATATTCCTGATGAAGTTAAAAAATTTAAAATTGTAAACTATATATAAACTCACTTGTAATATTCTCTTTTATTCAGATGGAGAAGACGGGCATATTAATTAATTGCTTTTCCCTTGAGGGTCAACTTGCAAAATTAGAATTATTTGGATTACGGGCATTTCAACTTCTTCAAAAGATACTTCATCCTGTTGGAGGGTTTGTTGTTTAGTTTGGGCAAAAAATTTCTTTTTTTTTTATAACATTAGTGATAAAAAAATGGCTTATTTTTCTTCTTGGCTTTTAGTATTTCAGAGAATCATTGGCAATTAAAGAAACATATAGTGATTGAAGAAGGCTGTGTTTCTCAGAATAGAAATTCAACCACACTGAAAAATAGAGATAGTTTTTCTTCTTGTGCTATGTTACCTCTTAATGTTAAGGATCCTCGAGAATTGCCATGGAAGAGGAATGTTGTGCCAGTGGAGCACATTTCAACTAAGACTTTGAGTGATGCATCGGAAACACAGTGCAAAGAGCTTGCTGAACTGGGAGGAATTTTGGAAGAGAACAAAGATTTATCTTCATTATCATGGTCAAAACTTGAAGTTTGCCAGTCTAATGTTGATGATTTATGGTATGCTACCACCAGAGGGTTGAGGCCCCCAGTGGAAGACAATGTCCTTTCCAAGGAGAAACATCATGAACGAATGATTAATTTCTGCCTTGTTGATACAGATTCTGGACATGGCAGCTCTTCAACTAAGGTGCAGAGCTCGAGATCTTGCCCTATTCTTCTTTTAAAAAATGATGTGAAGGAATTAAGCATTGGGTAACTTCTTTAATCTATTTTTCCTTTTAATTTCTTGAATTTACTGGTGTTGTTTATGAACATATATCTAGACTATTTCATTATTGTTGGAAACAAACAATAGGTATTTGTGATCACTTGCTTAAGATATATACTACAAGAACAATAATAAGACGAACATATCACAATTTAAGTTTTAATACCCTGCTGAGATTGAACATGATTCCTTGCAATGCATTGAATATTTATGTCTATACTATACAATGAATGCTTCTGTAATTTGCTTCTAGATGGTCCGTTATACTTCCCTTAAGTTGGGTCAAAGCTTTCTGGATTCCGCTTATCTCCAATGGGGCACATGCAATAGGTTTGCAAGAGAAGCATTGGATTACATGTGAAGTGAGTATTTGCATTGCATCTCCAACTGCATAAAAATACAAAATTTCTGCCTTTGTACTGTAACTAATATATCTTTTTCTCTTTATCCAGATGGGGCTACCAGTTTTCCCTTCAGATTTTCCAGATTGTAAGGCATACTCTTGTTTAATGGAAGATAAAGAAGCTGCATTTAATAAAAAAGAAGAACTTCGTCCTCCATCCATAAGGCATTTGAGAGTTCCCATCCAACCTCCATGGGGTATCGTTCGCGTTACTTTTGACAAAATGATTAGTTCAATGAAGGCTCCTGATCTTTCAACTAGGGAAGATTTGACCAACTCTAATTCATTACCAAACCTTTACCCTGGTAGCTTTAAAATATCAAACTCTGATTCTTGGAGTAATTCGTTTGATGGATCTGTAGTTAGGACAGGTTCTATGCTGACCACATTTCTCCATGAAACCAAAGTCGGTCAGTTGTTATTGTTTCCTTATGCAACAGATGGAGAGGCTAGAATCTCCAAGTTTATTAATGGAGAACTAAAGCTCGATCCAAGGTATAAATGCTCTGACATATATGACCATAAGCCATGTTTTCTAAGAGTTCATCTTTGTCCATTCAAGGAAGGATGTTTTGAAGAGGGTGCAGTTATTTGTGTACCATATCCTTCTGACATATTTTTATGGACTTCAAGGTAATTAATATTGAAATTATGAATTCCTATTTTAGTATTGAGAATAATATTTTCTTTTCGTTGGATATGATCTCTTATTCTAGTAAATTTTTCTGTTAATTTAGCCCACACCTATGATGGTTAATTATAGGCTAGAATGCGGTAAAGAATAGCTACTAACAAAGGAACATTGATTTTCTTAAATTCATTTTTATGGTTCATGCAATTCAGATGGAATCTTACAAATGTTGCTATACATTGTATAAGTCTGATTTTTCCGACTCTTTCAAGTACAAGATAAAGATGAAATGATTCATTCTTCTCCTGTTGCTTGGAAAAGATATTAAAATTAAAACTTCTGTGCAGACTAATATAAATCTTTTAAATTTAAGTATATATGTCGTGTTTATTGTTGCAGTTCAGAGAGAAATGAAGAGGGACTTCAAATGTCTCAGTCTGCTATGCGATTATACTTCAAAGAACATTCCTCTGGTAGATGGGAAATGCAGATACCAGATGATTCAATTGCTAGCAAATATCACCGGTGGCCTATTGGCTTTGTCACAACAGGATCTGTTCAAGGAAGGTAGTAAAATCTTTTCGATTTTTTACTTTAATCATTAACTAGTATATGCATTACAAAACATTTAAATGTCTCATTATAGAGGATCTTACCAAGTGCAATGTCATTGCAGCAAGAGTCTTCTAGCTGAGGGCTTTTGCGAGGCTGTTTTACTATCTCATTTGAGAGAGGAGCAGTGGAAGGAGATGCCTATGAAAAAGAGGAGAGAAATATATGTACTTGTCAGGAATTTGAGATCTACAGCATATAGACTTGCTCTTGCCTCTATCATTCTTGAATACAAGGAAAATGACATTGAGTTCTTGTAAAGTGTTTTTATGCTGGATTGAACGGTGCAACTTACATTTCTATAGTCAAATAGACAAAATTTTCCATACAAGAAAAGAGGAAAGTGAAGAAGATATCTTGAACTTTTATGTATCTTCAGTATAATCTAGACATTTGAAATTATCCATTCCTGTAACTACTGCACTTTAGCCCAGCAACTTGTTCATTAATTTTTGTAAATGTTGCTAATGTTATGTTGCTGTGCTCCTATATTAACGAGGGTCTGTTTCATGCTAAAAGTTGTTATAATTATTGAGAATTGCCTGCATTTGTTGGAAAACTAATAATTGTACTGAAAAATAACCTAAAATATACTATTAAACACAGGGAGGATAAAGATAAACATTTATATTTTTTATTTTGATAAAAGGAGGAATATACTTATATTATCTAAGAGATTAGTTGTTAGATAATGATTATGCAGCTGCCATAGTCTAATTTTAGATAATTAAATTAAAGGTAGATAATTAAATTAAAGGTTTAAACTCTTAGATGGTTCTCATATTTGTATGGAAATATCACTTGAGTCCTCATATTTGAAACCGTCTCAATTGGGTCATAATATTTGTAAAATTGAGTCAATTTTATCTTGTTTGTTAAGTTCTCAAAGACGGTGTAAAGTCAACTGATGTGGTGATAATTACATGGAAATAAGTTTTAAATAATGACGTGGAATTTGATAATCCTTACTGCCACATCATCATCCTCTCTACAAAAATCCTAATTCCATAACCCTTGTCGTCGTGCCTCAATTGTGTCCGCGTCGTCGTTAAGTTTGAACGCATCATCTTCTTTGTATTATAAACAACGCCTACCTTGCCGTCATTGCCTCAAGCAACAGTCGCCATCAACAGCGTAAGACTTCACGTCACCACCCAATTTTCTCCACCGCATCAGACCATCACCGGAACGCCAACAACGCCTCCATGGCTACTATGATTCGCAAATCTCCACGAACGCATCCATAATCTTTGCGAGCCAAATTGAAAGCCTCTTCCATGGCATTCTCCAAAATCGTGCAGCTCATGCTCACGGCTAGTCACTATTTTCGCAATTCGAAGCCACCAGAAACCAACCCAGAATCTTGCTCTCCCACCATCAACACAGACCTACAATCAGAAAAACCCCAATCGCAAATCGCCACGACCATGTGTCGTTGTCACTGTGTTCGTCTCCTTCATCTCCATTATCGCACAAACCTACAAAGCAAAACCCAATAGCGTTTTCCCCAATTTTCTTGCGAACCTTGCACAATCATCTCATCACCACTGCAACATCGTGACCACCAAGCCTCCACCTTTGTATCACAATACCAGTAGAAAATTCCCTGCAAAATATGTTCATCAAGCTTTCCTAATTTACACCATGAGTTTGATTCACCTGTAGCATCTGTGAAATTGAAAAAGGAGAAGCACAACCATGAATCTCCATGGTGCGTTAGGGGAGAAAAGGCGAAACCCTATTTTTGCATGCGTGAGACGGTGCAACAGTAGAAGTCTCTTTCCCCCAATCTGAAACCCTAATTTTGGGTGGGGAAGGGGCTGACACATGTCATAATTTTTTAATTTAAATAAAAATTCCACTTAATTAAACAATGCACATCATTATAAACACGTCATCACAGTTTAACGTCGTCTAGGACAACTTAACGGATAGGGTATAAAATTGGCTCAATTTTACAAATATTATGACCCAATTGAAACAGTTTCAAATATAAAGACCCAACTAAGATTTCCATACAAATATGAGGATCATCCGATGGTTTAAACCTAAATTAAATTATAATTATAGTGGGGTTACTGTTACTTTTTGCCCAAGTTACTACTTTAGTCTCGGTTAAGCGCTATTTTCATGGTAATAATTCTTTGGGTGTTGCTCACTGAACCACCACACCTTTCTTCCTCCACCTCCCCAATTTTTTTTAATTCCAATTATATCCTCAGATTAAATTTTTTTACTTTTACTATTTTAATTTATTTCAAACCTAGTTCTCCTACTTTACTCCCTGCACCCAATCTTTCCATCTCTCATTTCTGTTTAACAATTTATCTTCCGTTTTACTCTACAACCCCATTTGTCTTCTCCGTTTCACTTCTCGTCCTCCGTTTCTTTCTTCTTCATTTTCCTTACATTATTAAAATACATTAAAAATATATTCAAAAATAATAAATCAAAACATTTAAATTAAATTATTAAAATATTTCCAAAATAAAGAATAAACTAATAAAACAAACCCTAAAATAAAAAACGTAACCTTTAAACGGAGGTGACATCCTTCAACGGATGTTAATATCCGTTTAAGGAAAAACGGATGTTCGTTTTACCTTAAACGGATGTTGACATCCGTTGAAGGATGTCACCTTCGTTTAAAGGTTACGTTTTTTATTTTAGGGTTTTATTTGAAGATTTATTCGAATACGCACCTGGAGGAAGCAACACACGCACTGCACCACTCCACACACTACACCACGAGAGCGACACTGCACCACGAGAGGGAGACTGCTTGATAATTCTTTCTATCATCACCAACCTTTGCAACTTGTAGTATCTTACAGCGACGAAAGAAAGAGAGGAAGAAATATAATATTAAAATGAAAGAAAAGTATTTTACTCATGTACGGGGACTAAAATATGTTATTAGTGAAATAAGTTATGAATGGATAAAATTAAAAAATAATAACCCTAAAAATAAAATTTTACTTAAGAATAAAATAGTAAATGAGAGGTAGAGGAAGAAACGTGTAGTGATAGACGGAGCAACACCCTAATTCTTTAAGTGAAATCCAAGTTACTTTCCCTTGGTTTAGTAACTTTTGATAAATACCAGGGATTCAGTTAAATACAAAAATATTTATTGCACTTTAATTACAAAAATGGTTTAATTTGACCAAGACGGAGTTTGTTGGGGAATTCTGAAGAGAGATATCATCTTTTCTTTTAGCTCTGTAAATAAAATCTGTATACGGATTAAAGGATTTCAAGTACCCTAAGAAAAAAAATTAAAAAAATAGTCATCCTGTATTATTACAACTTTTTTGTTTAAATATTATTTTTTATGTATATCTTTTTTAACTTTCTTTTAAGAACATTTTCTCATCTCTTTTAATTAATATATATTTACAAAGTTCCTATCTAAACTAATCTAATAATAAAAATAAATTATAGGTTTATAAAAAATACAATTTGCAAGTTTTGTATATACAACTAAAATTGTATCAATATTCTAACGATGTATAAACGTTTAGAATATAATAACAAAATTATATATAAAAAAGAATACTATCTCATGAACCCCCACAAACTATGATTATAACAAAAAATTTCCTACTCTATTAATTTTCTCAAAATAAAAGAGAAATATATGTTTTCTGATTTATCAACAAGTGGAAAATTATAATTGAAACCTTGATCAAATCTCCAAGTGATAAGTTTTTAATATAGTATGAGAAGATAGAGCAAACTCTAAGTGTGGAGGTTTGAAAAAGTTAAAATTATGTTCCTTCCAACTCTTAATTGTTTCCAATTGAGAATAAATCTATCGAGGATCTTGAAAATAGACCAAAGAGTCATCTACCAAGGTCTGGACTTTGAAACTATTAGGTTATTGTTTCTTAAGGATATTATTATTTGAAGAGGATGAGATGATTTTTACTGTGATTCAACCCCTTTTATCCTGTAGTTGTATATATTAATATTAAGAACTAAATTTTGAGGCTAAAATATTGATATCAGAAATTTTTAATTTTTCAAAACTTTACAAATTTATTTTTTTAATTGATAAATTGTATTTTGATATAATTCTCATCACGAGTAATATATTTATTAAAAACTATTTTCAAGTATAAAATTACATAATAAAATCTATTATGTTTTCCATGGGTGTTTATTACAATATTTATTGAAAAAAAAAGTTAATCGATATTACTTTTAATTTTTTTATTAATATTTAAATTTCATTTAAGAAAAAGAATTCGTGAGAAATCTACTTTTAATTATTTACTAAATTATTTCATGATATTTGAGGATTACTAAATTATTTACTAAATTATTTCATGATACATACAAATCATTATTGAAAGAGTAGTTTCATCAATTCTAACTTGATTCATTATGAATGAACCACCCACAAGAAGTTATAACCACTATCTTGCAATCCAAAAGCTACTTCCTCCATTTGCACCTCACTGAGAGTTGAAAAACTTCCAAATGAAACATAAACAATGGACCCCCTTGGCTTCTCATCCACCATTTCAGACATTCTTCACTCTTCAACAGACTGAAGCCATACTCATCATCATCTTTTGCTCAATTGTCTAGAAACATGGATGGAATAGTTGGCCCAATTGTCTTCAACTTTGGCCAGATCTTCATCAACCATTCTGTACCTGCACAATATTTTTCAGTCTTTGTAAGTGAAAACTGTAGTATAAAAAACAAACGAAGTTAGTACAACAATTTTATCAGCTGGGTCAACAATTGGACTATCACAATATAAAAAAATAAACATTACCAACATATTTAAATTTATCACTAATAATAACTTTTTGATAAAATTACTTTACATGAATTACTTAAGAAAATATCCATCAGTAAAGTTATATGTTAAATTGTTGACCGAGTTAATATATGGACAAATATCCTTAATATCTATTGATGAATAAATTTATTGATAAATTATTTGATGAAATTACTATGACATTTATATTAATTGTTTAGTTGATTAAGAGTTAAGGTGCTACTAAACATTTACATCAATGTCATGCTAACAAATATATACTTCGATAATTATCAAAGGAAATATTTATTGGTAATCATCAAAAGATTCTTTTGTTGATAAAGGTTGCTGATTATATTTTTACAGACTGTTTGCAGTAGAGAAGAAAACGAGGTTGTCCAAGAAAAATATTTTTGAAATTTTGGAACATATTTGGTCGAGGCACGACCTACCAAACTCACATTCTTCTCTTTTGATACTTTTTTATTCATTTTTTCTTTGCCATTTAACTTCTTCTTAAGAATTATTTGATCCCCCTTCACTTCCAATGTTGTAAGAGGACTCAAAATAATTTTCTTGTCTTTATGTTGGATGGTTATCTTATTAGTGACTCCATCGTGCAAAACTTGTTTGTCGAATTGAAAGGGTCACCCAAGTAAGATATGCCCAACTTCCATTAGAACTATATCACAAATGATTTGATTTTCATATTTGCCAATGGATATAGGTACACTCACTTGTTCCTTGACTATTATCCCTTCCTCCTCTTTGATCCATTGAAGTGTGTAAGGGTTTGGAAGAGGAGTTGTAGTTAAGCCTAACTTATCAACCATTCTCGAGTTGCAACAGCTACAACAAGAACCACTATCTATAATCATGGAACAAGTTTTGTTTAAAACTTTATAGCGTGTGTGGAATAGGTTTTCTCGTTGAGATTATTCTAGCTCAACATGCTTTGTTTGAAGGAGTCATCTGACCATAAGCAAATCTCCATCTCAAGGTGGAGTCTCATGTTCCTCGTCAGAATGGATGGTTGTGACTCACTTGAGAAAGACTCCTCACTATCTCTATCATGCTCAAGCATGTAGGTTGACCTCTTTGTATGACACTCAAAAGAATAGTGTCTCCTTTCCCCCACACTTAAAACAATGAGTCTCTCTCTTCCTCTTTCGCTCTCTTTCTCTCTTCTTATCTCTCTTTCCTTGCCTCTCACTCTTTCTTTCTCTTTTTCATTTTCTCGAGGTTCCTCATACGTCGATTGATTACCCTCCCTCTTAGTATCTTTCCTATACATGGAGGTGGTAGGGTAAGTCCTCCTAGTGGAAGCTTTTCTTCTATTTTGCTCTTTCACTCTCACACATAGCTAGACGAAGTCATTGAAATCTAGGTAAGGTAAAAGTTCTACCTTATCACGGATCTTATAGTTGAGCCAACTTTGGAACCTAGCTATGGTGAATTTATCTTCCTCTTGAATTCCAGCTTGTAACATGAGTAGTTCCATCTTTTGTCGATACTCCTCAACACTCATGTTTCTTTGTTGGAGTCTATGAAGCTTGTCCATGATCTCCCTTACATAATATGCTAGAACATGTCTTCTATACAAGGTCGCTTTAAGCTCATTCCAATATTGGATAGTGCATTCTTGTCGCATCTTTTGTCCTCGAATCAACGATGTCCACCAATATAAAGTAGCACCATGAAAGGTTAGAGTAGCCAAGGTAACTCTTCTTGCATCATCAATGTGGTAACACATAAATTTGTTCGACCTTCATCTCCCACAAAAATACTCCTCTTCATTATCTTGGCCATAGAAAGAAGGAAGGTTAAGTTTCGGTTCCATATAATGATCTCTATGATTGTGGTGTCTCTTAAGAGGATGTTGATACAATCATTGTGATGACCACCATAAACATTTTGGTCACTATGATAGGAATGATGATCACCATGATCATTGTTTTTCTTATGGGAAGATCCAGCATGAGCCTTACCTTTTTGGCTAACCTTGATTTTAGCAATCATTTGCCTAAGCTTACTAATCTTTTGTCGTGCTTGGTGAAACTCGGCTTGATTTCTATTAAGCCGGCTTGAGTTCTATTAAGCTTAGCTTGAGTTCTATGAAGCTCTTCACTTATGCGAATATTATTAGAATCATTTGTACAATTCCCTTGCACGCTTGAATGAATCATACTTGTGAAGTAAGAAAGAAAAGGTTTTCACAAGAGTTTTGAATAGTTCCACAAGTAAAGAGTCAAAAAAAAAAATTGACAATTTTTTTTTAGCTTTTTGGAGAAGGATTTCTAAAATCATTCTAGAGGTCAAATGAACCAAATAGCTCCCAGGAAGGAAAGGTGAGTCACAAATGGACAAGCTTAAAAACCAAGTCCTTCCTAGCCAAAGTTTCTTTGGTTGTTCTTACCTTAGTTTCTAGGTAGAAATCTTTTAAAAGGTTTTAAATGCAAAAACTGAAAATGCTCCTAAAAACCAAAGGAAGGTTTAACTAAATGCAACGCGCTCCTATATATCACGAAGACTTAAAACATAAAATGATCACCCAATTGGAAAAAAAGGAAGGAAATGGAAATGGAAATGATAGACAGTTCTAAGTGAAAGTGCAACTGACACTTTGAGTCCCTTGCCACACTTTCACACTAAGAAGCGAAAATTAGACTATTACAATGTTCAATTATGCACTTGGAATTGCTTGAAGAGCATTTTCCCAAGCCAGTTAAGTAGCAACTGAAAAAGCAAAATAAACGACAAAGGTTTTGTGATACAATGTTTGAAAAACACTTAAAATGATGCTTTATACAATACAAAAGGTGACACTTAAATTGTTGGAATTGGTGCAGATCAAAATTGAATGGAAAAGTGTGGTGTTGTTGGATGCAAAGTTGTTGGACTAGTATGCAAACTGCAGCTGGGAGCTCTTACTCTTGTGCCAATCCAGCAAATTCTCCACTTCCTAGTATCCTACTCTGTTGAAGAAGGGATTCTACTGCTTGGATACTTCAAGAACGTGACAACATCAACACATAAAACCAAACCAGTAACAACAAAACACAACTACTACACTAGTTTTCAGTTTCACGAAAGTATATTGGAGTGCACAATTGGAAGCCAAACAAGTTGAATTCAAGCTAATTGAAGTATGAAATCAAAGGATGGACACAAAAGGAACCTAGAAAAGGCACTACAATAGATTAAACAAGCAAGAAAATCAAAATCGCAAATCAAATTCAAGTGCAGCGAAATTGTTTGATAAAATTGTCAAATTGTTTGATGAAAGTCCCCAATGAATATCAGATTTTGTGATTTTTCAATTTTGAGGTTCAAAACTGGATTATACTTTTTTTATCATGTAATTGTATGTGGAAACATTAAACCAACTCTTGCCAACCCAAAATTGAAAATTGAAGAAAACAAATTTTCAAACAGCACTTGAAATGAAAACTGCACCATAAAATTGCTTCTAAATTGGTGGTTTTAAATCAAAAATTGATTGGAAGTGATTCAACAGCTCAATTGATGAATCAAACAGCTTTGTATCATCATTTTAAAGATGTTTAAACACTAAAACAGTTTGAAAACAAATTGCAATGTGAATTCATTGGTTTACTTCCATTTTAAAGCCAATTTTGATGAAATGACCATTTAAACATATGAAACAGAAGCAAAAAACTGCATATGATGCACAAGACTTGACAAAACTAGAAAGTGAAATTGAAAGTTGGAATGAACTTAAAACAAATATTTTCACCAATTAAAATGAACTACAAACACAAAGGAATAATGGAAGTACACGAAGAATAACAACAAACACAAAAATGATGGAAGCAACACATTGGAACAACACATGACATAAATTGAAAAATGCAAGGTAGAGTGGCTTAGCTCTTGAAGACAAGTGTGGATGTGTTGGCTCTAACTACCAAATGATGGAATCAACTCCAAGCTCCATGCTAGAGCATAATCGCGAATAAGAAGGATACAAGGGATTGGTTTGATGAAGGAAAGCGCAAGTGTACACCAGGTGTTTGATGAAAGGTTCAGTGTGTGTTTGGTGTGGGTTTGAAGCCTCTCAAGCTCAAAAGGCCTTCCAAAAGGGAAGGAAACTAGAGGAGAAGGTGCTGAATAAGCACAAAATGTTTGAACTCAAAGAAAAGAGGTCTGAAATAATCTCAACAACACTTCAATATAACTTATAAGTTGAATTTTACAAAGGGAAGAGCCTCTCTTTTATAGATGAAGAGAGGTCTCCATTATGAGTTGCAAATCATCTAAAAAATAACAAAGGAAGTGTACTGGAGACACTAGTAAGCTTGGGGTGAATGCTTCTCTCAAAGCCACATTAAAAACGTGCATATTTAAAAGATCTAGTCCGATATGGCTGAGCGGTGAAGGGTAATGGCTGAGCGCCTGATACAATCCAGAACCTATTCCTCCTTTGAAAATGCAATACGGATGATAAGCTGCTTATTCCGGAAATCACTTCTTTTCTTCTCTACTTTGCTTCCTTTGCTTGCCAAGCCTCCTAGGGTGATTAGGCATGGTCTCCAACCTTTATTTATGGCCTAAAAAAGAGTATAAATGTGTTTAGTAAAGAGAAGAAGGATTAATAAGTGATTCTCCACAAGAGTAAAGTGGTAAGTGATCCTTCTTCTTCTTGAATCCTTCTAGCATTTGCTCTTTCCAAAGGTCCTATGTGCATCTTAGATGGTCTTTCATCAACAAGTCAAATTGACCCCAAACATAACCACAAACCTAAATCTTTGATTATCATCATGTTCCACAGCTCCTTAGAATTTGTTCATTCTTCATCAAATTTGCCATTTTTCATCCAAAATGTATTATGATAATCGATTCTTACTTAAGATAATCGATTATGTTAGTGAAATTTACCCATGAACATCATGCAGGAAGGGATAATTGATTATCATCCCAGATAATCAATTATTCCTGAAACCATACTAAAAACCAATGCGTAGATAATAAATTATAACTAACGATAATTGATTATGTCTGAATTGAAACACATCCTAGACATGATTCAAGCATTCAAACATTCATACATCAATCCTAAATCACGTGGAAACATGGTTAACACATCATACATGCATTCAAGCATTACATACCAATGTAAACATACTCAAACATATATAATGCATTACTTGAATCATCCAGATCTAATCATTGTCATGGTATACCCCGAATAATAGGTTGCAAAAGAGTCTTCAATAAAAACACCAAATAGGGTTTTCATTCAGTCAAACTAACTAAGCATAATGCTTACAAATGAGAACCAAGAAGACAAAATTCTCCAAAACAGTGCTGCTGATGTGAAGTTATTTTCTCCCAAACTAGACCTCCGATTGACAATAGAACGGTCATAATTGAGAACCATATGTCTGGAACTAACTGTCCAAAATTCAGCTCGATCCAACAGTAAACGACTTCACAATGATGAGAACACCAATGCAGATTTTTTTAAATTCCCCAAAATAGAGTGCGCTGATGCGAGACTATTTTTGCCCAAACTAGACCTCCAATTAACAATGACCACTACTTTATCTACAATGGAAAATTATAAGGCTTTATCTATAATCCTAAAGCACCAACAATCTTCCTTTATACTAAGAGTTTACCATCACTCTCTCTTTTTTCTCCCAAAACGTCAATCTCTTCTCTTCCTCTGTTTTCTCTCTTTGATTTAGTGTTTCTAGGGTTTCTAAACACCAAACCATCCCTTAATTAATTTTTACACCAATTAAATAAAGGTAAAAATTTCTTTTGCCCCTAGGCAAAAATATAAAAATAAAGAAATAACATAACAATTATATTCTAACAAAATAAACACTCAACAACACTGATTTTCAAACAAAAACCCAAATTCTTAAAACTAATTTATTTTTAAAACTCTTATATTCTCGAATATTACATTCACCCCTCCTCAAAAGAATTTTCATCCCAAAAATTGTAGTCACTCAAAAACATAGATAATGTTAAACTTCATAAACTTCTCCAAAATTACATAAACTTTTAAACACATAATTTTCATAATACAATAACAACAATAATTTTCGAATAGATCAAAAGCACATCACAACAAACTGCTTAATGTATTTTAAATCATAAAAAACAAAACCACAATCTATGCACAACTATAAATAGCAAGAAAAGTCTACGTATATTGTCATCATGCAAACAATAAGCTACAAAGAATCACCATAAAACTAAATCAATTCTAGAACAATTTACATATAGATCCCCAAACCATAAATATACAAACTTAACAGCCACCTATAATTTATATAAAAAAAATTCGTCGACATGGCATCGTGTACAAGTTTTGGCATCTAATTAAAAATTGATCATACTTGCGTTATTCATCCAAACAATATTTCAAATAACCATTTGTAACTCAAGGCACACTATCATGCTTCAACTTTATTAAAACAATCTTTAACTTAAACATTGTACAATCAAAGCCTACACTCATACACTTGAATATGTTGCAATCATATGTAACAGAAAAAATACATCATTCTCAACTGCCATAAAATGAAACAAAGAAACTAATCCAATTACAATTATTTACAACATAAAATACACAAGAGAAAAACACATACAATTACCATCACATCATTTGGTTAAAGCCTTGTTCACTACTTGGGGACATCACAAAAGACCATTCAATAACCCAAAATCTTGCAACACACAAACAATGACATATATCCACATGTACCTTTTTTAAAATAACACAATAATCAAATGTAAATCCTAACATTTTATAAAACACCCTCAAATACCTCACATCACCTCAAACGCAATTTATAATATGGTAGCTTCATACTAGAACCCCAACTAATGCACCCACACACATTAATGATCAAAATCATACATCATATACTACAAGCTTCAGGTGAATGTTGCTCTAGTGCCTACCCATTTGAACTGAATGAACTTACTCTACAAGAGCAATGAACCCGAAAGAAAAACACCTCTTGCAAACACTTTATTCTTAGGTTTTCTCTTTATGCAACCCTAGCTGCAATTCCAACTCATTACTACTCAAACCACCGATGAGTATAACCAAAGCAACACACCCCAAGAACTACACCTACACCGTAGAGAACTCTACCCCTCATGTGTGAGTTACACCACCAAAATCCCATCGTTTAAACTAAATAACGTGATCTAAGAAATACACAACATCTATAATCACAACCATAGAGATTTAGCTCCCCTTGCAACATCATCATAAATTGATCAATGCATTCAGAATAATACCAAAATAAATACCAAATCATCGATATAACATTTATATCATAGTAGTTAAGTCTTTATCACAATTCAATCACACCAAACAACACCAATTCATAATAAGACTATAATTTCAAATGTGATAACCACATATACATTCCCTTAAACGAAATCATGTTCACCCATTAGCTTTGTACCATATGCCAATTTAAGGCAACTTGTGACTATCCAACCAACATTATAAATGTATGTTAACTTTCATACTTCACTGTATATTTCCTGTTTATCCAAACAAGATGATTCGAGTGGTCCTCCACTACAGCTTTGGACCTGTCTCCCCTACTCACAGTTGTTCATCCCAGCACTAAATTCAGCACGAGTTAGAACCCTATAAGTGAGATATTCATCCATTTATACCCCTCGCAAGAGAAAAGAGTAGCACTCGAATCTCAATCCCTTCCACCGTCCATCATGGACGAAAAGAAACATTTCTTCCACCGCCCTTTAAAGACAAAGAGATCAACCTTTCTACCCCTTTTCAAGAGGAAATGTGACTACCTTTCTACTCCCTCGAAAGAGGAAAGGCAACACTTGAATCTGAGTCCCTTCCACCGCCTATCATGGACGAAGAGACTCATCTCTTCCACCGCCCTTTAAAGACGAAGAGATCCACCTTTCTACCCCCTTGCAAGAGGAAAGGTGACTACCTTTTTACCCCCTCGAAAGAGGAAAGGTACTGTTAAGAAGTGGACTTTAAGCCTAACTCAACTCCACAAAACGACTTGTAAGGTGAGGTGTGCACTCACTTATATATTATATTGCGAGATTTTATATCAAATTCAGCTCATCTATTTTCTTCAACAGTCCATTGCAGATATGGTTTTTCTTCCTCTATACCATTCACATTTACAGTAATAATAATAAGACCCTTCACAATTGCTTCCCAAATGCCCTTGTCAACAGAATCCAAAAATATTTGCATTTTGAGATGACCAACACCTCTTTTATCAGATAAGAGATGACCAACACCTTCTTTTGACCCACAAAAGAATGAACAGCTTGATTGTGCTTGGTAGAAAAACACCTTTAACTTCGACACACTAAGTAACAGTTTTTCCTTCTTCAAGCATCAAACCACAAGCTTGCTTAAACACTTACAATACTTTTAGACAATTCTTTGTGCTTTGCAAACATTTAAGTAACCTTTAAAGAATTTTGAAACACAGTATTTATAACCAAAGGTTTAAGCTATGTTAGAAGCTGAACAAACAATTTCCAACTACCAATGATAATCAATTATCTCAAATCGTTAAAAGAAATTTTATTTGATGATAATCAATTATCTCAAATAATAATCGATTATCTGCGAACTTTGATAATTCACGCTTTCGAAAATAATCGATTATCCTGAGTGATAATCAATTATTGTCCAAATCATTCTAAACTAAAAAGTATATACAAGTTAAATTGAAAATTAAAATTAATACAGTGAAATTTATAATAAAAACCTTTAACATAAAATTTTCCAATTATATAATTTGTTTTTAAATATTTAAGTGCATCATACTCATTTATCAAAGCTTCTATTAGTAAAAATGACAAATGAAAAACGCTTAGACACTAATTTTGATAAAAATAAATGACTTAGAATTTCAATAAAATTAAAAATCAATATATATATATATATATATATAATGTAATTTTGTATCAAGTCAACGATGTTTTTATCATTTTGGATTTGGTAGTCACTTAAAAAATTATTTTTTACAGTAACTTTGAAACTGAAAATAATATATTTATAAAAATGATACATAAATATAATGTCCATTTTAATAATTTTACATTTAAAATCAATTTTAAAAATAAATTTCCAAACAACATTTAATATAAAAATTACTTTTATATTTTATGTCATTCAAATAAAAATGACATCAAATCAATTCGGTAATACATATCCAAACACATCCTAAAGTTTGCTTGGACTGTAAAATAATCGGCTAGTCTACTATATGAAATTTGTACCTCCTAAAATAAAATGAATAGTTTATATATTCAATTATTTTTTGTGGTATCTTTCCCTCTGCAATAGATGTACTGTTTTTATGTTCTGAAGAGATGAGATTGGAGAAAACGACGCACAGCAGAGCAATGTGACCCATCTTGAGCGCATGCAGCAAAGAAAGACGTGTAGCAGAGCAATCTGACACACCTCGAAGATGGTAATGATAAGACGACTTCTAACTTTCACAGTAAACAGTTAAAGTATTATTGTTATGAACAGTATTGTATGGGAAAAGTTTATTTCCTTGTATGTGATACGATGAATGTTTTATTTTTCAAGGGAGGAAGGAAGTAAAAGGAAAAAAAAAAATCGAAAATAGATTATTTAAATCGAGAAAAAAAGAAAAATAAATAAAATATTGTAATAAAAAGTTAAAATAATAAAAGAATGTAATAAATTATTAAAATATTTTTAATTAATTTAATAAAAATAGTTTAAATTCAAATTAAATGGTGATTATAAAGTACTTATTTTAAAGAGTTAGAAATAATATAAAATTTATTCAAAGATTATAATTAAAATTATTTAAATAATTAATGATAAATTACTTAATTTTTTTCGGAAACCAATTTAAAAAATTAATATATAATAAAGTTAATTTACAAATTAGTTTATTGAAGTTCAAAGTTAGCATGAAATTAATTGCCAAATTTTAAAATAATTTACTTTATAAAATATTGAAATTTAAATAATTTTATTTTTTCACTATGAAGTTTTTATTTTGAGTTATTTATTAACATAAATTTAATTATACAAGAACAAAAATATTCAACAACATGAAAACACAAGTATCATAATCATGATGTAATCAATAATATCACGATTATCTGGTTAAATGTATTGAGTTATATAATGTGTTATAAAGCTTTTTATATTTGCACTTGCCACCTTTAAAAATTAAACATTTCACGTAACTTAAATCAATAATATAATTACTTTACAATTAAAAACATTATTGAAGCAAACTATCAACACAAAAGAATGAGAAAGAAAATTTCCCAAGAACATCTAGATGGTTAACAAAGAAGAGTAAACAAGAAAATGCAAAAAAAAATTAATGTAGTTTAATTGAAGTGTTAATTAACTTCATATTTGCTCTAAAAAAATTTACTATACACAAAAATTATAACATAAACTTTCTTTCAATGAACAATAAATTTCTGACTTATTAACACTTTGTTTGTTTGAGGGGAAACGACTGTTCGTGGTGATTGACGACGACTAATTTGGAAAACTTATTCGTTCAATTGAAGTGAATTATGCGAACGGATTTATAGCAAAATGCGGGATGCCTGTACTATTCACTCACCCGCGGATGTAGTGAGATTTGGAGGGATGAAATGCAAACTTTCTTAAATGTCCCTATAACTCAAAATAATTCCTAGATGAATTTTGATACTTAATATAATCGGGTTGTAATTGCACTGCTTGTTTACAATAAGAACACAGTCACGACTTTTGTGATAAAGAGGACCCGTATCCGGATCCAAGAGGACTCATATTCAGTTCCAGCACCATGAAAAAAAACAACGCCAAGCTGTATTCGATTCCCATAGGCTCGTATTTGGTTACCCAACCCTCTTGTGTATTTGGTTCCATGGTTGTCGACGTTGGAGCTCGATTTGAATGGGTGAATTCGGTTCGCATGGAGGAATTAGCTTGCAAGCTTGATGGTTATGGCGCCATATTCATGATGGTGGAGGTTGCAAGGTTGTGGTCTACGCATCTAAAGAAGGACGACGATGCAGCGTGGTGTTGTGGACGTACGTGAAGCTGCATTTGGCGATCTCCAGGAGGAGGTCGTGGGCGAAGTCGAGTTTATCCATGGCGATACACTCAGCGCATTGGAGGAAGAGACCAAGAAGTTTGAGGCAGGTGGACTCAGGGGCGTGAGGTTGGGGAAGGCCTGTTCGTCCTCGGTGGCAGTATCGCAGAGAAGTTGGTTCGCTTGAAAGAAGGCATAGTGTGGAGGGTGGTGTTGGTGTGATTCAGATGATGCAAGAGGAGAAAGAGTATTGATTTTGGTGATTGATGAGATTAGTTGTTGAGTTGAAGCATTTGTGTTTGTTGATGGTGTTGTTTTCAAAACTTCCACAGCTTTCTTGAACGATTTTTCCCTCTTTGCATTTTGAATCTGGGTATGCCTCTTTGGAACATCTCCATTTCTTACCATCAGTTCTTCTACAAAAAGATAAAAAAAAACAAAAACTCACAGTGTTGTGGTTGGTTAGGCAAAAGCCTCAAGGACAGAGGGGAATCAAAGTATCTCCTTTTTATTGTGAAGAGAAGATCAAGTGGAATGGAAATTTCCGAAGCCATGTACTTGTAGATGAGAGCTTGATGTTCAAGCTCTTGCCACTGTGATGGGGTGAAGGGAAACTTATTCCTCCCATTCATCATCAAGCAAGAACAGTAGAAATGAGGGAAATAGAAATATGCAGACCAAAGGGAAGCTATATATATATATATATATATATATATATATATATATATATATATATATATATATATATATATATATATATATATATATATATATATATATATATATATATATATATATATATGCACGAGAGAGAAAAATAAAAAAAAAGTATCATGAAAATGTAGAGGTGAAAATGTTTGTATGTGAGAGAAAAGAGAAAGAGAGTGGTGATGAGTACGTATTATTGATAATATTAGAATAGGGATTGGGAGAGAAAATGAAGTATAATTTTACTAATTTATAATATTAGTAAAATATATACTAAACTTCATTTTACTAATTTATAATTTTTTTTACATTTTAAAAATTATTTATAATTTTTGTCTCTTTATAAACATTTTTACAATTAAATATAACATTAATAAATAACATTTTATATTACTTTAATAATTAGGAGTATTTTGGTAATCTTTAATTTCTATCAATTACACTAATTTTTTAAATCTGTCACATCAATCAAATCCTACACTAATCCAAATCCACTCTCAATCACCTATAAATCCACTCAAAAAAAAAAAAATTACCCTCAAATTCACTCAAATCCATTCAAATCATGTCCCCTAAATCTCTACAAAAGAACAAAGCCTAAAACAGTCAACACAATATATTATTTATATAAAAATAATTTTTAAAATTAATTTACGTAAATCGTATCTAAATTGATGGAAAAGTCATATGAACAATATTAAAGCTTAGTTCAAAATATCAATAAGACAATCTCTTTGGCAACGTATAAAGGAAGTTATAATCTTATGTATGGTAGTTTGATAGCATCATATGCTTTGAAGAAGAAACACAATAAGATAAATGGTCTTGTACAACTAGAGGCTTTTAAATTATCAAATAATCTATTACATCAAATTGCCCATGAACCTGAACAAGATTTTAATGGGTCAATATCCATAATTTTTTCTAATTGCTCAAAAATCCTTTATATCAAATTCATTGATGAGCTTAATCCTAGCCCTCTTGACATTATACTTATTGTTGTTTGTTATTAAAATATCACAAATACATTGTAACAATGTTTTGAATTGATCTTCTAGTAGAAACTTAAAGTAGACACAAGGGGTGTACTTAATATTTTCAAAACCAATACTTATAATGAACTCGTTAAAATTTTTTATTTCCTTTGGGATTGTAATAGACTATAAAAGGATTTGTTTAGCTCACAAACATAATCATTATTATCTTATAACTGAAATCTTTGTTATTGTTTATATAGTCTCCATGAGTCGATCTCCATATAATAATGCAATCTTAATGTCTGCTTATTTAAGCTCAGTAACCATGGTTAATAACATTTCAATGGATTTTTGTTTTGCAATGAGAGATAAAACAACATTATAATAAACTTTTTACCTCTAAGTGAACTCTAATAACAAGTCTCACCTTGAACCTTTATTGATCAATTTTTAGTGTGTCATCTTTTTGTTTAAAAAGTTCATTTACAACCAAACAAATAAGAATCGTTAGATTTATGAATGCGAATTTATGAATGCGAGTTTATGTATTGCTTAAATGAAATGACTTCATCTTCTTATTCATGATTGATAAGTGTAAAAAAGAGTTGTTTTTATACTTATAAATGAACTCAATCTTGTAATTATTCATGTTGTTCCTCATTGAAAAGTTGTAATAGGTAGTAGATTGTTATGTAAAATATTGTACAGGAAATGGTGTATTATTTAGATTCTGTCAGCCAATTTTCGCAAAGCGAAAACCAAAATTCGCACTGCTAGAAAAAGAAAATTCGCATAGCACACCAGTACCTGTGTGCTGAGCGAATAACATCAGTTAAAATATAGCAGTTAAGAAAATTCGCATAGCGCACCAGTACATGTGCGCTAAGCGAATTAATGAATTTAAGTGGCTTTAAAAGACGTGACAGAGTGACAGAAACATGCTCTTCTAACAGAAGCTCCGGACAAAAGAAAGAAACGAAAACATCTCAGGAACTTCCGCAGACTACTTCAAGGCATCAAGACACCATTGTTGCAAGGGATTGCTTCAAATGTGTACGTTTTAGATGACTAAGAGTAGTTAAATTTCTCTTTCGTTGGGATTAAATGTAATGAATTCACTGTGATGCAATTTTCCTGTTCAATATATCGTTGTTCGTTCATATGCTCTATCTTGAATTTATTATCATTGTATGAAAATATAATGTTATTTGAATGTCTTTGATTACTGGAAAGTAACTTTGAACATGAACGTAGATAGGGCACTTAAGTGATTTGGGATCTAGGGATAGACTCAATAACTTGATCATTCTTAACATCAGACTTAATGCAAATTGTATATTAAATTGACTAAGGGATTATCATTTTAATATATTAATTTAGAACTAGTTGCTAAGGGATTAGGACTAGTATGCCTTGATGTGAATGTTTGAATGAAGTAATGAAATATTGAACAGAGTTTTATATTCATATGATTCATGAAACCCAATTCCAACGAAGTTTCTTTTAAATATAATTCCTTGCACACCAACTGTTTGATAAAAATACCAAAAAGAGTTTCCTGTGTTTTTTTGTACACTTTCATGTCTAATTGAATTATAAAAGAAAGAATTGTCATGTGTTGCACAAGTCCCTTGGGAGAACGATACTTTGAACTTACTCTATATTACTTGGAACGATTTGGTATACTTGCCAAAATGTTATTGCTTCAAATGTGTACGTTTTAGATGACTAGGAGTAGTTAAATTTCTCTTTCGTTGGGATTAGATGTAATGAATTCACTGTGATGCAATTTTCCTGTTCAATATATCGTTGTTCGTTCATATGCTCTATCTTGAATTTATTATCATTGTATGAAAATATAATGTTATTTGAATGTCTTTGATTACTGGAAAGTAACTTTGAACATGAACGTAGATAGGGCACTTAAGTGATTTGTGATCTAGGGATAGACTCAATAACTTGATCATTCTTAACATCAGACTTAATGCAAATTGTATATTAAATTGACTAAGGGATTAGCATTTTAATATATTAATTCAAAAACTTGATAACATTTTGGCAAGTATACCAAATCGTTCCAAGTAATATAGAGTAAGTTCAAAGTATCGTTCTCCCAAGGGACTTGTGCAACACATGACAATTCTTTCTTTTATAATTCAATTAGACATGAAAGTGTACAGAAAAACACAAGAAACGCTTTTTGGTATTTTTATCAAACAGTTGGTGTGCAAGGAATTATATTTAAAAGAAACTTCGTTGGAATTGGGTTTCATGAATCATATGAATATAAAACTCTGTTCAATATTTCATTACTTCATTCAAACATTCACATCAAGGCATACTAGTCCTAATCTCTTAGCAACTAGTTCTAAATTAATATATTAAAATGATAATCCCTTAGTCAATTTAATATACAATTTGCATTAAGTGTGATGTTAAGAATGATCAAGTTATTGAGTCTATCCCTAGATCCCAAATCACTTAAGTGCCCTATCTACGTTCATGTTCAAAGTTACTTTCCAGTAATCAAAGACATTCAAATAACATTATATTTTCATACAATGATAATAAATTCAAGATAGAGCATATGAACGAACAACGATATATTGAACAGGAAAATTGCATCACAGTGAATTCATTACATCTAATCCCAACGAAAGAGAAATTTAACTACTCCTAGTCATCTAAAACGTACACATTTGAAGCAATCCCTTGCAACAATGGTGTCTTGATGCCTTCAAGTAGTCTGCGGAAGTTCCTGAGATGTTTTCGTTTCTTTCTTTTGTCCGGAGCTTCTGTTAGAAGAGCATGTTTCTGTCGCTCTGTCACGTCTTTTAAAGCCACTTAAATTCATTAATTCGCTTAGCGCACATGTACTGGTGCACTATGCGAATTTTCTTAACTGCTATATTTTAACTGATGTTATTCGCTCAGCACACAGGTACTGGTGTGCTATGCGAATTTTCTTTTTCTAGCAGTGCGAATTTTGGTTTTCGCTTTGCGAAAATTGGCTGACAGAATCTAAATAATACACCATTTCCTGTACAATATTTTACATAACAATCTACTACCTATTACAACTTTTCAATGAGGAACAACATGAATAATTACAAGATTGAGTTCATTTATAAGTATAAAAACAACTCTTTTTTACACTTATCAATGATGTCTAGCCATTGAATCTTCTTTTTACTTGATAATGCAAAGGATACACTAGAAGGTTAATCTTCTAGCACCTTACTAGAAACTATTAAAGAATATGCAATAAGTTTTGCATAATCATCTCTTAGAGATCTATTATTATTTTCCTTTTGACAAGTTTTTAATTAATAACATATAAGACTTCATCATATAGCTAGACATCTATCTTCATCAAATGTAATGATAAAGCATCTATCATCATTAGACACACTAAAACATCTATCACCATAATGCATATCATATCTATTAAGTCTTGACTCAAGACATTATAGATAGTAGTGTCGTTAAAATGATCTATAACCCGCAAGCCAACCTGGCCCACCATGGGTTTGAGCCGAGTTGAGTTTGAAAAAAATGTAATTTCTTTTGTTGGTTAGTTTTCAACCCGACTCACTTAGAACCTGACTCATCTGGGTTGAACTCGTGGTGAGTTAGTGAATTCAAAAAAATTATAATTTTTTTATTTAAAAAAAACTTATAATGAAATGAGTTAGTGAGCCAACCCGTTTAACCCATCAACCTGTGGTGGGACGGGCCGGATTCGAATTTTTTCAATGTGCAAATAAGTGAATCGGGTTAGGTTGGCTCACTAAGTGATCAACTCGTGGTGAGCCAGACTTGGTCGAGTCGGGTTACCCGTTTTGACAGCTCTAATAGATAGCAACCCTTTGCATTATTTAAATACACAAGAAACATGCATTTAACAATTGAAAGCATATAATTTTCCTTGCCTAATGTAAACATAAGCAAGAAAACCAAAGATTCTAACATTTTGAAGCTTAGGAGAGTGTCCTGACCATATTTCCTTGAGAATCTTTGTATCAAGTGTAGTCAAGGACATCTGTTGATCAGATAAAAAAAAATACTAGTAGCTTTAGCCCAAAAAGTTTTGGAAATCAAACACTCAACAATGTGCACCTCACTCATTCTTAAATGTTCCTATGATGAATATCTCAAGTAGGCCATTTTGTTGGGAAGTTTTTGCCATTGTCTAATGTTTTGTTATGTTTTTATCTTTACAATGGGTGTTGGACAAAATTCAAGATCATTATCAACATTGAACATTTTCATTGTCTTACCAATTTGGTACTCCACTACATACTTCCAACCTTTCAAATTATAAAATGTTTTGTCTTTAGTCTTATAAAGTGGATCCATAACTTCTTATGATAATCATCAATAATCAATAGGAAGTATTTAGCTCCAGTGTGTGATTAAATTGTAAAAAATCCCCATAGGTCAACATGGATGTAATAAAGGTATTGTCCTAAAATAAAATGGATTTTATAGGTTTTTCCTTAGATACAATATTTATAAAATTTCAATTAATCAATTCTATCACTATGAAACAAACATTATTTCTTCAATGCCATTAAGTTTGTCTCATTCACATTGTCTAACGTTTTGTGTCATATAGCTTAGCCTTTAACCTATCGCCTTTTCAGAAGTTGAAGTTTACCTAGTTGTCACAACACCTTCTAAGACACATAAGTCATTATTTATCACACCCTTCACCACTACCATAGATCTCCTTAACACCTTTAACGCATACTCTTTCTCCTTTAAACACATTTCCTTTCTTTCTTAAGTTCATATAAGGAATAAAATTTCATTTCAAGATAGATATGTACTTAACTTCTTCAAGAACTCTCTAAGTTTCATCATGCAAATAAAACTTAATGGTTCAAACGCTAGTTATCTTACACAAGTTGTTATTATTAGAATGAAGTTAACCTTCTTGAAGTTTCATAAACTCTTGAAATGGTTAGGTGAAATATGAAAGCAACATCTAGAGCCCATAATCCATTCACAACTATTAGTACTATTCGATACCATTAGGACCTATGATTCATAACCATCATCAACCAAAGACACTTACAAACTATAGATAATTTATGATACCAACTACCATATCTAAATGACCTATAAGTTTAGCCTACATGACCAATTAAGGTTATTAGGCTTCTTTTTCTGTTTGCAGTGTCCATCCTTCTTGTAATGACAACACATGTAAATTGTTACTATACCTTCTTTGTAGGTCTTTCACTTTGACTTCCATCTAACTCCTTTACTATGCTTAATAAACAATCGATCTCCTGTTTACAAGTTGTTTCTAACATTCGAAGCCTTCATGTCAATAAGAAAGAAAATCTTTCTTTTACATAATAATATTATTTTATAAATAAGCCAACATTTTAGACAAATAACACAACAATAATATTTGATCCTTGTCATAATGTAAACATCAATATTCTTCAAACAAAGAATCAACTTAATTTAATCAATATAAACTTCATAATCTTAATTATTTACTATTATTATAATAAAACCATAAAAATTAATAAAATATTAACATATAATCCATCAAAAGATGAAAATAAATAATAGATAATAAATTGGACAACAAAAGTATGGATAATATACTAGGAAAATATTTGCAGCGTAATTAATCATTAATTAACAACTTTTTCCTTACAAATTTCTTGTTTACAAGAAGGGAAAGTAAGTTTAGCTCAGGTAACATTTGTCACTTTCACGGTTTAGGAAAAACAAACGTCTATTTCACCATTTCTTAACTTTCTAGATTTGGAAATAAATAAGCAAATAGGTCCGAACATCGGTCATGATGATGAGACTTGAATCTACTTTCTACAATCCAATAGAATTTAAATTTAACATTTTAAAACTTATATTTGATAATTTAATTTATTAAATTTGTTATAATGAATTGTTGGAATCACACGTTAATTTCGGCGAGTTATTCAAATTTAATTATATTGGATCAATTTAAAAAAAAGCAACTTATTTTAATTTTAATTAAATAAAATAAATATATCAAATCTGTAATAATTACTTTTACAATAATTTATGTTTTGATATAATTTATTATTGACTTTTAAAAATAAATTTTATAAAAACTAAAATTTAAAATATGTTCGCTAATTTATAATTATTAAACTTTTAGATCGGAATGAGTTATTTTTATACAGACGATGATAAAGAATAATCCATCCAATTTTTTCATTTCACACCAACATCAATAAAATAAATATTTTATTTTAAAATATAAAAGTTTTAGAATGAATTAATCAGAAAAATATAAATATTAATTTTCTATTTAGCATTGAAAAACAATGAAGAAATGGCAAGGTGTCCATGTAAAATTTTCCATTTACAAAATTATAATCTTCATTTGGTCGAAAGTGATTATTATTATTTAATTGTACTAATCAAATATTTATCAATAGGGTCAAAAATTATATTTTCATATTTTACCTTACTTGTTCATATGTCGAAATTCAAGAGGCATATGTTAAAAAGTTTCAGTAATATCGATCAGTTATTATTGTTAAATTTTAAATATTCAATAAATTCAATGACCTATTTTTTTATTATCTTTTTTTTTCTAGATTCTAAAATAATTTTTATTTAGGACTTACTTATTATGTTGAGTTTTTCTTCATATATAGGTTTTTTTTTTATCAAAATAGGAAAATTTTCCGGAGATATTACAGAAGTAAGCAAAAAACATTTCGAAATACATAAATAGACAAGTTGTGGGAGACCCAAACGACTTTCAATAAAAAAGTCGTATTCCCTTGCACGATTTCACCCTAACACTATGGTCAGAGGTGAAGTCGTGCACCAGAGCATGGGAATCAATTACTAGATGTTGTAATCGATTACCACACCTTTTTTCATAAAAAAATAAAAAAAATGAAGTCGTAGGGAGGTTGACGACTTCAACAAGAGAAGTCGTGCACCCTCACACATCTTTATTTTTTTTTAATTTTTAACTTTTTTATTAATTATAATAATTTATAATTTGTAAAAAATGTTTTTAAATATATTTAAAATAATTAAAATTATATCTAATTAATAATTAAAGTATTTTAATATGATTAAATAACTAAATTTCATGATTTTAATTATTTTTGTAATTAAATTAAATTTCTTATAAAATAATTTCAATTAAATAATTTATAACTATAATTATTGTAATTATCTAATTAAATATTCAAAAAAATTAACATTTCAATATAATTTAGTTTTTTGAATTTTTATTATTATAGTATATTTTTTACAAATTATAATTAATTAATAACAATTTTTTTCATTATAAACTATTTAAATTAATAAAAATATTAAATATAAACTATTTAAATTAATAAAAAAATAAAATAATTAAAATTTTAGGGGCCACTATTTCTGTTATGTCCAAGTTGACGTCGAATACTACAATTTTTGTGGTGGCCACCTTTGGTCATCTAGGTTTCATCCCTCCTTAGCTCTCATTGTTCCAACCTTCTTTTTCTCTTTGGTAATTTTCTCTTGAATGGTGGGAGGACGTTTGGGTAAGATGGTCTTCCCATAATAGGTGGCCATTAACTGGAAATATAATGGAGGCATATGTTTCATCATACGTGGACCGTTTGAACGAAATGAGTACATAATGTTCTGGATCTAAATTTAAGAGTTTCATGGCTGCAATGGCATGGCGGCAAGGGATCCCAGAAATATGCCATTTCCTGCACGTACAATCTTGACTGTCCAGGTTAACTACAAACTTGTTTGTAATCTGTGTAAAATGCCTAACTTCATATGGTTTTTCTACAGACCAACTGCCATGAAGTAATAAATAAATACAAGTTAAAAATTAAGTGATCAATACCGCCATTTTAACCACAAACCAAGTGCCATCAACTAATAGTGGGAAAGGAAATGCATACCTAGGGATCCAATTTTTGGATAAATTTGACTCTTTTATAAGTCTCTTTCTAATCTTGGGATAGATATCAAAGTCCATATTACACATCTTAATTCTGCTGGTTGCCCATCTTTTCATGAGGTAAACTCTAATTTCTTTGAGCATGGTTATAGTGGGCTTTCCTCGTGCATCAAAAATCACACTATTAAAACCTTCACTCTTGTTATTGTTTAGTGTATCACAAAGTGCTCGACCTGTAAATCTAAATCTAGACCAATACCTGTTACAAGGAATAAAAATAATGTTTATATCCACTCTACATGTCATCAATGTATTGTTAAGGAACAAAATACCTTGGCGAGATAGCAATTAGGTATATGTAAGCCTCTTCATTCACTTCCTTTATATTTAACATTTCTCTTTCCCAAGCTTGGGGTTATGTACTTGCAGCAGTCTTCCACATCAGATTCTTCAAGTTTTGCCCAGAAAAGCTTTTCCTAAAATTTGCATATAAGTGTCGCATGCAAAATTTGTGTTCTGCCCTAGGTAAAAGTTTAGACATAGCTGGCAGTAAACCCTGTAAAAAGGGACCAAATTGAACATTTTAAACAAAAATGGGGACCAATTTTGATATCACTAATACAATTAATCTTAGGAAACAAAATAGGAACATATAAGAAATACATTTACCTTTTGTTGATGAGATATAAAAGTGCATGAATTGCATACTTCAGCACCCTCAAGGTCTTCTATCAACAACTCCAAAAACCATGTCCAACTATCTTTGTTCTCTACTTCCACAACTACATATGCCAGAGGTAACCTCTAGTCATTAGGATCTCTACCAACAGATGTATATAACTCCCCCTTATACTTTCCTTTCAAAAGACATCCATTCAAACCAATTGTTAGATATATTATATCTTTTATCTTTTAGTTAGTTTGTTATTATTTCTCATTTGTATTTTGGGCTTAGCTTATATTTCTTCTATTATAAATAGAGAAGCCTATGTGTGTATTTAACACAAGGGAGATTAATCCAAATATAATTTTTCACTATATTCAACATGGTATCAGAGCAAGTTGTCTGATCCTCTTCTAGTGGTCTTTGCTGTCTGCCGGCAGCCGCCCGCCGTAGCTGTCGACAGCCTCTACAATTTTAGTGGGCAACCCTTTCTCTTCTTCTTAAATTTGTGCCACAGTCAACACCAGTCCAGACCCAGAGTACCATTGTTGTCGCCGCCACTTTCCGCTGCCGTTGCTGCTAACGTCGTCTCCGCTATCCAGCTTTATCCGCCGCCGCTGGTCACCGCTGCAGTTTTAGCCGGTCACCCGCGGATCTGGACTGTCTCTTCGAGCGATGGCCAACCACGCCGGTTTCGAGAGTCACCTCTCAGTCACGCGCCGCCACGCGGCGCTTCTTTCCTGCCAGTCCGCCGTCGCCGCCGCCACCCAATGTCGCTTTCTCCAGCGAAGTCAAGGGTTAGGTGCGCCTTGAGAAGCGCAACCTAACCCTAGTGGTCCCGTCCTCCGAAGCCTCCGCACTAGCTGTTACGCGCCGCTTCTTTTCGGCCACTCTCGACCGCGTGTTCTGCACGCGCCACCTTCCTGGTGTCGGAGTTTCACCGCGTCACTGCAGATCGTCTTGCCGGAGCTTCTTGAGTGTGTGTTGGTTCCTGTTTCTCCGTTTTGTTGGCTTGGGCTCATACCTAGAGTTTTCTCCCTCATGTTTTTTTTGAACCCTAAGTCCCTTTTCTTCTCTAAGTTTAAAATGGCTTCTTCTACTGGAAATCTGTTTCACTGCTAAGGATGTTGATTCTAGCAGTGGGTGCTACGGAGAAAGATTTGACTAGAGATGAAAAGTCTAGGTTGGGAATGTGATCTTGAGCAAGATTGACTCAAAAATCGTCTGTCTTCGTCTCCAGGCCGTTTTTGCTGTCTAGGCGCCGTTTGCCGCTATCCACGCGCCGTTTGCTTCCAACGACTGTAGGCCCCATCACCTCGTCAGTTAGTGATGGCAGTCCCTATAATTTTGTCGCTTTCAGCCACTACAGGCCCCATCAGTCAGTGATGGCAATTTAGTTCCTACAGTTTTATAGCTGTCAACCGCCGTTGCAATCGCTACTGTCTCAAACATGCGTCAGTTCTTCTTAGGCTAGAGTTTAGCTCGATTTTCGTGTGACACACTGCTAAGTATCACCACTTGGGAGTTGTCCAGCAAAGAATTTTGGACCTCCAACATGTCTTTGGATCTCTGATGCCTTTGTTTCAACATTGTAGCTTAATATTTTGTTTTGTTTTAGTGGTCCAACAACTGTGATATTTCACATTTCCGCCCTTCACACTAAGGGGGAGTACGTTTCCAAGACACTGCAAGTCACATAAATATGGGTGCAGTCCCTGCAGTTTTGTAGATTTCAGCTACTATTGTTGATCCCGTCACCCAGCCATCATTGATGAGGATTTGGTGTAGTCCCTGTAGTTTTGTAGCTCTTAGCTTTCAGCTACCACTGTTGATCCCGTCACTCATACATCATTGATTGGGAATCAGTCCTTGCAGTTTGCCATTGTCTACCACTTCTTTCCTTCATCCACTTTTGAAGTTGAAGTTTCACAAGTTGTTGTTAGTGTTTGCCTCAACACTGAGTTCATCTATTCCAAGCTTAGTTCATACAATTTGTATGCTTCAGCTTGAGGGAGAGTGTTAGATATATTATATCTTTTATCTTTTAGTTAGTTTGTAATTATTTCTCATTTGTATTTTGGGCTTAGCCCATATTTCCTCTATTATAAATAGAGAACCCTATGTGTGTATTTAACACAAGGGAGATTAATCCAAATATAGTTTTTCACTATATTCAACACCAATAAATGGCCTACAAGAGAGGAAGTTAACCTTGCAAGCTTTCAAACAAACATAGAACCTCTGAAATGTTGTCTTCCATTGTCACTATCCACTTTAACTTTTACTGTTTATCTAGGATTACATCTCAATAATTCATGTGCATAGTCATATATTCTTTTGAACTGATTTTTAAAACTATCTTCAACTTTGCAAGATGCAATTATCTTTGCCCTACGAGCTTTAGAAATTGTGACATTGGTATTCCATTTCCTTAAAGCTTTTGAGCGTATTTCATTTATCTTCAAATTCAGATTTTCATGTAGTGAATTATCTAATGTCTCACTCAACCACTTAGCATTCATCATTTTAATGTTGAATTGCCTACTACAAGTATGATTATCCAATATTTTTCTCAATTGACATGTCTTACATCCTTCCAAATACTCACAATAACTTATCCATGGACAACTTTTTTGGGCACCCAAACATCTCACTCGTACCCTTCTGTTATCATTCTTAATAAACTTCAAATTCCTCCCACCATGGACTGCATAACTTCTATTCCTAAATTTTGTTCCCACTTCCCACTTGTATTCAGACATATTCTTTTGCATAACAAATGTTCCAAATGGACCACAACTTTGCCTTTCATCACCTGCATCCTCACTTCCACTTTCTTCTAGAGTGGCCAAAAAATTTGAGCCCCACTCATCTTCAGACAACCCCCTATCATATGGGTTTTTTTGGCTATGTGCAATATATTTCCATCCTTACTTCCACTTTCTTCATTTTCATTAACTTTCACTGATACAACCCCTTCTATATTGTCCAAAAGTACTTCATCAACATTTACATCAACATCCACTAGTCCTTCATCCCTTTCTCCTTCATCAACATCCCGCTGTCCTTCATGCCCTTGTCCTTCATCACCATGCACCTCCACTGCATCATCAGACACACTTGAAGTAAAATCTTCAACATGTACTCCTTCCTCCACATGCACGTGTTGTTCATCCATGTCCTTCGCCTCTATTTCTTCCTCCCTCTGCACCTGTTATTCATCCTCCACTTCATCCAAACCCTCTACTTCATCTAAACCATGCACCTCCACTTCATTCAAACCATCCACTTCGTCCAAACCCTCCACTTCATTCAAACCCTGCACCTCCACTTCATCCCCATCCCCACCTATGGCTATCTTCTCCACTGTCTAAACTTCCATGACATAGCAAAAGAACTTGTTCACTTTCTTCATTTTCAACCACCTCTGGCTCATCATCCACATCATGGACCATAAACAAGTGAACTTCCCCAAAATACTTGGTAACATTTACCATGTTCATTGCACCTATGTCATCAACCAACTTATGCAGAATATTTTCAACACAATAAAATATGTCAGTCACTTTAATATACCCAAATTTCTTAATAGCATCTACCACTTCGAAATAACTTCATTTGTCAGGGTCCACACTTCAATATGTTATTTCCTCACCAACATATTCAAAAGGAATATCATTTACTATGGTCCCACTATGGTGGACCACAACATTAAACCTCTCCTCAGACATCCCAAACGCAAGCCTACAAAATGAACTTTATGGACATAGGACCACTATATAAACGCTAAAAGTAACTGCTAACAGGTATGGGAAACCAAAACCAAAGACAAAAAAGCGACAATAACATTTACACAACCAATTATAATACGTTACAATGCACTGTCCTAAACAGTTTACACAAATGTTAAAAAAATTCTAACTTTTCCAAAATCTAACACTCACTAACGAAAAATTTTCCAGGTTTTACAGTGTTGAACAAAAATGTTAGATACCAATGCCACAAATCAAAGATTACGAACGCAAACTTGATTTTCCCAAAGATAAATGCTTCCAATTCGAACAACACGTCACTGGTGTTCTCTCCCAAAAAACTTGTTCTTCCCAATCTCGCAGATTTCCCTCCCAAACCACGATTAAAACTTCAAAACTAAATACCTTTAATTTATTTTTCAAAAAAATAACCCTAATAAAAGAACTAGAATTTCAAAAATAATAAATCCAAGGTTTAATAGGTTTGGAGGTCCTTATATTTGTGGGTTCGTTTCAATTGGGTCCTTCAATTTTGAAAGTGATCAATTTGGTCCCTAATTTAACAAAATTGAGTCAATAATACCCTTTCCGTTAAATGTAATGGACGGCGTTAACTTTTTAAACATGTGGCATGTTGAGGCATCCTTTTATTTTCAAGTTGCACAGTTTTATTTGAAGGATGCTTCAACATACCACATGTTTAAAAAGTTAATGTCGTCCATTGCATTTAACGGAAAGGGTATTATTGACTCAATTTTGTTAAATTAGGGACCAAATTGATCACTTTCAAAATTGGAGGATCCAATTGAAACAAACCCACAAATATAGGGACCTCCGAACCTATTAAACCTAAATCCAACTCACAACGCCATAAAGGACTCCACGTCAACCAATACATGACATGTTAGCCAATACATGACATTTCACTCTGTAATTGCACATCTGGACATCTAGCTGTTAACGATTTAAACAGTGTTTTTAAAAATAACTAAATTGAACACAAAATACATTCTTTAAAACTATATTAAATAAGAAAAAAAAGGGATAATTTCGAATATTCCCAACCAAAATTGTAAAAAAAAAAAAAAAGTGTTAAATCTTCTTAATATCTCATGCCTAAGGTAAAAAAACGATACCTGTCACTAAGGTTGACAGTGACTTATCAATATGCTTTGTTTTAGAGGTTTTGAAAGATTAACTGAACATTCACTTTGAGATTACGTTGATCAGTTGGTTCACACGGTAATGATCTTGAGAGTGTGTCAAAATTTCAACAGATTTTTTGGTTTATGGTCCCACTTTCCGGACCCAGGGTAACGGCTCCTTGTAATTTGCGATAAGATTAAAATCATTCACAGCCACAAAGGGTTTCAAAAGTATATATATATATATATATAAAGAGATACCTTGCAGCTCTTGTTTCAGTGAAACTGTGTTTCCTTATTTTGTGTAGGTCTTTGATTAGAAGCAAAGATGGCCGAAGCAAAGCTGAGCGGCATAAAGGACAATAGGTGGTCACTCCATGGCATGACGGCGCTTGTGACAGGAGGCACTCGAGGCATTGGGTTCGTCATCTCATCATATCATCATTTTATCTTTTTCCTTTTATTCTCTCATCTTTCTTCTTCCTTGCCAATGTCTTAGGCATGCCATCGTTCAGGAATTGGCAGAATTTGGGGCAGCCATTCACGTATGTTCACGGAAGCAAGATGATATTGATAAGTGTTTGGAAGAGTGGAAAAAGAAGGGATTCAACGTCACCGGTTCAGTCTGTGATGTCAAAGACCGCGAACAACGCCTCAAGCTCATGGAAACTGTTTCCTCAATCTTCCACGGAAAGCTTAACATTCTGGTAACATTCAACTACCCTTCATAAATTTCATATTAAAACCGAATCAAGCGCATGATGTTTAAAAAAGTTTTAAAAAATGTTGAATATTTATTCTATTAAAAATATTTAAATTTATATATTTAAAATTTAATTCAGTCAAAATTATAAAGGCATTATCCAAAATAAAACTTAAATCAAAAGCCTTTAAGATTTAAATTATTTGAAAATTATATCATATTAAATGTTAATGCAATTATTATTATTATTATGATTATCATCACCATAACCTTAAGTATTATTATTTTTATATTTATTTCAGTAGTTGCAAGGCATAAAGGGCTTTAAGAAGTTGAGTTGAACGTTTTAAAATTAACAGGGTCTAGGAAAAGCTTTTACTAGCCTAATATAATTAAGCAAGGTCAACTAAGCTATATAGGCATCTGAGCTGAGAATTGGATTATTTTCATTGCCATTGGCAGATATGGTAATTTATATTGAAAGACATTTGAGACTAGCTTTTCGAGACAATTCTACAACTTTATATTCCAGAAATTTGAAGATAAAATATCAGCCGAGAATAAAAGTGATTGAATCTTAATTACATTTAACAGTTTAAAATAATAATTATGTTCATTCTACTTAAAAAAAATATAATTATGGTGATTAAAATGAATTCCTTCCAATTTCAAAACAGTGAGCTATGTAACTAAACTAGTTAGTGAAGTCTCCATTATTGTTGATTTTGTGATTCATTTTTCATTATTGTATTTGAGGAGATTTGATATGTGGTTGTCTCTTAGGTGAACAATGCAGCGATAGAAATAACAAAGGACATATTAGATCACACTGCTGAAGATTTATCAACTATAATGGCTATCAATTTTGAGTCTGTTTTTCATTTGACTCAACTTGCACATCCACTTCTTAAACAATCTGGATATGGGAGCATAGTATTTATTTCATCCGTTGCAGGTGTAAAAGCTATTCCAGCTTTATCTTCTTATTCAGCCTCTAAAGGTATCATACTAATTTCTTTTTTCTAATTTTCCTCTTATATTAATATTATTGCGAATCTAACTTGTTGATCTGAACGAAATATATAATTTAATTCAGGAGCCATGAATCAATTCACCAAGAACGTAGCGTTGGAGTGGGCAAAGGATAACATTCGTGCAAATGCTGTAGGACCTGGACCAATTTGGACTCCACTGCTTGATTCTATCAGGGTATATGTTTAATATACGAAATAGATATTGATAATGTGCAAAGAAAGTTTGAGCTGAATGCTCTCTTCTTTAATGTGCTTGTAACGTCATGGTAATAATTTATTCATTAATTAGGTAGCAAAACTGAGGATAAAACAAGACACATTATTTTTCACATTACTTATTGGTATATTCCTCCTTTAGTAAATGGTTATGTAATCAAACTTCATGTATCTCATGGAACATCGATCAACAGGGTATTATAGGTTACTTGTGGAACTTTGTGTTAAGTGTGTAAATGACATTAACTGTTCAATTTCCAACTTGACAGATATATGTTAGCATTATGTTTTAGTCTGCACATAAGTTGATGTGATAGTAATTGTTGTTCTTACAGGCGAAAACTGGAGCAGAAGAGTATGATGCTAATGTTACAGCTAAAATACCTGTTGGTCGTATAGGAGAAACCAACGAAGTATCACCGGTCGTTGCTTTTCTTTGTCTCCCAGCCGCATCATACATCACTGGGCAGATTTTCTATGTAGATGGCGGTTTCACATCTTAAATTTCAATGTGTGACTGCACAATTAATTAAGAGTTACTTTTTCTGAATTGATTCTAGTGTGCAATTTTTATTCTCCATCGTTCACATGTATCCTTTCGTTCTTGCTTACCATCATTGCTAGGACATCTTTTTCATTTATCTTAAAGTTCATAAGCATCGTCTGTTGTCGTATTTGGCCCGAATGTGTTATGTCCAAATATTTGCTTCATAATTATAATTATAGTTTTTGGATATTCTTTCCCTAAGGTCAATTTTTATTACATAATTAAGTGTAAATTTTACTTTATATACCGAGTGATTTTTAAGTTAAATTTACTCCTGTCAACGTTATTTAACATGTTTTTTAGGTAATTGTGTTGAGTTTATCATATAAGTCAGTTATTTAACATGTTTGTTTAGTTAATTGTGTTGAGTTTTCATATAATTCAGTGAAGAGGAGCTAAAATAATATGAATTCAAAATTTATATATTTAATTATTTATTTTTCTAAAATAACAAAAAATAAACACATAATTTAATATAATTATAACTATAAAAAAAATCATACATGTCTAAAAAATTGTATTTCCATCGAATTTTTGAACTTATAATAATCAGAAATAAAAATTTTAGTTATTTTTTATTTGATTATTAGAATATGTGAAAAAATTGAATTTATTTTGTTTTGATATTTACATGTAACTTTTCTTTTATTACTTTTAAAAAATATAATGTATTATTTATTCTTTATCAATATATCTATTTTAAAAAAATATAAAAGTTAAAATTAAACTATCAAAATTTAATTAAATATTGACCCACATAATTGCTAAAAAGAAAATGTATAGTAATCAAGTCATACTTAAAAAAGAATTATGAATAAAACATAACAATTAAAGTTTTTTTATTTATGTTCATAAAAGATTATTATACAATATTCATAAAATAATTTCTTTTATAAAACTAATATTTCACTATCAATCACCATAAGAGAGAGTTATATTTTTTTTTCAAAAATAAAATAATACATATGAAAAATAAGAATAAAAATAATGAGTTTGTGTTTAATTTTTTTTTTCAGATAGAATTAAAAATAAACACAAACAACAAGCAACTTGAGAGAGAGAAAAAAATCTATTAATAAACTTTTTATTATTTATTATATTTATACTTTATAAAAAATTATAAATCTATTTAATTTAATTCTCATCAACTTTCACTGTATACATTCATAGAATTTTAAAAGCTTAAGGGTCACACCTTCCAGTCCAAGAAAACCCGTTTGTGGTATCACACTCATTATTGGTTTATTAATTATTATACCATATATATAAGTATTTACTCTCATTCACAAAACATAAATATCTCATGTGTCATAGATGATTTTGATTTTTAAGAACGTGATTTTAATAAAACCAACAAAGTATTATTGGTGACTAAGGGTCGAGTGATATTTGAATGAGTGATAAATGATGAAATTCACTTGTAATATACTTTATATAGTGTTTAATATTAACGCCTGATTAAGAGATAAATATTTGATTAATTGTTTGACTGTCTTCTCTTAATATGTGAAGATGTACTGAGATTTGAGATGTGTGAATATTCTTTTATTTATTTAACACATCGATTTGTATAATGTGCAAAGAAGATGTAACGTGAGGAAATTGTAATTGAGGTCAAGAACAAAACTAAGATATTGTCCATCAAGATTTTTCATATTAAATCAAACATATATTCTAAAATTGGAAAATTATTTATTTGAATTATTTTTAAGTTTCCAAAATATTTAAAAATTATTAACTTGGCATGTTTTTCAACCTAATCAATTATACGTTATATTATAAAAAATTATGTTGAACTATTACGTATTTTCCATTGTAATTTGTAATGTGATTGTATTTTCTTATAATGAAATAAAATATCCTTTCAAAGTTTTGTTTCCATTTTACAATACTATAAATTTGAACAAATGATATCATTTGAGGATTTATATGAAAGTAGAGATTAATATTATAAAAAAAAACTTTATTTGTGATAACATTTTCATTTGTGAAGTCTTTTGAAAATTTTTGTAAACTATGTTTTACTTTACAACATGAGTGACCGTTCACATCATTTTAGTATATATAAGAGTGTTAGTGATAGACGGGTCCAAGCTCAATGTCAAATCAAGGACTCATCACTCGTGGAATAGCCAAGAAGATACAACAAGTTCTTGAAGATCTCTCTCAAGAAGGCTAAGTGCTCTTTGCACACTTTGAATGGAAGCCAGAAGCCCAACCAGATGATCCAAAAAGGCCCATACCAGCACATGGAGAAGGGTAGAAGAAGTCCAACTTGTAGAAATAAGTTGACCAAGTGGCGCTGAGCGCCAACCCTCTCTACTGCTCAGTGACAACGTTTCTAGCTCCTTTTTATTTGCACGTGTATTTAGTGCTTTTCTAGAGTTTCAACACACTTTCCTTGCATTGTCATGTGGCTTGTGATCCACAATTATAGTCTAACGATCAGCACCGTACAAAGCTAGGAATCTCTTATAAATTCACCTTTGGTTCACTTGTAAAAGCACTTTTGGATATATAGAGAAATCATGTTGATGCATTTCCAGCCTTTCTTTGCACCGAGAGTCACTCTCACTGCTTCCTCCTCCACCCTCCTAGCTTCCTCCCATAGATGGTAGGCCGCTTGAGCTAGAGTCGTACCATAGAAGAACTCCTCCATCCCAAACAATCACTAATTTCCATGAATTCCGCTGCAAGATTTGATCTTATCCTCCATTGTGCCATTCTCGTTGATCTCTGCATAGCCATGCCTATGGACAAAGCTATCAGTTAGGGATAGCCAAGAAGGCTTACACATTAGAGATGAACTCCAACAAAAAAGGAGAGAAATAAGTGAGTTGAAGAATATGTTTGCCCATTACATGAAAAAACGGAAAGAGGAAACCTTACATAGGAGAAAAAGGTAGAGAAACATCCTTATTTTCTAGTAGAAATGAGCTTTATAGTAGTCATCACAATCATGACTTCTACCATTTTAGTATGCATGATAGGTTTTGGGATCACGATCATTTGCATTATAGGTACAGTGAGGATGAGTTACATTTAAGAGTTGAAAATGACATTCCACATTTTGGTAGTGAAGTTGACCCAAAGTCACACTTACCTTGGGAAAAAAGGTTGAAAAAATTCGTCCATTTATTATTAAGTTTAGTAAGTTTCATATAGTTTGGTTGTGTTCTTTTAAGTTTACAGAGCATGCATGTGATCGGTGGATAAAAAACAATATGATGTTGAAAACGAAAGAAAATCACAAATTTGAGATTGGGATTATCTGATAGCATGTATGAGAAGAAAATTTGTTCCACCTTATTTTAAGAAAAATCAATAACTTAAACATGAAATAGGAGAACTCATGGAGAGAGATAAAGGAAATATTAGAAGTGAAAAGGATTTCTGATAATGGTTGAAAATACCGTTATTTATGATGTAATTTTGACACTAAATGCACCCTTTTCTACTTAGAAACTTGGTTGGAATCATGTTTTTGCTTTAGTTTTGTGAATAAGAGAGTTGAGGTTGAACTTAATGATTTTATGACTAAATTCCCTTGTTTTAGTAGGTTAATGAAGTAATTTGGAAGAGGAATCAAAGTATGAAGGAGTCAGAACTCAAGGAGCGAGCAAAACTGCAGAAAAAGTGAAAAAATCCCAGTGCTGAAAAATTCCGCGAGGCTTGGGCGGCCCTCAGGGAGGGCTTGAGCGCCAGAAGGTACCGCACACCGCCCAGGCGCCCCACTTAGGGCGCCTGAGCACCATTCTCCCGGGTTTGGGCTTTGTTTCTGTTCTGCTTCCGTTCTATTTAAAGGACCTAGGCGTCCTAGGTTTTGTATCTCTGGTTGGAGCAGCACAACACCACATTCTTCCACTCTTTGAAGGTGGATTTGGATGCGGAAGCCTCCATCCTCTACTTTTAGGGTTTTGCTATCTCATGTTTTTTCCATTATTCATCTAGTTTCTCCATCTCTGTGGGGAACTAAACTCTATTTGTTGTTGGGGAATGATGTAACCTTGTGAACTCTCATGTATTTGGATTGACTCTTAATTCCATATGTTTTTTCATTAGTTGTTAGAGTAATTCATCTGTGCTTATTACATGCTTTGTTTAACTCATTCATCGCATGATTTATGAATTGCATGAGTGCCGGGAGGTTCTTACAATTCAGGTTCTTGTTGAATTCTTCCAAGAGTAATATTTCTCAGGGATGAAGGTATGAGTCTTGGTCGTCTTAAGCTCTTGATCTTCACATTTAATTGCTAAGAATGCTAGGAATTGCATGAAGTGGTGGTTAAGGACATGCTTATTCGCCGAGGGATTGGGTTTAGGTGATTTAGTGAGTGACGTTAACATTAATGCATAAAGAAGAATTCTTACATACATGAGAGGGAACTTAGTGAAATCTAACCCCAACAACATACTAATCTCATTATAAACAACATTCGTTCATCTTTGTGTTACTCTACTAGTGATCAAACTGCATTCATATTTAATTTTATGTTGCATCTTAAACCAATGATTTCATTTTATTTAAGTCTTAGTTAATCGAGTCATCACACAACTGTTTAGTGCCGAGAGTCTTCTGGGATACGATACTTGGTCTTACCATTTTATATTACTTGTGCGATTTGGTACACTTGCGAATCCAACAACAAGTTTTTGGCGCCGTTGCTGGGGATAAAAAATGTTGTTAACAATTTCCTTAAAAAAGAGATGATGTTTAAAGAGAAAGTTAAGAAGGTCTTAAGGGATAAGAAGAGGAGAGATATTGAAAGAAAGAAAAAGGAGCAAATACAATTAGTTAGACGAGCAAGAGAAAAAGAGGAGAAAATGCACCTAGCTAGGAAAAAGCAAGAGAAAGAATCTCTACTAGCCAAAGAAAAATAAATTATAAGAGTTAGAGATGAGGAATCTAGAAGAGAAAGGGAGGAGAGATAAAAGAGAGAATAAGAGAAGAGAAAAGGAGAGGGAGAAACTCCTAGTCAAAGAAGAAGTGTTGCTTAAGGCACCTCTCACTCCCACAATTATAATTGAGTCAAGAGTTCTAAAGGAAGTTTTCCAAACTCTGAACTCTTATCCTTTCATAATGATTCTCATTTCTTGATCCCAACCTTTACTTTTGAAAATCTTTTAATCGACATTTAATACAAGGGCCCATTACTCGTAGAATGGCCAAAAAGATCCAACAAGACCTCGAAGATACCTCACTAGAAGCCCAAGCATTACATGCTCATTTTCAGTGGAAGCTAATGCACACACACACATACACACACCCACCCATACATTGTTGTAAATTTTATGGCTTATATTGTAAAATACTGATTTCAATTTTAGCGGATGAATGTTGGTTCATATAGCTTGTTATACTAACTATATTATGTGTTAAGTTTATCGATCTTGGACTGGTTCTTTTGACTTGCTATACTAGCTATGATGGATTACATCCTATAAAACCCATGATAATTCTTTTCTTTCTCTTTCTTACAATCTTTCTTTTTTGTTTTTGCAATATATGGGAGATTGTTGCAAAATTTGTGACTTATATTGCAAAATATGACTTCTGGTTTTAGCGGATGAATGTTCTTTCTTGATGAACGTTGCCTTCCATGGTAAATTCTTCACCGTAAGGCTTAGGAAAAGGTTTTATTTGAACAGTTTTTGTCAAAACCATAAGGAGTGAGGTCGTCAGCAAGTCTTGGACTTTGGTCGTTCCTCATGTGTTTCTAACTCTATAAATAGAACACCTCTGTCATTCCACCAAACATACAAAAAGAAAATATGTTCTCTCTTCTCCTTTCAAAGAAATATTATTCCACGAGCTTCCCCTCTCGGTTCTTCTTTTTTCTCTTATCCTTTTTATCATGTGCTTCACTCTTCTCAAAAACAAAACTCTTGCTAGTTTTGTCTTGTCGAAATTTTTAAGAATTTCTTGTTATATTTTGGAAGTGTAACACCCTGATTTTTTGAGATGTCACGGGTTATTAAAAATTGGTAAAATTCAAAATTTATGATAGCGCGAGAACGTACTTAAATAAAACCTTATCGAATTAAATTATTTCGAGTAATAAAATAACGAAGGAATTACTCCAATTATATTGTCTTAACCTGTAAAACAAAATAACTTTATATGAATCCCAAGGTTATTCCTCATCTTCTCTCGAGTCAATCACGCCTCTAGAACATTTGTAACATTATACGATCATCGCCGATAATTTCATTCACAAACACAAACATGTATGAGATAAGCTACCGATAAAACAATCATAACCACAAGATACATACATACTGATTATATCAACCATAATCAAACACACAAGATACATACCTTCTAATTATACCAACCATAATTAAACACACAACAAGATACGTACCTTCTAATTGTATCAATCATAATCAAACACCCTACACATAGTAGTAATAACAATAGGATTCATAATCCTCTAACATAAACAATTCAATCATACTGAATTACTCGATTCTTGATCCCCGATCTTTGAACTTCGATCATCAATCCTTGATCTCTAACCCTTGATGTCATCACTTAAATGTGCACAATACAATTATAAAAATAGTGCACTAGAGAGATTAAGGATGAAAATAAACACAGTATTTTTATCCTGGTTCGGCCTCAATGCCTACATCCAGTCTTTTTCAATCAACCATATATTGAAAGACTTTCTACTATAAAGATTTTGAGTTTTTACAACAAGGAATTACAGTGATCCATTGTCAAAATGTAAATCTCCTCTCTAACTCACACCAATCTAATATATCATACAAAACACCATGCAGAAGAAAAATCCTCTTCAATGCAGTATCCCTTTGAGACCCCTCTAAAAGTACCAAGAACACCAAGTTCTTCTTCCTGGAAACATGCATAGAGAAACAACAATCTTCTCTTGATTGCAAAACAACCTAATATATGGTTTCTCTCACTTTTTGTATTTTTGATGTTGAAATTCATTAGGCATAGTGAAGGAATCGACAGAAATTGGGGCAAACATCTAGATATAGTTATCAAACCAATTTGATATTGATAAGGTTTTCACACATTACTGATATGATGATCTAGATATATATAAATTGGGAAATGATATTTTGACAACAACATTTGACAACATTTTGACACGGGCCACGTGTCAAAATGTGAGTGGTGCACGTGGAAAATATTTTTAAAGCTGAGAATGACGTGGCAATGGAATTGAGTGCAGGGTTTTTTACTTTTGGGTTCATTTTCTCTTTTCCGATTTCGAATCTGAGGAAGCTTCGAGAGAGAACCGAGAGCGCGAAATCTAGAGAGAGAGTCTCCTCCTCCCTCCACCCAGCCACTCATTGCCACCGCAGTGTCGCCGTGTCAAAGGCAAAACCTAGAGAGTCTCCTCTTCCCTCCATCCAGCTACCTATTGCCGCCGAACTGCCGCCATTCGTAGGCGAAACCTACAGAGTCTCTTCTTCCCTTCACCCACCCACCCATTGTCGCCAGAGTGCCGCCATAGTGTCGTCGTTCGTACGCGAAACCTAGAGCTTCCTCCCACCCACCCATTGCCGCCGGAGTGCCGCCAGAATGTCGTCGTTCCTAGAGAGAGTGTCGCTTCCTCCCACCCACCCATTTTCGTTGTCCGCCAGAGTGTCGCCTGAGGAAGTATTGTCCATTCCGGTGACCGATGTCGTTGGAAGATTTGATTGCAACGGCCATAAAAAAGATGCATTTTCGCGAGTGTTCCTCCCACCTTCACATCTTGCTCCGTGCCACACACTGAGAGGCATTGTGTTCATTAAAGGTTGATTTATTTGTATTAAGAGGAATGAATCTATAATAGATGTATGATGTTGATTATGTAGGATATGCTCCTTATTACTATAAATATGATAAGAACAATGGTGTGCATAAGTATTGTGCTGGATGGCGCTAGAAGCTTATGAATCTATAGCTAGGTCTTCCAGATTATACCCTTTTAGTCTCCAATGCCTTTGCTGGTTTGTTAATACAATTTATTGAACAGATTAAATCTGCCCTGATTGGTACTATGACATGAGAACATAAACACTCTTGCTTTGACAATACTCAAAATTTTTCTCCCAAATGCCAACTTTCGAGGAATATAGGACCTCCGAAAATAATGTTACATTACCCATCGTTGCTTGACTTTGTATATAGATATTTGATAGCATAATACATGAAAGAAATACAGTCGAATGACAATGGCTCTTTATAAGGTCGTTTGACAGAATTATTGATACTCTCTGTCTGTTTGTCCATCTCTTGTTTATCCTTTATAATTTGACATATAATTTCAGTGTATTGCATTTTGGAATATTTTTATTTTTTTTAGTTGTTGTTTGGTTAATTTTACATTGGTTTTGTATTTTGGTTGGATTGACAGTGATGGATTGCACAAAAGAAGAAGGTTATAACATTGTAAGTACATTTAATGTTTTGAAAATTGATTTGTTTGTTTGAAAAGAGTTTTTTGATGGTTTTTTTGTTTGAAAATGAATTGTAGTTGCGATTGTGGGCATGGAGCAACACAAAACCGATAGTCGACATTAATGGTATACTACGACAAATTGATAAGACACGTATCAGGGAGACTCCATTCAAGTGGTGTCTTTATATGAACAACCCAATTGAGTTTTGCACTCCTCTGTTCAAGGAAATGGTTAGACGTTGGGTTGGCCGCAATGAATGTTTTGTTTTGAATCAAAGAATGGTACCATTTAGGCTTTGTGTAGAATGTTGGGGAACAATGATTTTTGCAATGTTATTTATGGTTTGTTTAGAACTTTTTCAATATGTATTGATGCTGACTGTACATATTTGTTCTTAAAAATGTTGAAAGTAAAGTAGTTGTTACATTTATTATTAATGAGATTTGAAGATCACAATGATTAATGTTTAAAATGTTTGTACTACAATCCCCACTAAATTTGGATGTCAGGATTTATCAAATATTGTATGTATATGGTTGTATGTACAAAGAATGATGAAAATAAATTCGCTTAAGTGGCATTGATGAAAATAATTGTTTCCACATCACTTTTAAGTTGAAAAAATGATGACAAAGAAATTAGGCACTCCAAAATGAGTTTCATGTTCATAGTTGACCTTGAACAAAAAATTCACCTTCAATACCCACTTATTTTTCCTTTGATACCAGTTCTGTTTCTGCACCATGACTTTTAGTAAATATAGTTCCTTTGCTACAAATTGCTTCATAAATTGTACAAAAATTTGTTCCACATTAATTCCAAGTGCAAAAAATGAAAAATTAGGCACTCCAAAATGAGTTTCATGTTAATAGTTGACCTTGTTGTGCAAAAACATCACCTAAAGTACCCACTTATTTTGCCTTTGGTACCAGTTCTGTTCCTGGACCATGACTTTTAGTAAATATGGTTCCTTTCCCACCAATTTCTTTATAAATTGTATAATAATTATTTCCACATCACTTTTAAGTTGAAAAAATGATGACAAAGAAATTAGGCACTCCAAAATGAGTTTCATGTTTATAGTTGACCTTGCTATGCAAAAACTTCACCTGAAGTACCCACTTATTTTGCCTTTGGTACCAGCTCTGTTCCTAGACCATGACTTTTAGTAAATATGGTTCCTTTGCCACCAATTTCTTTATAAATTGTATAATAATTATTTCCACATTAGTTTTAAGTTGAAAAAATGATGACAAAGAATTTAGACATTATAAAATGAGTTTCATGTTTATATTTAACCTTGTTGTGCGAAAACTTCACCTGAAGTACCCACTTATTTTGCCTTTGGTACTAGTTCTATTTCTGGACCATGACTTTTAGTAAATATGGTTCCTTTGTCACCAATTTCTTCATAAATTGTATAAAAATTTGTTCCACATTAGCTACAAGTGCAAAAAATGATGACAAAAAAATTAGACACTCCAAAATGAGTTTCATGTTGATATTTGACCTTGTTGTGCAAAAACTTCACCTCAAGTACCCACTTATTTTGCCTTTGGTACTAGTTTTGTTCCTCGACCATGACTTTTAGTAAATATGGTTCCTTTGCCACCAATTTCTTTATAAATTGTATACTAATTATTTCCACATCACTTTTAAGATGAAAGAATGATGACAAAGAAATTAGGCACTCCAAAATAAGTTTCATGTTCATAGTTGACCTTGTTGTGCAAAAACTTCACCAGAAGTACCCACTTATTTTGCCTTTGGTACCAGTTCTGTTTTTGCACCATGACTTTTAGTAAATATGGTTCCTTTGCTACCAATTTTTTCATAAATTGTATAAAAATTGGTTCCACATTAGTGACAAGTACAAAAAATGATGACAAAAAAATTAGGCACTCCAAAATGAGTTTCATGTTCATAGTTGACCTTGCTATGCAAAACCTTCACCTGAAGTACCCACTTATTTTGCCTTTCGAACTAGTTTTGTTCCTGCACCATGACTTAGTAAATATGGTTCCTTTGCCACCAATTTCTTTATAAGTTGTATAAAAATTGGTTCTGCATTAGTTATCAGTGCAAAAAATGATGACCATAAAATTAGGCACTCCAAAATTAGTTTCATGTTCATAGTTTACCTTCCTGTTCAAAAACTTCACCTGATGTACCCACTTATTTTTCCTTTGGTACCAATTTTATTACTAGACCATGAAAATTATGTTTAACATAAATGATGGTCAATTTAAATTTTTATTGGCATTAATGATGGTCAATTTAAAACCCATTAATGGTGGTTGTCCACCAATTCAGTGGATTACTTAGTTGTGTAATAAATATTCTTTTCTTTATATTGTCAATCACCCCAACCATATAAAAACATAATGGTTTCCATCCACACAAAATTTGGTACCTTCAAACGTTAGGCTACATTGCTATTGAAATTAGTGCATACAGTACGTTACAAAACATGACTAATATTAATGGTTACTAATGATTCAAATAGAAAATATCATAATTTTTTAAACGGTCATTAATCTTCCATGGGGGTTGTGGTTGCATTATTAGAGGCAGAAGAACAAGCCTTTTCAGATGGACCAACATCTTTGTTGTTGTTGTTGTTTTGGGCAGATGGATGGGGTCGAATCTTAGGTCTTGAGGAAGTGTTAAGTAGTTCCTCAGAGTGAGGACCTATGTTAGCTTTGAAGACCTACACATTGGTTAAGATAATATTTACTTACGTCGCACATACGTAACAAACCAAAAATTTACGAATTGTTAATGGCTACACGGTATTACCTTTACAACGTTGAGTTTGATGTCATAAAATGGTGACAAAACCAAACATGCAAATTATAAATCAAACAACATTCACATTAAAAATGATGGAAAATAATAAGAAATCATTGTCTTTCATTAACAATTACATAACAAACATCTACCTGTAATAGGTAAGCACATCCTTCAAGATGAAAATGGCTTCTGGTTGTTTCATTCTTCATTGTTGTTGAAACAGTAGACACACTTTGAACAAAGTACTAAAAAACTAAATTGCCCCAATTGTAGTTACCCACACACCCCAACTCCGAAACAAGGTCAAAAATAATTGGAAATACTACTCCATTTCTATTGGGAAGCAAGAACTCTGATATCCCTACCAATATATACAAGCTACAAAAATGTTCTATTGGAACATTTTCATGTTCCTTTAACAAGTCATATACCATTTTCACATCTACTTTCCCATCACGGAAGTAGTCCCTACAAACACTATGATGCCCAACTTTATTTAAATATATCACTTCACCAACAATAGGCAACCCTAACGACAAATATACATCAAATTCACTAAACTCAATAACTTTGTCTCCAAAATAAAACTCACTCATGTTATCTACCCATCGAGCACATAACTCAGATAACAAATTCCTGCCTATCTTAATACACTATGGCAAACATAACCAACAAAAAAAAAAGTCTTCTCAATGTAACCCTTGTGTTCAGTATTCAACCGTTCATTCAAAGCACCTATGAAGTTGGTCTTGCAGAAGTGTCTAAACACTAACTACATACAAAGACATGCTTACTATTTAAATACATTACAATACAACACTAAATCTATGCAAATCAAATACAACCCTACATACCTTCTTCCTCGTATGAGAAGTTTTACTGTGTTCTCCGAGTTCCTCCATGACACTAAACCAAAACCAAACAAAGATAAACAACAAACAACAACCAAAAAGTACAAAGCAAACTGGAAGGATAACTTTCTACTTGTTCAAATGAATCAGTCATCTTTTATTTTCATAGTTAACATAAGATAGTTTTGACAACAAAAATGTTTTTATTCATTTCCAGTTTTTCTTTCACCAAGACAATGCAACAAAGCAACACACGGATTAACAAAACATTTAACGACATGTGAAAGTGTTTCTTACCATGAGAACATGCAAGTCGTGAAGTTAGTTTTACTTTATCACAATAGTAATATACAAAAAACAGAATATTTATGGAAGTGATAGTTTTTACTGTAGCATAGTAATCACAAGTATAAGGTACATGCATTACTATAAACAAACTACTCTAACACAAGTGCTAACCATGAAATATTGCCTCCACTTTTAATTGATACAATCAATAATGATACCTGCAACACACAACACCTCTCGGTGGATGGCACAAAGCAAGATGTGTGGGTGGGAGGAACACTCACGAAAACGCCTCTTTTTTTGTGGTTGTTGCAATCAAAGCTTCCAACGACGTCGGTCACCGGAATAGACAATACTTCCTTAGGCGACACTCCGACAAACAACGAAAATGGGTGGGTGGAGGAAGCGGTACTCTCCCTAGGAACGACGACATTCCGACAACACTTCGGCAGCACTACGACGACAATGGGTGGGTAGGTGGAGGGAAGAGGAGACTTTGTAGGTTTCGCCTACGAACGACGACACTTCGATGATAATGGGTGGAGGGAAGAAGAGACTCTCTAGGTTTCGCCTTTGACACGACGACACTATGACAGATCTCCGACAGCAATGGGTGGCTGGGTGAAGGGAAGAGGAGACTCTCTCTCTAGGTTCCGCGCTCTCAGTTCTCTCTCGAAACTTCCTCATATTTAAAATCTGAAAAGAGAAAATGAACCCAAAAGTAAAAAACCTGCCCCAATTCCATTGTCACATCATTCTCAACTTTTAAAATTATTTTCCATGTGCACCACTCATATTTTCACACGTGACCCGTGTAAAAATTTTGTCAACTGTTATAAAAACATCATTTCCCATATAAATTTGGTTTCTGTCACATTGCTGATTTGTTTTGTGTTTTTACTCTACCTTTCACGTCAAATGATTTCGAAATCGTGTTCTCATCTGCTGATTTGAGACAATTGAAAAGCGATGATTTATGTAGATTTAGCGTGAGACAATTGAAAAGCGATGATTTATGTAGATTTAGCGTGGATTGCACTGTTTACACCATCTCGCCAAAATGGAAGGATTTGCGCTGATTTATAAGTAAAAGACTTACATGCGCTGTACGATTGTTCAAAACTCCGACTCCATCTGCAACCCTTTATAATATTAAAAAAATCATAATATTAACGTTAATATTAAAGCAAAAGACATGTTGTTGTATCCGATTATAGTAAACAGTGTATCCCGGATACACGTTTTTCATTTTTTTCGAAGGAACCGTATTCGGATACAGGCTTCTTGTATCTGGATCCAACATACGTATTTGCTTTCTTTGGATGGCCAATGTGTCTTTTTTCCGGTTGCAGGGACGCCATACCCCTATTCCTTGCTCTGTCGCAACAAAAATGGGTTACCAAAACTGTCTTAACCTTAGTGCATGGGTGATGTGGTCATCATCTTCCTCGCCTAATTGTCAAACGTAGATTCCCCATGGAAGCAATGGTGGGTTCGGGTTGAGGAGAATGACAGCATAGACACGTGCAGTGGAGGAAGGGAGGAGGGACAACAGGGAGATGTCTGTCATGGAGAAGTGAGTGGCAGAGTGGGGCGTGAGTGGCAGAGGCGGTGATGTGTGTGATCTTCCTAAAGCTCTTTAGATTAGAGAAGAGACCATGGGTCTCGTAGCCTCTTTGGATGAAATGGAGGGAATGTAACTTAACCCTAGGGTTTTTTGAATTGGAAGCAAAAAAAAGGGTTTGGGCCATAGTCAAGGGCCATTTTTGTTTTATTTGTTTTTTTTTCTTGTTTTCTTTTTTTTTTTCTCTTTTTGATTACCTCCTTGCAACTCCTGTTTCATTTTCACACTCTCTATTTAAAAATAAATTCATTTTTTCACATTATAATTTTTATAATATTTAAAAATTAATTTTAATAATTATTAATAGTTTTGGTTTCTTTATAAACTTTTTTACATTAAAAAATAACATTTTATATTAATATATAGTGAGGAACATTTTGGTAATCTTTCATTTTTACTAATTAAACTAATTTTTAAAATCTATAACATGAATCAAATCTTACATTAATTCTCATACACTTTACTTCCAAATTCACTCTCAATTAACCACAAATTCACTCAAAAAAACAACTAAAAAATTACCCTTAAATCCATTCAAATCATCAACTCCGAATCATATCCCCAAATACACCAAAAGAACACACCCTTTTATTTTTTATTTTGAATGACAGGTTTAATTATAGGTAAACAGAAAAACACTACTAAAATGTCACGAGATAATTTTACTTCTTAAAGCTCGTGTGATCTATTATGTCCAATTATTAGCCGACATATTCTTACCTTCTGATTCATTTTTCTGTCACTTCATTAACCAAGTAGTTTCCTGTTGTCAACATCACTCATAATGCAAAATGGTATGTTACGCTGCAGAAGATATATCAACCACAATGGATACCAATTTGGAATCCATTTATATTCTTACTCTTTTATCGATGACTTTTTCGAGGTATTATTTAAAATTAATATACATATACAGGGGAAGAGGAAGGTTTAGATGTAAAAATAAAATCCTATTTTTTATAATGATTAATTTTAATAATAAAAATAATTAATAATTTAAATATTAATTTATAAACAAACTGAAATAATTTTTACTATGAATACAAATTTATAATTAATTCTTAAATTGATGTTTAAATTAATCATTTACATTAATTATTAAAATTTTGACTATTAAAGGATTGGTTACTAAATTAATTTCTTAGAGATTTTCTTGTAATAATGCAAATAATGCATGTTAATAGTTGTTTAGATTGATGATTGAAATTAAAAATATAAAAGGAATGAAAACAAATATAAAAAAGGTTATTTAAGTTAAATAAAAATGAAAATAAATCAATTTAAACTTTATTTATTCATTAATCACTTTTGTTTTAGTATTATTATCTTAATTAATTAATTTTATTATAGTAAAACATTAAATATTAATAAAATGTTAACGTATAATCCATCAAAGTTGATTATACATATTAGTTGATAAATTGTACCAAAAAATTATAGATAATATTGATAAAAAAATATAAATAAAATTAGAAATAGATCAAACATGGGGATGTTAGGTTAAATTTGCATATAATTTCTTGGATTCAATATAATTTAAATTTAATATTTTAAGATTTATATTTAAATATTTAATCTATTAGATTTACTAGATATGGGTGATTGGCATTACACGTTAAATTAAGTGGACTTTTCAAATTTAGCTTCCACTAAATCTATTTTTCAGAGAAAGAAACTTATATTAATTTTAAAAAGATAAAATAATATATTAAATCTTTAATAAAATATCACATATATGATTATCATACTTGTTTATAGTAAAGAATGACATTAAATAGTTTATTACTATAACTTTTAAAAATAATGCCATAAAAATTTAAGTTTAAAATATGTTTACAAATTTTCAATTATTAAACTTTTGGATCGAAATGAGATATTAGCAAAATTATAATAGTTGTTTCTAAAGTTTACTACATTATTTATTATATTTGTTACTATGGACTCATAGGTTACCGGGTCTCGATCAGATTCGCATCCATTCGATCTCGACAACTATTGAGCAGAGTTAACGCACAATGAATGTGATAATGACTACAGTTAAACAATTAAGGTTTGCATTAATGACTATTAAGAGGTAAATTAATTTGTCAGATTCTTTTAAACTCTATAAAAAAGGGTTTAGGTTGGAGGTAAAGACACATTCAACTCATACTATAATAGTCCTATTTACGTCTTATTAGGACTTTAATATTTAACTGTATATATTATATGTCAATTTGTAGTATTTTTAATTTTCTTTTTCGTTTTTTAATGTGTCACGTTAATTTCGTGTTACATGATTTTGCCCCCTATGTTAATATTAATGTGTTTTGTATTCGATTTAATCTATTTATTAATATATGTGATTAATCTGATTAAACGGATAGTCCAAATTTCCCCCAAATTTCTTGGGATATGGACCAACGAGTTTTGTTTCCTCTGAAGCAGTAGTAAATGGATAGGCAGGAGTGGTTGCGCGTTGTACTTGCTTTAAGATCAAAATAATTGTACTTGTTTTCCTTTGAAGTAAAAGATAATATTATTTGAATTAAAAGATAACAAAATAAAAAATCATAATTTTTATTTATGAATGATTTAATAAATATGATGAATAAAAAATTGATTTTAAAATTTTAAAATTATAATTATATATTTTTATTAAAATAAAATCTAATTGGTTAAAAATAATTTAAAATATGTTATCCTAATTTCCTATCTCTACACTGTTTCTTCCGTCACCTATCTTAATACAAACAAAAGGAATCATTCTCAAAGAGCAACTTGACAATGCAGCTCACTTGTCCACGCGCCAAAAACGTAAAGTTGGGTTGGAGTCGATCTATCCCTTACTTTTGAAAAAAAAAAATATTAATTCGTTTAGTTATTATTGAATATTCATTTAAAAAATACATTTTAAAACTTAAAAAAAAATTAATAAACTTTTCAAAATAAAATCAAAATAAATTCAAAAATATATAAAATATTAAATTAAATATAAATTAAATATTAATTTTAATTAAAATTTAACTTAATAAAATATATATATTTTTTAATTTTTTTATAATAAAAGATACTTTTTATATAGATAATATAGTTCCTATAATTAACTTATTAAAAAATCGATATTAATATATTTATTATTCAATATTAGTTGATAATAAATATTTACAAATACTAATTATTTATTATGAATTTTATATGAAGATACAAAGATTTCATTATGAATTTTTGTCATCCTTATTCATCTCAACCACAATTTTGTAGTGAGTATTATCATTTTAACACCTAATAAATCTTTACATATATTTTATATTCATTATTTTATTCTTCTATCTCTAATTATAAATACAAAAGCTAACTTTTTAAGTGTCAAAATACTTGTAATCGTGAGTTCTCTTTCCTTAGCTTACATAAGGGTTTGAAGACGAATTTAAAGAAATGAAAATAAATAGATTTGGGAGTAAAAATTGACATTTTATTCGTGTTAGAAGAAAAACAATAAGAAATAAATAAAAATAAAAATAAAATTTGTAAATGATTTGATTATTTTGATAAATTAAGAAAATATATATTTTAATTGATAAATTGATTAGATTATAACTTTACTTTCACATTTAATAATGCTTTAAATATGAAATGAGATGTGAGTTATTATTTAAAATAAAAGAAATTTAATTGATGAAATCATATTAAAATAAAATGAAATTCTTATTATTATTAATTTGTTCAGTTTATGATTGCAGTATAGGTCTTTAGCGATCTCTTCCTCTTTAAGTGTAAAAATTTCACTAAAAGAAGATATCAATGTTCATATTACACCAGCATAATAAGAAAATTCAATTTTTTAGTAAAACAAAAGTAGGAGAATAAATTATTCACTCACATGCACCTCTGTATATTATCATTGAAAGAGTAGTGAAAAAAATTGATTATCCACTTAATTATGGCACATGAGAACATATTTCCTATAATTAGCTTATGAAATCTCACCTCTAACAATAACTTCAGCTTCACATACCTTCACTCAATTTGAGAGCTTTACACACCTTCATACTTGTTAAGACAAGATCGTCCAAACAAATTTTGTTTTAAACTTTAACAAAAACATCTAACGAAATCACATTTAATAAAATAAATCATCTAAAATAAGTTCATTAAACGTTATATGTATAAATGATATCCTAAACGTCGAACGTTACCGTACAACTCTTAAATAATTAAGAAATGTCCAACGTTCTTCATGCATGTACGAAATAATACTTATTTGTTGTGTTATGCTCTATTTTCCTATGTAAGTTAAATTAGTACAAAATTTTATTCAAAAGTTCTGCATCAGATTAAAAGAATGTTAAGAGATAGAAAATTTTGGAAATATTTTCATTAGTCCTTCTGCTTGTCTCTTTTGTACAAGAAACATAGTTGCTTCTATAAGACGTAACATAACATCTGACCTCGTACTAAAAGGCTACATCACTACGCGAAAGTCAATTCTTTAAGTAATTTTTTTTCTCGATGTAATCTATATAAAAAGGATTGCATGAAGAGAAGAACAAGAATCAAGAAACATTATTGTTAACCTTTACGTCGTTGTTTTCTCTCTTAAGCTCATGCCGTTTCGACTTTATCTTTGAAAAAGAAAAGTTTTATTACGAGTTTTCAGATCTTTTTTGTACCCATTTTATATTATCTCGAATAAATACAAAAAAAAAACAAATAAAGTGTGTTTTTGTTTTTGTATAAAGAGAAGAAATAAGTAAATACAAGTGTGACAAAATAGACAAGCCCACCATTAGAAAATTGATTGAGTTGTTGTTAATATGTCAAAGAAGATAAAATTATTGTTTTCGATGATGCCCAAAGCAAAGATTGGTACAAGCGTGTAATAGTTAGTGTTATGTTTGGTTGATAAAATAGTTGCTAGAGTATATTAGTTGCTTGTTGAGTCATGTTTGGTTGATAAAATCTGCATATCATACAAGTGTATTCATTTAATATATTTTGTTTATTGTTTTTCTATATTTATTTCATAGTGTAAATGATAGGTTAAAGTAATTGTGTGAAGCATTACCTTGGTTGAAAATCTTGAAATATTTGAAGTGTTTGTATATATCTAGAATGTAAATTTTATATATGTGAATCTTGTAATCCTAAGTATTGATATTCTAGTGGAATTCTAGTTAAGATTGTTAGAAAGTGGATGTAGATTCTTAAAAAATTAAATCCGTATAAAACTTGGTGTTTCTTATTTTCTCTTTCATTATCCTTTAGTATTTTGATAATTGTAAAGGTTTAAAAAATTTAACATTCGACAATACACATGTTAACTGATTGAAGAGATTTGGAAACTAGTTTTAAATATGGTTTTAGGTAGGGTTGAGATCTCTTACTTAAAGTTGTCTACTCAAAGTTGTCTGAGATCCTCTATCATCTAAGTTATGTTGCTCCGACGTTTAAGTCAGACTTTGTATAATAATTTTGTAATAAAGATTAATAATTAGACTTAATTACCTGACCTCCCCTTTTGTACATATATTTATAAATACTATATTGAGTTTACCGTTAGGTCTAATCTATTTATTATCCATAAATAACATTATTCATATTAATTATCAATTAATAACTATTATTTCAATTAATAATTATTACTATTCAAATTAATTTCCAGAACAATCCATCATTCTCTTACTAGATGGTGAGCCGTCGGCTCCTTAGCTGACCCATGATCCTACCATACAAATATTAAAAAAAAAATCAAATTATTGAAAAACGAATTCAATTCCTTTTGATTAAAAAATATTAACTGCAATTATTTTAATACGACCTGAGCTTGCCACCACTACAAATCGATCCAAATTTGTAATGCGTGGAGCCAAAGGGCGAGCTAGAAGCTAGATATCCGTGTTTTTAAGTTTTTATTTTAAACTTCTGTTTACTAATTTCTACTGTTCCAAATTCATCATCCAGTGCAAAGGCAAGTTAACTCTACTCACACCCCTCCAGTCCAGTGCAAAGACAAGCTAAATCTACTCACGTGAAACACTCCCTTGCATACGCACTGTTTCAGAACTTCGACTTGTAATTTGCGATAAGATTAAAATCATTCAAAGCCACAAAGGGTTTCAAAAGTATATATATATATATATATATATAAAGAGATACCTTGCAGCTCTTGTTTCAGTAAAACTGTGTTTCCTTATTTTGTGTAGGTCTTTGATTAGAAGCAAAAATGGCCGAAGCAAAGCTGAGCGGCATAAAGGACAATAGGTGGTCACTCCATGGCATGACGGCGCTTGTGACAGGAGGCACTCGAGGCATTGGGTTCGTCATCTCATCATATCATCATTTTATCTTTTTCCTTTTATTCTCTCATCTTTCTTCTTCCTTTCCAATGTCTTAGGCATGCCATCGTTGAAGAATTGGCAGAGTTTGGAGCAGCCATTCATGTTTGTTCACGGAAGCAAGATGACATTGATAAGTGTTTGGAAGAGTGGAAAAAGAAGGGATTCAACGTCACCGGTTCAGTCTGTGATGTCAAACATTGCGACCAACGCCTCAAGCTCATGGAAACTGTTTCCTCAGTCTTCCAGGGAAGGCTTAACATTCTGGTAATATTGAACCACTCATACATTCATCCAAAGAAAAACTCTGAAGCAAGATTAAGAAATTATAATTAAGATTAGTCTATTTGTTGCACATATACAACGAGGCTGGTAAATCTTAGTTGTAGTCTATTAATGAAGGGGTGCTACTTGGACTTAAATTCATTTCCTTTTAAGTATATACAAATTATTTGCCATAAAATATTCTTGGAATGAAACAAAATAAAATAAAATCGAGATGTCGTATCAATGAGAAATAAATAAAATAATAATATATAAATAAACGTAATATCATATAAAATTGAGTTAAACTTATATACATGAATGAATCTTTCTAAAAATTTAATGAAAATTCTTTTGTGAGTAAATATTTTGAATAAATTACAATGATTTAATTAAGCTTTAATTACTTCATAAATAAGACTATTTTTTTATTTAAATACTTTAACATTTACTTTTGTTATTAACAAAATGATATAATCATTATTTTCGTTTTATTGTTTCCAACTTGTGAATGAGTTCATTCCTTTCTTTCTAATTTTTTATCGATTAATTAGTTTTTAAAAAGGAAAAGAATGAGGAAACCAACAAAAAAAAAAGTGATTGATAAATTAAAGACAATAAAACAAAAACAATTGCAATAGTACAAATGAAAAGACAAAAAAATTACTTAAAATGATAATATTGATAACAATTTTTTTAATAAATAATCTATAAAACTTAATTAAATTTAACAATAAACTCATTATCAGAGCTTAATTATATTAAAACTTAAATAAAATTTATTAAGATTTAAATTATTTAAAAATCATATCATATCAAAGTATCATGTTAAATGTTATTGTAATTATTGTTATCCTTATTATTACCGTACTCTTACGAATTATTATATTTTTTATATTTATTTCAGTAGTTGTACGGCATAAAGGACTATGAGTTTAACGTTTAAAAATTAAACAGGGTTTCGGAAAAGCTCTAACTAGCCTAAGTAAATAAGTACATAAGCATCTCTACTAAGCTACGAAGCACTGAGCTAAGAAGTATCTTGGAATATTATTTTCGTTGCCATTGGGACGTCAGGTACAAATAGTGATTTATATAGAAAGACATTTGAGATTATTAGAGACATTCCTACAAACTTATAATATATTACATGAGAATATATATATATTTGAGGTGATTTGATATGTGGTTGTCTCTTAGGTGAACAATGCAGCGGTAGAAATAACAAAGAACATAGTAGATTACACTGCTGAAGATGTATCGACTATAATGGCTACCAATTTTGAGTCTGTTTTTCATTTGACTCAACTTGCACATCCACTTCTTAAACAATCTGGATATGGGAGCATAGTATTCATTTCATCCATTGCAGGTGCAAAAGCTATTCCAGGTTTATCTGCTTATGCAGCCGCTAAAGGTATCATACTAATTTCTTTTTCTAATTTTCCTCATATATTTGCGAATCTAATTTGTTGATCTGAACGAAATATATAATTGGATTCAGGAGCCATGAATCAATTCACCAGGAACGTAGCATTGGAGTGGGCAAAAGATAACATTCGTGCAAATGCCGTAGCACCTGGACCAATTTGGACTCCACTCTTTGAATCTGTCAGGGTATGTTTGAGATATGAAATATGTTTTTCCCCAATTAAAATTAAGTCACAGTGAGTAAAATTGTATAAAATTTTAAAATATTTAAAATAACTTATTTATAAATTTTCTTCTTTATATATTATTTATCTTGATTATTCTTATTTAATGTAAGACCAAATACTGGAATCTGTATGCAAACCCAAACAAGCTAGAGCCAAGACAAAACATAGCACTGGGAAAGCAGAGAAAACAGAAGAAAGTTTATTACATGAAAACTGTAAAACAGGAAAGTCTCTCACACTCTGATAGAGGAAAATGAGTATATATAACAAAGGAAAAGAAAGTCGTCAGAAGAAAAACACCTAACAGGAAAAACAAACACTAATTGTTTGATACAATGCTATTAAATGCTTTCACCCAAAAAAAAAAGAATACTTATGAAACTGTGTTTCGTGTAAAGCGGCATTAACTTTTAATTTCTAATTTGACGCATATGTTAACATTATGTTTTTGTTTGGTCATATGTCGATAATTGTTACAGGAGAAAACTGGAACGAAAGTGTGGGATGATATTGTTACATCTACAATCCCTTTTGGTCGAGTAGGAGAAACCAACGAAGTATCACCACTAGTTGCTTTTCTTTGTCTTCCTGCTGCATCATATATCACTGGGCAGATTTTCTATGCTGATGGTGGTTTCACGTCTTAAATTTCAATCAGCGACTACATAATTAAATAAGAGTCACTTCGCTCAATGAACTCTGGTGTTCAATTTTTATTCTCCATCTTTCATATATATCCTCTGAATCTTTCTATCATTGGTAGGCCATCTTTTCCATTAATCATAAGTTCTTAATTAAGCATTGTCTAGCATCTTAAGACTGGTGTATTTGGCTCCGAATGTGTTGTATGCAATATTTTCTTAATAATTATAAATAAATTTGTTGGAGATCTCCCAAAAACTAAAGAAACAAATTTATAATATATAGAAATGTAAATCTCATTTTATTAATTTATAAGATTCACTTAAGTTTAAAATTTATTTTCTAATATGATTCAGTAGTGATTTAGAATTATTAAAATAATGTTTGTTGGGCTTATTATGTGATTTATTATTGTACTGCTATTGGACCAAATATGTTGTTTTACACTTCAGATATTCATGTTTGGACTTGAAAACGTACGTTGGAGAAAATTTATTGTTTTTATATTCATGATTTTGATAATCAACGAACTATTTTAAGGTGTCTAATTTTTAATGTTGGCGACTGTTTTTATAAGGGTGAATTGATATTTGATATTGTTTGAACTTATCTGGATAATAAGAAATTCTTACATTAACGGATACATATATACATGTAAATATGAATAATATCTAAATTTTAAATTAGATATAAAAAGACGTGATGAATAGGTGCATATTTTTTCCTCATATCTATCATCATTTTAAATTAATGAAACAACAAAATAATATAAAAATATTAATTTTTCTTTGGTCCTTAACTTTTATAACTTATTTTTAAGATATACATTTGATATTTAATAACTTTGATATTTATTCAATTGTTATATATTTAATATTTTTATTAAATATTTATATAATTATAAATTCTTGATATTTTATATAGGAAAAAGAAAATGTGTATTTTTTATAATAAATATTTGATAATATCATGTTTTATTTTTTGTGATGAATTAATTAATGTTTGAAATAGTAAATGAGCAAACATAAACGTGAACATGGGTATAGTTGTTTATTGATAAGGATACAGATAAGACAAAAGTTCCATATCTATCTAACAAAGAGATGACATTAGTAGAAAAATCGCGTACAACGTTGAATATTTTGAGTTTTTAGGCTTTGTTTACTTGAATGAATTTGGGGGAGAGGGATTCAGTGAATTCGAGAGGATTTGAAGATAAATTTTGTTGTTGTTTATTTCACATTGCTTCCAAATTCACTCTCACCTACCTCCAAATTAACTCAAATAAACAAAAAAAATTATCTTGAAATCCTCTCAAATCTAGTTAATCACTCTCCCCAAATCCATTCAAGTGAACAAAGGGTTAACGACTAATTCGTGAACGACATCATATTAGGAGATGTTAAATTGACATCAAATTTTATAAATATATGACGTTAACTTAAGGTCAAATTTTGTTAATATACGACGTTAATAAACTTTTTTTTGTTTTTTTTAATTAATTGTGATCCTTTTTTACAACTCTACGAGACCTGAAAAAACATAAAAACAACAAATTTCAGTTTTTGGTATTTTATAAAGCAAGAACTATCAACGTAGTATCAACAACAAACAACAATAACTAACAACAAACAAGTTCAATCAAACAATAACAACAAACAAGTTCAACCAAACAATAACAAACAAGTTCAACAAAAAAAAAAACAAGTTCAACAAATAAGTTCTTCCAAACGAAAACGAAAACTAACCTTCAAAGGGTGGATTTGTCGGAATAAAGTGTCGTCACTAGTAACAGAGAAAGCATAATGCGCCTATGAAGAACAAAAACACGAAAATAATCGGTCAAAACAAACAAAAATCATAAATAAAATGCATTTGTATCAAATGAAAGAAAGATTACATGTGATGGTCGTCAAACTTCGTTCGAGAAAAGTTTGAGATGAGAAGAGTGTCTCGCGGGCTAAGATAAAGTGAATGAATTTTCAATCTCTCGCTCAAATTTTTATTGAATTCACAAAGCTTTTGACGTCTAACACAGGAGCATTCAATGTTTTATATCCTTTTACGTCCAATTACAATTCTAAATGACGTTTAATAATTGCATTTATTACCAAATTGCCACCGGTCATTTTTAACATTCGCTATTTAGTGGTTAGACTTTAAATACGTGACGTTATACGCTGTTTTTATACTAGTGTGAAATGAACATGAACTTTTACTTCGAAAATGGATAATCGAATAGTAAAACTAGCACCTACCCTATCTAATTGTCATATCTTTCCAATGAATAAGTAATAGATGATAAAATCTTCTCTTGTAATACTTTAATATATTTTTACTTGTGTTGATGTATATATTGAGTATTTTCTATTAAGAATTGATTAAGAGATAAAAATATACTTAATTGTTTGAATGTGTTATCTTAGTATGAGTGAAGATGTACTTAAATCTGAGAGATGTGAACATTCAATTTGATGGTGTCCTCTTATTATTAGACATATATGTTTGTATAATATGAAATGAAGACGTAATTTAAATAGATTTTAATTAAACTAAGGAAATGTGATATTTGTGATGGTATGTAGGGTATAAGAAGATAACTCAAGCTTTATAAATGTTAAATTATGACTTCAAAAAGAAATAACACTTTGAATTAAGGTTTAACAATGGAATCTATATTTGAAAATTTTAGTATTGTAGTGTTAACTTCTGTAATATTTTTAAAATGAGAATTTATTATTACTAAGTGAAATATTTTATTTTTTATTATGTAGATGTAATTTTGTATCAATTTATTATTATTATAATTGTCAATACCACAATTTCATCGTGCTTAATTTTTACCATTTATTTGAATTTCTATTATGTTTTTCAAATAATTAAGGTTTTATTAAATAATTTTGGAAAGAGAAGTATTTGGTTTTTATTATTGAATATTTTGTAGATAAGTGTAAATTAATAAGATTGAAAAATATATTCAAGATTAATTCAGTCAGTTACAATTCATTCAAGTACACATTTCAGACTCATATATATAGTCCAGTCCAATTCATTCAACAAGTCACCTCTAAGTTTCCTAGCTAGCTATGATTTAGTCCTCCAGCAATTCTAACGTACCCACACCAGTATAAAAATGGACTTTTAATTAATGCGCCAATAAACTTTGGTTTTAACAAAAACAAAGTATAAAAAAGTGTGTTGACATTTTTATAATTGTTGCAAACTTATAGGCCCTCATTATAAAAACATGAGGTTATATACCCCTTTTGGCATCAATTAATAAACAATCGAAGCCTAAAGGTGGGTCACATAAGTACAAATTTAAACTTTTCAATTCAGTACACACCGGTCAAGATCTATGGCCTCGATTCTCCTTAAAAGTAATGTTGTAACACCATGATTTCTAAGATGTCATGTGTTATTAAAAATCAAAAAAATTTAAAACATTATCATAGCGCGAAAACGTACTTAAAAAAACCCTTATCCAATAACATTATTTCAGGTAATAAAATAACGAATAAAATACTCAAATTATATTGTCTTAACTTCTAAAAAAAATAGCTTTAATTGAATCCTACGGTTTTCCCCCACCTCTCTCGAGTCTATCATGCCTCTAGAAGATATACAATATAATATGCTCACGTAAAACACATTATACGATCATCTCGATAATTTTATTCACAAACATAGAAACACAAACATTTATCCGGTAAGGTACCATTATAACAATCATAACAAGATACATACATTCTGATTATATCAACCATAATCAAACACACAACAAGATACACACCTTCTGATTATACCAATCATAATCAAACACAAAATGAGATATATACCTTCTGATTATATCAGCCATAATCAAACATCACATACATAGTAGTAATAATAATAGGATTCCTAATCCTCTAACATAAACAATTCAATCATACTGAATTACTAGATCATCGATTCCGATCCTTGAACTTTGATCATCGATCCTTGATCTCTAAGCCTTGATCCTCGATCCTTGAACTTCGAGCATCGCAAGTATCATAATCATAATCATAGATCACTAGTACAAAATTAGCGTATAACGTCACATGTTCAACGTCCAATATCAGAACAACCAACGTTAACAATGACTGGTGGCAGTTTCGTAAATAAATTCAACCGCTATACGTCGTTTAAAAGTATAGTTCGACGTCCAAAAGCATGACATTTCTTTGTCTTTGATTCAACGTTTATTAATCCAATTCATTTTTGATAACTTTTTGTCTTTGTATTTCTATTAACTCCTTCAAGTTCACAAAAGCATGACATTTCTTTGTCTTTGATTCAACGTCATTATGAAATGTTTTTGTGATGCTTGAAGGTATGATAGAAACACAGAGCAAAAAGTTAACAAATATGGATTTCAAAACCCTTATCCATTTTACATAACTCGTAGTGGTTCTTTTGCTGGTTTGGTTTTCATTTTTTCCCTATGTTTTGTTTTAATGTATTTCTATTGGTTTTGTTTTCATTTATGAACCTACGTTCTGTAAAAATAGATTTCTTTTAGAAATCCTACAACGTATTTGACGTTGAATTTGTATAGCATTCAACATCCTTTTGTATATATGATTCGATTTTTAAGTTTCTTGAAGTTGTTTACAAAATCAGTCGATCTAAAATATGGTCAAACTGCATCATAGCTCGACGTGAATCTCTTCGTTTGTAGCTTCCCATGCATATAAATGACGGCGCACCCCTACAAAATTTGACGTCAATCCCAACTGCCTTTTCCACTGGCCAGAAATCATAAAAATGAATACCAACCAAAGTCTTTACTATGTTGGACGTCAAAGCCCCATGCTATTCGACATCAAATATAGTTTTTCTTTAAATATAGTTTCAGATCCTTGGATAACCACTACACCTCTCCATTTAAAATTTTTTTTTATGCTATAGAGCTTTCGTAACCTAATCCTTTTGTTAACTTTTTTCTTTGGATTTCTATTTGTGATAGTTGAACCAAATCCCTGTAATGTTCTTTTTGATGATCACAACACATTAATAGCAACAACACATGAATGTTGTCATGTCACAACATAAAAGTGTTTATGTGTTGTGTTATACATATGTGACATATGTACATGCTTATTGTGATGAATACATATATTGTGACAAATGCATATATTGGCATAATGTGGTGTTTTTGCATACTATTGTGATTATGATTTGATTATATTTGTGTATGCACACGGTATGTTTTTGTGTATTGAAAATTTACAAGCACAAAAACATATCTGCATGACATAATCGATTACAATGTTGTAGTAATCAATTAAAGTCATCAGACAACTTGGTTTTTAAACTATGGAAAAACAGCTAGTTTGAATCGATTACATTAGTTGTTAAATCTATTAAAACTCGTGTGTTTGCACATATCTTTTTCAAATGTGTTGTGATATGTTTTTGAGAAGAAAAATTTTCAACATGTGTTTAAGTGTTAAGCTTAATCGATTACATATGTTGTGTATTCAATTAAGTCTGTTAAGTTTTTAAAACTGATTTCATGCTAGTCATAACTACTTTAACAGACATATTTTTTAAATATGTTTGACTAGCATTAATGGCAAATCGATTACATTAATTGAATATTCAATTAAGAGTTGAGTTTGTTGTAAAGTTGTTACATCTGTTTTAATATAACCGATTACATAAGTAATTTAATCGATTGTTTTGCATCAAAACTAATAAAAGTATATATTGACGCATTACTTGTAATATTTGTAACGGTTGATCAATTGAAAATTGTCATATATGATATTCTCTATGAGAAAAGATTTTACAGGTTGCACATATGCTCCAAGAATCAATAATGCGAAGAATTTGAAGAACCTTGAAGCATTCTTGAGAAACATTTTCGTGGACTGCTTTGGTTGATCACATTAGTGATAACAGTTGAAAATACCGTTATCCGTGATATAATTTTGATGCTAAACGCACCCTTTTTAGACTTAGTAGCTTGCTTGAACTCATGTTTTTAGTATAGTTTTGTGAATAAGTGAGTAGAGGGTATACTTGATGATTTTATCACTAAATTCCCTTGATTTTATAGGTTTTTCGAATGATTTAAAAGAAGAGCAAAAGTATCAAGAAGTTGGAATTCAAGAGGGACAATTAAAGCATAAAAAAAGGAGCACAGAAGGTCACACAGGGCACCCCAGTTTGTGTAGTGTAGGGTGCCTGCCCTGGTAGCCCCAAAAGGGCGCCTGAGAACCAGCTTTGTATTGTGGGGCGCTTGAGCGCCAACTTTTTCCTGTATGCAGCCTAGGCGCCCTAAGTGGGGCACTGAGCGCCAGCGAAGTGGGCTTGGACCTGTTTTTTTGTTATTTTTTAGTTAGATTTAAGGACTTGGACGTCCTAGGGATTATATATTTTGATGGCTTGAGCATAGAAACACATTTTCACCATTTGGATGCAGATTTGGGATGTGGGAGGTCTCCTCTTCATTTTCTAAGTTTTTCTATCTCTTCCATTCTTTCATTCCATTATTCATCTAGTTTCTCCATGATAATGAAGAACTAAACCTTATTTGTTGTTGGGGAAGATGTAACCTCTAAATTCTCATGTATTTGAATTTATTCCAATTTATATATGCTTCTTTCATTAATTGTTAGGGTTATTCTTCTTTGCTCTATACTTGTTATGTTTAACTCATTCATGGCATAATTATTGGTTTTCGTGATATGGACACATACAAGGAAACCAAGATTTGGATAATTTTCTCCCAAAAGCAATATTTCTTAGACATAGGGATGTGTGTTTTGGTCATCTTAAGCTTCCTTTCATAATGCAAAATTAATTATTGGGGAGAAAAGACATTGTGATCTAGTAATTAAGGATAAGCTTTCTTTGCCGAGACATCGAGTTTTAAGTAATTGAGAAAGTGATGTTAACAATTGAATGAAGAAGACAAATTCATATATGTGTGAGAGTAAACTAGGTGAAATCTAAACCCCAACAACATACTCATATCATATTTTCAACTTCATCCATTCATTCTAGTGTTTAGCCTCAATTGATCAATTTGCATTCATATTTACTTTCTTGTTTGCATTCAAAACCCCTAAATTGTTCTTCAAAAGTCTTAATTAGTTGAGTAATCACATAACTGTTTAGTGTCGTTAGTCCTTTGGGAAACGATACTTGGTCTTACCATTTTATTATTACTTGATATGATTCGGTTCACTTGCCGACATCTTAACAATTAGCACGATTGAAGGTGTATCTGGTTTGATAAGAAGAAGATTTTGCAATCTTTAATTTGTCGTTTCCCTGGACATGCGTGTCAGGAAGAAGAGTGAGGAGCTCTTTGATAAGTGCAAAAAAGGAGTAAATTTCATATGGAATATTGGCACTTCTGTGTTGAATTGGGTACATTTGTATCAATTTTCCCCAATCTAAGAAAGATAAAAAGTAATCACATGTTTCTGAGTTGTTGATTAAAAGGAAATCATTTGATCCCTATTTTGTATATATTTCAGGTAAATTAAGAGAGAAGAGTAAATCCTACAACATTTCGCCCAAGCTAGAATGATCTCGCTTAAGCTAGATTCATCCAGGAAGCCATTGATTTTAAACTCATTTTCGCTTAAGCGAGAATAATTTAGCTTAAGCAAAAATGACTATCTTCTCCAAGAAGATTCATCTCGCTTAAGCGAGAATCATTTAACTTAAGCGAGAATTCGGGCAGTATATATACTCATGAGTTAGAAGGAGGAGGGGACGCGAAGAAAAGAAGACACAGAGCTACCCAAAGAGTTTTTCTTCCATTTTAGCTGTAGGATCTTCTTCTTCATCTCTTAGAATGTCAACGGCCACCATGAGTGGCTGATCTTTTCTCTTGGGATTGAATGTAATCGATTCGAACTCGGATGTAATCTGGTGATATTTATATATAACATTTTTGTTTTATTCAATATTGGTATTTTTGTTCTGCTCTTAGTGCTTGATTCTATCTAATCAATAGTTTCATGAATGTGGGTTTTAGTTTTGACTGAAAAATATTTCTAAAATCTGATCTGAACAAGAATACTTGATATCCTACGATGCTAGGGATAGATTTCAGTTTATCAATTGCTTATAACACTTGAATATAATGCTGGACAATTTGTTGGATATGTGAGGAATCAATATTTAGAGAACTGATCTTATGAATTTTATACGCGAGGAATCAGTATAAATGAGTTTTTTGTGTTGCATCAATATTGGTAATTTTAGTTGCTATATGTTTATCATTCAGATTGCAGACGAGTGAGATAGATGAATTCAATCCCAACTTCTCATATTAATCTTTGTTAAGTTATTTGTTGTTATTATTTTACTTTCACGCAATGTAGTTTTATTTATCAACATCCATCATGAATCAAATTGAACGTCCTTGTATATATACTATTTGAGATAACAATTTATATATTTAATCGAAACTATTCCTCATGGGTTCGACACTCTTACTTAAAAATCATTATACTATAGTTGACTATTGGTACGCTTGCCAAAAGTTTAACACTCTTGACTTTGATGGGGGATTCTTAAAGGGTTTTTGCACCAAGGACAAGTGGTTCTATGTGTGAGGTGTATTCTGTTTCTATATTTGAGAGTTTGGAATGTGTTTTCATTTGAGAGAGCTCTGTAAAACCTTTGTTGTAATACTCTGATCATTATAGTGAAATACTCTCCAATCTACGGTTGATTGGGAGAGTGACTGAATGGAGGCATTGAGGCCGAACCAAGATAAAAATCTTGAGTTTGACTCGCTTTCCTTATCTCTTTACTTTCTTTGCATGCACATTTACTTACAACATAAGAAAGTTTACAGATCATTCTAATTTCCCAAAAAGATTTGAAAAGTCTAAGTTTTTATAAAATTCCAATTCACCCCCTCTTGGTGTTGAGAAACAAGCCTCCTTATTTCTAACACTATTAACTCCTTTAAGTTCACAAAAACAAGGCATTTCTTTGTGGTTGATTCCTCTCATTGTGTAAAGTTTTTGTGAAGCTTGAAGGTATGATAGAAATTCACAATAAAAAGTTAAGAGATTTTGGATTTCACCTCAAATAGAGTTTCATACCATTTGAAAACCCTACACCTCCATTCACCAAAGTTTTGCTTCACTATAGAGCTTTTGTAACCAAATTCATGTTCAATTTTTCCTTTTCTTTCTATCAACTCCTAAACAAAACAAAGACATTCCTTTGGTAACAACAACCACCACTAAGTTTTCCAACTCCCCTTATCTTGGTAACAGCAGCAAGACTATTGCCTTTTCCCGAAGTTGTTGACGCCAAATTTAGCCAATATTTGACATCATATGTTTGCGTTGATTCATTTATTAAAATGTCTTCAAGTTATTTCCACCCTAAGATATCAGTTAACTCTGAAATCTAACGGTAAAAATTAACTTTTAGACAATTTAAAAAATGAATCATACAAATATGATGAAGATGGATATTGTTTTAGACCTTTGTTTTAGTTATTAAAATTGTTTTAGCATTAAACATATTGTGAACCGTGTTTTATTTTCCTAAAAATTTCCCTTTCAGTAAGATAATTGAATCATTTCAGTATTATAAAAAACATTTTAGTGACTTGAATTTCAAAAGGCACCTTCATATAAACTGAAGCTGAATGTACCACTTTGAAATTAAAGTCAACAAATTGCAATTTAAAGAAGAGAAATGCTTTCACATATAAGGAAAGGAAAATGTAAAGGAAATAACAAACATGGATCCTAATATGCTTTGAAATAGTTTTGTAAGAGCTACGTTAAATGCATGCTATTTATGGAAGAATAATTGATGTCGAACTCCACAAATGTTCAACGTCCACTAAGCAGTTCATCATGGGTAACAATAGTAATTATGGCTATTAATTGCCCCTATCAACTATGGAGTATCGAAGTCAAAGCTCGGCCAAATTTAACGTGCAAACATGTTATCTCAACCAGAAACATGTTTCTTTTGGCTTTCCATGTTATAGGCCTATTGATATAGGAAGAATGACCCTTTGGCTTCTAGTTGACGAATAAAACGTTGAAGCACTAGAGAATTTGACGTCTTATTGGTGGTTTAAAAGAAAAATAAAATAAAATAGTGACGCATTGGTTTAAATATTTTCTACCATAGGATGTCGAAGTGCCCTAAGTTCGACTTTATATTTAAATAGGACATCGAATTTACCTTGGGGCCGACATTAAATCTGTTTTAATTAATGTAAAAACATAACACAGTGTAATTGTTTCTTCGTGCTTTCATTTCTGCTTGAACTTTGTTTTTCGAGGACAAGTGCGAACAAGAAACAAGTTACTTTTTAGTCATTTATGTCTTGCGAAAGTGTTTTGATACTCATTTGTTTGTTTTTCATTTGTTTTGACCGATTGATTTTCGTTTATCTTTAGTGTGTGGTCAACGACTTCATCTTCTTCCTTAGTGTCCACCACTCTATGCTTTCACGACAACATTTCAAGGTTAGTTTTTTGGTTTTTTTCTTCAATGTATTGCGATATATGTATTCGTGTATACATTTTTTATTTTGTTTTTGTATTTTGGATTCGTTAGTTAATATTATTTTTTGACGTGATTTCTTGCTTTTTTTTGTTTATAAAATTATTTAAAGTACTATGGACTGAAGTTGGATTCATAAGCGTTGTATTAGTGAAGAGTATGAAAGAGATGTTTTTGAGTTCTTAGAATATGTTAAAGAACACACAAAACTAGTGAACATGACATATTTTTGTTCTTTTGTTCGTTGTCTCAATCAAGTATTTGAAGACTTAGACAATATTTGTGATCATCTATTCATCTATGAAATAATGAGAAGTTATACAGTTTAGACTTGGCATGGGGAAGTATTATATAAGCCAACAACGTTAAGAGGTTCAGAGTATATCGACAAATGAATGAGTGATCATTTAGAGGAAATGATACGTGATGTTGGAGAAGAAAATTTTGGAAGAGCCCATTTATACTAAAGTCTTAAGAACAATTTAGAGCAAGAGTTGTATCCAGGCTACATCAACTTTACACGATTGTTGGCAACTTTGAAAGCAAGAAATAGATGGACTGATACAAGTTTCACAGATTTGTTGTAATTGTTGAAGGAGATGCTTCTAAAAAATAATATGTTACCTATCCTTAATTATGACGCCAAGAAAATTATATGTCCAATAGGTTTGGAATACTAAAAGATACATTCATGTCCTATAGAGATCACTATACTTCACTAAAGATGTGTCCGATGTGTGGTTCATCACGATTTAAGAAGAAAATTGATGGAAATAACGATGAAGACAATGATGGTCTACCTACTAAGGTCATGTAGTACTTGCCTATGGTACCTAGGTTGAGACGATTGTTTTTTGTTAAAAAAGATGAGAAGAATCTTATGTGACACGTTGATGGAAGAAAATGTGATAATCTTCTTTGACACCCAATTGATTCCCCACAATCGAAGAAGATTGATGAAATATTTCCTGAATTTAGTGTAGAGCCAAGAAAGTTAAGACTTGTACTTGCTACCGATGGTATGAATACTTATGCCAACTTAAGTAGCAAACATAGTTCATGGCTAGTTTTGTTGATGATTTAAAATTTATCTCCTATGTTGTGCATGAAGAGAAAATACATTATGTTGTCTATTGTTGATAGGGGAGCATTGTGATAGCTTAACTCAATCCTTGTAATGTTGTTTTTGATGATGACAACACATTAATAGCAACAACACATGAATGTTGCAATGTCACAACAGAAAAATGTTTCTATGTTGTGTTATACATATGTGAATTTGTACATGCTTACTGTGATAAATGCATATACTGTGACAAATGCATATGTTAGACATACTGTGTGATTTATGCATACTATTGTGATTATGATATGATTATATCTGTGTATGCACACTTTACGTTTATATGTATTGAAAACCAGAAACACAAAAGCATATATGCATGACATAATCGCTTATAGTGTTGTATTAATCAATTAATGTCATTAGACAACTTGGTTTTTGAATTGTGGCAAAATATCTAGTTTGAATTGATTACATTAGGTGTGAAATCAATTAAAACTCGTGTGTTTGAAAATATCATTTTCAAATGTGCTGTGATAAGTTTTTAGGAAGAAAAAGTTTTCAAAATGTGTTAAGTGTTAAGCTTCATTGATTACATGTGTTGTGTATTCAATTAAGTTTGTTAAGATTTGAAAACTGATTTCATGCTTGTCAAAATTGCTATAACAATCATATTTTTAAATATGTTTGAATAAGCATTTAATTCAAATCAATTATATTAATTGTATATTCAATTAAGAGCTGAGTTAGTTGTAATACTGTTACAACAGTTTTTATCTAACCGATTACACTACTAACCTAATAAATTATTTTGTGTCAAAACGGATGAAAACTATATATTGACGCACATGTTATGTTTCTAAAAACTTTTGATCAATATAACATTTTCATACTTGATTGTTTTGACATTAGAAAGTTTATAGATTACTCAAAACGCTCCAAGAATCAAGAACTTAAAGAGTTTAAAGAGTCTTGAAGAATTCTTGTGAAGCATCGTTGTGGATTACATTTTTGATCGCATTAGCACGACTGAAGGTGAATCTGTACTGATAAGAAGAGAAGAGTTGCAATCTTTAACTTGTTGTTTCCTTGGACGTGCGTGTCAGGAAGAAAAGTGATGTGCTCTTGACTCTAAGAGAGGATTCTTAAAGTGTTTTTGCAATAAGACAATGGGGTGTTGTGTTTGCCGGTGTTTTTGTTTCTATATTTGATTGTTGAGTGGGAAAGATGTTTACTTTGTGAGGGTGTATTCATAGTAAAACCTTTGGTGTAATTCTCCAATCATTATAGTGAAATATTCTTCAATCTGTGGTTGATTGGAAGGGTGACTAGATGTAGGAATTGAGGCCGAACCAGGATAAAAAATGTGTTTGCTTTTCTCTCTTTTACCTCTTTACATTTGGATTTACTATTTCATTGCACACATATTTGCATACTGCACAAGAAAGATTTCAAGAACATTATATTTTCAAAAAAGATTTAAAAAGTGCAAGTTTTATAAACACCAATTCACCCCCCTTCTTGGTGTTGAGAAACAAGCCTCATTATTTCTAACATCTATGATGATATTGGGTTCTATACAACATGGAAATGAGATTGATGTGTATCTAAAACTGTCAATTGATGATTTAAAAACGTTGTGGGAAGAGGGCATCAAGATCTTCGATTCATATTTAGAATAAAACTTTCATTTGCGTGAAATGTTGTTTGGCACCATAAAGATTTCCCAACATATGGAAACTTGAGTGGTTATAGTGTTAAAGTTCATTTTGCATGTTTGATTAGTGAAGAAAATACTAGTTATCTTCAATTGAAGCATGGGCAGAAAACTGTGTACACAAGACACTAAAGATTCCTTCCTCGAAATCACCGTTATTGTAGATTGAAAAAAGAGTTTAATAGAAGTCTTGAAGATGATGTAGTGTCCAAACCTTGCAGTAGGGAAGAAGTATACAACCAGGTGAAGAACATTGATGTTGTGTTAGGAAAACATTAAAAGAAGACCATTGAGAAAAACATTTGACAAAAACAATCAATAGTCCTTAATGAACCATATTGGCATAAACAATTAACATTGGCCTATATAATTTGATGTTAATTTAATGTCTCCTGATAAAAATATAAGTAAAAGATGATTAGACGCTAGGTTGTAATAATATAAGTAAATTGAAAATGTTTGAATAGAGAAACAATATATCGCATATTTTTATATTGGTTCATTCAACTTGAGCAACGTCTAGTTCTCCCTTAAGAACTCTTAAGGAGTCCACTAATCTTTTCAAGAATACACGATTTTTTCCTCTCGAGGATCTCATCGAGTATTTTCACCACTCTTGGTTACAACGAGTATTAGTATCACTCTTGGTTTCTTAATCAACCTGACTAGACTGAGTTTAGCCTCTCCAATATCTAACCCTAGACAACTGTCTAGACCTTTGTTGATAAGGGGAGCATAGTGTTGGCTAAACCCACTCCCTATGATGTTTGTTTTTGATGATGACTCCACATTGTTAATAAAAACACATGTATGTGTACTATGTTATGTGTTATATGTGTTTATGCTTATTACGAAATATGCACATATTGTGGTTGTCACATTTGACATATTGTGTTGATTGATGCATACTACTATGTTTGTAAAGTAATCGTATCTGTGTATGCACCATATATGTTTTGGAAATAGAAAAACCACATGCACAAAAGCATATCTACATGACTTAATCAATTAAAGTGTTGTGATAATCAATTAATGTCATCAAACAACTTGAGTTTTAAACCGTGGCAAAACAACTAGTTTTGAATCGATTACATTAGTTGGTGAATCAATTAAAACTCGTGTGTATGCACATATCATTTTCAAATGTTTTGTGGCAAGTTTTGGGAAAGAAAAGTTTTCAAAAATCTTCTAAGTGTTAAACCTTAATCGATTATATGGATTATGAAATTAAGTCTGTTAAGATTTGAAAACTGACTTATGCTTGTCTAACTGCTATAATGGTCATATTTTTAAATATGTTTGACTAAGTATTTAATGATAATCGATTGCATTAATTGCGTATTCAATTAATGATCCAAGTTGGTTGTAATTTTGTTACACCTGTTTAATGTAACCGATTACATAAGTTGACTAATCGATTAAATTGCATCAGGATTGACTTAAACTATATATTGACACATTCATTGTTTTTTGTATGAAGAATTGATTCTAACATTTTCATATATGATTGTTATTGAGTTTAAAAAGCTTACAGCTTACTCAAAAGCTCCAAGAATCTAGAACGTGAAAGATTAAAGGATCTTGAAGAATTCTTGTGAAGCAGACTATTGGATTGAAGAGACTGATCGTTCTGCACAACTGAGGTGCTTGTTGTTTGATCAGGAGAAGAAGATTAGCAAACTTTGTGTTGTTGTTCTCTGTTCGTGAGGCTTGGAAGAAGAACAAGGAGTTCTTTATACTTTGAGAGGGTTCTCAAAGGGGTGACTGCAAGAAAGGATTGTTCTTGCTGGAGGTTTTTGTATTAGCTATATTAGATTAGTGAGTTAGAGAGGTTGTTTACATTTTTACAGATTGGTGATAAAAATTTTTAATCCCCGAAAATGGAGTCAAAAACTTGTTAAGACCTCGGCAAGTGTACCGAATCGTATCAAGTAATAAGAAATGGTAAGACCAAGTACGTTTCCTAAGAGACTCACGACACTAAACAGTTATGTGATTACTCAACTAATTAAGACTCTAAAGAACAAATTATGGGGTTTTTGGATGCAAATGCAATAAAATAAACATGAATGCAATTTGATCAATTGAGGCTAAACACAAGAATGAATGGACGAAGTTGATGATATTGTTGTTGGGTTTAGATTTCACCTAATTTATTCTCATGCATATATGAATTAATCTTCTTCATTAATGTTAATGTCACTTTCTAATTTACCTTAAATCCGATGTCTCGGTGAAGAAAGCCTACTCCTAATTACTAGTTCACAATGTTTTGTCTTTCTAGCAATTAATCATGCAGTACATTCACACATAAGCTTAAAGGAAACCGATTCTCCTATTCCTATGTCTAGGTAATATTGCTTCCAGGAGAATTTCCCCAGTTCTAGATTTCTCCGTATGTGTCCATATCGACAAAATCAAAGATCATGCAAAGAGCAAAGATGAAAAACCCTAACAATTAATGAAGTAAAGCATATATAATCAAGAATCAATTCAATACATGATAATTTAAGAGGTTACATCTTTCCCAACAACAAATAAGGTTTAGTTCTCCATCGTCATGGAGGAACTAAATGAACAATGAAATGAAAGAATGGAAGAGATAGAAAAACCCTAGAAAGAGAAGGGGAGAGCCATCACCATATCCAAATCTACCCCCAAAGGGGTGAAAAGTCTGTTTCTGTGCTCAAGCCATCAAAAGATACAATCCCTAGGACGTGCAAGTCCTTAAATAGAACAAAAATAACAGAAAACAAGTCCAAGCCCATAAAATAACAGAAAACAGGTCCAAGCCCGTGTTATCGGCGCTCAACGCCAAAATGGCGCTCAGCAGTAGCTGCGACACTCAAAACTGTCGCTCAGTGCAACTTTTTCTGCACTCTGGTTGACTGGTTGACTTTTTTGCATTCTGGTTGACTTTTCTACATTCCAACCATTCGGTACTTTAACTCTTCTTTTAAATCATTCCAATAGCCTACAAAATCAACGAAATCTAGCACAAAACCATTAAATTCACCTTTAACTCTCTTATTCACAAAACTAAAGCAAAAACATGAGCTAAAGCAAGTTTCTAAGTTAGAAAGGGTGTTTTTAATATCAAAATTAAGTATTAAAATAATGGTTTTTCAACCATTATTAATTTGTCGCTGTAAAAGCCTTGTTGTAAAAACTAAAATCTCTATGGTGCAATTGGCTTTCAATCTCAGGTTGATTGAAAGGACACTGGATGTAGGCATTGAGGCCGAACCGGTATAAAAACTAGAGTTATATTTTTCTTCTTCCTATTTCTTTGCTTTAATCAATTACGTTCTGTTTTTAATTGATTACGCATACTGTTACATTGCACACATATTGCTTACTGTCCAAGAAAGGTTTAAAGAATCATACTATTTGCGAAAAAGATTTAAAAAGTGATCATTTTTATAAAACCCCAATTCAACCCCCTCTTGGTGTTGAGAAACAAAGCTCATTAATTCTAACAGCCTTCAACTCAACCTAAGCTGAACAACTAAGTATTTGAGTTCTCTCCAAAACTTACAGCCAATCCATAAATGGATTTTTCACAAGGTACAAATGAATGACTCTCAGAAAGAGGATATGCGTACAAATACAATACAATTTGTGGCACTTGAAAGTTTTTTTCTCTTTACAAAGATTTATCTCTCAGAAGATATTGAACGTTAGATGATGTAAGAACACTTTGAGTTTTTTCTCTCTTTTCTTATTGCTTTTTCTTCTTATGTTATTGTGTGCTTTTCCAAAAACAACTTTTTCAACAACAACTTCTCTTCAAGCTTTCTTTTATATATATATATATATATATATATATATATATCTTCTCTTGAAATATGACCATTAGACCAACAAGTTGATTTTTGAAGAGATGGTAGCCTTTTGATGTGAAGACTGACTTTGGTCTAATTTGTAGAGTTCAGAGTTTATTCTCATAGCCTTAAGAAAAATTTAAACTTGTACAATATGATAAAGTAAATGGCTTCAAGGAAACATTCCCAGAATGTTCTTCTTCTCTCACAACGTCTTTTTCTTGGTTTTCGTGACTTTGGTCATATATTTATGCTTTATTGATGTACGTGGATATCAAGAGACAAAGTACACAAGTGAAGTACTTTTTCGTACACACATTAAATAATTTAAACGTTAATAAATGTTAAGTAGTGTAGCGTGCTCTATAAATTTTGTCATTTGTCATTTCACTAGTTAATCCATCGTTTTGTGAGACAAATGTGTATTCATCAGATGATAATACAAGATGCTTTATCAAGGCTAAAGTGTTCAGGGGTAACTTATCAGATTATATTCTCTATATAATAGATTGCTTGATGTAACATTGTGTTAACATGTTTCTTTTATTCTTAGTGTTATATAGGAGACAAACTTCTATTTTCCATAAGAAGTTAGCTTACTTGCTCATAGAGTCTATTGAGATAATTTCAAAGAAAGACACTTGTTTTAAATGTTGTTTGGGATTTTCTAATTCACTTACACAGTTTGGTCTAGAAATCATTGCTTTAACCCTTGGTGTCAGACGTTATAAGATGATTTTGGACTAAATGTTACTTGTTTCAAACAACTTTTTCTAGATAATAATATTTCGTTCAATGATGTTTGTTAAACTTCATAACTTGGATTGCTTTCTTTTCTCTAGACAATTTTTGTCTTAACATGTTTATGTCATTTTTATGGTGTAGGATTTCACAGAAACAAAACTATATTTGAAAAAACATAGACTTTAGATAGCGATTATGGTAAAAACCGAGATCGAAAAAGGTATATGACATCAATTCTAACACAAACTGAGACCCTAGAAATTTACATTAAAAAAATATTTTAAATAAAATTGGACCTTTAACAGTGGTTCATCTACAAACCGAAGCAAAAAAGGGTCTATGACACCAGTTCCAATAGCAATTGCTGCCATAGGCCCTATCAAATTTTAAATAATTATTTAATTTTCTGGATCTATGGTATTTGTTCTCCTAAGAATCACTACATAGAGCCTGAAAATTAAATAATTATTTAAAATTTAACAAGGTCTATGGTAAAGATTGCTATTGAAACTAGTGCCATAAACCCAAAATTACTTTATTTATTATTATTTTTTCCTATTTACTGCCTCATTTTTTTATAACTGAAGAAAAAACTTAAACTTTTGGCTTCAGTTCCTAACTAATGCCAAAAGTTTCCCTATTATATCTCTCCTTAATATGCCTTGCTTCTGAAAGCATTGCCATAACTCAACAATAATTGTTGTTGTCTACCTGCGTAACAAGTATTATTAAATTGATTCACCATAGATCGAAAGGGTATTTGGGGGAATAGGGGACTAACCTTAAGAAAGAAATGATAGATGGGCATTCTGGAGACTATAGACACTTGTTATCTTCATTATTTTCATCATCTTTCCCTTATCTAGTGATAAAAATGTCTAGGAGTAACTAACTCCCTTATTCATTAGGGTCACATGTAGTGTGCCTTCATTGTTTTTGATTACTGTTATATCATATACTTCTTTTCCAATACTCTTGTGTTCAGTTCTCGTTCTTAATTGCATGATTATTGATTCTTTATTTGTTGATATTTGATTATTAATAAATAATTTAGAACCTTGATTATGATATAGTAGCTAAGAACCTTGTTGTATAGTGTTTTCACATTGAATTGGAACATGAAAATTCAAACACTGTTCTTTATACTGGTTCGGCCAACCTGTCTACATCCAGTGTCCTTCCAACCACGGGAAGAGAAATGCACTATAACGATCAAGATTTTTACAACAAGGCTTTCATAGAGACCTCACGTCAAAAATATAAAACACCTCTCTAACCCTTTAATCAAATATAGACAGTACAATAACTAGACCAGCAGCAAGAATCCCCTCTCCTGCTATGTAAACCCTTTGAGACACCTCTCAAAGTCAAGAATGTCGCACGCTCTTCTTCACAAGATTGTAGACTCTGATCTCGCAGTTACACCCAAATGTGCAGAATTGATTTGCCCTATAAATACACAACAAACTTGATCTTCAAGAAATCACAAGGAGATGATCACCATGGTCACTTCTTGATTCTTGGAGCTATTTTCCTCTTTCTACAAGATAGCACTTTCTGAAAAATATCACAAAAACTGTTAGATTCACAAAAGTACTTACAGAAATCAAATTCGCGTCAATTTATAGTATAACACATCTCTGACGCATTTTAATCGACTAAGCTACTAATGCAGTCGAATATAACAATTTTTTTATAGCAGTTAGTAGCAATCAAAACAATTAATTGAATTCAATATTAATGCGGTCGAATGACATTTAATGTTTGGTCAACATATTTGAAAATATGACTGTTAGACAATTATATCAAGCATTAACAAAATTTAAAAATAGTAACAGACTTAGTCGAATGCAACACGTATATAATCGACTATGTAATAGTGTAAATCATAGTTTTAAAAAGCTTTCTCTTTGAAAAATCTCACAGCACACTTTGAAAAAGGTTTGTGCAAAGACACGAGTTTTAATCGACTCACCCTGATGAACGGGTCGCACCGCACACAAAAGTTGAGCATAAAGGAATGCAGTATAGACTAGGAAGTGACTCCTAGGTCGTCTCTCAAGGACCAATTTTTGTCAGTTCAGTCTCAGATTTTTTTACACAAAGTGGGGGGTTGTGAATGTTTTGATGCGGAAAATTAAATAAATGCAATGAAAATAAAGTTGATGAAAATGTAAATCAAGCAGTGCAGTAAAAGTAAAACTGAAAAACGTAAATCGCAGAAATAGTAAAATTCAGAAAACGGTAAAAACAAAAATGGTAAATTCAGAAAATGGTAATTTGCAAAAACCGATAAACTTTTGACAGAATTTAAAATGCGCAATATGAAATAAGGCATGAACTGAGATGAAATTGATTTGAGCAGAAACTTGCAGTAAATTAGAAAATGACAATGATTTGATCAAAGCTAACGTGCAGATGAAATTATAAATTGCAAATTCGCAGATGAAAATAGAGTTCAAGAACATTGACTGAAAAACACACTGCAAATTAAAATTCAACTGAAAAACAAACTGGAAAACAATCTGGAAAACAAACCCAAAACCTCCCCAAAGGGGGAGGGGGAAAAATGAAAGCTCACGTAAATTGCTCTCTACACTACACTACTCCTACTCCTAAATCTACTGAGTTTTCTCTCCTGGATGCTTCTCCATTTTATAGCCAATTCTCTCACCAATAGTCTCCTCCCGTGAGCATCTCCCAATTTGTTCCCGTGAGAAAATAGGATGAGGGTCTCCATGTTTGTCTTTTTGCTTAGGCTTTCAGAAATTCCTTTCAACCTTGTGACCCACTCCAAACTCCTGGAGCTTCCTTTTGATGTGCAAGCAGAACCGTGATCTTCTCCATTCAACGTGTGCTTCTAGATGTGGCTGGACGTGATGCTCCTGCATGTGCTTCCATTCTAAGATCATTGCTTCTCCTTCAATTACGTTGTAGCTGTTACAGCATGTCCCAGCTCCCTTTTCTTCTCTTCTCCGTGTTGCACACCATTCTTGTCCTCCATGGCTGCTGTCCGTGGCTGCTCCCATTCTTTCTGGATGGACGTGATTGTAAGCTATTACCATGCCTTTCACCAAACCGTAACCTCCATCTCTTCTCCCAGCTGCCTTCCAACGTTTCTAGAAACAGTCGTGACATCCTCTTCTAATTCCAGCAGCCACCGTGTGCTACTGCAAGAAGGTGAAGTGGGTCTTCTCGGTGATGGCTGCTCCAAAGCTGGACGCTTCTGCTTCCTGTGTGAGCTGCTGTACCCAGAAGAATCGGAGGAGTTTCTGCTCTTCATGGTGGCTGCTCCGTGAAGGTGTTGAACGTTGGAAGGTTGAAACTGCTGATGCTGGGGTGTCTTCTTCTTCTTCTGGACCAGCCGGCCGTGTGCTTTGCAGTAAAATAACGTGAATGGTGGTAGCTGTTCTTCTTCTTTGCTTCCATGATATGCTGCTTCACGGTGCTCATTGGATGCTATCTCTTTTATCAATTGTAAAAACCAAAACCAAAACTTGTGAGGAGAAGAACACGGAGTCAAAAATCTGCATTCCAAGGCATAGAGAAAACCGTGAGTGGTGGCTTCCTTATTGAAGTTCACGTTGATTATTGGATGGGCAAGGTGAAAGCAACGTGTCCTCTCTTTTCATCAAGAAATGCTTTGGCTCTTCTTTCCTTCTTTTCCCGTAAACTCCCATCTATACAACATGTGATCTGCATTTTCTCTTTTGGTGGGGCCGTGACATTCTTTCCTTCATAATACCAATTTCATCAAATTTACCATTGCATTTTGGAAGTCTTGTCTACGTGAGCTTCAACTCCCTGCATGTGGCCCCTTTTCTTATATTCCATATCATGCCAAAATGAATTGTCCACCATGGGCCATGAAGCATCTTTCCTTGATAAATTTCAGCATGGAACTCTTCCCATATGCCGTGAGCTTCCTTGGTTCTCTTCCTCATTTCCACTTGCTTCCAAAGACCATGGACCTACATGAACACATGTGTTTCCCACTTAAAAATCCCTTCCAATTTGATTGCCGTGAGAAACAAGCTAAAACCGTGAGAGTATTGTCTAAAAATGTATTGAATATTGTAGCAAGCCTTTCCACTACAAACATGTGGGGACCGTTTTTGCTATTTACACTTAAACAAATTCAGCACTTGCAATTGGAGTTTCACGTGAGCTTCCAACATGGTGTGACCCCCTTCTTTTGATTCCACTTCAAGACCATGCTATTCTTCTATATTGCCGTATGGTGTGAAATGGTTGCAAGCTAATTTTGCTGAAATGAGTGAGCAAATGGGTCTTAAACCAAATAAATCAAACCAAACTCTCACACTCTTTTATTCCATCACGTAAAAATCATTTTCCAGCACTGCACTTTTGCATTCCAACAAAGATGGTTTGTTTAAAAATTCTTTTGTATGTCAATGTGGCATAAAAATTCCTTAAGAGTGTTAAGAGGTCTTAGCACTGTCCAATGATCAATTTCAGCCACCACAAGTACTAAACAACAAGTAAACAATGCAAATAGATTAGAAACCACTCAAACAATAATCACGGGACAGACATAGGATAGTAAAATAAATTACTGGGAACGGTACAGAACGAATTTGAATAAAGTAAAAATTATACATGAAACTAGACATCTAGACGAAACTATGAAAAAAAATTGAATGGAAAAAGGATACGAATTGAACTCGAACGAGGACAAACAAGTTGACACAAAATTCACACAGCAACCAGCGAAAATTGAAGTGGCTGAAATGCATTGGGCTCAATTGTCATTTCTCCTTTAGCCTTCAAATGTCCCAAAAAGATATCCAAAATTTTCCCATAATTAATAATGCAAAATAATAAGCTCAGATAATTCAAATTAGTTAAAATAAGAATTTCTGATCGAATTAAGCACAATTAGGAAAAATAGAAAAATAACGGACGATTAAGCACAATTCCCTGATTAATTCTAGTACAATAAACTAAGTGAAGTGAAGAAAATATTGACTCATCACACCCCATAATGAAATCGACTTAAAACTGTTGTTTTGCCACACAATTAAAATTCAACATTAGTGCTTGTGATTTTTCTCATCCAAAAACATGTGTCATGCATTCATGTATAAAATCACATATATAACATAGTGAAATGCGGTGAAATGCAGTGAAATGCAATGAACAACACAACAACAACACAATCATGTTCTCATATACGCATATAACATGTAAGCATAGAACATGTAACACATAATACACATGTGTTATTAATTATGCGTTGTCATCATCATAAACTCTTATATTACTGAGATTGTGGGTTCAGCTAAACCAGTGCTCTCCCTATCAACAATCTCAACAATAACCTTTGAGAGCTAAGAGAGAGAGTATGACAGGTGCAAGTTTTAAGATTCTAATTAATACACTATAATGCACTATAATGATCAAGGTTTTTACATTAAGACTTTTATAAATACCTTAAGTCAAAAATATAAAACACCTCTGTAACCCTCTAATCAAATATAAGCAATACAATAACTAGATCAGCAACAAGAGTCCCTTCTCCTCTTGTCTAAACCCTTTGAGACACCTCTCAAAGTCAAGAACGCCACACGCTCTTCTTCCTGTAGTCACAACAAGCAACCTGAATCCAATCTTCACTAGATTGTAGACTCTGATCTCGTAGTTATAATTGACAAATTTTAGAAACTTAATAAATTTTCAAAAATTTCAATCATGAATGAATTTATTAGTCCTTTTTAAAAAAATTAATTAACTATATTTTGTTGACTAATTTTATCTGTTAGAAATATTTTACAATAATATAATTATGAATTACCCATGGATCGCTTGTAAACCGATATTTTTTTTTATAATTAAAATTTTAAACTTTCTAAATAAATTTTGTTATTGACAAATTTTTTTATTAATAAATATCCTTTTATTAACAAATTTTGATATCATGATAAAATTATTTCAATAATGAGTAATTTTTTGTTGTGGAATTGTAAGGTAAGTTTAACATGTATACAAGCTATTTGATTCTGTTTCACATCACGTTTATATGTGTAAACGCGTATCGAGAGAGCATTGGGTTTCCGTTTTCTGAGGTCGTTCTGAAAGCGACTATACTATTAGTACCTTAAACGAAAAGGTGTCCATGTAAAATTTTCCAAGTGCAAAATTATAATCTTCATTTTGAAAGTGATTATTATTATATAATTTTATTTATCCAATATTTATCATTCATCAGATCTAAACTGAGAGTGTGTCAAAATTTCCACAGATTTTTTGGTTTATGGTCCCACGAGTTTCCAGACCCAGAGAGTAATTGCTCACAGTAATTTGCGATAAGATTAAAATCATTCACAGCCACAAAGGGTTTCAAAAGTATATATATATATATATATATATATATATAAAGAGATACCTTGCAGCTCTTGTTTCAGTGAAACTGTGTTTCCTTATTTTGTGTAGGTCTTTGATTAGAAGCAAAGATGGCCGAAGCAAAGCTGAGCGGCATAAAGGACAATAGGTGGTCACTCCATGGCATGACGGCGCTTGTGACAGGAGGCACTCGAGGCATTGGGTTCGTCATCTCATCATATCATCATTTTATCTTTTTCCTTTTATTCTCTCATCTTTCTTCTTCCTTGCCAATGTCTTAGGCATGCCATCGTTCAGGAATTGGCAGAATTTGGGGCAGCCATTCACGTATGTTCACGGAAGCAAGATGATATTGATAAGTGTTTGGAAGAGTGGAAAAAGAAGGGATTCAACGTCACCGGTTCAGTCTGTGATGTCAAAGACCGCGAACAACGCCTCAAGCTCATGGAAACTGTTTCCTCAATCTTCCACGGAAAGCTTAACATTCTGGTAACATTCAACCACCCTTCATAATGAGATTAGTTGTAGTCTGAAGCAAGATGAAAAACTTTTAATTAAGATCAGTTGGACATATACAATGAGAGTGGTAAATCTTAGTTGTAGTCTATTAATAGGGTGGTAGTTCAACTGAAATTCATTTCCTTTCAAGTACTCTAGTCTATTACCTGTGTTTATTTAGGAAAAGGTTTCTTTAACAACTATATTTTGTGAACTTTTTTACAATGTCACGTGGCGTTGTTTCATTGGTTGGTTTTAAAATATTTTTTTAAAAAGGTGAAATTTGTGTAGAAGGGCAGTTTTGGAAATAATTTGGATACAAACTCCTTTTGGCAGTTTTTTGTTTCATATTCACTCTTTTTCGCAATTTAGTTTTCTCAACTCTCTCTCTCCACAATTGAAACTTCCATCTCTCTCCACCATTGAAGCATCTATCTCTCTCCATCGTTTCGGTCTTTTTCGTTTCTTGTTTTTCTTCACTCTGTGTCCACAATTGAAATGTTGTTTCTCTCTCCCCTTTGAGTTTGAGTTTGACTCTTCTTACTTCGTTTCTTGGGTCATTTGGTCACTGTCGAGTATTTCGTCTCTCTCTTTACCCATTTTCCCTTTTTTTGATGGTGTGACTGTGGGCTCGTTGGCGGTATATATCCCCCGTTTTAGAATTTTGTTGATTTTTGCGTGCATTGTCGTTGGCGGCATTTTTGTGGTTGTGTAAGTCTTTGGCTTTTGCCTCCCATTGTGGTTAGCGGTATTTCTCCCAAGGTTTGGGCTTTTTCACACATACCATCAAGGTTGGTATCACCAAGGTTTGGGCTTTTTCGCACACACCATTGATTCATTACCAAAATTCACATTACAAGTTGTGGAAACCATCAACCATGACCAACAAGGGTCCTTCATTCATAAAATCTTAAAAACAAACTCATAAAAAACGAAAAAACAATCATGGGGAGTGCGGTTGCCACACCTGGGTAGCACAGATAAACTTTCAGTACAAAACTGCAAATTTAACCTGGTAATCGATTACAGGCTTTCTGTAAGAGATTACAAATGCATGTCTCTAATGTGTATGGTGCAAGACCTGACCTGCGTTGCTAAGATCACCAAGGATGGGTCTTCCCTACACAGAAGACTTACCAAACTTCACACTACAAGTTGTGGAAACCATCAACCATGACCAATAAGGGTCCTCTATTGACAATATCCTAAAAAGACACTCATAACAAACAAAAAACAATCATGGGGAGCGCAATTGTCACATTTGGGTAGCGCAGATCAACTTTAAGTACAAAACTACAATTTCAACTTGGGAATCGATTACAGCCTCTCTGTAAGCGATTACAAGTGCATGTGTCCAATGTGTGTGGTGCAGGAATATGTTAGGTCATTGAATTGTTGAGGAAAAATGTCAGTTAGGTGCTTTCATGTAAGTTAGATGAGCTCCATAAGCATTTCTAGCCAATTTCTGCCCTGGTAATCGATTACTAGAGGAAAAATGGTCATTTGTACAAAAACTTCAACTATACTCCCCAGTTGGGAGAACTTTACTCCCTAGGGTTACTTTTATGTCCTTATAGGTGATTTTTTCCAGTTTTTGCATGGATATCTCATGTTTCTGATCATTGATGGTGTCAAGTGCATCAAAACATAATTTACCCCTCTCAATTGTGGATAAAATAGTTCATATAGGTGTTTAAACCAAGGTAGGTGAAGTCCATATAAGTGTTTGACTTGTGCTAGTAGAATTAGATCACACCTTAATTATACTACTATTTTACCTTGATTACAAGTGCATCATTCTTATGTCAATGGTGTAGGACCTCACCTTTCAACCTATAAACACCATTAGTGGGTCTTCCATCCACATAGGACTCACCAAACTTTAAATTGTTTGTTGTGGACACCTTAAACCATGGCCAACAAGGGGATCAATCCACAAAACCTTGAAAACACATTCGTCAGGACTGCTAGTGAGTGCTTAAGCCATGTCTGGGTAGCACTCCTCAACTTTTGGTTCAAATGGGGATTTTTCTGCTGGTAATCGATTACAAGGTCCCTGTAATCGATTACCAGTGCATCATTCCTGTGTCAATGGTGCAGGACCTAATCTCTCAAACTATAAACACCCTTAGTGGGTCTTCCCTTCACATAGGGGTGAATAAACTTGACATTTCTTATAACATTCACAAAGGTTGAATCTTAGATAATACTATCAAACAACAAATGGAATGAATATAACAATCACAATTCGAATAACCACTTTCTTTATTAACATTCAAAATAATTGTTGCAATACATATACAACTATATCTATACTTGAACATCTACTAATATTGCACTATTCACAAATTGCATAAATCAGTCATGTTTGGGACTATTCCTACCAATCTTAAGGTTATCATTAGTTCTAAAAACCATCCAAATTGTGTCTTCGAAATAATGGATTTGTGCTTCTCACTCAAAATTCCATTCAAAGTAGCAACACACTTTTTCAATGAATGACGAACAAACAACTGCAAAAAAAAATTAATATTTCTTGTTACAAATAACCAACAAAGGTCACAACCCAAAAGCAAAAACCAGCAAAATGACCAACAAAGGCCAAAAGCAAAAACCCAACCCCAAAATACGAATACGGAAAAGTGAAAAAATGCATACCTTGTTCGAAGAACCAATGTCAGCGGACGAACCCATTGCACAAAAAAAACTCAGAACTTCGACACAATCGACACTGAACGAGACACTTTGATCAAACCAACCATAGAGATCGTTGAACGTAAATCATTGAAATCACGAACTCGAGAGAGAAAGAGAGACTTCGAGGCCAGTAACGACGGAACTTCCTCAATGTCGAGAGAGATTATTGAACGTCCACTTCGAGGCCTTCACCAAATGGAGAGAGAAAAGTTGAATTGAAAACTAAAAATGTAAAATGGAGAGAGGAGAGAGTACTGAACCAAGAAAATGGTTTCGAAATTTTCAAATATGGAACCCTGTTGATGGACAAATTTATGATCACCAAAATATGATGTCACAAACTTGTTTTACAATCGGCAAGTATGACTGAATCGTTTCAAGTAATAAACTCGGTAAGACCAAGTATCGTTCTCCCAAAGGACTCACGGCCTAGTTTAGTTATGTGATTCTTTGATTAGCTAAGACTTAAGGACGAAATAATTAGATTGTATTATGCAAAAGACGAAAATAAACATGTATGCATGAGGTTTTGATCAATGGCAAAAGAAAAAGATAAATACTTTCAATGAAATATATAGATGAATATGTTGTTGAGGGTCAATTTCATCTCATCCACTCTCATATATTTTAGGAATTCAACATTCAAATCATCATTGTTAATGCCACTCTCTAAATTACCTTGTCAAGAAGGCCTATCCCTAATTACGAGTTCATACGATTCCTAGCATTCCTAATAATTAGTTCTCTTAGCACAGGAGCTTAACGACAACCAATATACTATTGGGAGTAATTCCCCGGATCTAGACTTCCCCGTACGTTCCCGTATCGACAAAATCAATAATCATGCATTGAATGAGTTAAACAAAGCAAGCATTAAGCAAAGAGGAAAAACCCTAACTAATGATGAAAGAAAGCATAAATCTTAGATTAAGATGCAAGCACAAATTCCATATATGAGAGCTTCAAAAGATTACATTGATTCCCCAACAAACATACAAGGTTTAGTTCACCATATTCATGGTGAACCTAGATGAACAATAATGAAAGAATGAAGGATAAAACCCTAGAAAGGTGAAGAGGTAGCCTGAGCATCCAAGATCCTCCTTCAAAGGGTGGAAGAGAGAGTGTTTGCTTCGTTTCTGCCAAAGATACCAACCCTAAGACATTTAGGTCTTTAAATAGGACATAAAAATAATAGAAAACGGGTCCATGCCCAAACAGATCATAAAATCGCATAAAACTGGCCCAAAACTCGTCTGGTTGACTTTTTTCGTATTGTGGTTGACTGGTTGACTTTTTGGTTGACTGGTTGACTTTTCTGGTTGATTGGTTGACTTTTCTGGTTTTTGGTTGACTTTTCTGATTCCATATCTCTCCTTCTTCACTTCTTTCACTAAATTCACCTTAAAACCTGCACAAAAACACTGAAATCAAGCATAAACCTGTCCTGCTCTCTTATTTCTGAAAATATAGATAAAAGCATGATTTCAAGCTAGTTTCTAAGTGTAAAGGTTGCTTTTTGTGTCAATTTTAAGCATGAAAATAACAGTTTTTCAACTGTTATCACCTGTCCCCTTTGCAAAATCAGATTTCTTTAAAAAAAATTATTTAAAATGACCCAATACAACGCTGACACATGTCGTTGTCAAATTGTTGTCAAAATAGCGTTGTCAACATATCGCGATCCGTTTTTTTAATCATATCACTATTAAATGTTTCTTTTTTCAAACAGGGTATATGAGTAATTCTCGATGTGAAGGTCTCAATGGAAGAAATTGTCATCAAACAAAATAATATTATCTTTGAGATCTAGTACTAAGGATAGATACATAAGTTAAGTGTTTTTTTTTTTTTTTAAATTTATCGTGTGTAATTGACTTAAACTTATATACGTGGATCAATCTTTTTAAAAGTTTAATTATAATTTTTTTTTATAATTAAATATCTTGAATAGATTACAAAATTATTGAAGTTTTAGTTATTTTAAAAATATAAACTCAATTGAATTTTTATTAAAAGTTTTGTTCTATTAAATGTTTAAAATAATTTTTTATTTTTGTCTAAATATTCTAATATTTAATTTGTTATTAATGAGGAGATTATTGTTATTTTCATTTTCTTGATAACTTGTTAATCAGCTCACTTCTTTCTTCTCTATAACTTATTGGTCAGTTAACTAGTTCTTAGAAGGAAAAGAAGTGAGATGACCTAGAAGCCTCCATTATTGTTGATTTTGTGATTCATTTTTCATTGTTATATTTGAGGTGATTTGATATGTGGTTGTCTCTTAGGTGAACAATGCAGCGGTAGAAATAACAAAGAACATAGTAGATTACACTGCTGAAGATGTATCGACTATAATGGCTACCAATTTTGAGTCTGTTTTTCATTTGACTCAACTTGCACATCCACTTCTTAAACAATCTGGATATGGGAGCATAGTATTCATTTCATCCATTGCAGGTGCAAAAGCTATTCCAGGTTTATCTGCTTATGCAGCCGCTAAAGGTATCATACTAATTTCTTTTTCTAATTTTCCTCTTATATTTACGAATCTAACTTGTTGATCTGAACGAAATATATAATTGAATTCAGGAGCCATGGATCAATTCACCAGGAACGTAGCATTGGAGTGGGCAAAAGATAACATTCGTGCAAATGCTGTAGCACCTGGACCAACTTGGACTTCAATCTTTGAATCTTTCAGGGTATGTTTGATATATGAAATAGATATTCTTTCCCATTAAAATTAAGAGCAAGATTCAAATTAGTATTGTAAATTTGAATCACGTCCAGATGTATTTTATGTTGGAATGCATGATTACCACAAAGAAACTTGACATAGATTTGACACCATAAACTCTGATTAAAATTATATAAAATATTACATCGAATCCAAATTTAAGAGCTATAAAATAATTCCTAGTAAATAAGCAATTATAGAAGAGCTAGTTTACAACATTGGAGTAAATTGCACCTTCTTCAACGTGTTTATACCCTTATGCTAATGATTTATTCATTAGGTAACTAAACTGAAATACAACCATGAGATTAGATTTATTAGTATATTCCTTCATTAGTTAATGCTTATATAATTAAATTTCGTAAATTATGGAGCATCGATCATTAGGGTACTTGTGGAACTCTGTCTTACGTTTGAAAATGGCATTAACTGTGTAATTTCGAATTCCACACATATGTTATGTTTTTGTTTGCTCATATATGTTGATATCATAATAATTGCTATTCTTACAGGAAAATATTGGACCGAAAGAGTGTGATGCTATTGTTACATCCACGATAATTTTGGGTCGTGTAGGAGAAACCAACGAAATATCACCACTTGTTGCTTTCCTTTGTCTTCCAGCTGCATCATACATCACCGGGCAGATTTTCTATGTTGATGGCGGTTTCACATCTTAAATTTCAGTTAGTTACTTCGGAATTAAATAAGAGTCACTTTCTGGTGTTCAACTTTCATTCTCCATATTTCATATGTATCATTTGAATCTTGCTTACCAATGGTTCGCCATCTTTTCCATTTATCTTAAGTTCTTAAGCATTAGTAAAAAACTATTATGAAGACATATATTAGTGATTATTATTTTCTAAAAGTTTGAAACCTTCTTTTTATTTATAATTATTTTATTGCAGAAATTTAAAACTTCTTCTTATATTATTTATTCTGTGAGTTTATTACTTCGTTTTCTTTGTGTTATTTATAATATCTTAAATACAATAATTTTTTAGTAATTAAAAATTCTGATACATGTCATTGTATGTCATGGGTGCTTATATTTTTGTATATTTATTTGTAAACTTCCTTCGGATACTTTTAATTATGAAAAATTTTTGTTACTAAGCTGCTTATATATATATATATATATATATATATATATATATATATATATATATATGTAGGGACCGGACGCCAAGTAGGTCGGACGTCCACGTAACCAGAATGGACCAAACACGTTATCCTTTTGCTTACCATCACGAAGGGTTGGGCGCAGCAAGTCGAATGCCCGTACGTCCGCAATCATGCCTGTACGTCCATGATCATGCAACCTTGTCGCGTGCCATTTAGATGAACAGTAGCTCACACGAAGCCGGCCAACAACACCAGCTATTCGGACTATCCATATGAGCCGACCGATCAAAAGATCAAATCCCTTGGCGAAAGACCAAACTTCGGGAGGCCGGCCAACCACATTGCTAATTAACCAGGTTTAAGATAAGTAGTGGTTAAAAGCTATTGGGCTGAATTTGGGCCGTGATTATCTTTTTACTAATCCCGAGCTCATAGCAAAAACTATAAATACAGATCCAGGGTGAATGGTGGATAGGTTGCATTTACTGCACATTCATTACTATTCTATTGAAAAATGCCATTGCTCCCAAGTGACTTTGGCATCAGAGAAATCTTTTGCAGGTCTTCCACCCGCGCCCAAAGAAAGGAATCCAGGAGCAAGGAGCGTGAACCGAACGTTTGAGAGGCAAGAAAAGGAGCACTTGGAGGCATTGGACTAATTTAACCCTTGCACCCAACAATATATATATATATATATATATATATATATATATATATATATATATATATATATATATATATATATATATAACATCACATTCTCAAACAAAAAACAATTTAAACGGAAATGTAATTATAATTTAATTTATAATTACTCAAAATTCATAATAGAATAAATATATTTTCATTATAAAAATACATAATTGATACTCACGATTAATATTTATTATTCATGTTTATTTTTAATCTTAAATTTGTATTTATTCATGTATGATTTGTTTTCCTAATAGGAAGATGTAATATTAATTTTTTGTTTAAATTAAGTTAATTGTTATGTGGCTTTTTTTTTTGGTAGATTATTGGTAGGAAAATGATATTTAAAGAGCACTGGAGTTTATTGCTAGAACCCTTTCGCTTAGTCATAGTTCTTTTGTTCAGCGAAAAAGAAAGATACTCGCTGAGCGAGTATATGGTCTCACTTAGCAAGACATATAAGTTAAAAGCGAAACAAAAGTTAATTCTCACCCAACAAAAGTGTTTTTTTGCTCATGGAGAGGTTAATTTGTGAAAGTGATTATTTAGTCATGAATGAAAGAAAGACATTTTTGGTTGGTGGATGCAGAAAGAATCTCGTAAATTGGTCGGAAGCTACTATGGGCATCAAGACTACATGCATCCATCAAATTTGTATGTTCTAGATGACTAGGAATAGTTAAACTCCATTTTCTTTAGGATTGGATGTGAATTTCCTGTGCAATAGAATATTTGTTAGTTCATATGCTCTATCTCAATTTTAATGTATAAGTTTGAAAATTCATGCATTTGAATGTTAGTAATTACTAGGAAGTAATATGGAACGTAAACATAAATAGAGCACCCAAGAGAATTTGTTTTAGGAATGGTTTTAATCTCTGTTGGACATTCTAGATATTTGGATTTAATGCAAATTGTATGTTAAATGGAATAAGGAATTAGTAATTTAGCATATCGATTTAGAACTTGCTCATAAAGAATTAGGATTAGTAAGCTTTTGATATGAATGTTTGAATGAGATAGAGATAATTTCTATAGAGTATTATGATTCATGAAATCCAATCCTAATGAAGCTTTGACTAAATCACTTTACAATTCTTATAATTTTGATGTTTGCAATCTTTTTATCATTATAATTTCAATTACAACTTGTATTAAGGTTGTAATTGGTAAATTAAAATAATTAGACAAACAAGTGTAAATCCTTTGGGAAACAATACTTGGAACTTCCATTTACTATTTGTAACGAATTTGTACACTTGCCAAATTGTTCACAAGCTTTTAGTAGGTTGGGTCCATTTTTATCTTATACTGAAATTTGCAAAAAAGTTTTAACCCAACCCGATTTAAACCTGTGGTGGATCGGGTTGACTTATGGATTTTAACTCGTTTTGACAACTCTAGTTCTATTTGGATGGTAAACTAACTTCTTAAGATAACATCCTAGGAAATGGAGAGTTAGAAGGAGTACTACTCTTTGGTGACTCTACAAGGAAGGTATGCAAGAGAGGTCAAACAAATGAGAGAAAGAGCAAGGATTACAAAAGTATAACACCAGGATAGGATTTCGATCTAGTTAGCTATTTTGAAAGAGCCTATGATGTTTTTTCATCTCTTAACTAGTAATCCTTTGTTTTAAATGAAAAGGTTTAATGTCTCGGTAGGTCCCTATTTTCGGCGTGAATCTCAAATAGGTCCCTTTTTTTTTGGCGTCTCAATGGGTGATAATGACCAATTTTACTTCATTATCCAACATCAAATTGATGGAAATTGTCAACTCTTCCTTTACTTTTAGTCTTGTTTAACTCAATTTCTGTTGTTTGTAAGTGATTACATTGTAAGTTGTAAATAGCCCATTTGATGGCTAATCTCCATTCAAAGAAGCTGGAGAAGCTACTCACAAAAAGAACAATGCCAAAACCCAAGAAAAGAGAGAAGAGGAGCTGAAAAGATGAAGATCCAAGGCTGATGCAGAGAGTCACGCCGGACGCCTAGTAACCGAGGCGGCGCCGGGCATGACGAGCCTGACCGAGAGCGCGCCTGGCGCCTGTCTGTCGGGCCGCCGGGCGCCACTTTTGCTGATGTGGCAGAAACAGCTTATTTAGTTCTGGAACGCTAAGGGGTTTGTATCTTTGGCAGCCCATACGCGATTTCTACACCTTGGAGCAGCTGGAGGCGATCTTGGAGCTGTGGAAACACTTCTCCTTCCACCTTGGGTCTTCTCCCTTCTTCCATTTCATCAATTTGTAAGATCAAGCTCTCCATGACAATGGAGAGCTAGTTTCATTATTGTTGGGGATTGATGTAATCACGGATCTTTTGTGCTAATTACAGTTGAATTGATTGATTATATGTCTATTCCATTGATTTCTAGTGTTTAATTCCTTCTCTTAAAGCTTGTGATGTTGTGTTCCACCATTGCATGATTCTAGGGTTTGCTTGATATTGGGAAATGTTGTGTAAATCTGAAATTGGATTAAATACCTAAGGGAAATTGTATCTAGGGATAGAACTTGGACCTTTGGTTGTCTTAAATCTCAACTCTTAAAGCGGATGAACTTGTTAAAGTTTCTAAGGAATTAGAGTTTAAGAAGTAAGTCTAGGCTCTTTCTACCAAGGGATTGGGTTGGAGTAATTTAGTTGATTGACATTGGATAATTAATGGAAAGAAAGTGAATTGTATGCGCAAAAGTGAAGTAGATGAGATCATACCCCCAATAATACCATTTCATACCATTTCTAATCACTCGCATTTCTAGCGTTTAAGTTATCAAAGATCAACTTTTATCATTCCTACATTATCTTTACTTTAATCGTATTAAAACCACAAAAATATGGAATCATTCTTTAGTCTAAATTAGTTAGATATTATACGACTGTCTAGAACACGAGTCTCTTGGGAAACGATATCCGGTCTTACCGGTTTTATTACTTGAACGATTTGGTACACTTGCCAAAGTCACAACAGGTTTTTGGCGCCGTTGCCGGGGACCCGTGTTAAACTAGACTTTTGTGTGATTTTTAACCGATTTAGGCTTTATCTTTTTGTGTATAATTTTCTATTTTGTTGTAAGTATTATCTTTATTTTCGGGCTAACTTGTGGCACGAGTTTGGTTGTTTTCTAGTGTATGCAGGGAAACATCCGTACAAGGAGGACTGTATCATCTGAACCACTCCTTGTGGATCCTGAGATTGAGAAAGCAGCTAGAAGGAACAATAGTGACACTAGGAAACGAAAAGCTCTAGCATCACAAGCTGCTCTTGAATCTTCATCTTCTTTCAACAATCAAGAAATAGAATCTTTTGATTCTTCTTCTGTGAACGGGATGGCTGGCGCAGGACCACCTCCAAGGAGAACCATAGGGGACTCAATAACTTACACAAGCCCGAGGAATTTCTCAAGCATTGTGAGGCCCACTATGAGTGACAAGCTGGCAGAAATGAAGCCTGCTCTACTCCAGCTCATCAGTTCAAACCAATTCTCTGGCCTGGACAATGAAGACCCTCATGCGCATTTGATCACCTTCTATGAGTTGTGTGGCACTATGGGTGTACAAGGGGAGGATGAAGAAGCATTATACATGAGACTCTTCCCATTCTCGCTGAATGGCAAAGCAAAGGCTTGGCTCCAGTCACAGCCTAATCAAAGTCTTACGAGCTGGGAGGATGTGGAGTACAAATTTCTAGCACGCTTCTTTCCACCATCAAAGAGCACAGAGGTGAAAGCTGCCATTGCTACTTTTGTCCAAGGAGTAGATGAACCACTTTGTGAAGCATGGGAAAGATTTAAATCTTTATTGAGAAAGTGTCCCAGCCATGGATTCAGTCTAGAAATGCAAGTGCAAACTTTCTGTAATGGTTTGCAACCTCATACAAAGATGATATTAGACGCATCCTTTGGTGGTTCAGTACTATTCAAGACCGCTGATGAAGCCATTGCTGTGATAGAAAATATGGCTTCCACTGATTTGAGGAGCCAACATGGGAGAAATCCAGCACAGAGGAGAGGAGTGTATGAACTGAGTGCCCAGGATGCTTTACTTGCACAGAATAAGCTTCTGGCTCAACAAATGGAACTCTTAACTCAACATATGGCCAAACTACCTCAGCAGTTACAAGCAATGCAAGCTCAACCTCAACCACATCATCAAGTAATGAGATGTGATTTCTGTGGAGATAACCACCCCAACGGCCATTGTCAAAGTCCTAGTACGTCCCAACCTGAAGAAGTCAATTATATGGGAAATCAAGGACGACAACACTTCTTCAACAATCATTTCCCTAATCCTTCCAATCAAGGGTGGAGACAAAATCAAGAAGCTTCTAGCAGTAAAAATCCGTATCAACCTGCCCAGCATTATCAACCTCAAAATGATCGGACTTCAAAGCTTGAAGATACCTTGCAAATGTTCATAAAGCAGTCCATCCAAAACCAGAAAAACACTGATGCATCTATAAAGAATCTGGAAGTGCAAGTTGGTCAATTGGCCAAGCAATTAGCAAACCAACAGGGTGGACAATTTACTACAAATACGCAAGTCAACCCCAAGGAAGAATGTAATGTAATATTCACAAGAAGTGGGAAAGAGGTTGGAAGAAAAGAAGAAGAAAAAGAAAAGCCAGAAGAAAAAGAAAAAGAAAAGAATGAAGAGGAAGATCAAGAAAGAATTGAAGAAGAGATTGTTGGAGGAGGAAAAGAGAATAAACAGTTTGAAAAAGAGAAAAACCAAAAAGAGAAAGAAATAGTGAAACACCTCCCTTACCCAAAAATCCCATCTACTAAAGGGAAGGAGAAACAGTTGGCTCGGTTCAAGCAAATATTCGATCAACTTGAGATCACCATGCCATTGACCGAAGCACTGCAACAAATTCCTGCTTATGCTAAATACATGAAGCAAATCCTTAGCAAGAAGAAATATTTAGATGAGGAAACAATTGAAGTACAGGGAAATTGCAGTGCCATCATGCAGAAGACTCTTCCTCCAAAATTTAAAGATCCAGGGAGTTTCACCATTCCATGCACTATTGGAAATCAGGAGATAGGTAGAGCTCTCGTTGACTTGGGGGCTAGTATCAATCTGATACCCCTATCTATGCTTAAGAAGATTGGTGGTCTTGAAGTCAAGCCTACGAGAATGATGTTGCAACTGGCAGATAGATCCATCAAGTACCCATATGGTGTAGTGGAAGATGTGGTGGTCAAAATAGATAAACTCCAATTCCCGGTGGATTTTGTAGTTATGGACATGGAGGAATCTGCAGATATACCACTCATCCTTGGAAGACCTTTCATGAAGACAGCCAAAGTTGTCATTCATGTGGAAGAAGGAACAGTGAAATTGAAAGACCAAGATGACGAGGTGACTTTCAACGTCTTTGGGGTTGAGCAGCAAAATCATGAAAAAGATACTAGTCTTGAAGATACAGATGAAATTTTATCAATTACTAGTCTAACAGAGCAAGCTGCCAAGTTGGTCAAGAGGAGCTTCAGCTGTTTATCCCCAAGAGTAAAAGGAGAGGAAGAAGAAAAAGAAGAAGAACTAGTCCACCAAAATTCTGTGATAGCAAGCGATGAGCCCAAACCTGGCAAACCAGTGAAATTCAAGAATAGGTTATGGGTCATCAAGAACATCAAGATAAATGGAGTACTTGAGATCGATGCTCCATATTCTAGGAGAGTCAAATTGGTGACTAGGAAATTGTTGAGAGGATGTTGGTGTCATGACAAGAAGAAGCACTCCAACATCAAGAATCAAACTTGAGCTAAATGGTGTCAAGCTAATGATGTTAAACAAGCGCTTACTGGGAGGCAACCCAGTTTTCTAACCTTTTCTCTTGTGTGATTTTAATTCTTGAGTGTTGTTTGATTAGTTGATTGTATGTTGTAATGTGTGGTGTGATTTAATTGTTTTTGAAGCATGTTTGTGTGAGGAACAACCAAGGTGATTTGTAGAGTTGATTGTTAAATATGTGAAGGCTATAGTGAATTGATGTGAATAGGAGATGTGAAACTGTTTTGGCTATTTTCTGGGCTGTTTTTACATGATTTCAAATTACCTTACTCAAGCCAAAAGCCAAAAATGTTGCCTAACTTGTGGAATTTTAAAGTTTTGAAAGAATGACTTCAATTTGCAACTTGAATGCTCAAATTCAATTCCTTAGGTTTTGAACAAGTTTGTTTAATGATAATATGAGATTCTGGAGCATCTCAAGTGATTTGAAGTTCAAATTCTCAAAAACCCGAGTTAGGTAGCTTAAAAACCAGTTTCTGCATAATTCTGCAGAAACTCACGCCCGGCGCCTCCTGCACTGGGCGGCGCCTGGCGCCAGCTTGCACACTCTGACCATCACTTCTCAGATTCAGCATCTGGCTGGGTCACGATCCCACGCCTGGCGCCGCATGACCTAACAGGCGCCCGGCGCGACTTCTGCAGCAGATTTTTTCACTTAAGTCTGAGTGCACAGTGGGCTTGGCCCATCAAATTCTTTTCACCCCACACTCACCCTAACACTCCTCTCAGTTCAGAAACTCCTCACACACACTATCACTCCTTCTAATTCTTCTGCACTTCACGACCTCATCTATTTCTTCACTCTCCACCACCACACTCACTCCATTATCATAAATCTTCAACCTCCACACCTAATTGCTGCTGCCTCCATTGCTCATCATTCCTAACCACTCTCGGGCCATCTCAATCCAAGCACTCTCCAAAATCAAAAGTCTCAAAATCTAGCTAATCATCTTCTCTGCATATCAAGTAGGTTGTTCACTCTTTACTATGGCCATAATTTTCACAATGCCTGATCTTGGTTGTTTAGCATTTAGAAGCTTTGATTTTGACCTAGGGTAGTTTAATTTCAGTTCAATTAGAGTGTTATATGTGATAGCTGCTGGTTAGGACTCAACTTCTTGCTTTCATAGACAGATTCGAACACACACACACAATCACAGTGGCTGGAATGCAGAATCTGGGTTTGCCCCAATTCTGCATGTCGCGCCAGGCGCCTGCTGGCTGATGCGGCGCCGGGCGCGACTCCCTCTGCCCAAGTTTGGAACTTTGTTGTGGTGTGTCCTGCAGCTTTTGTATGTTGTTTAAATGTTGTTTTTGATGAATTTTTGACTGAGCTGTGATTATATCTGAGTTTGACCTATATTAAAGTAGCAAAAGTGTGTTGATTCATGGAGTTTTGCTTGTGCCTTGGCTATTGATGATTTGTTTTCACTGAGTTATGCATCTTTACATCATCTAAACTTAATCTCATACACTCAAACTGAGCCAGCAGCTGAGAGGCCAAAAAGCTAGAATCTGCATAAAATGCTGTCACGCCCGCCGCCTACTGACTTGTGAGGCGCCCGGCGTGACCACCCGTGACAGCAACCAGAATTTTTGTTGTTTTGCTGCTTTGGCTTCATTTCTTCACTGATCAGGGTTTTTCTTTGATATGTTTTGACTGTGTGGTTTGTGTGCATACCATTGAAAGCATTTGGTACATCATGATGTAAGCTAATGATGAATTTACTCATGAATCTAAACACATTTATCCTTTTGAACTCTACCTTATTTTGCAGCTATGGCTTCTTCATCTGGGTTTAAGCGAACCAAGACTACTGCTGGTCTTAGGGAAAACAAAAGGAAGGAGAAGATATATTCTGCTATCTTCTTAACCCCCGAACATAAGAAGCACTTCTCCAATGTTCAGAGCAGAAAACTCTTAATGGAGAGAAAAGTAACCCTCATCCCACAAGATGTGCCAGAATTCTCCAATGAGATTTTGGAGAGGCAATGGAGCTCCTTATGCACGTACCCAGAGCCCGCCAATATTGCAGTTGTCCAGGAGTTTTATGCCAATGCTAAATCCTTCTCTCCGGACTCAGAACCTTTCTGGAGCTATGTGCGTGGTCAGCGGATATCATTTAGTGCTGACGCTATTAATGAGTTCCTAAACACAGAGTGGGAAGATGATGATGAGCTATGCGGGTACGCCGAGCTGATGGCGACTGAGTTAGATCATGAAGAGATTGAACAGACCCTATGTATTGCAGGAGGATCATTTCAACGAAATAGGCAGCAGCAACCTCTTCATATCAAGAGAGTGCACCTGCATTCTCTCAGCCGCCTATGGATGCCTTTGGTGCATTCCAACATTTCACCGTGCACGCATGTCTCTGACGTCACGGTTAACAGAGCGGTCCTCCTTTATGCCATTCTCACTGGACGCTCTGTGAACTTGGGGAAGCTAATCGCAAATGAGATACGCAACTGTGCGAACTCCACAAAAGCTCCCCTTGGACATCCCTCTCTTATCACCCATCTCTGCAAACAAGAAGGAGTGGACATCACTATTCCACCATTCGAGCATCCTAGGAGACCTATTGATATGGGTTATTATACCCAATTTTGTCTGGATGCAGATGATGGAGCTGCCAGTCCACCACCGAGATCGCCGAGGAGACATGCCAGACAGCGACCTATTCCCCGACGTCCTCCGCCACCACCATCACCTCCAGCTGATCCTTCACAGATGACAGACTTGAGCCTTGCATTGAATAATGCAAAGTTGGAGGCGGTAAATAGGATTGGCCAGGCGCATGCAGAGATGATGAGGCATGTTTATGCAGCATCCCATCCAGGTTTCATGACATCGGATCAATACAGCGCCTTCGTTGCTTGGCCTGGGGACCAGTCCTTTCTTGCTGGGGGGTAGACCTCAGGCTGTCACTGCTGCTATGGATGAGGATGACGATGACGACGAGGAGGAGGATGATGACGATGACGAGGTAGACGAGGACGAGGACTCAGACTGACTGATGGCCATCACAGCAGGAGTCGATTTTTCTTTATTCTTCTTTTCATTTTTCAGTCTTTATTTTACTTTTAGGAACCTTTTCATAAACATCTTCTATGCATTTGGTTTGACAGTATGAGTTGATGATATGTGAAAATCTAGTTGTTATGCTTTCTTTATGTGATTGAATGTGTGGAAATAGTTGAGTTAATTGAGCATTGATTGTGGATGTTTTCACTGAGTTATGCTAATGCTTAGGGAATCAATTGCAGTCAATATTCACGACATTGTGTTTGGCAAAGTATGGAATCTTGATTAACAGGGTGAGAATTTGTGCCTCAGATTTTGTTTTATGTGCGAATGTTATCATGCTAGATCACAATTGACTTTGCCTGAGTTTCTATGATTTGAACTATCTGCTTGCTTGTTGAATTTGATCAAGGCATTCTTTTCTCACCTTACATACACATTAGCCATTCAACCATATATGTAAAAAGATCTTTCCTCTTTGTACCTTAAGCTTATTGAAAATCCCCTGAACTTTGTACCTTGAGCTGAATAGAACATGCATCTACATTACAGGAGAATAATCCAAGTTTGGGGGGAAACTATGGTGTATTGAGAAAAAGACAAAAATGGAAAAGTAAGGAAAAGAGAAAAAGAAAAGTACTGAATGAAAAATAGTTGGGTGTAAGTTTGAAATTGGTAATGATCCATGAGGAGCAAAGGAGAACCTTATATACATGAAGTGAATTATGTAATCTCTCAGCTCAAGAACCTTTGATTTCCAGAAAAACCATGACTTTTTCTTAGCCTAACCACAATACAATCCAATCAAAGTCCTTGTGACATCAACTTGCTTGTAAAATGGTTTTGAATTGGTTGAAACGAAAGGCAAAGTTAAATTGTGTGATTAGTTGATTGTAGAGTGAGCTTTTTACACCCCTATACACCATTGTGTTAGAGTGAAACACTTTCCAGGTGAGGATTGATTCCATACATCATGTGAAACACTCTGTCATGTTTGTTGATTTCTTTTATGCCCTTTGTATTGTGATCATAATTGTTGATAGGTGAACAACACTGTTGTGCTTGATTGATGAAAGCTGTATATATCCATTATGTTCTTTCCATTAGATGCAAACATAGGATTTTTACTTCTTGAGCTTAAAGGATATCTCAAATTTGAAACCAATGCATGTGAATGATTGTTTTTAGGATAGTTTACCTTTTGCTTGAGGACAAGCAAGGTTCCAAGTTTGGGGGAGTTGATAATGACCAATTTTACTTCATTATCCAACATCAAATTGATGGAAATTGTCAACTCTTCCTTTACTTTTAGTCTTGTTTAACTCAATTTCTGTTGTTTGTAAGTGATTACATTGTAAGTTGTAAATAGCCCATTTGATGGCTAATCTCCATTCAAAGAAGCTGGAGAAGCTACTCACAAAAAGAACAATGCCAAAACCGAAGAAAAGAGAGAAGAGGAGCTGAAAAGATGAAGATCCAAGGCTGCTGCAGAGAGTCACGCCGGGCGCCTAGTAACCGAGGCGGCGCCGGGCGTGACGAGCCTGACCGAGAGCGCGCCTGGCGCCTGTCTGTCGGGCCTCCGGGCGCCACTTTTGCTGATGTGGCAGAAACAGCTTATTTAGTTCTGGAACGCTAAGGGGTTTGTATCTTTGGCAGCCCAGACGCGATTTTTACACCTTGGAGCAGCTGGAGGCGATCTTGGAGCTGTGGAAACACTTCTCCTTCCACCTTGGGTCTTCTCCCTTCTTCCATTTCATCAATTTGTAAGATCAAGCTCTCCATGACAATGGAGAGCTAGTTTCATTATTGTTGGGGATTGATGTAATCACGGATCTTTTGTGCTAATTACAGTTGAATTGATTGATTATATGTCTATTCCATTGATTTCTAGTGTTTAATTCCTTCTCTTAAAGCTTGTGATGTTGTGTTCTACCATTGCATGATTCTAGGGTTTGCTTGATATTGGGAAATGTTGTGTAAATCTGAAATTGGATTAAATACCTAAGGGAAATTGTATCTAGGGATAGAACTTGGACCTTTGGTTGTCTTAAATCTCAACTCTTAAAGCGGATGAACTTGTTAAAGTTTCTAAGGAATTAGAGTTTAAGAAGTAAGTCTAGGCTCTTTCTACCAAGGGATTGGGTTGGAGTAATTTAGTTGATTGACATTGGATAATTAATGGAAAGAAAGTGAATTGTATGCGCAAAAGTGAAGTAGATGAGATCATACCCCCAATAATACCATTTCATACCATTTCTAATCACTCGCATTTCTAGCGTTTAAGTTATCAAAGATCAACTTTTATCATTCCTGCATTATCTTTACTTTAATCGTATTAAAACCACAAAAATATGGAATCATTCTTTAGTCTAAATTAGTTAGATATTATACGACTGTCTAGAACACGAGTCTCTTGGGAAACGATATCCGGTCTTACCGGTTTTATTACTTGAACGATTTGGTACACTTGCCAAAGTCACAACAATGGGGTCCTTTTTTTTTTTTGTAAAATTGTATCAATTAGAGGTCTGTTGTCAAATTTGACAAACGGACATTTAAGTTTGGGTTACGTGGCATGGTCAGTGTATTCATTAATCTCACGTGGCATTAAAAATGTGTCTTGTATTAAAAATTTGAATTGTACATATGTGAAATCAGATTTAGAGAAGAGTAAAGTGGGCAAAATCTAAAAATTTAAGTGCAGCCCCCTGCAATTCAGAAGTGCAAATGACATTGGGAAAAAAAATTGAGACTAGGGTTAGCGTTCTTTCTTCGATTCAATTCAAAGAGCAGAGTTCTTGGGTGAAAAACATGAAATACAGAAGTCGCAAGGAAAGGTGACTATCTTTCTACCCCCTTGAAAGAGAAAAGGCAACACTTGAATCCTAGTCCCTTCCACTGTCCATCATGGATGAAGAGACTCATCTCTTCCACCACCTTTTAAAGACGAAGAGATCCACCTTTCTACCCAATTGTAAGAAGAAAGGTGACTATCTTTCTACCCCTTCGAAAGAGGAAAGGTACAACCCCGGATTAACGAAGTATAGCCAGAAGACATACTTAAAACATATCCATCATCACACCACATGGTTATTTCAACACCGTGACTCTCTCACTAAGTTAACCAATGATCACGAAAAACCATTACCGCTTTTCTCGTAACCCCTTGATGAATCACTATTTTGTCCTATTCACTTAGGTTTCACACTGAAATGAATTAATGAATTGTGCTTAACTGTCCACTATTTTCTCAATTTTGCTATTTGGGCTTAATTTGACCTTAATATTTTCATTAATTTGAATTATCATAGCTTAATTATTCCCATTATTATTTCCAGGACCAATTTTGAAATTATAATTTGGACTTCAAGAGGGTTGTCACGCCATCTGTTATTTTCCACCTTAGCATTTTTTTAATTTAGTTTATATTTCGTTTTTTGCATTTTTTGGGTCAGACTTATGACTTGGGCCACTTCATTTTTTTGGGCCAGAATTGAGGGCAGAATTCTAAAAGGTTTTTTTAAAACCCTTGAATCAAATTTTGAGACTATGTCCCTTCTTCTTCCCCATCCAGGGGGCGTCACCTAGGGGCTGCTCCTGTTTAGGGTTCTTGTTCTCTTTCATTTTTATTTCTTGTATTTCATTTTGGGTTTTCTGCACTTTGAATTCATTTTCAATTTTCAAATTTTGGTTGTTTATGAATGAAATATTGTTATGTTCTTGTTTATGATGCAATTTCGTTTCCAATTTCAATCCCGTTTCGCAATCCCAATTTCATTTTCTAATTCTAGTTCGTTTTACAGTTTTGATTCTAATTTCATTTCTATCTTTGTGTTTTCAATTAGGTTCTGCCATTTCATTTTCAGATGAATTTTGTTTGCTGAATTTCGTTTAATGGAAGTCTAGTTCTTGTGGAACTCTAATCTTATCAAAATCTCATGGTACAAAATCAAACGAATAAATCTAATGTGGAACTAAATCAACCTAATGCTGAATTATGCTCCCAAGTACCCTAATCATCAAAGTAGTTTGATTCTCACTCCATTGTTTGCTGAATTTCGTTTAATGCTCCACAAGTACCCTATTTAGGGAGATTGCATTATTTCCTTGAGATTTCGGGACCATTTTGAATGTATTGTTCTTTCCCCTGTATAATTTTAATTTGGTTTTGGGCTTGCAATTGGGTATACACTTAATTGCATAATTTGTATTTAATTTTCTCTTAGTTGGTTAATGCCACAATTGTTTAATATGTGGTGGTGAAGAATTGATCGAATGTGTGCATTGAGTTTGCTTAATTCGCTTATATGAAAATTATTTTAATCTTCGCTTAGTTGATTAATTTGTGTCGGATTACGGGTGAGAAGAGTGTGTAGTTCGTTTTTAATCTGGGATTAGAAGCATTGCAATTGAACTAGTTACCAGCCTATTTTTAATTATTGGTTTAATATGCATTTGTAATATGTGTTTAATTTCAATTTGCATATTTTGTTCACACAGAACCTCGCTCACTACGTGTTTGATCTAATAAGAGAACTAGCAATTGGTCCTTGAGAGACGACCTAGGAGTCACTTCCTAGGATATACTACACTTTAATTGCATATAAATTTGATTCGGTTACGGCCTCGATCACCTATCCTCTTTCGTTGCCTCACACAGGTGAAAGTGAGACCCAACTTTAAGGGTAGCTTAGCCACCACACTAGATCACTTCCTACTCTTGAACAAGTCAAGAGTAGCCCTCTGAGTATCTCACCACTCACAGCTCTCTCCCACAAATCTGTCTAATTTCTATCTTGTCTCAAACTCACTTCAAACTAGTATATCCATGTTACTAAGTGAAATATACAATTAAATAGTCTAGGCAACTTCTAAATAGCTCAAATAGCATCACACAAATTTATGTAATAAGCTCTTGACAACCTATGCATTATAAAATTGCCACAAAACCATATTAGCACACCATGAATCTGAAACTCATGTCCAGACCCATATTCACTCATCTAGTAACATATAGCATCCAAACATCTAATTTAATATTAAAACCACATAGCAAAAGAATTAATCAAAGCGGATACATGAAATTGTACTTAAGCAAACACACATAAGCACATATCTAAAGATATCATCATCAGTATACTTAAAAATTTACACCCTATGATACCAGGACTCAACAATCACTCCATTCTACCCTTTTCCAGGTATTACCAGTACTTACCCCTGCCCATACTACCCTATATAGCCTAATTCATGAACCTCAAAGCATCGAAGGTTATATTGTCTCTAATCAACCATTAATTCAGTTAGTACCACATACACACCTTAATAGCATATCACTTATCAAGTTATAATTCACTAAAGCAAGCATTTCACCAAGTAACTATCAAAGTGCATTATGTTAATTGAATGAATAACATAGCAACACAACAAAATTCATTTGATTCATCATATCTAGCCATGAACATGATGTCATCAATTTCTTTCACAATTACCATATTCAAACCCTCCATCATCAAACTTGAAAAAGATTTACCAGTTCATATCACTCACGCAACAAATTTAGATAATTGAAGCAGGGTTAGGTTCGCACATTCGCATATAATCAGGAAGACCCTATACTTTCTAAATTATTTTAGTGAAATACACCCTACTTCAAACCATAATAAGACCACACTCAGCAAGTTCTATTATCCCATATACAACTCCATCACTTGGTAACAACCAAACAATCATTGTGAAAACTAAAGTTAAACCTTGCAAACAACATATGATAACCTACAAGGTTACACAACAAAATCAAAAACCACAACAATCAAAATACAAGGCACATAATATTTCCCACTTCAGAGGAACACACCTAAAGCTAGACGAGCTCACTCCCCAAAGGCCCAAAAAGGTTTTTTGAAAACCTCGCTCTGATACCAAATGTAACACCCCAATTTCTGAGATGTTACGGGTTATTAAAAAGAACCTTATCCCACAACATTATTTCGAGTAACAAAATAACGAAGGATATACTAAAATGTTATTATCTTAACTTGTAAAACAAAATAGCTTTTAAATGAATCCCAAGGATATACTAAAATGTTATTATCTGTAACATTATCTGCTCAAGTATAACACATTATATGATCATCAGCGATAATTTCATTCACAAATACACAAACAAAAACTTGTATGTGATAAGCCACCTATAAAACAATCATAACAACAAGATACATACTGATTATATCAACCATAATCAAAGACACAACAAGATACATATCATACCAACCATAATCAAACATACAACAAGATACATACACTCATATTATATCAACCATAATCAAACAACTCATACATAATAGTAATAATAATAGGATTCTTAATCCTCTAACATAAACAATTCAGTCATACTGAATTACTCGATCCTCGTTCCTTGATCTCTAACCCTTGATGTTAACACTAACATCTGACATATAGACCCTTGGTCTATCTACTCATTAGCACCCATGATAACTACTTAGTATAACTATTATAGTAACATCATTATCAACATAACATAACTTGAAGCATCTCTAGTACCATGATCATCATCATAGATACACCATCATCTTGACTATCCTAGCCATGAACAACATCATGAGCATCACCGTACAATAATAGCATAATGGAAACGGTTCATCTCACTCTTGTACCCTACCTTACCGACTATAGCCACTCCTACAACCCACTTGTAGCCTCCGCTACCAGACATGTGTAGCCTTCCTGATGAAAAGAGGATAAATGAAAGATTGCATAAGATAGAGAGAAAACTCGATGAAATTGTGACCTTGTTTAAAATCTCAACTCCAAAAATTGCCAAGAAATGTGGAATTTGCATTTCAATTGATCACTACATCGATTAATATCCTAGCTTGGTGGAAACTACTATGGAAAACCCATCTCAAGCTTTTGCTGCAAACATGTTTGGAGGAAATAGACCATACCAAAATAATCATGACTCATCCTTCAATATAGGTATCAGCAGAACAAACAACTTTATGTTCCACCTCAACAAAGGCAGCAATCTCAACCTGAAATGCCACTGCAAGATTTCATGAAGACAATAGTTAAGCAAAATTCAGAAATCAAGAAATCAAATAAACTGCTTGCACAAACAGTGATCAACCCACGAAATTTAAATGTCATTACTTTGAGAACGGATAAGCAAGTAGAAGGCCCTAAAGGAGCCCAAGAGGATGAAGATAAGGAGAAAGAAGAAGCACAAATTGATGACAATGGAGGACCAAGTAAACCATCACATGAGACTACCACTGATATATCCAAGTTAGTATCCTCTAACTCTTCTTCTAAAAATTCTTCATCTTATTCTCCATCTCCTCCATATCCCAATCGGTTAAAGCCAGGAAACAAAAAATGGAGGAGTTAGACCAAGAGATCTTAAATACTTTCAAAAATATGGAGATCAACATTCCCTTGCTAGATGTTGTTAAGCAAATCCCTAAATACGCCAAGTTTTGGAAAGAACTTTGCATAAATAAAAGGCGTTTTAGGGATAATGAGGTTGTGAATTTGGAAAGAAACGTGTCTAGCTTGGTTAAGAAGCATATTAAGATACCACAGAAATGCAAGGATCCATGTATGTTTTTTATTCCTTGTGTTATTGGAAGTTTAAGGTTTAACAATGCGATGCTAGATTTAGGAGCTTCTATAAATGTAATGCCTTTATCAATGTTTACTTCTCTATCTCTCGGACCTCTTAAGACTACTGGTGTGGTCATTCAACTGGCCAACCGTAGCACAATTAATTTTTTCTGCAGGTGTGCTTGAGGAAGTCCTTGTCTGAGTAGCAAGTTAATTTTCCTGTAGATTTCTACATCTTGGATATGAAGGATGAAGAATGAATCAAGTCATTAACTATTATCTTGGGAAGACTTTTCATTATGACAGCACAGACTAAGATAGATGTGCATGCATGAACATTGACCATGGACATAGGATACGAGAAGGTGCATTTTAACTTATTGGAAGCCATGAAGCACCCAATTGAAGAGCATTCTCTGTTTTGTGTTGATTTATTAAGTGAAATTGTAAATAATTTTTATGTTAGTTTCTTGGACATTTTTTCAACTTTTTCTCTATGAAGGGTAGATAATTTGGATGCAAGAAAATACTATTCAAGAAAGAGTCTTTCAATAATTTCCTAATTAGAGAGATAATACCACCAATCTTGAGCTTTTCCTTAAAGAGTAAAAGGAAACGCTCTCATTTTAAGGCTCTCTATTGTAATCCTGGGAGATATAAAATTTTCACACAACATGTGAAATTGTCTCAAGTGCTTGTGTGGATTCTCCCTTGATAACCCATTGAACTTTGGTAAGGCATTTAACAGTCAAGTCTCAACTCCCACTCGTCATTAGGGTATTAAATGTTACTTCGGATAACTGTATTGTGGGAGGTGGCTAGTTCTCTGATAGTTCTTTGTGCCATTATGTTTGGGTTAGGATAATGTAAAAGATTAGATGGTATATTTGTGACTGGAGAAAATTAAGTTGGTATGACTTCAAATGTACGAGGTGTTCCCTTAGTAGAACACCCAAATTTCAAATTTTTTCGCAGCTTACGCAAATTCCTTTCAACTTTCGGGTTAATTTGATAAAATTCTCCCGAGTTAGCTCTGGTCATGTATTATGCAGTCTGCTTGAAGTTGTTTCTCTGCTCTTTAACTTTTTTTTTCCTTTTTTTCTTGCTTTAGAGAAAGATTTCAAATAAGAGATAAAAGAGACTTTGTTTGGGTCCACTCCCAAGAAAGAGAGGTGCGTCACAATGGACAACTTAAGTACCAAGTCTTTCCTAGTCAGAGTATATTCAAACTAGCCTCAAGTATTTCTCAAAAGAAATTCTTAATTAAAACAAGAACAAAGATTTCGCTAATAATAAGAATAACTAAAGGCTACAAAATAACTCAAACTAAATTAAATGTATATGCGTTAAATAAGAAAAAACAAATAAAAATCAAAATAAGAACAAAAATAAAAATAAGAATCAAAATCTAACTGTATTCCCCAGCAACGACGTCAAATTTGATACGTTGACGTTGAAACTATCAAATTAATACTACTTCTCAAGGAAACTTCGGTATTGCCAAGTAAATAGTCAATAAAGTAAATAGGGGTAAATTAAACCTAAGTCATCTTCCAACGAACACAAAATTGCTTTTCAATATTTGACTCTTATGAATGTTATGCAATGCTTAAGAATAAAAGTGAGAAATTATGCTAATAGAATTAATGTTTGAAGAACAAAGAGGAAACTTAGAAACAATTATGATTAAATAGGCTAATTCCACTACTTTTCAAAGATAGATTCATTGTCGGTTATCCATATATCATTGTTCAATTGATTAATGTTCAAGTTTCAAATTAATTAAAGTACATTCTTAAATAATTTGAGGGCGATCATGCAGTTAACCAAAGTAGATTCTCAATCAAATGCAAGACCTTTCTAGATTATTCACAATGAATTCAACCAAAGTACATTCTCAATCAAATTCTATTGTGTTTAATCATGTCTATTCTCAAATCTCCTAACCAAATTAAAACCTAATTAATCAAAATAAATTCTCAATTAATTATAGTTGAAATTATTACCACCAATCAAAGTACATTCTCAATTGATAGCAAAAATTGTTTAATCATATGAAAGTTCCTAAATTTAATCAAAGTAAATTTTCAATCAAACCTAGAAACCCTTGAACTCATATGATTAATATGCATGTAGATTCAAACACCTTATGATGCAAAAGTCATTACTTTTAATATGATTGAGAGATGAAAGACATAGAAAGAAAAATAACTCAAATCAATAATCAAAAGAAACAATTGCATTAATTCAACTTAACCTCAGAATCCATAACGAAATTACAGTGGAATAGCCCTAGGAGCTTAGCCCTCCATGAATGGAGTAGAATACATGATGAAATAAAAGTGAGAGGAATGGTGGATGAATTCTTCCAAGTGGAGGAGTTTGAGAATGAATGAGTTGTTATTTCTACCTCCCCTAGGTCTCTTTATATAGGCTTGATTGGGCTTGGACTCTGAATCTTCTATTGATAAAATTTTTTATCTTATATCTAATATCTTCCAAATATTCAACATATTTAATCAGTTTTTGAGAATATTTGATAATATCTTTTCTAGATTCAAAAAGATTTGGCAAAATATTATCTTAAGATATTTATTGATATAGTTAAAAAAGGTAATTATTTAACAATATCAAATAAAATATCTTAAGATATATTTTATCCAATTTATCTTTCAAAATATCTAAAAGATTTGAACTTGCCCAAAATTACAATTCAACCCTTTTTATTTTATTCAAAATTGTACAGAAGTCTAGAAATTTCCTCTAATTTCACTTTAGCCTTTTCTTTCTTTTCAAAATTGAAATTCAAAATTTAATTCTAGCTGCATCAACAAACATTAGATTCTCCAAAATAATTTATGCAACTAAAATCACATTTTAAACCTCTCTAATTCTCAAACCCGATAAAGTCAATCATGCAAAATCTAATTCAAATCAATCATTTAAGCACAATTATTCCACTAAAATTTTGAAATTAAATCTAAAATGTGGGCATAAATATGCACTTATCACTCCCCTATAGATCATCTTTTTCCATTGCATACGAGGAAAAAGGAAGTACATATTCGCAGATAGAACCAAGATTTACAAGGTACAATAGGTAGACTTATCCTCTAGTCTCATGCTCATCAATCACATACTCAGGTACATCCCAACACTCGCTCATGCTCTACTCTCAACCACAAGTAAAATTGACCCTGAACATAGCCACTAACCTCAATCTCTTATTATGATCATGTTCCACAGCTCCTTAAGCTTGGTTCACGTCCATTTTCTATCATATTCGCCATTTTCACTAAAATGCAATGTGATAATCGATTACAACTTAAGATAATCGATTATCTCATTGAAAATTACACAAAAACATCACGTAGGAAGGGATATCATCCCAAATAATTGATTATTCTCAAAACAACACTCAAAACCAACATGGGGATAGTCGATTATAATTAATGATAATCGATTATTGTCGAATCAAATCACATTTGGGACGTGATTCAAGCATTCAAACATACATACATCAACCCTCGATCATGTGGAAACATAGTTACATCGTGCATGCATTCAAGCATTACATACTCATGTAAACATACTCAAATACATGTAATACATCAATTAAATCATCCAAATCCAATCATTGACATGTTGTACACCCAATAATAGGGTGCAAAAGAGTCTCCGATAAAAGCACCAATTAAGGTCGCTGATGCGAGATTGTTTTCTCCCAAACCAGATGTTTGATTGACGTTCTGAACGATCAAAAAGAAGAACCATACGTCTAGAATCCACTGTCCAAAAATAAGTCCGATCTAACGGTGAACGACTTCATAATGACAAAAACACTAGTGTAGATTTTATGAAATTCTCCAAAACACAATTACTGATGCGAGGCTATTTCTTCTAAACTAGAGCTCCAATTAATTATCAAGACGGTCAAACATAAGATCCATATGTCTGAAACCCACTGTCCAAAACTAAGCTCGATCAAACGGTGAAAGACTTATCAACGATGAAAACACTAGTGCAGGTTTTATGTTATGTGAGAATGACATCTTATTTTCCTTTCTCTCTCACTTGGGTTTTCACTCTCTTCAAATGACTATAATGTACCCTAATAATCTGACTCATCTCCACTAAGACAAAGTTAGACATAATGGTCTACTTTATTTGGCTTATTCTCCGCATAGGAACGGTGTCCAATAACCCAACACTTACAACATATATTTTCATGGAAACCCCCAAGGATCATAACTTTGTTCTTTCATAGCATCAAACCCTTTGTTGGAATAACCCAACAAAACATACATAATAAATTCATAGAGAAAACTCATCACAAATATTACATAAAACATATGCTCATTCATACACAAACTCTTACCCAACAATAACCACAAATAATCAAAATCATATACACATGTATCAAATAAGGATTACTAATCAAGATAATCATGAACACGTATATAATACAACCACAAACAAAGAAAGATAAGCTTCCCCATACCTTGGCCAGTCATAAGACTTTATCTACAAGCCTACAACACCATCAATCTTCCTTTACATTGAGAGTTTCTCGTCGCTCTCTTTCTTCTTCTCCCAAAACGCTTATTTCCTCTCTTCCTCTATTTTCTCTCTTTGATCTAGAGTTTCTAGGGTTTCTAAACATAAAATCACCCCTTAATTAATTTCTACACTAATTAAGAAAAGGTAAAAAGACCCTTTTGCCATTAAGCAAAAATATAAAAATAAAGAAATAACATTATAATTATGGTCTAACAAAAATGTATACTAAAGAACACTAATTTCTAAACAAAAACCAAAAATATCAAAATTACTTTATTTTTGGAACCCCTATTTTCTCATATCTTACACTAGAAGTTTCTTAATGACCCATCAAGAAAAATATCCTCCATGTGACATCTGTAAAAAGACAAGTCTCATGGAAAAAGATTGTTTGCATCATGGAAAACCATAATGCTAGTACTGCAAGAAATTTGGTCACATAGAGAAGTATTATCGTAATAAAATAAACATTAAGAAAATTTTGTGGAAGAACATAATCAGGAGCAACACTTATTCTATGACAATTAAGAATCTTCTTGTAGAGAAGGAATTTGGTACTTGGATAGTGGATGCATCAATCACGTAAAGAAAGATCAAAGCATCTTCAAAGACATTAGTTAATGTCAAAGTTCAACTAGGAAACGACACCATAATGGACTTGAGGTAAAGGAACTATCATGGTGGAGATAAAGAAAGGTATAAAATTCAACAATGAATTTTTGTTAGTTCTCAATCTTAAATAGAATATTTTAAGTTTGGGTCCAATGATGGAGAATGGATGTTCTCTTCATTTTGAGTAAAATACGTGCAAAATTTATGGTAGTAAAATGATGGTTTAAACTCTCGGATGGTCCTTATATTTGTTGAGGAATCTCAAGTGGGTCCTCTTGTTGAAAATGATCTCAATTGGGTTCTAAATTTTCAAAAATCATAACAACTAAATCTTTTCCGTTAAGTGTTGACAAACGACGTTAAGATATGGAGGCAGTGCGCGATTTGAGGTTGTATCCAAGTATAATACAATTCAATGCTATAAATTGGGTCCAAGAAATTGTAGTTGAGGTTGACATCCATATGAATTTTGAATTGATAATTACTGGGATGAAATTAACAATTGACCTTTTCAGTTTATCAATTCTATCTCAAATTATTCAGAGGAGAGTGGAAGATGAAGCAAAAATTCCGTATATTTCTTTTGTCACATCAAAAGATTTCTCACCTCAACATGCTTCTGGAAATCCTCTTTCAGGATTTCAAAATTTAGGTTAATTAAACTTAATTAGTGATGCAAGTTGTTCAAAAAACACTCTTCCTATTCAAGTTCTAAGTCATCAGAACCAAATTTTGAAAAACTTAAGAGCTTTCCTATCATTGGAGTGGCCAGATAATCGTGTTATGCTTTTGTCACGGTGTTGGTTTGGCATTGGTTCTCCTTTAGGTTTCAATATCACATGTCGATGAAGGTAAAGGTGTGGCGTGTGTCCGAACAGGATCTTTTTAACCAAGTAAAATTATCCTTCCTGCTTCAATTTTTGCAGCACCTTCAAGGAAGATTCATATTTAGACTAGGTAGGATCACTTGATAAAATTAGCTCTGTTTCACCTTACTTATTGTCAATTTTAACTTCCCAAAATGAGCTCGCACTTCCCTGAGACTTGTTAACCATTATAGCCCTAAAACAATGTCAGCCCTCCCAATTGGAACACTAAAAATTCTTATTGTATTTGTAACACTTGTAATTCCAAAATGAATCCTTGACACTTTCCTTGGAAACTCACATTGTGCCCATCTCCTACCTCCATGATAATGTTGGCCATGATGCCTATTTATCGTCACGGTGGTGTGTCAATGGAGATGAAGACAAGACCAACGGTGGTTGACGGCATCACAGATCAACACCGATGGGTTGAAATGGAGGAAGATTGGGCTCCCATGGGTGGGAGGAAGAACGTCAATGAAGGATGGGAGAGGGGTTTGAGAAATGTGGAGGTCCACGTAATAAAATCATTAACATCAGCATTTTTACTATGCAACACGTCAGCATTTGTTGACGTCGTTTGTCAACATTTAACGGAAAGGGCCTAATTATAACGATTTTTCAAAATTTATGACCCAATCGAGACCATTTTCAACAAAATAACTCACTTGAGATTCCTCAACAAATGTGAGGACCATCAGAGGGTTTAAACCTAAAATGATAGGAATTTGCTAAGTAAAAATGGAGAAGGGAAATAAAAGTTTTGCTATAAGGCTCAAACCTAGAACTAATATTGCCATGAAGGTAAAAGTTAATGACTTATGGCTTTGGCATAAGAGATTTGGCCCTTCAACACACATGCCTTATATATATATTAGAAACACATGATAAGAGATCTTCCGTACATGAAGGAGAATAATGAATCAAGTAAAGAATGTCTCCTCGGCAAATAACACCAATTACAATTCTCATTAGACAAATCATGGAGAGCAACATATTTATAGGAGTTGATTCACACCAATGTTTGTGGACCAATGAGAATGTCTTCACATCACAACATGTATTTCATCATTTTCATTGATGACTTCTTTATAGTGACATGAGTTTATCTCTCTCAAAGAAAAAGTTAGAAGTCTTTGGAATATTCAAGAAATTTAAGGCTCTTTTCGAGAAGCAAAGTGAAAAATATGTAAAAGTATTTAAAACTGATTGTAGAAAGAAGTATGCATCTCGCAAGTTTGAAAATTTCTATGAAGATAAAGGTATAGATTGGCAACTTATAGTCGCATATACTCCACAACAAAATTATGTATCAAAGAGAAATAATCAAATAGTCATGGAGTTGACAAAATTAATGCTAAAAGAGAAAAGTATGCATAACATTTTTTAGGCAATCTACATTGCAGTTTACATTCTAAACAGATGTCCAACTAAGGCAGTCGAAGACAAGACTCCTATTGAAGTTTAGAGTAGAAGAAAGTCATCCACTAAACACCTACAAGTATTTGGACCTATCTACTACATATATGTTCCTGATTAGGCACAAGCATGAAGACAAGACTATACGAGGAATATTTTTGGAATATAGCATACAGTCAAAAGAATATTGAGTCTACAACAAAACAAAACTCATCATTAGTCAAGATATTAAGGTTGATGAAAATGCTTCTGGAAATTGGGAAAAAGAAAAGGTTGTTAAAAAACAACATTTTAGTTCTAGTGCAATAATCTTAAGAAGAGGCAGAAGATTCAGGTACACTTTCTCCACTCCACAACAACAACAACAAGATTTTTCACCTGAATCAACTCCAAGACAAGTAAGATCTTTGGTATACATATATGAAACTTGCAATATGGCTTAACTGTTTTGAAGAAGCATCAAAGCAAGAAGTTTGGGTCAAGGCTTTCAAAGAAGAGATTAAAATGATTGAGTGAATAACACTTGGGAGCTCATAAATTGTTCTCATCGAAAAGACATCATTTGAGTGAAATGGATACATAAAATAAAGCTCAATCTTAATGGAACTATACAAAAGTACAAGGCAAGATTGATTGCTAAAGGTTATTCACAACAACTGCAAGAATTGACTATAATGAGACATTTGCTCTAGTCGCACAACAGAAAACCAATTGGAAGTTATTTTTACGAAAGTGTTACTAAGACCAAGATTTGAACTACTGGGCACAATGCTTGGAGTTGTCAAATTTGCATAAGAGGAGTAATAAATTGTAATACAAATTCTAGAAATAATATAAAAAATCTTAAAATAGAAGTATTAAAATGTAATACAAATTCTAAAACATTATAGAAAAACCTATGATAAAAAGAAAAAAAAATCAAGAATATTCTACATAAGTAATAATCTAAAACATTCCAAGTAAGTTGTGACTAATATTTTCTAGATAACATGAGTATATACTCATGTACCTTACATTTAATCTAAGACAACATCTAACACAGGACACACAATTATAAAATATTTTACTTCCACGTTCTACTGTCTCCACAATTTTCTTATCCTATGAAATTTCCTTTCACAACCGTTTTTCTTGCTAGGAGCTCATTCCAACCAAAATAATGGCTGAAACAAAGTTAAGCTTAAAAGACAAAAGATGGTCACTGCATGGGATGACTGCTCTAGTCACGGGAGGAACTCGAGGCCTTGGGTTTTGTTTCCTCTTACATCAACCATATATCTAATTAAATGGAGCATATTTGTGGCTGCTTTCACTCACTCCATTAATTCCTTTTTTATTTTTCATTTTAGACATGCCATTGTTGAAGAATTAGCAGAACTTGGGGCAGCTGTTCATATGTGTGCTCGTAGCCAAGAAAACATTGATTCATGCTTGGAGCAGTGGAAAAGCAAGGGACTTAATGTGACAGGTTCAGTATGTGATTTGCTTTATCTTGACCAACGTAAAAGATTGATGGAAACTGTTGGCTCCACCTTCCAGGGAAAACTCAATATTCTTGTAAGATTCTATACTTAATCTGTTCCGCTTGTGAATGAAATGAAAAGTTACCATTACTCTTAATCTGTTCCTCTTATGTTTCAGGTGAACAATGCTGGCACATGTATATCAAAGAAAATACTAGATTACACTGCCGAAGATATGTCAACCGTGATGGGCACCAACTTTGAGTCCTGTTATCATTTGTGTCAACTTGCACACCCTTTTCTAAAGCAATCTGGCTACGGAAGTATAGTGTTTATTTCGTCCGTTTCAGCTGTAAAAGCTGTTCCCGTTCTTTCTGTTTATGCAGCTTCTAAAGGCATGTTTTCATTTTCTTCATTTTCCATAACTGGGATCTGAATCTATGCAATTTCAGAGTGAGACCATATATCTGAGTATACATAATTCATTTTCCCCAGGAGCCATGAATCAATTCACCAGAAACTTAGCACTGGAATGGGCAAAAGATAATATCCGTGCTAATGCTGTGGCATCTGGACCTGTGATGACTGTTCTTTCGAAGTCTTTCATGGTATGTATGTGTTTTTTGTATTCAAGTTTCTTATTAAGAAGGAATATATAATCAAGGTTGATTAACAATTTGCGAAACATGTTTAACTATTTGACATGGCCTATGTTGAATCAACAATGATTGGTCCAACAGGATTCTTCAGATGAAGGATACAAGGTTGGTACTGAGGCAGCATCTCAAACATTTGTTGGTCGTATGGGTGAGCCTGAGGAGATATCAGCATTGGTAGCTTTTCTTTGCCTTCCGGCTGCATCATACATCACTGGACAGGTTATAGTTGCAGATGGGGGTTACACAGTCTAGCAATTGCTCCGTCATTCATGTCTCAAATCGACTCATGGTTGATGTCTGTGTTTATGTATTAAACTGTCTCTTTTCATTTAACAAGGCAGAACAACTGTTAATTACCTTCTCCCATGTGTTATCTTTATTGTTGGTAATAGATGGAACAACATTTCCTCCTTCTATTATTATCTGTCATGAATATTGTCAGCAAAAGGAGGAGAGATACTAGTAACTTCAGCTTGATGATGCCAAAATATTGAGTAATTTTTAATTACCTTCTCTCGAATGTTATCTTAATTGTTGTGAAATTGATTAATTTGAATCTATACAATTCTTTATTTGATTCTAAGACTCAGTCATTTTTTCCTTTTTATTAAGCTTTTCGAAAATCCTTTACAAAAAAACCTAAACTAGTTCATTTAAAGCATGTACGAGGTTCTCTTTTACAATTGATCACAATTAACCTTGACTAAGAGTATTTCAATGTGGACACTTTTGTGAGTACAAAACATTACTCTAGTTATATTTCCCTTTACATTAAACAAATATATATGAGTATACTATGCATTCATGGTTGAGTTCACAAAATCACTTTTAGTTATATAGAACAAAAGCATAAGAGAATACAAGGAAAATTCAGGAATGGTAGTTTCCTGGCTCCTGCATTTTGTCTCTATTGACTTTCGTGAAAGCATTATTTGGATGGATCACGTTCTCGATATATGGAATGATCTGAAGAACCGCTTTGCTCAAGGTGATCTTGTCAGGATATCAACTCTACAACTAGAAGCTGCTACATTGTCCCAAGGCGAGCTTTCTGTTACAGAATTTTTCACGAACTCAGAGTTCTCTGGGATGAGATGGATAGCTTCCGCCCAGATCCCATCTGTACTTGCATGCACAAATGTTCTTGTGCAGTTTCTTCAATTCTTTCCTAGCGAAAACATGAAGATCGTGCCATGCAGCTTTTACGAGGTTTAAATAATCACTATACTAATATACAATCTCATGTTCTTCTTCTTGACCCTATTCCTCCCATTTCAAAACTTGTTTCTCTTGTTATTCAACAAGAACGCCAAATAATGATTGATCATATTACTGCATATGTTAAAGCTACTTCTTTGTCTAATTTCTCTTATTCAACAAATGCTTCTACTTCTGTCACTTGCACCTATTGCAATCGGGTCGGCCACCAAGAAAATACATGTTTTAAAAAACATGGTTTCCCTAGTCATGATAACCAGAGTGTCAAAACCACAAATAACAACACTCGTAAGGTCTACAGATATTGCCACAAAACTGGACATACCTTAGATACTTGCTTCAAGAAACACGACTATCCTCCCGGCCACAAGTTTTTCAACAACAAACTCGGCCAAATTCACAATGTTATTTCATCTTCTTATGCTGATAGTCAACCGAACCCTCTTCTGCCGAACGACTTGGACCAAGAATGCCTTTCTGCCGAGATCGTTCAATTCATGCCTCAACAATATCAAGTTCTTGCTCAGTTGTTCAAACAAATTGAGTCCAACATTTCTAATGTGCACATTAACCAAGTTGGAACAGTTTCTACAAACACTTCTCCAAGTAATATTGTTTCGATTTTTCAAGTGCACTTTGGTAACATCTGGCTACTTGATTCTGGTGCCACTAATCACGTTTGTATTTCTTTAAAATCTTTTACTTCTTATCAAAAGATTACTCTCATTCCAAAAACTTTACCTAATGGCAAAATCATACATGCTCATTACAAGGGTATCGTTCGGTTAAACACTAAAATCAATCTTTTTAATGTGCTATATGTTCCTGATTTTTCATTCAATCTTATCTCTATTTCAACAAAACTAAATTATCAATTAATCTTTTCCCCTTCTGGTTACATTGTGGAGGACATACAAACTCCAGAGAAGTTGGTTTGATTAGACATCACAATGGCTTATATCTCTTTGACTCATCTGCTTGTACAAATAACATTAATTCTAGTCCTGTAATTTGTTCTATTCAGCATCCAAATTTATGGCATGCTCGTCTTGGACACCTATCACATGCTAGGTTATAGTTTTTACAAACCAAACATGCTTACATGAAAAATGATGATACTCAAATTCCTTATGATGTGTGCCATCCGGCCAAACAAAAGAAACTACCTTATTCTGCTAGCACATTTCATTCACTGAGTTCTTTTGATTTATTTCACATTGACATATGGGGACCCAGTACTACTTCCATGAATGTTTTTAAATACTTCTTAACCATCATTGATGATTTCTCTCGTTATACTTGGATTGTACCTATGTTAGATAAATCTTCTATCAAAACCCACAAACTCAATTTCCTTTGCTAAATAGAAAATCAATTCAATAAAAAGGTTAAAACTATATGCACTGACAATGGTGTTGAATTCATTATGCATGATCTTTTCTCAAGCAAAGGTATTAATCATCAAACTACTTGTGTGGAAACCCCTGAATAGAATGTAGTGGTTGAACGTAAACATCAACACATCTTAAATATTACTCATGCATTATTTTTTCACTCACATCTGCCAATTGTTTTCTGGTGCTATGTAGCTCAACATGCTTTTTTAATAAATCAAATGCCTACACATGTCCTACAGAATAATACACCTCACGAACAGCTTCATGGATCTCCTTTTGATCTCTCAATATTACGTGTTTTTGGCTGTCTTTGCTATGCCAACACCATCACTTCTCACAGAAATAAGTTTGATGATCGTGTTGTCCCTGGCATTTTCTTAGGTTTTAAACAACACACAAAAGGTTACCTATTTCTAAATCTCAAAAATCACAAGGTTGACATATCCCATAATTTTTTTTTCATGAAAATGTTTTTCCCTATCATCATACTCACAAAACTGACAACTCTTTATGTTTACCCCTGCCAAATCATTACACAAATAATTATGATGATCTTTTACTGTTCAATTCTCCTCATACTGACATTTTACCGCTTGGTTCTACCAATACTAATACTTTACCGATCGGTCCTTACACTAATGACACTTTTCATAGCACATCCAAAGATATCACTCAAGTAGATGACACTGGTAGTGATACCTCCGCTAGTATAAGACGATCCTCTAGATCTCGTAAGATCCCTGCTTATTTAAAATATTTTCAAACTAACATGTAGATACGATCGGCTCTCTACTCATTTCAAGCATACTATTTTATCTATTTTTTCCAATGTTGAACCAACATGTTATTCTGCTGCTTCCAAACAACCCCAATGGGTTACTGCCATGCGTGTCGAGCTTGATGCCCTGTAGGCTAACAACACTTGGGAGCTAACTACTTTACCTCCTAACAAAACAGCTATTGGTTGTCGTTGGGTTCACAAAATCAAATACAATTCTGATGGATCTGTGGAACGCTACAAAGCTCGTCTGGTCGCCAAAGGATATAACCAGATTGAAGGACTGGATTATTTAAATACCTTCACACCCGTTGCCAAACTCACTACCGTTCGACTTCTTCTTGCCATAGCTGCATCTCAATGTTGGTCACTCAAACAATTGGATGTTAATAATGCTTTCTTACATGGTGATCTTCATGAAGATGTCTATATGAAAGTTCTTCCTGGTCTTACCACTTCAACCAAAAATCATGTTTGTAAACTCCAACGCTCTTTATATGGTCTTAAACAGGCTGGCCGACAATAGTATATGCTAAACTCCATTATTTTTTACTTTCACACAATTACACTTGTCCCACTTCTGACAATTCTCTTTTTCTAAAACATAATGACAATCACATTACGAAACTTCTCTTTTATGTTGATGACATCATCATCACCGGTAATAATGATGGAGAAATTCAACACATCATTGATCTTCTTCATTCTACATTTTGCATAAAGAATCTTGGTCATCTAACTTACTTCCTTGGTCTTGAGGTCGCACGTAACTCCAAAGGGATACACCTTAGCCAACGTAAGTATGTTATGGATCTCCTTGCTGAAACTGACATGGTTGATAGCTCCCATGTCCCTACTCTCATGGTTCCCAAACAATCTCCTACAAATAGTGTTCGGTCTTTGGATGATGATGTCGTTGCCTCCTATCGTCGTCTCATTGGAAAACTCATCTACCTTACCACCACTCGTCCGGACATTACCTTTGTTGTCAATCACCTCAGTCAGTTTATGTCTGCTCTTACATTTACCCATCAACAAGCTACTACTCATATCCTACGATACCCAAGGGTACCCCTAGTGTTGGTGTTCATCTTCCACGCAACTCTATTGTTCAAATTAACCTTTTTGTGACTCTGATTGGACCACCTGCCCTGATACTCATCGTTTGGTCATTGGATTCATTGTCTACCTTGGAAACTCTCTCATTTCATGGCGTTCCAAGAAACCACTATCTGTTTGTCGAAGTTCTTCTGAGGCTGAATATCGTTTGCTAGCAACCACTGTGTGTGAACTTCAGTGGCTCACTTATCTACTACATGATCTACACGTTCCTTACACATCTCCCGCTCTCATCTACTGTGACAATCAATCTGCAATACAAATTGTCTCTAATCAAGTCTTCCATGAACGCACAAAGCATACTGACATTGATTGCCACATTGTTCGTGAAAAGGTTGCAATAGGACTGATCAAGTTACTTCCCATCTCCATAACCATGGAAATAGCGGAGATATTAACAAAATCATTACCTCCTCCTTGTTTTGAAATTCTTCGTTCCAAGCTTGGTCTTCAAAACATTTAATCCCAGCTTGAGGGGGGCTGATAACTGTTATATTGTTCGGTCTCACTAACCTGTACCGCTCGGTTGTATTGATTCAACTCACAAGTCACTTGACCGATCGTTCCATCTTGTGTTGATTCTCTACACCGTTCGGTCTAGCTTACGTGAACCGATTGGTTGTATTGCTTCAGTGTACAAGTCATTGTACTCTGCTCGGTCTCTCTTACCTAGATCGTTTTTTTACTGTTTGACCTATTTTTTCTGTTATTATGTTACTGTCTCATTCTCTATATACTTCTTCTCTTGTACTGCTTTGATACACATAAATAAACTTCACTTCTTTCTCTGCCACCTTTTCTCTGACTTCTCTCTTCTCTTTTCTCTTCCCTTCACTACAAAAAAGAAGGGCATTACCGAAGGCCAGAAGCCCTCGGAAACAGCAGGAAACTGTCGGTACAAGGTAATTACAAACGGCTTATCGACGGCCAAAAAGCCCTCGATAAATCCCTTCTCGCTAAGATTTACCGAGGGAGCATGCCTTCGGTAATTACCGAAGGGCACAAGCATTCGGTAACTATCGAAGGGCGCATGCCATCGATAATTACCGAAGGGCATAAGCATTCAGTAATTACCAAAGGGCGGAAGCCTTCGATAATTACCTAACGTGGGTAATTACCGAAGGGCATAAGTCTTCGGTAAGTTCGAGGCAGATCTAAGCCACAATTGTATTTCTTATGAAACCAAACAAACTTGTATAAATTGTTCACAACACAAACAGACCTGCATAACATTTTCCAACAACATACAGACCTGCATAATGTGCATCTCAATGATGCAATCATTGATCAGAAAAATAATATAACATCTGAATCATCCAATCATCCATAGAACATGTATTTATAAATAAAACATAAAACAATGTAACATAATGATGTTCTAACATCCAAATCATCTAATTGATCTAACATCCAAATTATCTAAACTCCAAATGTTTTAATATCCAAATGTTTCTATAACAACTAATAACAAAATAAAACTAATAATGTACATAGTTATCATCAGAATGATCTTCATCATCCTACTCCTCTATAGATGGCTGGACTGGTGTGGGTTGGACTGATGTCGGCTGCACTGATGAGAGTTGGACTGATGTGGGTTGCTAAGGGACAACGGGTGACGGGGAGGGTCGTGGCTGGGTCGGAGGGATATTGAATTGATCCTGTGAAGTTTTAAGCAACACTCTCATGATCAGGGCCTTAAAGTTTCTAAACTCTACTCTCAAATCATTGATTTCCTGGTCACGTTGCTTCAGTGCCTGGGTGAGGCGGACAACGACCTCGTCAGCAGTAGTGGTGGAAGAAGAAGGTTGGTGCTTCAGAGTACCTCCTCTCGATGTTGTATAGTTTGCAGCAAGTTGTCCTGCACCGTTACACTCGTTCCTTTTTCTTCCCACCAACGATGTCGACCCAGCATTGTGTCCTATGGATGTCGTCTTCTCCATTACTCGCATCATCCGGTGTAGGAGCTGACCCATGCTTAGATCTAACCTGTGAAAGTCTCGTAGAAAATTCTTCCTGTTCAAACATTAAAAGCAATGTTAGGGAATGATAGAATAACATAAATGAAAAATTACTAATAGTAATAGTGTTATTTGCTTACATGAGTCTTCCGAGATTTTTCATCAACAAATTCATTAGTTCCCTTCCGAACATGAGTCTGTGCAAAGACCTCATCAACATGGACCGCCCATCCTAGAGCTTGTGCCTGTAACATAATTTATAGTTACAAGTGCACATATGAAATAGAAAATACATAACTTATATATGAAAGAAACAGAAAAGTAATGAAAGTTTACCACCCTTTTCAGAAGCTTTGTTCCTCTGGGCTTTGGCACACTTATTGCGAAACTCTACTGAATTCCAATGAGCCAGTAAAGAGTTCCAAATTTGTTCGCCCAACCAGTAAGGGCGCTCTCTTGCATTACGGGCATCCCTAAACATCTCTGACAGCCGATGAGATGCTTTCATGTGGAAATTTCTTTGTATCTGTGTTTCATGTTCAGGTTTCCACTGCACCTTCATCTGTAATATTAAACAGAACAAACATTGATTAATGAACATACTAAACTCAGAATGATAATTAGTTTAATAGATTGTTCACCTGAAAACGCTCCCAGAATGGCTTTTTGTCATCATCAGGTATTGCTCCCCAAGTAGGCCATGGACTTAAAAACTGTTGCTTAATTGAACGTGTGATGTCCTGGAAAGCAACCCTGGATGGAATAAACATGCATAATAAAAGTCATTTGAATTAATGCAATCTTTAAACATCAAAATGGTTAAACAAGGGATTAAAATTTTACCCTTTACCATACGGCTTAATCCATGGTCGATCATGGAGGGTCGGGTCAAGACCTTCACCATCACCAGTTGAATCTGGATCAGTAGATGGTGTGACAGTCTTAGAAGGCGATATACAAGATGAGGAAGGTATAGAAGTAGGGTCAGGGGGAGGAGGGGGGTAATAAGCACAAGGGGAGGAGTGGGGGTTCTAATCACAGGAGGAGAAAGAGGGTCTGCTGCAGGGGTAGGAGAAGGGTCTGTTGTAGGGATAGGATAAGGGTGTATTGCAGAGGTAGGAGTAGGGTCTACTGCAGGGGTAGGAGATTGTATTGTAGGGGTAGGAGGAGGCCCCACAAATGATGAACTAGGGGCAGCAGTGGTAGGTAGTTTAGCAGGCACCCTAAGTACATACTTTGGTGCCTGTCGTTGCCTTTTTTTAGGCCTTGCTACCCCCTTTCCTTTATCAAGACGTTCTGAACCTTGTCCTTTCATTACTACATTGAAATGGTTACAAATAAAGCAAAACAATTGAAATGAATAAGGAAGGATCAATACAAATTAAAGTGAATGTAAAATAATTGCATACAACTTTTAAGATGGTATTTTAGATAACTCTATTGAAATGATAGTTCAATTTGCTACAATAGATGTCCAACATTCAATCGTCGTCATCATGATCTTCATCTTCATCTTCTTCTTCTTCATCATCGTCATTATCATCATCATCATCATCATCTTCTTCTTCTTCTTCTTCTTCTTCTTCTTCTTCTTCTTCTTCTTCTTCTTCTTCTTCTTCTTCTTCTTCTTCTTTTTGCTACAATAGATGTCCAACATTCAATCGTCGTCATCATGATCTTCATCTTCATCTTCTTCTTCTTCATCATCGTCATCATCATCATCATCATCTTCTTCTTCTTCTTCTTCTTCTTCTTCTTCTTCTTCTTCTTCTTCTTCTTCTTCTTCTTCTTCTTCTTCTTCTTCTTCTTCTTCTTCTTCTTCTTCTTCTTCTTCTTCTTCTTCTTCTTCTTCTTCTTCTTCTTCTTCTTCTTCTTCTTCTTCTTCTTCTTCTTCTTCTTCTTCTTCTTCTTCTTCTTCTTCTTCTTCTTCTTCTTCTTCTTCTTCTTCTTCTTCTTCTTCTTCTTCTTCTTCTTCTTCTTCTTCTTCTTCTTCTTCTTCTTCTTCTTCTTCTTCTTCTTCTTCTTCTTCTTCTTCTTCTTCTTCTTCTTCTTCTTCTTCTTCTTCTTCTTCTTCTTCTTCTTCTTCTTCTTCTTCTTCTTCTTCTTCTTCTTCTTCTTCTTCTTCTTCTTCTTCTTCTTCTTCTTCTTCTTCTTCTTCTTCTTCTTCTTCTTCTTCTTCTTCTTCTTCTTCTTCTTCTTCTTCTTCTTCTTCTTCTTCTTCTTCTTCTTCTTCTTCTTCTTCTTCTTCTTCTTCTTCTTCTTCTTCTTCTTCTTCTTCTTCTTCTTCTTCTTCTTCTTCTTCTTCTTCTTCTTCTTCTTCTTCTTCTTCTTCTTCTTCTTCTTCTTCTTCTTCTTCTTCTTCTTCTTCTTCTTCTTCTTCTTCTTCTTCTTCTTCTTCTTCTTCTTCTTCTTCTTCTTCTTCTTCTTCTTCTTCTTCTTCTTCTTCTTCTTCTTCTTCTTCTTCTTCTTCTTCTTCTTCTTCTTCTTCTTCTTCTTCTTCTTCTTCTTCTTCTTCTTCTTCTTCTTCTTCATCATCACCTTGTATAGTTGCTTCTAATTCATCTCCATCACCATCAGGGTAGACCAATGCGGTTATACGTTCAACTTCAATAATTTCTTGTGGTTGTGACATTTGGTCAAGTTGGTAGGCAACATCTTCCTCAACTCATTTGAGTCAATGCGACCTCTAGGCTTGGTTTGTATTGCTATGGCCCGACCACGTTTGTCAATATTACGGAATGGTGGATATGGCACATAATAAACCTGTCTGACATTAGTTGGTAGAATGAAAGGATCAAATGGTTCATATCTTAATCTTTGGTTGAGTTCGACAATATTAAAGCGTGGATCCACTCTAGTACTAGCTCTAGAAGGATCAAACCATTCACAATAAAAAAGTACTACTCTGTTTCGAGAAGTAGTTTTGTTGTACTCTAGCTCATATATTTTATGAATGATGTCGTAGACATCGTCATAGGAACCTTCTGTAAGGACCTTGACATACACACCACAATTTGTTGTTTTCTTTCCTTTAGACCACTCATTTGTATGGAATTTGTAACCATTGGTGAAGTAAGTGTGCCATTCTTTCACACATCTCATTGGCTAATTGGATAGATGTCTTAACTCTTGAATTGTGGGAGTTAATGCCTGATTAAAAACCTACAAAGATACCAACAAAATTTCAAAGCAAGAGTCAAATTAACCTTGCTCAAAACATGGGAAAAAGTATGGACCTGATTTCTCAACCATTGAGGAAACTCTGAGTGTATTCTAGCATAAGCATTTTCTTCTGTGACTTGTTCAACCACAAGAAATGAGCTGGTACGAATGAAATGAATTAGTGTATAACAATTTAAGCATTGCAAAGGTAAGAGTTGGATGATGACATACTCAAAGTACAACTTAACTTCACTACAATTGATTAAGACATGGACATGAGCAGAGTTGAATTCAGCATCAGTTAACCAATGAGTAAATTCTTTTCCTGCATGACGGTCTAATTGTCGAAAAACTGACAATTTACCTTGACATGGTTCGGCTTGCCATTTCATTTCATTTTTTACCTTGTTATCTTGCCTACCTCGGTAAGATAGTGTAAATTTGGTAAAATTGAGAAAGTAAACATAAAAAAAATCATAAATTTATTATTTTATTTTTGTAATATATTTTCTCTCAAAATTTTAATATAAGAAAATTATTTAATAAAATATATAAGATACTCGTTGTTAAACTGGTAAATGTCTGTCTTGTGTACTTCTGCGAAAAAAAGAACCGACAGAACCACGTGCCTGAATCTGATGAAGAAGAAAAAATGGACCTGCCAGCGGTGCGTACTGTCTTTGGCGATAAGATTGAAATAGTTTATAAATTATCCACAAATGAATTTCGATTTCAAGGTAATTAATTACCGACAAAAATTGGTGAAACGCTCACAGTAAATATTCTTCTATAACTTTTTGTGTTTCTTTGAAAAATTAAAGATCTCATACAAAATTATAAATCTATTATTCTCTTAAAACTTTTTATTAAATTCATTAATCTTATGCTTCTTCTATAATTTTGTTATTATCATCAAATATTCATATTTATTTTCTAGATTTTTCTTCCTCTGAGAAGCTCTACACTCATGTCATGGACCTGTCGTCATCACAAATGGAGTATAAGTATGATGATTGGAATATTTGTAAACTATTACTAAAATTATCTTTTACTTATTAATTTTTGTTTGACAGTCTTTCGAAAAAAAAAATACGAATATAAAGTTCAGCTTGCAATTTTTTCAATATAAAAAAATTATCATTTATTATATCCATTCTAAATTATTGAACTTGTATTTAATATAGATGTTTAACTAACATTTTTATAACTGAAAGGACACTACTAGAGGAGGACATATCCACTCAAAAAAAGCTGATAAAGGCACGAGAATGGAGCATTTGACGAACGGAGTCAGGAGAAGACTCGTCAAAGCGAGTACGACTGAGAAAATGAGGAAGAATGTAAACAAAAAAAGACGTCGCACATCATCGTTAATCATTTTAATTGATTTTTAACGTCGTTAAATTTAGAGACGAAAAATTAAAAATTTTTTATAAAAAAATCAAAATATAACTTAGTATAAAAAAAGAATTAAAACCAAATTCCTTTAATAATTTAGAAATTAAAAATATATTTAATCTTATTTTGTTTGATTTATCGATGTTTAAGTGAATTAATAAATATTACACAATTGAATAAATAATTAATAATATAAGGTATTAATTTTGTTCTGAGTGGTTCTCAACGCTCAACCGTATTGTTTAAGAAAATATAAAATCAAACATATTGATCTTTTTCACCTGATTTTTCGACATAATTTTTACATTGAAATTATCAAATTTTACATATTCTAGCTCTCTGCCACTCTCTTTCTATATATATAATTCAAACATTTATTAATTAAATACTAATTTTTATTATAAGCAATATTATAACTTATTTATCATAGTTTGCATTGAAAAGGACAATAGGTGGTCCACTCCATGACATGACAGCCCTTGTCACACGCGTCAGGGAGACAGGGTTGATTTTATGGAAAATAAATGGATGGACATGAAGATAAAGATCGAGAAAAGTAGGGTATACTGTTTCTTTTATTACAGATAAAAATATTAAAGTAAAACAATTGAATAAAACTCTTGAAAGATAATAAATGACTTGATAAATGTAAAAAGAAAATTTATTGAATCAAAATTTAAAATCATAATTGTATGATTAAAATTGAAATAACATAAAAATATAATTATCTAAAATTAATATAAAATAAAATACAACTAAAATTAATGTTATTATTGAATTAAGTATATTTTTTAGTTTCTGAATTTTGCATCAATTGAGTTTCAATTTTGTATAAAATCAGACAATGTTATTTATGTTCAAAATTAGATGAAATTAGTAATTAAGTCCATTTATAATTTATATATTTATATTAAAATAATGTTTTAAAATTTATACATCAAATTATTCAACTAAATATTAAAAATAATTTTATTTTTTAATTATTTTCTGTAACATCCCAAAAATACAGTATAATTATATAATAGAATAATCACATTTAATAATAACTCAGATAAGTTTTACACTAAAAATCGAACGTAAGTTTATGACCGAACAGCCTTACAAAACAATACGAGAAAATAAAATTGTACAAGAGTACAATTCAAACCGAACGGTTTACGAAAGGAAAAAAAAATACCGAACGCTCATACCAACCCCACAGAGAAGGTGATCACACGACCACCTTGCTATTAACTGAAGTACGAACCGAACGTCCTACTGTTCGGTCTTCAAGTGTTATTCATGCTCTAAGTACGATCCTCAAGTGTTCAATACTCCAAGTACGATCCTCAAGTGTTCTTCATGCTCTTCACAGCTCTTGGAATAGATGAGGATATTATCAATGAAGACGACCATGAACTTGTCCAGGAACGGCCTAAAGATGCGATTCATGTAATCCATGAAGATCGCTGGTGCATTAGTAAACCCGAACGTCATCACTACATACTCGTAGTGTCTGTAACGAGATCGAAAGGCAGTCTTCTGAATGTCCCCTTCCTTGACCCTAATTTGATGATACCCAGACCGTAAATCAATCTTTGAGAATATTGTAGCCCTATGCAATTGATCCAATAGATCATCAATCCTCGGCAAAGGGTACTTGTTCTTGATGGTCAGCTTGTTTAACTGCCTATAGTCAATACAAAGTCAAGAGCTACCATTCTTCTTCTTTACTAAGAGAACTGGCGCTCCCCATGGTGATGCACTTGGCCGAATGAACTCCTTGTCCATTAAATCTTCAATCTGCTTCTTGAGTTCGACCAACTCAGCTGGTGACATCAGATAAGGTGCCACAGAAATGGGTCCTGCCGTCGACACTAAATCAATAGTGAATTCTACCTCGCGAGGAGGAGGTAGTCCAGGTACTTCATCCGGAAAGACGTCCGGGAATTCATCCACAACCGATCATCCTCCACTCAGTTTGCTACTGGATGATCATTCATGAATTAAATCTTCACACTTCTCATTCGCGTGCGTCATTATCAGATAACAGCTCGCGCCCTCCATAATATCTTCCCTTAGCTGTCGAGCATTACTGAAAACTCTTCTTCTTCTTCATCCGGAAATACTAACTTCTTCTCACCACAATCTATGAGAATGCGATTGACAGCCAACCAATCCATTCCTAAAATCACTTCTAACTCTTTTAGAGGTAAACAGATGAGGTTCACCTTATATTTACGCCCTTCTACCTCAATAGGACATCCAACACAAACCGTAGACCTCCTAACCTCACCAGCCGCTAGGGTTGACACCACCAAGTCGAACTGCATCTCGCTCTCAGCTAACCTCAATTTCTCAACGCACGCCTTCGAGATGAAGGAGTGTATTGCCCCCGAATCATACAACACACAACAGGGCATTCCATATAATAAGCAGGTGTTGATGATGAGTGTACCTGAGCTTGCTGCTTCAGCGCCCGTTATTACATATACTCGCCCCACCGCCTGCGCTCGGCCACCCCTTCCTTGTTGAATTCTTCCAGTATTTGGTGGCCTCATTACCGCTTGTCCTCCCATGTTACACTCACTCTCCAGATGACCATTTCTTCTACAGCGAGTGCAATATTTTCCTCCTACCAACTGAGGACATGATGATTTATAGTGGGGTCCCCCACATTGAAAACAAGTCATTGTCCCTTGCTGTCCAGACCGTCTGGCAGCAACCATTGGTTGAGCTTGGGACCCGCCAACATTTGGAGGCAATACAGGACGAGAGTAAGGCGTCCTGCTTCTACTCAAATTGTTTCTAGACAAAACCAATCCCCTAACTAATTGTTGTTGCTTCTTCTGCTGTTCCACTTCGGCCATATTCTTCTCCAACACTTTAGCTCTTTCAACCATAGCAGGGAAGGACTTGATGCACAAGCTGGAAATCAATAACTTCAACTCACTTCTCAATGCATTTTCAAACTTTCTACACTGCCACTCCTCGCTTGTCGCTATGGTATTGAAACGAACCAAATGTTTGAACTTGTTGGTATATTCTGAAACGGACATCCCCCTTGCACCAACTGGAGGAACTCCACTTCCTTGGCAAAACGAACACTATCTGGGAAGTATTCCTCGTAAAACTTGCTTCTGAATACTTCCCATGAGATGGGACTCTGGGCGTCCGCTAATATCATCTTCATGCTAGTCCACCAATGACTAGCCTCTCCAGTCAGCAGATACTCAGTGAATGCCAATCGATTGTCGTCCGGACACCTCTTGGCATTGTAGATTCTTTCCATATCTCGTAACCACTGGTCGGCCTCGTCAGGAAGGCATTTCCCGTTGAATTTGGCAGGGTGATGTTGGAGAAAGCTCTCCAAACTCCACTCGTTCGGATGATTTTCGAAGGAAGTGGACGCTCCGAATGTATTCCTCGTGGTCGCAATTATGTCCATTAGTTGTCTTTGTGTTGCTTCAGAGTTGGCACGTGCGGCTTCCAAACTCTGTAAAGCGGCCATGTTTTACTGCACCAAGGCAGCGTTCTGTTGCTATAGAGCTTCTATTACTGATTCGAATAGTCTGGAGTTGTCGGATGCATCATGTTCGGTAGGTTGAGGAGGAGGTCTCGGTGCCATTAGTTCTCTGGGAAGCAAAGAAAACAATCATTAGTTAAGTTCAAGGAGTTTAAAATACTCATCAAACGTTGAGCACACAGCAAAAGCATAGTATACTCATAACCTACAGTGTTCTTTAAGGAACAAAACTGCTATGATACCACTAATGTAACATCCAAAAAATACAGTATAACTATATAATAGAATAATCACATTTAATAATAACTCAGATCAGTCTTACACAAAAAACCGAACGTACGTTTACGACCGAACGACCTTACAAAACAATACGAGAAAATAAAACTGTACAAGAGTACAATTCGGACCGAACAATTTACAAAAGGAAAAAAAATACCGAACGGTCATACCAACCCCAAAGGGAAGGTGATCACACGACCACCTTGCTATTAACTGAAGTACGAACTGAACGACCTACTGTTCGGTCTTCACTTCAACTTCAACAAGATTTTCTTCCTTTAGCGCCTCTTTCACCAGATCGGCTCCTTCTGCTTACATCCACACGGATGATCATTGCAATGACAAAGATGGACGTACAAAATAAGACAAGATAGGAACACAGGATAAGCTTATATAATTTAATTCAAGTTCAAACATACATCTCTCGCATTCAAACATATAAGATATAGTTCATCACACATTTCAACAAGGCCTAACACTAGACTGACCTTCCGGACTGTATGAAATCTGTGTAGCTACGACGTTCGTGCACCCGGGTGATGTAGTAACTGGAATGTTCTCATCAACTGCCACCCGAGGTTAGTCCTATATGTCCAAAGTACCCCTAGGGACTAGGACCTCCTGTCGTTCCCACACATGACCTACCCTCCTCTACGTGAGGACGAGTACTCACGGAATATCAGGATGAACCGCCAGCTTAGCGTAACCACATTCATACGTTACAAATTCAGTAATCAACTATGAGTCGTTCCTCCCTGGAACGCTCGTTCAAAATCCATAACATTTCATCCATCTCATATTCTCTTCATCTTTCATTATTCATCATTTTAATTTCATCTTTGTTCACCGATTTTTAAGGACATCAAATACCGAACGTTCAATCCTCACTTAGAAAGAGGATGAATACTTGGAACGAGATAGAGAAGTCTCTCGTTCCATAATAGAATAAAACCGAGAGGGTTACTGTCAGGTTGAGAAAGAAACCGAGTACCATTATACGTATCCCTAGAACGAACGTTACTTACAACATGAATCTGTTAAATGAACTGACTCTCGTGAGATCAAATCAACGATTCAAAGAACATATCAAGTACTAAGGCTCTAGGCCGGAACTAATGAATGTAGACACGTCAAGACGTTTAAAGAACCATACTTAGAATAATTCACATACAGAAACCTAATGCCAGTCAATGACCGAATATGGTAGGGGAAAATTCTACTGAAGATGGACGAACGCTATTTTCATCAAGAGAGATCATTCCATAAACGAGTACGAGCGCTTGGTATAAGACCGAGCACTACTAAACTTATAATAGAAAACTTAATAAATATAATAAGATATTATTGGAATAATGTTTAAGAATAACTAAAATATACAAATACATATATTTACAAAATTTTAAATTTATCACATAATACTCAGATGCAACTACGTTTGGCCGAACGCTCAAGCATAGTATTACTACACGAAGACGCTCGTCCTCAACTAGGATTCTTTCCAAATGAAAGAATCCAATTTTAATCAAGTTTACTAGAAACACCGAACGGTCAAGGACCGTTCAGTACCGAACGTACAATTTCATAGTGGAAATTTCATATTAGAATCATTTATTTTCAAACTCATTTCTCAACATATATCTAAAAAAATTTCATACCTTCATATCATAGTAAATTTCATATACTTCATACATCAGAACATAACAACCATCATATTTCATATAGTCAAATATCTCAACAATTCATGCTTCATTTAATTTAACAAATCAACGAACGTTCATACAGAACAGTAAACATACAAATTAAATTAAATAAGCTTCACTTACCTTTGATCGTGAGCGAACGTCCTAAAGACAAAAGTACGTTTCGTCTGACTATAAATCTTTTCTACCCTTACGTTCCAAAATTCTTCAAACTAAACAAAACAACAAAAAACCAATAATGACTTAGACAAGATGACAACATGCAACCAGAACATGGTTTGCATGTAACAGAGAATGAATGGTTAAAGACAAATAAACTTACCCGTTCAGAACTCGAAACTGTTCGGTTCAAAATGAAGCTTGGGATGCCAGAAGTGCTTCCACGGTGCCTGAACGGAGATCGGAGTAGAGAAATTGTGAGTTTCGGTAAAGAGAAGAGAGAGCTTTTGAGAGAGAAGGAGGAGAAATGAAAGATCAGAGTTTTGGAGAAGAAGGTGCATGCAGAGAGAGTGAGACGTAGACTTCCAAAAACTCAGTTTTGCTTAAAACGAACGTCCGCTCAGCTGCTAACACTTGCATTCCACTATCTGATTTTCCGATCCTCGTTGCTTGACACCTGGCGTCCGTTCAGAGGGATTTTGGGTGCGTTTTTAATGAGGTGTGACATTTTGTAACTAAGTTGATTATTGATTAAAAGAACTAAATCACCCTTTAAAGAAAAAAAAAAGAATATAAATGTAAAGTTGTTACGTAATTTTTTTAAATTTTAATATTTGAAAAATTAAAAAATGTATTTTTCTTGGTAAACTTATTTACCAATTTAATTTCTTTAACAAAAACAAATAGAAATCACATTAAATTTGAAATAATATATTTTACATTTCTTAACTTAATTTGCCTACTTATTAAATTTTTTTACAATTTTTCATAAAATACAACAAGTTTTATAATTTATTTACTTTTATTGGTTAGTAAATTAAATTCAACTATTTTTTATGTATGTTATGTTATTAGCCAATTAACTTTAATAAATTAAAGAATTTTATTTTGGAAAAAGACAATATCGTTCAATTTTAAATATAATTAGACTTGTTTGAGTTAAAAAAATAAATTTAAGAATTAAATTGAATACAGTACACTAAAATGTGAAGTTGAAATTAACAAGTGGTAATATTCTCTCATGTGACACTAATGTTGTCATGTGTCATGAAAAAAAAACTTAAATGAAAAACAAAAAACAACCTTAAAAAATGTATGAATGATTTGAACAATAATAAATTTTTGGCTTAATAACTAACTTGGTCCCTATGTTAAGTAGTTTTTGTTCAGTTTAATACTCGATTTTAAAAGTGCATACATTGAATCCCAAAGTTTTCAAAAAATGTATGAATGAAGTCCTATCCGATAAGTTGGTAACAATGGCGTTAATTTTATGCTAACGTGGCTGCACTTTTTTTCTCTTCCCTTGCTCTTCATGCCATCGTTTTCTCTTTCTTTTCTATTTCTCTCAACATTAGTTAAAAGCAATAAGTTAATAGATTTTTTTTTTCTTTTTCTGTGTACTATTTTGCAAAGTGAATAGACCTTTTTTTTTTTCTCAACCGAAAGTAAATAGACATTTTACTGTAATATGATAATAATAATAATAATAATAATAATAATAATAATAATAATAGTAATAATAATAATAGTAATTGTATGGTATATAGTATGGACCGAATGGTTAACACTCAGGACCGTTCGGTCCATCCATTACATCAACAATGTTGGGTCATAATTGGCGTTTAAGTTATTATTGGACCAATAGTCCAGCAGACGATAAAGTAATCAAAGATATCTGATTAAAGATCTTGATAAGATGTTTATGAGTAACTAACCGAATTTGAAGGTAAGTTTGTTTTTATTTTATTGGATCTATGCTAGTTTAGGATTTGTGCTAGTTTAGGATCCATGAGATGACTTATAAATATAAGGTCAAGGCCAAAAGCCAGGTACGTTCGATTAGAACTAAAATACTCAATTGTGATACAAAGTTCACTAAACCACTCCTAACTTGAGCGTCAGAGTGCCTTTTGCAGGTACCTTCCCCTAGTCAAGAATACAACCGAGCGGAGCAGGTGACAATCGAACGGAGCAAGCGACACATGCATTGGAAAACAGGAAAGTCACGTCAGGAAAGGTACGTTTCTCAGTCCTACAAATCCCTACCGAAACATCTTGGCACCCACCGTGGGGCTGAGCAGCATCCCGCTGAAATCGCAAGGAACCAGACAAAGACACAGTCTTAGCATCATCATGTCGACCAGGCCCTTACATATTGATCCCGATTGAAGAAATCTCACCATCAACGTCAGCAAGCTTCTACAACTTTACATTTAAATATTTGTATATAACCATCTCAAATTCATTTTATATTATATGACTTAATTTATACTTCTAAACCATTTGGAATATTCATGTTATCCATCTCAACATATAAAAGCATCCTCTGTGATTGATGCATCACCTATGAAAAGACTCACCAACAACATAAAAATAACTTCAGCACCTCCTTGCATTCGGCTTTGTTAAAAAATACATATATTTTGATAATTATTCTTCCTTGCATCAGGCCAATCGCTCTTATCCATATGCTCGAAGAACGTTTGTGCAGAAAATTAGTATTTACAGGGTATAGCCCGAACAGACCTTGGTCTCTCTACCGTTCGGTCAGTTGGACCGCATATATTTAGCCTTGTTAGCTTGGCTCTAGTTCGAGCCTCAACCTAACACCTCAATTATTGTTCAACGGATACCGAGCGGTGCCCATCTATATTATTACAGTCAACCTCTTAATCTATTTTGCAGGTCAAAAGGCAATAGAGCACCTACCGATCATCCGTGACACATCCTAATACGAATTTCGGTTTTGGTCTCCATAAATTCAACCAATCGATCTTACTTCCATGGCCGACCGACCTTATAGCATAATCTATTTTGATATTAATGGTCTAACCTTGTAGATGCATTGGTTTGTTTGGCAACTCTTTCTCACCATATAAAATTCGAGTTGCTATATTTCTTTAGTGTAGATGGCAGGATCCTGCAAACCACTCTACCAAGAGGAGTACGAAGACCGAGGGGTAAATTCCTCTTGTCCACAAAAATCAAGCGGTGAGAAATGCTCTCCCTGAACTCTCACTCTCGTCCTAAACCGAACAGTGAAGAATGTAAGATCCTTGAAAATATTTGTAAGTTAAATGCTAAAAAAAAATGATGAATAGTAAATTGTGAATCGTAAATTGTGAATAGTAAATTGTGAATAGTAAAAAGTGAATAGTTAAAAAAATAAAAAAAAAATAATATTTGGAAAGGATAAGTGTTCCACGTAGCTTTGAGATCATAATTCATCAAATTGCAAATAAAAAATTATTTTTGTAATAGTAAAATGAATAAAAAAATGAATAGTTAAAATGAATAGTAAAAAATGAATAGTAAATTTTTTGCTATAAATAGCCAAGGGGGGGGGGGAGGTTGAAAATTTACACCAAAGAACTTAGAAAATTTTTGAGAGAAGAGAGTTGGAAGAATTTCTAATTTCAAAGGGGATATTCTGGAAGTTTTCAGAGAGCGAGGAGATTAAGTCTGTAATAGAGGTTCTCCGTTAACTCTCACTCTCGTCTAAGAAATCGAGGGAATGTTCTCCATGAACCCCTGGTCCTAAACTGAGCGGTGAGGAACGTTCTCCGTGAACTCTCACTCTTAGCCAGAAAACCCAGGGAATGTTCTCCATGAACCCTTGGTCAAAAACCGAACGATTATAAGACAATAGAGCACCTATAGCTCAACAGGGACACCTCTTAATATAAATGTCTCATTTTGGGCTTCAAACGTCTAATCAAGTAACAAGCGGTTTCGCTTGATTGGTCATCCAGCTTTATAACTTAAATTAGCTTGTGTAGATAGCAAAATCCTAGGGTCTACCGCTCGACCTAGTAAAAAGTTCCAAAGAAAACTTCTAGTGCCTCCGCTCAACATAGGAATAAGTTCCAAGAGAACTTCTATCACTCACCGTTCGGTTCAGCCTTGCTAGGAAGGTTCAATTAGATAACAGGATCTTAGCATCCATTACTCCACATGGGAAAAAGTTCTAAAAAGAGCTCTCATTAGTCACCACTTAGCCTAAAGTCCGTCGTTTGGACCAGAGAAGAGTAACGACTTAAAGCACATTACGACCTCTCTCAAGATCATATAAGTCCTATAGTTAACATTGACTAAACCCGAACGGTTAACTCGGACTTGGGGGGCATATGTATGGTATATAGTATGGAATGAACGATTAACACTCAAGACCGTTCGGTCCATCCATTACATCAACAATGTTAGGCCATAATTGGACCAACGTTTAAGTTATTATTGGGTCAATAGACCAACAAACGATAAAGTAATCAAATATATCTGATTAAAGATATTGATAAGTTGTTTATGAGTAACTAACTGAATCTAAAGGTAAAATTGCAGAAAATGCGTTTGGTCAATTAAAAATGGTTCCTTTAATTTTCTTATAAATGTTTTATCAAACATTTGATGTGCAGAAAATATAAAGAGTGTATGGAGTAGAAAAATCAAACAAATGATTTATATCCTGGTTCGAATTAAAAGATTCTACGTCCAGTCGTTAATCACTATGAATAGTGATTAATCTTTTTCACTAAAAATAGTTTCATAGTTTGTACAGATTACAAGATAGTGAATGTAGATTAAGAAATGAGAACACCTTTCAATCGACAAACGAACGAAACAGTCTTCCTTCGACAAACGAACTGGAAGCAGCTTCCTTCGACAAACGAAACACAAGCAAGAACACTTAGCCAACTTGAAGAGAACAGTTCTGACCTTTGATACACAAAGCGCGAACTTCTCCTATTCACAAGACTTGGCAAGAGCAAAAGCTAGCATTTGAGAACTTCGGCAGATTTCACTATATTCTCAAATTCGCAAAGTTACTGTTGAAGAGTTTGGAAGAAATTGTATATAGCCTACTGGTCTGAAACTGAAATGACACATTATAAATGCTTGTGATAATCGATTATTGTAAGAGATAATCGATTATCTGCGAGACTTGGAAGGTTTGAATATTGACTTTTCAAACCAGTCGACTACAATTCTTCAACTCCTTTTGTCGTTCGGCTTCCTTCTTCTTCTTTCTCACAGCTTTCCGCCATTCGGTCTTGTACATGTGTTATGTTTATCTCTCTTATTCAACTTTCAACTACTATATGCCGTTTTGTCTAAAACTATGTTCGACATGTGTTCAATCTTGTGTTTCTGCGTCGTTCAGTCTTTTCAACTGTGTTTGGCTCGAGTCCTTATCACCTTTTGTCGTTCGGCTTGGTTCTTCACAATTTTCCATCGTTTGGTACGAACTCTTAGTCTCGATCATGACTCACGTGGTCTCGGTTGTGCCTCGATCGCTCGGTTCTAACCGCTTGGATCATTTGTTCGTGACCCTTTGGTCTTTGTCATACCTTGTTTGGTTTCGGTCATACATTCTACCGTTTGGTCTTAACTGCTTGGTCTTGACCAGCTTTAGTTATACATAAATACTTTTAAACTTAATATAGCAAGGGTCTTCATATTCTTCACTTTGTAGCATCATCAAAATCATTATCTTCAACACACCAATGTTCCTCATTGGTAACACGTTTGATCAGAACTAAAATACTCAACTGTGATAAACAATTCACTAAACTGCTCCTAACTTGAGCGTCAAAGTGCCTTTTGAAGGTACCTCCCCTTCTGGTCAAGAATACAACCGAGCAGAGCAGGAGACAACAAAACGGAGCAAGCGACACAGACATTAGAAAGTAGGAAAGTCACGTAAAGAAAGGTACGTTTCTTGATCTACAAATTCCTACCAAGACAGTAATATAATAATAATAATATAATAATAATAATAATAATAATATAAAATATGTGATCTTATATAATAATAATAATATAATATATTAATATAATTATATAATAATATAATAATATAATTATAATAATAATTCTTTTATATATTAATTTGAGTATTTAATATTCATCTTATATTATTCAAGAACTCTAGGCAAAGAAAAATAGTGAGCATTTCTCCTTTTCTGCGGTGACATCTATTATATTACTGAGATTTGTTCCCTAAAATTCTTACTCCTTATTAAATTATGGTATGTTTAAAAGTTTTTCTTAACTCCTACCCTATGAAATAAACATGTTTATATATAATTGAATTATTAAGGCTTAATAATACTGATGTTTCCTATTTTCGTCAAGTTTGTTCAAAATGATTCTAATTTTTTTTAATGTTGTCCTAAAAATGTAATTTATGTTCAATTTAATTTTTTTTGCAGACAGTGTTTAAATCGATAACGACCCACTGTCTAGTTGTACAAAACCCAAGTGAGATGACATTTAACTGTCCACGTGGATTTCCTTAAGGCATAATTAGGCGGATTCTGAAAGAAATGTCATTTATTTAATGAAACCTAATTTTTGATGAGGGTGGATTATGAAATTAGGGCTTTTTACTTTTCTTCTATGAAAGCCATAGTGAGGTTCGAGGTTAAGCAATCTTCTTCCCAATCTTGGTGGCTGATGAGCCATGTCTGTTTCCCAATCTTTTCTTCTTGTTACAATAGCTTAGGCCACCGAAGTTGTCATTCCTCACATGGTGGTGGTTCAATGGGGGTAGGGATAATCCCCATTTGCAATAATCTGCAAGTTAGGCCTCAAAGCCACAATCTACAACAAATTAGACCCCAATAAGAACCACTGCCTAAAGCTTCCAAAATCAGAAGGCAAGAACCCTATTTTCCCCACCAATTTCTTCGCATTACCAAACCACTCTTTGCCGCACCATCTCCACTATTCACAAAAATCTCAGCCAATGGGGTTATCCACAACAAAGATACAAATATAACTAACACTTGATTTGCATAAAGGATCGCATGAGTAAAGCCCCAAAAAAAAAAAAAGATGCTCAATTGCTTGTCGGACCTCCTGGATTCGAATATCTTAAACGTGACCTTAATGAGCAGCGTCCTCCACATCAAAATGGATAAAAGAATGAGAGCGACCCATTATTCGGGGGTGATTGGACTTGTTCCTCTTCTTGAGTTTGGTGGCAATTTTTGAGGAGAGGGGCTAGTAGTCATCGATGTCGGGGTGACGGATGGCGACTCTAAGGCCATTGGATTAGGGTTGGGAACCGGGGTGGATGTAGGTCTAGAGAGCGTGAAGGAAAAGGAGGGAAATTTTGAAGAAAGCGAAGGTGAAAGAGGCTTTGTTCCCAAGTTCTAAAACATGGAAGATGATGAAGTGACCAAGATGAAGATGACGAGAGGCAACCACGTTAGATAAAATAGCTTACATCATTTACTTATTGCTGACTTTGACACTGTTTCATTAACGATTTAAATGTCGTCTGCAAAAAGGACTAAATTGAACATAAATTACATTCTTTAGAACAACATTGAACAGAAAAAAAAAACTAGGACCATTTCGAACAAACCTGAAGAAAATAAGGACCATTAGTGCTATTAAGCTAATTATTAAAATATAGATGGTGTTATTGTTAGAGGAAGAAACACGGAAAACAGGGTGGGTCTCATCCCAGGAATGGAGTGACGAGGGTGATGACTGAAATGGTGGAAACGCCGAGAAAGAAGGCACTACAGGAATGGCGCTGCCATGGTTGAGATTGAAACCAAAACCAAAAGCTTCTTCACTTTTAATAATCCTAATCACTACTCTCATTCTTCTCGTATTCTTCTTCTTCTCGATAAACCCTCCTTCTCTCAATTCCACGCCACGGAGGTCACTCCTCCTTCTCGCTCCCTCGTCTTGTTCCACCAAATCTGATGGAATCCTCAAATACCAATGTCTCTTCCCACAACACACCACTCTTCCATTCCCATCCTCTCCCTATTCCTCCTCCTCCACTTCTACATCATCATCACCACCGCCTAGGACTACTTCTCCCTTGTCACCACCAAACTACAGTAACAGAAAAAGAAAAGAAAATGTCCTACAATTATGAAAATCATTAATATAGAAATAGAAAAGGTTGGATGTTGCAGAAAGAATATATGAGAGAGAAGAAAAATGTCAGATTTTATAGCCACATCAGCACGAAGTTAACTCAGTTTATGCCAATTTAACGGAAGGGACTTGATTCATACAATTTTTACAACTTTAGGAGTCCATGTATGCACTTTTAAAACCGGGTACTAAACTAAAAAAAATCACTTAACATAGGGACCAAGTAAGCAATTAAGTCTAATTTTTTTGGTTAAGATAAGATTGTCTAAGAATCATTCTTTTAAGGTTTAACAAAAACGTATAATGATATTGTGTTTGTCTAGGATAACGAACTAAACACAATATAAGTGTTAACAAGTCCTAAACGATATACGTTACTTTAAACAAACTTCGCATAAACATTAGTACACGTACCATGCTAAACGCTAATGGACATCTAACGTTTTGAATGCAATATATGAATAATACTTCTTTGTTTGTTGTGTTGTTTCTCTTTATTTGTGTAGATCATAAGGGACAAAGTTTTTCTAAAGTTCTACATTGATTTAGAAGAACGTTAAGATATAAGAAGATATTATGAGAATGTTTTCTCGATGCATTTTTGTCTGCTCAATCTGTACAAGCAACATAGCTAACTTTGCAAACACAACGTAGCATCTGATTTCTCATAAAAGGCTATACACCTACATCAAAGTCAATGTCTTTAAGTAACATATCTTTTTCGAAGCTATCTATATAAAGAAGACCGCATGAAGAGAAGAAAAAAGAATCTTAATTGAAAATACTCTTATGTTGCCAAAACTCCCTTTGCGTCGTCTAAGATCTCTGAAAAAGGAAGATCTTTGTAACAAGTTTTTCAAATAAATTTTGTATTGCTCAAATCTTCCCTCTAAGGGAATTCTTATTTGTACTTGTTTTCACAAAAATACTTTGTTATTTTGGATAATCATAAGTGATTTAAAAAACTTGGTTGTTTCAGAAGGAGTTAAACGTTATAATCAGTTGGACTATTTGATACTATGAATGGCTATACACGTTGTAAACTAGGAGTGGTTAAACTCGTGGCCTTTTCAAAGATTAATGGAACCCTTTAAAAACGTTTAAATGAGAACTAAATGTAACTCTGTTGGAGTGGACCAATATAAAAACAAGTATTCTTCCTTGTTATCTATTTACTAGTTTTCTAAACGCTTTATAAAAATCCTTAAGTGTTCAACATTGATTAGATCATCTAACCTTGAAAAAAGCGTCTAACACTTTATTGTGAAAAGTTTTAAACTCTATTCAACATCTGCACCCCAACCGTTCTATAGTTTACATGTGATTTCAGTTGATATTAGAGTTAACCTTTTAGGATTAGTTTATAATTGGACTTGAGAAAACCATCATAATGCAATGGAGAACAAAGGATTTATCATAAAACGTCCTCATATATTCAAAGGGGAGAAGTTCGATTACTATAAACAAAAAAGAGACCCTGCCTAGAAAAATGACCACAACTTAAGGTACGTACAAAAGTACCAAAGATATATGGGATATGCTGGTAAATACTTATGAAAATTCCAACGAAGTTAAAAGCTGGGAATTACTCTTAAGTATATGGGAAGATAGATTTGTAAGATAAAGAAAAGGAAGAAGGTAATTTATGTTTTATGACAGACTCTGTTAAAAGTATCTTATAAGACTTTAATGAAGAGGTGTATTTATTTGACCTTCAATTATTCTAGATCATTTGAATTGATAAATAGTATACCCAACTTAAATTTAAATTTTTATATATTTGACAAGTCATATTATTTATTTAAGAAATTTAATTGATATTTTATTATATTAAGGAAATAATAGTGATCTGATAACCATTTAGCTGCCATAACAGGATAAAAAAATTGAAAAATATTTCCTTTTAATTAATTGGCTCCTTTTAATATCGACTTATGCATAATCAAGTATCATTAATTAACTCTTTTTTAATTCTAACTCATCTTGATATAAACGTGAATTCAATCAATTTTACTAATTGACACATAAACAAAATTAAATGTTAGCAATAAAATAAAATAAAATCGCGCATAAATATTACTTTTGTAACATTGAATTCAAAAAGAAAATTAAGATAAAATCTAACTTATTATATTACTTTTAAAACTTTCTTATATATGTAGACTAAAAAAATTCATCCATTAAAGTAACTAACAGTAATATTAAAATTGATAATTTATGTTTATAATTTTTATAGTATTGTCTATAATTGTTTGACTTCTCTTATATTTGTTAATCTCAATTATACTTATTATATTAAGTTTTAAAGAAATTTAAATTATACCTTTTTCTCTTCTTCGTTATTTTATATTAATTTTAGTCTATAAATTATATTTGAATTATTTAGTTGTCACACAAGTATATATGGATGTGATTTTTTTACATGATAGATAGAGATAGTGTGAGTTGAACGTAAAAATGTTATATGTTATTATTGGAACAAATATTATGTGAAAAATATAAATTTAGTCCATGTATTTGTTATTTGTTTAAATTTAGTTTTCATTTTTTTTGTTTAAACAGAAAACTTTTATTATTTTTTAAATTGACCAAATTTAACATTTATATAAATGTTATAATATTTTTTACTAAAATTAAAATTTTTATTAAATATTTTTTTAACAACATTAAATTAATTTAAATTTATATTTTGTTAAAATTTATTTAAATTTTGTTTTAAATATTTATATACCAATAATTTCTATACAAATTTAATATTGGAGTTGATTTAAAATAACAATTTTATAAATTCAAATGTAAATAATTTTAAAAAATTTATAATAATTAAAAATAAATATAATTACAATTTTAATACAAATCTTAAATAATGTTTAGTGTAAAATATATATTTAAATAAATATATTGATAAAAATATTTAATAAAAATATCAATTTTTAAAAAAATGTAATTGTAACATTTATATAAAAGTTAAATAGAGTTGAATGGAGGGTCTTGTGGTAGAATGAGTATAAAGTTATTGATAGATAAATATTAAAAAAAAAATTTAAATAAAATTTAATGTAAAACATAAATTTAAATAAAATTAATATTATTAAATATATTAATAAAAATATCAATTTTAAAAAATATATATTACTATAATGTTTATATAAAAGGCTAAATTTAGTCTCAATTTAAAAAAAGACGACATTATTTCAATTTTAAAAAAGTCAAGATTGAATTAAGATAAAATAACAAATAAATACATGAACTAAATTAAAAAATTTCGTATGATATTTTTCGCAACCGTGTCACGTGGTAATGTTATTATTACACATAAATTTTGTTTAAAGAAAATTAAAAGGCATCACTAATAGGTGACATTGTTGCAACGTAATTAGTACATTACTAATCAAAATTATTAAATTACATAATATTTTAAAAAATAAATATTCAATTGAAACCAATTAAAATTTGGAGACTTAATTACAATTTTCCAACGACTAAACGAGGTTTTAAATCAAAAGCATATTGTGATATTTTAATATTTTAACATTAACCTATCTTTATATATATCTTTATATATATATATATATATATATATATATATATATATATATATATATATATATATATATATATATATATATATATATATATATGAAATGAATAAAATTAATTTTTAAACGAGACATCTTCAATAGAAATAACAAAAGGGATTTGGAAAGCTTTCCATAATACAAAGTCTTTCAAATAATAAAAAGGATCTCTATTAATTTTACAAAATTAATACAATTAATAATTTCACAAACATTTTATGAAATGATCATTAGGGACATGAGGTAAAATTAATTAATTGAAAATATTATCTTTTTATATTTACACTTACAACTGAAAGATTTATGAAATTACATAAAATTCAACAATTATAAGACCAGGGAAAATGTTGATTAGGTTATAATTGACGACTTTTACATCCGAATGAATGGTGGTAGCAAACTGACGAGACAAAACATGATATTGACAGATCGAACTACGGAAACTGACGGACGACTTTTGAGCTTTTGTGACACTTATTTTAGCATCTCACCCGTTTTCACACTATAATTTCTTTCTTCGATAAAAGTAAAGACTATATTTACATTTGACATGAATTTATAGACAAAATTTCTCTTTCACATTCGAGAACCACTAAAACTGTTGGAATTATGTCTGGAGAAGAAAAAACTAAAACAATATCCCTAAAATTGACAAGAAAATCAATCAAAACTCTGTGTCTGCACAATATGAATAACATATACCATGATAAGTATTCATTTCAGAAATTTCTGACTACATAATTGATGGTAGCAGCAGATAATATTTCTAATTACAGAACTTTGGTATAGAAGCAATTGTTGAGTACTCTTAATACATGTTCGGTAAAATAGAAAACCATATATACCATATAATTGAATTTTGTAACTGTGTATTTTACTGATGAATATTATAGATCATAAATAACCTTAAGAATGGAGATAGATACAATAATCCTAATGGTTTAAGAGTATAAAGTCACTAATAATAACACAATCAAATCATAATAATGACAAAATCAATTAGAGTTTATTGCGAGAGTAATTAAAAACGGTAACATGGTAATCATGTACCAAATATCATGTGACTCAAATAAAATTATTAATAAACCATTTTTAATTTTATTCAACATAACTCCTCTATGAACTTAAATCTTTTCATCTTTCATTTCTCTACTCCAGTTTTTAATGTATATCATCATCCCATGTCATATTTGTTTCTTCCATTAAGAGTTGGATTATTCATTTTCTTCATGTTGATTATGTTGTCTTTTATCTTGACTGATCTATGTAATGTTTTTTCTGACTTGTTTTTCATTATGGCCGACCTCTTCTTCACCTTGACCAACATGGCTAATCTCTTCTTTGCTATGACCGACTTGTTCTTAGCACTGCCTGACTCCTCAGTAACCTCGACCAACTCAATTTTGACCTTAGCCGACCTCTCAATGAACTTGACTGACCTCTCAATCACCTTGCCTGATCTCTCAACCATCTTCTCTCAGTCATCTTTATTGCTTCCAAAATTTGACTTGTCAGTGGTGACTTCGTTATGATGGTGGATCTCCTTGCTAACATTGGCAAACTCTTCTCTATGCCAACTCCCTCCACATATGGTTCTCCATCCTGCGATTCTTCACCCTTTCTTGAAGCATTCGATTGAACTTCCCCAAACATCGTATCTCTTTGATACTTAAAAATATAAAGCACTGAATTCGAGGTCAGGCTGCCTCCTCAGAAAAGGCAAGGTAAGAAATGAAATACCTTTTTTCTTCCCTCTCTCCAATGCACAGTCCAAACATATAAGCTGATGACTCAAAATATTCTCTCGAACAGGTGGCACGCAGGCCAAATAACATAATAACAAATCCTAACCAACTCTTTCTAGAACAATGGAAAACCAACAGTATTGGACAAAAAGGTCAAACAGACGTAATCCACTAATGATGAATGAAATCATCCCAACCCAACGGTTTCTTAGACACCCTCTTGGGCCTAGAATCAACTCCCTTACCAACTTGTGTATCAATACCTTCCCCTTCGACAAGGACCTTGTCCTCAAGGTCATAAATCAGTTTGAGTTCGTCCCACTTCTCCCAAGAAGTATCATCCGGAGACATCCCGTGCCATTGAACCAAGGCCATACGCGTAGGGGTGCCATCTATGGGCACTGTTTTCAAATCCAGAACTGCTAGAGGGGTGATCAAGGGACTACTATCCACTGAGTCAGGCGGAAGGAGGTCAAACTGAGTAGGAATTGGCCCTTCATGACGTTTCAGCATTGAACAGTGAAAAACGTTGTGTATTTTGGATGATGAAGGGAGCTCTAGTCTGTAAGCCACAGGTCCGATGCGTTCAATAACTTTATAAGGACCATAAAAGCGCTTGGCTAGCTTATGATACTTGTGACCAGAAATGGAAACCTACTTATATGGCTGAAGTTTCAAATAAACCCATGTCTTTTCTTCAAAAACCACTTCCCTACGTTTCGAATCTGCTTGTTTCTTCATGCGACTTTGTGCCTTAAGCAAATTGCGACGTAAAAGGGACAAAATCTCTTCCCGAGAAGAAAGGACAGCATCACAACCTGCATTTGATGAAGTACCTTCTATGTATGATGGCAAGGATGGGGTGGCTTTCCATAGACCACTTCAAACGGAGTCACTCCTGACCCAAAATGCCAAGAAGTGTTGTAATGGTACTCTGCCCATGGAAGATACTTGAACCAAAGACTTGGCTTTTAATGAACAAAGGCACGCAGATATTGCTCAATAGTATGATTCATAACCTCCGTTTGCCCATCCGTTTGAGGATGATATGAGGAACTCATCCGAAGAAGCGTTCCACTGAACTTGAATAAATCAGACCAAAACCGGCTAATGAAAACCGGGTCTCTATCAGAAACGATGCTCTTTGGCAACCCATGATGTTTACACACCATAGAGACAAACAACTCTGCCACCTTGTAAGTTGTAAAGCCCGAATTAAGTGCCCCCAAATGGATTGACTTCGAAAATCGGTCTACTACTACCAATAACACCGTGTAACCGTTAGATGGCGAAAGTCCGGTCACAAAATCTAGTGAGATATCCTCCCATACTCCGGAAGGAGTAGGCAAAGGATGCAAGAGTCCCCCAGGTCTTGTTGTGCTATACTTGGTCTGCTGGCAAGCGACGCATTGAGAAACAAACGCCTTAGTGTCCTTAGCCATGGATCCCCAAAAAAAATTAGCGCTGATCCTCTTCAAAGTTTTGCTGACCCCCGCATGAACCCCAACAGGAGTCTCATGGAATTCTCGTAACAGTAAGGGAATAAATTTGGACTGATTGCTGATCCAAATCTTTCCACGATACAGAAGTAAATCGCCATTCCAACGAAAAAGAGGATAAGAGGAGGGATTCGACAGTACTTTATCCCTCATAAGAATGAATTCAGAGTCCAATAATTGTGATTCCTTCAACTCATTTAAGAACACAAACTGTGGGGTAGAGAGCATATGTAACTAACCCTAAAGTGGACAATCGGATCGCGAAAGTGCATCCGCCACCACGTTCAATCTCCCCGGTTTGTACTGAATCTTGTAGTCATAACCCAGCAACTTTACAAGATAGTGTTGTTATTCCAGGGTCTGAATGACTTGCGCCAAGAGCTCTTTCGAACTCCTCTGATCAGTTTGAATGATGAAAAAGTGTCCCAACAAATACTGTCGCCATCGTTTCACTGAGTTTCCAAAAGAGAGAGTCGATTATGCATATCGGTCATCTGAGTAGAAAAAAGTGACATATGAGAAAGCAATTCATCGATTTTGTTAGAAAGGAGTGTGGAATGAGTACCCTCAGCCATAGAGAAAAAAACAATGAGAGCACCAAATGATACTTAAAAATATAAAGCACTGAATTCGAGGTCAGGCTGCCTCCTCAGAAAAGGCAAGGTAAGAAATGAAATACCTTTTTTCTTCCTTCTCTCCAATGCACAGTCCAAACATATAAGCTGATGACTCAAAATATTCTCTCGAACAGGTGGCACGCAGGCCAAATAACATAATAACAAATCCTAACCAACTCTTTCTAGAACAATGGAAAACCAACAGTATTGGACAAAAAGGTCAAACAGACGTAATCCACTAATGATGAATGAAATCATCCCAACCCAACAGTTTCTTAGACACCCTCTTGAGCCTAGAATAAGCTCCCTTACCAACTTGTGTATCACTCTTCATCCTTTTCTTTGAGTTTCTTCTCCACAGCTTCTTATATAACTTTCACCATGATTTTTTATTACCTCACTTGCTTCTTCTCGAACTCCAATATTTTATCGTGCTTCATCCTTGTCATTTCAATCTCCAAGTTTGCCACTCTCCTTATCACGACCTCTAACATCTTTGCCGATCTATGTGTCATAATAGCCAGATTGTGCTTGCATTTTGTCGAGCTACTCACGTTCTCCACCAAACTATGTAGTTGATTGAACTAGGAAAACCAAGCTCTCTAATTTCTCATCTGAGCTTCCTTCTGGTTTCCCGTGCTAGCTGCGCTATCCATTTGCTTGTCATTCGAGCTCTCTACCACGACCTATTCTTCTTTTGAGCTTTCCATCGAGTTATCACCATACTTGACCGAGTTTCCTACTCGCTCTACCAAAGCTGATGCTCTTCGCCAGCCTCACTGTCGAGCTCTTTGCACACTTTGTCGAGTTCTTCACCTCCACCGAGTTCTCTACCAGAACTTTTGAGCTCTCCATGGCCACTTCTAGGCTCTCCACACATGAAATCAAGCTCTCCACGAACATTGTCGGACTCTCCATGTACCTTGTCGAGCTCACTACACTACTCATCATTGTCGAGTTCTCATTACTGGCCTACAAGCTTGATCTGCACGCCAGCGTAGAACCCGAACATAGCTCGACTTCTAGACTAAAATTCATCTGCTTGACACCTAACCTCTAATTCGATAGCTCAAAATTCGAGCTCTTTACCATCAACAAAATTCCTAGATCTCTTCCTTTGTTTCTTCAGTAAGGAGATTTGTCCCACATTTTGTCTTAGCTCAACAATACTTCGCAACGTGGCCGACCTTCACACCTCTATAACATTTTCTTGATCTGCACTCATTTGTCTAGTGGTCGTGCTTACCACATTTAAGACATTCCACTCCCGATTAACCTCCTTGGCCTTTTCCTTGTCCTCGACCACGCCAATTCTACTGAATGATTTCTTCTTTGTTATCATCCTCAAAATCACCTCTGTCATGTCCTCCAAGACCTCGACCTTAAGTGTTCCGAGTTACCCCTTCAAGTCAAGTTGTGCTTGAAGTGCTTAATTAAGTTGTTGATAATTCTTACTTCTCCGTTGTTCATGGGCCTCAAGTGACCTAAGAGGACAAGAAAGACTCCTCGATGACACACACAATGTTCTGGAAATCATCTGTCAATGATCTTAAGATTTTCCCATAACCTGGCTGGTTGACATTGGTTCTTCATTCCTACCAAGTTATCACCGCTATGTAGAATAAGTACAAAGCTGATTTGCTTTTACTCGTGTCCTTTTCAAAGTAGTAATCTGGGCCACCATTTGCTTTTGATCCTCCATGGGTTCTTGGTATCCATTGTCTACTACATCTCATACGTCTTAGGATCCTAAAAGAGTCTTCGTCTGCAAACTCCAATTATCATAATTAGCTTTCTTTAACAATTGTGGCAGAGACATTACCATTCACAATATTTTCCATCTCACTCACCTTTATTTCTCACAAGCACTCAAACACATTGTTTCTCTCTCTTCTTTTTTCTCTCACACTAAAACAGTCAGTGCATAAATCTTTGATGCCAATTATTAAAATAGAAGACGACACACATTATATAATTGAACTTTGTTGTTATGTGTATTGCTTTGATATTAATTTTTGATGCCAATTATTAAAATAGAAGACATTATATAATTGAACTTTGTTGTTATGTGTATTTCTTTGATATTAATTTTTGATGCCAATTATTAAAATAAAAGACGACACACATTATATAATTGAACTTTGTTGTTATGTGTATTTCTTTGATATTAATTGAACTTTATAATTCTATGTATTTCTTTGATGAATATCATAGGCCTTAAATACACTAGTAAAAAATTTGGATTTTGACACCCATTATACGCCTCGGTTATACGAAAACCGAAGCGTAACACGTTATATACATCGGTCCTTAATCAACCCGTTTTGGAACACAGCTATTGCCTCGGTTCCGACACAACCGTGGCCTATACAACCCTGCTGTTCAGCTGAAAAGGACTGGTGTGTCAGACAACAGGCTACTGCCTCGGTTCACTGCCAAACCGAGGCCTATACGCCTGATAATGCTCAGTCTGATAAGACTGAAAAGTCTGACCACGAGCTACTGCCTCGGTTCGCCCAGAACCCGAAGCCTAAAAGACATGCTACTGCTTCGGTTGTCCCAGAAACCGATGCCTAAACGCCACCCTATTGCTTCGGTCAGCTAGAAACCGGTGCCTAAACCACCTGCAACTACCTATCCAATGCTGCTACGCGCCTGTTGAACCGAGGTTGATTCTTCAGCCTATTGCTTCGGTTGAGAAACACCCGGTGCCTAAATCGTAGCTTATTGCTTCGGCTGGCCTACAAACCGAGGCCAAAACTGCCTGCAACAACTGCTACTACGCGCCTGTTCAACTGCTGGAACTCGTAGGGCCTCGGTTAATCGCTGAACCGAAGTCGATTCTTCACATGTTCTATACCGTTGAGGCTTTTAACCGAGGAAATATGGTGATATGACTTCGGTTGTATCGGTAACCGAGGTCGTATCTCAATTTCATATTTTCGAATCGCGACAGCTTCTTCTTCTTCCTCGTACCTGTTTTTTCTTCATTTCCTCTTCGCCGCAGAACCTCCATTGCTTCCCTTGACTCGCCTCTCTTCGCCTTGGTGCCTTGCCGGTGTACCTCCGCCACTACTGCTGCCAATGCTCGCGCATTCAGGTCTCGTTGTTGGCCGCGCCTCCGCCCTTCACCTACGCGTCACCGTTGGCCTGCCGGTGTTTCCTCCGCCACTGCTGTTGTCATTGGTACGTCGCCGGTCTCCGCCACTGCTTCTGCCAGTGCTCTCGCCTGCCGGTGCTTCCTCCGCCACTACTGCCTCCGCCGGTACTGCCTCCAACGCTGTTTCATTCTTCCTGTCTACGTTGAGGTTAGTTGATTGTATTTTTGCTGATAATAATTGTTGTTTCTTGCTGATAATAATTGTTGTTTCTTGCTGATAATAATTGTTGTTTCTGGAAGAGAATCAAATTGTATGTATTGGTTGAGTTGATTTTTTTAATTTTGTTGGATCAAGCATATATTGTCCTTAATTAACATCACATTTGTCATAATTGATGACACCAGATTAAGAACTAGCAGAGGCATCACTAATAAGATTCACAAACTAAAAGGTGTTAGGATGAATTATTACACTGTCAGTGTTAGAAACAAAAAGCATGCATTTATAACACCTGATACAATCCTACACAGCTCAGGAAGAAGAACAGTGAGCTTAAATATATGCACTATTCACAAAAGGTGTGCTATATATACACTTCAATTCTGAGTTACCAATTTTCCAATTCAAGTTTTGCCTTCTGCAGAACTTCCTGAGCTGCAATTTGGTAAGCTGAACTAGGAACTGCAGAGTTTAGACCATACTTAACAGGGTAGGAAGCCTCCATTGCAATTCCACACTTCCCTGTGGAGCTGCTTCTAACGTTGCGCTCCATCTTGAAATAGCCATCCTCACCCCATCCACTGCCCCATGAATTCCTCACCAGCCAGTAATCAACACCATTTTCACTCCCATATCCAACAACCACCACACCATGATCTAAATTTGTTCCACATTTACCAGTAAACACACCCTGCAAAAAAATTACAAAAACCTTTTAAGCTTATACATTTGGCAACCATACATTGTTACATGTTGTGAAATAGTTCCCTGTCTCAAGGTTATACCAATTTAAGAACATAGTCTCAAATGAAAATCAACGTAGTGATCACTGTGTAACATTTTAAAGAGTATACTTACAGACTGATAAAGTTGCAAAGCCCTGCCAGAGGCTTCAATAGCAACGCTTACGGGTTGATGAGCAACAACTTTCTTTAAGGCCTTCTCGTTATATGATGGAACATCTTCGTAATCATCAATTTGCACTACCTTGGCCTTTTTCTGTAGCAGTATAAATCGATAAAGATCATTAGAAAGAAATCAATTATTGAGTTGAATATATGAGGCTTAGAAAGAATGGTACAGTTACCTTAGTTAGATCACAAGTTCCATCATGGCCCTTGTATGGATAATCTTCTTCTGTGTCCATGCCACCATTTTTAATGATGAACTGGAATGCGTAGTCCATGAGACCACCATTGCATCCTTCATTATAGTCTCTGTCACAGTCCACAAGCTCTTGTTCTGATAATGACACAAACTTCCCTGTCACTATGCTATTTATAGCTTCCACACTAGCCACTGTTGAGAAAGCCCAACAACTTCCTGCGTCATTCATGTACACACAACAACATATATTAGTAAACCCAATTTTAATAGGACATACTCTCTTCAAATTTAACATGATAATGTCCGTCCATGATTTTTAAGTATAAGGTTTTATTAGTTTTAGTAAATCAATTAAATTCTTTTAATGATTAAGGTTTTATCTGATAAATCTATGTATATAGAAAATATTTGAACTGGAGCAATATTATATTTTTTTTGCGAGTTCACTTATAAATCTCTTGGGACTATTGAAAATAAATTTCATATTTAGCTTATAGAATAACGAAATAAATAAGAAATATAAAATTATTAATAAATAGAATCTAACAGCCCTGTACTAACGCAATGGCCAGAAACTTGCATTACGTAACATAACATTATTCTGAAGGAAATAGCTTTAAACGTCAGAGTACAAATAAAAAAAAGATACCCCACTTGTAATTTTCTATATTTTCAGTTTAGATTTTAAAATTAAATAATACACCTCCCTTTTTAGTTTAGATTTTTCATAATGTAGCCAAATTTAAAAAACAAAGCCACAGAGTCAAGTTAGTTATTAATAATGTGAAAAATATAAAAAATTCAAGTATATTATTATTGTTGTTATTTTATTATTCCGAAAAATATTCTTATAATTCTCACGGACAAGTTTAAACGAATACTTAACTGTTACGTAACCTTAGCTGTTACAGTTGAACTCAAAACAGTTCTGAACAAACGTTATCTTTACCAAACGAAAAGGCGAAAAGATAGGAAAAAAAAAAGAAACTTACCACAAACTTCCCTGATCTTCTGCGTAATTTATTTATGACTTTAATTTTTACAATGTTAGTGTAAATACAATCCATTCAAAATCAATTTAGAAATATATTTCTTAAAAAAGTTTGTAAAAATTCAATATTTTTAATTATATATAAAAATTACAAATCAATTCGCTTCTAATTTAGTTTGAACTTGTTTAATAGACAAGTTGTCTAACCTATACCTATATATTAGAAAATCAATCCATTCCATTCTAATATAAAACTTTTCTACATATCCTTCATCAAATAAAACTAAACAATACAACATAATATGTAACAACACCATTCGCTTAAAATATCGTAAGTTTAGTTTAGAATAAATAACAAGAAAGAAATTTAAAAAAAAAAAAAGACTTGTTGGGTTTTAGATGGAAGGAAGGGAGATACGTTAATTTAAACAATATTCAAATAAGGTTTGAGAAACATGTTGTAAACAAGTGAAATAAACTCAAGTATCTAAACCCTAAAGTTAATTGAAATGACATTATTTACTCTTGGTTGAATATATTGTTTGGTTGAATATATTACATGTTGCGTATGTAATTATTTGTTTGCTTGAATATATATTATTGTTGTGAATTAGCCTTAGTTTCCCGTTTGAGATTCAATGCAAAAATTATTTATTATCTCCAGATTTTTTGAACAAACATACTTTTTACAAATGAAAATAAAGGAGATGGTAATAATAATTTACAGTATTGAATCTTGAATTGTCCGGTTGGACAGTTTAAGAAGAGTAATAACTTTTTCATAGTTTATTATAACATATCAATTTTAATATACATTTCTTAAATTTCACGAAAATTTGTCGGTGTGTTTTGTATTGATCTTCGGGTGCATATTTGATTGTGATTTATAATCACTTTCATTTCGTGTAACCTGAAGACCAATGCGAAATGCTGGCAAAATTTCGTGAAATATGAGATATGTTGTTTAAAATTGATATGTTTAATAAACTAAAAAAAGTGAATCTTCTTGAATGGGATAGGGTCACACCTTGAATACAAACACGATCAAAGTGATCATTCAAGATGATTGAAATTGTGTAAACAATTTCAGTAAAGATGCATATGGATAGAGGGTGGATTAATTTACCACGCATCAGCACTGAGTACGAGAGAGGGGTAGAAGAATTTATAGAGTTTGCGCAACGTAATGCGAGTACAAGTGATGATAATGAAGTGAAGTTCAGATGTCCATGTGTGAACTGTTTGAATGGGAGGAAGTTGAACGCAAGTGATATTAGGGAACATCTTATCTGTGATGGTTTCATACGAAGTTATACAACATGGATATGGCATGACGAATTAACAGACTTTCCAACTGTCTCTCAAACTGAAAATGTTTATGATTCCACAATGGATATGGAAGATCAAGCAGAAGAAGACAACTTAGAGGACATGATCCGCGATGTTGGTGCAAAAGCTTTTGCCCAAGCACATGTGTATGAAACGATGTCCACTGATGCGGAGACTCCTTTGTATGCGGGTTCAACTAAGTTCACACGGTTGTCAGCGGTGTTAAGGCTCATGAATTTAAAGGCGATCAATGGATGAAGTGATAAGAGTTTTACAGAATTGTTGTCATTGTTGAATGAAATGCTGCTAGATGGAAATACGTTACCCAATCGTAATTATGATGCAAAAAAAATTCTTTGTCCGATGGGTATGGAATATAAACGGATACATGCATGTCCGAATGATTGCATATTATATAGGAATGAGAATGAAGTTTTGATAAAGTGTCCAAAGTGTGGGTTATCACGATACAAGTCAAAAAACAACGGTGAAGATGGTGGTCACACAGAAAAGAATGGTTCTGCTTTGAAAGTAGTTTGGTACCTTCCACTAGTTGCCAGACTTAAGCGTTTGTTCGCGAATCCCAAAGACGCTAAAAACCTAAGATGGCATGCAGATGAGAGAACAACTGATGGGCTGCTTCGTCATCCAGCTGATTCAAAGCAATGGAAAATTATTGATCAAGAATTCCCCCAATTTGGTGAAGAATGTAGAAATCTTAGGTTTGGCTTAGCTACTGATGGAATGAATCCATTTGGTAATTTAAGTACCAATCACAGTTGTTGGCCCGTTATACTGATAATTTACAACTTATCTCCTGGATTGTGCATGAAAAGAAAGTACATGATGTTGTCAATGTTGATATCTGGTCCAAAGCAGCCTGGAAATGACATTGATGTTTATTTAAGGCCACTAGTTGAAGACTTGAAGTTGTTGTGGGTTGATGGGGTTGAAATATTTGATGCCTTTGCTTCAGAAACTTTCATGATGCATGCCATGTTATTTTGCACCATTAATGACTTCCCAGCTTACGGTAATTTGTCGGGGTACAGTGTGAAGGGTCATAAAGCATGTCCTATATGTGAAGAAAACACTGCAGCTCAACAATTAAAACACGGAAGGAAGACAGTGTATATGCGTCATCGGCGATTTTTACAATCTAATCATCCATATCAAAGGTTAAAGAAAGCATTCAATGGAGAACAAGAGAAAGACAATGCACCCATTCCACTTACTGGACTTGAAGTTGCTTTGAAAGTTAATAAAGTACATCATATATTTGGGAAAACGTCGAAGAAGTCTTCTGTAACTGTTGGAACAATCGGTACCGTTATAGAGTCGCGCAGCGGAATAAATTAATAAAGCGGAAAGCGTGTTACGGTCACAAATCAAGTTTTGATGGTCCGTTTTAGAAAAACAATTTTCTTAGAGAAAATTTATCAAACAGTTAACATGCGTAAAAAGTAAAGAGTATAGAGAGTAGAAAAATTGATACACTGAATTTTTATCCTGGTTCGATTCAAAAGAATCTACGTCCAGTTGTTAATCACTATAAAAAGTGATTAAAGTTTTCACTAAAATCAGTTTCGCAAATTTACAATAAGATTGAATAAAAGAAAAGATAAAACCTTCCTTCGACAAACGAACCGGAAGATGATCACCTTGCCAACTCGAAGAGAACCGCTCCGACTATCGACACACGAAACGCAAGCTTCTCCTATTCACGAGACCAGGCAAAGCACTTGAACTAGCTTTTTAGAACTTCCTCAGACCCACTGTATTCCCAAAAATCTCAGAGTTCATCTTCTTAGAGTTGTGGAAGAACCTTATATAGCCAACTATTCTAAATTCGCAGAGATGAATTATAACTGCCACAGATAATCGATTATTGTTAGTGATAATCGATTATTTGTGTCCGTTATGAGGTTTTCAAAAAAGTGATAATCGATTATTCCTGTATGACTCTGTGATAATCGATTATTGCCATTCCATAATCGATTATTACAGTTAAAAATGCAAGTTTACAAAGTTTACAAGAATTTCCTACTACATTTAATTTCTACAAATTGCTTTTAACTAATTCTAATATCTTCTTCAACTAAAACTTCTTGCAGCATCATCAAAACAAATTTCTTCAAGATTTACCAATACTCCTTATTGGTAACAATCTCCCCCTTTTTGATGATGATCAAAAATTCAATTTGTTAAAAGCATTTCTAATTTCCTGCACAGGTTCCATACTTACAAACATGTTAGTAATAACTGCACTACTTAAATTAGAAGTTTTCTCCCCCTTTTTGATCATAAGCAAAAAGTAAAAAAGTGGAAAAACTCCCCCTCAAATTTTTCTCCCCCTCAACAAAAGAATTGATGCATTTCGAAACAGAAATAAAATTGAAATTTCATAACATGAAAGAACAGAATACCTCATGGAATATAAGAACAACAGAAATTCAACTCTAATTAAGAAGTACAAACAATATTAATTAATCCATAATAGAGATAAAAACAAGATATCTAACAAACTCATATATCTTCCCCTTATATAGGTACCAGTTATCCCATAATATGTCAATCAAAAATAGATTTCCCAATTTTTTATCATAATCAGAAAAACATCTAATCTTTATGCTCCCCCTAAATTTGTTAACTTAAAAAGAATTTAGATCCTTTTAATTCATTAAAAATTACTCCCATAAAAGTAATATTCCCTTTAAAAATCAAAGACAGATTCCTTAACATTTTTTTTTTACGTTGTGACTTAAGATAATCGATTATTACTTTAAATAATCGATTATTTGCGAGCCAAATTGCCAAAATCCAAATTTTGAGGACGAGATAATCGATTATTACCCTTGGTAATCGATTATTTACGTTAATTTTCGAAAAACACAAATTTGGGCCAAATTTTCAACCTAAGACACATCTAACATTCATAAATTATTTCAAAGCTCTTAAAAAATACCAGGATACCATAGAGTCTTTTTTTTCTTTTGAAAAATTAACCTGCAAAACAAAACAATAGAGTTTTGGTCCCCATAATCTCATTTGGGTCCTTTGAGGTTAGAGACAATTTACTTTATAACAGGAATCCAAGCATATTTTCCATTTGGAACATCAAAATGTTTAATTCTACATTTGTTAGAAGTGTGCCCCTTTTTCATACAATAAAAGCATGTGACAACATTTGGATTTCTATAAGACACAGTTCCTTTTTCAACCCATACCCTACGAGTTCTTTTAATTTGGTTCTTACTTTTAAAAACACTTTTGTTTTTATAAACCTTTCTAACAGTTATAGGCATTTCAACATTATTATTTCCAGTTGCAACTTCAAGAAGATTTTCAAGAATATCAATATCAAGCATATGATTCTTACATGAAAGACATTCAACAGGATGTTCAACATTTGAAGACTCTTTCATTTCCAAGTTGCAAATTTTATTTCTCAAACTTACTTCCTCATTTAATGCCTTCTCATATTTAATTTGCAATTCTTTAAATTCCTTTTTCAAATTTTTATGAGCAACATTCAATTTTTCAGATTCATCAAGCAATTCAAGAAAAGCTTTTTGCAAATCAAATTCACTAGATTCAGAATTAGAACAACTTACTTGGCTTGCAGTGTCATCGACATTAGCTGTCAAACATAAGTTTACTTCTTCAACAGAATCACTTGAACTAGAGGTGGTTGATGCATTATCCTCCGACGCAATGTGAACCTTTTTCTTCTTGTGGATTTTCTTTTCTTTTCTTTCTTTACTTCTTTTGTTGCTTGAACAATAAGCTTTCACATGGCCTCTTTCACCACATCCATAACATCTGAAGCTTGAAGAGGAACCTTGATAGTCCTTCTTTTCCTTCAAGATTTTGCTTTCAGATGATTTATCGTTAGCCATCAAGCATAGATTTTCTTGCTCATTAGAATCGCTTGAGCTTGAGGAGTTTGATGTAGAGCATGAGTTCGAACAAGTCAACTTAGCCACATTTGATACTTCATCATGAGTGACTCTGAGAACCTCCCACATTTCTTGTGCTGTCTTACAAACTGAAATTCTATAAAACTCATCAAGTACAACAGCAGATGAAATAATGTTGCGAGCCTTAATATCAAATTGAGCTCTTCTATTTTCCTCTGGAGTCCAGTTAAAGTATGGTTTTTCTACTTCTACACCATCAATAGTTCTTTTTGGAATATAGGGACCATTTAGTACAGCTTCCCAGATGCCTCTGTCAACAGACCCCATAACAATTTCCATTCTGACTTTCCAGAATGCATAGTTATCACCAGTAAAGAGTGGTGGTCTGTTGATGGAAGCACCCTCGGCATATACTTGAGTTTGATGACCGGCCATTTTCGAAAAAAAAATTGAAAAAATATCAAAGCAAGCTCTGATACCAATTGTTGGAACAATCGGTACCGTTATAGAGTCGCGCAGCGGAATAAATTAATAAAGCGGAAAGCGTGTTACGGTCACAAATCAAGTTTTGATGGTCCGTTTTAGAAAAACAATTTTCTTAGAGAAAATTTATCAAACAGTTAACATGCGTAAAAAGTAAAGAGTATAGAGAGTAGAAAAATTGATACACTGGATTTTTATCCTGGTTCGATTCAAAAGAATCTACGTCCAGTTGTTAATCACTATAAAAAGTGATTAACGTTTTCACTAAAATCAGTTTCGCAAATTTACAATAAGATTGAATAAAAGAAAAGATAAAACCTTCCTTCGACAAACGAACCGGAAGATGATCACCTTGCCAACTCGAAGAGAACCGCTCCGACTATCGACACACGAAACGCAAGCTTCTCCTATTCACGAGACCAGGGAAAGCACTTGAACTAGCTTTTTAGAACTTCCTCAGACCCACTGTATTCCCAAAAAGCTCAGAGTTCATCTTCTTAGAGTTGTGGAAGAACCTTATATAGCCAACTATTCTAAATTCGCAGAGATGAATCATAACGGACACAAATAATCGATTATCACTAACAATAATCGATTATCTGTGGCAGTTATAATTCATCTCTGCGAATTTAGAATAGTTGGCTATATAAGGTTCTTCCACAACTCTAAGAAGATGAACTCTGAGCTTTTTGGGAATACAGTGGGTCTGAGGAAGTTCTGAAAAGCTAGTTCAAGTGCTTTGCCTGGTCTCGTGAATAGGAGAAGCTTGCGTTTCGTGTGTCGATAGTCGAAGCGGTTCTCTTCGAGTTGGCAAGGTGATCATCTTCCGGTTCGTTTGTCGAAGGAAGGTTTTATCTTTTCTTTTATTCAATCTTATTGTAAATTTGCGAAACTGATTTTAGTGAAAACGTTAATCACGTTTTATAGTGATTAACAACTGGACGTAGATTCTTTTGAATCGAACCAGGATAAAAATCCAGTGTATCAATTTTTCTACTCTCTATACTCTTTACTTTTTACGCATGTTAACTGTTTGATAAATTTTCTCTAAGAAAATTGTTTTTCTAAAACGGAACATCAAAACTTGATTTGTGACCGTAACACGCTTTCCGCTTTATTAATTTATTGCGCTGCGCGACTCTATAATGGTACCGATTGTTCCAACAGTAACGACCCCTTGGAAGAAGAAATCAATATTCTTTGATCTTCCATATTGGTCAAAGTTAGATGTTAGACATTGCATAGATGTCATGCATGTTGAGAAAAATGTCTGTGATATCTTGATTGGTACACTACTAAACATCCAGGGAAAAACAAAAGATGGAGTGAATGCGCGTTTGGATTTGGTTAACATGAAGATCCGAGAAGAGTTGGCACCAAGAGAGATTGGTAAACGTACTTATTTGCCCCCTGCATGTTACACAATGTCCAAACAAGAGAAGATAAGTTTTTGTCTTTGTTTAAAGAGTATCAAGGTACCACAATGATACTCTTCAAATTTCAAGAGCTTAGTGTCAATGCAGGACTTAAAGCTTGTTGGACTGAAGTCTCACGATTGCCACGTCTTAATGCAACAATTGTTACCAGTGGCAATTCGTGGAATTTTGCCCAAAAAAGTTAGGTTGACCATAACTCGATTGTGCTCATTTTTCTCGTCAATTTGTAGTAAAGTCATCGATCCTACAAAGTTAGATGAACTTCAAAGCGAAATTATCATCATCTTGTGTCAACTAGAAATGTTTTTCCCTCCATCCTTTTTTGACATCATGGTGCATTTACTTGTTCATTTGGTCAGAGAAATAAAGTTGTGTGGACCAGTATACTTAAGATGGATGTATCCTATTGAGCGTTATATGAAGATTTTGAAAGGGTACGTCAAAAATCAATATCGTCCAGAAGGTTCGATGATTGAAAGATATATTGCTGAAGAAAGTATTGAGTTTTGCTCTGAGTATATGACTAAAGCAAATCCGATAGGAGTCCCTCGGACATCATGGTTGAGTAGATATTCTACAAGTAAAAGCATCCGAGGTGTGAATGTGGTGACGAAAAGTCGTGAAGAATTGATGCAAGCACATTTGTACATATTAAACAACACAGATGAAGTGATCCCATTTTTGGAAGCACACAAAGCCGTTGTAAGGGACAACTATCCACGACAATCAGAGAAATGGCAGTTGATGGAGCATAACAGAACATTCTTGTCCTAGTTCAAATCTGAAGTTTCGAAAGAATCACGGTCCTCTGAGACTTTGTTGTGGTTAGCAAATGGCTTGAAGTTTGATGTTGTATGTTGTACAGGCTACGAAATTAATAATTGCACATTCTATACAAAGACTTTGGATGATAAAAGCACAATACAAAATAGTGGCGTCAGTCTAGAAGCTGAGTCACTACAGTTTTCAACATCCAAAGATCAAAATCCTATAGTTGGATCCATGAGATACTATGGTAGAATTGAAGAGATATTTGAAGTTGATTACACTAAGTTTTCCGTTGCACTCTTCAAATGTAAGTGGGTAGACAATAAGAGTGGTGTCAAAATAGATGAATCTGGTATGACACTTCTTGATTTTCGAAAGGTTGGTTATAGAGACGAACCGTTCATCATGGCATATCAAGCAAGTCAGGTTTTTTATGTCAAAGATCCTGCGTCTGACCATTGGTATGTTGCTCTCCAAGGAAAAAGGCAAATTGAAGATAAAGAAGAGAATATAAGTAATCTTCATATCGCTGACAGCCATCCATTTAAAACGACAATAAATTTGGATGACGACCCTCTAATTGATGACATACAAGCAATACGAGAAGATCACAATGAGGGAATATATATATGACCAATCCATATGATTATGTATGAATTTCATGTTTGTGTAAATATTTATGGCAATTGTTAAATAATATGTTATTTTATAAGTGCTTTATTTATATATCATCTTATTTATTGTGACAGATATATGGCTGAGTCACCTCATTCGTCAGGCGATGAAGTCCCCACCACTTCTAGACGGACGAGAGGAGCAACGAGGTTACGACAGCTTATACTTAGAAGAAATGCAGGTGAGAGGACACCTATCATTATTGACGTGGTCACTGGAGTTGCGTCTGGCCCAAATGCAGATGTATTTAGGTCTTACCTTGGAGTATTGGCACGTGATCGTATCTCTATACTTACTCCATCCTTTGACCATGTTTCTGAGGCTGATCGGAATCTCATCTGGCAAGATCTATTGGTAAGTTAAGCAATATTGCTCCATCTTCTATATTCATTATATTGATAAATCTGTATTGATATAAGGTTATTACTTTCTTTGTTGCAGATAACATTTGATATGCCAAACATCGAGAGCTTAAGGAATAAGTGTTTATCCGCAATTGCAGAAAGATTTCGAGGGTTTAAGACAAAATTGACGTCTAGATATATATTTGGACCAAAAAGTAATGAAAATCCATGTTCCAAATATTCAGCAATTGACGAAGCAACATGGCGTCAGTTTGTAGAGCTTCGTTCATCTGAGGCGTGGCAGGTAAGTACAGTAAAATCATTCAATTCATCATTCATAGTTCTATATTATGACAATTGTTTCATATTGTCACAGGAAAAAAGGTCAAAAGCACAGGGAATAAGCGCTCAGAATAAAAAACCACACATATTGTCTCGTGGTGGATATAAGAAGCTTGAAGAAAAAATAATGAAGCAGAAGTCAGATAGCAGACTTCCACTTTCTGAGGGTTGTGACCCTCCTCCTCCTCCTTCACCACCATCTCGGCACGAGAAGTGGAAGTTAGCTCGTATAAGACCATCGGGCTCCTACACTTCCGAGTCTGCTAGAGATATATCTGAAAGAATTGTAAGATGTCATTCCTTATATTTTTACATTAATTTTGTTATATATATTACATAGATTTTTCTAATGATTTTGAACTTTTGTTATGTGACAGGACTCCTTGGTTGAGCAGAGCTCCCAAGGTCAATTCACACAAGAAGGTCGTCAAGATATTCTTGCCACAGCTATTGGACGACCTGAGCACCCAGGACGAGTGCGTGGTGCTGGGACTGGCATAGGCATACGACAGTTTTTTGGGTCTTCCTCGCGTCCATATTCATACGAAAGGATGAAGGAGGAAATAAGAAAAGAGATGACACAGGAGATCACAAAGAAGGTTCGAGCAGAGTTGTATGATGAAGTTGCTGAAATGGTTGCGCGCCAGTTCCAGCAGCATTATGAGGATTATGGCAATCGTCCTCCGCCATCTCCTGTAGCGGAACATGTTGTGCCCCCTACAGGTAAACTTATTTATTTTTGGTAACTAATTTACTTTTTGCATAACCTAACATTTAATTTGACAGGTAGAAGCGGTAAAGGAAGTTGTTCAGCTTCCGGTGCCCCAGGGGACGACATGGATGAAACTCGTCCATGTCAGTTATATATTCTTTCTGATACTGGGACCGTGCTAGTGGCTCGTGGTACAATTTATGAGACAGCCACTTTAGTGCATGGTGTACAACTTTCAGAAGATGAGGTCAAGGTCACGGTGGATGAAGTTGTCATAGCGGATGCCGTTCTTCCTGTGCCTACAGATGAGTTCTTCACTGTGGAAGAAGCATTTAAGTCCTTTGTCGCCTGGCCTAGACATTTGGGTTGTGATGTATCTAATCCCCCGGTAAACACTTGTACTATATACTTCTCAATTTTAATATTTACTTCTAATTGACGTTATAACATAACCATTTTTGCATTTAACAGCAGATAGGTAAAGAGGGAAGTCCTCCACCGAAGAAGACTCATTTATCTGAGGATGACCCTCTTGGTGCGGTAGACGAGCTCGCTAAAATCATTTCAAATGTGCCGATGAATGTACACTGGGATTCTACTACATTTGGAAGAGAAACTCAGATCCCATTGTACTTGCATCATCAAGATGTTAGGGAGCTTGCGTCGGGTAGAGAAGAAATTAATATTACACTCATTCAGCTGTGGATGATGTAAGTTTATGAAAACCTTTTTATACAATTCTATTTTATCAACTTACTTATATCATATTATTTCTTCATTTTAGGTATATGTCTGATGTTAGTAACAAGAAGGGGTTCAACGATGTATATGGGTTCATTGACCCCTCTATGACTCATGAAAGAAATAAATTTGATGATATCCAGACATACATCAGCACCTGTTTTGGAATGGGGAAAGAGATATATTTTCTCCCTTATATACATGGGTAAGTGAAGTTTGTTAACTTCAACACATTCATTTATTAATTTTGGTATATGATTCATAAGTTATTACCAATTTCAGGTGTCATTGGCAGCTACTTGTGATCTCCATACCGGAGAACACTGCTGTCTGGTTTTGTTCATTGTAGAAGTCTCCTCCCAGCTCTCTTAGACATGTAGTAGATTGGTAAGAATCTCAATGTTTCTACTTTTTTTATATATAAATGTATGCTAAAGGAATTGCTTTTAATAGTTCCCTTGCAACACATATGATGTTATCTGGGAGATCTACTGCTACAGCTAAAAAGCTTGCATGGGTTGCCCTTAAGGTTTGGTATTTTAGTCCATACTCATTTACATTTGGTTCCATTCAATTGATGTTACTTAACATTTTATAATTATGATGATATATTATAGTGTAATATACAAACGGGGTCATATGAATGTGGTTACTACGTCATGTTTTGGATGATGACCATTATTCGTGCACATTACACCAGTGGATGGGAAACGGTATTATTTAGGTTTCAATTTTATTTTCCCTATAGTTTAGATTTCAAATACACTAAGTTAAATCATTGTATTTTATGCAGAAATTCAATAGGACTGCTCCAATTCCGGAGAAGTCACTTCAACTTGTGAGGAAAGCACTGGCTAAATATGTAATTCATTTATATAATAGTATATACTAGATATTAAGATATACTAAGTTCTAAGTTTATGTTTCTAAGTTGTTTGATGTTTTTCTACATTATTATTAGTTTAACATTGCACATTCAGTTTTATTTATGCTTCAAACTTGATTTAGGATTATAATTTGATTGATTTATGCTTATAAGAAGTTGATTTATTATTCAATTGAATGTATTTATGTTTTATTATAATTTTCATTCAAAATATACGTTTCTGGATTATTCTCGACTGTTCTGGCTGTAAATATATATGCAGGTCTGTTTCTGTTGTTGGGAATGTCGCAGAAACAGACCTCATTTTAAAAAAAACAGCGATATATGCCTCGGTTATAACCACAACCGAGGCCGAAAGTACTGCGTAAAAAAAAAAAGCACTCTACTGCCTCGGTTCAGAGTACAACCGAGGCAGTAGAGTGGAATGATCTCGGTTATGACCACAACAGAGGCCGAAAGTACTGCGTAAAAAGAAAAAGACCTCTACTGCCTCGGTTCAGATTACAACCGAGGCAGTAGGGTGCAATAAAAAAAAACCTCTACTGCCTCGGTTCAGACTACAACCGAAGCAGTAGGTGGAACATACGGCCTCGGTTGTAGATGAACCGATGTCAAATCGCCTCTCTTTATGCCTCGGTTCAAACCGAGGCCAAAAGTAGTACACTTTTTGCCTCGTCTGCATATGCCTCTATTCGAGAACCGGTGCCTATAATGAAAAACAACCGCTGTCTTTTCTCTTGCTTGTACTAGTGATAGTTTTAGGAATAGAAATAAATACAATAACCCTAATAGTTTAAGAGCATAAAATCAATAATAATAATATAATCAAATTAGAGCAGAATATGTCAATAATTAAAAATGATAATATGTACCAAATAAAGTATGACTTAAATTACATTTCTAATAAATCCCTTATTTTATCTAACATATAATAGATGAAAATAATTTGTATGAAGATTCATTTCAATTTATTCATTGCTCTACTGTGAGTGTAAATTTCATAATATATGCTACCTCAATTCTCTTTTTCTTTTTTTGGTTTCAATTTCCCCTAGCTAGAATTACACGGTAAATGGTTTTCTGTAGATAAACAATGCTGGAATTACTACACCTAAGAACCTTGTAGATTATAGTGGAGAAGATGTAAGTAGAATAATGGGAACTAATTTTGAGTCTAGTTTCCACCTATGTCAACTAGCACATCCACTTCTCAAGGCATCTGGATATGGGAGCATAGTATTCATATCTTCCATTGCAGGTCTTAAAGCTTACCCTTTATGTTCTGTCTATGCTTCCTCTAAAGGTATTATTTTTTCTCTATCTTTGAATCCTTTAAACTTAAAAGAAAAAAGAGAGTTTCAGAGGATAATCAATATCTGTATATAAACATAATTCAGGAGCTATGAATCAATTCACCAAGAACGTGGCATTGGAATGGGCAAAGGATAATATTCGTGCAAATTCTGTAGCACCTGGACTTGTTAAGACTGCACTTACGGATGCTATAGCAGTATGTATGCTGTGTTATATTAAGCTTATACATTCCTGAAAATTGGTGCAAAGTGTGTATTAGTTTTATCAATCGGTAAAATTGAGTTATTATTTTCGGTGAAATTTCTCTTGACACACATTTTTCTGTGTAACTCATTCCAAAAAACCTATTAATGATTGATATAAACTTAATAAATATTCTTTATTTATATTTATAAATACTGTATACTTTTCCATCTTATAGCAACCGTGCCCAATATCACTGCACATTGGTATTGTTACAGGAATCTGTTGATGAAGGGAGTAAAATGTTTGAAACTATGATATCTCAAACACCAGCTGGTCGTATTGGAGAACCTAAGGATATATCAGCAATAGTTGCTTTCCTTTGCCTTCCAGCTGCTTCATACATCACTGGACAAATTATAACTGTAGATGGGGGTTACATAATCTAATCTGTTATGTAAAAGATTATTACCGATATAAAATAAAATAAATAACTGCCCGCAAAGACAAATCTCCACGTCATCTTGGTTGGTCAGAAGCTCCAAAACTGATCATTATTGACATTGTTTAATGTACAATATTTAAAGTGTTATCTGTCTGTAACTTAAAGAACCAGACATTTATTAAAAAGCATGAAAAACACACGAAAAATTTGGGAACCAAAAAGGATTTTAGTTATATATTGCTTACAACAAGCGTGGAATGCATGCACACATAATGAATGTGATTATATATGTTTGTGTACAGAAAATAAGCAATGGGAACTGGTTTATAAACTTCCTGTTATGTTGTTGACTGGAGTGCATGCAAATTAAAGGTAAAAGGGAAGATATTCAAGAAAGTTGAAAATTTATTAGTTAAGATGTTTATGCAGAGTGTTATGGCTCAAAGCTATATTGATGTATAAAAAAACTATCTCTACATATCGGTAACTGTCTTTAACGGTAATTAAATTTATATTATTTTATTTTATATAAAGCTATCTTTGCTTTGGGTTCTCCACTGAGTTTTCATATTTTTTTTCTTAGTATAGATTGAATCATCCGTTGGGTGATGTTTAGATATATCATATATGCATTGGTCGAATTGATTATCTATGCAGCAATTCTGTCCCCCTAATTGTCAACGACTCCACTGATGGAGGATGGGCATCGGTTGAGATGTATGAATTCGAATTCAACTTGACTTATTCAATATAATCTAAAATTTAATATATTTTTTAAAATTTATATCCGATCATTTAATTTATCAAATTATTTGGATTCAAGTTGTTTCGGTTGTGGATTAATTTGGTCAGATTTTCCGGATTACGAATTTATATTAAATTAACTTTTCTTAATAAAAACTATTATTTTTGTTTTGAATAAATAACATAAAAATATAATGAATTTTTAATTAAAAAATTAACATGTATAATTTTAATAATAATTATTATAATAAGTTATGATTTTATACAAGTTCTCACTAAATTTAGACAAAATAGAATCATATTAAAATTAAAATTTAAAATATAAATATTAAATTTGGGTTGAGTTAAAGATCCATAAAGTTTTAACTTTCCATCTGAATCTGACCGCATTTATCTATTTTACTGAGTTTATTTATTCAACATTATTTATTTATCCAATACAACCTGACTGTAACGTAATATCATTCTATATATAACATAGGTTAAAACCTGAACCACAATAATCAACGCATCTGTTTTGAAAGGAAAGTGGTGCATATTATATCTGTTGTAATCATAACCAATGTAATCCTTTTTTATAAAAAAGTGCTACATTTGCTCCTAGCTCCTAAACCATAACTTACATACCAAAAAATTTCAAATTGAAGACAATTCAATACTAATGATACCATAACATCAATACTTTTCCTAAGATAAAACTATTCTATCAAAACTAATAATAAAAGTTAAGGTCACAATTCTTATACATCCAAATAAAACATTCCCTATGGTTATGAAAACTAACTTTTATGCCTCAAACAATATCAATAGTAAAAAAAAAAGACGTTTTTAACGTGTTATATATGCTTCAGTTTCGTAAAAATCGAAGCGTATAAAACGCGGTGACATATCTGTAATTATTAAAGCAGTATATGTTTTAGTTCATATAAGAATCGATGTCTATAGGGTGTACCACCTCGTTTACATGGTCAACCGAGGAATATAAAACTCTACGCCACCTCACCAGCCCCTTCTAAAAAAGGTTTCTATCTCGGTTATTCATAGAACCGAAGCATAAAACTCTTCAAAATCCCTCTGCAAACACTGATACACTTTGCAAAATCTAAAAAAAAAGCATATTGCCTCGGTTGTGCTCAGAACTAAGGCAGTAGGCTTGCCATTCTCTCTCCATAGAGAGCTCAAATGTATTGGTCAACAAAAAAGCATGCCCAAAGCGAGTCTAAAGGGCTAAAGAATCCGTAGAGAGCTGAAGAATGATGTTCAAGAATCCAAAGAAAAGGGAGTGTTCAACAGATCATAGGGTGCCCAAAGCGCGTCCAAAGAGCAGGGTTTGTTAGCGTCCAATCAAACCCAGGGTTTTCCTTTGCTACTCCAATGCAGGAGACTAATAGGGACAGGGTGGAGATCACTGCAAAGCCCGCAGAAGTTATCATTGTCGAGACCGTGTTGGTTCCACCTATGATTGACGGAAGCCATGTTGCCAACAAAGACAAGCAAGAAGGGAGGAAGAGAACCCATATCGTAGATTTTCATCCTCTTCTACAGCTCTATCCATTCCATGAATTTGGTGGTGTAATCCCCCTCTCGCCACCACTCCAAATTGATGACCATCACCCCCTGTTGAAGTAGCAAGGCTTCCTATCGGTAAACGTGAGCGAGAGTGAGGGGTTGGACTAGAACGTCGAGGTGAAATACGCGGTGAAGTTGGCGTTGTAGTATTCGGGGGCAGCAAGGGCCGCTGCCGGGAGCCCCCGCTACCCTCTCTAGCGGTGGCCTCGCTCCTTATCCTGCCTGCTCTAAGCCCTGCCCCGTCGCCGTCGGGAGCCACCACCACCTCGTTGTGTGCAACGGCTACGAGCACGGGTTCCACCTCGCTTGCGAGTGTGTCGCCTCTAGAGTGAAGAGTAAGTGGTAGCCGTTGGGAGTGAAGTAGTTTCTCGATGACAACTCATAGGTTTCTAATCCAGATCCCCATACCCAATTTTATTACTTTTTGCATTGTTTGCAATATGTATATTACCCATTTGCAAGATTTTTTTGCTGGTCTATACTTGATTTTAATGAGAATTTAGTGTATAAAATGTAACTAAGGTTATTTGATTATGCAGATATGTATGTAGAGATTCGTGTGGAGAAGCCACTGCCTATGTATGTGCCAAGGGATGAATGTTTTGAGGAGTTGAAGCAGAACACATTCACAGTGAAGAGGCTGAAGGCAGTGCTCCATAACTTGATTCCTGGTCTTAATGCCAGTCTTTCGGCTAGCAACCAAGACTTCAATGAATTATCATATGTGGATGGCCTTTATAGTGAAGGGTTGCTCATAAAGTTGGGGTTGCAAGATGACATCTTGAAAAAATCCCTTTTATTAGCAAGATCCAAGAGTCCAGCCAGGGACTTCTTAAATATGACACCCCTAAGATTATTTCCAGTAAGTAAATACAATTCTGTGTGCTGATTTCTATGGTGCATCTTTTATCAATATTCTTCTATGCATGTTTAGTTTTTTTAAAGCTTTCCGAGTATACTTCTGAAACATCATGTGATGAGTAATTCCAAGCACAAATCTTTGGTGAGATTCGATGAGAATATAGCAATGACAAAGAATAGGTAAACATCAGTAACAAGTGGACCACTACAACATGCCATTTGGCTTTTAATGTTTGTTAGTTGATTTTTCAACAAAGAAAAAGTTTCTGAGTTCAATTCAAACTTGGATAGGTTGTTTGTCATTCGTGTGCGCTCTAAAGGCAACTAGTTAACTTTTATCATTATTATACCATATGATAGGCAAGCCTCATCAAATTGTTAATTTGAATGTTTCACATGTCTAATGTGCAGAGGAAAAATTTGCATGGTTGCCCCCCTCTACGACCTCGATTCACTAGCAACCGAGGCCAAAAGTTTGGTGAAAAAACCCCTCTACTGCCTCAGTTGCATTTGAACCGAGGCAAAAACATACAAATTTTTGTCTCGGTTCAGAACCAAGACAAAAAGTGGTAGACTTTTTGCCTCACCTGTATATACCTCGGTTGCAGAACCGGTGCGAATAGGCAAAAATAATCGTTGTCATTTCCCTTTACTACACTAGTGTATCTTGGCTATTCCATGTAAATTTCAAGTTTGTTTGTTCCCAATGGTTTGACACTCTCATAAACCTGTAATAGGATATATATATATATATATATATATATATATATATATATATATATATGTTATAACATATATGAAAGTAGAGCTGTCAAAATGGGTAACTCGGTTCACCAAGGGTTGGTCACTTAGTGAGTCAACCCAACCCAGCTCACTTATTAGCAAGCTGAAAAAAATTCAAACCCGGCTTGGGTGTAATTAACTACACTTAACTGGTGTCAGTGTCAGACTTAGTCAATTTGGCAAATGCGATGCGGGGAAGTACCAGATTCATTACATTCAAGAACTACTCGAAATACATAGCCTTCAAATTCCAACCAAAAATTTACATGGTGCGCTTAGTATAATTAGTTTATCCAAGCGTTTAATTTTGTTTATACAAATGTAGTCATAGTCTCTTTTTCCCTTTTCCACTGTAATTCTACGTCTTCTACCTAAATTATCAAGAGTAATGCATTGGCTAACTTCCTCTTTCTTAGCCTTTTACAACTATTCAGTCTTTATTCTCAGAGAGTATGGATAATTCACGACCATTTTTCTTCCTACCTTGTTTTTTTTACAATAAGTAAAATTCATACTCTTGACTTAACAAAACATTAGAAACTATTAAAATATTTCCACATAACAGACTCATAAGAGTGCATGCTCGTTGATGTCCTTTTAACGTGTTGGTGTAAATAAAAAAAAACACCCTTCTAATGCCTTGGTTCAACTTCAAACTCGAGCATAAGATCCAACCACGAAAAAAAGAGGAACACCCTATACTGCCTCGGTTGCATTTGAACCGAGGCAAAAGCATACACCTTTTTGTCTCGGTTCTGAACCGAGGCAAAAAGTGGTAGTCTTTTTACCTCGTCTGTATATGCCTTGATTGCGGAATCGGCGTCTATAAGTGAAAATAACTGTTGTCGTTTCCCTTGACTGCATTAGTGACATATCAAAATCATAAGGGTTCTAAGGTAGAAGATAACTTAAATTTTGACATGTTACAGACCTAGATTTTGACATGTGACAATTTCAAACCGTGTTATGCAAATTTAACAAAATAAATCATGTTTAGTCTTTTTTAAAAGAAAAAGAACTCAATTGAGTCAAAAACAAATATATGAACCAAAATGAATTAAAAACTTAAATATAGAGACCAAATTACTAACTATAATTCCTTATCCTTCTTAGGCTCTTCGTTTTAAAGGCTTGAGCTTGAGGGTTGAATTTATTCGGCCTTAGAGCTAGAAGTCTGATGAAATAAAATAGACTTAATTACTCATTTATCTCCACTTTAGTTGAAAGGTTTCAAGTTGGTCTTCACTCTCATTTTTGTTTAATTATTTCCAAATTTTTAAAAAAGTGCATGAGTTAGGTCCTTCTAAAAAATATTCCTAATGGCATTAATGATATGCCACGTGTCAATCTGTGGTTTCTTTAATTTTTAATTTTTGCAAAAAAAATTAGTTATCACATGTCAAGTCCCTTGTAAGACACGTTGTACTGTCAATGCCACGTGATAAGACAATGCCACATGGTACGACAATGCCACATGGTAAGACAATGCCACATGGTAGGGCAATGCCACATGATAGTGCAATGCCACAGGATAATGCCACGTGGTAGTGTCTTGATTTTAATTTAATCTCCAAACTTTATAAATGCGTGGATTTAGTCTTTTAACTAAATTTTATTAAGTTTATTTGACATTTCAAATGTGTTTTTCATTTAAAATTGTAGCAAAAATGTGTTAAACGATATATGTAGCTTAAATGCTATCATAAAACATGTTTGAAAGTGAAATAAATTTAACAAAATTTGGTTAAAATAACTAAATCTACACATTTCTTAAAATGAAAGGCTAAAGTGAACCAAAGTTTCGAAGATGGTTAACTTCAATTTTCACTTAAAATTAAAGGATCAAAAACATATTTAACCGATCTAGAAAAGATATAGATCAAACATGTGAAAATAAGCATAATGATAAGTGGAAGAATTTTAAGTTTAATAGGAGATGAAAAAGCACTACCAATCTTTCTCTTATTATTAGTTTAATTAGTTTTGGTCCCTAAATTTAGGATTTTGATTTATTTTGGTTACTATATTATTTTTATTCAATTGAGTTCTTATTTTTTAAAATGGACTCCATTGAGTCCTTACTTTCGTAAAAAAAACACTTAGTGAGGCATTTTTCATTAAATTGGTATTGACAATACTTGAAATTGTCACGTGTCAAAATAGGAGTTTGTCACATGCCAAAATTAATATTATCTTCTACCTGAAACTCCCATATATCAAAATTAGAAGGGTTCTAAGGTAGAATATGACCCAAATTTTGGCATGATATAGACCTAGATTTTGGCATATGACAATTTTAAAGTGTGTTATGCTAATTTAACAAAACGAGTCATATTTAGTCTTTTTAAAAAAAGGACTAATTAAGTAAAAAACAAGTATATAGACGAAAACGAATAAAAAGCTTAAATATTTATACAAATAATAAATTTAGTCCCAATTTGAAGAGAAACAATGTTGTTTCATTTTAGAAAAAAAAAATTGAGACTAAATTAAATAAAGAAACGTATAAAAAGACTAAATTAGAATAAAAATAATGAATCATGATATTAATATTGACAAGTGGCATTATCTTGTCACATTATATTCATCACTATCTTGTCACACTAAAAACCTAATATGTGATAACAAAATATTTTTTGTGAAAAAAAGTTAAAATATTCATGTATTGTCACGATAGCATGCCATTAAGGTTGTTAAAAAATTTTCTTTAAAGGATCTACTTAAAACTTTACCATCAAAGTAATGACTACGCGTGTAATTAAATTAAGAAAATATTTTCATATTTTTATATAGATATGAAATGAGATGAATTTTAAAATGAGATATTGAGTATGACTAATAAAAACGATTTGAAAAACTTTTCATGATACAAAATCTGTTAGATACTGAAAGAGAATATCTAATAGTTTCAAAAAATGTTTACAGATAATTTCACAAGCATTTCATCATAAAATTAGGGACATGTACTTTTAGTAAAGTTAATTAATTGGAAATTTAACATTTTGTACCTTTGTATTTATACTCACGTCTCAAAGATGTATGAAATTACATAAAATTCAAGAACCATAATACCGAGTACCAAAGTGAGAGGTGTTAATTAGGATATAATCGACAAGTTGTACATATAAACGGTGGTAGTAACTGACAGAAAACATGACAATTGACGACCACCAAAGGAATCCTAAATTAAAAAACTTACCGACTATTACAGCTTTTGAGCTTTTGTGATAGTCATATTAGCATCTCCCCCTTAGTAGTTCCTTTCTGTGATAGCATAAGACAAATTTTCATAGTTATTTTCGTTTCCTATGAATTTATAGACAAAATTTCTCTTTCACATTCGAGAACCACTAAAACTGTTGGAATTATGTCTGGAGAAGAAAAAACTAAAACAATATCCCTAAAATTGACAAGAAAATCAATCAAAACTTATTTTTGTGTTTGAAGCATATCACAAACTAGTAAGCAGAGAAATGGCAGAAACAAAGTTGAGCTGCTTCAAAGATCAAAAATGGTCACTGCATGGCATGACTGCGTTAGTTACAGGAGGCACCCGAGGCATAGGGTTTGTTCATTTCTATAATATCTGCAACCTTCTTATTTAGCATTGATTTCTCTGTTACTACTCGTTCAATTTTTATTCTGTTGCAAATTAGATACGCCATAGCAGAAGAATTGGCAGAATTTGGAGCATCTGTGCATATATGTGCTCGTAATCAGCAAGACATTGATAAATGCTTAGAAGAATGGAATAGAAAAGGATTTCGTATAACAGGGTCGCCATGTGATGTACTGTTCCCTGACCAACGTCAAAATTTAATCAAAAATGTTGCTTCCATCTTTCAAGGAAAACTCAACATTCTGGTATCGCCCTCTTACAATTTTATACCACTCTGTGTCTGCACAATATGCACAACATGTATCATGATAATTATTCATTTGAGAAAGTTCTGACTACATAATTACAGAACTTTGGTATTGAAGCAACTGAGTACTGTTAACACATGTTTAAAGGGATGAAAATAATTTATATTAACATCTCTTTCAATTTATTCAAGGCTTCACTTTTAGTCTTGTAAATTTCATGATATATGGTACCTCATTTCACTTTTTCTTTTTCTGGTAAATGGTTTTCTGTAGATAAACAATGCTGGAACAACTACAGCTAAGAACTTCTTAGATTATAGTGGAGAAGATGTAAGTAGAATAATGGGAACTAATTTTGAGTCTAGTTTCCACCTATGTCAACTAGCACATCCTCTTCTCAAAACATCTGGATATGGGAGCATAGTATTCATATCATCCATTGCAGGTCTTAAAGCTTTCCCTTTTAGTTCTGTCTATGCATCTTCTAAAGGTATTTTTTCTCTATCTTTGAATCCTTCAAACTTATAAGAAAAAGAGAGTTTCAGAAGATAATCAATATATGTATATAAATATAATTCAGGAGCTATGAATCAATTCACCAAGAACGTAGCATTGGAATGGGCAAAGGATAATATTCGTGCAAATTCTGTAGCACCTGGATTTACTAAGACCGAACTTCTGGATTCTATAACGGTATGTAAGCTGTGCTATATTAAGCTATACATTCCCGAAAACTGGTTAGTTTTATCAATCCGTAACTAATCTTCACTGAAAAAGCTTACTAGTTTCAGCGAAATTTCTCTTTGCACTCAGATTTTCTGTTTACCTCCTTCCAATAAAAGAAATCAATAATTGATATAGACTTAATAAATATTCTTTATTTATATTTATAAATACTATAATCTGCCTGATTAATTACATGACCAATATCACTGTACATTGGTATTGTTACAGGAATCTATTGATGAAGGAAATAAAATTGTTGAAGCTATGATATCTCAAACACCAGCTGGTCGTATTGGAGAACCTAAGGACATATCAGCAATAGTTGCTTTCCTTTGCCTTCCAGCTGCTTCATACATCACTGGACAAATTATAACTGTAGATGGGGGTTACATAATCTAATCTGTTATGTAAAAGATTATTACCGATATAAAATAAAATAAATAACTGCCCCAAAGACAAATCTCCACGTCATCTTGGTTGGTCAGAAGCTCCAAAACTGATCATTATTGACATTGTTTAACGTAAAATATTTAAAGTGTTATCTATTTCCATCATGATCAGTTTATCAATTTCAGCTTAACACCTATATTGCTTTAGTTTGTTTCTTTTGTTGCTAAATTTTGTTGTCTTGCCACTAATTCCGCCGACTAACAGTGTTTTACATAAATAGTTTTATTTAACCATTTTTAAATTTTAATTATGACACAATATTTCGATTTATATAAACAATTAGTGATATTAATTAACAAAGGATTATGTGGCAAACTGAATATGGTTTATTCGATTAGAAACACGTTTAGAAGAAAAATCAAAATAAAGAAATAAATGAACTTCTCCGATATTAAACTAAGTTATGCATAAATTAAAAAAATAATTTAAGAAAAAACGAAATTAAAAGTTTTTTATATATTGAATTAGACATTAAATTAGTTTTAATTTATAGAAACGTGTATTTGAAAAGAATATCCTCTATCCTCATCGGTTGACGCGCCACTGCAATAAACCAATTTCGTATACGAACTTCAAAGAAACTCAATTCTCCACGACAACATTGCGAGTCATTCTCCCTGCATCTCACCATCCTCACCCTGCACCTCCAAAAAAAAACTAGAATTCTAAAAAAAATTTAATTAAAAAGATTAATAAAATTTGAAACCAATTTTACTCATCTTCTTCCCCTCCCCTGCCGCATCTCACTCTGCCGCATCTCACAAACCCTAAATCTACACCCCTCCTTTCCTCCCTCTTTTTCTCTCCGTCCTCTCGTCTGTCTCTGTGTCTCTGGCATCCGCTCCGCTGCTCTGCTCGGGTTCGTGGCTGGCTCCAATGCTCGGGTTCGTGGCTGGCGTCCAGGTTAGTATGTAATATATTTGTTTCCTGTTTGTTATGTGCTTGGTTGGGTTTGTCTGTCTGTTTTGTGCTTGGTTGGGTTTGGGTAGTGATTGGGTTCGTGGGTCGTGATCTGATGGCATCGGAGCTCGCTGGAGGTCGCTGGAGGTGCACGCCGCAGTTGGAAGTGCGCCTCGCTGGAGGTGCACGCCGCATTTGGAAGTGCGGCAAGGATTAGAGCCGCAGTTGGAAGTGCGGTTCGCTGGAGGTGGAAGCCGGATTTGGAAGTGCAGCAAACTACATAACCGGACTTCGAAGTGCGGTTCGCTGGGGTGCACGCCGCAGTTCAATCTGCGGCAGATACAGGACCGGACTTCGAGTGGCGTTTGAATTGAATGTGTTTGATCTGTTTAGGGTTTCTTTTGATTATTATATTTTTTTTTAATTCTTTATATTTTTTTTTTGTTATGTTTTCTTATTGAAGTGTTTTTTATTTATATTATATGTAGAAGATATTAATGTAAAATAATTTTTTTACACTAGTATATACTAATTTAAAATGGTTAATGACACTATACACATTAGATACACTAATGTAATATATTAATACGTAGTAAATACTAATGTAATATATTAATACGTAGTAAATACTAATGTAATATATTAATACGTAGTAAATACTAATGTGAATGTGAACCAGTAGATATTAATGTAAAATGAGTTTTTTATACTAGTTAAAAAGATTTTTTTTATACTAGATATCAAAATAATATAGAAATATAAAGTATTTATGTGGTGACTCTCTTATTTTGGTATATTTAATTTAATTTTTTTGAAAATTAAAATAATAATTAAATTGTTTATTGAAAGAAATAATAATTATTAATTTGGAATCTTTTGTAATAATTTAATTATTATATATGTAATTTTTTTAGATTTTTATATTATTTTTTATTTGTTTGAATATTTTTGATTAAATTATTAATGATTTTTTTGTATATAATATGTTAATAATATAATTGGTTAATAGATATGGTTAAAACTAGAGGTGGATATCATGGTGAGGCTTCATCCTCTCATAGTGAGCCATCAGATGAAAGAAGACGACCTACGGCATCTGCTCGTAGAAGACGAGTAGAAGAATATCGCGCGGACGTTATTCATGAGCATGATAATGAGGAGCAGGAAGAGTTATTACAACATGGACATAGTCAGGATGATTACGTTGAAGAGGAGGATATTCAGCAGCAGCATGACTGTAATCAACAAGAACATGAAGGTGAAGGTGAAGATGAAGATGAAGACCAAGCTGAAGATGATGGATTCCCAGGAGGTCCACATGACACCTCCTTACTTACTCACTATACCCAGCATGTTGCATTTGCCATATGGCAAGGCCGGGTTAGTCATCAATCTAAATTTTAATTGTTTAATAAATGTTACATTTTTTTTATATAATTATGTTTGTATTCAGGATCGAAGGGGGATAAAGGTTGTCACCCATGGCAAAAAATTGAAGCATTTTGGAATGTATCATGAGGCCATTGAGCCTTATATCTCCATGTTGGGGTTGGGTTGTTTAGTAAACCTCTCATACGAGTATGCCGATCATGGATTGATCGTTGCCCTTTCGGAGAGGTGGCACATAGAGACTAATACTTTCCACCTACCGATAGGTGAGATGACCGTCACATTAGATGACGTTATGAATTTGCTCCACCTACCCATCATGGGACAATTTTGTGAGGTTGAGGAGTTAGAGTATGATGAGGCTCGATCTCATATCATGGAGCTGCTTGGTGTGGACCACGATAAAGCTTCAGCTGAGATGAAACAGTCACGTGGTCCAAAAGTTAGGCTCAGCTGGCTACGCGAGGTCTACCAGGAGTGCATCCAGCAGGAGCGTTGGGAGTGTGCTGCTCGGGCGTATTTGTTGCATCTGCTTGGATGCACAATTTTTACGAATAAGAGTGCGACTCTAATTAAGGTATCATATCTTCTTCTCTTGCGAGACTTGAATGCTTGTTCGAGATATGCTTGGGGAGCAGCAGCACTTGCACATACATATGAGCAGCTAGGAGATGCTAGCTTCTATGAGATCAGACAAATAGCTGGATATTCCACTCTTCTACAGGTACATTATCATCTTCTAAGTTTATTTTAATATTGTTTGACAATGAAACCCACGATTGAAGTAATGTTTTTTTGTAGAGTTGGATATATGAGCACTTTCCTACAATGGGAAGGAGGCAAGTGTCTGAGAGGTACACAGAACTTGATCCACGTGCTTCACGATACATACCCCCGAGGGTGGGTTGGAGTTTGACAGAGGGCCGAACATTTCTGGATGCCCTCACTTATGATGTAGTTATCTGGAATCCATACCTTTCGCACAGACGTACATGTCCATTGATTGCCATAATTATGTACTCGGGATGGATCCGATTAGGCGACATCATTCATCGACATCTACCTGAACGCGTGTTGCGTCAATTTGGTTTTCAACAGAACATACCACGGTCACCTGATTGTCTTCCGATGCCAGACATTCCTACGATTGATCTAATGTGGTTGCGGTATGCAGAGCATGCCATTACTAGTGTCATTGAAGCTGATCAGCCACATGCGTGTGTTGATGGATACATAACATGGTTTAGGCGGGTGTCGCACCCGTACATCACTCCAGGCAACGACGGTGAACGACCTAGTCTTGCACCGCGCATGAGGCGAGACATTCCAGATGAGAGGTTGGTGCCTCCAGTTCGTCATAGACGGTCAGCTGAGCAAGGATTGTTGGTATGTCTTGAAACTAACTGATTTTGATTTTTTTTCATTATCGTTGGTTCTTGTTTACTTTAATAATTTTTTTTGGTTATCTTCATTTTAGGGGGGTATGAGGCGTGTGATCAGGATGTTGCAGGGCATGCTAACCTGTCGAGATGTCACAGAGGGCACTATAGCTTATCAACGTACTACTGAGAAGAGGTGGTCGTCATGTGCGTGGACGTGCATCATTTTCTAGAAAAAACACTGTTATGCATGATGGTTTTTTTAATGGTTATTTATGTACTGGTTATTTAATAGTTTCACTATCAGGTTTGTTTAATGATATGTACTGGTTATTTAATAGTTTGACTATCAGGTTTGTTCTATGAATCGTGTTTGTTTAATGAAATTATATAACGACAAGTCTATATAACAAAAGTCTTTAGAACTGGAAAAAAAGTCTACATAACAAACTTAATTTCAGTCTTCTGCAAGATCTACATAAGTCGTATTAACTGGCATTAAATTCACAAATGATTGCATCCTGTGTGTATAAAATGTAGACCATGCTCGCGCTTGTGGGTAACAATAGTTTGACGAAATTATGTCCACCATGGGTAAGGGACAATCCTATTGTAATTGAACCTGAAAAATTAATATTCGTAAGTAAATCATAACATCCAATGGGTAATGCTTCACTTGTGATATGGAGGTTTACCTGTACGAAATGACATCCATTAACAAATCCAATGTTTAACATCTGATGTTGTGTGACATCTGTAGGCGGTGACGTTCGTAGTGGAAATATGGTAAAACTCTGAACATATGACAAACATACTAAGATGACATTGTATCGATTTGCAATTGCATAACCAATGTCAGGAATGGTCATCCACTTCTTAGCATTAACCTGTCATACATGTAGGTCATTAAGAAATATTTATGAAAAGAATTACAAAATTATAAATATATTACATGTTTATAAGGTAAATAAGCAATACCTGTGATCGATCATGAACAATCAATCATTGTCGTAGTTCTTCCAATCGATCGTAGCTTCCTACTAATTGTGCGTATTCATCACGCCACTGAGTTAATTCTTGGTAGAGGTCATGTCGGATAATGGGCCATGCCTCTTCACCTAGGCCCAACATAGCAGCAATACATCGATAACCACAATGACCATCAGCAACAACATCAACAACATCTACAATGAATGGATGACAAATCGGATGAAATTGATTTAACATTGGTATTGTCCTTCGCGTTTCTTCTTTGGCCTTCGATTTCACTTTGGTTTTTCGTGATGAAGACTCTGTCATCGAATGTAAAGTGTCGACGTGCTCAAAATATGATGGGTCACGTTTCGTAGACCTCTCATGCCATGCATCTTTAGACTTTTGTGCACCCTTTGTTTTCACTTTATGCGTAGGAGCAACCATAGACGTCATCTCTGGGCAAGCTATTTCGATCATCTTCTGCTTTATGTTGACCTTTTCACCGATGTCAACCTTGTTGAATCTTTCTTGTACCAATTGAACTTCACGGTCAATGCTAAACTCTGGAAGCGATTCATTAGAAACAATACCTAAAATGCTTAAACGGGTCCACATAACATGAATTTCACCAAGTGGAATTATTCCAGGTTGATATCGTGCTAATACACACGCACATGGTAGGCCGTATGTTGAGCTCAAAATGCATCCACAACGACCACTGTCCATACCTATTTTATTGACTCGCTCAATTTCATCAGCAATAAGTCCTAAAGCGTATCGTGAAACACGCCCAACAAGTCTTCTATATATTAAACCTTTGTAAGCATCACTTATTACGTTTAAACTTTTTTCAAAGAACGCCTTGATCTTGTTATGTTGTAGGACTATGACGTTATGCATGGCATCCCAACACGAGCATAGGTCTCCCATACTAGATCCCAATAATCTCTTCAGGTTCTAGTGCGCAGACTCAACCCTGTCACATATCACATTAATACATTACACACAAATGTGAAATACATAAGTACAAAAGCCGATGAAAATAAAAATTACTTGTTTGTTGTAATGTTTCCTAGATGCATAACTTTGTTCGTCCACGCCTTGACAAAGTATGTCTTGTACGGAATTATCCAAGTGCGGTTGACATAAGCACTAAACATAGACTGGTCGTCACAATCCATGACATTCTGCCACACTTTCATCAACACATCCACTGACTCAACCTTATCCACTAACATCTTGCATTTGGCTCTAACATTTTTCGCAATGTGGAATGTACATAACATCTGATAAGTCTCCGGAAAGACATTATTAATTGCATTTATCAAAGCAAGGTCTCTATCAGTGATAATAACGCGTGGACCGCCCTCTGATGTCAATAATAATCCTTTGAACCTTTCCAATGCCCAAGTGAAATTACTTTGGCGTTCACTTGAAAGTAATGCAAAGGCGGCTGTGAATGTCAAACCAGTTGATGTGACTCCCACAATCTCGAGCAACGGAAGTCGATATTTGTTCGTCTTGTATGTCGTATCCATTAAGAAAACAATATTAAAAGAATTGACTAAGTGCACTGAATCGGGATGTGTCCAAAACAAGTCACTTACCACGTCAGAATCGTCCAAACATCTACTTCTCTGGATGTATTTGTCTCTATCTAACAACATCATCAACTGCTGCATTTCCGTTCTAGACCCTCTCAAAGATCGTTTGTACGTGTACCTCGCATTATATATTTGCTTTATTGTTGTCACGTTATCTTCATTATGTTCTTTCAGAGTCAAATGAATATTTGACGGCTTTACTTGACTATTAGTCATGTCCACAAGAATTGATTGTTCAGCCGCATTTAACCTACCCGCGAAAGGATGACCGACCAAAGTCTCTGCTAATTCATGGTTGTGATAGCCGCACATAACCTTCAACACCCAACCATCTCCTTTAGGTTTACCCCTCAACCTAAACAGACACTCACATTTTCTTGTGCCAGATAAACTAGGTTGAACATCTGCCTTATACTTCCTATACTTCCCGCTTCTTTCACAGCCTAACAAAATAAATGTCTTTCTATCAGCTTCACCAGTTGCTGTGTCAGATCTTATAGTGACGACAACAAATCCAAGATCAAATGCAATCTTTCGAACCCATTGAATTAAATCGGCGCGTGTTGGGAATATTTTATCAATGGAAAATTGATCTGAATAATCACCCTCACCCACTTCTTTTAAAGAATAAGAAAATTCCGATATAAAATCAGAATTTATTTCAGAATCCAAATATGGATAGTTATCCATCTCATATAATTAAATATGACCTACAATAAATATTAAAATTTAAAAATTTATTAAATTACAAATAAAAAATTCAAAAACACTCTCTAATAAAAAATTCATATAACCTAAATATTATTAAAAATTCATATAACCTAAATACACTCCCTAATCACTCCATAATGACTAACCATAATTCATGAAAAAAAAATTAAAATAAATAATCATAACATAAAACAATAAATTTAAATTAAAAATAATAACATAATAACAAAAACATTAAAAAAGTAAAAAAAACATGTAAAAAAAAGAAAAAGGACTGCAGGAATTTCACTAAAAAAAATTAAAAAAAACCATGCATAACCGCACTTCAAAGTGCGGCGACAACATGAAAACGTACTTCGAAGTGCGGCGGCTACAAATTGCTAAACGCACTTCGAAGTGCGGCGGCTACAAATTGCTAAACGCACTTCGAAGTGCGGCGCGGTTACCAGATTACTCCCCACACCTCCCTACTCAGACCTCACTCTCTTCTTCCTCGCTCACGCTCACATAAATAAATCTCACAAAACCTAGACCACCACCCCACCCCAGCATTGTATAATTACAAAAACATTAAATAAAAAATTTGCATAAACCCTAAACAAGAAAAAATTAAACAAAACATGAGAAAAAAAACATATACCACAACGCACTTCAAAGTGCGTCACCCTAATTTAAAAACGCACTTCGAAGTGCGGCGGAGTCTTTCCGCACTTCGAAGTGCGGTTGCGTACCTTACGCCGGCGCAGAGTTTTCTTCGTCTTCCTCCTGCTGCTGCTTTACCTCCAATGCTACAGTAAAAAAACTATGAACAGTGCACGCACCTAAGGCAGCTGGGTTTATAAAAAGGGAATGTGGTTGGGAGTTAGAAAAATGGTTGGGGGTTAAAAATTTTAATTTATTAATTATGGTTTTGACTTTTAATTAAATGAAGGTTTTGACTTTTTAATTAAATAAAGGGTATGTAAATAATTTTGGAGGTGCAGAATGAGGTGAGGGAGGTGCAGGAAGATTCACTCCAACGTTGCAGGTCACGAGAGTAATTCGATGGAAAACCTCATTCATTGCATTGCAGCGTTATTGTTCCACGTGATGGGTCCATGAAACCTGAAAGTAATATTTCATATAAATATCAAATAAAACATATTTTCTTTTAAATTATTTCATTCGTTCCAATTTATATAAAAAAAATCATTAATTAATTTTTTTGGCTTAATTTGATTTCTGTTTTAGAAAATATAATATATATGATGTAAGACTTTTTCTACAAAAATATATATGAATAAAAAATTTAACTTAAGTTTTTTTTTTCAAAATTAGGTGACAAATCTAGCTGAATTATTAGAAAAAGAACATGGAAATTATGAACGAATTCAATTCATATATAAGATATTAGATTATCCTATAAATTCAACTTTTTTATTTGCACGTGTTGCAGTAAATTTAAATTTCCAAAAAATTGTATCTAGTTTTATCATACTTTTACAAAATCGAAGTTTCCAGAATACTTATCACAATCAATCATAGTTTCTGTGTGTATTTAAGAATTGTTGTATTTCTTCCACTCATTTAAACACATTATCTATCTACATTCTGTATAAGAAGTGAAAAATGGCAGAGACAAAGTTGAGTTGCTTCAAAGACAAGAGATGGTCACTCCATGGCATGACAGCTCTAGTTACAGGAGGAACCCGTGGCATAGGGTTTGTTCCATTCTCAAATGTTCTTTAGTTAGTTTCTTCTGTTAATCTAATTTCTCTGTTATTCTTGCTATTTTATTTTTGTTCAATTGTGAATTAGGCATGCAATTGCAGAAGAGTTAGCAGAATTTGGCGCAGCTGTGCATGTATGTGCCGTAAACAACAAGATATTGATCGGTGTTTGGAAGAATGGAATAACAAAGGACTTCGCATAACAGGGTCAGTGTGCGATGTACAATCTCAGGACCAACGTAAAATTTGATGGAAAATGTTGCATTCATTTTCCAGGGAAAACTCAACATTCTGGTATGATCCTCCTGTTCAGATTAATTTCTTATAAAAAATTTAAGATTTTAACTTAAGTATCTCAAAACTTTGTTGGACAATATATTAGTTATCCGGGTAGATCAATTACAAACTCACTTGTAGTATGGTAAGGGAAGAATACTTCGGTATTAAGAAATGATAGAATTCAAATTATTATTTTAAAATTAAATTAATTAGAAATTAACTTTTTATAATTAAGTTAATTAAATATTTGTAATTAGGTTATTAAATATTAAGTAATTATATTTTACATAATTATATACTTAATTTAGATCATACTTTTATTTTTATATATATATATATATATATATATATATATATATATATATATATATATATATTTGTCTCCAATAAATAACGAGAGACATTCAAATAATCTTTCTTTCTAAGCTCCTCCTCTTTTTGTACTCTCTCATGCTCCAAGGCTTTCTTGCACTGTCGTCACTCCCAATGGTCGTTGTGTCTTCTATCCACCATAATTTGCTTCTGCGCTATTTCTTTCCTTCTCCAACTCATTAATTTATTTTCGTATTAAAACTACACTTGAAAAACAGAAAATTGTTCCAAAACAATATAGTATAGTATATATGTTTAATGTACAAAATAATCCAATACCAAAACTATAAAGATATAAACTTAAACTAAAACTAAACAATGTTTAACAACAAATAAAATTATTCCTAACTCCACTTTGCAGAAGATAAGTTGTTCACTCCTGTCTTATATGCCTAATTGTGTCCTCTGGTATAGGAGATGTACTCTTGAAGCGTTGCAAAATTGAAGAAAAATTCATTATGGTTTCATATATGTTTAAAGATGAATTTGATTTGTAATGTATTCAAGGTATGCATCATTACCTCATTCCAGTCATCTGTAATGACAGCTCGAATGATGGTCTTAATCCAACACATGACATAGAAGCCACATTCCCATGAATTTTGTTGTTGGTTACACTAAAATGACAAACTAAATAGTCAAGAATTTAGATCATTCAATAACATAGAAAATGAATTAAAACTATAAATGACTTACAACCTTTGGATACAAAATTTGAATTAGTTGACCTCGAGATTTACCAATAATTCAGTACAGATTAAAAACACAAAGTAAAATTATCTTAACTATATTTATCATAAAAGTTTAAGGTGAACATCAAATTCAAAGTCATTTTTGGAGAAACACGTACCCTTGAAGCATGGTTCTCAAGTCATTTTTCATCTTCCTGTGCAACGAACAAAACCATATAATTTTACATTGTTTGGGAATGATGACCATCAGCTCCCAGTGCGACCTATCACGAAGGACAAATAGTTATTTAACTAATTAAGGAAACTTTAATAATGAATTTTTACATATAACAACACCTACCCATCAATGTATGGTACAAGGTATACGTCTCTTTTTGACTCATCCATCCATGTTTGAAAATAATGTTGTCTGTTTTCAAGTGTGTTACCAGAAGGTTGAATGGTCTGAGGTTCAACAAATCCATACGTGGAAGACCAACCTTGGTCTACAACAATTATGTCCATGACCCTAAAACAACAAAGTTAAGTTGTTAGAAACTATAGGAATCTAAATAAAAGGAATATGGAAGACAAAATTAACTATCTTACATGCACCACAGTTGAATGATGAAAATATTCAACATCTTGTCTCCCCCAATCACCTCCAATGCATCAGGCAATGTGATATATACTGGCACATGGGGGGGCAGACCAAATACTCTCAATCCGAGTATAGTTCTAATGGTGTTCTCTTCAACCTGGGTAATCTTGTCATTAGCTTTGATAGAGGATCATCCTCTGCTTCAGCCATGTCATCATCTTCATGTATGACTTTATCATGAATCGGCTGCTTCTGAGGACGTTTGAACTAAAGATAAAAATTTCATCAAAGAGTTATTAACAAATATTTTTAAACTTAACATAAAAATACTAATAATAAAGACATTATACCTGTGGAGTAGCAATGTGGGACATGATCAATGCTCTGGGCCAGGCAATAAATGATCCTATGGCCTCTCCCACAAAATTAATTTCTGGAATGGGTACAGGCACCTGAGCCTGGGGATCCCAAATCTCGTCAATCGTCACACGCACGTGGTGGGGTAATATAGGAACACCATGAATAGTCTGTCCTCCCTCAATCCCTCGTCCGACAGCCACAATGCGTGGGGGATTCCCATCAACCAACAGCTCATATTGACCGCTATATTGAGTAGGTTCTACAGCAGAGCATGATCCTCTAGTGTTAACACGAGGTGGTGTGGGAGTTTCAGTGGGCCCCATGTTGCCCTGCGTCATGGAATGCAATTTCTCTTCAAGTGCTCTTTGTATTTCTTTTTGTTCTTGTAGCTGTTTCACGAATCGTTGCTCCATTGATCTCATGCTTTGGTTGAGTCTTTCCTCCCATTGAAGATCCATCTGCCTCAGTGCCTCCTGACTCATTGATTGAGTGGTTTTCTGTATAGGGCCAAAGTAGTCACGAAGACCAATCGTCCCAGGAACTCCACGTACTCGTCCTGGGTGCTAGGGCTTTCCAATGGTCATTGTTAGAATGTTGTCCCTACCTTGGCCAGCAAATGTTCCCTGAGTCTGTTACTCAACCAACTCATCTTGCACATAAAAAAACCAAGTTACTCAGAAGACATGTTGTGATAGATACACAATCAAACAATGTTTAGAATTTGAACTTACAATTCTTTGTGAGATCAAGGTAGCTGAGGAAGATGTCATGTTTCCATCAGATTTAGTCCGAGCAGCCTTCCACAGCTCGTACCTAGCAGGTGCAGGTGCTAGGTCCGGCGACTCAAGTCCCAAGGCATCCGCTCTAGACTTTCTAATTTTTTTTCCAGTTTTGCATAACCACCTCGTGATAACAAGTTTGGTGCATCGTTTAGCCTTTGTCTTTCTTGGGCGGCTAACCTTTTACCCTGTGAAACCGTGTATATAAATAAGTGTAAAATCATAAGAACTCAATGAAAGACTTTTCAGATGTTAAGAAACATATCTTCCCTTCCTTAGACTCTCTAGATGCACGAAACTGTATCCATGCCTCAACTTGTAGTGTGACGCCACTATTTTGAACTCTACTTTTGTCATCTTCTACCTTTGTCTGAAAAGAAATATTGTTTATATAGTACCCACCATATGTAATGACATTTGTGTTCGGTCCACGAGATAACCTCAATAAACTTTCAGAAACATGTGGAGTCGCATAAATCTTTTTCTTAAACCATTGTAAGAAGGTTTTCACATGTTCATTAAGATGCCATTTTTCACTCATTATTGGGTTTGTTGCCTTTATTTCATTAACGTGGTCAGAAATGTAAGAAATCACATCAATAGTGTTGTTTAAGATGTATAAATGAGCTTGATCAACTTCTTTTTTGCTAACACTTTGAATTCTCGCTCCTCAAACATCCTTACCTTCCCATTTTCCTTCATGTCTGGTCTTGGGAAGACCCACTGGTTCACAAGATGGCATATAACTTGAACAAAATTCAATGGCTTCCTTTGTAACTTATCGCTCTATGATTGAAGCTTCTGGTCTATACTGATTCTTGACATATCCCTTTAAGATTTTCATGTTTCTTTCAACTGGGTACATCCACCTTAAGAAGATTGTCCCACATATTTGAATTTCTCTGACTAGATGAACAATCAAATGTACCATGATATCAAAAAAAGGTGGAAAAATACATCTCCAATTGACATAGTAGTCTTATTCCTTCATTTTTCAATTCATCTAAACCTCGAGGGTCAACAACTTTCTTGCAAATGGCATTAAAGAACAAACTCAGACGTGTCAGAATACCCCTAACAGAAGGAGGTAATATGCCTCGAATAACAACAGGTAACAATTGTTGCATCAATACATGACAATCGTGAGACTTTAAACCAACTAACTTTAACTCTTGCATAGAAACAAAGTTACTAATATTTGAATAATAACCTTGTGAAACCTTCACACTTCTTAAACAGTTACAAAAACTTTGTTTTTCTTTTTTAGAAAGTGTGTGACAGGCTGGGGGCAGATAGGTGCGTCTTCCTATTATCTGTGGATGTAACTCAGATCGGATTCCCATGTCAGTCAAATCTTGTCGTGCTTTTACTCCGTCTTTTCTCTTCCCTTTGACATTTAATAAAGTTCCGATGACATTGTCACAAACATTTTATTCAATGTGCATCACATCAATACAATGTCTAACATCAAGTTGACACCAATATGGAAGCTTAAAAAATATTGATCATTTCTTCCAAATGTTTTTTTGCAAAGGTACTTTTATGATGTTTTCCAAACACAATGTCAATGTTTTTGACTTTGTTGTACACCTTTTCACCATTTCGGGGTCTGCACACAACCTCATCCTCAACACTTCCATAAAATGCTTTTTTCAATCTATGATAAGGGTGATTACGAGGAAGGAATTTTCAATGTCTTTTATATACCATCTTCTGTCCATGCTTCAATTGAAGGTAACTAGTATTTTCTTCACATATGGGACATGCAAAATGACCTTTAACACTATAACCGCTTAAGTTTCCATACGTTGGGAAATCATTTATAGTGCAAAACAACATTGCACGCAAACGAAATTGTTCCTCAACATGTGAATCAAACATGTCGACCCCTTCTTCCCACAACAATTTCAAATCATTAATTAAAGGTTTTAAGTAAACATCAATGTCATTTCCAGGTTGTCTAGGACCCGATATCATCACTGACAAGATCACATATTTTCTCTTCATGCACAACAAAGGAGAAAGATTGTAAATCATCAAAATAACTGGCCATGAACTGTGTTTGCTACTTAAGTTTCCATAAGGATTCATACCAGTAGTTGCAAGTGCAAGTCGTAAGTTTCTTGGATCTGCACCAAATTCTGGAAATTTTTCATCAATCTTTTTCCATTGTGGTGAATCAGCAGGGTGTCGAAGAAGATTATCGCACTTTCTTTCGTCAAAGTGTCATTTAAGGTTCTTTGCATCTTCTTTAACAGAGAACATACGTTTGAACCTAGGTATTATAGGCAAATACCACATCACCTTAGTAGGTGCACCATCATTACCTTCACTAGCAGTGTTTCTGTCAGATTTCTTTTTAAAAGGGGATAAACCACATGTTAGACAATACTTTAGCGAAACAAACTCCTTTGTGTACAAAACATAATCATTAGGACAAGCATGTAACTTTTTATATTCAAGACCCATTGGACATAAAAAAAATTTTGGCCTCGTAATCACGAATAAGTAAAGTATTATTTTCTGGAAGCATCTCTTTCAACAACTCGGTGAAACTTTTATTGGTCCATCCATTCCTTGCTTTTAAACTAAACAACTTCAAAGTTGCAGACAAACGTGTAAAGTTCGAGCATCCGGGGAACAACAGTTGCTCTAAATCATTTATAAGAGAATCATATAAATTAGCTCTTCCAAAATTATCTTCACTGACATCATGTATCATGTCCTCTAAATGATCACTCATCCATTCTTCTACATAATTCGTTCCTCGTGACGTGGTAGGCTAGTCCAATACTTCTCCATGCCAAGTCCAAATGGTATAAGTCCTCATTATGCCGAACATGAATAGATGGTCACGCACATTGCCTAAGTCTTGCCGTATTTGATTAAGACAACGAACACAAGGACAAAAATATGTCTCATTCACAGACTTAGCATTTTGTTCAACGTATTGCAAGAACTCTGAAACACCCTTATCATATTCTTCACTGATGCAACATTCATTCATCCAGCTTCGATCCATACTATGTTTACAAACGATTGAAAGATTAATCGTTTGTGTTAAATTTCAAACAGAAACTAAGTTTCACTCAATGATTTGATACTTATAATCTAACATGTCAATTATAATAACACAACTAATACATGCATATTCAAAAGCCAATAACACATGCAGACCTTAAAGTAAAAGACATGCATACACAAAACCCAATAACATGCATACAAAAAATTATCAATGAAGAAGCTAACCTGAAAAGCAGATTCCAAATGAAATGGAGGGAAATCAAGGAGTGCACAACCTAAAACGTAGGCCAAAAAGAGTCAAAAATGTCGCCCAAGAACACGCAAGAAACTGCACCAAAACGCACCGAAAACGATTTTTAATCGGTTCAAATCAAAGATATTTCATCACAGAGCAATTTAATCGGATTAAAAGTAAATTTAAACGGTCCAAAAGAGAGAAAACACACTTGGAAATGCAATGCCGCAGAGAGAAATCGTGGGGAAGACAATGAACAGTGAGCGTAACTCCTCGCGGGTTTGCCATTTTAGTTTAAATAGCCCTAGACGTTGGGTACTGGGGGGTCGACGTTTATAGACGTCGTGGCCATAACTAATATGACGTCTTTTAGATTTAAATATTCATATTCGCGGGGGGTTTTAGACGTTCGATATCCTGGCCCCGACGTCTATAATGTTATAAACGACGGGGTCCCTCCAACGGACGTTTCAGTAGCTGAAAAAGTTAACTCTTCAACTACCCTGTCAGCCACTTAAATGTGCGTTGTGAAGGGGCCCCGACGCCTATAATATTATAAACGTCGAGGCCCCTCCAACAGACGTTTGAGTGGCTGAAAAAGTTAACTCTTCAACTACCCTGTCAGCCACTTAAACGTCCGTTGTGGGGGGGTCTCGACGTCTATAATATTATAAACGTCGGGGCCCCTCCAACGGACGTTTCAGTGGCTGAAAAAGTTAACTCTTCAACTACTCTGTCAGCCACTTAAACTTCCGTTGTGGAGGGGCCCCGATGTCTATAATATTATAGATGTCGGGGCTCCTCAAACGGACTTTTGAGTGGCTAAAAAAGTTAACTCTTTAACTACCATGTCAGTCACTTAAACGTCCGTTGTGGAGGGGCCCCGACGTTTATAATATTATAGACGTCGGGCCCCTCCACAACGGACGTTTAAGTGGCTGACAATGTAGTTGAAGAGTTAACTTTTTCAGTCACTTAAACGTCCGTTAGAAGGGCCCCGACGTCTATAATATTATAAACATCGGGACCCCTCCATAACGGACATTTAAGTGGCTGATAGGGTAGTTGAAGAGTTAACTTTTTCAGCCACTGAAACGTCCGTTGGAGGGGCCCTGACGTTTATAATATTATAGACGTCGCTCCCTCCCCCCACCCCACAACGGACGTCTAAAGTCCCACTTATTTACGAAAATGCCACCAGTCAATTATTTACGTTGGTGTTTTCATGGACGAACGTCTATTGGGTGACGTGAAAGGTTCATCAAGACACTAGTGTGGACTAATCAACGAAGTGGATCCTGCTGAAATGGTTCATTTGCTTCTTTCGATATAGCTCATTTTCCATCATGATAACCACCCCAGTCTGTTCCTTGAAAACCTTAGGGTTGGACTCCCCCTCCTTAGGTCATGTCTCCTTATCCTTATCTCACGTCTTAGTCGACTCGCCCACATGACCTTCCCCAATAACCATTGACATTTTCACTGCTATACAGACCATGTCTTTAACACCTCCTAATAGCACATGTTACATGGACACTGAAGTCTTGTCTCACTTAGTGGAATCACAAGGTAATCTCACTTCTTATTCTAATTTGAGCCATTTAAACAAGACACTAATTTCGGTAGTGATTAAAGTATTCCAATTCAGGGTTTCAGTCGCACAATCTTTCCTACATCAAATCACCATAAACCTTTCATCCTTAGTCACATCTTGCACACACCATATATTACAAAAAATTTCATTTTTGTGTGATAACTCACTACTGATAATAAATTTTCTATTTCCTTTGACCAATGTTTTTGGTTTCAAGACAAGGATCCTTGCTATGAGATGTGATAGTGTTGACAACCTTTATCCTATCACCAATCCCACTCATTTTGTGGGTCTAGCTTCTAATGTCTGACACAAATGTCTTGGCCATTCTAATTCTTCTATTTTGCAGTATCTTCATAGGAATAAGTTCATGGTCTTTGAACATTTGAATTCAAAAACTATTTGTAATTTATGTGTGTTTTGCAAACATTTTACGTTGCTTTTTGAATAATGGTACTTCGATACCTTTTTATATTTTACACAGTGATATTTTGACATCACTTGTTTTAAGTTCCTCTAATCATCGCTATTATGTTTTATTTCTATATGATTACTCTGATTTCCTGTGGACGTTTCCTTTAGGTACTAAATCTCAAGTTTTTGAAAAGTTAACATCTCTCACTGATCAAATTCAATCACAATTTTCACAAAATGTTAAATCTTTTCTATTGAAAGTCTCACATCGACTAAAGATAAGGTCAATTTAAAGTATATATGTGGGTGCAAACCTCACCTTATAAGTTGATTTTGTAGGGTTAAGATAGGCTTAAAGTCCAATTCTTAACATTTTTAATGTGACAATAGGAGTGAGTACAATGATGTGTTGTTTCATCGATTTTGTGATGATAATGATCTTCTTTTCTTATTCTCTTGCTCTCAAACTTATTCTCAAAATGGCAAAGCAAAATGTTAAATTTGAACCATTAACAACATGATTTGCATTGTCCTCACTCATTCATTTGTTCCTTCTTCGTTTTGCCATTACGCCTTTCAATTGGCCACTTATCTCCTTAATTTATGTCCTCGGAAGGCCTTGTTGAATCATTTTCCCACTCAACTTCGGTATTATCGTGATCCTTCCTATACGCATTTGCGAGTCTTTGGTTGTCTTTGTTATCCTTCGTTCCCCTTTCCTACCATTAACAAACTACAACCACTATTGACTCCATGTGTTTTCTTGGGTTATCCCCTTAATCACAAAGATTATAAATGTTTTGATTTGTTTAATAGAAAGGTAATAATATCGCGACATGTCAATTTTTACGAAACACAATTTCCTTTTGCCTATATGCCTTCCTCCCCTATCTCTACATATGAAAGTTTCATTGATGACTCACATCCTCCCTTGTTCATCCCTAAGCCAACCATGACCTGAAGCCTTTGCCTAACCCACAACCTACAATATTATCCTCCTCTTCATCAAGTACATCAACCTCCACGACCAGCCTATCTACCTCACCTACTTCATATACCAGCCTGCACTGCCTCCAAATCATAACCCTCCATCACGACTCACCCCTCTTAGTAGGACCATGGACAATCGTAGCATGATCGATGTCTACAAACCCAAAATGCTCTTTAAGCTTTATGTTTCCATTGTAAATTTGATGATATCACCTCTTCCCAAAAATACAACCCTTGCTTTATCGGACCCTAATTGGAAATTTGTCATGCAATATAAATTTGATGCTTTAATTAAAAATAATACGTGGAATTTGGTTCTACAACCTTGTATTTAATATCATTCCTTGTATGTGGATTTTCAGACATAAAAGAAAATTTGATGGCTATTTTAAGTGTTACAAACCTTGTCTTGTAGGTGATGGTAGTTGTCAAATTATAGGTGTGCATTTTGATGAGATGTTTAGTCCAATGGTGAAACATGCGACCATTCACACTGTTTTCATCATTCTTCTCTCCAAATCTTAACTCATTCATCAGTTATATGTTCATAATGTCTTTCTCCATGGTGATTGTTGACAATATTTTTGATCTCTAGAAACGAAACCAAAAACTTGTTGATGGATCGGCAAGTGTATCGAATCGCACAAGTAATATAAAATGATAAGACCAAGTATCGTATCCCAGAAGACTCTCAACACTAAACAATTGTGTGATAACTGATCAATTAATTAAGACTTAAAAGAAACAAGATTGTCGGTTTCAAATGCAAAGACATAAAATTAAATATGAATGCAAATTGCTCAATAGTAGAGTAACACAAAGATGAACGAAGGTTATTTATAAAATGAGATGAGTATGTTGTTAGGGTTTGATTTCACCAAGTTTACTCTCATGTATATAAGAATTCTTCTTTTTACATTAATATTAACGTCACTCACTAAATTACTTAGAACTCGATCCCTTGGCGCAAGAAGTCTCTGCCTTAATTCCTAATTCGTGCAATTCCTAGCGTTCCTAGAAAATTAAGTCTAAAGATCAAGAGCTTAAGACGACCAAGTACTCATATCCTCATCCCTGAGAAATATTACTCCTGGGAGAATTCAACAAGAACCTGAATTGTAAGGAACCTCCCAGCACTCATGCAATTCATAAATCATGCTATTAAATGAGTTAAATAGAGCAAGCATTGAAACAGATGAATTCCCTAATAATTAATAAAAAATATATAAATTAAGAATCAATTCAAATACATAAGAGTTCACAAGGTTACATCATTCCCCAACAATAAATAGAGTTTACTTCCCCATAGACATGGAGAAACTATATGAATAATGGAAAAGCATGAGATAGTGAACCCTAAAAGTAGAAGAGGAAGCTCTCGCCTCTAGATCCACCTTCAGAGAGTAGAAGAGTGTGTTGTTGTGTTGCTTCAGCCAGAGATACCAAATCTAGAGCGCCGGGATCCTTTAAATAGAGTCGGAAAAGAGTAGAAACAAGGTCTGGTCCAAAAGAGTTGAAACAGAGCAAAAACTGGGCCGAATCTACGACGCACGATGCTCGGGCGCCCCTTTTTGGGCGCCCGGGCGGTGGATGTCGATTTCTGGCGCCTAAGCCTCGAAACTGGGCGTCCAAGCTTCGCGGTTGACTTTTCTGATTGACTTTTCTTCACTCTGGTTGACTTTTCTACACTCTGATTAATTTATAAGTCTGTTTTATTACAAATAAATAATTATATTTTAAGTAGTATATAATAACCGATAAGAAGACTTGATAGAAATCTTATTTTATAAATAAGTTTCTTTGAAGTTGAATTAAAATTAAATATAAAGAAGTTTATTTGATGTTGAGTTAAAATTAAAATTTAATTTTTAATATGACATTATAGTTTATAAATGATCATTACACTTATGTCATTATGTTATTAAACCACACATAATTATAGTCTCTTGGATGATGTTCAATTTTCAATATATATAGGTATGTATTAGTGTTTTCTTATAAACGATAAATATGACCAATTATAATATATATCTAGTGTAAAATTTGACTTAAAATCTAATCCTAATAATGATCAACTATAAATTGTTGTAAAAGAAATAAATTAAAAAAAAATCAAGTTAGGTGTTAGAATTGACAATAGTAGTATAATTGATTTTAATACAAAGAAACGAGATTCTTTTTGAGGTATGATTTCTATAATGATATTTTAGAAGTAAAACTAGTTTAAAAATGGTAAGATTCAATTATTTTAATATTAAAATATTTTAATATAAATAATTTTGTTACAAACGAGTTTTATTATTTTTAAAATACATTATCTCTAGAAAGCATTTTTTTAGAGTTTTTTTTATTTCTTTTTAAGAGCTTTTCTTCTCTCCATGTCTTATTGAAGAACCGAGACAGTAAGACTAATCCTTTCTATGAGCTTTTTAATTTAAACATATCAATTTCTTTGAATGTGTAAGTTGAATTTAAGCTTTTTTTCTTGGTCTTATTCTGTTACTAGTTGCATGTGAGTCTTCTTCCACTTGCTTGAAGAGTTTATATGAAAATTAGGTTTTCATTGAATTACTTGCATGTTGTATAATGATATTGAGAAGTGTTGTTTGATTAATATTACAAATGAGATGAATTCAATTAATTAATATTGTATAATTCAAATTTGGTATGTTTTGGCATATGTGATTATTGTTGGAGTGAATTTGTAGGGTTGGAATGACATAAATCTATAGAATTATTTTGCAGAATTATGCAGACTCGTTGAGTGAGAATATACTCATTGGGTGAAGCCAAAGTCAGAGAGTTTCTGACTTGGTTGTCGCTTAACGAGGACATATTCTTGGGTAAAGCCAAAGTCAAAGATCTTTTGACTTGGTTGTCGTAGAGCAAGGATATACTTATTGGGCGAAGCTAGGGTCAGAGAGTTTTTGATTTGGTTCTCATTGAGCGAGAATATACTCCTTGAGCGAAGTCAAAGTTAAAGAGCTCACTAACTTAGTACTAGTTGGATGAGACAGGTCTTGTTAGGCGACTTTTGGGGAGGATTTAAGTTTGTGAGTTTTATGATAATTTTTGTGGGCGAGCTATTTGTTTGTTGGATGAGTAGGCCTTCAAGCAATACTCGTTGAGTGAGTAAATGTTCTTGCTCAACAAAATTAATAGAGTCTGATACTATTTTATATTTACTCTTGTGGTTATAAAATTGTTGATAGATTTGTGGATAGATATGCATCTAAATAATTATGTATGAAATTGTGATGGGGATGAGCTTGTTAAAAGATGTGAGCATTGTACGTGTTTAGCATAATTATAGGAATATCATTGAGAGATTCTATTGTTAATGGATATGAGCATTATATGTGTTTGACGTAATTATAGGGATATCGTGGAAAGTTCTATGGTGTCGTTTCTTTAATGTATGTATTGATATATGGGTACAATATTGGAGTTATCTTGTCGCTTTAATAACCATATAATCTCAGTGAGAATGGTGTGTGGTATGTGGTGAGAAGTGTAACAGGTTCTAGTCTAAGGGTTTTACCTTGGCTAAAGATGTTGACGAACTAACCTTGTGTGTGGTAGCTTCGGTGGATGAGTTGTTCCACTACCACAAGTGTATAATGTTAGTAATATTTTAAACATTATGAAATTTTTGGTTCCTATTTTTAAGGAACATAATGTGGTCCATCAAGCCGTTATGTTTTTATTTATATTTCAATTACATGGAGGTTGTGGAGTAGTTACTTTGTTTCAACGACAGAAACAAACTCATTCATTTAAACCCTATGATGACCAGATTTTATAAAAGGAATGAGCTACTCTTAGTTTTGATCACTAAATCTACTCCTCTCTTCATATAAAGAAAAACAAAATTGTGTTCGGATATTAAGAAGGAGGTATGCATTTGGTTCTGGTTTTTGTTTCCGCTGTGTTGATCGGATGGGTTATTAAAATGTTTATATAACAGGTCAGTTTTTACAGTATTAATTTTATCATTTGGTATCAGATCGTATATGTTTATTCCTCTACCTGCATATTTTTTCGTTGGTTTGAATTTTTAAATTTATGGGCTTTTGTTATTTTGAGTCATTTATTCTAAATGAATATTACTAAATGAAAATTACTAAATGAACGTAAATCCTATTTACAATATTATTGTAATGTTAAATGAAGCTTTTATCATTAGAAAATGAAGAAAAACAAGTTGGATCGTCATTTGGTTCGCATGTCGTAACCGAGTGAAGATGACCTACCTAAACAATTTCGCTTTTAACATTCACTCTGTTTGCTTCTTCTCTCTGACGTCTCAGGTTTTTTATCCTTTTGAGAAAGCCTTTTGCTTTTTCGTCATTTATTTAATAATAAATAAAGATGGGTTCTGCCACTCTTTTTATAACAAAGAGAGAAAGGCTTCTGACGTCCAGGACTTTTTTTTTATGTTTTGCTTTTTCGCCATTATCTCTGTTCCTTCTTACCATATATGAATTTATATATATATATTCATATGCGAACACTATTTGCATTACATTTATTATTAGTTGAGATTGAATGATTATATGTTTAACTTTTGTTTTCTTAAACATATAATATTAAATGTTTATATGATATAGGTTTAAAAATGTTTTGGATTAATAATTATGCATATATTATTGATATTATTTGTATGTATAATTTTTGTTGTTATACGTGCAAAATTATAAAATATGCATTATTATTTTCTTTGCATATTAAGAATTTTATGTAAATATTCACATATTACTTGTATTTAATGAAAACCTTTGACAAATTACAACAAGTATCACTATATAAGCGCATCTCAATTTGGGTCTCAAAGACTATAATTTTTTCGAAAATAAATTTAGATCCATATAGAACTGAGTAACATTCCTTTCACCTTGCTTGACTGGATGGATTTGTTGGAGCAAATCAGAAATACAAAAATGGTTACCCGTTGAGAATTGCTCCTTAGATCATCCCACAGATTCTTGGCCATATTTATATACACAATGCTTTCTGCATTTTGAGCCGACAAAATGCAATTTATCCAAGATAAAACCGTAATGTTGCACCTCTCCCAAATATCAAACATAGGGTTTCCACAGTTAGGCAAATCAATAATACCATCTACGAACTTTGAAAGAAGAGCTCTTTTCATATTACGACTCCAAGAAGAGCTCTTAATTTTCAAGTTCTTCATTTAGTTCTAATTGTTGTTATACAAACCAAATACATTTTCAAGTTCTTCATTTAGTTCTAATTGTTGTTATACAAAACAAAATACATTTTGTATAACTTGTTAGGATACAACCTCGACAGCTTGGCAACCTTCTTTCATTTTTCGTTGACTACCTTACATATCTTTATACGTGAGATTTCTTTGGTTATATATACCATTTTTTCACAACATCTATGCATCTCAACAATTGTAAAATAATAATTTATTGTAAAAGAAACATTGGATTTCAACCTAAGCAACATTCAAAAGTGCAAATGATTTTTTTATTATTCATTATTATTGGCAAAACATTTTTTAGTGCAACACTCAACTTTTATTTATTTATTAATTATTTATTATTATTGGCAACAATTTTTGACCAAGCATTTCTTACATTCTAAAACACAACATTTTCTTTCATTCTCCTTCTTCTTAGTTTCATCATTTCTTTTTTCTTTTTTAAAAATATCTTGGGTTTATTTTCTACTCTTTTCAGAGTTCCTTACTAGTTCTGAGATCCTCACAAATTTTTAGGAAATTCTTGTTGTATCTTGAGAGATTTGCGCAATACACCACAAATAAGTCCTTAATGATAGTGAAACTACACACCTTGAGAAATACTATTCGTGATTTTGTCACTAATTTCTACAACAATCTTAAGGACTTATTGTTGACATCAACAATCAAATTTCGGAAAGTCAAAAAATTGTTTCCAAAACTCATACGGTATTTGCGAAATCACTTTCGAATGTATCAAAAGTCAAAGTCTTTTTAGGACAGAACTTCCGGCGCGGGCAAGAACGCGTGTCTACCCTTTTAGATATGTATGAAGTTGTTGTTGCTCTTCCATCTCTGAAACCCGACTCTAGTACCCTTCAAACTCAAAACTAGTTGAAGATTGGATTTACGTGAACAAGGTATGCCAACACACTTTGCTTAATGCACTTTCCAATGACTTTTTTTATGTGTATTGTTCATAAAAGGAAGCAAAAGATATTTGGGACTCGTTGATTCTCAAATACAACGTTGAAGATGTTGTTAGACAAAGATCTGTTATAGGAAACTACTACTGTTAGAAAATGATTAAAGATAAAAACATAAATACTCAAATCAATGAGTACCGTACACTAGTGGAAAATATACTTTTTATAGCATATTTTTATACCTGTTGAAATTTATCAGGCATAAAATATGATATGATGGCAATTTCATAAATAAGTGAAGCTTTTCTACGCCGGTTATGCTGAAAAATAATAGAAATTGGTGTGATGGCAAAATTGTAATAAAATAGAAATATTTCTATACCTATTAAACTTATAATCGGTCTAGATTATTTTTCTACAGGGGTTAGCTAATATAACCGGTTTAGATTACTCTACATTCTACTTCCCCTTTTCCATTTCCGAACTCACTTTTTCTATTCTACAAATGTTCTCGTAAACGTTCTCATTCTCCTACTCCTTCACATTTTTCTTCACTGTTGTTCAGTCGTGCACTGTTGTCGTTCACTCGTTCGATGGTTGACGTTCTTCTCGTGCACTCATTGTCTCATTGCCATTGTTGAAGCTTTCGCCGAGGTGGTTGTGTGAAGCTATTTTTCGTCGTTGGGTGAAGCCCTCACTATGGTTGGTTCTATAGTGCTTCGCTTTCGTGGTGGTGCGTTTGGCTTGTACGTTTGACCTTCATCGCGTGGTCTACTGGGTTTCCAACAACAACAAGGTAAGTCATTATGCTTGTTATTTTTTGAAAAGAACTGCTCAGTTTTGCTCATTGCCATTGTTGTTTCGGTGAAGTTTAATATGAATATTATGTTTGTTGTTTTGTGAAAAGAATTACTCAATTTGGGGGCTAGGGCAAACTTGGCAGTTTTGGTATAGAAAAAGAAATTGTTGCAATGTTTGGTATATCTTTTGAGTTTAACGTAGATTTGATTAGGGAGATGCTAGAGAATTTGGCATGGACGACAGTAATAGGGGAATGTACAAATCATAAATACATCTGACATTGTTATTTCTCAAATTAACCAAAACTCTAACAAACAATTTATCAGATGAAGCAAGATTACTACTTGTATTTAAACTCTCCTCTGTTATCACAATGGAAAACCTGAACTGGTAATATATTATTAAAAGGTTAAAAAAAAGTACCATAACTTAGATTTGTTTCAACTGTATAAAAAATGCATTACAATTAAATTCAATTACCTGATGTTTATGAAGAGTGGACTAGGAAAGTTTTCAACCACCAAAGAGTGGTTTTGTAGAAATATCAATTATGCAGAACATAATAATTTAGGGGTTTATGATAACCTTTAAAAGTTTGAAAGATTCAGTAAGTAATATCAAGTTCATTTCTTCAGCCTGAATTTAGACTACTTGAACATTAATATCTTTTGTCAAGCAGTTAAAAACCACTTTGTAAAAATAAAGTGTTCAATTCTTGAATAGAGACCCTAAAATTACAGCAACTTTGTAATTTTTTGGCACGGACAAGAATTCGGCAATTGGTTAACCAGAAAAGATATTTAACTGGTAAGTTGGTGTTAGATTGGTGATGCAAGTATAGGTAGGAATGATGATTGTCTAGGGTGAATCCTTATCAAGGTAGGAGATAGGAGATAGTAACTAGAGAAAGGAAAAAAATAAGCCACAATCTGCCAAACTTGAACATGACTAAGAAACCAGATTATGATCCATTTCCTTCCACTACTCACTCAAAACATTAAGCTTTTTAACTCTTAACAAAGAAACAAATATTACCACTCATAAATGGAGGAGAAACAACAAATAATTAATATGCTATTGGATAAAAGGAGCAGCAAGAAGGGGAAGAAGGGCAAGAAGGAGAAAATTGTCTATACTTGCAAACTGGACAAAAAAGTTCTCCATGAAGTAAGCCAAGAATCCACACATACATCCTGAAACTCTGCTAATAATTAATCAGGAGAAAAAATTAATATAATATGTGTAACAATCAAAACTTATCATGCACATTATGCAAATATGTAAGTAATAGCTTTAGTAAGCTCATACTAACAGAGTCAAGAACATGGTCTAAAAACCAAAATACAAAGAATAGAAGTAGGTGATGTAATTAACTTCTTTTCTTTAAAGGTGTGCTTTATGATGACAACCAGTTTTAATCTGCTGCACATATACAGATTTAGAATTCATAGAGCCACACATAAGGTCTAGATAATTGGAGTTGAAAATAGTGTGGTGTTTAAAAGTTCAGAACGAAGAAACAAAGACTCCAAAATGAATTGGATATAAAATGAATTGGATATATATTCCCATTAAAATCCTTCTTATATTGTTCTTAAAATATACTGTTCTTAAAATATGCCTTTTCACTCATGGTTATCCTTCTTATATTATTTCCTTTAATTTAATCCCTTGTGATGGATCTGATGTATGGTAGTCAAATGATGTGGATTGCGGGAAATGTTTGTCTGATTTAATTATGTTTCACTAGCCAGTTTTCACTTCAGAGAAATATTAAACTGAAAAAGTTAGATTTCATTTTGTTCCGCAATGTGCAAGAGTGGAAGATTGGTGAAAAGAGTTAACCGATGGAGAGGCAATAAACTAATTGGTGAAAAGTAGCTCACCAAGACAAAGAGGAACATAAATTAGAGATGTGATGATAAGGAATCCCCTAAACAGTAAACAAGTTAGTAAAAAAGAGAAAAATTTGTTGTGTAAGTTACAAAGAATTAGAATCCAAAATCTGTCGACTCACAACAAAGCCTTCTTAAATTCAAAAGTAATATCACCAAACAATTCAATCAGACTGAAGAAGAGTATATGATTCTGTTATGAATCTGATGATTTCACAACAAAGCCTGCAATCACTAACTCTTAGCAGATCTATCTATCTATACATCATACAAAACCTTTACAATGTTACTTTAAATATGACATAAAAATGGTCTTAAAATAGTTTACTATACTCTCAATCAAAACTCTATTACTAAACTCAATCAAGTATAGTAGAATTACTAAACTCTATTATTCTTTTATAATATTTGTTTTCCAAAGGTAGGAATGGGTTTAAACTTCAATCTTTTACTTGCAGCAAATCAGTAAACAGAAGACTGGCAATGCAAATACCACTTCAAATCGCTAGATTCATTAAGAAATGTATAAACAATAGAGATATATTTAATCACCTCAAAATGGAAACATTTTTAAGATAGTTACATGTTTATTTTTAAGGTAGTTACATGTTTTCTAACTATATCACCTTGAAATCGCTATATATATCATGTTCAAAGTATTTATTAAGTATATACATATACATATACACTTTTCTATGCTTTTAATTTGTGTGTGCATTGAGTGTTAATTATTAATTTCCATTATGTCTCCGGAAAGTAATAGGAAGAAAGAATGTAAGAAATTAATTGGCATGACAGAGGGTGAGGCATAATAGCCAAGTTGAAACTTATATGTAGTTGATGATGATTGTGGTGGCTATGTTTTAGTAGTTGTTAGAGATGTTATTTTTTTATATAACCATCTAATTTAAACTGATATATTAATAAAATAAAATTAAATAACAAATATACCTTGATAATAAAAGAATAGTCATAAACATTCCCATTAATTAAAAGAAGATTAAAATTAAACAAAACTGATATAAAATTAAAATTAAATAAAACTGATATAAAACTGATGACAATAATGAAGTTGTTCTTGATATTAGTGAAACTCCATCTTTCTCATCAAATATGCCAACCTTGAATGTCGATAATGAAGTAGACGACGTCCATGCCATACATGATGATCATCACGAAGGGTGGTGGGAGAACATTGCAACTTGACAATGTATAAACTGAAATTTTAAATGTATTATATATTTTGCTTTGTTATTGTATCTATTAATTATTATTAACACTTAATGATTTATGTAGAGAAATGTCTAGTGACGCACCATCTGGTGACCTCCCACCTTCACAAGGTGCGGATGACATTCATACGTCTACCCGAAAAAAAGGTAGGTCTGGGACAAGGTTGAGAGAGTTGGTAGCCACCCGCAACGCTGATCATAGGCTTCCCATTCATTTTGATATGCAAACATGTAAACCATTGGGAGAAAATAGCACGAAATTCATTAGTTATGTGGCCTTGCTCGGTAGAAGCAAGGCATCCATTTTTTGTGATGATTGGGATCATGTTCCAGAGAATGTGAAGAACCAGATATGGCAAAGCATCCTGGTATGAAATCTTAACTTTGATATAATGTGTCATTAACATATCTAACTCATATTTAACATGCCATTCATTCTTATTGCACAGGTCACATATGACGTCCCAAACACTAATCTATTAAGGACAAAATGGATTTCATATGTCGGGGAAAGATGGAAGAATTTCAAGACTATGCTTACAAGTCATTATATTTATGGCTCCAAAACTGATAAAAGCCCTTGTGAAAAGTATCAATTTCTTGATGAGGAAACATGGCAAGCCTTTAAGTTGAAGCGATTAGATCCTGTATTTCAGGTAAATTCATTTTATATCATAGTTTAACTATTTATGTTAACATATTGCTAACATAATTAATTATCTATACACTAGGCTAAGAGGAGAGTTGCACAAGAGATTGCAAAGAAAAATGTCCACCCTCATATATTGTCTCGTGGGGGTTATGAGAAATTGGAGTAGAAGATGATGAAAGAGGCATCTGCCTCTAATCCTATTGGGGCCTCCGATACGAGTACCATAACTCGTCTTCCACGCCATGTTCATTGGAAGATAGCTCGTCAAAGACCATTTGGGGAGTACACATCTGAGGAAACCACGAGCATAGCTAGGCGCATTGTAAGTTCATATAATAACAACATATGATCTCCCATATGTGATTAACTTAACTTTAAATATTTGGTTGTAGGATGAGTTGGTCGAGCAGAGCACACAAGGTACATTCACTCCCTAGGGCCGTGAGGACATATTGGCAGTTGCCATTGGTTGTCCAGAGCATTCTGGACGTGTTCGAGGTGTTGGTAAATTTATTGGCATCCGTCAATTCTTCGGTCCTCCAACAAGTCATCATAGTAAAGCCCATGTCAGTGAGGAGGTCCTCAAGGGTATAAGAGAAGAAATTAGACAGGAGATGAGGGAGGAGATCGGCGAGATGAAGAAAGAGTACGGTGATATGAGAGCACAATTGAAAAAGGAGTACTCTGATATGCGGGCACAATTGTTACCAGATGTGCGAGCAGAATTAGCCTCCTCCTCAAGCCAACCTAGGAATCTTCCTCAACCTTCTCATCCTTGTATAAGCACAAAGGAGAGTTGTGATGTTTCTCCTCAAAACGCTTCTCCCACTATTGATGCAGACTATGAGTTGTTTAGTGATGATGCCCTACAGTGCTTGGTGGCCTTAGGTAATTTATCTTATTATATTTTCTAGATATACTTGTTTGTTGAATTATATTCTTTGATATATTTTACAAATATTATTTGGATAACTTAGGTAAAAGGTATACATTGGGGTCAACCATACACCATGAAACCATTACAGCTGATATGATGAGAGTTGTGGTTGTAGACATACGAAATGCTACAGCTCGAGTCCCTGTGCCCACTGAGGATGTTCAGACAGTGGGACAGGCCCTTGGAAATTTTATCCTTTGGCCCCTTAGATTATCAAGAGCAATTGTAAAGAAGGTAATTGTTTTAATTATGCACTTTGTTGTTTTTATTAGTAATATTAATATTTTGTAAGTTTTTAAATATGTATACCAGGTTAAAGCACAAGGGCAGGAAGATATGAATGAATCACTGCAACAACAATTGCAGTCGCCACAACACATAATTCTAGAACAACTTGGTGTGTTGGCAGTGAAGATCTCCCTTTCTCCTATAGAGTTAGAAATGCCTCCTGAAGTCACAAATAGGACATCTTCACTCTCTTTCTTCATATGTCAAAGGGATATTTTTGAAATTCTCTCTGGCACTGATATGTTATGTATATCAGTACTACAACTTTGGTTGTTGTAAGTAAATTTCTACATTTATGAAGTTTAAATATATTCAATATTTTATTCTAACATTATTCATTTTCAATGTTTAAGGTATTTACATCGGTTGACCATTGAAAAGAAGAATGATCACATTTATGGTTTTATTGACCCTGTTGTCATTCAAGGAGTTGGGAATAAAGGTGAAGAGGTCCAAAACTACCTCTTAGAGGCTTTTGTAAACGGAAAAAAGCAAGTGTACTTAGCACCTTATTTGCAACAGTAAGTATATAATTTTTATTAATAAAATTTTATTTGTTATTTAACATTATTATTGTTTGAATCTACAGGGGTCACTAGCAATTGTTACTAATTCTTCCTCAACAGTTTATTGTAGTTCTCTTATGTTCATTGCACAAAAAACCTCACACTTTGGCAATTAAAAATACACTAATATTGTAAGTTTTTAATAATTTATTTGTAGTGTAGACATAAATTATCTTACTAAGTTCCTTAGGACTCATTTCAATGTACATTTAACTTTATAGAGTGGTTGAGGCATATTCAAGGTTGCAGGGAACACATATCCTCTCTAGAAAGAAGTTGTAGTTCATTGCACCAACTGTAAGTAGTTAATCTTTCAAACTATAAATACAATTATAAATTTTATGATACTTTATAAATTTAACTTGTAGTGCTCACATCAACCGGGAAGCTTTGAGTGCGGATATTATGTCATGATGCACATGCAGAAAATTATATCCGCAAATGTCGTTGACTCATGGAAATTGGTAACATGAACATTTTATAACTAAGATCTTAAGTCATTAATATTATAACTTTACTCAAACTATTCATTGTGTAGATATTTGATGACACGTCTCCAATGGAACAACATGTCATAAAGGATGTTCGGGAGCAATGGGCTGCATTTCTTTTAACCATTTGTAAATGATTGGATGTTTCAATATTACATTTTGTGTTTAGGAACTATTTTATGTGTACTATGTTAGGTAAATATAGTTAGAAACTTTGTTAGGTAGATATTATATTTTGATGTGTTGATGAAAACAATATTGATTATTTTACTTGTTATTGATTATTTAAACTGTATTTTGGGATTGAATCTTATGCAGGTCTGAATATGGATAGTAGTACATACAAATAAAATATTTTAAAAAAAAACGTCACTTTTTATACCTATTATAGCACTAGTAGGTAAAAAAGTAAATTTTCTTTTTTTTATACCTGTAAATATAAGACTTTTATACCTATTATGAATAACACAGGTATAAAAAGTAAAACTTTCTACACCGATTCAAAAATAGGTATAAAAGATGGTGAACTTTCTATACCCCTTATTTCTATACCTACTAAAAAATAGGTATAAAAAGCATTTTTTAAGAGGTATAAAAAACCATTTTTGTACTAGTGGTAAGCTGCTAGAAGATATCAAAGCGGAGAATATTTCACTACCAGATGAATTTGTTTCAGATTTTTTAATCGAAAAATTGTCATAATCTTTAGGACTTATACATCAATATATAGACATAAGTGACTAAAATCTTAGTCTTTTAGTTTTCGATCTCGTTACTATCCAAAATTAAAAAAGGGAGCTTTAAAATCCAAAATGAAACATGTAAGGTAAGGTGTTGCTGTCCAAAATTAAAAAAGGGAGCTTTAAAATCCAAAATGAAACATGTAAGGTAAGGTGTGTGTCCTATTTTGAGTGTATATATGGAGCCAAATTGCCAAACTTTTTTAGTTTTAGTGGTTTAATCACATGGCTTAGTTTAGTTTAGTTTGGATAAACAATTGTATGGTAAATGTGGAAGATATATTCATACATATATATTATGGTTTTGATGCATAAAAAAAATTAGATTCAATATTATGGGACCGGGATGGGTTCAGTGCATGGCATATAATGGGTTGCTATGGTGCATGTCATATAATCGGTTGTTATAATGTTTAGGCTTGGAATTCAGCTCAAGGTATCTTATGATTTGCTATAATGTTAAAATTTTAGATTTTGTTTTTGAAAGATTGGCACACGGTATTGATGGAAAGCTAACGTATGATTTATTGCTTTTGATATATAATATTTTGATTTAACCTAGTTGGTGCACTATATTTTTTTATAGTATTAGTATAATGGCAGTTCTGATTTAAAAGCAATGAGTGTAGGTAATGTTACTCAATTACTCGAAGAAATAAATTTGATTTTTCACCTAATGATATTGATAGTACTCTAAATATGAAAGTAGAGAATATGTCATTATATATTTATATGTGAATGACGTGTTAATGATTGATACATGAAATAAGATAGTCTCTAGAACTCAGGTTTCTAGAATCTTATTTTGAATATAAGTTGCTTCTAGGTGAACTCAATGTGATTTTAAAAGGTAAAATCATAAGGAAAAGAGATATTATATTCCTATCCCAAAACAATACATTGAGAAACTTCTTAAAAAGTTTAGGTTTTGTGACTTTAAACTAGTGAGTACCCCTTATGACGTTAATTTTAAATTAATGAAAAATAAAGGAAAATTTATTTTACAACATCATTATGCCTAGATAATTAGAAGTTTACTACACTTGATGAGTTTTTTTAGACTTGATATTGCTTATGCGGTAGGTAGACTGAGTAGGTACACTCAATGTCCAAATCAAGAACATTGAGATGCACTTACTAGGGTTATGAGATACTTAAGAGGTTCAATGAATTATGTTCTTAGATTTATTGTTGTACTAGATGGATATAGTGATGTTAATTGGATCTCTAATTCAAATGAGATAAAATCTACTAGTGGTTATTTATTCACACTTGGGGATGATGCAATTACATGGACATCAGCTAAACAAACAATTATCGCAAGATCAACAATGGAATATGAGTTTGTCGCTCTTGAGATGACTGGTAATGAGGCTGAGTGGTTGAAAAACTTCTTGGCAAACATTCCACTATGAATGAAACCAACATCAGTAGTGCAATACAATGTGATTGCCAATCGACAAAGTTATAGCTAAAACAAGAATTACAATGGAAAGAATAGACATATACAATTGAGACACAATTTGGTGAAGCAACTATTAAAAGTAGAAATATTTCCATTGATTATGTGAAGTTAGAACGTAATCTAGCAGATCCTTTGAGAAAACCCCTAGGAAGACAAATGATATTAGAAACATCAAGGGAAATGAGACTTAAGACACTTGCAAGCAAACAAATGATGGTAACCCAACCTTTGTGATTGGAGATCCCATGAATAAGGTTCATATGGTTAAAAACAAGTCACACGTTAGTTATGATAGCATTAAATTGATTTTAATCAATTATGTCCATTCCTATCGTGTGTATGTATGAAAGTGTTAAAGACTGCATTATGAGAGGTTAAACTTTGTCTTTAAAATTCTATCTGGTGAAAGAATTTTAGCTTAAATAAAGTTTTAATTATTTTCTTATCTCTTATGGGTGGTGTATGATTTGCAGCATACACTTGATGAAATCACCTATATGAGTGTCGAGTGAGGTCGCTTGCATTATATTTTGGCATGATCTCTAAAGCACTCATGAATACAGGGCACACACATGACCTAATAAGAACAACACAACAATAACAACAAGGATTGTGGGGGTGTATTGTGATTGATAAACCTCTAACACATGTCAAGTGTCTTTGATTCATATAGCTTGTTATACCAACTACACTGTGTGTTAAGTTTCTTGATCTAAGACTGGTTCATATAGTTTTCTGTATCAGCTCTGATGCATTACAACCTATGAAACCCAAAATAAAAGTTTATTATCTTTCTTTTAATCATTGTTTAACCATCAAAATAAAGATTTTCGTTATTGCTTCATATACAATCATTTTTCAAGTTTTCTATTTTCTTTCTTTTGTAATATGTGGGGATTGTTGTAAAATAATAATTTATTGCAAAATAAATATTGGATTTTGTTAGAAATGAAGATCCTTGTTTTTCAACACCAAGAGGGGGCTGAATTGATGATCAATAAAAACAAATGCTTTTTAAATATTTTCGCAAACTTAGAATGATCTTTAACCTTTCTTGTAATCTAAGTAATACGCGTATACAATGAAAGTAAAAGAGATAAGGAAAGAAGAACAAACATAAGGATTGTATCCTGGTTCGGCCTCAATGCCTATATCCAGTTTCCTTCCAATCAACCTAAGATTGAAGGATCTTTCACTATAATGATTTGAGTTTTACACCAAAGGCTTTACAGAGACTCTCTCAAATGTAAACACCTCTCCCACTCAACAATCAAATATAGAAAGAAAACACCTGCACAAAGAACCACACGTCCTTATTGTAGAACCCTTTGAGACCACCTCTCAAAGTCAAGAACCCCTTGTTCTTCTTCCTGTCACGCACGAACAGGGTAGCACAATCCAATATTGCAGAATACAAGTTTATGATCAATGTAAGAACACCTCAGCAGTGTAGATAAAGACCAGTCTGTTTGTCCACAATGTTTCTCTCAAGAATCCTTTAAGTTTCTTCTAATTCTTTAAGTCTTAATATTATTCTCAAATCAAAGATATCAGATATGACAGTTTACAAATAAAAAATTCTTACAGAGTTGCATGTAATGCATCAATTTATAGTTTTCATCATGACAGACGCAAAACAATCGGTTACGTTAGAAATGTAATCGGTTACATTAAAATCAGATGTAACAAAATTTCAACTAACACAGTTCTAATTGAATTCACAATTAATGTAATCGATTTGGAATAAATGCTACTCAAACATATTTAAAAATATGACCGTTATAATTATTTTGACTTAGACTGAAAATAGTTAACAAAAGATCATAGACTTAATTGATTACATAACCAATGTAATCGATTAAGCTCTTCACTTAAATAGATTTTGAAAACTTTTTCTCTTCAAAAATTCATCACATCGCATTTCAACAAGATATCTGCAAAGACACAAGTTTTAATCGATTTAACACTTAATGTAATCGATTCAAAACTTGTTGTTTTGCCACAATTTAAAACATAAGTTGTCTGATAAACTTAATTGATTACAACATCACTATATTCGAATAACTCATACATAGTTGCTTTGTGCTATTGGGATTTTAAAACACAAAATCATTTAGTATGCATACAGAGATATAAACACATTATGATCACAGTAGTATGCAGACTAAACAATATATGAACATATGTATTAATCAATAAACATTTTCATAGCCACATACATATGTATCAATCACAAATACACATTTTTGTTGTGTCATGACAACATTTATTATTTGTTATAATCAATGTGTTGTCATCATCCAAAGCAAACACATCACGGATTTGATTTAGCACTCATATTGCTCCCCTTATCAACAAATTTGAACGTAGAAAACGTTCAAAAGTGCAAATAGTCAGCTTTTTAGTATTTATTATTGTTGACAAAATGGTCTTTGGTGCAACATTCAGTTTTTATTTATTTATTTATTATCATTATTGTTGGCAATGGTTTTTGATCAAGTTTTTCACCTAGGGGGTTGTCTCATGCTCTATAAATAGAGCATTTCCTGTATTTCAAAACACACAACATTATCTCTCATTCTCCTTCATTTTAGTTTCATCCTTTCTCCTTTTCTTTTCCAAAATTATCTTAGATTTATTTTCTACTATTTTTACAGTTCCTTTATAGTTATGAAATTCTTAAAAATTTTTGCGAAGTTCATATTATATCTTGGGAGACTAGCACAATACACCGCAAATAAAGTCTTTAAGGACAGTGAAACTATACGCCTCAAGAGATATTATTCTAATTTTTTCAAAAGTTTCTACTAAACAAACTGTATGAAGAAAGCTTTTTCATTTTTGACTAAAGATCTTTAATCAACCAAACAAGTCAGATAGTCATTAGACCAAACCAAATAGCCCAATAGTCATCTACGCCACACTACCCTGACCGTAATCCAAACCATAACAGAACAACTTGACCATTATAATAATAATCTAAATTAGACCATACCAGACCAGTCCAACAGTCATCCACACCAGACCAAAACCACTCATAAGTCATGACATTAGAAGAACGATAGTCCTCTACATCACACCACAACAATCTGACATTGATCCACAACAAACCAGAATAACCTGCCAATCATTCGTACCACACAAATTAGTTCGACAATCATTTAAAATCGTCTAACAAAATTACATATATTTGATTTCATAACGAAAAAAGAAATTAAACTGCAAAATCAACAAAAAAGGCTTGTACAACCCAATTAAAATTGTTCTTAAAAAAACAAAACAAATTTGTCGTAAAAATGAATCCCGTTAGGTTAAAATACTGGTTTGAAACATATGAAAGTATCAAGATGTAAAGTCAGAAAGAATTGAGAGATGGGAAAACTTGTGAAGTCAGACGAGAAAGAAAACTTGTGAAGGCACGAGAGAGAAAACAAAAAGGATGGGATGAAGTTTAGTTTTTCCTTTTTCTTCTTACTATAATATTCCAATTATTATTTACATTATAGTTTTCCTTAACTAAAAGTATTACATATATATTTTTGTGACTTTGAATAAATTTAAATCAATTAAAGAGCAAGTAATAAAGAACATATATACTAATATTTATATTATTTATTTATTTATTGAGGGAAGACTAATTAATTCCAATAATAATATAAAATAATTACTCCTTATTGTTATAATTGAAGTTTTTAAACCTAATTATTAACATTAAGTAGCTGTAACTATATTTCGAGACAATATTAAGTAGCTGTAATTATATTTGAAGAAAATAAAGGAAGAAGATGCTGCATTTTTTTTAAATTTATTTATAAAGTAAATTATATATATATATATGCGCGTTTGTATGTATTCATATTCCTTAATGGTTTTAACATATTTCTTTTAAAATATTTTTTTTAATATTTGACTATAAATTTGAGTATATATACATAATTATATTAAAATAATACTTTTATTATAAATTTTAATTATATAAAAGTAAGGGTTATTGTAAACTTAGGAATAAGAGGTGGGAAAGCAATCATGCACCTATAATGTGGGTTAAGAAAAAAAAAGAAAGATTTTTGGCACATGAAAGATATACGTGGCTGTTTCCTGTCCGTGCATTATTAGGTCCAACCTACCTACTCCCTGCTTTTGTTCTTTTTCAAATTTCAAATAACTTCTGGAACATTCCTAAATGTCAATTAAACGTATTCCGTTAATTAATTAATATTAGACACTGATCATTTCAAAAAATATCATTACTTGATCAGCTATAAAATACAAATATTAATACGCAACGAGACACGCGTCACTCTATCATGCACCTCGAAAGCGACGCAGTGGTCCATTCCGTTTTCCAGAAACTTCTACACCATACCAGGGTCTTAGACTATGCAATCCGCAGGTGCGGTCCTGATCAAGCCACGTGTTCCAATCTCCACGTCATCATCCGACGTGGCGCGCTCTATTAGCTTGTAATTGATACGCTGTCTTCCAAGTTTAAACTCCTCTATTTTCTCTCAACTTCTGGTTTTGGCTTCAAAAACCCAGAGTTGCTGTCGTTTCGTTTTGTTCTTCTTATTTAGAAGAGGTCAGGGGAATTTCTTCTGCGTTTTGGACCTTCGTCTTGTCGTTTCCAGGATCAGACTTTTCTCGCCATGGGCGAAAACGAAGCTGCGGAGGAAGCGAAGGTGATGGTTGAGGAGGAAGAGTGCGCTGAGAAAATGGTGTACATGTGGGGATACCTTCCTGGATCCTCGCTGGAAAAATCTCCGATACTGTCTCCGGTGCCGGTTCCTCTCTCCGATCCTTCACTTGCAGGAGATTCGTGGAAGGACGTTTGCGGTGGTGGTTGCGGATTCGCCATAGCCATTTCAGGTAGATTACTCAGTCCGTTGACTTTATTTTGACCAAATTCATATTGAAACGTTAAACAACGTTGAAGACTTTATAGATCTGAAATCGTTAGTAGGAGATCCTCGAACTGTTTTTTCTTTCTTAATCCCGACTCATCGGTTAAAATCTGGAAAGCCTTTTTTGTTTTTCGTTTTTGTGAAATATGCGGATTTTTTTTTGTGATTTTGCAGAGAAAGGGAAGCTCATAACGTGGGGTTCTTCGGATGATGAAAGCCAGAGCTACTTGACTTCTGGGAAGCATGGGGTAATGCAGTTAGTGTTCTAATATGGGGCTTGGTTTTGGTTGAATTTGTAGTTGGAATTGATTTTGCAACATGTTCTGGATGCATGTGCTTTCTGAAGGAGATTCCAGGGCCTTTTCAGCTTCCCACCGAGGCTTCAGTGGTGAAGGCTGCTGCTGGTTGGGCTCACTCTGCTACAGTCACTGGTAATGTTTTTTGTCCGATCTTGATTTAGTGGTTGTTTTGGAGATGATTCAGTGCTTTCTAGATTTTAATTTCCTATGACTTAATATGGTTGGTCGCGTTACAAATTTTATAAATAAATTAGAAAATAATGCTTTTGTCGACTGCGGTACTTCTGCGAGCGAGTCACTATGATCTTTAGTTAGATTGTGTAAGCTGATTGCACCATAAACTCAAGCACATTTTAATGCTTATTATTGGATTCTGGTGCACAAAAGAAAAATGTGTCAACTCTTTTGACTGCAGTAAATCTTTGTGTGTATTGTATTGATTAATTGATAATTTATTACATAGATATTGACATTGTTCATCTGGCAGATTGACTATATAGTTTTATTTATTTATTTTCTTAAATAAATAGACTTTCAATTAATAGGAAAAGTAACAGCATACGCTTGAATAATGTTGAGAAATCGAATGTGTATATATATATATATATATATATATATATATATATATATATATATACACACACAAACACACACACACTTAAGACCTAGTAATTTTTTTCGTTGAGAGAAGTGGAAAATATTTTTGTTTTTCTAACTTTTTTCTCTCTACTCTTTTATTTCAATGTCTGGTTTCTCGTTATTCACTTCCATACATGAAGAATAGATTACTAATAATTAAGGTGGCCAGTACATTAGGTAGCCAGAAGCCTCTTTACTGAACCTGATGTAATTTTTTTATTCAAAATTCGTTGTTGAATATTCTGAGAAACTGCATTATAAATTAAACCTTTGAAGTTGATCGTTTACAAATTATAATGCTATCTTGTGTAAGTGCTTGAATTGATTGACATTACTTTTAAAGGAATTGAGGTGTCTTAACAATTAACAATCACAAGATACAAAAGAAATGTAGATAAGAGAGGATTTTAAGAATATAATAAAATAAAAGTGAGTGAATGTTTGAAGTTTAAAACTATCTTAATGGATTTATAATAACTATTTGAACGATCATTGTGAGAGAAAATTTGTAGGCAGAGATAAAGTTAAGATATATGGCTTCTTTTTAGTTGCATTAACTATTGATTAATAGAAGTAATTTCATAAATACATTATCATTGCAAACATTTTTTTTAACATTTAGAAGGAATTTAAGTAGTATTTTTAGCAGAAATCTGCGGCCTTTATCACAATGTTTAGTTTACTTACCCAATAATCATATTAAAATATGCATCAACCTTGAAAAGATTTTTTTCCCCCTTAGATGAGATCTGAATCGAAACTGAAATTTAAATGAGATTACACAAAGTTTAACATACAAGGAATGCTATGTCTCGAATGATGTACATGGAATATGGTTGAAAATTTAAATGCATCATTAGATTCTTTTCTGCTTTTTTTCTTACAGTGTGACCGTATAAATTTTTAATTAAAGAAAGTCCACTTTAAGTTAGCTGTCAAGTGTGATAATTGTGTTGTAGGCAACAATGAAAATGGGCATGCTTGGTCAACCATGTAACAATAGACTAAAATTTTATTTAAGCCTTATTTTGCTTGTGTTGGGTCTTTCTGAACATCACAAATTGTATGAAGGATAATAGAGGGATTATATGGGAAAGGAAGAAAACCTACAAGGAGTAGATTGCATTCTCTTAAAAGTATGATACTAAACGGGAGTAACATATATCAACTTAATTATTATGACTTGGTCAACTTCGAATATATGTTTAACTTGATTATTATAGTATGCTAAAGGACAACTAGTCACTTCATACGTTACCCTGCGCAGCCATGGCTAATAGATAACACTACTGCTTTGCTAAAGAGTATAGTACTTTCTGTACAGACATAGGTGAAGTGTACGCCTGGGGCTGGAAAGAATGTGTGCCTTCTGGGAAAGTCATTACTGATTTCATCACTATGGGAAGCCTTCAAAAAGATGCCACTGGGAAACAAAGTTCATTAATAGCCGAGCAAGGTGCTAACAATCAGTTTTGCAAACTATAAAAATAATTTAACAAAAAGAATGTTTTTTTTTTTTTTTTTTTTTTTATATTTCATTTCAGGGAGCTAATGGAATTTCAGACATTAAACAGGAAGCCCTCAAAGCTCCAATACAAGCAGTGGATCAGATTCTCATCATGACAAGAAATCAGGAGATGAAGTTGTAAAGCGAAGGAAGATCTCCTTCACTCGACAGGACTCTGACAGTCAAGCATCTGGAGATGAGTTCTTTACTGTCTCTCCTTCTCTTGTGACCCTTGGTAATGAAGTGAAAATTACTTCTGTAGCAGTTGGTGGGCGGCATACCTTGGCACTGTCAGGTAATTCACTTTGTGTGTTTGCATGGTGTGCTATAATGGCAGATTCTAGGGATAGTTGGCTCTGGTGGTCACATTATGTAGTTTTGTAGGTTCCATGAAGTATGAAGATATGGAAGGTTTTTGATGTAAAGCAAGACACCTGATGCATGATATTTTAACCGAAGTTTTCAGATGTGGGACAGGTCTGGGGTTGGGGCTATGGAGGTGAAGGACAGCTAGGATTGGGTTCTCGAGTAAAGATGGTGTCATCCCCTCATCTTGTACCTTGTATTGAATCTGCATCTGGGAAGGATAAATCATCGGCTTTTCATCAAGGAAGTGGTACTGGAGCTCAAGGGTCAAATATTCTTGGAAGCTTTGTGATGGAGATTGCTTGTGGAGGCCGGCATAGTGTTGTGATAACGAGTAAGCACTTCTTTGAACTTGTAGCCCTGCAAATGTGTCATTGAATGTTTACAAAATTTTAAGAGATTATACTACAAAGGATAAATTCAATTTAAAAATTTTAATCAATAACAAAATGTGTATATATACGTGTTTAAATGAGATGAATGTTTCAGTTAGTGATTCAGAAGAAGTCACAATTTCTAGTAATTTTCTTTTGTAGATACTGGAGCCCTTCTTACTTTTGGCTGGGGTCTGTATGGCCAGGTGAGCCTGCTGTTGGAATATTTTAATATTTTTCATGTTTATCTTATGCCTGGATGAGAAGAATTTTATTTTTGCTGCTAAGCATAACATTGAGGTTGCAATGTTGGAAACACGTTTTTATATGCTGTATTCCTGAGACCCTAGGACACCCAACAAATATTGAGTGTTAACGTTGGGTTCTTATTTGGAAGTAATGTGTTATGAGCAAGCTAATTAGAAATGGTAAAGTAAAGAAATTTTGCTGTATAGAATGAAAAGAACAATCAACTGGAGAACTGATGCTCAATTTTGCAAATGATACAAACTAGAACCAAACTCTACATCCTCATATTTAGTTAACTCATTAACCCCCTTGGTAATCAATATTCTAGCTGTGTTGACTAAATCACCTTTTTTTCCCATGGTCCTAGCTAGTTGTTGCATTAGCATTCGTATATAGTGATAAATGACAAAAGAATTCATATAGTGATGGAAATGAGGTTTCGAATTGTTTGTAAGGTTTAACTTGTAATATGGGATGACTAAGGATCCAATAGGATGTACACATAGCAGAATTGGTTGAAAGAATTTAAATTATATTTTATATTTCGTGAACGAATGAACATCATTTTAAAGTCTAACATTTGCTTAAAAAAGTAATGAATGACAAAGTGTAAAATTACATATTTTGAATGTTTATTATTTCTAAATATGGAGTGTTATCATAAAAGAATACCATTTGACATAATTATTGGTTTAGTTATTTTTTCTTTACTCCCGCACCACCCCACTCCTCTCTCACAATATAATTCATAATGAGTTTGTTTTATAAGTTATTCAATCTTTTTCCATATGCGTGTGTATATAGTTTGTATATTCATTTACTCCCAATATTGTTAATCTCACTCCGTCAAAGCAATTTTTTGGGCATTTAATTTTTTTTATTCAATTATTGAATAACCTTCTCATTAATAATTGACTATTTTTTGAGTATACTTCATTTTGTTGTGTAACTTAATAAATGTGAGCTATAACATGATTTATGTATGAATGTTTAGTATAAATAGATATTATAGATATTGATGTGTTAATTGTCTAGAAAATATCGTAATTCTGTAGTTATTCTATACCAGTTATTCTATTCTTGTTCGAGTTTTTTTGTGGATGTGAGATGAAATTTTAATTATTAAACAAACTAATTGTAAGGGGGAGATAGTACTCTGTTACTCCTTTGGTCAAAGGATATCTGATAAATACTTGGTCTCTTGACAAAATCTAGAATATTAGAGAGAATTAAGAGTAGGTATTTGATATATTCAGTAAATAGAAATAAATGACAAGATTTTGTTATCTTGCATGAATATAGGTAAGGTAGTCTTCCCGGTATGGATATGGATAGAGAATTGTGCAATTTTTAATACGAAAAGTTCGAGTATTCTTTTCCAAGAGATTTGTGTATGTTAAGCTAATTGCGCATTTTGACTAATTCAAATTAATAATATAAACACTTTTTTATTCAAATTTTTGCATTGCGTTATAATTTTTGCATTGTTAGTTCATTTGTGGGTGTGGTAACCATGCTTCTGGTCAATAAAAAATAGCCAAAGGGAGGAATCCATATTAATTTTTTAGTACTTTTATAAAGCATAAGTGGCCTATCTGATTTTTTTAAAATTTTTTTTATTATATTTATAAAGCATGCAAGGGTCTTATCCTAAATCTCTTAAGTTTGTTGCACGTAAATTTTCTGTAGTGTGGACAAGGGAATAATGCTGATCAGCTGAGACCAACTCTAGTTCCTTCATTTTTGGGAACCAGAGTAAAAACAATTGCTGCTGGGCTTTGGCATACATTGTGTGTTACTATAAATGGTCAACTTTATGCATTTGGTGGGAATCAGTTTGGACAGTTGGGTACCGGTAGTGACCAGCCTGAGGTATGTTTTCCTTAATTCGGAGATCACTTGGTCTCCATTAGAATACTATTCGGCAAACAGAAGTGCTTTTTGATAAGGTTGTTAGACTGGACGCATGTTTACATTAACTTACGATTATGTAGAGAATCTGACATTAGTAACTAAAGATAGTTGCGTTGATGCCATTATTTTAAAAATTGCTTTGTAGATTACTTCTGCTAACTAAAGGTACCTGACTGATGCACAGGCTAATTCCTATTCAATCTAGCAATCCTTTCATTTATAAACAAGAAGGTTTCCGAAGTATAAAGTATCATAATACTTAAATACTTGTTTTGTACATGTAGATGCAAATAATTTTTCTTTCAAAATCCTTAACCCAGGCATAATAGGCCAATCTACATTTTATTATATGTCATCAGGAACACACTATAAGACAAGTTGGATAATATATGTTTGCAAAACAAGTCCGACAAACCCAAGTTAAAACCTGCGAAGTCTGATAAGAATATAAAGCAGCACGAGTCACTCAGGAAAAATAATTAAATATGAATCCAGTATCTTTGAAAATACTATCAACTTAATAAATAGAGAATAAGTTTCATAGCGGAATTAATTTGTCAAAGTACTTCCTTTTCCAACACCATTCATAAATAGTGCTCGTTATTCGTAAAATAGTCTGCAAGTTGTACCTAATTGAATTGATCTACATAAAAAAGTTGGGGTGTCAACAAGTCACATTCTACCATCATCTAGTATTTTCAGTGCTACATCAAACCCTTTAAAGGTCCAGTCACCCTTTAGCCACATAAAGACTCTTTAGCCACATAAAGACTGACTAACTATGACCCGATACCTTAACCAAATCTGCTATGTTTACATGGGCCATTATATTACCTAATCAACCACAAGCAGTGCCTATATATCTCTTTACTGACTGCAGATGCGGATGGTGTTCTGATCAAGAACAAGTAATGTGAATATAAAAATCAGCTTTAGCTTAAAGTTTTACAGCACTATTTATGATAGCTGCAATAATATATTAAACTTCTCAGATGGTATCATGACATTGGAACAATAAACTCAATATGATAATGTTGCCATGGATATTGGTAGAAGAGACAACATTAGAATAGGAATGAATGTGATACGTAAAAATATTTTGAATAGCACTTGCAAAAAGAATGACAGAATCTCAGTTTAGGTAGTCTAGGTAGTCTGATCATGTTGAAGTAGACATATAGGAGCTACAAGGGGAGTGGCTCGGATGGAGGGTAATCTTATGATTTGGGGATAGTGGGGATTGTAAATGAGACATCATTCCCAGTTTCACATTGTAATGGTTTGTTGAAATTCCCACATCGACTAGAGATAAGGTTAATTTATAGTTTATAAGTGAGTGCAAATCTCACCATACAAGCCCTATAAGCCGGATTTGTGGGATTGAGTTAAGTTTAAAGTTCACTTCTAACATGGTATCATAGCCAAGTTAGAATATGCAAAGACAGAGGTAACCTAGACACAATATAATCATAATAAATAGGGTAAATATTCTAACATGGTCCTCGTAGCCTACTCCACCTAGTAAAAAAGGGATTGCTTATTGTTGTTGCCTTAGTAGGGTTTCAAAACCATCATTACTTAATTTTACTACTTACATAAATATCAAAGCTATTTTCCTTGACGGCATAATTCTTCATTTTAAAATGTTTGTCTCCTAATGATTTAGGATAGACAGATATTAAACTTGCTAGATATCTGATGTATCCATAGAAGTATTCACAAAGAATACAGGATATGACAATGTAGACGATAGCCTTGAAAAATAATAGCTGCAGTACCAAAATCCAAACCGTCCAGTACGTAATGTGGATATAAGAGAGTCTTGCTTGCTGTTGCTCATGGCATGCATCTCATGAATGGAAGACTAGTTCATGGTGTGCTTGTGTATTTGACCAGCAACCAGAGTGCTTGTGTGTCTAGGTGCCCCACAAGTTGTGCTCTTTGCTGGAGAATTTGACACGATGATCATTCTAGCCGTTCTTATTTTGGTGGACCTTCATGCCATGCAGTTAGATGTAACAAGAAGTCCTGGAGAGTTCGTGCAGCGACATAGGGAACACCCAATCAGCTGTGTCAAGGATCCGAAGGAAATACTTGTATTCAGGCTTCATAGACTAGCATGTTAATTTACTAATGTGAAATAAAATAATTTCAAATTGACGGCGGAAATTGTGATTCATCCATCACACTTGCATATCTGTTTCTGGACCAATTAAAGTTTGAAATTGTTTCCCCATCACACTTGCATATGTGTTTCTGGACCAATTAAAGTTTGAAATTGTTTCCCCATATAATGTAAGAAAATGTCACTGCAAGCTCTAGAGAACTGTCTAATAGGGTTTAGATCCCTGCAGATTTTTAACCATAAACAAATATGTTCTCAAGATAGATTCTTGGCAGACCATTAGAAAGAAATCTCAAGGAACAACATTTTCTGTAGACATCACAACTGAGGTCACTAAATTTATGTGTTTTTCCTTGAGACAATATTCTCCTTTAATTATCCTCAATTATTAACTTGTTGCCATTTCCTTAAAATATAATGTTACCCAAGGGCATATGACTTAAAAAATTCTATTAGAATAACTATTCCAAGACTAAAAAATTTCAAGTCAATGCATTATAATTTATTTAGGTATGATGTAACAATGGAAAAAGAGATAGTACAAGTCTCCAACTATTCGGGTTTTCATGAAACCATGGCCTTCCTGTTACAACTTAAGCTCTCAAACGTTTATGTATCTACTTGAAGCACCAAATGCACCGACTCCACCTTTCTGACGAAACAAGCTCGATATTTTTCTTTAGGTTTGATACCAAAGTAAACAGATCGGGAGATCTAATCCAAGTGGGATTGGGAATTTGGTTGAAAATTGGAGCAACGTAAGTGATTGTTATGGCTCCAAATTAGCAATATGCTTAAGGAAGAAGGTTGGCACATTCTCATCTCTAATGTGTTTTATAAGGCAAAAAATAATAAATATATATATATATATATATATATATATATATATATATATATATATATATATATATATATATTATTACCTCGCTGCATGATGATGATGCAGTTCTATCATTAAAAAAGATATCTTATGAATCCCCACTATCTGACAGTCGCTGGCTGTATATGTAGTTATGTTGTGTCAAGTCTAACTGATATTTTGGTTTTCCATAATATTCATAATCTTTGAGATTGTTAATGATAGATAACGGTATCTCCATAATAGCTGAGAATTAACCTGCGTTTTTGTTTTTCCTTGTTTAGACTTCACCTAGACAGTTGGATGCTTCCCGTTTTCAGAATAGGAATTCTAGTATTGTTTCTTGTGGGGCTCGTCACAGTGCTGTGCTGACAGGTATGTCACCATTACCATATGCTTAGAACCAATACTGGAGAATTATTCATTTTTTAGAATTGGCAAAAAAGAAAAAGTAATAATAATTGAAAGAAATCGTGTCAATAATCATTTCATGGTCAAATGAAATGATCCTCCGTGAGATCTCCACCAGGGCAATTTTTCAAATCTTCAAGTTTGTTTGAGAAAGACCATTTTATTTATTCACGAGAAATATAGCTGTGTAAACTCTCTTAAAATTAAAGTTTTCTCGTCACTGATTAAGTCATGTCATGTTTCATACATACTCTTATTGTTTCCTGTTTATCATATTGAAGCTGATGGTCACTTATTCACTTGGGGATGGAACAAATATGGTCAGGTATTCCCAATATCTTTGGTAACTCTTAATATTAAGTAGTAATATTGGTGCTTGTGTTGATTTCTTACTATTACCTACCTGGACAGCTTGGTTTGGGAGATTCTGCTGACAGAAACATTCCTGGTCAAGTTTCTATTGCTGGTTGCCGACCAAGAAATGTTGCCTGTGGCTGGTGGCATACACTGCTGCTGGTCGATAAAACCGATTAACTTCATTTGTCCATTAGCAACATGGTGGTCGTACAGTTTTGGTAGGTTACTGAACCAGTCCTTGTTTCATTAGTGGAAAGTAGATTTGTTCAAAAATCACCCAAGCCAGTTGGGTTGCTGTGTTCATCCTTCTTTTCATTCCCCCTATCAATGTGAATCTAAAACTTTTTATTGTTGGATCCTTAATGCTAACATTATTGGTGTACTCGTTTCAGCTAATTCTTTTTTCACTTAAGTTGGTTCGAAATATTTATGAGGCATCAGTTTAATATTTTGTTTGTGTATATATTGTTTAGTGGTGGAATTCTTCAGCCATTCTCATTTTAATATATTTTTACTTCAACTTTTGTTTAATGATTAAAATATTAACTTTGTACATTAAAATGGGCTTTGATTCAAGCATATTTGTCTTGGCGAGAAGGTCCTTTATATATTTCGTTCCTGTCGTAACAGGAGTGCCATTGGATTGTTGGCATACTTCATAACATCATCCCAAACCCATGGCTGACAAGAATATACGAATTAAGAAAGATTACATTTAATGTTTTAAAAATCGAATTGTATTAAGGTAGTTTTCAGTCCCTCCATCCAAACTTTGAGGAACTTGTTTGAGAAGATAGATAACATCATCAAAGTTCGACAAACTAGAGAAGTTGACTTTGTTAACCGCTTTAAGGGAACATTTCTTAACACTTAATTGAAAGGCCATTCTGAAGTATTAACATAGATAATAATAGAATATTATTAGATTGCACGTAAAAACATTTCTAGGAGTATAATTATAGGAAATAGTAGTATTAATACCAGGATTACTAGAACTAGAAAGTTTTGAGGCATAAACTAAAGACTTGAAACTGATATTAGGTCCGACACATCCATAAAGAAGAATTTTACTGGATTCCTGATATTTGACAATGGTTAAGAAAAACCTCAATACATTAGTATCTAGCACAAACGTGTTCACACTACTTTTTTTATTTTTTTTGGAATCGAAGGAACATGTAAAAGATTGTTAATATTTAAGTATATATTTAGATTAAAAGATGAGAACAAACAAAAACAATTTATCGGAAGGTCTTGTCTGTTGGCAACAAAATTTTGATTGAGTCCGTCAAGAGTAGTTGTATATGTTATATTTTAAGTGGAATTTGTGACGTGAAAGGAGAGACCTGAATGTAGAAAACAGGTTTGAGATGGAGAAGACGAAGTGTTTGAAACTATAGCCTATGGTTGAGTGGGAACTTCATTCTTTCTTCTTTTAAGAATTAAATCTTCAACTTCTTCAATTTTAACAATATCAATTTTAGTCGTTGATTTTGCTCTCTAACAAATGCAATACAATGATCTATTTTTGGCAAGATCTTCAAGTATTAAATTAAAACGTTCTCTTAAAAAAATAGGATCTCCAATCACACCCAAGAGAGTCAACAAGAAATTCAATATGGCAACGAAATTCAGTCGTGATTATATCAAAAATGAGTTTTGTAACTCAAAACGCAGTTGTCGTATATTCATAAGAATAAATATATCCAAACACTTGTGACAAGTTATCCCGAAAGAGAAAAGATTGAACTTACACAATAAACATTTTATATTCTTATTCTTAATAATATTACTTTGGATTGATATGATTGGTATCACGATCTTCTCACGAAGAAAATCTCCAAGAAACATGGGTTTGTTTTTTTTTCTTTTTATCAGCGTATAAAATAAGAACCCTGCATACTGGATGGGAAGCTTCATTATAAAATTCAATAAATATATATATAGAGAGAATGGATGAAATACTCAGTTCTAAGTACTATAACTATCAACTACAGTTTTTCAGATGCTATTAACTGAAAAGACTAAATATTACAAAATAAAACAAAGAAAAACATATTTCTATAAAAGGGTTGGTTGTTCTAGTTGGACTAGTTCTAACATTGATGAATTTTAGAATGATTTTTTTTGTACTCGATGAAAATGTTTGAAAATATATAAAAAGTTGTATTTTGGCATCTATATTTTTTAATATTTGTTTAACTAATATAAAATTAGAAAAATTAAGATTGTCTTCACTTTAAAATATTGATTTGGAGAGAGTGAGTTGATGGATTTGAGGATGAATTGATTGTTGTTTTTTTTAGTGGATTTGAAGGTTAGTAAGATTGGATTTGAAATTAATGTTTGTGAAAATTAGTATAGAATTTGATCGATGTGCCAGATAATTCTTTTTTTTAATTGGTAGAAATTGAAAATTATCAAAATATCCTTAGTAATAAAAGTAATATAAAATTGTAATCTTTAATATTACATATAATTGTAAAAATTATTATAAGAGAGAAAAAAATAAAAATTAATTTTTAACATGAAAAAATTGTATTATTTTATTATTGTTATTATTATTATTATTATTATTATTATTAATACTTTATGTTTTGTCAAAATATGTTTTTAATTTCAATTGTTATATTTTTTTCAAATTGAAAAATACATCTTAAAACATTTTATTTTATTATTATTATTATAATTATTATTATTAGTAAAAAATAAAAGTAAAAGAAAGTAAAAGTAATAAAATCAAAAAAAGTCTAAAGGGGTAAGTCACCTCTCATTTCTCTCGTGGAACCGATAATTGGTTCTTATCTCATTCCCTTTTCTTTTTTCTTTTTACCTATTTCTTCCTTTTTTTTATTTTATTTTGACTTACATAGTTTCAGGAAGCATTGCAGACAATGTGAGGAATAAGAACATCTGTTTCTTTTAGGTGAGGTACAGAATGACAGGAGAGAAAAGAAAGAAACATGGATAATAAAGTAAAATCAAACAAAATCATCTTAGATTGTCGCTCCTCGGCGAAATTGAAAATGGAAGAGATCACACAAATCAAAACTCACATTTCCTCTCAAATCTACAAATCTGAACACGAATAAAGTTAAAAAGTAAACACAACCTTAAAGTTAAAAGGCATTGAACATAAAAAGTGTTGACTAACGTTCAATTAAGATCTACATATTAAAGGTAAAGAAATTAAGCAAAAAAAAATGTATTTAATTTTGTTATAAAGTTTGCTGATGAGAGAAGCTCTCTTGAGTATGGTAAAAGTATTTCTTGAGTATGGTAAAAGTATTTTTTATGATCAACTATGTAAAATGTTCTTTCTTAAACGTTAAATTGTCATAATAGAATTAAACTCATATAGGATAGATTTTATACATAATTCATGTATGGAAGAGTCTTAGTTGCATAAAAGAGCAAATGTGCATAAATCTAGTTGTATTATAATTGTTAAGACAAAAGCGTTTATGCGTCTAAGTACCCTCGTGTTTTGAAGTTTAACCAAATAACATGAAATAGAATAATAATCTGAAGACAACATATAATGAAAATATAAGACTTAGAACCAAAAACCTCAACATAAAAAAACTTAGGATTTTAGAAAATGGAAAAATAATTTAAGTCAAAATACTCAGACGCAATGTTAAACGACTATTTAGTCAAAAGTGTCTAAAAGAGTTGAAGCTAAATGCGTAAAGCTTTTTATACCTAAAAGGTATTCAATTTAGCTCTTAGAAAAATAAAACAATGTTAAGCAGATATCATTGACAAAACAATCTAAAAGACTAAACTTAAAACACTAAAGAAACACAAACAAAACTAAATGATGTCTTTCCAAACAGGAAAAAATCACAAGAAGCATTTACATTATCTAAACGATATCATAAGCAAAAACATTACTTCGTCCAAATGATGAAGTCTTCACTCAACGCTTGGTATCTTTAAAAGAAAAGTTTAATAGTCAAACGCTACCTCAACGATAGGAAATCAAAAAACACTTTGTTGTTCTGAGCAAACATTAAATGTCATTAAATGCTCAGCGTTCAAAAACAACAAAAGTAAAAAGAAAGGATATATCTTATGCATGCACAATCTACTATATTCTTTGTTGATGATCTATTCTACACGCATCCACAAGCTTCAAATCAAAATATTAGAAATGGACATCAGAGACAAAAGAGATATTCATAGAATGTTCTTCACTTGAAGCCATGTCTAAAAGAACATACAACCTACTTCAAGCAAAGTACTGAAAAAGTATGTTTGCTCTAACAAGTTGACTTTATCCAACGGTTGCTGTACACGAAGAAAGAGAAAGCACAAGAATCAAAGTCAAGAGCTTAGTCTAAAGATCATTTATCCAATAAGTTTTTAAATAGAAGAGCTTTCAAATGAAAAATCAAGAGGATAACATACAACAAAATATTCATCCTAAGAAGTGCTCAAAAGAGAAGCAAAAGAAAGAACTCAAGAAAAAGAAAACATCTGAGTAGAAAGAGAGAAGAAGAAAAGAAATACTCTTGAACTTCATTGTCAAATTTCTTATTGATTGTAAGAAGGAGAGAAAAAAGAGAAACACCTGTGAGTGGTTAGATTGCTTTGCATTGTAATCACATCCTCTCATGCCAGAAGCAATCTTTGATTACAATTTTAAAGAGAATTAAAACACTTGTTGAACTCAATTGAGTTAAGGAAATCTAGGCAAGGTTGCGTAGTACCAGGAGTGGTGCGGATACTTATCCACTTTAGGGTAACAAGTGGTTATTTGCTGACTGTAGACCAGGAGTGGTTCGAAGACTCTCTAGTTTAGGGTAACAAGTGGTTATTCGCTGACTAAGGAGACCAAGAGTAGTGCAAATACTCAGTTATAATCTTGTTGAAGATTATAATGGAACCCTCTACAAAGCAAACTAAACGTAACTCAGTTGGAGTGAACAAATATAAAAATATCTATGCATTTATCTCTTCTCTTGCCTAAACGCTTCTCTTACAAAATATGCAGTTGTGTTTTATTTGTAAATACAAGAACCTTCCAAGTTAAACGATTACTCTTCAACAAAGGAAGTTCTTACAAACACTACAATGTACATTCTGAATAGCATGACAAAAGTAAGCCCCCTCCCCCCCCCCCCCTCCCTTCCCCTTCTCTAGTGTTTTTCAAGTACTTCATTAATTGATTAAACAATGCCCATAATCAGTTAAAGCATGACAAAAGCATAATGGAGCTGCATTGTCTGTTTTAATCAATTAAGGAAATAACTTAATCGATTAAAATAGAGAGTTATGCCTAATCAATTAAGGAAATAACCTAATTGATTAAGTGCATCAAGATTTTATATCTTGTATATAAATGTTTGATCTAACTTGTTTCTATCATAAAATATTTTGCATCTTTCTAACAAAAAAGTGAAACAAGAACATAAGAACACACCAAGGAGTTGTCTTGAGACATTCTTGGAGCAATGAACCAACCATTTTGAAGGATCTCAAAAATCTCCAAGGTTTTAAGAAAGGAAGAACATCTATAAGATCTTCACATAAGTAGTGTACCCTAGTTTCGTTTTCTTGTATAAATTTCTTAGTCACCTTAACTCCATAGGTAAGGTGTGTGAGAGTGTGTGATTTAACCTCCCTTATTTGTAATTTGTGTACTAAAGTGTTTGAAGATACAACTTAGTATTTCTTTGTATTCTTGATCCTTTACAATACAGTGGAATTCCTCCAACTTAAGTTGTTGAAGAAGAACTGAAATTAGACTCAAATTAAAAGTCGAACCAATATAAAATTGGTGTATGATCTTGTTTAAATTTATGCATTTTCTCTTGTTGGTCATAATTTTTTTGTGAATTGATTCCAAAAATCAAGATTTTCAAATAATTTTTTAATGTTGTTCTAAATCCAATTTACCCTTATAAGGGCTCTATTTCTAACCAAGTTTCTTATACAATAGTACTGACATTGTTAAATTCGAATAAATTTTATGTACACAGAAAATAAAGAGAATGACATATACTTGTGAAAATGCTTTTATGATATCAGATATTAAATTTTAAATCAGATTAATGGAAATTATAATCTTAAAATAATCTTGAAATTTTATTTTAATTATTAATGTTTTTAATTTGACATAATATATGGAAATTCAAAACTTGAATCAAGTTAGTACTAAATTATAAAATTTCAAGTTAGTATTAAATTTTTAATTTTCCGGAAGTCTGTGATGGGATGCGGAAGAAACACCCTAAAACATAACATTATACGGTTCCTTTTAGTATCATGCTTAAGTTTTCTGATGCATGTTAAAAGCAGATACATATTATGCCTTTTGAACTTCATTCAACTTTGAGTTTGAACACCATAGTTTAAAAACTTACTATTTCATTTACATTAAGCACTTATATGTAGCCTCTTTTTGGAAAGGTAGCAATATTATTTGATCCACAGCAACTAAATACATAGCATTCACGTGCACTCTCATAGTTTCAATGCTCTACTTTTCTAGGTCATAATTATGTGCCGCACCAGATATGAGTTCAAAGCAAGGCACCCTAATAAAATATCTGTTGTTTACATATATAGGTATTTGGATAGTAGCTTATCATCAACACCAAATGTAGCAAGTGCACTAAGAGGGGATGAACACTTTACACAGGTCCCTCTTCAATATTCTAGTTACTTCTTCAAATAGAAGTTGCCATTTGAAACTGAAAACTGGTTTTGCTGGGTCAGCTTTTGTATGAGATAGGGTTTCTCCTCAGCTGCAGAAGATGCAGTAATGGACATAGAACATCCATTCTGTGAAAACCTCTAGGAACCTGTGCATGTCAAAGGAAACATACCTTAGTATACTTTGCTATAAACTAATGTAGTTTGTGTGTATAAACTGCATGCTTTTTTTTCTGAAATTAAGATTGCAAACTGAATTTGCAATACAAAACTGAGTTTCTAGACAGAATTTTAATGTATATACACATAGTTTTGAAGGTAAGCGAACACGAGTTTTTGGATCATTCCAAACTGAACACCAAAAATTGTAGCACCTTTTCAAATGCTTATAAGGAATAAATGGTACAAAATAATATGATCAGCATCAAAAAACAAGTTTCAGAAACATATTTGGCTACCTCAACAATGAAACAAGCCCAGCTGTCGCTAGAACGGTTTTCCAAGATCCCTTTCAAGATGGTGACATCCAGCTTTCGGATCACCTGAGCAATCTCCAAGAAAAGGCCATGCTCATTGCATATCATCTGTTACAAAAAGTGGTACATGAGTTCAATAGATGTAAACTTTGTATGCTATTGTTTGTTTTTGAGCTAAGTGAGCATGGAGAGGAAACAGCATACCTCAATGAGCATGTGCCCTGTGCATTCCAGATCTTCTATGACTATAGGCCATGCTAGTTCACTTTCAAAGTCAAATGCACAGCTCCTTCCTGGGTGGCTACCGTTCATTTTCTGTCTTTTGCTCTCACCAACCTAGACACCAACTTATGTAAGTTATTCCAAATGTTTGAAGCAAGTCTGTCATTAAAAAAGTGGTTGTGTATAAGGTCTTCCAAATGCAACCTTCATACATCAAAATGTCTTGGCTAAAAGGATAAATATGAAGATTATGTTATAGGCGACACAATGGATTTCCAAAAGTAGTTATAGGTGACAACAAACAAAAGTTTCCAAATCCAGGAGACAAAACATTTGCTTTTAAGTTTTTGGAACCAAATCGAGCCTTACCGTCCGATTGGCAAATCGTTTTAATTTCTCGGCCTGACTTGTTATTTTTCTCAAGTAGAGCATGTGCTTTATGGTCCGTTCCAAGAGGTTGTCAATGCTACACTGCATACCATAAAGACCAATGTTAAAAATTTCACTGAGTACAAAAGGGAAATCAAATAATTAGCTTTTGCCTGAAACAAAAAGCTTACCCTTCCACCATCTGGGACAAGTTCTCTCAACTCCTTCATTCTGTCCATGATAAGCTGTCTGTCTCTTGGCCTTGCCTTTTGGTTGTTAGCAACTCTTGTTCTTTTCTTGTTTGTGCTAGAGAGCTTTGGTCCACTGATAGGAAGAATATGACCATCTTCCTTTTCCTGTGGCACCTCATCAATCAATAAGCTTCCATTTCCATCAAAAGATGATGTAAAATGGTTAGAAAATTCATATTTTCTCTTGAAGGAAACTGTAGGCACAAGATCATTCTTCACATCCGAATTATCCACAATCAAAGTGTAGCTTTCTTCTGAATAATTATTAGGAATGGAACCACTAATCTCTGTTGGCAAAGTTGTAAAAGATCTGATACTGTTTGAAATACTAGAAGTATCATCTGCAGCACTACATAAATTGCCAACAACAGCATCTAAAAGATATTCAGGATCAAGATCTTCGGGAAACTCAAAACCTTTAAAATGATCACTCTCTTTTTTATTGGTTATCAGACATGACGTATGATATGCTTCACCAACAGAGTATGCAACTGATCCAAGTGCTTTGTGCAATTCTGACTCTGAGGGAAAAGTGAAGTCATTGATATTCTTAGCATCATAATAACCACTTTCAGTGCCTCCAAACTGTTTCTCTGTCATATTTTTAACAGACAAAGAGTCTAATCCGTTTGACATCTCTTCAAAAACTGACCAGGACCACATCTCTGCTTCCATGTGATTTGGTTTTGTCTCCATCTTACTAATATGTCTAGGAACAGTTGACATATCAAATGAAGAAGAACCTATCTCATTGACATTTTCTCTTTTCAGAGATTTTAGTAGATTTTGTCTTGACACAGAACAGTCATCTTGAATAAATGATAGCATTGTTGGGTTCAGCCTTGTTGAGCCATTTGCACTGTTCGAAGCAGTACTGGTTGAAACTTCACTTTTCCATATGGTTTTAGTAACAGAAGATGATTCGTCCAAGCTATTCATCAAATTATGCATTAGGTCCGACCAATCTTGATAATCAGTTCCCATGTTCAAAGGGGTAATGTTTGCTTCCATGCTATCAATGGATTGGAGCTTACCCTTCACAGTGGTAACGAATTCCAGGTCTTCAGCAACCTAAAATTTTGACAGGACAAGAAACATCATGTAATCATATAAAACATAAAGCTAAAATTTGTAACAAAAATACACATGCTCTCGCATGTCAAAAAGGACAATTGCACCAATTAACACACTACTAATAACAAACCAATTCTTGTACCTAAACTTCTACAGTATGTGGAAACGATACAAACATATAAAACCTGAATGAAGGATTTGACTCTCTACACCTCAATAAGAATTGGATCACCTTCCATTTATTCTAGAATGAGCTTTCTAGAATTCAAAAAAGTTGGGTTCTTCAATGAGTATAAGAAATCTGACACTACTTCTGGAATGGGCTTTCTCTTTATATGTTGCTCATCTCACTCATCTTTACTCAATATGGAACTCTGGACTCCACACTCAAATTCCTCACATAAAAAATTCCTTATGAAAAACCAAATTTAGAATGAACGAAAGGCGCCAAAGAAATTAACAGGGTGCAGAAGGAAACACCTAAAAAGGAGCCATAGCAGATATGCAAAATGGGTGAAATAGACCAAAACTTACTCTTATAACTCCACATTTTATCATCTAAAGTTCACCACTTTAAAGGAGGAATCAAATACAAAATTCAAGATCTTTTTTCAAAACAGAAATCCAAAATTTATGGTAGGGGACAAGATTGCAAGAATTCGTAGACAAGAGTAATAAATATGCATGCATTAGGGTACCATTTTAATTGTAAAAGCCACAGCTTGTCTGGGTCAGGATTCAAATACTATATATACGTACCTCTTCAAATGAACCAAACTGCAAAACCCCTAGAGGAAGAACCGGTACAAACACAATAGTCTGCAAAAGAAATTCAAATTATCAACTCAAGATTTGCTTGAATTGCCCCATTTAGTGCATAAATATCATGTTGAGGCAAGCCTAATTTAAGCTGATTTTTCTAGTCATTAGCACGCTGATTACGCCACAAGCTGAAGATTTTATATTATACCAGAAAGTAGGAATCAAAATCTTATGTGTAGTACAAACAAAATATATAAAGGTAAGGCACAATACCTTGATGCCACATGCAATCTGAAGAAGCCACTCATCAGGACACTAGAGACGTAGAAAATTGCTCTTATTAAGTATTTCAAAGAAGCATGATTAATTAATTTTACTTCTAGAAGGAAATTTTAAGTACAGAATGTCACCTCTGTGATTAAATCAGTGTCAAATTTAGGAGTAAGAATATCCTCACAGGAAACCCAACAATGATCCCTGGCAAGAGCTACTTTACCAACAACCCTGAAAGAATAATGTAAAGTCAACTTATTCAGTTTGCATCATCTTTAAAGATCATAGCACAAATACCTTGTCGTACACAATAATACTATACTTAATTTAGCAATCTTTATGGATTTCAAAACACAAGATAAGTGACATGCAGAACCACTAGAAACATTCAGAGTTTTCTAAATATAAAGCATACATGATTTTCATATATTTGAGAGCACACTGCTTGTGTGAACATATACAAGAATAAATTGAGGAAATTAAAGAAGTAAACACCCTCTATTCTTAATATAATTATGGCATAAGGTTCCCTACAAGGACTGAGAAAATCACCATTCGTTCTCATTTCACGTAGTTTCCAAAACAAGACAAGCATAAAATTAGAAAATGAACTTCATGTCTTTCTCTTTTTTAGTTTTCTAAAATGAAAATTACTTTGTATCAGATGGAGCAATTCACAACAAGTTTAGACATAAAGAACAACAAAACAAAAGTTGTTACCCTTCTCCCAAATTGTATTTACGATGGGACATTTCAATCATGAGAAGTCGAACTGAATAATCTCCTGAATAATCAGTACTTTCACCTCTTGAAGAATATAACTCATCTGGGGATTTGAAATTGACCTCATCCCACATACTTTCCTCAACCTCATTTCCTTTCTGGTAACCATTTTCCCAGGTCAAATTCCTAAAACATATGGAGTTTTTGTGTTATATACACAAGATCTCAAATTCTAAACAGCAAGCATATAATTTCATTCAACATACCTATAAACCAATTTCAAGTGATAAGTAACACACTAAATGGGATGGTGGACATTGAGTTTACTCATTTATGTTGACTAAAAGTTTTTATAACAGTTTAATCTTTGCTTGATTGGTAACTGATACAATAATGCTGTTAAGTTTCAGTTAGATCAAGGGTTATTGACCTTTAGGCTCTTGAGACTATATCGTGCTTCTCAACAAACATTTAATGGGTTAAAGAAGCTTGTAGATAATAAGAAAACGGTTAACAAATCTATTCCTTCCGAAACGTGTCATATAGCCCAAAAACACAAGTAACACAATGAAACAAAGAAACTTACATAGGAAAATGGTGGTTAAGCTTCCAAAAAACAGCATATTTCCATCGTGTGTGATCACAAAAGCCCTTCAACAACGAAGTTATGGAAGTGGCTTCCATCTGTTCTACTTTTCAGGACTATGCAAAACAAAGAAGGAACACTAAAGAAAACCCAATAACAACTTCAAACACACACCTAGCTTCCTCGGTATGAACCTCTACCCGCTTGCTTAATTCTCAAACCTGCTCTTCTTTTGATCGGTGGCCCTGTTGTACTAAGGAGCATGAAAACAACCATAGCTTGGCTCCTCCAACACAAGACTATGAGAAAGTATGTGTTTAGAGCCGTGCTGTCAAAATCAATGACGGCCACAAGTGCTCACTATTTCCATTTTTTGTGCCATTTTGAAGCAAATTGAAGTCATACTCCAAGGAGACACTGCTTTTAGAAGAAATTGCCCAAACTAAGAACGAGGCTTCAGAACAGCTCAATACACAAGAACGCACATCCTGTAACACCACAGCAAAAAGCTTTGTCAAGATTTTGACCACCAAGTCTGTTTAATTACTGGGAAATTGTTCAATTTTATGGGGAAGGAAAAGCAAGAAGTCAACTCTATGAATGAAGAATCAAATTCAGAATAGATCAACCAACCCATAAACCAAAATCCTATCTTTCTTGCTGATTCATTTTCTAGCAACCAAAGGGTCATCGCATTCTAGCAGTAACTGACAAGACAACCCCTATGCTGATGATGATACTTACCACTTCTAATTTTGACTGTGGAATCAAAGAATTTCACCATACACAAATTCATTACACTCCATAAGAAAGAAGCCAAATGAAACTTCCCCACCCACTAAAAAAAGAGATTTTGATGGATGATCAAAAGACCCAGAAGGCAGAAAAAAAGTGGGAAAAGGAGAGAGGGTGGCACTTTGTCTTTTTCGCACTCAATAAAAGTCCACACAACAGAAACCAGAAGAACACAAGGCCTTGGTTTTCTACTATTATACATGCCAACAGCAACAGCACACCCCTTTTTATATCAAAATAACGTCATTGGCATTCACTCTCTTTCATCTTGCGGATTTGAAAGTGAATCAGAATTGGATTTGATAAAATGGGGAAGAACAAAGTGGGGAGGGGACCCCACAGACAGGGACACTGAGAGTGACAGAAGCTGCTGATGATTCTACTGCACTTTGGAGCGCGTGGGAAAAGGAATTTCGACTTTCTAATGACATTAACAGTAACACAGTAACAGAGACAAGTTCTGTTCTAGTTGAATCTTCTCCTCGGGATTCTCTCCTCATTGCAAAAACTCATTATTGCACATTGCCCAACCAAACAGAACTCTCTGGTGATGTTTTTTTCTGAAAAAAAACTCACTGATGTTAACGTACAGACAAAACAACAACTATGAAAAACAATCAAGTTATGCAAAGTTAGAGAAAACAAATTATGTACCAATATTTTATATTTATTATTCCATTGTAAAACAATTTCACAAAAAAAATCACTAATTTCACCGCAATTATTTTTAAGATTATGTTAAATTTTATTTCTCATTATTAAATCATATAAAGTTTCCCTTCAATTTTAGTTTTTATTTTTCAAATATAAGTTTAAACATTTTTTCATTCTCAAATTTTAATTAAGTTACTTTTATCTAATGAAAATTTAAGATTTTATATGTCATAGTGATTGAAGTTTTAAATTTATAAAGTCTAGTTTAAAATTTTTAAATATATATATATATATATATATATATATATATATATATATATATATATATATATATATATATATATATATATATATATATATTATATTCTTATTTAGGGTGTGTTCATTTGGGATTGATTGAGAGAGATGATTTGGGGGAGAGTGATTGAATGGATTTGAGGAGATTTGAGGGTAATTTTTTTTGTGTTTATTTGAGTGGATTTGAAGGTGATTGAAAGTGGATTTAGGGGTAAAGTTTGTGAGAATTAGTGTAGGATGTGATTGATGTGACAGTTTTAAAAAATTTGAGAAATTGGTTGAAATTAAAGATTACCAAAAAGCCCTTAAGTATTAAGGTGATATAAAATGATATTTGTTTATGTTATATTTAGTTGTAAAAAATTTAAAAATTATTAAAATTAATTTTTAAAAAGTAAAAAAATTATAATTTAGTAAAATGAATTTATTTTTAATGTAGTATTTGTTTGTAATATAATTTAGTTCCAAGTAGTATGAATTGATTTGTTATGAAAGTGAGATTTATTAATTTTGAATACAGCTTATAATATTACATGACATAAAATAAATTTTTTTTATAAAGAATAAAAAATTAACTTTAATTATTAGTAGTAAAAGTAATATAAAATAATAATTGTTAATATTATATATAATTGTAAAAATTATTATAAAGAGAAAAAATAAAAAAATTATTTTTTAATATAAAAAATAAATTATTTATTATTATTATTATTTGAATATAATGTAATTTATTAGTGGAAGATGTAACCAAACATGTAGAAAGTGTAACCGAATATGGTAGAAAGAGAATAAAACAGGAGTTGTGATGAGCACAGGTAAGGAGTTCATACTAACCTTTATGAGTTAATATATTTTATTAATCATGCAAAGCAAAACTGGACGCGAAATTATGAAATTGGAGAGGGACACATTCGACTTTTATATTATGATTCCTCCAAATCGCCTCTGTTAAGCGGGTGACGAAAAACCAAGGCATCCCGCAATTCAATCGCATTCCTTCCGCATGATTCTCTTCAAACGAACACGAGTGTCTCTTCTTTTCATCGCTCGCTGTTATACGTAAATAGTAAAATACCTCCAAGTGAACGCAGCATTAATGTTACTACTAATGGCAGTATCAAAATGATCTTAATCAATTTATCTATTAATAATTTTTTTTCACTATTTTAATATTATTTTCAATTATTTATTATTATGTTAAAAGATTTAATTATTAATAAAATTCTTACGAATCTCTCTTTATTGTGTGTTAGCAATTTTTCACCTTATCCCACAAATGGATAAATTTAGCACAAAATCTATCAATAAATACTCAAAATAAAATAAAAAATAGAAGTAATTATTTTATTAAATAAAAAGCCTACATACATAAAACTAAGCAAAGCACAGTATATTTAGTTGAGAGAAAAGAAATAAAAAAGGTTAAAATAAATAAACAAATGAAGGGGAATAGATAAAGAAATGAAGTATAACATCGATTGCTTGATTTTAGAAGAAAATATTAATTTAATCTATTTGTATATATAGTCAAAATGCAAAAAAAAAAGATTATAAATTTAATCTATTTGTAAAAAGAAAAATATAATCGCGTTGTTTTATCTAATGACTAATTCTATTATGTTGTTTTATCTAATGAATACGTGTTACTGGAAATCATTTAAATGTAATCTTAATTTATATTAAAAAAAGCTACAAATTAGTTTGCATTCACCTGTAACTCTATCTCTCCGTATCCAAAAATAATATACTATTGAAATCGGTGTAGGATTCTCTTTCCACATTTTCAGTGTGAGAATACTGTTAAAACACAAACTTGACTGGGCGGGTGAACGGGGAAGCTGTTATGGACCAAGCGGATGCTACTGAATCCCATGAATCGAAGAAAGCTGAACTGGCGGACGGTACAAAGACAGACTGACGCTGCTCCACACTCCAAGCCGGGCAGTTGTCCTCCTACTCCTGGCACTGCTCCATACTCCAAGCCGGGGGGTCGGGTACCTGTCAAAGGCACTCCGACGCTCAAGTCAGTAACATGACAGAGCGTTCTATAATGCATGCATGTGTTGCGTTCTAAGCAATCTGTCCAGAAATTATACCTGAGACCTTTATTTATACTGATTGTAATGGGCTTTTACCTTTTGGGGGTTTGGAAACGGCCCAATAATATCTTAATCTGTATTAAGGGCTTTAATGTGTCATTAGCATGTAACTGTGTGGTTAACTGCGTGATGGCCGGTCAGAATGATGGTCTGTTATGAGGATAACCTGGGCGTACGGCCAGGGATAGCCAGTCAAAATGATGGTCGGCCGGGATGGACGGTCTGAAGGGTATTCGGCCAGTGACGACCGGTCAGAATGATGGTCGGCCAGGATGGGAACCAGTCGATTATGTCATTCGGTCATACTGAACACTCGGTCTTGGTGGTCGTCTTGGGTGGGCGTTCGGTCTTGTTTGCTCACCTGGGTGGATGTTCGACCTCGGTGCTCGACCAGGGTGGACGCTCGGCCTTGGTGCTCGACCCGGGTGGGCGCTCGGTCCTGTTTGCTCACCTGGGTGGCCGTTCGGCCTTCGAGCGTTCGGTTCCTGACTGCGGAGTACCTGTCGGTACATAACCTTAGTTTGGCCGCCCGAATGGTCAGGACCTTGGCAGGCGGCAGTGTTAACCGCTCGCGGATGTCTTTCTGTACGGCGTCCAGTCCTGCTGGTACATAAGTCCCCCAAGCCCGAGCATAATTTTATTTTGCGAAGGGGTTTTTTAGATGGCCCCCAAATTCCTGGGTCCAGGTGGAGGTCGGCTACGTACCTTAAAGGCCAAATGGTCGGGCGCTTTAGTCGGACGGCCGAATAACTTGGGATGAACGACCAATAGTTCGAGGCCGGACGTTTGGATATTGAATGCCAAATCTGGCTAACATTGAGGCCGAACGGCCGAGATCTGAGGCTTGATAGCCGACAGCTGAGGCCAAATGGCCGGACGACCGAGAGTTGAGGCCTGATGGCGGAGTCTGAGGCCGGATGGCCGATGTTTGAGGCCAGACGGCCGAGTGTTGAATGCCAGATTTGGCTAAGTACCTAAGTCAGAATGGCCGAATGGTAGAGGTCGAATACGTACCTTCGGGGACCGACCGGCTAAGTCGAACGATAGAAAGGGCGACCGTTCGACCGAGACCTTGTTCATTGCAGCTCAAAAACTGAGGCAGTGGTTCATCAACTTGGACTTTTGGCTCGGACGGCAGTGGTTCTCGGTAGAACCTTCCGTTCACCGTCCGACTAAGTTGACAGGAGTGAAACTCCATTCATCAATTTGGTCTTGTTTATGTTTGATGCGGGATGATTGAGGAGAGCCCCTTTTGCAAATATGCACTCGTGCAATTATTGTGGGTTACCTGCATTGCGAAGGGAATATGGCGAATTTCCAGTTTAGAGAAAGTATGTGCTTATACCTCGTAAGGTGGACCGGTCGGTTGAAGATACTCGGATGAAAAGGATTGTTCCCAGAGAGCACTTCCGAGAATAACCGTTCGTTGAATGCCTGAACCCTTGACGCCATAAAGGACGGACGGTAGAGGCCTGATGGCCCAGTATCTTTGTGGCCGAACGGTCGAATGGTCGAGTGCATGCTGAGGCCGGACGGCCGAGAGTTGAGGCCTGATGACCGAGCGCTTGATGAGGCCGTATGGTCGAGCGCATGTTGAGGCCGGCTGGACGAGCGCTCTTTGAGGCCGGATGGACGAGCGGTCTTTGAAGCCGGACGGACGAGCGCTTGCTAAGGCCGAATGGACGAGCGCTCTTTGAGGCCAGATTGACGAGCGCTCTTTGAAGCCGGATGGACGAGATCTCGCTGAGGCCGAATGGACGAACGCTCTTTGATCCCGAATGGACGAGAACTTCAGGCTTGACGTCCGGGAGTGGAGTGGGAACGACCGGGAGTTCAGGCCGGATGACCAAATTCTGGATGCCAAATTTGGCTAAGTACCTAAGGCCGAATGACCGAGTGGTAGAAGTTGAACACGTACCTTGGAGGCCAGATGGTCGGATGGCGGACGCCAACCTTGGCTGAGGCCGGTACGGGAGTTGAGGTTGAATGACCGGGAGTGTGTAGAGGCCGGACGGCCGAGAGTCGAGGCCTGATGGCTGGGAGCTGAGGCCGGTCGTCCAGATGTTGGATGCCAAATTTGGCTAAGTACCTAAGGCCGAATGGCCGAACGGTAGAGGTCAGGCATGTACCTTGGAGGCCCGATGGCCGGACAGTTGATACCGGACGGTCGATTGTCGAATGCCAAATTTGGCTAAGTACCTGAGGCCGAATGGCCGAACGGTAGAGGTCGGGCAAGTACCTTAGAGGCCCAATGGCCGGACGGTCGACTGTCGAATGCCAAATTTGGCTAAGTACCTGAGGCCGAATGGCCGAACGGTAGAGGTCGGGCACGTACCTTAGAGGCCCAATGGCCGGACGGTTGATGCCGGACGGTGGACTGTCGAATGCCAAATTTGGCTAAGTACCTGAGGCCGAATGGCCGAACGGTAGAGGTCGGGCATGTACCTTGGAGGCCCAATGGTCGGACGGTTGATGCCGGACGGTCGACTGTCGAATGCCAAATTTGGCTAAGTACCTGAGGCCGAATGGCCGAACGGTAGAGGTCGGGCACGGACCTTGGAGGCCCAATGGCCGGACAGTTGATGCCGGACGGTCGATTGTCGAATACCAAATTTGGCTAAGTACTTGAGGCCGAATGGCCGGACAGTAGGGGTCGGGCACGTACCTTGGAGGTCCAATGGCCGGACGGTCGACTGTCGAATGCCAAATTTGGCTATGTGGCGGGGCGACCAAAAACTGAGGCCAAATGGCCAAGAGCTGTGTTGAGGCCGGATGGCCGGGAGTTGAGTTGTTGGGTTGATGAAGCCGAGTGCTAAGGGCTGAACAGGGGAAGTTGGCGTTCTTGAGGTGCCCCTCACTGCTCATTGGTTCCCTGTGTCTACAATGGGGAATACCCACTCGGCCCCACGGTGGGCGCCAAATGTTTCGGATGTGTAGGGCTGTGTTATCTTAAATCTCCGAGTTCTCTTACGTCCGTGCTCCTGTAGCTAGTCCTTTCTCTTTAAGTCCTTAGTTTCCTTTTTGATCCAGAGGGGGGGAGACCTGCTAAAGATTCTCCGATGCCAAAGTCAGTTCAGAGCATTGACTTTTTCTCAGGAATAGCAATAAATGTGCATTCAATGTAACCTATCTACCACTCACCCTGGACTTGTATTTATAGTTTTCGCTATGGGCTTGGGATTAGTGAAAAGTTAATCACGGCCCAAACAGCCCAATAGCTTCTAATCTCTATTTACCTTAAACCAAGTTGATTTATCTTAAGCCAAGATGATTAGCGACATGGTCGGCCGTTGTCGCGGGATTTAGCCTTTGGGCGGCCGGCCTCGGGATATGGGCGTCCGCCCATGTGACATGGGCGTCCACCCTATCACGTTCAATCCTCCACATTAGTCAATAAAAGGGTAGTTTCCCAGGTCTCAAGTATTGGGATGGGCGGACAGTCCATTTACTGGTTCAATGACGTAGGCGCTGAAACGGGCGGACGGTCCATTTACCGCTCTGATCTTCCGTACGGCGCCCGGTCCTCGCTGGTACAGATTCAAATGTTTTGTTAAACTGTAGTCAGTAAAATCACCCATTTAAACAAAGATTAATTTCGTAGGATCACTTTGCGTAGGAATTAGATTAATTTACATCTTATTCGAAAGTCAGAACGAATAGCTTTTAGGCTTTAAGGAAGATGATTTGAATGAATTTGAATAGATTTGAGGATAATTCTTTTATTGTTTTTTGAATGGATTTGTGAGTAATTGAGAGTAGATTTGGAAATAAAATTTGTGAGAATTAGTGTAAAATTTGATTGATGTGACAGATTTATAAAATTAGTTTAATTGATAAAAATTGAAGATTACCAAAAATGTCCCTAGTTATTAAAGTAATATAAAATGTTATTTATTAATGTTATATTTAATTGTAAAAATGTTTATAAGAAAAATAATAAAAATTAATTTTTAAAATATAAAAAAATGATAATTTAGTAAATTGAAATAATAATAATAATAACTATTATTATTAATAACATTATTATTTTTATTATTATTAATATTAATATTGTTATTATTGTTAATATTGTTATTATTATAAAGAGAGAAAAAATCATTATTATGAATATTATTACTAATATTATTAATTATTATCATTATTATTAATTATTATCATTATTATTAGTAATTATTATTATTATTAGTTATTATTTTTGTTTTTTGGTTGAAGATGTAACATTCACACAATGGTAATAAAATATATTCAATAATGGTAAGTGCAAGGGATTAAAAAAACATTTAATTATAAATCGTTTTAAATCTTCGCATAGCACCGATAATTGAAAAAATAACTGATCCCGCAAATCCTTCTTTTCAATCGCTCGCAATTCTTTTAAAGCGAAAATTTTCTAAATCTAAGCTTTCCTTTACTCATAAATAGTAAATTTATCTCAAACGAATAAACCATTAAAGATGAAATTAATTTTTTAGTTCCTAAAACTTTGAATATGTGTTTTTCCACTTAAATTGTATAACTTAAATTTAAAAGAAATAGTGTTAGTTATTAGTTAGGACATGATGACAAAAGCAATGAGATGATGTTATTAATATTTAACAGGGTCCACTTCCAAAAGTCACGTCATTATTTCGTTAATATTGTTTGACTCCAAATATTAAAAACACATTTTTAAAATATTTGAGAAATAATCAAAGTCTACTTTTCTTTATTTTGGAAAACCAAATCAGATTTTGCTTCCAAATTAGGGCTACAAATAAAGTTAATTACTTTTGAATTGTGAAAAAAAGTATATGCATTAATCTTAATTTTTTAAATAAAGATATAACTATGCTGAGAAATATAAACTTTTCCCCGATTACATCATATTATTTTAAAATTACATGTATTTCTTGTAAAATATTATTAGCAATTTTTATGATTATTGTTATTGGTAGAAACAGTATTTTAAAATTAAAACTACTCAAACACTATTTGAGATTATTTTATCAAAGAATATATCATATAAATATACCATTTTACATACTTTATACGTTACATTTATTTAGTTATAAAAGTATTTTAACTCATTTTTATTTCATAAGAAAAATAAAAAAATAGAAAACAAATTCGTTTTGTACATTAGGCCTTAATATGTGTTAATACACACGCGCGCGCATATATATATATATATATATATATATATATATATATATATATATATATATATATTCCTCTACAACCTTTTACCATTTTTTAAAATTGTGCATTCCCTATTCAGTTTACTGACTTTGTTTTTCCTACTTTAATATAATAGGGTTAAAGAGTTGACTTGTAACCCTCAATTTTTTAAACAATTGACTTTCATTATCGATAGATCTTATTATATTCATGGACTTCTGAAATTGTCAGATAGCTTTCTAGTTATTTAAGAATGAAATTACAATGTTTGACTAAAGCTTAGCCTCTAAGATAGTAAGTTACAGAATCATCTAAAAACTGTCTATTTTCAAGTGATTATGAAATTTCCACCATGTTCAAAAAATGTTAACATGTCCATAACATAATTAACATGTCATCCGTTCTACTTTGATTTATTCCTCTCTACAAATATATTCCTAAACATTGCAGAAGTTTTTAACATTATTTCCATAAAAAAGTAACAATATAAAATGATTAAGTAAATAATAGTTTAATATATAGATAAGTAAGTGTTTGAACTATGTTAAGGACACAAATTTATTGCGAGTTTTATGTTTACTGTGCTTAAGCCCCACAGTTAAGTTATGCAAGGTTTTTTTATGGCTCTAGTCTTTTACCTTGTCACTCAACATAGACGTTTTCTCGTCTTTCGAATTTGATCAATAGGTTTTTTTTGTGAGGCTTTGCTCGGTGGTTTAATACTTCTTATGGTATTTTATTGTTAATGTCACTTTTTAAATCTTCCCAAATCGTCTTTCAATTCTCAATGCTAGTTCTAGTCTCAACTACAAAAGTGTTGCATTTTTACACAAATTTCATTCAAATCACAAGCAATTACTTTTCATTATCACGTTTTGTATTTCAAAGCATAAGAGATTTGATTTACTATAAAATAATATCAATTTCATACAAGTAATCTAGACACTTACAACTTATCTTAGCTTAGTGATAAGTGTTAGCCTCTAGTCGAGCATATTTAATATTAATGTGTTTTCTAGAAGATATTATTTTACATTGTATTATGGATATGTAACTAAGTATTATGATACTTAATGATAATATTTCAGTTGATATTGTTAAATAGGATTATCATATAGAATATCTTCATCACATTTTGTGAGTGCAACAAAATATAACAACTTAACTTATTGTTTTTCTATCATGTCTAATGTGAAATATGCTAAATATATATATATATATATATATATATATATATATATATATATATATATATATATATATATATATATAATAAAATAAACATTTTGGTAAGTATACCCAATCATTTCAAGTAGTTAAAGTAAGTACAAAGTATCGCTCTCCCAAAAGAATTGAGTTACGTTGTCTAATTAAGTTTATTTACCAAAGTCAATTTAGTAATTACAATGATTAAATTCATAATTACTCAAAGAAATTGTAATAACAAGAACTTGAAATATCATGGTTGAAAATTTACCAATTCCTTTTAATGAAATGGTGTTGTTATTTGCAAACCTCGCACTGCTCTTGACACTTAGATCAAGATCTATCAGTCAATCTTTATTTCAAGTAATATCGTTTGAACAACCAGTATCAAGATATCGAAAAAACTGTCTTCATCACTATTTGTGTTTACCGTCAATAACACCTGGTCTGAATCGAGCTCTCTCATCGTGCACCATGTATGCCTCAAAATCCTTCTTGTATTTCTTGTTCACATTATTACCGTGCCAACATTGTGTCCAAATTTATCACAATTGTAGCACTTCACCTTCTTTTTATCAAAATTCTTCCCACCTCTCCATTTGAATTGTCCTTCTACCAGTACCACCATTTGATTGATTTGTAAAGCCTTTTTTTCTGCCTCCACCTCTGTCCCCTCTTGATCTTCCTCTTAATCTTTTACCACCACGTTCTTTGTTCCTTTGTTGACTGGTTTTGGTTTGGAAATCATGATCAACAACGTTGCTCATGCGCTTCTAAGGAGTTTCGTAATTCCTCAATAGACATACCTTTTATGTCCTTGGATTCTTCAATAACAACTGCAATGTGGTCAAACTAAGGCATTAATGTTTCGAGCACCTTCTCTACAATCTTACAATCATATACTAGTTCATCACATCCCTAATGAATTTAGTCAACATTTGAAGTCTACTAAAATATTATCCAATAGTTTCTTATCCTGTTATGGAAAAAAAAACTCATAATGTCTCCTTAATGATGGTAACTTCACATTTTTTTATATTTCCATAATATCTGTATACATTTTTCATAATGTCTCACACTTCCTTTGATGTAATAGTCATTGATATCTTCTGAAATTTTTGCTGACACATTGATATGTATCAATACCCTTGGTTTACAATCCAACCTCTTATTCTCCTTAAACACAACCTCTATCTCTTCTGCAACATTCTTAGGGGTTTCTTCAAACCTATTATTCACAACCTCATCAACTTCTTGAAAAACAAAAATTTACACACCAGTCATTATAACCTTTAAGGATTTCATGTATTAAACCTTCATCAGCCATGGTAGCACATACACAACAATGCTTCAACCTTAATGCTTGCTCTTCACGCATCTCCAAGCCTCATTCATAACCTTTATCTAGATACCACTTTATTAAGTAAAGGCATAATAGATCATACATATATAGTTATAACCACTAACACATAGTATACACAAGAGGAATTATGCGGAGAAAACAAAAGGTGATTTTTTCGTTAGCAAAAATTGAATTACATCAAATTATTCTATGTTTTACTTCATGACATTTAAAATGATTAGGAAAGAAAAAATTTATATCTTCCTTTGATTATTTATAGTTACATATAAAAATAAGTATGAATTAGATTTGTAATTACATAGTTTGAATTGTCAATTTAAATTTAATTAACAAAAAATATATTTTCATTTTCTATAATATTTAAGCATTTTAACTAAATACTTTCACTACTACAAAAATTAGTTTTGACATCCGTTATTTTCAACCTTTGACATCAATTCAAATTCTAATGTCTTAGTCGAAGATGTCAAACTGACGTCGAAATAAAAAATCGACGTCGAAGGACATCGATTCTAAGTGAAACCAACGTCCAAAAACATAATCGCTAGTAAAAAAAAGTGGTTTTTAATACGTTTCGGTTATATAAAAATCGAAGCATATCAAAACGCGATAACACTTTCACAGTTTTAGCGAAACTATATGTCTCGGTTGCGTAGGAACTTATGGATAAAGGGGTATACTGCCTGTGTTCTCTGACCAACCGAGGCAAAACAATTTGTGTCCCTCTGCAAATCAATCTCTTCACGTGACTGGATTTTTGAAATAAGACATATTGCCTTGGTTCTTAGTATAACTGATACCGTAGGGCCTTTCTGCATCGGTTTAACCGCGAACCGATGCGTATAGTGTGAAATAATTTCAAATTTGACATTTTGATTTTTTTTTCAATATTTTTTTAGGAGTATATGCCTCGATTCTTTTACTTAACCGAGGAATAGTCTCTGTGTAAGTTCAAATTCAGAACACTAAACACGAACGCATTTTCTCGCGCACTGTTCTTCCTCTTCCCATTCGCGCCTCCAAAATAGTTCCTCGTCGCACCGCCACTACTCTGTCGCTGCACCGCCACCATCGTCTCGTTGTGGTGTCGTCTCCCTTGCGTCTGCACCGTCGATGCACCGCTATCATCTCGTCGTGGTGTCATCTTCTTTGCGTCTCTATCGCCGCTGGTTTACCGCTGCACCGCTGAACCGCCACCGTTGTTTCGTCGTGTAGTCCTCTTCGCTGGCTCGACACTGTCATCTCGTCTCCTTTAGCGTGCTTGTTGTTCGCGGCTGCCTCCACCAGTTGGCGCCGTCATTCGTCGTTCTTCATCGTCGTTGTTGTTCACGTTCATCCCTTCTCTATACGAAGTGAGGCCTAAAGTCTGGAAAGAAAAAATAAAATAAAACACGCTATTGCTTCAGTTTTGTATGAACCGAGACAAAATTCTACCCTATTTTGCCTCGCCTGTATAAGTCTCGACTGCGGAACCACTGCCTATAGACGAAAATAACCACTGTGATTTTTCCATACCGCACTAGTGACTAAAAGTTAGGCAGCAATAGAGATGATTTAATACACCAACATAAGTCAATTGACGTTGCATAAACTCTCGGTTAACATTAATTTGACATGAAAATAAGATATTAAATGAGAGTAACCGTTATGAAATATTTTTTTTCCTGAGTTGATAGATAATTAATTAGTTAATGAGCACATGGATTTTCTTTTCTCATATATAATTTTTATTTTATTTTCACTCTTTCAAATTTTGTTTCTAAATTTTTTAATTAACCGAAGCTTTGTTTTATATGGCAAGCTCTTTTTCCAACTGCCACAAATACAAAATAGCTTGTTCTTGTAAGTTCATAAAAAATGTTAGATCTATTCTGTAGAATAATAGGAAAGTATGGATTCACTTTTAATTCAAATTATTAAAATTAAAATCATTAAGTCATGAAATTAGAAACAATATATATAAATTAGAGCCGTGCTCAAGTAAGAAAGTGATCTAATTAAATACATATAATATAATGCATAGTTAAGTGACATATGAAGAAGAACAAGTTCCAAATTGTGACATGTGAGAAATATTTATAATATATATTTACTAACCATAAAATAAAATAACAGATAATACGAAACTTAACTTAGAATATCAGGGTTGACTTTCATAATTTTATATAGGTCGGTTGAGTATGTAGCTATCATATATTTTGTCCCATAACATAATCAAACATTATCTATTGAATGTTCTAAATAACACTTCAACCTGCGTCTTTCAATTATTAGAAGAAAACATATATTTGTAGAAGTTGGGAAAGTCAATCTGGTAGTTATATAAAAAATTGTTTTTTAGCAGAATCCCCCGTATTTGTTTTACATTTACACAAAAATTAACATTTAAACTAAATAATATACACAATTATCGAGTCCAAATTAAGTTTATACTATACAATAACACGAATAAATTATCGAGTACATTTTACACATTCATAATTAAAACTTCGGTAATAACATGACATTTAGTGATGATTATAAGGTTAGCTTGATTCTAAGAAAGAAATGACTTGATTGAAAAATGATATGGGCAATGAGTTTGAATATTAAAAACATAAGTATTTTATTTGACCATTATCGTCAATAAAATTCTTAAATTTTAATGATGGTTTGAATAACGAAACATTATTAAAAAAATTAATAATAGTTATATATTTTGTTTTCGATAATTATTATTTAGGAAAAAGTAATGTTAAAATTCTCCTATATAGTGATCTTGAGTACCAATTGGTACCGTAAAGATCTAAAGGATAATTTTTATGTATTTAAATAATAAATTACAAACAGCTCTGTACATATACCTTATTGTAAAATGTGCATCAAATATTACAAAAAGAAATCATTGTTTATATACCATCATTATTGTCTCTATGTGTACAAAGAAACATGATGAAGACGAAGTGTAGGTCAACGGTGATTTGAAATATTGTAGCAAGGATCATCACCATCGGTTGCATCACCCATGATGATTGAGCAAGCTCTTTCAACGCAATCTTTATGCTCACCTTTATCATCTCATCCCAGTACCTACATTCTGAAAAATAACAAATAAAGTAAAAGATATAATAGATGCATTATGGTGGATGGATATCTCGGCTTATTATGCTTAGATGTACTTAACCTTGATAAGACGAGTATGTATCATAACGGCATGGTCGACTACATGTTAATTAGAAAATCTCTACAAAAAGACGTTGATCAAGTTAACCAATATAAAATCATGATTAAGATATGATTAGCATAAAAGATTTACCAAAAAACTAATTAAGATAATTAACTATGTGGATCAAAAATATTCAAGTGAAAAGTCCATAAATCATAATATAAATAAATTATAATATAAATACTATAGTACACGAAGTATATTATTACGTTCATTAATTGCTGTATTTATTTTCATCTGACATATTTGATGACTTTAATGTTGGAACATTTTTTTACAGACACAACTCTTATTCGGCTAAAAGAGGAGAAGTACATGGAGAGGACAATTACCTTGAAATTGGAGCTTGGAATGCTTAAAGCATTTGGAGTTGGAGTCTCCGCAAAGTATATCCAACTCTATAAGAACAATTGACACCGACCAATATACTTTGTGAATATAAGAGTTATATGGTGTACACTAAGAGTAGAATGGTTAGAGTGAAGGAAGCAAGTCAAGGACGCTTCTGAATTGACATAGCTGCGATGCTTAAGACGCAAATGCAAATGCAGTGAGAGTTTGTTGAGTTCATGAAGAGATTGCTTAATAGATGGATGAACTAAGGCAAGATAATGTTAGGCTGAGAAGGAGAGTTGAGGCTGAAAGAGTAACCGGTAAGGGGAAGGAGATGGAGATCCCTTAGAATGAAGGGTCATTGTAGAAAGTTGTATCTCTTCTTCATGTTCTCCATGAAGTTAAAGGAGAGAGCGACTATAAGACTGGAGAGACAATAAATAACTCCACGACAGTAGGAGAAAATTGCTGACACCCATTTGTCGATGGTATCACGGATACCCCACTCCCTAAGCAATGGAAGACTCTAACATTAGATTGATATGATGGTAGAATCGACCCCAACGAACACATTGCCATATATGTAACTTAAGTTAGTCTGTAGTCGATTAACAATGATGTTATGTGCAAGGTCTTTCCTATAACCTTGAAAGGACTCGTCCTGGAGTGGTTTACTTACCTATCTACCTACTTCATTAGTTGTTTTGACACCTTGATATCATCCTTTACGATGCAGTTCCCCACTAGTTGCCACAATCGTTTCAATTCCCTAACACTTCTTAATGTGAGGCAAGAAAAAGGAGAATCTTTGTGAGACAGGTTCAACAAAGTGACATTGAAGATCAAGAACTTGAATCATGAAGTTGTTTTGCACTGCATGATCATGACGTTGAGGTTAAGACCTTTTGTGAACGAATTAGTTGAGGTAGTAGGTTGTTAACACACCTATATGTTATTGGAAGTGTTACAAGAAGATCTCATACCATCGCCTAAAAAATTCCAGACATTGTCAAATGTCGACATGAAGAAACATTACATATACCACTACAATTACGACCATACAACAGACAAATGCACCACACTTAGGGAGAACGTTGAGGAACTCATCCAAGCTTACTACCTCAAGTGGTTTGTAAGATGCGATTGTGAAGGATGTTTGTGTGTCAACTATTAGAGGTATGATGACCAAAGAGAAGTTCGAAAGGATTGAGACAAAGAGAAAGAGAAGTAAGAGCTAACCGAGCATGAGGAGAGGCACTTTGCTACTAGACCCTTTATCAATAGAATATCTGGGGGTTTTCTGAAGGAGGATTATTGGCCTCGACCAGAAAGAAGCCTCTCAGGGTGGTGTAGTCTATTAATGTTGTATCCAGAACCTTAAGAAGAATGAGGATGCCCTTGATTACCTTTACAAATGCCAACTTCCAAGGTGTTGACCTGATGATCCCATGGTCATTACTGTGGAAATTGAGAACTTCCTTTTTCAAAAGATTCTCATGGACCAAGGCAGTTCAATAGATATACTCTACTGAAAGACATACCAAAAGTTGTAATTATTGAAAGAAGCAATGACTTCGTATGACGAGCCCATATTTATATTTTCTACAAAGAGGGTGAACACTAAGGGTTATATTAATCTGCATATAACCTTTGAAGAAGGAGGGAGACCTTACGAAGATGAAACCTATCTAATATATGGTGATAAATGTAAACATGTCATATAACATTTTCATGGGTTAACCTTCACTCAACTTGCTAGGTGTAGTTGTATCCACTCTCCACCTAGTCATGAAGTTTCCAACATAATCAAGAGACATTGTTACGGTCCATGGTGACCAGAAGACAACTCGAGAGTGTTACATCATGAGTCTGCAACTCTCAGTCCCACAACTTAGTGATAACAATGTCAAGCGAGCAAGTGTAGTAGACTCAATCATAAAAGAAGAAGAGCTCAACCAAAGGATAAGCAGTAGAAGGGAAACTTCGACCTATTATTTTCATCATAGAAATGTGCTGACCAACAAGGTTCACTGCCACCTTGAAAAATTCATTCTTAAACTTCTTGAATGATTGAAAGTATGCACTAAGTAAGCATATACATGGCTTACTCACCAAAGATAACTATGTGATGGGAGTCTTCGGCTGAGTGAGATAAAAATGAAAAATACACTCAAGTGAAGGAGACAAGTATATAAACCTAAATGCTCAGAGACAACCCCAACTTATAACCTTTCTTCATAGACGACTTGTCTTTGGCAATCTCCATAAGAGGATCCTCCCAATTCCTTGTGATCACTTCTTAAATTACCACTTGAGCCCTCGATGATGACGTGCCTTGAGGATGATAAAGCCCAACTACTATCACTACTTGTCTCCTCAACCAAAACTCATGTTGGAACCATTATGAGACATACATGTTATTAGATGATGCTAAGATATTAAACTTTTCTTAAAAGATGTCGACAATAGAGGAAACTTTCAACAACTAGCATGCTCAACTAGGACAAATGAACCTCCTATTTATAGTAACACATTCACAACCTTTTGTTTTCCAACCCCTTATCTCAACCCTTAGATTTCTTCAAATCTAAGGGTCAGGTCACGATTCTTTACCTTCTAAGTGTCGCCTTGTTTCCTTTGTCACCTGTCAATATTTTATCTCTTACATCTAGTCAGATTTGACACTTCATTATTACAACCTCTTTTGTTAAACAACCATAGAAATACAAATTTTGTTTGCATAATTGCGCGACATTGGAGGTCGACACCATAGTGGCAGGCTTTAAGACTCGACTATAAACATACCTATCTTGGGGGACTACTGTATGATATATGTCAGAGGACACGTCAGCCTTCTATGCCTAGTTGTACTTGGCCATAATAAGATAAAGTTGCACCATAACGACATGATCAACTACATGTCAATCAAAGCAACCTCCACAAAATCCATTGACTAAGTTGACCAATATAAAACCTTGATTAAGCTATGATTAATACAAATGATTAACACAAAAACTAATCAAGGTGATTAACTACGTGGATCAAGGTCATCTAGATAAAAAGTCCATAAATCATAATATACATGGCATAATACATAAGGTACATTATTACGTTCCTTTTATTGCATTTATTATCATCTGACGTACTTAGATGACTTGAACACCAGAATGTCTTCTGTAGAGATATTTCATTATGCTAAGGGAGGACAAGTTCCATAAAAAGGATGAATACCTTGTAGATGGATCTTAGAATGCTTAGAATGTTTGTATATATGAATAAGTTTAAAAGTAGGATAATTCTAATTATGAATTGTTTGGCTTCATTTTTGTTTATATATTGTTTATATATTTATTTTCTTTAATCTTATACTTTTCTACTCTTATGTTGGTTAATAAAGACAAAATAAAAAGGGAAAAGAAAAAATTATTTAATTGGAAAACGAAAAATGAGAAATATGATAAAAATGACAATTAGGTTGAAGAATGTGTTGAAAGTTCCACACCAACTAGAGATAAAGCCAATTTAGAGTATATAAGTAGGAGCAAACCTCACCTTACAAGCCGATTTTGTAAGGTTGAGTTAGACTTAAAATCCACTTCTTAACATGATATTAGAGCTATGGTTAGATATCCTAACGATATTTAGAGTATATAAGTGGATGCAAACCTCATCTTACAAATCAATTTTGTGAAATTACGTTAGGTTTAAAATCCACTTTTTAACAAATAAAATTTATTTTTGTTATAATATATATTTTATTTGATATAAATATTTTTTAACTATATTATATATAATTAATAATATTTAATTATATGTATAATAGTCGAGTAGCAACACCTCATCATAGAAACCAATATTACCGTAAAATCAAGTGATGAGTCAACGCGTTCCATTATTATGATGTAAATCAAACGAGTTTCTTCCTATATTAAAAATGTGAAAGATGGGTAAATTAATGAAAAGTTAATTATTTTATTATATTATTTTCAATTAAAGTTTAATTAATACTTTTGAAAAACATTTTGTCAGAACCAGTAAAATCCACGCACGTATCGTTTTAGTGGAGTTCACGTGTCAAGAGGGGGCTCGACACTCAGATGGCGGACGCCAGGTGTCAAGGGAAGAGGATCCAAAAATGAGTTAGTGTAAAGCAGGTGTTGACAGAAGAGGGGAGTCCGTTTTGACGTGTGAAGCAAAACTTGGGTTTTCAGAAAATCTACTCCACTCTCTGCATGCACCCTATTTTCAAATTTTTGAAGAATCCCATTCTCTCCTCCTTCTCTCTACATCCTCTTCATCTTCTCTCTAAGAACACACTCCCTTTCCCTTCTCCGATCTTCATTCAGCCACCGTAGAAGCACTTCCGGCGTCAGGAGCTTCCAGATAAACCGTTCGGTTTGTGAAGCTGAGCTGGTAAGTATTTCTTTCCACCCAGTCGTTCGTTTCCTAAACATGCAAACCTAGTTTTGGGTTCCTATGTTGATCACCATTCTCAAAATGAGTGGTTCTAACAGTGTTGGGTTGTCACTTGGTGTAGTTGGAATTATCGAGCGTTGGCGGTAGGGAAACTGGTAGTGGTGAAATTGTATTTCTGCAACTGGGAACGTTCGGTCACACTTAGAGGTAAGGGAAGCTTATTTAATTTAATTTGTATGTTGTTGTACTGTATGAATATTCGTTAGTTGACTAAATGACTTTGATGCATGATGATTGATATGATTGGATTGCATGAACGTTCGTTTATTTAATGAGTGGAAATGAAATATGACTGAGTTATGTTATAATGTATGAAATATATGAAACTTATATGACATGGATTGTATGAAGTATGAAAGTCGATTATGATATGAATGTACAAAGTATGAAACTATATGTTAAGAAATGAGTTTGAAAAGAAATGATTCTGGTATGAAATTTCTCATATAAAAGTGTACGTTCGTTACTGAACGGTCATTGACCGTTCGGTTTTCCTGGTGAACATAGTTGAAATGAGATTATGTCATTTGGAGAGAATCCTAGTTGAGGACGAGCGTCCTCGTGTGGTAAACTAAATTTTTATATACGTAATGGTAGATTTTTGTTGTTCGCAAACACTACTTCGATAGTATCTTATTATATTTATCAAGCCTTTTATTATAAATTTATTAGTGCTCGGTCTTACACCTAGTGCTCGTACGGAGTAGTGCTCGGTCTTACACTAAGCGCTCGTACTCATTTCTTGTATAGTTTATCTTGATGAAAAATAACGTTCGTTTAACTTCAATAAGAACCTTCTTCTCTACCGTGCTCGGTCATTGACTGACATTCGGATTTCTTGATGTAAATTCAAATAAGCTAAATATTCTTAAGCGTTCAGTTTCTTCAGGTGAATCCTTCTAAGTATTCTTCTCTGAAAATCGTGAAGTGTATACGTTCATTTGGTTCCGGCTTTGAGCCTTAGTATGTGGCCCAGTTCTTTCTATGTTCGGATAAAATTCTCAAGGGTCAGTTCATCTAATTGACTCACTTTGTATGTACCATTCGTTCTAGTCATTCTCGAGTTATACAGCTGTACTCTTTTCTTTTGTAAATTTGATAATAACCCTCTCGGTCTTATTCCATTCTGGAAAGGAGTCTTCTTAGTCTCATTCCTAGTGTTCATCCTCGTTTTAGGAGAAGACTGAACGATCGGTATTTGAGGTTATTAGAATTGGTGATAAAGATGAAATTAAAAAGGATGGATAATAAAAGAACGAAGAGTTTACAAGATGAATGAAAGGTTGTGAATTTTGAACGAGTGTTCCGGGGAGGAACGACTCATGAGTGAATATTGGAATTTGTAAAGTATGACTGTGGTAATGCTAAGCTGTCGATTCATCCTGATGTTCCGTCAGTACTCGTCCTCACGTAGAGGGGGTATGTCATGTGTGGGAACGACAGGAGGTCCTAGTCCTTAGGGGTACTTTGGACAGATAGGACTAACCTCGGGTGGCAGCTGATGAGAGTATTCCAGTTACTACATCACCCGGGTGCACGAACATCGTAGCTCCACAGATTTCATACAATCTGGACAGTTAGTCTAGTAGTAGGCCTTGCTTGAAACGTATGATGAAATGTATTGATGTGTTTGAATATGAGAAATGTATGTTTATACTTGAATTAAATTACATAAGCTTACCCTATGTTTTTCTTGTGTTGTCTCGTCTTGTACGTTCGTCTTGTCGTTGCAATGATCATCCGTGTGGATGTGAGCAGAAGGAAACACGCTGTTGAAAGATACGCTGGAAGAAGAAAATTTGGTAGAAATTGAAGTTAAGACCGAACAATAGGACGTTCAGTCAGTACAATAGTTTTGTATTAGTCGGTCTTTTGCCACTTTCCCATCTCTGTATGTATAACCATTCGATATTTTGTTTTTCTTTGTAAACCGTTCGGTCAAACTTGTACTACTGTATAGTTTAAATTTTAGTAACTCTTTCTGCAAGGACGTTCGTCCGAGAACGTATGTTTGTTTTTAGTGTAAGACTGATCTGCTATATTATTAAATGTAATTATTCTATTATATGGTTCATTGCTGTATTTTTGGGATGTTACACATTTAATATCTGAATAGTTGACAATTTGTATTAATATTTTCATTTAATAATAATTACAACTATATATTTAAAATAAATGTGTAATGATATAAATTATGGCACTAAAAATATTCAATATGATCCAGAAAATAGTTATTGATTATCCTCTTTGTAACCATGTCATATGTGCATGTTGCATGCTTATTTCATTTGTGAATCGATAACTACAATTAAGTTTCAATAATCTTTCAAATCATTCAACCATCCATGGTTGAATTATTATATCCTTAAGCATTAAAAAAGTTATATACATGATACCACAAATTTACATTGCTTCCATCGAGTTAAATACCAATGAGTTTAATAGATATAAACTTTATTAAGGGTAGATAATAAAGGTTTTACATTGGATGAAGGAAATGATACTCATGTTTGACATGATTGGAAGTGCAAAGTATAAAATATAATGAACAGAAGATGATTTTGTCTCAATACAAATATTTAACACATATAGTCGTTATATTTTTAAATAATTTTTTGAGAGAATTAATTTATTTTTAAATTAAGTGAATTAACACATTTAATCTATAATCACTAAGAGATAAGCCAAGTTAAGTTCACTCATTTACTAAACAAATTAAAGTGGTTTGCTTGAACTCAACAAGTCAAACTAACCTTTCAACTAATATAAACACATGAATATTAAAATATAGTTTCTGGAAAATGCACTTAACTACCGCCTTACACTGCTAAATTATGTGAAAACTCATTAGTAACATTTTTATTATAAAACGATTTAACACGGTTACTTAATCACACGAAAAAAGTAGTTTTAAAAAATATATAAAAATAAAAAACAAAAATGATATTAAACCAAAGTATAACAGAAAATTAAAGACGCGGTGGCAGTTTGGAAATTAAAATGAAGTTATATGCTTCGGGTATACAAACAACCGAAGCATAAAAAATTTACGACACCGGTTAATGAAGGACCGAGGCACAAGGACCTGCACGTTTTCCACTTACGGCCTCGGTTAATAAAAGAAACAAGGCGTTCCAGTTACGGCCTCGGTTAATAAAAGAACCGAGGCGTAACGTGTTGCACCTTTTTAGTGTGGCAGAGACCCTTTCAGTTTTTAGTGTGGCAGAGACCCTTTCATTTCCCATTTTTCATTTCACTGTTTCACTTTCCCTCATCCCCTCCCTCCTCTCCTGCAACCCCTCCCTCCTCTCCCTCCTCTCCTGCAACCCCTCCCTCCTCTCCCTCCTCTCCTGCAACCCCTCCCTCCTCTCCCTCCTCTCTTGCAACCCCTTCCATTCTCCAGTGCGGCGACGGTGCGGCGACAGTGCGGCGAGGCGAGACGATACGAGATCTGACGAGACGAGGCGGTGACGGTGACGAGACGAGACGGTGCGACGAGGACAGATCTCGCGACGGTGCGGCCAGGCGAGACGGCTCGCGACGGTGCGACGAGGCGAGAGCTCCGACTGCGCGACGAGGCGAGAGAGATCTCGACGGCGCGGCGAGGCGAGAGAGATCTCGAAGGCGCGGCGAGGCGAGAGTCCGCGACGGTGTGGCTGGGGCTCGCCACGGCGGCTGCAATGGCGGAACTGCGTTTGATAATGGATCTCTGCGTTTGATAATGGCGGAACTGCGTTTGATTTTTGGTTTTTGGTTCTGTTTCTTTGCAGGTGGATAATGTATCTCTGATTTTTTGTTTTTGGTTTGGATATCTGATTTTGGTTTGGATCTCCCGTCTGCTCTGTCTGTTTCCTGTTCTCCTTCTTAGACATCTGAGTTTATTGTCAAATAATTTTGTCCAAAGACATTGATGAAAAAAATTGCAGAAAAGAGGAGAAAAGAGGAAGAAGTTTAACCATACAAAGAACAAACAAACGTAACAACACTGATGTTGGTTGAGAATAAAAAAATTAAAAAATTTTACTGCCTCGGTTGTCTGTGAACCGAATCAGAATCTGAAACCTTTTGATTCGGTTCAGAACCGAGTCAAAAAATCCATTCTTTTTACCTCGTTTGAATATACACCGGTTCTAGAACCGGTGTCTATAAGTGAAAATGACCGAGGCGATATGCCCTTATTGCACTAGTGCTAGCACCATTATTAACAATTTTTTTATATATTATTCTTTTTTTAAAAGTATAATTTTTTATAATCATTTTATTTTTTTAATGTAAATGTAAATGCATGTCATTTTACTATTATTTTTTTAATGTAAATGTGTGTATATATATATATATATATATGTAATTCTGGGTCCTTTGGAAGGATTAGTGGAAATGAGAATGAGTTAACAAAAATTACATTAAGGGAGAGATAAAAAAGTTGACTTAATTAGCTTATTAATTGTTGATAAGATATGTCCAATGTGATTTCGTGTTGCTAATGATCTAAATAACTACGCGCCAATTACTTTTGCAAATGCATTTAATAAACTAAATTTCAACTTAGAAAGAAAAAGACATATCAGGTAAGATATTTTTACTTTTTCACACATCTTTGGTATATTCCTCGATCAAAATATGTGGATCCCCTTAGTTTGACATGAACATCAAATCAAGGTTCGTACGAGGGTCAAATTATTTGCAATTTATAAGGAGTTTTCTCCTCTGAAATTTTTTAACAATAAATTTCTTTGTAAGATGGTAATAGAGAATTTTGTTTTTTACTTCATGCCGAATGATTCCAAATTGCTCATTAACTTTTGCTAAATTGACCACACAAATTCTGATGTATTTTTATAATTAATGGAAATAAGAGTTAGTGCTTCGTAACATTCATGACGTGTTTGTCTGATATTTGACATTTTAAATCTATTTTAGTAATGTGCATGATTGGAGGATATTCACGATATTAAGTTGATTATATTATGCTCAACATTTTTTAGAGATGATTAAATATATTTTTATTTCTTAAACTTAAAATTAGTTTTTTTGTTTAATTTAGTTCATGTAAAAATTTTTAATCAAATTTTATTAAATTTATTTAACGTTTTAAATATATTTTACAATAATATTTAAGTTATTTAAACAATTTAACATATTTTCTTTAATATTATATGAGAAACGTAATTAAAATATCAAATAAATTTAACAAAATTTAACTAAAAATTAAATAAGTTAAATTAGTCTAAAATTTTAAAAAAAATAATTTCGATTATTACTAAATAAAGGGTCAAAATCATATTTAATCCAAAAATTAAATAAACTATACACTGATTTTGGTTTTGACAAAGGATTACGAATTATTTTATATCTCTTTGCATATTAATAAATTTGGAAGCTAAAGAAAAAGCCAAATGCTAGAAGTAACATAGGGGTCCTTTTCTTCAAGAGGGTTTCATAAAGCATTTCTTAATGTCCAACTTGAGAACTTTTAAGTTTTAATACGCCAAAAAAGTTGATATAAGTCAGCATCACTTATAAGCTTTAATTATATGATAAGCGAGTTTGCATATATTATATAAGGTCCAACTTACCATATCTGATAGTGTGATTAAAACCCCTTAATCCTGACAAACCGACCTCTTCGTAACGAAAGTAACATGTTTCAGTTCAATTAGCAGCATCTACATCCACAATTAAATAGTTATACTTTCTTTTCAAATATGAATAAATCATAGTTCCATTTTTATTCAAATACGAAAGTAACATATTGGTTCATTTAAAACAACAATATATGTAACGGGAACGAAATTCAAATTATTCAATAATTGATTTTGGAATTTGCCGCTCTAGATATAAAATAAACCGTATTATCGTAAAATTACTATATAGTCTCTGTGTCTTCAAAAATATTTTTATAGTGATTAACTTGTATCAATATTTAAAAATAGAAATGAAACAAAACGAGTTTACAGTTATATAGATATGTAAACCTTTTAAACATATTTTTATGATAAGAAAATAAGATAAAAATACAAAGTAACTTTCTATAAATAAAAAAAATTGTTATGTACAGATTAATTTATATAAATTATATTAATATATTTTTATAGAAAAATTAAATTTTATTTTTGGAGACAACTATTTTATTTTATTTTTAATTTCTTTTAGAAATATTTAGGAAAATAGTACCCTTGTAAAATTGAGAAACTCTATTTTTTGTTGGCTTGTCTTTAAAAAAAAGCATTAATAAAATTATGTATTAAATCAGTCATGAAAAACCTTATAAAATTAATGATATTATTCTCAATTCCAAAATGTTAAATAATAATATTGTTTTTTCTCGTAATATATTGCTTATTTACATTTAATATGTGAGTCACGCACTAGAACAATTTTACTCCAATAGAGTTAATGAAGATCCATTATACGTCTAATATATTTTTTTATCGGAATAAACTTTATCCAACCGATACTAAATTGGTTATATGTACACCTGCATGTGTATATTAATAGTAACATATCCAAATTGATTATATATACACCTGCATGTTTATATTGAGAATAACATTGTGATAGATTATATCCATAGTATTATTGTGGAAAAGTTTATTCAACATAGACTTAATGTACTATGTGCCAAATTAAAGAGAGAAAAAGAAAGAAAACATAAGGACTTAACAGTGTCATATAGATATAGTATTTCAAAATACAATGTAAATAATATATAGGCTTAATTACTTGGTTCCTAAATTCAGTGTCTGTCTGGTATCCGATTTTAAAAACGTCTTAATTACGTTCTCATATGGTATAATTGCATCAATTAAGTTTCTTTCGTTAGATTGACATAAATAGAGTTAAATGTTTGATTATGTGACAATAAAATCCGCAGTTTTTTCTCTCTCCTCTACTCTTTCTACCATGCGTCCATCTTTTTCTCTCTTATGTATTCCTCCTAACATAGTATTGTGAGCTTTTGTGTGGCTTCTGAAACACACTAACATGGTAATAGGTTTGTCCTAGCTGCGTCATTGACCTAAATATGTGTCTTCTCTTCCATTTAACTTTAGTCTCCACATTTCTCTATTATCACCCCTCTGAAACGACGTCTTACCCACGATGTTCTCTTTTCAAAAAGTGGCCCTCCTTCATCCAGGACCTCCTCGCCAAAACCTAGATGCACACGTGATAATGCTAATTCTCACCATTATCTAAGCATGAATTTAAGAGCAAAATCAACTCCCTTCTAGCTTGTAACTTGCTAAATCCTCTCTTTTATCTTAGTTTCATGAATAAATATGTTTTAGGCTACATTGATGAGATTTCATCTATAATCCCTTTATTTTGTAGTAATACAATGATTGGAAGAATCTCCACGAAAAGTATAAAGCTGAACTAACCACAGAAGCAAGCAGATCTGCACAAAATAGAAGAAAACACAATGCTGCTGCAGAGACTCACGCCGGGCGCCTACTGACCTGGGCGGCGCCGGGCGTGAGGTAGCTGACCCATGGAGCGCCGGGCGCCAGTATGTCGGGCCGCCGGGCGCGACTTTTTGCTGATGTGGCAGAAACGCTTTATTTAACCCTGGAACGCGAAGGGCTTCGGGTCTTTGGTTCTTTGGAGGTGCGATTTCACGGCTGGAGCTAATGGAGGGCGTGAGGAGCTTGTGGGAACATCTCCTCCTCTTCCGTTGGGTCTCCTTCTTCTTCCATCTTCCATGTTTGTAAGCTTTAGGGTTCTCCATGGAAGTGGAGAACCAGATTCGTTTTGTTAGGGATTGTTGTAGCCTATGGATTCTTGTGTAATGGATGATTGATTTGATTATATATATGCCTTTTCTATCAATTGCTAGTATTCTTGTTTCCAATCTTAAAGCTTGCATGTAATAGGAATGTTCATGACTTGAATTTGGGGTTTCATGGATTATGGGGACGTAAGATGGAACCTAGAACTGAAACAAGAGTCCTTGTGGTCATTGATTCTAGGGATGGAAGATGATTCACATGTTGTCTTAAGATCCTAGCTCTTTAATGCGGGTTTGCTTGTTAGATTGTCCAAGGAATTGGAGTTTAATAGGAAAAACCTAGGCTCTTTCACCTAAGGGATTGGGGCTAGAGTGTTTTAGTGGATTGACTTTAGTAAATTGATAGAGAGGAGATAAAATTGGTTATACACAAGCGTGCATTGGTGAAAACTAACCTTAGCAATGTCATTTCATACCATTTCTAGTCTTTTCCATTTCCAAGTACCTTCAATACCAAAGTCCAACCTTGTAATTATGTATCAATTTATCTTTCTGCACTTGTTCTGTAAATTGATGTTATGTTGTTGAGTCTATATGAGTTGTTAATCGCACAATTCTCTAGTATTACGAGTCTCTTGGGAAAACGATACCCGGTCTTACCGGTTTATTACTTGAACGATTCGGTACACTTGCCGAACCCACAACAAGTTTTTGGCGCCGCTGCCGGGGACTCGTGTCAATACTAGACTTTTGTGAGGTTTCTAACTTGTGTAGACTTGATTTGTATATAGAAATAACTCTTTTGTTGTAAATAGATTTTCAAATTTTACTTGGGCTAATTTGTGGGTTTAGCCTAGTTGTGTCTAAGTGTATGCAGGGGATGTTCATACAAGGAGGACTGCAGCCTCAAAAGCATCATGAAGACCCTGAGATTGAAGGAAGTTTAGGACACAAGGAGACAACTAGCTTGAGCACTACAAGCTGCCCAAAATTCTCCCTTCATTGAAGACGCTCCAAGTGCTAAGTGAAAGATGAAGAAAGGGAGAAGGAAAAGAGAAAGACTAGTCACCACCACCCTTTGCTGAGAGACAAGGAACTCAAGCCTAGCAAGCCAAAGTTGATCAAGAGGATTGAGTATTTAAAGATGTCAAAGTAGTGGAAGGGCAAAAATGAAGAATTCAAGCTTTGAGAGTTGATTTGGTGGCTAGAAAGTGGTTCAAGAAGAGTTGGTGGAAGGAGCACACCAACATCAACTTTTGCGCTTCAATGAGTAATCCGTCAAGCTAATGACGTTAAACAAGCGCTTTTGGGAGGCAACCCAGTTTTCTTACCCTTTTTATTTGTGTTTGTGTGATTGTTGTGTCATTTGCATTAGTAACTTATGTTTTGACTTTGTGACTTATTGCATTTTAGTTGATTTTTGAGTTGTAATGTGTTTTTGTGGTTTGTTTTGGTGTGTTTTCAAGTGCTTAAATCTGTTTTGACATGTTAGAGGATGCTCTAGGATGTTTTGGTGTGATCTTAAGTGCTTAAATATGATTTGGATGCATAAGTGCAGTTTCGAGTTGTAGAGTAAAAAGCTTTGCAAATGTGCATTCAATTCACCCATTCATGCATTCAATTTCATTCCTTATAGTTTAGACAAGTTTCAATGATGAAAACATGATATTCTGGATTGATTTGAGTGTGAATAAGGGTCATATACCAAAAATCACAAGTTGGGAAGCTTAATTTCGAAAACTGCAGAATTCTGCAGTTTTCTGCATAATTCACGCCCGGCGCCTCCTGATCAACAGGCACCCGGCGCATGTAGCACCTGGCTCAGTTGGCGCCCGGCTCAAGCAGACCTCTGCTCAGCAGGCGCCCGGCTCAAGTAGCACCTGGCTCGGTTCACGCCCGGCGCCTCCTGCTCGGTAGGCGCCCGGCCCCAGCAGCACTGGTTTAAGCACAAAATTTTTTTTTTTTTTTTTTTGCTTGTTTTTTGTTTTTGATTGTTTTGCTGCTATCTTTTGCAGATGTCTTTTAGTGTGTTTATGGATTCTTCTCTTCAGTTGTTGACTATGGGATGCTAATTTACTTTGAGCTTTCTTGTGCAGAATAGCATCTTCATTAAGACTTTACAGGTTTGAAAACCACCATTGGTCAACCCTTGAGGCATGCGTGAGTTGAGCAACCATATGACTTGAAGATTTTGCTGCTCATGTACCATGGCCTGGGGGCCAGGCCCCTACTGATGGGGGAGGTGGAGCAGTTGCGGAGTATAATCCACTGTTGGAGGAAGATGTTGCAGATGAAAGTGAAGCTAGTGTCCTACACTGATGGAGATGCAAAGAGTCCATTTTAAATCGGTTTTTCAGTTTTAATTTCTTGTTTTATTTGTTTTCAGCTTTTGTGTTTTTGATTTCTTTTTGACTTGCCTAGTGGATAGTTCTTGTGCAATTGGTCTGGTGATTTGAGTGAATCATTTGTTATGAATGGAAATCTCTTGTGCTTGCTCTTTATCCATGAAAATTGTTTTGAAAATTTGATTGAGATTATGTGGTTGAGCTTATTGAACAGAGATTGTGGTTGCTTGTATCTGTTTAGATAGATGCTTGTTTTTAATTGTGATCAATATTCTTGGCATGATGTTTATCAAATTTTGGAACCCTGAGTAAACCTGTGAGATGTTGTGCCTCAGAGTTTATTGATGAATGTTATTACTTTGGAAGCACAATTGATTTTGCCTAAGTTTCTCTATTTGAACTAGTTACTTGCATGTTACAAATGATCAAGGCCATCTTGTTCTTCCACCTCTTCTACATTTTGAGCCTAAAAGCCAATGTATAACCTTTGAACCTTAAAGAAAACTTTCTCATTCCCGAAACCTTAAGCCTATTGAAAAATCCTTAACCTCCTTACCTTGAGTTGAGATGCACATATATGTTAGAATGAGGAGAATGGTTTAAGTTTGGGGGAGTTCTTGTCATAAGGGGAGCATTGAGAAAAACAATAAGTTGAGTTAAAAAGAAAGAAAAAGAAGAAAGAAGAAGAAAAACATGAATTCAATGAAAAAGAGTTGGGAAATAGGTTGAGAAGTGGTTTATTCAATTTTGGAGAAAAGGAGAGACTATGTTGTATCATGAATTAAATTGTTTGGTCTCTTATCTCAAGGTGCTTTGTTGTCCAGAAAAACCAAATTTTCTTCTTAGCCCAGCCACAATACAAGCCTCAAAAAGTCCTTGTGATGTAACTTGCTTGTTAATGTGTTTGAAATTGTTGAAACGAAAGGCAAAGTTGATTTGTGTAACATTGTAATAGTTGAGAGTAGACACACATACTTATACACCATTGTGCTTGAGTGAAACACTTTCCTTGGTGAGGATTGGTTCCATGCACTCATTGAAAACAACTTGCCATGTTTGTTGATCCATCATTTGCATCTATCTTGTGATTTTTAATTTGTGAGCACCATGATTGAAGTTTAGCTTGCTAAGACTATATTGTCTCTTGAATGTGATTTATAAGTTGAGCAAGCATGATTGATTTGTTTATTTGATTGAAACTATGCTTGAGTTGCTACACCATTGTAATTGAATTGGTTGCTAGGTTGATGAGTCAATATTTTCTTCACTTCACTTAGTTTATTGTACTAGAATTAATCAGGGAATTGTGCTTAATCGTCCGTTATTTTCCTATTTTTCCTAATTGTGCTTAATTCGATCAGAAATTCTTATTTTAACTAATTTGAATTATCTGAACTTATTATTTTGCATTATTAATTATGGGAAAATTTTGGATATCTTTTTGGGACATTTGAAGGCTAAATGAGAAATGACAATTGAGCCCAATGCATTTCAGCCACTTCAATTTTCGCTGGTTGCTGTGTGAATTTTGTGTCAACTTGTTTGTCCTCGTTCGAGTTCAATTCGTATCCGTTTTCCATTCAATTTTTTTTCATAGTTTCGTCTAGATGTTTAGTTTCATGTATAGTTTTTACTTTGTTCAAATTCGATCTGTACCGTTCCCAGTAATTTGTTTACTCTCCTATGTCATCCCAGTGCTGCGTGAATGTTGTGTCAACTTGTGTGTCTTCGTTTGAATACAATTCTTATCCGTTTTGCATGCAATTTTTTTTCATAGTTTCGTCTGGATGTCTATTTTCACGTATAGTTTTTATTTTGTTCAAATTCATTTTGTGTTGTTCCCAGTATTTTTTTTAATCCTCTATGTCAGTCTTGTGATTAATGTTTGAGTGATTTCTAATCTGTTTGCATTGTTTGCTTGTTGTTTAGTAATTGTGGTGGCTAGAATTGATTATTAGATGATGCTAAGACCTCCCAACACTCTTAAGCAAGTCCTTCATTTCTGAATTTGTAGAAGCAAAATGGCTTGGCAACATACACCACACGGCCTAGGACACATTGGAAATTCTATTTTGCAAAGTTTTATTTTAAGTTTATATTTTGTAATTTGGTGTTAATTTTTGTAGTGACATTGCTACAACAAAATAAACTCACGGCCAATTCATAATGCCTATTCATTATTTGCCAAAGAAGGATAATGGAGGGGACCACATTGGAAGGAAACTCTCGGTTTTCTTGGACAAACACCAAAGCACATAGAATTGAAATGAACAAAAAGGGGCCACCACTCACGTTTATATTTATTTGATGGTTTTTCAAAGCTCACGTGGTTGGAAACAACTAACAAGTAGAGGGTGCAGCGGGAAGTGGAGGCTTTATTTTGCTGATTGAAGAAGAATAAAAGGACAACACGGTCCCACATACTTTTGCACGTCCAGGAGGAAAAGCTTTTTACAAGATTAAAACATTTTTGGTTTTTGGCTAGACAACACATGGAACCAGCCACCACTTGATTGGAGAATAGAAGCCACCAAGGAGGAAGTGCATGGCCCATTGAGAAGAGCACCACACCCACACGCAAAGAACCGTTCCAGCAGCACTGCAGCGTCCCACCAAAGCAGCTGCAATGGTTGAAGAAGAGGGGTTGGACGTGTGAAAACTGAAATGGAAAACGGTGCTGTATTCCAGCCACCATCTAGGAGTGGAAGATCACGGTGTTGAGAAGCATAGCAGCAGCACCTTGCCAAAAAGCAACTGGTCCAGCACGTCCAGCACTTCACCATGGACAGCAGTAGCAAAATGCATCCAGCAGCTATGAAGAGGAAGCAACTACCGAGAGGGAGAGGTGTCTCGGCCTGGAGCTGGTACTGGAACCACCATTCACGGTTTTGTTGCATGATTAGAGAGCTGCTGCACTTGAGAGAGAAGCATCCAGCGGTTCATGCCCACTATGAGGAGGAAAAGAGAAACCTAGAAGTTGACGTTGAAGATGAAAGAAATGAAACCCATGGTCCAGCAGAGGAAGCTACAGTAGTTTGGAGGTGCATGGTTATGGCTACAATCATGGCAGCAGCTTTCACACAGCAGCTTGGAGTCACGGGAATGAGTTGAAGATGAAGCAGTAATCTATTCAGCAGGTGATGGGTAGAAGATGACAAGATTAGTCTACACAAGTGGAGGGCCCCATTCCATTTCTTTGCAAACTTAGGAGTTGAAAGAAGTCAAGAAAGATTGATACGCGAGCAACAAAAACAAAATCTTGGTGGAGACAAGGAAAGCTCACGGGTTCAGAATTCTGGGCTATAAAATGGAATGGGCAGCAAAGGAGAATTGATTAGAATTTCAATCAGAGTTTTTAGAAGTAGATTTTAGTAGTAGATCTTAGGAGTAGTGTAGACTCTCGGTGCCTCTCTTCCAGAGGTTCTCAGTTTCAACTCCAAACAGTGCAATGTAGAATTTTATTTCTGAAGATGTAGTCTATTACAGCAATTAAAACAGTTTGTCCATTTTATTTTTATCTTCACTATTCAGTCATTTTAATTTAAGTGTTGAAAGTTTTGATGAATTTCATTTCCAGTTCAGTGCTTTTAATTTTACCGTCTCTTCTATTTTACCGTTTAATGTTTTTCTACACCGTTAAATTATGTCAATGTATTTTTCAGATCATTTTATTTTCAAATGTTATTTTTACGGTTTATTTTCTATCAATGTATTTTCACTGATGTTTTTTTTACTTCTACGTTTAATTTTACCGTTTCTCAATTTACCGCTTTTCGTTTTTACCGTCTTTTACCGTTTATTTTTATTGTCTTTAAAATTTATTTCAACGTTTTTTAATTCAGTCGTGTTTAATTTTACCTGCACAAAACATCATCAAACCCCCCCCTTTCGTGTGTAAAAAATCAGAGACTGAACCGCCACAATATTGGTCCTTGAGAGACGACCTAGGAGTTACTTCCTAGTCTGTACTGCATTATTTATCTGTATCAAATTTGTATGACCGCGACAGTCGTAGCAAATAATGGCGCCGCTGCCGGGGACCAATGGAGGTTTGGTTTTAGATTCTTGTTGTGTAAATTTTTGTTCTGTTAATATGTGTCTTTTGTGTGTTTTGTCTTTTGTATTTTTGTAGGCGACAACGACACCTTCAGCAAATTTTGGCGGCGTTGTCACTTCAGATCCAGGTTTTTGTTTTAGATTTTTACTGTGTTAATATATATTGTGTATATATGTGTTTAATTGTGCTATGTTCTGTATTTAGTTGTTATTAAAAAAAAATTGAAAATTAAAAAAAAAAAAAAATTAATTAAAAATTTTTACTATTGATGTTCTGTCTTGTGTGTGCTTGTAGCATGTATAAATGTGTTTTGTTTTATCTGATTCGTAATTTTTAGTTTTTAGTTTTTACTTTTTATTTTTCCATGTCTACCTATTTTAATGTTGTGAATAATGCTTATTCTGCCAATGTCTGTGATTATGATTCTTATTCTGCATATTACTTTGATTTTAAATCTGCTGATTTTTATGATGAGAACAATATGTTCCATCATCCAATTTCTGAGAGCTCTCTTTGGGAGCCAGTTCCACAATATGAGAGTCAGCAGTATGATTCTCCTGCTCAAATAGCTCCTCAGCCTTCTACTTCTGAACCTACATTAAAGGAGTTACTAGAGCAGATGACAATGCAGAACATTCAGTTTCAGAAAGGGAACATGCAGTTCAAGCAAGAGAGCATGGAAACTCAAGCTGCCATGCAGAATCTGAGTGATCAGATCAGGCAGATGGCCACTCTTGCACCTGAGGAGACTGATGAAAATTTTGGGGACCCGGCAGAAGTAAGCAGTAATCCTGAACCAGGTAGACCACCTTCACCTTCCCACACTCTAGAAATCTTCAAGGAAGAGGAGGTAAGCATACCACAATTTGATTATTATGTTGATTGTGATGATGATCGGTATGCTAATGACTATATTCTTGCTGAGTCTGATTTTAATTTTTCCTCTGTGCATGAAGAGAACCGCTTTTTACTATCACATTCGAATGGTTATTCTTCATGCACTGAACATGAATCTGAATCTATGATTAATATTGCATGCAATTTAGAAATTGATTCATGTTATGAGGATTTATCTAAGGCTCAGTATGATGAATTGGGATTGGGTGTTATACCTCTGCATAACATCTCTTTGGAACCACATTGCACTAACCATGTTGCAGGAGGTGTACATGTATTGCATCAACAAACACCCACAATTGAAGACAAAGGTGCAAGCTTACAAAACGGTTTGAAAATCAATTGGCACCTGTTGAACCCAATCATCAACAATTTTTTCTGCTTAGATCCAGCGATGGAAGACATTTCATTGCGAGATCAAATCTGGAGGATGAAGCAGTTCCTCCTCAAAACTTCCGTGCTGGATCATGAAATGGAAAACCTCTCCCTACATGTCCAAAATTGGCAACTGCCACCCTGACCAGGGGAGTTTTCTTTTTCTTTCTTCCCCGTTTTCCTACTTTTATTGCATTTGTCCTTTATCTGTTCAGTGTTTTAACTGATGATCTTATGCTTAGAACACGTTTAGGACAGTGTAGTTTAAGTGTGGTATTGGGGGAGATTCTGATTTTTGTTTTTCTTATAAGTTTGTTTTTCCCTTTTCTTCTTAGTTTTCGAATTGTTATCTTTAAAAAAAAAAAAAATTTAAAAAAAAAAAAAAAATTATTCTGTTGTGATAAAATATTTTGTTTTAAGCATGCCAAATCTTTATTCCGATATGTATATTTATTTCTTAGTTTTCCAGTTGTTATCCCTTAAAAACAACATAAAAAAAAAAAACATTTTCAAAAAATTGTTTTGCGTGTAGTCCATAATTGCTCGGCCCTCAATTTCTTATTATTTCATACCAATATTTCATTAAAAAATTTTCACTTCAGATCTCATTTATTTTCCTTATTTTCCTTCACTGTAAATACAATTTCTTAGTTGTTTTCATACAGATCTTTGATTGCAAATTTTTAGACTAAGAAAATATTTCATTCATCAATGCAAAAATTACAGTAATGGAGAAAAAGGATTGAACAGATCTGAAAATAAAATTGCAGTTGATATATGAAATTAAAAGATGTTCGGGGGTCGATCTTTAGTGATCGTTAATATTACAAACCAAATAAAAAAACAAAAACATCATAAAAACAACAAAAATATAATTGTTCAGATTACATGCCTTGTCCATATTCTGGCCACACTCGGCCAACAAAAGCATAATAAAAAAAAAAAAAAAAAAAAAAAAAAAACATAAAATTTTAAAACTGGAAGTAGTTGCTGGGTGGCGATCTTAGGGTAAGCTCCGTCGAGGGGGCTCTGGTACAGAATGCAAGAGGCGTAGGTGGAGGGATCTGTCGTTCATTTCTGTCGTCGTCAATGATGATCGGGACGGGGAACAAATTCAGCAGCCTGGGTGCCTTGATGACTACCCAGTCGTATTCTTTCAACAAAAAAATTGTGTTAATAATAGAAGAGGAAGAGAAAAAAAATAAAAAATAGTGTTATGATCAGAGTTCTTACCATACATGTACCTCGGCAGCATAGAAAAGAGAGTGCCCGTGGGATCTATCTCCAATTGGAGACGCCTGACCCGATTGCTGTGATTGTTGAACCAGCAGTGCACATTATATTCGGTGGCTTCTCCGAAGAACCTCAGTCGAGACGCGATCTCGGCGACTTGGACTCTGCTAGGGTGTGTGACCCCATAGTTGAATATATTGGTCATCATCTTGATTTGATCGTCGGTAGGACGCCACCGTTGACTGGTATATCTCTCTGATTCCATATCACTCATCCTTCCTCTCGTAATATACAAATACATAAATAAAAAATAAATACATATAAAAAGAACAAAAACATAAAAAAAAAAGAAGAAGAAAAAATAAACATAAAAAAAATAATAATAAAAAGAACTAAAAAAAAAAAAGAAGCATAAAAAATTTTTAGATTAGTTCTGTGTTTTCTTTATTTGTTCTTGTTTTCCGTTAGATTTATTTATTCCTGTCTGTCTTTGATTGTTTTTGTGTCTGGTCTCAGATCTGTTTCACGGTCCTTGCAAAGGGTCCTAAACGGATCTACGTCCAGTGTCCTTGTCCATATTGTTCTTGTATATTCAGTTTCTGTGTTTTAGTTTTAAGTGGGGTACGTGGCGTTGTTCTACCCGATTGTCTCTGCCATACCTTCAATCGAAGGGAGATTAACGTCTGGTTTCCAGCCGATATACCCCTTAAGTTTTTAGACAGTTGTGTTTTATGTGTTTAAGTGTTTTTCAGTTTCAAAAATATGAAAAAAAAAATGAAAGCTGTAAAAGGAGAAGAATAGAGAAAGCACAATAAAGAGCAGAAAGCTGAAAATAAAGAAGGAACAGAAAGCAGGAAAAGAAGAAAAATGAAAGATCTGGAAACTTAAGCAGAAAAAGAAGGAGATCAAAGGTGTAGAGGACTTACCCGGAGTAGTAGGGCTTACAAAAGCTTGACGCAGATCTTAGATGCTCCGAAGGCACACAGGCAGAGGCTCCTCACAGATCTCACTCAGACTCTTCAGAAGGCGAAGGGGCAGAGCTTCCTCGCAGATCCAGACGCTAGAGAGAGTTGAGAGAGAAGTAGAGAGAGAGCAGAGAAGTAGAGAGAGAATGAGCGTTCAGAAATGTTGCTCAACGCGGAGGAGCGGACCTTTTGTAGCCAAAGCTCTGCCACTGTAGCAACAGTTCCGGTCTTTGCCACCGAGACTGTTGTCACAGTAGCGGTATCCTTTTTCAAAAAAAAAAAAAAATAATAAAATAAAATAAAATAAAATAAAAAAAAAAATAAAAAAAAAAAAATTAGTAATAAAAATTAATTAGCATCTACTGATGGGTGCTAGGTGATTTCGACATCTGCTGATGGATGTCACTGATAACATCTACTGATGGATGTTACTTAAAATTTCTTCCCATTTCCTTACTTTTTATTGCACTTGTCTATATTATTTGACTGCTCTGAAATTGATAATCTGATGATTGTAACACACTGAGGACATTGTGTGATTTAAGTGTGGTCTACTGGGGAGAAATTCTGATTTTTCTGTTAGATTGTATTTTGTGTGTTAAATTTTTTGTTTTTGAGTGTTAATTTTTTCTCTTTTAAGTTATTTTTATCGAGTTTTGTGTGCAATAAATTTTACATTTTTCTCTTGATTTCTGGATGATGTTTAAGTTGTAGATTTTTCCTTCACTTGATTAATGCTTATAGTTTGAAATCCTTGCTTTTCTCTGCTTGGAAACATGATTATGTGTTTAAGAGGTTGATTTGATTGTGACGAATACCCTGTGTGAGATTTGAGCCACTTTATGTTCTTTCTTGTGTGACATGTATCTTGATTGCTTGCACATATGCCTTGGCTTGATTCTTTTTGATATACTTGATTGATATGCATGTTCAGACGTGATAAAGACATTTTTGTTCTTGAGCCTCTTTAGCCAAATAAGCCTACCTTGTTATTATCCTTTGATAACCCCTTTGAGCCTATACTGTATATATTTCTTTGTGTTGAAGCTCATACACTGATCCTAAGTGAAAAACAAATGATTACCTTAACCTTAGGAAAGTATGGAGCTATAGAAGTATTTTGAGAATAAGTGTGGTCTCCTTGGGAATTCTGATGAATTGGCTAGTTGGTTCCTCATCATGTTTTAAAATGATAATTTATATCCTGTTGTGTGATTAAAAAAAAAATGATGAGAAAAATGAAAAATAATTTTGTGAATAATGGAGTCGAGAAGAGGATTGAATTAGAGGTTTGGGTGAGATTTGACTGTATTTACTCTTGTTCCCCATTTGTCCTCTATTTTCTTCTGAGCTGTAACTACTTATCCATATTTATCCTCCCCTGTCCTTGGCCCCATTACAACCATGTAAAGACCTTTTGATCTGAATATGCATATGTTTTAAGTATTGATAATTAGAAACTTGCCAAGTCTACTTGTGTTTGTTTTCTTGAGTACATTGAGTTGAAATTATTTACCCTAGACACTTGAGAGAAACACTGTGAGTGCATCTGTGAGGTTTTGTTATTTTTGAATCACCTCTTAAGCTGATTGATTATTTTTCTGTGTATTGAATTGCTTGGATGATTTCTGTAAGTATCTGCTTTATTTGATTTTGTATCGGATATTTTCTACTTCTTTTCTCTATCCAGAATTCTTGAGAACTGTGTAAATTCTGTTTATTTTTCTTGCGAGTTTTTATTTTATGTATGTTGCATCTGTGTCAGTCCTTTGATGTCGTATTCCCTGATTTGCATCTTGATTTTGCCCAGGAGTGCAAAAGACTAAGTGTGGTCTATTTTGATGAGTCAATATTTTCTTCACTTCACTTAGTTTATTGTACTAGAATTAATCAGGGAATTGTGCTTAATCGTCCGTTATTTTCCTATTTTTCCTAATTGTGCTTAATTCGATCAGAAATTCTTATTTTAACTAATTTGAATTATCTGAACTTATTATTTTGCATTATTAATTATGGGAAAATTTTGGATATCTTTTTGGGACATTTGAAGGCTAAATGAGAAATGACAATTGAGCCCAATGCATTTCAGCCACTTCAATTTTCGCTGGTTGCTGTGTGAATTTTGTGTCAACTTGTTTGTCCTCGTTCGAGTTCAATTCGTATCCGTTTTCCATTCAATTTTTTTTCATAGTTTCGTCTAGATGTTTAGTTTCATGTATAGTTTTTACTTTGTTCAAATTCGATCTGTACCGTTCCCAGTAATTTGTTTACTCTCCTATGTCATCCCAGTGCTGCGTGAATGTTGTGTCAACTTGTGTGTCTTCGTTTGAATACAATTCTTATCCGTTTTGCATGCAATTTTTTTTCATAGTTTCGTCTGGATGTCTATTTTCACGTATAGTTTTTATTTTGTTCAAATTCATTTTGTGTTGTTCCCAGTATTTTTTTTAATCCTCTATGTCAGTCTTGTGATTAATGTTTGAGTGATTTCTAATCTATTTGCATTGTTTGCTTGTTGTTTAGTAATTGTGGTGGCTAGAATTGATTATTAGATGATGCTAAGACCTCCCAACACTCTTAAGCAAGTCCTTCATTTCTGAATTTGTAGAAGCAAAATGGCTTGGCAACATACACCACACGGCCTAGGACACATTGGAAATTCTATTTTGCAAAGTTTTATTTTAAGTTTATATTTTGTAATTTGGTGTTAATTTTTGTAGTGACATTGCTACAACAAAATAAACTCACGGCCAATTCATAATGCCTATTCATTATTTGCCAAAGAAGGATAATGGAGGGGACCACATTGGAAGGAAACTCTCGGTTTTCTTGGACAAACACCAAAGCACATAGAATTGAAATGAACAAAAAGGGGCCACCACTCACGTTTATATTTATTTGATGGTTTTTCAAAGCTCACGTGGTTGGAAACAACTAACAAGTAGAGGGTGCAGCGGGAAGTGGAGGCTTTATTTTGCTGATTGAAGAAGAATAAAAGGACAACACGGTCCCACATACTTTTGCACGTCCAGGAGGAAAAGCTTTTTACAAGATTAAAACATTTTTGGTTTTTGGCTAGACAACACATGGAACCAGCCACCACTTGATTGGAGAATAGAAGCCACCAAGGAGGAAGTGCATGGCCCATTGAGAAGAGCACCACACCCACACGCAAAGAACCGTTCCAGCAGCACTGCAGCGTCCCACCAAAGCAGCTGCAATGGTTGAAGAAGAGGGGTTGGACGTGTGAAAACTGAAATGGAAAACGGTGCTGTATTCCAGCCACCATCTAGGAGTGGAAGATCACGGTGTTGAGAAGCATAGCAGCAGCACCTTGCCAAAAAGCAACTGGTCCAGCACGTCCAGCACTTCACCATGGACAGCAGTAGCAAAATGCATCCAGCAGCTATGAAGAGGAAGCAACTACCGAGAGGGAGAGGTGTCTCGGCCTGGAGCTGGTACTGGAACCACCATTCACGGTTTTGTTGCATGATTAGAGAGCTGCTGCACTTGAGAGAGAAGCATCCAGCGGTTCATGCCCACTATGAGGAGGAAAAGAGAAACCTAGAAGTTGACGTTGAAGATGAAAGAAATGAAACCCATGGTCCAGCAGAGGAAGCTACAGTAGTTTGGAGGTGCATGGTTATGGCTACAATCATGGCAGCAGCTTTCACACAGCAGCTTGGAGTCACGGGAATGAGTTGAAGATGAAGCAGTAATCTATTCAGCAGGTGATGGGTAGAAGATGACAAGATTAGTCTACACAAGTGGAGGGCCCCATTCCATTTCTTTGCAAACTTAGGAGTTGAAAGAAGTCAAGAAAGATTGATACGCGAGCAACAAAAACAAAATCTTGGTGGAGACAAGGAAAGCTCACGGGTTCAGAATTCTGGGCTATAAAATGGAATGGGCAGCAAAGGAGAATTGATTAGAATTTCAATCAGAGTTTTTAGAAGTAGATTTTAGTAGTAGATCTTAGGAGTAGTGTAGACTCTCGGTGCCTCTCTTCCAGAGGTTCTCAGTTTCAACTCCAAACAGTGCAATGTAGAATTTTATTTCTGAAGATGTAGTCTATTACAGCAATTAAAACAGTTTGTCCATTTTATTTTTATCTTCACTATTCAGTCATTTTAATTTAAGTGTTGAAAGTTTTGATGAATTTCATTTCCAGTTCAGTGCTTTTAATTTTACCGTCTCTTCTATTTTACCGTTTAATGTTTTTCTACACCGTTAAATTATGTCAATGTATTTTTCAGATCATTTTATTTTCAAATGTTATTTTTACGGTTTATTTTCTATCAATGTATTTTCACTGATGTTTTTTTTACTTCTACGTTTAATTTTACCGTTTCTCAATTTACCGCTTTTCGTTTTTACCGTCTTTTACCGTTTATTTTTATTGTCTTTAAAATTTATTTCAACGTTTTTTAATTCAGTCGTGTTTAATTTTACCTGCACAAAACATCATCAAACCCCCCCCTTTCGTGTGTAAAAAATCAGAGACTGAACCGCCACAATATTGGTCCTTGAGAGACGACCTAGGAGTTACTTCCTAGTCTGTACTGCATTATTTATCTGTATCAAATTTGTATGACCGCGACAGTCGTAGCATAGGTAAGGCACTTTTGCTTGAGGACAAGCAAAGTTGTAAGTTTGGGGGAGTTTGATAATGCTAATTCTCACCATTATCTAAGCATGAATTTAAGAGCAAAATCAACTCCCTTCTAGCTTGTAACTTGCTAAATCCTCTCTTTTATCTTAGTTTCATGAATAAATATGTTTTAGGCTACATTGATGAGATTTCATCTATAATCCCTTTATTTTGTAGTAATACAATGATTGGAAGAATCTCCACGAAAAGTATAAAGCTGAACTAACCACAGAAGCAAGCAGATCTGCACAAAATAGAAGAAAACACAATGCTGCTGCAGAGACTCACGCCGGGCGCCTACTGACCTGGGCGGCGCCGGGCGTGAGGTAGCTGACCCATGGAGCGCCGGGCGCCAGTATGTCGGGCCGCCGGGCGCGACTTTTTGCTGATGTGGCAGAAACGCTTTATTTAACCCTGGAACGCGAAGGGCTTCGGGTCTTTGGTTCTTTGGAGGTGCGATTTCACGGCTGGAGCTAATGGAGGGCGTGAGGAGCTTGTGGGAACATCTCCTCCTCTTCCGTTGGGTCTCCTTCTTCTTCCATCTTCCATGTTTGTAAGCTTTAGGGTTCTCCATGGAAGTGGAGAACCAGATTCGTTTTGTTAGGGATTGTTGTAGCCTATGGATTCTTGTGTAATGGATGATTGATTTGATTATATATATGCCTTTTCTATCAATTGCTAGTATTCTTGTTTCCAATCTTAAAGCTTGCATGTAATAGGAATGTTCATGACTTGAATTTGGGGTTTCATGGATTATGGGGACGTAAGATGGAACCTAGAACTGAAACAAGAGTCCTTGTGGTCATTGATTCTAGGGATGGAAGATGATTCACATGTTGTCTTAAGATCCTAGCTCTTTAATGCGGGTTTGCTTGTTAGATTGTCCAAGGAATTGGAGTTTAATAGGAAAAACCTAGGCTCTTTCACCTAAGGGATTGGGGCTAGAGTGTTTTAGTGGATTGACTTTAGTAAATTGATAGAGAGGAGATAAAATTGGTTATACACAAGCGTGCATTGGTGAAAACTAACCTTAGCAATGTCATTTCATACCATTTCTAGTCTTTTCCATTTCCAAGTACCTTCAATACCAAAGTCCAACCTTGTAATTATGTATCAATTTATCTTTCTGCACTTGTTCTGTAAATTGATGTTATGTTGTTGAGTCTATATGAGTTGTTAATCGCACAATTCTCTAGTATTACGAGTCTCTTGGGAAAACGATACCCGGTCTTACCGGTTTATTACTTGAACGATTCGGTACACTTGCCGAACCCACAACAACACGCCGAACATGAATACCAAACGCTCCATCTCGCGCTACCACCCTATCAACGAGTTTGAGCCCATCTTCGAGAGCGTGAGTCTTTCCCTTCTAAGTACGCGTCCCTTTTCCCACCTCATATGATTTACCTAAACGACGACGTTATGCTCATGGAGAATCACCTGGCTCTTTGCAACTTTAGGGTACCCCGCACCAAGATGGGGAGGGTTTTCAAACTCGTACCTCAGGTTTTTCGGTATAAACCCGGGATCTTGATCTCGAAGCTTCAGGAATACGAAAACCTCGGTGTTTTGTGGAAGATTTTGATCAATGTGGTTGCTTCCAACCCCTTTATTTTGGTTGGGGGTGTTGATTTTGATTTTGTTAAGGTTGCAAAGATGTTGAAGAGTGTTATTGGAAAGTATTGTGATTGGATTGGAGAACATTTGTTGAAACAAGGGTTGTTGTAATTGGGGTGATGTTTCATGTTTTCACTTTGCTTTCTAGGGTTTTCAATGAGAAACAATTGGGTGATTTAATCACTCGTAGCCCTTGATTGATTTTCGAGGAATTTAGAGGTTATGTGTTATCCTTTATTGACTTTTTGTTGAAATTTGGATTGTTTGTAAATCGGGTTTGTGTCATGCTGCACGAGTTTTTGGAGATTCGGGTTGTGAAATTTTTGTCCAATTTGAGGTTGTGTTTTCTATTCTTGACAAAGATTTAGATGGAGGCTTCCGACATTAGGAGGATTTTGCAGTCTCACTGCTTGGTGTTGGGTTCCTTCACCATAAAGAGAGTAATTACTTTACTTACTAACTTGAATGTTGGAAAGAAGCGACTGTAGAGTTGTGAAAGATGATCGTCTAGTAATGAAGCGATGGGCTTTGGAAAAAGGATTGAGCCTCTGATTAACTCGTATTCAAAGTATGAATTCAAAACGCTGAAGAAGGAGTTCATGAGCTTGAGGTGTGAATAAAATCAAAGAAAATATATAAACAAATTATATAATAAATCTATCTCTATTAAAATATAAATAAAGTAGGAACAATGAATTGATACAGGCACAATGCAACTTTTAAAAACAGTTAAACAATCAAGATTTGTTAAACAATTTAGGTTTTAATGTAGAGAAAGAAATGAGTTAGAGGAGCAGATGAGAGAAAAAAAAGTGCAGATTTCTATGCCACATAATCAAACATTTAACTCCATTTATGCCAATTTAATGGAAGAGACTTTGTTGATAGGGGGAGCTTTAACCTCTTTATATGTATGTGTGTGTGTGTATATATATATATATATATATATATATATATATATATATATATATATATCTGTTTTTTATGATGAACAAAAGAATGATTTTATGGTTTCTTGCACAACAAATGGCATAACAATTGTCGTATCTTGATTATGTTTGTGCTTGATATATGAATTCATTATTGTTAAATGAATCATGCTTTAAAACATATTGAATATCTCATTTCAGGTTGTAATAATCGATTAAACATAGTATATATAATCTGTTAGATTTCACCAAATCACTTAGTAAGCTTAACAGGGACAAATTGTTCTGTAATAATCGATTATACAGGATATATAACCAATTAAAATAGAAAGCTAGACAAAATCTATTTCATAAGTGAATTAATATGTTTAGAATTGAAATTGGATAGACAATTTGCTTAAGTATAGGATTAATCGATTACATAAGTTTTTCTAATCGATTAAATCACTTTACTTTTTTGTCTAATCCTTTGCATTTAAAGCATGATCTGTCATACTTTCAATTGAATTAATAATTGGCTTATGAGTTTATATAATTAATTATATGTTCAAGATAATTTGTTAAAACAGAAACAAAAGCTTAACAGATTACATAAAAATCCTAATCGATTATATACGTCTTGAGACATGTTTCAAGAAAACAAATCATGATCATTTTCAAATACTAACGTTTTCACTTAGTTTTGATTAAAGGACAGTTCAAGAAGTGATATTGGAGAATCGATGCTTCATTGGTTGATTACCCATCAAGATTCTCTCAAGAAAGTATGCTTAAGTTGTTCTGATTTGATCTACACTAGAAGAGTGTGACTTGGAGAGAAGATTCATCATAAACCATCTGTGATTGTGTACTTGTGTGGGTTTGCCATGGGTTGAGAGTTGTGATTGTTCTCGGTTGTGTAACAGAGTGAGGTTATTCATCTTTTGTATTGCTATATTGATTTTGAGTGTGGAGAGAAGTGCATTGAGAGGGGTATTTCTGTATTTCTGTAAACTCAATCAATTATAGTGGAATTCCTTCAACTAAGGTCTTTGAAGGAGGGTTGAATGTAGGCTTGTGATTAGCCAAACCAATATATTGATCACTACATTAACTTTTCACTAAGAATTTTCAATTCAAAACATTTTGAAACAATCATTCATTGAACAAAGCTCAATAACACTCAAATAAAAATATTTAAATAGTTCTCAATCAAACCATAATTCTTATACATAAACCAAAATCTATTTGCTAAGTCACTTTTACATCTAGGTAATTTGTCCTAAAGTTTTATCTAAAACATCTAAGCACTTTTCAAAACACTAAGATTATTCCAAACTTGAGAAATCTAGAACAATTTATCCATACCTAAAATTTCAATATATGTTAAATCAAATTGAGAATATTACTTTTATAAGTTAACTCCACTAATATTGATGATAAAATAAGAAAAAACAGAAAAAATATATAGCGTAAATAACAAAATAATACTTTAAATAAATGTATTAAATATCAACGTATTTTATATAAGTGCTATAATGACAACGACTTGAATGAACATGAAACGTCTTATTATTCATGATATCCTTGCGTAAACTTATTTAAACTATTGATTTGTTAATCAACCTATGTCATTCCACATTTCAATATGCAACAATTATTTTTTCAGGTTATATAAAAATTTTGTCGACCTATACTTCTAGGCATAGGCTAATTCACCTAAATTTATTTGAGGAACAATGTTAAAATATATAAAAAAATTCTAATAAAATCATGATTTATCTTGGCTTAATTTATTGAATCTTATATTACATCTTTTTATTATCTTAATGTGTATTGCTTTATATCAAATATTACAATTCTTAAGAGAAAAATATATAAGATTTATAGTTTCTATTTTATCATATATTTTTCCTCAGTATATGGTTTTTAACAATTTATATTTAAAATGAAATTTTCTAAAACTTAATGTTGGGTGTATATAAGCCTTTCTTTTGGAATATTTGTAGGCGATTTTCTCAATTGCAGATGATATGGACACACCTTTATTTTTGGATGATCACACTAAGAATAAGTCTCGATGTTTCTTTGCTCATGTCTTAGTTGATGTTGATTTGTTAGCTAATTTGCCTAATCAAATTTTGGTGGAAAGTGCAAAATTTTCATTTATTATTGATGTGGAAGTATGAAAAATTGTCTCCTTTATGTTCAAATTGTAAAATGATTGCACATGATTTATCTAATGGTAGACGGATACAATAAGATGCCAATGTAATTTTTGTTGGAGAGAAAAGAGTTGGTGCAAAAATACAACAACTTTATCGATCTAAGGTGGTTGGTGCTCAAAACGGGAATAAGGGCTCTCTAGGTTCAATTTTAAAGCTTGAGGAGACTGTTGTGCAGCTTGTGTTAATACATGATCGTCTAGAGAATAGATCGTTTAAGTAACCTAAGTTTTGAAGTTTAATAAAAAAACATTAAAAAACTATTGTTGTGTATGAAAAGTTGTTTAAACCAATAACGTCTAAAAAAGAAATACCTTATTCAGTGTTATATCATGCAAAACTTTTTAAAAGAAAATATCGTCTGATGAATGACCGCTAAACATTATAGCCTTTGGAAAAGCATCTTATGTTGATACCATATGATGATTATTTTGTAAGCAATTTCTATAATTTCAATTGAATGGAAATATATAGGATCTTGAATTTTATGATTCTCAATAGTCTCACACACATAGTAGAAAAGAACTTACTTGGATTCATTGTATAGTTCTCTCTTGTCAATTGTTCTCCCTTCTCTTACTTTTCTTATATACTTTCTTGATGATATAGAAATTATCAAGGATGTCACCTTCTATCAAAAAAACATTGTTCCTCTATCTTTCTGAGAGCGTAGCCTTTTCTCTCACTTTTCAGAAACTTAATGTGTCAACGGAAGTAAAACATGTTCCTTTTTATGATATTTTACCAACTTTAGTAAAATACCAAAATGCCCTTTATTGAAGTGAGAAGAGATGAATTAATTTTAATAACTCTAAAATAATCCCTTATAACTTTAATACATTTATATTCTAATAATCATCATATTAGAATCTTTACATCAAAGTTATTCTTTAAATTACATGAACCAATTATTAAATTAATATAATTTAACATTCTCCCACTTGGTTCATGTGATAACTTGAAGATCTAAAACTAAAATGTAAGTGTGCACCATTCATTAGAATTATTAAGTCATCATCCTTATATGAATTGAAATGATCAGATCATGGTGGACAAAAGTCATGAACGACAAGATTCCTTCCATGTATCACATAATCAAACTAACTCAACATAACCTTAATCAATCTTATAACTTTCATGTCTCTGAAAGAGATATAACATGTTATCACAATCAATAATACAAGTATATAACTTAATGTCGATAACAATAGAATAAAGAGAAACATAACTTTAATTGAATTCACAAGTGTCATGACAATACAAGCATATAACCATACATACCCATATAGATAGATAACATCATCATGTTAATATTGACTTATCCATAATGCCCATACTTTCAACATGGCCAAAAAAAATTTTGGGTTGTAGTTCTTTAGTTAACGAATTTGTTATCATCAAAACAGTACAAATATGCTCAATCAACACTCTATGTTTCTGCACTTCTTCTTTGACCGACAAGTACTTCAAATCCATATGTTTAGCACCCTTTGAGTACTTGTCATTTTTAGAAACTTTTATGCATCACACAGTTGGAAATTTAGGTGGTGCCAATATCAACGTACATCATCATTTATTAAAAGCCTAAACCTTCACCAAAATCATCCTCATAGGAAAAGGGAATCACCCATTATTAAAGGTTGGCAAGGAGGATTGCCAACTCAATCTAAATCTCAAACATGAAATGCGAGAATAAACTCAAATACACAAAGAAACAAAGCAAAGAGTTGCATGATGGTACAACACACGAGTAAAGGGACGAGCATAAGCTTACACAAGTGAAAAGAGATAAGCTTGAAGATAGTAGCGCAACATCATAACACTTGAGTATTCCAAAAAGCAGACCTAGTTTGGAGGAAGCTCGACAAAACTTAACAGATTCATGTCTAGTGTCTGATTATGGACTTACTCAGAAAACTTTAAGTATAAATTAAGCGTCCAAAAGTGTGATGATATAAGTGTCTGGATACATATCGACCATAGCATACATATCCTCGCCAACTAAGAAGAGAGGACAACCTACCACCACACAAGGCAAAAACGAACTGCTACTATATTGACATGTATAATAGTAACAATTAATTTGCAAGGGGCATACATTACCTAAATGGTAACATTAGTCGCAACAAGTTCATTCTATCTATTAATCAAACTTCTAAGTTTTTGGGGCCTTGTGTTCATACTCAGCCCAATAAATATACTAAAAAGCTTGGTCCAACAAGACCCAATCAACATTATTAGCCTAAAGTGACTAAATAATATTCACAAAGATATTTGTTAAAGTGGTTATTGTATATTGAAAAAATATATGCTTAAATATTGGTAGTTTGATTATATTTCATATAACCCTTAATATCACATGTCAACAAAAATATGGTCTATTTGATTGGTTTATATTATCTTTATTATATTAATTGTGACATGGTAAGTTTTTATTATTAGTGATATTCCATACTTTATAATTGATTTTTCTAAGAAATTTTTCTAATATTAAAATATGTACTTCAATTTCCTGTGAAGATAATTTTGAAGAAAAAGTTCGAATAATAAACTTCACATAAATGTCCCTAAATAACATTGGTTTTAAGTTTTTCTTTTAATTCTTCAATTATGCCTAATGCTATAAAACAACCTAACTTATCATCATTGTATGAAATAATATTTAAATTAAAAATTTTTAGTGCGAGAACAACATTAATACATATTAAAAAGGTGTGGTCTATAATAATACATATTAAAAAATTTTGGTTTATATTATCTTTATTATATTAAGTGTGACATATGATTATTATTAATATTTCATATTTTATAATTGATTTTTCTGAGAGTTTTAAAATCTTATAAATACATGTTATTTATATGGAGAGTGAAACATGTAACATTTCATTTTAGTAGTATAAAACTATTAAAATAAGACATACGTAAATGAGAATTTACAAGTAACTTGAGGCTATTAGGACGAGAGATCCTATCCTTAAACGGACCAAATTATCTATCCTGTTGTTTTTTTCTCTCAACCAAACGTTGAATCCCCTAAAAGATGTCCTCCCTAAGCTTACCCCGGTTAATGTGATCATTGCAAAAGAGAAAATAACACAGAACATATAACACAAAAGTAAGGGTAAGCTAGATACCAAAGAAATCATATCATATTTATAACATAACATATATAAATCATTTATATCACATACATCATTCCAAACATCTTAACCTGTAAAGACTTTAGACTTGACTATCCATATTAGTATGAATATTGAGTTATGACAGTTCATGCACTTGTTGTGGTGAAACAGTTGACCCACCCCAAGCTACAACAAGATTAGTCAGTTATCACTCGCTTTAGGCAAAGGTAAAGCCCTTAAACTAGGACCTCCTGCTATTCTCGTGACATGTCTCACCCTTCTCTACTTGAGAATGGGTGACCATTAGAATGTCAGGATGAACTCCAAGACTGAGCTTCCCATATTCATACTTACAATACTTAAAACCACCACTGAGAAGTTCCTCCTTGGAACTCTCTTCCACACCTTTGAAACCATTGATATTAATTCACATTCACATAGTACACCAATACTTGAGACTATTGATCATGCATTAAAGAAATAGAAACATAATTACAAGTCATCAGAAATCACCCAATAACACAATTTATTCATGGCATAATGATACTCATATTTAGGTAGGGAAAACAGCTCTGAAACCCTCACCAACAACTCTGGAAGGATCCAAAACCCCCCAAAATGATATAAAGAACGTTCAAACGGACATCCAGAACCCTAAAAACTCCCAAAAAATGTTGTAGGGTTGCCAAGTGGCGCCCAGCGCCCCTACAAGGGCGCCCAACGCCATGATAGTAACAAAACCACTTCGAATTAAACCTTGGAGATCTTACCTTCAACTTCTAAAGACCTCTAAGACCCTTCAAAACTTGAGAAAACATAGAGAACCCTGTTGTCACTTAATTTGACACTTGAAAACTCACTTTTCACTCCTACAAGCTATCCAGTTTCATTTCTATCATTTTAAACCCTAAAACCAGTTTGCAACCTGCATAAAAAAGTCCAATTGCACTTGCTAGGACTCTCCAAAAGCACATAATACTCCCAGCAATTCTACTTCTCATTTTCACCCCTTAGAACCCCTAAAAGGGGCTAAAAAATTAACCTATGAAGCCATTTTTCATTTTAGAACAAATTTGACTGGTTTAGTCATCTAGACAAGTCCTAATAGGTGTGATAACATACCCCTAACCTTCCAAAATAGTGCAGACCTCTTACCTCCCCATTTCACTACTCAACACCCTCTTTTTGACTAAAAACCATGCACATACACTCTCACAAGACCTCTACTCCAATATATATTAGATTTTACTATTTTAAGAGTTCCAACAAGTCTAAAATAACTCAAAAATGGTCCCCAAACTGCTATTGTTGTTAAACCATCATTCCCTCTAAAATTCACCTCTCAAAACCCCCCCAATTTCACTCTAAAATGGTATAGAAGGCACTCAAGTGTTACTTCTCAATTTCAATTTCATTCTATAGCTATTTTAGGATTTAAACCAAATATAATAGACCCAAAGACCTTTACCAAACTGTAGAATTCCCTTTAAACTCACCAATCCAAAATTTGACATGCTAGCACCCATCACTTTAAATCTCCAATTTATACATCAAATCCTCAACTCTTCCAACTATCAATAATAACACAGTTTTATATCAACAACATCTCCCTCTCATCATACTATAAGTTATACAGCAATCATAAATTCACAATTTTCAAAAACACATCATAGAGGGTAATTACTCATATTTTTCCAAATTTCACACCATTAACAATCATATAATCACATGCACACCAAATGAGAGATTACAAACATCATACTACAATTATTAAAAGCAAACTAGCTTTCCTTACCTTAGGAAAAACTAGGAAAGTCCAAAAATTACTCGACCGACGCTCCCACCATGAAGAATTTTACGTAAACGCCTACAATTGATGGAATGATAGTTGAGATGAAATCTTAGCACCCATAATAAACCAAGAATCAAAGAAGAAACACACTTTATACATGTGAGACAGATTTGATACATATAATCAAAAACCAAGATAGACTGAGAAAAAGAGGTAGAAACTTACTTGTTCTATTGCAGAAATTGATCGGTGGATAATGAAGACAATTCAGTGGTGATCACATAGAAACTTCCCGATCGTCAAATAGATGATTAGAGTGGAAGAAAGTGTAGAAAGAAGGTAGAGAACTCTAGAAAAGTGGTTTCTAGAGATGATACGTTTTAAAATAATGAAACTCGTTTATAACAAAACTATTTATAATAAAATTGTTTAATATTAAAATAATTGAGTCTTACTATTTTTATACTACTATCATTTCTAAAAATACTATTTTCGAGGGTTTTACAGAACACTCACATATTTACTTATATACTATATAGGTTCAAATTCTCTTACTAACTTGAGTGTAGGTAAGAAAGTCTTTTGTAGATGAATATTCCTTCTGTTTCAATCTTCAAGTAGATTCATAAGGAGTTATCAAACTACTCAAATCTTGTCATCTATCCAAAAGTCCACGTTTTCCATATTGGTAAGAACAATTTCTATAAAGTAAACTTAACTTAATAAAAATTTGAAGAAATTATAAAATAAACCTTTTATAAATTAGTATAAAATAAATTTATAACAAAACGTTTATTCTTTACATAAATTATTATGATATTTGAAATAATAAAAAATAAATTTAATTAAAGAAAAATGATCTCATTTTCATAACTAAAATTCTTAAAAGTAGCATATTAGTTTTTATACGTTAATATAATACAATTCTTACGCATCAATATTATTTAGAAGTACTTTGGTGATGTATGTAAATACCAATTGTTGTTGAAAAGAGGTTATATAAAATGGTGGTTTCCACGGATGAGATATGCATTTTGTTTTTGTAATATTAAAATATGCATTTGTATTTGCTGTGAAGATATTTGTGAAGAAAAAGTTCGAATAATAAACGTCACATAAATTTCCCTGAATAACATTGGTTTTAAGTTTGTTTTTTTTAATTCTTTAATTATGCCTAATGTTACAAAACAACCTAACTTATCATTGTATGAAATAATAGTTAAATTAAAAAAATTGAATACGAGAACAACATTAATACATATTAAAAAGGAGTGGTCTATAATAAGAGCACAATTTCGTTTTATATACTAGGAAATACAAAACCAGCATTTTCGGTTCATAATCCATTTTGTTCAATTTTCAATTCCTTTGTTTCATCATTGTTGAAACTTGAGCTTAAAATATTTAAGTCGGCAATTATATATTATCGTGTTGAAATAATTGAGTTAACATGGCTGTTATTGATTCGTACGTACGTCAAACAATAATTAAATTTAACAAAAGAAAATGAAATTCAATGATTGGATCTGTTATGTGATATTAACAGAAAATTCATGAATGCTTACATTACTAATTTATAGTTCTTATCAAATTCATGAATGCTAAATATACTTTTTAAATCCTTTTCCATTTTTTTCGATACAGGTATTCTTCGCACGAATATTAAAATGATAGAGTCGACCATGGGATAGAGATAGAGATACTATTGAATTTACATTTAAACACCCCACAAATAAAATTAAGGTTATTGTTCGCCTTAGATCACCATTCTATCTATGTAAAGCTATTGCTTATGTCTATTTCAATATAATCAACACTAATTAATCAAACGGTGTTACTATTTATTGCGAAGATAAAACAAAATAAATTTTATTTTCTAAAATTCATCTCACTTAGATAACATTTTTTACATAATATAGCAAGAGTTATTAACGCTTTATTTGATTTTACTGATAACATATTTACACTAATTGAGAGTGATATTTGTTCACATTTTATTTCTAACGATATAAGATTATGTACGATGAAAAAAATAACTCTGATAGGTGAAACGAGATGAAAGAAAAAGAAATAGATTTGGCATTTTAAAAAAGGGGAAGTAATATTTTTTTTATATTTATTTAATAGTATCCTTTCTTTTATTTTAATTTTTTTTAAAAATATATAAAAAATATTTTTTATAACTATTTTATCTTTTTAATATGTGTCATTATTATTATTTTTTATACAATGACACTTTTGCTCCTTCCTTTCCTGCATGAGGTTTTGCATGTGAATATTATGCGAATTGGTGCACGTCATTTTAGGGAATTTTTATCCTTAGGCATTTTTTAACTTTTTTTTTCCTAGATAGCGCACAATTTATAATATTTACCAGCATAACACACATTTAGTCTTGAGTCCAATAATTTGTATTTAGTCCATTAAATTTGAATTACATTTTCCACTACCAATTACATACACCAATGCTTCTTTCTTCCACCAAAATACATCAATTACCGGACTTGTTTTTTTAGGGAATTTGAGGAAATGGATCTGAGAAGATTTGAAAAGATTTGAAAATAATTTTTTTTATCGTTTTTTTGAGCGAATTTGAAAGTAAATAAGAATGAATTTAAAATTTTTTTTTTAATTTATCATGTCAATACAATTTTAGATGAATTTTTATAAATTTTATTTTTAAATTTATTCTCATTTTTTCAAATTTGTTAAAAAAACGATAAAAAAAATTATTTTCAAATCCTTTCAAATCTCTTTAAATCGACTCGTGAGAAGAAAGCGGAGGGAAGAAAATTGGAAAACATATATTGGAAAGTAATGGAAGGAAAGGTGAAGGGGAATTAGTTCGTGTGAAAGAAACAGAACATCGTGTGTAATGGCCAGAGACAAGGCCATGGAATTGAGGTTGATGTCGAAGTCGTAGTCGTAGTTGAGGTTAAAGGGTGGTGTTATTATTGGAGAGAGGTTGTTGTGGAGTGGAGTATTGAGTGTTGAGTGTTGAGTGTTGAGTGCAACATAAGGCACAGACCAAAAGGGCACAACATGACAGAACAAGAGAGCCACTTGAATACCTCTCACGTCATCACTCTCTCTCTCTCTCACTGTTTCTTTCAGTCTTTCTGCATTCCTTTTGCTTTTCTATTGCTTGCCTCTTCCCAATGCCCCACTTTCTTTTCCACGCGCTCTCTAAGAAACTCATTCCCACACGCGCCTCCAATGCCCACCACGCGCCTCCCGGACCACTGTCTTCATTTTCACACTTTCTCCCATTATTCCAGCCTACTCATAATCATGATTTAGTGAAAAATTGATCATACCCAAACTGGCTGCAAAAAGGGGCCTGTGTCAGTGGATTGGGCCAAGGAGAAGAATTAAGTAAGCCCGGACCAATTTGACACACGTGGATTGCACGTGAGAGGAACGCCTATATCAGCATGGCTCAAATTTCTTTTATAGCTTTGTATTGAAATACATTATACGTACCTTCTCCTAGGATTTATTCACCATCATTCCTATTCTCTAGGGATTGTTTTTACTCAATTTGGAGGATATAATTCGAAAGTTTGAACTGATAATTCTATGTTATAAATTTACATTTTTTTCTTTCAAATGTAAGAATGTTTTCTTATATAACATTATTATTATTATTATTATTATTATTATTATTATTATTATTATTATTATTATTTCATAGCATGACTTGACTCTAACTTGCATTAAACTAATTGGGTATCAAGTTATGACCTACTTTTTGACAAATGCATTATATTTAGGATTATGTTAAAAGCATAAACTAGTATAACGAACGGGTCTATTTTTTCTTTTCTTTAATTTATATTAGAAAGTAATATAATTATACTTATATTTAACAACGTTAGTGAGGTAAGTGTTCTCAACCTGATTTTGTTGGTGGTGGTTTTAGGTAAGGGGTTGTGGTTCCTTATTATTTGCTTTCATTAAGGATGTTTGTCGTCTTCAATGGGTGGAATGAGTGAAATTTATAATTGTTTTCTAATACGTTGTTGGTTTGGGTTTAAATATGGAAAATGTTGTCGCATTTTGCGAGTTGATTTTGGTACCATAGGTGTTACTTTAAGTTAATTCAGTAGTCCCCGTTTCAAGATATCTGAGGAAATGTTTGAGGTAATGGTCCACCACATGGGACCTTGATAAAAGAAGTGCCCTTTAAGTATATAGGTGGGGAGATAGTTTATTGGGATGTTGACCCGATAAATGAGTTTTTTTTTAAGTACTAGGTTCACTTAAAGGTCTGGGTTACGTCGAAGTACAAGAGTTATATTATAATATACAACATGTTTTACATAAGTTTTATGATGATAGAGGAGTTATAAACATGATGAAGGTGGCAAATTATTTAGGGAAAGTCAACTTGTATGTTGTACATGGTGTGAACCAACCAGTGGTTGTAGAAAATAATGAGAATCAAATTCTTTACCTATGTTAAGGGCATGTAGAGAGTGGTGAGGGTAGTGGGGTTGGAGGTTTGGGACATATTGAGGTTGATGTAGAAGGAAATGTGGAGGAAGAAGTTGAAGTGCAAAAGGAGATTCAGGAAGGAGGTGTTGACTGTGGTGGTGACTTGGAGAGAGATGGTGGACTAAAGGTTCACACAAAGGGTAAAGTGCAGCGTGAGATAAAGGGTGCAGTAGAGGTGCAGAGAGAGAGTGGAGTGGAGGTGAAGGAAGAAGGTGGAGTGGAGGTAGACCAAGAGGGTGGAGTGAAGGTGGACCAAGAGGGTGGAGTGGAGTTTGACCAAGATGGTGGAGTTGAGATGGAGAGTGATGAAGAACTGAAACTGCACAGTGAGAAAGAAGTGCAACTGGATAGTAAGGATGAACCACATATTAGTGGTGATGAGTACTTCGAGGAGGTAGGAGATTTAAGTATTGGTTTAGATAATAATGTTGAACAATATAAGTATGAAGACAATGATAACGAAGCATAAGGACATGGAAGGAGGTTGTCAGATGATGAATGAGAGTCTAATGTGCTCTTAACTCTAGAAAACAGTGGAAATGAGGAGGATGACCATGACGATAGACCAAGTCGTGGTCTCTTTACTACATATGGGAAAGAAGTCAATGGCAAATTACAAATAAAAACTTGGTACTATATTTAGGGATAAGGATGAGTTTAAGGAGGTCATTAAAAGCTATGTTGTTCATGCTCGGAGGTATCCTTAATATGTCTGATAGCCATGTACGTTAGGGAGAAAATTGCACAATTTTTAAACAAAAGGGGACCACATTTAACATTTTAAAACCGCATGGGAGACTAAAACGAACTTTCTTACAGTAACCCAGATTATTCATTTCAGTTACAACATAAACTGATAATCATCCTTTACATGAACAAAACATGAAGCTAGACACCTAAACCATTACATCAACAAAATATACATACATTACACATTACCCACCTAACATGTTCAGCGCAAATATGATAATGTTCTGGGCAATCAAAACAAACACAACTCCAACTAAGAACTTTATCCTTCTCTACAAGTGTTTAACATTATTTTCGAGATCACATATCCTCCTGCTTTGCCTCATAATTGTACCATCTCTATCATCAGCGTTGTCTTCAAAAACATCAATTGAAAAAATTACATGACATCCCAATTGAAAATTCACCCTATTATTCACCAAATTAGGCAGCAAAATAATGTCAAACATAACAAATGGATGAACACATCAAATCCAATACACATAAAGTGACTAGGGTATTCAAAAAACCTTATAATGACGACATTTCCAAAATTGTCTCCCAACATCCCTTGTAGTTCTGGCAACTTTCATTATAGCAATATCACCATAATGACAAATAAGGATTATCCTACCTCCTCTCGAAACAGTACCATGTTAGGAATGCGAAAATCCTTTGCCTCATGTCTTCAAACAAGAAGAATAACTTTGTGAAGAATTCATTATTAACCTTAACCCTTGCTTTTAAATTTGGGAACAACAACTTTGTTCACTGCAGCATAAATCACCCACAACCCTAACCATTTGCACTTCAATTTGGGAACACCAACTTTACTCACAGGACGAATCAACAATTCATTTTAACCCTCTGTTATAAAATTTTCACATCATTTATTTTTATTCTCATAAATTAAGACATCAAATGAACTCACCACACCACGTCAACAACAACTGCCCAACTCATCAAGTTTTTGCCAATGGGACAAGTCTTTCGTTATCCTTTTTAACACCGTAAACAAAAAAAATTAACGTAAATCATTTTTTGTAAAATATAGGACGTTAGTGAATTTCTGAAAAAAAGAAGAACAACTTTGAATACACACTACTACTGAGGAACAAAATAGATATTAGACCTTATAATTAAAATTTATAATTAAACTTTTGAATTATGTATTATATTAAAAAAAATGCATATACACAACTCGTTGTTAAAGTAAGATGTAAGCATATTATACATTATGAATATCCTATAATGTAGATATATTACACATTCTTGATTCATACAACACAAACTTCAATAAAAGCACAACTTAAACAAGATTATAACATGTCATGATCGAGTAGAAATAATGTTTACGCGCTATCCAGTCAACACAAAAAACCAATTCTTTATCTTCGGATACTCTCCATATATACGTAGATATCCACGTATATTTAAAAAATAAATTATAAATTTTCAAAATAAAATTAAATAAAATATAAATTAAATTTTAATTTTAATTATATTTAACCAAATAAAACATAAATTAAATTTTAATTTTAAATAAAATTAACTTAATAAAGTAAAAAAAATTAAATAATTAATTATCATTATCTTTTTATAATGAATTGATTAAAAATAAATATAATTATTTTAATGTTTATTTCTTTAATGTTAAAGTAATGGATTAAAGAAAATATAACTAAAAATGTCCATACTAATAATAATTATACTAATTGTAATAATAATAATAATAACACTACTAATAATAAAAATAATAATTATGAGATTAATAATTTATAGTGAAACGATATTGTTATAATTAAAATTCACAATTAAACTTTTGAGTTATATATTATATTAAAATGGAACATATATACATATTAGAGTAAAATGTAAATATATGATCTCATAAAAAATAAATACAATACAAAATTGTTGTTACAATTGGTAAATAAAAGTGCGCGCGCGCGCACACACATATATATATATATATATATATATATAATAACAGTAACAAATTATAGTAATAATAATATTTATAATAATAATAAAGTAATAATAATAATAATAATAATAATAATAATAATCAAAATACTAGGAAAAGTAATCTGTTAAGGATATTGATGTAAATTGGGACATGGATTGAAAAGTAATTTGCATTGTAGTTAGTTTTCATATATTAGATATAGTAGAAAAGATAATAAGAAAGTTATGTTTAGGAAGAAAATATTTACTCCTAGTATTACAAAGGGACAAATATCTCCGTTCTCGTTGATAAAAAGAAGCTCATAAATTATTTTTTACTAGAAAAGAATATTAGCAATGATATACATAAAGTCCATAGGAAAAAAAAAACTTTGGTCGTCTTGCTTGTGAAGCTTATAACATAATTGATCTCAACTTATAAAATATTTAAATGAAATAATTATATTAGGTATCTGAGGGTCAAGGTAAACAATACAATTGCAAACTTGTTAGGAGTGGACTAATTATTTTACAAGGGTTTTCATTAATCTGAACATGCTTGTCACATTTTATTTTAATCAATTTAATGATTTATTATTACACAAGATTGAAAATATAATTTTAATATATCAATTGAAGGATGGTTGATTATATCTTTAATGTAATAAAATCGCTGTGAAAAAAGTTTGGACTTGTTATGAATTCCCAGCAAAAGTTTATATTATATGCATTGAAACTTCCAGAATTAATAAAATAAACATCTATTTTTTTTTTATTTTTAATTTTGTAGTTGAGAAAGAGAGTTTAGACCCTTGGACGGTGACTTTCATTATTTTATTTTTTGGTTATCTCATTAATTTCTTACTAGATATATTTTATCATTTATTTGAAAATATATTTTATTTAATTATTTCAAAAGTTGCAAAGCATGACCTCATATAGGATTGAGACAGTGGAGTGGGTATTATGAAGATATATGCTTATCAAACTTACGTCAAACATTTTATCATCTTCTGCGTTGATGGAAAAACATTACGTTTTTTTAATTAACGTTGAATAATGTTATAGTTGGTAATTTATAGTTAGGGTTGAAAATAAAGAAGGAACAATAGGCTAATTAATATACATTGGACTTGCATCAAGTTCAACCTATTTAATTGCATTGATTATTGTAATTATTTTGAATGAGTAAAAATCCTACAAGATGGAGTTGGAAAATAATAGGTCTAATTAAATTTTCCAACTTACAATGGGGTCTAGTTTAATTCACACGAGTTTGATATAACTTATTCTTTTTCTTTGTTGCGACATGTTTTTGAACGGAATTTATTTTTGCTCCGTGAACTTATTACTTGTTCCAAATTTAAAAATATTATGACTTTTTCTTTGTTCCAACTTAGTATCTATCACAAACATTTTATAAATTTTTATTGACTAAAATATTAGAGAACTGTAATACGTAAGAATGTTCATATATATTTAGACTATCTCTTTTGTTTGTTTTTTTTTTAGATCATTGACTAAAATAAAAAATTAAATTAAATGTAAAATTAATGTTTTCGCTTGACTTTGAGCCTCTTTCTACTGGCCAATTGGTTTTGTACTTATCTATAATTTAGACTTTTGAGTCATGACACGGTTTATATGAAATAGCTTGATTGAACGGTAAGTGATAAAGTAATAAGTGTAAATTCTAATGTTTATATTATACTCTTAAAGAAGCTTCTAGCTTTCACACTTGTTAATGGATTATAATTTAAAAGCTTATAATATATACTTTGGACACAATTATGTTGCATAAAATAAGAAAATGAAATCATATTGTTGCTGACCTTTAAGCATAGCTTTTTCTGTGGTAAACTTTTCTCAATCACCAACCATCAAATTTTAACTTAATTAATTACTTCTCGCCAGATCAGTTGAGTGGTTCAATTAAACAAAAGTTAGACTGGAAAGTATGTTTAAATCATTTAACTATTAAATATATTTTAAAATAATTCGAAATAATAATAATAATAATAATAATAATAATAATAATAATAGTATAATTAAGCATTGTTAACAATTGTGACGTTAGGGGATAGAATTTGTGCCTAAAGGAGGTTTTGATTGCTTTATTACTTACGGAATATCGAAGTACATATTTATTGTATTTTTCCCATTTTTGTTTTGCATATAAGAAAAGTGGTCCATAGTGGTTATTGACTTATTTGTTTGCGTATTCAGTTTAACTTTTCTGGTAATTAAGCTTTGCCCCTAAACCTATCTGTTTGGTTTTATATCTATTCGTTTTATATGTATTCTCTTAACAATATAATGAAATATATATATATATATATATATATATATATATATATATATATATATATATATATATATATAATATGGAATTGTAATAATTGATGGTTTCAATTTCAGTTTCTTAAAATTTTTCTTGGGATATTATTAAAGAAAATATGATAGAAGCAGTACACAATTTTCATAGTTGGAAAAAATGACCAAAAGGAAGTAATGCATCATTAATTACCCTCATACCTAAGATAGAAAATCTTCAAGAACTAAATTACTATAGGCCAATATCATTAGTTGGTATCATGTACAAAGTAATATAAAAAATTCAGTTAGACTGATTAAAGTTATTAATAAGATTATAGATAATAAAACAATTTGCTTTTAGTAAGGAAAAGCGGGACCATAATAAAAGTAGATTTTGAAAATACACATGATTTAATAAATTGGGATTTTTTTTTTCAAGTTTTTGCTCGAAATGGATTAGGTGGATTAAGGATGGTCTAGAATCTATTTCAATATCCATATTGGTTAATGGAGCCCAATGAAAATTTACTCCAAGAGATTCACTAGTCCCATTTTTGTTAGAATAAACAAAAACAGAACACAAGTTCAGTGTATTCAGTACAAAAGCAAAAAAAATAAAATATACAAATACTTACTCAATACTTTGTGTGTGCGTTTTTTCTTGTTTTCTCTCTACTTTGATCATCATCTTCTTCATCTCTGATTTATGAGTGTGAGGGTTAAAAACCCTAGCAGAGCTCCTCAGTTCTCTCTCATCTCTAGAAAACTCTGAAGCTTATCTTTCTCTTTCTTGCCTACGGTATCAAGAGCATAGGTTCTGTGGTTCCTGGCGTGTACAGTGGGTGTGTGACCGGTGACTGGAATTGTGTGTATCCATAAGTGGAGAAAGAAGGTTTCTTTGGGTGTGGGTAAATCAAATAAACTATAAGAAGCTAGCAAAAAAGTGATGACAGGTATTGGAGGAATACAGGGGTCGTTGCTAGTGTTTGATGGGAAGCTATTTGATGACTAGCGCATCAAGATGCAAGCCATTTTTGGCTTCCAAGATGTGTCAGAAGTTATAGAAGATGGGCTACCTGAATTGGGTGCAAGAGCCACTAAAGAGGAGAAAAGAAGTTACAAATTGCAGGTGAAATTGGACAGTAAGGCCAGATTTTTGCTGTATCAATGTGTCAGCCCAAAGATCTTTAACAAGATCTCTAAGGCTACTACTGCTAAGGAAGTATGGGACATCCTAGTGAAGATGTATGGTGATGGAGACAAAAACAAGAAAGTAAAATTACAGGCACTGAGGAGGCAGTTTGAGATTTTGATCATGGATGAGGGTGAAACCGTGGCAGAATACTTTGATAAAGTGCAAGAATTGGTGAATAAATGAGAGCATGCAAGGATGCTAATTTCAGATGAGTATATTGTTGACAAAATCCTAAGAACTCTAACCCCCATATTTGATCATGTGGTGGTGGCTATTGAAGAAGCCCGTAATCTGGAGTCTATGGAGATATAGGAGCTGCTGCACTCATTAGAAGCTCATGAATATCTCATCAATGAGCGCAAGCAGTGCCAAGAACAGGCCCTACAGGCCAGATCTCAGTTAAACGGGAAAAAGGGGATCAAGAAATGGAGTAAGGGCAACAAGAAAGGTAAAGATTCACAAGAACAGCAAGGGGAAGATTCCAGTGAATCTGTGAAAGGAAAAAACCAGAAAACTGGAGGAGATTGGAAGTTTGACTAAAAGAAAGTGAAATGCTATAATTGTCAAAAGCTAGGACATTATGCAAAAGAATGCTGGAAAGGAGAAGGTGCTAAAAACAAACCCAAAAAGAGGGCTAATCTGGCCCAGGAGGATGAGTCAAATTCAGAGGTTGTGATGTTGATGGCCAACATTGGAGAAGAACAGCCAGAAAACACAACACGGTATCCGGATTCTGGCTGTTCCACCCATATGAGAGGGAGGAAAGACTGGTTTGTGAGGATGCAAGGAGCTGTACAGGGGAAGATCCAGTTTGCAGACGACAAAAGTCTGACTGCAGAAGGATCTGGGAGAGTTGTTCTAAGAGATGTAGAGGGCAAAGAAGTGATAATTGAAGAGGTACTGTATGTACCAGGACTGAAAACGAATCTGCTAAGCTTGAGACAGCTGCTACAGAAGGGATATGTGATGAAAATGGAAAACAATTGTCTCATCATTTTCAATCAACACAAGAAGATGATTGTGGAGGCTCAGCTGTCACACAATAGGACCTTTAGGGTGGTAATGAGTGCAGTAAAACATCAATGTTTCACTGCAACAGAAAATAAAGAGGAATGATTGTGGCATCTTAGATTTGGACACTTAAATTTCAAGGATTTATCCTTGTTAAGCCAGAAAAATATGGTGAGTGGCTTACCTAAGGTGGAAATTCCATAAACAGTGTGCAAGGAGTGTGTCAAATGCAAGCAGACCAGGGGCAGTTTCCAGAAGAACTTACCCCAGAAGTCAACAGGAAAATTAGGGGTGGTGTATTCAGATGTGTGTGGTCCTATACAAGTAGAAACAATTGGGGGCAGCAGGTATTTTCTACTGTTTATTGATGACTGGACTAGGAAATGTTGGGTCTACTTGATTAGGAGAAAGGGGGAGGTGCTGCAAACATTTCAGAAATTTAAATGTCTTGTTGAGAGACAATGTGAGAAGAAGATTAAAGTGTTGCGGACAGATGGAGGAGGAGAATATACCTCCACCGAGTTTAAGGAGTTGTGTGAAAAGGAAGGGATAATGCATGAAGTTACCCCTCCTTATACACCACAGCACAATGGGGCAGCAGAGAGGAAGAACAGAACCATATTAAATATGGTTAGATGCATGCTGAAGAGTAAAGAGCTGCCTAATTTCCTATGGGGTGAGGTTGTGCTGACAGCCATATATATTCTGAATATGTCTCTAACCAAGAGACTAAATGGATTGACACCTGAGGAAGCATGGACAGGGGTGAAACCAAATGTTAAGCATCTGAAGAGTTTTGGCTCTGTATGCTATAAGCATGTACCTGACCAGTTGAGAAAGAAAGTGGATGACAAGGGAGTGTCACTGATTTTGGTAGGGTACAATGCCACAGGAGGTTACAAATTGTATGATCCTATAGTAGGAACAGTTTGCATCAACAGGTATGTTGTAGTGAATGAGGCTGAAGTATGGCACTGTGAAACAAGTGAGCAAGGACCATCAACCATTAATATGGAAGATGCAACTGCTGTAGAGGAGATAGAAAAGGATAAAAGAGATGACAACAGTAGAAGGTCATCAAGGGTTACACAATCATTCGCACATCTAAGAGACTATGATTTGTCCTATGAAGCAACACTCACATCAGAAGGCAACTTTATTCATTTTGCCTTAATAGTAAAGGCTGAACCAATTGAATTTGATGAAGCTGTGAAAGATGAAAGGTGGTATAAGGCAATGCAGGAAGAGATTGACTCTATAGAGAGGAATCAGACCTGGGAGTTGGTTGATCTGCCCTCTAACAAAAGACCTATAACATTAAAGTGGGTTTATAGGTCAAAGATAAACCCACAAGGTGTTGTTGTAAGACACAAGGCAAGACTGGTTACTAAGGGTTTTCTACAAAAGGCGGGAGTGGATTATGGAGAGGTGTTTGCTCCTGTAGCCAAGGTAGAGACAATCAAGTTGGTGGTGTCACTGGCCACTAAATGTCGCTGGTCATTACATCAGTTAGATGTGAAGTCAGCCTTCCTAAATGGAAGACTGGAAGAGGAGGTATATGTTGTACAGCCACTGGGATTTGAAGTTAAAGGGCAGCAGAACAAGGTGTACAGGCTAAGAAAGGCTCTTTATGGGCTTAAACAGGCTCCAAGAGCTTGAAACCAGAGAATTGATGGGTTCATGAGCAGCATTGGCTTTAAGAAGTGTGTTTCAGAACAGGGGTTGTATGTGAAGTGTTGCCAACACAATGGCAGACCAGAGAAGTTAATAGTAGGCCTATATGTTGATGACCTATTAGTCATTGAGAGCTGTGAGGAGCTGATTTCAAATTTCAAATTTCAGATGTTGAGGGAATTTGAAATAAGTGACTTAGGAAAGCTTAGTTATTCCTTGGGATAGAATTCACTGAGACTGAGAGTGGAATTGTGATGCATTAGTCCAGATATGTTCTGGACCTACTAAAGAAGTTTGAAATGGTAGATTGTAATGCTACTAATACCCCAACTGAAGTAGGACTGAGACTTGAGAAAGAGCCAGAGGAAGAAGCTATAGATCCAACAGCTTGCAGAAGGATGGTTGGGAGTTTAAGATATCTCTGTAACACAAGACCTGACTTGAGTTGCAGTGTTGGAGTGGTGAGTAGGTACATGGAATGCCCTAGAATATCACATTTGAATGCTGTCAAACATATTCTAAGATACTTGCAGGGTACGCACTCTTATGGAATTTTGCTGAGAAGAAGAAAGGCTGGAGAAGAAGTGCAAATCACTTCTTACTCAGATGTAGATTGGGTTGGTGATAAGGCAGACAGAAGGAGCATGACTGTGTATATCTTCATGGGAGGAGCTCCCATTTCCTGGAGTTCAAGAAAGGAACCAGTGGTTGCCTTGTCATCATGTGAGGAAAAATACATAGCTGCCTGTGAAGCTACTCGTCAAGCAACTTGGTTGGGATTCTTGTTAGAAGGGTTGAAAGTTGAGCTAGCGGGGAGAGTTAGGCTACTTGTTGACAATAAGTCAGCCATAGATCTTGCTAAGCATCCTGCATCTCATGGTAGGAGCAAGCACATTGAGACCAGGTTTCACTATATCAGGGAACAGGTCAGTAGCGGGAGACTGGAGGTTGTACACTACAGATCCGAAGACCAACTAGCAGATATACTCACTAAAGCCCTTAAAGGTTAACGATTTCAATCACTTAGAAAGCATATTGGAATGGTGCGAGCTGAGATCAGTGAAGATCGCACCAGGAGGAGGACGGAAACCTAGGGTTTTTGCCAAAGAGGAGGAGATCGACCTAGGGAGAGCTTTCTCCGATTTTAATCGGTGAAAAATGTTTGTATGCTTAGAAGGAAGTGTTTTTACCGATTTTAACCGGTCTAAAAAGCTCAGAATCGAAGGAGAAGAAGTTTCATTGATTTAATCGGTGAAAATAGTGGTTTTTCTTCAGAAAATCATGTTTTTGATTCAATTAAAGTTTTTGTTTAGGAGGAGTGTTAGAATAAACAAAAACAGAACACAAGTTCAGTGTATCCCGTTACTATAAAAGCAGAAAAACAGAATATACAAATACTTACTCAATACCTTGTGTGTGCGTTTTTTTTTCTTGTTTTCTCTCTACTTTAATCATCATCTTCTTCATCTCTGATTTGTGTGTATGAGGGTTAAAAACCCTAGCAGAGCTCCTCAGTTCTCTTTGCTCTCTTTCTCTCTAGAAAACTCTGAAGCTTATCTTTCTCTCTCTTGTGTACGTGGGATTAGTCATTTAATCCTGATCTGTGAAAGTGTGCTTTTTCACTTTTGCCCTTCCACTAATAATTTTTAATTTTTACTGTGGTTAAAGGGTTACCAAAACTGATGAGGCAAGTAGTTTTTTTCGAATTAGCATCAAAACTAAAGGTTAATTTCTATATATATCTAAGCAGGGAGAGATTGAAGTTGATCCTTATATAGATTTTCAGTACTATTGAATTGAAGCAAAATGTGTAGGGAGATTCAATACACACATACACATAGATCTTCGTATTGGTAAGATATTATCTGTTTTAGGTCAAGCCCTCACGGATTTGCTTTTGGTATCACTCCAAAAGGCCTCCTATCAATGGAGATATCTTATGTGTATATAAACACATGTCCATCTCTTATTTTATCTGATGTGGATCTTTGTTTGTACCCAACAAAATGATTGTTCATTCACATACATAGAAATGTCAGTTAAGGAGAATTATATGAAATATAAGTTTTGGAATGACATCACACAAAAGATTAAAAAGAAACTTAATAAGTGAAGAGGAAAGTATTTATTCTTTGCAAGCATAATCAAATTGATAAAATAAGTTATTACAATTTTACCTTTATTCTTCCAATCTCTCTTTCAAATGCCTTTAAAAGGAATTAAATCAGAAGAATTCAGTGAGAGTTTATTTGTGGTTGTGGATAAAATGGTAGAAAAATTGCATGTGTAAGTTAGGAAAACTTATGTAAATCTAAGAAAGAGAATGAGTTAGGTGAGAGAGACTTAGAAGTGTTTAATAGATTTATTAGGTAAATGCAAATGGAGTTTATGCAAAGAAAAACACAATTTGTGAAGGATGTTTTGGAGTTAAAGTATGGATCTTAGATAAGCTTAAACAACAATAATGAGAATAAATATGAATCCTTGCGGTGGAGAGATCTTAAAAAAGCATGTGGGAAGGAAAAAAAAAGGGAATTGGTTTGAGAACAATATTTCTTGGTGTAAGGAAAATGAAATTATATTCAATTTTAGGAAGATAGTTGTCTTAACGAAGTCCTTCTACTAGAAAAGCATCCCCAAATGTACGCCAATTCTATCACTATGGAGGCTAAATTAGGGGACGTTGGAAAATGGAATAAGGAACCTTGGGAATGGAAATTACAATGGCAAAGAGATTGGTTGGAATAAAAGAAAGTTCATGTATCTAACCTTTTGTATGAGTTTGGAGAGTGTACCTTAGATAAGGGTAAAGAAAATGAATTGGAGTGGAAGGATAGTGAGACTAATATATTTACAGTGAAATTAGCGTACAAAAAAAATTAAAAATAGAATAAAACTGGGGGAAGACACTGATATTTTTGGACAATTTTGGAATATTAAAGCTTTATCATCTGTTTTACACTTTGCATGTAAACCATTTATTAAAAAAGTTGCAACTCGTGACAACTTGTCTAAGAGAATGATGAATGTGACAAGTCATGTGTCTGTTATGTGTGGGAGGGGTAAGGAATCAATACATCTATTCTTTGATTGTATGGTAGTAGGAAACTTATGAAAGTTGTGTGATAAATAGGTTGGAATTGTTATGGCACACCAAAAAAATACCAAAAAAACACTTCCAACAATTTGACTTGTTAGGGATAAACAATAAAGATAACAACTTGTAAATGTATGTGAATAATTATTGTATGTTCTACTTGGACATATAGGAACAATATAATATATAGGAACAGTGAGAAAGATATAATGAGCTGTTTAATTTAGCCCAAGTTAAGGCTTGAATTTAGATTACAAATAAAATACGAAAAACAAAATTTTCATACTCAGATTGATGCTTATGTTCTCGTATTTCCATAAGATCCTTAAGCTTATAGTTTCCTAAGAACAGATAGGCAAAGATTCTTTTGAATATATATGCACTAACTTTCGTTTAGCACTATTTACTTTAGAGTGTTTCTATTTTGTTGGAGTTGTGGATTTTAATAGTTAATTATACTAAAGTGAGACACACTTAAAGGTTTCAATTTTTGTACCAAACTAGGAAAATTTGTCTGAGATATTACGGAAGTAGGCAAAAAATTTCGAAATACGAAAATAGACAAATCATGGGAGCCCAAACAACTTTCAATGAAGAAGTTGTGCCTTCCTGCACGACTTTCTCCTAACATCTTGGTCAAATGTGAAATTGTGCACCCCAAAAATGACTTTAGGGCATGATAATCGATTACTAAGTGTTGTAATAGATTACCACGCCTTTTTTCATAAAAGAAATATAAAAAAAAATTGAAGTCGTAGGAGTTGACGACTTCAACAAGAGAAGTCGTGCACTCACACCCATCTTTACCTTTTTTTTAATTTTTATTTTTTTATTAATTAAAATCATTTATAATTTGTAAAAAAATGTATTTAAAATAATTAAAATTATATCTAATTAATAATTAAAGTTTTTTAATATTATTAAATAAATAAATTTCATGATTTTAATTATTTTTGTAATTAAATTTAATTTCTTATAAAATGATTTTAATTAATAATTTATAAATATTATTATTGTAATTATGTAATTAAAAATTAAAAAAATTATATTTCATTATAATTTTTTTAATATAATAATTTACTTAAACAAATATTTATTTTAAAAAAATTTATTATAATGAAATAAAATAAATTTATGCATTTTTATTTATGTAATTACAGTAATTTTGGTTATAAACTATTTTATTTACATAATTTTATAAAAGTTAATTTAATTACAAAATTAATGAAAACCATTAAGTTTATTTATTTAATAATATTAAAAAAAATTAATTATTAATTATATATAATTTTAAATATTTTATATACATTTAAATACATTATTTGAAAATTATAAATCATTCTAATTAAAAAAAATAAAAAATGTGAAATTGTGTGGGGTGCACGACTTTAATACAAGAAGTAGTCAACCCCACAATTTTAATTATTTTTTTTTATTAATTTAAATAATTTATATTTAATATTTTTATTAATTTAAATAGCTTATAATGAATATTTTTATTAATTTAAATAGCTTATATTTAATATTTTATTAATTTAAATAGTTTATATTTAATATTTTTATTAATTTAAATAGATTATAATTGAAAAATTGTTATTAATTAATTATAATTTGTTAAAAAATATACTATAATAACAAAAATTCAAAAAAAATAAATTATAATGAAATATAATTTTTTTTAAATTTTTAATTAGATAATTATAATAATTATAGTTATAAATTATTTAATTGAAATTATTTTACAAGAAATTTAATTTAATTACAAAAATAATTAAAATCATGAATTTTATTTATTTAATAATATTAAAAACTTTAATTATTAATTAGATATAATTTTAATTATTTTAAATACATTTAAAAACATTTTATACAAATTATAAATGATTTTAATTAATAAAAAAATTAAAAATTAAAAAAAGTAAACATGTGTGGGTGCCCGACTTCTTTTATTGAAGTCGTCAACTTCCCCTACAACTTCAATTTATTTTTTATTTTTTTATGAAAAAGGCGTGGTAATCGATTACAACACCAAGTAAACGATTACCATGCTCTAAAATCGTTTTTGGGATGCACGACTTCACCTTTGACCACGATGTCAGAGTGAAGTCGTGCAAGGGACACGACTTCTTCATTGAAAGTTGTTTGGGTCTTTCACGACTTGTCTATTTTCGTAATTCAAAAATCTTTTGCCTACTTCCGTAATATCTCTGGCAAATTTGCCTTATTTGATACAAAACATGAAGGTTTCAATATGCAAATCTATGAAGTGTAATAATAACGGAAGTAAGAAAATCCAAATTATGTATTATTTCAACAATAAAGGAAGCAAAATCTAGAATAGATATCCTTTTTAATTGTTTATTACAAGAGTGTGCTTATTTGTTATGTATATTTCTATCCCAAGTCTTTTCATGTGTAATCTTAGTGTTTGAACTTTAATTTTGAATATTCTTTTAAAAAGGTTGGAACACCCCAAATGTTCCCATTTAATGTATTTTTTATTGTTGATAAAAAACAATTATCAATATGGTCTGATTAATATATGTAAACTGATTTTATTAATTTCTTAAAAAAATTAAAATTTTCAATTAGTTGTTAATATATGAATATGTGTGAATCATATATAAATAATAATTTTTCATATTGCAATAATTTCTCATTCAATGAAAGAATAATCTATTAGTTAATTGGTGTAATTGTTTTCATAACCAATATAAAAAAATAGTCAATTAACTCCAAATATTTTGTTGTTAAATTTTGTTTTATACATAGTTTTTAATGTTCTCTTGAAAAAAAATGAGTTTCTTGCTATAATTGTTAATTTTATGTAATTAAGAAACATTTCAAGAATTTATAATATCTCTTGCTAAGAAATGCATATGTGAAGGCTAAATTTTGTAGTTTTGTAGTTTTGGTTCTTTACTATTTGATTTTGAACACTTATCATATATAGGTGGCTTTTATCACATCTTGAAGGTATTTTTGGTATTGTATGTTTTTTCATTTAGTTAGTAACTATTAAGGGTTATTAAAGAGATTTTATTTTTTAATTTTTGGTGGTTATCTTGTGTGATTATATGTTTCATAAGTTTTATAATTTGATATTTTCGAGATAATGGAAATATTATTTCCAAGGTTGACTAAATTATCATATATATATATATATATATATGTATACATATGTATACATGTGTATACACATGTATACATGTGTATACACATGTATACATGTGTATATATTTATTGTATTATGAATGAATTTTATTTTTTCAATTTTTTTTAAGATTTGTTAATGGATAAAAGATGTTTAAAACTACAAAATCACCACATCATATATATTATTATAGATAGAAAATGGTATTCAATGTCATAATTTGCATTAATAATGTATTTTTTAAATACAAGTAATAATGTACAATCAAGATCCTATAATTGTGGTAATACAGTAGGATGTTGATGAATAATTATAGTAATTACCATAATATTATATCATAAAAGAAAATTAATATTATAAATCACCAAAACCAAGAGTCATAAATAATAGGATATTTGATAGAATATTTGATTCTGTCTAACTCCCCTTCTCAAACTAGTGGAGACATGATGGTCATGCCAAGTTTGTCTTTTAGCAAGTTGAATCTTGTATGAGTGAGAGGTTTAGTCAAATAGTCTGCATATTTATCTCAAATAATATGCGTATCTATGTCATTAGTAGTAAGAATATAGGCCACAATTACTTCATTTTGTAAGATTTGATCACGTATGTAATGTATATGTATCTCAATGTGTTTAAATTGTGCGTGCGTGACTAGATTAAAAACAATTGACTTGACACTTAGGTTATCATGCCACCAAATTGGTTTTCTGAGCATTTGTAATTTTAATTCTATCAGTAGAGATTTAATCCAAGCTACTTTAGCAGTAAGATTAGCCAGAGCTCTATATTATGATTTTGTTCTTGATCGTGACACTACCTTTTGTTATCTTGAAGACTAGGAAACAAGATTTTCTCCAAGAAATACACATTGTCTTGTCATGGATTTTCTATCATCAGTACTAGTTGCTCAATCTGTATTAGAATACCCCATTATGTTAAGATCATTTGAAGGTTTTATGTGCAAAGATAGGTTATTGTGCCTGATATCTTCGTATTCTTTTTATTCCCTTCCAATGATCCATGGTAAGTATGCTTATATATTGGCTGAGCTTGTTGACCACAAAAGCATTGTCTGGCCTTGTGTTGGTCAATTATTGTAATGCATCTATGGCTTGTTTGTACAAAGTAGCATTGATCATTGGTTGCGCTTCTATAGTGAATTGTCTATTAGCCACCATTGGTGTTGGATAGGCAAAAACTATCTCCATGTTGAACATCTTCATAATATCTTTTATGTACTTAGTTTGCTTTAGGTACATTCCGCTGTCACTCCTTTGTACTTCAATACCAAGAAAGTAGTGTATATATCATAAGTCTTTCAATAAGAAAGCAACATTCAGTTGATTGATGAATGTTTCTAAATACCGGTGGCTGCTTCTTGTTACAATAATGTCATCAACATAAATGAGGAGGTACGTGGTATGATTTGTACCTCTAAGAATAGATAAAGAAGAATCACTTTTGGTGTTATGAAAATCCCAATTCAGAAGTGTGTCTCTTAGTTTATCAAACAAAACCCTTGCTGCCTGCTTGAAACCATATATGGCCTTGGACAATCTAAATATATAATTTGGTTTTGTTGAGTCTATATAACCTTCATGTTGATGCATAAAAATTGTTTCCTTTAGATTTCCATTTAGGAAGACATTGTTTATGTCAAGTTGCCTAACATTCCAATTGAAATATACTGCAATGGCTAATATGATTCTGACAGAGCTAGACTTGACCACAAGACTGAACGTTTCATCAAAGTTTATGCCTATTGTTTGCTGAAAGCCTCTTGCAACAAGTCTTTCTTTTCTTCTTTTGATTGGACCATCTGCTTTATACTTGGTTTTGGAGACCAATTTTGAGTCTATGATGTTTTCTTAACCCTTTAATGGTTTTAATGTCCAAGTTTGATTAGACACTAGAGCCTTGAATTCTGCATCCATGACTTCTTTCCATTCTGGCTTGATTAAAGCTTCCTTGACATTTCCTGGTTCTTTGTCATCTTCATGAACCTTTGTCAATCCTATCTATGATTGCTTAGGCTTGTAAATTCCAGCTTTGCTTCTAGTCACCATTCAATGGGTTCATTGCATTCAATTTCAGTTTGGTTGTTGCTCTTTACTGACTCTACTGATGTTGAAACTTCTTCTTGAATTTCTCTTGATGTATCAGTAAAAAATTCACTAAGATATCCTTCATTTGTACCATTGTTGGTAAGACTATTACTTGTGATTTCTTCCTGATGACTTGTAGTATTATTGTCTGATTTAAGAGTATATTTGATAATGGCATCTATAGAGTAATTTGGAAGAAAAATTGACATAGGTTCAGTTAATTCTTTTAAAGAATTTCTTGTATCAATGAAACCTTCATGAAAGGGGAAGTGATTCTTATTGAAAATCATATGTCTTGAGATAAAAATTCTCCCAAGAGAGTTAATGCATTTATATCCTTTGTGTGAGTTACTGTAACCAAGAAACAAACACATAGTTGTATGAAATTTAAGTTTATTTTGATTATATGGTTTGACACAAGGATAACAAGCACAACCAAAAGGTTTCAAGTTTCCATAGTTAGGTTTTTTCTTGTAAATCAGGGAGTATGGACTTTTTTTGGATTTATTAATGATAATAGTCTATTCATGAGATAAACAAAAATTGAGAAGGCTTCCCACCAATAGTGTAAGGGAGTTTTGGCTTGTGCTCATAGGGTTGGGCCAAGTTCAGCAAGATGTTTGTGTTTTCTCTCAGCCCTACCATTTTGTTGAGAGGTGTAGGGACAAGACATTCCAAAAAAAGTTCCTAATTTTGAGGCAATCCTTTGGACAGGTTTGAATTAAATATAACATTTCATTAGCATGTGAGGAAAAGCTTTTGAAAAGCAACATATGCAATTTTCCAAATTGACAAGCTTCATAAAATTTGAATAAGTCACTAGATAATGTATTCACATTGCATTCCTTCAAGACCTTTTCCAAAACTTTATTGTCGGGATGTCCATGTTTCTATGCCAATTTTCTTTAAGAGACATGTAGACGTAAGAGTCTTTATTGTCACATAGTTGATACAAGCCATTTTCAAGTTTTCCTTTTAGAAGAGCCTTCCCTATTAGTTTGTCCTTCACAGAGCAACAATTTTCATCAAATTCAACAAAAGAATATTGTTGTCAGCAGTCAATTTTGAAGTACTTATCAAATTTTTTGTGATTTTTGGAACATAAAGAACAACATGTAGATGAAGATTATTCAATTTGGTTGATCTTGAGGTGATAGGCTATCGTTGAAGCTATCAAATTAATACTACTTTTCAAGGCAACTTCAGTATTGCCAAGTAGTATTCAAGAAAGTAGATAGGGTTAAAGTAACCCTGAGTCATCTCCCAACGAATACGGAATTGCCTTTTAATATTTGAATCTTATTAATGCAATGCAATGTTCAAGAATAAAAATGATGTTTGGAGAAGGTTTAAAGAACAAATAAGAAACTTAAAAACGATTATAATGAAATAGGCTAATTTCATTGATTTTCCAAGATAGATTCATCATCGATTATTCACAGATAATTGTTCAATTGATTATTATTTAAGTTTCAAATTAATTAAAGTACATTCTTAATTAATTTGAGGGTGATCATGCACTTAACCAAAGTAAATTCTCAATCAAATGCAAAACCTTTCTAGATTATTCATAATGAATTCAACCAAAGTACATTCTCAATCAAATCCTATTGTGTTTAATCATGTATATTCTTAAATCGCCTAACCAAATTAAAAACTAATCAATCAAAGTAAATTCTCAATTGATTATAGTTGAAATTATTACTACCAATCAAAGTACATTCTCAATTGATAGTAAAAACCAATTAATCATATGAAAGTTCCTAAATTAAATCAAAGTAGATTCTCAATTAAACCTAGAAACCCTAAAACTCATATAATCAATATGCATGTAGATTCAAACACATTATGATGTAAAAATCTTTGCTTTTAATTTGATAGAGAGATGAAAGACATAGAGAAAGAACAACTTAAATCAATAATCAAAATAAACAATTGCATTAACTCAATCTGACCTCAGAATCCATAATGGAATTACAGCAGAATAGCCTTAGATGCTTAGCTCTCCATGAATGGAGTTGAATACAAGATAAAAGAAAAGTGAGAGAAGTAGTGAATGAATGAATGAAGTGAAGTCCATTTTCTGCCTCCCCTGAGTCTCTTTATATAGGACTTGATTGGGCTTGGACTCTAAATATTCAGTTGACAGAATCTTTTATCTTATATCTTCCAAATAACTAAAAGATTTAGATAATTATAACATTATTGGGAAGATATTTTTTGTTGATATTCCCAAATTAAATTAATTCAACAACTGAATTTTATCTTTTAGTTTTTCTGACTTTCAGAAATTCCATCAATGCCTTGAAATTTCTTCTATCTACACATTAGCCCCTTTAAATTCTCCAAAATTGCACCAAAACCCCTGTTGACCAGCTTTGACTGAGGGGGAGACGCGGCCAATGAGGTGCTTCCATGTGTCTCTCCCTTTCCACTCAAAATTAGGGTTCATTAGATTGGGGGAATACTCTTTCTCCAGCGCCTATTCTCTCTTCGCAATTTTGCCTCTTCTCCTCCGCGGCGCTGCGAATCATGGAGGCATTTTTTGAGTGCAGGTTGTGCAAGGGAGATGGCTTTTCGCTGCTGATGAAGGTGTTGCGAAGAAGATGATGGTGGCCGTAGAGGTTGTTGTTCGACGGCGACACTTGTTTGCGCGTGACAGAGGTCTTGCAGCGACGATGATGCTCGTTGATGGCGTCCATGGCGGAATAGGTGGTAGTGGTTTGACAGAAATAGGCAGATATGTTTGTGGTTTGTTGGGTTGTGTAGGTGGTCCGCGAGGATGGTGGTGAAGCAGTGCTCATGGAGGTCTCGCTTTGGTGTTAGCGGTGCAAAGAAGATAGATTGGCCGTGAGCGTGGGCGGCGCAATTCTGGGTTTCTCTTCTTGCAGGTGCTTGCAGTGGAGAATTCATGGTGTGCGACTTTGGTTTGGGGTTGGCTGTCGAGAAGCTCGCAAGGAAGAAGATGGTGGCCTGATGAGGAACTCGCAATGAAGGAGGAGAAGTGCGTGGCGGCTTCACGGCAGAATGGAGATGGAGGTTTCAGAGCGGAAGAAGTGGTAGTCACGGTGGAAGCGCGTGAAGTTGTGGTGTTGTTTGGATCTGCAGCGCGGTGGCGCGATGATGACCGACGACAGTTGTGGATGGTGCGGCGGTGGCTGATGGCGCCTAGGGTTGGATTTGAGAATTAGGGTTTATGACATTGATACGACTGTCGCGGTCATACAAATTTTACGTGCAATTAATGAATGCAGTATAACTAGGAAGTGACTCCTAGGTCGTCTCTCAAGGACCAATTTTGTGGTTCAGTCTCAGATTTAACATGAAGGGGGGGTTTTGATTGTTTTTGGTTTGGATGCAGAAAAATTAAATTGGAAATGCAGTAAAAATAACAGACTGTAAAAACAAGATTAAAACAGTAAAACAGTAAAACGGTAAATAAATTATAGAAACAGTAAATGTGTAGAAAATGGTAAATTCAGAAATATTTAAATTGCAAAACAAATAAACTTTTACAGAAATTAAAATGTGCAAAGAAACTTAAAGGAAATTGATGTGAAAATGGTAAAAACGAAATTTGACTTTTGTAAACATGACAGTAAAACTAAAATCACCAGGCAGTAAAAATAAACAGAGAATCATCAACCACAATTTGAAAACGTAAATTGAAAATGAGATTTGGACAGACTTCAAATTTGCAACAATTAGAAACTGGAGTATTTGAATTAAACAGAGAAATTAAGCAGAGATGATGTTCACAGCAGATAAGAAGATGACAGTAATTGCTTTCAGAAATTAAACGTGAAACTGGATTGAAGATGAGAAGTAATGCAAATGAAAATAAAATTCAACAACGAAAATCGGAAACTGTAAATTACATTCAACACTGGAAACAAACAACAATATTAACTGATGACAAACGCATACTGGAAAATTAAGATTCAATACATGAACTGTAAAATAAAATCAAACCCAAAACCTCCCCAAGGAGGAGGAGGAAAAATGAAAGCCAACGTAAAACTCTTCCTAATTCCTACTCCTCAAAATCTAATCCTCTTCTCCTTTGCTGCCCATTCCATTTTATAGCCCAGAGTTCTGAACCCGTGAGCTTTCCTTGTCTCCACCAAGATTTTGTTTTTGTTGCTCGCGTATCAATCTTTCTTGACTTCTTTCAACTCCTAAGTTTGCAAAGAAATGGAATGGGGCCCTACACTTGTGTAGACTAATCTTGTCATCTTCTACCCATCATCTGCTGAATAGATTACTGCTTCATCTTCAACTCATTCCCGTGACTCCAAGCTGCTGTGTGAACGCTGCTGCCATGATTGTAGCCATAACCATGCACCTCCAAACTACTGTAGCTTCCTCTGCTGGACCATGGGTTTCATTTCTTTCATCTTCAACGTCAACTTCTAGGTTTCTCTTTTCCTCCCATTCTCGTGCATACTGCTGGATGCTCCTCTTCCAAGGTCATGTGTTGGCTTCTCTTTGCTGGACTGTGAAGGTCTTCTCTACTGGACCAGCTGCTTCCAATCTCTTCTCCTTCGCATGATGGGCATGAGTTATTGCTGGAGCTTCCTTCCTTGTGCTTTCTTCAAAGCTGCTGTCCGAGAACTCCCTTGCTTTAACGTGCAACTTCTTTTGCCATCACATGCTACTTCCCTTCAATCTTCCAGCAAACTTGCTTCTTCTTCAATCTCATCTTGGACGTGCTGGTCACGGCTCTGAAGTGTGCAGCTACTTCAAGTTGCTGGTCAAGACATCCTCTTTTCCAAGTTATGGAAGCTGCATGCTTTCTCTTTGCTGGACCGTGAGTGCAGCAACTCCCAATCATCGTGTCATTCTTCTACCTTCAACGTGAATTGCAGCAAAAAATATGAGCTTCCACTCCTTCAAGTGTGGTCCCCTCTTCCAATTTAATGGTTACTTTCTCTCCCAATTGGAAACCGTTGCAGACCAACGGTCCCAATGTATTGGTCCAAGAAATATGTTTAAACTTTGGAGCAAGCCCTTTCACGTGAAAACGTGAATAGGAGCCTCCACCTATGTCATCTTTTCAATTTTTTTGAGAATAGTATTTGCAGCCCCACTATTGTCATATGTTTGCCACCATCAATTCCATACCCGTGCTTAGCATTTAGGAATGTGGAATTTCCAACCAAGTGGTGGCCCCCTCCTCCATGTGCTTCATGGCCATTTGTTTACATAGAAAAGGAATGACAATTTGCTTCCTTACGTGTTACTTCTTTCTCCAAAATGAAAGCATTCTTTTTTTTCTTCAAGCGGGGCCATGTGTGTTTTATTCTATTTAACATATTATTTACCTAAAAAGAAAAGCATTCACGTGAACTCTTGCATTCCAACAAAGATGGTTTTAAAAATTCTTTTCTATGTGAATGTGGCATAAACATTGGTGCACGGTTCATGAGCCATTTCTCTCTATAAAATACAAATAAATTTTAATTTAAAATGTAATTTATGAGAAATTTATCTTTTTGGTCCCAAAATATTATTCAATATTTTCTCTGCAATCACTAATACAAATAATTAGCTCAAATAATTCAAATTAATTGAAATTAGAATTTCTGGTCAAATTAAGTACATTTAGTGAAAACGGGAAAATACCAGACATTTTAGCACAATTCCTTGATCAAATTCGGTACAATAAACTAAGTGAAGTGTATAAAATATCGACTCATCAGACATCATCTGGGTAGTTCAATCTGTTAATGGTGGACTACCACGTGGCATGATCTGGTGAAGTCTGACTAGTTAGTGGTAGAAGGGGTATGGGTAGGAAAATTTAGGGGTGTAGAAGAAAAGGCTTAGTGCTTGGGCTTGGTTAAGAAAAGAGGGGTGTATGTAGGGAAATTTAGGAGGTGCAAAGGTAAAAACTATCTGTGTGGCCCATTTGTATATTATTTATCAAATAAAATATGATTTTGGGCCTTAAATTGCAATTTGGACCAACAAAGCTTATATTTCAGCTGCATCAACAAACATTAGAACATCCAAGAATAATTTATGCACTAAAACACACTTTTTATGCCCCTTTTATTTCCAAACACAATGAATCCAATCACCACAAATCGTCTTTAAATCAACCATTTAAGCACAAATACCTCATCAAAAATTTGAATTTTAAAGCATAAATGTGGGTATAAATATGCACTCATCACAACCATTATTTTCAGTCTTTCACCATTACTAACAAGTAAAGAATTCTTACCATTATTTTCACCAAGTTCCTGAATTTTGTCACTTTGGTAAGTCACATGGTTACTGCCTCCACTGCCAAAATATCATTCACAATCTTGACCTTGATAAGGTGAGCTATGAATGCACTATGTGTTCCTTGTTTTTCACTTTCAACATATTGAGTTTTCCTTGTAGATGACTTATCAAATCGATAGTAACATTGTATAATAGTGTGGTCAATCCTTTTGCATACCTGGAATATTGATTTTGACATCCTACCTCTTCCTCTACCACCTCTCGTGCTTCTGAAATTAGAGTTTCTCCAATGACCTTGGGATCCAAATCGATTAGCTTTGAACTCCTTCTTGGCAGTAAATTTGCAGAGGCATTCAGGTTAAGACTTCTGAAATTATTGAGTTGATCTAATATGCTTTCAAAGGTTAACAATTGAGTTTTCAATTCAACCTAACTAATGTTAATCTAGTCAGACAGTTTGACAACCATTAGATTATAATCAGAATCCAAACCATTTAGTGTTTGAATAACTAAATCAGAGTTAGAGATTGGTGAACCTACCAACTTTAATTTGTTAACAGGATTTTTCATCTTGCCAAAATATTTCTCCATCTCCATGTCTCCTTTACGTATGTTGTGAAATTCATATTCCAGATAAATGATTTTGGATCTGGTGTGTGCATCAACAAGGCTTTGAGCTTCATCCCAAAGTTGTTTTGATGTTTCACAATGAAGCAATTGAGTTGCAATGTTAATTGACATAGAATTGATCAACCATCCTAGAATGGCATGATCCTGGGCTTGTCAATCCTCATAGCTAGGATTGACTTTTGTTGTCGTGTTCTCTTCAACAATAAATTAGTTTGGACATTCTATTGTCCTTAGTATATAGCCATTAAGTTTACATCCTTTAATCACTAGTAAGACTAGAGATTTCCATAGTGGATAATTGTCTCTATCCAACTTGATAGAGATTGTAAAAGGTAGGTCCTTTTTCTGATTGGCAGCGGATGACATGATGGTTGTGGTTATGGATCAAGAGTTGTTTACTTGAAAGCTCTGATAGCAAGATAAAAAATGGTATTAAATGTTATAATTTGCATTGATAATGTATTGTTTAAATACAAGTAGTAATGTACAATCAAGATCCTATAATTATGGAAATACAGACAAATACTTTTCTAAATAGGATGTTGGTGAATAATTACAGTAATTACTTTAATATTACACCATAAAAGAAAATTTATGAATAACCAAAATGAAAAGTCATAAATGATAGGATATTTGAAAGAATATTTGATTCTATATAACTTACTACACCCCTTTACACATGTTTTTTCTTGTCTTTAAATTGAATTTATTTGGTAGTCTTATATAATGTCTTGCCACTAGTACAATATAAGCTTTTTAAGTCTGTTATTTTGAGCTTTTTAAGTCTTTTTAATAAACTTAGATTCGATAGACTTAAATTTTAAGTCTGTTATTAAGTAACAAATTTAAATTTTAGATCTGTTGTGAATTAACATACTTAGATTTTTCATCCAAAATTACAAATTCAACCATATAATCCATTAGTAGCTCTCCAAAAAATAAAGAAGTCATAATCAATCACCACAAAATTAATCTTTCGCAAGTTATCATACACAATAAAAATAAAATTGAATATAATATAACATAAATACATCTTCACAATCAATCTCTCTTCCGGTTCATCTTCACACTCAAACAAATACAACAAGAACCCATCAATTTAATCAAATTCTTTAGACAACATAATTTAGAACAAGATAATATACAAATCAAATATTGAGAAGAGAAATTGAAGTCATGACCTCACAAGAAACGCTAAAACCTAAAATTTCTTAACCCTAAAAATCTAACAGAAAGTATTCGGAATTGGGGGCTCTAAGGGCGACAAGGATGCCGCAGAACACAACAGCATGAGGCGACGACAGGAATACGAGGCGATGACGGCAACAGTAGTTGGAGGCGACGGCGACGACAATAGCAACAACTTGAGAGGCGACAGTAGCAGCAAGAAGACGCGACGACGACATCAACAAGACACGACGGCGACAACAGCAAGACACGATAGCGGCAGCAGCAAGACGCAATGATGGCAGCGGCAGCGACAAGATGCGATAGTGACAACGACAGCGGCAAGATGTGACCGCGACAACGACAATTGCAAGACGCAACGGCGGCAGCGGCAGCGACAAGACGCGACTGTGGCAGCGACAGCGGAGGAGGAAGATTTATACCACCCACGTCCTTGGACGCGACGACCTGTGAGGCGACGTCTACAACACCCACACCCTTGGACGCAAAGGAGGAAGATCTAGCACAAATATAAAGGGAAGATCTCGCACGCAAAGGCTTCGATACAACTTGTTGGGGTTGGACATGAGCAAAGATGATGAGAGAAATAAATTTCTCACAGTGGAAAAAAAATGAAGAAAGAAATATTTTGTGTTTTAAGTAGAAGAAGGAGAATCAATGTTAAGAAAAGTTTGGGAATTAGGTTAAAGAATTTAGGTCGGATAGAAAACTAACAATTAAAGTCTTTCATTTTTAATAGACTTAAAATATTAATTTAAGTCTCTCAAAAAGCTCAACAGAAGCAAAATTTAAGTTTGTTTATATTCCAACAGGCTTAAAATCAAAATTTAAATCTGTTATAATATTACCAAATTTAAAATATGAACTCTTATTTACCAAAATGTCGCCGCACATTTACTAAATCTATTATTTCAAAAGAGACTTAAATGGAGAGACTTAAAAAGGTGTTTTTGTACTAGTGTGCATCTTATTTATAGTTCTTCTTGTGGTGTTATGTAGTGTCTTGCACTTAGGGTTTGTCTATGTAGTGTTTGGTTTGGATTTGATATGGTGCTTATATAAAGTATGTTGCATCTTGTTTAAACTTGTCTAGTGCTCTTAATCATTATTGATTTTTTATACTTATTTCATATTAGGAAAATTGTTAGACACAATAAAACACGATATTATTTTTTATTATCAAAATTATGATGTCTTGGAAAAAACTTTCATAGATAAACTTTCTTTTAATAATATGTGATCTAGTGTTTGTCGTACTAATATGCATCATAAGTAGGGATAACATATTAGATGAGATGTAAATGATAATGATATGTAAAAACATGAAAAAGAGAAACGAAAAGACTTTAGGTGGAGTCTACTTTTTTTTATCATAAACTAATAAATTTTAGGGAAACACACAAGAGTATAAAATCAACAGTGATGACAGAATATGAAGGAAGAAATTGAATTTTTGAAGAATAATAATATGTGAAAACATGTAGACCTACCTAAAAGTAAAAAATGTGGTTGGATGTGAGTCAGTATTCAAGAGAAAAAAAAGGTCAAACTACTAGGTATGGAAAAAGAAAGATTCAAGACAAAACTAGTACCAACAAATTTTACCCCTGTGAATGAGATTGATTAAAACATTACTCGATAAAGATTTTGATTTGAATAATTAATCATAATAATACGAAGTTACAACAATTTAATGTCAAAATAACGTTCTTATTACTTGGAGATTTGTAAGAAACCATTTACATGCAATATGGTTGAATAGATGATATGAGTTAAGTGTTGTATAAGACTACGTGTCTATTTAGTGTGATAACCAAGTCATATATTAGTTAATCATCAATGTACTATAAGATGACTAAACATATTAAACTACACTTAATTAGAGATGTTGTTAAGCCTAGAAAAATCAAGATTACAAAGGTAACTTTTGAAAATAATCTTTCAATTATGCTTATGAAGTCTTTACTAAGATCTACAAAAAAAAAGAGCATTACCGAAGGCCATAATCCCTCGGAAACAGCCAAAAGCCGTCGAAAAAAGACATTTACAGACGGCCTACCGACGGACATCGAGCCGTCGGTAAATCCCTTGTCGCTAACTATTACCGACGGCTTTTGCCCTTCGGTAATTACCGAGGGCCATAAGCCTTCGGTAATTACCGAGGGCCAAAAGCCTTCGGTAATTACCGAGGGCCAAAAGCCTTCGGTAATTACCGAGGGCCAAAAGCCTTCGGTAAGGGGCACGAAAAAATAACAGTTTACTCTGCACGTGAGCTGCCAACTACAAAGAATAAAGGAGCAATTTTATTTGTCTTGTAAGAAGTGGCACATCACTATTGGAAGCAAGAATTGATGTGACACACACGGTCTTGGAGAAAGTAAATGAACATGATTTGAATTGAAATGGAAGAAGGGACCACATGTGCAAGTGTCCACGGTTTTCTCAAATAATATATGTGATTTTTCTAATGTGCAAAGGAGTTGCAACAATTCCTCACGGTAGTCATCTTTCAATTGAAAAACAAAAAGCACATCATGGCCCACAAATTGAAAGAATGTTCGGTTCTTTATTGCTTTCAAGAAGGAAGTCCAGAAAACGATTTTGAGAGGCAGCAGCAAGTTTGGTCACGGCTTGGTCTTGGAGAAAGAGCACCCACCATCTTTGAAGAAAGCAAACGACCCTCATGAGAAGCACATTACACGTCCAACAACCACACACCTCTCACTGCAAATTAAAGAAGTTTTGGAGTGCACAAGAGAGCCAACACACGGCTCGTTGGAAGCAAGAAGAGGTGCAACAACTGTCACGGTTGGAGAAGCAGCTCATGGAAAATTCACGTCCAGTTGAGATGGAAGAGAAGCTCACGGGCCTATAGAGGAGACAACATCATGGATTTATTTTTGGTGCTGTCCAGCCATATGGAGGCAATTATTTTATTGGCTTACAAAATGTAGCAGCAACCGCATCCAACATCTTCACGCCCACAGCCTTCACAGCAGATCCAGTAACGTGTAGAAGAGAACCAACAACACCAGCAAAGTCCAGCAAGCAGCAGCTGCCACACTGATGAGTCAATATTTTCTTCACTTCACTTAGTTTATTGTACTAGAATTAATCGGGGAATTGTGTTTAAATGTTCGATATTATTCCATTTTCGTTAATTGTGCATAATTTGATCAGAAATTCTTATTTTAATTAATTTGAATTATCTGAGCTTATTATTTTCATTAATGATTGCAGGAATATTTTGGATTACAGGACATTCAGAAGAGCATGCATTTGTACACGGTGCTATTTAACTAGGAGAAGCTAGTTCCACTTATTTATTTGAGTGTTGAAGTGGAATATTGGCACAATTTGGAGCTCATTTCACGAAGAAGCATGATGATTTGGAACCACTACACATGCCACACGGCCAATTGAATTAAGCATCACATAGTTTGGAATAAAAGAGAGGTGGACATGTGAAAGAGTAGCACGTAATGGACTTCAATTCATATTCAATTTATTAAATAAAAAAATGATGAAGGGGGACCACCAAGCAAATATTACATATGTGTTGGATGGAAAAGAGAGAGGCCACCAGAGAAGTCACGGACAAGAGGTGACACACATTAAAGGAACACATGGCCCAATGCAAAAGAGTATTGGAAAATAAAATGCACACACACGGTCCACATCACAGAATTTATTCTTCTTTTAATTTAGGAAGCAATGTAGTGCATTGTTATGTTGAGCAGCTGTCACGGCCTGCACCATTAATTTCTTCATTCATTCACCACGGCCCACTAACAAAGGGGCAGCCTTTGCACACGGTTGAGCTGGGAGGTTCATTAGATGGAGGGAAAGCCACGACCTGCTGGAAGGAAGAAGAAATACAACAGCTTTGCAAGAGCTCCGCCCAGCACTGCACCGTCCAGAAATTCTCGGTCCAGCCATAGCAGCTGGATGAGAAACTGTCGCGGCCTGATTTTGGAAGTAAAACCCAGCAGCCTTGTGTCTAGAGAAGAAGCAAGTCCAGCAACGTTACAACAGCTTTGGATGCACGATGATGATGCAGGGAAGAAAGCTTGGTCCATCACCAACAATTAACGTGGCCAGCAGCACAAGTCCTTCCAGCAAACTTGAATCAGTTCAGCTGCTGGTCCAGCAGAATCGATGCTTCACGGTCCATGCAAAGAGAAGCATTAGCACAACTTCCATCCAGCAAGCTTAGTTCAACAGGTTGTTGCGTTAGAAGAAGACAAAACAAGGTGCAGAATGGAATGGTGAAAGGAGCACAGTTGAAGAATATTCACGTGAAGGCTGAAAAGAAGAGGGCCCAACCATATTTTCATTTGACGGTCACGAGAAAGGAGCTTCTAAGAGACAAAAATCCAAATGCTAAATTGAAGGAGAATGTGTCTGAGAATTGGATATAAAAGAAGCAAGCAGCCAGAGAAGAAAGTCATGAGAGTTTTAGGAGTAGTTTAGGATAGCTGAGAAGAGGCTCTCGCCTCTTCCTCTCTGTTTTCCATTTTAAACAGTAAAATAATGTAGTGTTTTATTTCTGAAAGCATGTAATTTGTCTCAGCAATTGGAGCAATTTGATCGGTTTGATTTTTATTCAGTAATTTTATTTCAAGTGTTTAATCTTTGAAGAATTTTATTTTAGTCAAGTGCTTTTATTTTATTTGCTAAAATTTTACCAGTAATGATTTTCTGCATAGTTAAATTATACCTTTCTGCATATTTACTGTTCCATTTTTTACCGTCTTTTACCGTTTGGTTTTACTGCTTTGAAATTTATTTCAGTGTTTTTAAATTCAGTTGTGTTTAATTTCCAGTTTTAATTTTATTTTTCCCGCATTGACAAAACATCCACAAAACCCCCCCCACTTCGTGACTAATCTAAGACTGAACCACCAAAATTGGTCCTTGAGAGACGACCTAGGAGTCAAATCCTAGTAATTATACTGCATTATTTTCTGCACATCAAATTTGTATGACCGCGACAGTCGTATCAAATTTTGGCGCCGCTGCCGGGGACCAATCAATGACGGTTTGGTTTTAGATTTTTGTTGTATAAAGTTTTGTTCTGTTAATATGTTTGTTTTGTGTGTTTTGTCTTGTATATTTTTGTAGGCGACAACGACACCTTCAGCAAATTTTGGCGGCGTTGTCACTTCAGTTCCAGGTTTTTCGTTTTAGATTTTTGCTGTGTTTTTCGATTATGTTGTGTTAATATATGTTTTGTCTTTCATATGTTATTGTGCAGTGTTCTGTATTTAGTTGCTATATTTAAAAAAAAAAAAAAAAAATTTTTTTTACTATTGATGTTCTGTCTTGTGTGTGCTTGTAGCATGTATAAATGTGTTTAGTTTATCTGTTTCGTAATTTTTAGTTTTTAGTTTTTATTTTTATTTTCCATGTCTACCTATTTTAATTTTGTGAATAGTGCTTATTCTACAAGTGCCTGTAATTATGATTCTCTTTCTGCATATTACTCTGATTCTTGTGCTGATTTTTATGATGAGAACAATATGTTCCATCATCCAATTTCTGAGAGCTCTCTTTGGGAGCCAGTTCCACAATATGAGAGTCAGCAATATGATTCTCCTATTCAAATAACTCCTCAGCCTTCTACTTCTGAACCTACATTAAAGGAGTTACTGGAGCAGATGACCATGCAGAACGTTCAGTTACAGAAAGGGAACATGCAGTTCAAGAAAAATAGCATAGAGTTTCAGCAGGAAACTCAAGCGGCAATTCAGAATCTGAGTAATCAGATTGGGCAGATGACCATTCTTGCACTTGAGGAAAATGCTGATGATTTTGAGGACCAGGAAAGAATAAGCAATAATCTTGAACCAGGTGGACTACTTTCATCCTCCACTACTTTACCAATCTTCAAGGAAGTGGAGGTAAGCATACCGCAAATTGATTATTCTGTTGACTGTGTTATTAAAGATTATGCTGATGATAGGTATGCTTGTAATCATATTGTTGCTGAGCATGTTTTTAATTCTCCCTCTGAACATGAATCTGAGCCTGTTAAAGATATTATTTCTACATTTGAAACTGATTCATGTTATGAGGATTTATCTGAGGTTCAGCCTATTACACTAGAATTGGGTGTCATACCCCTGCATGAAATTTCTGCGGAACCACATTGCACTAACCATGTTGCAGGAGGTACGTATAAATTTGATCAACATACACCCACAGTGGAAAACAAAGGTGCTGACACTGACAGTTCAAAGATCAACAAGCACCTACTGAATCCGCTCAGTAACAATATTTGCTGCTTAGATCCGGCGGTGGAGGACATTTCACTGCTTGATCAAATCTGGAGGATGAAGCAGTTCGTCCTCAACAATTTCATACTGGATCCTGAAGCGAAGAACATCTCCCTACAAATCCAAAATTGGCAACTGCCACCCTGACCAGGGAAGTTTTCTTTTTCTTTCTTCCCAGTTTTCATATTTTTAGTGCACTTGTCCTTTATCTGTTTGTTGTTTTAGTTTATGATCTTATGCTTAGAAAACATTTAGGACAGTGTAGTTTAAGTGTGGTCTGGGGGAGATTCTGCATTTTGTTTTTCTTTTAAGTTTGTTTTTCCTTTTCTTCTTAGTTTTCGAATTGTTATCTTTAAAAATAAAAAATAAATTAAAAACATAAAAAAAAAAAAAATATTTTGTGATAAAATTGTTTTTGTTTTAAGCGTGCCAAATCTTTATTCCGATATGTATATTTATTTCTTAATTTTCCAGTTGTTATCCCTTAAAAAAAAAAAATCAAAAATCAAAAATTCAAAAATTGTTTTGCGTAGTCCTTGATTTTATTTCGACCCTCAGTTTCTTACCAATATTTCATTAAAATTTTCACTTCAGATCTTATTTTTCCTTATTTTCCTTCACTGTAAATATAATTTCTTAGTTGTTTTCATACAGATTATTGATTGAAAAATTTGACTAAGAAAAGATTTCATTCATAATAACAAAAATTACAGTAATGGGGGTAAGGAGCTTGAACAGATCTGAATATAAGATGCAGTAGATATATATGAAAATAAGGTTGTTCAGGGGTCGATCATGTCTGATCGTTAATATTACACACCATAATAAATAAAAACAAAAACAACATAAAAAAAAAAAAAAACATAAGTGTTCATATTACAGTCCTTAATTCTGGCCACACTCGACCAATCAAAAACATAAAAAAGAAAAAAAAAAAAAAAAAAAAAACATAAAACTTTAAAACTGGAAGAATTCTCGAGCTGGTTGTGGTGGTCTAAGGGAGAGCTCCGTTGAGGGAGCTCTGGTTCGGAATGCGAGCGGAGGCTTTGGTGGAGGAATTTTTCGTTCATTTCTGTCGTCATCGATAATGATCGGAACTGGAAATAAATTCAGCAGCCTCGGTGCCCTCATTATCACCCAGTTGTTTTCTTTCAAACAAAAAAAAAAAATTAAACTTGTGTTAATAATAGAAGAGGAATGGAAAATTCAATGGAGGTGTGATCAGAGGTCTTACCATACATATACAGCGGCAGTTGTGAAAAGAGAGTGCCAGTAGGGTCTATCTCCGCTTGCCAGCGCTTGACCCGATTGCCGTGGTTGTTGAACCAGCAGTGTACGTTGTATTCAGTGGCTTCGCCGAAGGTCCTTAGTCGAGACGCGATCTCGACGACTTGCGCTCGGCTTGGGTGTGTGACCCCATAGTTGTAGATTTTGGTCATCATCGTGATCTGATCATCTGTAGGACGCCATCGTTGACTGGTATATCTCTCTGATTCCATATCACTCATCCTTCCTCTCGTAATATACAAATACATAAATAAAAAAATAAATACATATAAAAAGAAAAAAAAAAGAAAAAAAAAGCATAACATAAAAAACTAAAAAAAAAAAAAAAAGAGAAGCATATAAAAAAAAAAATTAGATTAGTTCTCTGTTTTCTTTATTTGTTCTTGTTTCCTTTTAGATTTATTTTGTCCAGTCTGTATTTGATGTTTTAGTTTTTGGTCTCAGATCTGTTTCACGGTCCTTGCAAAAGGGTCCTAAACGGATCTACGTCCAGTGTCCTTGTCCATATTGTTCTTGTATATTCAGTTTTTGTGTTTTAGTTTTAAGTGGGGTACGTGGCGTTGTTCTACCCGATTGTCTCTGCCATACCTTCAAACGAAGGGAGATTAACGTCTGGTTTCCAGCCGATATACCCCTTAAGTTTTAAGACAATTGTGTTTTATGTGTTTTAAGTGTTTAGCAGGTGAAGAAGAAAGCGAATAAGAGCTGAAAATAAAGAAGGAACTGAAGGCTTAAATGAAAGCAGGAAAAGGGAAAGGGAGAGCAAAACAGAGTAAGCTTAAATGAAGGAACGAAAATCATAAATAAAAGCAGAAAAAGCAAGAAGAAAGAAGGAAAGAAGGAAGGTGCAGAGAACTTACCCGGAGCAGTAGGGCTTACAAAAGCTTGACGCAGATCTCAGAAACTTCGAAGGCGCTGAGGCAGAGGCTCCTCACAGATCTCAGATTCTTCAGATGGCACGGTGGCAGAGCTTCCTCGCAGATCCAGACGCTAGAGAGCAGAGATAGAGCAGAGAGAGCAGAGAAGAGGCAGAGAAGAGAGGAGAGCGGGGAGAGAAGAGAGCAGAGAGAGGAGTAGAGAGAGAGTGAGGGATCAGAAATGGCGCTGGACGCGGAGGAGTGCCTCATTTATAGCCAGATTTCTTTCCACTGTAGCAACAGTTCCGGTCTTTGCCACCGAGACTGTTGTCACAGTACCGGTATCCTTTTTCAGAAAAAAAAAATAATAAAATAAAATAAAATAAAATGAAAAAAATTATTAGCATCTACTGATGGGTGCTAGGTGTTTTAGACATCTGCTGATGGATGTCCCTGATAACATCTACTGATGGATGTTACTGAAAAATTTCTTCCCATTTTTCTACTTTTGTTGCACTTGTCTATATTATTTGCTGCTCTAAAATTGATAATCTGATGATTGTAACACACTGAGGACATTGTGTGATTTAAGTGTGGTCTACTGGGAAGAAATTCTGATTTTTCTGTTAGATTGTATTTTGTGTGTTAAATTTTTTGTTTTTTTGAGTGTTAATTTTTTCTGTAAAGTTATTTTTATCGAGTTTTGTGTGCAATAAATTTTACATTTTTCTCTTGATTTCTGGATGATGTCTAAAGTTGTAGATTTTTCCTCCACTTCATTAATACTTATGGTTTGAAATCCTTGCTTTTCTCTGCTTGGAAGATGATTATAATGTTTAAGAGGTTGATTTGATTGTGACGAATACCTTGTGTGAGATTTGAGCCACTTAATTTTCTTTCTTGTGTGTGATATGTCTCTTGATTGCTTGCACATATGCCTTGGCTTGATTCTTTTTGATATACTTGATTGATATGCATGTTCAGACGTGATAAAGGCATTTTTGTTCTTGAGCCTCTTTAGCCAAATAAGCCTACCTTGTTATTATCCTTTGATAACCCCTTTGAGCCTATACTGTATATATTTCTTTGTGTTGAAGCTCATACACTGATCCTAAGTGAAAAACAAATGATTACCTTAACCTTAGGAAAGTCTGGAGCTATAGAAGTATTTTGTGAATAAGTGTGGTCTCCTTGGGAATTCTGATGAATTGGCTAGTTGGTTCCTTATCATGTTTTGAAATGATAATTTATATCCATCTTGTGTGATAAAAAAAAAAAAAAAAAAAAAAGAGAAGACAGGATGGAAAAAAAAAAAAAGAGAAAAATTGAAAAATAATTTTGTGGATAATGGAGTCGAGAAGAGGATTGAATTAGAGGTTTGGGTGAGATTTCACTGTGTTTACATTTTTTCCTAGTGCACCTCTATTTCTTCTGAGCTATAGCTACTTATCCAAATTTATCCTCCCCTGTCCTTGGCCCCATTACAACCCAGTAAAGACCTTTTGATCTGAACATGCATATGTTTTAAGTGTTGATATTAGAAGCTTACCAAGTCTACTTGTGTTTGTTTTCTTGAGTGCATTGAGTTGAAACTGTATACCCTAGACACTTGAGAGAAATACTGTGAGTGCATCTGTGAGGTTTTGTTATTTTTAAATCGCCTCTTGAACTGATTAATTATTTTTGCCATACTTTGAATTGCTTGGATGATTTCTGTAAGTATGTGCTTTTCTTAACTATGTGTTGGATATTATCTACTTCTTTTCTCTGTCCAGACTTCTTGAGAACTTTGTAAATTTTGTTTAATTTTCTCGTGAGTCTTTATTTTTCTGTCTGCTGAGTTTGTGTCACCTTCCTAAAAGTCCTTTGAACTATTCCCTGATTTGCGTCTTGATTTTGCCCAGGAGTGCAAAAGACTAAGTGTGGTCTATTTTGATGAGTCAATATTTTCTTCACTTCACTTAGTTTATTGTACTAGAATTAATCGGGGAATTGTGTTTAAATGTTCGATATTATTCCATTTTCGTTAATTGTGCATAATTTGATCAGAAATTCTTATTTTAATTAATTTGAATTATCTGAGCTTATTATTTTCATTAATGATTGCAGGAATATTTTGGATTACAGGACATTCAGAAGAGCATGCATTTGTACACGGTGCTATTTAACTAGGAGAAGCTAGTTCCACTTATTTATTTGAGTGTTGAAGTGGAATATTGGCACAATTTGGAGCTCATTTCACGAAGAAGCATGATGATTTGGAACCACTACACATGCCACACGGCCAATTGAATTAAGCATCACATAGTTTGGAATAAAAGAGAGGTGGACATGTGAAAGAGTAGCACGTAATGGACTTCAATTCATATTCAATTTATTAAATAAAAAAATGATGAAGGGGGACCACCAAGCAAATATTACATATGTGTTGGATGGAAAAGAGAGAGGCCACCAGAGAAGTCACGGACAAGAGGTGACACACATTAAAGGAACACATGGCCCAATGCAAAAGAGTATTGGAAAATAAAATGCACACACACGGTCCACATCACAGAATTTATTCTTCTTTTAATTTAGGAAGCAATGTAGTGCATTGTTATGTTGAGCAGCTGTCACGGCCTGCACCATTAATTTCTTCATTCATTCACCACGGCCCACTAACAAAGGGGCAGCCTTTGCACACGGTTGAGCTGGGAGGTTCATTAGATGGAGGGAAAGCCACGACCTGCTGGAAGGAAGAAGAAATACAACAGCTTTGCAAGAGCTCCGCCCAGCACTGCACCGTCCAGAAATTCTCGGTCCAGCCATAGCAGCTGGATGAGAAACTGTCGCGGCCTGATTTTGGAAGTAAAACCCAGCAGCCTTGTGTCTAGAGAAGAAGCAAGTCCAGCAACGTTACAACAGCTTTGGATGCACGATGATGATGCAGGGAAGAAAGCTTGGTCCATCACCAACAATTAACGTGGCCAGCAGCACAAGTCCTTCCAGCAAACTTGAATCAGTTCAGCTGCTGGTCCAGCAGAATCGATGCTTCACGGTCCATGCAAAGAGAAGCATTAGCACAACTTCCATCCAGCAAGCTTAGTTCAACAGGTTGTTGCGTTAGAAGAAGACAAAACAAGGTGCAGAATGGAATGGTGAAAGGAGCACAGTTGAAGAATATTCACGTGAAGGCTGAAAAGAAGAGGGCCCAACCATATTTTCATTTGACGGTCACGAGAAAGGAGCTTCTAAGAGACAAAAATCCAAATGCTAAATTGAAGGAGAATGTGTCTGAGAATTGGATATAAAAGAAGCAAGCAGCCAGAGAAGAAAGTCATGAGAGTTTTAGGAGTAGTTTAGGATAGCTGAGAAGAGGCTCTCGCCTCTTCCTCTCTGTTTTCCATTTTAAACAGTAAAATAATGTAGTGTTTTATTTCTGAAAGCATGTAATTTGTCTCAGCAATTGGAGCAATTTGATCGGTTTGATTTTTATTCAGTAATTTTATTTCAAGTGTTTAATCTTTGAAGAATTTTATTTTAGTCAAGTGCTTTTATTTTATTTGCTAAAATTTTACCAGTAATGATTTTCTGCATAGTTAAATTATACCTTTCTGCATATTTACTGTTCCATTTTTTACCGTCTTTTACCGTTTGGTTTTACTGCTTTGAAATTTATTTCAGTGTTTTTAAATTCAGTTGTGTTTAATTTCCAGTTTTAATTTTATTTTTCCCGCATTGACAAAACATCCACAAAACCCCCCCCACTTCGTGACTAATCTAAGACTGAACCACCAAAATTGGTCCTTGAGAGACGACCTAGGAGTCAAATCCTAGTAATTATACTGCATTATTTTCTGCACATCAAATTTGTATGACCGCGACAGTCGTATCAAATTTTGGCGCCGCTGCCGGGGACCAATCAATGACGGTTTGGTTTTAGATTTTTGTTGTATAAAGTTTTGTTCTGTTAATATGTTTGTTTTGTGTGTTTTGTCTTGTATATTTTTGTAGGCGACAACGACACCTTCAGCAAATTTTGGCGGCGTTGTCACTTCAGTTCCAGGTTTTTCGTTTTAGATTTTTGCTGTGTTTTTCGATTATGTTGTGTTAATATATGTTTTGTCTTTCATATGTTATTGTGCAGTGTTCTGTATTTAGTTGCTATATTTAAAAAAAAAAAAAAAAAAAAAATTTTTTTACTATTGATGTTCTGTCTTGTGTGTGCTTGTAGCATGTATAAATGTGTTTAGTTTATCTGTTTCGTAATTTTTAGTTTTTAGTTTTTATTTTTATTTTCCATGTCTACCTATTTTAATTTTGTGAATAGTGCTTATTCTACAAGTGCCTGTAATTATGATTCTCTTTCTGCATATTACTCTGATTCTTGTGCTGATTTTTATGATGAGAACAATATGTTCCATCATCCAATTTCTGAGAGCTCTCTTTGGGAGCCAGTTCCACAATATGAGAGTCAGCAATATGATTCTCCTATTCAAATAACTCCTCAGCCTTCTACTTCTGAACCTACATTAAAGGAGTTACTGGAGCAGATGACCATGCAGAACGTTCAGTTACAGAAAGGGAACATGCAGTTCAAGAAAAATAGCATAGAGTTTCAGCAGGAAACTCAAGCGGCAATTCAGAATCTGAGTAATCAGATTGGGCAGATGACCATTCTTGCACTTGAGGAAAATGCTGATGATTTTGAGGACCAGGAAAGAATAAGCAATAATCTTGAACCAGGTGGACTACTTTCATCCTCCACTACTTTACCAATCTTCAAGGAAGTGGAGGTAAGCATACCGCAAATTGATTATTCTGTTGACTGTGTTATTAAAGATTATGCTGATGATAGGTATGCTTGTAATCATATTGTTGCTGAGCATGTTTTTAATTCTCCCTCTGAACATGAATCTGAGCCTGTTAAAGATATTATTTCTACATTTGAAACCGATTCATGTTATGAGGATTTATCTGAGGTTCAGCCTATTACACTAGAATTGGGTGTCATACCCCTGCATGAAATTTCTGCGGAACCACATTGCACTAACCATGTTGCAGGAGGTACGTATAAATTTGATCAACATACACCCACAGTGGAAAACAAAGGTGCTGACACTGACAGTTCAAAGATCAACAAGCACCTACTGAATCCGCTCAGTAACAATATTTGCTGCTTAGATCCGGCGGTGGAGGACATTTCACTGCTTGATCAAATCTGGAGGATGAAGCAGTTCGTCCTCAACAATTTCATACTGGATCCTGAAGCGAAGAACATCTCCCTACAAATCCAAAATTGGCAACTGCCACCCTGACCAGGGAAGTTTTCTTTTTCTTTCTTCCCAGTTTTCATATTTTTAGTGCACTTGTCCTTTATCTGTTTGTTGTTTTAGTTTATGATCTTATGCTTAGAAAACATTTAGGACAGTGTAGTTTAAGTGTGGTCTGGGGGAGATTCTGCATTTTGTTTTTCTTTTAAGTTTGTTTTTCCTTTTCTTCTTAGTTTTCGAATTGTTATCTTTAAAAATAAAAAATAAATTAAAAACATAAAAAAAAAAAATATTTTGTGATAAAATTGTTTTTGTTTTAAGCGTGCCAAATCTTTATTCCGATATGTATATTTATTTCTTAATTTTCCAGTTGTTATCCCTTAAAAAAAAAAATCAAAAATCAAAAATTCAAAAATTGTTTTGCGTAGTCCTTGATTTTATTTCGACCCTCAGTTTCTTACCAATATTTCATTAAAATTTTCACTTCAGATCTTATTTTTCCTTATTTTCCTTCACTGTAAATATAATTTCTTAGTTGTTTTCATACAGATTATTGATTGAAAAATTTGACTAAGAAAAGATTTCATTCATAATAACAAAAATTACAGTAATGGGGGTAAGGAGCTTGAACAGATCTGAATATAAGATGCAGTAGATATATATGAAAATAAGGTTGTTCAGGGGTCGATCATGTCTGATCGTTAATATTACACACCATAATAAATAAAAACAAAAACAACATAAAAAAAAAAAAAAAAAAAAACATAAGTGTTCATATTACAGTCCTTAATTCTGGCCACACTCGGCCAATCAAAAACATAAAAAAGAAAAAAAAAAAAAAAAAAAAAAAACATAAAACTTTAAAACTGGAAGAATTCTCGAGCTGGTTGTGGTGGTCTAAGGGAGAGCTCCGTTGAGGGAGCTCTGGTTCGGAATGCGAGCGGAGGCTTTGGTGGAGGAATTTTTCGTTCATTTCTGTCGTCATCGATAATGATCGGAACTGGAAATAAATTCAGCAGCCTCGGTGCCCTCATTATCACCCAGTTGTTTTCTTTCAAACAAAAAAAAAAATTAAACTTGTGTTAATAATAGAAGAGGAATGGAAAATTCAATGGAGGTGTGATCAGAGGTCTTACCATACATATACAGCGGCAGTTGTGAAAAGAGAGTGCCAGTAGGGTCTATCTCCGCTTGCCAGCGCTTGACCCGATTGCCGTGGTTGTTGAACCAGCAGTGTACGTTGTATTCAGTGGCTTCGCCGAAGGTCCTTAGTCGAGACGCGATCTCGACGACTTGCGCTCGGCTTGGGTGTGTGACCCCATAGTTGTAGATTTTGGTCATCATCGTGATCTGATCATCTGTAGGACGCCATCGTTGACTGGTATATCTCTCTGATTCCATATCACTCATCCTTCCTCTCGTAATATACAAATACATAAATAAAAAAATATATACATATAAAAAGAAAAAAAAAAGAAAAAAAAAGCATAACATAAAAAACTAAAAAAAAAAAAAAGAGAAGCATATAAAAAAAAAAATTAGATTAGTTCTCTGTTTTCTTTATTTGTTCTTGTTTCCTTTTAGATTTATTTTGTCCAGTCTGTATTTGATGTTTTAGTTTTTGGTCTCAGATCTGTTTCACGGTCCTTGCAAAAGGGTCCTAAACGGATCTACGTCCAGTGTCCTTGTCCATATTGTTCTTGTATATTCAGTTTTTGTGTTTTAGTTTTAAGTGGGGTACGTGGCGTTGTTCTACCCGATTGTCTCTGCCATACCTTCAAACGAAGGGAGATTAACGTCTGGTTTCCAGCCGATATACCCCTTAAGTTTTAAGACAATTGTGTTTTATGTGTTTTAAGTGTTTAGCAGGTGAAGAAGAAAGCGAATAAGAGCTGAAAATAAAGAAGGAACTGAAGGCTTAAATGAAAGCAGGAAAAGGGAAAGGGAGAGCAAAACAGAGTAAGCTTAAATGAAGGAACGAAAATCATAAATAAAAGCAGAAAAAGCAAGAAGAAAGAAGGAAAGAAGGAAGGTGCAGAGAACTTACCCGGAGCAGTAGGGCTTACAAAAGCTTGACGCAGATCTCAGAAACTTCGAAGGCGCTGAGGCAGAGGCTCCTCACAGATCTCAGATTCTTCAGATGGCACGGTGGCAGAGCTTCCTCGCAGATCCAGACGCTAGAGAGCAGAGATAGAGCAGAGAGAGCAGAGAAGAGGCAGAGAAGAGAGGAGAGCGGGGAGAGAAGAGAGCAGAGAGAGGAGTAGAGAGAGAGTGAGGGATCAGAAATGGCGCTGGACGCGGAGGAGTGCCTCATTTATAGCCAGATTTCTTTCCACTGTAGCAACAGTTCCGGTCTTTGCCACCGAGACTGTTGTCACAGTACCGGTATCCTTTTTCAGAAAAAAAAAAAAAATAATAAAATAAAATAAAATAAAATGAAAAAAATTATTAGCATCTACTGATGGGTGCTAGGTGTTTTAGACATCTGCTGATGGATGTCCCTGATAACATCTACTGATGGATGTTACTGAAAAATTTCTTCCCATTTTTCTACTTTTGTTGCACTTGTCTATATTATTTGCTGCTCTAAAATTGATAATCTGATGATTGTAACACACTGAGGACATTGTGTGATTTAAGTGTGGTCTACTGGGAAGAAATTCTGATTTTTCTGTTAGATTGTATTTTGTGTGTTAAATTTTTTGTTTTTTTGAGTGTTAATTTTTTCTGTAAAGTTATTTTTATCGAGTTTTGTGTGCAATAAATTTTACATTTTTCTCTTGATTTCTGGATGATGTCTAAAGTTGTAGATTTTTCCTCCACTTCATTAATACTTATGGTTTGAAATACTTGCTTTTCTCTGCTTGGAAGATGATTATAATGTTTAAGAGGTTGATTTGATTGTGACGAATACCTTGTGTGAGATTTGAGCCACTTAATTTTCTTTCTTGTGTGTGATATGTCTCTTGATTGCTTGCACATATGCCTTGGCTTGATTCTTTTTGATATACTTGATTGATATGCATGTTCAGACGTGATAAAGGCATTTTTGTTCTTGAGCCTCTTTAGCCAAATAAGCCTACCTTGTTATTATCCTTTGATAACCCCTTTGAGCCTATACTGTATATATTTCTTTGTGTTGAAGCTCATACACTGATCCTAAGTGAAAAACAAATGATTACCTTAACCTTAGGAAAGTCTGGAGCTATAGAAGTATTTTGTGAATAAGTGTGGTCTCCTTGGGAATTCTGATGAATTGGCTAGTTGGTTCCTTATCATGTTTTGAAATGATAATTTATATCCATCTTGTGTGATAAAAAAAAAAAAAAAAAAAAAAAAAAGAGAAGACAGGATGGAAAAAAAAAAATTGATAAAAAAAAAAAGAGAAAAATTGAAAAATAATTTTGTGGATAATGGAGTCGAGAAGAGGATTGAATTAGAGGTTTGGGTGAGATTTCACTGTGTTTACATTTTTTCCTAGTGCACCTCTATTTCTTCTGAGCTATAGCTACTTATCCAAATTTATCCTCCCCTGTCCTTGGCCCCATTACAACCCAGTAAAGACCTTTTGATCTGAACATGCATATGTTTTAAGTGTTGATATTAGAAGCTTACCAAGTCTACTTGTGTTTGTTTTCTTGAGTGCATTGAGTTGAAACTGTATACCCTAGACACTTGAGAGAAATACTGTGAGTGCATCTGTGAGGTTTTGTTATTTTTAAATCGCCTCTTGAACTGATTAATTATTTTTGCCATACTTTGAATTGCTTGGATGATTTCTGTAAGTATGTGCTTTTCTTAACTATGTGTTGGATATTATCTACTTCTTTTCTCTGTCCAGACTTCTTGAGAACTTTGTAAATTTTGTTTAATTTTCTCGTGAGTCTTTATTTTTCTGTCTGCTGAGTTTGTGTCACCTTCCTAAAAGTCCTTTGAACTATTCCCTGATTTGCGTCTTGATTTTGCCCAGGAGTGCAAAAGACTAAGTGTGGTCTATTTTGATGAGTCAATATTTTCTTCACTTCACTTAGTTTATTGTACTAGAATTAATCGGGGAATTGTGTTTAAATGTTCGATATTATTCCATTTTCGTTAATTGTGCATAATTTGATCAGAAATTCTTATTTTAATTAATTTGAATTATCTGAGCTTATTATTTTCATTAATGATTGCAGGAATATTTTGGATTACAGGACATTCAGAAGAGCATGCATTTGTACACGGTGCTATTTAACTAGGAGAAGCTAGTTACACTTATTTATTTGAGTGTTGAAGTGGAATATTGGCACAATTTGGAGCTCATTTCACGAAGAAGCATGATGATTTGGAACCACTACACATGCCACACGGCCAATTGAATTAAGCATCACATAGTTTGGAATAAAAGAGAGGTGGACATGTGAAAGAGTAGCACGTAATGGACTTCAATTCATATTCAATTTATTAAATAAAAAAATGATGAAGGGGGACCACCAAGCAAATATTACATATGTGTTGGATGGAAAAGAGAGAGGCCACCAGAGAAGTCACGGACAAGAGGTGACACACATTAAAGGAACACATGGCCCAATGCAAAAGAGTATTGGAAAATAAAATGCACACACACGGTCCACATCACAGAATTTATTCTTCTTTTAATTTAGGAAGCAATGTAGTGCATTGTTATGTTGAGCAGCTGTCACGGCCTGCACCATTAATTTCTTCATTCATTCACCACGGCCCACTAACAAAGGGGCAGCCTTTGCACACGGTTGAGCTGGGAGGTTCATTAGATGGAGGGAAAGCCACGACCTGCTGGAAGGAAGAAGAAATACAACAGCTTTGCAAGAGCTCCGCCCAGCACTGCACCGTCCAGAAATTCTCGGTCCAGCCATAGCAGCTGGATGAGAAACTGTCGCGGCCTGATTTTGGAAGTAAAACCCAGCAGCCTTGTGTCTAGAGAAGAAGCAAGTCCAGCAACGTTACAACAGCTTTGGATGCACGATGATGATGCAGGGAAGAAAGCTTGGTCCATCACCAACAATTAACGTGGCCAGCAGCACAAGTCCTTCCAGCAAACTTGAATCAGTTCAGCTGCTGGTCCAGCAGAATCGATGCTTCACGGTCCATGCAAAGAGAAGCATTAGCACAACTTCCATCCAGCAAGCTTAGTTCAACAGGTTGTTGCGTTAGAAGAAGACAAAACAAGGTGCAGAATGGAATGGTGAAAGGAGCACAGTTGAAGAATATTCACGTGAAGGCTGAAAAGAAGAGGGCCCAACCATATTTTCATTTGACGGTCACGAGAAAGGAGCTTCTAAGAGACAAAAATCCAAATGCTAAATTGAAGGAGAATGTGTCTGAGAATTGGATATAAAAGAAGCAAGCAGCCAGAGAAGAAAGTCATGAGAGTTTTAGGAGTAGTTTAGGATAGCTGAGAAGAGGCTCTCGCCTCTTCCTCTCTGTTTTCCATTTTAAACAGTAAAATAATGTAGTGTTTTATTTCTGAAAGCATGTAATTTGTCTCAGCAATTGGAGCAATTTGATCGGTTTGATTTTTATTCAGTAATTTTATTTCAAGTGTTTAATCTTTGAAGAATTTTATTTTAGTCAAGTGCTTTTATTTTATTTGCTAAAATTTTACCAGTAATGATTTTCTGCATAGTTAAATTATACCTTTCTGCATATTTACTGTTCCATTTTTTACCGTCTTTTACCGTTTGGTTTTACTGCTTTGAAATTTATTTCAGTGTTTTTAAATTCAGTTGTGTTTAATTTCCAGTTTTAATTTTATTTTTCCCGCATTGACAAAACATCCACAAAACCCCCCCCACTTCGTGACTAATCTAAGACTGAACCACCAAAATTGGTCCTTGAGAGACGACCTAGGAGTCAAATCCTAGTAATTATACTGCATTATTTTCTGCACATCAAATTTGTATGACCGCGACAGTCGTATCACACACCCAAGCTCAGACTGTCACAGCTGGAAGGAGAAGTTGATCATCACCTTCACGCAAGGTGCATCCAGCAGCAACCACCTTGGACAACACACGTTCGAGGCAGAGGAAGCACAGAGAAAAGAAATTAATCAATTGTTTATTTGGTAATGATGAGCAAATATTTGTCTTCTTTTGGAAATGGTGCACGTAGAAAGTGGAGGGCAGAAAAGTAGAGACAGCAATCGTAGGGGAGAGCACACAGAAGGGAGCATTTTACTTGGAAGAAAATAAAAGAGCCATGTGTAGAAGTGAAGTGGAGCAAGGCAGCAAGCACAATGTCATGGTCAGTTCCACACACACTCACGGCAGCAGCAAGCATGAGAGCAAGGAAGTGGTTGTTGGTATATAACAAAAGGGAGAGAGCCGTGTAGCAGAGGGTTCCAGAGACCAGAGAGTTACGGCCTGGGAGAGGTCCCTCGTTCCAATTACAAACCAATCTTTCTCAATCAAACAAGCACATACACTGATGCCACAACAAAATCATACAGATTGAACAAACCAATTTTTAAACAAACAACTTACCTTAACCGAGATAGCCTTGACAGCAACGCCCCACAACGGTCACTCCAACACAGCCCTCAACCAAGTTCCTTCAACACTGTCCAAGCTTTACCAAAATGAACATGACAGTGTGAATGAAGTTCTGTGGAACTTACCTCCGACAAAGTCCCTCAACCTCCACACCACCAGCCCTCAACGAAAGAACCAATCTAGGACGAACTCTAGTCCCGGACTCCCCAAAACCACCACGCACCACCAACACCGATGGACGCACCACTGACCACCGTGACCAACCACCGCGGGTGACTCACCGATAAACTAACAGAGCGTGAACCAACGGAGGCAAGTGTGTGAAGAGAGGGAGGATACGCACAAAACGAAGAGGCTAATGAAAATGAATTTGGGGCAAGAAGAACCTAATTTCTGACTTAAGTTATTGAGGTCCTTACCGACGGCTTATAAGCCTTCGGTAATTATCTCTATACCGACGGCTTCAAGGCCTTCGGTAAAATGCCGTCTATAAATCCAAATTTTCCAGTAGTTAGTTAAAAAAAAATTCCTTTATGATTTGGAGTTAAGGCAAAAATTTGTGAAAATGACTATAAAGCATATGACTTGAAGAAGAGCTCAAATCTTATTTACTATATTGACCATTGGATTACTCTAATGATATCTCATTAGACTTGTCTAATAGTTGTTGGTTAAACTCATATAATATTGTATTCAATTAGATATTTTAATAGAGTTAGCACCGGTAAAAAATTAATTCTCATGTCACACAATTCATGACAGGCCTAGAGAAAATTAATGAAATAAAATGTGTGATGACAAATTTGTAAATAATTAGAACATATTTATGTCAAATTGTTAGTGGTCGAACGTAAAACTTGACATTTACGTTGGATTAATATAAAATTTGATATAAATATTAAGTTTTATGTCAAACCCCTATCATTATGACATAAAACAATTTAAATTAGGATTTCACGTTTCTTCTTCATGATTTTGCTCCCTTATCCTTCTCGTTTCTTTCATTGGATAGTGATGATGATTGTGTTGTTGCGTGAGTGTTTATGAATATTTAGAAGGCTACCTTTTTGTATGAATGGGTGGTTGTGAGTGTTTCATGATGGTGAATAATATTTTTTGATTGTATTGGAGTTTTGTGGGTTTAAGCATTAAAATTGAACTATGGTTATCTCAATCATGATAATACATAAATGTCTTTAAGAGTTTTGTGTTTTTAATTTTTTGTTATTTATTGTTTTGTTTCTCACGTCCTAAAATTTTGTTGTATCATTTAGATTAGATAGTATAATTTTTTTTGTATATAAATTAACAGTGATATTTTTTTGTATTTCAAATTCCGGTTGAAGCCAAAATTGATTAAATTAGAAACAGCAAAAAAAATTACGTCAAATCTCAATTACATAAATTTAAGTTACCTACATTCGCGTTGGATTGTTAACTAAAAAAAAAAAAGCATAATATCCAATGTACAAAGCTTATTTTTTTATACTGTGGACTCATCTATTGGTACTTAAACAATAAATAATATAATATTTTAATGATTTTCTATTACACTTGAACTTTTACATAAACTCTACTTACTTTCAAACTCTATGTACATTATTGAAATATGATCTCAATGAGATGATACTTTTGTTTAATATATTAATGTTTTCTTATGCCATTGTTTATTTTATTAATGTACTCTTACTATCACTAGTGCAGATCAGGAAATGACATCGGTTAATTTTGTTTATGGGCATCGGTTCTGCAACCGAGCCATATTCGGACGAGGTAAAAGAGGGTGGCTTTATGTCTCGGTTCTTAACCGGTTAAAAAGAGATAGGATGATGCCTCAGTTCTTAGATAACCGAGGCAATTGTGTGTTTTTTTTTTCAAAACAATCCACATCTCCCTCTTCGTTGCACAGTCCAAGCAAGCAAAGGGTTATTGAATTTTTTTTCCTTTCACAGAACCAAATCTCAGAAGATACAGAACCAAATATCATAATAACACAGAAAAATCAACTACACCAACCTTAAAAAAATTGCTCACAAAATAATAGAGAAAAAAAATTATGGGTTTTGATGCAATGAGCATTTGGGGAAGAAGAAAAGATTTGGGGAAGAAGGGAGGTTGCTCGCCACCACTGTAGGACGCCTCGCCACCACCTCTTCATTGCTCGCCAACGCCACCGCTGCAGGACGCCCTCACCGCGACCTCGCCATGACCTCGCCGTAACCTCGCCATGACCTCGTCGCGGCCTCGCCACCACCTCGCCGCCACCTCGCCAAGGAACTTCGTTCAACTCTTAGATCGGTGAACCTCCCATCATCTCCAAGGCACCATCTTCTCTGCTCGCCAAACGCCTTAGATCGGCGAGCCTCCCATCCTCGCTGTCGCGATACTCGTCTCCACCATCGCGCCTCCCCTTCGCTTTTGACGCTGACCACCATCACGTCTCGTCCTCGCACCGTGGCTGTCAAGAGGGAGAGGAGAAGAGAGATCGCGCCTTCTTTGTTTCTGCCAGATGAAAGTAAAATGAAAATGGGGAGATGAGAGTGCCAGAGGAAAGAACCGCTTCGTGTAAACTGAAAAAGTGGAGATGAGAGTAGGTCAGGTGTGACTTATTTGAGCTGGGTAATAGGCCTCGGTTCTACCTTTAACCGAGTCAATACGCCAAAATACAGCCTCGGTTCCACCTTTAACCAAGTTAATAGCCCAAAACACAGTTTATATGCTTCGGTCCTTACAAAACCGAAACATATAAATTCATCAAAACTACAAAATTGTCATCGCTCTCTCATAGACTTTGGTTTTCCTTAAACCGAAGTCTATTGGACGAGTTAGAAGGCATAATTTTTACTAGTGTATGGTAAATAAAATAGTTGTCATCGCTAAAATGAACAAAAATTCCAAATTATTATAAGGTGTGTTTAAATCTAATTCATTTACATAAAATTAGTTCACTAAGAAAATATTTGTTTTCATTCATATATTGTTAAATGATATTGTCTTTATTCTCTCATGCAAGAACATTAAGCATAAGTATAGAAGGTGATTCGATAACAATCTATCAAAATCTCAACTATGATAGATTGATAGTATTTTTGATATCATATTAGACTCTAATATCATATTAAAATAATGAAATTTAGTAAAGAAAATCCAGTAAGGTGAGTTTTATCTACACATCACTAAAAGAAAATTGCATATTACCAACAAGGTCAATCCGTTGATAATAATATAAATTTGTCAGTAAATCATGTTTATTAACGAACTATTGATAGCCAAAAATTTGTTGGTAAAGTGGGTGTGGATAAGTACCAATGAATAGAAAAATTTGTTGATAATTATTAACGATCACAAATATGTTGGTAAGTGTTCGTCGGTATATATATGTTGATAATTATCAATAGATTTTAGAAATCGGTAATGTCTCTTGTTAAAATATGGAATGTAATTTACCAATGGACAATGTCAACATTTTTTACTATCTATAATTATAATGATAAGTTATCGATAAAAATATTTGTTAATAATTAATTATTATTTAATGACTTTTTTTCTAATAAATTTTATCAATAGATTTCTTTCAAAATTAAATTATGGAATTTGTTGAAAGAATTTGTCAATCAATTTAAATTTATCGATTATGAAATTTGTTAAAAGAATTCGTCGATCAATTTAAATTTACGGATAGATGCATTGCTATAACTCATGGTAATTAAAAGAAAAAGTCTTATTGCATTTATATATTATTAAATCTCAAAATAATGTAAAATCTTTAACAAAAGAAGTGAAATGTAGTGTAAACTTGAAATTGATGCAATAAGATTATTTAACTTAAGCTCTTGAAAATCGAAAGTAATATTCTCTTTATCTTTGCTTCATTTTGTTTCTGATTTTCTCGTGTAGCCTCCATGGCTGCTGTAACGTAGGATGATGTCATTGTGTAATTTCCTCCATTGGCTGATAGACCTTAAACCTGCGCCCAATCAACCGTAGAGAGTGAATTGTTTTTGACTGGTCTCGTGCGCATGGGACGAGACAAGTAAAATATACTTTGGCATTATAAGATTTTCTAGAAAACAGATTGCGCATGGGACGAATCCAGTTATTTAGTGTTGACTTTATTCATGCCTGAAACTATAAGATACTACGTATTATAAATTGAGATGCTAACCCCAGTGGACTTTCTTTACACTATAAAGCCCATAACCAAACGGAACTTTTTGTATAGCTTAATCTATTAGAAATTAATCTTCTTTGAGCATGTAAAAAAGTATACCTTATGATCATTAAATATATGAACAAAGAGAATGTTTAATTTCATTTCGTAAGTGATTACTTGTGTTATAGTCTTGAGTATTAAAAATTGCAATTACTCAAAAAATATTTTCAGTAATTTGAATGTAAATCACGAATTCACCAAACCAAACGTGAATATTTTAATTACCACGGGTTTTGTTTTTCTCTCTATGCTTTTTTCTTGTTATCCAAAGCATACGAATGATTTAATGTAGCTAGGAAAAGAACATCTCTATCAAAACAAAGAAGAAATAAATTGAAAAAAGTTAGGTAAAGGCAGCATATATGCATATATAATAGATTCAAATATGCATTCACCTGTTACTTCACTTTGCTTATAATATTCATTTACTATATTATACCTGATTATTTCATCTTATTTTTCGGGCACCTACATTCTAATCTTGTCACGTACCTAAACATGAAGTGACTCGTTAATCAATTTTCATATGCAAAACATGATAAATAGTAAAGATCCTATGTCATGCTCAAACATCAGACAGGTACAAGTGGCCGCCGTTGAACGAACAAATTGTTAATTTACGAAGCACCTTACTTTAAAAACAACATCCAAGCAACGAATGGAGTATAGATAATATTAATATAAAAGAGAAAACCAAACAATGAAGAAACCAGTGCTCCGTCAATAGTTTGGGAGGGAATTAATAAAATAAAAACCAAACTTCAAACTCAAACCATCCAATCTTGTTCCAAAAGCTCAAACCCATCAAACAGAAACCTACAAAACCAGCTAGATAACAGTAATAATAGAAAAACTTGTGTGCTAAATGCAGGTGTTGGTTCACACGTAGCTTTCAAGGTCATACGTGAGAGTTTGTGTTGAAAATTTCCTGGCTTTGCGTGAAGAATTGGACTCTGATCCAAAACAACTTTCTCAACGTCATCATTTTTCTCCAACCCTTTTATATACCCTAGGAATTGATCATGCCTTCCACTCGTCACATTCATCACCTTTGAGACACCCCAAAAGGCCAAACCAAAACCCAAAAACCCTTTTCTTTCTCTGAAACTCATCAGCACACATACAAAATGGAGGGTCTGATTCCTTTCGTTTACAAGGCCATAATGCAATACAAGGGTACTGGCAAAGAGGGTCCTTTAGGATCATGGATTTGTGAGTCCCCTTCTTACTCATACATGAGACTTCCTGGTGATTCGGGAAGGTTTCCAATTCAAGCACCACCTTCATTCTCTGCACCTTCACCCTCTTCCAACAACCCTACTTCTTCTGCCACCCAAATCATCGTTTCCTCTGGGGTTCAGTCCCCACATCAGTGTTTGACTCATCGTCGAATTGCAGCATGAAGATGCATGAAGAAGAACATGACTACGGAGCTAATTGGTTGGTGCCTGAAGAAGAAAAAGCTGAAGGTGCAGACCAACTGGTTCTGGTGGAAGGAAAGTGATGGTGGTCTCTTTGATTATTCAAGAGTTCAAGTTTGTGGTTTCAAGTGTTGGAAATGTTGTTTTATTTCGATTTTGGATGAGCGTGTGGAAACAACCAAAGGGTCTCTTCATACGCTTAGGTAGTGGTTGATGGTGGTATTATTGTGTAATTAAGTTGTAGATATGTTTCTGATGCTTAAGAATTGTTCTTGTTCTAGCCAAATGGCCACTTCAACTGAGTTTCTGGACAAAATAATAGCCAAAATGAAATGTTTTTTTTTTGTTTATTGTTTGTTCAATGTTCTGATTCTGCATTCTCTCTTTTTTTTTTTCTTTTTCTTGGCGTTTGAATTTAGGTTATGTTTAGATGATTTATTTATAATAGAAGAAAATTTTAACTTGTATGATTCTTACAAAATTTTGTTTTTTTTATCTATTCTAACAACTATAAGGTATATACGTACTAAGGTTAATTTTGCTTTATATTTTGGTCTAAATAAGGTTTTGGTCTCTATGATATATCTTTTGTTTTAATATAAAATAATTATTTTCTAACGAATTGTAAGTTTGATTTAAGTCCTTTAAAAAAGCATTTATTGTATTGATTTCCAGGATTATTTTAATTCATTTTTGTAATATATTTAGATTATCTTTTGTTCTTAATTTATTTTGCAATAATATCTAAACATATTATTTTATATGGAATTAAGAAGAAATAGGCATTGACGGGAATAATTAAAGTATTTTTGGTTGTAATGAGTAAAATAAGTGTGTGGTTGGTTTCTTTTACATTTGGTCAATCTTTCCATCATTATCATCAAACAATATGTAATTAAAAAATTGTTTAAGCTAATAGCACAACGTTTTGTGTGGGCGGCTACAGCTACAGAAGAAATGTCATCTCATCACCAACTTTCTTCCCACAACCTAATCCAAACTTTCCCAATTGAAAATTTTCACTTTCCTTCTTATTTTATAATAATAATAATAATACTAATAATTAACTTTCCAACTTTATCTCTACACCTCAAAATGAAATCAAAAGCATCATCAAGTGATGCATAGTAGAAAACTGAAACCTTTTTCTGAAGAAACACACTAATATATTCATCGATCAATCCATCCTGTTCATCTTGAAATTCTTAAAGAAATATCATCTTTGAGGGGAGAAGATGTAAACTGGCAGTTTGGGTACTTGTTCTTGGTATTCTGCCAATGGTGGGTTCTTTCTTTTCTTTGGTTAGACTTGTGCTTTGAATTTGGTTTTCTTAAGGTCATGTTGGGTTTCTTTCCTATGTTTTTCTTGACGAGGAAAGTTCTATTCCATGTAATGTGATATTTTTCATCCGTACAGCAGATGGACCTAAAAAGTTACCCAAATAACATATTCTCTTAAATATCCATATATATACATATATAAAAGATATTTTTATTCCAAGATAAAATTTAATTTATGAGAAATCAAATTCTGATGTGTGTTATGTTATGTAAATATTTTTTTTTACACATCTCTTCCTTCTCTTTTTTAAATGAAAAAAAGTTTAAAATTTAGTTTAAAATTTGATTTTTAGGAAAATAAATTCTGATTTGTTTTTCAGCCCGTTTGTTTTTTTTATCACAATTCCAAATTTGACTTTTCAGAAACCAAATTCTTACCGAAACAATTCGTATTATTTATGAGAAAAATATTATATTATCGATATTATTTTGTCAAAAAAATTATTAATAAAACAAAATTTATCAATAAAATTTTATTAACAGTTTTTAAAATTTTAATGAAAATATATGTCGCTTAATCTATTAATAAAACTCATAGTTAAATTAAATTTTTTATTATCAATTAAATTCATCGATAAAATTTGTCTGACAATTTATAATGTTTGGTTGAAAAAATTTAATTCTTTCTTGTTTTTTATCAATTAGGTTTTATTTTTTGCAAAATTAATTTCAATTAGTATTATACAATTAATATTAAAGACATGTCAGGTGTCTGCTTGTATCTTTTTATTTTATTTTATTTTTTTAAAATTTGTGTTGTCCAAGTGTGAAGTTTATGGAGTGACATGTGACAGACTAATGCTATGTATCAGTGTTAGTATCAATTATCATTCTTTAGTATCCAAAGTTATCACTTTAAGCTTTCACCATTTTGTGGTAAAATATATCGGTAAATCATTTGGTAATTGATGTTTTTTTAAATTTTTCCATAATTGATTGAATTTTAAAATTAATTGGTAAATTCTTAATAATTGCATTCTTTTGAAAATTCATCAATAAATTCGTCAATAATTTAATGTTTGGATATTTTGTCGATAATTCTACTTTCTAAAAAAAATTAATAATTAAGCCAACAAAATGAGTATCAAATTTTTTGACAAAATATTTGTTATAAATAAAATTGGATGTAGGTTACAAGAAGAAGAGAAAGAGAAGGAGAAGGAGAAGAAGGAGAAGGAGAAAAAGGAAAAGGAGAAGGAGGAAAAGGAGGGAGAGGTTATAGCAATAGCCGTAAAGGGATGACAAACATGGAAGTAACTACAACAATAGCAAGAACAAAGGTGGTGTCAACCAACAACAGAGGAAAAAGAAAATGAGAAGGAGGAAGAGCAGGTGACAACAAGGAGACGAATGTGACAGAAACAACGATTGTAAAAACTCTGCAATGGAATTATTAAAGCGTAGATAAATACATAAGGGGGATGAATTGGTTTTTGTTAAAAATTGCTTCCTTTTTAACCGATTTTTGCTTTTAAAAATTTCTTTAATAAAATTGAAAAATTAATTTGAATAAAAGAAAATAAATAAAGGAAAGAATGGAAGAAAAAAAATTACACATGTAATTTTTATACTGATTCACATCAAAAAGACCATACGTTCAGTGGTTAATCTCTCCAAAAGAGGGATTAACCTTTCCACTAAAATAAGTAATAATTTACAATAGAGAAATAAATATTGAGATTAGAAACCACCTTTCTCAACATATAAGAGATGAAAGACACCTCCTTTTGACACACAAAAGGATAAACAACATGACTCTACTTTGTAGGTATACTTCACCACTTCGACATACTAAGAAAAAAACACTTCTTCTAGAAGTACCAAGTATCACAAGCTCTCTTTTCACAAAAATAGTGAATTTCCCTTAGACATACAACTCCAATACTCGTAGTGAAAATTTTCTTTAAGTTAGGTTTAAGTTAAGTATTTATATACTCTTACATTTGAAAATTAGGTTAAAAACCTAAGAGTTAGGTGCATAACTTCCACTCATAATCGATTATCATAAGTGATAATCAATTATTCCAAAAACTTTTTCAAATAAAAAAATTTTAGTGTGATAATCGATTATCACATAGGCATTTCTAAAAATTTTTATTTTAATTGTGATAATCGATTATCACAAAGGCTTTTATGAAAAATAAAACTTTTTTTTTTCTGAATATATGCTACTTAGGTTCTACCTATTGACTCTTGAACTACTAAATTAAATACAATACACATATTACAAGACTTTTTAACAACTAAATTATTAAGTTTTCAATGTATCTCTTGAATCCAAGCACTTTTTTAATCTTCAACGCTTCCATGAAACATCATCATCAAAATTTTCTATTAAAGCAAGATATTTATCTAACTTCTTTTTGCTAACAACAATCACCTTGAAAGAGAAAGAAGAGAAAAAAGAAGAAAAAAAAAAGAAAAACAAAGAAGGAAGAAGAAAACCAAATAACAATATTTTCTAATAAATTTTATTAATGATTAAAATATATCAATAATTATAACAAGTTTGGACCATTTATAATTATTGATGATTTTTTTATTGTCGACGATTATTAACATATTTTTTTGTCTGTTGATAAAATTTATTGACAAATATTTTATCAACGAATATTTTATCATCAATAATTTTAATTTACCTACAATTTTGTGATTATTAACAAATTATATCTATAAACAATTCTACCTTTTTCTTTTGTAATAATATAAATATTTCATACAGGATTATTATTCGAGTAATTTTTTTATCCATATATTTAGGTGAAAAAGTCATGAAATGTTTACTTTTCTACCCAACTCAGTTTAGTTAACTTTTTGAAATACTTAAGGCTCCACTCCTCTCTCTTATCATCACCCTCGTAGTAACTTTACTTTTTTTTCTCTTAAACTCCGGTAAAAGTAACTTTGTGTGTTTCTTTTTCTTTTCACAAAAGTTTATTGAAACTAGTTTTCATGACATAATAATTTGAAATACATTACAAAAGACAAAGTTGTAATGCATTAAAATATACGAAAAATAGTTTTCATAATGTATTTGTTTCAATACATTACAATACAATATAGTTTCTGTAATGTAGTTAATAATACTACTAGATGGGTCACACCTTGCTAAAATACATTGGAAAAACCCGTTTCTAACATGTCACTATTGTGAAAAGAGTTCTAGATATTTACAAAATTACTAATTTCAACCATTAGAAAGTTTAAAAGTAAAATAATAATAATAATAATAATAATTATTATTATTATTGAATTGCTTCACAGTGGAAGTAAATGACACAATAGACACATCTAACAAAATGTGATCACTTTATCACATTATTATATTAGAGTAATGCATATATAAATTAAACTTTTAAATAATGTGGGATTAAATATATTTGTATTATCTAAACTATAATACAATTGAAAATTTTCCTTCAATTTTAATACAATTTGATGTCAAAATTTTAAAAATAAATAAATGTAGTCTTTGTTATTAGATGTTAAAAATTTTCTTATGTGACAAACATACATTCACCTGTAACATCCTAAAATATAGTATAATACTATATCATAGATTAATCACATATAATAATATGATAGATTAGTTCTCTAAGAGTTCGTAAAGTATTTAACATTTCAGTTATCCAAAAATAACTATAAAAATTTAAAACTTTAGAAAGTTTTTATACTATTGCAAAACAAAGTAAATAACCGAACGACTATTACAATTATAGATTTGTGACCGAACGGTTTACCAAAAACTATATACAATTGATAACCGAACAGTCTTAACCTAAGCAGCAGGATCATCGCCTTCCAACGCTTGTTCCACCGAACACTCATCGCCTTCTGCTCACATTCACAAGATGTTCATTGCAAAAGAAATACGACCGAACGGAAAATATAAGACAAGATAGGAAAAGTAGGGTAAGCTAATGTAATTTAATTATAAACACATATATACATTTCATACAAGTTCAAACAATATGAGACCGAACGCTGCCTCGTGCCAACGCCGAATACAAGCAATTGTATACAAAATGAACACCACAATTCATGTATAGACTGAACACTATTACTTGACCTAGGGGAGGCAGAAAAGGACTTCACTTCATTCATTCATTCACCACTTCTCTCTCTCTCTCTCTCTCTTATTTCATCTTGTATTCAACTCCATTCATCGAGAGCTAAGCATTTAGGGCTATTCTCATGTCATTCCATTATGGATTTTGAGGTTAGATTGAGTTAATGCAATTGTTTATTTTGATTATTGCTTTAAGTTGTTCTCTCTCTATGTTTTTCATCTCTCTATCAAATTAAAAGCAAAGATTCTTGCATCATAATGTGTTTGAATTTACATGCATATTGATTATATGAGTTCTAGGGTTTCTAGGTTTAATTGAGAATCTACTTTGATTTAAATTAGGAACTTTCATATGATTAAATGATTTTTACTATCAATTGAGAATGTACTTTGATTGGTAGTAATAATTTCAACTATAATCAATTAGAATTTACTTTGATTGATTAGCTTTTAATTTGGTTAGGAGATTTAAGAATAGACATGATTAAACACAATAAGATTTGATAGAGAATGTACTTTGGTTGAATTCATTATGAATAATCTAGAAAGGTTTTGCATTTGATTAATAATTTACTTTGGTTAAGTGCATGATGTGACACCCGGACACGGAGACGAGGGCGGGGAGTGACGCCGGTGCAAGAAGCATGGTGCAGGGGGCACAGACAAGGAGCGGCTCCTGGCAGCTTCGGGTGGAAGGGGTACATGGATGAATCGAACATACACCGGAATGAGAGGGATCTGGAGACTGTGTAGGTTTGGGACTATACAGTTGAAGGATAGCTTAAAGGAATTGATTTGACTACTCATATCACTAAAATGCATTTACTTTTCGGTAGCCTGACTCATAAGAACTCCATGGTTAAGCGTGCTTAGCCTGGAGTAATTCTGGGATGGGTGACCTTCTGGGAAGTTTTCCCAGAAAGTGTGCGAGTGAGGACAAAGCACACTGGAAAGCCTGGTGGTGGTTTCTATCTTGAAAAAGTAGTGGAATTAGCCTATTTCATTATAATCGTTTTTAAGTTTCTTATTTGTTCTTTAAACCTTCTCCAAACATCATTTTTATTCTTAAACATTGCATTACATTCATAAGATTCAAATATTAAAAGGTAATTCCGTATTAGTTGGGAGACGACTCAGGATTACTTTAACCCTATCTACTTTCTTGAATACTATTTGACAATACTGAAGTTGCCTTGAAAAGTAGTATTAATTTGATAGCTTCAACGACAGCGTATCAACTATCTAGGATGACAGAGAAAATGTTGGAGTGAGAGAGATGAAAGAGAAAGGGTTGAGAGGAATGAGGGAGGTGAGCAAGGGTTTGAGTTTCTTTATTTTTTAGTTTTGAGAATAAAAATTATTAATACCCTTAACCTTAAAACTTAGAATCCATGATATATAAGGGTATTTTTGTCTACTAAAATCCGGTACACATTACTAAAATATACCATCTCAAAAACAGGCATACGCACGTTAACAAATCCCATATATATATATATATATATATATATATATATATATATATATATATATATATATATATATATATATATATATATATATATATATATATATAATAAGAAGTAAACCTTTTATAAATATTTAACGGTTAATTTTTAATTTTTAAGTTTGTTATAAAATTATAAGACTATAAAACTATAAAACTATGAAAGTATAAAATTATAAAGTTATAAAATTACAAAATTTTAAAATTATAAAATATTATGTGGTGATAACTAAACATGTTAACATGACAAAATAATAATTATGTCTGTTATTTATCTAATAATTACTTTTATCATACAGTCACTAAAGAAAAAATTTAACGAAGAAACTCGGTTAAAAATTATAAATTTTTTAAATTCTTAATAATACGGAAGAATTTGTTAAAAAAAACTTATTAAAAATCATAAATTTTTTAAGTTCTTAATAAATCATAAAAATTTATTAAAAACACCAAAAAGTTTTGAAATTTATCATACAATATTGTCTTGAAGTAGTGTCAGTTAATAATATTTGAAATGTTTATCTTGAGATAACAATTCCAAGAATGGCATGTAAAAGTTGATTGAGAAAAATGAATCATAGAATCGGGAAAGGTCTAAGTCCAAAAGATCTAGAAAAGTATAAATTGAAAGTGAAAGAGATATTTAATGAAAGCAATGTTGCATCAATCGAAAAAAAAAAGTCAGAAAAGCAGACTAGTTGAGATGATTTTCAATGAAAGCAAAAGTAGTAAAAACAAGGAACACATAGGACACGTAATATTATTTGAACACCACTTGGAAAAAAATTATCTCAATAGGTGTAACACTGTAGCTATACCAAACACAATTAGGAAAGAACAATCAACAAAGTGAAACCATGGTCCATCTAGAATGTAAGAATTTCATGTAATTTTCTATATAGGTAACTTTTTTAACACCAAGAAACTGAAAAGTGAATATTTTCAAGTCTTCTATTTGCTGTTTCAACCAATCCTAGTATATTAGCTCAAAGAAAACTTATTTTTTGTACATTACCATCCCACTTGATTCTGCTTCATTGAATATCTCAATGTTTTAAAAGTTGAAAACTGCAACAAAACGATTCGAACCAGGAGAAAAGCAAACAATTATTTGAAGTACAAGTTTATGCATATATATGCATATGCCACATTCTAGGATCTATTTCATTTCATTTTTTCCACAACACAATCAATGACCAAATCTCTCTCATTTACTATTTTTCTTTCCTCCTTCTTCTCTTGTTTCGATGCTTTCACCGTCATCAAGAGTTTCATTCTCGGACAGCCGGGTTTCTAACATCTCAACCCATTTCTCAAACAGAGGAAAATGTGCTTAACAAAGACATTCAAATCTTTCGAATTCTGAGAGTGCATGTGATGGAAGCGAACCTCTCGCAATAATCTCAACATATATATATAATCAGTCTGCAATTTTATATTTTCTCTCATCTAGAAGTTTTGAACGAAACATACCTCGGTCGGAGATAATTAACCACAAAAAGTTTCTTAAAACCCGAAAACTAAATGCGCATGACCAGTGTTCTGCAGAATCTAGATGAAAGACCTTTGCTCCCGCTCTTTGAAAGATTCAGGTTTTATGACACTATTTGACTATTTTCACAATTTATAAGGTTCAACGATTTTAACAAAATTAACTTTTGTACTTTAGAAAGAGAAAGAGAGTTAAAAATAGTATGGATGTAAAAAAAAAATTCTTCTGTCAATATCATTGTCCATTCAATTAACAACTTGTTATCCACGGGCTTGATTAAAAGTTACCCTTGCATAAATGAATTAAGCTTTTTTGTTCTACAAATTTCTTAATTTCAAGAAAACATTTTACCTCTTCAAAAATTTTTGAAATAACAGTTACAAATAATTTAAGTAAGTCAGAGACTCACATTGGTATCAGATAATCGCTTAAACTATTATAATAACAACAAAAATAACACATCATATTATAAACACAACAACAACATAATATAAATAAGTCATTATACATTTGAGCAAAAAGATACCATATGAAAAAAAAAAACCTCACACTTAAGGAAAGATGGTTGAGAATAATAAATCTTGATTTTCCACTAGCATGGCAACCAAGAGCAAGATGATTCTCGTACATATAGGGCATCTTTTGGTTCTGCATAACGTATAATTCCATAGATTACTCCATTAGTGATATTATATGAAATAGAGTTAGTTATACCTCAAAACTAAGGTTAGAATTCTTGTGTACGAAAGAAAAAGAGGGTTTGAAACACTTAATGTTGTTTTTGAGAACGAAATCATGACTTGAGCACATGAAAGGGACTATTTTAAGATGAAGCCTTCCTCATATTCATGCACTTTCTTCCGTGATTAACAAAACCATTGTGTTCCATGGAAATTGGGATATATATGGAGAACTGTGATATCACTTTCGTAACGACAATTTCATGTTTTCAAAATCCTTTTGCTTGTAAATTTGACTGGCTGCTTGTTCGTGCAGCCACCGGAGCAACTCTCCATTAGCATAGCAACAAGTGTGTGTGATGACAATAATTAATGTCGAATGATTTGGGTTATGTGAAAAGGACAGATTGAAGCTTGTGATGAGGAGGCAAAAGGGTCATAAAAAATCATTAAAGAATGATGTGTTGGATCTTGGTAATTAATTCCAAATTCTCATAGATATGTTACATATAATGTGTTAAAGTTATATATCCCAAGATGTGTTGGACCACTCTTAAAATATATTATTGTTACTAACATTCTTTTTTATCAAAAAAGAAAAAAGTTATTGAGGAATTATTGAGACTATTTTAACTTGGTGTTATATAATGGGTTTTTCTACTTTTTTTTTTACTTGTCATTTTGAGAAATTGAAAAACTCGAAGAATCAAATCATAGAAGCTAAAAAAAATGATAATATACTAGAAGAAGTTTATAGAAGATACAAGTCACTTGAATTGCCCTATGAATATAAAATAGCCATTTAATTAGGGTTTAAAAATTGTAAAATATATTCTTATGTAACTAAGATGTGATGATTCGTAAAAGATAATAGAAGGTCGTGAAGAAAAACAAGAAAGAGTCGTACAAGAGAATTTACTAAATTACATATATTACAATTTTACTTAGTTTTTTTTCCGTAAACTCGTCCAGTAATACTAGCTTTTACTGAAAAGCAAAAAATCTTATTTATATTGAAAATACCATTATAACTTACACAAATAAAATGTCTATAAATTAAAGAAGAAGACATATTTTTATAAATAAAAAAAACAATGTTTATTTATCACTTTTCTCTGAGAGTTTGACAACAAATAAAAAATAATTAGTATCTTGTAAATATTTGATTAGTGGTTTCCAAGTCTTCCAACGATAAAATTTTCCTCAAAGATGGAACCCCATAACAAATCCACATATGGTGATATGAATGTGCCTAAAACAATATCGATGGGTTTTGTTACCATCTTCAACCCATGCATGGTGAGAACGAAACATGCAAATCTTCGTTAGAAAACCGAGATATAGTTAGTTTAGAAAACCAAAATCAGCTACATGCAATGTTTCCTGATCGAATACTAAGACGTTCAAAATCAATTAATCTCATCCCACTTACACCATATTCCACTTTTCTGCACCAGAGGACTTACCATATCTGTATCGTTCCATAAAATTGCACAAAGTTTTGAAAATCGCACCAAATTTCACATTCCCCTACACACATATATGACTGTCTGCCACTCATTTTCATATCATTTTTCCTATAATTTTAACTCAGAAATAAACTAATTAATTAAAATATCTGACCAATGACGACAGTGCTTATATATCACCAATTGTTTCTTTTTTATACCATATGGTTCCATTAAGCACTTTCATGGACCAACCTAACATTATTACAATGCTAATGTTCACAACCATGGCATTGTTGCTATCACGGGCCCAGGCCATGCGAAAGTGCGGGAATTGCGGTCCGAACCCGGTTCCTTACCCATTAAGCACCGGACCCGAATGTGGCGACCCGTGGTACAAGATCCGGTGCACCGCGGGAATTCTCTGGTTCGATGCACTCGCCGGATCATCTTACGCGATCAGGGCTATTGACCCGTTCACCCGTCGGATCATAACCCGACCCGCCACGCTGGCTCCTAAAATGTGCGTGTCCACGGACTTCCGCAGCGAAGGCATGCACCTGAACGAGACCCTTCCTTTTAGCGTGGCTTCCGGAAACACCGTTTTTCTCTTCAACTGCACCGCCCACGCGCCTTCGATGAACTGCTCCCCAAGCAGCGCGTGCCACAGCTATATTAAGGAGCACGCAGATTTCAGCGTGTGCGGGGCCGCGGGTGCTGGACCGTGCTGCGAGTACCGAAGCGGCGGGGCCCGCAAAGACTTCGCGATTCGCTTGCACGGCGGAGAGTGCGCGGCGTATGAGAGTTTTGTGGATTTTAACGGCACGGTGGTGACTGTGGGGAAGCGGTGGCCGGAGAGTGGGGTCGGAATCGAGTGGGTGGCACCACAGGAACCGGTTTGTAAGGCGAGTATAGATTGCAAGGAGTTGTTGAACTCGAAATGTGGAGTGGGGCCCAGTGGTGGGGTTCAAAGGTGCTTCTGCAATGCTGGGTTTGGGTGGGACCCCATCAATGGTTCCTGTCAACCACAAACTCAGACACACAGTATGGCCATAATTTTCTTCTCTTTCTATTTCCCAATAGTTTACATTTTAATATTTAAAGATATATTAGTTAATAAATTTTAATTATTAATAAATAACGAACTTTCAATTTTTTTTCCAAATATTAAATAGAATTAAGTTTAAACTTTAGAATTTTATCGTTTACTTAAATTGCACATTAAATTTTAAAAAAATTGTGGGAGCAAGCACTACCTTAAAAAGTAATATTAAGAATTTTAATGGCTTCACTAGGTTAAAAATTCCCTACATGTGTTTGTGACCAAAGAAAAAAAGAATTCTTGTTTATTTATAATTACTAGTTTTTCAGAAATATTTTTCAGGTTTATAAAAAAAAACACTACTTCAGTAAACCACAAAAAACATTTATTATATTAAATACATTCTCATATTTTTTTATTGTAAAAGAAAAACTTAAAATGTAAGTACCACGTAAAATAATGTTTGTTTGATGCTTCAAAATATATTTTTTAAAATTTATAACTATTCAATATGTCTATTAGTTTAATTATTTAAATTTAGACAACGATTATTATTACAATTTTCAAATACTTTTGTTATCCATTTTCTTTTTTTAATTTTCAATGTCCTTTAACCTTTTTTTGTTTGCTTAAAGTAAATTATACTTATCTTTGTGAATTTATCTTAAATGACTTACCTCTAAATAAAATACCAATTAATATTTAATGAAAATACTCAACTATAAATGAATTGTCGGATTAAAATATAAATAAATATATGTTTTTATAAGTTTATAATATATATATATATATATATATATATATATATATATATATATATATATTATTTTTGCATGCGTATAATTTTAATGTAAATATAAATATAAATAAATAGCTAGAGAGATGAATACGAATTATAAGATTATATAAGAAGACATTAAAGAAATATGAGTTTAATTTTCTCATAATTAAATCACTAAATTGTTTTATAATTCTTATAAAAAATTTATTTTAAAAATTTAATATTTAATTTCAAAAAATTTATTTAAATTTCAATTAATATGTTATTTTCAAAATAAAATAAAAATTAAGTGTCACTCATTAAAAATAATGAAGATGAGTGTCAACATTTAAAAAAAAAAAACTTAGGCAATTTTTTATTAAAAGAAATGAAGAATTATTAATGTTTTTATATTTTTAATGAAATGACTTAAATATATTTTTTTCCTTTCTTCAACAACTAGGCGTGAAAAAAAGAAATCCATTAATTGATTTTCTCTAACATGCAGACACAACGTGCACAGGACATGGTAAAGACAGCCACTGCAAAGTTCGGAAGAAAAAGAAGATGCTCGTGCCTGGTATGTGTTTATCAGCCTCTTTAGTTTCCTTCTGTTATATGCCAACATTTAACAGTTCTGATTATCACGTGCGATACAATTTTGCAAGATTAACAATAAACCCTTTATTATATTGTATGAAAAGTGATATAATTAGTGGGAAATTTTCTATTACTTGATGGTGAGATGATACATAAAAATGAAGATAAAGGCACGAAATTTTATGACTTTCTGTTCTGAACTCTTGTTTTGGACAGTGGTTGTTTCCATAGGAGGAATAGTGTTTGTTCTAGCAATCACAGGAGTGATCTTCTACAAGAAGCATAACCAAGCAAAAAGAAAAGCAAAGGAGGCTAAAAGGAATAAGAGAAAAGAAGTCTCAAGTGTGAAAGCCAGTGCTTTATCATCAAGAATCTTCACTGGCAGAGAGATAAGGAAGGCAACGAACGATTTCTCCCGAGAAAATCTGATTGGAACTGGTGGATTCGGTGAAGTGTTCAAGGGGACATTCGATGATGGAACCGTGTTTGCCATCAAGCGTGCGAAGCTTGGAAGCACCAAAGGCATTGATCAGATGCAAAACGAGGTTCGAATTCTGTGCCAAGTAAACCACAGAAGCTTGGTGAGACTCCTTGGTTGTTGCTTGGAACTTGAACACCCTTTGCTGATATACGAGTACGTTTCTAATGGAACCCTTTTTGATTACCTTCATCGCCATTCTTGTGGCACAAGGGAACCCCTGAAATTGCACCAAAGACTCAAAATTGCACACCAAACAGCCGAAGGGCTTTCATATCTGCATTCTTCAGCTGTGCCACCCATTTACCACCGAGACGTGAAATCAAGCAACATACTTCTTGATGACAAGCTTGATGCCAAGGTTTCTGACTTCGGCTTATCAAGGCTTGTTGAGTTGGCTGAAGAAAACAAGAGCCATATATTCACCAGTGCTCAAGGGACACTAGGGTACCTAGACCCTGAGTACTATCGTAACTTTCAGTTGACTGATAAGAGTGATGTTTATAGCTTTGGAGTAGTGCTGATGGAGTTGCTCACTGCTCAGAAAGCCATTGATTTCAACAGGGAAGAAGAGAGTGTGAACTTGGCCATGTATGGGAAGAGGAAAATGGTTGAGGAGAAGTTGATGGATGTGGTTGATCCTTTGCTTAAAGAGGGAGCGTGTGATTTGGAATTGGAAACTATGAAGTCATTGGGGTATCTCGCAGTTTCATGCTTGGATGATCAGAGGCAAAAACGGCCTTCCATGAAAGAAGTTGCTGATGAGATTGAAAACCTGATTAAAGTTGTTAAAGGTCAAGTTTCCAAATCATGAATTTACCAACCTGAGGAGTTTGAAGAACACACTTTTTATATATATCCATCTCTTTTTGATGTTAAAGTTTTTGTAGTGTTCTTGATTTGTGTAGTTTCACTCCTTTTTCAGACACTTCTATGATCTCATCATCATTTTCTACCTTCTCCCGGTTCTGCTTCACAATTATAATTTCTTATATTTCTTGATGGGTTTTTTTTTATAGATTTGTTTACAAAAAAATCTACAAGAAAACACTTTTCTTATTATTAAGGATTTTGATTGAAAAGTGATTAAATAATTAATTAGATAGAATTCGAAAATTTGAAAAACATTTCCTATTATTTTTCTTTTTTGTAAAAAATTATCTCATCAAAATATTCACATGAAAAGTAATTTACAATAAAATTTCATGGAAAATTTTCGTGTGAAGAAAAAATTATTTGAAAAATAAGTCAATTTTAATTGGAATTTAAATGTTCCAAGTAATTTTTATTAATTTTAAATTTAGGAGAATTTTTTGAAAAAACATTATTACTTACATTTTTATACAACTACTAAAAAAGATATTACATATAAACAGTTAAAAGAACATATAATCCCAAAAGAATATGTACATAAAACTATTATCTCATACATAATCATAACATCAAATATATACACATATCAATATTTTATATCTCTATGAGTTCTATAATTGAAAACAAAAACGTAATACTGATTTTCAAATAAAATTAAAAGTGAAAATTGTCTACTTCTAAGCTTCAACATCACTCCCGTCCTACACTGGATCAACTAGAACATCTTCATATGCTCACATCATTAAGGTGATCATCGTAAAAAAGAAGGGACACACAAACAGACAATAAAAAAGAAAGGGTAAGCTAATGTACCAAAAACAATCATTCAACACTTTTATAGGAGTAAACATATAACACAAATAAATCAGTCAATCCTAAGACATACAATAATTGATTCTAGACTTGACCATCTGAATACATGTATAGATGTCAAACTCTTGGGGGACTTGCACTTGTCTACTGGAATAGCTTGCCCACCTAAGCTACCACCCAAGATCAATCTGTCAACCACCTATGGCCAAGGAACGACCTATAAATTAGGACCTCATACTACTCCTCACGACATAACCCACCATTCTCTACTTAATGTTGGGTGGTTATTGGAATGTTAAGATCATCCCCAATTTCGGAGCCCGTAGATTAATACATTACACTACTGAACACCATTATAGAATCTCTCCACTAGATTCATAGAATTATGTCAAACACATATATCATGCATATTACTTAACATGAACTCATCATCATTACGAGATCATACTTGAATAAACACCATACCATGTATGAATAAATACCACCTACTCATATTTCGATTTCAATCCATGAAACATCACTACACTAGTACAAAAATGGGCTTTTAACGCACCTAATAAGATTCAATTTCCACAAAAATGAAGCATAGAAAGGTGCAATGACATTTTTGCAATTTTCGCGAACTTATAACTCTCAGTTAGAAAACAAATTGAGGTCATATACCCTTTTTGGCAACGGTTAATAAAAAATTGAAGCTTAAAGGTGGGCCATATAAGCACAAATTTAAACTTTTCAACTCAATGCACACTAGTCATGATTTATTGCCTCAATTCTCCTTAAAACTGATGCCATAAGGTCCTACCGTTCCTTCCTACACAGAGATATGTCAGATTTTTCAAATTCTGAACAAGTTTATGGCCTCAATTTTTTGTAGAACTGTTGTCATAGGATTCTGACTTTACAGCTTGCAAAAGGAACTTCAAATAGTTCAAATTCTGAAGGGATTATATGGCCTCGGGTTTTTAGAGAACCAGTGTCATATACGCCTTTTGCTTTGGTTTTACAAAGAATTGAGGCCAGTGGTGTGAGCCAAAAGTAAAAAATGGCTCCAAAATTTTTATTTTTTACATATTTCGTGATGCTTTTGGCATTGAGGGAACCAACACCATATAGTGCATATTGCCTCGGTTATTAAAACAATAGAGGCAATATGTCTTCGTAATGGGAAAAAAAGTGCAAATTCACAAAATGTTTATAGTTTCTTTTCACGTTTCTTCGTTGCTCTCGAACTCCTCTTGATGACTTGGGCCCAAGTCCAAGTATTTATTTTAGTATTTCTTATCTTTGTATAAAGCATGTGTTAAGTGTGTTAAGCATGCAGTAAGCATAGGTGGAACTTTCATCCCTATAAAAGCATGCTAGCACCTTTTGTAAAAGTACTTTTGAGAATAATGAGAATTGACTATTCTGTAGAGAGAACTCTCGAATTTCAATTCTACCTTGAAAGTCAAGGCTAGACAATCCAAGGATCTCCTTTAGCTAACTTCTATCTCACACTTTCATTTCTCTCATTTCCCATTATTTTCCCCATCAGTTTCTCTCACCTTCATCAAAGGATTTTTATCCCAATCAAACTAAGTCTTCAAGGCTTGCATCTGCTAACACATCTTCTTTTCTCGTGCATGCGTCAGCCCTCACCACGTCCTGATTCGAGCCTCGCCTCTCGTATTTTCGTCAATCTCTCACGCGATCGACATCTTCATACCTTCATTTCACTCTCTCCCGAGAGCTCCTCATTCACTAACCACATCCTCCTCACAAATCTGCCATTTTACTTTGCATTTCTCTTTGAATCAGCCTTTTCAACCATATAAACCTCGTTTCCACCAATCATTCTCACATTTGAACTAATTAATCGGTTCATCTAGAGTTTCTTCCTTTTTATAGGGTTTTCACCGTTCAATCCAACTTCTCCATCATTTAATTTTGTCCCTAACCAGTTCTACATAAAAAAGAACCGAAAACCTAAATTCCTTGTCAACACCAAGTCGAACCTAGGGTTCATTGTGTGTTTCTCTTTCCTCAAAACTCTCTGGCTACGAATTTAAGTGAGTCACTTCTATTACGAGTTGGTTTCTGTTGCGTCTTCTATTTGTTCCGTGAATGACACCTAAATCCATGGTTTCTTCCTCGAACCACTATGTAAGCACATCATCACCTCCTCTTTGCTAATACTGATCCATTGACTCTAAAAGTCGTTGTCATTGCCTCTAATGCCATCGCCATTGCCTCCATTAACATGGTTTGAACTCCTTCTTAGTGGTCTTGCATTCGTTCATCTGTTTCTCCGTAGTGAGCTTTTGTTCCTTTATTATTTTCCTTTTTGGGTCTTTCTTTGGTTACTTTTGGTTTTTGAGACTAATAATTTTTTTTTGTTTTTGTGTTCATGTATTGTTTTTGTGTTGATGTATTGTTTTTTGTGGTGGACTAAAATATATTGTTGTATTGAATTAGCCTTATTTTTCTATTTGAGATTCAATTCTAAAATTATTTATTGTCTCCATGTTTATTGAAGAAATATATGTTTTAAAAGTGAATATAAGAGTAGATAGTAATTATAATTTATAGTATTGAATCTTGAATTGTCCGATTGGACAATTTAGGAAGAGTAATCACTTTTTCACAGTTTATTAATGCATATAAATTTTAATATACATGTCCTAAAATTCATGAATATTTTGCAACTATATTTTGTATTGATCTTTGAGTGCCTATTTGATTGTGCCTTTTAATCACTTTCATTTCGTTTAACCTGAAGACCAATGCAAAATGTTGACAAAATTTCGTGAAATTTTAGATATGTTGTTTAAAATTTATATGTTCAATAAACTAAAGAAAGTAAATATTCTTGAATGAGATATATATAGTCAAACCTTGAATACAAAAGCAATCAAAGTGGTCATTAAGATTACTGAAATAATGTAAACAATTTCATTATATATACGAATTGATCGATATTAAATTAATGCACCACACATTAACGTTGAGTACGAGAGAAAAGTAGAAGAATTTATATAATTTGCACAATATAATGAAGATAGAAGTGATGATGAAGTAAAGTTTAGATGTCCTTGTGTCAACTATTTAAATGAGAGAGAACTGAACGCAACTGAAATTATGGAACATCTTATCTGTGATGGTTTCCTTCAATGTTATACAACATGAACATGACACGACAAATTAATAGACTTTCCAACAGTCTCCCTAATTATCTCCAGAATTGAACATGTATTTGATTCCACCATGAAAAATCGACTGGAAGAAGACAAAATAAAGGACATGATTTGTGATGTTGGCGTAGAAACTTTTGTCCAATCACATGTGTATGAGACAATGTCAGCTAATGCAAAAACTCCTTTCTATGTCGATTCAAATAAACTCACACAATTGTCAACACTCTTAAGTTCATGAATTTGAAGGCGATCAATGGATGGACTAATAAAATTTTAATAGAATTGTTGTCGTTGTTGAATGAAATGTTTCCAAATGAAAATACATTATCCGCTCGTAATTATGATGCTAAAAAAATTATGTCCGATGGGTAGGGGGTATAAAAGGAAACATGTGTAACGCCCCGGCAACTCGCAGGGATCGTTGACTGCCCCCACAGATCACCACCAGGCTTTCCAGTGTGCTTTGTCCTCACTCGCACACTTTCTGGGAAAACTTCCCAGAAGGTCACCCATCCCAGAATTACTCCAGGCTAAGCACGCTTAACCATGGAGTTCTTATGAGTCACAGGCTACCGAAAAGTAAATGCATTTTGGTGATATGAGTAGCCAAATCAATCCTTTTAAGCTATCCTTCAACCGTATAGTCCCATACCTACACAGTCTCCAGATCCCTCTCATTCCGGTGTATGTTCGATTCATCCATGTGCCCCTTCCACCGGAAGCCTGCCAGGAGCCGCTCATTGTCTGTGCCCCCTGCACCATGCTCCCCGCACCGGCGTCACTCCCCGCCCTCGTCAGTGCCCGGGTGTCACATGCCCACCAACTTCCGCTTGGTTCGTCCTCGAACCACACCGTACTGGGAGAGGCTAGGCTCTGATACCATCTGTAACGCCCCGGCAACTCGCAGGGATCGTTGACTGCCCCCACAGATCACCACCAGGCTTTCCAGTGTGCTTTGTCCTCACTCGCACACTTTCTGGGAAAACTTCCCAGAAGGTCACCCATCCCAGAATTACTCCAGGCTAAGCACGCTTAACCATGGAGTTCTTATGAGTCAGGCTACCGAAAAGTAAATGCATTTTGGTGATATGAGTAGCCAAATCAATCCTTTTAAGCTATCCTTCAACCGTATAGTCCCATACCTACACAGTCTCCAGATCCCTCTCATTCCGGTGTATGTTCGATTCATCCATGTGCCCCTTCCACCGGAAGCCTGCCAGGAGCCGCTCATTGTCTGTGCCCCCTGCACCATGCTCCCCGCACCGGCGTCACTCCCCGCCCTCGTCAGTGCCCGGGTGTCACAACATGCATGTTTGAATGATTGCATATTATATTGGAAATAGTTTGAAGGTTTTAAAAAATGTCTGAAATGTGGGTCATCACGATATAAGCAAAAAAAAAACAATAGTAAAGAAAGTGGTCAGATAGAAAAGGATGGTTCCACTTTGAAAGTAGTTTAGTATCTTCCAATCGTGGCCAGACTTAAGCGTTTGTTTACGAATTTAAATGACATTAAAAACCTTCTATGGCATGCGGATGAGAGAACAACTAATGGAAAAATATTGATCTTGAAATTCCCCAATTCAGTTAAGAATGTAGAAATCTCCAGCTTGGTTTAGCTATTGATGGAACAAACTCATTTGACACTACAAGAAAATAGCTAGTTACCCGCGGATCATTATATACGGATTAAATCCGTATGTAATAAACGTATTATATACGGATTTTACATACGGATATTAGGAAATCCATTATATACGGACACATCCGTATATAATTAAAAAAAAATTTATACGGAAGATCCGTATGTAATTGGCGTACGTAATAGAAAACCAAGTAAAAATGAAAGTGAAAGCTCCAAAATTTCCCACACTCTGAAAAAAAACATTTCTTCTCCCTCTTCTGTCCTCGAAGCTTCAGTCCAGTTCTGCCTCTTCTTCCTCTTGTCGAAGCTGCAGTCCACTTCTTCACTGCACTCTCTTCTCCGCTGTGAGTCCACCTCGCCTGCAGGGAGGCTCTTGTTCAGTGAAACGCGCACTCGACGTCACTGCTCGTAGATTTGGATTTCATTTGTCGAGCACGGTGAGTAATCGAAGCTTTGAGGATTATTTTTGTTTTCGTTTTCTCTTTTTGTTCTTTGGAGGTTTGAAATTGCGACTTTGGAAACCCTAGGTTGGTTTCTTCGAAGTGGTAGAGATAAGCTGGAGTTGTAGTTGCGTTTTGGTCCTGGTAAGTTTGAATCGTTTATATTTGAGGTTTATTTGAGTTATCTTTTCTCTCGGTGTTGTTACATTGTCCTATTTTTGCTCGTTGTTGTTTCGAGGTTTGAAATCGCGAATTTAGAAACCCTAGGTGATGGGGTCTTCGAAGTGGAAGAGATAAGATCGAGCTGCTATTGCCTTCTTCATTTAGTAAGTTTGAATTGCTTATATTTTGGTTTCGTTTTATTGGTTGTTATTGAAAATGGGTCTTGACGAAAACTAGTCACTGAAAATGGTTTGCTTCATTATTGAAAATTTTATTTTGACTTTGATACAGGAGCTGAAGTGGTTGAGAAGTGTGGGGTACCTCATTGGGAAGGCTTAAAGTGTTGTACAGTGAAGCAAAAGAGCTAGGTACTGAAGCAAGGTATGTTTACTCCTGAGTTTTGTTGTGTTGTTTCCCCCTGTTTTATGTTTAAAGTCCTTACTTTACTTCTTATGCAGTTTAGCATTAAATTGTATAAAGTTCATTTGAACTTCCTGGGAGCATTTTAATAGAACAATAGAGGAAGCTGCTGGATCAATCTCAAGGTTAGGAGAATTCTGGTGGTGTAGAGAAAAGAAACTAAGAAGAGCCAAAGTAAGTGGCGCTAAACATTATCTTTGATTCTGTGAAATATGGTGTTATGATTATATAATGGGTGAATGATTCTTTCTAATATGATGAATGCAAATTAACATGTACTTTGATTAGAATAAGGTTTTAGTTATGTTTAGCAATATTTGTATGTGACGTTGTGAAATTGGTCCGAATAGGGGTTTCAAGCAGAATAGGAAGAGTTTGATAGGTTCTCTAGGAACATTCAATTAATTGATTGATTAAGGTGCAATGTTGTATGATTGCTGGAGAATTTCACCTGATATAGTTTATAATCCAGAAAACCACACCATTAACTGACATTTTGGTTAAGAAATGAATATTTAGTAACCAAGGTAAGTAGTTCAATGCGCTTGGAATTGGTTAAGTGCAGGTTTGTTTAACGTGATAGGAGATATTGCGGTGTTACCTCTGGTTGCAAGTTTAATATATAGGTTTGTTAAGTGCAGGTTTGTTAAGAAATATGACATAACCTCTTTTTTAAATCCAACACCCATATAGGAAATATTAGAAGACCGCTCCAACTGCTCCTCTGATATTCCAAAAGGTATTCTCATAGTAGTGTTAAGAAACTAGAAGGCATGAATATTAAAAACTACTAAAATATATAAACTGACTGGTAAAGAAATGCACAACTAGCTAAAACTTGGAGCACTCAACTTTCATATTGAAGCACTCAACTAGCTAAAATATATTTCACCCAGTTTACTATTTCAACTTCCCTCATTTCCCATAGTCACATTGAAACCTATTTCTACCAAGAGAAAAGGAGAGAGCACCTCTGTATAAAAACTCATCCCTCTACATTTTCCCTTTATACTTCCTAAAGAAAGTAAACAAATTAAATAAACATATCAATGTGTGTATATATATATATATATATATATATATATATATAGAGAGAGAGAGAGAGAGAGATAGATATATATATATAGAGTGAGAGTAAAGATGTTACAAAAGAGGAGTTGAATTGATTTATTGGTTAGGTTTAGAATGAGAAGTAGTGGGAAGGAAAATATTGGTAGAAAAGAGGTAAACAGGAAGTGATATGGATTTGGATTGAAAATGATGAGTTAGGTATAATGGAGATAGTTATTATAGTTAGAGTAGTGTTAAGATAAAGATACGTTGGTGTGTTTAGTTCCCATCTTTATCTTCTTTTTCTCTCATCCCATCAAACTATAAAAAATAAATAAATAAAAATTAATACAATGTATTATATGATATCTGAAAGCAAAGAAAAGAGCCTGAGTAATGATTCCTCAAGATAATGCATCCATCTTAAAGTCAAAGAAGTCCTCTGGTTCAGAAGACTATGCAAGATCGTTGGCCCTGACAATTTTTCTTATTGCTGCTCCTGTTGCAGTTTTCTGTGTCTATGTTGCCAGAAAACTAATAAATGATTTTTCTGATAACTTGGGGATGACCATAATGGCCATTGCTATTATATTCACAATTTATGTGAGATTCTCTTTCTTTGCTTGTTATATGCATACAAACGTACACCAAGCATACAATTTTGTTCTTTGACCCTATATTGTTCAGCTGTATTGATTTGGCACTTTATTTATAATCTTGAGAAACATTTCTTTATTTATAAGTCGGGATTAGTTAATGATAGGTTCAGTATAGTTTACAATAGAAGGAAAATACAAGGTAGTTGGTGCAGTTGTAATTAAATAGGTGTAACACACTATTATAAATAGTCTTATTAATGAGGAGAGTGGACAGTTTTATGGGTTTAGCGAGAAGGATTGTGGAGAGTGGGGTTTTCTCAAATAACCTCAGTTGATTGTTGTGCAAAACTCATCTTGTTCCTTGTTTCTATTCCCTACTACGGTGGTACGGGATTAGAGTACAGATAGCAATAAAAGAATATCTTTCTGTTCTGTTCTAATATCAGTTCTATCAGTTAACTTCTAATTTCTGAATGGAATACAACTTGGCTGATGTCCCTTTTCATTTGTTTATTTGAATAATAAATAAAAGAAAACTAGCCAGGACCATAATGAATCTAATGATCAACTAGTACTACTAGCAGAATGTTTCTCCTGGCCAAGAAATGAAATCCATGACCAAGCCAAGTATTCTGCATTATGTCATTTTTTGTTTAAATTAGAGAAAATATTTTATTTGAAGGGGAAATAGATATGATGAAGAGAAGTTTGAGCAGATATTCTCCTCCTTTATCTGATAGCATAATGATGGCAAGCACATTACTGCATAGTTGTAAGAGAGCCTTTCTGAAAACTGTCCATGGCGAATACAATTGTTTCCATATCAATTATGGTGATTTCCCATTAAGTATCCAAGTTTTGGTCTAAGTTCTAACTGCAGATCCGAAATATCAGCATATATATAGGATTCTGCTATAGAATAGTATCGTCCTTGTTTTTGGGAAAACCTTTTAATCCAATTGAAGATAAATTGCTCTCAAGCTTGAGAGATCTCTGTAAGTAAGGTGTATGTAACAGCAAAGGAGATGGGAAGTACATTGTCATTACATTTGGTGTAGAGGGAAAGAATGGGAACAGGTGTTCCTATTGAATGTTGAGCTGGGACCGAATATTGGATATTCATCAGGTTCCATGACTCACCAAATACCATATAATTCTCCATATGCTCTTCTCTGCACTGTGAATAGGCTGTTGTTTCTGAATTAGAAGTTAGAACAACACAACAAAGTTATTATGAGTTGTAAAAAACAACATCCATGCATGTACCACAAGCTATTAATCAAAATAGTTTATATTTGTAAACAAGAGTCGTCCACTATAACTACACTAGATTCCCCCATTTGAAAGGGTGTGTCTCCAGGCCAAGCCATTAGGTTCAGAACATGAAACTTTTAAATCTCCTCAGTTATGACATCTGCTATGTCCAACAAGTATCCTCTTTTGATGTAGTATATGAATTGGGCTTAAGCAATGGTGAAGCTAGGTACATGAGAGCTAGGGGTCACATTAGAAATGAGAAAGGTGACCCATATTTGTGATAGTTTTCATGTTTTCCCTTTGGAAGTCTTTGAGGTTGTCCAGACCTTCATATCATAAGGAACTGATATTTGCTGTCAGGGTTTTTTTTCTTATCCTTATTAAGTGAAATTATAATTTTATAAAGTTATATATATACATACGAGTGAGATAGAATAGAGCATGAAGAGTGTTTACTAACCAACAGTGAAAGAAAAAATCTGTCTAATTATAGAGATAAATTATGAAAGTAAGACAAATGTTGAAATTTAGTATGTTTGGTGGTGAAGGAGGTTAACAATGTGAACTAAGAATGATTTTTCGGATAATACATGAAGATAAAAGTCTTGTAATGTGAACTAAGAATGATTTTTCGGATAATTTGATTAATGTTTGAAATGATTGATCTTTTTATTTATGATTACATCTAGAAGTATTTGTTTTCTACTAGTTTGGATACAAACATAAACTTCTTTCTTACTGTTAGGATGTGTGCACCTGTGGAAGATATTTATTGACATATTTTCTGAAATTCATGTTTGTCCAGCCTCTTCAAACCAAGTTTTAAGTACTAAACTTAGCTGAAGATCTTGGCAGGAGATAGTTAGCTGTATTCGATACTCCTACAGGTATTACTCAATCTTGTATGTCAATGACGATTGTGTTTTAGTAACTTATCTCTCATAATCATCTTTCTGAATACAGAAAAGGACTGTATTGCATGTTTTTATAATTTAAGATATATTATCTTGTAAGATCTTGTAATATTATGTTCATTTTTCAGTAATAAATTTATGTGTTGTTCTGGTGTTTATAAAAAATGACAGCTGTTGTTTCTTGATTGCCCCAGACCTTACATTTTAACCTTGATTCTTTTCCCAATTATATTTACAACCCTTTAGAAATTACACAGTTAAAGAGGACCTATCAAATTTCCTATACATACACTGTACTTTCTGCATTGAGTTGTTATAATCTGCTTTGGTCCAGTTTTCTGGTGTTTGAAGCTTTGACCAAATCTGCTTTATGAGTCTAAATGTGTTTAAACTGATTGCAAACTCATATTAATCTCAGAAAAGCAAAATGACTGGTTGAATTCCTCACACTCTGATTTCAAAAATCTGCATCAATATTCTTCACTGGTTTGAAGTTGTCCTCACTGTTGTTGGTTAGATTTTGTGGTTTTGAATCTTGGTACAAGTGTGTTTACTATTGTTATACATCTTTCAAGTAGTAGCAACTCTTGTTAATCACTAAAATGCAAAATGCATACCTGAGTTCCCTACTTTCAGTAGCTTGTCTTGTCTTTGTTTCACAATTCTCCAATTCAATTTCTGGTTTGCTTTGGTCAATACTGTTTCTGCTTAGTTTTGTTGTGTATAAAGCTTGAGACAAGTTTCTTTTATGATTTTAAGCATGTCTCAAGGGATAACAACTCCAATCAATCACAGAATTGAAAAATGAATGGTTGAGTTGATAAAATTCTGGATTTCAAAACTGTCACAGTTTTAAATAAAGTGTTTGCACCGTGCTTGCTGTCTTTGTGTGGTTTTAGGTCACTTTAAATCTTCTAGCTGATATCCTGTAGTTAGATCTAGTGTTTAGGCATTCTTTGAGTCTTTATTTGAACCAGCCAGCTTTGAATGTACTGTTTTATTAAATCTGCAAAAGTTTTCATGCATTTTTCGGCATTTTAAGCAACTGCTGCTGTCATATCAAGCCACTGGCTGTGTCTATGTATTCTAACCAATTGAGCAAGTCTATGTTGTCATTTGAAAGTTGTGTGCAATGTTCAAATGGTCCTTGAGAAGCCTATATGCACAATTCACCTTTAAACCATCACATTTTGCTGCATTTTAAGCTACAACTGTTGTGAATTATAGAAACTGATTGTTTCAGTGGAGTTTAAACATTTGTGCATGTGTCTTTTACCGTTTGAAAGTTGTAGTTACTGTTCATTTGGTAAATTTGACACCAGTAAGATGTGTTCATTAATCTATTCTTTTTACTGTTTATTGTGTGATTTACAGGAGGTAGTGTACGGAGGTGTGATTAGGGAAAAGCCAAGAAGCAAAGAAGATTGTCCACAATTCCTGAAAGGTATGCTTAATGTTATAGTCCTAGCATTTTTGAAGTAATAAGTAGTGTTCTTTGTCTTGACTGTGATTTATGTTAATCATCAGGTCACAATTTCCCCCAAAGTTGTAGTAAAACAGTGAAATCAAAACTCAAGTAAGTGGTTCTAACCTTTTATTTGGATCTTTTTGCCCAAAATAATGTTGGAGTTGTGATGTTTTCTTGGATTTTAGTCAATGAGTTTGTTTTCTTTAATTTATTTATTTATCTTCTATTCTATTTTATATATTTAGAATTTATAGATATATTTATTAATTTGGTTTCTACTATTGGCTATCATGCCTTCTGCCATATTTCTATTTTGTTTTCTTCTACATTATAAATAATGAGTGGTGCAAGCAGTACCATTGCTTGCTTTGGAATCCTTACTTATTTCTTTGGTTCTTTAGTAAACAATACCCTAAACATTCCTTTTCCAATTTATAAATGTAGAGTAGAAGCCTAGTTTTTGAATAATGTCATATAGGAAACAATGACCTTAAAGTCCAATTTCCCATCTTACAAACTTCCTTTCCCTAACAAACAGTTTAATCTATTTGCAATTGGATCCTCTGTGAAACATGCAAAAGAAGTGAGAGTTTAGGATGCCACTTTTAGCCTCTGAACAGTTAGGTTCTTGTTACCCTTTTCATCTAAGGTTGAAAGGTTTCAGCTTTCTAATAAAACATCTCCATTAAAAAAAGAACATTTATAGAGAGGAAGATTCTGGATTGAGTATTAAATCACAGTACAAGAAAATAGAAAGTTAAAAGAATAGAATATTCCTTCCATTCAACTTAAAAACAGTACTCCAAGAAAGAACTCATTGGCAAACAAATAAAAAAATTAATTACCCTCTTTTCAGTGAAAATATCTACAATTGAAAAAGGAGTATTTGACAACAAAAGCAATAGAGTTGTAGATCATGATAGAACAATGAATACCTTGAGGGACTAACCAGCATGGATCACCATAAGTCGTTTTCCCATCAAAACCACCAATTAGCAAATTCCTTGGATAAAAAGGTTAACTTCATAAAATTAGACTTCTGAACAGGAACCAGAATCTTTGATTTCCACGGACACAAAATGAAAATAACAAAGACTCCCTCATGCAACTAACATACATAATCTGTTTTTCTCCCTCAACATTTAGCCAAATCCCCAACCGTATTTTGCAAGTCAGAAATGTATGTGCAAGGATGCCAGAGATCATTAACAAGTTAGCTTTAACAAAATAGATTGACAGACAACAATTATAATGGTTAATGCCTTGCTAGCTCATTTGTAACGTGTCCATCTCCTCACTCCACTAACACTATTATTCTTTCATGATCTTTTTCCACAGCATTGACACCAAAAAGTTCTACTTTCTTCATTATTTGTATCAACCCATGTACCCCAACTCACTCAAACCTCACTTCCACTCCTCTCATACTTAAAACTCGTTCTTTTCTCTTTAAACAATGGAAGAGAATACTCAATACTCTCTTACCCGCACTCTTGGTCAAAGAGTATAGATAAGTGCCCCACCAATGTAAACTTAATGCAAGAGGCTAAAAACAAGATATCCACAATATACATGGTTTTAAAGTGTATCCATGACACTTTTTCATACACAAACAACACCCCAAAGTATCTAACCATGTGTACTAATTATAACAACATCACTTTTCATAAAGCATGAACATCTATACCCCATGTAATATGGCAAACCTTTTAAACTAACATGACTAACTACTTACCTAACATTACCTTCCAAGGAGCAGTGATGGAAATTCAATTACTGATTGTTTAGTGTTGAACTTTCTTATTACTTTTCCTTGAAGGAAAACTTGTAATACATAATTAATTTAGCCTTGTATTAAGTAATGGCTAATTTGTCGTTAATTGATATGTATACAGAACATGGATCAAGTTCCACCAAATCGTTCATGGATGTACGATAGGTGTTATAGGGGAAGAGGTGCGTTGAAAGAGTCATTTGTATTGGGTGTTGAAGAGTTTATAATTAAGGCTTGTGAACAAGACCGTTATCAAAGAGATGGGGGGCTTCGATGTCCATGTTCAAAGTGCGATTGTACAAAGATTTTGAACGAAAGAGTTGTGAAGGTTCACCTGTAGAAAAACGGTTTCAAGCCTAATTATTTCATTTGGGATGATCACGGGGAAACCATGCAAGAAGCTGATTTAGATGATGATGTCACTTTCAGGGGTGTGGAGACAGAAGGTGAACCAAATGAACAAGTTATGACGATGGAAGACATGGTCCATGATGCTCTCATACAAAGACAACCCTTCCAAGCATCAAATTCTTCTAACATAGAAGAGGCTCCAAATGAAGAAACTCAAAGGTTTTATAACCTTTTGTTGGAGGCAAATACGCCTTTGTATGAAGGAGCATCAGACTCCAAATTATCAATGTGTGTGAGGCTTTTAGCTTGCAAGTCCAATTGGAATATTCCTAACCAATGCATAGATTTTTTTGCAAAAATGCTTTTGGATGTAACACCACACAAATGTGGTTTACCAAAAACTTACTACGATGCAAAAAAGATAGTGTCGAAGCTGGGATTACAATCGCAGAGGATTGATTGTTGTGTGGATGGTTGCATGCTATTCTATGATAATGAATATGGTAAGATGGATGGAGCGTTAGTTGAATGCAAATTTTGTGGGAAGCCAAGGTATCAACAACACAAGACAGGAGCAAGTTCAAAAAAAAAAGTTCCCGTTAAATCCATGTTCTATTTGCCAATAATTCCAAGACTTCAAAGAATGTATGCCTCAAAAGAAACTGCAACAGAAATGACATGGCACCATCACAACAGGTCGTCAAATGGTGTTTTGCGTCATCCGTGTGATGGAGAGGCATGGAGGCACTTTGATAGAGTACATCGTGATTTTTCCATTGAGCCACGCAATGTTCGACTTGGTTTATGCTCCGATGGTTTTAATCCATATGTGCAGGCGTCATCTATACCATATTCGTGTTGGCCAGTAATTGTCACGCCGTACAACCTACCTCCAGAAATGTGCATGTCTAAACCCTACATGTTTTTTACTTGTCTCATTCCGGGGCCATTCAATCCAAAAGTACGCATTGATGTATACCTAGAGCCCTTGATAGATGACTTGAAAAAGTTGTGGAGTGGTGTCATAACATACGATATTTCAAGGCGACAAAACTTTATCATGAGGGCGATGCTAATGTGGACAATTAATGATTTTCCTGCTTATGGTATGCTGTCTGGATGGAGCACCCATGGTAAATTGGCTTGTCCACATTGCATGGAGCATTCAAAGGCTTTTAGATTATATAATGGGCGAAAAAATTCGTGGTTTGACTCTCATCGGAGGTTTTTACCAAATGACCATGCCTTTAGGAGAAATAAGAATGCTTTCAAAAAGGGGGAAGTGGACATGGAAGACGCGCCACCATATTTGACGGGAACAGAAGTTTGGAATAGAGTTCATGGTTATCCTAAAGTTACTGAAAATGGTGCACCAAGAATAGATGGATACGGTGAGTGGCATAATTGGACGAAAAAAAACATCTTTTGGGATCTACCATATTGGAAGGATAATTTGTTAAGGCATAATCTTGATTTCATGCATATTGAGAAGAATTTTTTTGACAACATTTTTAATACTGTGATGAATGTCAGTGGAAAGTCAAAAGACAATGAAAAGGCCCGAATGGATTTAGGCTTGTATTGTAAACGAAAAGACTTGGAGCTCAAAACTCATACAAATGGAAAGATGTACAAGCCAAAAGCTAATTATACACTTTCAGTAGACCAATCAAAACAGGTCTGTCAGTGGTTGAAAGATCTTAGGATGCCTGACGGATATTCTTCTAACTTGTCAAGGTGTGTTGATGTGAATAGGGGAAAGGTCATTGGGATGAAAAGTCATGACTGCCATGTGTTTATGGAATGCTTACTTCCTATAGCGTTTAGTTCTTTACCGACTCATGTTCTCAATCCCATTACAGAAGTAAGTCATTTCTTTAGAGATTTATGTTGTACAACATTGAATGAGGTCGACCTTCGGAAGATGGAAGAAAACATTCCAATCATTATTTGCAAGATGGAGAGAATATTCCCCCCCTCATTCTTTGATTGTATGGAACATCTCCCTGTACATCTTCCATATGAGGCAAGACTTGGTGGACCGGTCCAATATAGGTGGATGTACCCATTTGAAAGGTGACAATATGTCATTCAACAGTTGAATTTAGCTGCAACACATATTGAAACTAACATACCACTTTCTTAAATTGTAGGTTCATGGGATATGCTAAACGTTCAGTTAAGAATAAAGCTAGGGTTGAAGGATCAATAGTGGCATCATATTTGCACAAAGAAACAACTCATTTTTGTTCACACTACTTCAAGAACTTTATGTTAACACCACAAAGCATGAGAAATGAAGTAGACACTGAAGTTGAAAGGACAACATTATCAGTGTTTGACGAAGGTGGTCGTCATTCCGGGAGGGAATCAACTCATTGGCTAAGTGACGAAGAATTGAGATCAGCTCATGTTCATCTCTTGATCAATTGCAATGAAGTTCAACCTTATCTTCAGTAAGGCTCCAAATAAATTGCATTTGTCTATGGATTTTGTTTTCATCATATTAAATTGATATTGACTGAATATTCTCATACCTATGGACAGCTCATTCTTACATACCTATCAACTTTCAGAGTCAAACAGTTCGACACATATACATGCAAATTTCCCATTGTGGTTCAGGGATCAAGTACAACTTATGAAATTCTTCGACATAAATTTGTTATTCACATATTGATTCATTTTTAATTATATTGAATAGGTTCATATATTTTTGTAGGTTCATAACGATCCTTTAAGTGTCAGAAACCAACATCTTAGAGATTTATCACTTGGTCCTTTAAGATGTGTGAAGGAATGGCATACCTACTTTGTCAATGGATATAAATTTCATACCCATGCATGGAGCCAGGGCAAGAAGACTATAAATAGTGGGGTTCATGTTAAAGGCCTTACAGAAGGGGGTGAAGATGATTTCTATGGTGTCATTAAGCACATATATGAGCTCGAGTATAATACCTCAACCATTGAAAAGAAGGTTGTATTATTTTATTGTGATTGGTTTGATCCATCAAGAATAGGGACAAGAGTGGATTCAAAGTATGGCACTGTGGATATTCGAATGGATAAAAGATATATCTTGTTTGATCCTTTTATAATTGCACATAATGTAGAACAAGTGTATTATGTACCATATCCTGCATCGCGCACCGACAAACGGGGTTGGTGTGTTGCAATAAAGACCAAACCTAGAGGTCGTATAGACTCTAATGAGGTAGATGCCATTGAGCCATACCAAGTGGAGGAAATGTCACATGTTAATGACATCATTCAAGTTGAAGAAGTTATCCGATTGCAAGATATAGAAGCCGGTCTTGAAGAAGTGGACCCTAACAATGTACAATCAGTTCAACGCTATATGGATGAAGAAACAAGTGAATCGGAAGAAGAATGCAGTGAAGAGGGACAAAGTGAAGATGAGGATGAAGATTCATTTCACAGTTCTAGCAGTGAATAGAGTTACGATGTGTTGGTGTACCCATGGGTGATCATAAACCCATACTTGTAGAGGGGAGAAAGAAGAAGTGATGAATTAATTTATGTAATTTCAATTTCCATGTTATTTTGATTAGGGGTGGGCAAAGCACACTGTACTACATTGTATTGTAAAATTTTATAGTTAACTATAAACTAGTTTAGGAAAACTGTAAAACTGTAATGTACTTAAAAACATCTCAAAGTAACTGTCTGAACTATTTTTTAGTTCAGTACAATTCAGTTAACTGTTTTATTCATGAAAATCTAATCTCTTTACTGGTTTAAACATCACATGATTTTTACAAATAAATCTTTTATATTTTAATCTTCAAGAATATAAAAGATTGGATTATTCACCTCCTGCTTCCAAACTGTAGATCTATCTATCCATCTTTTTTTGTTGTCTTTTATACTTTTAAAATTAATAATTACTCTGCTTTTATTTGGGTGTTGTTTCCCCTCGCATGATTTTCTGCCTTGGGGCTTCCGCCCTTTCTTTTACCATTTGTCTCAGAATCCAAACAAATTTCTTTGTAATTGCTGCAACTGTTTCATTGTATGATCCCCACACACCACCAGTTTCAACACTCTAATAGAAAACTGGTATTCGGATTTCAACCAAATAGCCATTCCCCAGAACCAATTCTAGACAATTCATTATTTTTTATCTTCTTCTTAACCCAATCAGTCTCTGCCAAAATTACCAACACATTAGCTTCTGCATATGATGTCTGTCCTTCAACCATACGACATCCCAGTTGGATTTCTTCGCAAAGGCTTGATTAGACTACTAATTAATCTTCAAGAATATACATCTATATAAATCTTCTAATCCACTTAAATTTTATCAACAACAGTATATACGTATTCAAGAACATAAATACTTGGAATGAATGTAATATATAAAACAACCTTTTCAATGAACTTATCCAGTGGAGCTCACTTATTTGTGCACCTCTATCCAGTGGGTGATTTCAAAGGGCTTAAAAGAACTATTTGGTTTTGTAATGTCTTTAGGCCATATATATTTTCTCTTTTTATATTTGTCTTTCTCATCATTATTATGCTGACTAAAATTTTTAGTTTTAAGACATAAAAGTTAGAATAATAAAAAATATATGCTTTGCTTTAAGCTATCTATCAGACACCTAGTGCTTATATAGACCTTTATGTGGTCTTTCACTGAATCAGTAGCAAAATTGCTTTGTGCCTATGTGGGTTAACTCTACTAATTACGGGTTACAATGTGAATTTTGTGGTTGAGATGAGTTTCTATACATCTCTTAATTATTAATTTTACCAAACTCAACGAAAAGAATACTTTGTTGAGATGAACCTGGTACATGAATTTCTATCGGAACTAACTTTAAAAAAGATACCCTATCTTTTATTCTCAAACATTATGATTATATAGCAAGCTTGTAAGTTGCAGCTGAATGACCCTTTTAAAAACCAAATGATCAAATGATCTCACCAGACTTTTAAGCCAATGATCAATCTTAGAACCAATTAGTGAGACGAACCTGGTGCATGAATTCCAAGGGTATCTATCTTTAAAAAGATTAAGACTCCCTTTAACAGCTGAACATTGTATACCAAACTTGTAAGTTGTGTATGAATGACTCTTTTAAAAACTTGTTTTTCATAATCTATTAATCATAAATTATGATATCCTGTATATAAAAAGGTCTTTCAACGCTTCATATATGTTTAAAACTTTTTATATATTTAAAGAGAGTAAAAATGATAAATTGACGTAATAAAAAAGAAAAAGAAAAAAAAGTATATAATAAGTGTAGATAAAATAAAAGTGCATTCTTTATGATGATTTCTTTTAAGTAATCTTCTGATAAAATATAATTGTCTCGTAGTCTTATCTGCTTGGTACTCAACATCTCCCAACTTATCCTCAGCTTTCAAATCCTTCAGTGTAAAACATCGTATTCAATTAACCAAATGAATAAACATCTAAGAGTGATCTGATTTGTTAATGAGCATGCAGAATCATTTTTGAACTATTTGAATGAGCCAAAAGATAAACATATAACAAAAGGGATGTGGATAATGTATAATATATATGAACCAGAAAACTGCATAATGCTTGCAGATAAAGATGTATACTTGTGTTTGGCTGTGTTTGAGAAGGTCTCGTATGTTTATACATTAGTTGGAACTGAGATCCATGTGATGATTAGTAGAATGTAATTAAGCAAGTGTGATGTTATTTGTAGTTTTTCAGCAGAGAATACTCTTTATACAGATAAGTTTCTGGGACAGCAAGTTTCTGTCATTTTTTAGTCTGATCTGTTGAATCAGTGGGAAGGGAAATCTGTCAGGTATGCAAGGTGATCATTTGGGATGGAGTTTTGGTTGTGTAGATTTGTTGGTTGAATAATCAGAAAAATATCAAGTTGATGTGGTACAAATGAATGAGATGATTGGACACATGGAAGAGAACCGTCTCTTTGAGATGTAAAGGCTGTTAGGGAAGAGAACCACGGTGGAAGATGTGAGTTGCAATCATAAGTAAATATCCTTTAAGCCAGGACTCGAATTTGAATATCCAAGGTTTGGAGAAGTACTGTATGGCTATTAAGATAGTGGAACTGCCGTCCTTTACTGAGAAGAGCCTGTGGGATGGATGACTAGGGCAGAAACATACTTTGGAGCAGTGCAAAATACTTTAGAAGTGCAGAGATCAAATTGATTATGAAGGGATTAACTATTAGTTGCTTAAATATTTTGAGAGAAACAGATGTTGTCACTTGGTGGAAATTAAGGATTCTAATTGCTATGTTTGGAGGAAGAAGGTTTGAGAACCCATATATGAGGAATGAGCAACCTTGAGATAATTACAACCCATATATGCCACTTACCACCCCAACAGAAACCAACAAATCCCATAGCAGAAGCACCTTTCCTTTTCAAGGCTTCAATAATAGGTTTTGTAATTTCAATACATTTTCCCTGCATATTTAATAGGTAATATCATAATAACACAATTTTGTTTTTTGTTGAAGAATATGGCATCAGATGGTTGTGACCCTCCTATTCCACCTTCAGCAAAATCAGATAAGGAGAAGGGCAAGAAGAAATCTTATATGGTCAAGTTGTTAAACAGTTTCAATAACGTAAATGCTTCAAGTAGTCAGCCATCTACACCTACCTCTACCTCCACTGCTAGATTTGTTCCACCACCATTACAAGTTCCTGGTTTGACACCTACTCCACCATCAATTCCACCTTCGTTGGAAGTTCCTCCTTTCACACCTAGTTCACAACAATTTGCTGCTGATCAATGGAGATCACCCTCCCCCCATGTTGGTTCTAACCCAACAACTCCCACAAATATGCCATCACCATCTCCTATAGGGGATAACCCTCCACGTTCAAGTTCAGCAGCCAATGACTTTGAAGATGTTTCCAACAATCGTCCAATCATTACACCTATTGGAGGAGGGTAAGAAAACATCAATTTAATGTTCCAAGCATATACTGTATTATTCTAATATTTGACTTTTATTTTGGTATAGGTTTTATCCAACAAAAACAGCATCCAAAGCAATCACAGCCACCATCAAGGCACAGTTTGATGAGCCATGGCTGACATGGGGACAAATACCTCAGACACGAAGAGATGTTTTCTTTGAGCGTTTTAAGGTACACTTGTGTTCATTTACATTATGTACTACAGTTAATTTTAAATGTTAAGGTCGTCAATTATCTTATCCAATATTCATCTTTGTTGTCAATAGAGAAAGGTTTCATGGAGGTCTAACCATGAAGAAAAGGTGAAAAAAAATTTCCACACAAAAGCATCTCATAGATTATCTGAGATGTTTAAAAAAGCTCGAACAGAAGGAAAAAAACCTGATTGGATGGGGGATAATGTTTGGAATGGTCTTTTGGAGAAGTGGAACATGCCACTTTATAGACAAAAATGTGAAACGGCCAAAAAGAACAGGACATCTGAGAAGGGTGGTTGTTTGCACACTGGGGGATCCATTAGCGTGCATGAGCATGCAATTCGTCTGGTACATATAAATTTATTTTTACATTTCTATACGGATAAACTTTAAAAATATTTGATGTTAACAACTAACATCTTCTTTGCTTGCAGTCACAGGAGCTTGGTCGGTCAGTGCATGTTGATGAAATATTTCAGCAGACACATATTCGAGCATCAACAGGAGAATTTGTCGATGAAAGGTCTAGGCGGACACATGTTAGTTTCTACTAACTTATTATTTATTAGGTTATATAATTCTTAGGTCTATCTATTTAACAATATTCATTTAACAGGAAGAGTTTGAAGCCATATTTTCTCAAATAAGATCTGAGACAGCATCCGTTGGGGCTTCAACATGTGCTCCCCTAGACCCTGCAGATGAGGAAAGATTGAGGAACCAATGTTGGTTGGATGTTGCTGGTGGAAGGTACAAGGGACGCGTATACGGCATTGGAAATGTCAGTGCTCAAGATGACTGTGTCGACAGTTACATACAACAGACACAGGCATCTTCTTCTCAGCAACCGATTGCAGAGGACATTCTTAACCTCCACACACGAGTATCAACCCATGATGACCAACTTCGACAGATGAACTCTCAATTGCAAGGCTTTATTGGTGTCATGATGTAGTATCTTCCACCTCCTGCAGCCGCAATTGCACAACAATTTCTTCAATCCCAGAATCAGCCACAAGCTAATGTTCAACCACAACAACCACAACAACCACAACAACCACAACAACCAACAGATCAACCACAGCAACCAACAGATCAACCACAAGATGATACTGTTTATGGAGATTACTAGTTATGTTTTTAGAAGTAGGACATGTGTATGACTCACACTTATTCTCTCAATGACTTTTTTCATGTTATTTGAACTTATTATGATTAACAATTATGTAAACTTTCTTATTATGATTAATGTGAAATGCATGTTTGTAGGTTTTAAAGACTTAATTTATTTATCAAATTTGTGAATGGATATAATGTCCAGGTCTTGTGAATTGTCTGTGTGGTATGGGCAGGTCTTGTAAATTGTCTCTTGTTGGATGTTGGATGACCAGGTCTGCTATTCAAGTCAGCTGTATGTAAATTATATACGGATAATCCGTATGTAAATTATATACGGATAAACCGTATATAAATTATATACGGATATTCCGTATATAAGTTATATACGGATATTTCGTATATAAGTTATATACGGATATTCCGTATATAAGTTATATACGGATATTCCGTATATAAGTTATATACGGATATTCCGTATATAAGTTATATACGGATATTCCGTATATAATTTACATACGGTTTATCCGTATATAATTTATATACGGATATTCCGTATATAAGTTATATACGGATATTCTGTATATAATTTACATACGGTTTATCCGTATCTAATTTACATACGGATTATCCGTATATAAGTTACATACGAATTATCCATATATAAGTTACATACGGATTATCCGTATGTAATCTTATCTACGACCTTTTTATATACGGATTTTTGACCGTATATAATCCGTATATAACACCACTTTTTATACGGATTTTCGGTGTTATATACGGATTTTGGCCGTATATAAATGCGATTTTTCTTGTAGTGTGATAATTTAAGTATCAATCACAATTGTTGGCCTATTATATTGATAATTTACAACTTATCTCCTTGATTGTGCATGAAGAGAAAGTACATCATGTTGACTATGATGATATTTACTATGCCTACAGATGAGATATTTACCATGCCTACAGATGAGATATTTACCATGGCATAGACATTTTAATCTTTTGTTGCCTAGCCTAGACCATTGGTTAGTTTTATTTCTAACCCCCTAGTATAGACTCGCATTATATTTTACTCAATTTTGAACATCACATGTTATAGATGTTCAGACTTAAATATTTTTCCATGTTATAAGAGACACATGAAGAGGGAAGTCCTACACCCAAGAAATATCATTTATCTACAACCCTCTTGGTGCATTACAACAACTTACTAACACCATTACAGATGAGTTGATCATGGTTGCATGAGATTCTACTGTATTTAGTATAGACTCAGACATCCCATTGTACTTGTATAAGGATGATGTCATAGAGCTTGCGTCGAGGAAAAAGAAGTTGAATATTACCCTAATTTAATTGTGGATGATGAAAGTCTATGAACCATTCTTTATATAAAATTGATTTATTTGGTTACTTATATGAAATAATTTCTCTGTTTTCATATATATCTTTGGTGTCAATAACAATTTGGGGTCCAATGACGTCTATGGGTTCATTGACCCCCAAGTCACTCATGAAGGCAATAAATTTGATGACACCCAATAATACATCACCAACTACTTTAAGTAGGGAAGGAGATATATTTTGTCCCTCATTTTTCTAGGTAAGTGTAGTTTGTTAACTTGAAAGTTTCATATGTGATTTTAGGACATAACAATTAAGTTATTACCTATTTCAGGGGACATTGATAATTACTTGTGGTTTCCCTACCGGACAACATTGTTGTGTGGTTTTGTTCACTACACAAATTTCCCCACAAACATCTCAAACAAGTAGTAGACTGGTAAGAACCTCAATATTATGAACTGTATTTGTTATATAAGTGTATCCTAAAACATTCTTTTTTCATAGTTCATTTGCAACACATGTGATATTGTTAGGGAAATCAACTACTAATGCTAAAAAGCTTGGATGGTTGACCCTCAAGGTTTGGTATTCTGGTCCATACTTTCGTATAATTGTTTTATTTCAAATATCTTTGTTAATTAATTACTATTGTGATGATATATTGTAGTGTAATTAAAAAATCGGCTCATATAAGTATGATTACTATGTAATGAAATGAATGACGACAACTATTCATGCCCATATTACAAGTGACAGGGAAATGGTAATGTTGAGATTGTTGATAGGGGGAGCACAAGTTTAGTTGAACCCACAATCTTAGTGATAACTGTGTTTTTTATTATAACAATACATAATTAATAATAACATATGTATGTATTGTGTTATACATGTAATATGCTTTTGATTATTGTGTTATATCTATTAAAAGCTTATATGTGAACATTATTGTGTTGATTAAAGCGTACCAATGTGATTGATATGTGATTTTATCTGTGTATGCATAACATACGTTTTCAGAAATGAAAAACCACAAGCACTTTTGTTGAACTTTAAAGTGTGGCAAAACAACGGTTTTTAAGTCGATTACATTATGGGTGAAATCGATTAAAACTTGTGGGTTTGCACAAATGCTTTTCAAGTGTGTTGTGAGATATTTTGAGAAGAAAATTTTTCAATAGTGTGCTAAGTGTTTTCACTTAATCGATTGCATGCAACGTGTATTCAACTAAGTTTGTTGTTGATTTGAAAATTGTTTAAATGCTTGACATAACTGTAACAACGGTCATATTTTTGAACATGTTGACCAAACATTTATGACAAATTGATTATATTAAATGTGTATTCAATTAATGCATTTGACTGCTAATATTTTGTTACAACTGTCAAATGTATTCGACTACGTTAATAGCTAAATCGATTAAAATCCGTCTAATGTGTGTAATACTATAAATTGACGCTGATTTGAATTCTGTAAGAACTTTTGAGAATTAATACTTTCATATCTTTTAGAAAACGCTGTGTGATCTTACAGAGGAAAGAAAAGCCCAAGAACCAAAGATTGACCGTGGTGATCAAAGACTTGAAGGTTTCTTGCGAAGCAAGGTTTACTGGGTTTAAACGTCTGATCTATCTGCACAAAGAGGTGTACACTACATGATCAGGAAATCTGCAATCGTGAAGATTGACTGGTGTTCCCTATTGCGATTACAGGAAGAAGAACTGTGTTCTTGACTTTGAGGGTGGCTCAAAGGGTTTGACAACAAAAGAGAGTGTTCTTGTTGCGTGTCTGTATTGTTTACTGCCTATATTTATATTAGTGGGTTAGAGAGGTATATTACATTTTGACGTGAGGTTTCTATAAAAACCTAGATCTTTATAGTTCATTGGCTTCCAACTCAGGTTGATTGGAAGGACACTAGATGTAGGCTTGGCTCTCATAAAAACTCTCGTCCAACGAGTCAAACCTCTCACCCAACGAATTAAGGAGAAATGACATTCAACGCCTAAAAGTGGCGCTCAGTGCCCTAAAAACAAAAGCTCATAGTTTTTCCACTCAGCGCCATAACAACGTCGCTCAATGCCACACCATAAACTAGAAACTTCAACATTGAATTTTAGAGAACTAGGAACCTATTCAAACGACCAATTTGGTAATCTTGACTCAGTAGAGGATTCTAAAATAAGTTTGTTTTTGAACATCAAATCAATCTAATGACTAAATGATCGATTCTTCAAATCAATATTAAACTCAATCCAAAAAACACATTTCATTTAGCCAACACAACTACAACCCAATAAACAAAAATGGCCAATTTAGACCAAAATAACCATACAATGTAAACAATACATCAACATATTTAAAAGGTTTAATTGCTTTGTTGGTCCCCACTTTCAAGGTTATGTATCTACTTGGTCTCCCCTTTTAAAAAAGAATTAACTTCGTTCACACTATGTAATGGTGCATCAATCAAGTTCATTTGTATTCATGATGTTTAAATAAATAATGTTGACTTATTGGTGAAGCTGTGTTGTGCATATTTTTCTATCGTAGCATATGTTTTATGACGTGTATGCCAATTAGAGTTTATATTTAGAATTGTTTTTTGAAATTAGAGTTTATATTTAGAAAACAAATTGAATGTTCATGAAATTAGGTATTTCAAGCAAAGAAAAAGAGTGAATGTATTTGGGGATTTCTAATAGAGAGGAAGAGAAGCTGAGTCGTGATTTGGAATAAAGAAGAAGAGAATTTGTGATCAAGATTACAAATAGAGAAGAAGGGAATCTAAATTGAGGATTTGTAATAGAGAAACACATTTAGGGGTTTCGAATAGATAAAAAAAGAAACATATTTAGGGATTTCAAAGATCGAAGAAGTGAAAGTACAAAATCAGCCTTTCTTTAATAACGAAGTGGGTTCCATTGAAGGTCCAAGGTGCATTTTTGTTGAATGTGTGTCTATATTTTCCTTTTGGTAGTGTTGTCGTGTTGCATTGATTGGATAATTTTGGCTTATTGTTTTAAAGTGGAAGTTCTAGTTTAAAATTTTTTGAATGTTGTGTTTACTTGTAATTTTGTATGTAATGTGGTGTATTGGTTATTTGTTTATGGAATCAACTCATAGTGGTGGACCCCCATGAAGTTAGATGTTATTTTCGTCGTGGTCCTCTATTATGAATGTTGTTGTTTTGGTTGTGGTGCCCCATTTGTTGCGTTAGTGCTTTTAAGGTATTGAATGTAATGTGTTATATTGTGTGGTGATTTTGATATATGATAGGGTTAAATATATAGGCATATATTAGTTAAGATGATTAACTCTCATATTGAAGTGGTATTTCACCATGAGGGTAAGTTTGTCAATAATAGGTCACTGAAATACGATAAAAGAAACCAATACTTTGGTAATTGACCTAGATAGATATAGCTACTTTGATATTTTGTTCATTATAAAAGAGATGTGTTATGTAAATCTTAAAGAGTTGTGGTATTTAGTGGGTGGAGGTTCTGTGTTAGAAGGAAGGTTGGAACTGTTATTTGATGACAAAGGTGCATGTCATCTGGTCAACATTGGCATACTGAATGGTCAAGCTCACTTGTATGTTGTACATATGTTGGCAGACCCTCAAGTAATTAATATGTTGGAATATTTTTGAGGTGAAGGTGATTGTAATGATGGTGAACAAGTCCATGTGGACAGTGAACCCGAAATTGGTGTGGATAGTGGTAATTATAATGTACAAGTAAATGTAGATGTTGAATATGAGGTTGTTATTGAAAGAAAGGGCCACGATGAAGGTGAGGATGAGGTTGTTGTGGAGTTGGAGGTAGAGGGTAGGGGTGATGTTGATGTTTTGGGGGAGGGGCAGGGTGAGGGTGAGGGTGATGTTGGTGTGGAGAAGGAGGGGGAGGGTGAGGGTGAGGATGATGTTATGGAGGTGGAGGCACAAGATGATGTTGCTGATTTTGGGAAGGGTGAGGATGATGTTGGTGTGGAGGGGGAAGGTGAGGGACATAATGATATTGATGTGGAAGGTGAGGGTGAAGGACATGATGAAGGACATGATGAGTCTGATGTTAGTACTTGAAATGGGTGCCAAGAGGATGTGTTGAGTGAAGATGATCTTGTGGATGTTAGTGTCCATGGAGATGAAGTGGACAATGACTTTTGTAAAGGTAGTGTGAAAGTTGAAGTGGGTGGACCAAGTGGGTCTTCCAGTCCATATCAACATGTACAACACATGGGTTTATTTGGTAGTGAATGAGAATCTGAAAGTTTAGACAATATTGTATTAAGTGATTCATTAGATGATGATAGAGACCAGTATGGAAATTTTGGGATTTTCTCAATACCAAAAACTACGGAAGAATATAAATGGAAAGTGGGGAGATACTTCACTGAAAAGAAAGACTTTACTGAAGCAATCACAACTTATGGTGTAGAGAATGGAAGAAAAATGAGGATTTTTAGAAATGACAAACAAAGAGTTTGTGTGAAGTGTTGTGGGGCAAAAGAAAAATGTCCATGGTACAATTTTTATGCATATAAAGCTTCCCATAGTACATGACAATAAGAAAGATTATAAACAAGCACACAGGTAGTAAAGAATTTAATGTCCATTTAGTGACTTCAAAATGGTTAAGTGGCACATTAGAGAAGACCATAAAAGAAAATCCAAATATTAATCTCACTGACCTCCAAAACAAAGTTTGTAAGAAATGGAACATTAGTGTGTCTAAGTCTACAACGTTTAGGGCAAAAATAATGACATACAAGAACATTACTAGTTGTTTTAAAGAACAATATAAAAGAGTATATGAGTATGAAAATGAGCTAATGAGGTCAAATCCTAGATCAACTGTCAAAGTTAATGTAGAACCTAATGAGGAGAACCCAATATTCAAGAGATTGTACATGTGTTTGAAGGCATGTAATGACAACTTTGTATCATGTAGGCCTATTATTTGTTTCAATGGTTTTTTTTGAAAAGGAAATATGGAGGTGAGTTATTAGTTGTTGTTGGAAGAGATGGTAATAACCAAATGTTACCTTTGGCAACATTATTGTTGAAGTCGAGAATAAAGAAACATGGACTTGGTTTTTGGAATGGTTGATTGACGACCTTGGTGGTGCTGGAATTTGTTCAAGATGTACATTTATTTCAGATCAACAAAAAGTAAGTAATATATTTCTTTCTTTTTTTGTACTATCAAACCTTAGCCTTGAATCTACCTGTGTTTTAAATTAACTGACAAATTTTGAACGATTACTTTCATAGGGACTTTTGAAACATTACAACAACTTTTACCTGGTGTGGAACAAAGTTGTGAACGATCCTCATCTATGCCAAATGACTTCAAATCCTGATGTTTTGCCTCCACCTAAAAGGGTTTTGCCTCAAAAACCAAAAAAGAAAAGAAGACTAGAATCTTAGGAGCTAAACAAGGATGAAGCAGAACTAAGAGAAGGTGGAACTCGTAAGAGATGTGGGATAAGTAGATAACTTGGACATAAAAGAACTAGTTGCCCATAAGCAACTCAAACAGAACACCACCCCACTACAACAAACCTAACTCCATCTCAATCATGTAGGATTACTCAATGTCAGCTTCAAGAACCCAACAAAGTCAGCCAACTCCAACAACAATTTAGAAGTCATGAAACATTATTAATATACATATTGGTGCCTATTTTGGAAGCCATATAAATTGGAACTTCAATATGTATTATGCACTTTATTTTGGTTATAACCTTATTATATTGTTTTGTCTTTATTTTGGTTAGGACCTTATTATATTGTTTTGTGTTCTCTGTTGAAGAACAATGTTCTCTGTTGAATATATATTGACATGAATACCATGTGCATTTAAAGAATTTTTTTTTATTTTAATGTATATTGAAATGAATATCACTTTTATTGAAAGCATAATTTCTAATTTTATTCTATATTGAATCTGATTTAAAGCAGAATATCACTTATATAGTCAAATTTCAAATTTTTAATTCATTTAATAACATCACATAACAATAACATCATATATACCTAACTTAGAGATGACATGTCACTAGTACAACACTTCATGGTATTTTAAACAAAATACAAACAAGGATGATGTTAATTAATCCTATAAAACATAACATCCACGTTAACAATTTCCCCTATTTTTTAGAAATCATAACTGATTTTTCCTTACTAGTAATCTTTCTCCTTTACCTAGCAATATTAGTATCCCTTTCATCCGCATTACCTTCATTGCGTCAATTAAAAAAAATGCATCCTTTAAATTCTTCATTTCGACTTTGTTGTTCAAAAGGTCTAACTATAATAAACATTTCATTAACCACCTAATAAATTTACCACAAATGAAAAAGTAAAACCACACATCAAACCAACCCTAAAATTATTTTCCCTCGTTCTTAATAGTTTTGGCACTCTCAAGACAACAACCTCTTCACAATGGCATATTTGTGTTCCAACCAATCCTCTGGATGAACCACCACGAGATATCCCCCACGAGCAAGACAAACAACATTAGTTCCATGACATTACCACTTCCTAAGTTAACGTGTAAGGACAAAACAATACTTCATGAAGAAACCCCAAATCAGAGAGCAGCCAACATTTCTTCAATGAACTCCTAACGAAAGATGAAGAAGACTTCGTCAACCAACTCGCAAGGATGGAAGAATACTTCTTAAACCAAGACCCACCATGCAACTCCCAACATAGAATAGTAACCTCTAAACCTTAAACCTCCAAACTTCACTAGGGTTCATACTTCACTTAGGGAAACCATATATAAGCTCATACTTTGTAAGCGCATGTCAAGAACATCGTCGCAGAGTAGACTTAAACATCTTTATTCCTTCTAAATGTGTTTTGTCACGTTACCATACTGTTTTGTCACATCACCACACAATTAACACCGTTCTTGAAAAATTAACATAATGGACTTTATTGATGCACATAATACAAAGTGTGGACGAAGTTGACACTTTTTTAAAAGTGGAGACCAAGTAGACACACTATCCTGAAAGTGGAGACCAACAAAGCAACTAAACCAATTTAAAACTAGGTAGTTAACTTCCCGATAGAAGCTCAAATAACTCTATAAAATCCAAAATAGCTCCCACATGTCAAAGAACTATATATGCTCATACAAATCACACAATCATGATATGAGTATGTCATGAAAACCACTTATTAGTAGAGAACCTAATGGAAGACTCAAAAGACACATGCGACAAATTCATATCCATTGCAAAACATGAAAATTGGAGAAAGAGCATAAAGTAACTTACTCTTTACAAAAAATTGATTAGAAAAAGCTTCCTAAACTTCAAACATATGAATAATGAAAAAACTTAGGGAGAGAACATATTTTAGAGAGATGTTATGTTTTTAATCGAAATTTTATTTATATTTTAAAATTTTTAATATTAAAATAAAAGAATCTTATGATTTAAAATATTATATTTTCTTTTATACTTTATTTAGACCATCTCACCGTTATTATAATTATTATAGTTATTATTATTATACTTATATTTATTGTTATTTCGCTATTTTTTTTCTATCTCATTATTAAGAGTTTAGGATTTTTTTCTTTTCCATAATATCAGAACAGAATGAAATGGTTTTATTAAGAGAATGAAATGGTTTTATTGCAGTGGTAGGTAAAATAGATACTAAAAATCTAATTTAGAGCCTATAATAAGAACACTTGAAAGAATTGGATTGTTATGATTTTAAGATATAATCAAATTCTTATTTATTAAATGATATAATCAAATCTTATTATTTAAAAGATTTAATCAGATCCATATAATTCAATAATATAATTAAATTATTATTATTCAGAAATATATACACAAATAAAACAAATAAATATATTTTTAAAGACGTTTAACGATGAATTGTTCAACTAACCTAATCCCATTAACATTTAAAAGTGGAGACCACTATTTTTCAGAAGCAGTTCACAGCAGATCTTTTGTCATTGTTCTTGTTAAAGGAAACCTAAAATATATTGATATTTAAAAGAAAATCTATAAACATATTTAAATTTTAGGGAAACTTAACATCCGTGTTTGAAATTTATAAAATTATAATTTGAGAATTTTAAAAAAAATTAAATAAAATTCTAGAAGACGTATTCACTAATTTGAGAATTTAAAAAAATATATATTTTACCATACAAAATCTAGAGTGAAAAATACATTTATATGTTATTCAAACTTGTATAAATACGGTAAACCCAAAATTCACTGTTATACACAAAACCCTAACACTAAAACCCTTTGTCTCTCGAGTCTATCTGTCCACACGGAAATGACCATGTACGCAATGCTCCGCCGCGCCTCCTCCTCCTTGTTGCCTCAGCTTGCCCGCCGCGCCGCGGCACAGTCATCTTCTAGAACATTCCAGAATGTTCTCTCTGCTCTCCATAGAGAGGCAGCGATTACTGTTGTACCCTCTCTACGCTTCGCAAACGCCTTCGCAACGCAGACTAGCGCAGATAAAAATCTCGCTCAAGTGCTTCAATCTGAGATCGAATGCGCCCTCGAAGACATTCATACTCAGCACCAGGTAGTTTGTTCTTTTTCACTGTTATTACTCTCTTTGAAGAATACTCTGTTCCTTTTTCTAAGTTTATCCTTTTTGCGCTTTCCTCATGAATTTCTTTTCCTGGGTCTGTAAGAATATTGAATAGAATATAGTTGTGCTGGTGAATTTTCTTTCGGTTTTTCTTGTGACTTCAGTTATAGTATAGGAAAACAACGTTGAATGTGGTATCAGTTTTATTTTTTTATGGTAGGGATGGTGAGATATCCCTATGTTCATTGAAAGGAGTAAAGGTTGTTTTCAAGGGTATGATTTAAGGGTATGATTGGATAAACCTGTTTCTCCTAAGCAATTTTAGGAGGAGAATGTAAGAAAAAAAAATAACAAATATTTGCGTAAGTTAAAATTTGAATTTTTAAGAAGCTAACATGAGAAATCAGAGAAGTACATTTTAATTTTTTTCTTATTTTCTTTTTTAGAAATGTAGCATTTTATGGAAAAGTTTATCGTGAGTTGGTTATTGGCTTGAGGGATTCCCATATTGAGTGAAGGTAGAAAATTATTGATGGTTTATGCGAATGGATTGGAATAGACCAGTGCTCAAATGAGGCGTATGTAATTTTGAGCTGTTTTTTTATGAATTGGTAACAGAACGTTGTGGTGGTGGTTTGTGAACCCTGTGTTTCTTTTCTGAGTTTTATAATATGCCACTTGATTTCATTTTGCTTAACTCAATCAGTTTTTCAGGGTGTCATTTTTAGGAAAATTGTTTGGGACATAATAATTGCTGATCTTTTTAATGTTTGATTTGAAGCATTTTTTTTTGCTATACGTGTGGTTTGAAATTATTTTATTGTTATCTATTGTATAGTTCTAATCCTATTTTTCTGCATATCTACAACTCATACAGGCCTTTTATTGTAGTGTTGTAGTTTAACTGGGATTCCCTGTCTGATTCTTTATTAATGCTTAAGTCAATGAACTTCTGCTAATTTTAGTTAAGTTGCTAACCATGGTTGGATTTGAGTGTCTTAGTGTTTTAGCAATGTCGGCTGTATGACATGCCTGGATTGAAAAACCTTTTGTCTAATAAATTTATAGTGCTCAGGCAAATTTTTAGAAGGAATCTTGTGAGAACCAGATTATAGATCAGTTGGTTTTCATATGGGGTTTTATACTTTCTTGGTTTGTCTCCTTTCCGCCATTTCTTTTCATACTGCCCAAAAGTCTAAACGTATTCATTTAACTATTTTTCCTTTTCTTTTTATTTCATATATGTGATTACTTTTGATTATTTATCCGTCGATGTTGTTTAGTTTTATCACTAAATTTTATTCTGAGGGCATATAAATATATATGCTATGATTAGTGAGGTATCAGTCGTGTGAGTCAATATTAGCTTATTAGTTTGGTAAATGTACTTTGAGGTGTTCTGTAAAGTGTATTTTGTTAGTATATTGAAATATTGAATGCAGTTTTTGTTGGTAATGGTGAAACTGAAATGAAGTTTGTAACTATTTTTCTCATTGGAAATGTGTTTGCATAGGTTTGTGAAATATCATACTATTGTTAAATTGTTGAAGTATATTTCATGTAAGAAAATGTACAGAAATGGTGGTTTAAAGTCAATCTAATATTCAAGGTTAAAATTACCAGAAATCATTTCCTGATTTGCCTGAAACGTACTGTGTAGTTTAACAACTAAAATATACATAGAGAAACATTTTCCTTCTCGAGCCTTGCCTGAACTATGGTCAGGGATAGTTTGTTACGGGAATGCCATTAATGTGTTTTGTCCGATAGAATTTCCTCTGGTATTTTAGTAATATTGAGCGGTTCATGGGTTGATTTTATTGTCTTTTTTGTAAAACTTTTCCAGATTGATATCCCAGATGATTTTCCTTTTGAGATTGAGGACAATCCCGGGGAAAGAACCATACAACTTAAAGGACAATTTGGGGATGAAACTATCAGAGTTCAAGTTGACATCCCTAATGTTGCACCTGAAGAAAATGAGGATGACGAAAATGATGAGAAGAATGAGAGTGAATCTAGCATTCCTTTAGTTGTGAGTGTTTTCAAAGGAAATGGAGTGTCTCTGGAATTTGGCGTCACTGCTTTTCCCGATGAGATTTCCATTGATAGCGTGTCAATAAAGCAGTCGGAGGAATCCGAAGACCAGCTGGCATACGAGGGGCCTGAGTTCCTGTAAGAATATAGTATCATTATCTATTTTATTTTCGTATAATCTCTCCCATACGTACTTTCTGACCATTTCTTCTCCATTCCTTTTTAGTGATTTGGATGAAAATCTGCAAAAGGCTTTTCACAAGTATCTCGAGATCAGGGGGATCAAGCCCAGCACAACCAATTTCTTGCAGGAATACATGTTTGCTAAAGACAAGAAGGAATATTTAACGTGGTTGAAGAACCTGAAGGACTTCGTTTATTGAAAGATCGTAAAATGTTGACAGAGGCTGTTGTTTTTTGGTATACAATCATATGTTCTGTCCTGTATCATGCTGAGAGTTACTGATGTAGACTAATAAATTTAAAAGACTTGAATGCTTAAAAGATTGTTTAGGCGCCCTTTACAAATTTCACCATGCCCATCATTCAATATTCATTGTGTGATACTCCCATGCATTCTTTTACCTTTCATTGTTGTGATGTAAGTTCAAAATATTCACTGCTATTTATAGATTAGGCAGATGAATATGCAGTCCATCAGGGTTTTGCTGCATAATCATCTTTCTTCATGCTCGTAATTCCTCTGTTTTACCCTTTTCTTGCGACCGGTTCGGTTTGAATGGTTAGGGAATGCTGTATTTATGAAATAATAAATGTTTAGAATTAAAATTTATAATGATAAAATATTTAAGTTCTTATTAAAATATATGAATATATTATAATTTATATGTCAAATTATTTTATATAAAATTAAAATAAATGTCAATATAATTTAGTTAAAATATGTATTTTAATTTTCAGTTAAAATTATTTTTAATTTTGCTTTTTAAATTGGTCAAAGTAGTTTGTTAACACATTGGTATTACATATGTCGAATCAGTCCTGTAAATTACAATTTATTTAGAATACGAGTTTATATAAATAATTTTCTCTGATTTTTGTTGAATTTAAATGGAAGTAAAAATGTTGACTAAAAGGTTTAAGAGTATTTAATATGCTTGATTTTATATATAGAAAAAGAAAACTGCATTTTCTAAATTATTTTTAAGGAAGATGATAATCTGTTTTAAATTCAACAAAAAGAATTAAACAATGAAATTAAATAGAATTTAACTTGTTCAATTTATTTATATTTTAATCCACTAATTATGGGCATTTATTTGCTTAAAATATTAAAAAAGAAAGTCACCACTTAAATAATTTATTTAAGTTTATTTACGTAAATGTTAAATACATAACATTATTAATTATTAATATACCGGATGATAAAAAGAGAATTATTGATACACTAGTTAGTCAGAAGTCACACATTATTACATTATTAGTCCATTATCTCAAATATATATTTTCCGTTTTTCTCAAATTTCACACATTATAACTCTTTCTACATATAATTGATTGATCTCTTTCCTGTGTAACTTTTATAATTCACCATATTTTAACTTAACTTGTCAACTGACTTTTAATATATATTTATTAAAAAGCGTTCATAACTAAAATAATTTTATCACAATTTAAATTGATTATCATAAATCTAAAATTTCATTTCACGTTTAAAATGATTTTTTATGTATTTTTATTATATAAAAAGTAAGTATGTAGTCTTTAAAGTGCTCGATTAAAATATTAGTTAAAATGAACTTTTTAAAAGATTTCCATTCACTCTTATATATTATTATTTTTATCTTAAAAAAAAATTACCCGAGCAAATAATTTCGAATATTTTTATTTTTAATTCTTTAACAAATTGTCCTTGTTAGAACATTTCGTTATTTTGTATAAGCTAAATGGTAACTCGACTTCCTTTCCAACTTTTATCCGTAATTTTGGTTTTCTAATTTTTTTGTTTTAAATTAAGAAAACAATTTTTGACTTAATATCAAATTTTCAATTAACTCAATTATTTGTTATGATATTTTGAATAAATATGCTACATCTAATGTTCAATTAAATAAAGAACAAAATACACGTAAAGTTGAAAACTAATCCAAAATTATAAATTTTATAAAATGAAAAGAATAAAATCGAGAAAATAAAACAAAAGGGACACGAAATACAAATCATAAATAAAAAGGATTAAAAGAGTAATGTAACTTTGAAACTAAATATAAAATGCAACCGATAACCTAGGAGAAACTGGGGAGGAGTTGCATAAGGAAGGTATTGCTCTTATTTTTGTTGGATTGGAGTTATCTTGCATTATCATGCATAATCAATCACCTAAATCCCCGTTGCTAATCAGTGACTTGGGTAAGGCCAAATTCCCTTTTTCCATTGTTTTCATTGGTTGCTCCGAATTTCTTGTTAACATCATCCTCCACTCATCAATTTTTCTGCCTAAACTTTTGGCTCATGACAAATACCGTACGCAAACATTTGCCATTTCAATTTGAAGTTACTCATCTTATAACAATAGGGGTATATAATTAAGACACCAAAAACTAAAGATAAATTTTTTACGCAATTTGACTCCAAAGGGTATATATTTCTCTGCCTTTGGGTTTCAAATCTGTTTATGTTTGTTACTTTATTAATTATTTTAAATCAAAGTTTAATCCTTAATCCTTTTGATTCTTCCGCAGGAGATTCATGGCCAAAGAAACTGTAGAAGGGCCTCAATATTTTGATCTGAGCACTGGAGCAAAGATTCCTGCAGTTGGTCTTGGAACATGGAAAGCTGCTCCAGGTGTTGTGGGTGAAGCTGTTATTGCTGCCGTCAAGGTGGTTTCTTTCTATTCAATGTCGTATTTTCTTGAGTTTAACTGAGATAGACTTGGTAACAAGAGAAGCAGCTACATCTGCTAATTTCAGCTTTCGTTAAAATGTTGTAAATTGCTGGTAGCAGGCCGGTTACAGACATATAGATTGTGCTAAGGTGTATGATAACGAGAAAGAGGTAAATTTGTTTATTAATACAGAATTCAACAAGCTGAGAATCCCTGTCAGTTTTTTGTCTGTTAATATTATTTTTTGAGGAGGTTGGGGGTGAGGATAATTGGTTTTTGTTTGTTATGGTTTTTTCTTGATGCCAGGAAGTTTGCATTTGATGCAGGTAGGAGAGGCTCTGAAAACACTATTTTCTACTGGGGTTGTAAAGCGTAGTGAGATGTTCATCACATCAAAGTTATGGTAAAAATCTCGACAAATTCTTAACCTCAGATAAATTGACCTCACTTATTTTTCTGATCATGCCTTCGGCAACTTTAGTTTTCATGCGTTATCAGTATAAATATTTTTAGTCCAATAACTAGACATCATTTTAATTTCAGAGTAATACCTCACTAATCTTATGACAATCTATGATTGGAATATGTTAAAAAATATCATTATGTTGTTAGCAAAGTCTAATTACATTGAGCTTTTGGCATACTTGGGAGGACTTATGTTGGGTATCCAACAGTCTCACGTTGTTTAGAAATAAATAAACCTTCACCTTTTTATATTTTTAAGGTGGTTTTTAAGGACAAAATCGTGAAGTGATTTCAAGCTTCAAACAAACAATATCTCAGATGTAATTGACTATAATGATATTATCTGAATGAACTTAGGATTGGAACAACTAATAGTTAATACATATTTCATTTATTGTTTGATTATAGACAACTTTAGAAGGCTAGAAAGGAATATAAACCTAAAACTTCATTTGGTGTCGTATATTTCTGTTAGGAGTAAAGAATTTTCACTGGTTGTCTTGAATTTTTTGACCATGCAGGACCAGTGACTGTGCACCTGAAGATGTCTCAAAGGCACTGGCAAGGACTCTTGAGGACCTGCAACTTGACTACATTGATTTATACCTTGTATGGTTCTTGATTCTAAAGCAGTCTAGGCAATGATACTTAAACTGGGGGTGGTTGGTTGAATGAAATTTGATGATAAATTATTTTGTGAAAGATGCATTGGCCGTTTAGGACAAAGCCAGGTTCAAGAGGTTGGGACCCTGAGATTATGGCTCCATTGTGTCTTCCGGATACATGGAATGCTATGGAAGGTTTGTTTGCATCAGGTCAAGCGCGTGCAATTGGGGTGAGCAACTTTTCAACTAAGAAGCTGCAAGACATGCTTGGATATGCTAAAATTCCACCAGCAGTTAACCAAGTTGAATGTCACCCAATGTGGCAGCAACATGCACTTCACAATTTTTGCATGTCCACTGGTGTTCATCTCACAGTATTACTCTGACTGATCTTAGTGATGTCTTTCTGATCCTGTAATTGAGGTTCTGTTGCATGTGTTTTGTTAACAATTAAGAACCAACAACTTCTTCCTTCAGGCATATTCTCCTTTGGGCTCTCCTGGGTCATGGATAAAAGGGGAAGTCTTGAAGGAACCACTGTTGATTGAAATTGCTGAAAAGCTTAACAAGTCTCCAGCACAAGTGTCGTTGCGTTGGGGAATCCAAAGTGGCCACAGTGTTCTTCCAAAAAGTGTAAATGAATCTAGGATCAAGGAAAACCTTAGTTTATTTGATTGGTGTATTCCTCAGGAGCTCTTCTTAAAATTATCACAGATTCACCAGGTTAGAATGCCTTTGAAATATACTAACAATTCAATTTTGTGCAGAATACAATATTTGTATCCAACATTTTTTTCAATATATTCATTTATTTATTATCTGATGCAGCAAAGGTTACTTCGTGGTGACACTGCAGTTCATGAAACTTGTAGTCCTTACAAAAGTCTCGAAGACTTATGGGATGGAGAAATATGAAATGCAAATTATTTCTGGTGAATCTGAGACGTTATTTTACAGTGAATTCTAGTTGGTGATAGAAATTGTGGGAATGTTTTAACTTTTGTATTGTCCAAAGACGAGCACCCCTTTTCCTTGGGGTTGTATATGATTCTTCACATTAATAGAAGAAAATTTGAGTCATTGAAACCTTCCATATACTTTTGACTTTTATTGGAAAGAAAACAAAAAAGAAAACAACTGCTCGAACTGGCAGTTTCAAAAGCAGATTAATGCATTTCATTTTTTGTTCAAGCATTCTGTTGAGTCTGTATCCGTAGCAATAATAATAAAATGTTTGAATGAAATCGGTTAGACCCTTCCGAATAAATTTCACTTAAATATCTGGATTTTAAAGATAAAATTATAACAGAAAGGACTTTTTCTATGAACAGAAAACAAACATTTACAATTTGGATTAGCAACGTAAAATAATGTTTACCGTTGAAACACCTTTTTAGTTAAACTGTGATAGAGTACTTTTTAAGGTTGTGTTTGATTTTTCTTTTCAAGAACTATGTAGTTTTCAGATTATAACTAAAGAAGGTTGCTTAAGTAGCGGCGGGATGGTAGTGTGCAAAACACAGTAAAAAGCAGAGATTGGAAAATTGACTGAAAACATAAGATGATGAGAAAATATTTTTCAAGTGTCTGTTTTTTTTTTTTAAAAACACTTTTTTGGAAAGCAATTTTTAAAAAAATGAATAGATTTGGGATGAGAAATTGACTCTTGAGTAAATGAAAATATATGAGAAAAAAAAATCTCAACACTATTTCTACTTTTTTAGGTTTCCAAAACAGTTATTTTGGAAACATTGCAAAATTTTGATAGAGTTAGGAGAGAATTTCATGTTGGATTACTATGGAAACATTAAGATTATACCTATGGTTGTACGAAAACTACTCAGCTCCACTAGGCTGCCCCTAGAATTTAGGATGAGAATTTGATTGTTGAGAAGTCTATAGTTGTCTCACAAAACAAAAAGAAAGGAATTAAACACAGCCAGAGTATTTTTGATTCTGTTATGCAGTTCTATGCTACAATAATAAGCTTCAACCTTCGATGTTATTCTTATTGTATTAATTATTGTTTGACCTCGTGAATATTTTTTTTTATTACATATTTAAGTGCTGCACTGCATACCAATTTTATTAAAAAGAATTATTGAGGAAAACAATCAATTTTGATTGAAAAACTACACTTAACGCCTTTAAAAAAAACAGATTCACATACAAAAAAAAAAATAAATAAAAACTTCCAATATTCAAAGCAAGGGGAAGTTTTATATTGGCTAGTTTTTAAACTATCCCTGTATAAATCCAATATCCACCGTGGCATTGTCAACTCATACAAGGTTAATTGCAATAACTCTTTTCTTTGCAGCAATCTAATTTCCAAATCTTGCCAAACGATCTAACCCGGTTCCATCAAATAATATCTGGCTCAAAAACACTACGTCCATCTTCAATCTAACACATTATTCAGGGTTACTTTTTATATTTTTATCATTTCAATGATTAGAAAATCTACGTTCATTTCTAGAAGAAAAGTTGTAGCTGTATCAAACAAGCTCTCTTTATAGATTCCACGGAGCATATTGTTTAGTCAGACTATGAACATTTTGGACAATACCTTTGGTCAAAAGAACCTGAAAATGCTCTTGTGCAACTAGCCAAATACTTATACGTTTTATATGGGCACAAGAGAACAAATTCCATGGAAATCAATCTTCAAAAATAATAATGCAACTGCGTCATCAAGTTGCTTATCTGTTGCAAAAAGCGTCAAACAATATATTGCAGCTAAGGAGGCTAGAGTCTTGAGCCCCATCAAGCATCTCATCAATGAGATCGAACATACGATTCCCTTTGTTTGCAGAAGCCATCGAAAAAATTATTGCACTTTACAGTATTAGGAATTATATTTCCTTGATTTGAGTGCCACACGCACATTTTTGTCCAATTATCAACTAATCACTACGCTATTTCAACTCTTAACTATTTTACTTAAAAAAATCCATCTCTGTTAAAGCGTTCTAAGTAACATGAGGCTTCTTACCTATTCAAATCATCATATAAGAACATTTTGAGCTTCTCTGGCCCTTCTTCATGTTAAGGTGGTTTATTAGTTTGGATCGATATTTTCTTGATGCACGTTCAGAAATTGAGAGTTGCGTCTTTTAATTCATCCACATTGCAATCTAAACTTTGTAGTGCAGAACCCTTAAGTCACAGCAATGTTTATTAATAATGTAAGTTAGAGCATCTAGAAGAACATAATTAGGCAACTTCAGAAGGTTATAAATGTATAATCCTATTTGTCACTGCATTGCTGTTTCACAATCTCAAGCAGTAATTTAGTAAAAAAAAATCCCGAGTACATAGCCTAATCATTCGTGCAGTTATTTTATTTCCCCTAAGCATGTTCCAGATAAGGAAAAAAAATCTGGGAAGGGGTAAATGGAAGTCAAAATACACATTGCACGGACGGCAGCAGAAACTTCTGTACGAGAAAAATATAACAGAAAAATTGCTGCTGGTTTAATGAGGTGAATGGCGATAATCCTTACCAATCTCTAGCTGCGCATTTATGCTTTTACTGGTAGATTCTTGTGCGTATAGGTGATCCCTCGATCACCATTTACAACATGCCCGCTTCCTCTCAATATCCTGCATCATAGTGCATGATTTAGTCTAGCTTAATTTAATTCAGTAAAAAATTAACGTAAAAATAAAAACTTAGAAATGTGTACATTCAAGAATAATTTCTGGCAAATTCATCAATAATTGAAGATGTTTGTACAGTTGACGTTTACTTTCTTAGAATAGAAGAAAAAACATAAGGCACTGAAGAATTCCGTACCATCTATTTGTTAACAACCCTTCAACTCCGACAGGACCTCTGGCATGAATTCGGCTTGTGCTTATTCCAACCTGATCAACAATAAAACCAGGAATACAAGAGAGAATATGAATGACTATGCCGCTGTTGTTAGAGTATGCTGATGGAAAGTACATTACCTCTGCACCAAGGCCAAATCGAGCTCCATCACAAAACCTTGTACTTGCATTGTGGAATACAGCAGCACTGTTTATGCACCAGGAAAAAATGTATATTCCTCAGTCAGCAACATCAAGTCCATAACTGGACTAATTCATAATTCATAGAATAGTTATGCATAAAATCACAACGATGCATTAATTCTATTTGATCACATGCATCCTGACGTGATAAAAACTGTTAGAAAATTCCATTAATTGGTAGAAATTAACAAACTTATAACCTTAATGTTTTTTGTTAAAGGTGGTATCATCGTTTTTTATATTAATTTGCTTATGACATAGGAGTTTTCTCAAGGTCTTCTCTTCTTAGGATAAATGGCGGTACAAATAAAATGCTTCCGCTAGAGTGACCCATCAAAGAAACATTCTCAAGTTCTAATATTTCTTGAGATGTTTTTTCAATACTCCAATATCTTAGCAATTCAAACTTGGCTTTCAGAAGTGCCTTCATCATTATATATGCTGATTGATTTTTAGAGCTGCAATGCTCCTCCCAATCATAATCTTCATTGTGATCATCACGATCATCGTCTTCATCTTCGTTGTTATCCTTGTCACCTTCATTGTCATCCTCACCATTTTTATTGTTGTAGTCGTCGTCATCATCTTCTTGACAATTTTGTTAAAAACATACGAGCTAGTGAAGTTCAATCCCTTGTTTCCTTGAACTGATTCCCCTCCAAACCATCTAGCTTTCCTTTCCTTATTCTTTGATTCTTTGTTCAAGGTGAATGATTTTAGCATTGAATTGTTCATTTTGCTTCTTTAGATCTTCAACAAGATTTGTTGCTTCACAATAACAAACTGAAGAGAGCTAATTTTCATGTCATTCTTTTGCATCGCCTCAGCAATGTTCTTTTGCCGCAAATCATTAAGGGTCTTATTCTTCTTTCTATTCCTTTTTGAGCTGCGCATGCTTTACTTTTATAGATTCCATGTCACGACTTGTATTAGAGTTCTTGACCTTCAATCTGTTGTAATTCTAAGCTCAAATATTTCACAATGGAATAATTTGAGTGGCAAGTCTTATGTGCCACAGATGTGAGTTTTCCGCCTTGGTTGCAAAGGCTTGCTCCTATTTATTCTTCCCTTCAACCAGAAAACATTTATCTTTCATTTAGATGGGTAAAATATTTTACACTTCATTTTTAAAAATATTAGAGAATAGTTCTTCTCTATCATCTTTCCCACACTCAACATACTCTGACTTAGTTTGGGTGCAAAAACATCTTAAATAAATTAGTACTTGAGAGAGTCTTAACATACACAACTCCTTTACCTTTCAGCACTATGTTTCTTTCATTTTCCTATAATGACTTTGGATATGTATGTCTTCCCTAGCTCTTTAAAAATGCTAGTATTATGGGACACGTGGATTGTGCATTCACTCTCTATCAACTAATTTCCTCTGCTCTTACTTCCTGAGTAGCGACTTGCAACAAAAAGTTGCTCCTCTGTCTAGTGGTGTGTAGGACAATCTAAGCAGTTTGTCCTTGTTGGTTTTGTCGGTTTTTATAAACCCAAGTTGGTTACAGACTCCACTGACATCTAGTTCGAACCAACAAAACTTTTTAGTATGGTTTTTCTTTTTGGAGTAGGAGTAAGGAGGAAACTTTTTCCAACTTTTACCCTTGTTGTTTTGTTCCTCAAACTTCTCCTTTTTATCACCAACAACTTTTCCATTTTGAACTTTACCTCTGGTTTGTGCTTCTAGGGTACCTTCCATACTCCCCTCCATTGTGAAAGATCGTCTGTGCTCAATGGATTGTTGAGAATTCATCATTTTCGTCAAATTCTTGTTCCCTTCTAGAGAGGAGATTATTGATTCAAACCTCTCAAGAAGACAAGCTAAGATTTTCTCCGCCACACATTGATCACTCAGTTTTTCTCTAAACAACCACATATGTGTGACCACCTTCAAAAGTCGATCAAGAAACTCTGACAAATTCATTACCATTCATTTTGACAACTTTAAACTCTACACATATTTAGAAGCTATATCCTCTTCGTTCTATCACTCCACCTTGAACTGGTCCTAAGCTTCCTTTGTCATCATATAATGATCTTAATGAAAATATCAAGTAAGGATATTTGTATGCTGACATGATTTTACTTCCTTTGTCATTTCCCCATTATGATCTTTCTCTCAGTTCTCCCCAGAAATGTTTTATATATTATTCATGTTTACCAATCACAACAAATCTAATTCACACAAATGAATTCCAATAATTGTTTTTGTAGGCCTATCTCATTGGGTAAAAAGGTAACAATTAGAAGTGTTCACATATACTCAACAAGTGATGTGTTGATAAAGAAAAAAAGAATAATACATCATCAAAACAACCTATTTTAATTAAAAAACAATAAATGACATAAAAACCTAGAAAATGGTCAAATCGACCAGTCCAATCCTTTGATTGAATTTCATTAATGATTGGGTCATATGAAATCCAACCCAAATTAGTCCAGTCTTATACAAGTTGAACGATGGATTTAATATAAATGAGTCTAGTTTGTGGAAAAAATTATATATATATATATATATATATATATATATATATATTGTGTTTTTTTTTTCATGTTTTGAATTCATTTTGACAAACTTGTTATAACTTGATTTAATCGTCCATTAATTCTTTTATAAAAATTATGATATTTTTTAATTAAATTGATACTTGAAAATTAAAATTTTTAATAAAAAAAAACATTTTCAAAATTTTGATCAATTAATCCAATCTAATCTAATTCACTTAAAAGTGAGTTGGATTGAGTTTAGCATAAAAAATGCAGAAACCTAACCCAGTCCTATCAGATATTTTCTTAGTGGGTTGGGTTATGGGTTTACACAAAACTTACTGAAGCCAACCTGTGAACAGCCCTAAGAAACATTCCCAAACTCTAACTTCTATTAATTATCAATCTACAGAACAAATGATAGGATCAAAGCCCTAGAGCATAAGTGAGGTAGAAATATCAATAACATGCTTATTACATTAATATTAGCATTTCTATGAATCCAAATGAAACAACCAGCCACAACTAAACAGCCTCTGTAATGAAACAAATTATGTTCCTTTAATGGTTTAACAACTCTTCTTTTTCTTTTTTATAACAGAAAAATAGAAGTAGAGCAAAAGTGTAGTATAAATATTCATAACATGCTGGTTACATTATATACTACTAACATTTCTACTGATACAGATGAAACAAGCTACAAAAACTGATTTTGTAATGAGAAGACCTTCCATTGTTTTAAAAAAAGGTGACTTTATCCCAAAAATTTTAGAATATATAGATGGAACTAAAAAAACAATCATCAAATACAAAGAATTGTATGTATGGACAAATGTAATATCCAATATACTAGACAGTGAAATTTTAGAAAGTGAAGAGGTTAGTGGTTCAGACAAATTACTGCAGGCATTGTAATCAAACTACCACACGATAGTGCCGCATTAGTATTTCTTGGAATTTGGCACTGGAAGCAAAGGACCAACAAGGTTGCTGGAAAAAAATGTATTTACCTGTCAACCTGATTTAAGAAAGCTTCAGCAACTTCACAGTCTTCTGCAACAATGCATTCAGTATGTGCACTGCAGAGACAGGAAGGAAAGAAATAGATTTTTAACAAGGTTTGCAATATAGCGATTCAAAATGCAGATTCTGCAGGGGAACCCGAATTTACCTTCCATGTTGATGTATGTGGTCGATGGCAGCATATACATCATCTACAATTTCAACTGTACAGGCTAGTGAGCTATACTCCAGATGGTAAGAGTTTGTTCCAGCAATATTTAACAAGGCACTGGCTCTTGGTCCACCATATACTTTAACGCCTGCAGATTCATTAAATCGCACTAGTCCTGTTATCCCTTTTGTGCATGTGGTCCAATTTAACAGCACAAAGCCATGTAAATTTTTAGAAAAAGAAACTATATTTAAAACAGAATGAAATTAATTTTTCACAAACTTGAAACTCATACCTCATAAGTCAGAACAAATTATCAGCTTTGATAAATATGACAACAGTTTGCCTTTTAATTGAAGTTTTCTTTTAATTAATCATTATACATATTTTCTCTTTCAATTTTAAATGCACTCTCTCTAACCTAAGAATGTATATAAAATCCAACTTGAATGTGCATGTTTTGTTCATCATAAGTTTATTCGCAACAACCAAGGTCAAACCTTCGCGTTGGAGTTCAGCAACAAGTTCAACAAGTCCACCATTGCTTGACAGATCTTCGTGTACAAGAAGGGTTTCCTAAGAACATCAGCACAGAATATTGTAATGAGCGGAGTCAATAGATCAAATTGCATAATGAAATGGCAAATGAAGAAAACTCAAACGGAAATATGAGGCAGATAAACATGCATTAGAGCAGACATTCCAAGGGATGTAAACTGTAATTACCATTGCATTGCAAGCCGCAGGGTAATCAGTCTTTGCATCCCTAATGATCTGCTTTGCCATATCGATATTTGCTGATTTGTCAACGTATACATGACATATTCCATCTGCATTTCAAAAATACCAACTTGATAAAATCTTACACTGTAACATTAATCAGAGATAGAAAACGCAAATACATAAATTACCAGCATGACCAAGAACAGGAATCTTTGTTGCATCCTTGATTTGAGAAACAAGCTTATTACTGCCTCTAGGGACCACTAGATCTATCGTGTCATCAAGCTGTGGCAAAGTATAATTAGTTAGTTGAAATTCATTTCAGACAAATGAATTTAAGAATTTTAATTGCCTTGAGCAGATCTGGAATCTCTTCTCTTGAAGTCACAAGCCCAATGAGTGTGGCACCCACTGTATCTGGAATAGCCGAAGTAATAACCTACAATAATGATGAAAGTGAATATATAAACATTAATGAGCTAAAATTATGGAGAAATACTGGTTGAAAAGTCGTCTTAATTGGAGTCATCTCTAGTTTGCTTTAATTGTTGCCCCTTTGGGTTTGTCTTAATTACAACCTTAAATTTGCTAGATATGTTGCTTAAATATAACTATAAATCTTGAAAAACTATACTATTGTAAGTCAGTTAGACATCTATTGTTAGGTCATCTGCATTTGCAAATTGTAGCACATCAAGTAGGTAGCCTTAGTTGGAAAGTCTTAATTGAGATTACCTTAGTTTGTCATGATTCTACTATAAATATGGCTAAAATAAACCATAGAAAATTTGGATTATTCTCACCTTCTTAGTAATTTTCTAACTTAAAGTAAGCCCTGGGCTTTTTAAATACTAAGAATACTATAGACGATAATTGGAGTAAGTCTCTCATCCACTATATAATTGATCTAATATAATGCTATTAAACTTGGTCAATCCTCACCTTAGGCCCTTTTGTTGAGTTAATTTAAGTTCTAAGTTAAAATTTTCCTAATAAAGTGGACAATTATTATTGACATCAATGAAATAAGAAAGGTCTATGATAATGAGTTGCACAAACCTTGTGTAAGATTGCATTTGATCGTTTGGCTTCCTTTCCTCCTTTAAGAAGTAAACCATTTCCACTTCGAATTGCCAATGCAGCTATCTATTAATCCATTTCAACAAAGATCAACATTTAATACACGAAACGAATTTTTAAGACTCACTTTACCAGTATCACTAGACATAAGTTTTAAATCTCTACTTGCTCATATCTCTGGCATTTTTATTGAAGATGTGCGATGAATTATAATTGAGAAGGAATAGGGTCTCCTAACCTGAACAAGGGCATCCGGTCGAGATTCAAATATAACCAGGAGAACACCTAAAGGACATGATATTTTTTCCAGGACGAGTTTGTCTGCAAGCTGGACACAGAGAAGTAATCAGAATTTCAAATATGAATGTTGAGCTGTAGGATGCATGTTCTAATAACATTTTTTAGAATTTGCTATTGGATAAATACAAAAGTTAATACGTCTAAACTACAAAGAACCAATTTCAAGTTGTTACTTATGTATTGTATTAAAATAATTATAAGGGGCTTTGACCTCAGTTCTCTTTAAAATCTGACCAATGGGTTCTTCCATGTTAGCCAGAAGGCGAACAGACTTTACAAGACTAGAGATCTGAAAAATACAAAATCCAAGGTCAAACAAAATCATGTTCTATCAAAGAGAAAACTTCATGAAATCTGATTTCAAAAAGTTTGCAGCAGGTCCTATTTGACTTGACACTAGCAAAAAGCTGCGCAGGTTTTCTTTCAACTTTTCACTTCAGTATAAAGTCTCTACCTTCTCGGGTCTCAGGGTTAAACGTGATATGAGTGCTCTGTCATATCCGATCTCCTCTGCATCAGCAACATCAGCTCCATTCTCAAGCCTTATCGAACCTTCATTATTCTCTAATGCATCAGCTATTGCCAGCAATATTTTTCTTCTTTCTTCAGAATTTAGGAGCTGAAACCAGAAGCACCAATTATGTAATAAAACAAGACTACCAAACTGCCCTTCACATTTTATACATGTAACTTCACTCACCTGAAGTCGTCTAGAACTATGTCGTGCTGCAACTGCCATTTCATGAGCACTCACTTCCTTTATACTGGTCCACAAATGAGCATCTTTATGGAAGATAGTACCAATTCTTTCCCCTCGAAGCACTCTTATGATGTTGTCTGTAGCAAAGCCACTTCCATGGCGGTTGAAATGCAATTTGAAGTCAGCAAAAATGCAAAATTACACAAGCATGCTTGTGCCTAGGTGATCCATGAATGCATATTTCATACGTATATCGGTAAAAGAATGAAAATTATTCACAACATAATTATGATATCTTTTCGTCACTTGATCTTGAAACTAACAAGGCCGTGGTTTTGTATGGTTTTTCTTCTTGTACTTACAAACAAGGGAAGTGAGTACGGAATGGACTTGTCAAATCAACTGGATGGATATCCTTAATGAAGTTTCAGAACCAAGAAAGGGTAACAATTATTTACAAGACAGTTTGTTCCATTTTAATCACAATGCTCTGTTCACAATTTTATGATTCACAGGGAATTAATTAAGTAGTTTACAACTCTCTCCACTAGTGAAAGACTAGAAACAAATATAAATTAATCAAACCGTGTATGTCGGATTTTTAGTGAAACAAAAAGTAATTAGTTTTTGAGCCAATATTTCCATATGCAGTCCAACATTTTCTTATATGAGTGAAATAGAAGGTACCTAGTAATAATGACAGGTGTGCCAGCAAAAGCAGCACAAACAGCAGCGTTAACTTTCGCAGTCATACCCCCTCTTCCGTACGTTGATTTTTCTCCGAAAGTAATTTCACTTTGATGCTTTTCTTTTACATATGTGTGAATTAACTTTGACTTAGGGTCAGACGGAGGGCCACTATAAAGACCCTCAACGTCACTCAATAGAACAAGGAGGTCAGCTTTAAGTTCTAGAGCCAATAGACCTGCCAAACTGTCATTGTCCCAGAAGATACCAGAAGAATCCTGCAGACAGTTCTTGCCCTTAAAAGTAGTCAAACGCACAAGACCAAGAAAATCAAACTAGTGTTTTTTTAAGGAAAAAAAGAGTAAGGTTTCAGAAGGAAAATTTGTGTAAGGAAAAGCAGCATACCTCGTAGGACGCCTTCCTAGTACTAACGGCATCATTTTCATTGAAAATGGGGATAATCCTTAAATCTAATAATGCGCTCACAGTGTCTGACAATTGTTTTCTGAAAGCTGTATCCCTGAAGAACCCATCGTTTACAAGAAGTTGGGACGAAGTGACATCAAGCTGCACCAGGCAAATGACATATCACCATCCAATTAGAGGAAACAGTTAGATTAATAAAATACCTGTTATTGTATTATGGCAAAACATACAATACAAATTTATGATTCTGGAATATTGAATGCACAATTTAATTTTGTGCCAACCTGACTAAACATGATATCGTAGAGAGCCATGAGACTACTCTGCCCAACAGCTGCACATGCTTTCCCATCAAGGTCTCCTTGTGGATTTTGAAGATCCGAAAAGCTGCATACAAAATAAACCCTTTGTTTCAGGCTCATTTTTTCCTTCCCACTCTCTCAAATTCTACCTAGTTCATATCGATCGAAACATGAAAAGGTTTACACAAGTGTCTTCTCAATGCCATACAATGCTCATGTAGCATTTACAAAATAACAAACTACAAATGGAATGTTTTTAGAAACATAGACCAACATTTGTTTCTGCTTGATACAAGAACATACATCGCCAAATACTTAACTTTTACCAAATTTTACAGATTTATGTAACTAAAGTATGCACTAGCTTTTAATGCAAAGCTCGATATGCACGAATTTGAAAATTATGTTACCAACAACAAAAGACAAATTACAAAAACCTGCTATTGACCAATCTTCGATATCTTAGTCTTTGTCGGCCAAGACCAACTGCACCTGAAGTCACTAATATAACCTCATAATCCTTATCATTTAGCTCTTTAAGCTGCAGGAAACATAGCTTTCAGTTACTACAAAACTGTATATCAGAGAAAAACATCAAATATATGTAAACTTTGTTAGTGCTGATAATTTTACGTAGAAAAAACCGAACAAGGATTTAACCAGCTTCATATTCAAATAAACTAACATACCCAATGCTTGAAGTAGAGGATGGTACATGTGCGTAAACAGGGGAAAACACTTAGGAATAAAATAATGGAATATTTTGCTGGATTTGGATATGGTATTTTGTGAATTTGTATTCTCTTCATTTTTTTTTTGTTTGACTACAAAATACATTATAATTTTCACATTTGAATTTTTTAATATATTTTAATATATTAAAGTATATTTTAGACATACAGAGAAACTGTACAAAAAAATTAGTATTAAATCTGAACTCCAATTTTGTTAAGGTTTAAACTACTTTCAGTTCCTGAATTATGTGACACATATTTTAACCTACACACATGTAAATATATGGTGACTAAAATTGGTGGAGATAATAAAGAGACTTAAAATTTCAATTTGTGAGCTATCCAATAAGTGATACAAATTGAATTTATATTTAAATATGTTTTTAGCTAAATATGTGTTTTGATTTCGATTATTGCAAAAAAAATGTTTGCATTTAGAACCTCTCTAAAATTGAAAATAATTGTTTTTCAATATTATGTGTCTCTTTTTTTTCTCAGATATTATGTGTCACTAGTTTAAGTGTTGAACCGAAAGTATTTATTCTAAACCATGTCTACTATAGTTTTGTGATATGAGATTAAACAAAACTCCTTTAAAAAGAGAATTATTTTTAATTGTGGAGACTAAAATTAAAATTGATAGATTTTATAAAAGCTAAAAAAATAATTTGAAATTATACAGAAAGTAAAATCCTAAGAAAATATTTCATAAAAATAAAAATAAAAAATCACTCATTTCACATCCATATATTTAAGCAATTTAATTTATATATGCTTACAATAGTACAGATTGTCATATATGTTTAAAAATAAAAATAAAAAATCACTAATTTCACATTCATATATGCTATTTTCACAGTTTGGCAAGTGTAATACCTGTTCACAGAGAGCTCCAAGTCTTCCCAATGCTAATCTTCCATCACTACGAGTAACCACGGCTGTTCCAACCTTAGAAAATAACCAACAAAAATTAGTTTCGCTAATGACAATAACATACTAACATACTAACTAATTAACAAAAATACTAACCTAATTTCTAATGCAATGCTAACCTAATTTCTAACTGAAAAAAATTCCATTTATTGATCTCTTAATCAGTGATCGGCAGAACCATTAATTAATAACACAGCATGTATGCTTCCAAAATAGCAGCGATAAAGAATATAGATCTCGTTCCTTTTCATCTGTAACATATGAAAACAGCACTGACATTACCATCCATCCTCCATGCATGCATCGTGACACAAACTAGAAAAGAGGAAGAACAGTTTTCTAGGTTTTCTTCATTCCATGCACGCGAAACAGATTAGATGAAGAGTGAACGTTGTTGTTGTGAAATATGTCATTAAATAGAGAGAGAGAGAGAGAGAGAGAGAAAAAAAAACCTTGACGATAACTCGTTTGACACTTTTCACAAAAGCTCTGGTGGGATCCATTGACGAGGAAGAAGGTTGAGAAAGCGTCAAATTGTGAAGGAAGAGGAGAGAAAGGAAGATGAAGAAACAAAGTGAGGAGAGCGGTGTGGTGTTATTTTTGTTATGAATGAGGTTGTTGAATGAGGTTGTTAGAGTAAGAGATCAGAGAAATATACCAGGTGAATTTTAAAGAGAATAATGAGGTGAATTAATACAGAACTCAAAAAAAGAAAAAGAAATCTTTAGTTTTATTGTTTTAAAAATTAAATATATTAGTTTTATTATATTAAAATTTAAATTTATATTTATAGATACTGTTAAATATTATTCCAAAAGAGTTAGTTTTTTCACTTTTAGAAGATTATACATTTATTTATTAAAGTTTATATTTATATACATAACTTTAATTATTTAATATAAATTTACAAAATATATTTATTAAAGTTTATATTTATATACATAACTTTAATTATTTAATATAAATTTACAAAATATCATCTCAAATTCTAATACGAACCCACCAAAAGAGTCTCTTTCTGTATAGATCACGGATCCTCTTTTGTTGGAGCGACAAAAAATCCGTGAAACTCCTGTTCCCACTCTATAGCCAACACTTGGTTGGATAGATTTATTGTGGGTTAGTGTGTCACACCCTCAACTTCCAAAATTAAATTCAAAATCAAATTTATATATTTTTTAATTTCAATTATATAAACTTATTAATATTATTAATAAAAGAATTCATTATTTAATTTTCTAGTAACTACTTTTTAAATTCAAATAATTATTTATAATAAAAAATTATTTTTCAATTTTATTATTTTTTGAATTTAAATAATTACTCATAATAAAAATTATTAATGCGATAAAAAAATTCTATATTAAAATTATAAAAAAAATATTTTTATAATTACATTTTTATAAAAATTATTTTATAATTTACTTATATTTTTTATTTTAATAATTAAAAATTATTTTATAATTTAATAAAACTTTGGTTATAAGAAAAGGGAAACAACCATAGAGTACATATGTTTATGAATTGGATTGTTTGATAATGTGATTTGGTGATTGTAACGTCCCAATTTAAGATGACACATGTAAGTAAAAGAGAGTTCATCATTTAAAAAGAACATAACACTTGTATCATCATAATATAGTGAGCATTTAAAGCTTTATTCCATTAGCAACCTTTTCTGTAATATAATTTGCTCCCGTATAAATACGATTATCGTAGGTGGAAAACACTAATGTAAGAGTGAGCTAAAAAAATAAACAACATATACTAATATGATTATCAACTACTCTCTAAGCTTATAACACCCTTACTCAACTAAAATTCACCATACAATAAAACATTATCAATCCATACAAACAATGTTATCACTACTACCCACTATGTTTTCTTTCATACTCCATCCACTCGACCTATTTATCAAAACAAGATCCACTTACTAAAGTAGGACTTCCAAGATCCTATTTATCAAAACAGAGCTTACTTTCCAAAGTAGGATTCTCTTGTTTATCAAAACAGGCCCACACCCCAAAAGAGGATTTCTTCAATCATGTTTACCAAAATAGGCCCTACTTACCAAAGTAGCTCTCTCTTGTTTACCAAAACAAGACCCACTTACCAAAGTAGAACTTCCTCCTGTTTACCAAAACAAGGCCTACTTATCAAAGTAGGACTCTCCTATTTACCAAAACAGGACTTATTTACCAAAGAAGGACTTCCACAATCTTAGTTACCAAAACAAGGCATGTTTACCAAAGTAGACTCTCTTGTTTACCAAAAGAGGGCCACCTACCAAAACAAAACTTTTTTAATCTTATTTACCAAAACAGGGCCTACTTACCAAATTAGGACTCTCTTATTTACCAAATCGAGGCCCATTTACCAAAGTAGAACTATCTAAATCTTATTTACCAAAATAGGGTCTACTTACCAAAGTATGACTCTCTTGTTTACCGAATTGAGACCCATTTACCAAAATAGGACTTCCTCGAGCACGCCACCATAAGTACATAAGAAATAAAATTTTAACAATCATATGTAATCAACACTACACTATGGTTCATCATATAAACATCATAAGTCATTATCATCAATTCGTGGTTCCACTCCAAGGACTGCATGATATAAAACTACCCAATCCATATAAAATAAATATGACCAAACCCAAAACTACATTTAATAAACATAACACATGCGCAATGTCTCATGTCCAAAACTCATTCTCATGCACAAACCCCCAAGGCAATGTTTAATCTCATGATAAACTTTAAAATAAGTTGAAATACTCGAATAAATTGACACTTAATCACAACAACATGACAATCACATCAAACACTACAGAGAACATTTAGACCATTCGATCAACAACCAAGCAAGTTCATACATAACTCGACATCCAACAACAAACATGTCAACTCACCACCACCACTCAGCCAAAGTATTTTTATATGATGTCATGGTGTTATATGATAGTACAACAAAAAATATAACTCCACAACTTCATAGAAAAACACCAAGGCCTCATATAAAACAACACCACATGACATCATATACACCACCACAACATCATATAAAATACTGCAGATTCACATAAACCACCAAAATATCATATAAAAATATTACAATTTCCTATAAAACACAACACCATATAAAATACTGCAACTTCATATGCACCACCACAACATCATATAAAAATACTATGGCTTCTTATAAAGCACCACGACAACATATAAAAATATCACAACTTCATATAAAATACCACAACATCCTATAAAAATAATACGACTTCCTATAAAACACCACGACAACACATAAAAATATTATGGCTTCATATACAACCCCGTGTCATAATAAAAAAATAATATGGTTTCCTATAAAACACCAGGGCAACATATAAAGTACCATGCATTCGTATACAATATCATGACAACATATAAAAATACTACAACTTCCTATCAAACACCACGAAAACATATAAAAATATTAGGGCTCATATACAATCACACGACATATCATATAAAAATATTACGGCTTCCTATAAAACACCATGACATCATATAAAATACCACAACTCATATACAATAGCATGAAACATAAAATATTACAACTTCTTGTAAAACACCATGACAACATATAAAAATACTACGACTTCATATACAACACCACAACATCATATAAAAACATCACGACTTCATAAAAAACACAACGACAACACAATGACATTTGGATAAAACAAATGATGTCGTACACATGATATTTGCCCTCACCTTCACCGCACACACATAACCAAAATATACATGCACTCATGCATAATTACTTAAACATAGATATTGAAGGCTAACTCCACTTACATCATGTTAAGAAGTGGACTTAAGTCTAACTCAACCACACAAAATCGGCTTGTAAGGTGATGTTTGCATCCACTTATATATTATAAATTAGTCTTATCTCTAAGCAATGTAGGACTTCCAACACACCCCCTCACACGGTAAGACCTAGGGATTTTAATACAAGCATGGGTATAAGTTAGTAATTGAAATATTTTGAGTTAAGATTTATTTTAATACCAAGTGGATAATTAGAGTAGAATGTATGATAGTAAACGTCTTGCGTACATGCTTTCCGTGATGTGAGATAATTAATCATTTGATTTGATTGTTTAAGTGTTTGATAATCTGGAAAATTCTGGGGTTTCTTCTAAGGCTATTGATTTGTGAATACTGTGTGGTTTTGGTTCGAATACAATATACGTGTAATTGGCAGAATGTGGTGGCTGGGATTTAATTGTGGCATATCATGTTTAAATTCGTATTTGGTGACTTAAGTTTTTTTTTATAGCATCGTGTGTGTGAAATTAGGTTATGAAAAATAATATTGGTATGTTTTGGTTGGCTGTTTGAATCTTGACATGCTGGAAATTTACATTTAATATTGTTTTGGGTTTAGATCTGAGTTAATCAAGCTTTCACTGGTATGGTTGTTTTGTAGTTATAGTTATTTTGGTATGCCTTTAAAGTTGAACTAAAATGCATTTCAAATAGTGTTTGTTGAACATGTCTATTTTGTATTAACATTCTGAAAACCTTGGTTTAATTCTAATTAAATATTAAATTGATAATGATGTTGTGAAACCGTAATGAGTGTATATATGGATTCTTATTGTAATAGTTTGAATATATCATGTATGTTTAGTTTATAGAATGTAATGCTTAAATATTATAAAGTTCTTCTATTTGGGCTTGAACTATAATTAAGCTTTATATATGTGAAAGTGAGAATTATGTATTCTGAAGGTGTGTCAATCTGTTTTAATTTATATGACTAATCAAGATTATACTAGAAATAAGAATGAATGTTTTGTAGAATAGCTAATTGATTATGCTAAAATTGGTTATGATAAGTATAGGGATAGTACTTTAAATATTTCTATGATATTTCTCATGGTATCCTTTATAGTTTCATAATGGTGATTGTTTTTGCTATAAAATAACTTGTCCAAAATAATTAATAGCACCGGAAGTAATTGAGTATATATATTAATATCTTAACGGTCGACTAGTAACTCGGTCGATCATTAGTCGAGCCTTCTTACGGTCGACAAACAGTGATGTCGCGACATATAGTGTTCACGCGACAAGTCGCCTGTTAGTGTCGACACACAAGACGATCGACATATTGTGAGCGATATCATAGTAAACGGTTTAGCGGTTAAAAATAAGCAGTTACGAATATTAGCTAACGCCGCGAATCACGGAAGTAATTGACTCAGTATCAAACACGACCTAACAGTTGCAACTTCCAAATAGTCAACTTCGGTAACTAACCGGATTTTAAGGTAAACGGTTTATTTTACTGTTTTAAATATGCAAAACACATCAGAAAAAAGGTACGTTTTTCCCTAAAGAGAATTAAGAGAGATATTATTCTTCTTCTGATCTATCACACATCCCTTTTCTGACTTGAGCGTCGGAGTGCCTTTACATGTACCCAGCCCATCTTCCCTCAGAGAGCAGAGTATAGAGAGAGAGACAGCACAGTAATAGCATCATAGGAAGAAGCAACTCAGATTTGTTAAGTTCGTATCTCGATCTCTACATCCTTATTGAAACACACACACACATATATATATATATATATATATATATATATATATATATATATATATATATATATATATATATATATATATATATATATATATATATATATATATATATATATATATATATATATATATATATATATATATATATATATATATATATATATATATATATATATATATAATATACACACACACGTGTGTATGCGCTTTTAGATTAAACTCAGGTACAGGATTAAGAATGTATATAAATGAGTATTCTCATATGATAGTTTCTATAGAGGTGATTGTCCAATATTTGGTTAATTTGGTTAATAATACTAGTTGATTATGCTAAATTGAAGTTTTACTCTTAAGACTCTCCAGTGTGCAATGCATAAGTTATGTTTTAGTTATGTTGAACTTTATGAGGAATGATTAACTTTGTTGAAAGTTGTATATGATATACTGTTTGAGTATATGTTGTAAACATCAGGTCACCCGTACATTTTTGTTTGCTTGTCTGTGTACCTGCGCTGATCACATAATGTATGTTACAAGAAAGCTTAGATAGAACTACATATTATTCTAGAGCCGCTAATTGACGAGAGGATCTACTCTGAAAATTTTATAATGATATATTTTAGAAATTTCTGGGAGTAATGTTTTAAATTAAGATGTGGACAATTATGTCTGAAGTTATAGTAAATTATGTTTATTTGAAATTTTCAAACTTTATCTTGACAACTGTTTTAGTACTGGACAAGCTTGATTTAAGTGTTCTAACAATAAAGTTTTTAATTTATTTTCGATTCGAAGGAATTTCATACTGTTTTGATTAGAATGCTGCAGAAAAATTGTTTCCTGTTTTGATTCCAATGCTCAGAAAAATTATTTGTTGTTTGGGTTAAAATTTGCTGCTGTCTGCTGTTTTGATTAAAATGTGCATAAATTTTTTATTGTATTAATTAGTTAAATCTTCTTTATATAGGATTAAAATGCTGCATAAATACTTTATTGTATTAATTGGTTAAATCTTCTTTAATATATAATTGTATGTGTGGGTGCAGGTCATATATATATATATATATATATATATATATATATATATATATATATATATATATATATATATTTATATATATTTTTATTATGATAACATAATATATATTATATTTAGTAGGTTATATATTATGGGTATAATATAATATATATTATATATTATAAAATAATTTTATAATATATATTATATTATATTTATAATATATAACGTACTAAATATAATATATATTATGTTATCATAATATATATATATATATATATATATATATATATATATATACATAGTTTGTAATGGTGATGAATTAAAAGTATTAACTAGATGATTGCAATAATTTAAGTATATTTAGATGTATCAACATGTGAATGTACCAAACTGTTTTGGGTTTCGGTTTGAGAGAATCAATTATGAAAGGTTCACTAGTGCAAATCGGGGATAAGAACACGGATAATACGTCTCGGTTTTTGGAAAACCGAGACATATGTAAAGGCGGTGGCATTTTTGTAATTTTAACGAACTTATACGCCTCGGTTGCAGAGGAACCGAAGCATAAAAACGAAATTAACTCGGTTAAAAACAAAACCGAGGCCTAATCACTAGTAAAAAAACAAAACTGGTGGCATTTTCGTAATTTACGTTAACCTTTTTGACCCGGTTTAAGGGGAACCGAGGCATATAGGTAATATGACCTCGGTTCAAACCCCACCCGAAGCCTAACACCCCATAGAATGCCTCAGTGCACTTGGACCCGAGGCAATACCTATCTTGCCGTAACCCTCTCCTCGCGCTCGCCCTCACATAACCTTCTCCTCGCGCTCGCCCTCACATAACCCTCTCCTCTTCCAACAGCGCCGCCTGCTTCTCTTCCTCCCCAAACCCTAACGACTCCCACCTTTCGCCGTCGCGGCAATGGCGTCTCCTCCACCTTCGCTTCCTCCGCCTCCTCTAGATCCCTCAAAACCCCCTCATCATTCGCCCACAACTACCGGATTTCCATCGCCCTAATTCCATCCGCCTTATTCCTCGACCTCGGTGGCACCGTCGTCGTCGCCATCCTCGACGCCCTCAGCCTCAAGCCCGCCGCCTTCTTTGCCGTGTGGTTCTCTCTTATCTTCGCCCAGCTCGCCTTCTTCCTCTCCGCCCCCTCCTCCCTCCTCACCGTCTTCAACTCCTCCGTCGCCGTGGCTGCCAATCGCCTCTTTCCTCTACTTCACACCACCTTTCTCCTCGGCGTCTGGTCCTCTCTCCAGTTCAAGTTGCTCCTGCTCAAAATCCCTTTCATCGCCGTTGCCCTCGAGCGCCTGCTCTTCGCGTTCCTCCTCGTCTCTGCCGCGGCGGAGGGCTTCGTTTGGGGATTTTTGCTCTATGCCCATCCCAATTTTCTGGCCCCTCCATGCTACCCCAGCTCTCGCTCCAAGACATTGCTCTGTGCCACACCGACGGTGGCTTCAACTGCTCTAGATGCGGTGGAGGCGTCGAGGTTGGAGCCTGGAGTGGAGAAGAGAGATGAGTGCTAGGTTTTGAAGGAAGAGTACAAGGGGGCATCAGCCCTCAAGAAAAGTTGAAGCTTGAGAGAGATCGCATGAAAATGTTCATGGAAGGTGGGATTGAGGATCTAGCTAAGATGTCCCTTGAGGAAATTGAGAGCTCCAAGCACGTTAAGGATGATATTGATGTTAGAGTTAAGTGGCTTGGTCTTTTTCATAGGAGAAAGCATCACTGTAAGTTTGACATTTCCAACTTCCTTTTGCTTTGATTAGTGGAAACAAAGAGTTTGTATGAATTCATTTTTCAATAAGTAATCCTGAAAGAAAGAAAGCTTGAAAGTATACGCTGATTCTCAAACTGTGAGGAGCACATAAGTTGTTCATCTTTCTAGTGTTTAACTCTATTTAGAATTTATAAGTGTTAACTTTTGGTATATTATTATGGTTTTTTCCGGTCTACATTTATGCATACTGTTAGTTCTTATTCTTAGGCTTGTTTTCTTTTTTTTCCTTGACTGGATAAGAAAACTGCAATCAAAGTGGTAATGACTTGTTTCGATTTATCATTTCAGGTTGGTGAATTTTTCTCTTCAGCAAAAAGTAATGTCGTAGCTCAACAGGGAAAGCTGATTGACAGCCATTACTATTGGAACAGAGAAAGCTTGAAGCCCAGATAATTGTTGACCTCTGTTTTACTTTCATAATAATATGTTGCTTTCATTTCAATTGTACAAATTCACTTCAGCCGTGGAATTTAGCATAATTTAATTTACAATTACATTTTCATTATTGTATTAGTGATTGTATTGGTGATTGTATTGGTGAATGTATTGGTGAATGTCAATAAGCTTTCTCTGTTGAGTATACTTTCAAGCTTTCTACTGGGAAAAAGGAATAATCCCTCTTTACTGGAAAAAGAAAAAACCCTCTTCTACTGCCTCGGTTCAACTTCAAACCGAGGCATAATCTCCCTCTACTGTCTCGGGTTCACCAATAACCGAGGTCAAACGTTTGGCGAAAAAACGTCTTTACTGTCTCGGTTGCATTTGAACCGAGGCAAAAACAAAAACCTTTTTACCTCCGTTCTGAACCGAGGCAAAAAGTGAAAGACTTTTTGCCTCGCCTGTATATACCTCGGTTGTAGAACCGGTGCATATAGACGAAAATAACCGCTGTCGTTTCCCTTTATTGTACTAGTGGTTGTTTTGTATAGTCAAATGGATATGCATTTAAAATTGAACTAAACTTTATTTGAAATGTTGCTGGTTGGATATGTTAGATGGGTGACTGACGTTGTATGATCTATTTTAATGTTACATGTTTTCTGATAATAAGTTACAATTTAAACCCAACAAAAATACTTCGGTCAAGATTAAATCATTCACAGTGGAAAATTAACAATATAATTGACCAATGCTCATTTTCTGATAATACAAACATTGCTGCAGCAACAACAACATATTGTGGCAGAAACACTACACAGTGTCCAAAAGGACTCCCTCAAGCTTTGCATAATCTCCTATATTCATTGTTATGGAAATACTAATGGTCCAAACACATTCCTAGACTTTGTAACTGTCAAGCTTTGCATAATAATGTTTGTGACACATTGGACCAAGACCACATTTTTTTATGAAATGTATCAACTAAAAAGCACCTAACCCACCTCACTACACTGGGAGTAGCCACTCTTATTACTTTCTAGGTTGGCAAATGCAACGGGTTAAATAGAAAAAATAACAATAACTTTCTTCAACATGTTGCAACCCTTTCAGAGAATTCAATGTGGAGATATTCACTTATGTCATTGATTCCAAATGACAATGAAGGTAAGATTTTAAAAATGAGGTGGATACAAAGGGTGTTAATTTCTTTAGTCCACTTTATGAAAAAAAATAAATGTTAGAACGGGGTTAAGCTTTCCAAAGTGAAGGTTCCAACCATTAAAAAATATCAGTTCAGTGGGACATTCCATCGAACAAACCTGGTGCATAAAAATACATCCTGTCCTAGAAACCATAACTCTGCAAATGTAAAAAAAAATAAACCAGACCCAAAACATATCCACATATCCCATCAACCAAATCAAGCCTCGAGACAAAAGCTTATGTAGAAGTGGCTGAATTGCTTCTAAAAAATTGAAGAATTTCAATGTGAAACAAAGAATTGGTGTTGTCAATTGATAAACCAAAGAAAATATTGCATAAAGTATTGAAAGAAACGTTAACCTCAATGATTCTCTCCTTTTACCACTTGATCATTGTCATGTTACCAATGAGGAGCATTTGTTTCTTGAAGATATTATAGTTTTGACGATGTTATAAGATGAAGACTTGAAGACTCTTGTTGTAGTTTCTTTAAAAGCATTTTGTGGAATCAATTGTATAGGAATAACGCAGATAATCGATTATTTGGTGCAACCGTCGATTATCACGAGCCTAATTAGAAAAGAGTTGTTCACGTAAATAATCGATTATTGCTCAGAATAATCGATTATTTAAGTTTGAGTCAGTATTCCCCAAGTCGCATAAATAATCAATTATCCCTTAGGATAATCCATTATCACTTTATGAAAACCATATAACGGATATGAAAAATTGATTATCACTTGCGCTTAGTGTGTCTAAGGTCGAAGCGGTTCTCTTCAAGTTGACTGAATTGAAGTTCTCATGTTCGTTTATCGAGGGAAGCTGTTTTTTGTTCTTTAATTTTTTCTTATTCGATTATAACTTGTACAACTACATTTTATGGGGTCTGTTGATATTGGGATTTGGAAGCGGTTCAAAATGGTCCTTTCATTCTTATGGGAACTGTTGATGGAATATGTAAGACCCATAAAAAATATTTATAATAGTAAATTTTAGCATTTTATTAGTAAAAATAATTTTAATGGATAGAAAAATTTGAATTTTTGGATATAAAATTATAGTAATTCTAGAGGGAGAGCTTCAAATTTTTGATAACTTATTTAGGATTTTTTTTAAGAAAAAGTGAATAGTGAATAGTAAATAGTAAAACGTGAATAGTAAAAGTGAATAGTAACAAAAGGATAAGGCATCCACGTTGGTGTAGAGTAAGATCATATATGTTTAAGATTAAAATAATATTTTTAATAAAATAATGAATAGTAAAAAAAATGAATAGTAAAATTTCTTTTGGCTATAAATAGCAAGGGAGGGAAGGCCAAAACTTACACCAAAATTCTAGAAATATTTGTGAGAGAAGAGAGTTGCAGGATATTCTAGTTGTAGAGGGGAAATTCTGGAAGTTTTCGGAGAACGGTTTCAGAGGAGGAAATTAAGTCTGGAATAGAGGTAAGGGGATTTACAATTTGTTTGGTATTATTTTGAGTCTTGTATATGTTGCTTTTGGTTGATCTTAAATCTTGAATGTGAAGTATTTTGTTTCTGTATGATTTTGAATTTTGGATGAGAACATGCTTCGGTGTTTAGATCCAAGTGTGATAATTGTAAAATGTGATGTTGATTATGCTACTAATTGTTTATTTTTGTATTTTTGGATGGATTAGAAATTGTCTAACCGGCTCTGCCAGATTCAACTTCTTGTTTCCCCATACTTTATATTATTTTCCTTATTCGTTTTTATTTTTGGATGGATTAGAAGTTGTCTAACCGGCTCTGCCAGATTCAACTTCTTGTTTCCCCATACTTTATATTGTTTTCCTTATTCGTTTTTATTTTTGGATGGATTAGAAGTTGTCTAACCGGCTCTACCAGATTCAACTTCTTGTTTCCCCATACTTTATATTGTTTTCCTTATTCGTTTTATTTTTGGAAGGATTATAAGTTGTCTAACCGGCTCTGCCAGATTCAACTTCTTATTTCCCCAAACCTGTTATTATTCTTATTATTTAATTACATTGTATTCCTGGAAGGATGAGAAGTTGTCTAATCGGCTCTGCCAGATTCAACTTCTTGTTTCCCCAAGAAATTTTATTAAGATTATTTTAATGATTGTCAAACATTTGATTCTTCTCCGGTGACCATTTATAGTAATATTTTATTATTGTTAATTTGTTTGTAACATATTTATCTTGTATGTGATGAATGTATTTTATGATGTTGATATGAAATTGTGCATCTGATCATGATATGAGTTGAGGAATATGAGCATGATATGAGTCTCATGGAGAGATTCTATATTGGTATGGTATTAGTGTATATTTTGATGTTGAGGGTCCTGTCGTTGGTGGTTATCCTAAAACTCTAATAATTGTCCAGTCTCAATTAGAGAAGGATGTGTTATGTGGTGAGAGTAGTAGGAGGTTCTAGTCTATGTTCATAGATGTTAATGGACTAACCTTGTGGGTGATGTGATATATTATTTTTTGCCATAACTGTGTTGTAGATGTCACCACAAGTGCATGACCACCCGAGACTTCCATCAACATTATATCCGGATAATAGAGTCTAGAATGATAATTGCATCTTGCATGAATTTATGGTGAATGTATTACGTATAATAATAGTGTAATGCTTTTCTTTGAATGTTGCATGGTAGGTCACCCTTACTTGTTTGTTTGTGCCGGAAAAATCATATTTTTGCAATGATCGTATAACGTATTTGTTATACGGGAGCAGATGAGGGAGTGTCGTCTAATCCAGTACAAGTGAAGATGGAGGAGGAAGGATAGTAAAGAAAAAATCGGGTTATCTTTAAGTTGAAATCTGAGTTTAAATTATGTAATTAATGTGAGATATTTTATATTTCCAAATGAATGACTGTAGAGATATTACAGTTTTCATATTATTTATGTAATATCAAGTATGAGAATTTGGGATGTTACAGAATAGAACAAGAAAAACCATATTTTTCATGGAGTGCTAAAGAAAGTAGAAGAGCTCAATTAGATATTAAAGCTCATAATATTATATCTTCTGCTGTGGTGTTTGATGAATTCTACAGAATTTTTGTGTGTAAGACAACATATGAGATGTGGGAAGTCCTCAGAGTCACACATGAAGGTACTAACGACGTGAAGCGTGAAAAAAAAACCCAATTATCCAAGAGTACAAGATGTTCAGGATGCAGCCTGGAGAAACAATAGTTGATGTTCAAAAGTGCTTCACTCACATAGTGAACCATCTAACAGGGTTAGGTAAGACTTTTGATGTTGATGAGCTTAATGTAAAATTTTTGAAATCATTGGACATGTCTTGGCAATCGAAGGTGACAACCATCTTAGAATCTCAAAACCTCTCCTAAATGTCGATGTCAATCCTCTTTGGAAAGCTTCGTGAACACGAGCTTGAGCTGAACAGATTGAATGCGGAGGAAGATCAAGGCAAGAAGAAGACTTTGGCCTTCAAATCCAAAATCTCGAAAGGGAAGAGCTCAAAGAAGTATAATGATGATTTTGATTATGAGGAGCATATAATCCTCATGATAAAAAATTTTTGTTAATTTCATGAGAGCAAAGGGTAAGGACAAGTTTAGAAAAGAAAAGAAGGACAATCAAGGATCTCCATCAAGCATCAAATGTTATGGATGTGAAGCAAGAGGACATGTCAAGTTCGATCTAAAAAACAAGAGAAGTGAAGAAAAGAAAGAAAAGAAATTCCTAAAGAAGAAGAAAGCTTACATAGCTTGGGAAAAGAATGACTCCAGTTCTTCAAACTCAAATGACTTAGATGAGGAAGCAAATCTTTGCTTAATGGTTGATTTTGATGATGTTGGAAGTCAAGTAAGTGATTTTTACTATGAATCTAGTGAATTAGATTTACAAAAAGCCTTCTTTGAGTTAATGAATGAATATGAAATATTGGATGTTGCACATAAGAAATTAGAAAAGGAATTTCATGAATTACAACTAAAATATGAAAAAACATTAGATGAAGAGGTTATCCTAAGAAATAAGATTAATAATCTTGAAATGAAAGAATCTGAATCTAATGTGATTGAAAAACTTATTGAATGCTTATCATGTAAAAGTCACATGTTTGACATAGAAATACTTGAAAATTTGTTTGCCAAAGCCACCAAATGTATCTCACATGTTCAAAATGGTTTTAGAAAGAAATATTTTAAGAACAAGAACATGCATCAATATAAGAAACCTCAAAGTTAAAAGAACTCATAGAATTTGGGTTGAAAATGACACTTTTGTGAAAATTAAATTGCATAGTGTTTGTTATTTCTATTGCATGAAGCATGGTCATACTTCTAACAAATGCAACATTAAGCATTTTGGTATGCCAAATGTAGAATATGCATGAGTTAAAACTATGAAATGATGTTTCTATTGATTTTACTAACCCCAAGGAACCATAATAAGGTTGGGGACCTAAATTCTTGCTTAACTTGTTTTGTAGGAACCTTCAAAGTCAAAGAAGTCATTGTGGTATCTTGATAGTGGTTGTTCAAGGCACATGACTGGTGACAAGAAAAGGTTCATATCTTTTGAGAAGAAAAAGCAAAGATTTGTTACATATGGGATAACAACAAAGGAATAATACTTGGAACCAAAGACATTCGAGGGGGAAATACATTGAAAATCAAGGATGTGTTGTACGTTGAAGGGCTCAAGCACAATCTCCTAAGCATAAGTCAATTATGTGACAAAGGTCTCAAGGTAACCTTTGAAAGTGATAAATGCACTGTCTATTTTAAGAATTCTTCTGATATAACTTTACAAGGTGTTAGACATGATAACATATATTTGATTGACATTGAAAGTGCATCTAGTCATAACATATCATGTTTAGATGCAAAAGAGATATTCATACGCAACATTTGAATAAATTGACTTTTAAAGATCTTGTGATTGGTTTGCCTAAATTGAAATTTGAGAACAACAAACTATGTGTTGCTTGTCAAAAAGCAAAGAAAACCAAATATTCTTTTTCATCTAAAAGCATGATTTCTACATCAAAACCTTTAGAACTATTGTATATGGATTTGTTTAGTCCTTCAACAATTAAGAATTTTGGTGGTAACTCATATGCACTTGTGATTGTAGATGACTACGCCAGATTTATTTGGACATTCTTTTTAACTTTGAAAAGTAAAACTTTTAAAGCATTCAAAACTTTTGCTAAACGAGTTGAAAATGAAAAGGATTTGAAAATCAAGACTTTAAGAATTGATCATGGTGAAGAGTTTCAAAATGAATCTTTTGAAAAGTTTTGTGATGAAAATGACTAACTCATAATTTTTTTGCTTTTAGAACTCCCCAATAAAATGGAGTTGTTGAAAGGAAAAATGGATCCTTAGAGTAGTTAGTTAGAACCTTATTGAATGAGTCTAATGTGCCAAAATATTTTTGGGTTGATGTAGTTAGTACTGCTTGTTATGTGAACAATATGCTTATTAGACCAATTGTAAAAGTAACTCCATATGAATTGTTTAAAGGTAGAAAACCAAATGTATCACATTTAAAAATATTTGGATGCAAATGCTTTGTCTTGAATAATGGTAAAGACAACTTAGGAAAATTAGATGCAAAATCTGATGAAGCAATTTTCTTAGGTTATTCACTAACTAGCAAAGCATATAGGGTATTCAATATAACTACATTGATCATTGAAGAGTCCATGCATGTTGTTTATTATGAAATTGTGGACCTTGAGGAGAACCCTCTTGAATCAAAAAAACCCATTGTAGGTGATGAAGATTATTTAAGGGAAGCTCTTGAAGAAATGTACTTAAATGAGAATGCTCCCTCTCAAGATCCCATTGTGCATCAAGAAATTGAACAAAGAAACTATCAACAATCATGTGGCCTCTCTTTGGACAACATCATTGGAGACATCTCAAAAGGGGTAATTACTAGACATAATCTGAATAATTTTGGTATAAATGTTGCTTTTGTGTTTCAAGATGACAAGTGGTGCATTGCTATGCAAGAAGAATTGAACCAATTTGAAAGGAATGATGTTTGGGAACTCATTCCTAGAGAAGAGCATTATAAAGTGATTGGTACACAGTGGGTGTTCATAAATGAATTGGATGAAGAAGGAAACATCATTAAGAACAAAGAAGACTTGTTGCTAAAGGCTACTGTCAAGAGGAAGGTATAGACTATGATGAGACATATGTCCCGGTAGTCAGGTTAGAAGCAATTAAATTATTACTTGCTTATGCATCTTTAATGAAGTTAAATTATATCAAATGGATGTGAAGAGTACGTTTCTGAATGGTTTATAAAGGAGGAAGTGTATGTTAATCAACCTCCTGGGTTTGAGGATTTTAAATTCCCTGATCATGTTTATAAGTTGAAGAAAGCATTGTATGGCCTGAAATAGGCACCTAGGTCTTGGTATGAAAGAATTAGTACCTTTTTGATTGAAAATGACTTCTCTAGAGGAAAGGTTGATTCAACCTTGTTTATTAAGAAAGTATGAAGTCATATTAGATGTTATCATATTTGGGTCAACTCATGATTCTTTATGTGAGGGATTTGCTAATATAATGCAAGGAGAATTTGAAGTGTATATGATGGGAGAATTAAACTTTTTCTTAAGCTACAGATAAAACAAATGAATGGGGAAACCTTTATCTCCTAAACCAAATATTGTAGGAAAGAGCTTAAGAAATTTGGAATGGATACCTCTAAAGAAGCTAACACGCCTATGAAAACTTCTTGTTGTTTAGATAAAGATGAATTTGGGGTAGAAGTAAACCAAACCATGTTTAGAGTTATGATAGGTTCATTACTCTATCTCACAGCCAGTAGATCAGATATTATGCAGAGTGTATGTGTTTGTGCTAGGTACCAAGTTAAGCCTAAGGAATCTCACTTAACTATTGTTTAGAGAATTTTGAAGTATCTTAACTCCAGTCTTCGGATTAAAATTCATGAAAATTTTAAATTTTTCGTAACTTAGCGTGAATAATCAATTAACGGAAGGATATAATCGATTATCTTTGGTCCTTAAGAAACAACATTTGATTCGCAAATAATCGATTATTACAGGGCATAATCGATTTCATTACATGTTCTTCAAAATTTGGGTTTCAATGAACAAATAATTGATTATCTTCATCAATAATTAATTATTAACGCATATCAAGAAGACACTTTTGACCAAATAATCGATTACCATTAGTGATAATCGATGATCACTCGTCGTAGGTTCAAAAATATAGTCGTTACAACGTTCAAAAACGGCTATAAACGGCCATAAACGACTAGTTTCTCAATTCCCTCTATAAATACTCATTCATAATCGATTAATAGCCTCCTATTGCACCCAAATTTTGTGAAAATTAAGATTTCACAAGTTTTCACTCTTCTTTACTCATAGTTCCCCTCTAAACTTTGTTTGAGCTTATGGCTGATGCAAGACGCAAGATGCCCACACAAAGACATACTAGTGATGCATCCTCCTCTTGTCTGCACGCTCCCCGTCTTGTCATTATTAAAGGATGGATCTTTGATCAGAAGAAACAAGCCGAGTTTGCTCACTTTTGGCAAGAGCGACGCATCATGGGTGTCAAGTATGTACAGTTAGGGTACTATAGATTCTATAGGTTTCAATTTCCCAATTTATTTCAAGCCAAGGTCTAACAAATCTGGTTGAGCAAAATGGATGTATTTATCTCGATCTCATTCGAGCTTTCTATTACAACCTTCATTATCGTGATGGCATTGTGACTACTAAAGTCAAAGGAGTTCGTATAATTCTTGATGACGATATCTGGACAAATGTAGCCATGCTTACCATACGGGATGATGCCCTGAAAATTCATCTTGGTGTTCTAGATTTCAATCACCTTCTTGCCTATCAGTCTTTTCTGCGAAATCCCCAACAACAATCCAATCGACGACAATTACTAGTGGGTGAATTCAAAGTGGAGGAGAGGATGATCCATTACCTCATATTTTGGATCATTTGCCCTTGTGCCACAAATCATGCTCAATGCTATGAGCAAGATCTTCTCCTTCTCCATGGTATCTTAAACCATGTTCATACTGATTGGCCTACTCACATTACAAATACTATGCTCAAGGCGCAAAAATTCTTTGCCTATCATCTCCCATATGCTCTCCTCATTTCTGGAATTCTTGAATTTAAAGGAGTAAATGTTTAAGGTGAGCACACTCAAGACATTCAGTCCATAGGTACTGAAATTGGAGAAACTACCCTACGCTAAATGAGCTTTGTAGCTTGTGGAAATATCTTTCTTCATCAGGATGAAGAAAATCAAAGTGTTGAAGATGCACATGGCAGAACCTGTACGAGAGGTTGCTCCATCTAATTCTAGTCCCTCCACTATTCCAGCTGATAAGTGTGAAAAAGAGTTGTTTTTATACTTATAAATGAGCTCAATCTTGTAATTATTCATGTTGTTCCTCATTGAAAAGTTGTAATAGGTAGTAGATTGTTATGTAAAATATTGTACAGGAAATGGTCTATTATTTAGACTCTGTCACCCAATTTTCGCTAAGCTAAAGCCAAAATTCGCATTGCCAGAAGAAGGAATGATTTATCTTGATGAAAATAGCGTTCGTCCAACTTCAATAGAATTTCATTCTACCGTGTTCGGTCATTGACTGACATTAGGTTCCTTTATGTGAATTCATCTAAGTATGATTCGTTAAATGTCTTAAAGTGTCTACATTCATTGGTTCCGGCCTAGAGCCTTAGTAATTGTCATGTTCTTTGAGGTGTTTGTGTTTGAGCTCACGAGAGTCAATTCATTTAATTGACTCATTTTTTTAAAGTAACGTTCGTTCTAATCGTTCTTGTGATATATAGTTGTACTCGGTTTCTTTCTCAACTTGACAGTAACCCTCTCGGTCTTATTCTATTATGGAATGGGAGATTTCTCTGTCTCGTTCCAAGTGTTCCTCCTCGTTCTGAGTGAGGATTGAACGTTCGGTATTGGATGTCCTTAATAATTCTTGAACAAAGATGAATTTGAGTAGATTTGATAATGAAAAATGAAGAAAATATGAGATGGATGAAATGTTGTGGATTATGAACGAGCCTTCCAGGGAGGAACGACTCATGGATGATTATTGAATTTGTAAAGTATGACTGTGGGCATGCTAAGCTGGCGGTTCATCTTGATGTTCCGTGAGTACTCGTCCTCACGTAGAGAGGGGTAGGTCATGTGTGGGAACGGCAGGAGGTCATAGTCCTTAGGGTTACTTTGGACTAATAGTACTAACCTCGGGTGACAACTGTTGAGGGTATCCCAATTACTACATCACCGGGGTGCACGAACGCCTGTAGCTACGCAAATTTCATACAGTCCGGACAGTCAGTTTAGTATTATGATTATATGAAACGTATGATGAAATATATATATTGTGTGTTTGATTGTGTGAAATGTATGTTTATACATGAATTAAATTACATAAGCTTACCCTGTGTTTCCTGTCCTGTCTTATTTTGTACGTCCGTCTTTGTCATTGGAATGATCATCCGTGTGGATGTGAGCAGAAGGAGACAAGCTGCTGGAAGAGGCGCTAGAGGAAGATAATCTAGTTGAAGTTGAAGTGAAGACCGAACCGTAGTACGCTCGGTCCGTAGTTTAGTTGAATGGAAGGTGGTCGTTCGATCATTTTCCCCTTTTGATTTATTTTGACAGTTTGGTATAGGCTTTTGTAAACCGTTCGGTCAGACCTTTTTAACTTGTACAGTTTAACGTTTGTAATTCTTTCTGTAAGGTCGTTCGGCCTTAGTCTTACGCTTTGTTTTAGTATAAGACTGATCTAAGTTATTATTAAATGTGATTATTCTATTATATAATTGAAATTGTATTTTTGGGATGTTACATTTTTATGATTATGTTTTTATAAAATTTATTTTATAACTTATTCATATTTTTTTCAATAATGAAAAATCAATTTATAATTTAATAGACATTTTTCTATAATAAAAAAGTGACACGTGTAGAATAGTATCATATAAAACAAATCAATTTTTTTATTGAATATCACATAAAACAATGTACGGTATTTTCGAAAAAAAAAATGAAGAAAACGTATATTGTTTATAAATTCAATAGAAAAAGCCACAGACAAAATAAAGTGTTTACCAAAAGTCAAGTCATTCTTCAATCAGTTTTTCTTAGTTTTGGTATGGTTGCTTTTCTTGTTTGCTCATTCACTCAGCTCATTTCGTTCTCTCAAATTCTCACTTCCACGATCATCGATTCACTCGCTTCCACATCGGGGTGAGTGCTTTTGGAAACAGTGTAATTAATCTTCTTTCATGTTCTCATGTTTTATCGTGTTCACCTCCAAATCGGTGTTGCTGATTGTCTTTCGCTGATCGGGGGATTGGGAATTTCATTCTCACGTTCCGTGTTGTGAGAATTAATTCATGTTTCATTTTTGCATTAATGGCCATGCTATTGCTATATTGCGAACTTATTTGTGTTAATACTTTTCATCTTAGTAATTAATTAGTTTTAGTAATCATCTGCCTCACACAAATGGGAATGTCTGAATATGATTTTATAATCGGTGATTGTCATTATTAGTGTTTCAAAACTAGTTACCTTCATTCTGTGACATAGATGCATATGTATTTAGGTTATCTTAATAATTAAGTAGGTTAAAGAAGTGGCCTTAAGGCTAACTTAAACACAAGCTAAAAAAATTTGTGATTGGCCTCTTGACAAGTAATAGAATTTTTATAATAGATTCTTTAGGTTTTTATAAAACTCATAAAGTATCATTTTTTGGGTCATATTAATTCTAGGGACCAAGTTACAATAATTTTACAGTTCATTGAAATTGGTTCTGAAGGTGAGTTCAGTTTCTGCGGATCACAAAACTATTTGGAAATGATGTTATGTTGGGATAATCACATGGACCATTTAAGGTTGTGTAACAATTAAAAATGGTTTTTCAAATGATTTCAGTAAAAAACATCTATTTATTAATTTCTTATGTTCTAATGACCGGTTTGCATACACTTGTTTATATAGATTGAATTTGCATCTCACTTTTTCGTGCTTGAATAGTTATACTCAAAACTTTGTTTCAGGTTTTGAAAGTTTTCCAATTTTGCTTCTTGTTTGGTAATTCTTAAAACTATGCCTGCCACTCAAGTAGACGAGGGAGTTTCTTTGAAACTTCTGGTAAACAAAAAGACCAACAAAGTCATACTTGCAGAAGCAGGGAAGGACTTTGTGGATGTTCTATTTAGCTTCTTAACAATGCCTTTAGGAACTATCGCCAGACTTGTGCAGAAGTCAGATATGGGACAGGTTGGAGTTGGTTGTTTAAGCTCGTTGTATGGAAGTGTGACAAATCTTCACGACTGTCTGTTGACAGTGACATGCAAGGAAATGCTGTTGCAACCGGGAAACTCATCCGAAGAATATTGTAGGAGTATAAAACTTAACATTGATGACGCTAAGCCCTCGAAGTATTTCATCTGTATGAACTTCCCTAGATGCAGCCATTACCTTTTGAGCACTTTCAAAAATCAAAGATGTAATTGTGGGAATCTTTTGGCCCGTTTAGTTTCTGTCAAAAGTGGCAAAGTCTACAACGGATTTGTAAATGATGTTGCTACTTTCATTGTCACGGACGATCTGGTTGTCATTCCGAATGCAATGGATACAAGCTTTGGTGTCTTACAGAAATTTGGAGTAAAAAGCTTGAGTTCAGTACAGGAAATGACAGTGAATGTCACAAAGAACAAGGTTATTTGTCAATGCCATTTCTCTATTAATTGAAAGCTGGTTGATTGCTTATTATTGCTAGCTCTGTACATATAACATTTTACCAATTTTTCTTTTTCAATTTATTTATTACGTAATTCCTTCCTATACTGATAGTCCCTTTTTCAGGTACTGGATCTGCTCAAATGTTCTTTATTGTCAAAGTCAACTTTGACAGATTTGTTCTTAGTACAGAAACCATTGCTCAATAACTCAAGTTTTTCTCCTTCTATTGTTGGAAACAGCACTACTACGAATGCAATCCAAATCAAAGTGAAAGTAGTTATGAGAAAATCAGATGGCAAGGTAATGTTTGCTCAAGGGGATGAAGAATTCGTAGACTTCCTTTTTAGTTTTCTAACCCTCCCCTTGGGAGGAGTTATTCGGATGTTGGAAGGATATTCTTCAATTGGCAGCGTTGATGGATTGTACAATAGCATTATTGGTATAGATGGAAACAAATATTTGACAGGAAAGGAAGTGAAGAACAGGCTTATTAATCCTGTCCTTGCCCCACAGTTTAAATTAAGCATGCAGATGTTTCCAATTAATGAACAGGACTCAAAGTATCATTGCTATTATCGGTTTAGAGGTAATGAGAGCAATCCTGTCTATATAGCTGATGTAGGCAAGAGTTACGATAAGAATATTGAAGCTTGTAAAGTCCTTAGATTAGTACCACTCAAGTCATCTGCTGGAATTCTCAAAGGTTATGCCAAGGGTCCAGCAATGTTTATGGCTACTGATGACTTGGTTGTGGAACGAATGTCGCCCACTTCGGCTGTACTTTTACTCAACCGTTTAAAGACACGTCTTAATGATGTCGAGGAAAAGGTTGTCACCATTGGCATCAAGGAGGTAAGATGCAGTTTAAAACTTTAGCTTCCCTGTTTAATTATGCCTTTGTTATCGGCTAGAGACAGCCTAGATTGATTTTTACTAGACTATATATGTAGCAGTTACTCATTTTAGCATGTTTCCTTGGTGCAGGGTCTTGGCATATTGAAAGCATCTTTAACCTCAAGATCGGCCCTGACAAACGGTCTCAGCCACTTATTGTTGTTACCTGAAGTTATGGAGCATAAATGGTATCGTTAACACGACTTTGTTGTATATGTGAATACAGCGGAACTTATAAGAAGTTGTTTTTTAATTTATACTCTACTTTCTAAGGGATTAGTCTCATGGTTTTCCACTGAGAATATCTTTGCTTTCGGTAAAAAATGTTGAAACAAAACACCATTTTGTTGCATTTCTTAAAATCTTGCTTTATTGTCTAATTTTTTTTCCCCCTCTTTTCCTTTCGGTTAATGTTAGAATTTTCTGTTTTCCTTCCTATTATGAAAGCATACTTAATCAGTAGAAAATTTCTTATGTTCGAGTGGATAATTTATAGACTTCGATCTAGGTCGACGTTAGATATAAGAAGAATACTTTTATATACTCCTACAACTTATTATTTGTTTTATTTAATAGTAAAGAATTGCACTGACAATCTGAATACTTTTTCTTTTTACTATAACATGTATGTGAAGTTGATTGACTTTTACAATAATTAATTCAAAACTCATCTTATTTTTAACGAAAAAGCGTGATTACTAAATTTCCTCGAATTTCAATATTTAGATCCGAGACATTTCATTTAACAAATTCTTGACCCACGTCCTCAAGTTCTGGCTTTCCCCCTATCCTTCGACGAAGTTGTGGAAGATATCAAGGAAAGCAAAAGCGCTTTCTGCGTTTTTATCCGCCATAGCCCGAACGAGCTTACATTCTCCACTTTCTTGGTTTGCGGTGTTTGTTTTCTTGATCATACATGCGGCATTTCCCCTGTTGTTTTCTGACGTATGAAAATACTTTTTAGTATTAAAAACCTGTTTTGGCACAATATCAATTACTTATATGTGTGTGGCATGTCATTGAACTCTAATTAAAGAACTAGAATGGATGAACCATCTTATCTATCTTCTAAAAGAGAAAGATCCAGAAAGTTTTACTATTTCTTGGGTCATTGGGAAGGTGAATATAAGGAAAACCTTAATTTATTTAGGGTCAAGCATTAATTTAATGCCTTTATCTATACTCGAAAGGAATGGTGATCTTGAAGTCAAGCCAACAAAGGTGACTTTGCTCATGGCGGATGGATCTTCCAAGAAACCCTATGGTGTAGCGGAAGATCTTGTGGTTTATATAGAGAAGCTTAAATTTCTGGTGGATTTTGTGGTGATGGAGATGGAGGAAGATGAGAAGATCCCAATTATTCTTAGAAGACCGTTTATGAAAACGACAAAGGTAATCACCAATGTGGATGATGGGATGATAGCGCTTCAAGACCGAGAGGAAAAGGTGATCTTTAATGTCTTCAAAGTTGAGCAGCAGATTCAAAAGAGGAAGACTAATCATAAAGCTACATGTAAGGATGCACCAGTGATTAACCTTAAAGCTGTCAAGCCGGTCATCAAAGGTAAAAATTGTTTCTTGTCACAAGTTAGGGAAGAAGAAAAAGATGACAAAGGAAGGATGGTTCATGATGACTTGGTGGATGCACAATTCAAACTTGACACACCCGTAAGATTCAAGAGCACGTTGTGGGTTGTGAAAGATTTTAAAGAGAATGGAGTGATAGAGATTGAATCTCCATATTCAAGACGAGTCAAGAAGGTGGACCGAAAGCAATTAATGAGTTGGTGTGATGAAAGCAAGAAGAACACCAACATTAAAGATGAAACTTGAGCTTTATTAGGTCAAGCTAATGACGTTAAAAGAGCGCTTACTAGGAGGCACCCCAGTGATTTAAAGACATTAATTTCTTTGAGTTTGTTTATTTTGGTGTTGTAATTTGAAACTTTGGGACATTGTTTTATTTTGTTATGAGACTGTTATGGCATAGCATCTACTGATGGATGCTAGGTGATAGAGTATCTACTGAAGGATACTGTGCTTATACACACCTACTGATGGGTGTTGATGAGAAAGATATGCATCTACTGAAGGATGCTAGAGGATTCATGGGTCAGGCTTGTGACGTTAAACAAGCACTACCTAGGAGGCAATCCGGTTGTTTGAATTTATCTTTGTTCTAGTTGCATTGTGGGTTCTTAATTGTTGAATGTTTGAGTGGTGAGAGATTAAATGCATTATTTGAGTTAAAGTATGTGAAGTGAGTGGAAAATACATGAAATTTGAAAAATTGAGAGTTGAAGTTGAGTGAATATTGGTTGAGTATGCTTAGGGGAAGCAAGGAAAGAGGAGAGAATCTATCGCGCTCACAACTCAGGGCCAGTTTGGGGCGCTGAGCGCGACTTCTACAGATTCGGGTTTGTCAACACCCAATTTCGTCCGGATTGACTAAATGATAGGTCTCTTTCTATTTTTGATTTCTTTTATTTTATTTTATTTTCCACATTTTCATTTTATTTTATGTCATTATTTTTAATTTCATTTTACTATTTTGTATTTGATTTAGTGTTTTTTTTAAAAAAAAAGGGAAAAGCAAAAAGCAAAAGAAAAAAAGAAAAAAAATTGAAAAAAACAAAAGAAAGAAGAAAGGAAAAAGTGTTCATGGTCACATGGTTTTTTTTTTGTTTGTTTTTGTTTTAGTTTTATTTATTATTATCATCATTTTTGTTTTATCCATTTTTATATGTTATCTTATTTTTCTCCATATATATGTATATATATTTTTCTTACGTTTTTTATTTTTAAATTTTACTATTTAGTTATTGTTTTTATTTTTTATTCTATTTTTATTTTAGTGTTAAGTTTTACCTATTTTAAATATTTTGTTTAATACGGCTAAAAAAAAAAGGATTGGCTGTGGAGGTTGGAACGTGGGGAGCAGAAAAGGGAAAAAACGATTTTCTGCAGAGAGCAAGGTAGTGGCAGAGGCGTTGGGGCGTCGTACGGATTTGGTACAATTTGGTTTGGGCATACGGAATCAGCAAAAAGGTTTGAGCACAAGGTTGGAGCAGGGAGAAAAAACAGAAAAAGAAGAAAAAGGGGATTTGGAGAGCACGGGACAAAGGAGAAGAAAAACTAGTGAAAGCCTGGAGAAAAGAAAGATTCATTGATTCCTAGTGGGAGCATCCAGATTTTTCACCCGCAAAGAAAGACAGAGGTCGGCTAGGAAGAAGGAGAAGGGATCACCGGCTTCATGTACCGAGTAATAACGCAGGAGCTCCAAGAGGTAAGGAACTCCTTCACTGGTTCATACTATCATGTATTGGAATAAGCACGCCTTGCTCACACTCTGTTCATATAAGCTGGCGGCATTGTATGTCATTTTATGCTTGATTTTGCTCTGTTTGAGTATGATATTATGATGTGAATGTTTTCCTTTCTCTGGTCCGACGCATGAGCACACTTCCACTTTAACTTGAAACATGCTTGATTCATTCCTTGTTTCCTATTCCATCTTTGCCGCCAAAATCATCACCATCTCCATTTTTCATCCTTCTTGATACACCTATTCACAGTTCCCCTGCATTAAAAAACAACAACAAAACCATGAACGGAAGAAACCAAACCCATCCCATTCGGTCAACATGATCACCTCCAACACCATCCTCAACCTGCATTGCACAAAGCCACAACCAACCAAGAACAATGACCAATTTCCAGCACCCAAACACAAGCTCGTACTTTACCTTCACTGAATCAAAGCCAGAATTTGCCACTGTACCATCCACCATCGTCATTATCATATTTCAGCCCCCGAGGCACCCAAGGTCATGAACAGAGAACACCAAAACAGATTCACCACCCCAGCCTCCATCCCAGCCACCATCAACTTCTTCTCTCGTCACCACGAAACCCACAACCTTCACGCTCCCACTTCAAACTTCCACCATCTTCATATTCATCTCCCTCATCTTCATCCCCGAATCAGCCTTCACCTTCGTCATCACCGAACAACGTCCACACACATAGCCCATTGTACGGTCAAGAAAACAACAAGAGGAAAGAGAGGAAGGGTTGGAACGAGAGGTGGTGGCGTGGTGACTGGATCGCGGTGGTGAGCGGCGACCAGTTAGGCAGGCGCGGTGCAGAGACGCCGGAGGGGAATCCCTCCCTGGGTGGCAGGATCGAGGCGCGACGTGACGTGGTGGCTGGCCCAGAGGGGGGTAGTGACGCGGTGCCCGTCTTCGTCGCGGTGGCTGGTTTGGTTCGGAGGTGGCGGTGACCGGTTCCAGCCGAGGTGGCGGCGGCGTGCCTCCCAGCCCTAGGTTTTCCTGGTCAGAGAGAAAGAGACCTGGGTCTCGATGGAGGGAGGCAGCATTGAGTGCAGATTGAGAGAACCCCTAAGGGAATTCTAGGTAGAAAACACCCGGGTGGGCCAAGCCCAGAATGAGCGCACGTTATTTGGCCTTTTTCGAACGTTCGTTATCCATTTCCCACATCTTCCCAACGAACGCTCGTCCATCCATACTGAGCGTTCGTCATCCATTTCCCACATCTTCCCAACGAACGCTCGTCCATAATGAGCGTTCGTCATCCACCCTCATCTTCCCAACGAACGCTCGTCCATAACGAGCGTTCGTCATCCATCCTCATCTTCTCAACGAATGCTCGTCCATAACGAGCGTTCGTCATCCATTTCCCACATCTTCCCAAAGAACGCTCGTCCATAACGAGCATTCGTCAACCAGCCTCATCTTCCCAACGAACGCTCGTCCAAAATGAGCGCTCGTCAGCCAGCCTCCTCTTCTCAACGTTCGCTCGTCATTCTGCCTCCGTTTCTCAGCGTCCGTTTGTCATATCATCCAATGAGCGCTCGTCATCTACACTCCCATACTCAACGTACGTTCGTCATATCACTCAACGAACGCTCGTCATCCAGGCTATTTTTCTCAACGAACGTTCGTTAATCCACCCAGCGAACGCTCGATCTTTCTCCTCATCCTCAACGAGCATCCGTTAACGCTTGTTTGTCCTCCTCATTCTCAACGAACGTTCGTTAATCCCCGCAACGAACGCTCGTTATTTCACTTCATTCCCAACGTCCGTTCATATTTCCCCCCAACGCTCGTTATTTTTATTTGTTTGTTTTTCTTATTTTATTTTATTCTATTTCATTTATTTTGTCTATCTTATTTCATTTGTTTTATTTATTTCTTTTATTTATTTTTTATTATTATTATTTTATTTTGTTCTATCTACTTATTCTACATATTTACTTATCCTAAAATATATATTTAATAATGCAATATTTACAATTTAAATAAAGGAATTACAAAAAATATGTTTTAAAGGTTTAGGCACATGTGTGATCGCACGCATCGTCCTTGTGCTAAAAACCTTTTCTCTTTCTTAATTAAAATTACAAAAATATGTTTTAAAGGTTTAGGCACATGTGTGATCGCACGCATCGTCCTTGTGCTAAAAACCTTTTCTTTTCCTTAAGTAAAATTAACAAAAAAATATGTTTTAAAGGTTTATGCACATGTGTGATCGCAAGCATCGTCCTTGTGCTAACAACCTTTTCTCTTTCTTAAACAAAATACAAAAAAAGGTATAAAATCTTCAAAAAACCCAAAAAATCAGCAATTTTAAACAACAAACAATCTTCCTAGCTAGAACTACGTGATCCTTGATTCTCCATCAAAAATGGAGATACGTAGGAGCAAGGCCAGTCCTTGTCAGGTTCACTTCCCCAAAAATCCAAATTTTCTAAACAATTTCCAAACGAATTTCTCAAACAGTTTCAAAAGAACTACGTAACCCTGATTTCTCGTTCTGAATGAGAATACGTAGGAGCAAGGTCAATCCTTGTCGGGCCCAAAAAACTAAAACATATATTTTGTTTATTTAGAATTTTATTTTAAGGGATAGTTAAACATTTTTTAAAACCACATCATATTCGTGCATTTAGTTAAAGGTACTGCCTTAGGGCAGACATTGCGGGGTGCTAACACCTTCCCCACTCGTAACCGACTCCCGAACCCAATCTTTGGTTTTCGTGGACCGTGCTTTATCGTTTTATGGTTTTTCCATAGTTTTCCATAATAAACTATGGTGGCGACTCCAAATCTCTTTTCGAAACCCATTTCTTTTTGGATCGTCGTCCCGTCGCGATTCCGGTTGCGATAGGGTTCTAGGTTAAAATTGGGATCAACGTAAGTTGGCCCATTAGATGCTTTCCTTACCCTAGGTCTCGCCCTAGCCACCCCATTCACTCTTTACTCTTTCTAGTCACTTCAAAACACTCTCCAAAGGTTTTATCTCCACTTTCTCCTTCATCCTCCTCCACAAAACCCTTGCTCCACCCATTTTGCATCACTTTTCCATCCAAGTTTGGGGTTTGTTGTGAGCACTATTGTTAGGGTTTGTTCTCCCCAATTTCATTTGGCATTCTTCACACATTGAGCATCTTCAACCAAGTGAGTACATGCATTTTAAATTCTAGGGCATTTGAAAGTACGATTTTGAATGAATGTTGTGGTCTAAGCATGATTCTTGAGGAATTTTGATATCTATGCATGAGTCTTGAGGAATTTGGACAGATTAAAATGTTTGATTGATGATTGGAATGTGAAAAATGCATATGAGTAGTGTTTAAGGCCGGCTAAGGCCATTTTCATGGATGAACTGTCTAAGGGCCCTCTAAGAGGTGCTCAACGCGAGTTCTGTAGAATTGGTTTTTTTTGTTGCTGGTCATTTGTGCCTGTCTGGTTGGATGTTTCTTGTTGCAGGTGACGCTGAGGGCCCCTGTTTCGCCCTCAACGGTGATCAGAAGAGTGGGTTTGGATTGTTTTTAATGGTTCATATACTTATGCTTGATGATGTTTCTTGTGGTTTTGTGAATTGTTTTTGTTGCAGGGATGACTTCATTTCCAGGGAAGAGAGTTAAAACCGTGGGAAACAAGAGAAAGGATCCAGAACGTTTCTATTCAAACAAGTTCCTTTCTCATAAGCATGAGTGACACTTCCAAATAGTTCAAGATCGAAGGCTTTTGATGGAGAGAAAAGTGGGGTGGATTCTATCCTTGGCCCCACAATTTTGGAGAGGAAGTAGAAAGAAGAGAATAGGAGAAAGTAGCTGCTTACCCTAAACCAGCAAACATAGCAGTGGTCAAGGAATTTTTACACCAATGCAAGGCCATTTGGCAACACTCATACAGAGAGTTACATGAGTTATGTGAGAGGAAAGATTATTCGGTACGATCCTGATGCTATTAACAGGTTTCTGCGTACTGAATGGGCTAGTGAACAATGTCAGTTTGCACTGACTATGGATGAGGGAGCATATTTTGATGATGTAGAGAGTACATTGTGTGTACCTGGAGGACACTTCCATAGGAATAGGAATGATGTGCCCATTCATATTAGGAGATCTCATTTGACTCCTCTTGCAAAATACTGGATGACATTCACTCATGCCAACATTCAGTCGTGTTCTCATGTGTCTGATATCACTGTCAGTAGGGCCATCTTCCTGTATTGTGTACTCAAAGGGTTGAATATTAATATTGGACAGGTCATAGCAAATGAGATTTAGACCTGTGCTAGTTTGTGAACAACAAAGTACCTCTGGGCATCCATCTTTGATCACACATCTTTGTGAGTTAGTTGGGGTGAATACTTCCACACCTCGATGGAGCGACCAAGGAAGGAGATTGATGCTGCCTATTATTGCTAGTATTGCATGATGGATGAGGTGGCCCAGCAAGTGCCACCACCACATCCTCCTAGAGTTCACAGGAGGGGAGCACCACCAGCATATGCACAGCCTCAGGATGCACAACCTTTTCAGATGAGGGATATGTATATGTCCCTGATGGAGTCTAGGATGCAGGCATTGCATAGAGGGTAGATGGCCACTGCAGAGATGATTATAGGGTTGTATGATACATCCCCTAGCCGACAGTGAACGATGGATGAGTTTAACACTATGGTGGGATGCCAAAGGATCACGCATAGGCTAGTGGAGCTGGAGCAGCTGAAGCTTCAGCCATGGAAGATCATGATGAAGATGATGATTATGAAGATGGTGATGAAGAAGAGGAAGATGAGGAGGAGGAGGAGGACTCAAATTGATATTAGAGGATGATGTAGCATTTACTGATAAATGTTATTTGCAGTAGAACAAGATGTTTCTTATCTTTATCTTATGAACTTTCTTTTGTTGTTGTTTTTAGAATAGATGTTGATGTACTCATTTTGAGACCTATATCTGATGTGATAGTTTGATATTGATTTGCATGTGATGAGTAGTGCTTGATGATGCTTTGGTATTGATTGATGTTGAGATGTGCACAAGATGTTGATATACAAGAGGTTGTTCACAAACTGTGTGAACAGAGGCATGATATTATGATTGTGATTATGATGCTAAGCAAGATGTGTATTTGGTGTATGAGGAACATTGAATTAACTTGTGTGAGGTTTTGAATTCCAGAGTATTTGTTGTGAATGATTGTTATTCTTTTGAAAGAATGAATGATATTACCCAGGTTTCTATGATTGAACTACTTTCTTGCTTGTGTCATATGATCAAGGCCATTTTTTATTACCCTTTTTTCTTAGCCAATGCATGATTTTAGTCCAAATGAAAGAGAATACGAAGTGTTCTACCCTTTTTGAACCTCAAGCCTTAAATAGATCCTTTGTGAAAATCTTTACCTTGAGTTAAGTTGAGAATCATGATGTGGCTTTGATAAAGGTTCAAGTTTGGGGTTGATTGGGAGAACTGAAAAAGATAGTAATGAAAAGCATTGAGCTAAGTATTGAGCAAGTATGAAAAAGAGAAAAGAAAATAGAATGCAAAGAAAGTAAAGCTCAGGGCAAAAAGGGGAAAGTTGGGAATGAGTGAGATTAATTTGTCTAAAGAGAGATTGTATGTGAATGATATATTTATGAATGACTCTCTTAACTCAAGGATTTTGTGATCTTTAAAAACCAATTTTTCTTCTTAGCCTAGCCACGGCCACGGTACAAGCCATGGAAATCCCTTGTGATGATACTTGTCTGTGAGTATGTTTGATTGTGGTAAATGAAAGGCAATTTTGTTCTATGCGACATTGGGATAAGTAGAGTGAAGAAGTGACCTCTATATACACCTGTGTGATTGAGTGAAACACTTTGTCTGGTAAGGAATAGTTCCATGAATACGTGATGACATCTATGCTTAATTAATTGATCATTATGAGAATAGCATCTGTTGGATATTATGTGATTATGTGAACATCATGATGAGTGATTTTTATCAAGGCATTGTACATCTTGACTGAATTTTGTTTAATGAGCTGATTTAAGTAATTACTTGTCTTGGAAGAAAGAGTTTTGAATGTGTTGAACCATTGTATTGATTGGTGGAAGACTGAGGTATATCTTGTTTGCTTGAGGCAAACAAAGTTCTAAGTTTGGGTTGTGATAACAGTTGAAAAACCGTTATTTTTATACTTAATTTTGATATTAAAAACACCCTTTATGACTTAGAAACTAGCTTGAAATCATGTTTTTGCTTAAGTTGTGAGAATAAGAGAGTTAAAGGTGGTATTATTGGTTTTATGCTTAGTTTTCCTTGTTTTGATATGAATTAAGATGAATTGGATGAAAAAGTTGAAGTAGCAATGAGTTGGAGTCAGGAAAGGCCGGAAAAGTGGAAAATAGAAGAATCGCAGATAGCGTTGAGCGTCATTTTGGGGCGTTGAGCGCCACTTTAGAGGTGTAACCACTGTTTCACGCCTGGGCGCCACCGCTGAGCGCCAATTTGGTTATGCAACCATGGTTTCACCCTTGAGCGCCACCGTTAAGCGTCATTTGAGTGTCGCACTTACCGCTGGGCATCCTTTTGGGGCACTGAGCGCTAACGAGGTGGGCTTGGACCTGTTTTATGTTATTTTTATGAACTATTTAAGGTTTTGGACGATCTAGGGTTCATATCTTTTGACAAAAAGAGGCGAAAACACACTCCTTTCACCCCTCAGAGGCGGATTTTGCATGCGGGAGCTCCGATTTTCAACTTTTAGGGTTTTATCTTTCATTCTTTTCCATATTTTCATCTAGTTTCACCATGTCTATGGTGAACTAAACCTTCATTGTTGTTGGGGAAACAATGTAATCTTTGGAAACTCTCATGTATTGAATTGGTTTATATTACAAATGTTTTACTTCATTAATTGTTAGGGTTTTTCCTCTACGCTCTATGCATGCTTTGTTTAACTCATTCAATTGCATGATTAATGATTTTATCAATAGGACACATATGGGAAAACCTAGAACAGGGGAAATTCTTCCAAAAGCAATATTACTTAGACATAGGGATAGGAGGATTGGTTATCTTTAAGCTTTTGTGCGAATGTAATACATAATTAATTGCTGGGGATACAAGACATTGTGAACTAGTAATTAAGAGTAGGCTTTCTTTACCGAGACATCGGGTTTAAGGTAAATTAGAAAGTGACATTAACATTAATGAAGAAGATGAATTCATAAATACATGAGAGTGGATAGGATAAGTCGGAAACCCTAACAACATAATCATTACATATTTTATATCAATCACTTGTGCATTCTTCAAGTCAATTGATCAACACTTGCATTCATATTTATTTTCTGTATTATAAACACCATGATTTTGTTTACAAGTCTTAATTAATTAAGAAACCACATGAATGTCTAGACCATGAGTCTCTAGGGAAACGATACTTGGTCTTACCATTTATTATTACTTGATACGATTCAGTACACTTGCCGAAGTCTTAACAATAAGTTCAATGAATTAGTATTCACATCTATAAATGTAGTAGATGAGAGGAACAATTATTATTTTTGTTGGTATCAATGCCCAAGTCTATAAGCCACTAGTGTAGTCAATTCTAGCATGGAAGAGTACACTGGGACTAGATGATGTGGTGAGATCAAAGGAGAGTGAAAAAATGATGTGTGATGATCAAAGCTCAGAAGTCAAATATTAGTAACTAAAGGAGAGTCAAGAAAGAAATATGGTTACCAACAAGGTAAATTTCAACCGAATAATGTTCAAGGTAGTGCCATTGTTGTGAAGAGTTTGATCATGTACATGTTAAATGTTGAAAGTTCACAGAGAACTTGCAACACATGAGAGAAATTATAAGGAAATATGCTTGTGAATATTGTTGGAAGTCCCACATCGACTAGAGATAAGGCCGATTCATAATTTATAAGTAAGTGCAAACCTCACCCTATAAGCCGATTTTGTGGGGTTGAGTTAGGCTTAAAGTTCACTTCTAACATGGTATCAACCTTACCCTACAAGCCAGACTTTGTAGGGTTGAATTAGGCTTAAAATACACTTCTAACATGATATCACAGTCATGCTTAAAGTCCACTTCTAATATATATATATATATATATATATATATTTTTTTTTTTTTTTTCATTTTCTGTTTTGCATCAATTGACTGTTGGTGGTTTCTTATTATTACTTTCTCTGTACAACAAAAAGAAAATATGGTAGCAAAAGTTTTAATTCCAAAACCGTTAGTGATTAATTTTAAATTTGGATAAATTTGTGTAAAAAATATAAACTAGCGACCAATAATTTTGATAACTAAATAACAGAGTCAAATATTTTAGTGACAAAATATCAGGAACTAATTTTATGTATAAAATTTTTACTTGCTTATAAACAATTTTATAACTTATTTATATATGCTAAAAATTTAATCATACTAACTCCAATATATATAATGTAATAAAAAATAGTATAAAAGTTTAAAATATGCATATTACGTTGCAAGGCCTGGTTCTGCCCAATAAGCTATTTAGAAGTGTGCTATGCAACTTCAGCATCAACGCCAACAGCTTTTTCAATTCCACATGCTATATACAACAACTAGATCTTGCTATTTAATGTTATCAATTGAATAATAAAATAGAAATAAAAATACACTAATTAAAAATTTATGGAAAATCAACCATAGTAATAAATATTTTTGTATGAAAAAAAGTTATGTTTGTAGATTAATGACAAAAAAATTTCAAACCCTAATTACTGTATTAAATATACTTAGCGATTAACAAATTTTTGATAATTAATATAATAGTTAATTCAGTCACTAATTCAATTACTAAAATATTATATTTAGTGGCAAAAAAATTTCAGTCACTAATTATCAAATTAAACATATTTAGCAATCAATAAATTTTCAACCACTAATACACTGTTTAATTTAGTAGTTAATTTGGTCGTTAAAACAAATTTCGATCACTAATTAACATATTAAACATATTCAGCTACTAACAAGGTTTTAGTTATTAATACAATATTTAATTCGATCTCTAAAATATTATTGTACCATAGGATACCTAATTCTCCAACGGTCGACCGATAACCCGGGCGACCTGATGACGGTTAAACCAATCGAGGCCTTCTTAAGGTCGTAACGTTGTGCGATCGCGTAATGTCGTCGACCACTTGGTGCTCGACAACCAAACAGTAATGTCGCGACAGGTAGCGTTCGCACGACGCACGACAAGTCGCTTATTCATGTCGACAAACAAGACGATCGACATACAGAGCGCGATATCGTAGCATGCGGTTACAGATAAGCAGTTACGCATATTAGCTAACCAACGCCGCGAATCACGGAAGTAATTGACTCAGTATCAACACACGATCTAGCAGTTACAACTTCTACACAGTCAACTTCAATAACTAACCGGATTGTCAGGTAACGGTTTATTTTACTGTTTTAAATACACAGAGCACATCAGAAAAAAGGTACGTTTTTCCCCTAAAGAAAATTAAGAGAAATTGTTCTTGACCTAATCACACCCTTGTTGACTTGAGCATCGGAGTGCCTTTGCAGGTACCCAGCCCATCTTTACTCAGAGAAGTAGAGAAGAGAGAGAGAAACAGCACAGTGAGAGCGGTATGCAGAAGAAGCAGCCCAGAGTTGTTAGGTTCGAATCTTGGTCTCCACACCCCTACTGAAACATTTTGGCGTCCACCGTGGGGCCGAGATTTACTATCCCAACAACGACCACCGGAGCAATGGAAGATTCTAACACACACGATTTGATCAGGCAACTGCAGGCGCAGATTGAGGCACAAGCACAAACCATAAGGGAACAGCAGGAAATCCAGCGTAAACATGAGGAGGAGATGGCGGCGCTGAGGGCACAGATTCCACCACCGGAGTTATCTGCCTCAAACAGACAGGAGGATAACGAAGCAAGTCATCAGGGAGGAGCCTCCGACCCTGTTGGCGAAGGGAGAAGGGGGCCTACTCCTATGCGCCTCACTAACCTGCTTTCGTTCACAGAGGCCATCATGCAAGCGAACATGCCAGACAAACCTCCCCCAACCTTAGAACGTTACAATGGTTCTGATGACCCCGACGACCATCTACGTAATTTTATAGATGCCATGACATTCTATACTGACAACGACCGGGTGATATGCAGAGCTTTTTCCTTATCTCTTAAGGGTGAAGCTCTGGAGTGGTTCCATAATCTGCCACGGAATTCAGTAAATTGTTTCGCAACCATCGAATCCTTATTCCGAAAGCAGTATGCGGCCAATAAGAAACCGGCGATGACTGCTACTGAGCTTGTCCATACAAGGCAGGAGAAGGATGAGACCCTGAAAGCTTTTATGCAGCGGTACATTGAGACAGCCCGGCGCGTGAAAGATATCACTCCTGCTTTCATCATCAGCAATCTATCGTCCTACTTAAGGCCGGGGCAGTTCGCGGAACAACTGTACGCTGACCCTCCAGCATCCATGGAAGAATTGCAATCCACTATTGCAAAGTTCATCCGCATCGAGGACCACCGTAATTCCCGAAAGAAACAACACCAAGATGTCTCTAGCCAGGAGGCAAGGAAACCAGCGAAGCGATCCACTAACGACTACAAGCCAGACCGAACACCTCGGAAGGAGTCGGGGTGGATGTCTAAGTACGATCGTTACACGACCCTCAATGCACCAAGGGCGAGGGTGCTTGAAGAGGCCTTACACGCCGAACTCTTGACTATGCAGCGAAAGGCCACCCCAAAGAACGCGGACAGTAGCAAAACCTGCCGGTTCCATATGAACCATGGGCACGACACGGAAGAGTGCAACATGGTGAAGGACGAACTAGAGCGACTCATACGTGCAGGCTATCTTCAAAATTACATCAAGGATAGAGTCTCCACTAGAGCCACAACTCCTCGCCGAAGAGATCCTCCTAGGCGAAGCCCCCAACGATCATCCCCTAGAGATGATCGACACCGCAGGCGATCACGCAGTCCACCTCGGCGGATAGAGAGAGAACGCTCAGTTCGAGGCCGCATCGACACCATATCTGGCGGTTTCGCCGGTGGAGGCATGTCAGCTTCGGCAAGGAAGCGACATTTGAGACAGTTGAAGTCGGTTCATATGGTCGAGCGACAATCTCGGTCGATCCCCGACATCACATTCACGAACGCAGACTTCCATGCACCCGACCCTGATCATGATGATCCTATGGTCATCACAACTAATATAGCTAGGTACGATGTCAGCAAGGTCCTCGTCGATCAGGGAAGTTCAGTCAACATTTTGTATTGGTCCACCTTTCAGAAAATGAACCTATCTGAGGATCTCATCGCCCCGTTTAACGAGCAAATTGTAGGATTCTCAGGAGAAAGGGTAGACACCAGGGGATACCTTGACCTGCGAACTCGGCTCGGAACAAGTCGGGAAGCACCTGAGCTTCGAGTTTGATTTTTGTTGGTCGAAGCAAATACGTCGTACAACGCCCTGCTAGGACGACCGTGCCTGAATGCGTTCGGGGCAATCGTGTCTATCCCCCACCTCGCCATGAAGTTCCCGACAGAGCATGGCACCATTTGTACCGTAAGGGCAGATCAACGAACAGCCCGACAGTGTTATGTGGCCGGGCTAAAAGTCACCCCCTTCGTTCCAACTAGAAGGGCGAGAGGAGCCGAGGCAGCGGCAGTCGACTTGGACCCCCGAACCAATGTAGACGAGCGTCTGCATCCGCAAGGTGAAGTCAAACTCCTACCCTTGACAACTGACGCGTCTAAAACCACCACCATTGGCGGGGACCTCACCTCTAGCGAAGAGCACGATCTGGGGCACATACTGCGGAACAATGCAGATTTATTCGCGTGGACGGCCGCCGACATGCCAAGAATTCATCCAGGGGTCATGGCCCACAAATTGTCCATCTTCTGGGAGGCACGACCTGTCGCCCAGAAGAAGCGACGATTCGGGGAGGAGAAGCGCAAAGCCATTCAAGTTGAAGTCGAGAAGTTGATGAACGCCCAGTTCATCCGGGAGTTAACATACACTACGTGGCTGTCGAACGTGGTCATGGTTAAAAAGTCAAACGGCCAATGGAGAATGTGTGTCGACTTCACAAATCTCAACAAGGCATGTCCCAAAGATTCATATCCCCTCCCTAGCATTGATCGCTTGGTAGATGGAGCTTCGGGTCATGTTATACTAAGCTTTCTCGACGCTTATTCGGGATACAACCAGATCCCCATGTATGAGCCCGATCAGAGCAAGACCGCCTTCATTACTGAACGTGCTAATTATTGTTATGAAGTAATGTCGTTCGGATTGAAGAATGCTGGGGCCACTTATCAACGCCTCATGGACAAAGTCTTCCATCATCAGATAGGACGATGCATGGACGTGTATGTCGACGACATGGTCATTCGCAGCAATTCTGTGGAACAACATCTGCAGGATTTGAAGGAAGTTTTTGGCCAACTCCGGCGGTACAGCATGCGCCTCAATCCTTCCAAGTGTACTTTCGGTGTTCCCGCAGGTAAGTTATTAGGCTTCATGCTTACACGTCGAGGCATTGAAGCTAATCCAGACAAGTGCAAAGCCGTGCTCGACATGACCGCTCCAAAAACCCTAAGGGAGGTACAACGTCTGGTGGGTCGGCTCACAGCCCTGTCCCGATTCATTCCAAAGCTAGCTGAGCACATCAAGCCTATCCTGAGGAATTTGAGAAAGGGCACCACTCAACACTGCGACGATGATTGTGAGATAGCATTCAACACTGTCAAACACATCCTAACCAGTCCTCCAATTATGGCTCGACCAGACGATGGGTCCGACTTGCAGCTGTATATTGCAGCTTCCCAACATGCTGTTAGTGCCGCCTTGATACAGGAAGCACCCTCCCTTAAGTTAATATATTTCATCAGTCGTACATTGCAAGGGGTTGAAGAACGATATTCTCGCATTGAGAAATTTGCCTTGGCCCTTCTCACAGCTTCTCGTCGACTTCGACCATATTTCCAGAGCCATCAGGTGGTAGTCCGCACAGATCCCCCCATAGCCAAGATCCTCCGCAAACCGGACATGGCAGGACAGATGGTTGCCTGGTCCGTGGAACTGTCAGAGTTCGGACTCCCTTACGAGCCACGCGGGTCCGTCAAGGGTCAACATTTGGCAGATTTCGCAGCTGAGTTAATACCTGCACCAGAGGACTCAACTACAAAGTGGCTACTCAGTGTAGATGGTTCCTCCGACAAAATGGGGGGAGGAGCCGGTGTCGTCCTAGAAGGACCGGATGGTTTAGTCATAGAGCAAGCCATCATATTCAAGTTCCCAGCTAGCAACAACCAGGCCGAGTACTGTTGTGACTTTGGCAAGTGTACCAAATCGTTCAAGTAATAAAACCGGTAAGACCGGATATCGTTTCCCAAGAGACTCGTGTCCTAGACAATCGTATAATATCTAACTAATTTAGACTAAAGAATGATTCCATGTTTTTGGGGTTTTCATGCAATTAAATTAAAGGTAAAACATAAATGGTAAAAGTGATCTTTGATAATGCAAACACTTAGGAAATGAAAGATTAGAAATGATATGGAATGGTATTGTTGGGGGTATGATTTCACCTACTTCACTCTTATGCATAGAAAAACACTTCCTCTTTGTTAATATGCCAATGTCAATCTACTAAATTACTCAAACCCAATCCCTTGGTAGAGAGAGCCTAGACTTACTTCTTAAACTCCAATCCCTTGGAAAACCTAACAAGTTCATCCGCTTTAAGAATTGAGATTCAAGACAACCAAAGGTCCTAGTTCTATCCCTAGATACAATTTCCTTTAGGTATTTAATCCAATTCTAGATTCACCCAATATTTCCCAATATCAAGCAAACCCTAAAATCATGATATGGTTGAATCAATCATACAAGCTTTAAGCAAAGGAATTAAACACTAACAATCAATAAAAGAGGCATATAATCATTCAAAACAACTGTAATTTACATAAGAGATCCGTGGTTACATCAATCCCCAACAAGAATGAAACTAGCTCTCCATGAATGGAGAGCTTGGGCTTACAACAATGGTGGAAATGGAAGAAGGAGGAGGACCCAAGGATGAAGAAGGGCTGTTCCCACAGCTCCTAGCTCGCCTCTGGACGCTCCAATTGAGAGAAATCGTGTCTGGGATGCCAAAAATGTCAAAGCCCTTCTAATTTGGGGTTAAATAAACCCAATCTGCCAAATCAGCAACAGGCGCGCTTGAGACCGCGCTCCAGCGCGCGAAGACTGGAAAAAGGGCGCTCCAACGCCCTTTTGTAGGGGGCGCTCCAGCTAGCTCCAGTCCTGGTGCAGAGCGCGCTCCAGCGCCCATTGCTCAGGGGGGCTCCAGCTAACTTTTTCCAGATTCTGGTTCTTCATATTTTTGTTGTTTTTGCTGTTTTCTTGTTTTCTCTGGTTCCAGCACTCTTCATTTGATGCAGAGACTTCTTCCAACTAATTAACTTGTATAAATAAAGGGGTTAATGATCAATTTATCTAATTAAAGCTTAAGATGAAACCACTTCTTAAACTAAATGAAAACTAGGATTTACAAGGTAAAAAGGATGAGAAAGAGTTGATATTTTCTCTAATTCAATACTGAATTCATAGTAAAATATGCCACTATCAACTCCCCCAAACTTAGAACCTTGCTTGTCCTCAAGCAAAAGGTATCTGACTGTCAAACAAAACATATTTCAAAGATTACAGTTGGATTCATAATACATTGCTTAACTTGAAACAACTAGAAATGTGTATCATGTTAGTTTTCCACTATGATGCTCACAACACAATCAATCAATCAAATGCCATAGTTTATAAGAGATCAACAGTCATGGCAGGATGCTTTACTAAATTATGTAGAACCAATCCTCACTTAAGATGGTGTTTCACTCTAATGCACTGGTGTATAAGGATGTGTGTCTATCACTCTACTATCAAATTGTCACACAAATCAACTTTGCCATTTGTTTCAACTAAATTAAACACATTCACAAGTAAGTCAACATCACAAGGACTTTCATTGGCTTGTATTGTGGCTGGGCTAAGAAGGAACATGGTTTTTCTGGATAACAAAGCACCTTGAGCTAAGAGATCAAACAATTACAATCATGAATAAAAGTTCTCTTTTGCTTCACTTAGATTACCACCAATGTCGAACTTATCCCAACTTTCTTTCATTCAGTTCTTTTTCTTTATCTTCTTCTTTCTTCCTTTTTGTTACTTTTGTATCTTTCAAATTTTTCTCAATTCATCCTTTCATAACAACTCCCCCAAACTTAAATCATTCTCCTGCAGTACAGATGATTTCTCTATTTAGCTCAAGGTAAGGAAAATAGGGAAATTTCATTTGGGCTTTAAGGCTCAAAAAGAGTCATTTATCAATCAAGGTCGAAAGGTTCTGAATTGGTTTCTTTGGCAATATGTGGAAGAAGTAGGAGAGCAAGATGGCCTTGATCATGTGCAACTAACAAGCAAATGGTCATATCAGAGAAACTCAGGCAAAGTCAATTGTGATCAAATATGATAGCATTCACAAGAAAATTCTAAGGCACAACATCTCACAAGGTCAACTCGAGGTTCCACAATAACATCAAGCAACTGCCATGAATAATGATCTCAGTTAAGCATACAGCATTCTCAGACTTTTTCATGAAGGAAGCAATACAATTTGAACTAAATTGACCCATCTCAAGCATCATTTCATATCAAACCATAAGCATTATGAATCAGCATAAGTCTATCAAGCCAGATAACTAAAACAACTTAACTAAAATTGAAAAACAAAAACTAACTAGTAACTAAAGTAAAAGAAAGCAAAATAAAAGGTCTTGTGACTCATGATTTATAGCTCATTGTCAGACTCCTTCATTTTCTGCACCACTTCCCCTAATAAATTGGGTTGGTCCCCAAGCCATGCTACTTGGGTTGCATATTCCTCTGTTGACATCTCTACTTTGTGGTGGCGTTTGTTTTTATTCTCTTGGAGTTGGATGAAGAAGTCATTTCTGCACAAAAGATTGAAAATAAAGTTTGTAAATGTGAGCTCACAATGTATGTATTTGTAACAAACAAGCATTAGATCACATGATCATGAGTTCACAAGGTCAAACACACACTAAATACACAAGAAAAATCACAAAACACAGTCTGGAGCATGAAAAATTTGAAGCAGAAGAGAAAAATAGAGTTGCTGAAAAATCTGGTCTGGTTGGAGCTAGCTGGAGCGCCCCTAAGCAGAGGGCGCTGGAGCTAGCTATGGGTCAAAATGCCAGAAAACTGGATTCGTGCTGAGCGCGCTGGAGCGCCCCTGAGCAGAGGGCGCTGGAGCGCCATACCAGATTGCAGATTTACAGAATTTCACAACTACACCTACGATTTTTGGAATTTGGCACTTCTTGATGCTCAATTCAGCCCAGATTAACATGTTTTCACTATACAAACTTGATCAAATCCATAAGGATTGAAATTGAGTGCAAGAATGCCAATTTAGGTGCACACTTCCAAAGCTTTCTAATTCTACAACTCAAGGCTTCAAATTTTACACTTTAAACATACCTAAACTCAACATAACCATTCAGAACATACTAATCACACTAGAACACATAAAAACAGATTGAACAAATCTAAAACACATCAATACACAATTAAACTCAACATTACACTAGTTAACCATTAACAACACAAAAACTACAATTGAAACTAACATGCTCCAAAATAACCAAATCAAATCAAAACATTCTAAAGCAAATTCAAACAATAAAAACACACTCAAATAACAAAATCACACATAGAGAAAGGGTTAGAAAGCTGGGTTGCCTCCCAGTAAGCGCTTGTTTAACGTCATTAGTTTGACACCATTAAGCTCAAGTTTGATTTTTGATGTTGGAATGCTTCTTCTTGTCATGACACCAACATCCTCTCAGTAATTTCCTAGTCACCAACTTGACTCTCCTGGAATATGGAGCCTCTATCTCAAGCACTCCATTTATCTTTATGTTCTTGATGACCCATAACCTATTCTTGAATCTCACTGGTTTGCCAGGTTTGGGCTCATCGCTTGCCATCACAAGATTTTGGTGAACTAGTTCCTTTTCCTTTTCTTCTTCTTCTCCCTTTACTCTTGGAGATAAACAACTAAGGCTCCTCTTTACCAACTTGGCAGCTTGCTCTGTTAGACTAGTAATTGATAGAAGTTCATCTGTAGCTTCAAGACTAGTCTCTTTTTCATGATTTTGCTGCTCAACCCCAAAGACATTGAAAGTCACCTCGTCATCTTGGTCTTTCAATTTCACTGTTCCTTCTTCCACATGAATGACAACCTTGGCTGTCTTCATGAAAGGTCTTCCAAGGATGAGTGGTGTATCTGCAGATTCCTCCATGTCCATAACTACAAAATCCACCGGGAATTGGAGTTTATCTATTTTGACCACCACATCTTCCACTACACCATACGGATACTTGATGGATCTATCCGCCAGCTGCAGCATCATTCTCGTAGGCTTGACTTCAAGACCACCAATCTTCTTAAGCATAGATAGGGGTATCAGATTGATACTAGCCCCCAAGTCAACGAGAGCTCTACCTATCTCATGATTTCCAATTGTGCATAGAATGGTGAAACTCCCCGGATCTTTAAATTTGGGGGGAAGGGTTTTCTGCATGATGGCACTACAATTCCCTTGCACTTCAATTGTTTCCTCATCTAAATACTTATTCTTCTTGTTGAGGATTTGCTTCATGTACTTTGCGTAGGCAGGAATTTGTTGTAATGCTTCGGTCAATGGCATGGTAATCTCAAGTTGATCAAATATTTGCTTAAACCGAGCCAATTGTTTCTCCTTCCCTTCAGTAGATGGGATTTTTGGGTAAGGAAGGTGTTTCACAATCTCTTTCTCTTTTTGATTTTTCTCTTTTTCTTTCTTTTTATTCTTCTCTTCTCTTCCAACCATGTCTTCTTCTTCTTCATTTTCTTTCTGATCTTCTTCTTCTGGCTTTTCTTCTTCTTCTTCTTTTCTTCCAACCTCTTTCCCACTTCTTGTAAATATTACATTACACTCCTCCTTCGGGTTGGCTTGAGTATTTGCAGTAAAATGTCCACCCTGTTGGTTTGCTAATTGCTTAGCCAATTGACCAACTTGCACTTCCAGGTTCTTTATGGATGCATCAGTGGTTTTCTGGTTTTGGATGGACTGCTGCATAAACATCTGCAATGTGTCTTCTAGCTTTGAAGTCCGATCATTTTGAGGTGGATAATGTTGAGCAAGTTGATACGGATTTTTACTGCTAGAAGCTTCTTGATTTTGTCTCCACCCTTGATTGGAAGGATTAGGGAAATGATTGTTGAAGAAGTGTTGTCGTCCTTGATTTCCCATATAGTTGACTTCTTCATGTTGGGAACTACTAGGACTTTGACAATGGCCGTTGGGGTGGCTATCTCCACAGAAATCACATCTCATTGCTTGATGATGTGGTTGAGGTTGAGCTTGCATTGCTTGTAACTGCTGAGGTAGTTTGGCCATATGTTGAGTTAAGAGTTCCATTTGTTGAGCCAGAAGCTTATTCTGTGCAAGTAAAGCATCCTGGGCACTCAATTCATACACTCCTCTCCTCTGTGCTGGATTTATCCCATGTTGGCTTCGCATGTCAGTAGAAGCCATATTCTCTATGACAGCAATGGCTTCATCAGCAGTCTTGAAAAGTACTGAACCACCAAAAGATGCGTCTAGTATCATCTTAGTATGAGGTTGCAAACCATTACAGAAGGTCTGCACTTGCATCTCTAGACTAAATCCATGACTGGGACACTTTCTCAATAAAGACTTGAATCTTTCCCAGGCTTCACATAGTGGTTCCTCTACTCCTTGTACGAAAGTAGCAATGGCAGCCTTCACCTCTGTGCTCTTTGATGATGGAAAGAAGCGTGCTAGAAATTTGTATTCCACATCCTCCCAGCTCGTAAGACTTTGATTAGGCTGTGACTGGAGCCACGCCTTTGCTTTGCCATTAAGAGAGAATGGGAAGAGTCTCATGTACAATGCTTCTTCATCCTCCCCTTTTACACCCATAGTGCCACACAACTCATAAAAGGTGACCAAATGCGCATGAGGGTCTTCATTGTCCAGGCCAGAAAATTGGTTTGAACTGATGAGCTGAAGTAGAGCAGGTTTCATTTCTGCCAGCTTGTCACTCATAGTGGGCCTCACAATGCTAGAGAAATTTCTCGGGCTTGTGTAAGTGATTGAGTCCCCTATGGTTCTCCTTGGAGGTGGTCCTGCGCCAGCCATCCCGTTCACAGAAGAAGAATCAAAAGACTCTATGACTTGATTGTTGAAAGGAAATGAAGATTGCGGGGCAGCTTGTTGACTTAGAGCTCGTTGTCTCCTAGTGTCACTATTGTTTCTACGAGCTGTTTTCTCGATCTCAGGATCCACAAGGAGTGGTTCAGATGATACAGTCCTCCTTGTACGGATGTTTCCCTGCATACACTAGAAAACAACCAAACTCGTGCCATAAGTTAGCCCAAAAATAAAGATAATAATTACAACAAAAAAGAAAATTATACACAAAAGGATAGAATCTAAATCGGTTAAAAATCACACAAAAGTCTAGTTTAACACGGGTCCCCGGCAACGGCGCCAAAAACTTGTTGTGACTTTGGCAAGTGTACCAAATCGTTCAAGTAATAAAACCGGTAAGACCGGATATCGTTTCCCAAGAGACTCGTGTCCTAGACAATCGTATAATATCTAACTAATTTAGACTAAAGAATGATTCCATGTTTTTGGGGTTTTCATGCAATTAAATTAAAGGTAAAACATAAATGGTAAAAGTGATCTTTGATAATGCAAACACTTAGGAAATGAAAGATTAGAAATGATATGGAATGGTATTGTTGGGGGTATGATTTCACCTACTTCACTCTTATGCATAGAAAAACACTTCCTCTTTGTTAATATGCCAATGTCAATCTACTAAATTACTCAAACCCAATCCCTTGGTAGAGAGAGCCTAGACTTACTTCTTAAACTCCAATCCCTTGGAAAACCTAACAAGTTCATCTGCTTTAAGAATTGAGATTCAAGACAACCAAAGGTCCTAGTTCTATCCCTAGATACAATTTCCTTTAGGTATTTAATCCAATTCTAGATTCACCCAATATTTCCCAATATCAAGCAAACCCTAAAATCATGATATGGTTGAATCAATCATACAAGCTTTAAGCAAAGGAATTAAACACTAACAATCAATAAAAGAGGCATATAATCATTCAAAACAACTGTAATTTACATAAGAGATCCGTGGTTACATCAATCCCCAACAAGAATGAAACTAGCTCTCCATGAATGGAGAGCTTGGGCTTACAACAATGGTGGAAATGGAAGAAGGAGGAGGACCCAAGGATGAAGAAGGTCTGTTCCCACAGCTCCTAGCTCGCCTCTGGACGCTCCAATTGAGAGAAATCGTGTCTGGGATGCCAAAAATGTCAAAGCCCTTCTAATTTGGGGTTAAATAAACCCAATCTGCCAAATCAGCAACAGGCGCGCTTGAGACCGCGCTCCAGCGCGCGAAGACTGGAAAAAGGGCGCTCCAACGCCCTTTTGTAGGGGGCGCTCCAGCTAGCTCCAGTCCTGGTGCAGAGCGCGCTCCAGCGCCCATTGCTCAGGGGGGCTCCAGCTAACTTTTTCCAGATTCTGGTTCTTCATATTTTTGTTGTTTTTGCTGTTTTCTTGTTTTCTCTGGTTCCAGCACTCTTCATTTGATGCAGAGACTTCTTCCAACTAATTAACTTGTATAAATAAAGGGGTTAATGATCAATTTATCTAATTAAAGCTTAAGATGAAACCACTTCTTAAACTAAATGAAAACTAGGATTTACAAGGTAAAAAGGATGAGAAAGAGTTGATATTTTCTCTAATTCAATACTGAATTCATAGTAAAATATGCCACTATCAAGTACGAAGCCTTGATTGCTGGCCTATCCCTGGCCAGGGAGTTCTCGGTTGATCGTTTAGAATGTCGGATGGACTCAAAATTAGTAGTCAGCCACTTGAACGGAACCTATCAGGTCAAGGATAATCAACTATTGCGTTATTTCCACAAGGTTCAGACCTTACTCCAAAGTTTTGTCGAGGTTATTGTCATCCATGTGCCCAGAGAGCAAAACGCAAGAGCAGATCTCTTGTCTAAGGTAACTCATTCTAAGGAGCGAGCACAGTTATCCTCCATCATTCGGATGACGCTTGACCGTCCTGTGGTGGAAGCTTTCGTCACCAATGTGTCTACACCCGTCACAGACTGGCGGCATAAGGTCAAAGATCTCATGGAGAAGCAGGATAAAGGGGATAGCATTAATGTGGCTGATTCCAAACGCATTGCACGTTTTGTGTGTATAGGCGACGACCTATACCGTCACGGCCATAGCACTCCTCTGTTGAAATGCATATCAGAGGAAGAGGCAGACTATGTACTGCGCGAGTTGCACACCAGGGTATGCGGATTACACTCTGGCAAGCGAACCCTGAGAGCACGTGTTCTCCGCGCTGGATATTACTGGCCTACACTCGACCACGATTGTGAAACATTTGTCAAGAAGTGTATCTCCTGTCAGGCCCATGGTCACGACATCCATGCACCTCCCGAAGATTTGCAAATTATTGTCTCTCCCTGGCCGTTCGCGTAGTGGGGCCTCGACATAGTTGGACCTCTACCGATCGCCAAAGCGCAAAACAAGTTCCTCCTAGTGGCGGTCGACTACTTCACAAAATGGATAGAAGCTGAGCCACTGTCCGTTATCAGTGCCTAACGAGTGCAGAAGTTCATCTGGCGTCTCATCTGTCGGTTCGGTCTCCCTCAGAAGATCATTACTGACAACGGTCGCCAATTCATTGAGCGCAAGTTAGAAGAGTTCCTTAGCAATTTGGGCATCAAACATGTCACCTCGTCAGTCGAACATCCTCAAACAAACGGCAAGCAGAGGCCGCGAACAAAGCCTGACAGAGTTGAAGAAGCGACTCGGCGAAGCCAAAAGTTTATGGGTGGAGGAACTGCCAGAGGTTTTGTGGGCATACAAGTGTACTCCTCATGGATCTACAGGGGACACGCCATTCAACCTGACTTACGGCACTGATGCCATGCTCCCAGTCGAAGTTGGCGAGCCTTCATTGAGGCGCAGGATCACTAATATGTCCCTTAATGAGGAACAGTTGCAGATGAATCTCGACGTCCTTCCTGAACGTTGAGAGGTCGCCACCATCCGCGCAGAGGCCCAAAAGCGAATGCTATCTCCCCGATACAACAACAAAGTCAAACCCAGAGCCTTCAAAAGTGGAGATCTGGTATGGCGAAAGCGGGGAGAGGCTAGGAAGAATCGAGCGCACGGTAAGCTTGCGGCCAACTGGGAAGGACCATTCCGAATTGCAGAGGACATGTCGAACGGTGCATATCGACTCCAGCTCCTTGATGGCCAACCAGTTCCCAACACCTGGAATGCCACTCACCTTAAATACTACTTTAGTTAACATTCGTTTCTTGTTGGTTATTTTTACAACATTTCCTAATTCCGTTTACAAATAAAGAGTACGCTTCGTTATGATTAATACTTGGTGTCATTTATCATTTCTTCAATGTCGAGTCGCAGGGTCGTCGTCTCGAACACTTCCACACACAACCGAATGGGGAACAAGCCACCTGGTAGATGTTCTTTCTTGAACACCCAGCTGATTCGGGATACACTCCCATTGGTAGATGTTCACCCTTGAACACCCAATACACTTGGGACACACTCCCTCTGGTAGATGTTCCCCCTGGAACACCTAGTATTTCCCCCACTCGACTATCACTCTCGACGGTCACACATCACGTTATCATTACACTCGACATTGATACTTAGCGGTCGTTACAACGGCCCCTCTTTACTTAGATTTTACTAGATAATATGAAAATTTGAGATTTTTGTATTATCGGAATAAAAGCTAAGTAAAGAAAGAAACACTAATTTCGTCTGGATTTCAAAATAAACAAGGAACAAACAGAGAATAAAACAAATGAACAAAGCTGAGAGAATTGAGGTGTGGCAACCTCGTGGAGGGTGTACCAACCCTATAGATGAAGTGATGAGGTGTACAAACCTCGTGGAGGGTGTACCAACCCTATGGATGAAGTTGATGAGGTGTAGAAACCTCGTGGAGGGTGTACCAACCCTATGGATGAAGTTGATGAGGTGTAGAAACCTCGTGGACGGTGTACCAACCCTATGGAAGTGAATGAGGTGTAATAACCTCGTGGAGGGTGTACCAACCCTATGGATGAAGTTTATGAGGTGTAGAAACCTCGTGGAGGGTGTACCAACCCTATGGAAGTGAATGAGGTGTAGTAACCTCGTGGAGGGTGTACCAACCCTATGGATGAAGTTTATGAGGTGTAGAAACCTCGTGGAGGGTGTACCAACCCTATGGAAGTGAATGATTTGAGTTTGATTGCTAGGCTCGACCATTGCCTTGCAGAGGGCCGAGATACCAATACCAGAAAGTAAAATTGGGCTCGACCATTGTCTCACAGAGAGCCGAGATACCAATAGCATAAATGTAAAATTGGGCTCGACCATTGCCTTGCAGAGGGCCGAGATCGCAGAGGAAAATTTAAATTCGACCATTGCCACGCAGAGGGCCGAGATACCAATGGCAGAAAGTAAAATTGGGCTCGACCATTGCCTTGCAGAGGGCCGAGATACCAATGGCAGAAAGTAAAATTGGGCTCGACCATTGCCTTGCAGAGGGTCGTTTGACAATCTGGACTTGACCATTGCCTTGCAGAGGGCCAAGATCGCAGAGGAAAATTTAAATTCGACCATTGCCATGCAGAGGGTCGTTTGACAATCTGGACTTGACCATTGCCTTGCAGAGGGCCAAGATACCAAGGACAGAATGTAAAATTGGGCTCGACCATTGACTTGCAGAGAGCCGAGATACCAATGGCAGAAAGTAAAATTGGGCTCGACCATTGCCTTGCAGAGGGCCGAGATACCAATGGCAGAAAGTAAAATTGGGCTCGACCATTGCCTTGCAGAGGGCCGAGATACCAATGGCAGAAAGTAAAGTTGGGCTCGACCATTGCCTTGCAGAGGGCCGAGATACCAATGACAGAAAGTACAATTGGGCTCGACCATTGCCTTGCAGAGGGCCGAGATACCAATGGCAGAAAGTAAAATTGTTTGATTGTTTTGAATTTGAAATTTTTGAATTTGTTTTGAAATTTTGAGATGTTGATTTTTTTGATTTTTTTGATTTTTTTTTTTTTTGAGATTGAAATGAGTGTCTATTTTTTTTTTAAATGAGAAGCATGGTTGATGTAAATTTGGAAATTGCAGGAGAAAGCTTTGATGCATGTTGATTTTTTTGTCTTTTTGAAGGAAGAAGATTTGATAAATATTTACGAAAACAAATTCAAAGTTTTTGAAAATATGTACATGATATTGACTTGTGATTTTTTTTTTTTGTTTTACTGGAAGATTGTGTCAATTTGATTTCTTTGAAATCATGAAATTTATGAAGATTTAGACTTTCATTTTCATTTTATGCAAAGGATGTCAAATTTTGAAGTCAAATGTTCAAAATGAAACTTATGTGCTGGACATTTCTTGGTGAAATATTAGTGCGTACATGCTTGATATCAAGGGTTGGGACAAATATGTGGAAGGATTTGGAAGGGTTTTGGCAGGTATAGGGATCACAATGTGGGTCGGTCATTCCTCAAACTAGTTGTAAATGCCAATGTGAGATCAGAGATACTCTTCAAGCTGCCCCAGTTTGAGGTCTGGGAGAAACATTTGTATGGACAAATGTATCTACGAAATATCAAGGTGTCAAATCCATATATCTCACAAAATTGCCCCTAGTTTTGGATACTAATCAGTGAAGGTCAAGGCAGATTGGCATCATGCAAGGCCCAAAAGGTTGCCCCCCGTTTCGGATTCGTAACTGTTAAGATGAATAGAAATCATGGAAGGCCAAAATTGAGATAACTGCCCCGGTTTCAATAGGATGGATAAATCAAGCTCATGAGAGGCCCACAAAGGTTGCCCAGCTAGGTGAATAGATTGATGAACGTCAGGATGAATGAGGCCCAACAGGGCTGCCCCTCGTCTGAGGATGGGTTTGGAGAGGATTGAACAAAAGGATGCCCTTAAATGACCTTTCTTTTTAGCTAGTTAGCAAGAAAATCCCCTCTTCCTAAGACATTTTGTTTCTTCATTTTTATTTTCTCTCTTTTTTTTACAACTATATTGCAAGTCATTTCAACTTATCACACAATTAATCTTTATAAAAATTAAAGAAATCATCATTCAATCAGTGCGGGCTTTTATTCGGCTTGTAATGATGCTATGGGCTGAAGGGTATTCAAACAACGGATAAGGCCCAAACAAATGTTTTCAGGTTATTATTTTTTGAAACAAGAGTTACCATTTTGGTCCTGAATTTTCTATTTGTCAACCTCCTCAATGCTTTTCTCTTCTTAAGATCACCACTCAGTGTTTCTTCTTTCTATTTGCTCTTCTTGATGAACTTTCTTTCTTTGATCACTAAGTGTCTTTTGTTCGCATCCTGAGTCGACTTCTATTGTAATGGTAACTCTTACTCGGGTAAATTTGAAAAAGAATTATTTCTTGGCTCAAATGGGTATCAATGGATATATTTTTTTTGGTTTCTTTTTGGATGAAGGAAAATGGCCACACATCATCTTGAACTCTGGTCACTTTATTTTCGAAAGATTAACTCTATGACAAATCAATTGACTTCAGCACGAGTTGTTTTTCTTTTTATTTTCTTTTTGAAACTCTTTTTTTTTTCTTTGAAGGATTCAGGGATCACCTAACTGACAAAATTATGGACAGGCACATTTGCCCCAAAACATAATTTTGTTCATCTTGGGCAATGATCGGGGTCAATCCTTTTGCACAATGAAGGCCGGAGGATGGATGTTTTCAAACAAAAGCTCAACTAAGGCTGACAGGTAGATGTTTACAAACAAAGGTTCAATTAAGGCTGAGTATGAGGGATGGATGTTTACAAACAAAGGCTGAATGAAGTCTGACGGGTAGATGTTTACAAATAAAGGTTCAATTAAGGATGAGTATGAGGGATGGATGTTTACAAACAAAGGCTGAATGAAGTCTGACGGGTAGATGTTTACAAATAAAGATTCAATGAAGGCTGATGATGGATATTACTAAGGAATGAGTATTCTCAAGCAATGCACACACTGAGGCAAATGTGACCCAATTATCTGACCCAACAAAAAAAATGACATCCATTTTCTTTTTATTCTTAGAATAACATAAACTTGATGACTTACCTCGAAAACAATTGACTCAATTAACTTTTTGAATTTTTCAAATTTGTGTTCTTTTTTTTTTGTGAATACAGAAATGTAATGATGAAACTAACTGAAATAAATCTTTTTGAATTTTCGAAATTGTGCATCATTCTTTTATGAAGAAATCATGCGAATCATTCAAACATTTTTTTTTGTATTTTTTCACTTGGGCTATCCTTTTTTTTGAATGGAAATATGCATCATGAAACGAAAACTGATGCACTTATTGAAAGAAATATTTTTGTATTTTTCACACTTATATTCCTCTTTATTTAATGAATGAAAGATATGCTAATGAGGGAAAATTATTCAATTCACTGAAAGAAATCTTTTTGTATTTTCAAACTTATGCTGCATTTTATTTAATGAATGAAAAATGTGTTAATGAGGAAAAATTATGGAGTTTATTGAAGGAAATATTTTTGTATATATTTTTTTTAATAGAGAACGAGAAATGGACTTAATGAGCTTAGAATTGGACTTTTCTTTTTGACACGGGAAAAATCCGAATCGGATTGGTCCTGAAGAGAATTGACATAGAAGGAAGTTGGACTTACCAGGCACATTGACCCAATGAATCAGATGACCTGAGCCGTGAAAGCTCGACATAAGAAAATGACAAAGAAAATATTTTTTTATTTTTCATATTTTATGGTACAAGCTAAAAGAAATTCATATATTTTCATTTTTTGTTATGAAAGGATTTCACAAGATTGAACTAAAGAAAATTTTGTAACACTACTAGACTCAATGGGCCCAACACTATTCTTTTTACAACTCTGACAAAATCTTCAAACAAGGGTCCGAATTCCTCTATTTTTATTTTTTCGCACAAATACTTGTTCACACAAATGGAAAGGGAAATTATGAATTGAAAACACAAAATCTACATAAACATGTATTTTTATTTTTTCAGAAATTCAGATGCACTGGTTCAAGAGAAACCACATATGACAACGGGGTCTAATGGGCTCAAAAACTGTTCATCTTTCATTCTCAGATTTTTTTTTTCTTTTTTTTTATTTTTTAACTACAAATTCAAAGAAAATCACACATGACAACTATGAAGATTGTACTCTAAAGACATTATTAAAAATTTGCACTTTGATACTTCTTTTTTCTTGAGATTTTTGGATTGACTTTTATTTTACAAGACTACAAACAAAACTAGGTCAAGCTTGGACCTGAAGAAAAATGTAGATAGCGAGCCTAATGGGCCGGACAAACCCAATTCCAAAGCGACTCAAGGAACTGAAATTGCTTTTTTACATTTTTTTGTTTTAAATGAAATATGACATATGTGAAAATTATGCAAGGGAAATATTCTTTTTTTTTTTGGAGAAAACAAGCTAAGGAAAAATTAAAATGGGCCCAAATGGGTTTGAAAACTACTATTCACGCTCTTGCACTAAAAAATCTAACTTGAATTCTTTTTCTTTTTTTTTTTTTGACAAATCTCAGAATGATACATTATTCGACAGCAAAAATGTGAGAACAAAATATTTTTGACATATTTTCAAAAGAAGTAGACTCAAGAGAAAACCACGAAGGCCATTGGGCCTATGGGCTCGAGCACTGTTCCCTTTTTCAATATTTTTAGATTTTTAGATTTATTTAAAATGTAGAAGAAGAAGGAATAAAATCAAACAAAATGGTGTGATGTGAAATTACAAACATGCCAAAATAATTCTTCACTCAAATTTATATTTCAGAAGAATTGGGTTCAAAGAAGGCTAACATGACAATGAGGCCCAATGAACCTGAAAAATGTCCTTTATCATGCAAATGAAAAACAATTTTGAACACTTCAAATTTTACATCACTCCACTTATTATTTTTGAGAATTTTCTATTTATCATATTTTTTATATTTTGTTTTATTATTTTTTGGTGAAATCGGATCATCTAAGAAGTCTTGTATTGGGCCGGATTGACCTAACAAAACCCTACCCGTTTTCAGATTTTCAATTTTTTTCAATTTTTTTTATTTTTATTTTTGAATTCAGAAAGACCGGGACTGTGACATCAGACGGTGGCAACGACCGAAACTGTGGCCACAGTGCGAAACTTTGGCTACAAATCGAGCGCTCCTCCGCATCAGCCGACATTTCAGTCTGATCACTCTCTCTCTTGCTCTCCCTTTCTCTCTCTTCTCTCTCTTCTCTCTCTTCCTTGAGCCTCTGGATTTCTGCGAGGAGCCTCTGCCCCAGTGTGCCTTCGGAGCGTCTAAGATCAGCGAGGAGCCTCTGTCCCAGTGTGCCTTTGGAGCGTCTAAGATCAGCGAGGAGCCTCTGCAAGCCCTTCTTGTCCGGGTAAGTCTTTACCGTCTTTCCTTCTCTTCTTTCTTTCATGCTTTCTTTTTCTTTTCTCCCTTTTAAGCTTTCTGTTCCTCTTTCATGTTTTTTTTACTTTTTATGCTCCCTTATGCTTTCCAGTTTTTGCTTCTTTCTTTTATGCTTTCGTGACTTTTCCGTCCTTCCCTTATGCTGTTCCATTTTAAGCTTTTATGTTCTTTTATGCTTTTATTTATTATTTTTTTTTATGCTTTCCTTTACGCTTTCCCTGCTTTCTTTTCTTTTCTATATTCTTCTCCTTTTAAATTTTTTTCATTTTTCTAAACTTAAAACACTTAAAACACAACTGTCTTAAAACTTAAGGGGTATATCGGCTGGAAACCAGACGTTAATCTCCCTTCGTTTGAAGGTATGGCAAGACAATCGGGTAGAACAACGCCTCGTACCCCATAAAAACAGAAAACTTAAAAGAGAATTTTATTTGTATAAACTGGACATGGACAATATGGACATAGATCCGTTTAGGAACCTTTGCGAGGACCATGAAACAGATCACAAACTGGACAAAGACACTGATGGACCCGAAAACTGGAAAATGGACAGACCTGAGTTAAAAGAAAAACTAAAAATATTTTTTTCTTTGTTTTTTTTTTAGAAAAGAAAAATGGAACGAAACTTAACAAACCCACAAGCTAAGGACAAGATAGCGTATAAAAGATGGGCACCAACTAGAGAACAAGTGGCCTTATTGGAGGCACTCTTCGCGTTCGGGATAAGGAACCCGAACAGAGAACAAGTTTGTGAAATCGCGACAAAGCTTAGGGTTTATGGGGAGATAGGGGAATATAGTGTCTATTGCTGGTTCCAGAATTATGGATACCGTGAGAAACAGAGATGTCAGAGACGAAGCGCCGCTACTTCATCCTACTCTCCAATACCCCTCCTGCTGCCTTTCATGGAAGGTAAAAAAAAAATGCATTATTATTATTATTATTTTTTTTTTACATTTTAACTTTTCTAATTTTTTTGTTCCTTTTTATTTTTTATTTTAGATATAACAAAGACATTGTCGCTAGAGCCAGATCGGGTGACGCTTGATCTCTTCCCGATTCCTCCAGTTCTTGTAAAAGTTGAGGTCCCGACCCCCTTTCGGTTCCAGCTGAGACCTTCTTCTGTTGAACTCAAGCTGCGACTGCCCTCGGCTGACGAGTAGTCTCCTTCAAGAGACTGAAATTTGCCCCTTATGTACCTTATTTATTTTTTGTTTTTGTTGTTTTATTTTTTTTTCTGGACTGTAATCCTAACGATCACCAGTGGTCGAACTCTGCACATCTTTTATTTTCTATGTTTGTTATGTTTTTTTTTTATGTTTTTTTTAGTTGGACTGTAACCCTAACGATCACCAGTCATCGACCCTTGCACATCTTTATTTTTAATGTTGTTATGTTTATGTTTTTTTTGTTTTTGTTTTTTTTGTTTTTTTTATGTGATTTGGTAACTTTGCATTTTTCTGTTAGATTCGTCAGTTTAATTCAGTTATTATTTTTTTGTATTTTATTTTTTTATTTTTTATGTTTTTTTTTATTTTCTGTCAATGAATAGTCTCTTTAAGGAGACTGCAATTGTAATAAATTTTTTTTTTGTTATTATTTTTATTCGATTTTGCAATAAATGTATCCAACTTAGTATCTCTGTTCAACCTTATTTCCCCTGTAAATTTTGCTTTGATGATGAAATAAATTAGATCTTTATGTTTTTTCTTTGATTCACTCGGTCTAAAATTTCCAATCAATTATTTGTATGGAAAAATGGGTTCAAAAGAAAATGAATTATTTACAAAGAAAATAAGGAAAATTGACTTTGAATAAAAATGAGATCCGAAGTGAACGTCACAAACCTGATAAAATTTTCAATGAATTATTTGAAACAACAAAGAAAATGGGCTCAAGATAAACCTCTGATGGAAATGATGACCAATAAACTCGCAAAACAATTTTGAACAATTCGAATTTCCGATGACCCCTTTTTTTTAATTTTTTTTTTATTTTTTATTCGGTTTTATGAAATCCGACTCAAGCAAAATATGTACGTCAATCGGGTCTAACGAGCCCAAGAACTGTTCTCAAAGCTAAAAATTCTTTTCTTTATTTTTTTTATGAGTTAATTAATTTTTATTTATTTTTTTGAATTTTTAAATTTAAGAAAAGTAAATATAAATACCTGTGCAAAAAATTAATCAATTTGAAGAGGAAAATATTGCGCGTTCAAAACAAAATTTTTTTTTTGAAAGATAACAATAATTTACATTTTATTTGTATGAAAAATGATGTCCAGAAATTGCCCCAAAATATGTGCACTTTATTAATTTTTTTCAAAGATTTTTCATGCCCCAATAATATTTTGAAGAAATTCTAATTTTTTTCTTTTTGAATGATTCCGAAAACAAAATCAAATTTAATTTAATTTTTTTTTTATTTTCATATTTTCTCTTTTTTTTTATTTTTTATTTATTTAAAAGAAACATGAATTTTTTTTTTGTTCTTTTTTTTTTTGTAAAATAGGAAATGACAGACAAACTGAAACAAAGTAGTCTCCCTTTCGTGCCGTATCAGAGGTTGAATAACTTAAAGTTCTAAGGCCAAAGATATGCACTCACAAGGATGGTTCCCTAATGCTTAAATCAAGGCCACCAGAGCTATGGCTCTTTTCATTGTTTCTCCACAACAGTCAGAGTAATCAACTAGATGCAGAGACACAAATGAAGAGAACAGACTCTAGCTGGGGTTCTCACGATAGCCAACTAGGAAGTACATCCCAGAGTGACACCGCTACACAACCCCTCTAATTCTAAGTTGCACTCAGACCCGGGTATAGGGCCCCACTCATGATATGCATAATGTGTAGAGGGAGATTATAATGTAAAACAACAATTACAAAAATAAACACAAATAAGTAGACATATCAAACATAGGTGAGGAACAATTATTTCAAAGATAAAGAACAACTAAAAAAAACTCACATGCAACTATTTCAAATATCAATCATGGATAAGGAAAAGGAAAAAAACACAAAGAAAAACCACATTGAATTGGCATATCTAATTAAATGGCCTGACTCTCTAGTGGAGTCGCCATCTGTCGCAACCGGAATCGCGACGGGACGACGATCCGAAAAATAAACGCTACAAAGTTTTGAAAAAGAGATTTGGAGTCGCCACCATAGTTTATTATGGAAAACTACGGAAAAACCATAAAATGATAAGGCATGGTCTGCGAAACTGAGATTCTTGGTTCGGGAGTCGGTTACGTGTAGGGAAGGTATTAGCATCCTACAACGCCTGCCCTAAGGCAGTACCTTTAACTAAATATGCGAATATGATGTGGTTTTCAAAATGTTTAACTTTCCCCTAAAAATAAAATTCTAAAGAAACAAAATATTTTTTATTTTTTTGGGCCCGACAAGGATTGACCTTGCTCCTACGTATTCTCATTAAGAATGAGAAATCAGGGTTCCGTAGTTCTTTTAGAAAACTGCTTGAAAATTTGTTTGGAAATTGTTTGAGAATTTTGTTTGTAAAATGATTTTGGATTTTTGGGAAAGTGAACCTGACAAGGACTGGCCTTGCTCCTACGTATCTCCACTTTTGATGGAGAATCAAGGATCACGTAGTTCTGGCTGAAAAATTGTTTGTTGTTTGAAAATGTGGATGTTTTTAGTTTTTGAAGATTTTATATTTTTTTGGTGTTTTTATAAAAGACAATGTTTTCAGCACAAGGACGATGCGTGCGATCACACATGTGCTCAATATTTTTATAAAATGGAAAGATGTCTAGCACAAGGACGATGCGAACGATCACACATGTGCTTGACCTTTAAAACATATTTTTTTTATTTTTAATTTATCTTTTAATTTTGCGTAATGAGCACTAGGCTGATGCGTATGATCGCACGAGTACTCATACGGCTTTTTGCTTATTGTTTGCGTAATGAGCACTAGGCTGATGCGTACGATCGCACGAGCACTCACACAGCTTTTTTTTGTTTTATTTTATATATATATATATATATATATATATATATATATATATATATATATATATATATATATATATATTTTTATGAACAAACCCGACAAAATATAAGATGCAATATACAAGAGTGAAATTATCACACAAAGGACTACATAAAAGGAAAAAAACAAATAATAAAGAAATAAAAATTTAAAAACAAAATGAGAGAAATAAACCAACAAGAATAAGGGTGCAGAGATAAAAACCCGGAGTGTAGAGACTAAAATTGAAGCTCCTTTGTCTGTCAGGGGTGTAAAAATGAAAACAGAAGTGCATCCTGAAATGTGTGTTTGGCCCAATTCCTTTCTTTTTTTATTATTTTACTGGCAGAAAGGCTTAAGCCCAAATGAAAGGGGGTTGCAGTGATATAATCCAGGGGTGCAAAAAAAACGTTCTCCTTTGTTTATATATTTTTTTTTATTTATTTTTTATTAAGAAACCAAAACGGGCTCCAAGCCCAAGCTTTCTCTTTCAGGGTTTTCTCTCATCTGAGACCAAAGGAAGAAAATTCTTCTTCCTAGACTTGGCAGCCACAGCGTGGGGAGGCTCTTTCTTCCATGGCCACCGCGGTGTGGCTCGCGATGGGGAGGGATCTGGTGACGGCTGGCGAGGGGTTGGCGGAGTGGACGTCACGGCCGCAGGCGGGGCAAAGTGCGACGGCGTCAGCCTTGCAAGTGACGTGCGCGGGAGAGTGGCCGTGTGTGAGTGTTACGGAAGAAGATAATGAAGCTTTTGGGTGATGGGTTCTTGTGACGTGCGTGATGGAGGGTGGTGTTTTACTGTTTGTGTGAAAAAATGAAAATGGCTTTGGCTTCTTTAACAGTTGAAAGATGAAGTTGAAGTTGAGTCTGGTTTGATGAAGGGACAGGTTTCTAGTGAGTATTGTGTGGGGTGGAGATGAAAATCAGGGGTTGAGAGAGAGCTACCGAAGCTTGGGGCTGGGTAGGATGGTGGGTTGGAGGCCGTGAGGTAAGGTGAAGATGATGATTGATGGCCAGGGTCTAAGGATGAAGATGGTGGAAAGGAGTTGGAGATGAAGGTCTGTCCAGAGTTTGGAATTCGGCAATGGTATCTCTCGACTGTAGTTTCCCCCCCTCCCCCAATGATGGAGATTCAGTCTTCATTTGTAGGCTTCAGCACATGAGGAGTGTCGGTAGCTTTGGTTGGAGGGCTGCATAAATTATTGGGTTGTTGGAATAGCAAATTAATGGCAGCATAATTGGAGCATTTGCAATTGGCAGAAGATGAAACTGTCGGCAAGTTTCATTGGAGCGTTTGCTGAAGGTGGAAATCTGGGACCTCAATTGGTATATAAAAATATATCTTCTGATTATGGCTCATTTTTTTATTGAAGCTTTGCTGCTTAAAGGAGAAAACACAGGATTGAATTTTCTTTCTCCCCGTGATCCGCTCTTCTTCTCTTGGTGCTTAAACCACTTTAAAAAAACATTAAAAAAACGCACCTGCATATCCTGAAAAGATCTTGTCTCCTTTTTTATTATTTTTTATTTGATTAGCAATGCATATGTATATCATTTAAGAAAAATTCTTTTCCTGAATCTAAAAAAAATAGAAGGAAAAATAAAATTTTTGATAACAATAAAAATAAATAAATATATACATAAATAAAATGATATAATAAAAATAAACACGATAAAATAAAGGATTACAATATAATAATGAATAAAGGATAAGAAAATAAGAAAACAGAGAAGTAATAAAAATAAAGAAAAGTAAATAATAATAAAAATTATTTTCATTTTTTCTTAATTTTTGATGTTTCTAATCTATCCGGACGAAATCAGGTGTTGACAACAACAAACAAATGGCAAAACCGGCTAAGTTAAACGTCCAACATACCAAGAAGTTCAACTGATCCTACGTCAACGTCAAACATTCAAAACTCAACATTCACAGTCATTAAAATTTCAGCAAATTCAAGTTCAAATGTGTTTATATTTACACGTCCATAGCAAATCCTACTCTATTACAATGTTAGGAGTGTCGCCATCGACATCTCCGCCAGTCTCTGCGGCAGGTGCATCCACGTCGCCCACTCCATCGTTCTCATTGGTGGCGACCACCTCTTCATCCTCTTCACCCTCCAGGACAGCATCTTCAGGAATTTCGTTCAAAGGTTTCAGTTGGCCCTCGTGCACGTCCTTCTGCATGTCGAATTCCACTCCCTTGGTCGACACCTGGAGCAAGTGACCGACCTACCTCAAAGCCTTTCGGAAACCCCTAGTATGTTCAATCATAATTGCATCCTTTAACTCCTCTACCAGCTCATTTATTTCTGAGGCCTCTTCCTTCAACTCGTTCCTCTCTCTGGACAATACCACCATTGCCCTCTTGGCTTGTTCCAACTCGTTCGCCATTTGGTCACGTTCCTTTCGGAAGGTCGCACCAGCTTCCCGGGTATTGGTTAACACTGTCTCAGCCTCTTTCAGAAGTTGCTCCAAACGCTTCTGCTTGGCATCACAGGCAGCGTGCACCTCCGTAAGTTCTTTCAGCTGAGTCTGTAGCTTCTCCAACTCAACCCGCATCGCACCTCTATCAGAAGCGTAGGCCAGATGCCAACCCAACGCCTGTGCCCGTGTCGTCATCTCTAACATGCTGTCAGCAATTTCTTGCCCGCTCATGTTTTCGATTACCTTCTTCTCCGAGGTGTCCATCTTCAGATCCACCTTATGACCCAACGTAAAGGCAGGATCCCATACACTAAGCGGGATGGAACGTTCGACTTCCTCGACTACCTCTTTTCTCTTCTTTGGCGCATCGCGACTGGTGTCGGCCGCCTTCGCCTTCATCTTCCTTTTATGTGCCAGCTGTTCTTCAACCGCCGTCGTCTCATCAGTCGACGCCGACAGTACAACTGGCACTGGCCCAGCGGGTTGCGCTTCAAGGCTTTGTTGACCCCCTATCTGACCCGCAGACGACCCCGAGCGACTAGCTTCAGCCCTCTCATTTCCGATTGATTGAAACCAATTTTTGCCGCTTCCTTTTCTCCCCATTATCTCTGCAAAAACCGAAATTCATCCAGAATAGTCAGCAACAACAAGGCAACCTACAAAACTAATGAGTAAAGACACATACCAAACACCCTCGCCTCTGCTTCGTCGAACTCGAGGCAATTTATAAGCTGACGGGAAGAAAAGGGGCGTGGCAACGAGGTCAACACGCTCAACGCCTCTAATTCTTCAATCGTCATCTTATCTTCCGGCCAAGAGGTGAATCTCAGCGGGTCCTGCGTCCAATACAGGGGAAATCTAGGGTTCCCCTCGCCATCGAAAAAGTACCGCCGACCGACATCGGTGATCGACACCTTAAAAAATTTCTCTTTAAAATTCCTATATGACTGCAGGTCAAGCTCTAACAGCGCATTACCCGGCTCAGAAATCAGTGACACCCATCCCTTTGTGGCCACTGGTCGACATCTAAAGAAGTATAGAAACAAACCTACAATGGGCCTAATTCCTAGCGCCCGACACACTACGGCAAAAGCCTGTACATACCCCCAACTATTGGGATGCAACTGACTCGGTGCGACGTTTAGGGTGCGCAAAACATCCATTTGGAAAGTGGTAAACGGCAATCTCAAATACAAATCGTAGAACAACACAGAATAACAGTAAAAGAATTCCTCAGAAGCATTCTCCCTCCCTTAGCACACCCTCTCATCATCCCGGCAAGCTATCAATTTTATACAGGTTTGGTACCCTAGGGTTCGCAACACACAACTATTTTCAATCCAGTCTGTTATTACAACCCTACTCCTAAATTGACTTCTAAGTTCTTTCACCTCACGCGCCGCCGAGGCGTACTCATCTCCGCTAATCGGGGATATTACACGTCCCCCTGGACCCTCACTGCACACATTTCCGTATACAAAAGCCTCCTCACCATAAGGTATAGTAGTAACTTCAGGGCATTCCGCCGTTGACGACGGCCCCGGCGTATCGCCACCGGTGTTATGCCCCCTTCCTTCCATGATCAGCAGTAAATACACTAAGAGGACACAATCTCGCTCACGGTGCACACTGTCAATCTCTGTTCTTCCGCAAAAGTGACTAAACCCCTTCTGAATCGTGTTGAAGAAGACAAACCGTTTAATCGTCAGGCGCCGTAGGATTCTTTTTAATCTAACGGCTACCAATTCACGTCCCCTCGCTTCCCTAAACGAGCGGGAAAACCCTAAAATCATAACATCAAAACGCTGCGTATCATTTTCCCAGTGCAATAACACTCAACGTCCTTTCGTAAATTCGCCCGCCGACGCTATGCTCATTTACTCGGACTCGGGGGGCATGTACCATAGGATACCTAATCCTCCAACGGTCGACCGATAACCCGGGCGACCTGATGACGGTTAAACCAATCGAGGCCTTCTTAAGGTCGTAACGTTGTGCGATCGCGTAATGTCGTCGACCACTTGGTGCTCGACAACCAAACAGTAATGTCGCGACAGGTAGCGTTCGCACGATGCACGACAAGTCGCTTATTCATGTCGACACACAAGACGATCGACATATGTAAGACCCTAGAACCTCATGAACTTACCTAGTTGTAAAAAGTTTAAGTTATAATGTAAAAATAAAGTGTTGTCAGACTTGACATGGTTTACTATTTTAATTATAACTTTTTGTAGAAAATATACATTTAGCTGATTCTTCTTTTATTGGATAGTAGACTCAAAGAGCTTCGATTTGAGTACTCATACGCATATTTTCGACTTCGGTAAGGGGGTCAACCGGACTGTCAAAGTTGCGGTAAATTTTGCTGCTGGGGATTTGCGTGAGCAGTAAATTTTTTTTTTGGATTGTAGGCAATGTGAGCTGGCTTGGCTGCGGTTCCTTTTGTGAGAATATTTTGGGGACCCTTTCAGACATTCCCTCCATGTTTTGGGGCTGGAAAGGAGTATGGGGCATTGTTTTATTGAATTATCATTGCTAAATAACAATTCCATGGGTCCTTGTGTGTCTAGGAATCATTTCCTTTAATTCCAAAGCTGAATGAGTGTTTTGGACAGCAGAGAAAGGCCCTTAGTTAGAGTATTTCGAAATTTCTAAGTGTGCTAAGTGTGGAGGTTGTCTTGGTCTGTGAAAGAAGAGAGGGATTCCAAGAAACTAGAGTTCTACCAAGGTTGTGGAAGAGATCAAGTTAAAGTGTTCAAGGCAAAAGGTAAGGGGGTTTAACTTGGGATATAACATAGTGTATGATGGGTAGAAGGTAACCATATAAAGTTGTTTCATGCTTTCTTCCTTGTGTGTTGAGATTAAATTTAACATGTTGAAGCATGTGTTTTTCTTATTGGTTGTGAGTTTTATGAGTTTTGAGTATAACATGAGTTTTGGATATAAAACGCAGAATCTAAAACTGAACTGTTGCGATTTTTCCCAGATTTATTTGAGACCCTTCCCGATATCCAAATTAGTCTTGTGAGTAGTCAAATTAAAGATAATTGAGTCTAATTTACAGAAAATCAAGAATTAATTCAATTGGAGTTCGGTAGAAAGAGTAATGAGCAAAACCATAAGCAAAGGTCAAAACTGAGAAGACCAGAGAGTGGTGAACTTTTCCGCTTTTTAATAATTTTACTGCAACTAGATCTGTAGTCCAAAAATTTAGATTTATATGTCCAAAGAAAGATATTTGAGTCTCGTTTCCAACAAAGCAAGAACCAACTTAATTGGAGTTTGGTAGAGAGATTTATGAGTAAAACAGTCAGCAAAGGTTAAACTGAGAAGACCAGAGCGTGGTGAAAGTTTCAGCTTTTTAATAATTTCACTGCAACTAGATCTGTAGTCCAAAAATTTAGATTTATATGTCCAAAGAAAGATATTTGAGTCTAGTTTCCAATAAAAAAGAAATGAACTCATTTGAAGTTATGTACAGAGAATTATGAGTAAAATCACAAGCAAAGGTCAGTGTGGATAGCATTCAATTTTTACTCGTTGGGAATACTTATCTACATTCTTTGGTCAAGAGTGTGGATAAGAGGGTATTGAGAATTCTCTTCCATTGTTGGAAGAGGAAAGAATGAATTATGAGAATGAGAGGACTGAAAGAGATTGAGGTTGAGTGTGATGGTGAAACTGTGAGAGCAAGCGTTCTGTCATTTCCTTAGAATTCTTGTCGAATCGATGGTGTTCGTATTGCGATACGATAGTGTGTTGAGTCTCTGCGGAGACTGAGATTCGAGTGTCACCCTTTCCTCGTGCGCGGGGACTAGAGGGGGTTGAATGTCTCGCCCAATGACTTCGGCTCGTGTGAGTATAGTGCTCGGTGGGTGCGCCTAACCGAAGTTTTTACTCGTAATTCCTTGAGAGGTCGGGGAGATAGGTCTGAAGTTGCGATGGAAGACGGCTCGAATCGCCCTGTTTTGCGAAACAGGTTTGATACGACAAAATTCAAGGAAACAACAGAAGCTTGAGTAAATGATTGAGTTGTGAGCTTAATATTGTGATGTATTGTAATATTATGATCTTGATAGTCTGAGTGGTGATGGTCTGAGTTACGAGTTGAATATTGTGTTGTATTGTAAGGTTGTAACTAGGATAATCTAAGTTATGATATTTTGATATTTAAATTATATGCTATGTTAGGTTCCTCGTTACTCACCCTGAAATGTTGTGGTTGTGGTTTCCACCTACGATGATCGTACTTGTACGGGAGTAGATGGCGTTGCAGATGAGGCAGAGATGAAGTAGCACGACGAGAGTTATGGGAATGACTATGGGGGACTTATCATGTTTTAAGTAATTTTATGTTTTTGAATATTGAATTTGATATTTGTAAGGTTTTAACTTTATGTTGTAAAACGCTTAAACTTTATGTTGTAAGACGCTTAAACTTTTGATGGTTTATTTCCGCGATGTTAATTGAAAAAAAAAAATTGGCGTAAAAGTTTTGATTTCGTTATTTTCTAGTGGCACCCTGATAAGGGGTGTTACAACATACAGAGTGCGATATCGTAGCATGCGATTACAGATAAGCAGTTACGCATATTAGCTAACCAACGCCGCGAATCACGGAAGTAATTGACTCAGTATCAACACACGATCTAGCAGTTACAACTTCTACACAGTCAACTTCAATAACTAACCGGATTGTCAGGTAACGGTTTATTTTACTGTTTTAAATACACAGAGCACATCAGAAAAAAGGTACGTTTTTCCCCTAAAGAAAATTAAGAGAAATTGTTCTTGACCTAATCACACCCCTGTTGACTTGAGCGTCGGAGTGCCTTTGCAGGTACCCAGCCCATCTTTACTCAGAGAAGCAAAGAAGAGAGAGAGAAATAGCACAGTGAGAGCGGTACGGAGAAGAAGCAGCCCAGAGTTGTTAGGTTCGAATCTTGGTCTCCACACCCCTACTGAAACAATTACCTTTAGCAAATACAAATTTTCAATCTCTAATTATTATATTAAACATATTTAGCAACCAACAAATTTTCGATCATTAATATAATATTAATTCGGTCATTAAAATTATTTATTTTATTTTCATAATAACCACCAATTTAAAAATTAGAAATTAGCAATTGAAACTTTTATCATTATTTGTATTTGAGTCACTAATTAAATTATTATCCCTAGAAAAGTAATTAATCACTATTTCAGTCGTAAATTTGTATTATTTCAATAATTAAAAAGATTTTTTTTTCTTAGTATTTGTGATTTATTTAATAAAATTTAACTAAGATAAATATTAAAAATAAATAGGTTCGTATTCACTCAATAAACAATTAATATTTATATTTATTAAATTCATATTAACTATTAACCAAAATTTTGTTTAATAAAAAAATTTTAAAATATATATTCTTTTAAAAATTTCTTGTTTTAAAAAATTAACTTAGTGTTAACACAAATATTTATTTATTAAAATAAATTGAAAATAATTTTAGATTTTTAATGATTTAAAGAAATTATCTTTTTATTCTATTAAAGTGGATTAAGTCAATATTAATAATATCACTTTTTAACTGACGATAACATTTAAAAACTAAATTTATGTTTTTCTATAATATAAATAACTTTGATTACGTCATCTATAACTATAAAATTTATTATATAAATCTATTTTATATTTAAGGTTAAATATGTTTTTAGTCCTTGTATTATCAAGCGATTTTGGTTTTAGTCCCTCTTTCAAAGTAAGGTACATTTTAGTCCTCCTCCTTCAAGAAACTTTGATTTTAGTCCTCCAAAATTAACACCGTTAAAAGTTAGCTGACGTGGCTAACGGTAGACTGACCGAATGGTTGATTCCCGCCACTTAACGCCAAATGGTTGAATATCTTTGAGGCCAAGTTTGAGAAAGTACCTGAGAGGTCAAGGTATGATCGGATGACTAAGGCCATGGTAGGCCAAGAAGTTTAGGCCAAGGTATGGTCGGACGGTTGATTCCCAACACTTGAGGCCAAATGGTTGAATACTTGTGAGGCCAAGTTTGAGAAAGTACCGGAGAGGTCAAGGTAATGACCGGACGATTGAGGCCATAGGAGTCTGAGAAGCTGAGGCCAAGGTATGGCTGGACGACTGATTCTCAACACTTGGGGCCAAAGTATGGCCTAACTTTAATGGTCGAGGTCGGATGGTGGAGGTCGGATGACTAAGCAATTAAGGTTCTTTAAAGAACCACTCATTGGTTCCTTATGGCTAAAATGGGGAATACTCGCTCTACCTCACGGTAGGCGCCAAAATGTTTCGGGTATAGGGTTGAAGTTCCTTACTTAAAGCACTCCAGGTTATCTTGAAGACCGGACGACTTCCTTAGTGATCCTCCCAAGTTATCTTGTAGGCTGAACAGGCTCCCTAGTGGTCCTCCATCCTCCAAGTTACTTTGTTTGTTCTCCCTCCTCCTTGTCCAAGTCGTGTGGGTGGACACCTGTCAAAGGAACTCCGACGTTCAAGTTAGTAATATAACCGAACGGTTGGCATAACAAGTAATGCATGTATTGTGCATCTTGATCTTAAAGATCACACCTTAATTTGATGGGCCTTTACCTTTCGTTGGCCTAATGACAACTCAATCACATCTTAATCTGCGTTAGGGACTTAATGAGTTATTATCGTTTATAATCTAATCATGTGATTGACCTAAGTGATCAGCTTGATCCAGTGGTCGGCCTGGATGGTCGGTTCGTCTAGTCTAATGATGTCAGGAGACCGTACGATACATAATTCGTTTGTCGACCTGGGTGCTTGGTTAGCCTAGTATGATAATAATAGGAGACAGTAGAGTACAATTTGTAATTACAAGTTATTTGTTCAGTCATAATGCATTTGCATAGTTTGATTTGTCTTCTATGCAATGCAAATGTAATTAATTGAAAATTGAATAAAATTAATTATTGACACTCAAGGTTATCAAACTCGCGAGTTAACTCGTTAACTCGTCCGAGTTTACGTTTTCAGCCATGGTTGCCGAGTTAACTCGGTACCAAACTCGTTTTTGGACTGAACTCGGTAGAATCGGACATGGACTCGCTGGAATCGTTCGGAATCGCGATTGCACAGCGATTTAGCGAGTTCGAAAAAAGCTGAAACGAAGAAAAGAATGGTCGTTTTGTTTAGGGTTTAAAACCTGATTTTCACTCCACCACTGTTTAGCGTTTCGTCCCTGTCGTCCGCCTGGTTTTCACTCCACCACTGATCTTCGTCCGCTCGTCCGCGCTCCTCCGCTCGTCTGCTCGTCCGCTCGTTTCGTCCCCGTCGTCCGCTCGTGATCGCGCTTGGTCCGGTTGCAGATCGTGGTCGTCGTCGCTCATTCAGCCGCCGTGCGTGGTCGCGTTTCGTCCCCCGCCGTCATCGCCGCCATCCTCGCCGCCATCCTCGCCGCCTTCCTCGCGTCGCAACTTCTGGTCTGCTCTTCTTCTTCCAGCCGCTGGTGGTGGGTGACGTTTTGTCATTCTAAAATTATAACCCGTGAGTTACGTTTTTCAGTTTTATTAGGAAATGAATATTTTATTCTTTTAGACTAAATATAGTGGGCACTGCACTGCTATATGGCTTTCGGGTAGTTTCTCGTGACTCCCTTGAAAACATTAGAGGGGAGAAATATAGTGGGGGACACTGCACCACTTTACAACATCATTAGAGGGGAGACGGCACTGCACTGCTACACAAGTTTTTATTCCATTTTTAAACTTTTGCACATTTTATTTTTTATATTTGTAGTGAAAAAGCTTACTTCACTATGTCGGGAAACGCATCAAATTCAGGAGAAGTTAATCCAAGTGTATCTTCATCAGTTAGTAGAAGTAGAAGTAAAAATGCTCCAGGAAACCGATCTGATATTGGATGGAAATATGGATTTGATGTTAATGGTAATGGAAGAATATGGATTAGAGGATTAGGCATAGAGACTTTGACATTTCAATTTATATTTTACATTATATCTTTATGTTATGAACAATATTTCTATGAACTTATGTATTTCAATTTATATAATTTTGTTATCTTATTTGAATTAGAATGTTATTTATATTTTTTTCATACAAAGTAAACTCTTACGAGTTTACGAGTCGAGTTTACGAGTCGAGTTTACTGGACTCTCACGAGTTTACGTAAACTCTCGAGTTTGACAACCTTGTTGACACTAGAGAAAAAAAAAACTAGATTTTTTTCGTTGCATCAAAGTGATATTGGAGAAGAATTTGGATCTTCTAACATATGATGACGTTTCTGAGGAAGATTATTTCATTTATTGAGGGTTGAATACTTTTTTTTTTTATACTAATCTTTGTTACTATTATTTAATGTGTCCTTTTAATTCTTTTTCTCAAATATTCTTTTTATCAATGGGAAGCTTGGTTATAGTTGAGATAATGTATACATGTCTTTATTGTGTATTTTTAATTTATTGTTTACAATTTCGTTTTCCATAATCTAAAATTTTGTTACACCATTCAGACTTACACTATGGTTTATTATATTCAAAATTAAAATTGATATTTTTCCTAAATTTCAGATTTTTGATTTAAGTCAAAATCTCAAAATCGATAAAATTAGGAAAAGAAAACAAAAAATTACGTGACTCTTCACTTTTAAGCTGGATATTTTATTTTATATAAATTTAAGTCATCGTAGACCAATACTTATCATAAAACTTCTCAACACTAGTACAAAAATACTGTATAACGTCATACATTTAAGTTCAATCAGTGAATAACCAAAGTTAAAAATGAGCAGAAACTTCGAATAATTTTTAAATTCGACGTCAAAAAGTTAGTGAATTCAATAAAAATTTGAACGTTCATAGTTCATGCTTTATAAAATACCAAAAACTGAAATTTATAGTCCATGCTTTATAAAATACCAAAAACTGAAATATGTTGTTTTTTTACTTTTCAAGTGTCGTAGAATTGTAAAAAAGATCACAGTTAATTAAAAAAAACTAAAAAAGAAATTATTAATGTCGAATATTGAAAAAATCCGACGTTAAGTTTAACATCGTCATTAAAGTCCAAAATATTCGACGTTATACGCGATTTTTGTACTAGAGTAAATATTGAATTTAGAAATTCAGATTGTGATAGTGATTGTAATTTTGGATCCTACATTTTATAAAATTTGTAATTTTAGTTGATAGTTGTTTCTAATTTTTGTTCTTGAATTTTTAATTATTTATAATGTGGTTTGTAATTAACATGCATTTGTTCAGTTACAATGTATTTGCATAGTTTGATTCGTCTTGTAAGCAATGAAAATGTAATTGAAAATTGAATGAAATTAATTACTGACACTAGAGTAAAAATGAGAAACTAGATTTTTTTCCTGACATCAAAGTGATATTGGAGAAGAATTTGGATCTTCTAACATATGACCATGTTTGTGAGGAAGATTATCATTATTTATTCAGGGTTGAATACATTTCTTTTATCCTGGTTAGTATTATTTAGGTTTAATCATCTTGTACGTTCTTATTTATGTATGATCGTTTCAAATAGATTGTATTGTGAATTGTTTCATTTAGGTCCCTTATTGTAAAAAATTAAATCAATTTTGAACGGTGCCGTTAATTAAGCTAGACGGTGTTAGAAATTGCATTGATGTGGTAGACTTTAGTCGCTTGAGCTGGATTTTTTTATTTTTATTATTAAAAAACTTGAATTAAATGAAAACACAACGTTTTAATAAGACCTCTTGGTGGTAAATCATGTGGAAGGAAGTAGCAAATTATTTGAACCCAATTTTTCCAATTTTGCAGGCACTCAACAACAAAACCTCAAATCCCAAACTTTTAATCACTTTTCCCTAATTAAAACGTTGTGTTTTCATTTAATTACTGTTTTTTAATAATAAAAATAAAAAAAATCCACCTCAGACCACCAAAGTCTACCACATCAATGAAGTTTGCTCAGTCACCAAGCCACACACTACAAGTTTTAACGTCATCCAGCCTAAGATTCAAATTGATTCAATTTTTCACAATAAGAAACTAATTGAGATACAAGGACCTATCTGAGACGATCCTCCATAAATAGGATCTCCGAAATGATTAAACCTATTATGTAACGTGTCCTATTAATTCTTTTTCTCAAACGTTAAGTCTCTAATATTTTTTTATCAACGGGAAGCTTGGTTATAATTGAGATAATGTATAAATGTCTTCATTAATTTTGTATTTTTAATTTATTGTTTACAATTTCGTTTTCCATAATCTAAAATTGTGTTACATCATTCAGACTTACACTATGGTTTATTATATTCAAAATTAACATTGATATTTTTTCTAAATTTCAGATTTTGATTTAAGTCAAAATCGATTAAATTAAAAAAAAAAAACAAAAAATTACGTGACTCTTCACTTTTAAGCTAGATATTTTATTTTATATAAATTTAAGCCACCCGTATCACATTAGACATACTTATCATAAAACTTCAAAAATATTGAATTTAGAAATTCAGTTTTGTGATAGTGATTGTAATTTTGGATCCTACATTTTATAAAATTTGTAATTTTAGTTGATAGTTGTTTCTAATTTTTGTTCTTGAATTTTTAATTATTTATAATGTGGTTTAATTTTCATTGCGTAATATTCAAAGTAATAGAAAAGTTTGAGTAATTAAAAATCAAAGGATGAAGACAAAACCGAAAACGAAATTCAATAACCAAAATTGTGAATAAATGTAAGTATACAGCTAAAATTGCAGGAAAAAGAATTATGACTAAAATTGTGAATTTTGTAAAATAAAAGTGCCAAAAGAAATTATGACTTATTTTTTGTTTACCAAAGAAAAGAAAAATGTCTTGTGGTTCAATACTACATTAGTTAACGGCTTAGGAACCTCCACCTCCTCCACAACCTCCACCGCCACAGCCACCTCCACCTACACAACCTCCACCGCCACAGCCACCCCCACAGCCATGATGACCAGTGGAACCATAACCATTTACAGCCATTGTCATGGCCGGTATAGAAACCAAACCACCATCGATTCTTCTGGTTCTACCTTCACTGCCACGACCCTGCAATCTTCCACCACTCTTGCTTTTGCTCTTATCTCTTGGGTTTCTATCTCGGGAGCAAAAACACCCCATCCTTTTCCTTTTCCTTTTCCTGTCACTGCTTTTCATCTTCACGTTCCTATATATAATATTATAGACCTAAAAAGAGGTTTTTATTTAATTACTTATATTATAATTTATGACATATTTTGATAAAAGTAAATATTTATATATGGTTATTATTTTTATATTTTGTAACTGAAAATATTTTTTAATATTTCAGATAATAAAGAATTTATAACTGTTTTCTTATATATAAATATGTCAATATCCGTAAGGAATTATTTTGACCTTATTATTATTAACTTTTGAATTAAGAGAGTCACATATCTTTTCTCTTTAGTTAAGACTCTCAACTTTTTACATACTCTTTTTGTGCTCATGAGATTCACGCAAGGTAAAACTAATCCAAATTTGAATTACTAGTATGCAATCGGTAACCGTCTTCAATAACTATCTAACTTCCTTCAAACAATATTATCTACAATAAGAAATATCACTACAAAAATAATACATTTTAGGCGAGATTCTTTGGCTGCGGTATTTAAACCTCAACTAATTTCCGGCGGTTAATAACAAAACCGCCCCTAATATTTAGTTATTTATTTATTTTAGAATAATTTTTCCCTCCTTTCCACTCCTTCATTCCCGCTTCTGCCTCTTGGTCTTATTTTCTCCCCGTGTCGTTTCTTCGTCTTCAAACCAGGTGTGGAGTTGTGTCTTCATCTTCAAACAAGGTGCGGAGCTCTTGGGCTTGATTCCACTTTGGCAATTAAACTTGCAAAGAAATCTGTCAAGATGAGAAACAAGGAAGCTCGTTGCGGAAGAAGTTGATAGAGTCATACCTAATCCGCGGTGCGATGGCCTCTGTCCGTGGGTGTGGTAGGGGAACTTTTTTCGCGACAACGGTGTTTCAGTGTCTTCACGGCGAGTTTCCGGTGACTCAGGCGCGGCGTTTTCACGACGCGAGGATGTCGTTCTCCAGCGTTTTAGCGACAACAGAGACTTGGACCGAATTAGCGATTTATTTAAGGTTTGAATTCGGGTTCTGTTTTTAGGGATTTGAATGGGGTTTTCTTCCGGTGTCCCATGATTTTGGGTATGGTTGTGGAGGAGAAGAAATTCTAGGTATGGAAGCTATTTTAGTGGGATTGATTGCTTGTATGTGGTACTATATGCTTTTCCCCTATTTTATTGTTCATTCCAGTATAATTGTATGTTTGGGGTATTGAAAATAGAATACTCTTCTAATCCTTGTAACTGAGGTCTCTCTGCATTTCTTTGATATTCCTTAGGTACATATTGCAGTCAAGTTGTTGTTATCAAAGTTTTGAATATGGACCCGGGTATAGTGAAAAAACGGAGGGGAGTGAATATGGATCTGGGTATGGTGGAAGGAAGAGTAGTGGGTATGGGGAAGAACAGCAACAGGACAATGGGTATGGTTATGGAGGGAGGAGTGAGTATGATGAGAAACCTAGCTATGGGAGCCAAGGAGGTGTTGAGAATGGTTATGGGCATCCACCTCAGAAGGAGGGCTACCGAAAGCCTTGCTATGAGAAGCGTGATGATGATGATGACGACGACGAGGGCTATGGACACAAAAAATATGTAAGTATTACTGCATCATGTTTTATCTTTACAATTTTTTATAGGTTTCTAGAACAGTGTCAACTCTAAACTCTCTATATTCAAAATTATTCTCTGGTTTGACTTCCTTGCGATTTCTACTGTGACAATGGAGAAAAAATCAATCCAGCTTTCGTTGATAATGTGTATTTTGCTCTTGTGAATGTGCTGGCTACTAGTAACTTGAGAAACAGAACTTTGAAAGTGAAATGTTTTGAATTTGTGTGAAAGTGCCGAGTTTAAAACATTGGTTATGATTCAGTGATTTACAGGATAGAAGTCTGAAATTAGAACATCGTAAAACCTGTTCGATGACAGCTAAGGAAATTCAATTTTTTTACTTGACAAGTCAATATAGGTGAGCTGGATAGCCTACTGTTAGTTCAGTTCAAGTGGATCATAAAGAAGAACAAAGAATGAGTAGAAGACCACCTCCTGATCCCGTGGCAGTGCTAAGAGGCCATCGAGCTTCGGTCACAGACATTTCTTTTCATCCCCTTAAGCCGATATTATTCTCCGGGTATTCATTGCAATTGTTTGTCGTTTTTTGTTTTATGGGCATTACTCTGGTACACATTTTTTCCCTTTTTTCCCTGGGTATGGGACATTGGCATCCAATATCTATCAAGCATTTCTTTGGCTGCTAGTTACTTTTATAATAGTTTTTAACACTAAAAGTAAAATTTGTGTTCAATAAATGATGAGTTGCCTTGGATGCCATACCCATCGGTGTGCCACAAGAACTCCCTGATTTAGTTGGTTGCGTATACAATTAGTTTCACTTAATAATTAGTTGCATCATCCTCTTCTTGCTTGCAGTTCTGCTGATGGTGAAGTCCGAATTTGGGATACCCTTCAACATCGAACTGTGTCATCTGCATGGTGCTTAGTTCTATAATTTTTTTGGCATTCATATTTGTGAAGAATATCGTTGATTTTCAGAAATATGATCCATGGTACAAATTAATTTTATACTGCAGAATTTTGTAAGCTAAAACTACATCAGTGTTTACATTTAATTTTTTATGAGCTATTTTCAACCATTTATTTGACTTACACATAACTATATTATTATTTTAATTTTCAGTATAGCCGTCCAAGAAAATGAAAATTTCAACACGAAGTTACGTGCAACATTTGTTAAATGAAAGGTCAAGAATTCAGTAAGGATTTAGTTCCTTAATTTTATCACTTATATCCCAATTAAAGATATTTGGATATATAGGAAGACCTTTTAGAAAAAAAAAAAGTATCTTTTTAAAAGAATTTTAAAAGACATAACTTTTGTAAAGCAACTTATGCATGAGATAACTTTAGTTTATAAAGACGAATTTTAACTTTCTTCTCTTACTATAAACCTGGACCAGACACTCAAGGTAAAAATCATATAGAAATTCTGCTTGTGTTTATATAATAATCTGTTTTGGTTTTTAATTCTGGGCATTTGTTATATATATTATTGTTTCCTTATTATTCTCTTATAAGGTTTGAATTGTTGAATGTTTAGCTCACTCATAGATTTGTTTGTAGGTATATGACAAAGAAGCATGAACAAAATGAAGAACAAGAATGATAATTGTTATTGCAGAACACTTTTTAATTTGTTATGTAGAAGTTTACTTTTAATTTTTAGGACAAACATTTGTTATTTCTTAAGTTTACAAGTTAATTGTATTTTTAATTTTACAGTTTATTTCATATAATAATAATTATTTTTGGTTTTATATTATTCTGGTTTAATATTAAATATATTTTATATTAATCACATTAATCAAGTCATTTGAATAATAAAAAAACTTAAACTATTTTCATTACCGGCGGTTTTTTGATAACCCACACAAATCTCGACAATTTATTACAATCTCAGCAATTACGGCGGTTTTTGTAAAAATCCCCGCAAATTACGGCGGTTTTTGAAAACCCCCGCAAATAGCGGCGGTTACGAACAAAACCGCCGGAAATCTTTGTGACGGTGATTTTCCCAGTGGTTTTGCTAACCGCGGGAAATGAATTTACCAGGAGTTAAAATCGCCGGTAATGCAAGAAAAAACCCCTGGTAAAATCTTTTATTTTTGTAGTGTATATTGTAAGGAATTGTAATAAATAAATAAAAAAAAAAAAAAAAAAAAAAGACAAGGGAGGAAGCAACGAGCGCTGCCACAAGGGACAGCAAACGTTGCTTCCCCTTAAAAACAAAAAGAAAAGAAAACAAGAAAGGAAAGAGAAGAAGAAGGGGAGAGAAGGGGAGGCAGCTGGGAGGATAAAAGAAGGGTCGGGATTCAGTTTTGGGAAGGGATTCCTTGCTGCAAAAACTGAGAGAAAGGTGAGGTGAGCTGCTACTTTGGTGGTGCAGTTGGAAGAGTTGCTGGAAATTCTGGGAGAGAAGAAGAGGAGAAATTTTGGAGCTGGAAGTGATTCAAGGAGATCTTCAAGAGGTAAGGGGAGCTAGATCTTTTCTTTGATTGATGATATATGTTGTGTATGATGAAAATCTAGAAGTTTTGGAGATAAAAATGGAGGTTTTTGGGTCTCTGGTTTCGCTTCTGGGTTTCTGCAAAATTCTGAAATTCTGCAGGCACGTTCGTCCAATTTGGTTTCAAATTGGACGTTCGTCCAAATTATCGAGCGATCGTCCAATTTGGTTTCAAAATTGGACGTTCGTTCAAGTTCCTCGACCAATTTATGAACGTGCGGTTATTTTCTGAACGTTCGCCCTTAGTAGCCAAATTCTGAACGTTCGGTTGTTGTTCTGAACGTTCGCCCTTGATCAATTGGACGTTCGTCCTAAATGGCTCGACCAATTAGTGGTCGGCCAAGATATATGCGCGTTCGTCCAAAACGGCACGACCAGTGGTCGGCCAAATTATGCTGAGCGTTCGTCCAACTGCGCGTTCGTCCAAAGTGAAAGTTCGTTCGCGTTCGTCCAGAAGTGTTCATCCGTGTTCCTCAGCGTTCGTTCAGACCACGAGCGTTCGTCCAGACTACTTAGAAGTGAGCGTTCGTCCGAACGGTTCAACAGTGAACGTTCGTTCATAGACCGTGGTGAACAGGGTTCGCCCGTTTAGTGTCCAGTTTGAGCGTTCGTCCAGTGAGCGTTCGTCCGCGTGCTTCCAGTGAGCGTTCGTTCACTGTTCCCAGTGAACAGTGCTCGTACGTTTTGATATTTTGAAAATGTTGGATTTTAAATTATTTTCTCATGAATTGGATTACATGTAATGTTTGGAAATTGTATATGGTGAAATGGATTATGTGAATTTATGAGTTGTGTTGATTTACTGTAATATATGGGGATATCTGGTATTTGTGAGTAACAGTATAATTCACAGACGTAATTCCATGATCCTCGAGGAGAGGATACATGGTGGTGTTTGGGGGTTGTATAGAATGATTACATGGTAGCTCAGTTTTGGGGGTCATCCTGACGCTCCAATGGTCTTTCTTCTCATGTAGAGAGGATTGAACCATGTGGTGAGGAGTAGCAGGAGGTCCTAGTCTTGGGTGCTTCCACATGACCCAAGGTGAGTGATAACGGATTAACCTCGTGATTGTGGCCGGGCGGGAGTGCCCCAAAAGTTTCACCAGGCGGTAGTGCCAGGGCGGTAGTGCCCAAGTTTCATAAAGCCACCACGGGTGCAAGACCCGCCATAGCTCGGTAATCATTCTAGTCCGGACGAGTCGGGTATAAAGTAACAAGTCTTGTGATGTCAGTTTACCATGTTTGGATGAATGTTTACATGTAATGGAAGTATGTGAAATATGGATCAATGAGTATGCTTTAATTGTTATTTTATATGAACCTATGAATGATTTCATAAATTAATTGTGCTAGGAGATAACATGCTTTTTATATCTAGCTCACCCTTGCATTGTTTGTGTTGTGTGCCAATTTGGATATGTTATTTGGCGATGATCATCCACTTGGATGGGAGCAGATGGCGGGGAGGATACCTTGGGAGCAGCTCTTGATGGAGACGGCAGTGCTGCAACCTAGCATTACTAATTCTTATTTCGTGAACTCGTTTAATTACATTTGTATGTATTTTAAGTTTTAAATTTTCCGTGATTTCCATGGGAGATTCCAATAATTGTATTGTCAATTTATGCACTATTCTGAGGATAATTGTAATCCTTAAATTACTCTTGACTGCTTTCCTATATTATGCATGATGACGTCTTTATTATATATGCATGATGTATATATTTGGGGACGTTACATTTATGGTATCAGAGCAGTTTCTGTCCTTAGAGGATCCTGTAGGGTATATGTGTGCCGTGCTTGTGCTCTGTACTCTTAGCCTTGTGGGATGGTTGTCATCGTTTCCTTGGGTTGGACTAATGGTGTTTTCTCTGTATGAGCAGAAAATGGCATCTAGATCACCTTCTCCTCCTCCTTATCAACCGGAGTCCTATGAGAACACCACAAGACTTGAGGCTGTACTTGAGGCTATGCAACTTCAGAATACTGCATTGGTGGAACAAAACACCATCGCTCTTCAAAACCTTGAAGCTGCAAGAGTGTCAGCTGAAGACACTCAGAAGTTCCTTAGGGAAATGATGGTTAATGGAAGACCTTCTCCTGGTGCTTCTTCCTCTGTTGCCGTTCCAGTTCAGGAATGGAGTTTGGAGAGTTTTCTCCAACATCATCCCGCCAAGTTTAGTGGCAAGTGCAGTCCTGATGAAGCCGATCATTGGTTCCAAGATATGGAACGAATCTACGAAGCCAAAGGGTGTTCGGATGAGAAAAAGCTGGCCTACACCCAGTACTTGCTGACAGGAGAAGCTGGACATTGGTGGAACAGCGTGAAGGCTATCTTGGAGAGGAACAGGACCCCTATCACTTGGGAGTTGTTCAGAACTAAATTCTACACTGAATATTTTCCAGATAGTGTCAGGTTTGCTAAAGAGGTAGAGTTTCTGGAGTTGACTCAGGGCAACAGATTAGTATTGGAGTATGCAAATCGTTTTAAACACTTGCTTCGCTTCAACACTATGTCAATAGATGAAGAATGGCAGTGTCGCAAGTTTGAGAATGGCTTGAGGAAGGATATAAAGTTACTGGTGAAAGGATTGCGCATCAGAGAATTCTCCGCTTTGGTAGAGATGGCCCGTGATATGGAAAAGACTAAAGGAGAACCAGAAGGACCTCAGAGACAACAAAGCCAACCACTTAGGGTTGGTGGACCTGTGATATCCCGGGGAGACTCCAGTTCTAGAAGGACTCCTTTCTCTAGACCTCCTTCCTTCAGGTCTAGGAGTTCTTCCTCGCAGTCATCGGGGCAATCCAGCTTTGCCAGTTCCGTTAGATGCTTCAAGTGTGGTGGACCACACTTCCAGAGTTCTTGCCCTCAGTTAGAAGGGTACAGGAGGTGTAACATCTGCAGGCAAGAGGGACACTATGCCAGAGACTGTCCTACTACTAGGAGGGTAGGACCACAGCCACGCCAAGCTGGCACATCTATTCAGAGGGGTGGACACAGACCTCAGGCAACCGGGAGGGTTTATGCGTTGACTGGGGCTGAGGCAACCAGTGCAGGTAATTTAATTGTCAGCAGTTGTTTGTTATTTGGAGCTTCGTGTGTGACGTTGTTTGACTCGGGGGCGACACATTCTTTTGTGTCTAAGGCTTGTGTGGAGAGGCTTGGTTTAGTTGTCAGAGAGCTTCCGTGTGATCTGGTGGTGTCTACACCAACAGCTGGGTTAGTTAGAACATCTGATGTGTGCTCCAGATGTCCTATTGAGGTAGAGGGGCGCAGGTTCAGAGTGAACCTTATTTGCTTACCTCTGCAGGGGCTAGAGGTAATTCTGGGAATGGATTGGTTAGCAGCCAATCGTATTCTTTTAGATTGCAGTGGTAAGAAGTTAATATTTCCCAAAGAAGATCAAGACTTGTCGTTATCTCTTGGCGCATTGAAGCAAGACATCTTCGAGGGTGCCAGTTGTTTCCTAATCATGTTCCATAAGGATGGGACTCCCAATGTAAACTTTTCAGCTCTTGTGAACCAGAGTGTAGACCTTCTGGTTGTGAATGACTTCATGGATGTTTTCCCTGAAGAAGTTCCTGGTTTACCTCCTCCACGAGAAGTGGAGTTCTCTATTGATCTGGTCGCGGGAGCAGGACCAGTATCCATGGCTCCTTATCGGATGGCTCCAGCTGAGCTGGCTGAGTTGAAGAAGCAGATTGAAGAGTTGTTAGAGAAACAATTTATCCGGCCGAGTGCTTCGCCGTGGGGTGCGCCAGTGTTGCTAGTAAAGAAGAAGGATGGTAGCTCAAGGTTGTGCGTTGACTATCGACAGCTGAATAGGTTGACGATCAAGAACAAGTATCCATTGCCAAGGATTGATGATCTGATGGATCAATTACATGGAGCTACAGTATTTTCCAAGATTGATTTGAGGTCGGGTTACCATCAAATTTTAGTAAAGGCCGATGATGTGCAGAAGACGGCATTCAGGTCCAGGTATGGCCACTATGAGTATGTAGTTATGCCTTTTGGTGTGACTAATGCTCCAGCTATATTCATGGACTATATGAATCGAATTTTCAGACCCTTCTTGGACAAGTTTGTGGTGGTGTTTATAGATGACATACTTGTCTATTCTAAAACTCGGGAAGAACATGAAGATCATCTTAGGGCAGTACTTGAAGTGCTGAAAAAAAAAAAAAAGATTGTATGCCAAGCTGTCCAAGTGTGAGTTTTGGATGAAAGAAGTTCCTTTTCTTGGGCATGTGATTTCAGCTGGAGGAATTGCTGTTGATCCAACTAAGGTGCAAGCAGTACTTCAGTGGGAGAGACCTAAGACTGTTACAGAAGTCAGGAGCTTTGTGGGTCTAGCGGGCTACTATCGGCGTTTTATTGAAAGCTTTTCACGGATTGTGGCGCCGTTGACACAACTGACTAAGAAGGATCAACCTTTTGTTTGGACAGACCGTTGTGAGACTAGCTTCCAAGAGCTAAAGAACAGGTTGACTAGTGCACCAGTTTTGGTCATCCCTGACACGGGTAAACCTTTTGAAGTTTTTTGTGATGCCTCTCATCAGGGATTAGGATGTGTACTGATGCAGGAGAAAAAGGTAGTGGCGTATGCATCAAGACAACTCAAGGTTCATGAGAAGAATTACCCCACTCATGACTTGGAGTTAGCAGCTGTGGTATTTGCTTTGAAGATTTGGAGACACTACCTGTATGGCGCGAAATTTCAGGTGTTTAGTGATCATAAGAGTCTAAAATACCTCTTTGATCAGAAGGAGCTTAATATGAGGCAAAGGCGATGGATGGAGTTTCTTAAAGATTATGACTTTGATCTCCTTTATCACCCTGGGAAGGCAAATGTAGTGGCGGATGCATTGAGCAGAAAGGCAGTACATATTTCCTCCTTGATGATCAGAGAATTAGAACTGGTAACAAGCTTCAGAGATTTGAGGCTGCAAGTAGAATTTGAAGATGACAGCATCAGATGCAGTAATTTGGTGGTATCCAATGACTTGTTGAAGCATGTTAAAGAAGAGCAGTCAAAGGATATTGAACTACAGACGTCAGCTAGCTTGATTGGAACTGATCAAGGTAAAGATTTTGCCTTGGGGGTCGACGGTATTTTGAGATTCAAAGGTAGGGTCTGTATCCCTAGAAATTCCGAAATGAAAAGGTTAATCCTTGAGGAGGGTCACAAAAGCCGTTTTAGCATGCATCCAGGCATGACAAAGATGTACCAAGACCTCAAGAAGTTCTTCTGGTGGTCGGGTATGAAGAGGGACGTAGCACAGTTTTCGGCTTCTTGCTTGACTTGTCAAAAGGCAAAAGTGGAACATCAAAGACCTGGAGGTTTGTTGCAACCGTTAGAGATTCCTGAGTGGAAGTGGGATAGTATCGCGATGGACTTCGTTACCCATTTGCCACGCACTATTCGAAAACATGACGCAATATGGGTAATAGTGGACCGATTGACCAAGAGTGCTCATTTCTTGGCAATTGATTTGAGAATGTCTATGGCAAAGTTGGCGCAACTATATGTTAAGGAGATAGTAAGGTTGCATGGAGTGCCTTCGAGTATTGTGTCAGATAGAGACCCGAGGTTCACATCCAGGTTTTGGCAAACCCTTCAGAGTGAAATGGGAAGCAGACTACAGATGAGCTCGGCCTATCATCCCCAAACGGATGGACAGTCTGAGCGGACGATCCAATCGCTTGAAGATTTGTTGAGGACTTGTATTTTGGATCACCTAGGAGTATGGGATGAGATATTACCACTGGTTGAGTTCACTTATAATAACAGTTATCATGCCAGTATTGGTATGGCTCCATTTGAAGCCCTGTATGGAAGACGCTGCAGAACACCTCTCTGCTGGTTTCAGGATGGAGAAGCAATTTTGACAGGACCAGAAATAGTTCAGCAGACTACAGAGAAGGTAAAACTTATACAAGAAAGGATGCGAGCATCACAGAATAGGCAGAAGTCCTATGCTGATCGGAGGCGCCGGCCGTTAGAATTTGCAGTTGGGGATCATGTATTCCTCCGAGTGACTCCTACTACCGGAGTAGGAAGAGCTATTCGTGCTAGGAAACTGTCTCCTAGATATCTTGGTCCTTACCAGATCCTACGACGTATAGGACCAGTAGCATATGAGATGGCTATGCCACCTCAGTTAGCAAACTTGCATCCAGTATTCCATGTATCTCAACTGAGAAAATACATGTCCGATCCTTCTCATGTGCTTGAAGTGGACGATGTACAAGTCAGAGAAGATTTGTCAATTGAGGTGCGACCAATAAGAATTGAGGAGAGTCAAAACAAGCAACTTAGAGGAAGAACTGTTAGACTTGTAAAAGTTATCTGGAACAGTGAAATGGGCGACTCTACTTGGGAGCTAGAGGAAGAGATGAGAGAAACTTATCCCTACTTGTTTCGATAAGCCAAATTTTCGAGGACGAAAATTTTTGTTGTTGGGGAGAATGTAAGGAATTGTAATAAATAAATAAAAAAAAAAAAAAAGACAAGGGAGGAAGCAACGAGCGCTGCCACAAGGGACAGCAAACGTTGCTTCCCCTTAAAAACAAAAAGAAAAGAAAACAAGAAAGGAAAGAGAAGAAGAAGGGGAGAGAAGGGGAGGCAGCTGGGAGGATAAAAGAAGGGTCGGGATTCAGTTTTGGGAAGGGATTCCTTGCTGCAAAAACTGAGAGAAAGGTGAGGTGAGCTGCTACTTTGGTGGTGCAGTTGGAAGAGTTGCTGGAAATTCTGGGAGAGAAGAAGAGGAGAAATTTTGGAGCTGGAAGTGATTCAAGGAGATCTTCAAGAGGTAAGGGGAGCTAGATCTTTTCTTTGATTGATGATATATGTTGTGTATGATGAAAATCTAGAAGTTTTGGAGATAAAAATGGAGGTTTTTGGGTCTCTGGTTTCGCTTCTGGGTTTCTGCAAAATTCTGAAATTCTGCAGGCACGTTCGTCCAATTTGGTTTCAAATTGGACGTTCGTCCAAATTATCGAGCGATCGTCCAATTTGGTTTCAAAATTGGACGTTCGTTCAAGTTCCTCGACCAATTTATGAACGTGCGGTTATTTTCTGAACGTTCGCCCTTAGTAGCCAAATTCTGAACGTTCGGTTGTTGTTCTGAACGTTCGCCCTTGATCAATTGGACGTTCGTCCTAAATGGCTCGACCAATTAGTGGTCGGCCAAGATATATGCGCGTTCGTCCAAAACGGCACGACCAGTGGTCGGCCAAATTATGCTGAGCGTTCGTCCAACTGCGCGTTCGTCCAAAGTGAAAGTTCGTTCGCGTTCGTCCAGAAGTGTTCATCCGTGTTCCTCAGCGTTCGTTCAGACCACGAGCGTTTGTCCAGACTACTTAGAAGTGAGCGTTCGTCCGAACGGTTCAACAGTGAACGTTCGTTCATAGACCGTGGTGAACAGGGTTCGCCCGTTTAGTGTCCAGTTTGAGCGTTCGTCCAGTGAGCGTTCGTCCGCGTGCTTCCAGTGAGCGTTCGTTCACTGTTCCCAGTGAACAGTGCTCGTACGTTTTGATATTTTGAAAATGTTGGATTTTAAATTATTTTCTCATGAATTGGATTACATGTAATGTTTGGAAATTGTATATGGTGAAATGGATTATGTGAATTTATGAGTTGTGTTGATTTACTGTAATATATGGGGATATCTGGTATTTGTGAGTAACAGTATAATTCACAGACGTAATTCCATGATCCTCGAGGAGAGGATACATGGTGGTGTTTGGGGGTTGTATAGAATGATTACATGGTAGCTCAGTTTTGGGGGTCATCCTGACGCTCCAATGGTCTTTCTTCTCATGTAGAGAGGATTGAACCATGTGGTGAGGAGTAGCAGGAGGTCCTAGTCTTGGGTGCTTCCACATGACCCAAGGTGAGTGATAACGGATTAACCTCGTGATTGTGGCCGGGCGGGAGTGCCCCAAAAGTTTCACCAGGCGGTAGTGCCAGGGCGGTAGTGCCCAAGTTTCATAAAGCCACCACGGGTGCAAGACCCGCCATAGCTCGGTAATCATTCTAGTCCGGACGAGTCGGGTATAAAGTAACAAGTCTTGTGATGTCAGTTTACCATGTTTGGATGAATGTTTACATGTAATGGAAGTATGTGAAATATGGATCAATGAGTATGCTTTAATTGTTATTTTATATGAACCTATGAATGATTTCATAAATTAATTGTGCTAGGAGATAACATGCTTTTTATATCTAGCTCACCCTTGCATTGTTTGTGTTGTGTGCCAATTTGGATATGTTATTTGGCGATGATCATCCACTTGGATGGGAGCAGATGGCGGGGAGGATACCTTGGGAGCAGCTCTTGATGGAGACGGCAGTGCTGCAACCTAGCATTACTAATTCTTATTTCGTGAACTCGTTTAATTACATTTGTATGTATTTTAAGTTTTAAATTTTCCGTGATTTCCATGGGAGATTCCAATAATTGTATTGTCAATTTATGCACTATTCTGAGGATAATTGTAATCCTTAAATTACTCTTGACTGCTTTCCTATATTATGCATGATGACGTCTTTATTATATATGCATGATGTATATATTTGGGGACGTTACATATATGCTGTCTATATTAATAATTTCTTAAATTTTTTTATATATAACATTTTATTTAATAATATAAAATTACCAACTAAATTTGATGACACAAAACAAATAGTTAATATATATATATATATATATATATATATATATTATTATTAATATAATTATCTATCATAATAGCTATAGTAACATAATATATATACACATATCACCTATAGATCATTTGAGTTTTTTTTCAAAACAAAAATGACTACTATACAAAACATCTAAGAAAACTATAAACTATTTTGCTGCATCTTTGCCTTCCATCAAAAGATATGTTATCATCTACTTCAATATATGTTAAAACCGTGGAATGATCATTAGAAAACAAAAAAAGAAAATAGGGTAGGCTATAATGAACAAAATAATTATCATAAGATATTTAAACTATATCAAATACAAGTTAAACAAGGATAAAATACGATAAATTAAATAATATCATACATTAGTTGACACTAAACTTAATTATTTAGATATATATCCTTTACATTGGAACTTATAAAAAATATGCATCTATGGTGGTTTCTAGGCTTTGTAGAGCCTAGCCTCAAAGGGTTATCAACCAACCACACACAAAGTTAATCTTTTTTGTTCCTAGGGTCAAACATTATCTTTAGACTATAACTTCCTAATACTCTTCACGACATAACATATTTTATTCTATCTGAGTATGGATGATTATTAAAGTGTTAGATACCCTCTTATGGAATCCCATATGTCAAGGCATACATTAAAGTTATCACCACAAAATGTTTTCCTTGAAATCCTTTAACATTATCACCACAAATGTTTTTCCTTGAAATCCTTTAACATTATCACCGTACATATCCACAACTGTATCACCAACTCAATCAAACATAATGGTAATTATAAACATCCATAAATACCCTCTTATGAAATCCCATATGTCAAGGCATACATTAAAGTTATCACCACAAAATTTTTTTCTTGAAATCCTTTAACATTATCACCATACATATCCACAATATCACTAACTCAATCAAACATAATGGTAATTATAAACATCCATAAAGTCTGTTATAAATTATGCTTTGAAAGTATGAATATTTTATGGATATAAAATTTGGTTGGATTTATCTATTTGTGTACTTTTTTTAAAAAAAAAATTATTTGTTTTAGTTAACTTAAAAAAAAAGAAGAAATTGCAATCTTTCGAAAGTTGTATCAGATAAATTGTGTCCGCAATACATCGTAGAGTAGTAGCTTAATACCTTTACCATATGAATTGGGGTGGTAAAGAGTTGTTTGAGTACGTGAGTGTTCCATTATTGGATTGGAAACAATATAAAGATATTGGTTTTTTATGTTTTTATTTTAAATTTTGCACAGCGTAAAAAGGGTGTTTCGATTTCCAACAAGGTTTATTAGGTTCATAAAGATAGATAATGAGGGTTATCTAACATTAAACCACCTTTATTCTTTGATTTACCTTCATAAAAGGTAGGCACAAATTAGAACAGAAACATAGATTATATCATTATTTATAATTTCAATATTAGAAATGTTATTTTCGTTTTTAAGATTTGATTAAAGAAAGATGGCTATAAAGTATCATAATCAATGAAACTAAATCCAAACTGAAAAGGGGGTACTATGTTGAATACAGTCACTACAATTAAGATCCAATGAACTTGCTTTGTTTGTTGATGATAAAATTCCATAGCTTAACCTAATAAAAATCATTGAATTAAATTTGTTATGAAAGAAATTGGAATATCCTCTTGCTCTAACATGCATTTCCTCCACCACCTCCACCACCACAAGCATTAACAGTAGTGTCACCAGTAATCCCACCCACCATTCCACCAGTAGCGCCACCAATAATCCCACCCATCATCATTTCGTTGTGAAGACGGTGGTGGTTGTTGTGCTGGTCTTCGAAACCACCACCACTCCCAAATCCTCCTCTTCCGGTAGCAAGTCGACACAGCGTCGTCAGTATTACAATTAGGGTGAATACGCAGACAACAACAATGATAAATATTACGAACGGTTCCATCTGAAATAAAATGACAGTGCTTATGAAATTAAATCCTCGACCTCTGTTGCCTTTATAGTACTCATAGGTGACTTTGTATCGTTATGTTGTCTTTACGAGAAGCTGCTTCGCATGCTACGTTAGTTTATTCTGCAAGATACGTAACAAGTTACGCGCAGTTTTGGCTTTGACCAAGACTCGGTCTTTCTTTGGACCAATTTTGTTGTAAACTTTTCTGATATAATTCTTCCTTCGAACATGTATCACTTTATAAGCTTATCAACGAAATCAATCTAAACTTGTTTAAACTATAGATTTTAAAAAAAAGTATACCGTAACCCGGTCAACCATGGAACATACGCTCAATCTCAACTAAGAACCAGACTGTCGACCTTTTGGTTGGTCTTTGTAACGATTTATTAGTGAGTTACCTTAGGATCAGACGGTCACAGTAATACATGTGGACAATGAAATTCTAATGTTAATCAACTTAGATCATATGATTGTAATTAAATCAATATTAATAAAAATTTTATTACAAAACTTATAAATATGAATTTAAGATAATGAATTAAATGATTTGTATTTATTATATTATTAATATCTAAATCATTGAATGTTAATCTGATTTTGACATCAAAACACTTTTTACAAATAGCTATCAAAAACTTTGAATCAGTAATCTGGATTATCGATTTAATCTAGTACTCCAAACGACTTTATTACAAGTTATGAACTTTGGACTGTTGGGTACAAACAAAGTCCTACATCGAATAAAATAAGATATGAACATCAATTTATATATACATAAGATACCTCCATTGAAGTGGTACCAAAAGCAAATCCGTGAGGGTTTGACCCAAAGCAGACAATATCTTACTAGTGTGGAGATCTATGTGTATGTGTGTGTGGTGTCCCTCCCTACAAATGGTATCTTGCCAAGCCAAATCTTGTCTGGCACCTCAGAGTTCAAACTTAGATTAATAACACGCACTGCTGTAAACCTAAAGCTTCAGCTTATCAAAGCATGGAATTCTTTAAATTTGTCCAACACTTGGTCCTTTATGTTGTCCAACACTTGGTCCTTTCTGTGTAGTGCATAAACCTAAACCTTCCTGGAACAGTCATCAATAAAAGTAATAAAGTAAAGTGCACCACTAAAAGACTTTACCTTCAATGGGCCACAAACATCAGAATGCACCAATTCAAGCAACTCTGACTTCTTGGAAGGAGGATGCTTCTTAAAGGATACTCTGGTTTGTTTAGCTAAGCAGTTAAGTCCTTTTTCAATGATATGTCCAAGCCTTCTGTGCCCCAAAGATGACTCCATATACACGACATTCATACTATCTTTAGCAACCAAAGCTTTTGTCCAGTAAAGCTTAGAGTTTTTCTCCCATTTAGCCACAATCAAGTTATCTTTGGTGAACTTCCACTTTCCAGAACCAAACTGGTTATCAAATCCACCATCATCAAGTACCTGCACAGAAATCAAGTTAAATCGAACATCTAGAGCATGTTTAACTCCTCTAAGCAACAACTACATCCCCATGTTGGTTTGCAAGTGAACATCACCATCACCAATAACCTTAGACACCCCATAATTACCCATCTTCAATACTCCAAAATCATCAGGTGTATAAGATGTACGAAGAACTCTTTCCTGGATGTAACTTGTAGTGTAGCACCACTATCAATTATCCACATGCTCTCATCAAATACAAGATTAATGGCGTCATTATCACGAAGACAAACAAGATCACCACATGTAGTAGTAACACAATCACCATCATCGATATCTTTTTCTCTTTGCTTACCCTTTTTGTCTTTGCTTTCTTTCTTCAACAAAAAACAGTTATTCTTTTATCAAATGTGGGACTTAAACTAACACTTGAATTCCGAGACACAGACAATTATATTACACTTAGACAATTAACCTCAACCCTACGTTCTAAATATAAACCAATTCTAAACTTTTATTTTCTTTAACATCACATTGTATTTTTACTTCTTTTTTTTTTCTTCCTTTCTCTTCTTTCTTATTTAGACACACTTATTGTTGAAATAAACTCACATGGATGGTCCCATTCACATGCTGAATAATTTACTGCACCATGAAGCAAGGTTGCACCATGAAGCAAGGTTGCACCATGAAAAGAAAGTGGAGTGCCAACATGTGTCCACCGAAAGTTACCATCCGACTCATCAATTATATTTGATGTTTGTTCTCTTTCCCATTATAAAATGGAAGTACTAAGGGCAGCATAACACCATAGAAGAAGCAAAAACACCGTGAAAAGAAGAAAAACAGAGAGAGAACCATGGTGAAGGTGAGAAAGAGTCTGTTTTGTGAGTGAGTGAAAAAGAATCTTTTATATATTATTCTATCAAAATGTGATAGAAACACTATAATTTTACTTTTTTTATGTAAAAATTTTCAGTACCATTATCTTCTGTATTATTTCATTTTTTACGCTTCCTCACAATATCCATTTTACAGGCGACGAGGGGAGAAGTATCGCTTTTTTCCAACACACATACCCATCCAAAATTGGAATTCACCTTAAGCTTAAAGCTTACCGTAATCCGTAATTCAGAATTAGTTAAAATTCAAGCAATCCTGTTAATAAAAAACACTTTTTGTTTTATTTGTATTTGAGTCATTCATAAAGGATAAAGGGAAGAAGCCTTTGTCACCACATTTAATGTCCCATTTTATAAGAACAACTCGTGTCGCTTTCAACCTTCTACCGTCCATATTTCATTATTCAAATATGCTATTTATTTTGGGGATGACGATCACTGCACGCACCATTTGCGTAAACGAGTTCCTTTTAATTAATGAAAATTACATTTTGATAAGTATGTGCTGAAGCAGATTTTGAAGGTTCAAAATATTTTCAATTTATTCGTCCCTATTTTCAAATAACCAATTCTAAGATAAAGTCCTTTTAAGTTTTATCTTATGAATAAACATAAAAGAGCAACGTTCGTTTAACCTAAAATTTCTTTTATTTCAATAAATATTGACTAAATACTCAATTTAGTCATTAACGGTAGCAGAAAGATTTTTTTAAGGATTTTGAGTTTTAATGACGTTTAACCTAAAAATGTCTCCAGTGTTTTGGTTTCACCCATCATGTTTTCGTTTGGTCTGGGGTTTATATATTAAGAGTTGAAGATTTCCCCCTGTTAATCAATTTATTAAACAAATTATAGAAAATGACATTATTATTATTATTATTATTTCATCACCTTACACAAGACGTAAACAAATGAAAAAAATTGAAACAAGTCAATAAATGAAGAATTCTTCCAATATGTATATACACACTATAATAAGGTTCCAAACCTTAGCTAATAAGAATCATTAAATAAACTCTGTTAAAACTTGGAATATCCTATTGCTCTCAAGTTTAACATGCACTCCCACCACCTCCTCCCCCTCCACCACCACAAGCTCCTCCTCCACCTGTACTAGCGGCGGCTGCACTAGCGGCGGTTCCACCAATAATCCCACCCATCATTATTCCACCGTGAAGATGATGGTTGTTGTGGTGGCCAAACCTTCCACCACCCCCACTTTGTCTTCCTGCACCCACTCGGCACAATGTCAATACTGCAGCTAGGATGATCATGCACACAGCCACTATGATAAATATCACGATTGGTTCCATTTCACATCAAATGCTTAATAAATTCACCATTCATCCTAGACATATTTATAGTGCTCCCATTCCTTCTTAATCATATAGGGCTCATTAGTCTAATGTTTACTTTTCCTTTCGACAAGATGCTTTGCATGTTACGTTACAGTTTACGTTAGAGATACGTAACGCGCTGTTTATATACCCTGTTGGTTTGACCAATATGAGATCATCCATATTGACCAAGACTAGTTCTTACCATACATTTTGTCCTAAACCGATTCTGTCATTATTCTTTATGAAATTACTTCAAGTACTGGAAACAAAATTTCACCACTTATCTCAAAAATGTTGACTGCAAATATATTACTAGAGTTTTTTACATTTTATGAGAGTTTTTGTACAAAACTTTAAACAAAAAATTCGCAACAAATTAACATAGCGGATTTTCCTGCAGATTTTGATCCGCAACTAATTCTTTCATGATAATAAATTGCCTCTGCATAAAATTCGTAAGAAAACATTTTAGAAAAATCGCATCACACTTTCTTACGAATTTTAAGCTAAAAGAAATTCATAGGATATTTTCAACTTTCAATGCAAATTTTAAATATGCATTAAGTTCAACGTTTGCTGTGAATTTCAAATCCGCGTGTAACTTTATTGTTGAATTAAGTTGTGAACGTAATATGAGAAATTTCTAAAAAATTATATATATATATATATATATATATATATATATATATATATTTATACAATAGTTATCCCGTTACATATCTTATGAAAATATAATATCTAATGTAATTATATATTTTGATTTCACTCTTAAAAAATCTAATTATCAGAAAAATATGTATTGCTTATAAATTTTTCTATGAAAAATTACCCATAAAAAAATATTAAAAAATATCCATAAACTTTTTGCTGAAGCATTTTATAGAGAACATCTAAAAAAATATCTATGTAAAATTATTTGTAAAAAGTCAATATTAATATTCAAAGATTTTGTATCCAAATGCTAATTCTGATTTTACACAAAACAGCTTGACAAATAGGGATAAAACAGCTTGAATTTTATTATAACCAATACTGTAACCTTAATTGTCTTCTAGATTAATTTAAGACAAATATATATCATTTTGAAACTTTTTAATTGAACTTCTCTCTCATACTTTTATGACCACTACATTTATCTTAAATAGTTTTGTTAAACATGATCGCAAATAATTTAACTAAAAGAGGAATGAATGTGATAAAGTTGTGAATATGTGAGTAACGAATCTAAGATCCTAAGTCACAGGGACAAGTCAAATGATGTATTTGTTTACTCTCAATTACACACAAGTTTATTATAGAGCAGCAATAAGTGAATTCAAATATATAAGACTAAAGGGATAAAAACTAAAAAACATTAGATACTTAATAATAATTTTAACAAAATCACGGGTGCACCTGCACACCCTTGTGTACACATAGGTCCGCCATGTATAAAAGGTGAGAGGAAACAATTCAGCACTTATTCTTTAATTGTATATCATCAGAGAAAATTTGAAACATGGAGAGGAATCGTCACAACATATCATAATATAGCTAAGAAAACCACTTCCAATAGGCTATTTAACCAATAAAAATAACAATTTGTGGAAGTATAAGGGGATTTCTATAGTTTGGACAATATAGACAATGAAGGATAATACGCTATGGCAAAATGGTAAAAATGGAGGCTAGTATATTGGCTTAATAATGGCAACAAACCATATATAGCCTCTATCGCCACCGCAACCAAAGCCACCCGTTTCCCCACCAGCTGCTCCACCATCGTATCTTCCACCAGCTCCCTCACCACCACCATATCCTCCTACATTAGCTCTTCCATCACTACCCCCACCACTTCCACCATTCGCTCCACCGTAGCCACCACCAACCCCACTCCCATGAACTTCATCACCAACCCTTAAAGACTATGACGGGAAGACACAAGAGCAATCTTCTCTGATAAACACCTAGGAACCACGTACTTCTTCACCAACTTTCCAATCAACTTTGGCAAACATGACATGAAAGGGGAATGGTGAAGGAGGTAGCACTAGCCAAAAAAATGATTTTCTAACGCATCCATTGCACTTTAGTTCTCAAGAAACCGAAACATAAAAAGACTTGATAATATTTTTATAATTTTCGTAAACATATATAGGTCTTGGTTTAAAAAAAATTCGAAGCCATAACGTATCTATGACCTCGGTTGTTCTTAAACCCTCTGCTATAGGATCTTTCAAAACTAACAATTTAAGACTTTTAAACTGGCAAGCTGTCTGGACAGGATTTATGGTATTGGTTCTCTAAAAAATCACTGCCATAGGGTCTTACGCAATTGACAATTAAAGACTTTTCAACTGAAAACTTTCTAGACATGACTTATGGCCTTGGTTCTCTGTAGAACCACTATCATAGGATCTTGTGAAACTAACAATAAAGAATTTTCAACTGACAATCTTTTCACACATAACTTTTGGCTTCGGTTCTCTACAGAACTGGTTTCATAGAGTCGTGACATTTTCATTGCAGGCTGACTTTTGAACTGACAAGCTTTCTGGAGAGGAGTTATGGCCTCGATTCTATAGAACCGAGGCCATAAGTGCTCTACGGCTTCGGTTAGCCTCAAAACCGGTGCCATAAGTTATTTTAAAAATGTTTATTATTTGATCAGAACATATGGCATCGGTTGTTCTTGAAACCAATGTCATAGAGATTTTATGCTTAGGTTGTACCATAAACTGAGACCTAAAGTTGGAATTAAATTTCAAAATTGCCACTGAAGATATTACTTTTTTTATTTTTTTCGGGTGACATTAGGTAGTGATTCTTAGTAGAATTGAGGCCATAAACCCATTACTGCTTCGATTTTCGAAAGAACCAAGGTTGTATGTCTTCCCAGGGTTACAAAAATGAACAATTTACTTCTTCATTCTCCTCTGCATTTTCGCAAACCAGCATCACTGCTCTTTCATTTCTTTGTCCAATGTTGTGGTTACTATCTCCATCGTCATCATGAGTCCTCTCCACCCATTCTCATCGGTCTGAATTCGTCTCGAACCTCTTCCTTCCTTCTCGAATTCGATTCTCCGTAGTTAGTGATGAGTTTTGGTTGCTTCATTTGTGACTGTTTGGGCGTTTAAAAGTTTGTTTTGGTTCCTAAAACTAATATGTTTTTTTTTTATTTGTGTCTAGGTATTATTTTGTGTGGTGGGATTTTCTACAAATGGGAGATGTCCATTATTGTCTGCTGATACCACTACAAGAAATGCGCTAATTACCGAAGGCCAAATATCGATGGCCTTTTGACTGTCGATAATATCAATTTACTGAAGGATTTACTGAAGGGCATGTTGAGATGGTGATTACTGAAGGTTTATGACCGTCGATAATGGTGTAGTGAATTTATCGAAGGATTATGACCGTCGGTATAAGCATTGACTTAATGAAACGCGAATTTGGAATTTCCGTCTCCCATTCTCCCAAATTGTTTTCGCGGAACTTCCCCCAAGTCTTCCTCTCTCCCTCTACCCTAAGCACCGCAAACTTCACCTACTCCCTTGTTCAGAACCCTAACTCTCTTTTCTTCAATCGTTGTGTCAATGTGAGGAGAGTGTTGGTGAGGAGCGTGGTCATTCATGGAATACATTGTTGTGAGGGGGCTGTTGGAAGGTGTTTCTTGACTTAGTTGTTGTGGCGGCATGTCGATGTTGTTGTGGCGGTGTGACGACGGTTCTGTGGCGGCGTGACGGTTATGTGGTGAGGCCAATCTAGGGGCTGCAAGTGTTCAACATGGGATTTGTCGGGATTTTGTGCTGAAAGGGGAGGGAGGGAAGGAGACTTACGTGGAGTTGAGTGCTTCTGATGAAGATGAGGACGGAGAAGAAAAGGAAGAAGAGGATGAGGAAGAAGGGGAAGTTGGTGGAGTGAGGGTGGAGAGAGAAAAGGAGGAAAACGCGACCAAGATTTCAGATATTGTGGATGAGTTTTCTGGGTTTTCTACTTCGAACGAAGATGATTCTTCTAGCACTACCACAAATCCTAATTCTACTACCGCGGGTAACTAGCAAAAGGGTAAGCTTTTGGGGCGTGGTTCGTTTGGCTATGTCTATGAAGGGATTTCTGAGTAAGTGATTTTGAGCCCATCACTTCGCTTATACTCGCTCAAAGTTATTGTTAGAAACGAAAGATAAGCCTTATTGTTTATTTCATTGTTTATTGTGGTGTTGGAGTTAGAGAATAGGGTTAAGAAAAAGAGAAATAATTATAGTAGGGCCAGTGAGAACAATTTCAGGGATTCGGTTCATTTATTTTATTCCTCTCTTTCTACTGAAATCTTTGTAGGATACTATGTTATGGAATGTTAGTGTTATAATTAGGAGATTGGCAAGTTAGTTGTAAAAGGCTTGGATATGAGAATATGTTGGAAAAGCATATGGCAGTATGTGAATGTCAATTTTGTTGGAGAGTGCTTATCAGTACGCTATAATTGTTTTCAGTTTGTGGACTAAATCATAGTCGTGGTTGTTGGGAAAATGCCTTGCTCCTTAAATAATATAATCAATCATTTACTTTTTTTTCAAAACAGTAATTTTTTTACAGTGAAGAAGTGATCGGATCTATTGAGATGAAAGGAAAGATGATTTTTTGTGTTTTGGTGAGTTATTTCTACACATAATATTTAGGAATTATGACCAAGCTATCTAAGGAAACTAAATAAATTAAGGAAATAAGGAAACATGCAAATAAAATCAAGATGATATTTGAACATATATAACAAAACTTTTAAATTGTCTTGTACTTTTGGTTAACAATCTATTGAAAAAGACTATGATTAGTGCATCCCTTTTTTGCATGTGTTAGCTCGTGTCATTACTCATTGGGCTGTTGATTTTTAAGCAATGGAAAACATAATTAGTATTGATTTAACTTTTTTCTTTGCCAGATATTCTAGATTATATCATTTTATATTTGTTGCTTTTATGGTTTAAGTTTTCCTTTAATATGGAGTCCATGTTGGGGCTTTTCTAAACTATCATAACTCTTTGATGCTAAAATATATTTGTTCTGTTGCTCTTCCGGATTGGGAAATACTCATAAGCATTATGTGAGTATTTTTCTTTTGTCATAGAATGGTAAAACTAAGTTTATTAGGCCACTTAGTTAAGTTATCATCTACTTTTGTATATCTTGTGTTCAAATTGCTTCATTATATGGGTTGGTTTCCCTGCAAAGCCCCTATTTCAAAACTCTAAATTAATTGAAGTTCACAAGATTTGATATTTGATCCCATTATGGTGTCTTTTAGAAGTTACTTAAGTGCTAACTACCTGTGCATTCCTTTTGTTAATTTGCTTATATGTTCTGATTTCCACTACAGAGATGGATTCTTTTTTGCTGTAAAACAAGTTTCACTACTTGATCAGGGGAATCAAGGAAGGCAAAGTGTATATCAACTAGAACAGGTGAGATGAGATTTCTCTCTTCTCTCTATTGCTTTGGTTTGTGAAAAATGTTTCTTATTTTTGTTTAGTGCTTTCACTTTTAATTACAAAGTAACACCTTGTTTTCATTTTGTTTATTCTTTCCAAAAGTTGGGATATGAAAGTGGAAGAACCATTTAATTGTTATTTGTTTACATTGTTTCCTGTACAAATTTTGACAATAGGAAAGAAAATGAAAACATAAAACATTTTGTTGAATCAAATGATCTCAATCATTTTCCATTAATGAAAATCCTTTGCTGTAATGAAAAAGGTTCTCTTACCCAAATATAGTGCTATCTTTTGCAATGCCGTAAAATATATTTTTGAGAGTTGATTAACTTTATCAGTTTATTAACCTCATGTACATGTCACATGTGGGTTTGGTATTGGAAATTTAACTATCGGTGTTTTCTTTTCTGGGGTTGTGCAGTATGTTCATATTTTCTATAACTTTGTTTTCTGTATTTCTGTTTCATTAATGTAATGTCATGAACAATCTTTGTATATATTACCTAATTATTCCATTGATTATAGGTATATTAAATGTGCAAATATATTGGTGGATGCGAATGGATCTGTTAAGCTTTCAGATTTTGGATTGACGAAGGTGGCTCTCGGTTCAAGACTTTGTTTTGTTCCTGTCGAGCTTTCATTTCTGAACAATCTTCTGTTGTTTATCTTTCCATTTCAAATATTGTGTTATTCTTATTGTTTTTCAGGCAATCAAATTGAATGATGTTAAATCATGCAAGGGAACAACATTCTGGATGGCCCAGAGGTTTGCCTTCAATATTCTCTTCTAATAAAAGTTATTGAAAAATGGGTATGGGTCGTCATTTGTATGAATGGAGTGTAGACATGGTTGTTAGTAAGTAACAGTTATAAAAAGTGGATAGGGTTAAAGTAACCCTGAGTCGTCTCCCAACGAATACGAAATTGTTTTTTCAGTATTTGAATCTTATGAATGCTATTCAATGCTCAAGAATGAAAGTAAGAAACTATGCTAATGAAATTAATGTTTGAAGAACAAAGATGAAACTTAGAAACAATTATGATGAAATAGGTTAATTTCACTTGTATGAATGGAGTGTAGACATGGTTGTTAGTAAGTAACAGTTATAAAAAGTGGATAGGGTTAAAGTAACCCTGAGTCGTCTCCCAACGAATACGAAATTGTTTTTCAGTATTTGAATCTTATGAATGTTATGCAATGCTCAAGAATGAAAGTAAGAAACTATGCTAATGAAATTAATGTTTGAAGAACAAAGATGAAACTTAGAAACAATTATGATGAGATAGGTTAATTTCACTTGTATGAATGAAGTGTAGACATGGTTGTTAGTAAGTAACAGTTATAAAAAGTGGATAGGGTTAAAGTAACCCTGAGTCGTCTCCCAACGAATACGAAATTGTTTTTCAGTATTTGAATCTTATGAATGCTATGCAATGCTCAAGAATGAAAGTAAGAAACTATGCTAATGAAATTAATGTTTGAAGAACAAAGATGAAACTTAGAAACAATTATGATGAAATAGGTTAATTTCACTGCTTTTCCAAGATACATTCATCATTGGTTATCCACAAATAATTGTTCAATTGATTATTGTTCAAGTTTCAAATTAATTAAAGTACATAATTAATTTGAAGGTGATCATGCATTTAACCAAAATAGATTCTCAATCAAATGCAAGACCTTTCTAGATTATTCACAATGAATTCAACCAAAGTACATTCTCAATCAAGTTATATTGTGTTTAATCTTGTCTATTCTTAAATCTCCTAACCAAATTAAAAGCTAATTAATCAAAGTAAATTCTTAATTAATTATAGTTGAAATTATTACCACCAACCAAAGTACATTCTCAATTGATAGTAAAAACTCGTTTAATCATATGAAAGTTCCTAACACTAGTACAAAAACAATGTATAACATCACGGGTTCAATGTCAAATCATTGAATAACCAACGTTAAAAATGAGCGGTGATGTAAGACCCATGAAAAATATTTACTTTAATAATAATAATTTTATTACTAGTATTAATAAATTTCTTTGTGAATGGAAAATATATAAGTTTATAAAATGTGGAAAGATTAATAAGAAATTTTGGTAGCTTAATTTGTAAGACCCATGAAAAAAAATATATATTTATAATAGTAAATTTTAGCATTTTATTAGTAATAATAATTTTAATGGATAGAAAAATGTAAATTTTTGGATATAAAATTATAGTAATTCTAGAAGGAGAGCTTCAAATTTTTGATAACTTATTTAGGATTTTTTTTAAGAAAAGTAAATAGTGAATAGTAAATAGTAAATAGTGAATAGTGAATAGTTAAAAAAAATATTAAAGTAAATTGTGGAAGAGGACACTCCACGTAGAATCAATTATTCAGAGATAAGAATGGTGAATAAAAAATAATTTTTGAATAGTAAAAATGAATAGTAAAAGTGAATAGTAAAAATGAATAGTAAAAAATGAATAGTAAAATTTTTTGGCTATAAATAGCCAAGGGGGGGAGGATGAAGATTTGCACCAAAATTCTAGAGAAATTGTGAGAGGAGAGAGTTGGAGGAAATTCTAGTTGAAGAGGGGAAATTCTGGAAGTTTCCGGAGAACGGTTTGAGAAGAGGAACCTAAGTCTGGAATAGAGGTAAGGGGAGTTACATTTTGTTTGGTATTATTTTAAGTCTTTATGTTGCTTTTGGTTGATCTTAAATCTTGAATGTAAAGTATTTTGTTTCTGTATGATTTTGAATTTTGGATGAGAACATGCTTCGGTGTTTAGATCCAAGTGTGATAATTGTAAAATGTGATGTTGATTATGCTACTAATTGTTTATTTTTGTATTTTTGGATGGATTAGAAATTGTCTAACCGGCTCTGCCAGATTCAATTTCTTGTTTCCCCAACCATTTTATTGTTTTCCTTATTTATTTTTATCGTATTTTGGAAGGATTAGAAGTTGTCTAACCGGCTCTGCCAGATTCAACTTCTTGTTTCCCCAAACTTTTTATTTCTTTACTTAATTATTTTATTGCATTTTTGGAAGGATTAGAAGTTGTCTAACCGGCTCTGCCAGATTCAACTTCTTGTTTCCCCAAACTATTTATTGCTTTACTTATTTATTTTATTGCATTTTTGGAAGGATTAGGAGTTGTCTAACCGGCTCTGCCAGATTCAACTTCTTATTTCCCCAGACATGTTATTGTTTTTGTTATTTAATTATATTGTATTTTGGATGGATTAGAAGTTGTCTAACCGGCTCTGCCAGATTCAACTTCTTGTTTCCCCATAAATTTTTATATTAAGATTATTTTTATGATTGTCAAATATTGTATTCTTATATGACCATTTACAGTAATATTTTATTATTGTTAATTGTTTATAATTATCTTGTATGAATTCTATTATGAATGTTTATTGTGATGATTGATATGAAATTATGCATTTGAAATATAGTATGAGTCTCGGGGAGAGACTCTAAATTGACATGGTATTAGTGTATATGTTGATGTTGAGGGTCCTGTTGTTGGTGGTGATCCTAAAACTCTAATAATTTTCCAATCTCAATTAGAGAAGGATGTATTATGTGGTGAGAGTAGTAGGAGGTCCTAGTCTATGTTCATAGACGTTAATGGACTAACCTTGTGGGTGATGTGATATATTATATTTTTGGCCATAACTGTGTTGTAGATGTCACCACAAGTGCATGACCACCCGAGACTTCCATCAACATTATATCCGGATAATAGAGTCTAGTATGATAATTGCATCTTACAAGAATTTATGGTGAATGTATTACGTATATTAATAGTGTCATGTTTTTCTTTGAATTGTGCATGGTAGCTCACCCTTACTTGTTTGTTTGTGCTGGAAAAATCTTATTTTTGCGATGAACGTATAATGTTTTTGTTATACGGGAGCAGATGAGGGAAACGACGTCTGAACCAATTCAAGTGAAGGAGGAAGCAGCAGAAAAATGAAGAATATTTTAAGAAGAAAAAAATAAAATTAAGAGTGTTTTATTTATGTGTGAAAATATAATGTATTTCCAGTGTGAACTATGTTACTTCTAAATGGAAGATTGTAATATTGTACGATGTTTTCTTTATTAATGAAATAAATTTGGGTGTGAGATGTTTTATATTTTGGGGTGTTACAGGTGACATTTTTTTTAAATAAATGCAATTATTAAATGTCGTTTAGAATTGTAATTCGGTGAAAAAAGATATAAAAAGTCGAATGCCCTTTAAATTCGACATCAAAAGGTTAGTGAATTCAATAAAAAATTGAGCGGGAGATTGAAAATTTCTTCATTTTATCTTAGTGCGCGATACCCTCTTCTCTTCTCAAACTTTTCTCAAAGGAAGTTTGACGAACATCACATGTAATCTTTCTTTCATTTGATATAAATGTATGTTAATTAACTACTTTATGTATGATTTATGTTTGTTTTAATCGATTATTTTTGTGCTCTTATCCTTCATAGGCACATTCTGCTTTCTCTCTCACTAGTGAAGAAACTTTATTCCTATGAACCCACCTTTTGAAGGTTAGTTTTCGTTTTCGTTTTGAAAAACTTGTTTGTTGTTTTTTTTGTTGAACTAGTTTGTTGTTGTTGTTGTTTGGTTGAACTTGTTTGTTGTTGTTTGATTGAACTTGTTTGTTGTTGGTTATTATTGTTTTTTGTTGATACTACACTACACGTTCATAGTTCATCCTTTATAAAATACCAAAAACTAAAATTTTGTTGTTTTTATACTTTTCAGGTTTTGTAGAGTTGTAAAAAAGGATCATAATTAATTAAAAAATCGATTAACGTTGAATATTGACAAAATTCGACTTTAATGTTAATGTCATATATTGAGAAAATTCGACGTTAATTTAACGTCAAATTTTTTAAATTCGCCGTTAATTTAACGTCAAATTTTTTAAATTCGCCGTTAATTTAACGTCAAATTTTTTAATTCGACGTCAATTTAACGTATCTTAATATGACGTTGTTCGCGATTTTGCCGTTAAAAGCCCAAAATATTCGGCGTTGTACGCGATTTTTGTACTAGTGTAAATTTAATCAAAGTAGATTATCAACCAAACCTTGAAACTCTTGAACTCATATGATTAATATGCATGTAGATTCAAACACGTTATGATGCAAAAATCATTGCTTTTAATATGATTGAGAGATGAAAGACAAAGAAAGAGAGCAACTCAAATAAATAATCAAAAGAAACAATTGCATTAATTCAACTTAACCTCAGAATCCATAATTAAATGACAGTGGAATAACCCTAAAAGCTTAGCCCTCCATAAATGGAGTGAAACACATGATGAAATAAAAGTGAGAGGAGTGGTGGATGCTTGCTTCCCGTGGAGGAGTGTGAGAATAAATGAGTTGTGTTTTATGCTTCCCCTATGCCTCCCCTAGGTCTCTTTATATAAACTTGATTGAGCTTGGACTTTAAATCTTCTATTGATGAGATCTTTTATCTTACATCCAATATCTTCCAAATATTCAAGATAAAGCCAATCATGCAAAATCTTATTCCAATAAATCATTTAAGCACAATTATTCCACTAAAATTGTGAAATTAAATTTAAAATGTGGGCATAAGTATGCTCTCATCATCTGCCTTTCACTCTCCCAAGTTTTTATTGTGATGTTTAAAATTTACTTTTTAATAGAAACATTTAATTTTATATAATTTTGTAGTAGGTTCTCATTATTTGTATATTGTTTATGGGATTACGTAAATACTTAATTATATTTTTGTATTGAATTAGACATAGTTTCTCGTTTAAGATTCAATACAAAAATTACTTTTTGTCTCCAAGCTTTTTAAGAAATGTATTTTTTACAAAGAAATGAAGAGGAGATGATAATAATAATCTATGAGAAATTCTTTATATAAAATTGATTTATCAAGTTACTTATATTAAATCAATTTTTGATTTTAGGTATATGTTTGGTATAAGTAACAATATGAGGTTCAATGATGTCTATGAGTTCATTTGATTCTCAACTCACTTACGAAGGAAAATAAATTTGATGAAATCTAAACATACATCACTAGCTGCTTTGTAAGCGGAAAAAAGCTACATTTTCTTTCTTATATAGCTAGGTAAGTGAATTTTGTTAACTTGAAAGTTTCATCTATGATTTTAATATACAACAATTAAGTTATTATCAATTTCAGGTACCATTAACAGCTACTTGTGGTTTCCCTACCGGATAACATTGTTGTGTGGTTTCACTCATTGCATAGGTTTTCTCCCAAACATCTCAGTCAAGTAGTAGATTGGTAAGAACCTCAATTTTTGAACTTTCTTTGTTATATAAGTGTATCCTAAAGTCATTTTTTTCATAGTTCAATTGCGGCATATGTGATGTTGTTAGGGTGATGGAAATCAACTGTTACGGCTTGTTAAAATAGAATGGCTAATTTCTGACACCAAGAAGGGGGGGGGGGTGGGGGAGTTGAATTGGTGTAATGTAAAAAACAAAAGCTTTTAAAGTCTTTTCCACAAAAAGTGATGCCTTCCTTTATACTTTTCTTGAATTTAAAGGTAAGATTTTCAATGCAATGGAAACTTAAAAGATTTTCAAGAGCACACATGTTCTTCTTCCTATAGTCACAACAGGAAACTCAAACCAATCTTCAAGAGATTGTAGAATCTGATCACACAGTAACACCCAAATGTGCAGATTTGTTCCGCTTTGAAACACAACAACGGTTTTGCTCTTCGAGAAATCATAAGTTGTTGATCACCACGGTCAATCTTGTTTCTTGAAGCTTTTCCTCTCTTTTTGTAAGATCACAACTTTCTGTAAAATGATATGAAATTGTTAGAATCACAAAAGTTCTTACTAAATTCAAATTCGCGTCAATTTATAATATAACACATATCAAACGCATTTTAATTGATTAAGCTAGCTATTAACGTAATCGATTACAACAATCAGTTATAACAAAATTAGCAGCAGTCAAACAAATAATTGAATGTACAATTAATGCAATCGACTATCGTTTAACAGATTTTCAAAACACCAACTAATTTATTCGAATACAGAGTGCATGCATTCGATTAAGTGAAATCTTTTTGCACAATTTTGAAAACTTTTCTCTTTGAAAAAACTTATAGCACACTTCAAAAGAGTTTGTGCAAACACACGAGTTTTAATCGATTTACCCCATAATGTAATCGACTTAAAATTGTTGTTTTGCCACACATTTAAAGTTCAACCATAGTGCTTGTGATTTTCCTTTTCCCATAAACATATGTCATGCATACACATATAAAATCACATATTTCACACAGTGATATGCAATGAACAACACAAACATGTTCTCAGATATGCTTTAACAGATTTAACACATTAAGGAAAAACATATTACATGTAAACATAGAACGTGTAACACATAATACACATGTGTTATTAATTATGTGTTGTCATCATCAAAAACTCAGATATCACTGAGATTGTGGGTTAAGCTAAACATGTATTCCCCTATCAACAATCTCAACACAGCTAAAAAGCTTGCATGATTGCTGTTAAAGAGGTTTGGTATTTTTGTCCATACTTTCTTATAATTGTTTTATTCCAACAATCTTCCTTCACCATTTATAATTAGGATGATATATTGTAGTGTAATAGACAAACCGACTCATATGAGCATGGTTACTACGTAAGGCATTGGATGACAACGACGGTTCGTGCTCATATTACAATCAGTAATATTTGTATTTAATGAAATTTTTTTCTCCATCATTTAAAATTCATATACACTAATTGAAATCATTGTGTCTTGTACACATATTCAAGACTCCTTTCTCAATTCTCGAGAAGTCGATTCATTACGTACAAAAAAACACTTACAAAATATATAATACAATTATACAATAATAAGTAGTTATTAAGATATAATAAATTTTACATTAACATATTATCATTAAGATGATTTATAGTCATAATAATTTGTGCATTTACTTGTTTATTATCATTGAGTTTTATAGCCATAATAATCATGGTGTCATAATATTAAATAACAATGGTATTTAAAAACAAAAAATAATTCATCATTATATTAACAAAATTAGACATTGTTTTATAGATAAAACATTGTTAGTATCTAAAATTGATTCCTAATATTAATTACTAAAATTTTAATTATGATTCTAAATTAGTATCTAATTGAAAAGTAAAAACTAATTTAAAATCATAATAAGTAATTAAATTTTTAGTTGTTAAAAATAATTTAAATTCTAATTTATAAATTAATTATAATTTTTTATTAATAATATAGACTATTTTTAATATCAATGTAATAATTTTATAAAGAAAGTTAAAGACGTGTTTAAATGGAAATAGATATTATTATAAATAAATTTATATTCTATTCATTAGATTAAATTAAATTTATAATCTACAAATAAATGAAATAAATAAATGAATGATTTAAGTAGTTGGGTCATGAAAATTTTCAACTCTAGTAGCTGTGCAAGTGCAAGGAAAATGTCATGTAATTGCGTGGCCTAAGCATAGAAGGTATAATAACATTCAATACCTTCCGTGTAAAGTTTGAGGTTGACTTTAACCTTATATTAATTGCATACGAATTTGAGAATGAAAGCCAGCGTCGTCGAAAAGAAAAGATGGGGTGTTCTTGCTTCGGAGGAAGAAACAAAAGGGATGATAAAGAATACAAGAGCAGTGAAAGATTAAAAGGTTTGAATAAAACTTTTACAAGTAGCTATGCTCAACAGCTTCATGCCTCCAAAGGTAACTCTAACAGAGTCAGAGGTGGTGGTGATGCCAAAGATGGTAATATGGTTATTTTAACAGGCGCTGCTGCTGATCACCATGGAACTGGTGGAGTAGGAGGGGGCTGTGGCGGCGGTGGATGTGGAGGAGGAGGTGGCTGTGGCGGTGGTGGATGTGGTGGTTGAGGGTGCGGAGGTGGAGGCTGTGCTGGTGACTAGCTATACTCAAGGTTTTATGGTGGAGATATGTGTCTGTTTAGTTTGTATATTTGTCTTTTAATTATTTATTTGTATTGTCTGTTTAGTTTGGTTTGTATTTTATACTTGACTTAATATTAACGTTGGTCTCGTTAACTTTGTTCGGTGTGAGATTTATTTTTTTAAAAAAATCAATATAATATTTAATTTCATAATTTAGGTTCAATTTAATATTTTTTCTAACGACGTTTGACAAAATGTCTACTTATTCTAACGACGTTTGACAAAACATTACTAATCATTACTATTTATGTTTGGACTTTTCTGAAGGTATTACATTGAAAGTACATTGCATTAGTTTTGAAAAAAATTTAATTTAAAAAACAATAAAATTAAGATAATTCACAAACAAACTTAAGTTCAACTAAGTTTATAATTTTCTTTATCAGAAAAAAAAAATACATTGACAGGAGAGTACTTGGGGTTGTTTTAGTCCTTCTACAAAAAAATACTTAACATATTTTTCACAGCCATATTAAAAAATAATTAAACAATATTTTACCCATCAAAATCTTGTCAATCTTCTTATAGATTTTTATAAACAATTATACTAAGTGTTTTATGAATATAGATAGAATAAATTCATGAGGTTATTATTTCACTTTTTGTTGTTATATTTAGCTTTTTAGCTAAATATATAAGAATCTTTAACCACCTTTGTACACTTGCAAACTTGTAGAGATAAAGATTCCTGGCAAAATGTCAGTAACATGAACTACACTGTAGAACGTGTTTACTAAGACCGCACTTGCAAGCGAAAAATCAATCACTCTAAAACCCAAAGTCAAAGTTATAGATTTAAGAGTCTTGTATAATTATCCTCATATTATTCCTATCACAGACATTGATTTTGTGATGTGTTATTAATATATGAGAAATAAAATTTGATATTTGTATTTTTATATTTTAGCCCTGTCCAAACTTTACTTGGGTCACACTAAATATATATCCATGATTAAGTATTACATTCTTAAAAACAATATAATTCTTATGATAGGGTTCACAATATAGCTATTTACACCCCTTCCATAACACATTCCCTTTGTGATTTAGTTCCAATACATGAAAATGTTCAAAATGTGCTTGAATCTAACTATGGTCTCTCAAATTCTCCGTCCATTTATTGCACATATTCCATATCTTGACAGCCACTTTGCAAGTAAACAAAAGATGATTTTGTTGCTCATGATCTTTCGTCAAGTGCTTTTTTTCTTCAAACGTGCTCTCCTTGACATCAAGTTCAACATTCAACTTCTAAATAGTCTCATGCATTTCTTTTATTTGATGTGCCACTAGAGATTTCCTGGTAAAAAAGTGAGCACATAACACTAGTAAAAAAGAAGCTTTTTAACGCGCGGTATATGCCTCGGTTTTACTGAAACCAAAGCGTATAAAAGCGCGGTGGCATTTTCATAGTTTTAGACAACTTATATGCCTCGGGTATCAGTAAAACCGAAGCCAAAAAGATTTTCAACATCTGTTACGCGCCAACCGAGGCATATAACCCGTATATGTTTTTAAATTTTAATTATTTTTCAAAACTTTAGGCACCGGTTATCTTAAAACCGAGTCAGTATCCCTCTCTTACCTCAGGTAAATATTAACTGAGGCATATACTCATACATATTACAACTCTTTCTCTTCTGCTCTCTCACTCACGCTCAGACTCTTCCTCTTCTCTCACGCTCAGACTCTTCCTCTTCTCTCACGCGATCTCCTTCACTCTTCCTCTTCTTCTCTCTTGCTCACACGATCTCCTTCACTCTTCCTCTTCTTCTCTCTCGCTCACGCGATCTCCTTCACTCCGCCACTCCGCCGCTCAGATCTCCTTTCAAGGTACCCTTCTCACTTTTCCTCTTCTTCTTTCTCGCTCAAATCTCCTTCTCACAGTTCCTCTTCTTCTTCTCTCTGTTGCTTTGCCATGGCTGCATCCCACCCCGCAACCCCAACCTGTCACGCCTCCCACCCCGCAACCCCAACCCGTCACTCCTCCCCCCCCCGCAACCCCAACTCGTCACGCCTCCCACCCCGCAACCCCAACCCCACCACCAACCGGACACGATCTCACTCCATCAGCGGACGCGATCTCAGATCTAGTGTTGTTCGTGGACCGCCTGGTACAGCCCGTGCCAGTGGTGGAGCCGCTAGCCTAGCACTCGGTCCAGCCCCCTTCCGAGCCCTCAACCACCGTGGATGAAGCTGTTGTGGGACCGTCCGGCTCCGCTTCGAAGGCTGAGGATGGCAGCGTCAATGAGGATGAAGGCTGGGTTCTACCGATTGAAAAGGAGAGTTCTTTGTACTAGGAAATGGGGGAGAAGGAAGGTGTTGGGAAATGGGGGCCGAGGATGGCAGCGATTTTCTTTCATTTTTTTTCCATTTGTTATGCTGGATTTATCTGTTCATTGATGTATCCTACTCTGATTTGTGGTTTTATCTGCTCTGTGATGTATCTTATTCTGATTTTTGGAGTTGGTTTGTGTTTTGGAATTATAACTGAAAATGCTTGAGTTCGAATTCTTCATTGAGACATGCTCCTGTGTTAAAGGATTGAGGAAAAGACCCAGAAAATGGTTCTGCAGTTTTCTGAAATTTTTTTTTTATTAAATTTTTTAAGATACTAACTCGGTTCAAAAGATAACCGAGGCAAAAATAGATTCTTTTTTGACCCGGTTTAGAACCGAGGCATTAAACGTATTCTTTTTACCTCGCCTCTATATGCACCGGTTGTAAAACCGGTGCGTATAAACGAAACTAACCGATGCCATTTCTGTGTATTGCACTAGTGTAATAAGCTCTTTTGCTTAGTGTACCAAGTCCACAAGTATTTCCCTTTTTGCTTTCACCTCCAACAACATTAAAATATATTTCATTGCCACCAATGGAGGCAACAAAAGAGTTTTGTAAAGAGCATGTTGGTGAGCCTTTTCTCTACGTTTGTTATATTTCTTTTGAAAATAAAGTCAAATATAATTCTTGTGAAGAAAACAGATATCAAACATTAAATTATTACTTAAAAGTTAAACATACCACAAAGTGGCGTGTCTTATCATTAACTCATTCTCCATTCTTTAGTTTCCTTGTTCTCTTTACAACCTTTCAAGAAATTGGTTGTCGTTCAAGTTCCTTAGATTACATATATTTAAACACAACCATTTTCTCAAAGTGAGTTGCAGTAGATATGAACCACCATAGTAGGTTGTGTCTCCTTTCTCAACAGCCCGATTTGCCTTAGCAATGGCACACTTATTTTGTAACTGTGTAGAACTCCAATGCAGATCCAAGATTGCTCGAATAATTGGTGGAATTCATGTTCCCTTAATCCTGACCATTCCTAATTTTATTCATCGTATTTTTTATTAAATTTGACCCTTTTGTATCAAAAATAGATCTTATGCCTTGGTCTTGTTCTGGATCTATACTGTTTTTGTATGAAAAATAAGTTAGCAAACATTCAGAGAAAATTTTTTAACGTAATATAATTTAAATTACCTAAAGCCTTCAAATCATCCATCTCAAAGCTTAAGTCGAACCTTTTTCTAATTAGGATTTGATTCTTCAAAATTTAGGTTTCATAATCCTTGAAATTATAGTAAAAGGACCATTTGTTGGTGTAAATTTATGTTTAAACATATTTGAAGTTTAAATATGGATATTCGAGAAGCATGGATCACTAGTGCAGCGAAAGAAAATGACATTAGTTGTTTTTGGTAATACACTTTGGTTTTAACCCAAGTATATACTAGCGAGGTAAAAAGATAGTCGACTTTTGGCATCGGTTCCAATCGAGGTAATAGAGCGAGAGTTTCGACTTCAGTTCCTTAGTGACCGAAGTAGTAAAGTGGAAAAAAAAAGAGAGGGGTGGGGAATGATTAGTACGTAGATTAAACCGAGGTAATAACATGGATCTATGGCAACGATTCATGCAAGAACTGAGGCCATAGCCCTTAAATTATTATTTTTTAAAATCTGGTGTACCTTGTGACAGCGGTTGTGGTTGAACCGAGGCCATAGATTGTTTTCTAGCTCGGTTTTCGTTACAACTAAGGTGTATACTATGCGATTGTTTTTAATAGCAAGTCTACTTTTTTTTATATCCACAATCACAAAAGTAAGTGACTTGAATTAGAGAAGGAGATTTGAATCTCTGCACAAGACACATGATATTAATTAGTGTATATGAATTTCAAACGATGGAGAAAAACAAAATTCATTAAATTCAAATATTATCGTTCCCCAACCACTTGTGATATGACATGAATAGTGTGTGTCATCTAATACATTACGTAATATTTGCACTCATATGACTCACTTTGTCTATTACACTATAATATATCATCAGTTATAAATAGTTAGTGAAAATCATTAGAACAAAACAACTATAAGAAAGTATAGACCAAAATGTCAAACCTTGAGAGTCAACCGTTGAAGTTTTTTACTGATAGCAGTTGATCTCCTGGAAAAAATCATGTGCTGCAAGGGAACTATTAAAAACAATGGCTTTAGCATTCGTTTCTATAATAAAGAAAGTCCAAACATTGAGGTTCTTACCAATCTACTACTTGTCTGAGATGTTTGGGAGGAGACTTGTGCAATGAGCACAACCACTCAACACTACTCTCCGGTATGGAAAGAACAAGTAGCTACCAGGGGTGTCTGAAATTGATAACAACTTAATTGTTATATATTAAAATGGATCTTTGAAGTTAACAACAAACTTCACTTACCCAGATATATAAGGGACACAATACATATTCTCCCTTTGAAAGCCGCTGGTGATGTATGTTTAGATGTCATCAAATTTATTTCCTTCGTGAGTACCTTGGGGATCAATGAACCCATAAACATCATTGTACCCCCAAATTGTTACTTACACCAAACATATATCTGAAATAAAAAAAATTACATTTGATATAAGTAACTTTATATGTAAATCATTTTTATATAAATAATTGCTCATAGACATTTGATATGAGTAACTTTATATGAATTAATGTAATATTCAACTCTTCTTTTCCCAACATAAGCTCTGTGACATCTTGCCTATGCATATACAATGGGATCTCAGAGTCTCTCCCAAATACATTAGGATCATATTCAACCATCATCAGCTTATCTACTATGATGTCACAAAGTTGGTGATATGCACCACAAGGATCGTCCTCAGATAAACGAATCTTCTCTGCTCCATGTGGCTGTTGTTACATGAAAAACTAGGATAATTTTCGACATCAATAACATGTAAACATTAAAATTGAGAATTTAAAGTAGAAGTCCATACCATGGGGTCAGAAATAGAACTAATCAAATGTTTAGGCCAAATGATAAAAGATTGGAAGGGTTGTGCCATAGTGAAAATCTCATCTATTGTCAGAGGAACTGAGGCATCTAGTATGATCATGTTGTCTACTAAGACCTAGACGTCATCTTATGATAGCTCCAGACCATGAACAACAGTCGTTGCTCGAATTATTATTCCACAAGCCACTAGCATCGTCTCGGTACTATCTAAAACATAGACTAGACATAGACTAGTGTCGTCCATGTTGTCCCCTAGGACGGATGGTGTTGAACCTAATATACTTTTGAATTGACCAACAAAGATAAAGTTCTAGCTTCTGCTAAGCACTTCTAGTAAGAACCACTCCTCATAGTGAATCTTTGTGTTTATCTGTGTGAAGTTCATATGGACATGGTTTCATATAAGAAATTGATATCAAATGAAAGATGATAAACAAGACTCTTGGATATATATTCTTCAAAATGCTATCGTTGATGTGATCAAATTAATTGCTAAGATAGTAGTCAATAAAATAGAAACGAACACGGAATTGATTTTTAACAAATTAGTTTTTATAAAAAATAATACAAAAGGGTTAGTAAAATTATGAAGAAGATAAAGATAAAGAAAATTTTAAAGAACAAAAATAACAAAAGATATAAAGACATAAATTTATAACAAGATTTAACAAGATAAAAACAAATACGAAGAAAATAGGTTGATTTCAATGGTTTTTCAAAATAGTATTCATCATTGTGTATCTAAAGATTAAGATTATTGTTCAATTAATTATTGTGTTAGATTTTCAAATTAATTAACATAAATTCTCAATTAATTTGTTGTCATTCTCACTCTTAACCAAAATACATTCATTATTAAAACCAAGAACTTTGTAGATTAATCATAGTAAACTTAACCAAAGTACATTCTCAATTAAATATTACTTTTTAATCATGTATATTCTTTTACCTTTTATATCAACTAAAAAACTAATTAACCAAAACACATTCTTGATTAATTCTTGTTAAAATTTTTACCCCTAATCAAAGTACATTCTCAATTATTGGCAAAAACCCACTCAATCACATAAAAGTTTCTAACTTAATCAAAGTAAATTCTCAATTAAAAATAAAAACCCTTGGACTCATGATTGAAATGTTATGTAGATTTAACAACATGCTAACTTATTATAACGTAAAAATAATTACTTTTACTTGATTAAGAACCAAAACACATAGATAAAAATAAATCCCAAGAATGAAAAAGAACAAACAAATTTATTCATCTAACCTCATAATCCAATTAAGAAATTACAACAGAATCAACCCTAGAGGCTTAGCAGTCCATGGAATGTATAAATAACATGAAAATAGAAGAAGGTAGTGTTATCAATGAGGAGCATTGATATCTTGAAGCTACTGTGAAGTTTTGATGATGATAAAAGTTGAAGAATTGAAGACTCTAAATGCATCTTTGTTAAATGCATTTTGTAGAAACAGATGTATAGGATAAATTGTAATGATGTAAAAACTGTTAGAAGTTTTCGTATTTAATGAGTCATTGTGCAAATAATCGATTATCAAGAACCAATTTAGAAGAGAGTTGCTCGTGCAAATAATCGATTATTACACAGAATAATCAATTATCACTGTTTCATTTAATATTGTCCAAGTCTCTGGAATAATCAACTACTGCTCAGGATAATCGATTATCACATTTTGAAAACCCCATAACGGACACAAATAATCGATAATCGATTATCAGTGCCAGTTGGGAGATGTCTTTTCAGTTTTTGTCCCTACACGAAACTAGGCTTACAAATAGAGGTCTTCACAGCTCTTAGAAAAAAAAACTTTTCAATTGAGAGTATTAGAGCTTTGTGCCTAAGGGAAGCTCTCTGTGAGTGAAAAGGATCTATGCCATTTTGAGAATATAGTTTGTCTGAGGAAGTTCTCAAAGTGATAGAGTGCTCTTGTCTGGTCTTGTGAATAGGAGAAGCTCGCGCTTTGTGTGTCAAAGGTCGGAGCAGTTCTCTTCAAGTTGGCAGACCTGTTGCTTCTGGTTCGTGCGTCAAAGGAAGCTCTTCCGGTTCGTTTGTCGAAGGAAGTTACTTGTTGCACTCTTCTGGTTCGTTTGTCGAAGGAAGGTGTTTTCTATTCTTTGCTCATTTCATTATCTTGTAATCTGTACAACTATATTTTTAGTGAAAAAGGTTAATCACTATTTATAGTGATTAACAACTAGACGTAGAATCTTTTGATTCGAACCAAGATAAAAATCCGGTGTGTCAATTTTTTTATTCCCTACATTCTTTACTGTTTTATGCACTTCAACTGTTTGATAAATTTTCTCTAAGAAAATTGATTTTCTAAAACGGACCATCAAAACTTGATTTGTGACCGTAACACGCTTTCCGAATATCTTATTCCGCTGCGCGACTCTATATCAGTGTCAATTATTCCGACAGGTAGGGTGGAGAACATGAAAGAAAAGGGTTCCTAAGCTCCCCTAATGTGTTTCTCTAACTCTCTTTATATAGAAATTGGATTAGGTTTTGTTTCAGATTTTTCTATTGTTGTAATTTTTATGATAATGTAATCTCCTCCAATTATCTTCTAAATAATTCAATATCTTCAAAATATATTTGATTATTGTGGAGATCTAAAAATATTTGAGAAGATATAGGCTAGATTAAAAACTATTTGATAAATATTATCTTTTGATATAGTTAAATAAGGTAATTATTTAACAATATCAAATAAAATATCTTAAGATATATTTTTACCAAATTATTTTAATCATAAATATCTATCAATTATCAAAGTCGTTTTAGTAGAAAAAAATAAAGAAAATCGCAAGATCCAATTTTTGTTGCATCTTTCCTCTTTTTGACTTAGCCAAATTTCTTCACTTTTTCATGTTATGCATGGATTGACTCCTTGTGGTCTTGATTATTTGCTATTTATGAATTTATCTTTAAGGTGTTATGAAACTTTAACCAATTTATTTTCATACTTCAATGAGCTCAACTTAGCAACTATGCTAACACACCTCAAAATATCTAAAAAATATTTATGCAACTAAAAACCTATTTTTAACATGTTATTGTATATCATGATGCTAAATAAATCCAATTATAAAAAATATTGATTAAAATATTATTAAAGTACAAAAACTGATTAAGAATATAATATTAAAGATTAAAGGAGGACATAAATATGCGTTCATCAATACCATAAACTTTGTGGTTTAGAGTTGTTGGCTTTTTGCTTACATTTGAGGTCTTAACAAACACATTCTACAATGTAGTTCATGTTGTTCACCTTTTTTCTAAGAGATTCACAAGAATCCTTATCCTTACAAGTTTGCAAGGAGTTTCTATATTTAGCTAGAAAGCTAAATACAACAAGGATTGAAACAATAATGTCATAAATTCATTCTAGCTATATTCATTGAGCATTGAGTACAGTGTTTTTTGTTGTTAAAATCTACAAGGAAATTAATAGGATTTTGGTAGGTAATGTTGTTTAACTATTTATGGATATGTAATGAAAAACTAGAGCTGTCAAAACGGGTAATCCAGCTCGGCCCGGCTCGGCTTACTACGGGTTGGTCACTTAGTGAGCCAACCCAACCCGGCTCACTTATTAACGAGTTGAAAAAATTCAATCCCGGTCCAACACACCCCGGGTTGATGGGTTAAATAAAGGCTTACTGACTCATTTAATTATAAGTTTTTTTAAAATAAAAAAACACATTTTTTTATTTCAAATCTAAATAAAAGTCACACTAAAATAATGTTAAACTCCAAATACAATTCGAAATAAAAAAAAAATATTATACAATCCGAGCGTAATCCAAAAACATGTGCAAAAGGCGAACTAATAAGTTTTTAATATTGATAATTTTTGTATCACTTGTCCATTTATAATATTAGAGTCTTAAATAGATAAATCTATAATATTTTTCTCTCTTGAAATATCTTCTTTATCACCATCTACAATATAATAAAAAAAATACTAACTAATAATATTAAATCACAAAATAATAAATAACTAAATTAAATTAGGTAAATTGGTGAGCCAATCTCACTACAGATTCAATCCAGTAAATCAGATTCTAAGTGAACCGAATTAAAAACTAGCCAGCATAAAAAAAAATTATATTTTTTTGGAAACCGAAAACTAACTTAGAGGTTTTATTCAAAACCTTTTAATCTTCCACTGCTATTGTATTCTATTTCACCCCTTTTGTTTCTTCCTCCTAAGCAAGAACACCCCATCTTTTCTTTTCGACGACACTGGCCACTCAAATTCCTATGCAATTAAGATGAGGTTAAAGTCAAGCGCAACGGAAGGTATTGAATATTTCCACGCAATGACATGATAGTTTCCTTCCTCTTGCACATGTACGAATAGAGTTGAAATTTGTCTAGACCCGGCTAGTTAAATCATCTATTTTATTTATTTTATTTATTTCATTTATTTGTTTATTATACATCGAAGTTTCTTGAAAAGGTAATTGAATATAATATGAATTTATTTATAAAAAATATATTTCCATTTAAACACGTGTATTAATAAAAAATTGTAATTAATTTATAAATTAGAAATTAAATTGATTTCTAATTACTAAGGATTTATTTATTATGATTTTAAATTAATTTTTACTTTTAAAATAGATATTAAATTAGAACCAATAATAATAAATAATTAAAATCTAAGTTAACTAATGTTAGAATTAATTTAGATACCAATTTACAAATCACAATGTTATCTTAGCTCTGAAGCTTTTGCAGTTTTTGGTATTCTAAAAATAATGGAAAAAGGAAATAAACAAGTACTAAGTCAACGCGGACACACGAATACTTATATTTTTTAAAATAATATTTAATTATTTAGAAAAAGAAGTAAATATATGGATGATACGAAGAATCACACGAGTTTTTATATTTTTATAAACGTGAAAGCATCTTTATCTTTTATTTTATGATTTATTATTTTTTAAAAATATATGTAACAAAAAAAATATTCTTTATTTTTTAGAATTGTTTATTTAACTTTTTTGAAAAAATTTGAAAATAGTTATCATGCCATGTGTGGGATCTAACCAATATCAAAGGAAACAAATGAAGACCTTCTTTTTTATGATTTAAAACAAGATATACGTGAGTAGTAAAGTGGGGAAATCGTACAATATAATATATATAATATTCAAATCAAAAGAAAAAAAATAATGGAGGTGACATACATTTAGGTACTCCAAGTATTTTTTTTTTCTTAGTACTTGTTATTGACAGAGCCACTTATTACTTTTGCATGTCTCTCTATTTTTTTCTATTTCGCTTTTTCTATGATAGGGTGTGTATTTATATACACATATAGTAATATTATGATAATATTTTTAATTATGAATTAATTGATAATAAACAAAATAGAAAAAGAAATGGTCTTGGTTGTAATATAAATCAAATCAGAAATATATAAGACATTGATTATAATTATTGTCATAACATTTGTCAATCTTTAGGATCAGATCTTTTTTTCTTTAAAAAGAAACAGATGTCGCAAAAATCGTAGTATAATACCAAGATATTATTTGTAATTATCATCAGGAATATTGCTTATAATTATTGACATAATATTTATTCAAATTATTACCACATTAAAAAAAATCATTTATCTAGAAATCAATATTTCAAAAATATTTTTTAGGGGTATGAAAAACAAAGAGGAGATAGAGATATACACAAAACTCTTGGATTCTTGGGCTCTTGGGTTAAATTAAATTTGAAAATTATATATATATATATATATATATATATATATATATATATATATATATATATATATAATTTTGTAAAAAAATTAATTTTTTTTTCTTTATCCACATTAATTATTATTATTCTTTTATTCTTTTATTTTTTCATTTTTTATTTTTATTGATTTATTTCGACAAAATTAAATGCTGACAATAATAAAAATTATATTAGATATCAATAACTTTTTTATATAAAATAGTTTCTAATTAATACTAATTAGTTTTTTTCTTTAAATATGATTATTTTTAATGATTAGTATAATGAAGAGAAAAATTTCACAGAATAAGATTAAATAATTCAAATTGAGTTTTGGATCAATGATTTAAGAGTATAATTTTTTCTCTTTAATTTTGAATTTGCATTGTTATTATTATTTACAATTTTATTTTATAAATCAAATTAAAAGTCGTTTTAGTCTTGATTTAATTATTAACTACAAATTAGATTGAATTATTTTGACTTAATTTGTATTGGTGGTTTAACTAATTACAAAACAAAATTTAATATTTTCGACCAAAATTTTTAGCTGTTAAATATAAATCCATAACTAATATAGTTTATGATGGTGTTAGTGACCGAAATTAAGTGATGACAGAAACTCAAATCAGAAAATTATTTGTGACCGATTTTTCATTTGGTTGCTAATTTAGCAACCGAAATTTTGGTAATTAACTAGTGGTTATTTTTTGACTTTTGTATTTGTTTCTTAATTATTTTTTAATTTATAATTTTCTTTTTTTATTGATCATTATTTAAATAATTATTATTAATGAATTTTTCGTTGTTTTATTTATTATTTATTATTTTTAATTTGTTATTTTTTATATTTATTAATTGTTTAAATATTAATTATTATGTAATTATTTATTTATTTTTTGTATTGATTTTTTATTTTAATTTTAATTTGTAATTTTTTTATATTTCTTTTTAATATAATTTATTTTTAATATATTTGGTTAATAGAGATGGTTTACAACTAGAGGTGTACCATCTTCTAGACACTTATACAGGTGATTTCATCAAGTGAATATTATAAATCATACACCACTTGTAAGACATATGATAATTATTAAAAACTTTGTTTAAACTAAAAATTTTACACCAGATAGAATTTTAATTACAAAATTTAATCTCTTAATAATTTAGTCTTTAACACTTTCACACACCCAATAAGAACGAACATAATTGATTAAAAAATTAATTTAGTGTTATCAAAACTAATAAATGACTTCCTTTTGACTATCTCAACTGTTTCCAATGTGGGCTTTGTAACGCCCCCGTTTCAGGGTGTCACAGATTGTATTTAAAATAAGATGTTTCAAAATCCTCTTAATGCAAAAAAACAGTACTAATTAAAAAATTTCTACATTTAAAACATGAGGAATTAAAAAAAAAGTCTTAACTTTACCAAAAATATAATCCAATTACAAAATTCCAAAATTAATAAAATAGACCCAAAAATGAAAATAATCCATTTACATTATTTCTGAAATTTATAGCTCAAAACTATAAATAAACCAAGGTTGCTCTCCAATCTCACATCTCTATCATGCATCTGGAGCATATGTTACATCCCTTGCTCCCATATAACTAAGTGTCATACAATTATCACAAGACACAGACAACCACAAACAAACAAATATGGATAAGCTACCACAATACAACCAATAATAATAAAATTTGTACATAGCAAGCAAGTACAATTTAATAACAATGGGTCATCTACAACGTTATCCTTACTAACTGAATCATTTGTATACCATGATCATCATCAACATCCTCATTAACTATATCACGACTATACCATCAATGTTATTCTTATCAATATCGTCTCCAAACACATTGTCAATACGAATTCCTAATATCATTAAGAAGGACCTTGGTTTGTCTCCTTACCCAACCATACCACCTGTAGCTTCCCCATACATACTCGTTCGTGTCGTCTTGCCCTCACGGCTAAAGGACATGTTTCCCTATCACACAAGGACTAGGCGAAACATCATTCTCATATACAAAGAATGTACAATACTCGAACGCCACTCTTTTTTTGAACACAAGGCCAAAGAGAACCCTTATCTCGTATCACATGGTAAATAGTCCAAAGTTCAAGAATTACTAGGTACACGATAGACACGTCCCTCTCTTCAAGTGTATACTGCTAACAAGACCTCAACTTCACTTTCAAGGTAGAAAATCACAAAACGCGAAAAGTAGAAAACAAAACCCTAATTTGAAAACATTAACCCCAAATCACATCAACAATATGTTTAGGAGAAAAACTGATTGGTTTTCTTTTGAGAGTGAATCATCCATTTGGGAAAAATAATTTAGGGTTTACTTCTCTGAAATTTAATTAGGAAAAAACTTATTTGAATTTTAATTAGGGTTTAGAAAGAATCACATTTAATAAAAGAACCCTAATCCCTTAATTATACTAAGGAGAAAATCCTAATTCCTAATCAATTTCTTAATTATAATAAAATAAAAACCTTAACCCCTAATTTATTTCTAATTATAATTAGAAAGAATCATAACCCTAATCTATTCATAATTTTAATTAAATGTCAACCTTAAATGTTACTCATATGCCTTTTTAAAATTTTCTCTTCCCAAATTTGTTTAAAAAGAAAAAAGAAACATCATGAATCACCCAATTAGAGCACAAACATCACACCATCTTTCAAAACATTTAAAATTAACAACTCCAAATATCAATAATAAACATAAGATAAGTTTTCCATACTTTGGTCAATTCTAGAGCTTTAATGAAACCAAATTAATCCACCTCTCAAGTTTTTCTTATCGAGAAATTCCTTTCTCCTACTAAAATTCCAGTTTTACGATGCTCTATTTTTCTTTCTCTCAATTCTTTATATGTCTCTCTTTTACGCTTTATCTCTTTCTATTTTTCCTTTAATAAGCCCTCTTTTTTTTAATTAAAATCTATTAGAAGGTAACTACCTAGATAATGTTTCCTTAAAAATCTCAACTTTTAAAACATAATTGCTTCATTCAAAACTATTATCTTTTAGCTTATTTTATTTCAAGTAGAGGCCTTTACTTCTTACACCCCCTATTTATAATTTTTGCATCGCAAAACACAAAGGGTAAAAGACATTCTTACCCTCCGAAAAAAATATAATTCCATTAATCAAAGGTTTCTCATAAATCTTTCTCCCTAGGATTTGAACTCACATCCATTCAATCCTAGAAAACCATCTCTACCAACTAGCCAACACATCACATTGAGAATATTACACATCACAATTTAACAATCATACAATAACATGTGTTGCACTTATATCAACAAAGTAAATAAATAACATAAAAATTTATGTTTAAGTCAAGACTTGAACACATTTCTCAAGTCTTACAGGCTTGAGGTCAATGATTCACTCTACTACAAGAGTCTTGAAGGTTCAAATGTGTGTCCTTATGCCACCGTTAGTCTAATTTGTCTATTCGGTCGAACTTGGAAGTTACCTATAGAAGGTATTCCGATGTCAAAGTCAATAAAGACTTGGTTGTTCAAGCAATTAATGGATATTAAATGTCATCACCTACCTCTTTATCTCAAACTTGTATTTATAGATTTCAATATAGGCTTTAGATTAACAACGACCTAATTACAACCCAATTGATTATAATCGTACTTTGTATTAAATTGATATTTGTTAGGGATAATTTCTTTGTAGGCTGATGATTTGGGCTCTTATCGTTGTCGTCGATCTCATACTTATGCACAATCGTATTTGTGCTATGGTTGACTCAGTACGACCGTCTGATGCAAGTATGATCGTACAGTCATACGATACATCAACCTTATTCATGGGATCTCCAATCACAAAGATTGAGTTACCATCACTTGATTGTTTGCAAGTGGCTTAAATTTCATTTCCCTCTATGTTTCTAAAATCATATTCCTTCCCAAGGGTTTTGTCAGAGAATCTGTTAGATTTCGTTCTGACTTCATATAATCAATTATAATAGATCCACTCTTTAGCAACTACTTCACCAAATTATGTCTCAATTGTATATATGTATATTTTTGTTTTTAGCTATACTTATTAGCGATTTACAATCATAATGTATTGACATAGATGGGGTTGGTTTCATTCTCAGTGAAATTTATGCTAATTTTTCAACCACTGAGCCTTACTACAAGTCATTTCAAGAGCAACAAACTCATATTCCATTGTTGATCTTGCAATAATTGTTTGCTTGGTTGATCTCCATGTAATTGAACCACCCTCAAGTGTGAATACATAACAACTAGCGGACTTCATCTCATATGAATCAAAGATCCTGTTAGCATCATTGTAGCGGGAAATCCACTATATTCAATTACATAATTCATTGAACCTCTTAAGTATCACATAAGTCATGCAAATGCATCTCAATGTTTTTGATTTGGACATTGAGTGTACCTATTTAGTCTACCTACTACATAAACAATAACAGGTCTTGAAAAGTTCATCAAATGTAGTAAACTCCAAGTTATCTAGGCATACTAAGGTTGAGAAATAGATTCTCCTTTTTTTCATTAATTTAAAATTAGCATCATAAGGTTTGAAGTCATAATACCAAACTTCTTAAGAAGTTTCTCAATGTATTGTTATTGGAATAGTAATATATTATCCCTCTTCCTTATGCTTTTAACACCTAAAATCACATTGACTTCACCCATGTTTTTCATTTCAAATTTTGATCCTAAAAACAATTTAGTTCTAGCAACAATCTCATTAAAGACTAACATGACATCCACATACAAACATATAATGACATAATAACTATTTTTAGATTTAGTATGCACACATTTATTAACATCTTTAGGTGAAAATTCATTACAAAGTAACACATTATCAAGTGTTTCATGCCATTATTTTAGTGTTTGTTTCAACCCATACAAAGATTTTAAAAGTTTACATATTGTATTCTCATGAATAGGTACAATACACCCTTCAAGTTGAGTCATATAAATTTTCTCCTCCAAATCATCATTCAGAAAGGTAGTTTTAACATTGATTTAGTGTATCACTACCTTATAGATAGTTGTTAGAGCTAATAATACTCGAATAAAGGAAACCTTAGTCATACGGGCAAAAATATCAAAGTAATTTATGTTGGGTTTTTGATTAAAATATTTTGCTACTAATCTTGCCTTATACTTCTTTATCGATCCATTAAGGTTATAGTTTTTCTTAAAGATCCATTTACAGCCAATGGGTCTTGATCCTTTAGGCAAATCTACTAAGGTCAAAGTATTATTTTTCTGAATTAACTCAATTTCAGTTTTAATGGCCTTATCCCATTGTTTTGCACCAAGAGCAATAATAGCCTCTACAAAGCTTGTTCGATCATTACCAACGAGATAAGTATAAAAGTCATATTCAAAAGAAGTTTCCTTCATCTATCTTTTACTTCTTCTCAAATCATGGTAATGGTTCAAAAGTCTCACTAACCTTTAAGGGAAAAATATGTTCAAAAAAATCAACATTTTTTGCCTCCACTATAGTATTACGCTCAATCACATCACTTTTAAGAACAAGAAACCTATAGAAAGTAATATGTTCAGCATAGCCTAAGACTATATAATCAGAGGTTTTAGAGTCTATTTTCATTTTCTTATGATTTGGTAAAATTACCTTAGCTAGGCCTTCCACACTCTTAGATATTAAAGAGTAGGTTGATAAGATTTCCACAACTCATAGGGAGTTCTACCAGTTTTCTTATTAGATATCCTATTTTGTAAAAAAAAAACATGGAGTAAGAAGGGTTTCTCCCCAAAGGTTATCAGGTTCACTAAAGCTAATAAGCATGACATTTATCATTTCTTTAAGATTTTTATTCTTTATCTTGACTACACCATTAGACTCAGGTGAATATGGTGGGTTTATTTTATGGATAATACCTTCTGTAACGCAATATTCATTAAACAATACATATTCACCACCTCTATCTGATATAGTCCTATTAATTTTCTTGTTCAATTGACTTTCTACTTCTATTTTATAAGTTAAAAACACATCAAAGGTTTCATCCTTATGCTTGAATAAGTACACTTTGGTGTATTTAGAATAATCATCTATAAAGGTTACCGAATATTTTTATTGCCTCTAAACATGGTTTTTTTCAAATTAGCTAAATTATGAATTAATCTTAACAATTCAGTTTAACAATAGATAACATGTTTTCTTTGTTATTTTATATTTCACACATAATCCTCTCAATTTTCTACTAGATAACATGTTTTCTTTATTATTTTATATTTCACCACATCTATCTTATATAATCCTCTTAATTTTATTATTCAATTAACTTTCTACTTCTGCTTTATAAGTTAAAAACACATCAAAGGCTTCATCCTTATTTTTGAATAAGTACACATTAATGTGTCTAGAATAATCATCTATAAAGGTTACAAAATAATTTTATCGCCTCTAAACATGGTTTGTTTTAAATTAGCTAGATTAGTATGAATTAACCTTAACAATTCAGTTTCACAATCTACTATACAACATGTTTTCTTTGTTATTTTATATTTTACACATATATCACAATTATTATTCTATTTATATCATGCATATTAATTAACTTTAGTCGTTGTAATTTCATAACATATTAGGAATTCACACATCTTAATCTAACATGCTAATATCATATGAGTCAACAAAGTAGGTAGAAGAACTTGATTCATTAATAATTTTGGAAATAATAAAGAGACCTTGATCATAGTATATCTTCCCCATGAAAACATTATCTTTTTGTCATAACAATATTGTCATATTTCATAACATATTAGTAGCGTTACAAAGATTAAATTAGCTATAGTATAGGGCATATGTAGCACATTACTCAAGACCAAAATCTTCCCAGGTATGAGCTTAAGAAGAACTTTTCCATTTTTTTAGGACAAGAATTTTCCTGGAATTACCAAGGTAAACATATTCTTCTTCATCATCTACACTAGTGTAGGAAGTAAAAGCATTATGTTTGCACATGTGTCTAGTAGCACCAGAGTCTACCACTCACTTGCTCACATTAGTCATTAGATTTATTTTTGAAACAATCGCAACAATAGTATCCTTTCCTTCAGCTATATTTACTCTAGGAGGATTGTCGTTTTTTCCTTTAACATACATTATGGTGAATGATGGTCCAACTTCCCATATACAAAGCAATTTTTCTTATTCTTAAAAGTGGGGTTAGATTCATTAGGACGAAAATTTCAAAAATTGTTTTTCCTTTTGTGATTAGGTTTATTTTTGTACCTTTTTGGAGCAAGTTTGTTTTCTATCATATTTACTTTGTACACAAAATTTTGGCCTTTACAGTAACATACATTTTTCTGTTGGTATCTTCAATGATAATGTGTGTAATAAGCTCTGGAAGTGACAATTTTTTGTTTTTGTGTTTCAATTTTTACTTGTAGCAGTCTAAAACAACGACAATTTTCTTGATCAGGAGTCTAAAGCAAACTCATCAAGTATAACTATGTTCTCTACTTTGATATCTTCAAGCAACTTGTGGTACTCAGTGATTTGAGTATTTATGTCTTAATCTTCAATTATCTCCCAACGGTACCTATGACGAATCTTTGTCCGATGACATCTTCGGCAATATATTTGAGAATCAACAAATCTCAAATGTCTTTTGCTTCCATATAGGAACAATATACATCAAACAAGTCGTTAGACAATGTACTAAGTAAATTTTGTCATCATACTTTGTTTGCATGAATGAAATCTTCAACTTTTTTTGAAGGGATACTAGAGTCGGGTTTCGGAGACGAGAGGGTAGTAGGGTAAAGACACGTTCTTGTCATCATCGGAAGTTCTATCTAGAGACCTCAATTTTTTAAATATTTAGGAACGGTTTCGGAATGATCATCTAAATTCCAAAAATAATGTTTTGATTCTTCAAATTTGGATTGTTGATGTCAGTCATGAGTCCTTAAGATTATTGTAAAAACTGACAAAATCACATAACACACATTTCTTTACCTCTCACATTTATTTGATTCTCTCCTTTATTTTCTTATTCTTCTATTATTCCAGGTATGTTTACTCTTTTTTTCAGAGTTTTTTACTAATTTTGATATCCTCAAAAAATTTCAGAAAATTTTTATTGTATCATGGAAAACTTGGGAACTCATTACATATAAATGCTTAAGAATAGTAAATCTACATCTCTAAGTCTAAGTAAATGTTTTATTCCTGATTTCGTCAGTTTTTACCACACTAAAGAAAAAACGGTAAACTATATACAAAGTTATAAATGAAGTAAAAAGGGGAAAGAAAAAGTGGAAAAGAACTCATTGGAAGCTCGAATTAGAAGAGTGCGTATGGTTCTTCAATAAGCCTAATTTTACTAAATTACAAAATGGTCTGAACAATGACCTGTGACACAATCTAAAGAAAACAACATATAAAAGCCGAAAGAAAACGAACACTAAATGAATCAGTTATACACATCAAGTATCTAACAAAAGGAACCAAACCACCTAAGAAAAAGATGAAAGAAAACACTTTTCTCAAAAGCAGAAAGATAATTGAATGAAGATGAAAAAGAATCAAACACAAGCTTGGCCACCACCGTCACAAGTGCAACCACCGTTTCCAGAGAGAAGATCACTATCTTGTCTTGGTTTGGTGCTGAGGCAGCAACACATGAGAGCCACCACCAACATAAATCCCCATGCAGAAGCCAAAGCCTGTGCCCAGCTCAAGTAATTCTCCATCAAAGCTTTTACTTTCTTCAAGAACTGTCATGAATGAAATCAATAGGATATGTGGTAGCTATACCCTTTGGGGGAAGAGAGTAATGGTATGAACCTCATGAAGAATAAGATTATGATATTATGAGGTTTGAGTGAGACATGATGTCGCACACGGTATGAGTTTGAAAGAGTCTCAAATAACATGGGCCAATCTGTGAATGTTACAGGACCCACCTATCATCAGATCTTATTAAGCCACAAGTTTTTTTTTTTTTCCTTATTGCTTTTCTTTATTAAAAATTATAATGTATGTAAGAGATACTAGAGCCAAAACATTTATAATATACAATTATGGATAAACTTTATTTGATATATTGAATTGTGAGATTGAATTATATTTAAAAATTATTTCTTAAGATGATATCTTAATTACTTCAAATTTAATATTTGTTATTTATTAAGCTTCTTTTATTGATTGAAATTGATTTTTTTTAATTACTTATTAATATCAAATTATACACTTAAGACATATATACTTCAACTTACATATGGATGTATTAACATTTAAAACCCATAATATTAATGTTTGGAGCTCTTTTTTTTCTTCAGAATTCCTAGTGGACTTTCTTTTATTAAAAAATTGTCTTTGTCTAGTTGTAAAGTAATATTCACTTATTAAACTATAACAATATATTTTCAATAAAAAATCACTTTACAATGATAATATTTTAATTAAAAAAGTAGTATAAAATTGTCTTTCCACCCACAACCCGTTAAGTATATAGGGAATCTTTTCTGATTAGAAAAGTTTGTGAAGAGTGTATATATTTAGCAATAAAACTTTCTTAACCATATATACCTTTCTTACTCTCCAATTACACGTAATGGTCACAAAAGTTGCAGTTCGACTTTATTCAATCACACAGTTACTTTATGTTCAAAAAGAAAAATAATGCTTATTTAATAAATTCACCTTTTGAGCTTATCTTCCAAATAAATCTTCACACACTTTATTTTCCACCCTAAATTTGTTTATATATATATATTTATATATTGATTTCTGGTGTACAAAAACATATTAGAATTCGACTCTTGAAGATTGAATTTTAACCTGCGCTTCCTTCTTTATTTTAATTTTTATGATAATTAATTTCTTTTACTTTTGAAAAATATTTAAAAGGAATTTTTAAAATACTGTGATTTTTCGTTTTTAATATAATAAGAAATAAAATTATAATCTTAAAAAAAATTAATATGTGTTTAATCTTTAGTAATTATTTTATTAAAAGAAAAATTATCGTTATAATATTCAATTATTCTTCATAATTATTCTTTCATCTTTTAATTTTTTGTTTTGTAAATTTAAAATAATTAATGATTCCTTTAAGTTTAATGTGCATATTAATCTTAGTTTTTCTTTAATAGATGTATGTGACCATTGCTAAACATTAAAGTTTATAATAAGATTATAACTTTTTTATTTTACTAAAAATAAAATTTATTAATATTTATTATATTAAACTTACTATTTACCTTTAATAATAATATATGAGCTAAGAGTTTGTCATTAGAGTAAAATTGTTCAATAGTAGAATATTAACTAAATGACTATGAAGATTAAGTTTTTATTCCAATATTTTAACTTTAAATATTTCATTAATTTTATTACAAATTATAATGACAAAAATAATAATAATAATAATAAATTATTCTCAATTATACTCAATATTCTATAAAATTTATTTACAGTGAAATTATCTTTTATTATGTTCTTTCTCCCTAAAAAAATTAAAATCAATCTCAATATTTTAATTAATTACATTAAATTACTTTACTTTATTATAAATTTTTATTTTAAAAATTTTTTCTACCCTTTTTCTAAGAAAATTGTAAAAGAAAAATAAAAAAAAAATCAGAAGTTAGCATCAGGAAACCAAATTTTAGCTTTGTTTTTGTGCTGAAAGTCATAATTTACAATTAAGATATTCGAAAGTTGAATTCTAAATTTACACAGTAAACACTTCGAGTTAGAAAATAAGGTGCGGGAAAATCTATTTAGAGAATTTGTTTTATTTGGTTTATTTTGGTAAAACAAAATCTCTCTTTTACTTCTATTAAAAAGAATTAATCACCTTCTCTGTGATAAGTTGTAACGTGTAAGAGTAATTCTTTAAGAAAAACTATTTTTTTATCTTTGGTCTGAACACTAATTTGTTTTCTAAATATTAAAAACACAGGTAGACAAAGAAAAAGTAAAAAAAAAAAAACGAAAACTTTAGAAGACCTGTAGGAGAATTTGTAGTCTGACCAGTAATTTTTATTAGTGGAAGTCTTTTACTCAGATAAATCTCCTCGACTTTTCCTTCGAATTAAGACTTTTCCCTTCCTTGTTTGTTGCATTTCGTTATTCTTTCCAAATTCACTTTTATTTATATAAAAAATGCGTGTCATTACGTAATTAGTTCAAAATTATTTCACAGACCAATCACAAAGTATCATATCCTTTCTTTTTCCCAACAATTATCTTATTCATATCTACATCAGATATGACAATTATTCATATAACTGGACTTTAAGAGAAAGAGTAACATAGCTCACAGATTTTACCTTAGGAATAATTCCAAATAATATACAAGAATTGACAATGGCCTTTTATTAATTATTAACATAATAAAATTAAATATATATTGAATATTATAATAAAATAATAATTTATGAAGTTGAAAATTGAGGATAAGAGAAAAGTGGAAGCGTCAAATTATCATGACCCATATGTTTCCTTCTGATTTACAGAAGAACAAGTAAAATGATGAATAGTCTAAATTGCACCTTATTATATTAATCTCTAAAGCTATAAAAACTAAATTAAGTTTCTAAAAAATTACAGAATTTTGTTTAAATTCCTGAAGTTATTCTTTTTTTTTTATCTTAGTACTATTACTCAAGTCCCAAGAATAAAAGTAATTTTAATAACTCTTTTTCATTTGAAGGCAGGTTAGAAATACCTGACCCTCGGTGAGCTTGTGTATGCAACTAAGAAAATAAGGTAACAGCATGTAAACGTAAAACTAAATTATTAGGTAAAAGAGAGTCAATATATGTGATGCATGAACTGAAGTTCTACTCATCCACTACGCACTAATGCAAGCATTATACAATGCAAGCAACCATTTTTGCTACCTTAATCAGAATCACAACAATATCAAAATAAAAGAAACATAAAAGAACTTGACGTATCTTATGTCACCAATGTCTAGAGCAATTAAGAACTTTGACAACTACAATGATGACATTCTCTAGGTTACAGCATGTATCAATATTTCAATGCTTCCTCTAGACATAATAAACAACGTAAACAGTGTACTTTACAAAAGCAAGATTCCTGAAAATTTACAATCTGCTGGTAGTTCCAATGGTTCGCAACTTCCTATAGAATGTTCCATTCCAATTAAAGGAAAATACTTCATAAAGCAGCAACACCTACAACATTTATGTCACATCAGTTTGGCAATCAGTGTCAGCGTTACAAAACACTATAGCATGCAAATATGTCGAAACCAAGAAGTTAGAATGTTGCTATTTCAAAAAATAAGGATCACAATAGAAGACATCACAATTATACTACAAAAACGGACACTGCGAAAGGGGCAAGGCATTTAAAGGAAAGAGGAACATGGTTCTAAATAAGTAAATGGATAAGTTTCTTAAGCCGTAACCTGAAGAAATCTTAAAGCTAGCCAAAAGAAATATAAAATTCCCCCAGTTTACACCATATCAGATTAGTAAGCCAAGTTTCATATCATATCCATGACATCTGACCCCTGTTTCAGCCACCAATAAGGGGGGGAAACTCCTCAGTGACTGAACAAAAGTTAAAGAAAATAGAAGAATTGAAATGAAAAACCAAAGGTTAGGCAATCAGACTATTGAGAACAACTTGAGTGCACATATCTCTGGGGATCATAAGTAGTTTATTACTTGTTTAATTTCATACCAAGGATCTGTTTAGACGAGGTTCTCCACAAAATCCCGTCTAGGGGGAATATAAGAAAAACATGAATTTGACTTCTCCATAGACTAAAATTAGCTTAGCAAAAAATCAGAGAAACTATGAGAGAACTTCTACAAATTAGCTTATGGAGAAGCTAATTCAATTTTTTTTTTCTTATTTTCCCTTCTAGGAGCTTAAAGAGAAGTTCGTCTAAATAGACCTAAGCTTTAGGGGAAGAAAAGTGATAGTAGCATCAGACAGAGAGAGAAGATATTTAAGATCAGGTATGTTTTTAGTACTTTCAAATAAACAAATCGTTTTCTTCAGACCTGAAAATAAAATTGTCTCCTGTTGGCCCCTCGTTTATGTAAACATGTCAGGTGTGGTTACTATTTTCATATCAAGGAGCCAAAAAGAAAGAGTTTCTGTGAAAGAAAAAGACCACATCTGACACATTTTTCATCAAAAGGAGGCTAAAAGGAGATTATTCCACTGATGCACTAAAAGTAAAGATCTCTACATATCTAGGGACTACAAATTGAATCCTCATATGCGCCAACAAAAGGAGTTCATGTCCAGTTCTGAGTTTTATGAAGTAAAAAAGAAAGCCTGTTTTACAAGCCTTTGAAGATGTGCAAAATAAATAAATAATAATAACAATACGTAAATTAAAGATACAGAACTAAAGCCATTACATTAATGGTCAAAAACATCCCTATTTATCCAACAATTTTAATAAGAAATAACTGGTAGCTCAAATGCGTCTCATAAATACTAAGAATGCAAAGAAAAAGAAAGGAGATTCTGTAATGCACTCCCTAGAACCTCACCGGCTCTACAATAGGCTCAGTCCTCACTATCTTAAATCTTTCCTAGCTTATGAAACCCAAAACCTTCCCCATACCACCCCTCCAGTCGTTCAGTTATTTTCTCACCTCTCCCATGCAACTCATCCCCCCTCCACATAACTAACTCAACTGGCAGAACCTGTCTGGTCTCATGACCATAACCTTTGTCTCGTGGGAATTACTCCCTTAATTATTGCTCTGAATCTCATTACTATAAGCATCGCTTACAGGTCTTTCAGAAGACCAACCTTTAACTTCCAATATGTATCATGTTTGTTAGACCTATCTTTTGATAGGACACATTCATTTAGAATGACAATTACTCATCATGTCTTCGATCATGTGATAATAAAAGTATGCCGCTTAAGAGGCTACACTTTCTACCTAACACCTATAATATATAAATCTATTTCTCAATCACTTCAATGTATGTATTAATTATACATGTTCTTCACATAAACATAAAATCATTAAGTATATTAATATGAACAAATGCTAAGGCAGAAAGCACTTACATCAAAGTTCAACAAATTTTATGTAAGCTACAGTTCACTATAATTGCGCCATACTGCACGGAATTCTTCACGGAATGTGTTTAGACGAGCTTTCAAGTTTGGTGTTCTAAAGCTTGCATGTAGGATGGTAGCTGAAAATAGAAAAAGAAATAAACTCGAGAAAATTTGACAACTGCAAAAAAGATTGAAAATTCTCAGTATGAAATGTACCAAGAAGACCAATAGAAAGAGCCCATAAAACAGTCAGGAGACCAGCAGAAACAAACCAAAGGATGAAACTTGCTGCACAAAAAAAGGGGAAAGAATCATTAGAGTCAAAAATATCATACTGATAGCAAGGTTAGACAGCACATCCACATTACAAAAGATTGAAAGAATCCCCATTTCAAAGACTTCATTTACCAGAAGAAAATATCAAGACAAACACCCAACGTGGCCGACCACATATATAAATTGCTCTCTTGGCTGAAGGACGTCCACGAATAACAGGCCTGAAATTCAAATAATTGATAAACATGCACAAACCTCCAAAGTAAAAAGAGACAACATTCGAATATGCTTACGTGAGAGGAGGTCTCATTTTGGCAGCTAAATGTGGTGAAAATTGCCTAACTGTTCTTGTTACCTTCTCACTAAAGGTACCTGCAAAGCTGCATAAAAACACCAATTACATTGATGTGAGAAATATGTGTGTGTGTGTGTGTGTGTGTGTAAGCACGTCCATAACATAATACTGATGCTGAATGAATGATAACGTCACAGTTAAAATTTCTCAGACTTCTACAGATTTCTAGGATTGAGGGTAGAATTTTTAAAATATTTTACAAATTATCCAAAGGTAAGTATTAATGGCGAAATAATTGCTAATAGCCCATCATCTGAGTATAATAAAATATCTTTAGTCAAACTCAACTATTAGAGTAGCTTGTTGTACTCAACAGCTGTATTATAAGTTATAACCTGATGGAGCTTTTTTCCTTCTTTTTCTGGTAACCATGAAAATATCACAGCTTCAGAAATAATTTTGCATTGCTGTTGAATTCAAATTTCTCAGACTTCTACAGATTTCTAGGATTGAGGGTAAAACTTTTTAAAATATTTTACAAATTATCCAAAGGTAAAATATTAACGGGGGGAATAATTGGCTAATAGCCCATCATGTGAGTATAATAAAATATCTAAAGTCAAACTCAACTATTAGAGTAGTTTGTTGTACTCAACAGCTGTGTTAATGTTGTATGTCACAACTCCTTGGAGCTTTTTTCCTTCTCTATTTTGTAACCATGAAAATATCACAGCCTTAGAAATAATTTTGCATTGTTATTCTCCCCCTCTATATAGAAGATTAGTGCAGTGTTAGAGAACATAACTTTTTCTTTATATCCAAGTCGAGAACAAAGATACTAACACTATTGTCTCGAGTAGACCCAGAACATACACTAAAATCTAAATTTGATCAAAAGCTCTTGCTTTTCTCCCATACCTACCAACCTTTCCCATCCTGCAGAATAAGACCTATTCATTTGTCTGGTCATGTCACAAAAAGGAAACCAAAATCCAATGTGCCTCCCAAAGATATATGCTAAAACTACTGCGTTGATCAGTGTAAAAATACAAAAAGTCACCAGCCTGCTATTACAAATAATGCGATAAAAGAACCTTAACGAAAGCTAGAAGCACAACGATCATGCAATTCATGTCACGTTAACTTTATGGCAAGATTGCTTATGGTACTGAGAGTGCAGTTAAAGTCAAGCTATGTCATCTAGAAAATAAACCCATATATAAATTTTACCGGTTTACTCCATGCTTTTAATAAGTATGATTCTGCATAAAGAAACACTATGAACACTGCAAAGAGAATTATTCAATATTCTACCAAATGCAGCTCAGAATTTCCTTAACACAACTACCACCCACAAAATATGGCATGTGTATCATATCAGCCTAGAAGTAAATGGGATGAGTCAATATAGTAGTAAACTATTAGGGTGCTATTGGAGGCTCACATTAACAGTGAGCCAAGAGGGAAAAACATAAATCGAAAGTGTTCAGATTAATTTGGTTTTTAAATGGCATCAAATGCATTAACCTCTAAAGTCATATAAACCTGCCCCCTAAATACCACAACCCTTACCAAAATGTTTGAAAAATCAAATAAAATTCAAAATCAATCATCTACAACAATAGACAAAGATAGTCATTAACACAGCTTACCTGTCATTCAGAAAAGCAATGCTGAGTGCAGTAAGAAGTGCGGCTACAATAGCAAGCGGCCTCCGAAGAAATCCCAATACTACAATTCAAAATGCTAATAATGAGAGAAGCCATCTCCAAATATCATAATTTCAATAAACAGTATCCATGAAGCCCACTTACTGAGAACAGACACAATCAAAAGGAAGTAGTTGGTCCGGTAGCTGCAGCAAACAAAAACACAACCATCATTACCATTTCCCAGCCCCATAATACCTCTACTCTAATAATCCAAACCACAATATGTCAGTAACAAGTCATCCCCAAATTTACAAAACACTATCCTATTATTAATCATCACATCCTCGTAACTCGAAATTCATCACGGAACCTTAAAAACAATAAAATAATCCCATAACGTGATCAGCCGTAAAACGTTTAAACAAGGCCAAAACAAGGAAAGATCGTAAAAAAAGAAAACATGCAAAATAAAAACAAAACGTAAAGGAAAATAAAATTCGTTGGGCTGAGCATCCGGTTAATCGAAAATTATGAAAATTGATGAATTATTGGGAGATAACGATGAAATTGAGAGGGTTGGGAAAGAGGAGGGACGGTACTAGTAGAGATTGCATTTGAGGCGGCTGTTCCATTTGGAAGAAGATCTGGGAACGGTAAATCGAGAGAAGAATTCCGACAGCGGGCGCGGCGGCGCCGACCAATCGACCTCGCGGAGAGCGTCGATTAGATCCTCAGCGGTGACGTTTCCCCAATCCATTATTCTCTCTCACACACACACTTGCTCTGATTGACGAAGAAAAAGTTTGTTGGAAAAGGAATTGAACGGAGGACGAAAGGAAGAGGAAGGAAAGTAGGAAAGTGCAAAGGAGTGAAGAAAAGGGAAATGAAGCTTGCGATTTTATTTTCTAACTTGTCTTCCTTCTTGGGTTTTGTTTGGTCTCAAAATGAAAATATACAAAAAACAAATGTCTGAGCCCGGGTTCGAACCGGGGACCTCTAGTGTGTGAGACTAGCGTGATAACCAACTACACCACCCAGACAACGTTTCCTATGCGATATGTTTATTAATATATTTTGTTAATTATTTTAATCAAAAAATGAAAACATGATATCGTTTTTCAACTTTCCTTTTATTATTTAGTTTATATACAGAATGAAAAAGTTTATATACAGAATGAAAAACTACGTCATAAAGTTCGGGTTTGAACCCCGGGCCTCTAGCGTAAAAGCCAACTACAGCAGCACCCACAACCGTGAACAACAATCAAATTTTTTAATTAATTAATATTAAAACTAAATATTTTGAAATCTTGAATGAAAACTAGATGTGAAAATTGTAATATGCTGTATTCGGAATAACTTTTCATTCATAAAAATAATTTGCATATAAATTTGAAATTATAAGTTATTAAATTTAATCTTATGTTTTACATTTTCATAAAAAAAACCTAAAATTGCGAAAAACAAAGTTTATTTCAAAAATACTCTTAATAACAATTACTTTTTATTCTTTGGGTGTATTATGTCTATCATTTTTCCTGAAGACTAAAATAATATATTAAAAATAATATTACTTATCATTATCTCTCCCCATAACTATTAAGGATTGTCATTCCTATTAGGTCATAAACTCAAGAATCTACATTCAGTAAAAAAAAATCCCTCTTAGGGTTTTTTAAACGCATAGAAATATCATTTATTAAGTTTAATGTAGTTAATTTCATTATAGATTATAAAACTAAGTTTTTCTTCTAAGTGCACAATTAAGTAATGTTTTCATTTTAATTTTATTATATTAAGTCATAGCTTTAGTTCATTAATATGTGATGAAATATGTGTGTGCTAAAAATAAAAATAAAATATTAGTTACACGTAATTATTGTTAATTACCTTGATTTAGCCTAACCAGTCTAAGAAATGGCAAAATAAAATAACAAAAAATAGGTGTTAGAAAAAAATATCCAAAATTTTAGACTATATGAAATTAGTAGAAGTAAAAAAAAACAATTAACAAAAGGGAGAAAAGTGTGTAACACTATGTAATTGAATTATAGATTATATGTGTGCTTTGTTGGTTTATCTATAAACATGAGATTATGATACTGTGTCCATCATAGTCAGGGAGGTTGTAAGACTCTGACGTGAATTTGAGTTTTTCCACCATTGTTGAGGAGGTTATAGGACTCTTATGAGTTTGAGTTGTTCCATTATAGCTTAAGAGGTTGTAGTACTCTAATGTGAGTTTGAGTTTATTTTGTTTTGGCTAGGAAGGTTGTAGCTCATTGAGGCAAGTTTGAGAGGAATATTTAGTTTATTTACTTGTTTTATTTGCGTTTGTTTTCATCATCCAAAATTTTGGGAGAGGAAGGGCAATTAAAAATTGCTAGTTAGAAAATGATATCATGTTTGAAGTTAGAAATGAGATGTATGAAGTGATAAAGGAAAAATTATGTATAGAAAAAATAATGTTACTGAGCTTGTCCATTGTGACTCACCTTTATTTCTTAGGAGTTCATTTGATAAACTTCGATATATTTTATTTTTATCGAGAAAAATGGTTTTAGGAAAAAACTTATATTTTCAAATGTTTTGAGATTTTAAATACCTTGTGACGTTATTTACAAACTCAAGGTTTTTACTATCATTATAGCTTACCATTTTATTTGTAGTTGTGGTTTCCACCTATAATGATCATATTTTTAAACTAGAACAGATCATCATTCAGATGTTGAAGAAGATGCACAATAATAAAGGATGAGACTTAGAGTAAAACCACTAGATACCTGGACAATTGAAAGGTTATATTACATTTTTATTTTACAATTATGTCAAGCTAATAAAAATACCATGATGCAATACATGAATTTTCTTTTTATTTGAGTTTTAAATAAAAAGTTGTGACAATTTTGATTTTATAATAATTATTTGAAATAAGATAATGTTATTGTTTTCTTGTGCGTAACTACACAAGTAATCCTATTTCAAATAATTACTATAAAAATAAAATTGTTATAACTTAATTTAAAACTCAAATAAAAAACATTTATATCTTAAATCATAATACTTTTATTAACTTGACAAAATGGTAAAATAACAATAAAATAAAACTTCTTTGACTATAGTTAAAAAAATTGAAACTCACGTAAAAATCCAACAACCTCCTTAACTATTATAGAATAAAATGTCCTAATTACTTATTTATAGAAAAACTAATAAAATTAATATGTATTCACAAAATCTCCAAACACTCATGCAACTCATAAAATATCAATAGTTTTATTTTTATAATTACAAATTTAATTAAAAACAACACGTTGAAACCACCTAACTAACCAACCTCTTACTTTGAAACCACCCAACTAACCAACCTCTTAGAAACATAATCTTTTTTAATTTTCAAGTAATAGCCTACCCCAAATTAATCATCAAAATATCAACACAATTCACATAAAACTCTTTTAAACATCATGGAATAATAAATTCAACACCACTTAATCATAAATCAAAACTAAAAATCAGGTTCATAGAAATGTAATCTACCACTCACACCTTCATCAAACCAAAATAAACTATATTTTATAATCAAAATAACCCAAAACCACATTTTCAACACCAATCACATAAGACAAATGACTAGTTAGCTTCCGTGACACGAATATTCAAAGGTTAAAACTAAAACCTTTTAACCTTTACTTTGAACTCTAAACATCTTTCCACAAGTTCCTTTCCAAAAATGCTTAAAATATACTAATGATTCTCTTAAGTTTCATTCTCTAGATCACTGAAAAGCTATAGATTTATGTTCCTTATTACTACCGCAACTCTCCTTTTTTTAATGAAACTCTCAATTCAAAATTCTAGTTATCTCCTAACAAAATATTAACTAAGATTTATATATAATATTATATTTATGAAATATAATTTAGTTTGTATATCCCTTTTATACATACTTTATTTATTAGAGCATCAATTTAATATGTTGTTAATAATTATTTACCAAACCTTTAATTTCTTAGAAAATAAAATAAATATTTTAAATTAATAAATCATTATCTCTCCTATCATAATTTTTTAAATATTTTGCTATCACCTATTAATATGTATCGATATCTAAGAATATCTTATAATATTTAATAGTATATAAAAATATCTCATTCTATCTAATAATATTTAATATCTTTCTAATTAAATAATTATTAATCAAATTTTTTAAATTATATAATTAACAAACTATTTTGTCTTTTACTTAAAATATTTATTTAACCTTATTTGTTTATTTTTTTTAATTATTATAATTTTTAGGATCTCACATGTAAGGACCGTGCAAAGTGGGGAGGGGTGGCTGCACGTTAGAAGTGGAGAGGGACGACTGGGTGGAGTAGGTAGCAGACATGGTGGTGGGTCTTCCCACTTTGAAAGTGCTCCAGCCACCAAAACACCATCATCTCCATCAATTAGTGGGATTTGGCACTAGGAATGCAGGGGAGTGGTTGAGAGTGCAGGGTTTTCCATTAAAAGGGGAGAGCCGTGGGATTGAAGGGGTTGGATTCGGCACTTGGAGATTCTGCAGAGAATACTTGCTGCACGTACTGGAGAAGAAGAAGAGGAAGCTTGCTGCATCCAGAGGTGAAGTTTAGAGCTTTGGAGTTAGAAGGAGATTCACACTGCATTCAAGATTTGCTAGGAGGTCTTCAAGAGGTAAGGGGAGTTGGATTTTTCTGGATGTTGATAGTGGTTGCATGAATAGGATGCTAGAAAATTGTGGTTGTATGTATGGTTAGACTGAAATTGATGTGTTGATTCATGTATGTAATCTTGTATGTTTTGGAATTGAAGGAAATTGGAATTTCATAGCTTTTTAGTCATTTGGAGAGGAAGTGAGGTAGTGATTTTGAGTATTTGGGGTCTAGAGTGTTATTGAGCCTTTGGAACAGTTTCACCCACTGTATTATGACTTGTTAGAACCATCAAATTGATCAAAATAGGTGTAAAGTGGTAGAATTGGATTTTGAGTATCTAAGTTGTGAAAATTGGTGTTTTATGGTTGAATTTGAGTAAGAATCCCTTAAGAATTGAATAAGGAACGTTTATAATCAATTAGGTAAGTTCAATCTAGTATAAAACATGAATTAAGGGTGTTAGAAGTTAATTAAAAAGGGTTGAAAATGGTAAGAGAGGTTCTGACCTCCAATCTGCAGAATTCTGCATTCTGCATCAGGTCACGCCCGGGCGCCCCTTGTCGCGCCCAGGCGCCCCAGCCTCGGGAAATGCCGCGCCCAGCATGTCGCGGCCGAGCGCGAGATGCTGCGGAGCGCGTTCGTCCGAGCCAAATTGGACGTTCGTCCAATTTGCTCGACCAAGCGTTCGGCCTTAAGTTTCTGTGAGCGAGCGTTCGCCTTTCAACTTGTGAGCGTTCGTCCAATTTGATCCAAATTGGACGTTCGTCCGTTTTAAGCCACATTGGACGTTCGTCCAAATGACTCGATCAAGCGTTCGGCCCTTGGTTCTCAGTTGAGCGTTCGGCCCTTGGTTCTCAGTTGAGCGTTCGTCCGCTTTCGTCCAGTTTGAGCGTTCGTCCGTTTCGTCCAGAGTGAGCGTTCGTCCGCGTTCGTCCAGTTTGAGCATTCGTCCGCGTTCGTCCAGTTTGAGCGTTCGTCAGTGTTCGTCCAGTTTGAGCGTTCGTCCGCGTTCGTCCAGTTTGAACGTTCGTCAGTGTTCGTCCAGTTTGAGCGTTCGTCCGCGTTTGTCCAGTTTGAGCGTTCGTCAGTGTTCGTCTAGTGTGAGCGTTCGTCCGTGTGCTTCCAGTGAACGTTCGTTCACTGTTCCCAGTGAACAGTGCTCGTCCGTTTTGGTGTTTTGAAAATGTTGAGTTTTAAATTGTTTTCTTTTCTCATGAATTGGATTACATGCAATATTTGGAAATTATATATGATGAAATGAATTATGTGAATTTATGAGGTATGTTGGATTTACTATAATATATGGGGATATCTGGTATTGGTCAGTAACAGTATAATTCACAGACGTAATTCCATGGTCCTCAAGGCGGGGATACATGGTGGTGGACGTAATTCCATGGTCCTCAAGGAGGGGATACATGGTGGTGGACGTAATTCCATGATCCTAAGGAAAAGGAGACATGGTGGTGATTTGGGTGTACAGAATGATTGCATGGTAGCTCAGTCTTGGGGGTTTTCCTGACGCTTCAATGGTCTTTCATTCTCAAGTAGAGAAGATTGATCCATGTGGTGAGGAGTAGCACGAGGTCCTAGTCTCGGAGGCTTCCAGTATGCTCCAAGGCGCGGAACGGACTAACCTCGTGAGTGTGGTAGGGTGGAACCCATTGGCAATGGCTTTGCAAAGCAGTAGAGGCCACCACGAGTGCATAACCCGCCATAGCTCGGTAATCATTCTGGTCCGGACGAGTCGGGATATAAAGTAACAAGTCGGGGTATAAAGTAACAAGTCTTGTGATGTCAGTTTACCATGTTTGGATGAATGTTTACATGTAATGGAAGTATGTGAAATATGGATCAATGAGTATGCTTTAATTGTTATTTATATGAACCTATGAATGATTGCATGAATTAATTGTGCTAGGAGATAACATGCTTTTTATATCTAGCTCACCCTTGCATTGTTTGTGTTGTGTGCTGTTTGGGTATGTTTCTCTGGCGATGATCATCCACTTGGATGGGAGCAGATGGCGAGGAGGATACTTTGGAGGCAGCTCTTGATGGGGACAGCAGTGCTGCAGCTTAGTTTAGCTAGTTTCTCTTCGTGATTCCTAATGTTTGGAATAAACTCGTGTGTATTCTAAGTTTAAATTCTCTCTGTTTTTCATGGAGAAATTCTATTTACCCTTGTTGTAATTTCCGCACTATTCTGAGGATGGCTGTAATCCTTAAAATTAATCTTGTCTGCTTTCTCATATTATGTATGATGACGTCTTTATTATATATGCATGATGTATATTTTTGGGACGTTACATTAGTGGTATCAGAGCAGTTTCTTCCTTAGAAACCTGTAGGTTATGAGTGTGCTTCGTTTGTGATTGCGCACTCTAGTCTCGTATAGGAAGTTGTGTTAGCTTGAATCAATCTAATAGTTTTTCTCTCTGTGTGGGCAGAAGATGGCACCCACGTCTCCTCATCGTTCTCCTCCGCGAGTCGATCAACTTGACTCTAATCAGATGCTGAATGCGGTGCTTCAGACGTTGCAACAGCAGAATGCTACGTTGATTCAGCAGAATACCTTTGCTTTGCAAAATCTTGAAGCCGCAAGGGTATCGGCAGAGAATGCAAGAGTGTCTTCTGAGAACACTCAGAGGGAGTTCATGGAATTTATGACTAATGCTAGGACTCCTCCGAGTGTTTCTTCAGTTGTGATTCCTGCACAAGAGTGGAGTTTAGAGAGCTTTCTGCAACATCGCCCAGCAAGATTCACTGGTAAGTGTAGCCCTGATGAAGCCGATCACTGGTTTGGGGACATGGAGAGGATATTCGAAGCCAAGGGATGTCCTGATGAGAAGAAGCTGGCCTACACCCAATACTTGCTGACAGGTGAAGCGGGACATTGGTGGAACAGTGTGAAGACGATCTTGGAGAGTAACGGGACTGCTATCACTTGGGAGATGTTCAGGACTAAATTCTACATTGAATACTTCCCAGACAGTGTCAGTTTGCTAAGGAGATAGAGTTTCTTGAGTTGACTCAGGGTAGCAGATCAGTATCAGAGTATGCAAACAGTTTTAAGCACCTGCTTCGCTTCTACACCATGAAGATTAATGAGGAATGGCAGTGTCGCAAGTTTGAGAATGGCTTGAGGAAAGATATAAAGCTTCTGGTGAAGGGATTGCGCATTAGAGAATTCTCTGCTTTGCTAGAGATGGCCCGTGATATGGAAAAGACTAAGGGAGAACCAGAGGGGCCTCAGAAACAACAGAGCCAACCTCTTAGGGTTGGTGGACCTGTGATGTCCCGGGGAGGATCCATTTCCAGAAGGACTCCTTTTTCTAGACCTTCTTCATCCGGATTCAGGGGTTCCTCCTCTCAGTCATCGGGACGATCCAGTTTTGCCAGTTCCGTTAGATGCTTCAAGTGTGGTGGACCGCACTTCTAGAATTCCTGCCCTCAGTTAGAAGGGTATAGGAGGTGTAATATCTGCCGGCAAGAGGGACATTATGCCAGAGACTGTCCTACTACTAGGAGGGTAGGACCACAGCCAGGCCAGGCTGGCAGATCTATTCAGAGGGGTGGGCACAGACCTCAGGCAGCAGGGAGAGTATATGCGTTGACCGGGACTGAGGCAGCCAGTGCAGGTAATTTAATTGTCAGCAGTTGTTTGTTATTTGGAGCATCGTGTGTGACTTTGTTTGATTCGGGGGCGACACATTCTTTTGTGTCTAAGGCTTGTGTCGAGAGGCTTGGTTTAGTTGTCAGAGAGCTTCCGTGTGATCTGGTGGTGTCTACACCAGCAGCGGGGTTAGTCAGGACATCTAATGTATGCTCCAGGTGTCCTATTGAGGTAGAGGGCCGCAGGTTCAGAGTGAACCTTATTTGCTTACCTCTGCAGGAGCTAGAGGTAATTTTGGGAATGGATTGGTTGGCAGCCAATCGTATTCTTTTAGATTGTGGCGGCAAGAAGCTAATATTTCCCGAAGAAGATGAAGACATGTCATTGTCACTCGGTGTTTTGAGACAAGATATCTTCGAGGGAGCCAGTTGTTTCTTAATCATGTTCCATGAAGACGGGACTTCTGGTTTGAATTCTTCAGCGCTTGTGAACCAGAGTGTAGACCTTCTGGTTGTGAATGACTTCATGGATGTTTTCCCTGAAGAAGTTCCTGGTTTACCTCCTCCGCGAGAAGTTGAGTTCTCTATTGATCTGGTCTCAGGAGCAGGACCAGTATCCATAGCCCCTTATCGGATGGCTCCAGCTGAGTTGGCTGAGTTGAAGAAGCAGATTGAAGAGTTGTTAGAGAAACAGTTTATCCGACCAAGTGCTTCGCCATGGGGTGCGCCAGTGTTGCTAGTAAAGAAGAAGGATGGTAGTTCGAGGTTGTGTGTTGACTATCGACAGCTGAATAAGTTGACGATCAAGAACAAGTATCCGTTGCCAAGGATTGATGATCTGATGGATCAACTACACGGAGCCACGATATTCTCTAAGATTGATCTGAGGTTGGGTTACCATCAGATTTTGGTGAAAGAAGATGATGTGCAGAAGATGGCGTTCAGGTCTAGATATGGTCACTATGAGTATGTGGTTATGCCTTTTGGTGTGACTAATGCTCCAGCCATATTCATGGACTATATGAATCGAATTTTCAGACCCTTCTTTGACAAGTTTGTGGTGGTGTTTATTGATGACATACTTGTCTATTCCAAAACTCGGGAAGAACATGAAGATCACCTTAGGGCAGTACTTGAAGTGCTGAGAGAAAGAAGATTGTATGCCAAGCTGTCCAAGTGTGAGTTTTGGATGGAAGAAGTTCCTTTTCTTGGGCATGTGATTTCAGCTGGAGGAATTGCTGTTGATCCCACTAAGGTGCAAGCAGTACTTCAGTGGGAGAGACCTAAGACTGTTACAGAAATTAGGAGCTTTGTGGGTCTAGCGGGCTACTATCGTCGTTTTATTGAGAGCTTTTCCCGGATTGTGGCACCGTTAACAAAACTGACTAGGAAGGATCAACCTTTTGTTTGGACCGACCGTTGTGAGACTAGTTTCCAAGAGCTAAAGAGCAGATTGACCAGTGCACCAGTTTTGGTTATCCCTGACTCAGGTAAACCTTTTGAGGTTTTTTGTGATGCCTCTCATCAGGGATTGGGGTGTGTACTGATGCAGGAGAAGAAGGTAGTGGCATATGCATCAAGGCAACTCAAGGTTCATGAGAAGAATTACCCCACTCATGACTTGGAGTTGGCAGCTGTGGTCTTTGCTTTGAAGATTTGGAGACACTACCTGTATGGCGCACAATTTCAGGTGTTCAGTGATCATAAGAGTTTGAAATACCTCTTTGATCAGAAGGAGCTTAATATGAGGCAAAGGAGATGGATGGAGTTTCTTAAAGATTTTGATTTCGATCTCCTTTATCACCCTGGGAAGGCTAATGTGGTGGCAGATGCATTGAGCAGGAAGTCAGTGCATATTTCAGCCTTAATGGTCAGAGAGTTAGAGTTGGTGGAAAGCTTCAGAAATTTGAGGTTGCAGGTAGAATTTGGAGCTGACAGCATCAGATGCAGTAATTTGGTGGTGTCCAATGACTTGTTGAAGCGTGTTAAAGAAGAGCAGTCGAAGGATGTTGAGCTCCAAACGTCATCCAGTTTGATTGGGACTGAGCAAGGAAAAGATTTTGCTTTGGGGGCTGATGGTATCTTAAGATTCAAAGGCAGAGTCTGTATCCCTAGCAATTCAGAAATGAAGAGGTTAATCCTTGAGGAAGGTCATAAAAGCCGTTTTAGCATGCATCCTGGCATGACTAAAATGTATCAGGACCTCAAGGAGTCTTTTTGGTGGTCCGGTATGAAGAGAGATGTAGCTCAGTTCGTCGCTTCTTGTTTGACTTGTCAGAAAGCGAAGATAGAGCATCAGAGACCGGGAGGTTTATTGCAGCCATTACAAATTCCAGAGTGGAAATGGGATAGCATCGTTATGGACTTTGTTACCCATTTGCCACGCACTGTTCGAAGGCATGATGCAATATGGGTAATAGTGGACCGATTGACCAAGAGTGCTCACTTCTTGGCGATCGATTTGAGAATGTCTATGGCGAAGTTGGCGCAGCTGTATGTTAAGGAGATAGTAAGGTTGCATGGAGTGCCTTCGAGTATTGTATCGGATAGAGACCCGAGGTTCACGTCCAGATTTTGGCAAACTCTTCAGAGTGAGATGGGAAGCAGACTTCAGATGAGCTCGGCGTATCATCCCTAAACAGATGGACAGTCTGAGCGGACGATCCAATCGCTTGAAGATTTGTTGAGGACTTGTATTTTGGATCACTTAGGGGTATGTGATGAGATATTGCCACTGGTTGAGTTCACTTACAACAACAGCTACCAGGCTAGTATCGGCATGGCACCGTTTGAAGCGTTGTATGGAAGGCGCTGTAGAACACCTCTTTGTTGGTTTCAGGATGGAGAAGCAGTTTTGACGGGACCAGAGATAGTTCAGCAGACTACAGAGAAGGTGAAGCTGATACAAGAGAGGATGCGAGCATCTCAGAATCGGCAGAAGTCCTATGCTGATCGGAGACGCAAACCGTTAGAATTTGCAGTTGGGGATCATGTGTTCCTCCGAGTGACTCCTACTACAGGTGTAGGAAGAGCCATTCGTGCTAGGAAACTTTCTCCTAGATATCTTGGTCCTTACCAGATTCTTCGACGAGTAGGTGTAACACCCAAACATTTTAAAGGGTATTACTGATAGTAGAGACTAAATTAATTTGATACCTCATATAAACAATCAAACTTTATTTCAATTACTCCAAAGTACAATACCAAACTTACAAACTTTAAACAATATAGTCTTCACCGTTGACATTTCAACTTTTAAATTTTACACAACATAATCTTCCCAATACAAATTTATTCTTTTTACAAAAATCCCTGAAAGGTTTTCCCCGCATCTCTCTCATCTCTAAGCTTTATCAACCACATCTGCAACATTATCTAATCACATATAACATGAGTTATATGATCATAGCACAAACAAATAAGGGTAAGCCAACCATATCAAATCAATCATTAAACTTATAATAAGAATAGTTCAATCATTTATTTCTACAATTACTCAAATATCATTACCCCGATGTCATTAATTCATCATTATCAAAATCATCTTCCTCAATTTCATAAACCTTACAATTTATACTATGCTTACTCACGAAGCCTTATGGTCAGACCGCTCTCTGCCTGCTTCTATAAAACTTATAAACCACATATTTATGTCAAAGCCTTATGGTCAGACCACTTGCTGCCTGCTTTCATTAACCTCAGGTGTTACTTTGCTCATACCAAGCTCTCATGGTATAACCGAACATTTTACTTCCCGTAGGAAACATCATTTCATAAGCAATAATTTCTTATATCCACTCCAATATTTCATCACATCAATATTCCATACTCTCTTATCCACTCCAACATTTCATCAAATCAACAATTCATAACCTTCTCTCCACATAACTCAATCATGTTCATTCTCTAATCATAATTTGACAATAACTTATTTTGGTGTCAATAAATTAAACATATCGCCAGCTATCATACTTCATATTATAAACTCATTTTTTACCATAACGAGTATAACTCAACATATTTTCACCAATCAAAGATTCATAGATCAACAAAACATTTCATCATATCTTAGCCACTACGTATTAAAGTCTGAGCTCAATGTAACGATAAATAAAATATATATGAAGTTTTTTTTTTTTTTTTTTACCATGATAACTTTATACATCTCCAATTATCTTATTTTATTTTAATTTCATCCTATTAGAGATCTTTCTTTACCCCAATTGGTCACCGGAGAGGACCCAGATGTCTGAACGCATCAAACTCACCTTCGACGCCAACACATATGACTAGTCACAACTGACTGGACCAGGCCAGGGCTGCTCTATGATCAGGGATGTGCCAACTCAGGTTTTTAAGGTTCCTCTATCCTACCAACAAAGGGAGACCTTCAATAATTAACAATTTATTTATTTAAATTATCTACCTTGTTCTCTTATGCTCTAAATCTAAAATGCCTAATTTTAATATTTTTACTTCCTCTTACAACAACCTCAAATAGTATCACTATATCTATTTAATACTCATTTCCAAGTTATTACAGAATCCTTACTCCAGACCTTCCAACAAGATCAATTTCAGCCAAGAAACTCATTCATGATAGAATTCATACAAGATAATTATAAACAATTAACCATAATAAGATATTACTATAAATGGTCATAGAAGAATACAATATTTGACAATCATAAGAATAATCTTAATATAAAAATTCATGGGAAACAAGAAGTTGAATCTGGCAGAGCCGGTTAGACAACTTCTAATCCATCCAAAAATACAATATAATTAAGTAACAAGAGCAACACATGTCTGGGGAAATAAGAAGTTGAATCTGGCAGAGCCGGTTAGACAACTTCTAATCCTTCCAAAAATGCAATAAAATAAATAAGTAAAGCAATAAATAGTTTGGGGAAACAAGAAGCTGAATCTGGCAGAGCCGGTTAGACAACTTCTAATCCTTCCAAAAGTGCAATAAAATAAATAACTGAAGCAATAGAAAGTTTGGGGAAACAAGAAATTGAATCTGGCAGAGCCGGTTAGACAATTTCTAATCCTTCCAAAATACAATAAAAATAAATAAGGAAAACAATAGAATGTTTGGGGAAACAAGAAATTGAATCTGGCAGAGCCGGTTAGACAATTTCTAATCATTCCAAAATACAATAAAAATAAATAAGGAAAACAATAGAATGTTTGGGGAAACAAGAAATTGAATCTGGCAGAGCCGGTTAGACAATTTCTAATCCTTCCAAAATACAATAAAAATAAATAAGGAAAACAATAGAATGTTTGGGGAAACAAGAAATTGAATCTGGCAGAGCCGGTTAGACAATTTCTAATCCTTCCAAAATACAAAAATAAACAACTAATAACATACAAATGGCATAACATAATCAATATCACGTTTTACAACTATCACACTCGGATATCAACACAAAAGCATACTCTCATTTAAATTCAAAATCATACAGAAACAAAATACTCCATAATCAAGATTTAAGATCAGACAAAAGCAAAATATAGCATATTCAAGGCTTAAGATAATACAAAAGGAGATACTCAAGGTTAGCTTCCCTTACCTCTATTACAGACTTAATCCCCTCGCCCTCTGAAAACTTCCAGAATATCCCCTTTGCAAAATTTGAAATTCTTCCAACTCTCTTCTCTCAAAAATTTTCTAAGTTCTTTGGTGTAAATTTTCAGCCTCCCCCCCTTGGCTATTTATAGCAAAAAAATTTACTATTCATTTTTACTATTCATTTTAACTATTCATTTTTTTATTTATTTTACTATTACAAAAATAATTTTTTATTTGCAATTTGATAAATTCTGATCTCAAAGCTACGTGGAACACTTATCCTTTCCAAAAATATTTTTTTTTACTATTCACTTTTTACTATTCACTTTTTACTATTCATTTTTTACTATTCACAATTTACTATTCATTTTTTTTTATCTAGTATTTTAACTTACAAATATTTTCAAGGATCTTACAGTAGGACCCGTAGCTTATGAGATAGCTATGCCATCTCGGTTAGCTAACTTGCATCCAGTGTTCCATGTATCTCAATTGAGAAAATACATGTCTGATCCTTCTCATGTGCTTGAAGTTGACGATGTGCAAGTCAGAGAAGATTTGTCTATTGAAGTGCAACCAATAAGGATTGAGGAGAGTCAAAACAAACAACTTAGAGGAAGAGATGTCAGACTTGTCAAAGTGATCTGGAACAGTGGAACAGGCGACTCTACCTGGGAGTTAGAAGACGAGATGAGAGAAGCTTACCCCCACTTATTTTGTTAAACTTAATTTTCGAGGACGAAAATTTTTGTTGTTGGGGAGAATGTAAGGACCGTGCAAAGTGGGGAGGGGTGGCTGCACGTTAGAAGTGGAGAGGGACGGCTGGGTGGAGTAGGTAGCAGACATGGTGGTGGGTCTTCCCACTTTGAAAGTGCTCCAGCCACCAAAACACCATCATCTCCATCAATTAGTGGGATTTGGCACTAGGAATGCAGGGGAGTGGTTGAGAGTGCAGGGTTTTCCATTAAAAGGGGAGAGCCGTGGGATTGAAGGGGTTGGATTCGGCACTTGGAGATTCTGCAGAGAATACTTGCTGCACGTACTAGAGAAGAAGAAGAGGAAGCTTGCTGCATCCAGAGGTGAAGTTTAGAGCTTTGGAGTTAGAAGGAGATTCACACTGCATTCAAGATTTGCTAGGAGGTCTTCAAGAGGTAAGGGGAGTTGGATTTTTCTGGATGTTGATAGTGGTTGCATGAATAGGATGCTAGAAAATTGTGGTTGTATGTATGGTTAGACTGAAATTGATGTGTTGATTCATGTATGTAATCTTGTATGTTTTGGAATTGAAGGAAATTGGAATTTCATAGCTTTTTAGTCATTTGGAGAGGAAGTGAGGTAGTGATTTTGAGTATTTGGGGTCTAGAGTGTTATTGAGCCTTTGGAACAGTTTCACCCACTGTATTATGACTTGTTAGAACCATCAAATTGATCAAAATAGGTGTAAAGTGGTAGAATTGGATTTTGAGTATCTAAGTTGTGAAAATTGGTGTTTTATGGTTGAATTTGAGTAAGAATCCCTTAAGAATTGAATAAGGAACGTTTATAATCAATTAGGTAAGTTCAATCTAGTATAAAACATGAATTAAGGGTGTTAGAAGTTAATTAAAAAGGGTTGAAAATGGTAAGAGAGGTTCTGACCTCCAATCTGCAGAATTCTGCATTCTGCATCAGGTCACGCCCGGGCGCCCCTTGTCGCGCCCAGGCGCCCCAGCCTCGGGAAATGCCGCGCCCAGCATGTCGCGGCCGAGCGCGAGATGCTGCGGAGCGCGTTCGTCCGAGCCAAATTGGACGTTCGTCCAATTTGCTCGACCAAGCGTTCGGCCTTAAGTTTCTGTGAGCGAGCGTTCGCCTTTCAACTTGTGAGCGTTCGTCCAATTTGATCCAAATTGGACGTTCGTCCGTTTTAAGCCACATTGGACGTTCGTCCAAATGACTCGATCAAGCGTTCGGCCCTTGGTTCTCAGTTGAGCGTTCGGCCCTTGGTTCTCAGTTGAGCGTTCGTCCGCTTTCGTCCAGTTTGAGCGTTCGTCCGTTTCGTCCAGAGTGAGCGTTCGTCCGCGTTCGTCCAGTTTGAGCATTCGTCCGCGTTCGTCCAGTTTGAGCGTTCGTCAGTGTTCGTCCAGTTTGAGCGTTCGTCCGCGTTCGTCCAGTTTGAACGTTCGTCAGTGTTCGTCCAGTTTGAGCGTTCGTCCGCGTTCGTCCAGTTTGAGCGTTCGTCAGTGTTCGTCTAGTGTGAGCGTTCGTCCGTGTGCTTCCAGTGAACGTTCGTTCACTGTTCCCAGTGAACAGTGCTCGTCCGTTTTGGTGTTTTGAAAATGTTGAGTTTTAAATTGTTTTCTTTTCTCATGAATTGGATTACATGCAATATTTGGAAATTATATATGATGAAATGAATTATGTGAATTTATGAGGTATGTTGGATTTACTGTAATATATGGGGATATTTGGTATTGGTCAGTAACAGTATAATTCACAGACGTAATTCCATGGTCCTCAAGGCGGGGATACATGGTGGTGGACGTAATTCCATGGTCCTCAAGGAGGGGATACATGGTGGTGGACGTAATTCCATGATCCTAAGGAAAAGGAGACATGGTGGTGATTTGGGTGTACAGAATGATTGCATGGTAGCTCAGTCTTGGGGGTTTTCCTGACGCTCCAATGGTCTTTCATTCTCAAGTAGAGAGGATTGATCCATGTGGTGAGGAGTAGCAGGAGGTCCTAGTCTCGGAGGCTTCCAGTATGCTCCAAGGCGCGGAACGGACTAACCATGTGAGTGTGGTAGGGTGGAACCCATTGGCAATGGCTTTGCAAAGCAGTAGAGGCCACCACGAGTGCATAACCCGCCATAGCTCGGTAATCATTCTGGTCCGGACGAGTCGGGATATAAAGTAACAAGTCGGGGTATAAAGTAACAAGTCTTGTGATGTCAGTTTACCATGTTTGGATGAATGTTTACATGTAATGGAAGTATGTGAAATATGGATCAATGAGTATGCTTTAATTGTTATTTATATGAACCTATGAATGATTGCATGAATTAATTGTGCTAGGAGATAACATGCTTTTTATATCTAGCTCACCCTTGCATTGTTTGTGTTGTGTGCTGTTTGGGTATGTTTCTCTGGCGATGATCATCCACTTGGATGGGAGCAGATGGCGAGGAGGATACTTTGGAGGCAACTCTTGATGGGGACAGCAGTGCTGCAGCTTAGTTTAGCTAGTTTCTCTTCGTGATTCCTAATGTTTGGAATAAACTCGTGTGTATTCTAAGTTTAAATTCTCTCTGTTTTTCATGGAGAAATTCTATTTACCCTTGTTGTAATTTCCGCACTATTCTGAGGATGACTGTAATCCTTAAAATTACTCTTAACTGCTTTCTCATATTATGTATGATGACGTCTTTATTATATATGCATGATGTATATTTTTGGGACGTTACATCACATCCTATAATTAAAATATTAGTTTTATAATAAAATACTCTCAAATTATATAATTTTAAAGTAAAAAGAATTTCAGATTGCGTAATCAAAAATATAAAATACCAATAGATTATATAATTCAAAAGTTTTTTTTTTTCATAAAGAAAATGACTTCTAGATTATATGATTCACAAATAAAAAGAACTTTCAGCTTACAAAATCTAATAACATATTTTAAAAATAAAGAGAGAATTTTCATAGTTATAAAGTAAAAAGAAAAATACGAGAATGAAAAAAAATTCTCCAACTTATAAGCTCAAGTTAAGCTTATAATAGATCTCAAGTTAATTGGGTTAACAAAACTGAAATTTTCAAGTGAACCAAAATAAATTTAACTCGTAAAAGTTAAATGGATTTAAATGAGGTCGTTGATAATTGACCAATTTATAAATTTTCAAAAAGTAATACAAATTATACGATATCATTTTTTAAATCTTTTGAAATGTTTGGATGTTTAATTTATTTTAAAATTTTAATCTGATATGCATTTAATATTTAATATGAATTTGCATTAATTATTAAACATTGAAAGTTTTTGTATTTAATTTAAAATTGTTTAGCACTTATAATTTTTTGAATGTTTTTAAAATTTAGAAAATCGGACCAACTAACTCAGTAGTAAATGGGATCCAATTATGAAGCTTCTAACTCACTGCATTACCCTATTTTATTTGGCTAATGCTCTTTTTCATTAATTCGGCCAAACAGAAACATTCGATGTTTTAATGAAGATATAGAGAACATGAATGTGACAAATAAGAATTCGCAGTCAAACACTACTAAATAAATATCTCGTTCGTCCCACGCTTACAATAGGTGGTACCCCACATGCATTTGTGCTGTGAATTATTGCAGCTATAAGACCAATAAAGTCTGATGTATCTTGTATATGATATATATATATATATATATATATATATATATATATATATATATATATATATATATATATATATAATAAATATAAATCCAACCTCAACAATACAAAATAGGGAAAACACTTAAGCCAAAAGTACTTACGCAGTTGCCCTCACTTCGCCGCATCTATTCACTTCCAGTTTTATCCCTAACCTCCGAGTACTGATCCTCCTCTTAACAACGTATATTTCTTACCCTCTTTTACTTGTTATGTTTTCTTTTATTCTTGTACTTTTTCTTATTTTCTTAGCCGTTTTGAGTGAACTTTCCTATTTTCGTTTCAAAAATTTCATCGCTTCAGTGCTGCCCTTGTTGATTTTCATTTTTCTCTACATTCCCTGATGCATGCATGCTTAAGTTTGGATTGGTGACTGGTTTGTTTGGTTCTGTTTGTCCTGCAGATTTGGGGAATGGCCTGTTTGGTTTCCTTCTGATTGTTTAATCAGTAGGAAGGAAAAAAAATTAGTCGACTTTTCTGGGTAGTATTGTGTTGAGAGAAAGTTGAGTTTTTTAGCATAATGGCGGGTTGTTTTTCAAATTTTGCCGTGGCCGGTGTTGCCAATGTGAGGCAAGAAGCCCTTTTCGGGAATTTGGGAAATCAGGAGTCAAATTTGATTAGGTTGAGTTTCAGGGGTGCGTTGAATAAGGCTGCATTTAATGTTCTGTGTGGGAACAAGTGTGGTAGACCATGGGTGGCTACGCAAAAGAAAAAAACTTTTCTTGTAATGAGCATGTCGCAGCCGTCTGCTGAATCGCAATCTTCTGTGACTTCGATAGGATTTTCCGAAGGGGGAGGTGATGGTCTCCAGAGTAAGGAACATGTGACTCGAGATAATGAGTCAGACTCCAAAATTGATAGAAATGATGATAATGGAGTTGTAGTAGATAACGGTGGTGGGAATGGAAGCTTTGGAAGTGGTGGAGAGGGAGATGGGAGTGGTGGGGGTGGGGATGGTGGTGATGATGAGAGTCATAACAATGAAGAGGAGGAATTTGGGCCAATCCTGAGATATGATGAAGTAATGAGAGAGACACAGGCTCGTGGAGCTACCCTTCCTTTAGACATGATAGAGGCTGCTAAGAGTGTGGGAATCCGTAAGGTGCTTCTACTTAGATATCTGGACCTGCAGGTACAGTTTCTAAATGTCTATACATTTTCCCCTATTCTTTCCAAGTTGTGATTATGTAATGGATTCTGGGCGCAAACTCGTGTAAAACAAGATTACCATTCCATTACCTTAGACTTTAATACTGTTATAATTACTGTTTTAATTGCAGGGATCCTTTTGGCCTTTAGGATTTTTCATGAAATCATGCTCTATGCTTCGCAATCGAATGTTAGCTGATCCAGCGTTTCTTTTCAAAATTGGCACAGAGGTTGGTTGGTCTTGTCTTGTAGGAATCCTAATGTTTACTTTTTGTATCATTTAATGGCAGAACTGCAGTGTGTTGACCTATCCAACCATCTGAGTGCTCTATGTAACATATGACAGTAAGTATTCACCATTGGCAATTATGGTAATAAAATAGTTTCCTATGTAACAAGGTATCTATATATTCAAAAAAAATTGTGCTGATGACTGCAGCCCTTATATGGTATAAATTAAAATAATTGAAATTCATGTAATACTGACCTAGTGGGATAATTTTGGAAGTTTTCTTTGTATTTATATTTATGTAACATTTTATCTTGGTATGCAGATTGTCATTGATACATGTTGTGCTACTTTTGCTGAAGTTCAAAAGAGAGGCAAAGACTTTTGGGCCGAATTTGAGTTGTATCTTGCAGATCTTCTCGTTGGTCTAGTTGTTAATATTGCTTTGGTAGGTATGTTGGCGCCCTATGCTCGAATAGGGAAACCATCAATATCTAGTGGATTCCTTGGTAGAATGCAGAAGGCCTATGCAGCCTTGCCTAGCAGGTTTGTCATCATACCATATAGATGGGATTGTTTTCTTATCTCAATATTTTTATATCTTATGTGTATATATAACTAATAATTGTCCATCTAAAAAAGGCTTGGAAGTAAGGTTTCTCCATAAATAACAATTATCCATACAATTAACAATAGTTAGGCCTTACTTGCTTTGTGTCTGTGGAGTATGGAGAAGTTTTCACCTAAGTTTCTATTTTACTCACTGTATGCAGTGTATTTGAAGCAGAAAGGCCAGGATGTAGGTTTTCTGTGCAGCAGAGACTTGGAACATACTTCTACAAGGTAATTACTGAAATCATTTCATTTTTCAACCAAGGTGGGAAGTTTCTGTTGTGCAGTTATATTTTAACTTGCGTTTTGAATTCCAGGGTATAATGTATGGAGCTGTTGGATTTGCATGTGGTATTATAGGCCAAGGCATTGCAAATATGATCATGACTGCAAAGAGGTATGAGTTTCTTCCCTAGAGTTTGTTTGGCATAATTTGCTTCTTTGTAGGCACAATGTAACAGCCTACCTTCATAGTTCACAAGTTAATAGAAAATTTGTTGGCTCTTATAATCATATGTTTGTAATTGTCCTCGTGGAACATCTAATACAATGACAATCCTGTTAATAGATAAAATTATGACTGGAAATTATTATTTTGCTTCCGCATAGTGCCTACTTTGCCTTCACAAAGGAGGGAGTTTGTTCTGTTATAATTCCCTACAATGTGCAAGGTACAACATTATAGAAACCTAGGTCTCTCACTTAGTATAACGTAAAATGTTTTATGAGCACACTTTTAAAGAGGTGTGGCACCACATGGTTTGGTGATATAGAAACCATTTCTGTTGACAGTGTACCAAAGTTATATCTAATTAAGAGCGTTCATACTGGATGGTAGTTTATATTAAACTGTATGAATCCTTATTCTTCTGAGCAATTAATTTCTCACTTGTTCTTGCTGCATACCAGGAGCATAAAGAAATCAGAAGAGGACATACCTGTGCCACCACTTATAAAGAGTGCTGCTCTTTGGGGTATGATGTTCTTTGTTTAAAAATATTGCATAATCTGTAGTTCTTCTCTTCCGTACAACTGGAAGACAACAATCTGTTTCTTCATTTATTTATTAGGAAACTCTTCTCAATTTTAAGCTTATTACTTATTAATAACTATGAATATAGTTACGAGGTCAAGTATTATTCATATCATTAAAGGATAAAATGTATCATATTAGTACTGCAAAAAAGATTTAGTTTATGTTTTGAAACACAAGTTTTTCATATAAATGTTTAAAACCAGTTTATTGATGATGTCTTGTTATATTCATTTTATATTATTGTTCGGAAATTTTGACTTGTCTATTTAAAACTGCTTTGTTCAATTAGAGTGGTGGAAAAATACTAGGTCCTGTTTGGATAAGTATTTTCGTAAACACTTCTAAGAAAAGAAAATATGAAGATAAAATGTATTGAATTTCTTTCATAAGCTAATATTAAGTTCTGAATTTTTGTAGAAATTCTCATATATGTTCCCCTTAAAGCTAAGATTCATAAGTTGGTTTTAACTTACAGAAAAAACCCTCAATCCATTTTACTTTTTTATGTTCTTTTCCTATAGTGCTAACGGAGAAGTTTCTCCAAATAGGCCTAGATATATTGTTATCTCTTTGCGTTCAACATTTGTTATTTTTTAGCCAGTTGGGAACAAGTGAGAAAAGTACTGGAAACTAATTTATGACTTTTGTGGTTCTCTCTCTCCAAAAGAAAACTTGTATTGTTTTTGTGTTATCCTCTGTGTAATTTCTCTCCTCCTTCCTTTAGCCCTTCTTACCATTAAAGAAAAAGGTAAAAGGACCCATCACAATATTTGTATATGATTGTTACACCATTGAACCCAAAACGTTGCATGTCAAATATGAAATGTTGCATGCTGTCAGTTTGTAGCTAAAAAGGGTGTAGAAATCTTTGTACCATTTGATATCGGTTCAAATGTATGGTGTGGATTGCCAACATTTCTCAAGTTTCATTTGATGTTTTCTGATTTACTGTTAGTTTTGACATTTGGTCATTATCATCCTAACTCAACTTATTGTATATTGTTCCTGGTTGTAACACATTTCCTTGCTCCTTGAACCTCCATTCTAGGTGTGTTTCTTGCTGTTTCTTCCAACACGCGGTACCAGATTGTCAATGGACTAGAACGGTTGGTTGAAGCGTCACCAATGGCAAAGCAGGTTCCCCCAGTTGCTCTGGCTTTCACAGTTGGCGTGCGTTTTGCCAACAATGTGTATGGTGGCATGCAGTTTGTTGATTGGGCTAGGTGGAGTGGAGTGCAATGACTCCTTTTTCCTGATCTGTGTTCTAGTCATGTAGATGTGATTTTCTAGCCATCAATATATGGTGTGTTGAATTGGCAGATTTGTGCTACTTGGTTAAGGTTGCATGGTTTGATAGAAAGATTTTCTTTCTGGGATTATAAATGTTACTAGGCAATAGTTTAGAGGCATGCCGTTTGTTACTTCTATATTCGGCAACAAACGGTAGAGTGCGTGTTAGAAAGAGTGTATTGATAGCACTTCTCTCTGGTCAAGAAGACCTGCATATTTATCTAGAATAACCAAAATAACCTATCAAGTTGTTTGGATACAAGTTACATGAGTTTTTGAAAGTTTCTCTATTGAAAATATAGAGTATTTTCCATTGGAGAAGCTCTTAGAAATTCTTCTAACTATAACAGACTATGACAGAATCTGGAAACGTAAAAACGCCATGGTAAATATATAACATGTTCTAACATCTTAGATTCCCTGTTAATTATTTGGGTTTATATCAAACTTATCAGTTTCAATATTTGATGAAAATTGATTTGCTTGGGACTGGAATTCAACCTTTGTTAATGACACTTCATTTGTTTCTCTAAGAAAAGGTAAAGTGATAATTTTAGAGAAAGAAGTTAGAAAAAAATCGAAATAACGGTTAAGTTCAAATTGCGAAAGATGATATTAGTTTGGTATGAATGTGATATTATTTTCAAGTAATGAAATTGCAACTTGTTTTACATTTGAAATGGTTTTCTAAAAGCTAATCCAAACGTTGATTAATGTTCTGTCTATTGAAATGTATCCTCGATTTTTGGCATTTCAAATCCAACCCGCAAATAAAGTATAAAATGTTCTTTTTTTCAAAGAAGTTAAATGATCCAAGGATGAAAATATTTTCCAATGAATCATCGAACGGGTGAATTTGTTTTAATTTAACTAGTAATTAGGAATTCTGGTTTACTTGCCTGAAAATATTTAAATTCTCGTTGTTAGCATATCTTCTTCCTCTCTGGTAAACACAAGCAAGTAATCAGAATGCATCAATTCATTTCTTTCCCTTACAAATCACACAGATGATGCCACGGGTGAGTTCTTACCAAAAAAACCAGACTTGCCTTGATCTTAATTACTTAAAGCTATTGTTATTGTGATTTGAAATTTAAGCCAAAGTGTGTACATAAAGAGAGCATAGCTCTTGAATCAGATATTTACTTGTATATATAGAAGCAGTTTTAATTTCTTCTATGTGCTGTACTACAATGTACCTTCTAATCAATGATAACATGACAGGGCATAGGATCATGTTTCTAGGTGCTGGAATGTCATCTTTAAGACCACCAAACTGTCTTAGTCGTTCGTTCTGATTGCATACAACCCACAAGCACACACCTTGCTATTCTCTATTAGGGTTTTGGATTGTTTGCAGTAGGTTCTGGAGGCCCAAGACCCTGCAACATTGCCTTTGGAGCTAATCAATTTCATACCAAAACTGAGGAAGGGAAAGCTCAGTTAGAGAGCTTCTGCAATTGGTAGTACCTTTTGTTCACGTAGCTCTTTTATAAAGCTAGGTCATGGCTCATAAATAGTGTGTCCCTGTGGACATGTATCAGATACCTGCGTATGACAATTGTAGGACATATATCGATGTCTCCCTTTTTTGATATAATTTTGACATAATTCCAACTAATAAGGATAAATAAAATGATTTTCTAAAAGCCATAAACTTGTAAAGTGATTGAATGAGTTTCTATGATTATAAAAATAAAGAACAAATATTATATCATCATTACTTTTCACTTTTTGGATATTTGATAAATGGATTAGATTTATTTTCATACTAAGTTACAATATGTTTAGATTATTATATTTGATTAAATTTGTTTATAAATGATTTTAAGTATATATATATTGATTGTTAAATTAAATAATTCATAATGATCTAATATATAGATATATGTTTTCATGTCCTATGGAAATTACATGGGTTCTGAGGTGTTTGTATTTGTATAGTATAGACTTACTAATTTAATCTAAACTAGCTCAAACTGATTTATCTTTATTTTTTTTTCAAATACGACTCGAACTTTGATTTAAATAGGCCTTTATCTAACTAATATCATGTATAGACTTGCCAATTTAACCTAGAGTAGCTCAAACTGATTTTCCTTTACATTTTTTTTAGTAAATATGTTGAAAGTCCCACATCAACTAAGAATGAGGCCAATTCATAGTTTATAATTGAGTGCAAACCTCACCCTACAAGCCGGTTTTGTGGGGTTGAGTTAGGCTTAAAGTCCACTTCTAACATGTTATCAGAGCCATGGTTAGAGCATATCCTAGGATATTTGTTGTTTGTTGGGCATATACGGGAGGTGTGTTGGAAGTCCCACATTGACTAGAGATAAGGCCAATCCATACTTTACATGTCTCAACGTTTGACTCGGGTCAGTAAAAAATAACGACTTCATCTTTGACTTACACTAAAAGTTATTTATAGGAGTTCATTAAAATATTATATAATGAAAACTAAACCCACCTTAGTTTTGATTCTAACCCATTTTGATGATAACAACTTTGGACTCGAGACTTTTTTTTTGTCCCCTTATGTTGAGGCGCCCCTTGAAGAGATTATTCAAAAATGAGTTAAGGCGTTCAAATTAACACTTCTATAGTTATAAAGGTATATGCGCTACATAGGTTCACAAGTGATCTTTTGGTTTGCTATTATTGCCGTTTGAGACTAATGTTAGTTGGTTCCATATATGGTTTTATTATTCTCACGATGTGCTTTAACCATTTTCCTGTTGGGACGAGCTTGTTTGCGTAGTACACCTTTTTTGCATGGCACTGACTTGAATAAGAATAGGCTTGAGTACTATTATTACACTATTGTTGTTTTTGAAGGGTTGACTTGAACTTTTACTTCTTTGCTTGTCGTTACCTACACAATGAAGTGTTCCAAAGTCTATGTTGACCAATTTAGACTCAGAAATGCTAAATTATTAAAATTAAATAAAATTCATACATGACAAAAAGTATTGATTTGATGACTAAGACACTCTCAAGAATTGACAACGATACTCTTCAACTTAGTTTTAGTAGGAATTTCTTAGCCATTTTACCTCACATTGAGGCTTACCTTCACTCAATTTTGAATAAAGGATTTTGGTATTCTAAAATTTTTCCCACGCCTTGAAGTCGCACACTCCAGTTGCCGTATATCACTGTCAGTCAATATTGTTTGGACTTTCTACTCAATATACTTGGTTGTAGGCCAGCTAGCACTCCCTTGGATCTTGGCCTTGATTTGCATGTTTTTGATAGTCTCCATATTCTGATTTTGTTGGGTATCTAATCGCAACTTGTCCTAAAATTTCTGATGCAGTCCACCAACTAAGCCATTTCTAAAATAGTTCAATGTGTTAAAAGGTTCATCCGAGAAAGGCTTATTCTTCCCACGCTACATTACTCTGTAATAGGTATATCTCTCTCATCTCTTAACGCTCAAAAAGCAACGATCTAGCCCCTTCTTCTTCCACCAAATATCAATACCGTGCATTGCAACTTGTGAACTACATTGACTCTCTCGTTTGTTACAGGATCACATCACTTGTATGATTTTGTTATAACAAAAATGCATTATGCTACATGGACCTACTAAACATAGTGGTTGATTGTTACATTATCCTTAAGCTTTGCTCAACTGGTCTCATGCATCTTCTTCCTATCCCTTCAAGCCAGCTAACAACAGATATCTTCACCAAGGATTTGATTCCATGCACCAGTTTCCAAGGTTAGGCTCAGATCACACATATCAGTTAGTTAGCGACCTATACTTATGTTATTTGAGCTATAGCTAGACTCATTTTCCAAATGTATTTATACTCTCAACATATTAAACATTGATGTAGGAACTGAGTCTCACCTTTTTTTTTTTCATAATATCACTGTTTTAACATTTTATCGTAACATAACTCATGAGTAATTGATTCATCACTAACACCTCTAATATATGGAGAAGTATAAGACTAATTAATAAATAAACGAAAGGACAGAGAAAAAAAGTAATTTAAACATGTAAAGCGACCTTACATTAGAGAAAGGGTTAAACTGACAGCAATCAGAGAAGAAGAGATAAAGGGTTAAATAAGGGTTGTGGACAGAAGTTGGAGGCTGTAGAATAATAGTGAGAGTTGTTATCATAATATAAATGGAGACATGCACGGACCGTACCAGCATGCATTCACATGATCCTACCCTTCAGTTCGCCCTTCCACAACCTGAACACCCGTTCTTCAAGAAACACACATTTTACTATCACTTCCTTCTCACCACCGCCCACCACCATGGCCATCGACACCCTCCGTCGATTCTTTCTTCCGTGTTTCTTCTCTTCCAAGCAGCAACCCACCGTCCCTTTCTCCGACCATCATCTGCAGACCAAGAACCGCCCCTCCTCCCCGGCCTCGTCAACGTCCTCCTCCACCGCCACCTCGGCTGCCCCGCCCCGTCCCTCAAAGTCCATGGTGATCGGCACCATCTTCGGGAACCGCCGCGGGCACGTGTGGTTCTGCGTGCAGCACGACCGGCTTTCCGCCAAGCCCTCGCTCCTCCTCGAGCTTCCTCTCTCCACCGACCATCTCGTACGCGAAATGCGCAACGGCCTCGTGCGCATCGCGCTCGAGTGCTCCGACGCTGCCACGTGTCCCCTCCGCTCCGTCCCCCTCTGGACCGCCTTCTGCAACGGCAAGAAGACAGGCTTCGCCGCGCGCCGCCGGGCCGGAGACCGCGTCCGCTCCATCCTCCGCACCATGCAGTGCGTCTCCGTCGGCGCCGGCGTCATCCCCTCAGGCTTCTCCTCCGACACCTCCGAGGAACTCATGTACATGCGCGCCAACTTCGAACACGTCGTTGGCAACGCTGACTCGGAGTCCTTCCACCTCATCAACCCCGACGAGTGCCCCGGCCAAGAACTCAGCGTTTTCTTGCTCCGATCCCGACTCGCCGCCATCCGCTGAGCCGCAACGAGTCGAACATCTTTCCGTTTCGGAGCTTTATTTATTTTTCGGTACAGAAAAAAAGAAAGAAAAAGAAGTATGACAAAAACACCTCTTGGAAATTATAGTTTTTCTTTTTTTCAGGGTCATTCCAGAAAGTTATTGGTTTTCTTGAAATTCCGTCGCATATTGATATCTTCCCGCAAATGTTGTTTGGGTGACCACTGTACATTTTGCCGTGTTAATTTATCGAAGTTAATGACAAAATCTTTCAAAGGGCATAATTCCACAAGGATATAGCGAAGATCAAGCTTCTCTTTGATTATGAACTTAAGAAAAAGGTTATTTGTTGATCATACATCACAATTACTAGTGATACTTTTCTTGATTTTGAACGGGTTATCTTTTTTATTTTTACTTCTAAGATCCGAGTCTTGTAAAAAAATGGTTTTTTTAAGAGGAAGGTGATGAGGGTGACTGTGTTGTAATTGTTGCCCATGTGAGTTCTGTGTAGAGCTGATGGGTTTTTCTAGGACTAATCTCATCGCCAATACTGTATTCTTTTTTGCATTTGTCTATAATAATAATGTAACAGGGTTAAACAGGGATGGTCTAGGAATCTTTGCTATTTTGTTTATGCTCCAGAATTATCAATTTATTACCATATCAGCTTTGATTCACTGCGATTTCTTCCCCTTATTATATAAATCTGCGGTTTTGGAGCTTTTCCTTGAGATTCATTACTTGTTTGGCATGGTATCTTACTCAAAATGTAATATAGTTTTCCCCTTGCTTTTTAATCAGAATTTAGAATATTTGATGGTACTGGTCATTATATTGCTTGCTGTCAATCTTTCTGGTGACCAATTGAATATATTTTAGCTTTTTCCTATCTTCTTGTATAATTTTTCCATGTTGTGGATCATCCCAAATTTCTATTATTTTACCAGCACTGCTATAACATATTGTAATGTAATGCTAGAATACCAGCTAAGCTCTTAGGTGTGCTAGATGGGGTCGTAGTTGAACCATTCTTTTTCGTTGTACCTATGATTTGAAGATGGTGGCACACTAGTTTGGTTTCCACAAATCACTTTTGCATTCGAACCTTCTTCAGGAGATCTTAATAAGAATGATATTCAATTAGGTACCAGTCCTTTTCAGGAATTTTACTATCAACATCTCTTTCCTCTAATCTTTAGTGAAGAGAGAACTCTAGCAATCATTGATACAGTTCCAGCACAACAAACGATACTTAGTTTAACTAAAAGTTCATCGAAATTTCCAGCTATGTGTTAGCTAGTATCAGTTCATCAGAACTTTTATATATATATATATATATATACTTGAAGCAATCCAAAAATGGGGTTACTTCAATGCTGAGTGTCGGAGTTTTAAAGTGCAAACCGCAGCACGTGATATAGTGTATGATTGAGGACCACTTGTTGGCCCACACTAGCCCCCAAAGCAATACAACTGAAAAGTAATTGGAACTGCAATTATTTGGTGCGTATGAACATGTTATGTTATAAAGATAAAATTCTTCCAGTTCAAAATGTTACTGATAAAAATAGGCCAGCTAAGGTTTATTTATGGTAACATGTGATTGAAACAGGGAACACAAAATTATAAGTGGAAATGGTTGCCAGTCAAAGGTGTGATATTTTCTTACAACTGTTCGGATTGCAACAACATACCCAAATGAGTACAAATCTCATCTTCTATGATGAAAGAAAAAGGTAAGGGCTTTTCTGAGGCCAATACAGAATAAAGAAAAGAACAAAACGAAATGGCAAGATTTTATAATCTCAAAATCTATTTCACTGAAGATTTGGCAGAGTGGTTGTTCTTATGGTTTGCAGATGAGTGGCTGTATTGGAGGTAGTCAGTGGCAACCTAAGGCCCTGTTTGGCGGTATCACTGGAGTGAAGTGCTTAAATGTTGGAAGGAAAAGCTGTGGTGAGAGAAACAGACATGTCAGAGAGGATGAAGACCAATGTCACAGAATTAGCTCACCAAGCTCTCGATGCACACAAAGTTTCTGACTGTTCATTGCTCATTTTAACAAACAGATCAATCTTAAAATATCCAACCCATTTACTTTTCATTTTTCTTGTTGCTGTTCATAGATATGCATGTTTGTCTCATGATTAGTGTGTTGTCTGTGAGTGTCCGTTCTCATTAGAAAATATGAGAAATTTTATTGGGTATTTTGAGCTATTTTGTTGATAATTGTTTATTGATATCTAGAATTCAATATTATTGGCTTTTTAATGGGTAAATTTGTTTTTAAAATGATCAATATGAGTTCCTCTAAAAAAAATTTTACATGTAGGATCAAGTTATGATGTCGAAGCACGACTTTTTGTTTTGAAGTTGTTATAATAAATGACAACTTTTATATAATTAAAGTTTTGAGCTAGTCATTTATTTTAACAATTTTAGTATTATTACTATCGAGTAGGGTAGACCGATTGAATATGCTTAGTCTACCGAGTAGGTTGGTCTGATCATTTCCGATCGGACAGTAGGGAACGATGGAAGTCCATCAGTTCCGAACGGATGCCAGGGTAATACTCGCGAACTCTCCAGCCGTTGGCTAGAGACATCTTTTAAATGTCCATTGATGCATAATTAATGAGGTAATGATCATTGTCGAGTAGTTAAGGTGAGGATTGATCGTCATTAAGAGATAAATTAATGAATAATATTCCTTGAAACCATATAAATAACAATCAATTGAGAAGGTAAACTCTTTGATTTTGAATAATTTTCACTAGACTTGCGAAGATAAATTCTGACTTGAGTGTCAGAGTGTTTTCTGCAAGTCACCCCACTTTGACATAGAGAGGAAGAGTCAGGAGGGAAGGCAGAGGTGAGAAGGACCGATCGGTGAAGGAGGAGTGTTCCCGAGCGGTAGCAGTTGGAGTTTCCCTCGGTCCCTTTCAGTATAAACAAGTATAATTAAATTTGAAATAAAATGAAGTATAATTGATTTTGATGTGAAGTCTTTATTTTTTTCTGTGTGATTTTAGTGTAATTGATTTCCTTTAAAATCAATTTTATTAAAATCGTTAAAGGAGTTGATGGCAGACCTGGGTGGACGTTCGATTTATGAATGGTCGGTTCTGGGACAACCTTAAAGGAGTGCCATGGGGGACCGATCCTGAGAGAGCCGCCCGGTTAACCTTGGAAGAGTCGGCCTTATGGAACCGCTCAGTCGACTTTGGGAGAGTCGCTTTGGGAAGCCATTCAGCGTTCAATCGGTCTCTGGGAGTGACGCTCAATTTATGGGTCGGGAGGAGCGGAGGGTACAATATTTTTTACCTTTCTTTTTCCCTTTTAGTTTTTTCCATGAAATACCGATTTTTACGTAAATAATGTAAATGAAAAACGTTATATCTTTAGAAAAATTGATTATATGTATATTCCATAAACTTTTAGCCTTGTAATTTAAATTTAAATTTTTGTGTCTAGTTTAATTAATTCGTTACTCTTTTTGTCATTTTAGTCTCATGTTTTTTTCTTGACCTTTTCTCCTAACTTATAATAAGAACTGATACTGGTGAATATATATATATATATATATATATATATATATATATATATATATATATATATATATATATATATATATATAAACTAATAATATATCTATTTCAAAAAAATATATATTAAAAAATTATATAAATATATGATTTCCTTTCTTACTAAATTTAGTCTAGATTTAATATTAAGATAATCATATAATGTCATCATTATAGTTATCTTAATATCAAACCAACGCAAAATTTGATAAGAAAGAACTGTGTTTTATGTAATGTTTTAAGGGTTAAATATGTTTTTAGTCCCTCAACTATCTAGCGATTTTATTTTTCGTCCCTATTTCAAACTTTGTACGTTTTGATCTCTTTCCTTAAAGAAATCATAATTTTTGGTCCTCCAAAACTAACACCGTTAAATTTAATCTGACGTGGCTAACGGTATGTCACGTTTTTGTCATGGTAAAACTTGAAAATATGTAAAAATAGTGTGAGCTGGCTAACGACCCTCCTCCCTCTCTCGACCTCCACCCCCAACACCACCACCTCTGCCTCGGCCTTTCACCTCAGCCTCGCCGCCCTCCACCGCCCTTCGGCGACCTCCGCTTCCCTCTGCCACCTCTTCGGAAAGCCTCTCATCCTCGTTCTCTCCGTCTACAACAGTCTAGTGGGTCGTTCTTCAACTATTGTAATCTGTTTCGCAGAAAATAAAAAACTTCTTTTATTTCTTCATTAGCTGAGGGAGAAAATATGGAAAAAAGACTTGATATTTATCATACTTGAGGGAGAAAATCTGGAAAAAAGGGAAAATCCGAAGTGTGAACAAAGACTTGATTTTTATCCTTGCTTGACACTTGAAGCTGCTTCACAAAAACATAACTGGTTGTAATCAAACGGGATGAGGCAGGACCAAACAAGATAAAGGAATCCCTGTAATACCCATAATGAAGTGTTGCTGAAACTGCAAAATAGAAACATAAAGAAAAAAGGAAAAAAATGAAAAAGGCAATGCGTTAGAAAGAGTGACGAAAGGAGGGAGGGAAGATGTCAATACCCAATTTCGTCCGGGTAAATAAAATTCATCACAAAAATAAATAAAAAAAAACATAAAAAACCAAAATGAAAAATACTATTTATTTTACTTTTTGCACCCCCAAATTTTCTTTTAAACCCTTAATCCAATGGCCCAAAATAATCTCTTACTTTTTTACTTCCTCACCACCCCTTTTCTCTTATCACACCCCACTCTCCACATCACCATCCACATCACCCTCCACATCTCATTCCACATCTTCTACCTTTTTCATTTACTTTTTCCACATCATTTCCATATTAATTTTATATATCAACTTTTCTAATTTTTCCACTTACTTTTTTTAATTATATCTTCTCCATCAACATTTTTTATTATCCATTTTTCTCCACCTTATTTCTCCACCCACTTTTTATATTATTTCTTTCACTTATTTTCCACATTAACTTTTACTATTCACTATATTTTATTTCACCTAATTTCTCCACCAACTTTTTATATTATTTCTTTCACTTAATTTCCACACCTAATTTCTCCACCAACTTTTTATATTATTTCTTTCACTTATTTTCCACATTAACTTTTACTATTCACTATATTTTATTTCACCTAATTTCTCCACCAACTTTTTATATTATTTCTTCCACTTAATTTCCACACCTAATTTCTCCACCAACTTTTTATATTATTTCTTCCACTTAATTTCCACACCTAATTTCTCCATCAACTTTTTATATTATTTCTTTCACTTATTTTCCACATTAACTTTTTCTATTCATCTTTTTTTAATTATATTTTATTTCCTCTAAATTTTCCACCAACTTATTATATTATTTTTATTCATCAACTTTCTTCATCCTTAACTCTATAAATACCTACATTCTCTTCACTTCACACACACAATTTACATAATATCCATCTCTTCTCTCTCAAAATCTCTCCATTCCATCCCAAAACTCTACTTCATTTCTCTCTCACATTTTACTATTTCCTAATCTCTCTATACATAATAAATCCCATACCCCATTTCTACCATAAAGTTATCTTCTTCATCTTCCATCTACCTCTTCTCACAACTTATTACAAGCAAAGTCTTGCTTCATCTTTCAAATCTTCAACAAGGTACACATTTTCTTTTCATTCTATTTATATTCATTTTGATCATTTTTTTTAGTTTATAAATTTATCTTATTTTCTACCACAATTTTATCCTATGCTTTTTGATATTTTTATGTCATAGATATTTCAACTTCACTCTCTTCTTAATAAAAAATATATAAAAAATATAAAACTTTAAAAAACATGTAATGATATAAATATCGGTGTGAGTACTCGTGCGATCGTACGCATCAGCCTAGTACTCATTATCCAAAATATAAAAATAAGGAAAAAGCCGTGTGAGTGCTCGTGCGATCGTACGCATCAGCCTAGTGCTCATTACGCAAAACAATAAAAACAAGAAAAAAGCCGTGTGAGTGCTCGTGCGATCGTACGCATCAGCCTAGTGCTCATTACGCAAAAAAAATCTAAATATTACATCAAAAAATACCAAAAAATATAAAAATCTTCAAAAAAAACTAAAAACATCCACATTTTCAAACAACAAACAATTTCTCAGCCAGAACTACGTGATCCTTGATTCTCCATCAAAAGTGGAGATACGTAGGAGCAAGGCCAGTCCTTGTCAGTTTTTCACTTTCCAAAAATCCAAATTTATCCATAATCATTTTCTCAAACAAATTTCTCAAACAAATTTTAAAGCAGTTTTCTAAAAGAACTACGGAACCCTGATTTCTCATTCTTAATGAGAATACGTAGGAGCAAGGTCAATCCTTGTCGGGCTCAAAAAACTAAAAAATACATGTTGTTTCTTTAGAATCTTATTTTAGGGGATAGTTAAACATTTTGAAAACCACATCATATTCGCATATTTAGTTAAAGGTACTGCCTTAGGGCAGGCGTTGTAGGGTGCTAATACCTTCCCTACACGTAACCGACTCCCGAACTTAGAATCTCATTTTCGCAGACCATGCTTTATCATTTTATGGTTTTTCCGTAGTTTTCCAGAATAAACTATGGTGGCGACTCCAAAATCTCTTTTTTCAAACCCCGCGTTTTATTTTTCGGATCGTCGTCCCGTCGCGATCCCGGTTGCGACAGATGGCGACTCCACTGGGGACGCTTAGAGAGTCACTATTTAATTAAATGTGCAAATTGATGTGGTGTTTCATTATGTTTATTTCCCCTTTTCCTGTTCAGTATGTTTGTTATTGTTTCTTGTGACCTTTAATTGTATGTTTGTTTATATTTTAGTTTTACTTGTACCATGTGAATATTTGTTGTATGTATGATTTATTGGATATCATTATATTTCTCCCTTCAAACACTTTATGCATATCATGAGTGGGGCCCTATACCCAGGTCTAAGCGCAACTTAGAATTAGAGGGGTTGTGTAGCGGTGTCACTCTGGGATGTACTTCCTGTTTGGCTATCGTGAGAACCCCAGCTAGAGTCTGTTCTCTTCATTTGTATCTCCACATCTAGTTGATTACTCTGACTGTTGTGGAGAGACAGTGAACAGAGCCATAGCTCTAGTGGCCTTGATTTAAGAATTAGGAAACCATCCTGGTGAGTGCATGTATGTGGCCTTAAAACTTTAAGTACCATCCTTTGATTAAGACACGAAAGGGAGATCGTTTTGTCATTTCTTTTTCATCTTTTCTTTGTATACAGCAAATAAATGTACCATAATAAAAAAAATGTAAAAAAAATTAGAGCACTAAAAATGTACATGTTCTAATTCATATGCATTTGTTTCGCATTTATCTTGTTATAGAGTTCATGGAATAATTAAAAAAATAAAATAAAATAAAATTTTCAAATAAAAATGCTTTTGAAGCAAAATAAAGATTTTTGGTCCAATCGTTCAATTCAATTTTATCATTAATTTGAAATGTTCATCCGGCTTTCATGATATGAAAATGTTCAAGATCATCATTTGTCCATGATCCCCATCGCCCATTTTAGTTCGTAAAAGTAAAATCGTCATACAAGGGGCATTTCTTAGGTTCACCAGTTCAACCTTGTCTAACCCGGTGTGAAGCCCAAATCATGATCCATTATGAGTTTAAACCTTGTCTGTCTTAACCCAAGTCATGTCGAGCCTGGCCCATCACTCGTGTCTAGGTATGAACCTTGTCCACATTGTGTTTGTCATCAACCTCGTGTTCTAACCGAGTCATGTCCAACCTTAAACCTTCATTCATTAACATGTCTCGTTATTGGTTATCAACCTCTCTGTGTTTAAGCCCGAATGCGTCTTCCGTTTACAAGTGTCATTCATTTTCATGGTCGTTAAGTGTCAATCTGATTTTCCATTTACACCCATTCCGGTCATATCAAACGTCTGTTTTGTATCTTGAAGACGTCAATATTTTGATAATAGGGGCATTGTTCGTGTCTTTGCCTTAATGTGGATTCGTATTGATTAAGTCTCTCGGCGCATAAACTTTTCCAGATTGGGGCAAATTTGTGTTCATGTCTGTTTACCTCAAAAGTGTTCGATCATTCTTAAAATCTTGAACAATTTTATACACGATTATTCAGATGTTTTTCAAATTCAATGATAAATTAATTGTTTTTCTTTCGAACCAAGTAAAAGCAGAGAAAAATTTTGAGAAGAGTTCCATGAACCCAGATTGCATAATATGTGTAAATTAATTTGTGAACATGTACGTAAAAAAAATAATAAAATTTGCATTACTACAAATAAAAGCCTTCATGTGGTCGAAACATAAAAACAAAATTACAAAAAAAAATAATAAGGAAAGAAAATTACAAAAAATTAAAAAAATTACAAAGCGTTTGGAGATCTCTCAGGTTATTGTCTTCTGCCAACCCTCTCGAGTTCGGTAGAATGACAATCTGCACAAAAAGGGGTTAGATCTCAAACAACAAAAATATAACAAAAAACACGTAATAATAAAGGAAACATTAAAAATACTTATTACAGATTTCGTTCAAGTTCGACTACCGTAAAAAAAAAAACAAAACAAAGAAAAAAATTAATTAAGTGTCCATATTACAGTCCTTATTCAAATTCTGGCCACACTCGGCCAACAAAAACAAAAACAAACATAATAATCACAAAATAAAGATGTGCAGTGGTCGATCATTAGCGATCGTTAAGATTACAGTCCTCTAAAAAACACATAAAAAAATTCAATGAAAAAATTCTCGAGCTGGTTGTGGTGGTCTAAGGGAAAGCTCTGTTGAGGGAGCTCTGGTACGGAAAGTCGCGGACGGAGGCGGAGGAATCTCTGTTTCTCCATCGATTATGATGGGAGTGGGGAAGAGGTCCAGAAGCTTCGGAGCCTTCATGACTACCCAACCGGTTTCTCCAAAAAATAAAAAAAAAACAAAAAAAATAATAATAAAAAAAAAGGAAATAATTGTGTCAAAAGAAGGGAAAGAGAGAGAAAATTAAAAAGACAAGGATGAAGTTAGGGTTTTACCATACATGTACTGGGGTAGTAGAGAAAAGATGGTGCCGGTGGGGTCCAATTCCGCTTGCCAACGTCTTACTCTATTCCCATGGTTGCTAAACCAGCACTGGACATTGTACTCCCCCGCTTCTCCGAATGCCCTGAGTCGAGTAGTGATCTCAAAAATCTGAGCTCGACTTGGGTGAGAGACTCCGTAATTGTAAATGTTGGTCATTATCCTGATTTGGTCGGCTGTCGGACGCCACTTTGGGCAGGTTTGTCTCTCCATCTCCATTCCCTTCTCATTCATTTCTCTTCTATAATTTGTCTAAATAAATAGTAAAAAAATAACAAAAACAAAACAAACCATAAATAACAAAAATACTATGTTCATAGTCTAATGTCTTCTTCCATTGTGTTTCTTTTAAGCTAATTTTGTTCTTTGTATTGGGTCTTTCGAGTCTTATTGTCCAGTTTGTGATCTGTTTCATGGTCCTCGCAAAGGTTCCTAAACGGATCTATGTCCATATTGTCCATGTTCAGTTCGTACAAATAAAATCTTTTGTCCATATTGTCCATGTCCAGTTCATACAAATGAAATTTTCTTTTTAAGTTTTCCGTTTTTATGGGGTACGTGGCGTTGTTCTACCCGATTGTCTCTGTCATACCTTCAAACAAAGGGAGATTAACGTCTGGTTTCCAGCCTATATACCCCTTAGTTTAAGACAGTGTGTTCTTATTTTTAAGTTAATAAAAAGAGAACAAAGAAAAGAAAAGAAAGCAGGAAATGGGGAAGAGGCAAAGAAGAACAGAAAGCTTAAAAGGAAAAGCTGAACAGCATAACGGAAAGAAAGAAGCAAAAAATGGAAAGCAAAAGGGAACGAAAAAACATGAAAGCAGAAAGAGCAACAAACGGAAAGCAAAGGAAGGAAAGCAGAGAAATCATAAAGGAAAGATTAAAAAGGAAGAGGAAAAAGGAAGCATGAAAGAAAGAAGAGAAGGAAAGGCGGTAAAGACTTACCCGGAGAAGAAGGGCTTGCAGAGGCTCCTCGCTGATCTTAGACGCTCCGAAGGCACACTGGGCAGAGGTTCCTCGCAGAAGTCCAGATGCTCAAGGGGGAGAGAGAAGAAAGAAAGAGAGGGATAGAGAGAGAGTGGGCAGGTCGAGAAATGCCGCTCAGACGCTGAAGGGTAGCCTATTTGTAGCCAAATTTCTGCCACTGTGTCCACAGGTCCGGTCATTGCTACCGGAGATATCCACAGTCCCGGTGTTTCAGAATTCAAAAAAAAAAATGAAAAATGAAAAAATGAAAACGGGTAGGGTTTGTTGGGTCAATCCGGCCCAATATAAGACCTCTTAGATGATCCGATTTCAAAAAAAAATAATAATAATAATAAAACAAAATATAAAAAATATGATAAATAGAAAATTTTCAAAAATAATAAATAGAGTGATGTAAAATTTGAAGTGTTCAAAATTATTTTTCATTTGCATGATAAATGACATTTCTCCAGGTTCATTGGGCCTCATTGTCATGTTAGCCTTCTTTGAACCCAATTCTTCTGAAATATAAATTTGAGTGAAAAATTATTTTGGAAATGTTCATAATTTTCACATCACACCAATTTGTTTGATTTTATTCCTTCTTCTTCTACATTTTGAATAAATCTAAAAATAAAAAAATATTGAAAAAGGGAACAGTGCTCGAGTCCATTAGGCCCAATGGCCTTCGTGGTTTTCTCTCGATTCTACTTCTTTTGAAAATATGTCAAAAATATTTTGTTTTCACATTCTTGCTGTTGAATGATGTATCATTCTGAGATTTGTCAAAAAAAAAAACATTTTAGTGCAAGAGTGTGAATAGTAGTTGTCGAACCCATTTGGGCCCATTTTGAATATTTGTTTTTCTTTAGCTTGTTTTCTCAAAAAAATATATAAAAAATATTTCCCTTGCATAATTTTAACATATGTCATATTTCATTTAAAACAAAAAATGTAAAAATCAATTTCAGTTCCTTGAGTCGCTTTGGTATTGGGTTTGTCCGGCCCATTAAGCTCACTATCTACATTCATTTTTCTTCAGGTCCAAGCTTGACCTAGTTTTCCAAAAATCTCAAAAAAATATCAAAGTGCAAATTTTCAACAATGTCTTTAGAGTACAATCTTCCAAGTTGTCAGTTGTGATTTTCTTTGAATTTGTAGTTAAAAAAAAATCTGAGAATGAAAGATGAACAGTTTTTGAGCCCATTAGGCCCCGTTGTCATATGTGGTTTCTCTTGAACCAGTGCATCTGAATTTCTGAAAAATAAAAATACATGTTTATGTAGATTTTGTGTTTTCAATTCATAATTTCTCTTTCCATTTGTGTGAACAAGTATTTGTGCAAAAAATAAAAATAGAGGAATTCAGATCCTTGTCTGAAGATTTTGTCATGATTGTAAAAAGAATAGTGTTGGGCCCTAGTAGTGTTGCAAAATTTTCTTTTGTTCAATCTTGTGAAATCCTTTCATAACAAAAAAATGAAAAGAATGAATTTCTTTTAGCTTGTTCCATAAACTATGAAAAATGAAAAAAAATGTTTTTTTGTCATCTTCTTGTGTCAAGTTCACACGGCTCAGGTCATCTGATCCATTGGGTCAATATGCCTGGTAAGTCCAACTTCCTTCTATGTCAATTCTCTTCAGATCCAATCCGATTTGGATTTTTCCCGTGTCAAAAAGAAAAGTCCAATTCTAAGCTCATTAAGTTCATTTCTCGTTCTCTATTAAAAAATTATACAAAAATATTTCCTTCAATAAACTGCATAATTTTTCCTCATTAACACATTTTTCATTCATAAAATAAAATGCAGCATAAGTTTGAAAATACAAAAAGATTTCTTTCAGTGAATTGCATAATCTTCCCTCATTAGCATATTTTTCATTCATTAAATAAAGAGGAATATAAGTGTGAAAAATACAAAAATATTTCTTTCAATAAGTGCATCAGTTTCGTTTCATGATGCATATTTCCATTCAAAAAAAAAGGATAGCCCAAGTGAAAAAATAAAAAAAAATATGTTTGAATGATTCGCATGATTTCTTCATAAGAGAATGATGCACAATTTTGAAAATTCTAAAAGATTTATTTCAGTTAGTTTCATCATTACATAAAAAAAAGAGAGAACACAAATTTGAAAAATTCAAAAAGATAATTGAGTCAATTGTTTTCGAGGTAAGTCATCAAGTTTATGTTATTCTAAGAATAAAAAGAAAATGGATGTCATTCTTTGTTGGGTCAGATAATTGGGTCACATTTGCCATTTGAACCTCAATGTGTGCATTGCTTGAGAATACTCATTCCTTAGTAATATCCATCATCAGCCTTCATTGAATCTTTATTTGTAAACATCTACCCGTCAGACTTCATTCAGCCTTTGTTTGTAAACATCCATCCCTCATACTCAGCCTTAATTGAACCTTTGTTTGTAAACATCAACCTGTTAGCCTTAGTTGAGCTTTTGTTTGAAAACATCCATCCTCCGGCCTTCATTGTACAAAAGGATTGACCCCGATCATTGCCCAAGATGAACAAAATTATATTTTAGGGCAAATGTGCCTGTCCATAATTTTGTCAGTTAGGTGATCCCTGAATCCTTCAAAGACAAAAAAAAAAAGAGAGTTTCAAAAAGAAAATAAAAAGAAAAACAACTCGTGCTGAAGTCAATTGATTTGTCATAGAGTTAATCTTTCGAAAATAAAGTGACCAGAGTTCAAGATGATGTGTGGCCATTTTCCTTCATCCAAAAAGAAACAAAAAATATATATCCATTGATTCCCATTTGAGCCAAGAAATAATTCTTTTTCAAATTTACCCAAGTACGAATTACCATTACAATAGAAGTCGACTCAGGATGCGAACAAAAGACACTTAGTGATCAAAGAAAGAAAGTTCATCAAGAAGAGCAAATAGAAAGAAGAAACACTGAGTGGTGATCTTAAGAAGAGAAAAGCATTGAGGAGGTTGACAAATAGCAAATTCAGGACCAAAATGGTAACTCTTGTTTCAAAAAATAATAACCTGAAAACATTTGTTTGGGCCTTATCCATTGTTTGAATACCCTTCAGCCTAAGCCACGTTACAAGCCCAATAAAAGTCCACACAGATTGAATTATGGTTGCTTAATTTTTCATAAAGCTTAATTTTGAGACAAGACAAAATGACTAATAATGCAGTTAAAAAATGATGATAAAAAAAAATGTCCTCGGAAGAAGGGAACTCCCTATTGATCAAAATTATATGAAGGAAAATCAAGCCAATTAGGGGCAATCCTTTCAAGCCCACCATTTTCGTATCCATCACATATTCCTATCCCATTCAAACTCTTCCCCTTATTCCCAAACAAATTCCGATTCCCAAACTAGGGGCAACTTTGTAGGTTTTACATAACCTATTTGCCCGTTCTCCAAAACTAGGGCCACTTTGAGAGTTTCATATGTCTTGGCCCATTCAAAATATTGGGCAACTTTGTTAATCTCACATTTGTTTCATGTGTACATTCAAAGTTCGTACCAAGACCAGGGCATCCCTTGTTGGGCCTCCTAGATTTGTTCGCGCTGAAATTCATAAATCTACCCTCAAAACAGGGGCAGATACTTTGTGGCTCTGAGTCCATCATTCGTAAACCCGGAACGGGGGGCAACTTCTTTTTGAACCTCACTTAAGTGACTCATACCCAAAACCAGGGGCAATTTTGCAAAAGTTATATGAATTTCACACCCTCACAATTCACAGATACATTTGTCCATACCTATCTTTTTACCATGCCCCCAAACTGGGGCAACTTCTGAGTATCTACGACTTCACATTGGCATTTGTAATTGTTTTAAGGAGTAAGAGGCCCAAGTAGCCAACCCGGTACTCTCCAAATCCTTCCACATATTTGTCCCAACCCTTGATATCAAGCATGTACGCACTAATATTTCGTCAAGAAATTTCTAGCACAGAAGCTTCATTTTGAACATTTGACTTTAGAATTTGGACATCCATTGTAAAAAGAAAATGAAAGTTTAAATCTTCATAAAATTGATGATTTCAAAGAAAACAAATTGACTCACTAAAAAAAAAGCGTCATAGTTTTATAATCTTCTATCACGGATCAAAAGTCAACATCATGTACATATTTTCATGAATGTTTATCAAATCTTCTTCCTTCAAAAAGAAAAAAAAAATCAAAATGCCTCAAAGTTTTCTCCTCCAATTTCAAAATTACATATTTTCACCAAATCTTCTTTTTTCAAAAAGACAAAAAAATCAACGTGCATCAAAGTTTTCTCCTCCAATTTCAAAATTTACATCAGTTATGTTTCTCTTGCATATCGAGGTTTCAAAATCCTAATCCTTGTACAAAGATGCAACACCTTGTTTAATCATATTTTCAACCTTGAGCAAAAGTTCTAAAACCTTGTTCCTCATTTCATAAAAAAATAACAAAAAAAAAACAAAACAAAGCAAACGTTTTCATGTATCTATCAAAAAGAAAGTATTTCTCATCGAAATCCTCTTCATTCACATGAATGGTTATCAATTTCCTTCTTCAAAAAAAAAAAAAAAACAAAAAAAAAACAAAAAAAAAACAAAGAAAACACAAAAAGAACAACATTCAGATTTTCTCTATCAAGCCATATTGTTTCATGTCGATCGAGCTTTCAAATTTGTGTCAAAATTACAAAACATTTCAGGTTTCAAGAATTTCAAAATTCGAAAGCCCAGTTTCTACACTGGCCCCCAAAGCCCAGTTTCTACACTGGCCCACAAAATGAAAGGTTTCAACACCTTAATGTCTTTTCAAAAATCAAATTTCTGTCAAAGTTACAAAACATTTCACAAATTACAAGTTTCAAGAATTTCAAAATTTGAAAGCCCAGTTTCCATACTGGCCCCCAAAGCCCAGTTTCCATACTGGCCCACAAAGCCCAATTTTCACATTGGCCCCAAGCCCAGTTTCCATACTGGCCCCTAAGCCCAGTTTCCACACTGGCCAACATTTCACAAATTACAAGTTTCAAGAATTTCAAAATTTGAAAGCCCAGTTTCCATACTGGCCCCCAAAGCCCAGTTTCCATACTGGCCCCAAGCCCAGTTTTCACACTGGCCCCCAAGCCCAGTTTTCACACTGGCCCCCAAGTCCAGTTTTCACGCTGGCCCCAAGCCCAGTTTTCACGCTGGCCCCAAGCCCCGTTTTCACGCTGGCCCCAAGCCCAGTTTTCACACTGGCCCTCAAAGCCCAGTTTTCACACTGGCCCCAAGCCCAGTTTCCACACTGGCCCCAAGCCCAGTTTCCACACTGGCCCCAAAGCCCAGTTTCCACACTGGCCCCCAAGCCCAGTTTTCACACTGGCCCCCAAGCCCAGCTTCCACGCTGGCCCTAAGCCCAGTTTTCACACTGGCCCCCAAAGCCCAGTTTCCACACTGGCCCCCAAGCCCAGCTTCCAAGCTGGCCCCTAAGCCCAGTTTTCACACTGGCCCCCAAGCCCAGTTTTCACACTGGCCCTTAAGTTCAATTTTTGCCTCGCCCTTAAGTTCAATTTTTGTTGCATCGTGATTCTATTCATCTTATGTACTTGAATCGATTGTTCTTCTCCCCCTTTCTCTTTAAAAGCCAGACGAAATTAGTATTTGTATCTTTACTTATCTTTTATCTGATAATATACAAACGTTGTTTGTCATATTATCTAGTAAAATCTAAGTAAAGAGGGGCAGCTGTCAATACCTAATTTCGTCCGGGTAAATAAAATTCATCACAAAAATAAATAAAAAAAAACATAAAAAACCAAAATGAAAAATACTATTTATTTTACTTTTTGCACCCCCAAATTTTCTTTTAAACCCTTAATCCAATGGCCCAAAATAATCTCTTACTTTTTTACTTCCTCACCACCCCTTTTCTCTTATCACACCCCACTCTCCACATCACCATCCACATCACCCTCCACATCTCATTCCACATCTTCTACCTTTTTCATTTACTTTTTCCACATCATTTCCATATTAATTTTATATATCAACTTTTCTAATTTTTCCACTTACTTTTTTTAATTATATCTTCTCCATCAACATTTTTTATTATCCATTTTTCTCCACCTTATTTCTCCACCCACTTTTTATATTATTTCTTTCACTTATTTTCCACATTAACTTTTACTATTCACTATATTTTATTTCACCTAATTTCTCCACCAACTTTTTATATTATTTCTTTCACTTAATTTCCACACCTAATTTCTCCACCAACTTTTTATATTATTTCTTTCACTTATTTTCCACATTAACTTTTACTATTCACTATATTTTATTTCACCTAATTTCTCCACCAACTTTTTATATTATTTCTTCCACTTAATTTCCACACCTAATTTCTCCACCAACTTTTTATATTATTTCTTCCACTTAATTTCCACACCTAATTTCTCCATCAACTTTTTATATTATTTCTTTCACTTATTTTCCACATTAACTTTTTCTATTCATCTTTTTTTAATTATATTTTATTTCCTCTAAATTTTCCACCAACTTATTATATTATTTTTATTCATCAACTTTCTTCATCCTTAACTCTATAAATACCTACATTCTCTTCACTTCACACACACAATTTACATAATATCCATCTCTTCTCTCTCAAAATCTCTCCATTCCATCCCAAAACTCTACTTCATTTCTCTCTCACATTTTACTATTTCCTAATCTCTCTATACATAATAAATCCCATACCCCATTTCTACCATAAAGTTATCTTCTTCATCTTCCATCTACCTCTTCTCACAACTTATTACAAGCAAAGTCTTGCTTCATCTTTCAAATCTTCAACAAGGTACACATTTTCTTTTCATTCTATTTATATTCATTTTGATCATTTTTTTTAGTTTATAAATTTATCTTATTTTCTACCACAATTTTATCCTATGCTTTTTGATATTTTTATGTCATAGATATTTCAACTTCACTCTCTTCTTAATAAAAAATATATAAAAAATATAAAACTTTAAAAAACATGTAATGATATAAATATCGGTGTGAGTACTCGTGCGATCGTACGCATCAGCCTAGTACTCATTATCCAAAATATAAAAATAAGGAAAAAGCCGTGTGAGTGCTCGTGCGATCGTACGCATCAGCCTAGTGCTCATTACGCAAAACAATAAAAACAAGAAAAAAGCCGTGTGAGTGCTCGTGCGATCGTACGCATCAGCCTAGTGCTCATTACGCAAAAAAAATCTAAATATTACATCAAAAAATACCAAAAAATATAAAAATCTTCAAAAAAAACTAAAAACATCCACATTTTCAAACAACAAACAATTTCTCAGCCAGAACTACGTGATCCTTGATTCTCCATCAAAAGTGGAGATACGTAGGAGCAAGGCCAGTCCTTGTCAGTTTTTCACTTTCCAAAAATCCAAATTTATCCATAATCATTTTCTCAAACAAATTTCTCAAACAAATTTTAAAGCAGTTTTCTAAAAGAACTACGGAACCCTGATTTCTCATTCTTAATGAGAATACGTAGGAGCAAGGTCAATCCTTGTCGGGCTCAAAAAACTAAAAAATACATGTTGTTTCTTTAGAATCTTATTTTAGGGGATAGTTAAACATTTTGAAAACCACATCATATTCGCATATTTAGTTAAAGGTACTGCCTTAGGGCAGGCGTTGTAGGGTGCTAATACCTTCCCTACACGTAACCGACTCCCGAACTTAGAATCTCATTTTCGCAGACCATGCTTTATCATTTTATGGTTTTTCCGTAGTTTTCCAGAATAAACTATGGTGGCGACTCCAAAATCTCTTTTTTCAAACCCCGCGTTTTATTTTTCGGATCGTCGTCCCGTCGCGATCCCGGTTGCGACAGATGGCGACTCCACTGGGGACGCTTAGAGAGTCACTATTTAATTAAATGTGCAAATTGATGTGGTGTTTCATTATGTTTATTTCCCCTTTTCCTGTTCAGTATGTTTGTTATTATTTCTTGTGACCTTTAATTGTATGTTTGTTTATATTTTAGTTTTACTTGTACCATGTGAATATTTGTTGTATGTATGATTTATTGGATATCATTATATTTCTCCCTTCAAACACTTTATGCATATCATGAGTGGGGCCCTATACCCGGGTCTAAGCGCAACTTAGAATTAGAGGGGTTGTGTAGCGGTGTCACTCTGGGATGTACTTCCTGTTTGGCTATCGTGAGAACCCCAGCTAGAGTCTGTTCTCTTCATTTGTATCTCCACATCTAGTTGATTACTCTGACTGTTGTGGAGAGACAGTGAACAGAGCCATAGCTCTAGTGGCCTTGATTTAAGAATTAGGAAACCATCCTGGTGAGTTTATGTATGTGGCCTTAAAACTTTAAGTACCATCCTTTGATTAAGACACGAAAGGGAGATCGTTTTGTCATTTCTTTTTCATCTTTTCTTTGTATACAGCAAATAAATGTACCATAATAAAAAAAATGTAAAAAAAATTAGAGCACTAAAAATGTACATGTTCTAATTCATATGCATTTGTTTCGCATTTATCTTGTTATAGAGTTCATGGAATAATTAAAAAAATAAAATAAAATAAAATTTTCAAATAAAAATGCTTTTGAAGCAAAATAAAGATTTTTGGTCCAATCGTTCAATTCAATTTTATCATTAATTTGAAATGTTCATCCGGCTTTCATGATATGAAAATGTTCAAGATCATCATTTGTCCATGATCCCCATCGCCCATTTTAGTTCGTAAAAGTAAAATCGTCATACAAGGGGCATTTCTTAGGTTCACCAGTTCAACCTTGTCTAACCCGGTGTGAAGCCCAAATCATGATCCATTATGAGTTTAAACCTTGTCTGTCTTAACCCAAGTCATGTCGAGCCTGGCCCATCACTCGTGTCTAGGTATGAACCTTGTCCACATTGTGTTTGTCATCAACCTCGTGTTCTAACCGAGTCATGTCCAACCTTAAACCTTCATTCATTAACATGTCTCGTTATTGGTTATCAACCTCTCTGTGTTTAAGCCCGAATGCGTCTTCCGTTTACAAGTGTCATTCATTTTCATGGTCGTTAAGTGTCAATCTGATTTTCCATTTACACCCATTCCGGTCATATCAAACGTCTGTTTTGTATCTTAAAGACGTCAATATTTTGATAATAGGGGCATTGTTCGTGTCTTTGCCTTAATGTGGATTCGTATTGATTAAGTCTCTCGGCGCATAAACCTTTCCAGATTGGGGCAAATTTGTGTTCATGTCTGTTTACCTCAAAAGTGTTCGATCATTCTTAAAATCTTGAACAATTTTATACACGATTATTCAGATGTTTTTCAAATTCAATGATAAATTTATTGTTTTTCTTTCGAACCAAGTAAAAGCAGAGAAAAATTTTGAGAAGAGTTCCATGAACCCAGATTGCATAATATGTGTAAATTAATTTGTGAACATGTACGTAAAAAAAATAATAAAATTTGCATTACTACAAATAAAAGCCTTCATGTGGTCGAAACATAAAAACAAAATTACAAAAAAAAATAATAAGGAAAGAAAATTACAAAAAATTAAAAAAATTACAAAGCGTTTGGAGATCTCTCAGGTTATTGTCTTCTGCCAACCCTCTCGAGTTCGGTAGAATGACAATCTGCACAAAAAGGGGTTAGATCTCAAACAACAAAAATATAACAAAAAACACGTAATAATAAAGGAAACATTAAAAATACTTATTACGGATTTCGTTCAAGTTCGACTACCGTAAAAAAAAACAAAACAAAGAAAAAAATTAATTAAGTGTCCATATTACAGTCCTTATTCAAATTCTGGCCACACTCGGCCAACAAAAACAAAAACAAACATAATAATCACAAAATAAAGATGTGCAGTGGTCGATCATTAGCGATCGTTAAGATTACAGTCCTCTAAAAAACACATAAAAAAATTCAATGAAAAAATTCTCGAGCTGGTTGTGGTGGTCTAAGGGAAAGCTCTGTTGAGGGAGCTCTGGTACGGAAAGTCGCGGACGGAGGCGGAGGAATCTCTGTTTCTCCATCGATTATGATGGGAGTGGGGAAGAGGTCCAGAAGCTTCGGAGCCTTCATGACTACCCAACCGGTTTCTCCAAAAAATAAAAAAAAACAAAAAAAATAATAATAAAAAAAAAGGAAATAATTGTGTCAAAAGAAGGGAAAGAGAGAGAAAATTAAAAAGACAAGGATGAAGTTAGGGTTTTACCATACATGTACTGGGGTAGTAGAGAAAAGATGGTGCCGGTGGGGTCCAATTCCGCTTGCCAACGTCTTACTCTATTCCCATGGTTGCTAAACCAGCACTGGACATTGTACTCCCCCGCTTCTCCGAATGCCCTGAGTCGAGTAGTGATCTCAAAAATCTGAGCTCGACTTGGGTGAGAGACTCCGTAATTGTAAATGTTGGTCATTATCCTGATTTGGTCGGCTGTCGGACGCCACTTTGGGCAGGTTTGTCTCTCCATCTCCATTCCCTTCTCATTCATTTCTCTTCTATAATTTGTCTAAATAAATAGTAAAAAAATAACAAAAACAAAACAAACCATAAATAACAAAAATACTATGTTCATAGTCTAATGTCTTCTTCCATTGTGTTTCTTTTAAGCTAATTTTGTTCTTTGTATTGGGTCTTTCGAGTCTTATTGTCCAGTTTGTGATCTGTTTCATGGTCCTCGCAAAGGTTCCTAAACGGATCTATGTCCATATTGTCCATGTTCAGTTCGTACAAATAAAATCTTTTGTCCATATTGTCCATGTCCAGTTCATACAAATGAAATTTTCTTTTTAAGTTTTCCGTTTTTATGGGGTACGTGGCGTTGTTCTACCCGATTGTCTCTGTCATACCTTCAAACGAAGGGAGATTAACGTCTGGTTTCCAGCCTATATACCCCTTAGTTTAAGACAGTGTGTTCTTATTTTTAAGTTAATAAAAAGAGAACAAAGAAAAGAAAAGAAAGCAGGAAATGGGGAAGAGGCAAAGAAGAACAGAAAGCTTAAAAGGAAAAGCTGAACAGCATAACGGAAAGAAAGAAGCAAAAAATGGAAAGCAAAAGGGAACGAAAAAACATGAAAGCAGAAAGAGCAACAAACGGAAAGCAAAGGAAGGAAAGCAGAGAAATCATAAAGGAAAGATTAAAAAGGAAGAGGAAAAAGGAAGCATGAAAGAAAGAAGAGAAGGAAAGGCGGTAAAGACTTACCCGGAGAAGAAGGGCTTGCAGAGGCTCCTCGCTGATCTTAGACGCTCCGAAGGCACACTGGGCAGAGGTTCCTCGCAGAAGTCCAGATGCTCAAGGGGGAGAGAGAAGAAAGAAAGAGAGGGATAGAGAGAGAGTGGGCAGGTCGAGAAATGCCGCTCAGACGCTGAAGGGTAGCCTATTTGTAGCCAAATTTCTGCCACTGTGTCCACAGGTCCGGTCATTGCTACCGGAGATATCCACAGTCCCGGTGTTTCAGAATTCAAAAAAAAAAATGAAAAATGAAAAAATGAAAACGGGTAGGGTTTGTTGGGTCAATCCGGCCCAATATAAGACCTCTTAGATGATCCGATTTCAAAAAAAAATAATAATAATAATAAAACAAAATATAAAAAATATGATAAATAGAAAATTTTCAAAAATAATAAATAGAGTGATGTAAAATTTGAAGTGTTCAAAATTATTTTTCATTTGCATGATAAATGACATTTCTCCAGGTTCATTGGGCCTCATTGTCATGTTAGCCTTCTTTGAACCCAATTCTTCTGAAATATAAATTTGAGTGAAAAATTATTTTGGAAATGTTCATAATTTTCACATCACACCAATTTGTTTGATTTTATTCCTTCTTCTTCTACATTTTGAATAAATCTAAAAATAAAAAAATATTGAAAAAGGGAACAGTGCTCGAGTCCATTAGGCCCAATGGCCTTCGTGGTTTTCTCTCGATTCTAGTTCTTTTGAAAATATGTCAAAAATATTTTGTTTTCACATTCTTGCTGTTGAATGATGTATCATTCTGAGATTTGTCAAAAAAAAAAAAACATTTTAGTGCAAGAGCGTGAATAGTAGTTGTCGAACCCATTTGGGCCCATTTTGAATATTTGTTTTTCTTTAGCTTGTTTTCTCAAAAAAATATATAAAAAATATTTCCCTTGCATAATTTTAACATATGTCATATTTCATTTAAAACAAAAAATGTAAAAATCAATTTCAGTTCCTTGAGTCGCTTTGGTATTGGGTTTGTCCGGCCCATTAAGCTCACTATCTACATTCATTTTTCTTCAGGTCCAAGCTTGACCTAGTTTTCCAAAAATCTCAAAACAATATCAAAGTGCAAATTTTCAACAATGTCTTTAGAGTACAATCTTCCAAGTTGTCAGTTGTGATTTTCTTTGAATTTGTAGTTAAAAAAAAAATCTGAGAATGAAAGATGAACAGTTTTTGAGCCCATTAGGCCCCGTTGTCATATGTGGTTTCTCTTGAACCAGTGCATCTGAATTTCTGAAAAATAAAAATACATGTTTATGTAGATTTTGTGTTTTCAATTCATAATTTCTCTTTCCATTTGTGTGAACAAGTATTTGTGCAAAAAATAAAAATAGAGGAATTCAGATCCTTGTCTGAAGATTTTGTCATGATTGTAAAAAGAATAGTGTTGGGCCCTAGTAGTGTTGCAAAATTTTCTTTTGTTCAATCTTGTGAAATCCTTTCATAACAAAAAATGAAAAGAATGAATTTCTTTTAGCTTGTTCCATAAACTATGAAAAATGAAAAAAAATGTTTTTTTGTCATCTTCTTGTGTCAAGTTCACACGGCTCAGGTCATCTGATCCATTGGGTCAATATGCCTGGTAAGTCCAACTTCCTTCTATGTCAATTCTCTTCAGATCCAATCCGATTTGGATTTTTCCCGTGTCAAAAAGAAAAGTCCAATTCTAAGCTCATTAAGTTCATTTCTCGTTCTCTATTAAAAAATTATACAAAAATATTTCCTTCAATAAACTGCATAATTTTTCCTCATTAACACATTTTTCATTCATAAAATAAAATGCAGCATAAGTTTGAAAATACAAAAAGATTTCTTTCAGTGAATTGCATAATCTTCCCTCATTAGCATATTTTTCATTCATTAAATAAAGAGGAATATAAGTGTGAAAAATACAAAAATATTTCTTTCAATAAGTGCATCAGTTTCGTTTCATGATGCATATTTCCATTAAAAAAAAAGGATAGCCCAAGTGAAAAAATAAAAAAAAATATGTTTGAATGATTCGCATGATTTCTTCATAAGAGAATGATGCACAATTTTGAAAATTCTAAAAGATTTATTTCAGTTAGTTTCATCATTACATAAAAAAAAGAGAGAACACAAATTTGAAAAATTCAAAAAGATAATTGAGTCAATTGTTTTCGAGGTAAGTCATCAAGTTTATGTTATTCTAAGAATAAAAAGAAAATGGATGTCATTCTTTGTTGGGTCAGATAATTGGGTCACATTTGCCATTTGAACCTCAGTGTGTGCATTGCTTGAGAATACTCATTCCTTAGTAATATCCATCATCAGCCTTCATTGAATCTTTATTTGTAAACATCTACCCGTCAGACTTCATTCAGCCTTTGTTTGTAAACATCCATCCCTCATACTCAGCCTTAATTGAACCTTTGTTTGTAAACATCAACCTGTTAGCCTTAGTTGAGCTTTTGTTTGAAAACATCCATCCTCCGGCCTTCATTGTACAAAAGGATTGACCCCGATCATTGCCCAAGATGAACAAAATTATATTTTAGGGCAAATGTGCCTGTCCATAATTTTGTCAATTAGGTGATCCCTGAATCCTTCAAAGACAAAAAAAAAAAGAGAGTTTCAAAAAGAAAATAAAAAGAAAAACAACTCGTGCTGAAGTCAATTGATTTGTCATAGAGTTAATCTTTCGAAAATAAAGTGACCAGAGTTCAAGATGATGTGTGGCCATTTTCCTTCATCCAAAAAGAAACAAAAAATATATATCCATTGATTCCCATTTGAGCCAAGAAATAATTCTTTTTCAAATTTACCCAAGTAAGAATTACCATTACAATAGAAGTCGACTCAGGATGCGAACAAAAGACACTTAGTGATCAAAGAAAGAAAGTTCATCAAGAAGAGCAAATAGAAAGAAGAAACACTGAGTGGTGATCTTAAGAAGAGAAAAGCATTGAGGAGGTTGACAAATAGCAAATTCAGGACCAAAATGGTAACTCTTGTTTCAAAAAATAATAACCTGAAAACATTTGTTTGGGCCTTATCCATTGTTTGAATACCCTTCAGCCTAAGCCACGTTACAAGCCCAATAAAAGTCCACACATATTGAATTATGGTTGCTTAATTTTTCATAAAGCTTAATTTTGAGACAAGACAAAATGACTAATAATGCAGTTAAAAAATGATGATAAAAAACTACTAAAAGAACTACGGAACCCTGATTTCTCATTCTTAATGAGAATACGTAGGAGCAAGGTCAATCCTTGTCGGGCTCAAAAAACTAAAAAATACATGTTGTTTCTTTAGAATCTTATTTTAGGGGATAGTTAAACATTTTGAAAACCACATCATATTCGCATATTTAGTTAAAGGTACTGCCTTAGGGCAGGCGTTGTAGGGTGCTAATACCTTCCCTACACGTAACCGACTCCCGAACTTAGAATCTCATTTTCGCAGACCATGCTTTTATCATTTTATGGTTTTTCCGTAGTTTTCCAGAATAAACTATGGTGGCGACTCCAAAATCTCTTTTTTCAAACCCCGCGTTTTATTTTTCGGATCGTCGTCCCGTCGCGATCCCGGTTGCGACAGAAGATATTTTTCGGGCAATGCGTTGGTGCACACTTGGGATATTTTTCGAGCTGCAGTTCTGATGCACTCTTGGCACATGTGGTTGGTGACATCGCCACGACACATGAAGGAGATGTAAATGGTTTCCTTGTCGTCTCCACCAACCGATGTGGTGTTGAAGAATAATGCAGTGGTGGCATGGGAACATAGGGACGGGAGGAGGGTTAGGAGGTTGGATTCGTAGGTGCTGTTTAGAGCGAAGGTTTTGTTGCTTGAACAACTGTGATTCAGGTAGTAAATTTCAATGTCGTTGTAATATGCGTGGATGGGTTTCTTCTCTGGAGCGCGATTTAGGGTTGAGTTTTGTCATGGTTGGCGATGGCGGCTTGCGCGAAAGGTTGGTGGTGGCGGGCTTGTGTGAGGACGAAGTTGAAGGAGAAGGTGGTGGTGAGGAGGAGAGAAGGAGAGAAGGAGAAGGAGAGAAGGAGAAGGAGAGAAGGAGAAGAGGGTGGTGAATAGTGGCACACCGTGAACGTGGCACAAGGTTACTGTGAAAGCTGGTATCATGTGTGGCAGACCGTTAGCCACATCAGATTAAATTTAATGGTGTTAGTTTTGGAGAATAAAAAATTATGATTTCTTTAAGGAGAGGGATCAAAGCGTACAAAGTTTGAAATAGGGACGAAAAACAAAATTGCTTGATAGTTGAAGGACTAAAAACATATTTAATCCATTTTTTAATATATATCTGTTTGAGATAAATATATCATTAGTCTGTATTTCATGTTTTTTACACAATATATATATATATATATATATATATATATATATATATATATATATATATATATATATATATATATATATAATAAATAAAGGGAATCTTCTTAATACAATAAATGTGGTGTCTATACCATGAGCGAACATCCACGTTGGTGGTAAACCTTTTGCTTAATAAAAAAATGAAGTTAATGTTAGATTTGGTTACTGGAAATGTTAGTATTTGCTTTCCTCTAATGGTTTGATTCCTTTCTTTAGGAAGACTCTTTTGAAATAATACCAAGGACAGTAAACTTTATGGCCAACAAAAGTGTATTATTCATTGTTAAAGGAGTGAAGAATCAATTATATCTTTGTTTTTTCTTAGTTTAAATTAAGTAAAGTTTGTGTGATTAAAGAGAATTTGTCTTGAACAGTGGGGAAGGTAACGAGGTTGTAAAGAGAAGGAGATGCTCTTGTTTCAAGATGTTTATTTGGTAGATTTCTTAGTGGAAGTAGAAGGACTTGTGATTGATAAAAGGTGAAAACTTTTGAGAAGTTAAGGTAAAAGAAGAATGTTCACATATAGTAACAAGAAAAATCAGATTTGAAAAGGTGAAAACTTCAAGATAGAGTGAAATGGTTTTAGAAGGGTGAATAGTTGACATTACGTGTAGATTTTGTAGGGAATATGTTGCTAAGGCCTGAAATTAGAAATGTTAGATTTATCGATTAAAATGTAAATAGTCACTTTTATTATGATAAAAACTATAGTCCTTTTTACTAATAAGCAATTAATTCGATAATTTATATCAAAATTAAGATAATAAGGTCAATTTTCATAAAAACAAATATTATTGAAGGATATATTATTACAAATTATATTATTTATATTATTATATATAAATGAATTAAGTTACATTTTTATTCTTAAGGACATAATAAATGTGAAGAAGAAATTGTTGCAATTCACGTCAATTATCAAATAAAATTAAATTTATCAAATCATTACTGATGGCGGACCATCTAAGATACAAATAACCTCTTACAAGAGCCATATAAAAAAGGATTCAAGAAGAAGAAGGATCACTTAACACTTTACTCCTATAGAGAATAACTTATTAAACCCTTCTTCTCTTTACTAAATACATTTGTACTATTTTATAGGTTCTAAATAAAGGTTGGAGACCATCCTAATCAACCTAGGAGGCTTGACAAGCCATCATGCGAAGCCACCATATGCTGAACCAATGTGAACCAACATTACACATTTAACATGTTTTTAATGTGTGCTTGGCTAAAACGTGAGCTCCAAGCTCCTTAGCTTCTCCAACACACTTCTTTTTTAATGTATAGACGCAAGACACCTCATAAATGGAGACCTCTCTTCTTTTATAAAAGAGAGATTCTCTCCTTTGTAAAATCTAACTTTGAGATATAGTGAATTGCTGTTGAGATTTCTCCAGGCATATATCTCTTGGTTAAACTCTTTTGTGCTTATCCAACACACGCTCCTCTAGCTTACTTCCCTATTGGAAGACCTTCTTAGCTTTAGAGACCTTAAACACTCACCACTCCTTCGTTGAACCATTTCACAACACCTGGTGTGCACCATCCTTTCATGCATCCAATCCATTCCACTGCATTCTTCTGAGTTGTGGAGCTGTTCGAGCATGGAGCTTGAACTTGCTTCCATCATTTGGTAGTCAGAGCCTGCACATCCACGCTTGTCTACAAGAGTTAAGCCACTCTTACTTTCATTTTCTACTTTCCGTTTTGTGCTATTCTAGGTTTTTCACTATCTTGATTTTTTTTTTCACTTCTTTTTGGCTTAATTTCGGGTTTTTTGTTGTTGTGCTTGTGTCTCCAGTGTTCCTTCATGTTTGTTTCTCATTTTAATTAGTGAATATCATTAGTTTGTGTTGAATTCAGCTTTAAACATCAAAATTTTAGTTTGTCCAGTTATGTGCATCCTGATGCAGTGTGCTTCTGTTGTCATTTGGTTTATCTGTTCCAGCTTTAATTTTTTGTTTCAAACTAAGTTCAAATGCATGTGTAGCCATATATCAACCATATGAGGCAATGATACAACGTTCAAGCCTTGGTGATATGAGCTAAAGCATTTAAAACTTGTTTCTGTTTTCACAAATTTGCACAAAAAGTCATTTCTGGTTTCAAAATGTTCAATCTGTTTCAGTCTATATTTTGTTTCTGAAGCATGAGACAACTTTGTTTGATGTTATTGGACATGGATAAAGGTATGCCAAATCATATTAAGCACTGAAATGCAATATGCATAGCTTAGTTGCTCAAATATCCTTAGCATGTGTTGTTTAGATTTTTTATTCAAGCTCACCGTGCTTGCTATCTTTGAAAGTGTATTCTATGTTTGACATCTACTAGCTGCTATTATTCAGCTAGATCTAGTGTGTTAGCACTTCCTAGAGTCTTTGTTGTTGTTGTTGTTGTCTTATTTTAATTCACTGCATTCTGATTTCTGGTGGTGTTTTGGTGCATTTTTGGCTGCATAATTGGCTATAGCAGTAGTGATTTGTTGAATCTTGTTGTTTCTGTGCATTTACAACATTTGAGAAATTTTAAATTGCCATTTCAAATTTGTTTGCACTATTAATTTGGTCATTTTCCAACCTATATGCAGAATCACCTTTTAAACCATCAAAATGTGCTTTAAAATGGAAGTGAACCAGTGATTTGGCATTGCAATTTGTTTTTAAGTTGTTTAAGTGTTTGAACATTTTTAAAATTATGATACAAAGTTGTTTAATACCTCACTTTAGCGGTTGAATCACTTCCAAGCAATTTTGGGTTTAAAACCACCAAATTAGAAGCCTTTTTCTTGTGTAGAACCATTTTCCAAGTGCTGTTTGAAATTTTGCATTGTTTAAATTCCAATTCTGGGTTGCCAAAAGTTGGTTTCATGTTTCCAAATGAAATTACATTATCAAAGAAGTATATTCAAGTAATAAAAAAACAATTAAAAACCAAGCAATCTAGTTTTGAACCCAAAAATAAAAACATCTAAAACCTCCCAAAATTGACCTTCCTTCTTTCCATGGACGAGATGATGTATAAGAATATTTTGAGTGGGAGATGAAGGTAGAACAAATCTTTGAGTGTTACCATATTGATGATGCAAGGAGAGTTACCTTGGCAACTTTGACCTTTCAAGGCGCTGCATATACCATCCAATATTGGAATGAACTTAAGACAACCTTGCATAAAAGACATGTTCCAACATATTATGACGGTATCACTACTTCGATAATGACAATGGTAGACAACAACGGTAGACGACGATGTCACCGACAATAATAGACGATATCGTTACTAGCAATAGCGAGGTACTGGTAGAGGCAACAAAATGTTTTTTTCCTCAAAAGAACCTTTGATTATATATATATATATATATATATATATATATATATATATATATATATATATATATATATATATATCATGTTGAATATAATAAAAACTATGTATGAGATTAATCTCCCTTGTGTTGAATATACACATAGGGTACTCTATTTATAATAGAAGAAATATTGACTAAGCCCTTAATACAAATAAAAAATAATAACAAACTAACTAAAGATAAAAGATAAAGATAATATATCTAACAATAATAAAAGACCATGAAGGATATGTTTAGTGTTTTACCATGGATCATGAAAGAGAGCAAAGAGAAGTAGTGACCATGGTGTACTCGAGGATAAGAAAAGACTTCCGCTGTAGGGGAGGTGGAGGTGGAGAATCATAGTCATTTGTTTGAGGGGAGGATGTTGGGTACAAACAAAGTCCCACATCTAATAAAATAAGAGATGTACATGAGTTTATATACACATAAGATACCTCTATTAGTAAGAGAACTTTTGGAGTGATACCAAAAACAAATCCATGAAGGTTTAGCCCAAAGCGAACAATATCTTACCACTGTGGAGATCTATGTGTATGTGTGTATGTTGAACCTCCCTACAGTGATGGAGGAAAATGATGATTATTAAACATTTATGAATTTATTAGTTATTTTATGTATGTCTATTTTATAATTTATGAACCTATTTTTAGTTATGTTATGAACTATGTATGCATAATTTTTCATCTATTCATAATTCTTACAAGTTAAGTTACGATCCTCGAGTTTAGTTTCTATCCTCCTTGGAACTTGAACTTGAACTGAAACTTAGAGTTCTGATAATTAAATCTTGATTACAAGATTATTACGTAAAGTCACTGACTTGAGCGTCGGAGTGTCTTCTGACCCTCCCCACGACTCAGACAAGGAGAAGAGATAAGACAACACAACTGGACATCGGAACAGACAACTTTGAATGTTTTGGATTAGGGTTCTAAATCCTGCTGAAACATTTATATAAACTACTTGGCGAACATTGATCAACCGATCGGCAGGAACATTTTTCAACTAGGTGAGACAGATTTCTATCGTGAACTCTCACCTTGGTCTTAGAGCACGCTTCTAGAGAGCTCCTAAGACCTAAACCGAGCGGGTGAGGCAAATTTCTTTCGTGAACTCTCACCTTGGTCTTAGGGCACGTTTCTAGAGAGCTCCTAAGACCTAAACCGAGCGGGTGAGGTAGATTTCTTTCGTGAACTCTCACCTTGGTCTTAGGGCACGCTTCTAGAGAGCTCCTAAGACCTAAACCGAGCGGGTGAGGCAGATTTCTTTTGTGAACTCTCACCTTGGTCTTAGGGCACGCTTCTAGAGAGCTCCTAAGACCTAAACCTAGCGGGTGAGGCAGATTTCTTTCGTGAACTCTCACCTTGGTCTTAGGGCACGCTTCTAGAGAGCTCCTAAGACCTAAACCTAGCGAGTGAGGCAGATTTCTTTCGTGAACTCTAGCCTTGGTCTTAGGGCACGCTTCTAGAGAGCTCCTAAGACCTAAACCGAGCGGGTGAGACAGATTTCTTTTGTGATCTCTCACCTTGGTCTTAGGGCATGCTTCTAGAGAGCTCCTAAGACCTAAACCGAGCGGGTGAGGCAGATTTCTTGCGTGAACTCTCACCTTGGTTTAGGGCACGCTTCTAGAGAGCTCCTAAGACCTAAACCGAGCGGGTGAGGCAGATTTCTTTCGTGAACTCTCACCTTGGTCTTAGGGCACGCTTCTAGAGAGCTCCTAAGACCTAAATCAAGCTGCAAAGCAAGCTCTTTCGTGAACCCCGGCCTTGGTCTGGAACATTTCAAAGGAACTCTTAGCACAAAACCCGCCCGGACGATAAAGAACACATGATAGTATGAATTGAAACTCATGTATAATCCTCTATCGATCGATATAACTTTATAAACCCAATGCAACATCAAAATTTTTGCTAGGGCTTGGGGGGCTTATGTTACTATGGGCTTATAGCTGACCAAACGGTGAAGACGCAGAAGAGTCGGCCTACTGATGATACCTCTCAGGTCAATGAACCGATCGGTAAAAAGAGTCGTTAAGGTAATTAATAGTAATAACTGTCGGGGAATTAATAAAAATATAAATTGTCATTTATTGACAATTAGTATTATCATTCATTGTTGGTTAAAGAGTCAGATCTAACGGTAAGCTCATTATAATTTATAAATATTTGTCTGGTAAAGGAGACAAGTAACTTGAGCGTCGGAGTGTCTTTTGCAGGCACCCTGCCTCGCGGCTCGGACAAGGAGAAGAGAGAAGACAACACAACTGGATATCGGAGCAGACAACTTTGAATGTTTTGGATTAGGGTTCTAAATCCTGCTGAAACAACAACATTGTTAAAGATAAAAGTTTTGGAAATAGATTTTTGTTATTGAAAGAGATAATTTTTATAAGAAATTGATGTTATAAATATAAAGATAATATTTAAGTGATCATAATACAACAAGAAAAAGGGTATGTAACGCATACTCAAGATGATAATAGTTATATTCCTAATGTGTTTTATAAAGGTATGTTATAGAAAATTAAAACTCAAGGAAGAAAGTTATGTATAAAACATATTAAGGGAAGTTGCTTGTTCATTGATCAACGAATATATTATAAGAGTGTAAAGTAGATAGAATCACATGTCGGATGTTGCTTTGTAAAATTTGAAAAATGTACATTTAAATAAGCATATGTTTTCATATAAAAAACTTAAATTTAAAACAACTCAAAAAATAAATTTAATATAGGTTTTCTTAGTTATAATTAGGAGTGAAAAAAACTACTTTATACTAAATCCAGTAACGTTGAAATTGGAAACAATAAAAATGGAAAATTGTACTTGTACTTTTTTTTAATTGATAATGTTAGTTGTTAGTATTTGTTAGTGATACTAGTTGAATTCACAACTTTTTTTCACTATTTCTTTCAAACCATTAAACTTATAACTCTTAAGAATCAGTGAAAAAAATTAAACCATTACCTTCCAATTTTACCATTATATATCAATCTCATATATCAAATGTTGCTCATCATCCTTTTCTATTTGACTTTCACAATTGAATTTCAGTTTACCACATTGTTCTTTTATATAAAAGAGAATCTGCTTAGGACATGAACACTAAATGTGGGTGCTTATATTAACAAAAATATACCCATGACCGAACCTTCATATTGGTTGTAAACTTTTTGCTTAATAAAAAAAGAAATTAATTTTAGACGTGGTTGCTCCTCAAATGGTGCGAGTGCGAGACAAAGAAAAACAAAAACGAATGTTAATATTCCAATTCTACAAAAGAATTGAAGGCAAAAGTTCCAAAAAAAAGTACGTTTGGAACAATTGCCAAACAGTATTTTCCTTGTTTTTTCTACAATGATGAAGACGAGGTATGGCTTTTAAATAAATAAGGCATCATCCCTGTAAGAGCTAGTTGTGTGAGTAGAAAGAATTCTCATGATTTGGTTTAGATCCTTTGTCCGACATAGACAAAAAGTTAATTGTAGGAGGAACAAGTTCCATAGTTCTACTATTATTTTAAAAATATTACAATGCAATCTCACCATATCTACTATAGTATTTGTTGGGTTATTCGTAAATATCAGGAAAGAGTAGCTATGTTTAATTCATATCATAAGTTAGTTTATATAACATTAGACGAAAAATCATAAGATAATGAGATGATGGATATGTTTTCCTTATATAATATTCATCTCTTTCATCTTAATTCAATATCAGACTTTTCTACAACTTCGTATATGAATTTCTCACACTATTGATACTGTTAAACAATTTTCAAATTATAACATCAGGCAAACCTTATATTGTTGGGTGAGATTAATTATTAAATGAATGAAACATGTAATTATGACGTATTCTTCTCCATTTAATCCAATAATATATATATCATTTTAACCACTCTTCTCATTGATGTACGTGTTTTATTATCTTTATTGAGATAAGATATGCAAGTGGTCTCAAAAAAATAACAGTCACTTAAATGCATCATAAGTACAGTAACTCTTAAATACACAATACAGTCGGAGTATAATGATTTTTGTTTGCATCATCTTGTCATAGATTATCATATATGACTAAAATGTTGGTTTTTAATAATCTTTTTTCGGAAGTAAAACATATATTTTTCATAATAATCATATTAAATATCATTTCTGGTTAAACGAAAATGCAAACTATTTTATACTAGGAATCTATGAACATCATACAAACTCACAACTGAGGAAAAGTACATGTAACAAACTCCATTTGGTATACATTAATTTATACTTAAGTGGTAAAAACTATTTTGTATAATATTTAAAATGTTTACTTTTAATTTGTTCATAAACTTAACTTTAATTTAGGAAAAAGTTAAATTTATTTTTCTAAAAGAACTTATAAAAAATTCATCCAAATATGATCCTGTTATTTGTCGCATATTAGGTGTGTTTCATATTTAATGAACAGAAGAAACTGTGGCTTCCCTTGATTCACATATAAAGCATACGAAAATGCAATGAATTCTGTGGTTGGAAAAGACTTTAGATCTTGCATTACACATTTTCATTAAAAAAAATCAAGTAACGTATAATAAACCACTTCGATAAATTTATTATCTTAAAATTTTTAAATTAAAATGATATTAATATTTTATGTGGTATGTTAGGCTCATCTCTTATTGATATTATTTTTTTTGTTAAATCTTTTCTCTAAGAGCTCATAAGATGATATTAGAGTCAAAGTGTTCCATTTGATGAAATGTTTTTTGAAATTCATAAATGAGTTTATGTCCCAAAATGACTAAATATGACAACGAAAAAAATTCATAAAATCATTCTCTTAAGGTTTTGTATTAGAGGTAGTGTCAATCATTGGTGTCAATAATTTATGTGGACTCGAACTTGTGTCTCATTGGTATTATATTTTTTTGGTAAATGGTCTCAAAACCTATTATAGTGGTATTAGAGTTAAAGATTTGTCTTGATGATCAACTTAGTTTATAGAGAAGTTTCATATTTTTTTGGTTTGGAGATGATAGGTTGATTTTTGGGAATCTAATAATACGTTTAATTAGTTAGATGGAAAAGTTGAGTGTAAAAAGAAAAAGGTTTAATTCCTCTTTTGGTCCCTCGAAAGGGGGCAAATGTTCAATTGGGTCCTACCTTTTTTTAGAAGTTCAATGTGATCCCAACTTTTGTAAAAAATGTGTAATCAAGTCTTTTTTGGAAACGGCGTTGATTTTTTAACGGAGCGGCTGACAGGGTGGACTGAAATTAGCTACGTGGCTGTGTGAGGGTAATACGTGGCTGTGTGAGGGTGATACGTGGCTGTGAGAGGGTAAACGTGTGTATATTACTGAAGTTAATAAATCAGAGGTTAGGGTTTGAGTTGCAGAGAAATTGGTATTTGCGGTTTCTAATTTGCATTACGAAGTGGCATTGTGCTTTGCAATGCTCTTAACAAAATTGAAGTCCCCTGCGATAGTGTTATCATTCCTGATGGGGCACCTCTGTCTACTTACCAATACTTCGAAAATGTAAGGAATTTTCTGGTAACTATGGAAGAAATGGGGCTTCCCACCTTTGAAGTGTCTGATATAGAACAGGTGCGCTAAGAAAGTTCATTACCTTTCATTACTTTAATAGACTTGAATCAGGCAATGCTGCATTACTATAATGCAATTGTATTCAACTTTAACATTTTGTTCTTCCATGTACAGGGAGGAAAATCTTCGAGGCTAGTGAATTGTGTTTTAGCACTTAAGTCTTACAGTGAATGGAAACAGGGAGGAAAAAATGGGTCATGGAAATATGGTGGGAATCCAAAGCCACCTTTCTGTGTACCCACTAGAACACCCTGTAACAGTTAGAAAGGGAAAAATCATTAAATTTATGAATTAAAAATTTGTATAAATCATGAAGCATTGTGAGGCAAGAATGCATATAGAGGAGGAAAAACATACCTGGCCGTCAGGGGGTAAGAAACAGCAGTAACCATTTCATGTATATCAGTCCAATCCACAACGACTACATTTCATAAAATTATCAAACATAAACCCTAACCTGATTTGCGGTTTCCAATTTGAGCTTCAGATTTGCGGTTTCCAATTCGCGCTTCAGATTTCAACACACTTCCTCCATTATGATAAATCCCAAATTACTAATTTCTCTGCTACTCAAACCCTAACCTCTGATTTTTTAACCTCAGTAATATTATCACGTTTACCCTCTCACAGCCACGTATCACCCTCACACAGCCACGTATTACCCTCACACAGCCACGTAGCTAACTTTAGTCCACCCTGTCAGCTGCTCCGTTAAAAAATCAACGCTGTTTCCAAAAAGGACTTGATTGCACACATTTTACAAAAGTTGGGACCACATTGAACTTCTAAAAAAAGGTAGGACCCAATTGAACATTTGCCCCCTTTCGAGGGACCAAAAGAGGTATTAAACCAAAGAAAAAAAACTCATAGATTTGTTGTCTTAAGGTTTTGAGTTGAAGGTGATGACATTGAGTTCATCTCTCAAATTAGTTTTGTATCTCTCTAGTGAATTTTCTTGAAAAACCTACTAATGATATCAAAGTCTAATGTTTATTTTGGTGACCGACTCAATTTATGTAAAAGTTTCATATCTCTTTGGTGTGGAGAAGTTTCTTATCTTCAAAGATGGGAAAAGCTTCAGATACGGCAGGGAAGAAGCCAGTTCTGTGCTGCAAGAAAGCTAGAAATTGTGATTCATAAATTCCAAAATATTTCAAGTTGTTGTAGAAGAAGCTCTCGTTATTAACATGTGCTAAACATGTTTAATGTTTCTATTAATGTTGTAAAAGTAGCAGACATAAACAACAAAAACAGTGCTTCTCTATTATTTATGGCTATGTAATGAATAAAGTATTTGCTTACTACTTAGTGTCTACCTATTTGAAAGGATAAAGTTTGATAAGTGCACACTCCAGTGCAATTTCATGTATGTTTATTCTTAATTCTCTCACTCTAGTATAAAAATTATTTTTTTCATTAGGTTGCTCTCCAATATATACACATATATAGAGCTTGTTTAGCTACATACACATATATAGTACTTTATATATGAATAGCAGAGAAACTTTCAAAAAAAATTCTGTCTAGTCATTAGACACCAAAAATATATTCTTAGAAAAGAGTTGTCATCCAAAACGAGCTTGTAATGATATCAAGAAGGACCTATCCAGCTCTCACAAGGACAGAAAGAGTTAACTAACAAACCTTAATCACTCGAATCAATCTACTCTGAGAATTGGTTAAGATTAAAACTTTTAAAAGTTTTATAATTATGTAATATTATTCACTTTTATGCATACGACCTTATGATTAAGATCCTGTCACCTCTCTTACCACATAACACTCCCACTAATGTACACAGTGCATTTTTACCTGTAGCATGCAGTGATTCGTTATTCATGGTACGCATACCCTAGAAACTCTCATTTGATCTGCAGCAATGCCTCAAGGAGCATGAACTGAGTCCCGTAAGGAACTCCAATAACAAACACCAGTGAGAATCCACATCCTATGGATGCTGATTTTATTGCAGGGGTGATTTATATGATCTATAAATTGGTCATGACAAAAGGAAGGGATAATCTTCATCCCAAGGATTAGATCCAATCAAAATCTTGTTTCTAAACCTCAGGATGCAGATTATCTGATCCCAAACCAATACTGTTTCTTCCTAAAAGGTATGAACCAAATGGCAATAAACAAATGTAACAGGGTGGATTGAGTTGAGTGCTGTCATAATAGCAATTTATAGTTCAAAAAAGTTTCGGAATATATTCAGTCCAAGTTAAATATTAATGCTACTGAACAAAGATTAGTAATTGAAGCAGTCACTACCTCAGAATGGTTCAAAAAAAGTATTCTTATTCTTTTGTAGCCAATTAATATATTAAACCCCTATTTTGCATAGACACTGAAGTTTTGGTTACTTAAAAAAATATTATTGATCTTTTCCATGTACATGATAAAGGATTCTTTACATATAGGAAATTCCTCTGGCCATTTTGGAAGGGACCTTTTTGTTCCCTGTACATGGATGAAGGCGTAAATCTTTTGAAAATAGTTCTAAAAAAACTATGGAAGAGTTAATAGTGAATAAATGGCACCCATTGATTGTCCAATTGCTGCATTTACATTCATGCCATAATAAGAACTGTTAAATTCTGGAATGAAATGACCAGGTATAATGGTAGGGGCACACATGCAAGGACGGTAATGCCAAAAATCATTATATCATTTATATAAAACTATAACAATACAATTCAGCTTGGCTTTCAAAGCAACCTCAACCATAAAACTTGCATTTTACTGATTTAGCATTTCGATGACACTCATTAGCAGAAAAATTTATTGCTGAGGTATGAAGGAACCTCCTTTCGCAATTTATCAGTTAGATTCCACACATCACTATTTTTCACACATGCATAGTTGATGCATTATTCTTCGGTGAAAAATAGAAAATAGAGCATGGATTCTATACGAGAGATGGCTAATTTCTCAAACTATTTTAAGTTTTGATGATAAGAAAATATGGAAAAAAAATGGAGGAAGAAGATATTCCATCCAATACGATCAATCTGATCGGATGCAGTCAAGAAAACATTTTGGAACAAAATCCAATACATTATCATGAAAATCATAAGATTGTTACAGTTATATCTCAAAGAATGCATTTAAGTATCGAATTTCCGTGCTCCTCTATGTTAATTACACTGTTGGCATTGCTACATCTTTTTGTGCACATTTTCCTATTTATTGATGCAAAAGCAACGTATCATTCAATAAATCAGAAATGCAAGGCGAACCTGATTCCCCAAAACAGATGTTGACTCGGACATAGTTATTGCAATCCGAAGTAGTGGAAACAATCTCTGCAAAATCAAACACTCAATTTGCTCTCTCTCCTCTGTAAAGGCAAAGTTTTGCTGAAATCCATCCAGTCCTCAAAATATAGGAGACAGGACCTAGCGTCCCATCTTGCCCTCAACCCTTCCTACGAAGCCTCTTTCCTTTTCAGTGGCATTTAGGACCTACATGTAGTTGGCTCTTGGATACTCTTGCTTCTTACCGGTGCTCGGATAGTGCCTGGAAAGTGTTTGATGAAATAACTGAGAGGGGTATTTGATTTAGCACATTTGAATATGAGAAATTGTTAAGTTTGTTTCCAACGAGGATACATTAACTATATATAAATTATGTAACTAACTGAACAAAATTATTACACTTTATCAGCAAATTCACAATAAATTAAGAATGTGTTTAGATTTTAGTTAAAATAAATAAATTTTCACTGTTTGAGCTCTCTCAACGTGAATGTTAGCTAGATGTGACTTGATTTGCTCTCATCAACTAAATTGTCTTGTAGTGCATTAAATTAAGGATATTGTAGTGCATTAATAGATTAGTAGCTTAGATTCCTTCCCACTCTAAAAAATAAGATAAATAAAAACCAAGATACTTATTTGGCTTCTAGTGAAGTGGATTCAAGGTACATATTTCGTGCTTTCGGATTATTTTATATTTTCACTTTGTCTAGATCTCGTGGGAGGTATTATATTTGAGTAGGATAAGAGTGACAAAGATTTTTAATATTTAAAATTTAAATTCTTCTTACAATCAACATAATATCATATAGTTTGAAATGCTAACCTGTATAATTTTCGTTTAACCATTCTTATTAACTACTTGGCATCAGAATCCAATCGACTACGTCGAATGTTTATCTTGTATTTCTATGACGTAAAGTTTTTAAAATTACTGTAAGTAAATTATCCACTTTCGTTTTTACTAAAATCACTCCAAGACGGATATTAAATTTTAAAAAATCAATAAATTTTAATTATTATTATTATTATTTTAGAAATCTATGTTAATAAATATGTGTGTATATATATTCACATTATTTATTATTTTTGGTATAGTAAAAGAGTGTTATGAATTATTATACTACAACATTTACTAGGATTCTCATTAGGTTTGCCACCTTAGTATTTCTTTTATAGACACTGTTACTTTGATTCGATTTACCGTAAAGCCATAAGACATAATAGAGGCCTTGATATCGTTTAAGTTAATATTTATTCGTGAAGCTTCAATCTTATTGATGGTAAGAGAATTGATATTAGTAATTCGTGACTTTTCGCTGTGTGTACGTGCGTGTGTGTATGTGTGTGTGTCTGTGTATATATATGTGTGTATTTGTATTTGTGTGTGTGTGTCTGTGTCTGTGTGTGTCTGTGTCTGTGTTTGTGTTTGTGTCTGTGTATGTGTTTGTGTCTGTTTGTCTGTGTCTGTGTGTCTGTGTCTGTGTTTGTGTGTCTCTGTGTCTGTGTCTCTGTGTGTGTGTTTGTGTCTGTATGTCCCTGTGTGTGTCTATGTTTGTGTTTAGGAAAAATATTCACAACATACAAACGAATTAGATTTGGGAAAAGTCGTTATCTAATCTACTAAAAAAATATATTGGGCTAGATTTTGTTAATTAGGTCAAATTTTTTAAAAATTTTACTTTCTTTTATTAAAAGTTATAATTTTTAATTATGAACCTAATTAAAAAAATAATAACTAATGCTTCAAGTAAGTCATTATTAGTTTGTTAAATACTAATTCAAAACATTACAAGAAAAACATTACTCAATTTATCTATGACATAAATATAAAAGTGGTTTTAGGAGTTGGATCTCACACATTACTTCTGAAATCATTCATCCAACCTATAAAAGTTGTTTAGTTTAGGTAATAAGTTTATTTCAATCATAAAATCAAGTCTAGGATAAGATGATATGATGCTGATAATGTTTTGGGTAACTCCAACTCTTTGCATGTATAAACACTAAAACTCTTGTATATTAATTCATTCAAGTTTTAATATAAATAAAATTTTGAATTTATCCTTATCATTATTTTAATATATCATGTAAACAAATTCAAATGAATGAGATTTCTTAAATTTTAATTAAAAAATGGTACTATTGGCCAAGAAACAAGGATACAAAGTTATTGTACTATTGCATAATAATTTAAAATTATAATTTTAATATTTTTGTGCAAGTAAATAATATTGTGTGTTAAAGCACACAACAAAATTTATAGAAAGTTAGCTTGCACTTTCCAAACATAATTTCTTTTGAAGAAAGTTGCTCACATTTTCCCATGATGATTATGATACAAACACAGTATCTGTAAGTTTATACGTTTATTTTGGTGTTAAAAACACAAAAGGTTTTAAGGAGAAAAAGTCTTTCAATCAATCATGTTGAGTGTTATAGTGAAAATTGTTAGAATAAAGTCAATCATATTATGAAAAACATTGAGATGAAAGACAACAAAAACACATAAGTTACAACAATCATTTTATTACTATGTCTATTAACAAAAAAAATCATGAAACAACTAATGAAACATGTGATACATACATGTAACGATTGTGTTAAATTTTAATTTTTTTTAATGTTGTAAATATTATATGTTAGACACCTTTCAAGTAACAGTACATGAATTTCGGTAATTATAAATAAAACATTACTAGCCAATAATATGTAAGTAAATTTTAATTTATTAATAGAAATTTCTAACCGATTTTACATGTAAAATCTATTGAAAAGATTTATTAATAACTTATCATCACAATAATCCGGTTATCGAAGTCATCCAAATTACTTATCAATAAATTACAATATTCATTCTAACATGTATATTTATCAGTATCTTACGATTACAATTATCGACAATCAATTATGTAGATAAATCCTTCAACACTTCGGGCAACAAATTTCGTGCTCAATCTAATGGAGTTGTATAGTATATTAAGGGGATATCGGTGAAAAGAAGAAGAAAAAACACAATTATTGATGGTCGAATAGTTAAGAGGAGGAGATGATGGCTAGGAGGTGACATATGGGTTCTTCGTTACGTGTCAACACTGGTGATAATGGTGGTGGCCGGAGTTAGAGAAGAGCTAAAGGAAAAGAAAGACAAGTAAAAGAAGAATGAGATCTTAAAGGATGAAAATGACCTAGAGTAGTGATAATGGTGTGAGGACGAAAAAAAAGAAGAAAAGGAAGAAAAAGAGAAGAAAGAAACCCAATTACACATTTTACTGATAGATATTTATCGACGAATTTGTGATCTTCGGTACTTACTAATGGATGTCTATATCCATCAATAAAATTTTACCAACAAATTTTTGTCTATTGATTGTCAGTAAATAAACTCAATTTACTAACAAACTTATGCTATTACCAACATGTACCATCAATAATATATGATTTTCTTGTATTGTAGAGTATTCAATATAAATATTTTTAATAAATTTTCATGAGATGGTAAATAATTAATAAGCTTTGGAGTGTCAACACAAATTCATAGTAATGCTTAACATAAATTTATTAAGGAAGTTAGGCTCTAGTGTAAGGAATGTTAAATTCTTTTTCTAATTAAATTTATAGAATTAACTGGAATAGATCAACCTATATGTTTTGATAGTCATACTACAATTTTTTTTTTTATAAATTGATGTAAAATTATATTGTTTAGGCTAATAATTATTTTGATTTTATTTTAGCATAAAAATTTGCAATGAGAGTTTATTTAAAATAAGCTTCTTCTTTTTTGTAATGTCAAAATTTTGTGACTACGTAAGTTGAACCGTAAGGTTTAGTTTTATATATATTATGGATCATATTACCGTATGTGTTAATTATGATAAGTACTAAAACTACGCTAACCCAAGCACTGAATACTATAATAAATTACAGCCGTAATTTAACACTCTACCATCATTAATTTTTCAAAAATTGATCAAACCAATAGAAAATTGTCCACCACCACTTCTCTAAAAGTGGAAATGCTGTTAGCACTACAATAAATGGACTATATTGTTGCCTTAGGCCTTACTTGGCCCATTTATATCATTCTCAACCCACTTGTGTGTTTCTCAAATGTAAATGCCTCTTTAAGTATCAAAATCACTATTCCTAACTATTCTTTGGTATGACTCAATACTTTACAAGTTTCATCCTTAACTTAAATAATTAATTCTTAAATACTTTATAAGTGTCATCCTTAACTTAAATAATTAATTCTTAAATACTTTATAAGTTTCATCTTTAACTTAAATTAGTAATTCTTACATAACCATTATATATATATATATATATATATATATATATATATATATATATATATATATATATATATAATCAACTGTGAGACTTAATATTAATAAATAATTTAATAACCATCTAATAATAATAAATAACTTTGAATTATTCTAATATTATATTAAAAAATAAACTTTAATTCTAATTTAATATTATAATATCAGTTTATGAGACAAGGTTTCCATATTGTAAATTCAATTTATCTTCAACCTACATTATCCACGAATATAAAACCTACATTATACATGCATGTAAAACCTAGGTATATGGTTATGGTACTCAAATTCAGGAGTGAAAGAAACAAATCATAACATTGATAACTTATTGAAATCATGGTTGCAGTTGATAGCAATCGTTTGATTTAGGAATTATAACGACAGAAAGTTTTTAATATTCTAAGAGATGTGAATATTGATCATATAGGGTCCAAGGAAAAAGCTAAAATGCTTTAATATCTAATCAAATCCACCTGATCCATGTTCTTCTTTGGTCCTCCCTTTTCAAAGATAACGATGGTGTGTTTTTGACTGCTTTTGAATAAATTATTCTCTCTAACAAAAACACTAGTTATTGTAATGTTAGGGTTTCAGTGTGCTTGAAGCTCCTCCTACACTCTAAAGTAAGAATCTCAAAATACGATAACATGAACTGAAAACGAAAGGAACCCACACTTACATATTTGTATGGTCTCCACTGTACGGTTGCAGAATATATTGGTATGGTCATTTAATAAAGCTCTTAATTGTCCCAATTCAAGTTGCGTGAAAATCATGAAAATGTGTGTCTTGTTCTTATTCTTTTTATCTCGTTAAGGGCTTTTTTCTTTTTTTTTTGTCTTGTTTTGACAGTTTAGTATTGCATAATCAAAATATGATATCTTTTTTTAATTTAAACAATAATTTATAATAAAAAACTATTTTTCATTTTTATTATTTTAGTAATTATTTTTAATTCAAATAAAAATGAGAGAAATTCCTAGGGTGGCAGAAAACAAATGCAGTTCCTTTTTAGGTTCTGATTTAATAGGGTGAAGATTAAGCTTGAGAAGGGAATCATGATGGGACCCTAGGTCATCTTTTCTTTCATGCTTCCTCCTTCAGTAACTTACTATCTTCCGTAAGAATAGATGCAAACACATTGAAAGAAAGCCACAAAAGGGGCAATATATGAAGCTATCAACCTGCATGCAACGGTTAACAAAATTGTTTTGGCTTCATTGCAAGTGGCACATGTGTCCTACATTTAAGGACCATAGGAATGTCATTCTTGAAGTTGATATAAGAGGTATAGGATCCCAACATGTTAAGGATAAGCAAGCAATGATGGTGGGAATAAAGTATTTATGGTCACTCATCATGCCAAACTAGGACCGTTTTCTGCCAAATACTCCTTACCACAACTAGAAGCACATTCCCTAAAGGGCATAGGATACATATGTTCTTTTTAGAGACATTTAATTATTATATTAACTAGTATGTTACTATGTAAAGGTACAAAGTTATTTATGAAGTTTTGCAATAGGTTGGTTTTAACTTTTTTTTCTTAATAATTATAAGTATTTATTCTTTTAAATAAATTTGAGAACGAACGAGTTGAGAAAAAGAGGGGTTGGAATGTTTTTATAGATTTCAAAATAATATTTTTAAGTCACTTTTAGGAAAAAGAAAGTTTTTCTAGTTTTAAATTTTTAGATTTTTTTTCCTTTCAAAAGTTTGAAATTTGAAAATTTCAGACTAGTTTTTGTGTAGCCATTATAGAGATTAATTAATTAATTTAGTTTTTAGGAACGACCTCATTATTTAGTCATTAGTTTGTTTAAAATTTTAAGGATTAAATAATAGAAATTTTATAAAATGCATCGTAGGAAATTATAGGAAAAAATATTGTTTAGATTGATTGTAGAACCAAAATGTATTGTATTATGTTTGAGTGATGTGATTTGTTTTTGTTGTAGTAATTTTATTAAGTATTGTATTCATGTACATATTGAGCAAACTTTAGTTTCATTTGATATTTTAGACCAAATGGTTAAAAACTAATTATTTGTATTCAATCTTTAATTATTGGATTATATAGTCCAGAAAATTACTTTTTAAAATTTTTTAATATATACATGTGAAGTCTAACCTTAAATTTGAAAAAATCTTATTTGAAATCACTTTTATTGTGCTCTAGATGTATACTTGATTATAGCATTTCATTATCATTTTTATTTTTGTGTATTTCAAAGATCAATATAGAATATCTAAATTTTATTAAAAGTAATATAATAGACTTTTTTTTATACGCTTTAGCAAAATTATAGAAATTTTTTTTTTTCAAAATAGGTAGAGCCTCACCTTCAATTACATAAGTGAGAATCACATTAGATGATTGATGAAGATGAAGTTTGTAACTATGTTGTTATGTCATATTAATGAAAGATGTGAAAAAGGAGTTAATGGAAAACCTATCAATATGAAATATTATTGTGTTATTTTTTGAATTAGATGTGGATATTAGGAAGATATGTAATCACTTATTTATCTTTGATATTGTGAGGTTTATACAATAGGTTGCTCATTGTTCTATGTTATTTTATGACAACGGAAAATGATAATTAAAGACTTGAAACATTTGGCTTACATTATTATGCATTACTCATAAAAGTAAAATAATACATTATCTTTGTTTAGTTAGTAATTCTCACTCAAATGATTATCATCCAATACATAGGGTGATACTAACATTTAAACGAATATGTTTTTCCATTACAATGATCTTGTTTACTCCTTCCATTTAACTGATTTGTGTAAGTCACAACTCTAATTATAATAAGAACATATTTTAGTATACACTTATAGTTTACAAATTTAATGAAAAATGTTAAATTTATTCTTGAAATAAGTTTTTCATTGCCTAATTGGATTTTTTTTCAGTAAAAAATATCATACTACTATGTAATCCTTAGGTATAACTACAAACAATTGTTTATAGACCTACATTGAATGAATAACAATTAATTATACAATTAACATAATTAAAAAATACAAGATAAAAAGCTAATAATTCAATGTATAGAGCTAAGTAAATATATATCTTTTGGGAGTCCTTCATCCTTGATTACTAGTATTGATGGATTTGGAATGTTGTGTTTGATTAACCTTCTTCCATACTCAAATTGTCTTTTTACCTAACACAATGAATTATAAATAAATGTAATTATTACAATATAAAAAATATAAATGAAAATATGACTTACATGACTTTATCACTTAAATGTTTACCGTGAAGATTCCTTTAACAACTTTTAATGTGTTTGGTAGGGAAATGTGAAAAGAAACAATAAGATTATCAACTATAAATAATTGTGGTGTCCCATTATACTTACATGGGCTTCCTCATTAACCTTGGTAATATGATCATAAGATCATATATGGGATCATCTTTAGCGTTAGCCATCTCAATATATTATTAATAACAAGTTCTTTTGTCATTTGATATCATGACAGATAACATCCTAAACAAAGAAAAAAAAATTCAGTTCAACACTGATAGAAATTATAATAATAAAAAATAAATAAAAATAACATAATGAATACCTAAAATCTCCTCCACTAATTAAACCTTGGTATTAGGCACAAGCATTCAAGGAATAACATCTAAAACATCATCAATCTCTAGTTGTGTTCAATTGGACTATAGAAGGGCACCATCTCATACCATTATATGGGTATAAAAAGATTCATGAATAATTTTCCCAAAATCGAGTAAGTAACTGGATGAGTAAGGGGACAAATATCTTTAGATGAGATAATAACAACTACTTGCTACTTACCTTAACCTATATGTAATTTATATATCAATTTCTTAAATAATCAATATAAAATATTTCACTTATTTATAAATTTTTCACCAAAGTTTATTTAATATTAGTTATTTGAAAATCAATACATTATGAATTTGCATATTTTTCAAACATTCCAACTTATAATTTCAAATTAAAACATCCAAAGAAGACATGATATAATTAGTCATTTGGTTTTAATAAATACCTTTGATTCATTTTAGTCCTTATATTTATTTTTGAATCAATTAAGTCATTATTTCAATGTGATCCCTTCTTGTAAATTGGTTTTAACATCATTTGAAAGTGTGATATGTTAAAATCTAATAATGCTACGTATCAAAATATGACTCATCTTTCATTTTGGAACCCTTCTGACTTTGACATGTAATACTTTTCAAGTAGAAGATGACTTAAATTTTAATACGTCACAAACCCAAAATTTGACATATAAAATTTCAAACAATGTTAATACTAATTTTACAAAAGAGGCTATATTGAGTTTTTTTTTAAAAAAAAATAATGACTCAATTGAGTCTTTTTTTAAAAAGTAAACATTCAATTCAGTAAAAAAAAATATAAAAAATAAAATGAATCAAAATTTACATATACAAATCAAAATACTAATATGCATAAACATAAAATATATCCTAAAGTGAGAAATCTTAAGTTGTTGGACATGTTGACATTTATTGCCTGTAAGACTTGAACTCTATTCTCTAATAGAAATTAAATGTAAAATTTAGAGTTGGTAGAAAGAAGTCTTTAAATTTATTGTATTAGAGTGTTTAATAAGATTGTTTAAGAGATAATATAAACTAGAAAAAGAAGAAAAAGAAAAAAGAAAAAAAAAATTATCGTATCACAATGAGTTAAATAATAGAAAATTAGTATCTATTCCATGAGCGAAGTACGGAATCCGGTGTTAGAAAACTATTTCTTTCAACTACTTTTTAAAATAACAACAATTAAATCTTCTAAAAGATTTACACAATATCATTTTATTAAATATCCAAATTATTTAACTTGCATGTTTTTCCTTTCTACATCCCCTTAATTAATTTCTACACCAATTAAATAAAGGTAAAAGACTCTTTTGCTCCTAGGCAAAAATATAAAAATAAAGAAATAACAAAACAATTATGTTCTGACAAAAATATACGCTAAGGAACACTAATTTTCAAACAAAAATCCAGTCTCAAAACTACTTTATTTTTAAAATCCCTATTTTTTCGAATCTTACACTTGTTCTTTAGATTTAAGGTTTCTATCCTAAGGTTACTTTCTACAAGCATATGCAAGACTACTTCGTTTTATGTTATTTGGTTAAACTTCAAAACCGAGAGTTCTATAGATATAAGCTTGTATTGTCTTAACACATAATTTTCTCTTTTGTTTTGATATTTTCCTATTAGGTAATTGAATCAGCTCTAAGTCCCTCATGCATAAAATTCAGCACCATTCGTTCTTCCCTCTTCATTGTCCTTTGTTTTACTTGACATTCATCACAATGTTGAACACATTTTCAATTTTTTTTTCAATGTGCATGACATAAAGGTTGTGTCTCAAAAAATTGTTTTTCCAATAAGGGAGATTGTAAAATATTGATATTTTTGTCGAATTACAAAGTTGTCCATATTTGGGCAACATATCACATGGGCCATCAGTTACCTTTGGAAAGCCATGGAAAAATGGTCATACTTGATCCCCATTCAACAAATAAGGAGGATCATCTAATTTAACTTTGTTATTCATAAATCTTCATCTACTTCTCCTAAAAGGTAATCTTTTGGCAAAAATCTACATGAAAATCAAACCAATCTCTAGACAAAATGGTATAACCAAGAAAATCTTTAATGTGAAAGAAATGATATAAGCAAGAAAAAGGTATAAGCAAAAAAAAGGTATAAGCTAGAAATATTCGTCTATTACCATTCCTTAATGTAAAAGCTTTAGTGTCCTCCTACAATGAGAACATGTTAATTTGTCTTTTGTCCCCCATCTAGAAAAAATGGTATAAGCAAGAAAATCATTTTTTGTCCATATTAAGCAAGCTTGCATTACAAAATTTTCTTTTTGTGAAAATATCATATGTCATTACACCTTTATTCTACAATTATGAAGTCATTAATAAGAGGTTGTAAGTACACATAATTTATTTTGGTTGGTTTGTTGGACCAGGTATGACATATGTTAACAACATGAAAGGTTTGGTCATAAACAAATCAGGTGATAGGTTATAAGAAGTAACAAATATAAACCAACAAGAGTAAGACGATGATGAAGCTTGAACATAAGATGTGAGGCCATGGAAACATAAATCAAGTCTTACATGTTGTGGTTCAATAGTTAAATTTGGATACACGTTGTCAAAGTGTTTCCATGCTTTTCCATCTAATGGATATCATAACAAACCAACATATCTTCTATTTTCATAATGTCATTTCACTTGTGAAGTAGTTTCCACATACACATATAGTTGTAATCTTGACATGATTGACAAGTAGAACACTCTTCTAATGGAAACATGTCAATGTCATTACGTAAGTCTTCTTGATTGCATCCTATACCATCTTAGTTACGGGAAATCAAATAAAATTCTCAATAAGAGACAAATCAATGGAGTTAATAAATCATTTCTTAACAATTGCGTTGTTTGTCCACCAATATCAAAAGGTGGAGTTAATGTCAAAGGGTGATGATAAGTCTTCATTGATAAATCTCAATATGTCTTTGCTTAAGATATATATCTCAATCATTAGAGACCAAATAGGAAAGTTGGTGCATTAGTAGAATATCAAATGATGTACTCTTATGTTCAACACTAATCTAGAATGACATTGGAACTTGGTCGGTCCAAAACTATACCTTAGTATAAGAAACTCAGCTAGAATGGTTTTAAGGTATCCTTTATTAGCCACTGAAAGAAAAAAGATTAATGCAAAAGTAAGGTATAGATCGTATGTTTTGATACCATGTTAAATTGACATGGTAAGAGATATTATTTTGTGAATATAAGAATACATAAGATATAATATATATATATATATATATATATATATATATATATATATATATATATATATATATATATATAATAAAGAATGAGACGATTTCTAATTATAAAAATATTATGAAAATAACCGTAATTAAATATTTAATGTAGTTATGGTAATTGTCATGAGTGAGTAAACGTTGTAATTATAGTAATTGTTGTAATTGAGATTCTATCTTATTATTCTCTCGATAGATCAATTCTTTCCTTAAATCACTCAAACATAGTTATTCTATTCACCGAATGATTATGCATTGGTGATGAGAAAAAGATAATCTGCATCCCAAGGACTAGAAACACAAAAAATGTTACTCTAAACCTCAGGATGCAGATTAACTTTGTTCTCACCCAATAGTATTACTAACTCCAAGAAACATTGATCAATTGGAATGCCAAAATGATCAATTATATTGGTTTACATTGTTGTTAAGGAAGGGATAATCTGCATCCTAAGGACTAGATGCAACGAAATTGCTCTAAACCTCAGGATGCAGATTAGCTTTTCCAAAAACAATATTAAGCTAGACTGGAGACAATGGAAGTTTCAAAGTTGATTAAACTTTTTGCAAGAAAAAGGTAATCCGCTCTCCCATGACTAATTACAATATAAACTATCATATTGCTTTAAATCTCGGAAGCAGAGTACCCTTTCCCCACCCAATGATGAAGAAGTATTAAGCTAATGAGAGAGAAAGAAAGAGCACTAGCAAATAATCCCTATAGGAAGGAAGGTATGTTTGTGGGTTGGATTGAAAGCCATCGTCACACAAATTTATTTATAGTGGTACTCAAACACTATAATACAAATCATTCAAGATACCTAAGAATCTATTACGTCCATATGATGAATTATCTAGATCTCAGTCCAAAAAGATCATCATGAACGAAACGGAACTTTTGCTCTTCTATGTGCTGTATTCGATAGCAACTTCTATAATCATTAGGAGTTTGGACAGCTCTTGATTCATTCCAGTTGGTTAAAGATACATGTGTCATTAATACTAATTTCCAGGTAATGCAGAATTCTAGTTCTTTTATGGAGATTCATGTTAATAGTATCCATGTAAATAATTTTTTAATTCATTCTAATTAACTTGCAGGACAACCTGAGCTTTGTGGTCATACAAAGTAACAATCTAGTGAGTAAAAGTAAAATATAAACTTTTCCCAAATTAATGGTAGTTGCAGTATGGATCAAGCATATATTGTCCTTAATTAACATCACATTTGTCATATTTGTTGTACTTTGTTTTAACTATGAATTGATGCCACCAGATTAAGAACTAGTAGAGGCATCACTGATAAGATTGACTAGCTTCCTGGAAACACTTCACTTCACCAGGAATAAGTACCACCATTGCCACTGCCAGTTATAAATGTTATCTGTTATATTTATTAACTAAATCTAATACTTTCTAGACCATGTTCTATACCTTAGGACCATTCAGATTTATGCTTGAAATTAATTTGAAAGGTATAGATTCTCAATTTGTCGAGGGCAAGAACATAATAATGTGAGAAAATAGGTGGACCAATTTGTTCCCGTTTCACTGGTTTACAACAAAATAAAGCAAATTCCTCATATTTAAGACTGAAACAAGTTAAGGTATGTATATTAATGTTAAGCAAATATAAATTGGTTTCTAACATTAAATATTAAAGTTTTAAAACTATCAAAGAATTAGTGGCTAAACTAGTTTTTAATTTTAGAATCTTGATAGTTTATGTTAGAGACCAATTTAAACTATAATTTACAAATTAATCATGAGTTTGTATTTATAATAAAAGTTATTTTATATGTCAATAATTTTTATTTTATAAATCAATATCTAAATTAGTGACTGATTAATTATTTTGTTTTTAAAATTTATTATTATTTTTATAGTGACAACCAAATTAAGTAGTTAGAATATTTTGATTTGGAGTAAAACAAATGGATTTTCTTGTATAAAATTTATTAATATGTATATTAGCTTATTCATTGAGAGCATTAAAAATACAATTATACTGTACATCTTTTATCATTGATCGAGTTAAAAAATATGACTAAAGAACATGAATAATGCAGAAGTAGATAAGGTCCTCAATGTTTCAATAAAAATCGCCAGAGTGCAGTTCCTCATTAAGCTGTCCATATTTATCAACCTGGATTTTTTTAAATTTTCATCCTTTAATAAGAAGTTTTAAGGATTTAATCCTCATAGCATTTCCTTGAGAATTGCATAGATTTTCCTGGGGTGGTGTTTGTTTCACAACAATCAGATATAGTAACAACTTTCTCTGCATTAAATGAAAATCAGACTACCCACTATACAAAATCCTAAATTGTACATAATTAGTAAACTTTGATGCCAGAATTTTTGGATGGAATATATGATCTCATACTGGATAGTACATCAGTTTCTGGGATGGACCCAACAGAACATGGGTCATTCACATGTCACAGATAATGATGTTTGTTCAAAGTTAAATGATACGAACGCCTAACACGCCAACACTTGTGCCTTGGCATAAAACTTTTTCGATTTCACTTTCGGGGCGGCTTCGGAAAATGGAGAACACCAATTTAAAAGGAAAAATTATAGATTCAATAATAATTTTTTTTATTGATCAGCTTGTATCCTTTATTGTTAGCTTATTTTATAAATCTTTCATTCTTTTTAAATTTAGTTTGCATCTTAGTTAAAATAAGTTGATATAATTTCTTCTCTTCTATTGGTGTTAAACTTTTTAAAAAAACAAACTAATTATTTAACATATTTACGTGAACATATATTAGCACTTGTTTTTATTTATAGGCAGCGGTTCTGAAACCGAAGCATATACGAGCGAGGTAAAAAGCCTACTCCTTTTGTCTCGGTTGTAGACCGAAACAAAAATAATAGGATTTTGTCTCGGTTCTCTTTTGAACCGAGGTAATATATTGGGAAATTTAATAAAAAAAATGCTATTGTGACATAGTCCTTCTTTCAGTGCTTTACTTCAGATTTTAAATAAATTAATATAACATATACATGAAACAATAAAACATCAATATCATATACTGTAATCTAAAATTAATATCACATATACTGTAATCTAAAATTTGTCAGTTTCCACTGAGTAGTACAATAATCATCAATATCAAATGTTGCCAACATCTTCAACCACAAGAAACAAGGGATAATCTTTTCACAAATTAACAAGATGCAAAAGATATCCTCCTAGACTATCACGACTCATCACGAAATGGCATTGTCCTATTTTTGTGAAGTAAAAAATGGCAAGAACAATGTCACAAAGATGTCCATCAGCTTCCTTACCCACAAGCTTCATCTCCCTCAACTGTTTCTCTGCCTCAATTCCATGACCAGCACAAATGTACATAGCAAGGAGTCTTTCATGAACCACTCCATATAGTGATGGGCTGCAATCCTGTATTAGCCAATTGGACAACCGCACTCCATGGACCAGTAGCAAAACTCTGAAAAAAAATTGAACAATATTTTCAATGGTATTGGTGATGCCTACAACCACAAAACGACAACTATCAAACCTAAAACAATTGATAAAGAAAGAACCCGGCCCAGGTAGGTCTCCTCCTGGGGCACGAACCCAGGCCAGAGGTGTGGCGGAACAAACTTGTCGAGCTTGGGGGCGGAGATGAGAGCAAGGAAGCAGTGCCAGTTCGACTAGGGGGTAGAGCGAGATCGCATCCGGTGGAGGAGAGATCGCGTCCGTGGCGGAGCCAGATCGCGTCCGGTGGTATAGCAAGATCGCCTCTGGTGGCGGAGCCAGATCGTGTCCAGATTGCGTCCGGTGGCGTTGCGAGATCGCGTCCAGATCTCGTCCGGTGGTAGAGCGAGATCGCGTCCGGTGGCGGAGAAAGATCGCGTCCGATGGCGGATCAATATCGTGTCTAGATCGCCTCCGGTGCCGGAGCGAAAACGCGTCCGGATCGCTTCCCGTGGCAGAGCGAGATCGCGTCCGGTGGCGGTTCTGATTGGTGGTGGGATTAGGGTTGCGGGGGTGGGAGGCGTGACAGGTTTGGGGGTGGGACAACGACGATGCGACCATGGGCTTTGGGAGTAGAGACGGAGGAATAGGCTTCCGCGGGAGCAGGTTGGATGCGCGGCGATAACGGAGCGGCAGAAGAAGAACTGTGCGGGAGCAGAGGAAGAAGAACTGCGCGGAGAAGAGGAAGACGAACTGGAGATTAGGGTTTTGCACTTTTGAAGATAAAAAACTAATACTGACTCGGTTATTTACCAAACCCGATGTCTATACTCATTTTACTGTCTCTGTCCAATTCAACCGATGCTGTAAGTCAATTTGAAAAAGGATTACGCCTCGTTTTAACCATTAACCGAGGTAATTTGGCATTTATGCCTCGGTTCAAGGGGGAACCGAGTCCTATAAGTTTACTTAAATTGCAAAAATGCCACCACCTTTATATATACCTCGGTTCTCTGAAAACCGCCACGTATTGACCGCCTTCTTTTCCGCGTTTTGTACTAGTGTAGATGGGTTAAAACATTAGTACAGTGTATGTCTCTTTTATGAAATTAGGTTATCTTCTCTCCTGCTTTCTTTTTTCCTCTTCTCTTGGATTTCGGTGTGTTCAGAGTTGAGCATAAAAATATAACAATGGTTATACCGTAGCCATACGGATCTTTGGTTTCTCTATTTTCTTGACTGTGTTGAATTATGGCATCCTCTCTGAATAACTATTCCATTTCCCTTTATTCACAAATTCCAAATGACTGGCATCATCTTATTTCCTTGAAGATCCATTCTCCTTTTATACTTAACTTTTAATACAAAGCAAAGCCAACCTTCAAACTAGTGCCTAATTTTATTCGTCTTAATATTTATTACTAGGATTTTTTTTGTTTCTCATTTTCCTTCCAAACCACTCTATATTATCCAACTAGTCCTCCCATTCCCAAACAAAAATCCATGCCTTGCCAAACATAATCACAAGACAAAGTCAAAAACCACAACTTTGCAATTAATTAACTCTAAATTTTATGATTTTTATATAGCAGCAAATCATTAAATAGCAATAGAGATACAAAAATAATTAGTCATTATACCGACTACTTTAGATATCATTTCATAAACTAAAATATTGTTATCTGAAATTATCTTTATTTTAAATAAAAAATTATAGATTTAATTATTAATTTGATTCATCTTCCATATGTTTTAGTCCTTACATTTCTTTTACTAAATTGAGTCCCTATTTAAAAAAAAAATCAATTGAGTCTGTTTTTATATAAAAAAAAACTCAACGTGGTTTTTCCTATTAGATTAGTGTTAATGTTGTTTGAAGGTGTCAAATTTGAACTATCTTCTGTTTAGAAAATGTCACATGTTAAAATTAAAGGAGTTTTAAGGTAGAAAATGACTCATATTTTGACATGTGACACTTGCAAATGGTATTAACACTAATTTAATATACGGTAATCATTTAGGAAGTCTCTATTTTCGCGTGTAATCTCAATTTAATCTCGTCGTTTATGAAAATCTCAATTGGGTCCCAAATTTATAAAAATTGCAACAATTGGATCCTTTCCATTAAATTGTCTCCAACGGCGTTAGTGCGTGTTTAATGTGGCACGCTGTAGTCAGTTTCTTAACTCACGTGACACGAGTTTTTTAATTGACGTGGATTAATGATGTGCATACCGTCACCTTCCTCACGGCATATCTGTGCCCATTAAGCACACTCACCGGAAACCTATAGTTCCTGACATTTGTAGACGAGGGTTCCAGACGATGGAGTAGATGCAATAGGCGTGCTCCTTGAAGGTGCGGACGTTGGTGGGGCAGTCGAGGGTCCAGAGCTTGACGGTGTCATCCCAAGAGGAGGAGAGGAAAGAGTCGCGGCGGACGTGGTTGTAGTCGGCGGAGTGGACCTCGCGGGTGTGTTCCGGGAAGGAGCGGATCGGGTTGGAAGTGGGGGGTAGGGCCAGGTTGTAGAGCTTCACAGAGCCGTCGGCCACGGCGGCGATGACGATGGAGTCGTGTGATTCCGACCAGGCTACGTCGTAGATGTCGGAACAATCGGTACCGTATAGAGTCGCGCAGCGGAATAAAATATTTTGAAAGCGTGTTACGGTCACAAATCAAGTTTTGATGGTCCGTTTTAGAAAAACAATTTTCTTAGAGAAAATTTATCAAATAGTTAATATGCGTAAAAAGTAAAGAGTATAGAGAGTAGAAAAATTGATACACTGGATTTTTATGTTGGTTCGATTCAAAAGAATCTACGTCCAGTTGTTAATCACTATAGGAAGTGATTAACGTTTTCACTAAAATCAGTTTCACAAATTACAATAAGAGTAAATAAAAAAAAAGGATAAAACCTTCCTTTGACGAACGAACCGGAAGATGACCACCTTGCCAACTCGAAGAGAACTGCTCCGACTATCGACACATGAAACGCGAGCTTCTCCTATTCACGAGACCACGCAAAACACTTGAACTAGCTTTTTAGAACTTTCTCAGACACACTGTATTCTCAAAAAGCTCAGAGTTATCTTCTTAGAGTTTTGAAAGAACCTTATATAGCCAACTATTCTGAATTTGCATAGATGAATTATAACTGTCACAGATAATCGATTATTGTTAGTGATAATCGATTATTTGAGTCCGTTACAGGGTTTTTCAAAAGTGATAATCGATTATCCTGAGGAATAATCGATTATTCCAGAGACTTTGGCAGTTCTCATCAGAACCAGTGATAATCGATTATTTGGAGTAATAATCGATTATTCCAGACTAACAAGGTTTTCAGAAAAGCTTAGGATAATAGATTATAGCTTCTAATAATCGATTAAATGTGTAACAGTTCTGGAAGTAACAAGGTTTTCTAAGTATTACATGTTTAAAGCCTTTCCGAATACATTTATAATCTACAAAGTGCTTTTAAAACAATTAGAACAGTATATCTTCTTGCAGCATCATCAAAATCATTTATCTTCAAATTTACCAATGCTCCTCATTCGTAACAGTAGACACCATCAACGGTGTTGTAGGAGGCAAGCTCCGCGATGGGGAAGGCGGGGTCCGGGGAGAGGATGAGGACGTGGAGGCGACCATTGCCGAGGATACTGTTAATCTCTTTGGCAAGTACACCAAATCGTTCAAGTAATAAACCGTGGTAAGACCAGGTATCGTTTTCCCAAGAGACTCGTAATACTAGAAAATTGTGCGATTAACAACTCATCATTTAAGAATATGTACAAAAAGATAAATTCACAGGTAATTACAAGACTGGACTTTGGTATTGAAGGCACTTGGAAATGAAAAAGACTAGAAATGGTATGAAATGACATTGTTAAGGTTATTTTTCACCAATGCACTCTTGTGTATAACCAATTTCATCTTCTCTCTATCAATTTACTAAAGTCAATCCACTAAAACACTATAGCCCTAATCCCTTAGGTGAAAGAGCCTAGGTTTTCCTTATCAAACTCCAATCCCTTGGACAATCTAACAAGCAAACCCGCATTAAAAACTAGGATCTAAGACAACATGTGAATCATATCCCATCCCTGGCTCAATGATCCACAAGGACTCTTGTTTCAGTTCAAGATTTCATATCCCATCCCTGGCTCAATGAAACCCCAAAATCAAGTCATGAACGTCCCCATTACATGCAAGCTTTAAGATCGGAAACAAGAATACTAGTAATAGATAGAAAAGGCATTTATAAATACGAAACAATCATTCATTACACAAGAGTTCATAGGCTACATCTAACCCTAACAAGATGAATCTGGTTCTCCATTTCCATGGAGAACCCTAAAGCTTACAAACATGGAAGATGGAAGAAGAAGGAGACCCAAAGGAAGAGGAGGATATGTTCCCACAAGCTCCCTTTGTCCTCCATGAGCTCCAGACGTGGAATCGCACCTCCAAAGAACCAAAGACCCTTTTTTCTTTCGGCCTTGTGAGTATATATACTGCCCGAATTCTCGCTTAAACTAAATTATTCTCGCTTAAGCGAGAATAAACTTCTTGAAGAAGATAATCATTCTCGCTTAAGCTAAATTATTCTCGCTTAAGCGAAAATGACTTTTAAATCAATGACTTCTTGAATCACCGAGGTTCTTCAATGTAATGGAGGATCTTCCTAACATCAAAATAAATCAAAAAATAAGGGATTAGAGTATTATTTACGTAATGTAGCTCAAAATATAGATAAATACTAAAACTAAATAAAAGAGAGGATTTAAGCAAGTAATAAGCTAAAGAAGAGTTGATTTTGCTACTAAAATTATGCTTAGATAATGGTAAGAATTAGCATTATCAAACTCCCCCAAACTTACAACTTTGCTTGTCCTCAAGCAAAAGTACTTCCCATAGTAAACAATTCAATCACCATAGTCTAACAACTCAAGCATAGTTTCAATCAAATAAACAAAATCAATCATGCTTGCTCAACTTGGAAATTACACTCAAGAGATAAAATGGCCTTAGCAAGCTAAACTTCAATCATGGTGCTCACAATTTAAAATCACAAGATAAATGTAATTGATAGATCAACAAATGTGGAAAGATGTTTTCATTGAATGCATGGAACCATACTTCACCAAGGAAAGTGTTTCACTCAAGCACAATGGTGTATAAGGATGTGTGTCTAACTCTCAACTATCATAGTGTTACACAAATTAAATTTATCGTTCGTTTCACAATATCAAACACATTCACAAGCAAGTTAGCATCACAAGGACTTTTTAAGGCTTGTAATGTGGCTGGGCTAAGAAGAAAAATTAGTTTTTCTGGATAAACAAGCACCTTGAGCTAAGAGATAAAACAATTTACTTCATGATATAGCATTAGTCTCTCTCTTTGCTTCACAATTGGATAAACCACTTCTCAACTTATTTCCCAATTCTTTTTCAATGAATTCATTTTTCTTTCTCTTCTTCTTTCTTCTCTTTCTTTCTTTTTGACTCATTTTGCTATTTTCTCAATGCTCCCTTATTTCAAAAACTCCCCCAAACTTAAACAATTCTCCTCATCCTAACATATATGTTCATCTCAACTCAAGGTAAGGAGGTTAAGGATTTTTCAATAAGCTTAAGGTTCCACGGGTGAGAAAGTTTTTCTTCAATGTTCAAGTGTTTTGCATTGGCTTTTAGGCTCAAAAATGTAGAAGAGGTTGAAGAACAAGATGGCCTTGATCATTTGTAACAAGCAAGCAAATAGTTCAAATAGAGAAACTCATGCAAAATCAATTGTGGTTTCAAAGTGATAACACTCAACAATAAACTCTGGGCACAACATCTCACAGGTTTACTCAGGGTTCCAAAGTTTGATAAACATCATGACAAGAATATTGATCACAATTAAAACGAAGCATCCATCTAAACATATACAAGCAACCACAACCTCTATTCAACAAACTTAACCACATAATCTCAATTAAATTTTCAAAGAAATTTTCGTAGATAAAGAGCAAGCACAAAAGATTTGTATTCAATTCAAGCATAACATATGATTCACTCGAATTACCAAACCAATTGCAAAAGAACTATCCACTAGGCAAGTCAAAAAGAAATCAAAAACACAAAATTGAAAGTAAATAAGAACTGGAAATTAAAACTGAAAAACCGATCAAAATGGACTCTTTGCAGCTCCAACAGTGTAGAACACTAGCATCACTTTTCATATGTAACATCTTCCTCCTCCAGTAGCTTATACTCCGCAACTGCTCCACCTCCCCATCAGTAGGGGGCTGGCCCCCAGGCCATGCTACACGAGCAGCAAAATCTTCAAGTAATATGTTTCTCAGCTCAGGCATGCCTCAAATGTTGACCAATGGTGGTTTTGAACTCATTAATTCCTAAGGAAGATCTTATCCTGTAACAAGAAAGCTCAAAGTAAATTAGTATCTCATAGTCAACAATTGAAGAGAAAGGTCCAAAAACATACTAAAAAAAATGCAAAGAAACAAAACAATGAAAGTCAAAACAAACAAAGACAAAAGTACATGAACATATAGGGAAGTCTTAAAATTAAGCTTCCCAAAGGTACAACAACACAAAAAGGTTTGAAAACACATCAAAAGAAGTGTGTGAAAGAGTGCAAAGCAAGAGAAAACTCAAAATCAATCAACAAAAACAAATGTGCAGAACCAGTATTGGGGGCACCATATCAGATTTTAGCTTAAGCTAAAACTTTTTCGCTTAAGCTAAACCTTTTTCGCTTAAGCTAAACTTATTTCGCTTAAGCTAGATTTGCAGTAGAAATTTTCGCCCAAGCTACAATATTTTCGCTTAAGCGAACTTGTTCCAGTGGGTACCCCAATTTTTAGCCTAAATCTCGCCCAGGCGATTCCGTTTTAGCTTAAGCGAAACTATTCCAGTCAGCACCTTAATTTCAAATTCAGTTCTCGCCTAAGCGAATTTTCATTAGCCTAAGCGAAAATATCGGCAAAACTTATTTTCCAGTTCTCTGCATATCTCGCCCAGACGATAATTTTTAGCTTAGGCAAAAATAATGCAAATTTTTGCGAAATTAGTCACTCACCCTATGATTTTTTTTTCTACACATTCATTCAATACACTTACACACAAACCAAGCTAAAACTAACATAATACACTTATACAAACCACAAAAACAACATTACAACTCAAAAATCATGAAAATGCAACCAAACACAACATACATAACATAAACCAATAATGCAAATGACACAAAAATGACATAAACATAAGTAAAAAGGGTAAGAAAATTGGGTTGCCTCCTAAAAGCGCTTGTTTAACGTCATTAGCTTGACGGGTGAAACCAATGAAGTGCAGATGTTGTTGTTGGTGTGCTCCTTTCACCAACTCTTCTTAAATCACTTTCTAGTCACCAAATTAACTCTCATAGCATAAGAATCTTCATTGTAGCCCTTCCACTACCTTGACATCTTTAAATACTCATCAAATAGTGGTGGTGACTAGTCTTTCTCTTTTGTTTCTCCCTTTCTTCTTCTACTTTCACTTAGTACTTCGAGCATAAGGAGAATTTGGGGCAGTTTGTGATGCTCAAGCTAGTTGTCTCCTTATGTCCTCTAGTTCCTTCACCCTCAGGGTCTACATGATGCTTTGGAGGCTGCAGTCCTCCTTATGTGAACATGTCCCTGCATACACTTAGACACAACTAGGCTAAAGCCACAAATTAGCCCAAATAAAAGTGAAAATCTATTTACAACAAAAGAGTTAGTTCTATATACAAAATCAAGTCTACATAAGTTAGAAACCTCACAAAATTCTAGTATTAACACGAGTTCCCCAACAACGGCACCAAAAACTTGTTAATCTCTTTGGCAAGTGCACCAAATCGTTCAAGTAATAAACCGTGGTAAGACCATGTATCGTTTTCCCAAGAGACTCGTAATACTAGAAAATTGTGCGATTAACAACTCATCATTTAAGAATATGTACAAAAAGATAAATTCACAGGTAATTACAAGATTGGACTTTGGTATTGAAGGCACTTGGAAATGAAAAAGACTAGAAATGGTATGAAATTACATTGTTAAGGTTAGTTTTCACCAATGCACTCTTGTGTATAACCAATTTCATCTCCTCTCTATCAATTTACTAAAGTCAATCCACTAAAACACTATAGCCCTAATCCCTTAGGTGAAAGAGCCTAGGTTTTTCTTATCAAACTCCAATCCCTTGGACAATCTAACAAGCAAACCCGCATTAAAAACTAGGATCTAAGACAACATGTGAATCATATCCCATCCCTGGCTCAATGATCCACAAGGACTCTTGTTTCAGTTCAAGATTTCATATCCCATCCCTGGCTCAATGAAACCCCAAAATCAAGTCATGAACGTCCCCATTACATGCAAGCTTTAAGATCGGAAATAAGAATACTAGTAATAGATAGAAAAGGCATTTATAAATACGAAACAATCATTCATTACACAAGAGTTCATAGGCTACATCTAACCCTAACAAGATGAATCTGGTTCTCCATTTCCATGGAGAACCCTAAAGCTTACAAACATGGAAGATGGAAGAAGAAGGAGACCCAAAGGAAGAGGAGGATGTGTTCCCACAAGCTCCTCGTGCCCTCCATGAGCTCCAGACGTGGAATCGCACCTCCAAAGAACCAAAGACCCTTTTTTCTTTCGACCTCGTGAGTATATATACTGTCCGAGTTCTCGCTTAAGCTAAATTATTCTCGCTTAAGCGAGAATAAACTTCTTGAAGAAGATAATCATTCTCGCTTAAGCTAAATTATTCTCGCTTAAGCGAAAATAACTTTTAAATCAATGACTTCTTGAATCACCGAGGTTCTTCAATGTAATGGAGGATCTTCCTAACATCAAAATAAATCAAAAAAATAAGGGATTAGAGTATTATTTACATAATGTAGCTCAAAATATAGATAAATACTAAAACTAAATAAAAGAGAGGATTTAAGCAAGTAATAAGCTAAAGAAGAGTTGATTTTGCTACTAAAATGATGCTTAGATAATGGTAAGAATTAGCATTATCAGATACCAAAGTTCTGGGTGGTGGCAATGGCGAGGCGATTCTCATAGAAGGGGCTGAACTTGACGGAGTAGCCGTTGAAGGGGGTTTTGAAAACCGACAAGGCAAGCAGTTCCTGAGGCAGTTGTTGATGGTTATGTTGTTTTGGGAAATCCTGTTGCACCCCCAATGATTGGTGACATTTATACAGATATCAGCACTGAAAATGCCATGCTTCAGGGACCTCGGTACAATAACTGTTTTCATTTTATTGGGCAAAGTATTTAATGTTACTTGTTTGGCTTCATTCATCTAAAGGACTTTGAACAAGTGAATTGTTAAAGGTGTGGAGTATCTGGTTCAAGCATCAGTTGCAGAAGCTGAAGCTATCAGTGCAGTATTGGCTGCTGCCAAGGCACGACAGGAGAATGGAGAGGCTGAAGTGTCTGACAGAGACCGTGGGGGCAGAGGCTACCCCAAGTGGGAAACAAGAATCTTCCTTAATCAAGCCTGATTCTGTAGGTTCAAATAACATTGATCAGTTCGGTCTGCCTGAGGAAGAAAACAAAATTGGATTGATGTGTGGAGGGGTCTGTGTTTAAATGGAGCAAGACATGAGAGAAGTACTGGGAATAGGTTTGACTTTCAGAGAGAAAAAGAAATTTAATTAGAAAGAAGGAGAGTTAGAGAGAGGTGCAGGGCCATAAGTGTATTAGAATGCTAAAATTCTTTGTTGAGAAGAGAAATAGGAAATGATTATTTAGTATTGGGTGGGCCCCATGTGTAAGATAAAGTAATTTAGGTTTTAAAGGGTAGGGTACTAGGTTGCAGTAGAAAAAGGTTGGAATAATAATATCCACGAGCTTCCCTACTTCAGTCAGCCACGTCAGTTAAGAAACTGACTACAGCATGCCACATCAAACACACATTAACGTAGAATTTAACGGAAAGGATCCAATTGTTTCAATTTTCATAAATTTGGAACCCAATTGAGATTTTCATAAACAACGGGACTAAATTGAGATTCCACGCGAAAATAGAGACTTCGTGAATGAATAAACCTTTAATATAATGAACTATATTGAGTCATATTACAAAAATAGGAATTCAATTAAGTAAAAAACAAAAATATAAAAACTAAAATGAAATCAAAGATATGAATATAAAGACTAAATTACTAATTGAACCAAAATTGTAATTAGTTTATGAATTACAGTCTAAATTAGTATCTAATTTAAAACTAGAGACTAATTTAAAATCAATACTAATAAGTAGCTAAAACTTTGGAAGCTAACCTTAAAGACCAATTTAGAGTTTAATTCACATATCAATTATAACTTTTTATTCATAATAGAATATTTTAGATATTGATAATTTTTAGTTTATAAAATAATATAATTATTTTTGTTTTTAAAATTGATTGTTATAATGATCTTCTTATAGTGTAAAGCAAGACCATCTTTTGTCACATGTCTCAAAGGACTAAACTGAGTGAATAAATTCAAACCTTTCAGTGATAATTCATCTTAATACACAACTATTGATAAAGAATCACTACTAAAAATTAGATTTTTACCGGGGTTTATTTTTCTGTTTTCGGCGATTTTAACTCCCGGAAAATGTTACCCGCGGTTAGGAAAACGGTTGAGAAAATCTGCGTTGCTAAGTAATTATCAACGATTTTTTTAAAAACCGCCGCAATTAGTAGGGGTTTTGAAAAACCGCCAGTGTTAGCGAGGATTTTACTAAAACCACTGGAAATAATCAGGGTTAAGCAAACCGCCGGAAATTTGTGAGGATTTTCGAAACTGCCAATACTTGTGAAGCTTAAATTATCAACTTTAATTACTTTCAACTTGAAAATGTAAAGCTTAACATTTTAGTAAAACTAAAATAAAAGATAAAACTAACAAACTAATTGTTTTAAAATATATAGCTAATATATTTATATTTTCCTTAGATTAACCTAGAAATATATATTAAACTACACTAGACAGATATAACAAACAATATTAGATAAGATAGCAATATACACATCAAATGAGTCTACTCCACATTAATAGATGAGTATAATAAAAATCATCAAACGATTTTAGTAATACACGATAAAATAATTTTTCCGCATTAATTAGATGAGTAAAAAAACATTAACATAACTGAGTCCATACATTGATTAAAGGAGTCTAAAAATACACTTATTAGTAAATATAACAAAAAATATTAAACATGTTTGTTGATGCACTGATTAGACAAGTTTAACAATATATATTAGGTGAGTATCTTCATATAATCACTAGACAAGTATAGAAAAAAAAACAGTAGACAAATCATTTCACGCATTGATCAGACAGGTCTAGAAATACCCATTAGATGAGTTTGTTTGTACACTGATTAGACGAATCTAACAACAAACACTAAACAAGTTTATCCATAGATCATAAGACAAACTTGACAATATACATTGCATAAGTTTGTCCATACATAAATTATATTAGTCTATTAATACACATTAGATGAGTTTGTTTATTCCCTGAATATACGAGTCTTGTAATATACGTTAAACGAGTATAAACATACATTGATTGGACAAGTCTAAAAGTATACATTAGACAAGTTTGTCCATACACAAATTAGATGAGTCTATTAATGCACATTAGATGATTTTGTCCACTCATTGATTAAACAAACCTTGGAATACACATTACACGAGACTGAATATACATTTATTGGACAAGTTTAGCAATACACGTTATATGAGTGTGTCCATATACTAATTGAACAAGTCTAGTAATATAGATTCGAAGAGTCTATCAATGTATTGATTAAACGAGTAAAGTAATACATATCAAACAAGTCTTTCAATACAATGATTAAACAAATTACATAAGTCTAACAATGCAGGTTAGACAAGACTGTTTATACACTTATTATACAAGTATAGCAAAAAAATATTAAATAAGTCATTCCATAAATTGATTAGAGGAGTACAACAAAAATTATTACACAAGTGTAGGAATACATTAATTAGATGAGTAAAACAAAAAATATTAGACAAATATGTTAATGTATTGATTATATGAGTCTAGTAATACACATTTGACAAGTTATTCATATATTGATTAGACGACACTAACAATATACATTAGACACGTCATTCCACACATAAATTAAACAAGTCTATTAAAACATATTAGACAAGTATGTTCATTCACTAATTAGAAGAATCTCTCAATACACAGACAAGTCTAGGAATATACTGATTAAATGAGTATATCGAAAAAACATTAGACGGGTCTAGGAATACACATTAGACAAGTATGTCCATATACTCATTAGATGAGTATAGTAAAAAAACATTAAGATGGGTCATTTCATACATTAATAAGATGAGTTTAATAATACACATTAAACAAATATGTTCAAACATTGATCAAACGCGTTTTGCAATCAACATTAGATGAGTTTGTCCATATATTAATTAGAGGAGTCTAGAAATATACGTTATAAATGTATGTCCATATACATATTATATGTGTCTATTAATACATATTAGATAACTTTGTCCATTTTCTGATTAGACGAGTTTTATAATATATATTAAACAAATTTGTCCATTAATTGGACGAATTTAACAATACACATTAGACGAGTGTGTTCATATAATGACTAGAGAAGTCTAACACTACATATTAATCAATATTGTTAATGCAATAATTCGAAGAGTTTAGCATACACTTACACTTATTTATAATTTTAGTGAATCTACTCTACTTATTTATATATCTTCTTTATATTTTTAGATAATCTACTCTATATTTTAAAAAGTATATATATATATATATATATATATATATATATATATTAATAACATATTGACTTTCTAAACCTATAAATAAATTTTCAAGTTGATTGTATTATAAACATAATTATAAACTTAAAAATATTTATTATTTCTTTCTTAATCTCTAATTTTTTTTTTTAATAAACATCAACCCAAACGGGTTTAAAACTAGTTTTTCCTAAAATCGTCAACCTCATCTGGTTGTGATAGGTACCTTCTAACCTACGTGTTAAGATTAATTTTAAGTAAATAATTATATTACTAAAATTTAATTTGTAATAGTCATATTAATAATATTATTAATATTGTTACAGCCAGACCTTTTGGTTCTGCTTAAGATTATCCTCTGATTTACAATTTTTTCCTTATCATGTGTATACGTTAAAATTCATTGCATCCAATCTAATATACCCAAACAACAATGGGAAATACAACAAAAAATGTCCAGCAACATTTTCACATTAAAATTTTAAACCCATTTCTTTTTGTACTATTGGATGAAAACATAAAACGTAAATGTTGCTCACGCAAAAAGAGAGATTGGATCTAAACCCATACATAAATAGTGGTTCCCGCATGCATTTTAATTAATAATAGAGTGCTTTAGAATGTGAGAATTTCAATGATGAAAACATAATTCACGTTCATCTCAAAACAACGAATCCCCAGAACATCATGGGCAAGATAAATAAAATGCTAACATTGATAGAGTGTACATTCACTAATAATATCTTAATGGTAGAAAATTCTACAACCAAACTATTTCTTTAATCATCCATAACTCTGACCTAAAATTCGATTTGGTACAATTGCTGTAACTCGCTAAATTATAACTACCTATACAAATACAAAATTGTGCTCGTGGCTACGACAATAATACAATCCATCACAAAATTTCCTTCTAAAGGATAAAAATAGTAATGAATCGTGACATAGGATAAGAATAGAGTGTTTCCTAACTTGGAATGCTTGATAGAAACATCTTCAATGTCTCATATGTCATAAAGACAATGCCCACGCTGGGAACAACCTTGTAGTACTCAGGCAAAATGCCACTGTACAAACCACGTAGTCCTTCATTCTGAACTATGTGCTTAAATGTACCAAATAAACTGGTATTATAGACACGTGCTCGACCACCAGCTCCCTCCAACTGCATTCTGCGTCTTACTAGATCCAAAGGAAATGTCGCTGCATGTTGCAAGAGACAACAATTAAACAATTAAAGTAAGAATGACTCATACCAGATGAGGAAATTGCTATCTGAAGAAAATTCTTTGATTATATTGTAGCTGAAATGACTTATTTGGAAATACTATTAACTCAAACTTTTCAAATTAAAATTTAGATTTTAGGTTTTGGAACAGAAACTGATATTGGAGACAACAACTATCAATAAAAACCTACCTGTTGACGATGCAACACCAGAAAGACTGCCACAAGCGAGACTTACCATGACAGTAGAATCATCGGGCCTAAATTTCAAAGAATAAATTAAATATCTACAAACTAATAAGACCAAACACGAGGAGGTAACCTTCCACATAAAATACTCTCAATTCGTTGCAAATTCAGATACTCACCTTCGGGACTGCCAAAAAGAACGTAAGCCTTCATAAACAGAAAAGCTTATAGCTATATTGGGTCCAACACCCTGTACCATACAAAACAAGTTATGCCAATTGTAAAATATAGCAGGATCGTAAACATAAAGAAGCTAAAGAGAAGAGTTGAAAACACATCATGAGCATACCAACAATGTAGCTCCAAGTCCCTTGTAGAGACCCAAGAACCCTTCTTCTCTGCAAATGGTATTAAAAGCGTGAGAGATGCCCCTGTAGTATATGGAACTTCTCTGCAGAGAAATCAAATCCCAAAAGTCATTACAAACTGGATCAAAGTCAATGAAATAGTAAGTTCCAATTAAAATCTAACCAATATACAATGCATGCAACTGAGCTCCAAAAATCTTCAAATATCGATAATTAGTAATTACCTGTGCTGCAAGTCGTGTTCTCACCAAATCCAATGGATATGTAGCTGTAGCAGATGTTATGCCAGACAAACCACCACTTACGAAGTGCACAAACAGATCTGCACTGGTATTTCCTCGATGATTCTCACCCAAAAATATATGTAATAGCTGTAACAGAATACAAAACAATGAAACTGATTCAAACTTAAGAAACCTAAGTAACAATTTCTAGAGCACATAAACATTATGTAAAGATCATCAGACGTTACATTCTTGTAGCGTTCATAAGCATAGAAGTTGACTGCAGAGTAAGGGAGACGATGGGCTATGGTCACCAAATTGCCTTTCCAAAATGCTCTAAATCCTTCTTCATTGACAATACGTGAAGCCTCACCCCAAATGCTAGGCTTACTCAATGCTGCCATATCAAAATGCATACCTTGAACCTGATAAAGTAAATGCATGTAAAAATAGTTAGATAATACACTAGTTAATAATGTGTTTAATAGATAAAACATTTTAAGAGGCTAATTCATTTTTTCAGAGAATTTGAAATGCTTTAGGACAAAATATGTTAGTTGGGTAAGGAATTTTGAAAGAAATTGAAATTCTAGAATTTCATTCAAAAAATTGGATTACTTAAAATTAAAATATTTCAAATTCTAAAAAAAAGTAAGAATTTGAAATTCTTCATATTCTTAAACTCATATTTCAGTCTTAATAGTTTGGGTCAACTAGATCCTGAATAGGCTATGCTCAACTTGATGTGAGTTCGACCTAACTTAGTTTGACATGACCCAATGTTTCGCCCTAACACGAGACCAACTTGATTTGGCCAAATCTAACCTAATTTGTGATCCTAACTAGGCCAACCCAACTAGGACCCAACCCAAGCTAATCGCAACCAAACATGACTCGACATGGGCGTAGTCCAACTTAGCTTGACTTAGACCCAGGTAGACTAGGCTTGATATAGGCCCTAGTTGACTTAGCTCAACTTTGGCTTAAGTAAACTTGGCTAGGCTCAACTTGCACATACCAACTCAACTCAACTCAATTGGCCTGACTAACTTTGACTTGACTTGGCCCTAGGCAACTTCAACTTGACCTTGTCTTAATTAAGCTAATTTGGACTTAGTCATGATCAGACTAGGACCAATCTAAGCCTAACCCAACTTGATTAAACATGGGTCAAACCCAATTCAGATGAATGGGGACTAACCCTTACTCTACTAAATGTGAACTTATATCGACTTGACTCACATTGAGCCCCAACTTGACATAAATCCAAGCTAACTAAATTGGACCGGAGTCCAAGAAAACTTGACTCAGTCTTGGGCCAAGGTTGCCCTCGACTTAGACTCAAACCTACTTAACTCAACTTGACTCCGATCTATTTGGCTTGACTTTTGCTCGGGCCTATTTGGCTCAACTTAGGCTTAGGCCTACTCAACTTGGTTTAGGTTCAAGTTGACCTACACTAAGTCGACCGAACTAGGCTCAACTTAGGCTTAGGCCTATTCAACTTGATTTAGGTTCAAGTTAACCTAGGCCAAGTCGACCGAACTTGCATGACCTCGACCCAATGTTATGTATTGGTTGGTTCAGGTTGACCTAGGCTAAGTCGACCGAACTTGCATGAGCTCGTATGTGGCCCATTTCCCATTTCATAATTTGAAAATAATCTAGCTAAAATCTAAATTAAGAAAAAAGTTTGTAATTATAATAAATATTTTTTAAAATTTTTGACAAAAATAAAAATAACATTAATCAAGATCTACTAAAAGATTATATTTTTTTTAATTTAATAATTATTTGATATTTAAATACTTTGTTGAATTTGATGATAATTTATCCAAATAAAAATATTAAAAATTTTATTGTCATTCAAATGATGAAATAATTTAAAATGTGATCAATTCAAATCTGATGCATTTGAATGTCTTAAAAATGGTGAAATTTCCAACTTGACCAGAAACCTAAACAGTCCCATTTCATTTTATTGTCATTCAAATGATGAAATAATTTAAAATGTGATCAATTCAAATCTGATGCATTTGAATGTCTTAAAAATGATGAAATTTCCAACTTGACCAGAAACCTAAACAGTCCCATTTCAACCAAAACCTAAAAATCCACCCCCCATGACATGCTAGGCAACCCTAAAATCAAACACAATCATTATAACACATTTAAAAAAAACCTGAAAAAGGATGGTGAGGCGTGCAAGTGGAGCAGTGCAGGTCTTGGCAAAAGCACCGGCTAGTCCACCAGCGAGAAGCTGAGACACTGTTCCCACTTGTACTTGCTGACCCTTAGGCTGCAACAATTTCACATTGCTCCCATTCCCACCTTCAACCCCCACACCCACTCTCGCTGCTTCCATACCCACCGCAAAAATTTAATCTTTCAAACGAAATAAAAGACACTTGTTACCTTATTGTCTTTCCTAGGAGCACTCGAGGATAGTTTAAGCTCGGAAACCTCGAATCGCGGTTTCCAAGAGGGGGGTGGGTGGTTGTTACATTAGTGTTGGGTGGGTCTTCTTCTACTCGACAAGGAACGGAGCGTGAAGATGAAGGATAACAAAGTGGTGCAGAAACAAAATAAAAGATGTTTCTTTGATTCTGAGAAGCCGTCGGAAGTGAAGAAAAACAACAAAAAGGAAGTGGGGAAAGGGTTTATGTGTGAACGATAACTGGGATTAGGGTTTTACGCAAAATGGGACGGTGCCGTGATTTCCTTCACTAGTTTGGTGTAGCTGTTGCGTGTTTATTTTAAGCCTTTTTTTTTAGTATAAAAATTATGTGAATCTTAAAGATTAATATCGAAATACTAATATATTTGTTTATAAATTATTGGTTGAATAATAGTTTATAAATAAATATTTATTACAGTTATATTAAAGAAAATTTCATCTGTAATTTTTCATTAAATTTATATCTAAATAATATAGTGTTATATTAATTTTTTATTAACTTTTTTATTTTCATAAAGCCTATAATAAATATAATATTGGGTTTATATAAAAGAATTTAGTGTCGCTTTTCCTTTCTTCCTAATTATATGATTTCCTTCCTATCCTAATTATATGATTAAACTTTGAAATAGTAAATACTAAATTTTAATATTTTAATTTATTTTATTATTACTAAAAAAACTTTTTTTATTAAACTAACTTTTTTTTAATTATCACATCTTTGATTTAAATATGTTAAAACTTTTATTTTAATTTTTTTAATAACTTATTTATATAAAAATATAAGTAAAATTTTTAAAATCAAATAATTAAAACAAAGAAGTTTCTACGTTTGAAAGTCATTTGTTTTTCCTCTACTATGGTTCCTTTTTGGTTGTCCTTACTTTTTAGGAAAACTTACCGTTCTCTCTCCTTTTTCTTAATGAGTGAAAGCCATTGGAGTAAACTTGGGAAATATTCCCTTAAGAACTCTCAACATTTCAATCCAAAAGGCAAGCTTAGGTAGCGGTTGGAATTCCCACATCGACTAGAGATAAGGCTAATTCATAGTTTATAAATAGGTGCAAACCTCATCCTACAAGCCGGTTTTGTGGGATTGAGTTAGGCTTGAAGTCCACTTATAACATTAGCTTCAAGAAGAACTGTGGTAGACTCCATCTTTAAGCTTCTTTAACACACAAGAGCAGAAGGAGATAGTAACATTAGAACTAGATCGAGAAAATAAAGAAATTAGTATAGGGACATTATAGAAATAATAGATTGCAATTTATTTAAGTTGTGTTATGTCTCTAACTTATATTAAGTACTTATGTGTTTACTTTAATGTATTTTGAAATATCTTTTAGGTTTACTTTAATGCATCTTGAAATATCTTTTAGAACGTGAAGATCAAGAGAATATGTTGAAAAAGAAAAACAAAATTTAATTATTGTAGGATTAAAATTTGTACAAAATTTATTTTGTACAATTATATGTACAACTTGTAAAGATCAAGAAAATAAGTATTTTAGAAAGCTATAGAAGTTTTAATAAAAGGTTTAATCATTTTGGAGGTCCCTATTCGTGTATATTCGTGTCAATTAGGTTCTCATATTTTCAAAGCGCTCAATTAGGTCCCTTTTTATGTAAAATTGAGTCAATTATGATCTTACCATTAATTGTTGTGGACAGGGTTAAATTTGTTGTCTAGTGGCAGGCTGAGCTAGCATTTAATAAGCATTAGGCACAATAAGACGTCATTACGTGGATTTATTTGATTTTAAGTTTAAAATAAGTTAAATTTAATAAAAAACATAATGTTATATTTATTTTTGGAAATGAAATTAAAACATATTAGGGTTAAGTTTGGTATTTTGGGGTCAGATTTTGAGTGTGTGTGAAATTAGGGAAAATTGGGAAAAATAAGTTTTTTCGTGGGTTCGTTGTTCTGGTTCGAAATTAGGGGAAAATAGGGTTATAGTGAGAAATTAGTTGTGGATGAACTTTGGTTTTACGATTTTGGCGTCATCTATTAGTGGTTTTTCGATGGAATTGACAAATTGTTAGCGATGAAGCACTCTAGGGAGCACCTAAAGTAGAGTCTTCCGAGTTGACTCAAAATCAGCATAGAAACAGTGCACAATGTTGGTGGTGGAGGAGGTCGAGGAGTTGGGGGGAGAGGGTGGTGAGTGGAATAAGTGGAAGATGAGAGAGCCGAGGAGAATCTGAAGGTGGAAGAGATAGAGAAAGATAATGAAAAAGGTGTTGTGTGACGTTGGGTTATTACAGTGTAAGGAAGATGGTGGCAATGGAGAGAGGATAGTGCCATTGAAACAAATTTACAAACATGTGGTGTGCATGAAGAATTGGGTGACCACAACAACGATGTAGAGTGTGGATGAATTGGGAGGAGGGTTTGCCACTTGGTTGTGAAAAAGAAATAGTGATCCTGTTGTGGGATAAGGACCAAAAATCTCTTTTCTGGTATAAAATGTTGTAATAGAAAATATACATATATTTACAATATCTTTAAATCTAATTAAATAATAATATTACATTAAGGTATAAAATTTCACTTCACCTCTCATTCCTTTTCTTCTCCATTACATTATTTGGTTAAATGGAGTACAAGAGATGGAAAGAAGAACAATTTTAAAACAGTGTAAAATAGGTTGGATGTTACAAGAAAAATGATAACCTAAATAAATTGGGATATTTTTTTGTAAGACTGTTTAGTTTGAGTCAAATGTGTTTTTACCTCTAATCATTCGTAAATTTTAGGTCAATTTGATTTTAAAAATAATAATTATACTTTGTCAAGAGGGATCCAGTGTTGGGAGAGGAGGGTGAAGTAGAGGTTGAGGGGGTTGTGGAGGAGTGCGACAGAGATGAGGCGGCGGGCAGCAACAATGAGAGATGGGGAAGCACGGGAGGTTGGATTGGGGTTGGGCATGGATGTAGATGTTGAAGAGGTGGGTGTGGGAGGGTGAGAAGAAGGTTTCCCAGAGAGGGGAGAAGGTGAGGTTGGAGTTGGTGAGAAAGAGGAAGGCGATTTTGGGGGTGGAGGAGAGGTGGGAGGTGTTGTGTGGTGCGTTGGCAGGGCAGAAGAGGGTGAGGGCGTTAGCGTCGGGTGGTGAGAAGAGGAGGTGAGGGGAGAGGAGGTGAGGGGGTGGATGAATTCTCTTCAACCATTTTTAGTTTTTCTTTTTCTCCATCTGATGAATTTTGGAGTTGATTGATTGTGGAAGCATAAATATAGGGAGTTTGTTTATGGTTGGATTTAGAATGGTTAAGGCATTTATGAGCTTTAAAATCTCTTCATTTACAAGGACTGTTTTTATTAAATATAACTTATTTTAAACTTAAAATAAAATAATTCCACGTAACGAGACTTCACTATGTCACGTGCTTATTAATTGCTAGCCCAGCATGCCACCGAACAAAAAATTTAACGTCGTCCAACACAATTAACTACAAGGTCATAATTGACTCAATTTTACATAAAAAATGACCTAATTGAGCTCTTTGAAAATACGAGGACCTAATTGACACAAATTTGCACAAATAAGGATCTCCAAAATGATTAAACCTTAATAAAATAACCTATGAATATTTTATTAATAAAAGACTAAATTATAAATAGATTTTATCATAAATTTCATTTTAAAAAACTCAATTATGGTATTAAGAATTGTAATGTAAATTAGTTCACACACAATTATCAATGTAGCATGGACCATATGATAATTAAGCATTACTAGAGGTTGTTATAGAACTTTTTGCTTATTACATTTTGGTATTAGAGAAATTCAAACCTTAACTAAATTGTCAGAAGAGGGGGTTATCGATAACAGTTGAAAACCTGTTATTTTCATGCTTAAAATTGATACTAAAAACAACCTTTAACACTTAGAAACTATCTTGAAATCATGCTTTTGGTCATACATTTAGAAATAAGAGAGCTGGATAGGTTTATGCTTGATTTCAGTGTTTTTATGCAGGTTTTAAGATGAATTTGGTGAAAGAAGTGAAGAAGGATAGAGATGGAATCAGAAAAGACATAAAAAAGTGCAAAAGGAGAAGTCGCAACTACCGCTGAGCGGCACTCAGGAAACCACGTTGGCTTCGCTGAGGGGTGAAAATGTCGCTGAGGGGAAGAAACAACTCACACACTTACCGCTGAGCGGCACTATTTTGGGCTTGGACATAATTTTTTGTATTTCTTAGAATAGTATATAAGCTTTAGGACGTCCTAGGGTTTGTATCTTTGGCTGGGAGGAAGCATAAACACACTTTTCACCCCTTGGGGGTAGATTGGGAGATGGTGACAGCTCTCCTCTTCTCTTTCTAGGGTTTTTCTATCTTTCCTTATTTCATTATTGTTCATCTAGTTTCAGCATGAATATGGTGAACTAAACCTTGTAATGTTGTTGGGGAATCAATGTAGTCTTGTGAAACTCTCATATATGGAATTTATGTTTTAACATCTTATTTTAAGATACATGCTTCCTTTCATCATTAGTTAGGGTTTTTCCTCTTTGCTTAAAGCTTGCATTGTTTAACTCATTCATTGCCATGATTATTGATTTTGTCGATATGGGAACGTACGGGGAAATCTAGATCCGGGGAATTTCTCCCAATAGCATATTGCCTAGACATAGGAATATGAGGTTGGTTGCCGTTAAGCTTCTGCGCTTCATAATTAATTATTAGGAATGCTAGGAATTGTATGAACTCGTAATTAAGGATAAACCTTCTTGCAAGGTGATTTAGAGAGTGACATTAACATTGATGAAAAGAATGATGGATTCCTAAAAGTATATGAGAGTGGATAAGATGAAATTGATAACCCCAACAACATACTCATCCATCTAATTCATTAAAGTGTTTGTATTCCTCTTTTCCATTGATCAAATTCATGCATACATGTTGAATTATTGTCTCTTGCATTTAAAACCTACAAACAATTTGTTCTCAAGTCTTAAATAATCAACAAATCATATAACTAACTAGGCCGTGAGTCCTTTGGGAGAACGATACTTGGTCTTACCGAGTTTTATTACTTGATACGATTCGGTCACACTTGCCGATTATTAAACAAGTTTTTGGCGCCGTTTTTCGGTGTTCATAAATTTGTCATCAGTTATATTTTTTATTATGTTGGTTATATATTTGTCTTTACGATTATTGTGTAAGAATTCTGGACAACTCAACCTTAGGATTGGCTAAGTTGTAAGTATGTTGTGTTTTTATAGTATGTATAATTGTGTAAATCCAATTTGACTTATTTTGATTGGTTAAAACAACAATATTAAGAGAGAAATAATTTGGAGTTAGCGATGAGAGTGTACACTCATAACTAAATCTAAGATTATTTTCTTTTTTATTCTAAACATTTAAACTAATGCGTAAGTTGATGATAGTTACATAATTTATAGTGTGCAACATGTTTTGGATTGATGTTTCCATAATTCTGGGTAATTGATTTTAAATAGATGATTGATTCTAGTGATAGATATTTCCTTATAGTGAATGTTCTATTTGTGGATTTTGAAATTGTCTTTGGAGTAGAACTTTGAAAGGTCCATATATTATTTTCTGGGTGTATTGACTTTAGTCAATTGCATTTGATAGTTGTTGAGATAGAAGAAGTGGTATGTTTCACGTGTAGAAATTTACACATGTTTTCAAAGAAAATGTTAAGGTTACATCCAAGATAGAAGTAGAGTTCCCTTGGTTTTGGTGTTTGAAATGAGGCTAAGATTAGTGACAACTTGTAGAGTAACTCTACATAAAAAGTAAAATTTAAGAGAAAATTGGAAATTTAACGAAATGAACAATTTATGTTAGGTTTGTTAAATTGAGAACCAAATATGAAGTTGGATAAGAAGACATATAAGAAACCTAGTTTGTGTTTAGATTGTTGAGAGTTAAGTAAGATTGTTAAGGAATGATATTTCAGTGGGTCAAATAGATTTCTTACTTTTTTTTCGTCTTCATTGGGGTCTAATTGTTGTAAAATTCTCTAATTAGATCTTTGTTGTTAAATTGGGCTAACACGTTGATGTAGCATGTTGGTGTTAATTTTTTAAATGACATGACAAATTATTAGATATTTGTAGTTGAGTCTAAGGTGAGCTTTTTTACTTTTAAAATTAAAAAAATTGAAAAATGTTAATTGAACTTAATTGTTTATGAAAATTAGAGATTTCATCAACCATCATCATTCTCCCTCAACCCTTTTGTACCACCATTTCCACCTTGCATCAGTTACCGTTAACATCGTTCAACCACCATCTTCATCACCCTCACAATTAGAACTGTAAAAACTCAGAAAACTAGGAAGTCACCGTCAAACTTGTCTTTGCCCACCAGAATCACAAAACCCAGTTTGTGCCACAATGGAGATCACCACAACAACCCAAATTGAAACCACAAATCCACCATCTACCTTCACCCGAACCACTGAAACACAGCAATCCAAGTTACGAAGCTCAAACCTAACCGCTGAAAACCCGATTCCTGCATCCTTATTCAATCTTCGAACAACGCCGCCATGAAATCGTGCCTCCTCCATGGCAATTTGAAAAATAACCCTAAATCGTTATTCGTGACAATCATCTTCCCAACACGACAGAACTCCCAAATCGCATAGCCATGGAACCCTAAGACATGATTCGCGACAACCATCTTTTCCAGGGAACCCTCACGTCTTCTTCTGGAGACAGAAGCCACACAAAACACATAATCCCCTTTAATTTGCCCATCAGACCTGCAACCACCAAGAGTTACCTGTAGGAAAATCATATTCGAACCACCAAGTGAAACCTAGAAACTCAAATCGTAGCACTACCAAGACGCAAAAACCCCAATCACCATATTTGTACACAAAGCTCAAATCCTAATTCGAAGAAACACTAAGCTTTCCCCAATTCCTTTTCTCAATTCCTAATTTGAAGAAAGAGGTTGGATTCAATTAAATTTTCCCAATTTCTATAATTTAAAATTATTAATTTCCACATCACAATCACCTTATTAACATATTACCAAGGCCACGTCATTTAAAAAAAATACCATTAGCATTTCACATATGCGCTAATCTAATGACGTTACTCCAATTTAACGGTAAGACTTTAAATTTACCAATTTTGCAAAAAAAATAAAGGAACATATTTGAGATTCCCGGCCAAAAAAAGAACCTGGCGAATGATTAAATATTTTACAAATGCTCTGTAAAATTTCTTCTTGCCCAATGAAAATATATCACGGATTTCCTATAACTAAAGTTCCAAGTGGTGTTCAACTTTACAACACTTGCATCTAGCGACAGTTCAGGCACTCAATGACATAAATCCTAAATTAGAGTTCATTGTAATACATAGTTGGATCATGAGTACTAACAATTCATATATTATTATTGGAAGAGCTTATACATGTATTCTTATACAAAATACCTAGATTACAAGTTCTTTGGTGCTAGTAGTTGGACACATGTCATAAGCCCATATATAATGACTCTGGCTGAGTTAGTGGAACTGAAAAGCAAACATAAGAGTTATTACAAAGTAAGTTCATCAGACTAAGCATGTCACCGTAGGGAGCACCAGTGTTGCTTATAAAGAAAAATGATGACAATTTTAAATTGTGTGTGGATTACAGAAAGTTGAACAAACTAAACATCAAGAAAAAATATCCTCTACCAAAGATACATGATTTCAGGGACCAGTTGTGATAACTTGGGTCCCAAGACCAGTCATGGACCCATCACTAGAAGCATGGTTAGGAAGCTACAACAGGACTTGGAAGAATTGAGTCCAGAAAGACAAGCCTTATTCAGTCGCTTTGAGTGGAAGCCAGGAGACCAAACAAAGGATCCAGCACAGCCCATTCCAGCCCATGGAGAAGGATAATCAAAAGAAGAACCACGAAAGTCCACACGGGTTGCAACCCTTGCTACGCTCAACACCCATGGACCACTCTTCCAGCAAGCACCTTGGCAGCACGTGATTTAGCTGCTTCCATCACATTTTCCATGCCTATACACGTGGCTATGATCTATTCTTCATGCTCCTTATTAGCCATCATTAGATCACCGCATGGGTTGGCTTGGATTCCCTATAAAAGCACACTCATAAGCTTGTACTAGATTACTTTTCATGATTAATGAGTTTTACTTTGCTGAAGCATTTTTTAGCACCCGAAACTCTGCCAAAAGTCACCCAAATGATTTTTCCCTCTCCATCTAGCTTCCATCCGGTGGAAGGCCGCCTGAGTTAGTTCTTTTCCTTCACCTAGAGTTCTTCAAACATCACTATCACCATTCATTTCATCCATACACTACAACTGCTAAATCACCAACACCTGCCTCTGCTGCCTCTGGTTTGGATTCTCGCATGGAGCGACTCATTGTCAATATCCAATTTCGTCCGGGTAAATAAAATTAATAATAAATAAATAAATAAATAAATAAGTGAATAGTGAATAGTAAATAGTGAATAGTGAATTGTGAATAGTAAAAAGTGAAAAGTAAAAAAAAAAATTATTTTTGGAAAGGATAAGTGTTCCACGTAGCTTTGAGATCAGAATTCACCAATTTGCAAATAAAAAATTAATTTTGTAATAGTAAAATGAATAAAAAAATGAATAGTAAAAATGAATAGTACAAATGAATAGTAAATTTTTTTTTACTATAAATAGCCAAGGGGGGAGGCTGAAAATTTACACAAAAGAATTGAGAAAATTTTTGAGAGAAGAGAGTTGGAAAAATTTCTAATTTCAAAGGGGATATTCTGGAAGTTTTCAGAGAGCGAGGAGATTAAGTCTGTAATAGAGGTAAGGGAAGCTAACCTTGAGTATCTCCTTTTGTATTATCTTGAGCCTTGAATATGCTATATTTTGCTTTTGTCTGATCTTAAATCTTGATTATGGAGTATTTTGTTTCTGTATGATTTTGAATTTAAATGAGAGTATGCTTTTGTGTTGATATCCAAGTGTGATAGTTGTAAAACGTGATATTGATTATGTTATGCCATTTGTATGTTATTAGTTGTTTATTTTTGTATTTTGGAAGGATTAGAAGTTGTCTAACCGGCTCTGCCAGATTCAACTTCTTATTTCCCCAAACGCTTTATTTCTTTACTTATTTATTTTATTGCATTTTGGAAGGATTAGAAGTTGTCTAACCGGCTCTGCCAGATTCAACTTCTTATTTCCCCAAACGCTTTATTTCTTTACTTATTTATTTTATTGCATTTTGGAAGGATTAGAAGTTGTCTAACCGGCTCTGCCAGATTCAACTTCTTGTTTCCCCAAACGTTTTATTTCTTTACTTATTTATTTTATTGCATTTTGGAAGGATTAGAAGTTGTCTAACCGGCTCTGCCAGATTCAACTTCTTGTTTCCCCAAACGTTTTATTTCTTTACTTATTTATTTTATTGCATTTTGGAAGGATTAGAATCAGCCTTCTCCTATCCTCCTTGGTGGGCTTGTATCCCAGGCCATACCTATTCTTGTTCTCGACAACCTCCAGAGGGAATACTCGCCCTTGTCCCCACTTGCCCAAACCTTTCCCATGCATATAACCTTCTCTTAGCATGACTTTGGCCATCATGATAGAAGCACGCGACAGATGCGGGTTGACCGCGAATGGCTCCACATAGGTGTTTCCCACGATCTCCAGAGATTGAAAAGCTGTCTCGAGAGCTTCCTCGGCTGCTTCGATATAACGGGAGGATGATGGTCCGCTCACCAGGAAATCCTCCTCTCCTGCCACTATCACCAGCTTGTCTCCCATAACATACTTCAACTTTTGATGTAGTGTAGAAGGCACAACCCCTGCAGAATGGATCCATGGGCGACCCAAGAGACAACTATAGGCCGGGAGGATGTCCATGACTTGGAATGTTACTTGAAAATAATTATGTCGATATTCCTAATTTTGGGCGCCCTGTCAATAATACGGAAGATGATTGTGATGATGACCCGGAACCCCCTCCTGAACTGTTGAGACTAGTGGAACAAGAGTGTAAGGAGATGAAACCTCACCAGAAAGATGTTGAAGTACTCAAGTTAGGAAATGAGGATGAGGTAAAGGAGGTGAAGATCGGTACAGCCATGAAAGCAGAAGTGAAAGAAAAGTTGCGTGTCTTATTGAGGGAGTTCAGGGATGTGTTTGCTTGGTCTTACAATGACATGCCAGGCCTCGATACAGATATTGTACAACATAAGCTCCCACTCAAACCGGAATGCCCACCGGTAAAGCAAAAGCTAAGAAGAATGAAACCGGAAATGTCCTTGAAGATCAAGGAGGAGGTACAGAAACAATTCGATGCAGGGTTTCTAGCTGTGGCGAGATACCCAGAATGGGTAGCAAACATTGTACCGGTGCCTAAGAAGGATGGTAAAGTTCGAATGTGTGTGGATTATCGAGATTTGAATCGTGCAAGCCCAAAGGATAATTTCCCATTACCACACATCGATACCCTAGTTGATAATACAGCCAAGTATTCACTGTTTTCATTCATGGATGGTTTTTCGGGGTATAACCAGATCAAGATGGCGCCAGAAGATATGGAAAAGACGACTTTTATTACATTGTGGGGCACATTTTGTTATAAGGTGATGTCTTTTGGACTCAAGAATGCTGGGGCAACATATCAAAGGGCGATGGTGGCACTTTTCCATGATATGATGCACAAGGAGATTGAAGTTTATGTGGACGACATGATCGCGAAGTCCGTATCAGAAGAAGAACACGTCCTCAACTTGAGAAAGTTATTCGAGAGATTGAGGAAGTATAAGCTTAGGCTGAATCCCGCTAAATGTACATTTGGAGTGAAATCCGGGAAATTGTTGGGCTTTATTGTCAGCCAGAGGGGCATAGAGGTGGATCCAGACAAAGTGCGAGCGATAATGGAAATGCCTGCGCCTAAGACGGAAAAAGAAGTTCGAGGGTTTCTGGGTAGATTGAATTACATTGCTAGATTCATCTCCCAATTAACTGCTACTTGTGAACCGCTGTTCAAGTTGTTACGAAAGAACCAGGCTGTGGTGTGGAATGAGGATTGTCAGGCCGCTTTTGAGAGAGTCAAACAATACTTACAGGACCCTCCTGTATTACGTCCACCAGAACCAGGAAGGCCACTCATTTTGTATTTGACTGTATTGGATAAGTCAATGGGTTGTGTATTGGGTCAGCATGATGAGGATGGCAAAAGAGAGCACGCTATATATTACTTGAGCAAGAAGTTCACAGACTGCGAACAACGATATTCATCGTTAGAGCGGACTTGCTGCGCATTGGCATGGGCCGCTCATCGTTTAAGGCAATACATGTTGAGTCATTCCACATGGTTGATATCTAAGATAGACCCTATCAAGTATATCTTTGAAAAGCCTGCTCTTACTGGAAGGATAGCTCGATGGCAGATGTTATTGTCAGAGTACGACATCATATATGTCACTCAAAAATCTGTCAAGGGTAGCGCACTAGCAGAATACCTAGCTCATCAACCCCTTTGTGATTATCAACCAATGCAACCTGAATTTCCCGATGAGGATATCATGGCTTTATTCGAAGAAAACAAAGAAGACCAAAACGAAAAAGCATGGACAATGTTATTCGACGGAGCCTCGAATGTGATGGGACATGGAATAGGGGCAGTGCTTATTTCCCCGGAGCGTCAGTATATACCAATGACGGCAAGGTTGTGTTTTAGTTGCACAAATAACATCGCTGAATATGAAGCCTGTGCCATGGGTATTCGAGCAGCAATTGAGTCTAAGGCAAAAATGCTGGATGTGTATGGAGATTCGGCTTTGGTCATCCATCAATTGAAAGGAGAATGGGAAACTAGGGATACAAAATTAATTCCCTACCAAGCTTACATCAGGGGATTAATGGAGTATTTCGATTCCATCACATTCAACCATATACCGAGAGAAGATAATCAATTAGCAGACTCACTGGCTACCTTGTCGTCAATGTTTGAGGTTGATCAAGGTGCAGAATTACCAAGAATCGAAATGAAAAGCCATGCAGAGCCAGCATACTGCCACTTCATTGAGGAGGAGTTAGACGGTAAACCTTGGTACTTCGATATCAAGCGTTATCTTAAAACCCGAGAATACCCTGAGGATGCGTCTGAAAATGATAAAAGAGCACTAAGAAGGTTGGCCGGCAGTTTCATCTTAAGTGGGGATGTTTTATACAAGAGAAACCATGACATGGTTCTCCTCAGATGTGTGGATGCAAAGGAAGCTGAGTTGATATTGAAAGAAGTTCACGAAGGTACATTTGGTACACACATGAGTGGACATTCGATGGCTAGGAAGATCTTAAGAGCTGGTTACTTCTGGTTGACCATGGAAAACGATTGTTGCATACACGTGAGAAAGTGTAAGAAATGTCAGATATATGCAGATAATATCAATGTGCCACCCACTGCTCTGAACGTGTTGTCTGCACCATGGCCATTTTCGATGTGGGGAATAGATGTCATCGGAGCTATAGAACCAAAAGCGTCAAATGGACATCGCTTCATACTAGTCGCAATCGACTATTTCACCAAGTGGGTGGAAGCTGCTTCGTATGCCAATGTGACTAGAAAAGTTGTGGTTAGATTCATAAGGAAGGAGTTGATCTGTAGGTATGGGCTACCTAACAAGATCGTCACTGATAACGCTACCAACCTGAACAATCAGATGATGGCAGAGTTATGTGAGGAATTCAAAATTCACCACCATAATTCCTCTCCTTATCGTCCAAAGATGAATGGGGCAGTAGAGGCTGCTAACAAGAACATCAAGAAGATTGTGCAGAAGATGGTGGTCACCTACAAGGATTGGCACGAAATGCTTCCTTTCGCTTTGCACGGATACCGCACATCAGTACGAACATCAACTGGGGCCACGCCATTCTCGCTAGTGTATGGGATGGAAGCGGTACTTCCATTTGAGGTCGAAATTCCCTCCTTACGCGTGTTAATGGAAACTAAGTTAGAAGAAGCTGAGTGGGTTCAAACCCGATTCGACCAACTCAACCTTATCGAAGAGAAAAGGTTAACAGCAGTGTGTCATGGACAGCTGTATCAAAGGAGAATGAAAAAGGTGTTTGACAAAAGGGTGCACCCAAGAGAGTTTCATGAAGGCGAACTGGTGTTGAAGAGGATTGTGCCCATCCAAAAGGATCATAGAGGCAAGTGGACCCCAAACTATGAAGGGCCGTTTGTGGTAAAGAAAGCATTCTCTGGTGGGGCACTAATTCTCACAAGGATGGATGGGGAGGAATTACCATTACCGGTTAATTCTGAGGCGGTAAAAAAGTTTTATGTATGATGATTCCGTGATAGGGGTTGCCATTAGTGAATATTAGCATTGCTTTTAAATTGTTGTAGTCTGTGTTATTTCATTAAATGAATACCGCACATTAATTTTTGAAATTATTGCATGTCGCACTGAGCTGTTTAGGTAAATAAAGAGGAATGAAAACGAAAATAATTGAACGAATGTCAATAAAAGCATCACAGGTATTCAGTCGGCTTAGCTCGGTCCTGGTGGGTGTCGTAAATAAAAAATAATAATAATAATATATATATATAAAAATAATATATAAAAAAAGGGGTCAAAAGAAAAGACACATGTTTGAATTCGTTGTCAGTGAGGGCATAGTGTTTTCAAAAAGCAAAAGCAAAATAATTTTTGAAAATACCAATGTTGGGTCTTCTCCTGATGCAAGGTTTCGGGGTAACCATCGTTCTTTTCCGGCTAGAGCATCTGCATTCATACTACTTGAACCCTCAACCCTTTCGTTTCCCATTAAAACAAAGCATTGTCACGAATACAATACTGGGGCAGTGTTCATCATGGTACACATCCCCAACGATTTGTTGACTGGAAGATAAAAGATATAAAAAAAAAAGAGAAAGAAAAAAAAAATAATGAAGTCGATGTGTCAACCACTATCGAGTTTTATTCCAGGGCTAAAGTCGCGAGAAGGTAAGGTAAGCAAAGATTCAGAGTGACGTGTGGCCATTTTTTCTCTTTATCCAAACGTTAAAAGAAGTTTATCCAATTGCACCCCTTTTGAGCCATAAATTATAATCACCCTCGACAAGAATCATTAGCACATCGATGAGGATACATCAAGGGCATCCAAAATCAAGGAGGGGAGTTAAAAAAAAAAAAAGGAAGAAGGAAAAAGAGTTAAAAAAAAAATAAAAATAATAAAAAAAATATATAAAGTCTTAAAGAAGTACGCAACAGAGACAACGAAGCAAGCGACCCAAAAAGGGGAAGAAAAGAAAGAAAAAAAAACAGCAATGAAAATAAAAGGATGCCCGAAGTTTCAAATCTCTAGGGATTGTTGACTCGACACCTTGCAAATGATTCTTGTTGAAACAATTTAACCCCCAAACACTTATTTGAGCCTTCATTATCCATTTCTTTCAAAACCCATTGGCCTTTAGCCACGGTACAAGCCAATAAAAGTCCATGCTGACTGAAGATTGTTTTTCCTAATCTTTCTCACGAATTTAACCCTGAAACGAAATGATGTGGTGAATGACACAATCACTCAAAAAAAAAAAAAAAAGGGAAAGAAAATAAAAACATCGAAAAAAAAAGAAAAGAAAAAAAAATGTGAAGTCTCCCCGTCAATCAAGAATCGCCAAATTGGGACAATCCTTCTTACCCGAACCTTTCCACCTCTCCAAATCAAGTTTACTATACGCAACAAAGTTGGGGCAGCCCTTGCGGGCCATGCATGTGTAGATACTAACAACACCTCCCAAAATAAGAAAAATTCAAATGCTAACGTTACCCACAGGTAATCATTCAACTCCCGCACCTTTCCAGGTTCAAGCTGGTGCTAGAGGGAATTTGAACCCCTAGTTACGTCCTCTTCCTTTCATCAAAGAACCCACTACTTCTTGACATTATTTTGATTGAATGCATTTCGAACGTACATCGCGTTTGACATCAACATTGACAACGGATTCCAAGCATGGAATTTTCAAAAAAAAAAATGTAGGAAAGAGAAAGCGAGAGCAAAAGAAGGGAACGAAACCAATGACTCATATGCATTCATGCACCATCATAACATAACATCATCTCATAGAAAGCGAAGAAAATTGTTCAAAAATCCGTAAGGGGAAAATGAAGTGGTGAAAAAGGTTAGCAGACATTTATATCTAAATATCTCTATTGTTTTGCTCAGTATTTACCGATGTTTCTTCAAAAAGGAACTGAATCCAAGAGTTTCTTCTACGATAGCACACCTCAAGGCACTTGTTGAGCCTATTGATCCTCAAATCATTCACTTCATCCATAGGGTTGAGACACCCTCCACGAGGTTATAACACCTCATTCATTTCCATAGGGTTACGACACCCTCCACGAGGTTTGTACACCTCATTCACTTCATGCGTAGGGTTGCGACACCCTCCACGAGGTTATGACACCTCATTCACTTCCATAGGGTTACGACACCCTCCACGAGGTTTGTACACCTCATTCACTTCATCCATAGGGTTGCGACACCCTCCACGAGGTTTGTACACCTCATTCACTTCATGCGTAGGGTTGCGACACCCTCCACGAGATTGTGACACCTCATTCACTTCCATAGGGTTACGACACCCTCCACGAGGTTATGACACCTCATTCACTTCCATAGGGTTACGACACCCTCCACGAGGTTATGACACCTCATTCACTTCCATAGAGTTACGACACCTTCCACGAGGTTATGACACCTCATTCACTCCCATAGGGTTACGACACCCTCCACGAGGTTTGTACACCTCATTCACTTCATCCATAGGGTTGAGACACCCTCCACGAGGTTTATACACCTCATTCATTCATCCATAGGGTTGTTACACCCTCCGCGATATTTATACCTCAATTCTCTGAGCCTTATTTTTTAGTTCCTTGTTCATTTTTAAATACGGACGAAATTAGTATTTCTATCTTTACTTATCTTTTACTCTGATAATATAAAAACATTGTTTGTCATATTATCTAGTAAAATCTAAGTAAAGAGGGGCAGCTGTCAATACCAAATTTCGTCCGGGTAAATAAAATTAATCACAAAAAAAAAAAAGGTAAATAGTGAATAGTAAATTGTGAATAGTAAAAAGTGAATAGTAAAAAAATAAAAAAAAAATAAAAAAAAAAAAATTGGAAAGGATAAGTGTTCCACGTAGCTTTGAGATCAGAATTCACCAATTTGCAAATAAAAATTATTTTTGTAATAGTAAAATGAATAAAAAATTGAATAGTAAAAATGAATAGTGCAAATGAATAGTAATTTTTTTTTTACTATAAATAGCCAAGGGGGAAGGCTGAAAATTGACACAAAAGAATTGAGAAAATTTTTGAGAGAAGAGAGTTGGAAGAATTTCTAATTTCAAAGGGGATATTCTGGAAGTTTTCAGAGAGCGAGGAGATTAAGTCTGTAATAGAGGTAAGGGAAGCTAACCTTGAGTATCTCTTTTTGTATTATCTTGAGTCTTGAATATGCTATATTTTGCTTTTGTCTGATCTTAAATCTTGATTATGGAGTATTTTGTTTCTGTATGATTTTGAATTTAAATGAGAGTATGCTTTTGTGTTGATATCCAAGTGTGATAGTTGTAAAACGTGATATTGATTATGTTATGTCATTTGTATGTTATTAGTTGTTTATTTTTGTATTTTGGAAGGATTAGAAGTTGTCTAACCGGCTCTGCCAGATTCAACTTCTTGTTTCCCCAAACGTTTTATTTCTTTACTTATTTATTTTATTGTATTTTGGAAGGATTAGAAGTTGTCTAACCGGCTCTGCCAGATTCAACTTCTTGTTTCCCCAAACGTTTTATTTCTTTACTTATTTATTTTATTGCATTTTGGAAGGATTAGAAGTTGTCTAACCGGCTCTGCCAGATTCAACTTCTTGTTTCCCCAAACTATTTATTTCTTTACTTATTTATTTTATTGCATTCTGGAAGGATTAGAAGTTGTCTAACCGGCTCTGCCAGATTCAACTTCTTGTTTCCCCAAACTATTTATTGCTTTACTTATTTATTTTATTGCATTTTTGGAAGGAATAGAAGTTGTCTAACCGGCTCTGCCAGATTCAACTTCTTATTTCCCCATACATGTTATTGTTCTTGTTATTTAATTATATTGTATTTTTGGATGGATTAGAAGTTGTCTAACCGGCTCTGCCAGATTCAACTTCTTGTTTCCCCATGATTTTTTATATTAAGATTATTTTTATGATTGTCAAATATTGTATTCTTATATGACCATTTATTGTAATGTTTTATTATTGTTAATTGTTTATAATTATCTTCTTTCTCTCACACACCAAACCTCTTCATCCCAAAACTCTACTTCATTTTTCTCTCACATTTTACTATCTCTCTATACATATAAAATCCCATACCACATTTCTACTATAAATTCATCTTCTTCACCATCAATCTATCTTTTCTCACAACTTATTACAAGCAAGGTTTTCATCATTCAAATTTTCAGCAAGGTACATATTTTCTTTTCCTTCTATTTATATGCATTTTGATCTTTTTTTTAGTTTATAAATTTATCCTATTTTCTACCACAATTTTATCCTATGCTTTTTTCACAATTTTATGTCATAGATATTTCAACTCATCTCTTTTCTTAATAAAAAATAAAAAAATAAAAATATAAAAATATAAAAGTTAAAGATAAAAAGAAAAATACAAAATTAAAAAAAATTAAAAATTACAAAAATATGTTTTAAAGGGTTAAGCACATGTGTGATCGCACGCATCGTCCTTGTGTTAGAAACCTTTTCTTTCTTTCATAAAAAATAACAAAAACTAAAAATATGTCTTAAAGGGTTAAGCACATGTGTGATCGCACGCATCGTCCTTGTGCTAAAAACCTTTTCTGTTTATACCAAAAAAAATAAAATCTTCAAAAACCAAAAACAACAACACTTTCAAGTAAACAACCAATCTTTCTGTCAGAACTACGTGATCCTTGATTCTCCATCAAAAGTGGAGATACGTAGGAGCAAGGCCAGTCCTTGTCAGGTTCATTTCCCCAAAAATCCAAAATCAAATTATCCATAACAAATTCCTCAAACCATTTTCCAAATTAATTTTCAAGCAGTTTTCTAAAAGAACTACGGAACCCTGATTTCTCATTCTTAATGAGAATACGTAGGAGCAAGGTCAATCCTTGTCGGGCCCAAAAAAAAACTAAAAAATTTTTTTGTTTCTTTAGAATTTTATTTTTAAGGGAAAGTTAAACATTTTGAAAACCACATCTATATTCGCGCATTTAGTTAAAGGTACTGCCTTAGGGCAGGCGTTGTAGGGTGCTAATACCTTCCCTACACGTAACCGACTCCCGAACGTAGAATCTCATTTTCGCAGACCATGCCTTATCATTTTATGGTTTTTCCTTAGTTTTCCAGAATAAACTATGGTGGCGACTCCAAATCCGGGTAAATAAAATTAATCACAAAAAAAAAAAAAAAGGTAAATGGTGAATAGTAAATTGTGAATAGTAAAAAGTGAATAGTAAAAAGTGAATAGTAAAAAAAATAAAAAAAAAATAAAAAAAAAAAAATTGGAAAGGATAAGTGTTCCACGTAGCTTTGAGATCAGAATTCACCAATTTGCAAATAAAAATTATTTTTGTAATAGTAAAATGAATAAAAAATTGAATAGTAAAAATGAATAGTGCAAATGAATAGTAATTTTTTTTTTACTATAAATAGCCAAGGGGGAAGGCTGAAAATTGACACAAAAGAATTGAGAAAATTTTTGAGAGAAGAGAGTTGGAAGAATTTCTAATTTCAAAGGGGATATTCTGGAAGTTTTCAGAGAGCGAGGAGATTAAGTCTGTAATAGAGGTAAGGGAAGCTAACCTTGAGTATCTCTTTTTGTATTATCTTGAGTCTTGAATATGCTATATTTTGCTTTTGTCTGATCTTAAATCTTGATTATGGAGTATTTTGTTTCTGTATGATTTTGAATTTAAATGAGAGTATGCTTTTGTGTTGATATCCAAGTGTGATAGTTGTAAAACGTGATATTGATTATGTTATGTCATTTGTATGTTATTAGTTGTTTATTTTTGTATTTTGGAAGGATTAGAAGTTGTCTAACCGGCTCTGCCAGATTCAACTTCTTGTTTCCCCAAACGTTTTATTTCTTTACTTATTTATTTTATTGTATTTTGGAAGGATTAGAAGTTGTCTAACCGGCTCTGCCAGATTCAACTTCTTGTTTCCCCAAACGTTTTATTTCTTTACTTATTTATTTTATTGCATTTTGGAAGGATTAGAAGTTGTCTAACCGGCTCTGCCAGATTCAACTTCTTGTTTCCCCAAACTATTTATTTCTTTACTTATTTATTTTATTGCATTCTGGAAGGATTAGAAGTTGTCTAACCGGCTCTGCCAGATTCAACTTCTTGTTTCCCCAAACTATTTATTGCTTTACTTATTTATTTTATTGCATTTTTGGAAGGAATAGAAGTTGTCTAACCGGCTCTGCCAGATTCAACTTCTTATTTCCCCATACATGTTATTGTTCTTGTTATTTAATTATATTGTATTTTTGGATGGATTAGAAGTTGTCTAACCGGCTCTGCCAGATTCAACTTCTTGTTTCCCCATGATTTTTTATATTAAGATTATTTTTATGATTGTCAAATATTGTATTCTTATATGACCATTTATTGTAATGTTTTATTATTGTTAATTGTTTATAATTATCTTCTTTCTCTCACACACCAAACCTCTTCATCCCAAAACTCTACTTCATTTTTCTCTCACATTTTACTATCTCTCTATACATATAAAATCCCATACCACATTTCTACTATAAATTCATCTTCTTCACCATCAATCTATCTTTTCTCACAACTTATTACAAGCAAGGTTTTCATCATTCAAATTTTCAGCAAGGTACATATTTTCTTTTCCTTCTATTTATATGCATTTTGATCTTTTTTTTAGTTTATAAATTTATCCTATTTTCTACCACAATTTTATCCTATGCTTTTTTCACAATTTTATGTCATAGATATTTCAACTCATCTCTTTTCTTAATAAAAAATAAAAAAATAAAAATATAAAAATATAAAAGTTAAAGATAAAAAGAAAAATACAAAATTAAAAAAAATTAAAAATTACAAAAATATGTTTTAAAGGGTTAAGCACATGTGTGATCGCACGCATCGTCCTTGTGTTAGAAACCTTTTCTTTCTTTCATAAAAAATAACAAAAACTAAAAATATGTCTTAAAGGGTTAAGCACATGTGTGATCGCACGCATCGTCCTTGTGCTAAAAACCTTTTCTGTTTATACCAAAAAAAATAAAATCTTCAAAAACCAAAAACAACAACACTTTCAAGTAAACAACCAATCTTTCTGCCAGAACTACGTGATCCTTGATTCTCCATCAAAAGTGGAGATACGTAGGAGCAAGGTCAGTCCTTGTCAGGTTCACTTTCCTAAAAATCCAAAATCATTTTACAAACAAAATTTTCTAAACAATTTCTCAAACAATATTTTCAAGCATTTTCTAAAAGAACTACGGAACCCTGATTTCTCATTCTTAATGAGAATACGTAGGAGCAAGGTCAATCCTTGTCGGGCCCAAAAAAAAACTAAAAAATTTTTTTGTTTCTTTAGAATTTTATTTTTAAGGGAAAGTTAAACATTTTGAAAACCACATCTATATTCGCGCATTTAGTTAAAGGTACTGCCTTAGGGCAGGCGTTGTAGGGTGCTAATACCTTCCCTACACGTAACCGACTCCCGAACGTAGAATCTCATTTTCGCAGACCATGCCTTATCATTTTATGGTTTTTCCTTAGTTTTCCAGAATAAACTATGGTGGCGACTCCAAATCTCTTCTTTTTCAAAAAACGAGTGTTTTATTTTTTACGGATCGTCGTCCCGTCGCGATCCCGGTTGCGACAGATGAACTTCTTATTTCCCCAAACGCTTTATTTCTTTACTTATTTATTTTATTGCATTTTGGAAGGATTAAAAGTTGTCTAACCGGCTCTGCCAGATTCAACTTCTTATTTCCCCAAACGCTTTATTTCTTTACTTATTTATTTTATTGCATTTTGGAAGGATTAGAAGTTGTCTAACCGGCTCTGCCAGATTCAACTTCTTGTTTCCCCAAACGTTTTATTTCTTTACTTATTTATTTTATTGCATTTTGGAAGGATTAGAAGTTGTCTAACCGGCTCTGCCAGATTCAACTTCTTGTTTCCCCAAACGTTTTATTTCTTTACTTATTTATTTTATTGCATTTTGGAAGGATTAGAAGTTGTCTAACCGGCTCTGCCAGATTCAACTTCTTGTTTCCCCAAACGTTTTATTTCTTTACTTATTTATTTTATTGCATTTTGGAAGGATTAGAAGTTGTCTAACTGGCTCTGCCAGATTCAACTTCTTGTTTCCCCAAACGTTTTATTTCTTTACTTATTTATTTTATTGCATTTTTGTGATTAATTTTTATTTCATCTAAATTTTCCACCAACTTATTATATTATTTTTGTTCATCAACTTTCTTCATCCTTAACTCTATAAATACCTACATTCTCTTCACTTCACACACACAATTTACATAATATCCATATCTTCTCTCTCAAAATCTCTTCATTCCATCCCGAAACTCTACTTCATTTCTCCCTCACATTTTACTATCTCTCTATACATAATAAATCCCGTACCCCATTTCTACCATAAAGTTATCTTCTTCATCTTCCATCTATCTTTCTCACAACTTATTACAAGTAGAGTTTTATTTCATCACACAAATCTTCAACAAGGTATACATTTTCTCTTCATTCTATTGATATATGCATTTTGATCATTTTTTTAGTTTATAAATTCATCGTGTTTTCTATTACAATTTTTCTTTATGCTTTTCACATTTCAACCCATCTATCCTTCTTAATAAAAAAATATAAAACTTTAAAAACATGTAATAATATAAATATCGGTATGAGTACTCGTGCGATCGTACGCATCAACCTAGTACTCATTACCCAAAATCTAAAATAAACAAAAAAAGCCGTGTGAGTGCTCGTGCGATCGTACGCATCAGCCTAGTGCTCATTACGCAAACAATAAGAAAAAAAAGTCGTGTGAGTACTCGTGCGATCGTACGCATCAGCCTAGTGCTCATCATGCAAAAATCTAAATATTTTATAAAAATACCAAAAATATTTTAAAGGTTAAGCACATGTGTGATCGCACGCATCGTCTTTGTGCTGAAAACATTCTTTGTTTATTTTATAAAAATACCAAAAAAATACAAAATCTTTCAAAACCCAAAAACATCCACATTTTCAAACAACATACAATATGGCTAGCCAGAACTACGTGATCCTTGATTCTCCATCAAAAGTGGAGATACGTAGGAGCAAGGCCAGTCCTTGTCAGGTTCACTTTCCCAAAAATCCAAAATCATTTTACAAACAAAATTCTCAAACAATTTCCAAACAAATTTTCAAGCAGTTTTCTAAAAGAACTACGGAACCCTGATTTCTCATTCTTAATGAGAATAGGTAGGAGCAAGGTCAATCCTTGTCGGGCTCAAAAAAACTAAAAAATACATGTTGTTTCTTTAGAGTCTTATTTTAGGGGATAGTTAAACATTTTGAAAACCACATCATATTCGCATATTTAGTTAAAGGTACTGCCTTAGGGCAGGCGTTGTAGGGTGCTAATACCTTCCCTACACGTAACCGACTCCCGAACTTAGAATCTCATTTTCGCAGACCAGGTCTTATCATTTTATGGTTTTTCCGTAGTTTTCCAGAATAAACTATGGTGGCGACTCCAAAATTTTTTTTTTTTTTTCAAAAACAGTTTTTATTTTTCGGATCGTCGTCCCGTCGCGATTCCGGTTGCGACAGATGGCGACTCCACTGGGGACGCCAGAGAGTCAGGCCATTTAATTAGATGTGCGAATTCGATGTGGTTTTTCATTATGTTTTCCTTCCTTTTTTTTCTTTATATATGTTTAATATTTGGCATAATTGCATGTGCGTTTGTTTTGATTGTTCCATATTGAACCCTAGGGTAGATGACACGTTATATATCTATTTATTTGTGTTTATTTTGCAATTGTTGTTTTGCATTATAATCTCCCTCCACACACATTTTGCATATCATGAGTGAGGCCCTATACCCGGGTCTGAGCGCAACTTAGAATTATAGGGGTTGTGTAGCGGTGTCACTCTGGGATGTACTTCCTGTTTGGCTATCGTGAGAACTCCAACTAGAGTCTGTTCTCTTCATTTATGTCTCCGCATCTAGTTGATTACTCTGACTGTTATGGAGATGTAGTGAAAAGAGCCATAACTCTGGTGGCCTTGATTTAAGCATTAGGGAACTATCCTTGTGAGATTGCATATATTTAACTTTGAACCTCAAGTCTCGAACCTTATCTAGGGCACGAAGGGAGATGTATGTCGTCTTATAACCGTTATTTTTTAATAAAATTAAACATGTTGTATATATCACTATATCATTATGCGTCTTTCTCATGCATTTTTTTTATGGTCTTGTTGGTCCTAGGTAGGAAGTTATAAATTTGTGACTAAGCCGTAGAGGTAAAATGGAAATTAACATGAGATTGGAAGTTGACCGACCTACAAGTTCAAACATTTTAAAGGAAAGGATAGCCATTGAAGCGGAGGAAGGAAATATGAATGGTCTGAGAAAACTGGTAATGAAAATGAAGACATCCCAAAAGGATGCATTCAAGAAGGAGTATGGGAATTTGTTGAGCCTATTAGAGGTGGAGGTCCAAACATCAGCAATTACTACTTTAGCCCAATACTATGATCCACCATTGAGGTGTTTCACTTTTCAAGATTTCCAACTAGTGCCAACAGTGGAAGAATTCGAGCAAATTTTAAATATACCTCTTGAGGGAAAAGCTCCATACAATTACTTTGGGCAGTATATACCTGTCTTGCAGCTAGCAAGGATCATGAAAGTACACCCTATGAAGTTGGAGAACAAGTTCACAATCAAGGGCAAAGTGAGGGGCCTTCCTCAAGGATACCTAATATGATACTTGCATCGTTTAGCTGAAGAAGAAAACTGGGAAACATTTATGGATGTATTGGCTCTTCTCTTCTATGGTGTCATGCTTTTTCCTAATGTCAAGAATTTCGTCGACTATGCCGCCATGAACGCATTTGTGGGATACAAAGAGCGCTGTGAGAATCCAGTCACTGCTATCCTGGCTGAAGTTTATGGGACCCTTAATCGTTGTTATGAGCTAAAGGGAGGAAAAATGTTATGTTGTCTGCCAGTGTTATATATGTGGTTCATCTCCCGTGTGACTGAGGACGCCTTAAATGCCCCGTGCTCCATGGATAAGCTATTGCAGTGTAAACCAAATGTGAAAGGGGCAGATGAATGGGCGCGACTTTGTGCAAGTTTAAATGAAGAACAAGTTAAGTGGTGTGTCCCTTGGCAGCGTAGATCGCAAATTATATATCATTGCGGGAAGTACCCTAATGTACCTCTCATGGGTATCAGGTGTTGTATTAATTACAATCCTGTGTTAGCACAAAGGCAATTTGGGCATCCTATGAGAGGATCACCTACACCTTCATCTCTTGCCATGTTGCAAATCTATTATGAGGAAGGAACCTTTGTTGAAGTACTTCATCAAGTTAGGAATGCTTGGGGCAACATTATTCGTGCAAAAATGGACCCCAGACCATGGACTATTGATGAAGGATATCCTTATAGCCATTGGATCGCAGAAAGGGGTAGGACAGTGAAGTTGCCTTTCAAGAAAATTTCTCCTAATCTAGATTATGGAAAACAGTTTCATGAAGCTGAAAATGAGGAAATAAAATTGTTGAAGGCAAAATTCGAGCAAATGAAACTAGAAAATATCAAGTTGACCAGTAATCTTCAGAACCTACAATGTGATTATGTGAATCTTAAGCAAGATGGTGTGGAAAACAGCAAAGCATACGAGGAGTTGTTAAGAAGACAAAAGCAAGAGCTGATAGTGGCCAACATTGAGCTGACCTTGAAAGACCGGGAGTATGGTATAATTGAGATATCAGAGCGTGTCACGAAGGAATTGTGTGACCAATTCAAGAGGGACAAGCAAAAGGCACTAGAGGAGCTGCACAAAATGCATATTAGAATGAACGACGTCGAGAAACAGGCGAAAGCAGCGGTAACGAAACTGAAGGAGGAACGTTGGCATCGGGCTGAATCAGAGAAGAAACATCAAGAATGGATGAATCAGATGAAGGAGTATACCGTTGAACAAGATCTAGTTACAGAAAATTGGAGGAGAAGTTTCTCACAACTAGCTTCCCTTGCCAATGAAGCCATTAAGGATGTCCCTAAGTTATTAGCTGATGCTGAGTCTGCATTGCCGATCTTTAACCCACCTAAAAAGGTTGAGACTTTCCTCAATTACTGCAAGAAACTGATGAGAGAAATGAAGAATGTGGTGGCTGAGGCTCGTGATAGTTGATCGTGATTTTTCATACCTCACATGTGGTGAACTTAAATGTTATGGATGAACTGTCTTATTGACTTTGTTTCATGTTAATTTCCAGATTATACATTTGGCAATGTTTTCACATCTTTATAATTTCTTACTATAGTAATTGTGTTGCTTTGTCTTTTCTCCTTTTCTTTTCGTTTTTATTTCATCTAATAAAATTTAGTTTAAAAATAATAATACGGCTAAGTCTCCAAAACACCCTAAAGGACACGAACCAGTGGCAAAATCATGGAGAACAAAGGGGAAATTCAAGAGGGGATGAAAGCCGATATCCAACAGCTGAAGGGACAAATGAGTCAAATCTTAGAGGCCCTGAATGCCTTACAAAGCCCTGGAGATTCGTGCGCACAACGACCACAACAAAGAGTTCCAGAGGCACAAACTTTCCCTTCCTATGGTCTTCCCCCGAATTACATTCCACCCTCAGGAGTGCGCTTGGAACATCTTGACGCTCAAAAGGACGAAGATAATGCAGTTGAAGTAGAAGATGAGCCTGGGGCAACCACTTTCACAATTCAGGGAAAGACGATCCAACCAGGTATTGAGAGCACGATAATGAAAAAACAACCTAAGACGAAGTCTTCATCTTGTATCGTTACACCTGCAGATTTTAAGGACGACGGGAGTAAATTAGAAGTCTTTGAGAAAAGGTTGAGAGCCATAGAGGGCGAAGGAAGTTCTGAATTTGGAGATGCTAGAAAACTATGTTTAGTTCCTGATGTGATAATACCTCCAAAGTTCAGGTTGCCAGAGTTTGAGAAATATCAGGGAAATACTTGCCCAAGGGGCCATATAACTATGTACTGCAGAAAAATGGCAGCTTATGCCCACAATGAAAAACTTTTGATTCACATCTTCCAAGAAAGTTTAATTGGCGTGGCTCTAACTTGGTACATGCGCTTAGAAACTACTCACATCTACTCATGGAAAAATCTGGTTGATGCATTCCTAAGGCAGTATGAATATAATAAAGATCTAACACCTGATAGAATACAGCTGCAAAACATGGTGAAGAAAGAATCTGAATCATTCAGAAAATATGCCCAAAGGTGGAGAGGAATTGCTGCTCAAGTAGAACCGCCTTTGAGCGACAAGGAGATGACTACCATATTTTTGAATACTCTACAACCACCATTTTATGAACACATGATAAGCAGTGTCTCCTCAGGTTTTGCTGACATAGTAGTAATTGGAGAGAGGGTCGAGGGTGGCATAAGAAATGGAAAAATTGCACTAGGCCCACAGTTAGTAGCGAGTTTAAATGAATATGGTCCTAGACATGAGAAAGATAAAAAACGAAGAGCTAACTCACATTTTATTGCCTATCCTCAAATGTCACATTCCCATGGGTTCAATCGACCCATTAAGCGAAGAAATTACAATCGTGATGAGAAGGTCGCCAACTTCACTCCTATCCCCATGACCTATACAGAGTTACTGCCAGATCTTCTCCGCAGAAACCTCATAAAGGTTTGTCCAACTAGGCCTATACGACCTCCGTACCCAAAGAGCTATGACACAAATGCCAAGTGTGATTATCATGAAGGAGCGTGTGGACACTCAACAGAGGCATGCAAGGCTCTAAAGCATAAAGTGCAATCTTTGATCGATTCAGGATGTTTAAAGTTTGAAGAAAGTCAATCCAGCACTCTGACAAGGCGCGAGTTCGCCCCTACAAATGCCATGGACAAATGAAGAACTATATGGGAAAGCATAGGTTGTTGTAAAAGGCGAAATTGATATTGTTCTGTTCATGTTTTGAATTGTCTTGCTGTGAGGGTTATGCTCATGGATATTACGCTTTCATCCGTGACTTTTAATGTGAACTTTCATTATTTGGTATCTCCAAGGTTTATTGGAAATCATGTCCTAATAGGGTGTCGTGGAGAAAACGAAGGCCGCAAATAACAAAATTTAAAAAAAAAAAAAAAAACAAAAAGGCAATATTGAGTCACTTGTCTTTCTAGCAAATTGTCAAACTCTTGTTTTTTCGAAAATAGCAAAAAAAAAATATAAAAATAGAAAATAAAAATAAAATAAAAAATTTGATAACAAAAGTTGTAGTGTCAGATTTTTTTCGAGGTCAAATGTTGAATCAAAAATAACAATTTGATGTTTTCTCTCGAGACGTTTGTGCGCATGGTGTTTGAAAAATCTCACCCTTCACCTTCCCAAATAAAAGAATTTTCCCCGAACAAATACTGTCACTGCCCTGAGTAACAAAATAAACTTTTACACCGGGGCAAATTGGCATGGCCAAAAGTTTTCTCGCTTACGCTAGTAGGGTGATCCCTGAATCCATTAAAAAAAAACAAAAAAAAAAGTAGAATAAGTCAACTAGATTCAGAAACCCGAAAGGGTGATCTATAAAGAATGAAAAGAAAAGGAAAAAACGGCTCATGTTGAGGTCATCTAATCGTAGAATTAATTTTTGAAAATAAAGCAATCAGAGTTCAAAATGATGTGTGGCCTTCTTTCTTTATCCAAAAAGCAAAAAAAACTATAACCATTGTTACCCCGTTTGAGCCAAAAATAAATTCTTTTTCAAAATTATTCCCAAGCAAGGGTTATCATTAGTATGAGTCAACTTGGGATGCAGATGAAGAGTACTCAACGATCAAATGAAGTGAATCCTTCAAAAAGGGTAAAAAAAAAAAAAATAACAACAACAATAAAACAGACTTAACCAGAGATGAAGGAAAAACGAAGTTCAAGACAAAAGCAAAGTGCTCAAAAGATCAAATAGTTGATACAATGCGTAGATGATAACCCTTGTTTTAAAAAAAAATGTATCCGACAAACATTTCATTTGGGCCTTTATACCCCTTTCTTTTAATACCTTTTAGCCCCTAGCCATTGTTACAAGCCTAATAAAGTCCACGGAGATTGACTAATGATTGCTCATATTTTCATAAAGCTTAATTTTGCGATAAGACAAAATAACTTTTAATGTGTCGTAAAAATAAAAAGGGATTTGAAAATGAATAATGTCTCAGGAATAGGGGACCTCTCTACCAACCAGTCAGAAGCATACAAAAGAAAATTGAACCAATTTGATCCATCCTTTTAGCCGACCCTTTCATACCCACTACTTCTTCCAAACAGAACCCCATGCAAAAAAAAAAAAAAAAAAAAAAAACAACGAAAACTGGGGCAGCTTGGTGAACCTCACCTCGCGTCTTTTCCTTGAAATTTCGTCAAACCATGATCTCAAGAATTGGGTAGCTTTGCAGATCTTACTTGAATTTTTCACCAGAATTATCATGGATTCACCACACCAAACTGGGGCAACTTTTTAGGTACCTCGTGTTTCGCTTTGGCACTCATCTCCTTTATGGAGCGTATGAGGTGACATGTTAGCATTATCTTCCAAACCATTCTAAACAACTCTCATTCTTCACTTGCGAGTGAATTCAAGCATATGTACGTTGATGTCTCGGGAGAAAAAGTCAAAATGTAATAATCTCAAAGTTAGATCTCGGATGTATGACATTCCTCACTTTTCTAAGCATTGGAAATAATGACCAGTCTTGATGATTGCAAGTAAGGCAACTGATTCGAAAAAATAAAAAAAAACAAACAAACAAAACAAAACAAAGCAAACGTTTTCATATATTTATCAAAAAGAAAGTATTTCTCATCGAAATCCTCTTCATTCACATGAATGGTTATCAATTTCCTTCTTCAAAAAAAAAAAAAACAAAGAAAAAACAAAGAAAACACAAAAAGAATAACATTCAGATTTTCTCTATCAAGCCATATTGTTTCATGTCGATCGAGCTTTCAAATTTGTGTCAAAATTACAAAACATTTCAAGTTTCAAAAATTTCAAAATTTGAAAGCCCAGTTTCCATACTGGCCCACAAAGCCCAATTTTTACATTGGCCCCAAGCCCAGTTTCCACACTGGCCAACATTTCTCAAATTACAAGTTTCAAGAATTTCAAAATTTGAAAGCCCAGTTTCCATACTGGCCCACAAAACCCAATTTTTACATTGGCTCCCAAAGCCCAGTTTTCACACTGGCCCCCAAGCCCAGTTTTCACACTGGCCCCCAAGCCCAGTTTTCACACTGGCCCCCAAGCCCAGTTTTCACACTGGCCCCAAGCCCAGTTTCCACGCTGGCCCCCAAAGCCCAGTTTCCACGCTGGCCCCCAAGCCCAGTTTCCACACTGGCCCCAAGCCCAGTTTTCACACTGGCCCCCAAGCCCAGCTTTCACACTGGCCCCAAGCCCAGTTTTCACACTGGCCCCCAAGCCCAGTTTTTACGCTGGCCCCCAAGCCCAGTTTTCACGCTGGCCCCCAAGCCCAGTTTCCACGCTGGCCCCAAGCCCAGTTTTCACACTGGCCTCAAGCCCAGCTTCCACGCTGGCCCTCAAGCCCAGTTTTCACACTGGCCTCAAGCCCAGCTTCCACGCTGGCCCCCAAGCCCAGCTTTCACGCTGGCCCTTAAGTTTAATTTTTGCCTCGCCCTTAAGTTCAATTTTTGTTGCATCGTGATTCTATTCATCTTATGTACTTGAATCGATTGTTATTCTCCCCCTTTCTCTTTGAAACCCAGACGAAATTAGTATTTCTATCTTTACTTATCTTTTACTCTGATAATATACAAACGTTGTTTGTCATATTATCTAGTAAAATCTAAGTAAAGAGGGGCAGCTGTCAATACCCAATTTCGTCCGGGTAAATAAAATTAATAATAAATAAATAAATAAATAAATAAGTGAATAGTGAATAGTAAATAGTGAATAGTGAATTGTGAATAGTAAAAAGTGAAAAGTAAAAAAAAAAATTATTTTTGGAAAGGATAAGTGTTCCACGTAGCTTTGAGATCAGAATTCACCAATTTGCAAATAAAAAATTAATTTTGTAATAGTAAAATGAATAAAAAAATGAATAGTAAAAATGAATAGTACAAATGAATAGTAAATTTTTTTTACTATAAATAGCCAAGGGGGGAGGCTGAAAATTTACACAAAAGAATTGAGAAAATTTTTGAGAAAAGAGAGCTGGAAAAATTTCTAATTTCAAAGGGGATATTCTGGAAGTTTTCAGAGAGCGAGGAGATTAAGTCTGTAATAGAGGTAAGGGAAGCTAACCTTGAGTATCTCCTTTTGTATTATCTTGAGCCTTGAATATGCTATATTTTGCTTTTGTCTGATCTTAAATCTTGATTATGGAGTATTTTGTTTCTGTATGATTTTGAATTTAAATGAGAGTATGCTTTTGTGTTGATATCCAAGTGTGATAGTTGTAAAACGTGATATTGATTATGTTATGCCATTTGTATGTTATTAGTTGTTTATTTTTGTATTTTGGAAGGATTAGAAGTTGTCTAACCGGCTCTGCCAGATTCAACTTCTTATTTCCCCAAACGCTTTATTTCTTTACTTATTTATTTTATTGCATTTTGGAAGGATTAAAAGTTGTCTAACCGGCTCTGCCAGATTCAACTTCTTATTTCCCCAAACGCTTTATTTCTTTACTTATTTATTTTATTGCATTTTGGAAGGATTAGAAGTTGTCTAACCGGCTCTGCCAGATTCAACTTCTTGTTTCCCCAAACGTTTTATTTCTTTACTTATTTATTTTATTGCATTTTGGAAGGATTAGAAGTTGTCTAACCGGCTCTGCCAGATTCAACTTCTTGTTTCCCCAAACGTTTTATTTCTTTACTTATTTATTTTATTGCATTTTGGAAGGATTAGAAGTTGTCTAACCGGCTCTGCCAGATTCAACTTCTTGTTTCCCCAAACGTTTTATTTCTTTACTTATTTATTTTATTGCATTTTGGAAGGATTAGAAGTTGTCTAACTGGCTCTGCCAGATTCAACTTCTTGTTTCCCCAAACGTTTTATTTCTTTACTTATTTATTTTATTGCATTTTTGTGATTAATTTTTATTTCATCTAAATTTTCCACCAACTTATTATATTATTTTTGTTCATCAACTTTCTTCATCCTTAACTCTATAAATACCTACATTCTCTTCACTTCACACACACAATTTACATAATATCCATATCTTCTCTCTCAAAATCTCTTCATTCCATCCCGAAACTCTACTTCATTTCTCCCTCACATTTTACTATCTCTCTATACATAATAAATCCCGTACCCCATTTCTACCATAAAGTTATCTTCTTCATCTTCCATCTATCTTTCTCACAACTTATTACAAGTAGAGTTTTATTTCATCACACAAATCTTCAACAAGGTATACATTTTCTCTTCATTCTATTGATATATGCATTTTGATCATTTTTTTAGTTTATAAATTCATCGTGTTTTCTATTACAATTTTTCTTTATGCTTTTCACATTTCAACCCATCTATCCTTCTTAATAAAAAAATATAAAACTTTAAAAACATGTAATAATATAAATATCGGTATGAGTACTCGTGCGATCGTACGCATCAACCTAGTACTCATTACCCAAAATCTAAAATAAACAAAAAAAGCCGTGTGAGTGCTCGTGCGATCGTACGCATCAGCCTAGTGCTCATTACGCAAACAATAAGAAAAAAAAGTCGTGTGAGTACTCGTGCGATCGTACGCATCAGCCTAGTGCTCATCATGCAAAAATCTAAATATTTTATAAAAATACCAAAAATATTTTAAAGGTTAAGCACATGTGTGATCGCACGCATCGTCTTTGTGCTGAAAACATTCTTTGTTTATTTTATAAAAATACCAAAAAAATACAAAATCTTTCAAAACCCAAAAACATCCACATTTTCAAACAACATACAATATGGCTAGCCAGAACTACGTGATCCTTGATTCTCCATCAAAAGTGGAGATACGTAGGAGCAAGGCCAGTCCTTGTCAGGTTCACTTTCCCAAAAATCCAAAATCATTTTACAAACAAAATTCTCAAACAATTTCCAAACAAATTTTCAAGCAGTTTTCTAAAAGAACTACGGAACCCTGATTTCTCATTCTTAATGAGAATAGGTAGGAGCAAGGTCAATCCTTGTCGGGCTCAAAAAAACTAAAAAATACATGTTGTTTCTTTAGAGTCTTATTTTAGGGGATAGTTAAACATTTTGAAAACCACATCATATTCGCATATTTAGTTAAAGGTACTGCCTTAGGGCAAGCGTTGTAGGGTGCTAATACCTTCCCTACACGTAACCGACTCCCGAACTTAGAATCTCATTTTCGCAGACCAGGTCTTATCATTTTATGGTTTTTCCGTAGTTTTCCAGAATAAACTATGGTGGCGACTCCAAAATTTTTTTTTTTTTTTCAAAAACAGTTTTTATTTTTCGGATCGTCGTCCCGTCGCGATTCCGGTTGCGACACTCATCAAGTGGTATTCAGAGCCATTTCGTTCCTTCGTCCAGCTAAGTTAATTTCATTTCATTCCATACTGTCATTACATTCCATTCGTGTTGTTTGCCTCTGTGTGCACTGTACATTGCTTTCTGATCCCAGTAGATTGCATTGCGTTGTTTCTTTTGTTCCAGCTTTACTTTGCTTTATTTTAATAATTTTAATCGATCCAATTCTTGTTTTGAGTCTTTTAATTTTGCAATTTGATGCTGTCATGTCTAGTCATGTGCCTTTGCTTTGATTTTGTCAAAAACATTTTGAGTCATTGTGGTGCCTGAGTAAATCTGTGAATCTGGATTGGTTTTTCAATAGATGCACATCACAAAGAGCAATGATGAAAGAGCTTAAAACTCATCTCTAAACCTCTTTTAATTCACTCCTAGAGTCTTGTTCACATTGAATTTCTTGTCCCAGAGTCATTAATTGTTTCCAGACTAATTTGATTCCTCTGTTAAAAATTAGTTGGTGACTTGGCCAAATTTGGTGTTAAACAGCAACTGAACTAGTGAATTTTTGATTTGGTAATATTTAACCTCTACTGGCAGCTTGTCCAAGTCATATTTGGTAAAGTAAATTTGCTCGAATAATTAAATTGTGAGTCTAAACACTTATGAGCAAATTGACCATTCAAACTTCTTTCTGATATAAGTTGCAGAATTTTTAATTAAGTGTTTGCTATGATTAATGAATCAAATTCAGTGTTAGATTGGTAGCAAAAGCTTGGTTCAATTGAGTTATAAGAAATGCACAATGCAAATTTAATAATAGCACTTATTTGAAAAAGTTGTGTGAACCAGTGCCAAGCAAAGTTTTCAAGTCTGATGCATTATTCACAACATTTCTCTTAGGCATTTCATCAAACAGTTTTGCCTATTTTGAAATTGAGCTCGATTTAGCTGTATATGAAATTTGTATTCGTTTCTTTTCTTTTTAAATCCACTCTAGAACCTTTCCTAAGATCATTTTGAGTGCCACCCTTCTTTGCAAACCGTTTATTTGCTTGATTTAAATTGTTTGAAATTCTTACATCTAAACTGTTTGATAAAAGTCTAGTGGTGCATTCTGGTTTAGCATTTTCTGGCAGCAACAGGATTGACTTTCTTATGATTTAATCACTTGATGGTGGTTTGTATGAGCTCTGTGTTGGGTGCAAAATTACCTTAAAACGTACTACAACACTGGTAGCATCTTAGGGAGTAGATTGGAGCAAGGAAAGATCAACATTGGAGTTGATTTTTGGTGTAGCAGATTCACTCTCTATTAGGGTATGCATAATGTTTTGGTTGTTGCAACAACAGTAGCTCATCACTACAGCAGCTGTGAGAATTGTTGTGAACTACTACAGTTCAATCCTTTGAGAGAAACCAGAGCTGCAAGCATCATTTACTATCTATTTCTTGTTGTTCAAATTCTTTTGAGTTGCAAAATACTTGTAATTGGTCATTAAGCAAGTCACATGGAAGAATTCACAAGTGTTCTTCCATCACTTGCAAACTTTGCTCTTTAACTATTCATTAAAATTGGTAGACAGTGAGTGTGTCTTGGATCCAAAGTTCCAAGCCTCACTTAGGAGCTCTCACCATAGGAGTAGTCTTTATTTGGCCTAGTTGTTTCACGTTTTAGGGTGATTTAGGCTAGAAGAGATTAAACTCTAAGCCTTATCACATTAGAGTCCAAATTTTAGAGTCTAAAGTCTTTTCTTTGCTTAAGTAACTCCCATTCTTGTGATCTTAGAAGTAATTTTGAGTTAACATAACTAAGTAAGTAACTTAGAACACTTTTGGCAAGGCAAGACTTGGTATTTAAGCAACCCCAGTGGTTTACCTCTCTTACGTGGGAATTGTTCATTGGTGAAAGCTAAGATTCTTTAACACAAGAAAACTTTTACAATCACAAGATGTCTAGACGTCATTCACCAAGAATTAGTGACTCTGAGGAACAAACTACTCTCAATGACATTGCCAAACAACTCAGAGAGCTAACTCAATGGAGAATTGATACTAATAGAAAAATTGAACATGCTCAACAAGATAGAGAAATACAAATTACCATCCTTCAAGATGAGTTGAGAGTCATGAGAGATGAGCAAAGTCGAGCTAAAGGAAGTAGGAGTGGGGAGTCCAACCATGAGAGAGAAGGTATTTGGGTAGGAGACTACTATGAAGAACATTCTTCTTCAAGAAGGCATAGGCGAGAACCTCACGAACCGCCTCCTTTTAGGGAAGTCAACATTAATTTGCCTCATTTTTATGGAAAAGATTATGTAGAAGCCTTTCTAGATTGGGAAATGAAGGTGGAGCAACTTTTTGCTTGCCACCAAATTAGTGAAGAAAGAAAAGTTCATTTGGCTACCCTCAACTTTCAAGGGTATGCCATGTATTAATGGACTGCCATAGTTGAGGAGATACGGCGCCACAATAATCCTCCAATACAATATTGGAATGATCTGATAAATGCCCTTAGGAGGAGACATATTCCCTCCTATTATCATAGAGAACCCATGGATAAGCTCCAAAGATTACAACAAAAATCAATGTCTGTGGAACAATATAGACAAAAGATGGAGTTATACATGTTAAGGGCAAAAATTGAAGAAATAGATGAACTCACAATGGCCAGAATTTTGAGTGGGCTCAATTTTGAAATTAGAGATCGGGTTGAACTACTCCCTTATATAAATTTGGATAGTCTTGTTCAAATGTGTATAAAGGTAGAACAACAAATTTTGAGAAAAGCTTCTCCTAAAAGGTTTTAATCCCCCTTTGAACAAAAAATTGTTAAAAGACAAAGAGCCCCTTAAACCTCTAGCCAAGATAGTTGAAAAACCCAAACAAGAATCCTCTTCACACACTCGCACTAGTGAGATCAAGTGTTTTAAATGTTTGTGTAGGGATCATATCGCTGCTTAATGTCCTACCAAAAGAACAATCATTTTAAGAGGTAGTGACATCGATAGAGTGAAAGTGAATCCCCAACCAGTGAGAGTGAGAATAAGCAAGGGGAAAAAGAGGAAGTATTTGCTGAAGAGGGTCAGCTTCTCATGGTGAGAAGGGTGCTTAATAGTTAATCAAGCCCATAACACTTATCACAAAGAAAGAACATCTTTCATACAAGATGTCTAATTCAAACAAAAACTTGTTCTCTCATTATTGATAATGTATCTTGTTGCAATTGTTGTAGCACAAGGCTCGTTGAAAAACATAATACCTCATCCAAAACCTTACAAACTTCATTGGCTAAATGAAGATGGGGATATAACAGTCAATAATCAAGTTAAACTGGTAATTTCTATTGGGAACTTCAAATATGAAGTTATTTGTGATATAGTTCCCATGGAAGTTTGTCATGTGCTATTGGGGAGACCATGGCAATTTGATCATAACATTACCCACCATGGTCTCACCATGATCATAACATTACCCACCATGGTCAATAAAAGTAGGGTCCATGTTGACCTTGAGAAAATAAAGTCCATCCAAGATTGGCCAGTCCCAAAGAAGAATGTAGGAGAAGTAAGGAACTTCCATGGGTTGGCAAGCTTTTATAAAAGATTTGTTTCTAACTTCTCTTCTCTTGCATCACCTCTCAATGAGTTGGTGAAAAAGGATGTTACATTCCATTGGGGAGAAAACCAACAAAAAGCCTTTGAGCTACTCAAAGAGAAGCTCACTCAAGCACTCATTCTCACACTGCCCAATTTTTCTAAAACATTTGAGCTAGAATGTGATGCTTCTGGTCTAGGCATAGGTACTGTGTTGTTACAAGAAGGTCACCCCATTGCTTACTTCAATGAAAAACTTCATGGGGCCACTGGTAACTACCCCACCTATGATAAAGAGCTCTATGCTCTTGTGAGGGCTCTTCAAACTTGGGAACATTACATTGTTTCTAAAGAGTTTATCATTCATAGTCATCATGAATCACTCAAGTACTTGAAGATTCAACACAAGTTGCAAAAGAGACATGCTAAGTGGCTAGAATTCCTTGAACAATTCTCTTATGTTATCAAATACAAGAAAGGAAAATCTAACATATTTTGTTGGCCACTTTAGGTGCCCAGATTCTTGGTTTTCATAACATAACTGAATTGTATACTCAAGATAGTGAGTTTGCCACCATTTATGAGGAATGCTTGCACAAGCCACAAGGAGGATTTTATGTGAGTGATGGGTATCTCTTCAAAGAAGGCAAAATTTGTATATCCCAAGGGTCACATAGAAACCTCCTTGTCAAAGAAATGCATGAGGGTGGGTTAATGAGGCATTTTGGGGTAGATAAAACCCTAAGCATGCTAAAAGCAAAAATCTTTTGGCCCCACATGCGAAGAGATGTCCAAAGACATTGCTACAAGTGCATTACGTGTTTAGGCGCAAAATCTAGAGCAATGCCTCATGGTCTTTAAACTCCCTTACCAGTTGCTTCAACTCCTTGGGAAGCCATTAACATGGATTTTGTCTTATGACTCCCAAAAACTTCCAGGGGTTTTGATTCTATCTTTGTGGTAGTGGATCGTTTTAGCAAAATGACCCATTTTATACCCTGTCACAAGATAGATGATGCAAGCAATGTGGCTAAGTTATTCTTTAGAGATGTGGTTAGACTTCATGGACTACCGCGCGTCATTATTTCTGATATAGACACTAAATTTCTTAGTCACTTTTGGAGGACCTTATGGTCTAGATTAGGGACTAAGCTTTCTTTCTCTACTACTTTCCATCCACAAACTGATGGTCAAACTAAAGTATTAAATAGGTCTCTATCCACATTATTGCGAGTAGTCCTTAAAGGAAACCATAAATCTTGGAATTTGCATACAATAGAGTAATTCATAGAACTACTAAAATCTCTCCTTTTAAAGCTGTATATGGCTTCAATCCTCTTACTCCTTTGGATTTAATTTCCCTACCTACTTCTTCTGAATTTGTTCATCAAGAAGGGATATCTAAATCCAAATTTATCAAAGAATTTCATGAGAGGATTAGAAATCAAATACAACAGCAAAATGAAAGATATGCCAAGTACAATAGTAAGGACAAAAAGGAAATGATCTTTAATGAAGGAGACTTAGTTTAGCTTCACCTCAGAAAAGAAAGATTTCCTACTCAAAGGAAGTCCAAACTAAGTCCTAGAGGAAATGGTCCTTTTAAGATCCTTAGGAAGGTTAACAATAATGCTTATCAGTTAGACCTTCCCTGAGTATGGTGGCCATCCAACCTTTAACGTTACTGATCTTCGTCATTTTACAGGACCAGACACAGATGATATCGACCCTTTGAATTTAAGGACAAATCCTCTTCAAGGGGGAGGAGATGATGACTTGGGTCCCAAGACCAGTCATGGACCCATCACTAGAAGCATGGTTAGGAAGCTACAACAAGACTTGGAAGAATTGAGTTCAAAAGGACAAGCCTTATTCAACCGCTTTGAGTGGAAGCCAGGAGACCAAAAAAAGGATCCAGCACAACCCATTCCAGTCCATGGAGAAGGATAATCAAAAGAAGAACATTGAAAGTCCACACGGGTTGCAACCCTTGCTACGCTCAGCACCCACGGACCACTCTTCCAGCAAGCACCTTGGCAGCACATGATTTAGCTGCTTCCGTCACATTTTCCACGCCTATACACGTGGCTATGATCTATTCTTCATGCTGCTTATTAGCCACCATTAGATCACCGCATGGGTTGGCTTGGATTCCCTATAAAAGCACACTCATAAGCTTGTATTAGATTACTTTTGATGATTAATGAGTTATATTTTGCTGAAGCATTTTCCAGCGCCCGAAACTCTGCCAAAAGTCACCCAAATGATCTTTCCCTCTCCATCTAGCTTCCTTTCGATGGAAGGCCGCCTGAGCTAGTTCTTTTCCTTCACCTAGAGTTCTTCAAACATCACCATCACCATTCATTTCATCCATACACTATTGTTGCTAAATCACCAGCTCCTGCCTCTGGTTTGGATTCTCGAATGGAGCAACTCATCAAGTTGCATGGGACTATGGTGTTCTTAAAAATATATTTGAGATCAAGTTACGATCAAATCTATGAAGTTTGAAGATGTGCAAAAAAATGACTTATAGATTGTGTTATAGGCAATAAGTATGTTGTGATGCCTCTTAGAATAACAAATGCATCAACGTTATTCATAGATTACATGAACATGATCTTCGAACCCTTTTTGGATAAGTTTGTGGTGGTATTCATAGATGATATTCTCATATATTCCAATATAGATGTAGGACAACTCTACTCCAAGAGATTATTTGCATGTTAATTATCCCAATGGTGTACTTAGATCATTGATATGATTTCCCTTTTGTAGATATTTTTTTTCTTCTATGGGAGGAAGCTGTAGAGAAGTGTCAAGAAGCTTAAGAGTATCATTTGAGGTGAGTGAAGCTAATTTTAACTTTTTTATGATTTATTTAGTTAAATTTCATTTTATTTGATGGTTGTAAAGTGATCTGTGACTGTTTAATTCAATTGATATGTTTGATTGTGGTTAACTTAATTTATGAGATAAAGAAGTTCAAACTTGTATCTTTATGTAAGAATTGTAAATTTGTGGTTCTTTTATTATATGGACTGCGATTATGAGTTGTTATGGTTGGATTAGTGATATCTTGTGATTGTTGTGTTGATGAATGGTTTGAAGCCAGTAATCTCTTACTAGACTCACAAACTCATGTAAAGGATAAGGTTTAGGTGGTAAAAAGTTAAAGAGGTTTCTATAGTTGATTATGAGGCCAGGAATCTCTTTTCGTTTAAGTTAAACAGAATTTACCTTATCACAAGGAAAGGGAAACCAGATACAAGTAACACTTGAGCTTTTAAGGATTTAAATTTTCGGGTGACATTAGTAAAAAAAGGACTTTGACTTTTGTTATAGCCGGAGACATTGATTGACGTCAGAAATTACTATTTTCAGATGTTAATTGACGTAAATATAACCATTTTCAAATGTTAATTGACGTAAAAAATAACCATTTTCAAATGTTAATTGACTTCTAAAAATGGTCATTTCTGACGTTATTTTCCGATGATAATTAATGTTTGAAAATGACCATTTCCAACGTCAAATGAGTCAAATGACGTCTAAAAATGCACTTTCAAATGTCCCTCCTTTGTCTTTTTTAATAAATGATTTAATTTTAGAGTTTTACCAAACTTGAAAAGTGAAAACCAGCAAATGTAGCCTAGTTTTGACATTTCATATATCTAAAACTCATTTTCAAATTTCTATGAACTAATATAAACTAAAGTTATCACAAGTAAAACCTAAATTTCTTTTAACCACTCCTTGGAACCCCTATTTCAGGTAAAAAACCTTAAGACCCTTTATTTTGGGTTAGTATGAAATTTAAAAGTTATTTGAAAATTCAATTGTTGTAGATCTTTAAACAATCATAACTTTTGCTCCAATTGGCATATTTGATATTATTATACATTGATTTAGGGTACAAAAAAGTTTCTGAGGTTGAGCCCATTTTTTCTAGATTTACAAAAAAAGGCCTAGTTCTATTTTCCTTCAATTTTTTTTTTAAACTTTGCAAAAATATTTCACGTACTTAGACTTTAAATTTTGATCTAAAATTTTTGTGGTGGTTTCTAAATGACTTTTTGGTACTTTGAACAAATGTTTAGGTCATTTGAAGTTCTTTTGAATATATTCTCAGTTTTACCCCAATTTTGGAGTTCTTTTGAACAAACAAGTTCAATAAGTTCAACCAATTTATAACCCATAAAAAAGAAACCGAAAACGAAAATGAAAGTTCATCCAAAACTCAAAATGAAACTAAAATTCTTGAACGTGGGTTTGCCATCGGAATAAAGTCTTAACGCTAGTGAAAGAGAAAAAAGAATGCACCTATGCTCCAAAGAGTACCTGTGTATGAAACCAATCGGTCAAAACGAAAAAAAAAATGTACATAAAGTAGTTAATTAACATGCATTTGTATAAAATGAAAGAAAGATTACATGTGTTGGTCACCGAAAGCTTCATCTGAGAAGGGTTTGAGCAAAGAAGAAGGTTTCACGCAAAGATAAAGTAAATAAATTTTCACCCTCCTGCCCAAATTTGTAAATAAACTCACTAACATATAATGTCTGAAAAGTGATATTTTGATGTATTTTACCTCTTTGACATCTGAAACTAAGGTATTCGACGTCATACGTTGATACATTTTCACCTTCATGCCGAACATTTTCATGAAATTTACCTAATTTGACATCAAAATTTGATAATTCTAACGTCTAATGAGCATATGACGTCGAAAAAGTTAAATTTTGACATATAAATTGAACATTTATTTACAAAATGTCACTGATCATTTTTAACTTTGAATTTTTTGTATTGTGACGTTTGAACGGGAGACTTTAAAGCCATTTTTTGTACTAATGTAACATGTGCATGGCTTATGGAGAGTTTGAGTCAATAAATAAATCCAAATAAATTTAGTCTAGAGTGTTTATGAATGTATTTTAAACTGCATTGATTGTATTACACTTCTTGATTATTGTAATGTCTCTTTTATAATTATTACTTCTATTACTGAGTATATAATGTTGTAGGTGGATTCTAAGTGAGTATATAATGTTGTAGGTGGAGAGGATGCTATCAATATATTGAGTGAGGTAGTGAAAGATGTTTTGTGTGTAATATGATGTAAGTTATTAGTATTATTTTGTATTTTAAATATTTAGTAACTTACATGTTTTGATAGAATTTATGTATGAAATGACTGTAACTACATTAATATGTTTATATATCTTTCTTCTATTTCTATGACCAGATTTGTTCAATATCAAAATTGTGAAAATCTAAAATAGTAGAAATAATTTATTTTGTTAGAAATTGAAATAGATATAAGTTGGGTTGTTATTGTTTAATTGAAATTTTGTATTGAACTTAAATTTACACCAAAACTCGAAATCATTGAGAAAAATCGGATTCATATATCAATCTTGTCATTATATAGAATAAGTATTGGAATATAAAAAATATACAACTTAAATGAAAATAATTTTATGAATATATATTTCCAAATTAACAAATTAAATATGTTTATTTTATTATAATATAAAATAATTAAAAACTTAGATTTTAATATAAAACTGAGTTAGAAAAACAACCCAAATCAATTTTAGGAATATATCTCATTTATTTGAAATTTAAATTCGTTCAAAGCTTCTTAATTCTTATAATTCAATTCATTTTCTTAAGTAGTAACAGAAAGATTTGAATCCATCTAAATTATCTCAATTCCAAATTCTCATCCATTAAATTCTCTTTCGTTAGTATTAGCCGAAAGATTTAAATAAATTATCCTAATTCTTATTGCCTTATCTTATAATCTTATATTATTATAATGATTTAAAACTTACTATTTATATTAATTTTAATTTTATATATTTATGATTAATCTATCATTTAAATGAAAATAACGTTAGACAATAATATAAAATGTAAATTTATATTGAAAAGGAAGAGAAATTATGGTTAACCTTTATAGTATTTTAAGTAAATGAATAGTTTATTTTCACTATATATTTGTTTCTTTTGCTAATCTATATACAACAAAATAATAATTTTAAGACAAGATATCAAAATTTTAAGAAGAGTGTATAATATCTCCTGGTCGAAAGCTCAGCAAAAACTAGTTGTCTCCTTTCTCACAGTAATAGATAAATACATTTTTTTATATATAATTTTGTTGAGTTCAGAAACTGGAGGGATATATAATACCAAAAAATTGCGATGTTCTACAAGATTCAACTTTCACATTGAAATCCATGTACCAGTTTGGTTAAAGCAAAAAGGGAAACAATGTTTAACCTTGCGTTGCCAACAATGCCAACAGAAGGGTGAATCGATAGAAAGGCCTGACATAACACTTTTCCCCTAAAATGAATTTACAATGACTTTACAGTCTTGTACCTGTTGTAGCCTTAATATAAAGACTAGTTCTTCCCAAACTTTGTAGCACCATAGAAGGCCTCTTTTTCAATCACTTTCGCTTCCTAATTTGTGATGGTTGATTACAGCAATAGAAACATGGTTAGTTATATAATATAACCAAATTAAACCAAGTCTAAGCAAGGTTAGTAGATTGAAGAATGAAGAAATCTTCAGCCTACAAAATCATGCAACAGTTGACCTCCTCCAATAACATCTCTTCCAAAATGTCGATTTTGTGATTCAAAACCACTTATAACATAGCCCTCAGGCTGAAGGGCAACACCAAAACGTTGAGCTGCACTCATGCCAAAGGGCTCAGACAAACCAATACCATGATTTTGATGAAGACCAAGTGTGAGAGACACACCATTATTAATGCTCACTCCAACACCCATTTGCTGATTGCTTGTGTTCGTTTGATTCAGCTGTTCTTGACCCCTCACTTGCATATTAGCAATTTCATTTCTGTGTTGTTTATAAGGGGCATCCTGAAACTTCTCCATGGAGGTAGATGGAATATTCTCAGTAACAAGAGAGTTGTCTGAAGGTAAATGATCACCACCACTTAAGTTTCTCCTACTTTGTTCTTCCCTCTGTGGCCTTTTCTGAGCTTGCTGTGATTCTAGCATGTGTATTTCTTCCACCATTGGCTTCCAAAGCCTTACTCTTGCATTAATAAACCAATTAGACACCTGTTGACGAGATAAACGCCAATAAACAATTACAGAATCCATCAAACAGATGTGAAAATATTCATAAGATGAACACTATTTTATCTTGAATCTTCACCTGGTTGCGAGATAGACCAGTTTGCTTAGCCAACATAAGCTTGTCGGTATCAGTAGGGTAACTGCATCAAGAGAACAATGATTCAGTAGTATTCTAAACACATAAGTTTGGCTATGAAGTTTAAATAGCACTTACGGGTGAAGAAAGTGTTCAAACAACCAGGCCCTGAGAACACTGACAGCACGCTCAGGAAGTCCTCTTTGAGGTCGCCAAACAGGCTGCTGGTGCTCAAGAAACCCTGGCCTTTGGCTGTAAGTGCCCCTATCACTGTTGTGCAGCCTTGGAGATTCATCCTTTCTGTTACTAATCTGAAAAGGAGCCTTGTTGATGAACTGAAGCTGGTCAGTGATAGCATTCTTCAAGCATTTAAAATGTTTGGACATGGCATTTATAGCCAAACTTGCATATGGGGCTGCATTACCAAGACCAGAAATATACTCGAATGATGTTATCACTGCATGCATCTGTTGATAATACTGCCTGTACCTCCTGTAAACCTGTTTGTTGATGATTCACAAGGAAATTATTGTAAAGTTTGAGGTGAGACTAGATTACCATATCACAATTCAAATAAAGCTTGAAGAAGCACATGGAGCTTTGCAATTGATCATGAACTTTATCAACTTTTCAATTTAATTGGGCTGTATACATTCAGAGTTCAGATTATCGATGCAAAGTATATGATTATCACACTCAAAACTCCACACAAGGGAAATCACTATTCATATATATAGATTTGGTAAACATGCTACAAGGCTCAAGACAAACAAATTAAAGAGAATAGAAATAACAACCAAATTAAACAACTGGGCACACAGAACTTCACATTTTAGCCCTTGAATCTAATAAGATGGAAGTTTAAAGCCATAGTCATGAATGAGTTGATGTCCAAGATTTTGTACAACAGTGAGATAGGAAGAAGTTTCATCTTCTGTCCAGTAAATTTGACTTTGTAGAGTTTTTTGCAAGTCAAATTCAAAATTTTCAGATCTGTTGGTAGTGCTTGGAGATTAATATTTTAATAGTAAGAAATTCTGACCATGCACAGATTAACATCACGTGACAAGAGAATATAGTGCAACAAATTTTACTAGCAAGAGAGAACAAGAGAAGTGGAAAAATTTGAATTGAAATAAATGATGTAATAGAGACACACAAAATGATGTTGTATAAGTTCTTGTATATATGTATATCACATGCAATAAATAAATATGAATCAGAGAAGCTGCAATTCAAAATGTCAAATGACAAGAAAGAAAAAAAAAACTAATAACTGTTTGGCATAAGATGACAGTCACTGAACTGAAATCAGGAGAAAAGTGAATATAATAAAAGAAAACAAAAAAGCTCACTCGGTATAACTAAACTTTTCCACTTATAATGCACAGTTTAAATATTATTATAAGAGTTAGTTTGCAGATAAATTTTAGGTTGTATTCACATTTGGAGTCATTGTTTATACACATCACTTTGATTGACATCACATTTTGCAACAATTCAATCATTGCACAAAGGCCAGGACCCACAGGTCTGTGGGTAATGCACTGTCCAGTCCAGGAACTGTGGTGTTGTAGGGACGAAGCAGTATTTGTAGTTTCTATAAAGAAAATACAGTATTTGAACTATAGTAAACATTCTTATTCCATTTCCCTTCTATTCTTTTCATCTTTCAATAATTTTTCTGTAACTCTTTCCTACCAATAAAAAATGAAAACAAATAAACATTAGAGAACACTGGAATGGTTTACACACACTATCATTGAAGAGCTGAGATGGCCAAATAAGTATTATTTTTTCTTTTATCTTGTTTTTGTTGTGTACAGAAACAGTAATGGATTTGAACCTAAGACCCCATATAAACTACCCAACCCCCCAGGCCAACCCTAGTGGGTTAGGTATTGGTTATGTTCCACTATTGATTCCATCTCCACTTCACATGTTCCCAAAGGTTTACCATTGGATTTCAATTTCTGCATTATAATTTTAATTTCTAGATCAAGTCCAATAAATAGATTTCCATTTAAATGATATAAAACATGTCCATGCCCTATATTTCCACCCTGAAAGGACTGAACTAGCATAAATGACTGCTTAAGCAAGAATAGGTTCCCACCAAAGCAAAACCATAAATCATACACGAACATGACAACTACCGAATGGTACAACAACACTACCAATCTTATAATTAATTAACGTGACAAGTCACATGCTCTAATGCCACATGTAGATATATACCATTTTATTATTCATCAACTTTTTCACTTTTCAAGGCCATATTTATTCTTAGAAGCAACTGATCGGGACACAATGCATGTGTACGTTGATACCCTACACTTGACAACATAAAGCCCACTATGCTCTCACACAGTACGTATAACACCACAGGTATTATGATTGGCTATAAGGGGTACGTTTGTAGCATATTTCGAAAAGCATGGTATTAAAATAATATTACAATATAACTTCATCAAACTTCGAAAAGTTAATTCATATTTAATGTAGAATTAATTTTAATATTCACTACTAAAAGTCTAAGCCATTTATAGGCTACATATAATCATTTCATCATATACCCTTAATATGGCCTGTAAGAAATTAATTAATAGTTCCAAGTTCATGTGAGAAAACCAGTTTCACTACGCAGAATAAATTTGCAAGTAGTAAAATTGCCAAACATAAAGTGAAGCATCATCATGACATTACATGCAATTATTATAGCATCCAGAATCTAATATTGCCAGACTAAAATGGCAATCACAACAATCAGAGAGTTACTTTAATCCCAATCCCAATCTAAAGCCAACTTAGATAAAGGCTAAAAACCCTTGTCATATGTAAGTTTCTTTAATCGTAGACACGATCTTATCAAAAACACACTTTTACGGAGTATAAATCTTTTCCAATGGATTCCTTCAATCACTTTATGCACATTAATTACCCAAACCAATCTGGATGACATAGTCACTAGCTAGAAAATCTTTCTATAGATGTCAGGCACTTTACACTCCCAATCTTCGTGCATATATTCCCTGCCAATAACTTTTCCAAAAAGATAACCAAGTTCACCGAGGTCATCTATACCACCAAATACAAGCATCTTAAAGCAAATAGAACATTATAACAAAAGCTCAGCCACATACAAATTACAAAAACATCACACCACAAACCCACGATAACTTCATGAATTCCACAGGATCGAGAGCTAGTACCGATATCAAACCCTTAATGCTATCATTAAGTAAACATTTATGATAACTTAGGACTTAACCTTTTAAGGCAAAAAACCCTGGTAACTTTAATCAACGATCCAATTTTCACTCAAAATTTATCTAAAACAGTAACGCACTGACACTTATCAGAATGAAGCACACAAACACAAAAACCAAAAAATTGATAGGAATAACATCAAACGTGAAACCCATTTCAAGAAAATTTCATTTAACCATAACTCAGATCCTCGAAAAAAAGAAAAATACCTCGTCAAGCATGGTTAATAATCTACACTTCTTCTTCCTACTCTCATTTTCATAGTCCCCTAGTGGATCATCCCCACCAACAACTCCACTGGCACTCAAACCCTCATGAGGAGGTTCCATCAACGATGCATCAGGAGCAAGAGACTTCTCGGTAGCGTAAATTTCACGAACCCCACCATCACATAACTCTTCCAATAATTGCTGTGCAGGTTTCAAGAACCGCGATTCCTTCAATATCGAAGCATACCCCGTAAAGGGTCCAAGTGGAACCGAATTCCTCGAAACCTCACTGTTCCTTCCAACCAAACCAGGAATAACAGCCCCAAATCGCTGAAGATTCAGTTCCAAAGGGTGATGATTGTTGTTACTCTGGGAAGACAAAGACAAAGACAAAGGCTCGGGCTTGAACACCATCATTTCACTCGCATCATTGTAGCCATCACCAAATTCCCTAAGGTTCTGAAGCTGATAGAGAAAAGGGTTGTTGTGGTGGTGGTTGGTATTACTGTTGATAACATGAATTGCATCACCATTGACAACCCCTCCTTCGACAAACCCCATCATCAAATTGGAACCTTCTCCCTTAGCAGCGGGAGGTTGTTGGGTGGCACAAGCCAAGAAATCAGAGGGAAGAAGAGAAGGATCGTAGAGAGAGGTTAAATTTGGAGAAGTGGGGTGAAGGATAGAGGAAGATTCAAGGAAAGAAGGGTGGTTCTGAGGGAAAACTCTTAGCTTGTCCCTCCTACTTTGTTGTGGGACATGGTAGTGCTCGAAACCCTCAGCCATAGAAAAGAAAAGAAAAGAAAGTTAAAAAGAGAGGGGTTGGTGTAGTTGGTGATGATGTTGCAGATGAAGAAGGAGAAGAGGGAAAGCAAGTGGAGCAGAAGAGGTGACGGAAGTTGCAGAGAAGAATAGTGGAAGTGATGGTGACTGTGAAAGGAAAGGATATAATAATTATCATGATCTTATGAAGCAGAGAAAGTGGCGCAGTTTGTGACAGAGATACGTGAAGTGAAGTGATTTGAGAAATTGGGGTGTGGTATGGGGTTTGGTCTCTACACGCATCTGAAACCACTGCACACAAACTCACACTCACTCACAAGCAAACACACCTTCTTTCTCTTTCTCTTTCTCTTTCTCTATGCACTGTTTTTAACAAGTAACTGTGGATTCTTCAGTTTCCTTCCCTTTCTCTCTCTTCAAACTCCAAAGGGAAGGTGTTCATGATACACCTTGGGGCTCGAGAAAGACCGGCTATTTCCGGTAATAATCGAACAACGTTGCTCCTGTGTGTTGCAGATATTTCTGACAACCGGGTTTCTCAGTTTTGTCGTCTTCTCAAGCCTCTTGTGTTCTGTCTTTATCAGTTTATTTTATTGTTTACTATTCAACACTCAGATTAGACAATCATTTACAATTATATTAAACTAAGATTTTACTCTTTTATATTTTACATGATAAATATTTGTTATCTATACTATCACTATTATAGATACTTACTTTTATATAAATTAATTTCATAGTATCAATTTTATTTTATAATAAATCATTTATAATTTTCGCTAACTTTGAATAAAATAAGAATATATAAAGAAAAAGTTGTTGCTTATAGAAGTGACTAGTGTTATATACAAATAATAATATAAAAACATGAATAAAAGTGATAGGATGACGCACGTGATGAGAAGGGAAGGAACAGAGCGGTGAATGAAAGAAAGGGTTTTGCCGTTCTCAACACTCATCCTCTTCTGCATCACTACCCTTAAATGCCTCTATTCACTAAAATGGACTCTCTTTCATCTGTTTTTTTTTAATTATTTTTTAATTGAGGGTATGTAGTGATAGAACAATAAAAAAATATTTTCAAACTGCCTCCTTATATTTCTTTTTTTATAGCCTATGGATAATGAACTGAACTTTTTGTTGGGCCTTTCTTTTCACTCCTATATTATCATTGGTTCATTCCTATCACTTTCAAGTTCTGATGACAATAACAATATCAAGAGTGATTTCGCAATTTTTATCTTATCCACGTAAACTAGCTGAAGTATAAATTAATTCAATATAATAATAATCAATTTTAAAACATAAATCAATCTAATATACAAAGCTAAACTAATAATAATGTACAAATACATAAAACAATTTAGAAGCATAAACTTAGAACTTATTATATCCTAAAATCTACTACATACTATTATATAATTGAATTACATATTTAACCAGTGTTTTCCTCACGAGTTTAAGTGACTTCTCTGGAATTTGAGCAGTCATATTTAATCTCTACATAAAATACAATGATTTCAATTAGTGTATATGAAATCAAAACTATAGAGAAAATAAAATTCAAAACCTAAATAATACAATTTGTCATCCACTGGTGTAATGTGCACGAATAATGGTCATCATTCAAAACATGACGTAGTAACCACATTCATATGATCGTGTTTGTCTATTATACTACAATATATCATCATAATTATAAAATGTTAAGTAACATCTTTGGAATGGAACATCATGTAACAAAGTATGAACTAAAATACCAAATCTTAAGGGGAACCATGCAAGCTTTTTAGCTGTAGCAGTATATCTCCTAGATAACATCATATGTGTTGTAAGGGAACTATTAAAAATAATTGTTTTACATACATTTATATAACAAAGAAAGTTGAAACATTGAGCTTCTTACCAATCTACCACATGTCTAAGATGGTTGTGAAGAGACTTGCGCAATAAACAAAACCAGACAACAGTGTTTCCCGATATGGAGATCACAAGTAGCTGCCAGCCTAAAATTGGTAATAACTTAATTTTCATATAGCAAAATTAATAAATGAAACTTTAAAGTTAGCAAACTTCACTTACCCAAGGAGAAAATAGATCTCCTTCCCCATTGTGAAGCAGCTGGTGATGTATGTTTAGATAACATCAAATTTATTTCTTTCATGAGTCATAGAGGGGTCAATGAACCCATATACATCATTGAACTCCTTCTTGTTACTAACATCAAACATATACCTAAAATGAAGAAATAATCTGATATAAGTAACTTGATAAAAAAGAATTATATAAAAAACTTATCATAAACTTACATCATCCACAGTTGAATGAGTGTAATATTAATTGTTTCTCTCCCCGACGCAAGCTCCTAACATTTTGAGCTTCTCTTCCAAATGTAGTAGAATCCCACTGTACAATCATCGGCGCATCTGAAATGATGTTAGCAAGCTCGTCTAACGCACCAAAAGGGTTGTCCTCAGATAAAGAACATACCGAACCAACAAGAACAACAACACGACGGATGAAGAACGGTCCAAACCACAACAGTGATGCACCTGGCATTGGTGACGGTGCCAGTGGCAATGGCGCAGCGGTGCGTCGGGGAGGCTAGAGTAGTGGCGACAGCGGCAGTGGTGCAACGACGCGTCAAGGAGGCTAGAGCAATGGCGACGACGACAATGGTGCAACTGTGTGGCATGGAGACAAAGAGAAGTGGCGGCCATGGCGCCCAGAGGTTGAGCCAGCGACAGAGACAACAACGGGAGTGGGCAACTAGCAGTGGGGACCGAGACGATGGCGGCGGCGGTGCAGCAGCAAGGCGACGAGGCAAAGAGCAGTGGTGGTGAACGACAAGGGAGAGAGTGTTTCGCGCAGAGGGAAGAAGAATAATGGTGGTTAACGGCGACAACAAGGGCAGTGGCGGCACGAGCACGAGCAATGGTGGAGAAGGCCGCGAGCGAGCTGTGGGAGAATGATTCTGTTTCGCGGGGGAGAAGAAGATGAACAGGAAGCGTGCTTCCACTTTCGCGAATTCAGAAATTTAAGCATGATCTTGCCTCGATTCTCCACTTACCCGAGGCAAAGCACCCTATACGCCTCGATTAACCTATAAATCAATGCCTATGCGCTTCATAAATAAATAAAAATAAATTTCTAAATGGCATTTTTGAAAATTTCTTCAACTTATACGCCTCGGTTTGAATAGAACCGAGGCATAAAGAGCTTTCCACACCGGCTCTTTGCCAACCGAAGCATAAACAACTTCGAACAAAGAGAATAAAAACCTCTATAATCAGAACTGTCAGTGCAAGGCAGGACATACTGCCTTGGTTTTGTGTTGAACCGAAGCAGTAGGTTAGGTTACATGCAAAAGTCTGTTTTTCAAAGGGGTAGGTGAGATTTTGGCAGAGTATTCAACATCGGTTTATTTTATAACCGAGGTAATATGAGTTATATGTTTCGGTTTCCTCTGAACTGAGACATATAATTTCGTCAAAACTACAAAAATGTCACCACGTTTTGATAGGCTTCGGTTTCTCTTAAATCGAGGCGTATTGTGTGAGGTTAAATGCTGTTTTTATTACTAGTGTGTTATTATAAAATAGAAATATATTTTAGAGCTAATGTTTTTTCTTTTATGATAAGCTCTTTTTACTATTATAAGATTTTTTTTCTTCTTTAAAAGATGCCTAGGTGCGTAGATGATCCAAATTTTATGTTTTGTCCTAACTTCACTAATAGAAAAAATAATTGTCTCTTCTTTTAAGTGTTTCCATCCTTGAATTTTGTGTACACGTTAATATAGTTATACGTATGGTCTCTTTCTAAAAAAATGTTGACTATTAAATAATTAAATATGTTTGAATATTTTTAAATGTAAGATATCGATTGAACTTCCTTAATAAATCAATAATTTTATTACGTCAGAGTTTAATACTTCTATTATGATAATTATGGGATTATTTATAGATCTGTGGTTTTGAAATTAAAATTGATGAAAGTGTTTGAAGGTATTTTTCTCTTTAGAGTTATCAAGTTCATCAAGTGTTGTAAATGTCTTTTTTTAATTGAGAATAAGACTCTTCTACTCATACAGTCTCTTATGATTGTATTAATAACATTTCAAAGAGTTAGTCTCAATTTTTCTTATTTCTTCTTTTAGACGAAAATTTTGTTGATGTTTTTCTCTTTCTTTGATCATGATATCATAAGATGAATCTTTGTACCTGACTTGTCTAGATCAAATTCTATTTTCTCTTTCAATGTTAAACACTATTTTGTCATGTGTTTGTAATTGTGGTGATATCATCAATGTCGACTAAGGTCTACATTCAATGGTGTTAAAAAGTTTCCTTGACTTAGAAAAATGGTTGATGTTCAAAACTTCTTCCAAGTTGTGTTCTTTATTTATGTTGTGATGAGTGAAATGTAACAATTATTGATTGTAAGGTTATGGTTCTTGATTGTGTTTTTTCTCATATACTTTCCTCTTAGTGAGGTATTTTTAGTGTGAACATTATTGTTAAAATCCTTGAATTTTTAAAATTGCATGAATTTGGCTACTCGTCACCTTAACTCATATAGGTGAGACATTGGTTTTACCGCAAAGGATTTAGATTTAAGTATCGTGACCATATGGTAAATGTTTGGGTTCAATTTTCTGATATTCATAGCAATTTTTCTAAATTATTCAATAAAAACTTGCAAGGACTTTCATTTTTTGTCAGATGTTCACTAGTGTAATGAAAGCTAAGTAGTAAGAATGACTATTTGTGAATTGCATGTCAAACTTCACTACCAATGTGTTGAATAATTATGAAGTATGTGAATCAACTTACCATTTCTCCTTTGAGTGATATGGAAAATATCCAACGGAAGATGACATCGATAATGAGGATTTTTCTAGCTCAATAAGAAGGCACTCTCAATGATTTCATCCATGAAAGGGTGATATATAACCTTTCATAGTTAAAGATGTATTAGTAAAGAGATGTTATTGTAATTCAAGCTTCTCACTATTGTCAACTTTTTTTCATCATATAGGAGAGGGTCATGAGTATTTCACCAATCAAACAAAACCAACTCAAAAGTATATTACCCACCAATTCAAGTATTTTATTGTCTTAAATACTTACACAAATACATTACTACATAATTATATGTTTTGTCTCAACTTTTACACACTAAAAGAATCAAATTTTACTTACCTTATCAATTCTAAAATGTCTAAGTCAGAATTCTCCAACCAATTCATTTTTATTTTTTCATGTCCGACAACTTTTCTATCTCATCGAATATTTTGGTTTAATATCTCATCTTTCTAAAATGATTACAAAATAACACGCCATCATACATTAACAATATATATATATATATATATATATATATATATATATATATATATATATATATATATATATTTAAATTTTTGGATGATTTTTATATTTGTTGATAAATATTAAGTGGATTTTCTTATTAAAAATGATTGGATTCTAAATTTTGAAAAATCGTAAGAAAATAAAAAAATATAAAAATTTGTATTCTTCATTATATATAAAAATATAAAATCTGCATTTTGTATTGTCGTACAATCCGTAAAATTAACATTATTTCATAATGTTAATTTTATATTTCAAAATGTACGATCTTCATAATATAAACTATAACATTTTTTTTGTTCTATATTGTGTGTAGTAGTAAAGATTTATATTTATAGATTGTACAATTTATAAATTAAAAAACAAGAAATGACTTACCCTGTGAATGCAGGAGAAACCACCACCCACCACGATCAATGTCCACTAACCACGAGTCAGCACCACTAGCCACCAAAAAACACACCACAACCATACTCCAAACCAAATACAATCCAATAATCTAAACCATACTCCATTTTTATTTATCTCATTAAGGGAATAGCTTATATTTCAAGGACTATGGAAGTGCACCAAGAAAATATAAAGGTGCAGGTAGCAGAACTTGATACATGGCTGAATCAAGTCAAGATGACCATGATTATTTTAAAGAAACCAAAATTTCTTTCGGGTAATGCTGATGTTGGGCTTTGAGCCCACAATACATTAGGATTAGTTTTGTGTTATTTTTTTTACTTACATTTTATTTGTATGCACTTTTTTTCTGCACCTTCATAATATTTTTCTTGTACCCTTCTAATTTTCTTTTCCAATTTGTTCTTTACGAATTCTACAATTTAGAAGTATTCTTTTTACTCTTAAATTGTGCACTCCAAAAGTCAAACATGACCTAATTCGAAAGTAATTTTTTTCTTAAAAAAAAAAATCGTATTGCATAACATGGAAGTAAAAAATGACTATCGTGTAATTCAAATGTTAAATTGACTTTTGGATTTTGAATCCTGAAGTTATTTATTTAAGAAAAAATGACTATAATTTAAAAAGGGTAAAATGGAAAAAAAATTGCATAAGACTGCAGGAAGAAAGTTACGGAAGGTTCTGGAAGAATTTGCTTATTTGTAATAGATTCTATATTTATTTTGATTAGTTTTTCAAACAATAATTACAGCGGTTTAATTGTATAAACTTTATCTACTCTTATCTGTTTTTCTTTTTCTTCAATTTAAAGCCTTAATAAAAAAAAGCATAATGAAACTCACGGCGGTCAATGGAGGTATAAATAGTAAATGAGAAGAGTGGAAATAACAATTCCAAATTTCAAGTTATCACTAAAAATATGTGTTAAACTAGTAAGACCTTTTCTTCCTGCACCCCACTAAAATCATATATTCCAATTTTACCCTCTTCGTCTCCCTCACCGTTCTCCCCATTCATCGCACCAGGACCAGTACACACCCCCAACATTTTCTCTTCACCATTCTTTTACATCCATCATCTTCCTCACCACCGAATGCCACTTACAAGAGCCGAAAAAATCACAATGCTGAAAACCATTCTTTAACTTTTAAATCGTTTAGTTTTAAATTAACCAAGGCTAAGATGACATGTTGAACCTTGTAATGACATTGTGCTGCTAATTGGCATGGCTTGTGACAAAATTAATTTAAGACTCACCATTTCAGAGAGCATGCGAAAATGCATTGTTCATGAAGTTATATTATATCAGCATTTACAGGATCTTGACATCAAAGGATGGAAGAGTAACATAGAACAGTAAGAAGCACAAATATAAGCAACATAATATAAGCTGTGAAGAGATGAGATAATATATTTGTTCTACATTACAACATGCTTAGTAATTAAAACTAAAATGACCCTACTAAACCTTGGTTTCCACACTCTCATAATCACTTTTGTCTTCATAGCAATCAGCCACAGCTACCTTTTGCACCCTTTTGTAGGAAAATCGACTGGCAAGAAACGCAAACAAGAATAAATTGAGTGTGCTCATGGCTGCCAATAGCCAATAGAATTTGTCCAATCGACTACTATTCAAATCCTTCCCAAACCAACTCTTGCTGCCACTCTTCTCTGTCATGTGGTCAACTACTGTTATAAGCATGCTACTTAGGAAACTTGCTGCACCCATTACACTAAGGTAAAATGCTATGCCCAGGCTTCTCATTGAGTCAGGAACTTGGTCATAAAAGTACTCTTGCAAACCCACAAGAGTAAATCCATCTCCAAAACCAATGATGAGAAACTGTGGTGCCAACCAGAATATACTCATTGTCAGTGAACCCTTCAAGGGATCCCTCTCAACAGCTTCAAGCCTCTTTCTCTCCACCAAAGCTGCTGCTATCATTGCAGCAATACAGAACAGCATTCCAAAACCAATCCTCTGAAGAATGTTGATTCCTCTCTCATTCTGTGTCACTCTTCGTAACACAGGCACAAGAATCTTGTCATATATCGCCACAGAAACTACCATTCCCAACGCAGAAACCGTGAAGATTGAAGCTGGAGGAATCTCAAACCCGTTACCTATCTTTCTGTTCAATGTGGTACCTTGTTTCACGAAGAATGTAGCAGTTTGTGCCACACATATTCCGAATGGTATAGTAGATACCCAAATAGGAATCATGTTGATAATAAGCTTCGTTTCTTCGACCTTTGTTACAGTTGATAAATTCCAAGGACTCTGCTTCTCTGCTAAACTTCCATCATTGACAAGAATCGCTGCCTTGTCAAGAAATCTGAAATCCAATTATATCAATAACAAATCACGTTTTAACATAAAAAAAAATTAGCATACAGGATAAAAAGGGACAAAACATAACATATCAGGTCAGTTTTTTACAGAACAAATCATATTAATTAGAACATTCTTATGGTATAAAATAAAAGTTGTTTACACTATCATTCGATTATAGGTTGTTATACATAGTATGATCAATGATTTTGTAGTTCCTAATCAGTTGACTATGCAAACATGTTTAAACTGACTGTGCATCAAAATTAATCTCTCTATCATTGTGTCAAGAAAGTGACACATTTTGGTTGCACTCAGGAGAACAGAACTATATTTTGTTTGTTTGCTTTTGAAATACTAGTATACTACCAAGTCACGATACTTACTTCAGTTTGTTAGTGTGACACAGAAATCTTTTGTTGATGCCAATAGATTTTGGAACCTCATACAATTGAGCAGGATCAGAAGGGTGTGGAAGCTTTCTTTTGGAAAAGGAAGCAACAAGAACCTGCAACATTGGAGTCAAGGGACTCCCAGTGGGTACCCTATAACGATAAAATGTCCTTCCCAATACGAAGATGATCAGTGAAAAAACCATGACCACTGTGAAGATAATATCAGCAGCTCCCCAGCTTATGTTGTCTTGTATGTAAACAATGAGGGTCACTCCTACAATAAGTCCAGTGCATAGTGCACAGTTCCACCAATTGAAAAAGGACATTTTTTGCCTCCTTTCTTCATCATGATCCTCATCAAATTGGTCAGCTCCAAAGCTCTCCAAGGACGGTTTGTGCCCTCCAGTTCCAAAGGATATTAAGTAAATGGCCAGGAAGAAAACCACTTCATGAATTCTCCTTGGTTTGGTGCATAAGCCTGTGTCATCACATGGTTTTAAGCTTGGAAGGAACCAAGACAAAGTAAGGAGAATCAAACCCTGCATTTCATAAATTTTTATCCATGAGAACAAGTTTCTATAGTTAGAATATACGCAGAAAATGGCCAAATAATGATAATAATGTAGCGTGTAATTGTAAGTTGTAATTGAATATTGAATGTGCTTACCATCAGATAGAAAATGCTTGATGCCAGAACAGTGGTGTAACGGCCCATGTATGAATCAGCTATGAATCCACCAAATAGTGGCATCAAAGTTGTGACACCCGACCAGTAGTTCACATTTCTTGCTGCTGTTTTTAGGTCATGATGCATAACCTTTGTGAGGTAAAGGACCAAACTAGTGGCTATTCCAAAGAAGCTCAACCTCTCGCTGGTCTCAATTGCTGAAAACAAGGTTCCAATAAAAATATCGTATTAGGTTAATGCCACTTGATGAACATAAAAAACTTGTTTCAAAATCGGTCATAACTGTTTTTATTAACACATGCTAATGTTTATGTTCCAGGTACTCTCTATATGGGAAGATATAGAGAGATTTGGTAACAGATTAACTTTGGAAAGTAATTAGTACACTTCTTTCATAAGTCTTAGTAAGAAATTTGAATAGCTAATATAAAATCTTAGATGCTAATCTCATGATATTGAACCTAAGAGAAACACGAGCCTCATATTTCCTACGAATCCTCTTTAAATAATTACAAGGAAAAGTGAATCTGTTGTGTTTATGGAAAATACGGACAAAAAGTTTACCCTATTTTATATATATATATATATATTAAATGAAAGAAATTTGTCAGCTTCTTGTAATTTAATATCGTAAGTTCAATCAGTAACACTAACATTTTGATAACCCAAAATTGATAGTGATTTTAATTATATACTTGATTCTTGTGTGTATGGAAGATATTATTCAAAAGATCACAAAGGTGGATCAATCAACTCTTTGACAGAGAACAAACTACTTGAGCCACTAATCTCTAATTTTGTACTTGGAAAACGTCAATTGGACACCAAATCAGACAGGCACTATTCCATTCTTTGCATTTTGTCGGCACGCAAAGAGAATCATGGGATTAGTCAAAGTCTTACATAGGAAAATTCAAGAGAAAAAGAAAAAAATACTCCACTAGTGGCAATATTTTGGAGTTGAAGGGGCCCACAGCGCATTTGCTTGCTATAATATTTTGCAAACTAGTGTATAATTTTCTTCTGATAAATATGAAAAAATGAAAAAAAAAATCATAATTCATTGTTAGTGATGTGAAAATGCGCAAGATTTTAATGGTTACAATATACGTCAACCATATTTTTTCTTACTTTATAGTATATATGTTAAAGATTACGACCAACGCATATCAAACCTAGACCTTAGGTTTAGATAAGCCTCGCTATCTATTTGGAGTTGGCAGAATGAGCGTTTTTTTTATCAGAACTTTTCGGTAAATAAGGAATTATAAAGAAAAAGAAAAAACAAGCCGCCCTGGAAGAAAGCTTCAATACACTTTCAGAACCAATATACTCCAAGGTAGCTAGCTAATTGGTGGAACCCACCAAAAACAACTCGGATATACTGTGGTTATTACTTTAATACTATTAATAATAAACAAACAAATAAATAAATAATGGCTAATTAAAGCTTTGAATAAAGTAGCTATCTGAGTTATTGGATAAACGAGAGGTTTATTGGTTAATTGGTTCCAACCCATTATATGTCTACTCCAGATTCGGATGGTGTACTATGTGACCACTGAGAATTTAGGGAGATTTTAAATTGCAAGACGAAAAAAATTTTGATAAAAAAAACTCTTTTTTTATGCTAAATTTTATTTAAAAAATACAAAAAAAGTTCCACGAAATATAAAAACTCTAGTAGTATAACATTATTGTGAGTAACTAGGTTTCTTGTATTATGTTTTCTAATCTACCTTAAAAGTACCATTTGTCCCAGAAACAAATGCTTTAGCAAGGGGTCCATGCACATGGACAAGAGATAAATTAAAATTAGCCTTATATCAAATAAGACGAACAAATTTAATTCATTATATTTAATTAATACAAATTAATAATATTTAAGTGTAAAATATGAAAGTGATATGATACTTTCAAAACTAGCATAACCTATTTAATTGATATATAACTTTAATTCTTTTTTTTATCTAAACCATTTTATTATATTACCGATTTGATATTGTCATTTTCATATAAAATTGAATATATAGTTAATTTATGTAATAATAATAATAATAATAATAATAATTTATGAAATTATAATCGTCTCTAGAACTAAGCATGAGTGGAACTATGTGCTAGAATTTGAAAGGTAGTGGAAGGTCAGGGTTCTGAATAGTTTGGTTATTCTCAAGTGAAATCCTGAAAATACTATTAGTTTGTGGCATAGGATATAAGGTCGGCCACGCCATAGAGAATGTAAGTTTCATGCTCATGCAATGGTCCATGTACAATAATCACGTACATTTTCAACCTTTAAATACCATTGACAATTGATTTGAATCAGGGTCAGCATCTTATAAAGAAGAACCACTACTAAATAGCAACATTCTTAGTGATGGAAACCATTAGGGTTTATGTGGTTGATATCGTTTATCGTCATAATTTTATGGTCTTTGGATAACATATATATCAATCAGTGGATAGTGGCATGTGGGTCTGGGAATCCACCGATTTTCATGGTCGTACTGTTTTTGACCTGACTATAGTGTGGAGTACAACAAGGGAAATTCACCATAACACTTCCCTTTTTTTGCTGCTTCTCTTTTTTGGTTACGGCCAATAATTTTAAGCCTCAAAATTTTCATGTAATCACTACCTTCATAACTCACCACTTAGATGATATTTTGCAAATGGTTTTGTTTTATGTGTTTATTTTTACTAAATTCATCTCCTTACTAAGTAAATGAAGAATTCAAGCCTATATAAGTGCTTTTTATTTCAAAGTGACGTGCATATATGCGGCATTGAGAACCTTATCCACCATCTAGTCTTCTGTTGTGGAGTTGGATTTGATTTGACTCTCCTGATAGAATAAATGTTTGAGAAACTTTAATGCATTCTACTTTTATCAGTCAGAAGAAAAGTTATCCTCGGATGATAAGTGTGTATGCATGTTATAAATTGGATGAGACAAATCTTATTTCAGTGGGCAATTAGTGTATCACGTGTTTGAAATATTTTCGTGAAAATTATGCAGAGATTATGAGACTCAACAACTTTAGTACATATGTATTTAGATAATATGATGAAACATTAGTTAGACTTTTCTTTTCTCCTTGAAGTAGTTGGAAGTTCATTACTATTATTTTCATTATGGGGTAAAAAACCTCATATAACTGAGCACAAAATGAAAAACTATATAACTGAGAAAATAAACTATTTAACAACTATGTCATGAGCAGCAACTTTAGGTAAACTTTTCATTTAGATGCAGCATGAGAGAAGCCATGCATACAAAGTTTATCAGTTAATTAATTTGTATCTAAAGCTTATGAGAGTTATTTTGAGTATCCTATAATAATCCACCTTTTTTTTTATTAGAACATGTCTTCTAGGTGAAAGATAATTTTGTAAAATTATATTATTCAGAGCTAATCATGAAATATATAAGTAATTATCAATTATAGTAATTTTTAAAAGAAATATTAAAATATCAGTACTGCTTAAGTAGGTAAAATATTATTGTCAAAACTTATTTAAAGTTGGTTCTTATAACATTGAAGGATGTCTCTCTGTTTTCATTGCAAGTTAATGAAAAATGGATTTGGTGTCTCCCTTTTAAACCTTTTTCCCTTTTAAGAAGTTTTTTGCTTTCACACTTACCCAGAAGATAACGTTTGTGCAGACACTAATGAAAAGTTTATACTTTAACCACTAATATAAATTAATAATATAAATAGATTATGCACGAGTTAAATGAAGTTATTATGTCTAAACAAGGTTATTAATAAATCATTATTTTTTTAGTAATGAAAATGAGTTTTGTTAATTCAATAACTTATACTTAATATTATTTAGTGATAATTTTTTGAAATAGGCATTAGGTTTGGCCGAGTTTAAGTTTTCTTGATCTTCCTTTTTCATGAATATCATCGACTTTGTTCCCTCTTATGTTTCTTGTATGATTTTCTGACTTATTTATATACTTTTAGCCTATGGCAAATGATAATATAGAATGAGCTAAAGTAACAACTCAGTGTAAATGTCTCTGTTTATACTGATATTTTGCATTTCAACTTTCGAAAGAAAAATAAAAAACTAAGGGTTAGTTAACATAAACTATATGAAAGGTCTAATTAAAACAATATTATATATTACAAAAATTTGTATATTTTTTGAAACTTTTTCTGCAAAGGGAATATTCAGTGTCATAAAATATGAAAAAAAATTCAATGACATATGATAAAAGAAGATGCATGAAGGGAATATTTTAATAATAGTAATAGAAAGTTTGAGGAAGAAGGTGCATAAAGAAAACACATAGAACTGAAGTGTGGAAAGTGGAATAGCAAGCACTGAAAACAATAATAGCAGAAGATGAAGTGCTTACCAATAATGAAGAAAGCAGCTTTCCAAGAACCAGTTGAAGCTCGAAGTGGAACCTTGCCTTTGTGGTCCACTGAAGAATCATGAACCCATTTCTTCTCATCACCCTCTTCACCGTTCACTTCAAGATTCATCTTGCACTGTTGCTTGCTTTGCTACTGCAACTAAGATACTACTTCTATTTCTGCACTTCCTTCCTACTGTCTTTCTACTACACTCAACACCTCTTTTTATAGAGAAGGATTTGCTTCTTCTTCTTCTTTTTTCCTTTTCCTTTTCTTTTTCTTCAAAACTTATTCCTTTTTCTTTTCTGTTATTGACGTAATAAAGATATCTTTCATATAGACTTATCTATTGATATACTTTTTTTCATACTAATAATTGTTGACATATGATAACTTTTTTTCATACTAATAGTTATTCATACTAATAATTTTTTTCATATAAGACATAAACCACTTCTAATTTTTTCCTTCAAAATAAAAGCTTTTAGTTCACGTCATTTCAAAATATTAATACATTTCGAAAACTTATTGTGAAAAGGCCTCTATTAAAACCTTAAATTATGGTACCAAACAAAAAAAACATCTATGCCATTTTCATCATTCATATGGAACCCGTACATTTTGGATTTCATGAGGTGCATTTAGACGTATCCGTATTTTGTTAAATCTTTGAACAATAAAATAATGTTTGATATCACTTATGTTATAAACCAATGATTTAATGAGTTTAATGGTTATTTATTATCGACATAGATTTATTTATACAATTAATTAGTTAGATATTGTTGTTGGCTTGTTTTTTTTATATGATTATAGTTAAAAACCAATATTACATACTATAGTATAGCTTGTAATTTGATCTATAGTTTATGGCTTTTCTATATTCCTTTCAATCAACCTATAATGGAAAATTTCATAATATAATTTATAACAAAATTAAAAAGAAATGAATTTGTAGAAAGTAATAGATATAAAATAAAATAATTTTTACTTCATTAATCCGACTTGAATTAACATGCAATGTGGTTTGTGATATAAGTTAAGCTATTAAAGTAATGGGTGAAGGTCTGAAAAATGAAAGGTGTTCAGAATATGGTAACATCATTGTAGTAAAGAACAACGTTAAAATGCCATTATCTTTCATAGGCCCACTCTTCAATGCATTTGTATATATAGTGCTTCTAAATTACATCTCAACCTTTCATTACAAAAATCATTAAAAAATTACATCTCAACCTTTCATTAAAAGAAAATCATTAAAAAAAATTACATCTCAACCTTTCTTACAAAATTTACATCTCGATCGGTCACAACAATTCTACAATGTATGTCTATTTTGTTAGGCCTAGCAACATTTACGTCAAGATGTAGACATTTTACATTAACTTTTGGTTAGGTAATAGACCTACCTTGTGATCAATATGTGCAATGCCTAATTAATTATTAATTTTAAAGGAGGAACCAAAATAAAACACTCAACAACTTGTTTGAAATAATTCTAGAAATATATAAAAAAAAGAACTATACGCTAAGAAAAATAGTTTATTATTACAATTATATAAGAACTGTGAGAAAAATTTAGAATTTCCTTCACAAAACTTATTAACACGAAATGAAAAGCCTAAGAATATAATATAACACAACATTTTAAAACTTTCCTAAACTAAATGTAAAAACAATGCTAAATACGCGTACCATTCAAATGAAGAGTCTATTTTTTTTTTTTCGTCAAATTTGTAATCTTTTCATTATATTGTATCTTCAAAATATACAGATTTTTATATATTAAAAAGTTTTCAATATATTTTAAAGTATTAAAATTATTATGTTTTAATTGGACGATATAAAAAATATAAATTACGTAATCTTATTCCCAACTCTGACTAACTTTTTTGCATAGTCCCATAAAAGTTATTCTGGTGAACACTGAGTATGACGAATACATATAAAAGTAACAAATCCTTGTAAATAGTTGCTAACACAACATGTGCAATAACTACTTAAATCTTTCTACATAATGAATATATGTACTTATGAATTTGAATGATATTAAATAAGTCCGATAAATAGTCTTTGATTCAATCAATTAATGTTAGAGTTTATGAAAGAATTTGAAAGTTACAAGTTTATAGGTCTTTCTCTAACGTAATGAAAGTGGTAGTTAAATCCATGGTGAGATTTAAGGAAGAAGGCGTGTGAGATATCCAAATTTTGATGTGGCCATAAAGTACATTAGGCAAAACAAAAGATGTAGGTACGATTCATTGTTTGTAACCAAATATATAAAAGTTCATTTATCATATACTCCCTGATTTAGTGATTTTAAAAAAGCATTATGATTTGGGAAGATGCGAATCTTGAAAAGTGTAAGATTTGAAAAGCCTTTTGTTAAGGTAACTTCTCTTATCAAAAGATATTGAGAATATAAAAAAATCGTGTTGAAATGATGAACACCCGTCATTTGGCCGGTTCTCATTCATTTCAATTTTTTGCTTTTTTTCCCTTCACCATGCTCTTTTTGGCGTTAGTGTTTCTCATTAATTCCTCCTCCTTTTTTCTTCATTTACCTCCTACCAGGTTAATTCTTTCATGCTTCTATGCACTTTTGCAAACAACAATGCTAGCCGAACAAATTATCGATTTACCAAAAACTAAATAACTACTATATTATACTATGACCATGATAACTTCTCCATCCACATCCACTCACGTTATCTTGAAGTGGGAATTTATAATATTGTGGTTATTCTTCGATGTCGGTTATTTGCCCCACAACGAATTTAGGTGGTATATATAGCATAAACTATAATAAATGGTGGTTGTGCATCCAATGCTTTTATCACATTCATTTTCAACAACAAGATACAAATAAAAAAAAACATAGTCAATTTTCTTATGACAATTCCACTTCATTTTCCTAGTTCAGCATTCAACCCCAATATCTTTACAGTTTTATAATTCTGAATTTAAATATTTATAAAAACAATAATTTATTACATATATAACAATTGAAAGACTTAGACTAGTTATTTACTATTTAAATTTAAACTTAAAGATTAATTATTTACTATTTAATACTAATAGATAAGAAAATATACCATGAAAAAATATATTAAAATAACTATGAAATAAATGTATGTTACTAATCAGATAATACTAGAAAACATTTAATTATATTCAACATATAAATAATATTATACAACTGATTAGAAAAGATTAATTGGCGTTACAGCGAATCTTATCAGTCACAAGCTGTGAATTATAAAAAATTAGTCTGTGTTCACTGAAGTCTATTCCGCAAATTTTCGCAATGAACTATAGACTAATTAACATGATCCACCTCGTATACCATTTTAATTTTTCTTTTGAAGATTAGGTAAACAGAAATCATTTAATTAACCAACTCTTTATAAGTTATCTTTAGTTAAACTTTTCCACTATAATACATAAGAAGATATTCATGCGATATTTTTTCCAGCAGTTTTTTTCTGCAGAAAGAAGAAAACATACGTAAATATGTAGACAATCATTACTCTAATATTTCGTTTTCGGCTTCTTTCTCTTTTCTTTTATGGTATCAGACTCTCCTACAACTAGTATGATGAGTTAAATTAGATTATCTTCTTTTCTAGAAGAAGAAATTAAGAAAAAAGAAATAAATTTTTCTATAAATTAAGTTTAATTTATACATATATTGAAAATATATTCAAGGAATTAGATATGACACCTATTTCATTTCTCTTTCTTATTTTTCTTTTCGAAGACTTTATAGAAAAAAATATTTTAAACAAACTCTCAAAATATAAATAGACATGAAAATTATACCATTTAATTATATGTTTAAGAGAAAAAGTATCTATCAACTAAACAAGACTAAATTTAAATTGATACAAATTTAAGTTCATCTATTCTCTCTTTTAACATGATTGACTTCTTCAAATGTTAGTGTGAAATAAGTTTTTCTCCATTAACATTCAAAATATAAAAAAACCAACATGATAAATGATATTGTTATAAATAATTATTCAATCTAAATGTTGGCTATCTTAATATTCCGACATTTGACGTTAGAAAAAACTAATTTTCCAACGTCATATAATTGCATGCAATCATTTTAACTTAAACTAATAATTTCACAATAAAATAATATTTTTAGTCATGATGCTATTTTCTGTATGAAAATTAATATTATGTAATTACATACAATTATTTCCTCGAATAGTTTCATAATAAAATAATATTTTAATCACAATGCTATTTTTTATATCAAATATTAATTAATCCTTAACTAAGAGAAAACTATTAAATTATCAACGACTTTAGATTACGCACTGGAATTCATATTAATTATATATATATATATATATATATATATATATATATATATATATATATAATAATTCAATTGTATAATATGTTTAAGAAAATATATTTTTCAGACATACGTTATAACTTGTTATCTTTACAAGCATATTTTTTTTCTAATATTACATATATTATGCAAAATTACGTTATATTGGTCAATTACGATGATTATTCTTTTATTTGCACATTTAACTGATTATACTTAGTAGTATTTTTCCTCTTAATTATACTAATTTTTTATCTACAAAACTCAATTTTTGTTTAAGAAATTTCAACCCGATACAAAATGACTTGCGGGTTAAAGTTAAGAATAAATTAAATTTCAACTCTTAGATTTTTTTTTTCTTTTTCGAACACCCAATTGTCTATTTTTTAGTGTGCATAAATTAATTTTTAAAATATAAGGCCACAATTGTCTACTTGTTTTCTTTTTTGGGTGAAATGCAACCTTTTACCGTAGATTATTTTATGTTTCTCCTTGTTGGTGGTTGAAGGCAAAACAATACCCACCGCCACTAAACTAAAGCTAGTGATTAAAACTTGTAATACCCCAATGATGTTGTCTATTTTTTTTTTTTTTTAATTCTTCCTCACTTTCCTTATTAGTCATGAAGCAACATATCTAATAGGGGAACAATTTTCAAAGATTACTCAATTGTAATCAACTAATCAAGTTTTAGCAAAACATATCCAAACAAGTCCTTGTCAATTTCCAATTATTAATTAAGATTAACATTCTAGTGGCCAAAGCACTTCCACCTTCTTCGACGCGCGTTTAAAACATAAACAAGATCATGAAAAGCATAAGTTAGCAACCTTGTAGAAGAAACAAAAATATAATACTTTTAAAATACATTTTCAGTCAACCATTAGCGGACCCATGCCAATAGCTATCTACACTATAACCAGGCCAACTTTTTTATTCAATTCACCATGTGATATATATTTTTCTTTTCCTTCTCGTGATGTGAAATTAAAAGCTATAAATGCCAAACACCTTTAAAATAAAAAATATATATATAACAAATAAAAGTATATATTTATATATTATTTTCCCACTTATTTATTCAACGTTTTGTCCTTCCTTTTTAATATGTTGTCACTTCCATTAGTAAATTAATTGAATGATTAACTTTTATTAAGGAGCCCATGAATATTACTAATTAATAAGGTCTTAAAAAGGATATAACAAATTATTAAAAGAAAAAGGTATCTCAACATAAGGAAAACTAAAGAAGAATTTGTCTTTTTGTGGAACAAAAGAAATAAATCCTGTGGTTGCGAGTGAAGCAAGCAAATTACTACGGTGCTGGTGTTTTTCAGGAGACGTCTTTAAAAGAGAGTCACTTTAGTATTTTTCTTTTTCAATTTTTTCAATTATATAGTAAGCACTTTAATTTCAAATTGCATTAAGAATAAATTAATTCAAATATTTTTCTTACTAAAACGATGTTTATTCAAATATTTTTCTACTGTTACTCTTTAAATTATTATCTACGGTTATTGAATAAGTTTCTTAACTAGTTATTAAACAAATATTTAAAAGTAGTGACCAAATTTTAATTACTTCAAATTATAGCCTTTCATTATTTTAATGCCTAAATTTTGAAGTTAAAAATTAGTGTTTCATTCCCTAGAAACAAAATTTCTCATTCTTTCACGTTGTTGCTCTTTATGGTGGACCTTTTCTTTTCACCTTTTTTCAATAGTTTTGTCAACAAGAAGAAGAATAGTATGCATTATTTGATCCATTATATTTCTCGCTCATCAATTTCTTTGGATCGAAAAATTCACATTTTAGTTTAGTTGCACTTTTGTCTCTCTTTGTTTTTTTTTTCACTCTTTGTAGCTATTAGTTCAACAAAAAAAAAAACGAGGAGATATACCTCTAATTCATCGTTTGTTATCAATTTCTTTCAATGGAGGAGTACGTATTTTAGTTATTGATATATTAATTTTCTCTATTATTTTGTACATTTAATTCTTCACTCATTTTTTCTGTTTAACCTAATTTTTCATAGGTTGTCTAAATGTTTATTTTATTTGTGTATTTGTTTGAAACAATATTTCTTTTTCTGCATTTATCTTAAAATTGTTCTAAGCATGGATACACTTGGTGAGTCGAAAATATTTTTATTTTATTTGTTTTCCAATATTATCTCTTTCTCTAGATAAGAGAATTTTATAGTCAGCCAAACATTTTAAAAACACATTCTTTCATATATGCCCTTATTATTTATTGCAGCATGCCCATCTCATGTCCAATTTTTTTTTCTTTTGACTAAATTAATATAATATGTTTTGTAAGACAAATTTAAATACAAGAAATACGCTTATCCCAAAAATTAAAAGGAGTGATATATAATCTAATTTACAAAAGGTTAATAAATAAAAATGAAAAAAAAAAACTCTCTATTCCGTTCCTGAATATTTTAGAAACGTAAAACCCTCACCGAATTAACATATTTTTTTCATGTTGAAGTTAGTTTATGTTAAACAAGGAAATCACATCACACTTTGCAAGATAAGAAAATAATCCGATCATATTTCTTTTAATATAACGCACAACTTAATAATTTTGTCTAAACCAACAACTTTGCATAAATAGTTAAAGTAACACTATCATGAGACGACGTATTTCCAATTAACTATCGACAACACCCATCAAATTACGTACAATAGTATTTGATAGAGACAACTAAAACCTCACTCTTCGGGTAGGGTTTGGAGGTCCCCCACTAAAGCACTCTTGGTTGTATTGAAGATTGAATAAGCGTTGAAGACCGGACGGATGAACGTTGCTCGCTCTCCCTCCCCCTTTTCCAAGCTGGAGAGACAGACATCTGTCAAAGTTACTCCGACGCTCAAGTCAGTAAAATGACCGAACGGTTAACACCGCAAATATGCGTGTAGTGTGTATAATGAGCAACGTGGTCCAGAAATCATACCTGAGACTCTTATTTATACTGGTTGTAATGGACTTTTACCTTTTGCCGGCCTAATGACGGTCCAATCACGCCTTAATCTTCATTAGGATCTTAATGAGTCAATACCAGTTGGCACGACCTTGGTGAACGACCATGGGAGGACAGTGGATGACCTGGGAGGTCGACCTAGGAGGATGACCTGGGAAGACCGTACGGGAGGACGACCAAGTGTGAGGACCGTACGGCCAAGAATGAGGACCGTACGATACACTCACCAAAAAAACCACCCTTAAGCACATCAATTTCGAGCACCATACTCTACTCTTCACAACCTAAGACCTCAAAATAGTTACCACAATGCAAAACAACACTTACTCCTCACTCTCGAACAAAATTCTAGCATGACGTAACACTTTAAGATGCAGCTACATATAATAACAAAGACATATAATCTATAAGGGGTTGGATAGTGTAAATAAATAATATATTAACTTCAAAATACATTCAACCATTTGAAGGAGTATCCAATTATGTTGGATGAGTTTTTGAAACAGATTAAGTGTTGAAACTAAAGAGATAAGAGGGTTAACACACACTTGACTTATTAATTAATGAGAAGAAACAAAAAATTTATGTAGGATAGTTATGACTCTAACTGTAACAACGACTAACTACTTATTGAATTACATTTTAGCATTCATTTTGATACAAATGCTTACACACAAAAATGAAATACATTTAGAAAATTTCTCAATTCACTAAATCTCTCAATCTTAAATACCTTGGTTATTATGTCTGTCGACTGAAACTCTGTCCTGCAATGCTTTAGCTTAATTTCTCCTTTACTTGCTTGATCCCTTAAGAAATGAAACTTAATATTAATATATTTACTTTCGTCAATATTTTATAACTGACACATTGTTTATCTTGTTTGCATTTAATAAAGATGTTCTAGTATATACTTCTCTTAGACGCTTTACTCACTACACGATAGTTCATTAAGTATTGTATGTTAAACTTCAAAACTTGAGTTGTTAGACAGTCTAATCTCACTAGACGATCTTATCTTAACAAGAAGCTTGTGGTTCTGTACTGGGAGGACCGACTGGCCAGGACATTACCCTACAAATCAGACATGCCCAACTCAAGTTGCACAACATCATAACCGTACGATCACACATACGCACTTTGGTGTTAAGACGGACCAGACGTCCCCCGCAAACAGGTACACACTAAAGCAATTGGATTAAGACAAAGTGTATAACAGACGACCATATTTAGGACGTTCGACTTACTACACAAATTAAGGTAATTAGTGATTAGCTATATTGGGCTGAGATTGAGCCGTGATTAAGATTTTGCTAATCTCAAGCCTATATCGAAAAGTATAAATACAGGTTAAAGGTAAGAGGTAGGGGATCACATTTACTATGCATTTATTACTGTTATATTGAAATACGGTACAGACAGTCAACTCTTCACGACTTTTTGTCACCACATTCACACCTCGGATGCTTTTACTTGCAGATTATCTATTCAACCATGATGTCCGAGGGATTCCTATCAGATTTGCTCTAGTCATATAATTAGATAAAAACTCGATACTTTCTTTAGCAATATACCTTTCAATCATTGAACCTTCTAGACGATATTGATTTTTGACGTACCCTTTAAAAATCTTCATATAATGTTGAATAGGATACATCCATCTTAAGTATACTGATCCGCACAACTTGATTTCTCTGACCAAATGAACAAATAAATGCACCATGATGTAAAAAAAGGATGGAGGGAAAAACATTTTTAGCTGACACAAGATGATAATAATGTCGCCTTGAAGTTCATCTAACTTTGTAGGATCGATGACTTTACTACAAATTGATGAGAAAAATGAGCACAATCGAGTTATGGTCTGCGTAACTTTTTTGGGCAAAATTCCACGAATTGCCACCGATAACAATTGTTGCATTAAGATGTGACAATCGTGAGACTTGAGTCCAACAAGCTTTAAGTCCTGCATTGACACTAAGCTCTTAATATTTGAAGAATATCCTTGTGTACCTTGATACTCTTTAAACAAAGGCAACAACTTATCTTCTCTTGTCTGGACATTGTGTAACATGCAGGAGGCAAATAAGTATGTTTACCAATCTCTCTTGGTGCCAACTCTTCTCGGATCTTCATGTCAACCAAATCCAAACCAGCATTCACTCCATCTTTTGTTTTTCCATGGATGTTGAGTATTGTACCAATCAAGCTATCACAAACATTCTTCTCTACATGCATGACATCTATGCAATATCTAACATCTAACTTTGACCAATATGAAAGATCAAAGAATATTTGTTTCTTCTTCCAAGGGGTCGTTACAGATGACTTCTTGATGTTTTCCCAAATACATAATGCACTTGATTAACTTTTTCAAGAACTTCAACGCCAGTAAGTGGAATTGGTGTATCGTCTTTCTCTTGTTGTCCATTGGATGCTTTTTTTAACCTTCGATATGGATGATTAGATTGTAAAAATCTCCGATGATGCATATACATTGTCTTCCTTCCGTGTTTTAATTGATGAGTTGCAATGTTTTAATTGATGAGTTGCAGTGTTTTCTTCACATATAGGACATGCTTTATGACCCTTCACATTGTACCTCGACAAATTACCGTAAGTTGAGATGTCATTAATTGTGCAAAATAACATGACATGCATCGTGAAAGTTTCAGAAGCAAAGGCATCAAATATTTCAACCGCATCAACCCACAACAACTTCAAGTCTTCAACTAATGGCCTGAGATAAACATCTATGTCATTTCCAGGCTGCTTTAGACCAGTTATCAACATTGACAACATCATGTATTTTCTTTTCATGCAAAATCCAGGAGATAAGTTGTAAATTACCAGTATAACGGGCCAACAACTATGATTGTTACTTAAATTACCAAATGGGTTCATTCCATCAGTAGCTAAGTCAAACCTAAGATTTCTACATTCTTGACCAAATTGGGAGAATTCTTGATCAATATTTTTCCATTGGTTTGAATCAGCTGGATGACGAAGCAGCCCATCAGTTGTTCTCTCATCTACATGCCATCTTAGGTTTTTAGCATCTTTGGGATTCGCGAACAAACGCTTAAGTCTGGCCACGAGTGGAAGGTACCAAACTACTTTCAAAGCAGAACCATTCTTTTCTATGTGACCAATATCTTCACTGTTGTTTTTTGACTTGTATTGTGATAATCCACATTTTAGACACTTTGTCAAAACTTCATACTCATTCCTATATAATATGCAATCATCTGGACATGCATGTATCCGTTTATACTCCATACCCATCGGATAATTTTTTTTTGCATTATAATTATGAGTGGGTAATGTATTTTCATCTAGCAGCATTTCATTCAACAACGACAACAATTCTATAAAACTCTTATTAGTCCATCCACTGCTCGCCTTTAGATTCATGAGCCTTAACACCGTTAACAACCGTGTGAACTTAGTTGAACCGACATACAAAGGAGTCTCCATATCCGTGGATATCGTTTCATACACATGCGTTTAGGCAAAAGCTTCAGTGCTAACATCGCATATCATGTCCTCTAAGTTGTCTTCTTCCGGTTGATCTTCCATATCCATGGTGGAATCAAATACATTTTCAGTTGAGAGACAGTTGGAAAATCTATATCTTCGTCGTGTCATATCCATGTTGTATAACTTCGTATGAAACCGTCATAGATAAGATATTCCCTGATATCGGTTATGTTCAACTTCCTCCCATTCAAACAGTTCACACAGGCACATCTAAACTTGACTTCATCATCACTTATACTCGCATTATGTTGCACAAACTCTATAAATTCTTCTACCCCTCTCTCGTACTCGGTGCTGATGCGTGGTAAATTAATCCACCCTCGATCCGTACGCATATTTACTGAATTTGTTTACACAATTTCAATAATCTTGAATGATCACTTTTGTATTCAAGGTGTGACCCTATCCCATTCAAGAAGATTCACTTTTTTTAGTTTATTAATCATATAAATTTTAAACAACATATCTAAAATTTCACGAAATTTTGCCAGCATTTCGCATTGGTCTTCAGGTTATACGAAATGAAAGTGATTATAAATCACAATCAAATATGCACCCGAAGATCAATACAAAACACAACTGCAAATTTTCATTAAATTTAAGATATGTATATTAAAATTTAGGTTTAATACCTCTTTTGGTCCCTCGAAAGGAGGCCAATGTTCAATGTGGTCCTACTCTTTTTTAGAAGTTCAATGTGGTCCCACCTTTTGTAAAAAGTGTGCAATCAAGTCCTTTTTGGAAACGACGTTGAGTTTTTAACGGAGCAGCTGACAGGGTGGACTGAAGTTAGCTACGTGGCTTTGTGTGGGTAATACGTGGCTGTGAGTGGGTGATACGTGGCTGTGAGAGGGTAAATCAGAAGTTAGGGTTTGAGTTGCAGAGAAATCAGAAGTTAGGGTTTTAGTTGCAGAGAAATCAGAAATCGAAAAAAGCAAAGAGAAACTTTTGTGAGATCCCTCTCCCACCCCCTTCCTCAAACTTTCACCACTCCTGAAACCAATTCCTTCGAGGTGAATAGCAACAGCAATGCAGTGAGGGTGAAGGTTTGCATTGAAGGTCAACCCCAGACAAAAAAGAGGGTTTTGACCCAAACCCCATCAACAAGGAGAAACACTTCTGGAAAATATAGAGGTGTTAGGCAGAGAAAATGGGGTAAATGGGCTGCTGAGATTCGTGACCCTTTTCAGAGTACTCGCATATGGCTCGGTACTTTCAACACAGCGGAAGAGGCTTCTCAAGCCTACGAGGCCAGAAGGCTTGAGTTTGAAGCCAAAGCTAAGGCCAGAGCCTACAAAAATGTTTCAGAGCCTTTGTCCACAACTTTTGATAAGAGCATATGCTGTAACTCTTCTGATGTTGCTGCTGTGTCCGTGTCTGAGAAGTTTTCTATTACCTCTGATGACTCAGACGGTGTGTTGTCACATCCATCACCTTCTTCTGTGCTTGAGTTGGATTCTTCATCCTCCAAACCCATTGACAATGTTTTGTGTGAGGAAGCTGTTGAGACTAATAATTTGGCTTCTGAATTTGCTGAACTTGAAATTCCAGATTTGAGTCTTTTGAATTTGCTGTCTCCATTCTCTGCAACTCAAACCCTAACTTCTGATTTACCCTCTCACAGCCACGTATCACCCACTCACAGCCACGTATTACCCACACAAAGCCACGTAGCTAACTTTAGTCCACCCTGTCAACTGCTCCGTTAAAAACTCAACGTCGTTTCCAAAAAGGACTTGATTGCACACTTTTTACAAAAGGTGGGACCACATTGAACTTCTAAAAAAGAGTAGGACCACATTGAACATTGGCCCCCTTTCGAGGGAACAAAAGAGGTATTAAACCTAAAATTTATATGTATTAATAAACTATGAAAAAGTTATTACTCTTCTTAAACTGTCCAACCGGACAATTCAAGATTCATTTTATAAAAAACTAATATATTATTGTCAATACCCAATTTCGTCCGGGTAAATAAAATTCATCACAAAAAAAAAACATAAAAACACCAAAATGAAAAACACTATTTATTTTACTTTTTGCACCCCCAAATTTTCTTTTAAACACTTAATCCAATGGCCCAAAATAATCTCACTTTTTTACTTCCTCACCACCCATCTTTTCTTATCACACCCCATTCTCCACATCACCATCCACCTCACCCTCCACATCTCATTCCACATCATCTACCTTTTTTATTTACTTTTTCCACATCATTTCCATATTAATTTTATATATCAACTTTTCTAATTTTTCCACTTACTTTTTTTAATTATATCTTCTCCATCAACATTTTTTATTATCCATTTTTCTCCACCTTATTTCTCCACCCACATTTTATATTATTTCTTTCACTTATTTTCCACATTAACTTTTACTATTCACTATATTTTATTTCACCTAATTTCTCCACCAACTTTTTATATTATTTCTTTCACTTAATTTCCACACCTAATCTTTCCACCAACTTTTTATATTATTTTTTTCACTTATTTTCCACATTAACTTTTACTATTTACTATATTTTATTTCACCTACTTTCTCCACCAACTTTTTATATTATTTCTTTCACTTAATTTCCACACCTAATTTCTCCATCAACTTTTTATATTATTTCTTTCACTTAATTTCCACACCTAATTTCTCCACCAACTTTTTATATTATTTCTTTCATTTATTTTCCACATTAACTTTTACTATTTACTATATTTCACCTACTTTCTCCACCAACTTTTTATATTATTTCTTTTACTTATTTTCCACATTAACTTTTTCTATTCATCTTTTTTTAATTATATTTTATTTCCTCTAAATTTTCCACCAACTTATTATATTATTTTTATTCATCAACTTTCTTCATCCTTAACTCTATAAATACCTACATTTCCTTCACTTCACACACACAATTACATAATATCCATCTCTTCTCTCTCAAAATCTCTTCATTCCATCCCAAAACTCTACTTCATTTTTCTCTCACATTTTACTATTTCCTAATCCCTCTATACATAGTAAATCCCATACCACATTTCTACTATAAATTCATCTTCTTCACCATCAATCTACCTCTTCTCACAACTTATTACAAGCAAAGTCTTGCTTCATCTTTCAAATCTTCAACAATGTACACATTTTCTTTTCATTCTATTTATATTCATTTTGATCATTTTTTTAGTTTATAAATTTATCCTATTTTCTACCACAATTTTATCCTATGCTTTTTGATATTTTTATGTCATAGATATTTCAACTTCACTCTCTTCTTAATAAAAAATATATAAAATATATATATATATATAAAACTTTAAAAAACATGTAATGATATAAATATCGGTGTGAGTACTCGTGCGATCGTACGCATCAGCCTAGTACTCATTACCCAAAATATAAAATAAACAAAAAAAAGCCGTGTGAGTGCTCGTGCGATCGTACGCATCAGCCTAGTGCTCATTACGCAAAAACAATAAAAAACATTGAAAAAGCCGTGTGAGTGCTCGTGCGATCGTACGCATCAGCCTAGTGCTCATTACGCAAAAATTTAAATATTATACAAAAAATACCAAAAAAAATATAAAATCTTCAAAAACCAAAAACATCAACATTTTCAAACAATAAACAATCTTCCTAGCTAGAACTACGTGATCCTTGATTCTCCATCAAAAGTGGAGATACGTAGGAGCAAGGCCAGTCCTTGTCAGGTTCACTTTCCCAAAAATCCAAATTTATCCATAATCATTTTCCAAACAAATTTTCTAAACAATTTCTCAAACAATAATTTTAAAGCAGTTTTCTAAAAGAACTACGGAACCCTGATTTCTCATTCTTAATGAGAATACGTAGGAGCAAGGTCAATCCTTGTCGGGCCCAAAAAACTAAAAAAATATTTTGTTTCTTTAGAATTTTATTTTTAGGGGAAAATTAAACATTTTTAAAAACCACATCACATTCGCATATTTAGTTCAAGGTACTGCCCTAGGGCAGGCGTTGTAGGGTGCTAATACCTTCCCTACACGTAACCGACTCCCGAACCAAGAATCTCAGTTTCGCAGACCATGCCTTATCATTTTATGGTTTTTCCGTAGTTTTCCAGAATAAACTATGGTGGCGACTCCAAATCTCTTTTTTCAAAAACCCTCCGTTTTTCTTTTTCGGATCGTCGTCCCGTCGCGATCCCGGTTGCGACAGATGGCGACTCCACTGGGGACGCTAGAGAGTCAGGCCATTTAATTAGATATGCGAATTCAATGTGGTTTTTCTTTGTGTTTTTTTTCCTTTTCCTTATCCATGATTGATATTTGAAATAGTCGCATGTGAGTTTTTTTTAGTTGTTCTTTATCTTTGAAATAATTGTTCCTCACCTATGTTTGATATGTCTACTTATTTGTGTTTATTTTTGCAATTGTTGTTTTACATTATAATCTCCCTCTACACATTATGCATATCATGAGTGGGGCCCTATACCCGGGTCTGAGCGCAACTTAGAACTAGAGGGGTTGTGTAGCGGTGTCACTCTGGGATGTACTTCCTGTCTGGCTATCGTGAGAACTCCAGCTAGAGTCTGTTCTCTTCATTTGTGTCTCCACATCTAGTTGATTACTCTGACTGTTGTGGAGAAAAAGTGAAAAGAGCCATAGCTCTGGTGGCCTTGATTTAAGAATTAGGAAACCATCCTGGTGAGTGCATGTATGTGGCCTTAGAACTTTAAGTACCATCCTTCGATTAAGACAGGAAAGGGAGATCGTTTTGTCCTTTCTTTTTCATCTTTCTTAAATGTACCATAATAAAAAAATGTAAAAAAAATTAGAGCAATAAAAATGTACATGTTTTGATTCATATGTATTTGTTTCGCATTTATCTTGTTATCGAGTTCATGGAATAATTCTCAAGAAAATAAAATAAAATTTTCAAATAAAAATGTTTTTGAAGCAAAATAAAGTTTTTTTGGTCCAATCGTTCAATTCAATTTTATCATTGATTTGAAATGTTCATCCGGCTTTCATGATATGAAAATGTTCAAGATGATCGTTTGACCACTGATCCATCGCCCATTTTCGTTCGTAAAAGAAGAATAAAAATAAAAATAGGGGCAATGTTTTGTAAATTTTTCTTGTAATTTAAGATGTTTAGAAATAAAACAACCACGATTTATGTTTATGTGCGAACTTGTTTCATAGAAATGTATCATCTTTTGGTACTGATTTTATTAAAAAAAATAAAGAAATAAAAAAATAAAAAAAAATGTATTCCAGTTTTGTTAAAATAATTTGTGAAAATTAATCGCGTCTGAATTTTGTCTTTTTCATTAAACCATCTGGAAAATAAATGATGATAATTTGAAATGATTGAAAATATATTCTTTTGCTACTGGAAATTATATCATCTTTTGTAATCCAGTTTAGGGTCAAAAATAAAAAAAAGGCATATTAAAAAAATAAAATAGAAAATATTTCAAATTACTTTGAACAAGGAGATTATTATGATTTTTGCATCTAATTTACGTAATAAAAAGAAAATTTGCAAGAAAAAGGAGAATAAAGAAAGAAAATGTTTTTGAAAAATATTTAGAAAATGAAGCATATTTTAGATGAAATTTTATCAACAATTTTTTAAGTAATCCAATCCATTTTTAGTAAAGTTCGAGCACGTTATAGATTGGTTGTTTGTTCTCTAAAGTTTTAACTCAGAGGAAAATGTTTAAATGTGTAATAAATCGCCCTGATGAAAAATAAAAAATGTGTTTTCAATAAATTGGTGTTAGTAGATTTGCTTGCGGGCCGTTTTTGGATTGTTTTCTCAATGATCGTCACTTTTCGAGAGTCCATCAAATTTATAGTTTGTTCAACGTGTCAGGGGCATTTTTTTGTTTTCTCAGTTTGTACCCCATATTCCTTTGTCATCTGATGTATTTGTCATACTGGTTCCCTTTCTTCATGTTTTAGATTCAGAAACGTTTTTTTTGTTTTTGTTTTTTTGTCTTGTTGAAGCCCAAATCGTAATCCACTGTCAGTCTTAATTTCCTTGTCTTAACCTAAACCTTGTCATGTTCGGCCCATCATCTGTGCCTAAGCCTAAATATTGTCCAAATAGTTTTTGTTATCGTGTCCGTGTTCTAATCCAGCCATGTCTAGCCTGATTTTCGTTTTTAAACCTCTGTCAGTCTAAGTCTATTTTGGCTTAACATGTGTTATTCATTTTTATGGTCGTTAAGTGTCAATCTAATCTTCCATTTCCACCTCCATGCAAGTCATGTTAAACATGTGTAGGGGCATATTTCTGCGTCTGTCTTAATGTGAGTTCATATTGGTCAAATTTTAGTTTCTGGGCGCATAAGCTTTTCCAGATTAGGGGCAAATTCGTGTTCATGTTTGTTTACCTCAAAAAACAATGTGCATTTTTAAAATCTTGAACCATTTTATACATGATTATTCAGATGTTTTTTTTTTCAAATTCAATGATAAATTAATTGTTTTTCTTTCGGACCAAGTAACAGCAGAGGAAAATTTTGAGAAGAGTTCCATGAACCCAGATTGCATAATATGTGTAAATTAATTTGTGTATATTTTTGAACATGTACGTAAAACAAAAAAAAAATACATTTAAATTTGCATTACTACAAATAAAGGCCTTCATGTGGCCGAAACATAAAAACAAAATTACAAAAAATAACAAAAAAAAATTTACAAAAAATAATGTTTGCAGATCTATGGAGTTCTTGTCTTCTGCCGGTATTCTCGAGTTTTGTAACATGAAAATATGCACGAAATTTGTTAGATCTCAAACAACAAAAATATAACAAAAAACACATAATAATAAAGGAAACATTAAAAATACATATTACGGAATTCGTTCAAGTTCGACCTCCATTAAAAACAAAAAAGAAAGAAAATAGATAAGCAAAAACAAAAAAAAAATATTAAGTGTCCATATTACAGTCCTTATTCAAATTCTGGCCACACTCGGCCAACAAAAACAAACAAACAAAACAAAATTTCAATGAAAAAAAAATTCTCGAGCTGGTTGTGGTGGTCTAAGGGAGAGCTCCGTTGAGGGAGCTCTGGCACGAAAAGTCACGGGTGGAGGCGGAGGAATCTCTGTTTCTCCATCGATTATGATGGGAATGGGGAAGAGGTCCAGAAGCTTCGGAGCCTTCATGATTACCCAACCGGTTTCTCCAAAAAAAAAATAAATAAAAAAAGGGTAAAAAAAATAATAAAAGGAAATAATTGTGTCAAAAGAAGGAAGAGAAAAAAAAATTAAAAAGACAAGGATGAAGTTAGGGTTTTACCATACATGTACTAGGGTAGTAGAGAAAAGAGGGTGCCGGTGGGGTCCAATTCCGCTTGCCAACGTCTTACTCTATTCCCATGATTGCTAAACCAGCACTGGACATTGTACTCCCCCGCTTCTCCGAATGCCCTGAGTCGAGTAGTGATCTCAAAAATCTGAGCTCGACTGTGGTGAGAGACTCCGTAATTGTAAATGTTGGTCATTATCCTGATTTGGTCGTCTGTCGGACGCCACTTTGAGCAGGTCGGTCTCTCCATCTCCATTCCCTTCTCATTCATTTCTCTTCTATAATTTGTCTAAATAAATAATAAATAAAAAAAAACAAAATAAACCATAAATAACAAAAATACTATGTTCATAGTCTAATGTTTTCTTCCATTCTATTTATTTTAAGCTAATTTTGTTCTTTGTATTGCGTCTTTCGAGTCTTATTGTCCAGTTTGTGATCTGTTTCATGGTCCTCGCAAAGGTTCCTAAACGGATCTATGTCCATATCGTCCATGTCCAGTTCATACAAATAAAATCTTCTGTCCATATTGTCCATGTCCAGTTCATACAAATAAAATTCTCTTTTTAAGTTTTCTGTTTTTATGGGGTACGTGGCGTTGTTCTACCCGATTGTCTCTGCCATACCTTCAAACGAAGGGAGATTAACGTCTGGTTTCCAGCCTATATACCCCTTAGTTTAAGACAGTGTGTTCTTATTTTTAAGTTAATAAAAAGAGAACAAAGAAAAAGAAGAAGAAAGCAAATAAAGGATGCAGGAAAGGAAGAGGACAAATAATACTGAAAGAAAAATATAACTAAAAAAAAGAAAGGAAAACAAATGAAAGCTTAAAAGAAAAACTGGAAAGCATAAGGAAGCAGAAAAAATATGAAAGCAGAAAGAGCAACAAACGGAAAGTAAAGCATAAAGGAAAGGAATAACAGAAAGGGAAAGGGAAGAAAAAGCTTAAATAAAGGAACGGAAAGTTTAAAGGGGAGTAAGGAAAGAAATAACAAGAGGGAAAGAAAGATCTAGAGGAAAGAGGACTTACCCGGAAGCAGGGAGGCTTACAGACAGAAGGTCGTCGCAGGAGTCGGACGCCTTCAAAGGCACACTGGGCAGAGGCTCCTCGCAGAAGTCCAGATGCTCAAGTGGGAGAGAGAAGAGAGAAAGAGAGGGATAGAGAGAGAGTGGGCAGGTCGAGAAATGCCGCTCAGACGCTGAAGGGTAGCCTATTTGTAGCCAAAATTCTGCCACTGTGTCCACAGGTCCGGTCATTGCTACCGGAGACATCCACAATCCCGGTGTTTCAGAATTCAAAAAAAAATGAAAAATGAAAAAATGAAAACGGGTAGGGTTTGTTGGGTCAATCCGGCCCAATATAAGACTTCTTAAATGATCCGATTTCAAAAAAAAAATAATAATAATAAAACAAAATATAAAAAATATGATAAATAGAAAATTTTCAAAAATAATAAATAGAGTGATGTAAAATTTGAAGTGTTCAAAATTATTTTTCATTTGCATGATAAATGACATTTTTTCAGGTTCATTGGGCCTCATTGTCATGTTAGCCTTCTTTGAACCCAATTCTTCTGAAATATAAATTTGAGTGAAAAATTATTTTGGAAATGTTCATAATTTTCACATCACACCAATTTGTTTGATTTAATTCCTTTTTCTTCTATATTTTGAATAAATCTAAAAAAAATAATAAATAAAAAAAACAGTGCTCAAGCCCATTAGGCCCAATGGCCTCTGTTTTTTCTCTCTAGTCTACTTCTTTTGAAAATATGTCAAAAATATTTTGTTTTCACATTTTTGTTGTTGAATAATGTATCCTTCTGAGATTTGTCAAAAAAAAAACAAAAAAAGAAGAAGAAGAATTCAAGTTAGATTTTTTAGTGCAAGAGCGTGAATAGTAGTTTTCGAACCCATTTGGACCCATTTTGAATATTAATCTTTCCTTAGCTTGTTTTCTCAAAAAAAAAATATATAAAGAATATTTCCCTTGCATAATTTTCACATATGTCATATTTCATTTAAAAATAAAAATCAATCCAAAAATCTCAAAAAAATCTCAAAATACAAATTTTCAACAGTATCTTTCCAATACAATTATCCAAATTATCCTGTGTGATTTTCTCTGATTTTTTTGTCAAAAACTTAGAATGAAAGATGAACAGTTTTTGAGCCCATTAGGCCTCGTTGTCATATGTGGTTTCTCTTGAACCAGTGCATCTGAATTTCTGAAAAATAAAAATACATGTTTATGAAAATTTTGTGTTTCCAATTCATAATTTCCCTTTCCATTTGTGCGAACAAGTATTTGTGCAAAAAATAAAAATAGAGGAATTCAGACCCTTGTCTCAAGATTTTGTCATGGTTGTAAAAAGAATAGTGTTGGGCCCATTAAGTCTTGTAGTGTTGCAAAAGTTTCTTTAGAAATCCTCTCATAACAAAAAATATGAATTTCTTTGAAAAATGAAAAAATATTTTCTTTGTCATTTTCTAGTGTCAAGTTCACGGCTCAGGTCATCTGATCCATTGGGTCAATGTGCCTGGTAAGTCCAACTTCCTTCTATGTTACTTCTCCTCAGGTTCGATCCGGTCTGGATTTTCTCGTGTCGGAAAGTAAAAAAACAAAAAAGAAAAAAAGAAAAGATTGGTTCGGAGCCCATCGAGTCCAATTGTCCTTCTCTGTCAAAAAATACAAAATGATTTCTTTCAGTAAATTGCATAATTTTCCTTCAGTAATATATTTGTCAAATAAAAAGCAGCATAATTGTGGAAGATACAAATTGTTAACAATGTGTTTTCAGTACAGTCTTCCAAATTATCATGCATGATTTTCTTGGAATTTGTTGTCAAAAAAATTAAGAATTAAAGATGAACAGTTTGCAAGCCCATTAGGCCCAGTTGGCATATGTGGTTTCTCTTGAGTCAGTGCATCTGAAATCCTAAAAAATAGAAGGAAGCACTTGTCTCTGTTTGTTTTGTGTTGTCAAATTCATAATTGCTAAAAATGAAAATAGGGGAATTCAGACCCTGTTCAAGATTTTGTTATGAACATAAGAAGAATAGTTTTTGGTCCCATTGGGTCGAGAGAGTGTTGTGAAATCTTCTCTAATTCAATTTTCTAAAATCTTCTAAAAATAATAATATGAATTTCTTTTAGCTTGTACCATAAAATATGAAAAATGAAAAAAATATTTTCTTTGTCATTTTCTTGTGTCAAGCTTTCACGGCTCAGGTCATCTGATTCATTGGGTCAATGTGCCTGGTAAGTCCAACTTCCTTCTATGTCAATTCTCTTCAGGTCCAATTTGATTTGGATTTTTCCCGTGTCAAAAAGAAAAGTCCAATTCCAAGCTCATTAAGTCCATTTCTCGTTCTCTATAAAAAAAATATACAAAAATATTTCCTTCAATAAACTGCATAATTTTTCCTCATTAACACATTTTTCATTCATAAAATAAAATCCAGCATAAGTTTGAAAGTACAAAAAGATTTCTTTCAGTGAATTGCATAATTTTCCCTCATTAGCATATCTTTCATTCATTAAATAAAGAGGAATATAAGTGTGAAAAATACAAAAATATTTCTTTCAATAAGTGCATCATTTTTCGTTTCATGATGCATATTTCCATTCAAAAAAAAAGGATAGCCCAAGTGAAAAAATACAAAAAAAATATGTTTGAATGATTCGCATGATTTCTTCATAAAAGAATGATGCACAATTTTGAAAATTCAAAAGGATTTATTTCAGTTAGTTTCATCATTACATTTTTGTATTCATAAAAAAAAAAGAGAACACAAATTTGAAAAATTCAAAAAGATAATTGAGTCAATTGTTTTCGAGGTAAGTCATCAAGTTTATGTTATTCTAAGTATAAAAAGAAAATGGATGTCATTCTTTGTTGGGTCAGATAATTGGGTCACATTTGTCATTTGAACCTCAGTGTGTGCATTGCTTGAGAATACTCATTCCTTAGTAATATCCCTCATACTCAGCCTTAATTGAACCTTTGTTTGTAAACATCTACCTGTCAGCCTTAGTTGGGCCTTTGTTTGAAAACATCCATCCTCTGGCCCTCATTGTACAAAAGGATTGACCCCGATCATTACCCAAGATGAACAAAATTATATTTTGGGGCAAATGTGCCTGTCCATAATTTTTTCAGTTAGGTGGTCCCTGAATCCTTCAAAAAAAAAATAAAATAAAAAAAAAGTTCCAAAAGGAAAATAAAAGGAAAAACAACTCGTGCTGAAGTCAGTTGATTTGTCATAGAGTTAATCTTTCGAAAATAAAGTGACCAGAGTTCAAGATGATGTGTGGCCATTTTCCTTCATCCAAAAAGAAACAAAAAAAAATATATCCATTGATTCCCATTTGAGCCAAGAAATTATTCTTTTTCAAATTTACCCAAGTAAGAATTACCATTACAATAAAAGTCGACTCAGGATGCGAACAAAAGACACTTAGTGATCAAAGAAAGAAAGTTCATCAAGAAGAGCAAATAGAAAGAAGAAACACTGAGTGGTGATCTTAAGAAGAGAAAAGCATTGAGGAGGTTGACAAATAGCAAATTCAGGACCAAAATGGTAACTCTTGTTTCAAAAAAAATAATAATCTGAAAACCTTTGTTTGGGCCTTATCCGTTGTTTGAATACCCTTCAGCCCACAACATCATTACAAGCCAAATAAAAGCCCACACTGATTGAATGATGATTTCTTTAATTTTCATAAAGATTAGTTGTGTGATAAGTTGAAATGACTTGCAATATAGTTGTAAAAAAAGAGAAAATAAAAATAAAGAAACAAAATGTCTTAGGAAGAGGGGATTTTCTTGCTAACTGGCTAAAAAGAAAGGTCATTTAAGGGCATTCTTTTGATCAATCCTTTCCAAACCCGTCCTCAGACGAGGGGCAGCCCTGTTGGGCCTCATTCATCCGGACGCTCATCAATCCATTCACCCAGCTGGGCAACCTTTGTGGGCCTCTCATGAGCTTGATTTATCCATCCTATTGAAATCGGGGCAATTATCTCAATTTTGTATGACTCTAATTGGTCCCAGAATTTATAAAGTCACCCTCAAAACAGGGGCAGCCAGTTTGGCCTTCCATGATTTCTATTCATCTTAACATTTGCGAACCCGAAACGGGGGGCAACTTTTTGGGCCTTGCATGATGTCAATCTGCCTTGACCTTCACTGATTAGCATCCAAAACTAGGGGCAATTTTGTGAGATATATGGATTTGACACCCTGATAATTCATAGATACATTTGTCCATACAAATGTTTCTCCCAGACCTCAAACTGGGGCAGCTTGAAGAGTATCTCTGATCTCACAACTAGTTTGAGGAGTAAGAGGCCCAAGTATCCAATTCGGTACTCTCAAAATCCTTCCACATATTTGTCCCAACCCTTGATATCAAGCATGTACGCACTAATATTTCATCAGAAAATGTCCAGCACAAGCTTCATTTTGAACATTTGACTTTAGAATTTGGACATCCATTGTAAAAAGAAAGTGAAAGTCTAAATTGTCATAAATTTTGATGATTTCAAAGAAAACAAATTGACTCAATAAAAAAAAGTGTCATAGTTTCATAATCTTTCAGTAAAACAAAAACAAAAAAAATCACAAGTCACATCATGTACATATTTCCATAAACTTTGAATTTATTTTCATGAATATTTATCAAATCTTCTTCTTTCAAAAACGACAAAAAAATCAAAATGCATCAAAGTTTTCTCCTCCAATTTCAAAATTACATATTTTCATTAAATCTTCTTCCTTCAAAAAGACAAAAAAATCATCATGCATCAAAGCTTTCTCCTGCAATTTCCAAATTTACATCAACCATGCTTCTCATTTCAAAAAAAAAATAAAAATGGACACTCAGTTCTATCTAAAAGAAAAATCAATCAAAAATAAAAAATTTCAACATCTCAAAATTTCAACAAAATCCAAATTTCAAATTCAAAACAATCAAACAATTTTACTTTCTGTCATTGGTATCTCGGCCCTCTGTAAGACAATGGTCGAGCCCAATTTTACTTTCTGCTATTGGTATCTCGGCCCTCTGTAAGACAATGGTCGAGCCCAATTTTACTTTCTGCTATTGGTATCTCGGCCCTCTGCAAGGCAATGGTCGAGCCCAATTTTATTTTCTGCTATTGGTATCTCGGCCCTCTGCAAGGCAATGGTCGAGCCCGATTTTACTTTCTGCTATTGGTATCTCGACCCTCTGCAAGGCAATGGTCGAGCCCAATTTTACTTTCTGCTATTGGTATCTCGACCCTCTCCAAGGCAATGGTCGAGCCCAATTTTATTTTCTGCTATTGGTATCTCGGCCCTCTGCAAGGCAATGGTCGAGCCCAATTTTACTTTCTGTCGTTGGTATCTCGGCCCTCTGCAAGGCAATGGTCGAGCCCAATTTTACTTTCTGCCATTGGTATCTCGGCCCTCTACAAGCCAATGGTCGAGCCCAATTTTACTTTCTGCCATTGGTATCTCGGCCCTCTGCAAGGCAATGGTCGAACCCAATTTTACTTTCTGCTATTGGTATCTCGGCCCTCTGCAAGGCAATGGTCGAGCCCAATTTTACTTTCTGCCATTGGTATCTCGGCCCTCTGCAAGGCAATGGTCGAGCCCAATTTTACATTCTGTCATTGGTATCTCGGCCCTCTATAAGGCAATGGTCGAGCCCAATTTTACTTTCTGCCATTGGTATCTCGATCATCTGCTAGGCAATGGTCGAACCCTTTTTATTGCATCGTAATTCTCTTCATCTTATGTACTTGAATCGATTGTTATTCTCCTCTTTTCTCTTTGAAACCCAGACGAAATTAGTATTTCTATCTTTACTTATCTTTTACTCTAATAATATAAAAACATTGTTTGTCATATTATCTAGTAAAATCTAAGTAAAGAGGGGCAGCTGTCAATACCAAATTTCGTCCGGGTAAATAAAATTCATCACAAAAAAAAAAAAACATAAAAACACCAAAATGAAAAACACTATTTATTTTACTTTTTGCACTCCCAAATTTTCTTTTAAACACTTAATCCAATGGCCCAAAATAATCTCACTTTTTTACTTCCTCACCACCCATCTTTTCTTATCACACCCCATTCTCCACATCACCATCCACCTCACCCTCCACATCTCATTCCACATCATCTACCTTTTTTATTTACTTTTTCCACATCATTTCCATATTAATTTTATATATCAACTTTTCTAATTTTTCCACTTACTTTTTTTAATTATATCTTCTCCATCAACATTTTTTATTATCCATTTTTCTCCACCTTATTACTCCACCCACTTTTTATATTATTTCTTTCACTTATTTTCCACATTAACTTTTACTATTCACTATATTTTATTTCACCTAATTTCTCCACCAACTTTTTATATTATTTCTTTCACTTAATTTCCACACCTAATCTTTCCACCAACTTTTTATATTATTTTTTTCACTTATTTTCCACATTAACTTTTACTATTTACTCTATTTTATTTCACCTACTTTCTCCACCAACTTTTTATATTATTTCTTTCACTTAATTTCCACACCTAATTTCTCCATCAACTTTTTATATTATTTCTTTCACTTAATTTCCACACCTAATTTCTCCACCAACTTTTTATATTATTTCTTTCATTTATTTTCCACATTAACTTTTACTATTTACTATATTTCACCTACTTTCTCCACCAACTTTTTATATTATTTCTTTTACTTATTTTCCACATTAACTTTTTCTATTCATCTTTTTTTAATTATATTTTATTTCCTCTAAATTTTCCACCAACTTATTATATTATTTTTATTCATCAACTTTCTTCATCCTTAACTCTATAAATACCTACATTTCCTTCACTTCACACACACAATTACATAATATCCATCTCTTCTCTCTCAAAATCTCTTCATTCCATCCCAAAACTCTACTTCATTTTTCTCTCACATTTTACTATTTCCTAATCCCTCTATACATAGTAAATCCCATACCACATTTCTACTATAAATTCATCTTCTTCACCATCAATCTACCTCTTCTCACAACTTATTACAAGCAAAGTCTTGCTTCATCTTTCAAATCTTCAACAATGTACACATTTTCTTTTCATTCTATTTATATTCATTTTGATCATTTTTTTAGTTTATAAATTTATCCTATTTTCTACCACAATTTTATCCTATGCTTTTTGATATTTTTATGTCATAGATATTTCAACTTCACTCTCTTCTTAATAAAAAATATATAATATATATATATATATATATATAAAACTTTAAAAAACATGTAATGATATAAATATCGGTGTGAGTACTCGTGCGATCGTACGCATCAGCCTAGTACTCATTACCCAAAATATAAAATAAACAAAAAAAAAGCCGTGTGAGTGCTCGTGCGATCGTACGCATCAGCCTAGTGCTCATTACGCAAAAACAATAAAAAACATTGAAAAAGCCGTGTGAGTGCTCGTGCGATCGTACGCATCAGCCTAGTGCTCATTATGCAAAAATTTAAATATTATACAAAAAATACCAAAAAAAATATAAAATCTTCAAAAACCAAAAACATCAACATTTTCAAACAATAAACAATCTTCCTAGCTAGAACTACGTGATCCTTGATTCTCCATCAAAAGTGGAGATACGTAGGAGCAAGGCCAGTCCTTGTCAGGTTCACTTTCCCAAAAATCCAAATTTATCCATAATCATTTTCCAAACAAATTTTCTAAACAATTTCTCAAACAATAATTTTAAAGCAGTTTTCTAAAAGAACTACGGAACCCTGATTTCTCATTCTTAATGAGAATACGTAGGAGCAAGGTCAATCCTTGTCGGGCCCAAAAAACTAAAAAAATATTTTGTTTCTTTAGAATTTTATTTTTAGGGGAAAATTAAACATTTTTGAAAACCACATCACATTCGCATATTTAGTTCAAGGTACTGCCCTAGGGCAGGCGTTGTAGGGTGCTAATACCTTCCCTACACGTAACCGACTCCCGAACCAAGAATCTCAGTTTCGCAGACCATGCCTTATCATTTTATGGTTTTTCCGTAGTTTTCCAGAATAAACTATGGTGGCGACTCCAAATCTCTTTTTTCAAAAACCCTCCGTTTTTCTTTTTCGGATCGTCGTCCCGTCGCGATCCCGGTTGCGACAATTATTACCATCTCTCTGTTCATTTTGTAAAAAACTAGCTTTGTTAAAAAAAATGTGGGCATAGTAAATAATTTTTGTATTGAATCTCTAACGGGAAACTAAGGCTAATTCACAACAACAATATGTATTCAAGAAAAAAAAATAATTACATATGCAACATGCAATCTATTCAAGCAAACAAATAATAACATGTTCATATTAAAAGAAAAATTTTAAGAATAGGAACCTGGGAGCGTGAAAGTCGATCAACTTTGGAGAATGTCCGCGTTTAAGAAGGAAGCTATAAAACCTCACCGCCAAAATACAATATCTAAACATAAACAAACAACACATTCATTAGATTGTAATTACATAATTAGATAATTATTCTCCACTAATATAGTAAGCAAAATTTACATTAATTTATAAAGTTTCATATTGCGTAATTTACTTTAACAATAACACAATTCTAAAGTTGCTTAATACTACATCCGTGCAACCAGAAAAATCAAGCAAAACTTTTCCAATTATCAAAATACCAATAAGTCTCAATTATCCTATAACCAGACCTAATATGCTAAATGTTAAATATGATAAAATGACAAAAGCAATTCATCTCCTACATAACTAACATGCCAATTTATTTTCTTAAAAACCAAATTCAATTTCTAACTAAGCATTTTACATATATTCTACTGGAAACCAAATAACTAACATAAATCTACCATTAAAATATACGCCATTATAGAACTAAATAAAGCAAAAATATAAACATGCATATTCTTCATTGATGATAATGAAGATGAACCTGGGAGGGTGATGGTGCAAACGAGCAGCGGCGACGACAAACGATGGTGGCAGAATCGAACGGTGGGCAATGAGGCGAAACGTAGGTGGCAGCAATGGCGCGCTGTTAAGCGATTTCGGCAAGCGTACCGAATCGTTCAAGTAATAAACCGGTAAGACCAGGTATCATTTTTCCAAGAGACTCGTAATACTAGAAAATTGTGCGATTAACAACTCATCTAGACTCAAGAACATAACATCAATTTACAAACAAGTGTAGAAACATAAATTCACAAGTAATTACAAGGTTGGATTTTTGTATTGAAGGCACTTGGAAATGGAAAAGACTAGAAATGGTATGAAATGACATTGTTAAGGTTAGTTTTCACCAATGCACTCTTGTGTATAACCAATTTTATCTCCTCTCTATCAATTTACTAAAGTCAATCCACTAAAACACTCTAGCCCTAATCCCTTAGGTGAAAGAGCCTAGGTTTTCCTTATCAAACTCCAATCCCTTGGACAATCTAACAAGCAAACTCGCATTAAAGAGCTTGGATCTTAAGACAACATGTGAATCATCTTTCATCCCTAGAATCAATGACCACAAGGACTCTTGTTTCAGTTCAAGGTTTCATCTTACGTCCCCATAACCCATAAAACCCCAAAATCAAGTCATGAACGTCCCCATTACATGCAAGCTTTAAGATTGGAAACAAGAATACTAGCAATTGATAGAAAAGGCATATGTATAATCAAATCATTCAACAATTACACAAGATCCAAAGGCTACAACTATCCCCAACAAGATGGGTTTGGCTCTCCATTTCCATGGAGAGCCTTTAAGCTTACAAAATGGCCATGGAAGAAGATGAAGAACCCAAGAGGAAGAAGGGAGTGTTCCCACGAGCCCTAACAGCCCTCCAAGCTCTCCTCTGAGTGAGATGCACTTCCCAAGAACCAAAGACCCCAACCCCTTCGCGTTTTAGGGTTAAATAAGCTCGATTTGACACATCAGCCAAAGTCGCGCCCGACGCCCCATTTCTCACGCCCAGGCGCGAACCTCTCTGGAAAAGTCACGCCCGACGCCCCATTTCTCACGCCCGGGCGCGAGACTCTCTGTAAAGTCGCGTCCGGCGCCCCATTTCTCATGCCCGGGCGCGACCAGCACACATCAACTGGCTTCTGTGCAGGTGGCTCTGGGCGCCCCAGACCCAGGGGGGCCCGAACCTGACTTTTCAGCACTGCATCATTTTCACTTTTTCCGCAGATCTGCTTGCTTCTAGTGGTTGGTTCAGCTTTAGACATTATTGGAGACCCTTCCAAGCTCATTATTAGCTACAAAATAAGGGATTATTGATGAAAGCACATCAAAGTAGCCAAAGGTACAATTATTTAGAAAACAAGACAAAAGAAGAGGATTTAACAAGTTATAAGTTAGAAAGGAGTTGATTTTGCTACTAAAATGATGCTTAAATAATGGTAAAATTTAGCATTATCATGCGCGAGATGGTTATCGGCAATGGCCCGCAAGGTGGTGGCAATGACCATAAGGAAGACGTCGCGCCAATGGAGGAAGAGGAAGCACCAATGGACTGCGAGGAAAGCGAAGAGTGATTCTTTGCGAGGAAGTGCCAATGGAGGAAGAAGAAGAAGAACGCAGGAAACGACTCTGCAAGGAAGACAATGAATAGCGTAGGTTAAAATGTTTTGCGATTCTGCTCATAAGTAACAAATACTACCTCGATTCACCCAATAACTGAGGCAATAGACCCCTTACTATCTCAGTTATTAGTAAAATCGATGCCTAAAATATTCAGAGAAAAAACTAAATGACACTTTTGAAATTATTTTCAACTTATATGCCTCGATTGGTGCTATGACCGAAGCCTAATGCCCTTTTGATAGCGGGTCTAAAGAGACCGAGGCAATATGGGTTGACCAAATGAAATCAAACGTTAAAAAAAAGCCTTGAACGAGCCATACTGCCTCAATCCTATAAACAACCAAGGCAATAGGTCCACTTCTGAGTATGCCTGGGTATGTCAGTGGTTACAGTTGTAAGGGATTTGGCAGTTGTAGAGGGATTACGCCTCGGTTCCCCCTCTGAATTGAGGTAGTAGAACATTTACAGAAAAGTTATCAGGATAAAGGTATGACTTGTAGAAAGTGGGTGGATTTCGCCTGGTATTACGCCTCGATTGGTTTTATAACCGAGGCAATGGAGTCTTTCTGCTTCAGTTGGCATGCAACCGCGGCTTATAAGTTCGGTATTATTACAAAAATGCAACTGCATTTTTATATGCTTCAGTTTTTATAAAATCGAAGCCTATGTGGCGCATTAATAAATCGTTTTTTTACTAGTGAGAAAAATATCACAAGCTTCTTGAAGAAAAAATTAGATGATGTCCTGACAAAAGAGGGAGGACATCCCTACAGAAGATCCTACCGCACGTCGTATGAGCACCAAAGACTCATGCTCTACTGAATATCCTATTAATTACACTTGTCAGTAAGATTTTTTGGTTGATGAGGATCATTCGCACGTAATGGTTGTGGGATGACAAATTGTAGAAGGATAGACTATTCATGGTGGTCATTTATTGCCCACTCATGTGCAAGTCACAATTGATGAAGTTAGAGACCCCCACGCTTGAGTGTTTGTGCCAACATTTGAAATCCAATTGGGAGGCTTTAGGAACATTTATAGCTTGGTCTAAGGCTATGATCATGCCATATTTTTGCCTACCAGCGTTATTATATTGTTATTCTTAGTATTGTTATGTTCTAGTTATTTATAAATGATTCATAACTTTTATAAATGTTTCTTTCATTTCTACCGTCCTAACAAAAAAGCAATGGCTAAACCTGTAAGCCATGAGGATCATGTGGTAGCAAAAGATGATGATGATGATGATGATGATCCTCTAACCAAGTTAATTAAAAAGAATACACAAGTTGAATAAAGGACCATTAGAGTTGGAGTGAGAATTAAGAGTATTTGACCTCATGTCTCATGTGCCATTATATATTACTCTAAATGATGCATTGGAGGTCCTTGGTGGAGAAAGAATCTTAAACATTTCAGTCATACAATTTTGGTGCATGTAAGATTTTTAATTGTCTTTCAATTTTTTAAAATTCAAATTATTAATTTTTAATATATGTACTTAACTTTATTGTTATAGGTACATTGACACTAACATAGTGGACCAAGGTCGGGCAACCATGTATGACTTTTTTGAACCTCAGGCCATTCAACTATTTGGAAACACACTAGAATAAAAGCAATCATATATGCAAACATGGATGATTGAGTTGAGAAGAGAGTTGTATATCGGGTCATACATTGATGGATATGTGTTACTCAATATTGTCCACTTTCACCAACATTTAATTAATAGACTCACTATTTCATGGTACATGATAGGGGCCATTGGTAAGTGATGGTGATCATACCAAGATTTGCCAAAGTTGTATGGTTTTGTTCCCTACAAAGGAAGATGAAATCTGACTTGAAATCCTTGTTACAAACGTAAGTATCACATTCTTTCATATAAATTCATTTTGATATTATATTAACTTATGTTTCAAATGTTTCAAATTTGTTTAGAGTTGTGGGTAAGCCCAAAGCAAAACAAATTGAAATAATATATCCTAAGGTTGGCATTTATTGATCTTTAACTTATTAATTTTCGTGTGTGAAATTTAAAGTATCATATTTGACTACTTTGTTTTCCATGTTTAGTGTAACAAGCAGATAGATTTCTAGGCATAATGGGTACCACATAATTCATGGATAAAGACCATCATCTGAGAAGGAACTAAAGATGATTGGATTGAGATAATAATTTAGCTTTGAAATTTTATAAATCTCAATCAACTTTCAACATTAGAATGAAAATAATAATAATGTTTCCTTATTTTGAAGCGGTTCACAACCCATTTTCATTAACAGATGAAACAATAAAAAAAGCTAAGGCAGGAACAAGCATGATATCTTTTGGAAAAATGGAATTAGAACTTTAAGTTCTTTTTGTTTTGATATTGATAGCTTTAGTTTTTAGTTTTGGTATAGTTTGAATTGTGAATAGATAAATTTTGTATATATCTATTGTAAAACATGATTTTCTAATTTTCATGTGTGGTCAAATTAAAAAAATGAATCATTTATTAAAAAAAAAATACAAAGACATCGGACTATGCATTACCCTAAATGGACATTAGCCTATACAATAGTCGACGCAATTTACTTCCAGTGGCACTAAAGGAGAAAATAATCGCTTAGCGAAATACTTTGTCTTAACGAGTAGACGTCGAACCCTTTCAATAGCCAATACGTCAACTTGTCATATGACGTCGCTTGTCATATGGGTTCGACGTCAAGTAATATTGGCTTATACAGGTTGTCCTGATATGACGTCGGCCTTGATAACGGTAATTCTTACCATTATCTGTGGTGCATTTTTATACCAAATCAACTCTTTTGAAGCTTGAAACCTGCTTAATCCTCTTTTTTATCTAACTTTGTAAATAAGTTTAGTTTAGGTTACACTTAGGGGTTTTCATCACTAATTCCCTCAAATTCTTGTAGGCAAATTGTGTGCATTGGAAGAGTATCAAAACCATCAAGAGCTGAAACCCGGGAAAGCTGCAAAAGCAATTGTTTAGGAGACACACAAAGGCAGTCTCACGTCTACGCGCCCCAAAAAGGGGGGTTGAGCCCCAATTGGTTCGCAACTCTCGCACTTGGACGACCCAGGAAGGAGGCTGAGCGCCAGTCTTCGCGCAACTCGTTGCGCAACTCTCGCGCCTGGGCGCCCCAGAAAATGGGGCTGAGTGCGAAACTTGCTGATGTGGCACCCTAGACCTATTTAAAGCTTTCATGCAACGAAGGTGACATCTTCTTGCGGTTGAAGCATGAAAACACCATCTTGTACCTTTGGGAGCTAGTTTTAGGAAGTGAGAGCTCTCCATTCATCTTCCTTGGGTCTCCATCTCCTCCATTTTCTTCCATTGTAAGCTCAAGCTCTCCATGACAATGGAGAGCTAAGTTCATTTTGTTAGGGAAATGATGTAACTATGAAACTCTCTTGTAAATGCACTTGTTTTGAATGAATATAATCTTCTTTCAATTATTGTTAGTGTTTATTTCCTTCTCTTAAAACTTGTTGTGACTTGATCAACCATAGCATGATTTTTTGGTTTGCTTAATATTGAGAGATATTGTGTGAACCTTGAACTGGACTAAACACCTAAAGGAAATTGTATCTAGGGACAGAACTTGGACCTTTAGTTGTCTTAAACCTCTTTTCTTAATGCGGATGAACTTGTTAGGTTTTCCAAGGGATTGAAGTTTAATGAGTAAGTCTAGACTCTCTCTACCAAGGGATTGAGTTTGAGTAGATTAGTAGGTTGACTTGAGCAATTAAATGAAGAAGAAGTATAGTGCATTTGCATGACACTAGTAGAAAAACAACATTCTATAACAATACCTATTATGATGGATGAAAATAATCCGTTATAATAGGTTGATCGGGTGGCAAAATTGTAATAAATTTAAGATATTATAACGTAGTTATAAAAATCAGTCATAATAGACAATGCGGTGGCAAACTTATAAATAATTTCAAAACGTATTATAACGAAGTTATGAATATCAGTTATAATATATAATACGGTGGCAAACTTGTAAATAAGTTCTAAACTAATTATAACGGAGATATAGATTTTTGTTATAATTTCTCTAGCATCTCACTTTTCAAAACCTAATGACTTATTCCTTCTTTCTCAACGCCACACTCTCTTCAGACTGAAACCCCAACTCGTAGGGCACCGTCACCTTTCTCGATTGTAATGAGCCACATCTTCATTCAACATTTCTCTCTCGCGAGAAACACTCTCATTTCGACAGTAAGTCTCCATTTCTCTTCACAAATATGCATTTTCGCTTCACTCATCATCCAACCACATCTACTGCTAGGGTTTCTCAAATACCTTCATCTTTTTCGCCTTTACCTTCGATTCCACCGATTGAAACATCATTTTCTACATTTCCACCGATTATAATCACATTCTACCGATTATAATCACATTCTACCGATTATAATCCCTTTCCACCGATTAAACGTTGATTTGAAGGATGTTGTTGCGGCAGAGGTTATCGCGGCGAGGGCAGCGGACTTGGAGACAGACGTGGCGAGGCTACAGCACGATTTGATATCGGAGATGACTGCCTTGGAGGAGGCGAGGGCGGATGCTTCTGAATTGAGGAAGGATTTAGGGGAGAAGGAGTCGTTGGTTGAGTCTCTAGAGAAGGAGCTGACAGCTTTGAAGAAGGTGAAGGCAGAGGGTGCGATTAGGGTTAGGGATTTGGAGAGAAAGATTGGAGTTCTGGAAACCAAGGAAATTGAGAAAAGGAACAAGAGGATTAGGTTTGAGGAGGAGATGAGAGATAGGGTTGATGAAAAGGAGAAGGAGATCAATGGTTTCAAACAGAAGTTGGTGGAATTGGAGAAGGTTACTGCTGAGAAAAAAATCTGAGTTGGAAGAATTGGTTAAGCAAAAATTGAAGTTGGAGGAGGCACTTAGAGAATCTGAGGAGAAAGTAGCGGCTTTGGAATCAAGTATTCTTCAATTGCGTGAGGAAGCAAAGGAAGTTGAAAGGGTGATTTTATTGCTGAATGAGAAGGCGGTTGAGACTATTGAGAATATTGATAGAGGTGTAAACGACATACATGATGAAGGGAAAGGATTGAAGTTGCAGTGGCCGGTGGTGGCAGCAGGGTAACAACTCTGATTGAAATGATTCATCTGACCTTTTGAGAGAACAAGTGTTAAATGTATTACCATTAACTTTTTATTTGGTGTGGCAGGCATGTGCAATATATAACAATTGGTCGCCCATGTTATCAGGTTAGTTAAAGTCTTTTAAACTGGAAATGTCTTGTATATTTGTTTAAAAAATTAATGGTGAGAATATTGCTCCTGCAGCTCTGATGTATGTGCTTGTACCTATGCCTAGCTTATTCTTTGGAGGTGGATCCACTCAATTTCTAATGAGTCGTGATGGTAGGGGATAGGTATATGTTGCCATTTAGAAGGTTACTGGTAGTTGTATGCAATTTCCATGCGATTGGCTTTTGGGTTACTGGTAGTTGTATGCAATGCAATTGGTGCTACTCTTGTTTATCTAACCTTTTGTGTAGAAGGTTCCTTTTCTTTTCCTTTAACGAGGATATTCAAATAATATTTGTAATTGTTTTAGGTTTGTTTGATTTGAACTCTACTTTCATGCTACATGGAGTTCAGTTGTTCAGGTTGTCTGTCGGCATGATTAGTGGTATAATTGCTTATTTTTTTTATATACATATTTTATTTGTTTCTGGTTAAGAATGAATGAGGTATATAATATTGTCGCTTGGTTTAGATGATCGGTTATTTGTTCACTCTCAAGAACAAATCTACTTACCCTCGGTCGTTCTTCGGGTTTGTAATTGTCATGATGTTCTTGCTCTCTCTTACTTGGAAAATCCAGTACAGGGAATGGTAGGAATGCTCATGTAACTTTTAATCTTGCTGTTGTTACAGGAGCTTGGGCAAGACAAAGCTTACATAAGTGAAACGTTGTTTTCCCTTATCTTTTTATCCTTTGTATTGGTATGAATCCCTCTTTCCCTCTCTTTGTTTCAGTTTCATATGAACTTTTTACGCCCACAATTTTATATTTCACTAGGAACTTTATGTATTTTATATTATAAAATGATAATTCTGAAGGTAAATATGGCTTGATTGTGAAAGTGTGCAATACTGCCACCCCTGGTGTTTCCTTGAAATCAGAAGACTAAATTATTAATATTGTGGCTTTGAGATGCTTGAAAAGTTACTCTCGAGTTATTTCTACTGTCGTTCGAAAATAGAAGGAACTATAGAAAATAAATTCAAATATATATATTCCTTATTTTGGTTTGAAGTTTTGTATAGAGTTTTAGTACCAATTTCGGTGAAGGATTGTTTTTTTCATGATTCTAATGGTTTTATTCCTATTAAATATTTTCTTGATATTTTCTACTACTGCAAGATTTGACATATATAATTCAACATTTCCCTATTTCAGTTCTTATTTTCCTTTTTGGCTACTGTGACTTATTTTTGTGAATTTCTCATTTTAACTAGTTTGATATTCATTTATTTCTTTTTGTATAAAGTTTCAGATAGTTGAAGACTTGCTCATTTACACCAACGTCATTCTCAAACCAAAGAGCAGAGATCCACTGATTTTCGAGTGTTAGTAAAAATGTGGCTACAATTTAGTAGTGTAGGTATATTGATATATAATATTTGGATGTAATATATAGTTTTATGTATACGAAATGTATTAAATATTATTAAACACTTTAATATTTGAAATAAATTTTATTTGGTTAGTTTGATTGAATTTATTCATTTGAATTTATATTGATTAAAAATTGATTCGATTGATTATAAATTTGTTCAGGAAAATGATTGTAAATTGATTGATGTTAAATATAATAATGATTTTTTTTTTAAAAAAAAGAATATATTATAACGTACTAAACAATGTACGTTATAATAGGTTAGTTATCAAAATCAACATATTATAATTGGTAAAAATATTTACGTTATAATAAACTACATATTATAACGTACAAACACATCTACATTATAATATGCTAATAAAAGTTTGTCATAATAAATTGTGCATATTATGACTGATTTTAGAAACTACGTTATAATATCTTCAAGTTATTATAACGTAAATTTTTGCTACGTTATAAAATGCACAGACCTATTATATCGCCCAGAACTATATCCCCAATAACTACGTTATAATAGCTCATTTTTGTACGTTATAAAATGTGATTTTTCCACTAGTGTGAAAGTGTAGTAGGTAAAATCATTCCCCAACATTTCCTATCCATATCATCTTTAATCATTCCATTTCCAAGTGTTTTAACCACAAAAGTTCAATTTACAACTTATGCATTATATTTATTTTTATTGCACCAAAATCACAATTAATGGAATCATTCTTTAGTCTAAGTTAGTTAAGTAATTATACGATTGTTTAGTGTCATATGAGTCTCTTGGAATGCGATATTCGATCTTACCAATTTATTACTTAATACGATTTTGTACACTTACGAATAAGTTAACAGGCTTCATATTGGATGTTAAAAACCGAAAATCACCAATGTTGAAATTTTTTTGTACCCGTGAGTTCAATAGATTTATACCTTTTTGTAAAGAAAAAAAAGCTTTTGTTGTGTTTTTATTATAATTATATTTTTTTTATAACTGTAATAGCATTATGTGATTTTTGGATTATATTTATCAATTTATACTTATTCAGTTAATGATTTATATTATTAAATAGAGGTTACAAAACTTAATATATATATATATATATATATATTATTTTTTTATTTGTAATATAAATTTTATAAGTCTTCATTTATACTTATACTTTTAAGTGTTTTTCTGCTTCGAAATATTATGTATATAGTTTCTGTTGAAGAATTTGTATCTCAGTATTATTAATAACTGAATACTATTTTCAAAGGTAAAAAAACACGAAATCTTATTAAAAAAAGAGATTGAGACTTAATATCAATCGTACCACATGATAGTTTCGGGCTATTTAACGACTACCTAATGTGTTTTTTTTTTCAATTAAAATTGCCTTTGAAAACTATAAAATGAATCTCTAAACGCGTTATGTTAGGTAAAATTTATATATCATAAATTTAATAGTTAAATGATGTATTAATTACATTTTACAATTTAATTCTCTCTGATCAACCTTTTCGTAAAAGTGACATGATAAATATGATTGCATTATTAAAATTAATTAATTTGTAAATCCTTCATCCTTTGGTGGGCCCCTCTAAAATCTTCTACTCAACCGAATAATTTCAAATATGGTTTTTTGTTGTTACATTTCTATAGCAACAAGATTGAATACTAATTCAGATGATTGTGGGGAATAGTTATTGCACCTTAAAATGCATTAAATTAGTAAGATGAATGCATCAATGAATGAATTATATGAATGAAAAATAAATAAAAAAATGATTGTTTTCTTCTAATAGTATGACCACTCTGGAATAGTCTGAGCATTATGAAAAGCATGCACCAGAAATTTCTTAAACACAATCCAAACCTGTGTCCACAAATGCACCAGGAGTGGTTGCCATGGTTGACCAATCACCATGCTTCAATCAGTTTCAGTGATGAATAATTAATTTCAACTACCATCAATGTTCATCTCACCCACTAACTAAAAGCTTAAAAGCTTAACATTTGGTGTGGTGTTATATTATTAATTCGTATATAATTAGTGTATTGATATTATATATATATATATATATATATATATATATATATATATATATATATATATATATATATATATTATAATATATAAAAAAATAACTTATAACTCACTATTTTAAGGTTATGAATTAAAGTTGATATTAATCTTTAATGTAAATTTAATTTATATCTTATTGTTATTAATTTTTAGGTTAAATATGATTTTAGTTTTTTTTGAAATTGAAATTTATTTTTGTTTCAAACTTTTATATATTTTAGTTTTTGAAGTTAAACTTTAAAGATAAATTAACATAGTCATTTAATATAATTACATTAAATTATTTTGATATGTGAAATGAAGTTTTAGGTTGACATTTGAAGTGTTTCTATTGTTTAATATATCAATGACAATGTACAACTGTGGTTAATGTGCTATCAAGTTAAGAAGATTATATCAATTCATTTTTATATTTTAGATATCAAAATGTAACAAATTTTAATTTCAAACTAAAAATATATTTAACTATTAATTTTTTTAATAAAGAATATATTAACAAATAAACTTACACTTGAAAAAAAATTCCCTCAAAGTTTTATTTCTTAAAGTGGAAGATTTGCCAATAAAGAAAGTTGTTGTTACAAATATTGACAAGTATATCAAATTATACAAGTAATAAAGCAGATAGTTCAAATATAGTTTCCTCACACAAAAACTCTACGTTGTCTAAAAAAATTATAATTATTTACTAATTTAAGCGAAAAATTTTGAATGAAAAAAAAATTAATTTTTACGAGAATAATTTTAATATCTAAAATGAAATTAAATTAATGAAAGTACTTATGTGGTAAAGATTTCACTAGAGTTAGATTTCATACACCAATTAATATGAAAACACTAAACAATACACTGTGATTCTTATTCTAGAATTTACACCATTATTTAACAAGTCCTAATTCCATGCACCAAATCAATATAAAAACACTAAATAATATACTTGCGATTCTCTTATATGACTTCTTGATGATATAGAAATTATCTGGATAGAAATTCTCTTTCTGTCAAAGTCATTGTTTCTCTCTATATTCAAAACCGTAACTTTTTCTCTTTCTTCCTAGGAACCTAACCCTTTCATAGATGTAAAATTGTCTATATTTTATGATATTTTACGAACTTTAATAAATACCAAAATACCCTTTTTGAAGTGAGAAGATAGATTAATTTTAATAACTCTAAAATAATTCCTATAACTTTAATACATTTCTTTTCCAATAATCATCACATTAGAGTATCTACATCAAATTTATTCTTTAAATTACATGAATCAAATATTAAATTAATATAATTTAACAATATGTCAGTCCTTATACTATAAAAATGAATAGATATAGTATTTCTAACATAATTACTTTAATTTTTTGTGTCAAATGATGTTTTAAGTTAATGTATTATACTATTTGAAATATTCTATCTCATACAATGGTGATTAAGTCATTATGTTATGAGGACTAATTTTTAAAACTTAGTGTTTCGAGGTGTAGGGGTGTTAGGCCAAATTCAAGGTTGAGGATGGTTGAAGAGCACTGTCGTAGATCGGATAAGACGTATAGAAGATTGGCCAAGATATTGGGAACCTCAGCTACACTTTGTTTTGCTCATCCAAAACATATGGAAAAACACCTGTAGAAGGCACTCTATGCTTAAATGAGTAGGTGACGGTTCAGATAGCTAAAGATACATATTATGTGCATGATCTTCTAAAATCATATATGAGACTTTTATATAATAATTAAGATGTAAAATCACATTTCAATGACGATCCAATTATATCCTAATCTTTATTAAAGAGTTAATTTGTCAATGGATAGTCATTGAAAAATTGACTATAGAGGAATATTCGTGGTTGAGTAGCCATTACATACTAAAAATTAAAATATGCCTAAATTTGAAAAAAAAATCTAATTTAAAATTAAAATTTAAAAACTAAAAATATATTTAAATGAAAACAGCTTTAACTTGAAAAAAAAAATTTCCGTGTGAAATTTTATTTATTTATTTAAAGTGGAAGATTTGCCAGCAGAGTAGGTTGCCTTTGAGAAGACGTGATCTGTATCATAATTAAGCTGATAATGATGATGCAATGGCAGCATATTGTTGGTGGATAAAAGGTGATAAGATTAAGGTTGACTTTGATCTTGTAAAATGGAAATGCAGTTGGGAACCAGTAGTTTTACACATTCGTGGGGACTGAATGCGCAACTTAAATTGAAATATTATATTCATATTATTAAACTATTTAATGTATAATTTCCATTATATTATTAAACATCTTATCTCCTTCTTTATTCTGTTTTATTAAGAAGAAAGGTTTTGTGTAAATACAATTTCTCACTTATTTATAAGACTGCATCGTAGATTCGTGGCTCAGTTTAAGCCATCCAATTAAAAGACACCAAGTTTGAAAGGTTTAGAAAAACTGCAATTTGAGTTATGCAAATAGAGATAGAACATTTAAATAATTAAATGAATTTTATTTTACACTGAACTTTTTCAAAATAAGAAGGTTTAGAATGCTGAGAGAAAACGTTGTTTTTACCTATTGAGATATTTAGATAGCCACTTATCAATATTTTCAAAAAATTAAATAATAATTTCTTATAGGTAAATTATTATAAATAACAAAATAATAGATTTTATAAGTATTTTTAAATATAATTTTCTATTTTACTATTATTATTATAGAGATTAGATTTTGTATGCAAATGTTACTATTAAAATTTGATCTCTTTAATAACTTCAGTGTTCGAAAATTTTCTATAGATAAATATTATTTAGATCTTGAATATCTTAAAACTTTTGAAGAAATGAACGGTTTTATACGAAGATTTTTGTAATAACTCATCATTGAAATACGTTTTATATTTTATATTTTAGTGGTCTTATCACAGTAAAATATTTTAGGGTTAAATATATTTTTAGTCCCTCAACTATCAAGCGATTTTAGTTTTAATCCTTCTTTTAAACTTTAGTACACTTTGATCTTTGTCCTTAAAGAAACTATAATTTTTTATCCTCCAAAACCAACAGCGCTAAAATTAGGCTGAGCTGGCTAACGTTTGGCCACGTGTGATGACATGTTTGATGGCATGTGGTTAGTGAGTAATTCAGATGAAGGAAATTAGGGTTCTTACTTAGTTAAATTGGGATTTTTTTGACGCGAATCAAAACTAGGGTTCGTAACTATCTTTTATCTTCAAGGTAAATTGAGAATCGTGATTATGGTTCGTGAGTAAGTTAGTGTTCCATCAATTTGCTTGAGCGCTTGCTGTGGGTCCAGTGATTGTTGCATTCGGTGTCAAAGAAACGTGATTCGAAGAAGGTAATTTTGTACTTTTGGTTTTGGTTTACTATTGCTTTGATTTGGGTGTAAATTTTTGATGTTACAATGTAGATTTAGCAATGGTTTTTGACGTTTCTCTGCATCACATGAGGAAGTTCATGAAGAATAACATACTACAATATGTGGGAGGAAAAATACACGTTATAAAAGGAATTGATCCCGACAGGTGATCTTACTTTGATGTAGTGAGATTTGTTAAAGAATTCAAATATGATAATTCAAATATGATACAAAGTTCAAACTATGGTGGAATGGGACAAAACAAAAGTTGATGAACACTTTGAGAATACTCAATGATAACAGCGAAGCAATGTTGTTGGCTAACTATGTAGAGGAAAATAACGACGAGGTTAAAATCTATCTGCAACATGTTCCTAGTGAGGCAATTGAAGTTAAGTTTCTTAGTTTTGGTGAAGAGGCAGATGAAGTAGACATACAGGAGATGGAGGAAGAGGTAAATATGGGTGACGAAGAAGAGGTTATTGTGGATGAACAAGATGCTTATGTTGGTGAACAAGATGCTAATATGGATGAAGAAGATTATTATGTTGGTGAAGAAGATGCATGTGCTGGTGAACAAGATGACGTTGTGGATGAAGAAGATGCTTATGTTGGTGGGGTGGAGAGGAATGTGGAAGTAGAAGACATCCTAATGGATGACCAAGAGGAAGAGGGGAATGTTGGGTCGAGGATGTGGAGATGGGTAAGGAACAACCTTATGTTGATGAAGATGAGGATGAGGAAGAGGAAGAGGGAAATGTGGTTGAGGGCGAAGTGGTGGAAAATGTGGATGACAGTAAAGAGGAAAGAATGGCAAGATGATGGCTTTGGGATGGAGAATGAGAGGGTGGAGGAAGATAAAAGAAATATTAATCCTGTTTTGGAGAGGTGGAGTAGAATGAAAAAGAAGAAGAAAATTGTCAGGAGAAGAAACATTGGTGGTGAAGGGTCATTTATGATTAACGAAGAAGTTGTTGAACATGAGATAAATGAATATTACAATATGGATGAGTTTTCTTGAGATGTAGATAGTGATGAGGTTGTGAGTTTGAATAGGAGGAAGTTTCTAAAGTATAGAGCAGATGATATGAGCAAGAGCTTCAAATTTAAATTGGGGATGGAGTTTAAGTATTGAAAGATTTTATAAGTTCACTACTGGAGCATAGCGTTTTAAATGGAAAAGAAGTGAAGTTTGTGAAGAATGATTTGAAAAAAGTAAGGACAATTTGTAAAAAGGGATGTGGTTTTGTAATTATGCCTTGCAAGGTAGGTGGTAGGCAAACTTTTAGAGTGAAAACTCTGGTTGGGCATCATAGGTGTGGAAGGGTTTTTTGTAACAAAAGTACAAGTGTACAATGGATTGCACAAGTGTTAGTAGATAGATTTATAAATGTGGAAGGCATGAAAATCAACCAAATCATAGATGAAATCAATAAGTCATTTAGTGTTGGAATAAGTACCTGGAAAGTTGGAAGAGCAAAGAAAATTGAAATTGATTATGTGGCTGAATTGTTAAGAGTGAAGGCCGGAACCTTCAAGATTAAGGTCAATCAACCCCAACCCACTTTGCCACCAAGGTTTGGATAATTTTACATGTGTTTAGAGGGCTGTAAAGAGGGGTTCTTAGGTAGTTGGAGACCCTTCATTGGGGTAGATGATTGTCATTTGAAGACAACATATGGAGGTCAATTGTTAGTGGTAGTGGAAAGAGCCCTAATGATCAATATTTCCCACTAGCTTTTGTTGTGGTTGAAAATGAATGCAAAGACACATGGAGGTGGGTTTTGACACTATTGTTGGGTAATATTGGGGGCATAGATTGTCAACGCTGGATCTTTATTTCGGATCAGCAAAGGTAACTTAAAATTGAACTTTATTTTGTAATTTCATTACGTAACATTTGATTATGTATTAAAGGATGATGTGATTTGTTTGCAGGGATTAATGACAGTATTTGAGAAGATTTTGAATAGGGTGGAGCACAGGCTGTGTTTAAGCTGATGAATATGTCAGTCATTCAAAGTTGTCCAAGAAAAATATTGGTATGAAGTGTAGCAGCTATAATGAATATGGACAAAATATAAAAAGTTGTAAAAAGGGAAAGAAAAACAAGGTAATTCTTACTATTATGTTATTTAAAAGTTCAGATATTTACAAGTATGTGAATTTTAACGATCTTACTCCTTTGACAGACCACAAGGGGGGCATATGGAAGAACATCTACATCAATTGGAAGAACATCTAGAAGAACATCAACAAGACAAACTTCAACTATAGGACCATCTGCATCAACCTCACAAGGTCCAAGAACATCAAGAAGGGGAGTTGCCATAGATGGAGGGGCTGCATCAACATCACAACCTGGAGGGGCTGCAACTATGCGTGAAGGGGAAGTAGAACATCCACAAGACTACTACTGGCTGAACAAATTGTAGGGTCTCAAGCTAGTAGCAATTGAATTTATAGTGTAGGCATGTCAATTTTGTAATGCTTTAATGTACTGAATGTGACCCCCTTAGGGAGACCATTAATAGTGGGCACAGTATTTTTGGACCACTTTTTTGTCCTATAGTAGCACATGCAATGTTAATTAAACTGTTAAGGGGCCACTTTTTTGGACCACTTCAACGTTGTAGTTCAATGACTTTTTATATAATGGTATGGGACACTTTTTAATTGTTTTGTATTTGTGATTGTTGTCGTGGAGTTATTTTAGTTATTCACAGTGCATTTCAGTTATTGTACTTTAAATTGGTTGTTAGAGTTGTTATTTTGAACGCATTAGGGGGGGGGGTTCATATCTCATAAATTGTGAATCTGACTTGTAAAAACCCCTATTGTTTGTTAAAAGCCAGGTTCATCAGCCAAGTCAACTGCCTCAACCTGTCATTGTGTTCAATTTCAGATAAAATTATTCTGTTTTACTTCATCCTGTCAGGGAACCTTATGGTGCTTTCTGGTATCATATTTCGTATCAGATCAACTTACAACCATTACGAATGCACATACTTCCTTCTCAGGGTTGAAACACGTGATACAACACCTAGTTATATGTTCAAACTCTTTGATTTAAAATGACAGCAATAATGTTGATACAAATGCACATAATTCCTTCTCAAGGCATTATTCAACTCAACTTGCACTATTTTATTGAATTAAACACTACAAAGTTCTGCTACAACACAATATTACCAATCTAATTACAATTTATCTTGAACATTAACATAATACAAAACATCACTTTTAATGTCCATGACAATACAAAGAAGACCAACATCATTTTCAAATTTTTTCTCTCTTGCTCTAATTTCCTCTTCAACTTCTCGTTCTTTTTCCTTATATCCAATACAACCTTATCCTTCTCAATACAAACTTCAACTTCTTCACTCTTCCTTTGTAAGCTTCCTTGAATTTCATAATCTCCTTCATCAACTCATTCAACGTAGTTACAGTTTGAATTACTCTACAAAACAAATTACAAATCATTAATAAAAACTTCATTAGAATAAGTAAAGCATTTTCTCACTTACTACTCAATTTCTACATCTATAAAATAGTCTCCTTTGTTCTTCAATGTAGTTGCCTTCAACACCAACAATCTTTCCCCACAACCACAGATTTTTGAAGCTAAGTGAGAAGGGATCCACATGTTTGGGACATTCCTGAACCAATGCTCCTTTGCGTGCAACCAATTCCTCCATTGTCAACTTTCATTTCCCTTTAACAGTGATTTTGAAAGTAAATGAACTTGGTTCCCTTTAGTCCCAACAAAACCCTATATCCCAAATCCATCCCTCTATTTCCACGAAAGAGAAAATCAATTTACATGACCAAGTAGACCAATGCTCAAGAAGACCAAATCCAACCTTTTGCTCTTCACCCTTCTTTCCAGCCTAAATGATGATCTCGTCTTTGCTCTTCACCCTTCAGACCACACTTTTAAGCAAACTTTACCAATCAAGCTAATAACGCATTGTTCTGACTTTGCATTGAAAAATACTAATGTGGCAAACGTTAGCAATGAAACATTTCATCACACGTTGCCAAACGTTAGCCAGCTCAGCCTATTTATAACGGCGTTGGTTTTGGAGGAGAAAAATTATAGTTTTCCTAAGGACAAGGATCAAAGTGTACCAAAGTTTGAAAGATGGACTAAAACTAAAATCACTTGATAACTAAATGAATATTTAACCCAATATTTTATGGCCACATTAATAAGAAAGTCTTCACTTCTAAATCTTGTATGAATGTATATATTGACTTTTTATTAACTAGAACTGTAATTTTAAATGAGCATACCTCTCAGCAACTATGTGAACCAAACCACAATTTTGCTGTAAAAAATTTCATAATTTTTGCACAATATAGTAGTTGTTCACCAAGAAATTTGCACAAGATATTCAACAATATTATGTGAAAAGAAAACAATACTTTACTAAAATGTCAAGAGTTTGTGTAACATCTCATTTTTTTACAGTAAAATACTACTAAAATGAAATATTACATATATGATAATGCAACCACTACAATAAAACAAACATATGAAAGACAAGATCTACACTTGTAGAATCATCTAGCTTCCCAACTATTTCACCCTCACCTCTCGCTGTAACAGTTGAAAAGAACATCTCCCTAAGCTCATACTATTTAGGTGATCATTGCAAAAGAGAAGAACAACACGAAGACAACCAACACAAAAGTAAAGGTAAGCTAGATACAAGACAAATTATATCACCTTTATAACATAGCATACATAAATCATTTATATAACATACATCAACCCAAACATCTTAACATGCAAAGACCAAGACTGACTATCTGGATATTGTATGGAATGTCGAGTTACAGAGGTTCCTACATCGGTATTTTGGATCAGCTGGACTACCCCAAGCTACCACACTAGGTTAGTCCTACAAACACCCTTTTACCAACTAAAGAAAGGCACATCAAGCTCGGACCTCCTACTATTCTCACCATATGACTCATCACTCTCTACTTGAGCATGGATGATCATTAGAATGTCAAGATAAACCCCAGCTTAACTCTGGTCATTCATACTATCAATACTTTAAACCACCACCAAAAAGTTCCTCCTTGGAACTCATTTTCATAACTTTGAATACCTTTGAAACCATGTACATATGTCACTTTACTTTCACATTGAATAACAACACATATCATCTTTAATCATACCCTAAAAGACATTAAAAATCCAAACAAATCATTAGAAAACACTTGAAACCATTTCATATACTATAATACACAAGAGAAGTCCAAGAAAAACCACTAAACAACACAAAACCCTTTTCAAATCATACTTAGGCAAGGAAAAAAACTTTGAAAACCTTACCAACAACTCTGAAAGGGTCCAAAACCCCATAAATGACCTAAAGAACGTCCAAAACGGATATCCAGAACCTTGAAAACACCCCAAAACAGGTGCAGTGTTGCTTAGGGGCGCTCGGGGGGCTCCCTGGCGCGAGCCACATGGAAACAATACCAGTTGACAACAGCAACATCAAAATTGACTTTTGATGCACTTGGAACTTGTTCTAATGATCAAAAGGGTTTTCTAAACATTAAAATTGATGGGAAAACAATTTATATGTAGAAGTAAGCATTTGCTTAATCATTAAACTCAAGACTAGGTGTATCAAACCATTTTTTACACTCCAAAAGAACTTAAACTCAAATTTTCACCTTCTACACCAAATTTTTACAATCTAACCATTTGAACAAGTCCTAATTGACTCAATAAGAGATTGTAAATAATCATCTATAACTCAAAACTTCAAATTTAGAATCTTATTATGTAAAACCTCAATTTAGACCAAAAACACCCAAGAACTAACCGTAAGATGACACCAATTGTTATACACTAGATTTTTATCATTTCAGTGCTTATACAAGTCATAATACAACTAATAACAGACCCTCAACACCCCAAACTAGTTTACAACCCTTACCTCACAATTTCACTACTCAAAACCTCACTTTTACACTAAAATACTACAAAACTCACCAAAGAACTACCATTTTGTTTCATAATAGATTTTAATTAAATAACACTCGTAACAAGACTTAATTTATCTCATGACAGTACCTAGATAGTTACTTTCTTACCTCAGCTTCTCTTTTTGAAACTCACTCATCCAAACACCCATTTTTAGACTTCAAACTCAAGAATTTGACCAACCCTCACTCCAACCAGTTGAATTTAGTTTTAAACCAACCTAGTACTTCACCACACACAATAATAACATCAGAAACATTACAAGTACTCACTGTCAAACATTCAAACAGGTTATATAATACGTGATCATCATCCATACACCAAAAATATTAATGCAAACATACAATTTCACTTAATTCATGTTATCATACATTGAAAAGTTAACTTTTAAAAACACAAACAAAATTATAAGAATAGGTCTAACTTCCCTTACCTCACAAGAAACAACTCTAACTCAAATAACACTCCTTCGATTACTTAAACTACATGGAATACCTAGACGAACCTACGAAACATTAAATTGAAAACGGACAGAGTTTTTAAAAATTCTAGATGAACCAAGAATGAGAAGGAGAGACATGATTATACATAGAATGGAAGGGAAAAAGGAGTCGAAACCTACTTGCTCTGATGCAAAAACTGATTGGATAGGAATGTAGACCTTGTCGTTGTGGTCGATTAGGTACCTCTTGATCATCAAACAAATAACTTAGGAGCAAGAACACTTAGAGAGAATGTAGAGAACTCTAGAAAAATGGTTTATAGAGATGATACATTTTAAAATAATGAAACTCGTTTATAACAAAATTATTTATAACTAAACCATTTAATATTAAAATAATCGAGTTTCACTATTTTTAGACTATCATCACTTCTAAAAAAATCATTTTCTGAGGTTTTATAGTTTGTGTATTTTGAAACTCGTTTTAAAGCTATAATTATTCTAAAACTCATATAGTAATTAAAAGTACACTTGTCAATGAGTTTGATTCAATCTATGAATCTCAACAAGTTACAAAATGGATTCACTAGTGCAGAATTGACCTTTAACGTCACTCCATAGACGTCCGTCCACGAAAACTCCAACGTAAATAATTGACCGGTGGCATAAATGTAAATAATTGAGTGTGTAAACGTCCGTCCTCGGGGGGGCCGGACGTCTATTATATAGTAGACGTCCGTCCCTCTCCAGGACGGACGTTCAAGAGACTGAGATGTCAGCCTCTTGAACGTCCGCCTGGCGGGGGACGGACGTCCATATATAATAGACGTCCGTCCCTCTCCAGGACGGACGTTCAAGAGGCTGACAGGGTAGTAACCCCTCAGTCTCTTGAACGTCCGTCCTGGAGGGGGACGAACGTCTATTTATATGGACGTCCGTCCCCCTCCAGGACGGACGTTCAAGAGGCTGACAGGGTGTGCCCCCATTAGCCTCTTGAACGTCCGTCCTGGAGAGGGACGGACGTCCATATATAATAGACGTCCGTCCCTCTCCAGGACGGACGTTCAAGAGACTGAGGGGTTACTACCCTGTCAGCCTAATGAACGTCCGCCTGGCGGGGGACGGACGTCTATTATACATGGACGTCCTCCCTCTCCAGGACGGACGTTCAAGAGGCTGACAGGGTAGTAACCCCTCAGTCTCTTGAACGTCCGTCCTGGAGGGGGACGAACGTCTATTTATATGGACGTCCGTCCCCCTCCAGGACGGACGTTCAAGAGGCTGACAGGGTAGTACAACCCCTCATCCTCTTGAACGTCCGTCCTGGAGGGGGACGAACGTCTATTTTATATGGTGGACGTCCGTCCCCCTCCAGGACGGACGTTCAGAGGACTGACAGAGTGGCTGGGTTGATAGTTACTTTCAGTCCTCTGAACGTCCGTGCTGAGGGGCGCGGACGTCTATAATGTTATCGACGTCCGCGCCCCTCAGGACGGACGTTCAGAGGACTGACAGAGTGGCTGGGGTAATAATTACTTTCAGTCCTCTGAACGTCCGTCCTGAGAGGGAGCGGACGTCTATAACATTATAGACGTCCGCGCCCCTCAGGACGGACGTTCAGAGGACTGAGAGAGTGGTTGGGTAATAATTACTTTCAGTCCTCTGAACGTCCGTCCTCAGGGGCGCGGACGTCTATAATATTATAGACGTCCGCTCCCTCTCAGGACGGACGTTCAGAGGACTGACATGTAGTTGAATCGTTTTAGGGTTTTCATTAGAATCTTAGACGTCCGTCTTGGGACGGACGTTGATAAGATTATAGACGTCCGAGCCCTGGGAACGGACGTTTAAAGCCCCGCGAATTTCAAATTTTAAATTCTTTACACGTCATATTAGTGGCGGGCCGGACGTCTATAATATTATAGACGTCCGGCCCATGTGGCTCGGACGTCTAGGTTTATTAAAATTCAAACCGCGAACCAGTCACTCGTCTTCTTCCCCGCAAACGCCGTCACTGCTCCTGCGCCGTTCGGTTTCCAGGTTGGTTTTCTCACTTTTGGACCGTTTAAAATTACATTTAATCCGATTACATTGCTATGTGATGAAATGTCTTTGATTTGAACCGATTAAAAATTGTTTTCAGTCCGTTTTTTTGCAGACTCTTGCGTGTTCTTGGACGGCTTCCTTGACTCTTTTTGGTCTGCGTGTTAGGCCGTTTGCTCCTCCACTTCCCTCCTTCGGATTTTGAATCTACTTTTCAGGTTAGCTTGTTGGTTGAAAATTTTGTGTATGCATGTATGTGGATTTTGTGTATGGACGTTTTTGACTGTAAAATGTGTATGAGTTATGTTATTGTGTTAAACGATTAATGCGAAATGTGTATTAATGTATGGACGTTTTTGACTGTTAAATTTTGTGTATGCATGTATGTGTTATTGTGTAAAATGTGTATTAGTTATTGCCATACATTGAGTGACACTTAGTTCCCGTTTGAAATTTAAGACAAACTATTAATCTTTTAATCGTTTGTGTTAAATTTTGAATTGTCCGATTGGACAGTTTGAGAAAATTAATTTTCATAATTTAAAACACTTGAACTGATGATTTTACGAACATAGTATGGATCGAAGATGGATGAACGAACGTCGCATGAGTGAAGAATATGACAAGGGTGTTTCGCAGTTCTTGCAATACGTTGAACAAAATGCTAAGTCTGTCAACGGGACATATTTTTGTCCTTGTGTGCGTTGTCTTAATCAAATACGCCAAGACTTAGGCAATGTGCGTGACCATCTATTCATGTATGGCATAATGAGGACTTATACAGTTTGGACTTGGCATGGAGAAGTACTTGAGCAGCCTACCACGTCACGAGGACCAAATTATGTGGAAGAATGAATGAGTGACCATTTAGAGGACATGATACGTGATGTCGGTGAAGATAATTTTGGAAGGGCTAATTTGTATGATACTCTTATTAATGATTCAGAGCAACCGTTGTTCCCAGGATGCTCAAACTTTACACGCTTGTCTTCAACTTTAAAGTTGTTTAGTTTAAAAGCAAGGAATGGATGGACTGATAAAAGTTTCACCGAGTTGTTGGAGTTGTTGAAGGAGATGCTTCCAGAAAATAATACTCTACCTATTCGTAATTACGAGGCCAAAAAAATTTTATGTCCAATGGGTCTTGAATATCAAAAGATACATGCTTGTCCTAATGATTGTGTTTTGTACACAAAGGAGTTTGCTTCGTTAAACTATTGTCCAACATAAATAATAATAATTACCATGTCTATAAACAATAATACTCTTTCGGACATAGGGTTGAAGCCCCTTAGTCAAAGCGCTCCCGGTTGTATTCAAGACCGGACGGATGTCACTTAAAGCGGACGGACGTTGCTCAAGGCACTTCAGGTTGGATTGCTTGTTCTCCCTCCCCCCTTCTTCAAGCCGTGGGGGCGGGTACCTGTCAATGACACTCCGATGCTCAAGTTAGTAATGTAACCGAGCGGTTGACACAATAAGTAATGCATATATTCTGCCTCATGATCTTAAAGCCATACATGAGATCTTTATTTATACTAGTTGTGATGGACCTTTACCTTTCGCTAGCCTAATGACGGCCTAATCACATCTTAATCTGCATTAGGCGCTTAATGAGTTATTATCCTTTATAATCTAACTGTATGGTCGGCTTGGGTGGTCGGTCTAAATGGTCGGCCTGGTGGTCGGTCGACCGAGTCTGGTGGTGCGATCGGCTTGGTGGTCAGCCGCTCAGTCTGGTGGTGCTGGGAGATCGTATGGTACAAAAGCCCCCTAAGCCTGAGCATCATGTTAATGTGCAAAGGGGTTTAGGTAATATGCTTCAGATGCGAATTAATTTTACCTTTGACACGTGTCTTTGTGTGTTGTTGTACATTTGACCAAGATTATGAACCTCTTTGATCACTCGTTGCAAGTAAGGCAGGAGTTGAAAAAGTTCATTGACCACTTTTGAATGGCTGGATAGGAGTTGAAAAACATTCCCTGTCAACTAGTTGAAGGTAAGTTAGGAGTTGAAAAATGTGCCCTGTCGGCCGGGCCGAACACTTGATGCCAACTTTGGCTAAGTACTTGAGGCTGAATGGCCGAATGGTTGAGGCCGAACACGTACTTGTGAGGCCGAACACTTGATGCCAAATTTGGCTAAGTACTTGAGGCCGAATGGCTGAACAGTTGAGACCGGATGACCGAATGGTTGATGCCGGATGGCCGAGGCCGGAAGGTTGGATTGTTAAGGCCAAATTTGGCTAAGTACCTATGAGGCCATGGGAGGCCGAGCAGTGGAGACCGGATTGCCGAGAGATTGATGCCAAATGGCCGAATACATGTGCGGTCGATTGACTGAATACTTGTGAGGCCAAATGGCTGCATACTTGAGGCCGAATGGCCGATAGGTTGAGGCCAAACACGTACCTATGAGGCCGAATGTGTGAATGGTTTGGACCGAACACTTGATGCCAAATTTGGTTAAGTACTTGTGAGGTCATTGGAGGCCAAGCAGTTGAGGCTGGACGACCGAATGCTCAAAGCCGAATTTGGCTAGGTACCTGTGAGCCCATGGGAGGCCAAGCAATTCAGACCGGACGACCAAATGATCGAAGCTGTATTTGGCTAAGTGCTTTTGAGGCCATGGGAGGCCAAGCAATTGAGGCCGATAACCGAGGCCTGATTGTTGAATGCTTGAAGCCAAATTTGGCTAAGTACTTGTGAGACCATCAAAGGCTGGACGGACGTCCAAATAGTTGAACGTTTGATGCCAAATTTGGCTAAGTACCTATGAGACCATGGAAGGCCAAATAGTTGAGGCTAGATGACCGAATAGTTGAGGCCAGACGACCAAATAGTTGAGCATTTGATGCCAAATTTGGCTAAGTATCTGTAAGGCCATGGAAGATCGAATAGTTGAGGCCGGACGACCGAATAATTGTATATTTGATGCCAAATTTAGCTAAGTACCTGTGAGGCCATGGAAGGCCGAATAGTTGAGCCTAGACGACCGAATAGTTCAGACCGACAACTGAATAGTTGTATATTTGATGTCAAATTTTGCTAAGTACCTGTGAGGCCATGGAAGACCGAATAGCTAAGGCCGAATGGTCGGATAGTTAAGGTCGGACGACCGAATAGTTGAACATTTGATGCCAAATTTGGCTAAGTACTTGTGAGACTATGGAAGGCCAAATAGTTGAGGTCGGACGACCGAATAGTTTTAGTGAAGATCCACGATCGTCAACCTTCGGTGAGGCCAGCCGAGATACCTTTGATGAAGATCCATGGTCGCTGACCTTCAGTGTTATTCTTAATGAACGACATTGGTTCCTCTCGAAACTCGTCGTTCACCGTCCAACCAAGTTGACAATGATTCCTTTCGGAACGCTTCGTTCATCAACTTTGGTTTTGTTCGTATCAGATGGTAGTGGTTCCTCTTGGAACTCGTCGTTCACTGTCCGACCAAGTTGACTGTGATTCCTTTCGGAATGCTCCATTCATCGACTTGGGTTTTATTCGTATTGGACGATAGTGGTTCTTCTTGGAACTCGTCGTTCACAGCCCGACCAAGTTGACAGTGATTCTTTCGGAATGCTTCGTTCATCAACTTGGGTTTATGCTGACCATTTGTTCGTTCGATTCCGTTTTTGTTCATTCACAATTTCGCTGTGAGGCCGAAAGACCGAATGATTGACTTCCTATGAGGCCGAATGGTTGAATACCTGTGAGGCCAAGTTTGAGAAAATACCTGAGAGGTCAAGGTATGACTGGACGACTGAGGCCATGGAAGGCCAGGAAGTTGAGGCCAGGATATGGCTGGACGACTTAGGCCATGGGAATATGGTCGGACGACTGAGACCATGGGAGGCCGGGAAGTTAAGACCAGGGTGTGGCCGGACGATTGAGGCCAATATTTGTGGTCAAATGGTTGAACACCTGCCAAGTTGAGAAAGTACCTAAGAGGTCAAGGTGTGACCGGCCGACTGAGGCCACGGGAGGCTGGGAAGTTGAGGCCAAGGTATGGCCGGACGATTAAGGCCATGAGAGGCAGGGAAGTTGAGGTCAGGGTGTGGCCAGACGAATAAGGCCAAGGTATGGCCAAACGACTGATTCTCAACACTTAGGGCCAAAGTATGGCCTAACGTTAATGGTCGAGACCAGATGACTAAGGCCAGATTGCCGAGACCAGATTGCCGAGGCCGAATGCTTCAGGTCGGATGGTTGGGGTCGGATGACGGAGCAATTGATGTCCTTTAAAGCATCACTCATTATTTACTTATGGCTACAATGGGGAATACTCGCTCGGCCCCACGTTGTGCGCCAAAATGTTTCGGACATAGGGTTGAAGTCCCTTACTCAAAGCACTTATGGTTGTATTGAAGACTAGATGAACGTTGCTCAAAGCGAACAGATGTTGCTCAAAGCGGACGGACGTTGCTCAAAGCAAACAGACGTTGCTCAAGGCAGACGGATGTTGCTCAAGGCACTCCAGGTTGTATTGCTCGTTCTCCCTCCTTCTTCTCCAAGCCGTGGGTTGGATACTTGTCAAAGGCACTCTGACGCTCAAGTTAGTAATGTAACCAAGCGGTTGGCATAGCAAGTAATGCATATATTGTGTCTCGTGATCTTAAAGTCATACTTGAGATCTTTATATATATTAGTTGTGATGGGCCTTTACCTTTTGTTGGCTTAATGACGGCTCAATCACGCCTTAATCTGCATTAGGGGCTTAATGAGTTATTATCGTTTATAATCTAACTGTGTGGTCAGCCTGGATGGTCGGCCTGGTGGTCGGTCGGTCAAGTCTGGTGGTGCGGTCGACCGAGTTTGGTTGTGTGGTCGGCCTGGTGGTCGGCCGCTCAGTCTAGTAGTTGGTCGGCCGAGTCTGTTGGTGTTGGGAAACCGTATGGTACAAATACTAACATAAAAAAATCATAAATATGTTAACAATATTAATTTTTAATGCCTTCCTAATTTGATGAAATAGATTTAAACTTAAATTTAAAATTTAAAAGAAAGAAACCCGATTAAGAGATTTAACTTAGGGTTAAATATGTTTTTAGTCCCTAAACTATCAAGCGATTTTGGATTTCACCCATCTTCGAAAGGTTTTTTCATTTTAGTCCTCTTAGTTTTGAAACTCTTATGTTTAGTCATTAAAATTGAACGGCATTAAGTTTTCTTTGATGTGGCAAACGGTGATCCCACGTCTGATGCCACCTTTCGTGCCACATTGATTGTTTCATTTTTCAAGTTGAACCTAACTTCGTCGTCTACGGTGACCCAGAAGCCTCCCCCCTCGCCCTCCACACCCTTCAGCACCGTGGCATCTCTACTCCCTCGCCCTCCACGTCCTCCAACACCATGGCCAGGAACGTGTTGGCATCGTTGCCGTTCACGACAACCTCTTTCACTCAGCTAACGGTGTACATGAGTACATGAGTACACGAAAATCATTTGATGATCAGTTGGCCTCCTCTTCCACGACACTTCCAATTTGCTGCCACATGTACATGAGCATCATGACCGCAAAATATATTCTCGTTTTTTCTCCTTTCTTTCTCTTCTAATCTCCCCACTTCTTAAACCCTGACCCTCTACTTCTTGGTGTCCTAAACCTCTTCTTCTGTTTTTTTTTTCTTTCTCAATTTCAAGTGGGGCTATCTTAATTTGTTAAACTTTAACTTTTTTAACTCTGGTTTTACCTTAATTTTATTATTTTTTGAAGAATAGAGGATGGAGTTTGATACCCTTTTGAGGAGGCAGTGTTTTCTGAGGGAAAAATAAAGACTTTTGGTGTGAAGGAGGGGAAACTGGAATTGAGGTAGATAGGATGAAGATTCAGTGCAACGTTTGTGAGGCTATGGAGGCCAAGGTTATGTTTTATGCTGATGAGGCTGCTTTGTGTTGGGAGTGTGATGAAAAGGTTCATGCGGCTAACAAGCTTGCCAGCAAGCACCAGAGAGTTCCTCTTTCTACCTCTTCCTCTCATATGCCCAAATGTGACATTTTCCAGGTGTGTTGCTTTTGTGGTTTTTATTTTGTTTTAGTTTGGTAGAAGAGGGTAGGGGGGTTTCTGTTCTTTGGAACCAGTTTCTTATGCTTTTGTGGTTTTTATTTTGTTTTAGTTTGACTGTCTCTAATTCTGTTTGAGGGTAGGGAGCAGTAGTTCACGAAGTTTCCATTGTGTGCGACGACGACAAAGCTAAAGCGATAACCGACGACAAAGGGTTGGACATTCACGAGCTTGGAGTGGCGGATGTGGCCAACATCGTTGGTTGAGTAGAAGAGGTTGTCGTGGACGGCGACGATGTCGACGCGCCTTCTGGCCACAATGTTGGAGGCGTGAAGGGTGACGAAACAGAGACGGGAGGCTTCTGGGTCACCGTAGATGACGAGGTTAGGTTCAACTTGAAAAATGAAACAAGTGGCACGAAAGGTGGCATCATACGTGGAATCGTTGTTTGCCACATAAAAAGAAAAACTTAACATCGTTCAATTTTAAGGACTAAACATAAGAGTATCAAAACTAAGAGGACTAAAATGAACAAACCTTTTGAAGAGGAACGAAACTCAAAATCGCTTGATAATTTAGGGACTAAAAACCTATTTAACCCTTCAACTTATGCAATTATAAAAAATTTAAGGAAATCTAAACCACGTCTTAGTCCATATAATAATATGCATTGATATTCTTTAAACTTAGAATTTGATTTGAATAATATTTGTATACAATTATTTCTTTCATATAGATAAATTTTAATTTTTCTACAATTATTCCATTCAATTGTTATATGTTTCTACAATTATTCCATTCAATTGTTATATGTTAATATCTGTCACATCAAACTAATAGATAAAACTATTTAAAGTATATTTCAAAAACATGATCTTCTAATAAATTTTTAATTATAATATTTAATTATGACTTAAATTATTTCTAACTTGTTAAGATGTTATATGAAACGTCAAATACTTAAAGAAAATGGTACGTCGGTAGGACATGACAAAGTCCAAATAGAATAGTATTACTATGAATATAATTTATTTTTGTTATAACTAGTGAGAGCACATAAAAAACATGATGGATGATAGTAGATTGAGTCATTAAATATGAAAATCTCTTTGAGAGTGATGAATCAATATTTTGTTCACTTCACTTGGTTTATTGTGCTAGAATTAATTGGGGAATTATGCTTAAACGTCCAGTATTTTTCCATTTTACTAATTGTGCTTAATTTGATTGGAAATTCTTATTTTAATTAATTTGAGTTATCTGAGCTAATTAATTGCATTAGTAATTGCAGGAAAATTATGGAAATACAATTTGGAACATTTGGAAGAAAATTTATTTGCACACTGTGTTATTTACTTGGAAGAAGATGTGTTGCATTAATTTAATTTGTGTGTTAATCCGTAGAAGCTTAAGATGGAATATTTTTCTTGAATTTTTAGAAACAAAGCTTGGAATCCATATACACATTACACGACCAATTCATGCTAAAATTTGATGCAGCTAATGGAGTGTGACCGTGAAGCATAATGGAGGGGCACATGCAGGTGCATGTCACGGCTGAAACATAACTTAGTTGAGGGCCCTTGTTGATTGAAGGAATTTTTAAAAAAAAGAAGTTGTTGGAACCACACACACCATACGACTTCTAACAAAAGAAAAAAAAGAGGGACCACACTTATTGAAGAGAGGCCACATGGAAGCAAGCACACGGCCTAGGGCCCATGAAGAAGCCAATTTGGAAAAGCAATAAGCAAAGTTGGAATTTAAAGTGGGAGCCACCATTTAGCATGGAGAATTTTGTTTTCTTTGACTGAAGTAAGGTAAACCCGTGAAGCTGCATGGAGGAAGTATAGCTCACAAGTTTCTTTGAGTCATGGCAGCGTGAATGATGATGGCAGCAAGGAAAAGCACACGTCCAACCACCAAGAGGGAGAGAGTGTTGTCACGGTAATGGAGTGTAAGCAAGCAAAGTGCAGCTCATGGAAGACTCATGGCTGGAAGAAGCATGCAAAATGTCCAGCAAACAATGAGAGCTGCACCGTGAAGAGGTAAGGAACAACGTCCAAGCATGGAGAATTCTTTTGGAGATTCACGGAACAGCAGCTCCCGATCCAGTTTCAGCAAAGCCTTGATGTTCCTGCAAGAAAAGAAGGTCCACGGTTACTACAAGTGTACACGACAAAAGTGATTAGTTTTGCAGGAAAGTGAAACACATTTAGGAAATGGAATATTTTATTTGGGAGAATGGAGAGTTTTTTTTTTTTTTTTGTCTTCTTTTGACAAATTGATGGGGCATTAAGAAAGGGAGATGCACGTATTCATCTTCTCTTTAACTTGAGAAAAGTGGAGGGCCCTTTGGTTTTAATTTACACTGTGGAAGCACAAAAAGGGAGAGAGGATTTTGGCTATAAAGGAGGAAGAGTCGTGAGTAAGAAGGGGGGGGAATAATTCCAGCACAAAGCTGGACAGAGAAGGGGAACGAGAAAGGAGGTGCTGGAATAGAAGGATGCACTGTGTGAAAGGTTACGGTTGATGCACCAATTGATGTAATGTTGAATTTCCAATTTAGTTTTCTCATCTTCTTTGTAATAAACTCATCTACAATTTTAATTCAATGTATTTACTGTTTCTGAAATTTAATTTCTGCTTTACTGTTTCTATTTTACTGCTGTAATTTAATTTCTGCTGTATTTTAATTTCTGTATTACATTTTTTATGCAATTTAATTTCTGCTGCTGTTTATCTTTTGCATGTTCATTAATTCTGTTCTCTGTATTTTACTGCAGTAATTTTGAATTTGTTTTTACTGTTTTTGAAATTTACTGTTTTTCTGTATTTCCTGTTTTCTGTATTTTTATTTTCTGTATTTTACTTTTACTGCTTTACTGATTTTGAAATTCTGTATTCACTGTTTTTACTGTTATTGTTTACTGCTGTCATTTCATATTTTTGTTTTTGATGTTTTACTGTTTTTACTATTTTCTGTATTTTCTATTTTTCTGTATTTTCGTTTTTACTGTTCCAGATTTGTTTTCACTGTTCCATGTTACTGTATTTTCGTTTTTACTGTTTTCTAAAATTTACTGTTTTCTATTTTTACTATTTCTGTATTTAATAATTTCTGTATTTTCTATTTTTCTGTATTTTCGTTTTTACTGTTTCAGATTTATTTTTACTGTTTTATGTTGCTGTAATTTCATAATTACTGTTTTAAATTTCGTTTTATTGTTTTTAAATTTTGTTTTACTGTTTTGAATTTTATTTTAATAATTTCAATTTCCGCACACAAAAATCATAAACCCCCCCTTTCGTGTGTAAAAAATCAGAGACTGAACCGCCACAATATTGGTCCTTGAGAGACGACCTAGGAGTCACATCCTAGAAAATATACTGCATTCTTTATCTGTATCAAATTTGTATGACCGCGACAGTCGTACCAAATTTTGGCGCCGCTGCCGGGGACCAATGACGGTTTGGTTTTAGATTTTTGTTGTATAAAGTTTTGTTCTGTTAATATGTTTGTTTTGTGTGTTTTGTCTTGTATATTTTTGTAGGCGACAACGACACCTTCAGCAAATTTTGGCGGCGTTGTCACTTCAGTTCCAGGTTCTTGTTTTAGATTTTTGTTGTGTTTTTCGATTATGTTGTGTTAATATATGTTTTGTCTTTTATATTTTTATTGTGCTATGTTCTGTATTTAGTTGTTATTAAAAAAAAATAAAAAAAAATTAATTAAAAATTTTTACTATTGATGTTCTGTCTTGTGTGTGCTTGTAGCATGTATAAATGTGTTTTGTTTTATCTGATTCGTAATTTTTAGTTTTTAGTTTTTACTTTTTATTTTTCCATGTCTACCTATTTTAATGTTGTGAATAATGCTTATTCTGCCAATGTCTGTGATTATGATTCTTATTCTGCATATTACTTTGATTTTAAATCTGCTGATTTTTATGATGAGAACAATATGTTCCATCATCCAATTTCTGAGAGCTCTCTTTGGGAGCCAGTTCAGCAATATCAGAGTCAGCAGTATAATGCTTCTGCCCAAACAACTCTTCAGCCTTCAACTTCTGAACCTACATTGAAGGAGTTACTAGAGCAGATGACAATGCAGAACATTCAGTTTCAGAAAGGGAACATGCAATTCAAGCAAGAGAGCATGGAGTTCCAGCAGGAAACTCAATCTGCCATTCAGAATCTGACTGATCAGATCAGGCAGATGGCCACTCTTGCACCTGAGGAGACTGATGAATATTTTGAGGACCAGGCAGGTACAAGCAGCTATTTTGAACCAGGTAGACCACTTTCATTTTCCACCAACATACCTCAATTTGATGATTATGCTGTTGAGAGGTATGTTGATAATTATATTGTTGCTGAGCATGATTTTAATTTTCCCTCTATGCATGACGAGAATAATTTTGTGTTATCAGATCTGAATATTTGTTCTCCATGCACTGAACATGAATCTGAACCTGTTATAGATATTGTTTCTATATTTGAAACGGATTCATGTTATGAGGTTGTATCTAAGGCTCGGTATGATGAATTGGGATTGGGTGTTATACCTCTGCATGATATTTCTGTGGAACCATTTTGCACTAACCATATTGCAGGAGGTACATATAAATTTGATCAGCATGCACCCACGCTGGAAGACAAAGGTGCCAGTACATACAGCAGTTCGAAGATCAAAAGGCACCTACTGAATCTGCTCAGTGACAATATTTGCTGCTTAGATCCGGCGGTGGAGGATATTTCCCTGCTTGATCAGATTTGGAGGATGAAGCAATTCTTCCTAAAAATTTCCGTCTTGGATCCTGAAGAAGACATCTCCCTACAAGTCCAAAATTGGCAACTGCCACCCTGACCAGGGGAGTTTTCTTTTTCTTTCTTCCCCGTTTTCATATTTTTAGTGCACTTGTCCTTTATCTGTTTAGTGTTTTAATTGATGATCTTATGCTTAGAAAACATTTAGGACAGTGTAGTTTAAGTGTGGTCTCGGGAAGTTTCTGATTTTTTGTTTTTCTTTTAAGTTTGTTTTTCCTTTTCTTTTTAGTTTTCGAATTATTATTTTTTTTTTTAAAAAAAAAAACAATTTAAAAAAATGTGTTCTGTGTTTTATTTGCTTCGTGATTTTTAGTGTTTGTACTAAAAAAGAAAAAAAATTCGAAAAAAAAAATAAAAATAAAAATAAAAATAAAAATAAAAATTTGTGTTGTGTTTTAAGTATGTTATTTTGTTAATGTATGTTTTGTAAATATATGTTTTGTCTGCTGTTTTTGACATTTGTGTTCTATCTGCTTTGATATTTTGTGTTCGTTATTTGGTATTTTGTTTCGTTAATATGTGTTCTGTTTTTATTTATTTATTTAGTTTTTGTTAAAACATAAATAATCGTAAGAGCAGAATTTGCAAATAAAGGGCAGAGAGGTGAAACTATCTGAGTGCATTTATTGTAACTTACCAAGTTCGCAGAAAACATTCTGTCTTACATTGATTATTAAAATAAAATACATAAAAACATAAATAAAGTTGGTCGATCATGTCTGATCGTTAATATTACACACCATAATAAATAAAAACAAAAACAACATAAAAAAAAAACATAAAAAAATTAAAAACATAATAATTTAAGTGTCCTTATTACAGTACTTGTCCTTAATTCTGGCCACACTCGGCCAACAAAAACATAAAAAAAAAAAAAAAAAAAAAAAAACATAAAACTTTAAAAATGAAAGAACTCTCGAGCTGGTTGTGGTGGTCTAAGGGAGAGCTCCGTTGAGGGAGCTCTGGTTCGAAAAGTCACGAGCGGAGGCTTTGGTGGAGGAATTTCTCGTTCATTTTTGTCGTCATCGATAATGATCGGAACTGGAAACAAATTCAGCAGCCTCGGTGCCCTCATTATCACCCAGTTGTTTTCTTTCAAACAAAAAAAAATAAAAAATAAAAAAATAAAAAAATAAAAAACATGTGTTAATAATAGAAGAGGAAGTGAAAAAAAAATTTTTTTTGAGGTATGATGAGAGTTCTTACCGTACATGTACAGCGGCAGTTGTGAAAAGAGAGTGCCAGTAGGGTCTATCTCCGCTTGCCAGCGCTTGACCCGATTGCCGTGGTTGTTGAACCAGCAGTGTACGTTGTATTCAGTGGCTTCGCCGAAAACCCTTAGTCGAGACGCGATCTCGACGACTTGCGCTCGGCTTGGGTGTGTGACCCCATAGTTGAATATTTTGGTCATCATCGTGATCTGATCGTCGGTTGGACGCCACCGTTGACTGGTATATCTCTCTGATTCCGTATCACTCATCCTTCCTCTCGTAATATACAAATACTTAATAAATAAAAAAAATATATATAAAAATAAAAAGAACAAAAACATAAAAAAAGAAAAAAATAAACATAAAAAAATAATAAAAAGAACTAAAAAAAGAGAAGCATAAAAAATTTAGATTAGTTCTGTGTTTTCTTTATTTGTTCTTGTTTCCCGTTAAATTTATTTTGTCCTGTCAGTCTTTGATATTTCTGTGTTTGGTCTCAGATCTGTTTCACGGTCCTTGCAAAAGGGTCCTAAACGGATCTACGTCCAGTTGTCCGGTTGTTCTTGTCCATATTGTTCTTGTATATTATGTTTATGTGTTTATTTAGTTTTAAGTGGGGTACGTGGCGTTGTTCTACCCGATTGTCTCTGCAATACCTTCAATCGAAGGGAGATTAACGTCTGGTTTCCAGCCTATATACCCCTTAAGTTTTTAGACAGTTGTGTTTTATGTGTTTTAAGTGTTTAGCAGGTGAAAAAGACAGCAGAATAAGCAGAATGACAGGAAAGAAGAAAAATAAAGCAGTAAAGGACGGAAAGAAAGTAAAGCAAGCAGAAAGAAAAAGGGAAAGAAAGGCAGATCCAGGAGCAGAGGACTTACCTGGAGTAGTAGGCTTGCAGAGGCTCCTCGCGGATCTCACTCAGACTCTTCAGAAGACGCAGAGACAGAGCTTCCTCACAGATCCAGACGCTCAGGAGAGAGTTGAGAGAGAGAGGAGAGCGTAGAGAGAGAAGAGAGGAGTAGAGGCAGGCTGAGAGATCAGAAATGTCACTCGAGGCTGAGGAGGACCCTTTTATAGCCTAAATTTCTGCCACTGTAACAACAGTCCCGGTCATTGCCACCGAGACTGTTGTCACAGTACCGGTCTCCTTTTTCAGAAAAAAAAAAAAAAAATAAATAAATAAATAAATAATAATAATAAAAAAAAATTAATTATTAGCATCTACTGATGGGTGCTAGGTGTTTAAGACATCTGCTGATGGATGTCCCTGATAACATCTGCTGATGGATGTTACTGAAAAATTTCTTCCCATTTTTCCTAACATTTTATTGCACTTGTCTATATTATTTGACTGCTCTGAAGTTAATCATCTGATGATTGTAACACACTGAGGACATTGTGTGATTTAAGTGTGGTCTACTGGGAAGAAATTCTGATTTTTCTGATTTTTCTGTTAGATTGTATTTTGTGTGTTAAATTTTTTGTTTTTTTAGTGTTAAATTTTTTCTCTTTTAAGTTTTGTGTGCAATAAATTTTACATTTTTCTCTTGATTTCTGGATGATGTCTAAGTTGTAGGTTTTTCCTCCACTTCATTGATACTTAGTTTGAAATCCTTGTTTTTCTCTGCTTGGAAAGATGATTATGCGTTTGAGAGGTTGATTTGATTGTGACGAATACCCTGTGTGAGATTTGAGCCACTTAATGTTCTTTCTTATGTGAGATATGTATCTTGATTGCTTGCACATATGCCTTGGCTTGATTCTTTTTGATATACTTGATTGATATGCATGTTTTAGAAGTGATAAAGGCATTTTATTCTTGAGCCTCTTTAGCCAAATAAGCCTACCCTGTTATTATCCTTTGATAACCCCTTTGAGCCTATACTTTCCCCATTTCTTTGTGTTGAAGCTCATACATTGACCCTAAGTGAAAAATAATGATTACCTTAACCTTAGGAAAGTCTGGAGCTATATAAGTGTTTTATAAAAAAGTGTGGTCTTCTTGGGAATTCTGATGAAATTGGCTAGTTGGTTCCTCATCATGTTTTGAAATGGTAATTTATATCCTGTTGTGTGATAAAGAAAAAAAGAGAGACATGATGAAAAAAAAAATGATGAGAAAAATGAAAAATAATTTTGTAAACAATGGAGTCGAGAAGAGGATTGAATTAGAGGTTTGGGTGAGATTTGACTGTATTTACTCTTGTTCCCCATTTGTCCTCTATTTCTTCTGAGCTATAGCTACTTATCCAAATTTATCCTCCCCTGTCCTTGGCCCCATTACAATCCTGAAAGACCTTTTGATCTGAACATGTATATGTTTTAAGTGTTGATTTTAGAAGATTGCCAAGTCTACTTGTGTTTGCTTTCTTGAGTGCATTGAGTTGAAATGTTTACTATAGACACTTGAGAGAAACACTGTGAGTGCATCTGTGAGGTTTTGTTATTTTCAAATCACCTCTTGAGCTGATTAATCATTTTCCTATGTATTGAATTGCTTTGATGATTTCTGTAAGTATGTGCTTTTCTTGATTTTGTGTTGGAAAATTTCTACTTCTTTCATTGGTCCATAATTCTTGAGAACTGTGTAAATTCTGTTTATTTTTCTCGTTAGTCGTTGTTTTCTGTGTGCTGAGTTTGTGTCACCATTCCTGAAAGTCCTTTGAACTATTCCCTGATTTGCATCTTAATTTTGCCCAGGAGTGCAAAAGACTAAGTGTGGTCTATTTTGATGAATCAATATTTTGTTCACTTCACTTGGTTTATTGTGCTAGAATTAATTGGGGAATTATGCTTAAACGTCCAGTATTTTTCCATTTTACTAATTGTGCTTAATTTGATTGGAAATTCTTATTTTAATTAATTTGAGTTATCTGAGCTAATTAATTGCATTAGTAATTGCAGGAAAATTATGGAAATACAATTTGGAACATTTGGAAGAAAATTTATTTGCACACTGTGTTATTTACTTGGAAGAAGATGTGTTGCATTAATTTAATTTGTGTGTTAATCCGTAGAAGCTTAAGATGGAATATTTTTCTTGAATTTTTAGAAACAAAGCTTGGAATCCATATACACATTACACGACCAATTCATGCTAAAATTTGATGCAGCTAATGGAGTGTGACCGTGAAGCATAATGGAGGGGCACATGCAGGTGCATGTCACGGCTGAAACATAACTTAGTTGAGGGCCCTTGTTGATTGAAGGAATTTTTAAAAAAAAGAAGTTGTTGGAACCACACACACCATACGACTTCTAACAAAAGAAAAAAAAGAGGGACCACACTTATTGAAGAGAGGCCACATGGAAGCAAGCACACGGCCTAGGGCCCATGAAGAAGCCAATTTGGAAAAGCAATCAGCAAAGTTGGAATTTAAAGTGGGAGCCACCATTTAGCATGGAGAATTTTGTTTTCTTTGACTGAAGTAAGGTAAACCCGTGAAGCTGCATGGAGGAAGTATAGCTCACAAGTTTCTTTGAGTCATGGCAGCGTGAATGATGATGGCAGCAAGGAAAAGCACACGTCCAACCACCAAGAGGGAGAGAGTGTTGTCACGGTAATGGAGTGTAAGCAAGCAAAGTGCAGCTCATGGAAGACTCATGGCTGGAAGAAGCATGCAAAATGTCCAGCAAACAATGAGAGCTGCACCGTGAAGAGGTAAGGAACAACGTCCAAGCATGGAGAATTCTTTTGGAGATTCACGGAACAGCAGCTCCCGATCCAGTTTCAGGAAAGCCTTGATGTTCCTGCAAGAAAAGAAGGTCCACGGTTACTACAAGTGTACACGACAAAAGTGATTAGTTTTGCAGGAAAGTGAAACACATTTAGGAAATGGAATATTTTATTTGGGAGAATGGAGAGTTTTTTTTTTTTTTTTGTCTTCTTTTGACAAATTGATGGGGCATTAAGAAAGGGAGATGCACGTATTCATCTTCTCTTTAACTTGAGAAAAGTGGAGGGCCCTTTGGTTTTAATTTACACTGTGGAAGCACAAAAAGGGAGAGAGGATTTTGGCTATAAAGGAGGAAGAGTCGTGAGTAAGAAGGGGGGGGAATAATTCCAGCACAAAGCTGGACAGAGAAGGGGAACGAGAAAGGAGGTGCTGGAATAGAAGGATGCACTGTGTGAAAGGTTACGGTTGATGCACCAATTGATGTAATGTTGAATTTCCAATTTAGTTTTCTCATCTTCTTTGTAATAAACTCATCTACAATTTTAATTCAATGTATTTACTGTTTCTGAAATTTAATTTCTGCTTTACTGTTTCTATTTTACTGCTGTAATTTAATTTCTGCTGTATTTTAATTTCTGTATTACATTTTTTATGCAATTTAATTTCTGCTGCTGTTTATCTTTTGCATGTTCATTAATTCTGTTCTCTGTATTTTACTGCAGTAATTTTGAATTTGTTTTTACTGTTTTTGAAATTTACTGTTTTTCTGTATTTCCTGTTTTCTGTATTTTTATTTTCTGTATTTTACTTTTACTGCTTTACTGATTTTGAAATTCTGTATTCACTGTTTTTACTGTTATTGTTTACTGCTGTCATTTCATATTTTTGTTTTTGATGTTTTACTGTTTTTACTATTTTCTGTATTTTCTATTTTTCTGTATTTTCGTTTTTACTGTTCCAGATTTGTTTTCACTGTTCCATGTTACTGTATTTTCGTTTTTACTGTTTTCTAAAATTTACTGTTTTCTATTTTTACTATTTCTGTATTTAATAATTTCTGTATTTTCTATTTTTCTGTATTTTCGTTTTTACTGTTTCAGATTTATTTTTACTGTTTTATGTTGCTGTAATTTCATAATTACTGTTTTAAATTTCGTTTTATTGTTTTTAAATTTTGTTTTACTGTTTTGAATTTTATTTTAATAATTTCAATTTCCGCACACAAAAATCATAAACCCCCCCTTTCGTGTGTAAAAAATCAGAGACTGAACCGCCACAATATTGGTCCTTGAGAGACGACCTAGGAGTCACATCCTAGAAAATATACTGCATTCTTTATCTGTATCAAATTTGTATGACCGCGACAGTCGTACCAGAGAGCAAATAGTGGTATGTTAAAGGATTATGAGTTTTAGTTAATGAGTCATTTTGAGAAAATAAGTGTTGACGTAGATGTTTAAAACCATATAGAGATATAAGTGTAAACGATCAATATTAGAGAGTTGGAATTGAGGAAAAGTTTTGCAATTTTGAATTAGAAGTTTGTATCTTGATCATGTTGGAAGCAATATATTAGTTTTCACTAGTGAGTTAAAATTTGAAGAAATATTTTGAACTTATTAGGTGATTGATATAGTTAAAGATCTCTATAAGGAACTGATGATGCATTAAGGTTGGAAACATAAAATGTGTGATAGAAGATTGTTTATAATAGATATTGTTAATTGAAGCTAATAGAAAACAAACACAAAACATATTAGAGTACAATCAAGGTCTCATAAGTTTTATTAAAGGTGTGGGATGGAAAAAGTCATAGTTACGGTTATAGTTGTTTGTTTAACTTGATAGGAAACCAAAGATATAACATCATTAATTTGGAGGTATATTAATGTACTTAGACATCCCAATATTTTAAGTGATATCATATTCCTATGGATTTTGATAATCATGTACCCTATAATGAATAAATGACTTGATATAGGCAATGGTGAGTAGATTACCAAAGAATGCATCCTGATATATGCAATGGTGAGTAGATTACCAAAGAAGGCATCCTTTCTATCTATAGAATTAAGAATTTTTATGCAAAGGTTACATTAAGCCACAAATGAAATAACCAGATTACATACCCACTAATACAATCTTAAGTAAAAATGGTATTTCATTTCTAATTTGGCCAAGTTTTTCAAGAGGCTTTGTAAGTCAAACTTCGACTGAGTATAGCATATCAATTAGAGGTTCATGGGTAATAAAGAGAACTATCCAATTCTTAAAGGATTAGCCTATAACTTATTTATTGGATCGTTTGGGACGTTGGGATAGAGTTAGACCTTAATAAAACTCATTTGGAACAATAGTTTTTAAGAAAACATAATTATGGATCCTTAAAAAGCATTGTACGAAAGAGATGTGGAATATCTTTATGTTATTTTTAGGATGAGGTGAATGGGGTGATTAAACTAGAGTTAATTCAATAGACTAAGGAGAAAGTTAGGATGAATTAAGACCGTTGAAAATATCTTTATGTATGTAGAAAACTTTTTACATATTAAAGAAGAAAATCTTTAAAATCCTTTATTGGTGAATATGTTTTCCAAGATTTATACCATTAACAAGTTTGAGATATTACATATAGTGATTTCACCATATAGATAAAGAAGAGAATAAGAGAATTATATCTTAGTGATTGTCTAGGTAAGCCAATTTTTTAGGAAGAAAATTCTTTTAGTGAGGAAGAACGTGAGGAACCAACAACAAAAACATAAATATATATATATATATATATATATATATATATATATATATATATATATATATATATATATATAATATTAAAGCTCATAACAAAAGATATTTTGGTCTTTTTAAAAAGGAAATTGTATTAGGAGAGAGTGATTTATCCATCACCACATAGAGTGTTCTTCACCTTCACTTCATCCCCTTAATATCCCTTCTCTTCTTTTCTTTTAAAAACTTTCAATCTTTTTTTGTCATCCTTAAAGATTGGAGATAATAGAAGTCATTTATGTAAGAAGTCCTTTAATCTACTTCGATTAATTTAACATAAGATGAGTGAAATTTGTCTTTGTGGTTGTTTTTAGTTTTTGTAAGGCATACAACATTTGAGGGTTGCATGTGATTTCTTCCTTGTAATCTAGATGCAATTTCATCTAGTGTTGGCCATAACATAAAAAATTTCATTATTTTAGAGTTCAACTACCAATATAGGAAAAATTTAAAAGAAACTAGTCGTACTTAAAACAAAAATTCATTTACCCTCGTTGAGTTAAGGGGAGCTATTTTCCTTTACATTTTAACTTAATATTATTGAATTTAAATTATTATAGTGGATATGCTATGTTGATTAAAATATGAGAAAGTTAAGACACTCTTAAACAAAATCAATTAAATTGGGTTAGAAATGTGAAGTTGAATGAGGTTTTACTACTGTGAAATTTGGAATTTGAAGGTGTATAGAATTGAATAGCTTTATCGAAGCATGACTAAGATATTAATTCTTGACATAAAAGAATAGATAAGAGAGAATCAAAGATTATCATAATAAATTTAGCATATTTGGTTGCTTGGTATAGTGTTATGTGAGTATAAATCTTGTGAATTGGGGAAAAAAATAAGTAACGAGAACTAATCAAATTTCAAAAGAAAATAACTATGTAATATTTTTTTCATAAATGAAATTATTTATATATTGTCAATTGCTTCAACAATCCTATGATAATTATTAAACACATTTGATTGAAATTAAACACATAATTATTAATTAATGTTTCAAGAATCATATAATAATTAAACAGTTGTTTATTTCAAATTTTCGAATTGTTATCGATTGGTTAAAATTAGAATAAAATCAAGTAGAAAAGAATGCTAATTAAAAATTACACAAGTTGATGTTCTTCCTTTATTCTTGTGTTATCGTTTATCTAATTTAGTAAAGATATTTTGGATTGATGGATAAGTTGAAAAGATAAAAAAATTGAAGAATTGTAGTTAGTAACGTAACTAATGTTCCTCTTTGTTTGAAGTGGTCTACAAAATGTAAAATAATCCCAATTTTTTCACAACTAAAACATTGGGTTTTATTTTATATATGTTGTGTGATTTCAGTTGCAATTGTATTGAAAGTGAAAAAGAAAGAAATAGTTGACTTAAATGTGGACTAAAACTGAAAAGAGTACAAAACAAAGTGCCTTCCTTCCGACTTCTCTCTCAATGTGGACCCCACAAAAGACGTAGCAAACTGGAAAACGTGTCATATGTTCCCCTTCTCTCTCTTCTTTCCAATCTCAAATCCTTTTCTTTGGCTGAACTTTACAACTTCAAGGAATCACATTTTTTGAAATAATCTAACTTCAAGAAAAAAATGTTTGTAAAATAAAAAATATAAATGCTCAACAAACAATTATAATGTGAATTTTAGATCTAATTTAATATTATATTGTGATGTTTTTTAATATAATATATTTTATTTTATTTATAATTACATGAAAATTCTATATATTTTATGTTTAAGATTTGATAAGGACCATTGAACTAAATATTTAAGTGTTTTGAAAAACTTAAGTAATTAGAAGTGTCAAAATAAGTTCTTGTTCGGAGGTTAATTCATTAATTTGTCAGAACAAAACGAGAGTTGAAATCTTCAATTTACTATCTTATTTTGGTTTGTCCTATTAAATTTGTCAAATTGATGAGTTAATAACGGATCAACATATCTCTCACTTGTTGATCTATTATTTTTAATATAAAATTAAAATTAAAATAACTAAGGAGATTAAATTTTCTTATTATATTTTTTATAAAAATATAAATATACAATACTATAATAATTTAAATCGTTAATCCTTATAAATTAAATTCTAATTATTAGTATAATAAATTGATTTAACATAATTATTTTAATTTATCAAATTAAAAATATTAATTAATCATTAAAAATTTAGAAAAAAGTTACATACTAAATATGTTTTAAATATTTATTTACAAGTAAATATACGAACATATTTAATAAAATTAAAAAATTAAAACAAAAGAAAAATGATGAGCCTCTTTACCGACGAGTTACAATTTATAATCTATATTTTTGGTAATAAACCAGTTTGATCCACTCGTTTTCGCATGTCAAAGACAGACATGCCAAAATAGCCATACTAATTTATGATTATAAATTAAGGTAAAATTTAAACTATAATGTACATATATATAATGTTCATTAATCTTATCTTTATCTTTATTTTATATGAGATTCATAAAAGTATAAAAAAATTGTAAAAGGTAAAAAAAAAAATTAAAAATTCTTCTAATTGTTAAAGAATTTTCTATGGGAGATGCCACAATAACTAAGGCTGAAGTGACTTTAAATTTGGTTGTTTATGTTAGTTAACAGAAATGTCTTTATAGAAAGCCAAAATGTGTGTTTGTGAGTGTTGAAGAAGATGGAAGATTTGAATACGTCTTCTGGGTTCCTAAGGGACCCAATTCAACGTCTCCATTAAGCTCCTAACCCATCATTCAATCCAACAAAACAACACCCAATGCCACCCTTTTTCTTCCACAATATGCCACGTCACTTCCACATTATTGCTCCTCCTTTTTCATACTCTACAAAATTATTATAATAATACCAATCATCTTCCTCATACACTTCCTACGCAACTCCCCTTCCTCCTTTAAAGCTTCCAACTTTTTTTTCATCCATGGCTCTTCAACCTCCCAGGTTTTAGAAGCTCTCAGCTAAGCACAAAACGCTCTTTGGGCCTCAATTTTTTCATATGGGTATCAACAAGCCTCCTGTGTTTATGCTGTTCATCATCATGGTTGTTTCCACAACAATTATTGAAGGAAGGACACTTTCCTTAATATCTGGTCCAGGTAATTCAGAATCTTAGGTTTTCTGATTTTAGTGCTTTATATATCTGTTTAAGACTTCAATTTTAGTACAATTTTATCTTAAATCATTCATTTTGAAGTAATTGCTATAAAAAGTGATTGTGTTTGTATCGGGATGTTCTGATTAAGTTATTTTTGCTTTGTTCGTTGTTTTGTGTTTTTGTGATGCAATTGCAGGGTACTCGAAGATTTTTGCAACTCTTGGAGTTGTATGCAAGTGTTGTGATGGAGTTGGAGGTGCCTGCACTGATACATGGACAGAATCTTGCAATAATCTACAGTGTTATCCTTGGAAATCACATTAGCTGGTTGTTTTGTACTATTATATAAAATTCTATATACTCTGAAGTCTGTGTTTTGTTCTGTATAATGTGAACAGTTTGACCTTTTGAACAGAACTTTTGAGAAACATTCACAATCGTTCTTAATCTTTTGAAAAAATCAATAGCTGTCATCAATGAATGTATGAACATCACAGTTTTTTGTGCTCTGGATTTTTGTTCAAAATAAACAGGTGAAGGGTAGTTATCAGATTTAATTGATGATGAGTGAAATTGACGACTCATCAAATGATGTTGACTATGACTTTTGGGGTTTAGAATGATAAGGAACTGGCTTCCACTGAAAGATGATGATATAAGTAATATTTTACTATATATCCTGAATACCACATGCAGAGATTAAAAGAGTTTGGTAAATTGAAAATGGAAAATGGACAAGAGTTCATGTTTACTCTTCGTGTGATCTTGTTCTCTTTGATTTGGCTGAATCACAAAACACCAAACAAAGGACTGGTTTTGAGTTTGTTCTTGTTGAATGAAATATGTATAAACAATCCACTGCCTTTATTTTGCCACATAAAATATGTACCCAGACAAAAGGCAAACCTTCTTAATTTTATTTTATTAAAATTTAATTTTAATTTTATAAAGTAATATTTATTATTTTTTTAAAAAAAATTATTTAAATTTCTTATTTTCATAATTAATTAAATATCCATGTTGGGAGTAAAATTTGTTTAGATTTGAATTATAGAAAGTTTATAAAAAAAACTTATCTAAAAAAAATTGTAATTAAGTGAGTCGCGAGCCAACTCGTTTACCCACCAACCCGTGGTGGGTCGGGTCAGGTTTGAATTTTTCCGACTCTCTAATAAATGAGCCGAATTGGATTGGCTAACTAAGTGACCAACCAATGGTGGGTCGAACCGAGTCGGGCCTAGCGGCCCGTTTTGACCGCTTTAGTAAATAATTTGCATTAGTTTTCAAGTAAAATTTAATTGTGATAGAGCAGTTCAGTGTAAAAAAATACAGAGTAAATTGTGTTTAATTTTTTTTTTCTTTTACTTTCCCAACAGATTATCTTGAGTGAAATTTTATTTTACTATCATCAATATCACAAGTAGACATAGAAAAAATATTAGTGGAAAAAAACAAAAGGTTATTTGTAACATCCCAAAAATATAGCATAAAATTATATATAGGTGTCATCATTTAATAATATAGTAAAACAGTTACTGGAAATAAAGTTAACCTTATAGTTATTACAAAATAACCATAAAATTTAAAACTTTACAAAATTCTTATACTACTACAAAACTATGTACATAACCGAACGATTATTACAAAGCTAGAGTTATAACCGAACAATTAATGCAAAACTATTCACAAGACCGAGCAGTCTTGTACTAAGCCGAGGAGTCCTCTCCTTCCAAGGACTACTCCACCGAGAACTCCTCTCCCACTGTTCACACCCACAACGTGATCATTGCAAAGGAAGAACCAAACAAGAAACATGGACAAAAACAGAAAATAAGGGTAAGTTAATGTAATTTAATTATATATACATACATACATTTCGCACAAGTCCAAACAATGCAAGGCCGAACATTACAACATACCAAAACCAAATATAAGCAAACATATACAAATCAAATACTCAAATAGTTATGACCGAACACCATAATTCATGCATAGACCGAACACCTGACTTGACCATCCGGATTGTATGAATGTGTAGTTACAGGCGTTTCTGCACTTGTGGTGGTGAAACAGCAAGACCCCCATCAAGCTACCCCACAAGGTTAGTCTAGTGAAGATTACCTCGATACCCTGAGGTTAAAGGACCTCCTGCCATTCTCACACATAAGTTACTCCTATCTACTTGAGAATGAGTAATCACAGAATATCATGATAACCGCTAGCTTAGCACGTTACCCATATTCATACTTTACAATTCAAATACCATCCACAAGACATTCCTCCTTGGAATTATCTTCCACGTTACTTGAAAACATAAATTCTCATCAATTAACATAGCATGTCATTCATCAATCATATACTCACTCATAAGACTCAAAAATCTGTGAACGTTGGAGACCGAACGGTTTCTCACTACCCAAAGGATAGGGCCGAACGATCCATAATAGATAGAACAGAAGAAGTAATCGAATACTATTAAAGATCGACCACTAGAAGAGACCGAACGCTAACACTAACATAACTGCTAGTATAAGACCGAGTCCTAACACTAGCATAACTGCTAGTACAAGACCAAGCATTACCCAGAACGAGCGCTAGTACAAGACCGAGCACTACCAAGAACGAGCGTTATTACAAGACCGAGCACTACCTAGAACGAACGGTAGTACAAGACCGAGCACTACCAACTAAGACCGAGCGGTCATGAACGGGTAAGACTAAAGAGACCGAACTCAATTCATGACCAAGTACCTGAACATGACCGAGCGATCAATAGCGAACGCTCAATTTTCTGCCTAATTCTGCAGAATTTCTACAGAACTATGAACAAGCTAGATTTTTTCAAAACTAAACCATTTCCCTAACTTCTAATCGTTTAAACTTGAATCATAAATCATTTTAAACTTATCCCACTGAACCTAAACCTTTCTAACACCAATCTAAAGAATCTCTTAACAAATTTCACCTAAAATATGCAGAATCAAGAACCCAATGACCAAAAATTCATTTTCCTACTTTTTACATGGTTTAAAGCAACTTAAAGGTTCTAACAAGTCTAAATAAACTTGGCCAGACTCACCTTATACCCAATTTCACTCCTAACCTCAAACTCTCATTTTCCCCTATTCGCTTCTTAAAATAGAACAGATCTAACACTTTTCTGCAGAAAACCCAACCAGTTCACAGGTTTCAGCCATACACAGAATTTCAAACACAATTTAATCAAACATCCACTTATTCATACATGCAAGCGTCCAAACAGAAATTCTAAACACAGAAAAACATAATTAAATTACTAGCTTCCCTTACCTTAGAAATTATGAACAGCTTAACCCCAAAATTCCCAATTGGATGCTTGTACCGAAAGAAACTCTATGAACACCTATAGATCACCGTTTGGTGAGAAAAGACCAAACATATTACTAGAATTGAAGTCAGTTACAAGAAAAGAAAGTTGATGAACACATGCAACTCGAGACTTGGCTTGCATGTGACATCAACCAGAATTTTTGAGAATAGAATGAACTTACCAATTCAAAGATTGCTTTTGATCGGTGAAGAAAGAAGCTTTTGACACCCTGATTGCTTAATTACTATCTGATTATGGAATAGGTAGAGTGAGATGAAGAAATTCTAGAGAGATTTTGTAGAGAGAAGGAGGAGAAAGGAAAACTCAGAAGTTTGGAGAGAAGAAGTGCATGCAGAGAATGACACAAAATTTTGAAAAGTTCATTTATATACTACCTTCAAAATCGATCGGTCCACTTAGATACATACACATGTCTTCCCCACTTTCTCTGAATTTCTCAGTTCTTACATTATTCAGTTTTACTAAATGATTTTAGTTTTTCTCTTCGGGTCATCTTCTCTAAGACACGTAGAGGTGGAAATAAGTGGTCTATGTTTGATTCGTCAAAGATCTCGTTTGCTCTGAGTTTTTTTCTTCTAAAAGACATGTTTAGATTGTTTTAAAAGAAAATTTAAATCAAAAGATGACTTTAGAAAAAGTGTATTAAACCGAATAATCTGAAATGTCTATTTTATATATAAATAAAGTTCAAAATTTATATCGTATTTGGTAAATTCAAAATTTTCTTTTTATGAATTAGTGTAATTCTTATAATTTTGATTAAATAATTAAGATATTTTTCTAGATTAAATTATTATTTTAGGAAGAGAGAAGGGTCATATTTAATGGTTAATTGCACAATAATTTAATAAAAAGGTACAAATTTGATGATTCTAATAGAAGATTTTTCTTTTTGTATTATTTTTTTCATTGCTTAATTATTTTAGTTAATAGTTTTCTTTTCTCAATTTTCGTATCTGTGATAAGATGAAGACATATCTATGTTTTGTATGCTTTACCACTTTTAATATAATAACCTATTCTTCTATTAAATTTTCTTATTCTTTTAATATTAATCTTTAGAAAATAAAAAAATGTTAACAACCAAGACTTATTAATATTTTTATGTTCCTTGAGCTAGTTAAGTTCACTGACTCGTTTATAAGTCTTTTTATAAGAATGGGTACTAAGTAGACTTTTAAATTAAACTAAAAGTTCAGACAATTCATATTCAATTTACGAAAAACATATATAGAATTAAATAGGTTAAACGTAGACCAAGAAAGTATATTATAGTTATGGTACAAATCCCTCAAAGCCTTGCATGTACTGACATGTTCCCATCAAGTGAAACAAAATTGACAATTTCATTGTAAAAGGAACTGAGGAACTTTTCGTAAGATTTTTGTTGAACTTATTATTATGTTGTTTGTAAATCATATTCAATAATGATGCATTTAAAGTTAGTTCTGTGGAAAAAGAAAATACAAGGAAACACCATTAACCAAGAATCTTGAAAAGAGTTGAATGCTTGAATTGAGTACGACTGTATCTTTAAAAAAATTATCAAACATGATTTGTAAATTAATTTTCCCTTTCACTGATTATACGTCTTCTATAGAAGTTTAAAAAATTGAAGTTTCAAATTAGGGCAATAGTCAAGAGTCAAGGCACGTTGTTGAAAGACAAGAAGGGCTACTTCTTAAAGCCTTTCATAATAAGTGACAATCATTTGAATTTTTAACTTCATTCTTGCAAGAGGTAGTTATTTAAGTCTTAATTATTTTGTTTCTAATGGAAGTTTCAAATGAAAGCAACAAACAAGGCAAGTACATGTTGTTGCAAAAATATAAGTTTAGGTATCCAATGGAATCAACATTTTAGAAAACTAAAACCTTTTAAGAAAATAAATTTAATATTGTTTCAGTTATGGACTGAGTCACTGAATACCTTCACAATTTGTCCGTTCCTACCGTCCAGTCTTGCTCCCTACATCTCTTGTTTACTCGTCCGTCCTCCATTATTTCAATGTCCGGCCATTAGCGAGACGAGGATGAGTGTTGCTTTCTGCTGTCCACAGTCGTACCCTTCTCAAATCGTATAGTGAATCGTTCAAGAACTTTAAGACACGATATTTTAAAGTAATAATAAGAGACGTCGGTCGGTCCGAATTCCATGACGAAGCGAGTCTCCCTTTATTCCCTTTTTATTGGACAAGGGACCCTCGGAAAATAAATGCATGGGTGGTCGGTCACATGACCCAGAAGAACTGGAGGCCGTGAGAATCATTAATACCCTACCCCGCTGCCTTAGTGCCCATGACTTTGTTAAGTGTCTTGGTCATGAGGATTTTGATCAGATGGCATTCAGTTTGGTGTTTTCCATGGATTTGGTTATTGTCTTGTTGTTTAACTTAGCTAAATTTTTGTTTTCTTTTTAGGCTACATGTCTCTACTGGCGCCACGTAAAACTAGTTTCACTTCCTCCCATAAACACCAGGGAGAGAGTAGTTCCAAGGCTCGAGATACCCGGACAGCTTCGTCTAGCCGCGCATCTACGTCCATCAAGATCCGTCTGATGGTTCCCCTTACAGACCAAGTGACGGTGGTTGTTGCTCAGCCTACTTCGGTGGTTGACCTGGAGCATTCCACTAGGACCGCTCCAACCGCCGTGGCCACTCCTTCTACCGAGAAGAAGATAAAATCAAAGGAAGGGGAGAAGTCCTCTTCTAAGAGGAACTGTCGGGAGGGAAGCTCGTCGCACTTCATTCTCGCTGGTGTTTTCGACCCCAAGTTTCATGTGAGCTCTCGCGTGAACTTTCACATGAGCTCCTCCCAGCGTGCTGTCGTGGAGCCAATGTCCCAAGGGGACCTAATCAACGCCGCTCTGGAACTGACCGCCTGGGGGGCGATGTTGACTTGGTGTGCTCACAAACTTGCCAATCGTAGGGGAACCCATGACTTATAGGTTGAGCTGGACGAGGAGAAGAAGATTCAGATGCTCTCCAAGCTCGATTGGAGGCTTTGGCTATTGATCACGCTCGGTGTGCCGAGCGGCGGGCCAGCCTACAAACAAAGCTTGATGATGCTCGCGCAGAGCTTACCAAGATCTCTAATCAACTGAAAGCCGCTCGGGCGAAGGGGAGATCAGTCAGCATAAGAGGTTGGCAAGCTAAGAGTCGAAGTCAAGAAGCTGAGAAGGAGGGAGGAGGAGTTGTCCAGCCATAACAAAACCCTCACTACCGAGTTGCTCAAGACGAACGAGACGATCTCCACGCTGAACTTGAACATGGTAATCGAACATGAAGAAGGTTTCAACAAGGCTATGCACTAGGCGACCTTCCTCCTGAAGGTGGATCATTTAGCTTCTGACTTCGACATTAATCAAGATGTGTTCAACGGGAAGATTCTCCTGGTAGATGAAGCCGACGATGAAGATGTGGGTGTGGACGAACCCGCCCATGTTGACGACGCGGCTCCTCAAGATCCGTTTGTGGAGGATCAAGCTGGGGAAGACGAGTAGATGGGTTGCCAATTGGGGAGGTTATTTTTTTAATTTTTTGCTATGTGCGGCTGAACGTTAAAACACTTAGGTTTGATAGGTGTTTTCGTATCGGCCCTTTAACGCCATCCATTGTATACGGTTTCCTTCTCCTTATTATATTAAAGACTTATCTATATTTATCTTAAGTGTTGTTGTCTTAATTTGGTTCCTTGTTTGCCGAATATCTTAAACGTAACTTATGGGTAACGACTTTTAATTTTGTACTCTGATTCTTTTTCCCCGCTTTTAACCGGACGTTTTTTATTCGTCCAATGTTGACAGTAATTTATATTGGAACTCTGTTCATGAACTTAATTTTTCGTTCCAAGCGGTAAGGATTCCCATGGGAAATCGTCGTTCACCGCTCGGCCAAGTTGACAGCAGTTCCTTTTGGAACTCCGTTCATCAACTTAGTTTTTCTTACCGTGCGGTAGGGGTTCCCATGGGAAGTCGTTGTTCACCGCTTGGCTAAGTTGATAGTAGTTCCTTTTGGAACTCCGTCCATCAACTTAGTTTTTCGTACCGAGCGGCAGGGGTTGAAATGGGAACTCCCCGTTCACCACTCGGCCAAGTTGGCAGCAGTTTCTTTTGGAACTCCATTCATCAACATAGTTTTTCGTATTGAGCGGCAGGGGTTGAAATGTGAACTCGCCGTTCACCTCTCAGCCAAGTTGACAACAGTTCCTTTTGGAACTTTGTTCATCAACTTAGTTTTTCGCACCGAGAGGTAGGGGTTCCCATGGGAACTCGTTGTTCACCACTCGGCCCAGTTGACAGCAGTTCCTTTTGGAACTCCGTTCATCAACTTAGTTTTTATTCCTTCATTCATTCGTCATTAGCGTTATTACAAACACTTGATCAGGAATAAGGCCCCTGAATATTGCATTAATCATATTGAAGAGAAGAGTACAATAGTTGATTCTTTAACCAAAATAAAATTTTAAATGAGTGGCGTTCCAAGTGTTTAGAATTTTGCGTTCGTCCGGATATGAGTCGATACACTCTGTTACCTAGAGCTTTTGAGATTCGAAAGGCCTCTCCCATTTGGCAGCAAGCTTACCGTGGGAGGTCGTCCAGCGGGCTTCACCAGTTTTCCTCCATACCAGGTCCCCTTCTTAAAAGCTTCTAGGCCGGACTTTGGAGTTGTATTTTCTCTCCACCATCTGCTTGCATGCTTCTACTCTTAGAGCCACCCGACCTCTTCGCTCATCCAAGGTATCAAGCTCCACCCTTAACTCTTCATCATTCAAATGGATATCCTCTATCTGTCGCTGCAAAGAAGGCTCTCCTAACTCAACCGGCAACATGGCATCGGTACCATACATCAAATTGAAGGGCGTTTCTCCGGTTGTGTGGGGTGCATCTATAAGCCCACAAGACTTTTGGGAGTTCGTCGACCCATGCTCCCTTCTTTTCGGCCAATCGTTTCTTCAGCTCGGTTACTATTGTCTTGTTCATGGCTTCTACTTGACCATTCGTCTAAGGGTGCTCCACATAACTAGTCAAGTGTCTGATTCCTAAGGTCTTGTAAAACTCGCCAGACTTCTTATCAATGAACTATCGTCCGTTGTCCGTGACGACCATGCGGGGAAGGTCGAATCGATACACCAACTTTCAACAGAATTTCTGTACTTGAGACGCCGTTATGGTTGCCAAGACTTTAGCCTCCACCCACTTTGTAAAGTAGTCGATCACGACAAGGAGGAACTTCTTTTGTACTCGGCTTATGGGAAATGGGCCGACAATATCCATTCCCCACTGAGCGAACGGTCATGGTGACACCATTGTATGCAGGGCGTGTGGTGGTGCATGCGTTCTATTAGCATGGGCCTGACAGTTGAGACATTTATGAACAAATGTCATGGTGTCTTCCTCCATGAATGACCAGTAGTACCCGGCTCGCAACACCCGGGCTTTCAAAGTTCGACGATCGATGTGGAATTCATAAATGCTATTGTGGAGTTCGTCCATGACGTATTGTGCCTCCTCTTTAGTGAGGCATTTGAAGAGGAGGTGGAGAACCCCCTCTGCTACAGGTCGTCCCCCACCAAGATGTAACGGGCAATCTTCTTGGCGTCGGTCGGGCGTAAGGATTGGCCCACATCTTGCTGGTCCATTAATTCTCAGATTTTCGCTCTCTAGTCCCCGACTTCATCCCTTGCCACGGTCAGACACTCTATTGAGGGTTGTAGTAGCACCTGACGGATGATCGTAGTCAACTGCCCTTTCTCTTTCCCAAAGCTTAATTTCGACAGCATGTCTGCTCGGGTGTTGTCTTCGTGGGGGATGTGTCAGATTTCGACTTTTTCAAAATCTTTTGTCAAGGCCGACACTTTGTGAAAATACCGGAGGAGATGTTCCTCCTTCATGTGGAACTCCCTGTTCATTTAGCCCACAACGAGTTGGGAGTTCATCCGGCACAAGACCTTCCATGCCCCCATATCCCTCGCTAGCTCCAACCCTGTGACCAGGGTTTCACACTCCGCTTGATTGTTGGAAGTTTTGAACTTGAAGACTAAAGAATGCTCTAGCAGGAAATCGTTCGGCCTTTCTAAGACCACCCCAGCTCCACTTACAGACTGCCCGGAAGCTCCATCAACATACAAATTCCATTCATTACTAACTATTAGGGGTAATTCCGCCGCAAAATCGGCCAAGTGTTGGCCCTTAATCGACCCCCTTGGTTCATACCGTAATCCGAACTCTGGCAGTTCAACCGCCCAGCCTACCATTCGTGCTGCCAAGTCAGGCTTTCTTAAGATCTTGGAGATAGGGAAGTCTGTTCGGACCACGACCTAGTGACTTTGAAAATATGGTCGGAGTCTTCAGGACGCGTTTAGCAAAGCTAGGACCACCTTTTCCACTTCCTGATATCGTGTTTCCAGATCTTGGAGGGTTCGGCTTACAAAGTATATGAGTTTAGGCTCGGGTTGTTCTTAGAGAAGTGCGGCGCTGAGCGCCGTTTCCTAGACTCCCAGATAAATCTTTAAATCCTCCCCCGATGATGGTTGATTAATGACTGGTGGGTTCATCAAGATCGCCTTGACATCTTGGAATGTTGACTTGCATTCAACATCCCATGTGTCACTTGATCCTTTCTTCATTTTTTTCAGGATCGGACGGACTCGCTCGGCCAGCCTGGGGATGAATCGTGATAATGCGGTGAGTTGCCCGACCAGCCTTTGGATTTCCTTCATGGTGGTCGGGCTTTGCATTTCTATGACGGTTGCACACTTATCTGGGTTGGCTTCGATTCCCCTAGTGGTAAGCATAAACCCTAGAAACTTTCCGACCGCCACCTCGAAAGTGCACTTCGTAGGATTCAATCTCATTCCATACTTTCTGACCTGTTTGAAGACCTCTTCTAGGTCTCTCACGTGGTGTCGTCTGTCCGTTGAGTGGACAACCATGTCATCCACATACACGTCCATGCACCGACTGATGAATCAATATTTTCTACATTTCACTTAGTTTATTGTACCGAATTTAATCAGGGAATTGTGCTAGAATGTCCGGTATTATCCCGTTTTGCTAATTGTGCTTAACTTGGCCAGAAATTCTAAATTTTGATTAATTTGAATCATCTGAACTAATTAGTTGCATTAGTCATTGCAGGAAAAATATTGGAAATACAATTTGGGACATTTAGAAGAATATTCATTTACACAAGGTTTTGGCATCCAAAAGTACACATGCTTCTACCTAAAGTTCTTCAATTCTTGGATTTTAAGAGGCATTAATTCTCATGGTACATGGCATCTCACGGCTGAATGAATTAAGCACATATCTACATGGTTTTTACGTGAGCACCAAACCAAGTAACAGCACATTATAGGAGAAATCTAGCTCTTGGTTTTATTGGAGAATAAAAGGAAGTCTACACTTCTCGGCACCCAGCACAAATAATAGAGGAATCTTTCTTTGGAAATGGGAGCCACATCTTTCTTGGTTGGGATGAGATTTAGAATTGGTTTGGCCATTAAATGAAGAAACCATACGAGGCGTGTGGGGTACATTTACCACTTAGTCATCTTTTCATTTTTTTTAAATGGAGAAGAATGGTTTGGTAGACATGTCACGGCTGAAAATAAATCAGTGGAGGGTCCTTGTTAGATTTGGTTGAAAAGAATATAGAAAGAAGGTGATACTCCTCAGCAACAACACACATGATTGCTTGGAGAGAAGAAATGAATTTATTTTTTTTACAATCAACATCACGTTCCAAGCAGCCCACTTTTGTCAAGCACATGGTTTTCACATATTCAAAAGAGAGGGCACTTTTATACTCTCGGTTCTTGTTTTGGGAGGTGGTGGATTTTGAATTCCTGGCATTGGAAACACTGTTTTGATAATGAATGAAGAACACAATTCTCTTCTTCTTGGAGTATGAAAACGGTGATTCATTGTGTGTGATGGGTGATTTCATCTTCAAATAAAAAAACGCTGGCTGGAAGGAAAAATCACCACACATTTTTAAATTCTTTTTCTTTCTTTGAAGCATTCGGTGCCTAGGGAAGCTCTCGTTTTTTTTGTTTCATTCCAGAAGCTTCTTTCCTTTCACGGTTTTTGAACGGAGCACACGACCTTTTTCATTTTTTGCTGGAGGAGCTTTATATTTGGAGCTAGAAGCATTGATTGACACATAAGGTGTCACGGCTGGCTGGTGTGCACGAGGAGAATGGTCCAGCGCTGCACTGTACGGAGAGCAACAAAGGTGTGAGTGTTGAGCTGGAAGAAAAGTTAAGTGGTGACTCATTTGGAAGCACAGCTGCAGCTCAAGAGAAGGGGCTGGAAGTAGTCCTGGAGTGTTCCTTCCGAAAATGAAGAATGGGAAGCAGCTTCATGTGCAGCACCTTGGTCCATCTTGGAGCATCCAAACAAGCAAGCAATAAACATCCAAATCCAGCAAGCTTGCAGCAGACGCTCACGTCCAGTGGAAGCTCTCGGTCCAGTTTCACCATGTTCAGCCCACGGTTTTTTATCAAATGAATAGCATGATCCATGACCAATCCACGTTGGCAGCAAAGCACACAGCACACGGAAGTGTTAGCCGAGAATGGACCGAGAATGGAGAGTGAAGCATGTTTTAATTTTAGAGAAGGGCAAGCTTGGGATTTAAGCTGGAGGCAGGGAGAAGTGATGCACATTCCAGCAGCACGTTGGGAACTGTTGTAGCTGCCACGGGGGTGCACGGAAGGTGGAGTTGGAAGCAGGGAGAAGTTCTTTATTTAATATTCACTTTTTGGAAAGGAAGAGGTGCTGGCACGGCTTGGAGAGAGGTTCACGGGAATTGGAGGGCTGTCACAGGAGCTGAATTATTTTTTTTTTACGTGTTGATTGAATTGGAGAATGGTGTGACGCTTTGGAAGCACGCAGCTGGGAGGTTCACGGGTTTGGGAGGCCAGCAGTACAGAATGTTCAGAAATTTAGCTATAAAAGGAGCAGACTTGGTATTAGGAGAAGAAGGAGAGTTTTAGGAGTAAGATTTTAGTAGTAGAATTTAGAGTAGTTTAGGAACCCCTCACGGTCCCTGGAAGAGGCTCTTGCCTCTTCTTCTTTCAAAGCTCTCTGTAATTTATTTTCTGTTTCTACTGTTTTCTGTATTTATTATTTACTGTATTTTCGTTTTCTGTATTTTTGTTATTTTGTATTTAGTTTTCTGTTCCAGATTTATTTTTACTGTTTTACGTTACTGTATTTTCGTTTTCACTGTAGCAATTTCGTTTTTTACTGTCTTAATTTAGTTTTACTGTTTAAATTTTATTTAAAACGTTTTTTTAATTTATTCACAACCAAACCATCATAACCCCCTCACTTCGTGTGTGACAAAAGACTGAACCACATTTGGTCCCTGAGAAACGACCTAGGAGTCAATTCCTAGCACTGTACTGCATTCTTAATTGCACATCAAATTTGATCGGCCGCGACAGTTGCATCAAATTTTGGCGCCGCTGCCGGGGACCAATCAATGGAGGTTTGGTTTTAGATTTTTGTTGTATAAAGTTTTGTTCTGTTAATATGTTTGTTTTGTGTGTTTTGTCTTGTATATTTCTGTAGGCGATAACGACACCTTCAACAAATTTTGGCGGCGTTGTCACTTCAGTTCCAGGTTTTTTGTTTTAGATTTTTACTGTGTTAATATATATTGTGTATATATGTGTTTAATTGTGCTATGTTCTGTATTTAGTTGTTATTAAAAAAAAAATTGAAAATTAAAAAAAAAATTAATTAAAAATTTTTACTATTGATGTTCTGTCTTGTGTGTGCTTGTAGCATGTATAAATGTGTTGTGTTTTATCTGTTTCGTAATTTTTAGTATTTACTTTAACTTTTTTATTTTCCCATGTCTACCTATTTTAATTTTGTGAATAATGCTTATTCTGTGAATGCCTCTAATTATGATTTGCCTTCTGCGTGGTACAATGATTATAATTCTGCTGATTTTTATGTTGGGAATAATATGGCTCATCCTCCAATTTCTGAGAGCTCTCTTTGGGAGCCAGTTCCACAATACGAGAGTCAACAGTATGATACCGCTCAAATAGCTCCTCCTGCCCAAGTAGCTTTTCAGCCTTCTACTTCTGAACCTACATTGAAGGAGTTACTGGAGCAGATGACCATGCAGAACGTTCAGTTACAGAAAGGGAACATGCAGTTCAAGAAAAAGAGCATAGAGTTTCAGCAGGAAACTCAAGCTGCCATTCAAAATCTGACTGATCAGATCAGGCAGATGTCCACTCTTGCACTTGAGGAGACAGAAGAATATTTTGAGGAGCAGGCAAGAATAAGCAGTAATCCTGAACCAGGTAGACCACCTTCATCTTCTCACACTTTAGCAATCTTCAAGGAAGAGGAGGTAAGCATACCTCAATTTGATTGTACTGATAATTATGTTGTTGAGAGGTATGCTGATGACTATATTGTTGCTGAGCATGATTTTAATTTTTCCTCTGTGCATGATGAGGACCACTTTTTACTATCACATTCAAATATTTGTTCTCCATGCACTGAACATGAATCTGAACCTGTTATAGATATTGTTTCTATATTTGAAACGGATTCATGTTATGAGGTTGTATCTAAGGCTCGGTATGATGAATTGGGATTGGGTGTTATACCTCTGCATGATATTTCTGTGGAACCATTTTGCACTAACCATATTGCAGGAGGTACATATAAATTTGATCAGCATGCACCCACGCTGGAAGACAAAGGTGCCAGTACATACAGCAGTTCAAAGATCAACAAGCACCTACTGAATCCGCTCAGTAACAATATTTGCTGCTTAGATCCGGCGGTGGAGGACATTTCACTGCTTGATCAAATCTGGAGGATGAAGCAGTTCGTCCTCAACAATTTCATACTGGATCCTGAAGCGAAGAACATCTCCCTACAAATCCAAAATTGGCAACTGCCACCCTGACCAGGGAAGTTTTCTTTTTCTTTCTTCCCAGTTTTCATATTTTTAGTGCACTTGTCCTTTATCTGTTTGTTATTTTAGTTTATGATTTTATGCTTAGAAAACATTTAGGACAGTGTAGTTTAAGTGTGGTCTCGGGAAGATTCTGCATTTTGTTTTTCCTTTTTTTCTTAGTTTTCGAATTGTTATCTTTAAAAAAAAAAAAAAAAAAAATTTGTGTATTCTATTTCAGGTGTGTTATTTTGTTAATGTATGTTTTGTAAATATGTGTTTTGTATGGTGTTTTTGACATTTGTGTTTTGTCTGCTTTGATATTTTGTGTTCGGTATTAGGTCTTTTGTTTCGTTAATATGTGTTCTGTTTTTATTTAATTAGTTTTTGAAAAAAAATAAAAAATCAACAAAGTGCATAATTAACATGTAAGGGCAGAGAGGTGTAATTTGAGCTAAAACTATCTGAGTACTTTTATTGAAAATACCAAATACACCGAAAACAGTCTGTCTTACACTGATAATAATAAAAATAAAAACAAACATAATAAAGATGTTCGGGGGTCGATCATTTCTGATCGTTAATATTACAGACCATTAATAAAAAAAAAAAAAAATAAAAAAAAAAAAAACATAAAAACATAAAAACATAAAAAAAATATATAAGTGTTCATATTACAGTCCTTATTCTGGCCACACTCGGCCAATAAAAACATAAAAAAAAAATATAAATAAACAAAACTTTAAAAGTGGAAGAACTCTCGAGCTGGTTGTGGTGGTCTAAGGGAGAGCTCCGTTGAGGGAGCTCTGGTTCGGAATGCGAGCGGAGGCTTTGGTGGAGGAATTTCTCGTTCATTTCTGTCGTCATCGATGATGATCGGAACGGGAAACAGATTCAGCAGCCTCGGTGCCCTCATAATCACCCAGTTTTTTTCTTTCAAACAAAAAAAAATAAAAAAATAAAAAAAAAATAATAAAAAACATGTGTTAATAATAGAAGAGGAAGTGGAAAAAAAATTTCAATGAAGGTATGATGAGAGTTCTTACCGTACATGTACAGCGGCAGTTGTGAAAAGAGAGTGCCAGTGGGATCTATCTCCGCTTGCCAGTGCTTGACCCGATTGCCGTGGTTGTTGAACCAGCAGTGTACGTTGTATTCAGTGGCTTCGCCGAAAGCCCTTAGTCGAGACGCGATCTCGACGACTTGCGCTCGGCTTGGGTGTGTGACCCCATAATTGAATATTTTGGTCATCATCGTGATCTGATCGTCGGTTGGACGCCACCGTTGACTGGTATATCTCTCTGATTCCGTTTCACTCATCCTTCCTCTCGTAATATACAAATACATAAATAAAAAAATAAATACATATAAAAAGAACAAAAACAAGAAAAATAAGCATAACATAAAAAAAAAAAAAAAAAAAAAAAAGCATAAAAACATTAGATTCTTAATTCAGTGTTTTCTTTATTTGTTCTTGTTTCCTTTTAAATTTATTTTGTCCAGTCTGTATTTGATATTTCTGTGTTTGGTCTCAGATCTGTTTCACGGTCCTTGCAAAAGGGTCCTAAACGGATCTACGTCCAGTTGTCCGGTTGTTCTTGTCCATATTGTTCTTGTATATTATGTTTCTGTGTTTTATTTAATTTTAAGTGGGGTACGTGGCGTTGTTCTACCCGATTGTCTCTGCAATACCTTCAATCGAAGGGAGATTAACGTCTGGTTTCCAGCCGATATACCCCTTAAGTTTTAAGACAATTGTGTTTTATGTGTTTTAAGTGTTTAGCAGGTGAAAAATAAAGCGAATAAGAGCTGAATATAAAGAAGGAACTGAAAGCAGGAAAAAGAAAAAAAAATGATAGATCTGAAAGCTGTAAAAGGAGAAGATAGATCGGGCAAAGGAAGAGGGAGAGCAGGCAAGAGATCATAGCAGAAAGAAGATGGAAAGCAGAGAAAGGAAATGAAAGCTGAAAGAAAGGTAGATCTAGGTGCAGATGACTTACCTGGAGTAGTAGGCTGGCAGAGGAGCTCCTGGCTGATCTCAGACTCTTCAGAAGGCGCGGTGGCAGAGGCTCCGCGCAGGCTCCAGATGCTCAGTAGGAAGAGAGGAGTAGAGAGAGAGCAGAGAGCTCAGTAGGAAGAGAGAGTTGAGAGAGCAGAGGAGTAGAGAGAGAATGAGCGTTCAGAAATGGCGCTGGACGCGGAGGAGCGGCCTATTTGTAGCCAAAGCTTTCCACTGTAACAACAGTTCCGGTCTCTGCCACCGAGACTGTTGTCACAGTACCGGTATCCTTTTTCAGAAAAAAAAAATAATAATAAAAAAAAATAAAATAAAATAAAATAAAATAAATAAATAAATAAAAATAATAAAAAATATTAGCATCTACTGATGGGTGCTAGGTGTTTAAGACATCTGCTGATGGATGTCCCTGATAACATCTGCTGATGGATGTTACTGAAAAATTTCTTCCCATTTTTCCTAACTTTTTATTGCACTTGTCTATATTATTTGACTGCTCTGAAATTGATCATCTGATGATTGTAACACACTGAGGACATTGTGTGATTTAAGTGTGGTCTACTGGGAAGAAATTCTGATTTTTCTGATTTTTCTGTTAGATTGTATTTTGTGTGTTAAATTTTTTGTTTTTTGAGTGTTAAATTTTTTCTCTTTTAAGTTATTTTTATCCAGTTTTGTGTGCAATAAATTTTACATTTTTCTCTTGATTTCTGGATGATGTCTAAAGTTGTAGATTTTTCCTTCACTTCATTAATACTTATGGTTTAAAATCCTTGTTTTTCTCTGCTTGGAAGATGATTATACGTTTGAGAGGTTGATTTGATTGTGACGGATACCCTGTGTGAGATTTGAGCCACTTAATGTTCTTTCTTGTGTGATATGTATCTTGAATGCTTGCACATATGCCTTGGCTTGATTCTTTTTGATATACTTGATTGATATGCATGTTCAGACGTGATAAAGGCATTTTTGTTCTTGAGCCTCTTTAGCCAAATAAGCCTACCTTGTTATTATCCTTTGATAACCTCTTTGAGCCTATACTTTCTCCATTTCTTTGTGTTGAAGCTCATACACTAACCCTAAGTGAAAAATAATGATTACCTAAACCTTAGGGAAGTCTGGAGCTATAGAAGTGTTTTGTGAAAAAGTGTGGTCTCCTTGGGAATTCTGATGAATTGGCTAGTTGGTTCCTCATCATGTTCTGAAAATATGAATTATATCCTGTTGCGTGATAAAGAGAAAAAAAAAAAAAAAAAAAAGAAAAGAGACAGGATGAAAAAAATGATGATGAGAAACAGAGAAAAATGAAAAATAATTTTGTGAATAATGGAGTCGAGAAGAGGATTGAATTAGAGGTTTGGGTGAGATCTCACTGTGTTTACATTTTTCCCCAGTGCACCTCTATTTCTTCTGAGCTATAGCTACTTATCCAAATTTATCCTTCCCTGTCCTTGGCCCCATTACAACCCAGTAAAGACCTTTTGATCTAAACGTGCATATGTTTTAAGTATTGATAATTAGAAACTTGCCAAGTCTATTTGTGTTTGCTTTCTTGAGTGCATTGAGTGACATTGATTTACCTTAGACACTTGAGAGAAACACTATAGTGCATCTGTGAGGATTTGTTATTTTCAAATCACCTCTTGAGCTGATTAATCATTTTCCTATGTATTGAATTGCTTGGATGATTTCTATAAGTATGTGCTTTTCTTGATTTTGTGTTGGAAAATTTCTACTTCTTTCATTGGTCCATAATTCTTGAGAACTGTGTAAATTCTGTTTATTTTTCTCGTTAGTCTTTGTTTTCTGTCTGCTGAGTTTGTGTACCGTCCCTGAAAGTTCTAAGAACCATTCCCTGATTTGAGTCTTAATTTTGCCCAGGAGTGCAAAAGACTAAGTGTGGTCTATTTTGATGAATCAATATTTTCTACATTTCACTTAGTTTATTGTACCGAATTTAATCAGGGAATTGTGCTAGAATGTCCGGTATTATCCCGTTTTGCTAATTGTGCTTAACTTGGCCAGAAATTCTAAATTTTGATTAATTTGAATCATCTGAACTAATTAGTTGCATTAGTCATTGCAGGAAAAATATTGGAAATACAATTTGGGACATTTAGAAGAATATTCATTTACACAAGGTTTTGGCATCCAAAAGTACACATGCTTCTACCTAAAGTTCTTCAATTCTTGGATTTTAAGAGGCATTAATTCTCATGGTACATGGCATCTCACGGCTGAATGAATTAAGCACATATCTACATGGTTTTTACGTGAGCACCAAACCAAGTAACAGCACATTATAGGAGAAATCTAGCTCTTGGTTTTATTGGAGAATAAAAGGAAGTCTACACTTCTCGGCACCCAGCACAAATAATAGAGGAATCTTTCTTTGGAAATGGGAGCCACATCTTTCTTGGTTGGGATGAGATTTAGAATTGGTTTGGCCATTAAATGAAGAAACCATACGAGGCGTGTGGGGTACATTTACCACTTAGTCATCTTTTCATTTTTTTTAAATGGAGAAGAATGGTTTGGTAGACATGTCACGGCTGAAAATAAATCAGTGGAGGGTCCTTGTTAGATTTGGTTGAAAAGAATATAGAAAGAAGGTGATACTCCTCAGCAACAACACACATGATTGCTTGGAGAGAAGAAATGAATTTATTTTTTTTACAATCAACATCACGTTCCAAGCAGCCCACTTTTGTCAAGCACATGGTTTTCACATATTCAAAAGAGAGGGCACTTTTATACTCTCGGTTCTTGTTTTGGGAGGTGGTGGATTTTGAATTCCTGGCATTGGAAACACTGTTTTGATAATGAATGAAGAACACAATTCTCTTCTTCTTGGAGTATGAAAACGGTGATTCATTGTGTGTGATGGGTGATTTCATCTTCAAATAAAAAAACGCTGGCTGGAAGGAAAAATCACCACACATTTTTAAATTCTTTTTCTTTCTTTGAAGCATTCGGTGCCTAGGGAAGCTCTCGTTTTTTTTGTTTCATTCCAGAAGCTTCTTTCCTTTCACGGTTTTTGAACGGAGCACACGACCTTTTTCATTTTTTGCTGGAGGAGCTTTATATTTGGAGCTAGAAGCATTGATTGACACATAAGGTGTCACGGCTGGCTGGTGTGCACGAGGAGAATGGTCCAGCGCTGCACTGTACGGAGAGCAACAAAGGTGTGAGTGTTGAGCTGGAAGAAAAGTTAAGTGGTGACTCATTTGGAAGCACAGCTGCAGCTCAAGAGAAGGGGCTGGAAGTAGTCCTGGAGTGTTCCTTCCGAAAATGAAGAATGGGAAGCAGCTTCATGTGCAGCACCTTGGTCCATCTTGGAGCATCCAAACAAGCAAGCAATAAACATCCAAATCCAGCAAGCTTGCAGCAGACGCTCACGTCCAGTGGAAGCTCTCGGTCCAGTTTCACCATGTTCAGCCCACGGTTTTTTATCAAATGAATAGCATGATCCATGACCAATCCACGTTGGCAGCAAAGCACACAGCACACGGAAGTGTTAGCCGAGAATGGACCGAGAATGGAGAGTGAAGCATGTTTTAATTTTAGAGAAGGGCAAGCTTGGGATTTAAGCTGGAGGCAGGGAGAAGTGATGCACATTCCAGCAGCACGTTGGGAACTGTTGTAGCTGCCACGGGGGTGCACGGAAGGTGGAGTTGGAAGCAGGGAGAAGTTCTTTATTTAATATTCACTTTTTGGAAAGGAAGAGGTGCTGGCACGGCTTGGAGAGAGGTTCACGGGAATTGGAGGGCTGTCACAGGAGCTGAATTATTTTTTTTTTACGTGTTGATTGAATTGGAGAATGGTGTGACGCTTTGGAAGCACGCAGCTGGGAGGTTCACGGGTTTGGGAGGCCAGCAGTACAGAATGTTCAGAAATTTAGCTATAAAAGGAGCAGACTTGGTATTAGGAGAAGAAGGAGAGTTTTAGGAGTAAGATTTTAGTAGTAGAATTTAGAGTAGTTTAGGAACCCCTCACGGTCCCTGGAAGAGGCTCTTGCCTCTTCTTCTTTCAAAGCTCTCTGTAATTTATTTTCTGTTTCTACTGTTTTCTGTATTTATTATTTACTGTATTTTCGTTTTCTGTATTTTTGTTATTTTGTATTTAGTTTTCTGTTCCAGATTTATTTTTACTGTTTTACGTTACTGTATTTTCGTTTTCACTGTAGCAATTTCGTTTTTTACTGTCTTAATTTAGTTTTACTGTTTAAATTTTATTTAAAACGTTTTTTTAATTTATTCACAACCAAACCATCATAACCCCCTCACTTCGTGTGTGACAAAAGACTGAACCACATTTGGTCCCTGAGAAACGACCTAGGAGTCAATTCCTAGCACTGTACTGCATTCTTAATTGCACATCAAATTTGATCGGCCGCGACAGCTGCATCACCGACCGATCTACTCGGAGAAGATCTTATCCATCAAACGCTCGTATGTGGCTCCAGCATTCTTTAAACCTAAAGGTATGACTTCATAACAAAAATTTGCCTTGTCGGTGATAAATGTCGTCTTCTCCCGGTCGGGTGCATACATAGGAATCTGGTTATAGTCGGAGTATGCGTCTAGGAAACTCAACATCTTGTGGCCCGAGGCTCCGTCAACTAATGCGTCGATGCTGGGCAAGGGGTGGGAATCCTTGGGATAAGCTTTGTTTAAGTTAGTGTAATCAGTGCACAAGCGCCACTTCCCACTGGCTTCTTTTACCATAACCACGTTGGCGAGCCATGTGGTGTATGTCACTTCCCTGATGAATCCCGCCTTTCTTAGCTTCCTCCTCTACGACCTTCCTCTTCTCTTCCCCTACTCACTTCTTCCTTTGAGCGATCGGTCGAGCCTCCTTGAATAACGCTAATTTGTGCGACATGACCGAGAGATGGATTCCCGACATATCGGTGGCGGTTCATGCAAGCAGGTCTCTATTCCGCCACAGGACTAATCTAATTTCTCTTTCCAGCCTTGGTTCCAACACACGGACCATAGTCGTGGTCTGAGAATCATTTTTTCTCACCAAGACTGGTTGTATCTCTTCCAACGACTCCAGTCGATTTTTGATGTTTGTTCGTGGATTAAGATCTGACATGACCACTTCCGATCCACTCGTTCTCCTTCTTACCAGCCGCCGCGTAACTTAACTCTTTCGAATTATAAGAATTAAAACCTTAAATGATTATACTATTATATTTGTTAGAGATTTTTAGATAAAACAAAATTATATATACAGACAAGAATAGATTTCATAATTTAAAGTTGAGCTAAGCATAATTTTTATTATTTTAATATAGTATTAGGGTCTACTATATTTAATGTATTTGTGTGTCGCGTGATATTTTTAATATAAGCAAGTTCAAAATTTTGACATAGAATAAAAATAGTATCAAATAGATTAAAAAGAGTAAAAGTTAAATATAATTCAATCTACTTAGAGACACATAAAATATAGTTGAATTTGCAATGATAATTTGTTTTGAATTTCTCATATACATATATACTTTTAATGAAAAAAATATAAATATTCTATTGTTCAAAGGTTTTAATATCCTATCCTAACTTTTCATTTTCCGCCTCAACTCTAGTGTCACTAATACCATTTGCTCAGAAAATATACAATTATCGTAAAAGAAAAGAAAGTAATAGAACAAACAAAATACAAGAATAAGTTAATTTTTACACAAATAAATTTCAATTAATTCTAACAACAAAAGCAAAAACGATTTTGTCCGATGAGTATGGCGGTGGAAGACGGTGGCCATGGCTAACGCATGGTAGCTCCTGTTAAGAGGAACTTAAATCGACAGGAACGATGGATACTGGTGAGGATGGAAATAGTGATTGGATCTCATCAGTATCGAGAAAGTTTGGGATTTTGTTTTCACAACTATCACAACTTTAAAAAAATAAAAATAAAAACATAATTAAAGTCTTATTTATGTATACGACGTCTTTGTATTTAGAAAATAATCATAGACTAAGAAATCATATTCTAAAACGTGACTAACCCAATTTTTTTATTTTCTATAAATTTATGACTTCGGTACATTAAAAAACAAAATACTTCCATTAACCTAATAAGCAAGTGCTACTCGATCGATGTTAAAGATTTAGTACAATCTATATGGAAAGAAGACAATGAATTGAATTTGAAATTTATTATATAGTAGTATATTATTGTAAAGTTGTTTCATTAAAAAAAATTATAAAAAGCCACTATTATAGTATAGGACCAATCATGCATGATTAGAGGAACACTTAGGGCCTACCCAGTCAAAAGAGAGAAATGCTTCACCTAATTCAAATTATTGTATCTCAAGCTGGCACAGCATGTTCGGAGATAGGATACATACTATAGCTACTTTTTAATAAAATTTCATTTTATTGTTGATTAGGCATTCATTCAAGTATTGTACCATATCATGACCAAAAAAGGTATATTCATTACCATTTTTTCTTTTCATTTAGAAAACTTTATTCTATTAGTTGGTAAATTTTGTTGAAAGAAACATGTTGCATTTTGAAACTCATTTGTGGATTATAATTTTAGTCACAATTTAATTAAAAATCCAATAATTTGTTGTTGCTCTTGATAGTTTTAGAACTTTTGCATCCTTCGTAAGTATCTTATAATAATGTCTTTGTCTCTATTTCATTATTTAAATTTCTTTCACCTTCATATGACTTGAATACGTTTTCTATATTTAGGAAATAACTATAAATCATTACTTGATTATTGGTGTAATAGATATTAACCATTTTAAATGAAAGGTTTTTGCTGTGTAATCTACTGTAGATAAATATAGAGATGTTGTCACAATTTATTTAGATAAAAAATGTAAGGATGCAAGGCATTTAAAAGGTAACCTTTTTAAAGATAACATTTATGAGAGATAAATAATTTACACAAAAATTATTTTTATAATTTATTAAGAAATTATTTTAAAAGATAACTTCAATCTATAATGGATAAATATGTTTATTCTCCTCATACAACATACAGCAAAAGTTATTGGCTCAAGAATATAGTGTAATATTATTATCATTATTTTGAAATCATGGAAGATATCTTATGAAAAAAAGAGTGTTGAAAAACTTTGAACAAAACTTCAAGGTTGATATATTGCACATGGACTATAGTGAGTTCATTCATAAATACAGACAATTGCAATCAAACTGTTTAAAGTTTGAAAAGAAGTTGTGGTGGTTGACGAGAACAAGTTCTTCTTCTCCTTTATTATCAACCAAGAGCTGATAAATGAGAAGGACTTTTGTGTTTTGTGATACTTAAAGAACAGTTCACTTTACAAGTTTATGATGAGAAAACAAAATATTCTAATGTCAGGATGTTTTTAATGAATGATGTCATAACATGAAAAATGTGTTGGTTGAAAAGATTACTACTTGTGATCCATCGTACAACCCAAACTTTTACATGAATAAAATTTAAAAGATTGTTTACGTTTTGTGAGTGTTACAAGTGCTACTTAACATCAGAAAGAGTAGAATAGCCCTAATAAGTAATGAAAATTTGAGCCTTGTAGGCCCATTTCTCTACACTGGGCTAAGGTCCATTAACTAAAAAATCGAAAACCATTTTTATGTATATCCTGGATTCTCCAACTCCACGGTCTTTGATAGGGTTAGAGATTATACATTAATAGAAGAGAAGATAAAGTCGTGATAGGAAGGTAAATAACAGTCTAATTATTTATTTTAAAGTATTGTGTGTTATAATTTAATTATTAAAAATAGTTGAAAAATAAAAAGAAAAAAAAATAGAAAGTGTTTTGAATTTAATTGATGTGATAGAAAAATTGTAAAATTGAATAAAATGAAAAAGGAGTGATACGTTTGTAGGGTTGGATGATGGAAGGAAGAATAAAGAATGGGGACAGTAGCATGTGGGAAGATGGGAGGAATGGACGTATAGGAAGGGTAGACCCTTAGTAGTGAGTGATGAGTGTATTAGTGGATCTTCACATACTCATCAACCTTCAATGTGTACCGTTGTTGTGCCATCCATCAATGAGGGACCCCTTCCCATCATTATAAACCATACTTACCCACTAACCATCACTCTTCAAACATACTATTTTTCAACAAATCCTTATCCAAAACCTCTCTTTCACAACTCTTTTACTCTATCATCTCTTCTTCAAATCATATCCTCCAATCACACAAATAACATCATTCCTTTTTTAAATCTACTAAACAAATTTCTCAATAACCAACATCATTACCAACAATTATAATAATATCTTTATCACTGTCTACCCAATTCTTCCCCTTTTTCCTATTCTATGGGTTAACAGGACAAGAACAAATATCAAGTATTTTAAGGTGCTGTCTAAAGAAGACCAAAGAAGCTTCACCTAGTAAAGATAAGGTCACATTCGCATAACGTAAGCTCAGGTTAGGTAAGGTTTTTTTATTATGTCAAGCTGGTGATAATATTTGTATTAGATTAATACTGTTTTAGATAAATCTCTATTTGACCAATAAAATTGATCGATAATGTATTAGATAAAATTTTTGTATTCGATAAAAAAATTATCTGTTAATAAATAAAACCAATTTTAGTTTTAACAATTTTTTATTTTGTAAATAAATATTCGTTAGGAAGCCTCTCACTTGTCATAATAGCTTCCAACTCGGCTTATTTATTCAAATAAATAAAGTTTAATTTACAGATGTAAAAAACGTAGAAATCTAAAGAAGACCAAACAAGGTTCACCTACAAGTCACTAACCTTGGCTTTCCACTTTATTTTAATTTAAATTGACGCACTTAATTCTCAATAAGAAAATCATATCTAATGAGAAATGTGTTTTCTCTTTATGTTTAGATTTTTACTTAAGATTTTACTTTATTTTAAAATAAATATATTCATTTTTAATTAGATATCTTTACATTATAATTATTTTTAAATTTAATTATAATATTTAATTAAATGTATTTATGTAACATATCATTTTAATAATCTAAACACTGTTAAATAAACATCAATCATTCAATAAACTAGAAAAATTAATCAATTAAAAAAGAAACATATAAAAGTGATGTAGAGTTACCCAAAACATAACTATAAATCAAATTTATATACATAACTCTAATATATAACTATTTACTTATTTACAAAAAGTTATTACAATTTCAACACAAAAAGAAACATTAACTATATTAAACAAACTAAACTTATACACCCTTGTCACCTAGGGTTTGTTCACTAATAAATTATTTTTCTATGCTCACACCCACTAAGTGATCATTCAAATTACACAACAAACACAAACACAAACACAAGAGTAAACTAATATCAAAGGAATAAAATATGGAACTCACAAAGTAGCATATAATATTTTCATTTCAAACTAAGCACAACACCTAAACATATCACACATTTAGATTCAAACATCCTAATACATGTTTTATTGTCGAGCTATGGTGGGTTGTACACTTGTGGTAGTGGAACCACTAATCCACCCCAAGCTACCATTTAAACAACGCCTTGTGCTAAGGTAAAGTCTCTGGACTAGGACCTCCTACTCCCACCACATGCTTCACCCCTCTGTACTCTAGAATAAATGACCATTATAATGCCAGAATAACCATCCAAGACTAAGCTCCTACAATAATACATACACTACTTGAAATAGCCTTCCAAAATTCCACCTTACAAACTCTTTTCAAACCATACCTTAATACACACATAACTTCATGCATAAACCATCATAATATTCAATATATATTACCAAACAAACTTTAAACTATCAATATATCTCCCATCCATAAGAAATAAAAGAAAAGAAGGAAAAAATCCAAAGTGTAAACAGGACACCCAACACCAAAACCTTGGCACTCAATGTCATACCTATAGTAAACAAGTAGCACTCAACACCCAGAAATAAGAGAACTCATTGACTTTGTAGTGCTTAGCATCGAGAGTGGCACTCGGAGTCTTGGAGCCTAGTGACTCTTGGGTTTGATAATGTTGAGCATCACATAGGACCGCTCAACATCATATAAGATGACAGCAACTTGTTGTACTAATTTAGATGCACCTTGAACCTATACATACAAATGGCCAAATTGACTTCCTTGACACTAAGATTGATGCAAAAAACATATTTATGGATGAAATTGAGTACCACTTTGCTCATTTGGTCAGAAACAAGATGCATTAGATCAACTCAACCAGTCAAAAACACCTATAACCAGTTATACACATTATAAGCCAAAAAATTGTAAACTAAGAGTCTAAACAAGTCACAATTGACTCTCAATAACAGATTTGAAACCTTCATTTATAACTTAGACTTACTCTTTTAGATTTTCACATATTAAAACCCTTAAAAATGTACCAAAAGCAACCTAAACTCAGCTTATTAACAACTTATCAACACAACATCAAATATATAATTATTTGAAATTCTAAACAAGTTTAAAATGATATAAAAACAACTCCCCAACATCAATTTTAGTTCCAAAATCACTCTTTAAAAATTTACGTAACAAAACCTTAATTTAGACTAAAAACTAGTCCAACAACACTTCCTCTTCATTACTATCAATTCTACAACAGATTATACATCATATAACTCCAAAATAAAAACATTACATATTCAATCAAATATCATTTCACAAGCCTACACCACAATAATTATCAATAAGAAATTATTCATAATTGAGATACACATTTCACTTAAATTTTAAAATATTCAGGAAGTATACATCTCACACTCTATCAAACATAATTACATACTTCTTAACATAAAATTAAAGAAATTAGTAGTTTTCCTTACCTGGTGAAAAGCTTAAACAACTCTACTAACCCTAAATCCTCTAAATAAGTACCCCTAAATATGTCTTATTATAATATATATTTTATTAAGTAAAATAAGACTTATCATTAAAAAATGATTTTTTCGAGTGGGATGTTTTAATAAGAATTTTTTTTAATTATAACTATTAAATATGTATTAATTAAGAGAAAAAAAACTGATTGTAGCTGTTTTCATATTAGAATAATTATAATTATTAACTATTTATATTTATTAAAGAAGAGGAGAAAATTGAGTTTAATGCTTGGGAGACATTCCTTAATATATGTTAATGACATTTTATGAAAGAATTAAATACACCTGTTAGCTTTTTTAACTATTAATCTAGAATAAATTAAAAGGTTAAAATTAAGATTAACACAATTTAGTTATTTTTAGAACAAATAGACTAATGTTTTGATATCTTGACATAAAAAATTATATTTCTCATTAATTCGGTTAATAATATGTTTTTAGATCTAATTGAATTGCACAGAATCGGTTGATATGGATAAAATAATATGTCAATTAATAATAAATTTAGTTAGCATAGTGATTCTGATATTTTTTATATTTTGAGATATTTTAATATAAAAAACTATATTTCTCATTAATAATATTAAAAATGAGTTCGTAAGATTAATTTAATTTTATAAAATTAATTTCTAAGATATGGTTCACATTCATAATTTAAATTGATCTTATTTATAATAAAATTAATTTTAATGAAATATCATATTATTAGAATATGTCTTATAAAATTCAAAATTCTTATCCTTAAAAGCTAAAAATATTCTTTCGTCCTTTTATCAACAATTAAAAGTTATTAAAATATGAATCTTATAAGGAATTGTATTATTATAATAGTTAAGCAATATATTGAAAATATACATGTAAAATAAGAGCCGTAGAAAGTTAATTAAAATCTTAAATGATAACTCTTAGGAGTTACGTAAATAATTTGAAAATTTTAAATTAATAATATTTATATATTTATTGACCTCGAACTTGGAAACAATGGTTTACAAAGAAATCAAAACTGAAGGTCCCTCCTCAAAAAACAATGGGCAAATTGGTAGGTTTGTCATTATCTATAAGGAGAGTGCAAGATTGGGATTTTGCTTTTGGGCTCTATTTGGTGGACCCAATTATCCACGTGGCGTGTATTTGTTGAGATTAGGAATGATAACGGGTCGGGTCGGGTACGGATAGTGCCTACTTGCAACCCGATCCGACAAAAGAATCTACCAGTTACCCGACCCGTTATTCACACGGATATCCACTTAAAAAATATCTGCTAGTATTTTAAAATCCACGGATACCTGTGGATATTTACGGATACCCGTAAATATTTAAAAAAAATATATTTTAATAAATTATTAAAATAAAATTTAAATAGAATTACAAAAAATATATAAAATATAATATAAATTTAAATTCAATTTTAATTAAATTTAATCTTGTAAAATATAAATTAATGTTAATTTTAATTAAATTTAACTTAATAAAATATAAATTAATTTTTTTTTTATTTTTTGCGGGTAGCGGTTATCCGCGAGTATGGATAGTATAATATCCGCACCCGACCCGTTTATAAATGGGTATTAAAATATCCGCTATTCGCGGGTTGCGGGTAGTAAATATCCGCGGGTATCAACTATCCGTCGCGGATTTGTTTGCCATCCCTAGTTGAGATATAAGGCTTGACTTTATAACCTAATCATTTAAGACTAAGCTCCTACAATAATATATACAATAATACTTAAATAAACCTTTAAGAATTTTACCTTATAAACTCTTTTCAAATCATACCTTAATACATAACTTCATCATAAACAATCATAATATTCAATATATATTATGAAACAAACTTTAAACTATCAATATATCTCCCATTCATAATAAATAAAAGAAAAGAAGGCAAAAACCTAAAGTGTAAACCGGGACCCAACGCCAAAACCATGGCACCCAAAGCCAGAATCATGGCGCTCAACGTCATACCTTTAATAAACAAGTGGCGCTCAGCACTCAAATACACCGCTCAACACCCAGAAGTCAGAGAACTCACTAACTTTGTGGCGCTTAGCACCTAGAGTCTTGGAGCCTAGCGACTCTGGGGTTTGACAATGTTGATTATCACATAGAACTGCTCAACACCATACTATATAACAATAACTTGTTGTACTAATTTGGATGCACCTTGAACCTATACAAATGGTGAAACTGACTTCATTGACACTAGGATTGATACCAAAACATGTTTATGGATGAAATTGAGTACTATTTGTTACTAATGAAGAGCATTGGTAAATCTGAAGATAAATAATTTTGATGATGCTGCAAGAAGATAAACTTGAAGAAGCTGTTAATATTGTTTTAAAAGCACTTTGTAGAATATAAATGTATTAGGAAAGTCTTTGAATATGTAATACTTAGAAAATCTCGTATCTTTATTTAAGTTACGCATTTAATCGATTATGTGAAGATATAATCGAATATCATGAGCACTCTTGAAAAAGCATTTCGCTCTGGAATAATCGATTATTCCTTCAAATAATCAATTATCAATTGGTCCTGATGAGAACTGCCCAAGTCTTCTGAATAATCGATTGTTCCTTAGGATAATCGATTATCACTTTCTGAAAAATCCTATAACGGACTTAAATAATTGATTATCACTAACAATAATCGATTATCAGTGGCAGTTGTAATCTGTCTTTTCAAACTCAGACCAGTTGCCTTTATATAGTTGTTCCAAAACCCTTAGAGGGTTAACTCTGAGCTTTTTGAGAATATAGTTTGTTTGAGGAAGTTCCAAAAAAAGCTAGTTCAAGTGTTTTTCCTGGTCTCGTGAATAGGAGAAGCTCGCGCTTTGTGGGTCAAAGGTCGGAGCGGTTCTCTTCGAGTTGGCAAAGCTGTCATCTTACGGTTCGTGTGTCGAAAGAAGATTTTATCTGCACTGTTCCAGTTCGTTGGTCGAAGGAAAGTCTAGATTCCTGCTTCCGGTTCGTTGATCGAAGGAAGCACCCTTCCGGTTTGTTCGTCAAAGGAAGTTTTCATCTTTCTATTTTATTCACTCCATTTTAAATATGTGAAACTAATTTTTAGTGAAAAACGTTAATCACTTTTTATAGTGATTAACAACTGGACGTAGATTCTTTTGAATCGAACCAGGATAAAAATTATGTGTTGAATTTTTCTACTCCTTACACTCTTTACATTTTGTGCATATCAACTGTTCGATAACTTTTCTCTAAGAAAATTAATTTCTAAAACAGACCATCTTAATATGAGTTTGACCGAACACATTTTCCGCTATCTTACTTTATTCCGCTGTGCGACTCTATAACGGTACCAATTGTTCTGACAATTGGTATCAGAGCTTGCTTTGATATTCTTTCAAACTTTTGCGAAAATGGTCGGTCATCAAACTCAAGTGTACGCTGAAGATGCTTCCATCAACAGACCACCACTTTTTACATGTGATAACTATGTATTATGGAAAGTCATAATGGAAATCTTTATGGGGTCTGTTGATAGAGGCATCTGAGAAGCCGTTCAAAATGGTCCATATATTCCTAAAAGTACAATTGATGGTGTAGAAGTAGAAAAACCATACTTTAATTGAATTGCTGAGGAAAATAGAAGAGCTCAATTTGATATTAAGGCTCGTAATATTATTTCATCTACTGTGGTACTGGATGAATTTTATAGAATTTCAGTGTGTAAGACAACACAAGAGATGTAGGAGGTCCTTAGAGTCACACATGAGGGTACATATGACGTGAAATGTGCAAGGAAGAACACACTCATCTAGGAGTATGAGATGTTCATAATGCAACCGAGAGAAACAATTTCTGATGTCCAGAGGCGTTTCACTCACAAAGTGAACCACTTGTCAGGGTTGGTAAGATAATTGATACTGATGAACTAAATGTTAAAGTTTTGAAATCATTGGACAAGTCTTGGCAACCAAAGGTGACTACCATCTTAGAGTCTCAAAATCTTACTCAAATGTCAATGGCAATTCTCTTTAGGAAGCTTTGTGAACACGAGCTTGAGTTGAGAAGATTAACTACAAAAGAGGATCAAGGCAAAAGAAAGATGCTGACCTTCAAGTCTGAAATCTCAAAAGGAAAAAGTTCTAAAAGAATTGAGGATGATGATTCCGATGACGATGAGGAACATATGAGCCTTATGATTAAGAAGTTTGCTAAATTTATGAGAGCAAAAGGAAAAGACAAATACCGTGGAGAAAGGAAAGATAATCAAGGATCTCCATCAAGCGTCAAATGCTATGGATGTGGAGAAAGAGGACATGTGAAGACTGACTGTCCTAAGAATATGAAAAGTGAAGAAAAGAAGGAAAGAAAGTTTCCAAAGAAGAAGAAAGCTTTCATAGCTTGGGAAGAAAATGCTTCTAGTTCTTCAAGCTCGAGTGATTCAGATGAAGAAGATAATTTGTGCTTAATGGCAGACTTAGAAGATGCTGAAAGCCAAGTAAGTGATTCTAGTTTAGAGTCAAGTGATGAATTTGATTTACAAAAGGCATTTCTTGATTTGTTAAATGAATATGAAAAACTTGATGTTGCTCATAAAAAGTTCAAGAAAGAGCATAATGAATTGAAATTGAAGTATGAAAAAGTGTTAGATGATGAGGTTGTTTTGAGAAACAAAGTTAGTAATCTAGAAACTAAATTATCTTAATCTAATGTTATTGTACAACCTATTGAATGTTTATCGTGTAAGAGTCATATGTTTGATATTGACATTCTTGAGAACTTACTTGCAAATGCAACCAAGCCTAATTCACATGCTAAAACAAACTTTAAAAGAAGCAATGCTAGAAATGGAAACATGCATCAACACAAAAAGTCTAAAGTGAAAAGAACTCGTAGAGTTTGGGTAGAAAAAGGGACTTTTGTGAAAAATAAAGAGAATGAGGTTTGTTGTTTTTACTGCATGAAACATGGTCATACCTCAAACAAATGCAACATTAAACAGTTTGGTGTTCCAAATGGTAAATATGCATGGGTTAAAGTTGTGAAATGATGTATGTTTGCATGAACTAACCCCAAGGACCCATAATGAGATTGGGGACCTAAATTCTTGCTAATTTGTTTTGTAGGAACTTACTAAGTCAAAGAAGTCATTGTGGTATCTTGACAGTGGTTGTTCAAGACACATGATCGGTGACAAGAAAAGGTTCATGTCTTTTGAGATGAAAAAGCAAGGATTTGTGACCTATGGAGATAACAACAAAGGTAGAATCATTGGAACTGGAGACATTGGAGGAGGAAACACACTAACAATAAAGGACGTGTTATATGTTGAAGGTCTCAAACACAACCTCTTAAGCATAAGCCAATTATATGACAAGGGTCTCGAGGTAACTTTTGAAAGTGATAAATTTGCACTGTATACTTTAAAAATTCTACTAATATTGCTTTGCAAGGTGTTAGGCATAATAACATTTACTTGATTGATATTGAAAGTGCATCTAGTCATAGTATAACATGTTTGGTTGCTAAAGAGGAAAATCCATGGTTATGGCATAAAAGAGTTGTACATATTCATATGCAACATTTGAATAAATTGATTTCAAAAGATCTTGTGATTGGTTTGCCTAAATTAAAATTTAAAAAAGACAAAATATGTTTGCATGTCAAAAGGGAAAACAAACCAAATCCTCATTTTCATCTAAAAGGATGATTTCTACATCAAAACATTTAGAACTTTTGCATATGGATTTGTTTGGTCCATCAAGAATTAAAAGTTTTTGTGGAAACTACTATGCTCTTGTGATAGTTGATGATTACACTAGGTTTACTTGGACATTCTTTTTAACGTTGAAAAGTGAAGCTTTTAAAATATTCAAATCATTTGCAAAACGTGTTCAAAATGAAAAGGATTTGAAAATCAAAACTTTGAGAAGTGATCACAGTGGTGAATTTGAAAATGAATCCTTTGAAGTTTTGTGAAGAACATGGTGTCGCAACCGGAATCGCGACGGGACGACGATCCGAAAAATAAAACAAGTTTTTGAAAAAGAGATTTGGAGTCGCCACCATAGTTTATTCTGGAAAACTACGGAAAAACCATAAAATGATAAAGCATGGTCTGCGAAACTGAGATTCTAAGTTCGGGAGTCGGTTACGTGTAGGGAAGGTATTAGCACCCTACAACGCCTGCCCTAAGGCAATACCTTTAACTAAATATGCGAATATGATGTGGTTTTCGAAATGTTTAACTATCCCCTAAAATAAGATTCTAAAGAAACAACATGTATTTTTTAGTTTTTTGGGCCCGACAAGGATTGACCTTGCTCCTACGTATTCTCATTCAGAATGAGAAATCAGGGTTCCGTAGTTCTTTTAGAAAACTGCTTGAAAATTTGTTTGAAAAATTTGTTTGAGAAAATGACTTTGGATTTTTGGGAAAGTGAACCTGACAAGGACTGGCCTTGCTCCAACGTATCTCCACTTTTGATGGAGAATCAAGGATCACGTAGTTCTGGCCAGACGATATTGTTTGTTATTGTCGATGTTTTTAGTTTTTTGATGATTTTATGTTTTTTTTTTGTATTTTTATGAATCAAACAAGAAAGGTTTTTAGCACAAGGATGATGCGTGCGATCACACATGTGCCTAAACCTTTAAAACATATTTTTGTAATTTTATTTAAAAGAGAGAAAAGGTTTATGGCACAAGGACGATGCGTGCGATCACACATGTGCTTAAACCTTTGAAACGTATTTTTGGCATGTTTGAAGAAAGAGAAAAGGTTTTTGGCACAAGGACGATGCGTGCGATCACACATGTGCCTAAACCTTTAAAACGTATTTTTGGAATTTTATTTAAAAGAGAGAAAAGGTTTTTGGCATAAGGATGATGCGTGCGATCACACATGTGCCTAAACCTTTAAAACGTATTTTTGGAATTTTATTTAAAAGAGAGAAAAGGTTTTTGGCACAAGAACGATGCGTGCGATCACACATGTGCTTAAACCTTTGAAACGTATTTTTGGCATGTTTGAAGAAAGAGAAAAGGTTTTTGGCACAAGGACGATGCGTGCGATCACACATGTGCCTAAACCTTTAAAACGTATTTTTGGCATTTTTGAAGAAAGAGAAAAGGTTTTTAGCACAAGGACGATGCGTGCGATCACACATGTGCCTGAACCTTTAAAACATTTTATTATTATTTGAGAAAAGAGGAAAGGTTTTTAGCACAAGAACGATGCGTGCGATCACACATGTGCCTAAACCTTTAAAACATATTTTTGATATATTTTAGAAAGAGAAAAGGTTTTTAATACAAGGACAATGCGTGAGATCACACGTGTGCCTAAACCTTTAAAACATATTTTTTTGACTAGATGCCGTATAATTTCGAAATCAGGCTTGACTGTTTCGTTTCTGGCGCTGACCTTGGTTTACTGTTTGGCTCATATCTTTTTCCACAGAGCTCTAAATGTAATGAAACTTTTTGGGTTGGATTCTAGACTCAAAGGGATTTCATTTGAATACTCACACATAATTTTTGGACCTCTGGACTAGATGCAGTAAAATTTCGAAATCAGGCTTGACAATTTCGTTTCTGGCACTGACCTTGGTTTACTGTTTGGTTCATATCTTTTTCCACATAGCTCTAAATGTAATGAAACGTTTTGGGTTGGATTCCAGACTCAAAGGGATTTCATTTGCATACTCACACATAATTTTTGGACCTCTGAACTAGATGCAGTAAAATTTCGAAATCAGGCTTGACTGTTTCGTTTCTGGCACTGACCCTGGTTCACTGTTTGGCTCATATCTTTTTCCACAGAGCTCTAAATGCAATGAAACTTTTTGGGTTGGATTCTAGACTCAAAGGGCTTTCATTTGAATACTCACACATAATTTTTGGACCTCTGGACTAGATGCAGTGTCGAAAAGATGAGTGGGGAAAGGATTTTAGTGTTTAGTATATGGGGTGGAGATGAAAGTCAGGGGATTGAGTGTGGATGAAGATGACGACTGGATGAGGATAGGTGGTGGCCGTGAGGTGTTGGTTGAAGGATTCGAGATGATAAGGCAGTGAAGAAAAGGTTGAAGAGGAATGATGATTCTCGGTAGTATCGGGTTTCACAGTTGGTGTATGGTGGGAGGTAACAGTGATGAACCAGTGGTCTCAGTGATAATGGCGCAAGGTGGCTGGGTGATTTGGTTTGTGTTAAGGATTGCCGGATGCATGGATATGGATATGGTTTAATAATAGAAAGATGAAACCGTGAATTCGTGGATTATGCATGAATCTTAGAAATTCAGATTGGATAATGGGCATGGGAAAGATAACATGAACTCAGTGCAACATTATAATTCACCGTAACGTCAACACACATGATAATCTTTGACGTGCATTCCAATATCATAGCTAAATAGTTTTACGTACTTCAGAGATGCATTTCAACAATGAATACAATCACAATTTAAACACACACCTCTTGAAGCTTCCTTTAGTTTCTTCCGCTCTCCATAGCCTCCTTCAAGTGCCCTTGCTCTTTCCAGTAGCTCCCTCTTTGCCCTTTCTGTAATCTTCCTTTCTTCTTTCTCTCCGTTTGCAGCTTCTTCGCAACACTCCAGTTACTCCTTTCGGGTCTCCCCTTTTCACCTCCCTTCCCTCTCTTTGTTGCGGCAATTTAAAAAAAAAAAAAAATCTCTTCGTGGCTGCTGGCCCCTCCACATTGCCCTTCCATGTGCCTTGAGTGGCAGCCTTGTTCCTGTGTGTGGGACATGGTGTCCCCCCATTATTTCCAACGTGCACCCTCTTTTATTGAATGTCAGTCTTTTAATTAAGTTTGTTTAATGTACCCATACAACCGTGACATCCACCAAGCCATCACATCCACTTCCCAAATTTAATACCTCTCTTTTTTTTGACCGTGCATTCCCACTCTTTGTTTTTTTCAAGAAAATATTCCTCTCCAAAGGTGCTGCTGCCCATACCTTATCCTTGGGCTCTCCAATCTACACAATACTTCTTTTATATAATTTTTTAAGCCATGTGCATATTCTCTGACTCCCCACTCCTGGCTGTGTAATATTCCAACATTTTGGCATCCACTTTCTTTTCTTTACAATTCAAGAATGTATTCTCCCCATGTGCTGACCAAAATCCTGCATCCCATGAAGAATATGGCATACTTTTGGTGCTTGCTTCCCACGTGAAGACTGCAACAAGCATGGGCTTCTATATTTTTATTTTCAAATAAGTTCCTGCGCGTAAGCTGTGTGCTTCCAACAATTGCTCTGCCGCGTTGGTATGCTTCCCTTCCAGCCAGGCCGTGAATATGGAGCTGCCCATGCTGCCAACGTGTTGCTCGTGTGTCTATTTCCAGCCATGAATCCCCCTTTCTCCAAATTAAAATTCAAAAGTGAAAGCCTGCCAAAAATATTCTCTTGCAGCAACCCATACTGCAAATTCTCGTTAGTGGTCAAGGTGGGAATCCTTGGTGTAATGCTCAGACCAGGGTGAAAGTGTCAGAAAAATGATTCGCAACCACCACTGCTTTTGGACGTTCGATCAATACAAACGAACGTTCGTTCAAATTATATGACCGAACGCTCTAACCATTAAAAAATACAGCTATCACTGCTTCTGGACGCTCGGTCATTACACCAAAAACGAACGATCGTTATAAAACCGAGCGCTCCAACCAAACGTTCACACGGAAGCCACTGATCTAGATCGAACGCTCAGACCGAACGTTAAAGAACACAAGACCGGACGTTCAAAAATAAACACATCAAGGCCGAACGTTCACTTGAGAATAAAGACCGAACGCTTAAGACTCGAACCGAAGAACGCTCACAAGGTAAACTGAGAAAACCGAGTGCTCAGAAACACTACCACAATGACCGAACGCCTGAGAGGCTGAACGGTTGAACGACGGAACGCTTGAGAGTGAGAATTGCCGAACGTTAGTGAGTCTAAATGGCCGAACGTCTGAGGACGAGCGGTTGACCCTCTGAGAGGCCGAACAGGCGAATGTTTGAACTGAAAATTGCCGAACATCAATGACACCGAATGGCCGAACGACCGAGGACGAGAGGTTGACTCTCTGCATGACCGAACGTCCTAAAGGTATGAATGCCCGAACGGTCGAATAAGGCAAAGGACAAACGGTCGCGCAGGTCAGGGAACGAACGGTGCAGGGCGAACGCTTCCTTTTTTTTCCTTTTTTTTTATCATTTTTCATTTTCATTTTTTTTTATATACTTATTTGACACTCATGATGAAAATAAAATAAAATAAATCTATTGGTCAATCCGGACGAAATTGGGTGTTGACAGCTGCCCCTCTTTACTTAGATTTTACTAGATAATATTAAAATTTGAGATTTTTGTATTATCGGAGTAAAAGCTAAGTAAAGAAAGAAACACTAATTTCGTCCAGATTTCAAAATGAGCGAGAAACAAACAGGGAAATCTAAACAAAATGAACAAGGCTAAGAGAATGGAGGTGCAACATATTATGGAAGGTGTGACAACCCTATGGATGAAGTAGGTGAGGTGTAACAACCTCGTGGAGGGTGTGCCAACCCTATGGATGAATGATGTGAGGTGTACTAACCTCGTGGAGGGTGTACAAACCCTATGGATGAGTGATGTGATCATTGGGTTCGACCATTGCCAAGCAGAGGGCCGTTGGAAACACTAAAATTTGGATTTGACCATTGCCTTGCAGAGGGTCACTATCACAGAAGAAAACTTAAATTCGACCATTGCCATGCAGAGGGCCGCTTGATAATCTGGACTTGACCATTGCCTTGCAGAAGGTCAATATCGCAGAAGAAAAATTTAAATTCGACCATTGCCATGCAGAGGGCCGTTTGACAATCTGGACTTGACCATTGCCTTGCAGAAGGTCAATATCGCAGAAGGTCAATATCGCAGAAGAAAAATTTAAATTCGACCATTGCCATGCAGAGGGCCGTTTGACAATCTGGACTTGACCATTGCCTTGCAGAAGGTCAATATCGCAGAAGAAAACTTGAATTCGACCATTGCCATGCAGAGGGCCGCTTGATAATCTGGACTTGACCATTGCCTTGCAGAAGGTCAATATCGCAGAAGAAAACTTGAATTCGACCATTGCCAAGCAGAGGGTCGTCAACATAAAATAACGAGCTAAATTTGACCATTGCCGAGCAAAGGGTCAGTAATATAACAAAAACTAGAATTTGACCATTGCTTAGCAGTAGGTCGACAACAAAGAATAACGAGCTGAATTTGACCATTGCCGAGCAAATGGTCAAAAGAAAAACTTGAGTTTAGAGTGCCAGGCGAAACTGGGCTTGGTGGGCCAGTGTGGAACTGGGCTCGGTGGGCCAGTGTAGAAACTGGGCTTTCAAATTTGGAAATTCGTGAAACTTGTAGTTTTGTGAAATGGTTTTTTTTTATTTCGTAATTTTTTGCCAAAAATTGATTTTTGAAAAAGCATTAGTGACCATTTCCAAAGAGAAGGTCCTAATATGCGAACAGGAGAAACAAAGTGTAAAGACCATGGTAGAATGTCGAAACTTAACTTAAAAGCGATGAACAATGTGTAAAGTTGTGAGTGTCAAAACCACAAAATGAGAGAAAAAACATGATCACCATGAAACAACATGACTTGAAAGAGAAAACCATAATGTTATTCTTTTGTATTTTTGAAGAAGGATTCGACAACCATTCATATCAATGAAGAGGGTTTCGATCCGAAAGATTTTTTTTATTTTTTTTATTTTTTATTTTTTTTATTTTTAACGTCCCTCTCTTAATTAGACTGCCCATGTTTGGAACTCGTTGTCAACATCATCATCAAACCTGATGTGCGTTCAAAACGTAATCATAAAAACAAAAATGCCAAGAGACAGTGAACCCTCTAATGAGAAAGAGAAGGGTGTAACCATGAGTTCGAATTCTCTTTATCGCTTCCTGCAATCCAATTTGGCTTGAACCCGAGAAGGTGAGGAAAAACAGGGACGAGAAGTAGATAGCTGAATTATTGTATGTGGAGCTAACATTTGTGTTCTCCTCTGGGGAGGTATGGTTAACATAGAAACATGTAGGGCCCACAAGATTGCCCCAATTTTGCTGTGCATAGTAAGTATGATTTGGGAAGGTGAAAAGGTTTGGGTAGGAAGGATTGCCCCAGTTGGTTTGATTTTCTTTTGCATGTTGTTGGCTGGTTGGCAAAGGGATCCCCTTTTTCCTGAGCCATTACTTTTTCATTTTCAAATTTTTTTTTTTTTTGACAAATTGCAAGTCATCTCATATTATCGCAAAATTAAGCTTTATGAAAATTTGAGCAAACATTATTCAATCTGTGTGGACTTCATTAGGCTTGTAATATGGCTAGGGCTAGAAGGTATCAAAAGAAAAGGGATAAAGGCTCAAATGAATGCTTGTCGGTTATTTTTTGAAACAAGGATTACGCATCAACTATTTGACTTTTTGAGCACTCTGCTTTTTCTTTCCCTTCAACTGCGTTTTTTCATTCTTTTTCATTTATCACCACTTTTTTTTTTTTTTTTACTATTTGAAGGATTCTCCCGTTTGATCACTGAGTGCTCTTCATCTGCTTCTTGGGTTGACTCATACTGATAATAACCCTTGCTTGGGAATAATTTTGAAAAAGGATTTATTTTTTGGCTCAAAACAGGGTAACAATGGATATATATTTTTGTGTTTTTTTTTTTTGATAAAGAAAGGAGGCCACACATCATTTCGAACTCTGATTGCTTTATTTTCAAAAGATTAACTCTACGATTGGATGACCTCAACATGAGTCATCATTTTTTGAAAGTTCCCTTGTTTGTCTCAAGGGATTTGGGGATCACCCTGCTAGCGCAAGTGAGGGAAACTTTGGCCAGGCCAACCTGCCCCAGTGTTATATACACGACAATCCTTTGTTTTGAAGGGAAATTAAAAAGGTTACGGGTTCACGCGATGTGAAAACGGATGCTTTAACGAGAAATGAATACAAGTTACCCCGAAACCCTGAATCAGGAGAAGACTCCACATCTTTGCCATTTCAAGTTATTGTGTTTTTTTTGAACGCACCATGCCCTAGACAACTTAATTGACAATGAATTCAACATGTGCATTTTTATTCTCTCCTTTTTTAGTCTTTCACGACATCCCTCAGGAACAAGCTTGTGCCAGCTGAATATACCCGCGATGCTTGTACTCAAGTGTGCTTAATTATCATTGCCTTTATTTTCCCTTATTTACCTAAAAGCTCAGCGCGACATGCAATATTTCAAAACGCGTGCGAACAAAATATGAATGAAACTGTGCCGTATTTATTGAATAAAATAACACAGAGTACAACAAACTGTAAAGATCATGTCAATATCCCTTAACAGCATTCCCCTATCACGGAATCATCATGCGTAAAACTTTTTGACCGCATCCGAATTAACCGGTAAGGGTAACTCCTCTCCATCCATCCTTGTGAGGATTAGTGCCCCACCAGAGAATGCTTTCTTCACTACGAATGGCCCTTCATAATTCGGGGTCCACTTGCCTCTATGATCCTTTTGTACAGGCAAGATCTTCTTCAACACCAGCTCGCCTTCGTGGAATTCTCTTGGATGCACCCTTTTGTCAAAAGCATTTTTCGTTCTTCTTTGGTACAATTGCCCATGACACACTGCTGTTAACCTTTTTTCTTCAATGAAATTGAGCTGATCAAATCGAGCTTGAACCCACTCAGCTTCTTCTAGTTGGGTTTCCATTAACACTCGTAAGGACGGAATTTCCACCTCAAATGGAAGTACTGCTTCCATCCCATACACAAGCGAGAAAGGTGTTGCTCCGGTTGAAGTTCGTACCGATGTGCGATATCCATGGAGAGCAAAAGGAAGCATTTCGTGCCAGTCTTTATAGGTGACCACCATCTTTTGCACGATTTTCTTGATATTCTTATTGGCAGCCTCTACCGCCCCATTCATCTTTGGACGGTAAGGAGAAGAATTATGATGATGAATCTTGAATTCCTCACATAGCTCTACCATCATCTGGTTGTTCAGGTTAGTGGCATTATCAGTGATGATTCTGTTAGGGAGCCCGTATCTACAGATCAACTCCCTTTTTATGAATCTGGTCACCACCTTTCTAGTCACGTTGGCGTAAGAAGCAGCCTCCACCCATTTGGTGAAGTAATCGATTGCGACTAGTATGAAACGATGTCCATTTGACGCCTTCGGCTCTATAGCTCTAATGACATCTATCCCCCACATCGAAAATGGCCACGGTGCAGACAACACACTTAGAGTCGTAGGTGGCGTATTGATATTATCCGCATACTTCTGACATTTCTCACACTTTCTCACATGTGTGCAACAGTCACTTTCCATGGTCAGCCAAAAATAACCAGCTCTCAATATCTTCCTGGCCATCGAGTGCCCGTTCATGTGCGTGCCAAAGGTACCCTCGTGCACTTCTTTCAATATCAGCTCAGCCTCCTTTGCATCCACACACCTGAGGAGGACCATGTCGTGATTTCTCTTGTATAAAATATCCCCACTCAAGATAAAATTGCCCGCCAATCTCCTGAGCGACCTTTTATCGTTTTCAGATGCTTTCTCGGGGTATTCTCGGGTTTTAAGATAATGTTTGATATCAAAATACCAAGGTTTACCGTCTGATTCCTCCTCGATGAAATGACAATATGCTGGCTCTGCATGGCTCTTCATTTTAATCATTGGTAATTCTGCATCTTGGTCAATTTCGAACATTGATGACAAGGTAGCCAACGCGTCTGCCAATTGATTATCTTCTCGCGGTATGTAGTTAAATGTGATGGAGTCAAAATACTCTATCAATCCCTTGATGTAGGCCTGGTAGGGAATTAATTTTGTATCCCTAGTCTCCCATTCTCCCTTCAACTGGTGGATAACCAAAGCTGAATCTCCGTATACATCTAGAACTCTTGCCTTAGATTCGATTGCCGCCCGAATACCCATAGCACAGGCCTCATATTCTGCGATGTTATTCGTACAATTAAAACACAACCTTGCTGTCATTGGTATGTACTGCTTCCCTGGAGAAACAAGCACTGCCCCTATTCCATGTCCCATCACATTCGAGGCTCCGTCGAATAATACCGTCCATGCTTTTTCGTCTCGGTCTTCTCCGTTCTCTTCTAGTAGAGCCATGATGTCTTCATCTGGAAATTCAGGTTGCATTGGTTGATAATCGCTAATGGGTTGATGAGCCAGATATTCTGCTAGAGCACTACCCTTGACGGATTTCTGAGTAACATATACGATGTCATATTCTGACAATAGCATCTTGCCACCGAGCTATCCTTCCAGTGAGAGCAGGCTTTTCAAAAATAAATTTGATAGGATCCATCTTGGATATCAACCATGTAGAGTGACTCAACATGTATTGCCTTAGGCGATGAGCAGCCCATGCCAATGCACAACAAGTTCGCTCTAACGATGAATATCGTTGTTCGCAGTGTGTGAATTTTTTGCTCAAGTAATATATTGTATGCTCCCTTTTTCCAGCTTCATCGTGTTGACCCAATACACAACCCATTGACCTTTCCAATACAGTTAAATACAAAATGAGTGGTCTTCCTGGCTCGGGTGGACGCAATACAGGTGGGTCTTGCAGGTACTGTTTGATTTTTTCAAAAGCGGCTTGACAATCCTCGTTCCAAACCATAACCTGATTCTTTCGTAGCAACTTGAACATTGGTTCACAGGTAGCGGTTAATTGGGAGATGAATCTAGCAATGTAGTTCAATCTACCCAGAAAACCGCGAACCTCCTTCTCCGTGCTAGGCGTAGGCATTTCTGATATCGCTCGCACTTTGTCAGGATCCACTTCTATCCCCTTTTGGCTAACCACAAAACCCAACAACTTCCCGGATTTCACTCCAAATGTGCATTTGGCGGGGTTTAACCTGAGTTTATACTTTCTCAATCTCCCAAATAATTTCTTCAAGTTGAGGATGTGTTCTTCTTCCGATTCAGACTTTGCAATCATGTCATCCACATAAACTTCGATCTCCTTGTGCATCATATCATGAAAAAGTGTCACCATCGCCCTCTGATATGTTGCCCCAGCATTCTTGAGCCCAAAGGACATCACCTTATAACAGAAAGTCCCCCACAACGTGATGAAGGTTGTCTTTTCCATGTCCTCAGGCGCCATCTTAATCTGATTATACTCCGAGAAACCATCCATGAACGAAAATAGCGAGTACTTGGCTGTATTATCAACCAAAGTGTCGATGTGTGGTAACGGGAAGTTATCCTTCGGACTTGCACGGTTCAAATCACGATAGTCAACGCACATTCGAACTTTCCCATCTTTCTTAGGCACTGGTACAATATTTGCTACCCATTGAGGGTATTTCGCCACAGCCAGAAATCCTGCGTCGAATTGTTTCTGTACCTCTTCCTTAATTTTCAATGACATTTCTGGTTTCATTCTTCTTAGTCTTTGCTTGACTGGAAGGCATTCCGGTTTAAGTGGGAGCTTGTGTTGCACAATATCGGCATCCAACCCTGGCATGTCATTGTAAGACCAAGCGAACACATCTTTAAACTCCTTCAATAGGGCTCGCAACCCTTCCCTCACTTCCTTTTTCATGCCAGTACCGATTTTTACTTCCTTTATCTCTCCTTCCTCTCCCAAGTTGAGTACTTCAACATCCTCCTGATGGGGTTTTATCTCTTTAGACTCTTGTTCCACTAATCTCAAGAGCTCTGAAGAAGGTTCCGGATCGTCTTCATAATCATCTTCCGTGTTATCGACAGGGTGCTCAAAATTAGGAATATCGACATTGTTATTTTCAAAACTTTCATTGTCATATATGCATTATTTAAATTTATAAAAAAAAAGAGAATAAATAAAAAGGAAAAACCGATGACGTATGCAACATGATGATAAAACACAAACAAACACGATTTGATTATCACGCTGAGCACAAAAACTAAACGTCAACCCGTAAGTCATGAATCCTAAAGCCCCGGGTGAAGCTATAGGATTAATTAAAACTATTACATTTTATTCAACTTAAGCATCACGGGTAAACTCAGAGTTTCCCAATTGTTGAGTGGTGCATCTGGGGAGCAGGCTCGCACGAAACTTGAGCATTCAGAGCTATCTTCATCCTCCACGGCGGCTATATGGCCCGCGTTGATCCATCCAGCACTACGAAAGCTCTCCTTGATGTCACGAATACCAATCTTTTCCACCCTGGGTTCACGCCTTTCTACACGAGCCAGACCGCGCTCTCTTTTTTCTTCCATCAGCCTTCTCTTGTCCTCTTTGGTGGGCTTGTACCCTAGGCCGTATCGGTTTCTATTCTCAACGACCTTTAGGGGGAAAGTTCGCCCCTTCCCATGCTTGCCTAAACCTCTACCAGGTATATACCCCTCTTTCAGCAAGACCTTGGCCATCATGATAGAAGCACGTGACAAATGCGGGCTTACTAGGAATGGCTCCACATAGGCATTTCCCACAATCTCCAATGACTGGAAGGCTGTTTCAAGAGCTTCCTCAGCCACCTCAATATATCGCGCGGACGATGGTCCGCTCACAAGGAAGTCCTCCTCTCCCGATACTATCACCAGCCTATCTCCCATAACATATTTCAGTTTTTGGTGTAGGGTGGAAGGCACAACTCCTGCAGAATGGATCCACGGGCGACCCAACAAACAACTATAAGCCGGGAGGATATCCATGACTTGAAAGGTCACTTGAAAGACACAAGGACCGACTTGAACGGGCAATTCAATTTCTCCCATCACTACCCTTTTACTGCCGTCAAATGCCCTCACAATCATAGAGCTCGGCTTCATATGCATTCCATCACAGGGTAGCTTCTCCAATGTCGATTTTGGCATGACGTTCAGAGAGGAGCCATTGTCCACCAAGACACGCGCTATAACGTGATCTAAACATTTCATAGAGACATGAAGAGCCTTGTTATGCCCTCTCCCCTCAGTGGGTATCTCCTCATCAGTAAAGGTGAGGTAATTATTAGCGATGATGTTGCCAACAATGCCCTCAAACTTGTTCAACGAAATACCTTGCTCAACATGAGCCTCACTGAGTACCTTCATCAACAACTTTCTGTGAGAGGTAGAATGCATAAGCAATTCTAACAAGGAAATCCGAGCAGGCATGCGATTCAACTGCTCCACCACCTTATACTCACTCTGTTGAATGAATTTTAAAAATTCGCAGGCCTCTTCTTCGGATATTTCTTTCTTTTCCTCCTCGTTAGGGGTCTCCTCTACCTGCACGCCCTTTCCTTTTAAGACCTCCCTGGTCTTTGCGGCCATTGTTGTTTCATTATTATTGGTCCCTTCTTTTGTCACCATTGGTGACGCAAAGATCCGACCACTTCTTGTCATCCCACCTATGCCTGTTATGTTCTCAACGGCCGAATCTGCGCCTTTTCCCTCATCTAACACATGTGCTCCATACCTCCAAGGGACAGCCTTCTCGCTTTTGTAAGGAAAGGGAGATGGCGCCCGAATGACGACAGACGGCTTTTCTTCAGCCACTGGCACAGGGGTGGTTCTAGTGAAATGGATCACCAACGGCTCAGGCAGAGTTACGTCGGATTCCCCGCCAATTTGTGTGAACACTTCCCCATCCTTATCCTTGTAGTATACTTGCATTAAACTTCTATCCAGCAAGTCTTGTAGAATATCTTCAAATTCACCACATTCCTCAATAGAGTGCCCATCGTCCGGATGAAGTGCACATGCTATGTCCTCGTCATAATCGCCTTTTAAAAGGCCCACTTTTATCAGCGCCTTGAGGATAAACTCTCTGGAACTTCGGATTTCACCCGCGTCTCTTATCAACTCATGTTTTTCATCCTCGACGGCATTCGTCGAGGCACTCCCATGCCCAGAAAGTGGATTAGTCTCGATGCTAGGTTTATCCTCTTGAAACTTTAACCACCCCGAGTCAATTAGAGCCTGTACTTTGTGTTTAAAAGCTAGACATCTCTCAGTTGAGTGACCAGCACCTCCCCCATGGTAACTACATTTGGCCTCTGCATCATAACCCCTGGGATACGGAGGTTGCATGGGCTTCATCGGACAAATAGCAACTGTTGAGACTTTGGCAAGTGTACCAAATCGTTCAAGTAATAAAACCGGTAAGACCGGATATCGTTTCCCAAGAGACTCGTGTCCTAGACAATCGTATAATAACTAACTAATTTAGACTAAAGAATGATTCCATATTTTTGTGGTTTTAATACGATAAAAGTAGAGATAATGCAGAAATGATAAAATTTGATCTTTGATAACTTAAACGTTAGAAATGCAAGTGATTAGAAATGGTATGAAATGCTATTATTGGGGGTATGATTTCATCTACTTCACTTTTGTGCATACAATTCACTTTCTTTCCATTAATTATCCAATGTCAATCAACTAAATTACTCCAACCCAATCCCTTGGTAGAAAGAGCCTAGATTTACTTCTTAAACTCTAATTCCTTAGAAACTTTAACAAGTTCATCCGCTTTAAGAGTTGAGATTTAAGACAACCAAAGGTCCAAGTTCTATCCCTAGATACAATTTCCCTTAGGTATTTAATCCAATTTCAGATTTACACAACATTTCCCAATATCAAGCAAACCCTAGAATCATGCAATGGTGGAACACAACATCACAAGCTTTAAGAGAAGGAATTAAACACTAGAAATCAATGGAATAGACATATAATCAATCAATTCAACTGTAATTAACACAAAAGATCCGTGATTACATCAACCCCCAACAATAATGAAACTAGCTCTCCATTGTCATGGAGAGCTTGATCTTACAAATTGATGAAATGGAAGAAGGGAGAAGACCCAAGGTGGAAGGAGAAGTGTTTCCACAGCTCCAAGATCGCCTCCAGCTGCTCCAAGGTGTAGAAATCTCGTCTGGGCTGCCAAAGATCCCAACCCCTTCGCGTTCCAGAACTAAATAAGCCGTTTCTGCCACATCAGCAAAAGTCGCGCCCGGCGGCCCGACAGACAGGCGCCAGGCGCGCTCTCGGTCAGGCTCGTCACGCCCGGCGCCGCCTAGGTCAGTAGGCGCCCGGCGTGACTCTCTGCAGCAGCCCTGGTTCTTCATCTTTTCAGCTACTCTTCTCTCTTTTCTTGGGTTTTGGCAATGATCTTTGGTGAGTAGCTTCTCCCAGCTTCTTTGAATGGGGATTAGCCATCAAATGGGCTAATTACAACTTAAAAAATAACCACTTACAATTAACAATAAATTGAGTTAAACAAGACTAAAAGTAAAGGAAGAGTTGACAATTTCCATCAATTTGATGTTGGATAATGAAGTAAAATTGGCCATTATCAGCAACCAAACCTCTTTTGACAAGATGGGGTAACAATTCTGTGTAAGTTGTAGGGATAGGGGTGAAATTAACAAGTTGGTTCCTTCTTGGGTAAGTATTTTGACCCGCATTCTGATTTGGACCTGCAATTGCCCCAGCCCTCCAAGTATCCGTTGGGGGCAATGGCGGTTGATAATACCCTTGTTGTTGTTGAGGCCTGGCTTGATGAGCAAACGTCGCATTAGCTGCAAGAGGGGGTTGCCCCAAGCTATGAGTGGGGGCTTGACCTCTCCACACAGGCATTGCCGATGCTGCATGCACATCCCCTTCCTTCTTCTTTCCCGCATTGAAATTGGGTTTTTTGTAATTTGCAGTTGCGGGCGAACTGTATGCAATCTTCCCACTTTTAACTCCAATTTCTATCCTTTCGCCTATTATAATGATATCAGCGAAATTGGCAGACACGTTCCCGACCATGTGCTCGTAAAATGGCGGTTGGAGAGTGTTCACAAACATTGCCACCACCTCCCTGTCATATAAAGGTGGTTCAACTTGTGCAGCTAATTCTCTCCACCGTTGGGCATATTCCTTGAAAGTTTCGTTGTCCCTCTTTGACATATTTTGCAGTTGTAGTCGGTCCGGTGCGATGTGCGTGTTGTATATATACTACTTCACAAAGGCGTCTGCCAGGTCTGCCCAGCAACGGATTCGAGACGGCTCAAGATGGGTGTACCGGTTCAACGCTACCCCAGCCAAACTGTCTTGAAAAAAATGGATGAGTAGCTTATCATCGTAAGCGTATGCAGCCATCTTTCTACAATACATGGTCAGATGGCTTTTCGGGCAGGTATTACCTCTGTATTTCTCGAACTCCGGCGCTTTAAATTTGTGTGGTATCATAACCCCAGGAACCAAGCTCAGCCTCGCAACATCTCCAAACCCATAGCTTTCGACCCCTTCAATGGCCCTCAATCTCTCCTCGAGAATTTCCAACCTACTCTTGGCCCCATCAGCACTACTGACTACTCCCTGCAACATGGTGTGTGGTATGACTTTGGCTGAAGAGCCCTCTCCGGTACCCATATGCGGTACTGGGGTCACCCGAATTCCATCAGTTGTGTTGGTCTCATTCATTCTCGTGCCCCCTATGGGAGCCGACACTGAAACAGGTCCTTGAGTGCCGGTCAGTACTACATTGGCCGTTGGGGGAAGGGAGACTGAAGTTTGTTCTATTTCTGCATACTCTCCTGTAGGAGGAGTATAATCTGGAGGTAAGCCATACATCGGGAAAGGGACCGATTGGCTTACAGCGTTGAACATCGGGGGATAATAGTGAGCATTCCCCTCAACTCGTGCAGATGAAGACTCCCCCATAGTCTTTAGGGATTCGAGGGTTGCCAAGATCTGGCCAACCTGGTCTTTCAACAAACTAACATCAGCCTTGATGGATTCATGCGACTCCTCCCAGCTGTCCATGACTCTTGAATTGGCTCGAGTCCTGTAGGGATGTCGTGGAAACTTAGCCGTTGTTCCTCACTCGTACTACTTTATTATTTTAATCGAATTAAAATAGATGAGAAAGAGACATGTTAAAGAAAAATATGATGCATGCTAGTGACGGGTGGAAATCACAGGATCACGATAACATCACTGATGGAAACTAACACAAGTAGGTACCAAACGAACATTCCACATCTTTCATTTAAAGAAAATTCAGTTCAATACATTGCCTAAAGGCAATAATCTCATCACTCCTAAGCTCGAGCGATGAAGGATTTCATCTCGCCTACTAACCATTTACAATGATTAATAAAACGTTTGATTTCTTCCGGCGGATTACAAAAGTGGATACTAGCTTCGGCGTCCAACACCATCTTGGGGATGTCTTCAATTGCCTCGTTTGCCAACATAGCCAATTGGGAAAAACTCCCCTTCCAGTGCTTCATAGCCTCTTCTTGCTCTGCGATGTGATTTTTCATTTGCTTTACCAAGGCTTGATGCCTTTCTTCAAACTCCATCGACCTCCACCGCTCCTCTTGTTCCTCAATATATTCCTCCATTTGTTTTATAAGAGTTTGATGCTCGGCTTCTGCTTCTGCTAGCTTCCAACGCTCCTGGCTCATATCCGCCTCAAACGACATGGCCATCTCTTTCATCTCATGCCCCGCTTTTTCTACCTGAACCTGCGCTTCTCTTAGTCTTTTCAGGGCTTCTCGCTTATCTCTTTTGGCTTCTTCGTAGAGGTGCTTCCACTGTTTTCCCTCTTCTAACGCTGCATTCTTCTCCTTCACTCTCATGGCCAACTCTTTGCTTGCGGCTACGAGATCTCGCTTCAATCGGAATGTATAATCTCTCTCGGCCTTCTGATTTCTGACAATTTCTTCATAGGCCCGTGCTTTTTCTTCTTTGTCATTCCTCATATCGATAAAATCATTGCGAGCCTTATGTAATTCGTTTTCCAACCTAGTATTCTTCACCCTCAATTTCTCCATCTCAGCCTTTAGCTGTTTCACCTCTTCACTTTCTTGGGCTTGGGATGTTCCTTTGCTTGCCGATTGATCATTAATGGGCTTGAAAGGCAATTTGACTTCTCTTACCCTCTCCAAAATCCAGGTATGGTAACTAACCCCGCTATTTATCGCTCCACTCCTCAGGTCCCTCTCTGTTCGCACCACACTTTCCCAGGCACTTCTGATTATCCTCAACATTTCAGTACAATGTCCGTCCTCATAGTAGATGAAGAAAGCTGTGAGATAATCTGGTGAAGGCGCTCCCTTCATGGGATACCCGAACTGTCTTTGGACCAAAACAGGGTTGTAGTTAATACAATACCTAGCGCCTATGAGAGGTACGTTAGGGAAGTTGCCACAATGTTGGATAGATGGTTTAGTCTCAAGCCAAGGAAGGCGCCATTTTATTTTTCCTCCATTCAAACTAGCAAAGAAATGGGCCCACTCATTTCCTCCTTTGTCTGTAAGCCCCTGGCCTGACAAACCTTCCAAAGGACGCTTGACATTGACCGCGCCTTCAAACAAACGTGCAGCCATCCAAGCGTACAATGCTGACACACAACAAAGGATTTTCTTACCCTTCCTTTCGTGACAGAAACTCATGGTCCCATAAACCTCAGCAAGGACTGCCGTTACGGGATTCTCCAATCTCGTCTTTCTCGCCACGAAGACATCTATTGCGGTATAATCCACAAAGTCTTCTATTTTAGGGAATAAAACAATGTCGTACACGGTGAGAGCTAGCACATCCATAAAAGTCTCCCACTCTCCCTTATCATCCAGATGCTGCAGGTACTGTTCCAAATACCCCTGTGTCAACCCACGATCTTGATGCCTAGTCACCAACCTATCTTCGAGTTCCTGAGGCGGTAATTTCATTAGGGCAGCAATAGTTGAGATAGAAGAGTGATGCTCTAAGTGTTGATACGGCATGGTACCCTCCAGTGGTAAGCCAAGGATATGCTCAAACTCTTCTATGGTTGGTGCTAGTTGGAAGTCTTGAAAGGTGAAGCATCTTAGTGGGGAGTCATAATACTGCGCAAGGGCTGTGATAGCAGGCAATTGTACCTCCATTTCCATTAGGCCCAACAGGTTTCCATACTTCTTCTTGAAAGTTTCTCTTCTTATGGTCGTTAGTCGTTTTCCCAAGTTTATCAACCCTGTCAGATTCCCCCCATGAATCCTCAGGCGAGGTTTCTTTCTTAAAATGATAGAATCGGTCTGTTGTGTAGCACCAGATCTTGTATCAACTTCCATCTTGTAGTAAATCAAGTGAACACCTGTGATTTCCCCTAACACCAGTATGTCACCAAATGATGTATGGACATGATGCATAATAACATAAAGAAGTAAAACATGACCAACAACACCAATGCATGCGTAGCATAAAAATGCAATGTCATTATTTTCAAAAAGAACAAACAAGGTGAGGGCAGCAGTACACATTTCTCCCTTTGTGCCTTAGTTGAGGATAGAATGACTAAAGTTCTAAGGCCAAATAAATGCACTCACAAGGATAGCTTCCTAATTCTTAAATCAAGGCCACCAGAGCTATGGCTCTTTTCACTGTTTCTCCACAACAGTCAGAGTAATCAACTAGATGTGGAGACACAAATGAAGAGAACAGACTCTAGCTGGGGTTCTCACGATAGCCAAACAGGAAGTATGTCCCAAATGACACCGCTACACAACCCCTCTATTTCTAAGTTGCGCTCAGACCCGGGTATAGGGCCTCACTCATGATATGCATATTAAATGTGTGTGAAGGGAGAACGCAATTGTACACCCCAAACCCTCACCTGCAAAACAACCAGAAGATTCCCAAGCAGATATAACATGTTTTCTATCCTAGGGTTCAATATAATCAAAACAAACACACATGCAATTATGCCAAATGTTAAACAAAGATAAAGAAAAAAGGGGAAGGAAAACACAAAGAAAAACCACATTGAACTCGCACATCTAATTAAATGGCCTGACTCTCTGGCCTCCCCAGTGGAGTCGCCATCTGTCGCAACCGGAATCGCGACGGGACGACGATCCGAAAAATAAAACAAGTTTTTGAAAAAGAGATTTGGAGTCGCCACCATAGTTTATTCTGGAAAACTACGGAAAAACCATAAAATGATAAAGCATGGTCTGCGAAACTGAGATTCTAAGTTCGGGAGTCGGTTACGTGTAGGGAAGGTATTAGCACCCTACAACGCCTGCCTTAAGGCAATACCTTTAACTAAATATGCGAATATGATGTGGTTTTCGAAATGTTTAACTATCCCCTAAAATAAGATTCTAAAGAAACAACATGTATTTTTTAGTTTTTTGGGCCCGACAAGGATTGACCTTGCTCCTACGTATTCTCATTCAGAATGAGAAATCAGGGTTCCGTAGTTCTTTTAGAAAACTGCTCGAAAATTTGTTTGAAAAATTTGTTTGAGAAAATGACTTTGGATTTTTGGGAAAGTGAACCTGACAAGGACTGGCCTTGCTCCTACGTATCTCCACTTTTGATGGAGAATCAAGGATCACGTAGTTCTGGCCAGGCGATATTGTTTGTTATTGTCGATGTTTTTAGTTTTTTGATGATTTTATGTTTTTTTTTTTGTATTTTTATGAATCAAACAGGAAAGGTTTTTAGCACAAGGACGATGCGTGCGATCACACATGTGCCTAAACCTTTAAAACATATTTTTGTAATTTTATTTAAAAGAGAGAAAAGGTTTATGGCACAAGGACGATGCGTGCGATCACACATGTGCTTAAACCTTTGAAACGTATTTTTGGCATGTTTGAAGAAAGAGAAAAGGTTTTTGGCACAAGGACGATGCGTGCGATCACACATGTGCCTAAACCTTTAAAACGTATTTTTGGAATTTTATTTAAAAGAGAGAAAAGGTTTTTGGCATAAGGACGATGCGTGCGATCACACATGTGCCTAAACCTTTAAAACGTATTTTTGGAATTTTATTTAAAAGAGAGAAAAGGTTTTTGGCACAAGGACGATGGGTGCGATCACACATGTGCTTAAACCTTTGAAACGTATTTTTGGCATGTTTGAAGAAAGAGAAAAGGTTTTTGGCACAAGGACGATGCGTGCGATCACACATGTGCCTAAACCTTTAAAGCGTATTTTTGGCATTTTTGAAGAAAGAGAAAAGATTTTTAGCACAAGGACGATGCGTGCGATCACACATGTGCCTGAACCTTTAAAACATTTTATTATTATTTGAGAAAAGAGGAAAGGTTTTTAGCACAAGGACGATGCGTGCGATCACACATGTGCCTAAACCTTTAAAACATATTTTTGATATTTTTTAGAAAGAGAAAAGGTTTTTAATACAAGGACGATGCGTGAGATCACACGTGTGCCTAAACCTTTAAAACATATTTTTTTGACTAGATGCCGTATAATTTCGAAATCAGGCTTGACTGTTTCGTTTCTGGCGCTGACCTTGGTTTACTGTTTGGCTCATATCTTTTTCCACAGAGCTCTAAATGTAATGAAACGTTTTGGGTTGGATTCTAGACTCAAAGGGATTTCATTTGAATACTCACACATAATTTTTGGACCTCTGGACTAGATGCAGTAAAATTTCGAAATCAGGCTTGACAATTTCGTTTCTGGCACTGACCTTTGTTTACTGTTTGGTTCATATCTTTTTCCACATAGCTCTAAATGTAATGAAACGTTTTGGGTTGGATTCCAGACTCAAAGGGCTTTCATTTGCATACTCACACATAATTTTTGGACCTCTGAACTAGATGCAGTAAAATTTCGAAATCAGGCTTGACTGTTTCGTTTCTGGCACTGACCCTGGTTCACTGTTTGGCTCATATCGTTTTCCACAGAACTCTAAATGCAATGAAACTTTTTGGGTTGGATTCTAGACTCAAAGGGCTTTCATTTGAATACTCACACATAATTTTTGGACCTCTGGACTAGATGCAGTGTCGAAAAGATGAGTGGGGAAAGGATTTTAGTGTTTAGTATATGGGGTGGAGATGAAAGTCAGGGGATTGAGTGTGGATGAAGATGACGACTGGATGAGGATAGGTGGTGGCCGTGAGGTGTTGGTTGAAGGATTCAAGATGATAAGGCAGTGAAGAAAAGGTTGAAGAGGAAGTGATGATTCCCAGTAGTATCGGGTTTCACAGTTGGTGTATGGTGGGAGGTAACAGTGATGAACCAGTGGTCTCAGTGATAATGGCGCAAGGTGGCTGGGTGATTTGGTTTGTGTTAAGGATTGCCGGATGCATGGATATGGATATGGTTTAATAATAGAAAGATGAAACCGTGAATTCGTGGATTATGCATGAATCTTAGAAATTCAGATTGGATAATGGGCATGGGAAAGATAACATGAACTCAGTGCAACATTATAATTCACCGTAACGTCAACACACATGATAATCTTTGACGTGCATTCCAATATCATAGCTAAATAGTTTTACGTGCTTCAGAGATGCATTTCAACAATGAATACAATCACAATTTAAACACACACCTCTTGAAGCTTCCTTTAGTTTCTTCCGCTCTCCGTAGCCTCCTTCAAGTGCCCTTGCTCTTTCCAGTAGCTCCCTCTTTGCCCTTTCTGTAATCTTCCTTTCTTCATTCTCTCCGTTTGCAGCTTCTTCGCAACACTCCAGTTACTCCTTTCGGGTCTCCCCTTTTCACCTCCCTCCCCTCTCTTTGTTGCGGCAATTTAAAAAAAAAAAAATCTCTTCGTGGGTGCTGGCCCCTCCACATTGCCCTTCCATGTGCCTTGAGTGGCAGCCTTGTTCCTGTGTGTGGGACATGGTGTCCCCCCATTATTTCCAACGTGCACCCTCTTTTATTGAATGTCAGTCTTTTAATTAAGTTTGTTTAATGTACCCATACAACCGTGACATCCACCAAGCCATCACATCCACTTCCCAAATTTAATACCTCTCTTTTTTTTTGACCGTGCATTCCCACTCTTTGTTTTTTTCAAGAAAATATTCCTCTCCAAAGGTGCTGCTGCCCATACCTTATCCTTGGGCTCTCCAATCTGCACAATACTTCTTTTATATAATTTTTTAAGCCATGTGCATATTCTCTGACTCCCCACTCCTGGCCGTGTAATATTCCAACATTTTGGCATCCACTTTCTTTTCTTCACAATTCAAGAATGTATTCTCCCCATGTGCTGACCAAAATCCTGCATCCCATGAAGAATATGGTATACTTTTGGTGCTTGCTTCCCACGTGAAGACTGCAACAAGCATGGGCTTCTATATTTTTATTTTCAAATAAGTTCCTGCGCGTAAGCTGTGTGCTTCCAACAATTGCTCTGTCGCGTTGGTATGCTTCCCTTCCAGCCAGGCCGTGAATATGGAGCTGCCCATGCTGCTAACGTGTTGCTCGTGTGTCTATTTCCAGCCATGAATCCCCCTTTCTCCAAATTAAAATTCAAAAGTGAAAGCCTGCCAAAAATATTCTCTTGCAGCAACCCATACTGCAAATTCTCGTTAGTGGTCAAGGTGGGAATCCTTGGTGTAATGCTCAGACCAGGGTGAAAGTGTCAGAAAAATGATTCGCAACCACCACTGCTTTTGGACGTTCGGTCAATACAAACGAATGTTCGTTCAAATTATATGACCGAACGCTCTAACCATTAAAAAATACAGCTATCACTGCTTCTGGACGCTTGGTCATTACACCAAAAACGAACGATCGTTATAAAACCGAGCGCTCCAACCAAACGTTCACACGGAAGCCACTGATCTAGATCGAACGCTCAGACCGAACGTTAAAGAACACAAGACCGGACGTTCAAAAATAAACACATCAAGGCCGAACGTTCACTTGAGAATAAAGACCGAACGCTTAAGACTCGAACCGAAAATAAGGCCGAACGCTCACAAGGTAAACTGAGAAAACCGAGTGCTCAGAAACACTACCACAATGACCGAACGCCTGAGAGGCTGAACGGTTGAACGACGGAACGCATGAGAGTGAGAATTGCCAAACGTTAGTGAGTCTAAATGGCCGAACGTCTGAGGACGAGCGGTTGACCCTCTGAGAGGCCGAACAGGCGAATGTTTGAACTGAAAATTGCCGAACATCAATGACACCGAATGGCCGAACGACCAAGGACGAGCGGTTGACTCTCTGCATGACCGAACGTCCTAAAGGTATGAATGCCCGAACGGTCGAATAAGGCAAAGGACAAACGGTCGCGCAGGTCAGGGAACGAACGGTGCAGGGCGAACGCTTCCTTTTTTTTCCTTGTTTTTTATCATTTTTCATTTTCATTTTTTTTATATACTTATTTGACACTCATGATGAAAATAAAATAAAATAAATCTATTGGTCAATCCGGACGAAATTGGGTGTTGACACATGGAATTGCTCATAATTTTTCTGTACCAAGAACTCCCCAAGAAAATGGTGTTGTTGAAAGGAAAAATAGATCATTAGAAGAATTAGCTATGACTCTTTTAAATGAATCTAATGTACCAAAATACTTTTGGACTGATGTAGTTAGTACTGCTTGTTATGTGTTGAACAAGATGCTTATTAGGCCTAGTCTTAAGCTAACTCCCTATGAACTGTTTAACGGTAGAAAACCAAATGTGTCTGATTTGAAAATCTTTGGATGCAAATGCTTTGTATTGAATAATGATAAAGATAATCTAGGTAAATGTGATGTTGAATCTGATGAAGCAATCTTCTAAGGTTATTCTTTAACTAGAAAAGCATATACGATGTTTAATAGAAGAACCTTGATAATTGAAGAATCAATGCATGTTGTCTTTGATGAATTTGTGGACCTTGAGGTGAACCCTCTTGAGTCAAATAAACCAATTGTAGGTGATGAGGATTATTTGAGGGAAGCTCTTGAAGAGATGTATCTAAATGAAAACTATCCTCCAAAAACTCAAGTTGATCATCAAGTGGTTGATCCTAAAAGCTATCAACAACCAAGAGGACTTTCTCTTGACAACATCATTGGAGATATATCAAAAGGGGTAACTACTAGACACAATCTTAATAATTTATGCTTAACAGTAGCTTTTATGTCTCAGATAGAACCTAAGAACATAAAGGAAGCTCTTCAAGATGATAAATGGTGCGTTACTATGCAAGAAGAGTTGAATCAATTTGAAAGGAATGATGTTTGGGAACTCATTCCTAAACAAGATGATTATCAAATCATTGAAACAAATTGGGTGTTTAGAAACAAGCTTGATAAAGATGGAAACATCACAAAGAACAAAGCAACGCTAGTTGCAAAGGGATACTGTCAAGAGGAAGGCATAAACTATGATGAAACTTACGCCCCAGTAGCTAGGTTAGAAGCAATTAGATTGTTACTCGCTTATGCATCTTTGATGAAGTTTAAATTGTATCAAATGGATGTGAAAAGTGCAGTTTTGAATGGTTTCATAAAAAAAGAGGTTTATGTTAGTCAACCTCCTGGTTTTAAGGATTTCAAATATCCTGATCATGTTTATAAATTAAAAAAGGCCTTGATGGTCTTAAACAGACACCTAAGTCCTTGTATGAAAGACTTAGTACCTTTTTTATTGAGAATAATTTTTGTAGATGAAAGGTTAATTCAACCTTGTTTATTAAGAAAGTAGGCACACACATCTTGATTGTTGAAGTGTACGTAGATGATATTATTTTTGGGTCTACAGATGATTCATTGTCTGAAGGATTTGCACATATAATGCAAGGTGAGTTTGAGATGTCTATGATGGGTGAGCTGAATTTCTTTTTAGGACTGCAATTAAAGCAAATGGATGGGGAACTTTTGTCTCCCAAACCAAATGTTGTAGAGAAGTGCTTAAAAATTTTGGTATGGATACTTGTAAAGAAGCCAACACACCGATGACAACCTCCTGCTATTTAGATAAAGATGAATATGGTGAAGGAGTAAATGAAATCATGTTTAGAGGAATGATAAGATCTTTATTGTATCTAACTGCTAGTAGACCAGACATTATGCAAAATGTATGTGTGTGTGCTAGGTACCAAGCTAATCCTAAGGAATCTCATTTAATTGTTGTCAAAAGAATTTTGAAATACCTTAAAGGAACCACATCTTTTGGACTTTGGTATCCTTCTTATGCTTCACCTAGTTTAATAGGTTATTCTAATGCAGATTATGGTGGCTGCAAAATTGATAGGAAAAGTACTAGTGGAACTTGTCATTTTCTGGGTTGTTCTTTAGTGTCTTGAAAGAAACAAGCTTGTGTAGCCTTGTTTACCACTGAAGTTGAATACATTGTTGTTGGCAATTGTTGTGCCCAAATTTTATGGATGAAACAACAATTGGAGGATTTTGACATATTCCTTAATCACATTACTCTGAAATGTGATAACACTAGTGCCATCAACCTAACATAGAATCCCATAATGCATTCAAGAACTAAGCATATTGAGATTATATATAATTTCTTAAGAGATCATATTCAAAAGGGAGATTGCCAAATAGAATACATTGATACTTTACATCAATTAGCAGATATCTTTACAAAAGCTCTGCCTAAAGATAGATTCTATGAACTTAGAAAAGAGTTAGGAGTGTTAGACATGTCTTAAATTTAAGATTTCTGAAATTTTTGAATTTTTCGTAAACTTAGCGTTTTTAATCGATTATCATAAGATCATAATCGATTCTTTTTTGGCTTTTGAGAAAGGTTCTAATCGCAGACAATCGATTATCCCCTGGAATAATCGATTATCCTGACTCAAACCCAAACCTGGGTATTCAAGAACAAATAATTGATTATCTTCATCAATAATCGATTATCATACAATTTCTGGAAAATGACTTTTGAACAGATAATCGGTTATCACTTACAATAATCGATTATCACGCGACTAGTTTCAAAAATAGAGTCGTTGCAGCAAACTCTAATGGCCATAAAACGGATAAAAACAGCTAGATTCTTGTTTTCTCATATAAATATTCTCCTATAATCGATTAATGGTCATTCCTTTGCACCCAAACCATTGCTCAAACACAATCTGCACAAAATCTCTTCCTTTTTTTCCACTGATCCTATTTTTTTAATGGCCGATTCAAGAAGACCACGTAGGAGGACTGATGGTGCTTCATCATCTCGTCCCAGAAACATTCGCCTTGCTTCCATCGAAGGATGGATCTCGGATGAGGAAAAACATGCTTAGTACGTTCACTCTTGGCAAGAACGTCGGATAATGGCAGTAAAGTTCATCCGCCTTGACTTTTACAGATTTTACGACTTTCAATTTCCAGATTTGTTCCGCGTTCAAGGTCTTTCGCATCTCGTCGAGCAAAAGGGATGTGTATAACCTGATCTTATCCGTGTCTTCTATTTCAATCTGCGTTATCGTGACGACATCATCACCACAAAAGTGAAAGGAGTTCCAATCATTTTGGATGATGATGTCTGGACGACTGTTGCTCAACTAACAATCTAGGATGATGTTGTCAAAGTCCATCTGGGCATCCCGAAATTCAATCGTCTCCTCGCCTTTCAATCCTTTTTGCGACATCCTGAACAACAAATCAACCGTCGATAGCTACTCGTTGGTGGATTCAAGGTTGAGGAAAGGATGATCCACTACTTGATTGTATGACTCCTATGTCCTCATGCCACTAACCATGCTCAATGTTAGAAGCAAGATCTTCTACTCTTGTATGGGATTTTAAATCACATACACATTGATTGACCAAAACTCATCTCCGACACCATGTTGAAGGCCAGGAAGTACACTACTTATCATCTTCCATATGCACTCATCTCTCGAATTTTAGAGTACAAAGGTGTAAGTGTGGAAGGCGAACTCACTAAGGTCATTCAAGCAATTGGAACTGATATTGGCGAGACAACAGTTTGACAAATGGGATTTGTTGCTCGTGGCCGCGTGATCATTCACAAGGATAATGATCACTAAGATGATGACAATGATTATATGGATGCTCATATGGCTGACCCAGTCCAAGCTGCTGCTCCTACTACTGTTGGTCCTTCTCATATGCCTTCCTCTTCCTCACTAACTATGGAGGAGCATTTTGCAAACTTGTCTAAACAACTAGAGGATATGTGCCTTGCTCAACAAGCTCACTTTGAACAGATATATGAGTGGCAACAAAATCATGAAGAATATGTGATCGACTAATTCAATGACCTTGATACTCATCTTGGAAACATTGAAAATCACTTTAATCTTCAACCTCCAAAAAGACCACCCAGTCCTAAGGTTTAGATTTAGGATTTTCTGTTAGTATTCTTTGATGATTGTTTGTTTTGACTCTACGTTTTATGTTTTTCTTTATGATGCAAAATGTAACCTTTTTTTCATGAATAAAATGACCTCTTATTTTAGTGCATACATTGTTTAATTGAGGGGGAGATTATACTTAAGGGGATCATTTTCATTCATCCTTTTGCTTATGATAAAAAGGGGGAGAAGTAGTGCAGTTACTATTAACCTTCTTGTTGTCTATTAGCTTATATTGTTTTTGCAGACTAACCAAAGTTGCTTTTAAACAAGTATTTTTTATCATCATCAAAAAGGGGGAGATTGTTACCAATGAAGAGCATTGGTAAATCTGAAGATAAATGATTTTGATGCTGCTGCAAGAAGATAGACTTGAAGAAGCTGTTAATATTGTTTTAAAAGCACTTTAAAGAATATAAATGTATTAGGAAATTCTTCGAATATGTAATACTTAGAAAATCTCGTATCTTTAGTCAAGTTACGAATTTAATCGATTATGTAAAGCTATAATCGATTATCATGAGCACTCTTGAAAAAGCATTTCGCTATGGAATAATCGATTATTCCTTCAAATAATCGATTATCAAGTGGTCCTGATGAGAACTGCTCAAGTCTCTATCATAATCGATTTTTCCTCAGGATAATCGATTATCACTTTTTGAAAAACCCTGTAATGGACTTAAATAATCGATTATCACTAATAATAATCGATTATCAGTGGCAGTTGTAATATGTCTTTTCAAACTTAGACCAGTTGCCTTTATATAGTTGTTCCAAAATCCTTAGAGGGTTAACTCTGAGCTTTTTGAGAATACAGTTTGTCAGAGGAAGTTCCAAAAAAGGCTAGTTCAAGTGTTTTGCCTGGTCTCGTGAATAGAAGAATCTCGCACTTTGTGGGTCAAAGGTTGGAGCAGTTCTCTTCGAGTTGGCAAGGCTGTCATCTTCTGGTTCATGTGTCGAAGGAAGATTTTATCTGCACTGTTCCGGTTCGTTGGTCAAAGGAAGCACCCTTCCGGTTCGTTTGTCGAAGGAAGGTTTTATCTTTCTATTTTATTCACTCCATTGTAAATCTATGAAACTAATTTTTAGTGAAAAACGTTAATCACATTTTATAGTGATTCACAGCTGGACGTAGATTCTTTTGAATCGAACCAGGATAAAAATTCTGTGTTGAATTTTTCTACTCCCTACACTCTTTACATTTTGCGCATATCAACTGTTCGATAAATTTTCTCTAAGAAAATTAATTTTCTAAAACGGACCATCTTAATACGAGTTTGACCGAACACGATCTTACTTTATTCCGTTGCACAACTCTATAACGGTACCAATTGTTCCGACACTATTTTGGTCATTTGGTCAGAAACAAGCTGCACTAGATCAACTTAACAAAACCTTAATTTAGACTAAAAAGCAGTCCAACAACACTCCATCCTCATTACTATCAATTCTATAACAGATTATACATCATATAATTCCAAAATAACAACATTACATATTCAATCAAGCATAATTTTACAAGCATACACCATAATAATTATCAATAAGAAATTATTCACGCATCAAGATACACATTTCACTTAAATTGTAAAATATTCAACAAGTATACATCTCACACTCTAACAAACATAATTGTCATACTTCTTAACATAAAATTAAAGAAAATAATAGCTCCCCTTACCTGGTGGAAAGCTTAAACAACTCTACTAACCCAAAAACCTTTGCCTCAACTCAAATAGCTCTAACGGTACCTACAAACCATAGATTTATAATCGGGATACGTCCTTAGGACCACTGATCGACAAGAAATTAGAATAGGAGACTAGATGACACATGTGACAAGATCACTTGCATGTGTTTTAAATAACAAATCAAAGGAAAAGAAATAGAAACTAACTTACTCTATAGAGAAAACTGATCAGATGATACTATAGACCTTATTAACTACTTATCAACTCAACATCAAATATATGATTATTTGAAGTCGTAAACAAGTTTAAAATGATCTAAAAAAACCTCCCTAACATCCATTTTAGTTCCAAAATCACTCTTTAAGAAATTCACTCAAGAAAACCTTAATTTAGACCAAAAACTAGTCAACAACACTTCATCCTCATTACTATCAATTCTATAACAGATTATAAATCATATAACTCCAAAATAACAACATTACATATTCAATCAAGCATAATTTCTCAAGCATGCACCACAATAATTATCAATAAGAAATTATTCATGCATCAGGATACACATTTCAATTAAATTGTAAAATATTCAACAAGTATACATCTCACACTCTATCAAACATAATTTACATACTTCTTAACATAAAATTAAAGAAAATACTAGCTCCCATTACCTGGTGGAAAGCTTAAACAACTCTACTAACCCAAAAACCTTTGCCTCAACTCAAATAGTTCTAATGATACCTATAAACCACAGATTTATAATCGAGATACGTCCTTAGGACCACTAATCGATAAGAAATTAGAAAAGGAGACTAAATGACACATGTGACAAGATCGCGTGTGTTTTAAATAACAAATCAAAGGAAAAGAAATAGAAACTAACTTACTCTATAGAGAAAACTGATCGGATGATATTGTAGACCTTATTAACTACTTATCAACTCAACATCAAATATATGATTATTTGAAGTCGTAAACAAGTTTAAAATGATCTAAAAACAATTCTCCAACATCAATTTTAGTTCCAAAATCACTCTTTAAGAAATTCACTTAACAAAACCTTAATGTAGAATAAATACCAGTCCAACAACACTCCATCTTCATTACTATCAATTCTATAACAAATTATACATCATATAACTCCAAATTAAAAACATTACATATTCAATCAAGCATCATTTAACAAGTGTACACCACATTAATCATCAATAAGAAATTATTCACGCATCAAGATACACATTTCACTTAAATTGTAAAATATTGAACAAGTATACATCTCACACTCTATCAAACATAATATACATACTTCTTAACATAAAACTAAAGAAATTAGTAGCTCCCCTTACCTGGTGGAAAGCTTAAACAACTCTACTAACCCAAAATCCTCTACCTCAACTCAAAAAACTCTACCGTACCTACAAACCACAAATTTATAATCAGGATACGTCTTTAGAACCACTAATCGACAAGAAATTAGAAAATGAGACTAGATGGCACATGTGACAATATCACTTGCATATGTTTTAAATAACAAATCAAAGGAAAAGAAGTAGAAACTGACTTACTCTGTAGAGGAAACTGATAAGATGATATTGTAGATCTCATTACCATGATCATCTAAACACCTCGTGATCGACAAAGAGATAACTCAAAAGCTAACAATCTTAAAGAGAAAAGAGAAGAAGTCTAGAGAAAATTATTGTAGAGAATAATAAGTATTTTAGACAATAAAACATGTTTATAAAATTATATTTATATTATTAAATTTTTAATATTAAAATAATTTCGTCTCATTAACTTAAAATACCTATCAACTCTAATATTCTATTTTTTATTTCTTAGATTTTTGTATATTACAATGTTATATGTTAATAAAATATAATAGCGATTGTAATCTTTATTTATATTTTAATTAATTTTTTAATAATCTAAATTTAAATTTTTTGAAAAATATAAATTTTAATCTTTAAAGTTTCAATGAATTTTTCATAAACAGGTGTATAATAAGTAACAGAATATAAATGTAACTATATTTAAATTTATATTCAATATGTATTCTAGTCTCTATTCAATATGTATTATAAATAAATATAAAACTATTTATATGAAAAATTAATTAATATTTAAAAAATTAAATTGAAATTATTAAAAAATTAATTAGTCATAAATAAATATTAATAATATTAATAATTTTTTTATAAACTTATAGTATTGCATTGAACTTTCGAATTTAATTACTATAAATAATATCAGCTACAATACTAATGTTATAAATAAGTACCCCTAAATTTGTCTGATTATAATATATATTTTATTAAGTAAAATAAGACTTATCATTAAAAAAAATGATTTTTTAGAGTAGGATGTTTTAATAAGAAAATTTTTAATTATAACTATTAAATATGTATTAATGAAGACAAAAAATGTGATTGTAGTACTGTTTTCATATTGGAATAATTATAATTATTAACTATATATATTTATTAAGGAAGAGGAGAAAAATGAGTTTAATGCTTGGGAGACATCTTAATATAATATGTTAATGACATTTTATGAAAGAATTAAATACACCTGTTAGCTTTTTTAACTATTAATATGAAATAAATTAAAAGGTTAAAATTAAGATTAACACAATTTAGTTATTTTTAGAACAAATAGACTAATATTTTGATGTAAAAAAATATATTTCTAATTAATTCCCTTAAGAATTGGTTTTTAGATTTAATTGAATTGCATAGAATCGGTTGATATGGAAATAATAATATGATAATCAATAATAAATTTGGTTAGGATAAATTGTAGATCATGGTTCTGATATTTTTTATATTTTAATATAAAAAACTATATTTTTCATAATAATATTAAAAATGAATTGTTAAGATTAATTTAATCCTATAAAATTAATTTGTAAAATATAATTACATTCATAATTTAAATTGATTTTATTTTTAACTTATGTGAAACTTTGAACAAAATAAAATTAATTTTAATAAAATATCATTTTATTAGAATATGCCTTATAAAATTCAAAATTCTTATCCTTAAAAGCTGAAAATATTCTTCCATTCTTTTATCAACAATTAAAAGTTGTTAAAATATGAATCTTATAAGGAATATTATTATAATAATAGTTAAGAAATATATTGAAAATAACATATAAAATAAGAACAACAGAAAGTTAATTAAAATCTTAAATGATAACTCTTAGGAGTTACGTAAATAATTTGAAAATTTTATATTAATAATATTTAAATATTTATTGACCTCGAACTTGGAAACGGTTTACAAAGAAATCAAAACTGAAGGTCCCTCCTCAGAAAACAATGGGCAAAAGGGTAGGTTTGTCATTATCCACTAAGAAGAGTATAAGATTGGGATTTTACTTTTGGGGTCCACCTGGTGGACCCAATTATCCACGTGGCGTTCATCTGTTGAGCCTCTTGACACTATGAATGTCTCTAGAAGGTGATCAAACAGAGAGAGTGACACTCATCTCTGTTCTCTCTGAGTTTTTCTGATGAGAAAGAGAAAGAAAGAAAATCACAAAAATTACATTAAAGTACCAAAATTTTCACCGCAGAACCTTGCTTTTCCACCCTATAAAAGAAATTGGTGTCATCAAACATTTCACTTACATCGTTTCCTCTCTTTAGCCACCACCCTTTCACGTGTCTTTCTCTTACCTTGTTTGCTCCGTCTGTTTCCGAGGAAAAGGAAAAACCTCAATTGGGTTCCTTTATTTTTCTTATTTTCTTGTTCTTATAAAAAGTTTCTTTGTGGGGGTTACGTGAAGTTTTCACCTTGGTTGAAGGGGGTGACGAAGAGATTTTTGACAGAGGTTAAAGGGTGGTGCTAGTTGAAAAATGGAAGGAAGGAAGCAAATGGGTTCTTCTTCTTTTACTTCTGAGCTCTTTGGGTCCAATCAGTCCCATAAATCTTCTGCAACTGGAATTTTTGAATCTATGTTTTCTCCACCGTCTAAGGTGAGAATTTTGTTTGGTTTGATTTTTGATAATTTAATTAAATATATTTTGCTTATGTGCATTTCATGCTTGATATGAACGATTCTTCTGTGTTTTGTCCTGCTATGGATAATGGTTTGTGATTTAACGTTTGATGTGCCATTAAGCAATATAACTTCACCATCATCATCATTTTGTGATGATTCAGGTGTTAGGGAGAGAGTCTCTGCGTTCTGAAGCAAGAGAGAAAACTGCAAGTGAATGGTGGAGCTCAAAAATTGGTATTCCCGATTATTATACTCTAGTTTGGCCACTCTATTTTCAATTTTCGTTAATTTTCAATAGATTTTTGGAAATGCTTTAAAATGTAATATTAAAAAAATATCACATTATCTATTGGCTCTATTATGTTTCCTGTTTAGAATTTTCATTTGTTATGTCTTAGTATATGCTTATTACAACCTTAGTATTATGTCCTTCATTCAATTCACCAAATTACTGTACATTCCCGAGTTCTGAGAACCAGCTAATACATCATATTAAGAATTCTTATAAATACTGTTTCAAAAATACTCTGTTTCAAATAGAATTAACTGTAAGCCAGGATATTTTAAAGATATTTTCATATGTGGATGAATGAAACCATACGTAATGGATATCTATTCAATATGTCAATTGCTTAAAAGCTTCTGATTAATCCTTGGATATTATTTTTTCTTTTCAATTTTTCTATGCTACGAATACAGATCACATCAGCCAGGAAAGTGGTGGTGAAACTCAGAACACAGCACATAAGGATATGAGTTCTATATATCAGGAAGAAAAAGTTCAACCATGTCAGCTTAGCTCATCAATACATTATGGTGGCCAGGACATATATTCTCGGCCTAAGAGTTCACAGGATTCTGAATTCAGCTCTTTGGTGATTACCCTTACTATTGTTTGTATTATATAGACATTTTCAAAGCGTATAACCGAAAGACCAGAGTAGATGTGTGTGTATGAAAACATTCATGCCTTGCTATCTCAAATCAAATGTAAATATCTTTCAAGGGAAATAAGAGTTACCTGATTATCTTGTTAAACTGATCCCTAGATAGAGTTTAAGAAAATTTGAGATATTTAACCAAGAGCAATTAGTTATTTTTTGTGTATGTTGTATTTTATTTCATTGATACTGTTTTTCATACTATTAGGAAAGCCTAACATGTTTTATTTTATTTAGATGTACAAGAAAGATGGGGTTGAAGATGATTCAGAAAGTGCTTCAAGAGGAAACTGGTGGCAAGGTAATATATATATATATATATATATATATATATATATATATATATATATATATATATATATATATATATATATATATATATATATTATAGTATTGATTTCACAATTGGCCTCTACTGTTCTAGTTGTCAGTCACAATTTTTTTATTCATTTTCTGTCTTGTAACTTCTTTGCACAGGGAGTCTGTATTACTAAGATCGTCATTGTCAAGAAATATGCTCTGTAAGGTATACGAGTTTCTTATAGCCTTTGCCAAATGATGCTCTAGAAATCTGATTAATTTTCACTTCCTTGAACATTTCACTCTATTAGTGTAGTTTATTTGAAATTAAAGTAGCCTTGAAAAATTTACAAAAGGATTATGAATGGTTTGAAATCAAGTAGACTGAATCGGAAACTAGAAGAAAATCATGGAACTACCTCATCCTACTCTCCAATTGAGCGGGGAAAAAGAAAAAGGAAAATACAAAGGAGACAATTACTGCCATAGGTGATAAATGTCATGAAAAACTCTAATCATGTGATTTGGTAATAGATTTAGTGTGGATTATAATTCATGCAAATCCTGTGAGCTTTTGATGTTCCATTGTGATATAGGCAGAATGCAGATTTATATACAAGATTGTGTTATTTCTTCTTATTTAGAAAATCTCTGGCGAAAATTTGTAAATAGGCAGTCTGCCCTCTTCCATAATTGCATAGTATAGAAAATGATAAGGAAAAATGATCAAAGGAGAAGGGTCATGAGGACCTTATCCATTTTCAATATGTACATACAATTCCATATACATTTGACCATATTTTTGAACTGCTATTCACGTTTTGCATTTATGCAGGTAAATAAAAGGATAGTTTAGCAGTTTAGGCCATCTTTTGTTGCGTGTACAAGTTATGAATTGCGAGAACGTTGTGGATGGCTTGGCTGCTTGCTTTCTCCAGCCATAACAGAATCACAATATGAACCTGTAAAGTCTATAGTACTTAAAAAACTGTGGTAATGCAAAAGTTGTATTGTATGGTATAGGAACTCCATGCATGATCATCAGCTACTCTCTTATGTGGCTGAAGCTTTTAAGTTTTTACTTTAATGGGAGAAACCCTCTTTTACTGGTTTCCCCTCTACTTTGTATTTCAGATGTTGTAAGTGAGAACAGATAATTTATGTATATATATCTACATATTATATATATATATCTACATATTATATATATATATATATATATATATATATATATAGCGCGTGTATCATCTTCCTGCACTTATGAAGCACTTTGTGAGTGAAGGGCCATAGTTTTAAACACATTAATTATACCAAATCCATCTTTCTAGAAACCGAGACGTGGAATAAAAGAAGTACATTTGATTCCATTAACTTTTGAGAAGACATGGTACGTTGTTATAAGGACGCCAAAAAGTTTTCAAAGTTTTGAACTTGAAAATTGGTGTGATGCTTTTCCTTTTTTCGCAAGATTAAGTGGTAGATTATTGGGTACTGTTGGAGCACATTGATGGGTAATAGACATTGCAGTACTGGGAATAATAAAGTGGTAGTGAAAAGAATGATATAGGTTGGTGAATGATGTGTGTAGTCCATGGAAGCCAAGAAAATGCCACGCAGTGCTACAAGTTAAAACACCCTTAAGTTGGAGCTCGGTCCACTACCTAGGAAGCATATTTATGTAGTAACATGTTGCAACACTTCGATTACAAACGTGTATTCATCTTCATTTCTCTTCCAAATTATTTCTGCATATCCATGGTGGGACACGACATCTACCGCTCCTTCTCTCTCCTCTTTTAAGGATTTTTTTTTTGTTCTGTGTTTCGTGCAATGTTAAAATGTGCATTAAATAAGTGCGATAGAATTCGAACAATCAACTTTATGAAATGATATATCAGTTATAATTGGACTATAAAATGTTTTCATTAAATAATTTTTAATTTTGATGTAAATAGTTAAAAAAAACGCTTATATTTAGAAGAAAATATCAAGATGAAATTGAATTAAGACACTTTGTTTGAACTCATTCTAGGTCATACTTAGTCCTAATAATACAGTTTTTAATGGTTTATTACTGACATACAGTTTTTAGGTAGGATTTCGAAGTACCCTAACCATGTTTAAGAATAATTCACGATAACTAACATATTTCGTTGTTATGGTGTTGGAATTTCAATAACTTCAAAGTTGGATTAATTTATGATTGGGAAAACCTTAACCTAACCCAAATTAACTCGTTCCTGGGTTGAGTGATAGATTTAGTATAAATGATCTTATACTCAATTCAATGTTTACTCTTATATTTGTATTATGAATAATTATGTTTTTTTTTTCTTTCATGTTTTGAATTAGTTTGAATAAGGGTGTTCCAACTTGATTTATTGATTTACTTAAAGTATTATTTTTTTAAAAGATGGTTCTTTTAAAATGTTATAGTACTTAAAAATTATAACCTTTAATAAAAGAGATTTTCAGAATTTAAAATTACAGAAACTTAATCTAAGTCAAGCAGATATTTTTTAACTGAGTTGGATATTGGGTTTAAATACATCCTACCTAACCCAACCCAACTCATGAACATCCCTACGCCGAATTAGTTTTTTTTTTCAAGTAAAGAAAATTCTAGAGGTTTTAATAAAGAAAAATAGAAAAAAAAATATATTTGTTAAAGTTGCTCCAACAGATATTAGCTCATCAATTTTAAAAATTAAATTTGTCTTATTATTCGCATACGTGATATTATTACATTGTAAATTTTTAAAAAATAATTATCTACAATCAATGTTAACTTTTAGCTTTTAATTTATAGTTTTTGAATAAGTTTGATACTAATTTTATATAAGTAAAAGGGGACAGAAAAAAAGATTGATGAAGAAATATTTTTATTCACAATGATTTTTGTTCTAAGATGATGATAAGAATTAAGAGAATATACTATAAATTTGTCTTAGCACCAAGTGGAGGTAGAAAAATATCAATCAAGTCTAGTTTGGGTAGATTAAAATGAAAGGAGTGTGGGTAGAGCTTTAATAAAGATGTCAAATAGTTTATAAAAGGAGGAGACGGGTAGTGATCACATTAAATTCACTTGAGATTTTTCACAAATTAGATGGTAGTTAATATCAAAATGTTTGGTGCGTTCATGAAATAATCTTATTAGTAGCAATGCAAAAAAACACTTAGGTTTTCTCTAAATAGAATTGCAGGCTTGGAACAACTGACTTTAAGATCATGGAGAAAAATAAGACAGTAATTGAAGTTCATAAGTGGTCAATGAAAAATGCTGGGCGTTATAAGAGGAGCGACTTATGAGAGGAGGAGCGAGAGGCCTCCTTCCATGAGATTAAAGATTTTTCAAGAAAAAAACAATAATCAATAATTGAGAAACGTGAATCATCACTAGTAAAAAAAAGAGTTTAACCTCGCACAATAAACTTCGGGTTAGGTGAAACCGAAGCATATACGCTTATTACTTCGGTTCAAGACGAAATCGATGCTCAACACATTGTCACATCTTTCTGAAAAGCTGATATTTGGTCTGTCACTTGCTCTACTGCCTCGGTCCATGGCAGAACCGCAACATATAGTTCTTATTACCTAGGTTAAAGGTCTAACTGAATCATATAGTTTGTCAAAATCACCTTTTTCCTTGTCACCTAACCTGCTCTATCATGTCTGTCATGAGTCCTATGGCATCGGTTGCTCCAAAACCGGTGTGGAAATGCTTTTATGCTTCGGGTGGAAGAGAACCAAGGTCTATAAGGTGATTTTAGAGTTTATTTTTATTTTTTTATACCCGCATAGGCTTCGGGTGGAAGAAAACCAAGACCTATATTCAAAATTTTTCATTTATCCTCTTCAATGCGCACTCTCTTTCTTTTGCCCTCCATTTTCTTCTGCTTCATTCGTCGCTCCCTTTCATCTTCGTCTCCATCACCATTGTCGCTGCCTCCATTGCTCTATGGTGCTCCGCTTGACGAGTCCACGCTACTGCCTCCATTGCACTGGCCTGCCTGCTGCACCGTCCCTGAACCACCGTCGCTGCACCGCCCCTAAACCTTCGTTGCTGCACTGCACTCCGCGCTCCACACCAACTGCACGCATGGTCAAGACAGTGTTTCGTTGCACTCCAACCACTGCCTCACCGTCGCGCCTCCCCGTTGCTGCTCCCTTACTGCCACGGCCTCCCCGTTGTTGCCTTGCAGTCGCGTGGTCAAGACAGTGTTGCCGTTGTTCGTCGAGCTCCAGATTCGCTCAAGATCCTCTCTAGATCCACTCCAGATCCGCTCTAGATCCGCTCCAGATCCACTCCAGATCCGCTCCACAACGTCACTGTCGTTGTCTCCCTACTGCCTTGTTGTCGCGTGGTGAAGACAGTGTTGCCGCCGCATTGCCGCCATCGTCGCGTGGTCTTCTTGGGTTTTTACTGCATCGCCGCGTTGTCTCTGATGGACGAAGATAATGATGGACCAAGGTGGTCTACGGTGGTGTTTTGGGTGGTCAGATGTGAGAAAGACGGTGGTGTTTGGCGGCGTGTGGTATTTGGCGACGTGTGGTGTTAGGCAACGTGAGAAAGACGGCGGTGTCCTAATGGGGAAACCAGGAAGAGGATACTGCCTCAGTTCCCTTTGAACCGAGTTCTAATCCTATATTGTTTTGCCTCGGTTCACAGTCAAGACACAGTAGTGCAGAATTAGCTTATAACGTCTCCCCATAGACGTCCGTCCACCATAGCCCCAACGTAAATAATTGACCGGTGGCATATTCGTAAATAAGTGAAACTATAGACGTCCGTCCTGGCAGGGAACGGACGTTTATAATATTATAGACGTCCGTGGGAGTGGGGCGGACGTTCATAGGGCTGAACACTGAACGCTTTCAATTCCCATGTCAGCAACTTGAACGTCCTTCCTGGGAGGGAGCAGACGTCTATAATATTATAGAGGTCCGCGAAAGTGGGACGGACGTTCACCACTGAACGCTTTCAACTCCAGTGGCAGCCACTTGAACGTCCGTCCTGGGCGCGAGCGGACGTCTATAATATTGTAGACGTTCGTGAGCGTGGAGCGGACGTTCATTAGGCCGCGAACGTCTGTCCTGGCTGGGTGGACGTTTAAGGGGGTAACTGAACGCTGAACGCTTTCAACGTCCGTCCTGAGAGGGCCCGAACATCCGTCCTCAAGACGGACGTTCAGGGGTCTGACAAGGGTGGCTGCAAAATTAACTGGCTTCAGTCCCTTGAACGTCCGTTCTGGGGGGAGCGGACGTCCAGAAAATTTTTGACGTCCGCTTCGCTCAGGACGGACGTTCAAGGGACTAAAACCTAATTCTCCAATTACCCCGTCAGCCCTATGAACGTCCGTCTTGGGAGGGCACGAACGTCCGTCCTCAGGACGAATGTTCAAGGGGCTGATAAGGGTGGCTGCAGAATTACATGGCTTCAATCCCTTGAACGTCCGTCCTACAGAGCGCGGACGTCTATAATATTATAGACGTCCGCTCCCCTCAGGACGGACGTTCAAGGGACTGAAATCAATTAATTCCCCAACCAATCTGTCAGTCCCTGGAACGTCCGTCCTGCGGGGCACGGACGTCTATATAGACGTTCGTGCCCCGCAGGACGGACGTTCAAGAGGCTGACATGGGGACTTGAATCGTTCATTTGTTCAGCCTCCCAAACGTCCGCCCCTGTACCACGGACCTCTATAATATTATAGACGCCCGCTCCCTCCCTGGACGGACGTCTAAAAGTCCCCGCGAATATCAATTTTAAATTCCTTAAGACGTCATATTAGTAATGGGTCGGACGTCTATAATATTATAGACGTTCGGCCCATCCGTACCGGACGTCTAAGAGCATTAAAATGCCCAGCGCGAACCGGACGTCTATTAGCAGTTACGCTCTCACTGCTTATCTTCTTCCCCGCGAACGCCGAACCCTGCTGCTGCGCCATTGATTTTCGAGGTTGGTTTTCACTCTTTTGGACCATTTAAAATTACTTTTAATCGGATTACATTACTCTGTGATGAAATGTCTTTCATTTGAACCGATTAAAAATCGTTTTCGGTCCGTTTTTGTGCAGTGTCTTGCGTGTTCTTGGACGGCTACTTTTGACTCTTTTTGGGCTACGTTTTGGCCGTTCCCTCCAAGATTTCCCTCCCTTTCGTTTTGAATCTTCTTTTCAGGTTAGCTTATATTGGTTGATAAATTTTTGTATAATTGGGTTTTGTGTATGCATGTTTTTTACTGTAAAGTGTACATGTGTTATTGGCTTTTGAATATGCATGTACTAGTTGTGTTATTTGAAGTATCAAATCATTGAGTGACCCATAGTTCCCGTTTGAAATTTAACCACAAACGATTAATCTTTTAATCTTTGTTGTTAAATTTTGAATTGTCCGATTGGACAGTTTGAGAAAATTAATTTTCATAATTTGCAATGACATGTGAATCGGAGTTTATGATAAGATTGATAAAATTTCGGTTCAGTATTTGTGTTGTTCTCCGAATGCATAATTGATTGTGGTCATCGTTGACTACTCTCATTTCGTGTATTTCGGAGACCAATGCGAAATGTTGCCGAAATCTTATCAATTTTATGATGTAGACTTCAATGCACGTGTCTGAGCAAATTATGAAAATTAATTTTTTTGAATGGGTAGGGCCTAACCTTGTGAGAGTTAAAAAACTTGAACTGATGATTTTACGAACATAGTATGGATCAAAGCTGGATGAACGAACGTCGCATCAGTGAAGAATATGATAAGGGTGTTTCGAAGTTCTTGCAATACGTTGAACAAAATGCTAAGTCTGTCAACGAGACATATTTTTGTCCTTGTGTCCGTTGTCTTAATCAAATACGACAACACTTAGGCAATCTGCGTGACCATCTATTCATGTATGGCATAATGAGGACTTATACTGTTTGGACTTGGCATGGAGAAGTACTTGACCAACCTACCACGTCACGAGGAACGGATTATGTGGAAGAATGGATGAGTGACTATTTAGAGGACATGATACGTGATGTTGGTGAAGATAATTTTGGAAGGGCTAATTTGTATGATTCTCTTATTAATGATTCAGAGGAATCGTTGTTCCCAGGATGCTCGAACTTTACACGTCTGTCTTCAACTTTAAAGTTGTTTAGTTTAAAAGCAAGGAATGGATGGACGGATAAAAGTTTCACCGAGTTGTTGGAGTTGTTGAATGAGATGCTTCTAGAAAATAATACTCTACCTATTCGTAATTACGAGGCCAAAAAATTTTTATGTCCAATGGGTCTTGAATATCAAAAGATACATGCTTGTCCTAATGATTGTGTTTTGTACACAAAGGAGTTTGCTTCGTTAAAGTATTGTCCAACATGTGGTTTATCCCGTTTTAAAAAGAAATATGACAGAGACACTGGTAATAAAGGTAATGAAGGTAATGATGGTGCACCTGCTAAGGTTATGTGGTATTTGCCTATAATACCTAGGTTCAAACGTATGTTCTCTGTTAAAGAAGATGCAAAAAACCTTAAATGGCACTCTGATGAAAGAAAATGAGATAATCTTCTTTGACACCCTGCTGATTCTCCACAATGGAAAAAGATTGATGACAAATTCCCTGAATTTGGTGCAGATCCAAGAAACTTAAGGCTTGCACTTGCAACAGATGGTATGAATCCTTATGGAAACTTAAGTAGCAAACACAGTTCGTGGCCAGTTATGTTGATGATTTACAATCTTTCTCCTTTGTTGTGCATGAAGAGAAAATATGTGATGTTGAGCATGATGATATCGGGTCCTAGACAACCTAGAAATGACATTGATGTTTACTTAGCACCTTTAATTGATGATTTGAAATTGTTGTGGGAAGAAGGGGTCGACGTGTTTGATTCACATGTCCAGGAACACTTCCGTTTGCGTGCAATGTTGTTTTGCACTATAAATGATTTCCCAGCATATGCAAACTTGAGCGGTTATAGTGTTAAAGGTCATTTTGCATGTCCCATATGTGAAGAAAACACTAGTTACCTTCAGTTGAAGCATGGTCAGAAGACGGTATATACAAGACATCAAAAATTTCTTCCTCGTAATCATCCTTATCGTAGATTGAAAAAAACATTTAATGGAAGTGTTGCGGATGAGGTTGTGTGCAGACCCCGAAATGGTGAAGAGGTGTACAACGAAGTCACAAACATTGACATTGTGTTTGGAAAACATCATAAAAGTACCTCTTCAAAGAACATTTGGAAGAAACGATCGATATTTTTTAAGCTTCCATATTGGTGTGAACTTGATGTTAGACATTGTATTGATGTGATGCACGTTGAAAAAAATGTTTGTGATAGTGTCATCGGAACTTTATTAAACGTCAAAGGGAAGACCAAAGACAGGATAAAAGCAAGACAAGATTTGGCTGACATGGGAATCCGATCCGAGTTACATCCACAGATAATAGGAAGACGCACCTATCTGCCCCCAGCCTGTCACACACTTTCCAAAAAAGAAAAACAAAGTTTTTGTAACTGTTTAAGAAGTGTGAAGGTTCCGCAAGGTTATTCTTCAAATATTAGTAACCTTGTGTCTATGCAAGACTTAAAGCTAGTTGGTTTAAAGTCTCACGATTGTCATGTATTGATGCAACAGTTGTTACCTGTTGTTATTCGAGGCATATTACCTCATTCTGTTAGGGGTATTCTGACACGTCTGAGTTTTTTCTTTAATGCCATTTGCAAGAAAGTCGTTGACCCTCGAGGTTTAGATGAATTGGAAAATGAGGGAATAAGACTACTATGTCAATTGGAGATGTATTTTCCACCTTCCTTTTTTGACATCATGGTACATTTGATGGTTCATCTGGTCAGAGAAATTCGACTATGTGGGCCGGTCTTCTTAAGGTGGATGTACCCAGTTGAAAGATACATGAAGATCATAAAGGGATATGTCAAGAATCAGTATAGACCAGAAGCTTCAATCATAGAGCAATACGTTGCAGAAGAAGCAATTGAATTTTGTTCAAGTTATATGCCATCTTGTGAACCTGTCGGTCTTCCCAAGAGTAGACATGAAGGAAAATGTGAAGGTAAGGGTGTTCGAGGTGTGAGAATTCAAAGTGTTAGCAGAAAAGAACTTGACCAAGCTCATTTGTACGTCTTAAACAACACTGTTGATGTGATTCCTTACATTTCTGACCACGTTAATGAAATAAAGGCAGCAAACCCAAAAATGAGTGAAAAATGGCATCTTAATGAACATGTGAAAACCTTCTTGCTGTGGTTTAAGAAAAAGATTTATGCAACTCCACATGTTTGTGAAACTTTATTGAGGTTATCTCGTGGGCCAAACACAGAAGTGATTACATATGGTGGGTACTATATAAACAATATTTCATTTCAGACAAAGGTAGAAGATGACAAAAGCAGAGTTCAAAATAGTGGCGTCACACTAAAGGCTGAGTCTGTGCACTTTGCTAGTTCTAAAGACAAAAATCCAATCACAGCATCCATCAGTTATTTTGGAATAATACAAGAAATATGGGAAGTTGATTACGTCACTTTTAGAGTCCCAGTTTTCAAGTGTAAATGGGTTGATATAAATTCTGGTGTCATGATAGATGACCTTGGTTTCACATTGGTAGACTTGAACAAGATGAATTACACTGATGAACCATTTATCATGGCTAGTCAAGCAAGACAAATATTTTACGTAAATGATCCATCGAATAACAAATGGTCAGTGGTTTTAGAAGGAAAAAACATGCATGGACATGATGATGACGATTCTCTTGATATACTTGAGACAACATCTGTTGCATGTATTCCCACTGAAGACCCAATTGATGACGTTGTAGATGTCATGCAGGCAATTCATACTGATCACAACGAAGGCATTTGGGAAAAAACAATTAATTAATAGGTTCATATTTTCACTTTTATTGACTTTATATGTATGTTTATCATAATTGAGTTATTACTAACTTTGTATAATTTTGCAGTTATGTCGGCCTCAGACTCAGGATCGAGAAAGAGCAGACGTGGACGAGGCGTCACTCGAGTGGTAGATGTGACGTCCGGACGCGTGGATGGTCAGAGGAGGCATGTTGACATCGACCCCGAATCAGGTCATCCATCAGGGCCAAATGCTGATAGGTTTAGGAGTTATCTGGATAAGTTAGCAAAAAGTCATGTCTCTATCCTTCATGCATGTTGGGATGACGTTGCAGAGGTCGACAAGAACCTCTTATGGCAAGATGTTCAGGTATGTTTATACTTCATGCGATTTTTGATATACTTATCTTTTATGTTGTATTTTGAAATAACAAGTTTTTTGTTTTAAACAGCAACATTTTGATATTCCAAACACAATGCAAATTAGAAAGAAAGTTTTATCGCATATAGCGATAAGATGGAGGGATTTTAAGACAAGGCTGACACGATTGTATGTCTTTGGAGACAGGCAACATGAAAATCCTTGTGAGCAATATACATTCACAGAGGAGGATTGGATGCAGTTCCGTGCATCTAGAGAGTCTGAGGAATGGAAGGTATGTTTCTTAACATCGTCTTTCATTGAGTTTTTATAAGTTTTACACTTATTGATATACATGGTTTCACAGGATAAAAGGTTAGCCGCCCAAGAAAGACAAAGGCTAAACGATGCACCCCACCTGTTATCACGAGGTGGATATGCAAAACTGGAGAAGAAACTGAGAAAGTCTAGAGCGGATGCCTTAGGACTTGAGTCGCCGGACCTAGCACCTGCACCTGCTAGGTACGAGCTGTGGAAGGCTGCTCGGACTAAATCTGATGGGAACATGACATCTTCCTCAGCTGCCTTAATCTCACAGAGAATTGTAAGTTCAAAATATAATCAGTTCTGTGATTGTGTATCTACCACATCATGTCTTCTAAGTAACTTGGTTTTTTTATATGCAGGATGAGTTGGTTGAGCAGCAGACTCAGGGCACATTTGTTGGCCAAGGTAGGGACGACCTTCTAACAACGGCCATTGGAAGGCCCGAGCACCCAGGACGTGTACGTGGAGTTCCTGGGGCGATTGGTCTTCGTGACTACTTTGGCCCTACACGGAAAACCCCCCAATCAATGAGTCAGGAGACACTGAGGCAGATGGATCTTCAGTGGGAGGAAAGACTCAACCAAAGCATGAGATCAATGGAGCAACGATTCATGGAGCAGCTACAAGAACAAAAAGAAATACAAAGAGCGCTTGAAGAAAAGTTGCATTCCATGACGCAAGGCAACATGGGGGCCAATGAAACTCCCACACCACCTCGTGTCAGCACTAGAGGATCATGCTCAGCTATAGACCCCACTCAGTATAGCGGTCAGTATGAGCTGTTGGTTGATGGGGATCCCCCACGCATTATGGCTGTCGGACGAGTGCTTGAGGGAGGAGAGACTATTCATGGTGTTCCCATATTACTCCAGCACGTGCGTGTGACCATTGACGAGGTTCGGGATCCCCAGGCTCAGGTGTCTGTACCCACTCCAGAAATTAACTTTGTGGGGGAGGCCATAGGATTATTTATTGCCTGGCCCAGAGCATTGATCATGTCCCACATCGCCACTCCACAGGTATAATGTCTTTTTCCTTAGTATTTCTATGTTTATTCTTCAAATAATTGTTGATAACGCTTTGACGTAAATTCTTATCTTCAGTTCACACGTCCTCAAAAGCAGTCAATTGATTATACAGTCATAGATGATGATGATGAGATGGTTGAAGCGGAGGATGATCCTCTATCAAAGCTATTGACAAAATTACCCAGATTGAAGAAAACATCTCTAGAACTATACTGGGATTTGAGAGTATTTGGTCTTCCCCCACATGTGCCAGTTTATATCACATTCTCTGATGCATTGGAGGTTATTGGGGGAGACAGGATGTTGAATATTTCCATCATTCAGCTGTGGTGCATGTAAGATCTTCAATTTGGTCTTTCATATTAATTTTATTTACATTGTTTTAGTTTCTAACAACTTAACTTTGTTGTTTTAGGTACATGGACACAATCGTTGTAGACCAAGGTCGGTCTTCCATGTACGGATTTGTTGAACCTCAGACCATTCAACCGTCTGGTAACAACACACTTCAAAACAGACAACATTATTTGTAAACATGGATGGATGAGTCAAAAAGAGACGTATACCTTGTGCCATACATTGAGGGGTAGGTGTTGTTATATGTGGTCAGTTTATTGTTATAGTTTCCTTAATTAGTTGAATAACTATTTGTCCTTCGTGATAGGTCGCACTGACAGCTGATGGTCATCATTCCCAAACAATGTAAAATTATATGGTTTTGTTCGTTGCACAGGAAGATGAAAAATGACTTGAGAACCATGCTTCAAGGGTAAGTGTTTCTCCAAAAATGACTTTGAATTTGATGTTCACCTTCAACTTTTATGATAAATATAGTCATATTAATTATACTTTGTGTTTTCAATGTGTACAGAGTTATTGGTAAATCTCGTGGTCAACTTGTTCAAATTTTGTATCCAAAGGTTGTAAGTTATTTATAGTTTCTAATTTATTATTATATGTTAGTGAATGATATAAATTCTTAACTTTTTACTTTGTGATTTTAGTGTAACCAGCAGCTAGATTCATGGGAATGTGGCTTCTATGTGATGTGTTGGATTAAGACCATCATTCGAGCTGTCATTACAGATGACTGAAATGAGGTAATGATATACACCTTCAATACATTACAAATCAATTTCATCTTCAACATATATGAAACCGTAATGAATCTTTCTTGAATTTTGCAGCGCTTCAAAAGTACATCGCCTATTTCAGAGGACACAATTAAACAGATAAGGCAGGAGTGGACCGCATATCTTCTGCAAAGATGGAGTTAGGAATAGTTTTAGTTTAAGTTTTATTATTTCTTGTTGAACATTGGTTATTTTTAGTTTAAGTTATATTATGATAGTTTTGTTAGTGGATTGAACTCCATGTTAAGTAGAACTGTGTTCATATGAAACGTATTATTATTGCAAAATTGTTCTGGGCCAATTTTCTGCTTTTCAGTTGTGGTTTAAATGCAAAAATAAAATAAATTTTTAAAAAAAAACGCCCAGTAGACATTGGTTGGTGCACTGTCGGACGTCTATAGACGTCCGTTAGTGCACCCACTGACGTCTATGGACGTCCGGCAGTGCACACACGGACGTCCAACCCCCCAGCCCCTACCACAGATGATTCATGGAACTGAACGTCTGGTGGCGAGGGCACGGACGTCTATATAGACGTCCGTTGTTCCAGAGGGCAGACGTCCATATAGACGTCCATTGTTTCAAGCGGACGTCTATGGACGTCCGGATGACACAACGGACGTCTATATAGACGTCCAGTCTGACACAACGGACGTCTATATAGACGTCCGACTTGGTGCCCTCGACGTCTGATTTAACGTCACCCGCATAGACGTCGGAGGAAGAGCGGACGTTAAAAGGGCGAAAGAACGGACGTCTATTAGCTTTTCTGCACTAGTGACATAAAAGTGCATATCTTTTACCTCGTCTGTATATACTTTGGGTCAAGAACCCGTGTCTATAGGTTAAAATAACCGGTGTCATAATTGCACTAGTGCATTACAATTTCCTAATCAACACTTAAACCAAATATTTGGAGAGGAGAATTTTTGTGAAAAATAAGGCTCTTGCCTGGACAACTTTGGAGATAACGTAGAACTTGCACGACAACATTTTAATGTCTAGATGAGTATTTGTGAAGTATAACAATCGTCCAATCAATTGATAGGATAGAAGATATATTAACAATGGGCTAGAATCAGGATGGAAATATAACTATCCATTGATGTCAAGAAAGGTTTGCAGCTTAGCATGCCAGCATCGGTGAGACAATATTTGTGCTGAAATAAATAGTTTCTAGTTTTTTTAATGAGCCACTTCTAGTGCCAAGAAGTATTTTAAGACGTCAAGATCTTTAAGGTAAAAATTGGATTGAATAATATGCTTGATGTGAGAAATTTTAGTGGCTAACATCTTCAATGAGATCCTTATGAAAGAAAGCATTGCTGACATCTAATGGTTGAAGTTGCTAATGATTAATGGAGGCAAGAGCAAGAATAAAACCAATGGTTACCATTTTTTCCATAGGGAAAAAGGTTTCAAACTTTTAATTTGGGAAAAACCATGGACAACTAGATGCGCTTTGTAGCATTTAACGATTCCATCCAATTTTCATTAACCAATGGGTGTGACATTTGGAGGTCTGTCCATAATATCCCATTTTTTTAATTCAAGATCAAGGTTTCAATTTCAGCATTCAAGACTTCAATCCAACAAGGACGAGAAGTTGCCTCATGATAAATACAAGGCTCATGCTCAAAAGAAAGACTCATTAAACGGCGATGATGGGACTCAAAGATATGATAGTAATTCATAATGGACTACATTTGATTGATATTTTCTAAATATCTGACTCCACTATATTTTCTCTCAAACATGAGATTTATCAATCAAATAAGACCTTTTTTGTTCAAACTATTTTTCTTGTTGTTGTTTATTCGTTTGTTCCTTTACTTGATAATTATGAATGTTAATTATGCATGTAAATAAAATATTGATTACATGTATATGTGATGAGTTTCATATAAAGAATTATATATATATATATATATATATATATATATATATATAATTATTTTTAGGGAACAAAAATACTATATTGAGATATTTAGATTGTTTATTGAATTAAGATTCGTGAATTTATATAGAGAAAAATATTAAGATAGCCAAAGGAGGTTTCTATGACCTACTCAGTGACATGATAAGTTATAAAGACTTTGGCACATGAGTGAAAATATATTTTTATTATGTAACTTTACTGACAATTTATCAAAAAATAAAACAAATGAAGATGTTTGAGTCTAATTTAACACATTTGTCACCATAATTTATGTAAGTATTGTAACACAAAAATATGAGATAATAGATTAATACTTATTACTTGATCTTAATGTTAATTAAATAATGAATTGAAATTGATGTTATATATAATGTGTATATGATTTAGTATATACATGAATAAAATTTAAAAATAGTATATATATGTATATATATTTTAAACACAGATAACAATTTTTTTTAAATAATTTAAAAGATGATACTTAAACAAAAAAGAATAAACCATCACGCGAAACGAAACATATAAAGTAAATATTTTATTCATACATTGAGCTGCTAGGTCTTATTCAATTGGAAGTTACAAATACAAAACAAGAAACATGGAGTGTAGTCACATTTGTAGCAGCTGATAGCCATATATATAGTGTATTTCCGCTTTCTCTCATCTTTCATTTCCGTAACAACCTTCACTCTTTCAAGGCAGTGTGTAAGCTGCAAAAGTCACATAGCTAGTTAGAAAATAATCTGCGAAAAATAACGAAGAGAAATCATAGCAATATGTTCTAATAACCACTCTTTTATAGTTTAGTAGTATTTTTTATCTCTGTTTTAACGATAAAGTATTATTACACAGATACTTGTAATTGTTCTGAGTACTGTAACTTGAGTTGTGAGTTATTGATTGATAAAATGAAACTTACGTCCGCACTTGTAACCAACAGGGCGATTAGCGAGGTTGCAACGCTTTGGGATGGTGACAGCAATCTGAGGGTTGACTCCAGCCATTTTAGCTGTGTTTGATAGCAGAACTGCACACAGGCAGCTAGGATTCTGCCCTATTTTCTTCACCTGTGCACAGCAACTCTGAGATACACTAGCATTCTCATCTTGTGCTGCTGAACCACATGGAGCAAGCTTAATAGCCTCATTATCTGGGCTAGTAGATTTTCCACATTCCCCAGCACTATCCACCTTTGCAATACTCACAAGCACCACAAACCCAACAAGGCATGCAAACTTCACAACACCCTCCATTGATATTCTCTATTTCACACTGTCCATCAACCCTTCCATCTCATCGGCTTTTATAGCCCAACCTCATCCAAAAAAGTGTTTGCTCTGTCATCATCCTCTGGTTAATGGAGCTTGCACTAGGACATGGGAGACTCTCTTATTGAAGCACTTAGGAACAAAAAGCAGGTGTAAACACCATTTTCCTCCACCCACAAACCAAATTCTTTTTGTTTTTCTTGTTTTCAGATGTAGCCATTATCCAGTGTGTGCAAATCAATAGCAGTGTTTGATGCCACCTCATCCTCAATCAATTGCCCAACCAATATACTTTATGGAAACCTGTCACCAACTTTATCTCAACTACCACCGCCCCCTAATACTACACTCTATTCTTGGACTAACATAACAAACCAAAATATACACTCATCCTGTTTCTACCTTAAAGTATATAAACTATTAGAGCTATGATTATTAATATATATTAAATAATTTCATAGTTGAGTAAAGTAGGTGAGTGTTTATATAAAAACTTTTATATTTGTTCAATTTTTTATACCCTTTAATCAAAAGAAATCCATTTAAGAAAAGTTATGATAATATTGTTTAAACTATTAGAGGTATGATGTATCTATGTTAAAAGTATGATTCAATTACTTAGTTAAATATAAATTTTCAATTTTAACATTCTACCACTAATAAAATAAAACTTTTTAAAATTAATAAATAAAATAATTATCTTAACAAATAAATATATATTATTAATATAGTTGTTAAGCTAAATAACCATAATAGCAAAATATATTTAAGATTACTACGAAAAGTTACTAGATGACCACAAGAAATTTTGTTACATTACCATTTTCTTTCGGACATGGTTCAACACTTATCCCTCATTTACTCACGCCAATAAAGTGATTATCATAACAAAAAAACACAAAGACACAAGGAAACACCAAAAGAAAATGACAAGGTAAGCTAATGTTTTCTAAAACAATTAAATCATATAATATTTAAGCTAAACATTTATAAAATATAATAACTCATATCGAGAAAAATAACCAATTGACATTAGACTCAATTATTTGGATACATGTTTTTGACATTGGGTTTCATTATAGGCGTGCACTTGTAGTATTATTTATGCTCTGTAGAGTCCTAAACAAAGAGGTTATAACCTTACTACTCACAAGGTTAATCCTCTTCATGCTTAAGACCTAAGCAATGTTCATAGACGAGGACCTCCTACAAGTCTCACCACATAACTCATTATAATCTAATTGAGTTTGAATAGTTATTAGAGTTCAGGATACCTCCTTACTGAACCCCAATGTCAAAACATACACTAAACAAACCATAACCAATTTATCCTTGGATCAATTCCAACCATTCTCAGACGAACATCACAAACTATTCATCACATAAACGTTCACAAAACAACACCTAAACAATATAAACTAGAAAAACACATGTGTAAAATAGTGTTAGATTTTATTAATCTTGCCTAGCGAGACTATTCTATTCGCTCAGTGAGTAGTTCTTAAAAGTACATTCGTCTAATGATCACATAGCTCGTCCAACAAGATCATTATTGTATCTCATAGGCTTAAAATATCACGAAAGTTGCCCAACTAGACTTGTCTCGCCCAACCACTATCAAGTAAGCGAATTATTTAACTTTGGTTGCATCCAACAAGATTATTCTTACCTAGCGACCACTAAGTCAGTAATTCTCTGACTTTGAGCTCACCCAACAATCATATCATCGTCTAGCAAAGGCCAAGTCAGTAAATCCCCCGACTTTGGTTTTGATCAACGAGTCCACTTTCGTGACAACCAAGTCGGTAACTCTTTAACTTTAATCTTGTCTAACGAATATATGCTCGTCCAACGAGTCTGCATAATTTTGAATAATAGGATTCTACAGAATTATGCCATACAAGCCTCTGCAATTCAACCTAACACTAACCATAGATGCCAAAACAACCAATTATTACATCTACACAATTAAATAATACGATTTATTTTAGATACAATTTTAATCATTTAACATAGCAACATTTCAATCACATAATCACTTAATAGAATTTAGGCTTCCTAATCCAACTCAACTCAACCAAGCAATTTAACATGCAATAATCAACACATATTATAATCTCAGCAAATAAAACTATATCATACCATACAATAATCAAATTACACATCTCAAGCACCAAAAACTTAAAAGCATTATAACTAGCTTCCCTTACCTAAAAGACAAATGAACTTGATATAGAGAACCCAAAAATCCTTTTAAGTTCACAAATGTACTATCTACACCTACGAACAACACAGACCCGATGGGCACACAACTAGAATCACTGATAAGTAGATGTTCACATGCAACAGATAAAAGAAAAGACAAAGAAAAGTTATTAAAACTCAACTTACTCAAACAGACAAAATAATTGGTCTAAATTGAAGAGTTTATTGCAAGAACAAATCTTATGGTTTCTATTCTTCAATCAGATGAGCAGGAGAAATAACTCTTAGATAAAAGTCAGAAAACTATACAAAAGTGGTTACTACATATATGTGTGTTTTAAAATAATGAAACTTATTCATAACTAAACTATTTATATTAAAATAATTTAATATTTAAATAATTAAGTCTCGTTAATTTTAAATCACTATTCCTTCTAAAATTATTTTATAAGCTTTTACATTATGAAGTGAATTGTTATAAATATTACATAAATAAAAGAGAAATTTTAGTTTGAAAATCTATACATACGAAATTAAAACAAAAGATTTAGTAAAGTAGAAGGTCAAGTTTTTGAATAAAGAATTAATTATTTAAGAACATAGATCAAGTTGCGGATCATGAGTTATAAGACTAAATTATAATTTAGCCTTTTATTTTTAATATATGCTGTATTACTCAAACATTTCAATGAAAAAATTGAGTAATTTTTTTAAAATCCTTCGTATGTACATTCCAAAGGAATATTTGGGGACCAGGTACATATGTATGAAGTATGTTGGGAGGTAATAATTAAGTCTTTTGTGATTAGAAGTTAATCTATGCAACATTCTAAACTATTTTTTAAGTTACTATTAAAATGAAATCTAGTTGTCATCAAAGGGCATTTGGTCTAGTGGTATGATTCTCGCTTAGGGTGCGAGAGGTCCCGAGTTCAATTCTCGGAATGCCCCTTCTTCTTTTTATTACAAGTTAGCCCTGTGTGTCCCCCTGTCTTTTATTCTCTTTTATACCCTTCAGAGTGGTTTAGTGAAGTTGATTTAGTGGGAAAATGCACAAACTATACCTCTTTGAGGCACCACATCGCTGCCAGAAGTAAATAACAGAAACACTACCCAGTCTTTACTGTGTTGAATCCTTCTACATGTTTCATATACATACAAATGGTACAGAGATGAGAAAAAAAAGAGCAGTTGAAAAATGATTCAGCTATGAAAGATCTATAGCCTCAGACATGCCATTTCCGGTCCAGGATACTTGGGCTGGCACCACCTTCTGTGCAATCACTGGACTCCATATCTGTTTCACATGTTGCCACTTCTTCATCAACTCTATTTGATTCTGAAACTTGTTTCCCAGTTGAACTGCCACTGTCCCTCCCTTTTGGATCAATGCTAAGAAAATCAGTCAAAGATTTCTTCACAACTGCCCCTCTTTGATGGAGGTTGTTCTCATTGTTGAGTGGAGACTTCCCTCCCTTGGAAGGACTGATATGTGATGGAGAAAGGGCTGGTGTGCCTAAAGCCGATTTGTAGGGTGTGCTGGGGACAGGTACTGAGTATGGAACTGATATTCTCTGCTTGTGAGTTACTACACCAACTTTTGAGAGCGAAGAGATTTTATCTGAATGTTTGGTCAAGTCGTCCACATAGAGGACATCATCAATCCGTGCTACCAGGTTAAATGCCAAACTCTCCAGTACTCTAGAGTAGCTCTCCAGAATGGCTTTTCCAACATCCTACACATTACAAATTTGAAGGATTCAGAAAATGGACAAGACATTCAAGAAACAAAGACTAAGGACTTTACTGTTCATGCATAGAAAAATAATAATTGTGAACCTTGTTGTATTGGATTTTGCTTGTATCCAAGGTTGTCTGAGGCAGACCAGGAAACCGCTGCTTCAAGGAAAGCAAGAGGCTTTCGGCTCTCTCTGCAAACAAATCCCTCTTGTCTGCATCAACCATCAGGTCCTTGACCATTTCCCATGATGATCTTGAACTAGACCTGGCACTGATGGCAGGCTTGGAGTTGATTTTCTTGCGCCAAATGTACATTGAAGCCTCGGCTCGGTTCGCAATCTCTATAGCTTGATGCTCAGAAGATAAATCAAGGCAAGCTAGCAAGCACTCTGGAGAAAAATTGTCTGATGTGATATAACGATGTATAACATCCCCCAAGCTTAGTCTAGCAGTCTGCAAGAGATTTGGATTAGCAATTTGACCATTATGTTATTTTCTCTCTTGATGTTTGAAAATTTTGAATAGATAGAGATCATTATCATTCATATATCATCAATACCTTTGGAAGAGATTCCAAATAGGACTCAGGAACGTCCATTTCTGCTATAGTGATGCTGTTAATAGCCATTGCAGCCTTTAATATTTGGTTTGTGCAATCACGTTTGTGCTGCAACTGCTTCCTTGAGTTTTCATGGAGACCGCAGGGAGGGACTCGTGGTACAGGAAGCCACCATTTCTCCTCCTGCCGCTTAAGTGCTTGTCGGAATGATGATGGACCATCGGCATCCGGAGCTAGAACCCCCTGGTCTACATACCAGAACTCTGTATTCACAAAACTATCTAGAATTTCCTGTGAAAATACCAGAATTTAGAATGGACTATTTCTTGAAACAGAACTAGTGATGTGCATTATTCAATGCAGTAAAACTTACAAGAAGCATATTGTCTAGTTTGCGCAGAGCAGGAAGATTGACATAAAGATCTGAGCGCGGTCGACAAGTCATGACCTGATTCACATTTCATAAACATTGTTAGGTATCATATTTATCTGCCCCTCTATCATGAAGCAATGCCAACCAAAGATAAAGCGGAGAAAGAACGAGAAAACAAAATCATATTGCTCTCTCCCATCATACAAAAACCCTTCACTTTGATTGGTGAACGAAATTCACAGTCAAATAAAGGATTAAAACTAAATTCAATCCAAATACCTGCTTGTAGAATATGAATCAACTAAGTAAAATTTTATAGCACAGCCTTTCGTTTGAGATGTCAAAATGAACTAAAATACATGTTAAGAAGAAAAAAACTAAAACTAGACTGCACAAGGAAACTCTGAGTGCAAAAAATAAAGATATTTGTATAGTTGTACCTCAAGCTTGGATCCATCTGGAAATGTCTGCCAATTAGGTGTGAATTCGACTATATGATCACTGACAGAAAGAAACCACTCTATCTCTCTTCGCCACATCGCTTTCTTCTCTGAACGCAGGGGTTCTAATCTCCAAAGTTGCCCAAAGAGTGTAGCTGCATATTCAACGAGCCATCACAATCAATGCAGGAATATCAATCAATAAAATCACCATAACCAACTTTCCCCAATTAATACTAAATAAAAACCAAATGAAAACGCAGTAATAATTTACTTCAGATGTGCATTTTCTTACCACATAGATTGGTTATGGCATTTGAGATGGCCAAGGCTGTAGGGACCCCATTTCCACAACCTGACATATCTTCTCCAAGCAACAATTTTGAAAACCTTTCCTTCATCATCTCAATCTCTACAAGTGAGAATCAAAATCAAACCATCAAGTATAGAACTCGTCACAGTGAGACCATAGATATTCAAAGGACAAAATGTACTTTAGGTCTCTCAGAATATGCTCAAATTTGGTTTTAGCCTCAACATTTCAAAAATGATAGTTTCTGTTCTTGTATTTTTTGAAATGTACTGAAAACAGTCTATCAGGTTTCAAAAATAAGAAGAACAAAACTATTGGTTCTAAAACATAGAAATTAAATCAAATTTTAACCAAATCTCCATAGACCAAAAATGCATTTTACAGAAACAAGGAGACTTTGTGCATAAATTGAATACCTGGTGGTAAGGCTGAAACTTGTTTCTTAAACTCCTTACTCTCCAAAGCGGAGTTCTTTTTCTCTCCATCTTCACTGCCATGAGGACTGGCACAATCTGATGCAGCATTTTCCTGAACAGTCCACCCCACCGAAGGTGGTGAAGAGGAGTCCTCAGTGCTACTCCTACTGTGCTCCTCATGAGTGGTCTCAGATGACAGAAAATCTGAGCTGAAACTGCTCTCACGACCCTTTTCTTCAATCAAATTCGCAAAAGTTCCTCTCTTACCACCATTTTCAGTTCCTTTACTTTCTTCAACAACCTCACTCTCCTCAACCAAACTCAAACCCTCCATTGCAGCAGCTTTCCCTTCAACAAAACCAGATGAAGAAGAAGACGAAGAAGAAGAAGCATAGAGGACAGAGTTGTTAATCACGACGCCATGGTACTGAATCCTCCTCAAGCAAAACCCTTGTGATAGTTGAACTCTGAAACACAAACTTCTAAGAGATTTAGACACCCAGAAGACCAGAATGGAAAACGGGTTAGGATTAGTGGACCTTCTGAGCCTCACCAATGGGGCACAATGCTTCTGGTGCTGGTGTTGTTGTTGGGTCTGTTTTTGTTCTCTCACTTCTTGTTGGGTGATAGTACTATCCATAAGTTGTTAACTTGAAACCATGTCTCGTGTCTGGTAGTGAGGAGAAGAGAGAGAAAGAGTATGTGCACAAATTGTGGGCTACCTTTGATTGCTTACTTATATGTCAAGGCTGAACCTAGGCATCATTACTATGGTTTTGTCCCAAACACATGATGTTTGAGATATGAGACAAAAATCCGTGTTCACCTCATTTCATAGATTTTCTGTGGAATGTAAAAAAAGTACAAAAAATGGTATAATTTATAGGTTAAAACTTTCCTTTCAAATATGAAAATTTTGAGTAATGCACTTGTACCACTATAGTTCATCCTGCATGCGCCATTAAGACAAGTTACCCAACAGTAATATTCCTCTGCATCTCCCTACTGATGTGACAGGATTCTAGCTTCAACATACACCTTACAGCTAGTTGAAAAATAATGTATAATGACATAAGTAAAAAGAAATTAATTTCACAGTGATTAAGGAAACAGTTAAATGCATTATCTCTGCAAACAAATTCATCCCTGCAAATTAACTTACATCAAACTATTCCAAACGATCTTGAGTTTAAGTTTTACTGGTCCATTTTTTTAAGCTTTTGCTTAAAGTAAGAATACAAAATCAAAAGGGTATTGATTAATGTCAATGTTTTGAAAAATATAATAAAAAAATGTCATGGGAATCGTGTAAGCCACGGATCTGGCTATGATGACCAAATTTGTGATTCATGGTACATAACTCTTGACTAACTCATTAATTACCCCTTAAAAAACTTAAAACCTTAATTAAACCAGTTAATTAGTCATCCTCATTTTAAAATTAGTAACTAACTACTATTGCAGATTAGGGTAATGTCTTCACTTTGCAATGCCTACGCTCCAACATCCACTTCCTTCATTAAAGGCCCTCAATGAAATCACACTTTTGGACACCAGTTTCAATTAAATATGAACAAGCAAGAAAATTGGATTCTCTTCGATTACAGTTAAAAATAAAAAAGGAGAAGAATTTAAAATTGTTTGGCTCCTAATTGGAAGAATTAGAAAGTCATTTGACAAAAGTGATACACCCTTAAAAAGAAATGCCTCTAATAATTTTGGGGTTCCAAAAGAAATATATCAAATTCCCAAGAGGGTACACATTGGTAAAAATGCCTAATTAGGGTTTAGGGCTGCTGGGGTAGCTTGGTAATTCAAGATATAGCTATGCTATTATTTTGTATTTTTCTCCCTTTATCTCCATGATTTTTTATCTTGGGTGGAAATATTTTGTTTTTATATGTCATTCACGTTACGGCACAAATGACCACTATTATATATATTTGGATTGTGAAATTGACATAATTGTAATTTGCAGACATAAGAAAATGTTTGGCTTGTGACTAATACTTTGGTGTGCTTCTAAAGAATATTAAGAGAAAAAATAGTCAAATCATCCAACACACAAAAGGACACAACACAAACTGAATTAAGAAAAACGGTTTATAAATCCAAGTGAAAAGGACATAAATTTATTAAGTGAGTTTGTGGTTGAGATCTAATCTAATCAAAATCAAAGCACTTCAAATCATGATTATGATAATAATGTCATTCAATTACATATTTTCTTACTTCCCGTTCAAGGCTTTTCCTAGTATCAAAACTAACATACATAATTTTCTGATTTTCTCATGATGCTGGTTGTTCCAACAGAATTTGCAAAGGAAAAAAGGAAAGAGATCCCACCAACGGCTACCAACTACCAAACGTTTGAAAACCTTAAGAGGGAACAACAAAACTTAAGCCTCAAGAATTTTGAGATAGCATTAAAGCTACCCTTATTTACTTTCTTCCTTTTCCCTTTTGTTCATTTTCCTTCTTTTATTTACAAGTTCCCAAAGTCATCATATATTTAGATTATTCCTTCTTTTTATTTGAACCCACTTCGGTTCAAGTTTTGAATAAAAGGAACAAGATTTGGTTTTCATTTCTTGCTTCTTCTGCCCAATAGTTTGCTTTTGGTTCTCTATTAAATATGCATACGCTCAATGGTGTGAAAAGGCACGAACAATTAAAGACGAAATGGCTATTTCTATCTTTTGAAATTTGAAATTTGAATATGAAAGAAAAAAGTTATGGACCAAACTCTCATACATTTGTCACAAAATCTGAAATTTATCTTTGTTACATGTATGATTCATTAAAGAATTGAACATGTTATGATGAAGATTCAAGATATTCAGCAAAATGTAAGTCACAACCTAATATAAAGAAATTGATGATGACGAGGATGAAAAATACAGCCACTTGTGCTACACGGAATCAGAAAGCAGATAAAAATAAAAATTAAGAGTGATGAATAAAGTAAATTAAAGATTGCTAAAGAAATAAACACTGATCAACGTTATATTGATAGAATATGTCTCTGGAACGAATATATTTTGTTTTGTAAATGTTTCGGTTTTGGGTGTTTCCCTCCACCACCACACCTTTTTCCTTTTACCTCTCCAATTTTTTTTAATTCCAATTATATCCTTAAATTAAAATTTTTTACTTTTACTATTTTAATTTATTTCAAACCTAGTTCTCCTTACATTATTAAAATACATTAAAAATATATTCAAAAATAATAAATCAAAACATTTAAATTAAATTATTAAAATATTTCAAAAATAAAGAATAAACTAATAAAACAAACCCTAAAATTAACGATGCAACCTTTAAACGGTGACATCCTTCAACGGATGTCAACATCCGTTTGAAGAAAAAACGGATGTCAACATCCGTTTAAGGAAAAAACGGATGTCGACATCAGTTTTACCTTGAACGGATGTTGACATCCGTTGAAGGATTTTGACATCCGTTGAAGGATTTTGACATCCGTTGAAGGTTTATTCGAATACGCACCTTGAGGAAGCAACACACGCACTGCACCACTCCACACACTGCACCACGAGAGCGACACTGCACCACGAGGGAGACTGCTTGATAATTCTTTCCACCACCACCAACATTTACAACTTGTAGTATCTCATAGCGACAAAAGAAAGAGAGGAAGAAATATAATGTTAAAATAAAAGAAAAGTATTTTACTCATGCACGGGGAACTAGAGGGTGTTGCTCCCTCCACCACCACACCTTTCTCCCTCCACTTCTCCTTTACTATTTTGCTCCTAAGTAAAATTTTATTTTTAGGGTTATTTTTTAATTTTACCCATTCACAACCTATTACACAATAATAGTTTCAGTACTTGTTCAAGAATTCATAAACAATTTATGGAGTTAAATATTAAGACTTGGAATATATCGTCACTAAAAATTCACTTAATAGAAAAAGTTTTAAAGACAAGAATTTGGAAAACATTATTTCATTTAGTTAATTCTTCCTAAAATTATCCGTCCATCAACTTTCTCGAAACCCTTTCGAGCAAAAAAATTATATTTATTTAATCTTTTATTCATTTAATGCGGGGACCAAATTGAAACAAAATAAAAATACAGGGATCAAATTGGTTCAAAATAAATATAGAGGGACTAAATTGAGACAAAATACAATGACACATAGCCTAACAGTGACACTTGGCACTAAAAGTGCCACGTCACATTGTCATTGTCACGTGACACAATGTCAACTTGACATGTGGCAAATTTTTTATTTTTCAAGAAAATTAAAAAAAGTAAAAAATGAAAATAAAAATAATTAAAAAGAAATATTTAAAAAATTCAAAAAACTAACACGTGATACCTCTTTAACTATGTTAGTACGGAACTAACGATAATAACTTAATTGCTTCAATTTGTAAAATTAAGAACCCAATTGATATAAAAAATAAATAAAAAGCCTATTTGAGAAAAGTTACTGAAAATAGGGACTATCTGAATTATTAAACCTATTCTTTATTTTAAAAATTGTTAGGTTTGATTAATATTCTCTTATCCATATATGTCTTATTATAATAATAATAATAATAATAATAATAATATTATTATTATTATTATTATTATTATTATTATTATTAGTTATCTTTTGATTATTTACTTTTGTAAGTCTAAAAAATTTATGGATAAAATTGTTATCTTGCTAAATATATTTGTGACTCATTGAATATTGTATATATGATTTCTAGAACTTCTGATTTTTTTTCCTATTATATTAAGTAGTGCTTTAACATCTTATACTTCTAAAACATGTTTTTAGTAAAGATGTTTTATATCATAAGCATATTTTAAGTGTTTCGTATGATAAGATTTATAAAATGATTTTTCATACCAAAATTGCTATTGATCATGGGAAGTATTTGAACTAAAATATGCATTTGTTAAATATATTTTTTATCAGATTGATGAATTTAAAAATATTGTTTACTTATAAGGAATCTTTTTACTTAACATTATGCTTACTACTTTTATGCTTACGACTTTTATGTTTTAAAAGTTATATTTAGGTTCCGATTCTTGCATTTTGTTAAACATATTTAATATTTTTTATATTTTATTTCTTTTCCATTGCATTTGTTAGTTAGGTAAAATATCCAAATTTATAACTTAATAAGAACCAAGTTCACGGATTGATCCTATGTCTTTTCCCTATTCTACTTTAGGGAAATTCTTGGTTTTAGCAACAAAGGCAAGTTAACAAATGATTATGCTCAAAGTTTAAAATATATGCATGAAAATTTTCTTTTGGTGTTTTGCTTTATATTAAAGAAAAACATTACTTTTCTTAAAAATTTATTTAAAACTTTTAGTCTAATTCCAAACTTGGAACTGATACTAACTTAAATTATGTTTTTACTTAAATAATTGACTTATAGACTATGTAGCTAATGTTCATGCGTTTTTTTGTAAGAATAACATTATGCGTGTCTCACTTAGACTATTTCTATTTCTACTCCATTTACTTTTATATTGTATTATTCTTTCTTATAAAAATGGTTGAGTTTAATTAATATTCTTTTATCCATATATTTGTTTATTATTATCATTATTATTATTATTATTATTATTATTATTATTATTATTATTATTATTATTATTATTATTATTATTAACAGTTAACACCTTGATAAAATCTAACTTGCATGAAAAGTAAGGAAATTTAGTGCAAATGTTGAAATTTAGCAAATTATTCACCTAAGAATATTCACCAAAATTCATTTTTCGTTTTTCTTTTATGTTTCTCTTCTTAAATGTGTTGGGAATCCAAGTGTGAGTTTAAGTCTCATATGGGAGAGAAATGAGAAAGTAGAGTAGTTTATAAGTGGGAAGACCCATTAACTCATTGTCTTAAGATTTTAGGTAAAGAGTTGGTGTCAATCTCCTATAAGGTTGGATTCACGTATCATTGCTCATTGACTCCTCAGTCAAAATCCTCCCCTTGATACTCCTAACAAAATGTTAACCCTTTTAACGTAGAAGATTGACCAAATTCATTTATCGTTTTTCTTTTATTCTTCTTTTCTTAAATATTTGATTACTACGGTAATGTTAAACCACGCAATAATATTTCAGTACATTTTTTGAACACGCTCATTACCTTTGTTAAAGTTCTCTTAATAAATAAAAGTTAAAATCGATAAAACAAATCTATAATTTATAATAAATTTCAACAATAAAAGTGTATTTTAATAGGAAAAGGAAGGAAGTATTTTACGATCGTATTTTTGATCTCATTATGTCAGCGGCAGATAATACATGTCTAGATTTTAAGAGTAAGTTAACGATATAAATAAATCATTATATGGTACCAAAATATAAAAAAGGGTCAATATATTTTTAAGAGCATATTTTTCTTCATCTGGATTCTTTTGTAAACTTCCATTTTCTTTAAAGGACGAAGTGAGAGGAAATATAGTTTTGGAAACAAATTAAAGAACATATTTTTTTTTCTAAATAAAATGAAAAGCTTAAAAGAACATACAATCCCATTTTTAATTTGAAAGATGATTTTCTACTGAATAATTTGAAACGCGAAGTGAGCTGAAACACGCACATTTAAGAGTAGAAAGAGTCAATTTAATATTAATACATGTCCAATTTTAAAGACTTATTCTACGTCATGTTTTCTCCATTTTTTTTAATGTTCTTGTAACAAAAAATCGTTCCATTTTATTCATTATTTTTCAAATTTCAAAATAACATGTTTTAACTATATTCTTAATATAATTAATTCAGAGAAAGAAAAAAAATATATATATATATATATATATATATATATATATATATATGTGTGTGTGTATGTGTGTGTATAATAACACATACATGTATATTTTAATTTAAAATAATTTTATTTATTTTGCTAAGAAAATCGATACGCGAGTATCATAAAGAAATAGAAGAGGTATGTTACAAAATATTGAATTCTAATTATATTTAAATTTATTTGTTTTGATGAAATAATTAATGATTATTATTTATAACATTCAATTAATCACTAAATTGATTAACGTTAAAATAAAATATATAACATTGAATTAATGATTCCATAAAGAAATTTATACGCGTAGGGAGTGGACTACACTTCAATTTTCTGGCATACCTGTCCTGTCTTACGTAATCTCTTTCGTGTTTATTTTGACATTGGGCAATAAGAATCTTGATGATGTGAAGGTTTGTTTCTAGATTTTTCTCATGTTCAACGTTCATGCTTTCACATGCAGCACGATCAATTTCTTCGGCGCCTCTGCATTCAATGCAAATTCTCAATTTGTGAGTGAATCACGTTTCGATTAGGTTTGCGCTGAATAGTTCTGGCTGCCTCTATAAAAGGAAAAGAGCTCAGGAATTATAGATCACAGACAAGCAAACAAATAACAAGCTCTATAATATATTGAATTGAGTGAAGGTTAGAGGTGCTACAAACAATGGCTACGAATCAGGAAGAGGTGAAGCTTTTGGGAGTCGTGGGAAGCCCTTTTGTGTGTAGGGTGCAAATTGCTCTCAAATTCAAGGGCGTTGAATACAAATTTTTGGAAGAAAATTTGGGCAACAAGAGTGAATTGCTTCTGAAATACAACCCAGTTCACAAGAAGGTTCCAGTCCTTGTTCACGGTGAGAAACCCCTTGCAGAGTCTCTTGTGATTGTTGAGTACATCGACGAGACATGGAACAACAACCCCATCTTGCCTTCCGATCCTTACCAGAGAGCCTTGGCTCGTTTCTGGTCCAAATTCATTGATGACAAGGTAACCCATATTTTCCTATTTAAGTTAATGAACCATGTTTATTTGTTTGTATGTGAGTGAAACTAAACAGCCTGCCAACTATTTGATGAAATGAATCAGGTTGTTGGTGCTGCGTGGAAATCTGTTTTCAGTGTTGATAAGAACGAGAGAGAGAAGAATGTGCAAGAGGCATTGGAGGGTCTGAAATTTCTAGAGGATGAGATAAAGGGGAAGAAGTTTTTTGGAGGAGAGGAGATTGGGTTGGTGGATATTGGTGGTGTGTTCATTGCGTTTTGGATTCCAATTATTCAGGAAATAGCAGGGTTGCAGTTATTCACCAGTGAGAAATTTCCTAATCTCTACAAATGGGGCCAAGATTTGATGAATCACTCTGTTGTGAAGGAAGTCCTTCCTCCAAGAGAACCACTGTTTTCCTTCTTCAAAGCCCGCTACGAAAACCTCACTGCCTCAGCATAGATTGATTCAGAGATAATTGTGTGAACAACTTCTCCATCAATAATATTTTGTTGTTTCAATTTTATGTAAAATTCATACTATATCTGATTTCGTCACCTATTTCATAATATAAAGTTGTCTTGTTGTCAAACTATTTCTACACTATAAAATTTACATTTTTTTATGTTTCCCTGCTCGTAATCGACTCTTGGGATTTCCCTTCCGAAAATCCACTTCTCATAAATCGATTTTTGTGTGTATATATATCTATATATATATATAGATAGATATATCTATATATATATATATATATATATATATATATATATATATATATATATATAGTTTAGTTAACTTAGTTCAATATTATAGAAATGAAAATTCAATCATGACCTATATTTAACTAATTTATACTATACTGATATATAAATACTATTAAAAATTACGTGTAATGTACTTTTCATAATTAAAAAAACATGCTAAAAGTTTAAAATGATTATTTTATTATTTCAAATATTTTAAATTTATAATTAATCTTAAAAAATAATATAATAATAGTTAATATATATTTAAAATTATGTTTATATAAAATGAATGAAAATATTTATAATATCAAAAATTATTAATGATTATTAATATTTAATTTGAAAATTCTGGTATTATTAAGTACAATTAATAAAATTGATAACTAATTCTTTAAGCATTATCCTAACATTAATAATAATGGATTTTATCTGATTTTATGCTTGTTATTAAAAACATTACTAATTTAATAATGTGTATAGACTATTAAATTTATTAGTAATTTATAACGTGTATAAATTAATCATAATTATCTTTACTATATAATAGTATAAATCAATATTTTAAATTTTATATTTTAAAATAAATCTTCAATATTTTAAATGCTATTATTAAATGTATAGTAATATAATTTCAAAATCATTTATTATTATTATTATAATGTATATAAATGGTTTATATATATATATATATATATATATATATATATATATATATATGCTGATATGCGAATAATGTTATAAATATAATATTTAGATTAAAAAGATTTAGTATGGATTACAATAAGTAGTATAATTAATTTTATGAAATATTTATCGAGATTTTCTTTATTTAAAAATAAATTTTATATTTAAGTACATAAATATTGTAGGCTTATGATGAGTTTGCTGTTGGATATTGGATCTTGAAGTAATTATGAGACCAGCAAGAAATAAACAAAATTAGTTATGTACTATTACATTAATTTTCTTAATTTTCTTGTGTAGAACAATGATTTATTTATAGATTTAATGAGAAATTATCTATTAGACGATGCTTGTCTTGATTTTCAAATTTTTGTAGTCTTTTTTATAGGTGACAACCATAGGTTGAAGTCTGTTTGTAAAACCAAACATGTTTTTTCAGTACATTATTAAAAGTAGGTTATACGGACTTTTTATCATGATTTTTTTATGGGGAGAAAATTTCATAACTATATTCTTTGTCTATAACGTTCATTTTTGAATTTTATATAATAAAGCATAATAATACTTACTTGTATATGATAAAGAATAATAATACATGATATAAGCAATTGTATATGATAAAGCATAATAATACATTACATAAGCAATTGCAAATGCATGCAGGAAAATATCTCTTTTTTTTTTATTACTTTTATGTTTTGAAATGTTGCGCATTTCATGCTATTTAATGCATGTTTAGAACAATATAAATTTTTCAAATTTTTTATCGAGTTAAAGATTTGAGAACTTAAACATTTATGGAGAGATACCAAACAATTCTTAAGGGTTTCATCGTTGGATGAAAATATCGTTTAGTACAAGGTATTGTTTGGCATATTCAGGATGTTTACTAACAACGCTTTGTTTAGTGATCTTAGTTTGGTTCAAGAGCGTGTTTAGCAAGATATCGTTCAAGACATGTTTTTGGAACTTTGTTTATATCTTTTTGCTCGTTTACCAAAAACATTATTTTGGATATTATAGTGAGAGCTCATTTAGTATTGTCTAGCAAAGTATAACAATAACACATTTAGTAAGATTCTCTTATGACATATTGACATGTTTACTTAAAATCTTATTTGTTGGTATGTTTGTCGATATATCAACGTGTTTACTAAAGCTTTTTATCAAGACTTTTAAACTTTATAAAGATTTTTTCACAAAACGCTTGTCTCTCAACGATATTATTTTTCATAAAGATAATACCTTGTCAAATGTTTATTTTTCTCATCGTTGTTTGTTAATCCTCAAAACATATGAGGATGTTAGTCTTCTTCTTTTCTTATAATACTGATTAATTGTGTGATAACAATGTTTTGTTTTATATCTCTTCTTAGAAGTGAAATGTCGTCTTTTAAACTTAAAGATATATTCTTTCATTGTGTGCATATGTTCTTTAGATGATGTTGTGACGCTTGTTTCATTTAACAGATTTGTATGTCTCTTACATAGTGAGATCTACTTAAACACTTTTATACCAATCACTTTGTAAGTATGTATGTATCTTTTAAGCATAATTTCTTGATAAGCCTATGTAGGTTTTTCTTACTAGTCAGATACTTTTTCGTGGGGATATGTTATGTCTTTTTAGCTTATCTTTTTCGCTTTTTTAATATTTGTGCACTTCATGTGCCCCAGGATAAGTCCTTTTATCTAACTCTGATTTGGTTTTGCACTTAGATGATTCTATGTTGTTCATTATCCGATGTTCAACCACTTTTCTTTATGACTACTCAAAGTGGAATTTTGTTCTTTGCGAGATATATCTAAATTCTTTCCATTTTCTTATACATCTCATTACTTATGATTATTTCGCTTAATACTGTTTGTTAAACTTCAAAATTAGATATGCTTTAGATGCTTCAGTCTCTTCTCTAGATGATCTTCTCTCAACATATACAAGAAGGTCGCTAGGTCAAGAAACTTTTGGAAGCCGACTTCATATTGGGAAATTACATGTTGGTCGGCTTCCTCCAACTCAATAACCAAGGAATTAAAGGGAATTCTCATCAGCTTGAAGCGTGAGTCGGAGGTAGTCATTTTGGCGTTAAGGGCAGCGGTTCTTAGGGGACAAGTGTTGTGAGTTCGGCAAGTGTACCGAATCGTTCAAGTAATAAACCGGTAAGACCGGGTATCGTTTTCCCAAGAGACTCGTAATACTAGAGAATTGTGCGATTAACAACTCATATAGACTCAAGAACATAACATCAATTTACAGAACAAGTGCAGAAAGATAAATTGATACATAATTACAAGGTTGGACTTTGGTATTGAAGGTACTTGGAAATGGAAAAGACTAGAAATGGTATGAAATGACATTGCTAAGGTTAGTTTTCACCAATGCACGCTTGTGTATAACCAATTTTATCTCCTTTCTATCAATTTACTAAAGTCAATCCACTAAAACACTCTAGCCCCAATCCCTTAGGTGAAAGATCCTAGGTTTTCCCTATTAAACTCCAATTCCTTGGACAATCTAACAAGCAAACCCGCATTAAAGAGCTAGGATCTTAAGACAACATGTGAATCATCTTCCATCCCTAGAATCAATGACCACAAGGACTCTTGTTTCAGTTCTAGGTTCCATCTTACATCCCCATAATCCATGAAACCCCAAATTCAAGTCATGAACATTCCTATTACATGCAAGCTTTAAGATTGGAAACAAGAATACTAGCAATTGATAGAAAAGGCATATATATAATCAAATCAATCATCCATTACACAAGAATCCATAGGCTACAACAATCCCTAACAAAACGAATCTAGTTCTCCACTTCCGTGGAGAACCCTAAAGCTTACAAACATGGAAGATGGAAGAAGAAGGAGACCCAACGGAAGAGGAGGAGATGTTCCCACAAGCTCCTCACGCCCTCCATTAGCTCCAGCCGTGAAATCGCACCTCCAAAGAACCAAAGACCCCAAGCCCTTCGCGTTCCAGGGTTAAATAAAGCGTTTCTGCCACATCAGCAAAAAGTCGCGCCCGGCGGCCCGACATACCGGCGCCCGGCGCGCCATGGGTCAGCTACCTCACGCCCGGCGCCGCCCAGGTCAGTAGGCGCCCGGCGTGAGTCTCTGCAGCAGCATTGTGTTTTCTTCTATTTTGTGCAGATCTGCTTGCTTCTGTGGTTAGTTCAGCTTTATACTTTTTGTGGAGGTTCTTCCAATCATTGTATTACTACAAAATAAAGGGATTATAGATGAAATCTCATCAATGTAGCCTAAAACACATTTATTCATGAAACTAAGATAAAAGAGAGGATTTAGCAAGTTACAAGCTAGAAAGTAGTTGATTTTGCTCTTAAATTCATGCTTAGATAATGGTGAGAATTAGCATTATCAAACTCCCCCAAACTTACAACTTTGCTTGTCCTCAAGCAAAAGTACCTTACCTAGCAACCAATTCAATTACAATGGTCTAGCAACTCAAGCATAGTTTCAATCAGTTAAACCAAATCAATCATGCTTGCTCAACTTATAAATCACATTCAAGAGACAATATAGCCTTAGCAAGCTACTTCAATCATGGTGCTAACAGTTTCAAAGTCACAAGATAGATGCAAATGATAGATCAATAAACATGGCAAGTTGTTTTCAATGAGTGCATGGAACCAATCCTCACCAAGGAAAGTGTTTCACTCAAGCACAATGGTGTATAAGGATGTGTGTCTACTCTCAACTATTACAATGTTACACAAATCAACTTTGCCTTTTGTTTCAACAATATCAAACACATTAACAAGCAAGTTACATCACAAGGACTTTTTGAAGCTTGTATTGTGGCTGGGCTAAGAAGAAAAATTGGTTTTTCTGGACAACAAAGCACCTTGAGATAAGAGATCAAACAATTTAATTCATGATATAGCATAGTATCTCTTTTACTCCAAAATTGAATAAACCACTTCTCAACCTATTTCCAAACTCTTTTTCATTGAATTCATGTTTTTCTTCTTCTTTCTTCTTTTTCTTCTTTCTTCTTTTTCTTTCTTTTTAACTCAACTTATTGTTTTTCTCAATGCTCCCCTTATGACAAGAACTCCCCCAAACTTAAACCATTCTCCTCATTCTAACATATATGTTCATCTCAACTCAAGGTAAGGAGGTTAAGGATTTTTCAATAGGCTTAAGGTTTCGGGAATGAGAAAGTTTTCTTTAAGGTTCAAAGGTTATACATTGGCTTTTAGGCTCAAAATGTAGAAGAGGTGGAAGAACAAGATGGCCTTGATCATTTGTAACATGCAAGTAACTAGTTCAAATAGAGAAACTTAGGCAAAATCAATTGTGCTTCCAAAGTAATAACATTCATCAATAAACTCTGAGGCACAACATCTCACAGGTTTACTCAGGGTTCCAAAATTTGATAAACATCATGCCAAGAATATTGATCACAATTAAAAACAAGCATCTATCTAAACAGATACAAGCAACCACAATCTCTGTTCAACAAGCTCAACCACATAATCTCAATCAGATTTTCAAAACAATTCTCATAGATAAAGAGCAAGCACAACAGATTTGTATTCAATTCAAGCATAACTAATGATTCACTCAAATCACCAGACCAATTGCACAAGAACTATCCACAAGACAAGTAAAAAAGAAATCAAAAACACAAATACTGAAAGCAAAAAAAAAAAAAAAAAAAAAAAAAAAAAAACTTGAAATTAAAACAGAAAAAACCCATTTAAAATGGACTCTTTGCAGCTCCAGCAATGTAGGACACTAGCTTCACTTTCATCTGAAACATCTTCCTCCAACAGTATCTTATACTCCGCAACTGCTCCACCTCCCCCATCAGTAGGGGCCTGGCCCCCAGGCCATGCTACACGAGCAGCAAAATCTTCAAGTCATATAATGCTCTGCTCACGCCTGGCTCAAAGGTTGGCCAGCGGTGGTTTTGAAACCTGTAAAGTCTTAAGGAAGATGTTATTCTGCACAAGAAAGCTCAAAGTAAATTAGCATCCCATAGTCAACAACTGAAGAGAAGAATCCATAAACACACTAAAAGAAATCTGCAAAAGAAAACAGCAAAACAATCAAAAACAAAAAACAAGCAAAAAATTTTTGTGCTTAAACCAGTGCTGCTGGGGCCGGGCGCCTACCGAGCAGGAGGCGCCGGGCGTGAACCGAGCCAGGTGCTACTTGAGCCGGGCGCCTGCTGAGCAGAGATCTGCTTGAGCCGGGCGCCAACTGAGCCAGGTGCTGCTTGCGCCGGGCGCCTATTGATCAGGAGGCGCCGGGCGTGAATTATGCAGAAAACTGCAGAATTCTGCAGTTTTCGAAATTAAGCTTCCCAACTTGTGATTTTTGGTATATGACCCTTATTCACACTCAAATCAATCCAGAATATCATGTTTTCATCATTGAAACTTGTCTAAACTATAAGGAATGAAATTGAATGCATGAATGGGTGAATTGAATGCACATTTCCAAAGCTTTTTACTCTACAACTCAAAACTGCACTTATGCATCCAAATCATATTTAAGCACTTAAGATCACACCAAAACATCCTAGAGCACGCTCTAACATGTCAAAACAGATTTAAGCACTTGAAAACACACCAAACAAACCACGAAAACACATTACAACTCAAAAATTAACTAAAATGCAACAAGTCACATAGTCAAAACATAAGTTACTAATGCAAATGACACAACAATCACACAAACATAAATAAAAAGGGTAAGAAAACTGGGTTGCCTCCCAAAAGCGCTTGTTTAACGTCATTAGCTTGACGGATTACTCATTGAAGCGCAAAAGTTGATGTTGGTGTGCTCCTTCCACCAACTCTTCTTGAACCACTTTCTAGCCACCAAATCAATTCTCAAAGCTTGAATTCTTCATTTTTGCCCTTCCACTACCTTGACATCTTTAAATACTCAATCCTCTTGATCAACTTTGGCTTGCTAGGCTTGAGTTCCTTGTCTCTCATCAAAGGGTGGTGGTGACTAGTCTTTCTCTTTTCCTTCTCCCTTTCTTCATCTTTCACTTAGCACTTGGAGCGTCTTCAATGAAGGGAGAATTTTGGGCAGCTTGTAGTGCTCAAGCTAGTTGTCTCCTTGTGTCCTAAACTTCCTTCAATCTCAGGGTCTTCATGATGCTTTTGAGGCTGCAGTCCTCCTTGTATGAACATCCCCTGCATACAATTAGACACAACTAGGCTAAAGCCACAAATTAGCCCAAGTAAAATTGAAAATCTATTTACAACAAAAGAGTTAGTTCTATATACAAATCAAGTCTACATAAGTTAGAAACCTCACAAAAGTCTAGTATTGACACGAGTCCCCGGCAACGGCGCCAAAAACTTGTTGTGAGTTCGGCAAGTGTACCGAATCGTTCAAGTAATAAACCGGTAAGACCGGGTATCGTTTTCCCAAGAGACTCGTAATACTAGAGAATTGTGCGATTAACAACTCATATAGACTCAAGAACATAACATCAATTTACAGAACAAGTGCAGAAAGATAAATTGATACATAATTACAAGGTTGGACTTTGGTATTGAAGGTACTTGGAAATGGAAAAGACTAGAAATGGTATGAAATGACATTGCTAAGGTTAGTTTTCACCAATGCACGCTTGTGTATAACCAATTTTATCTCCTCTCTATCAATTTACTAAAGTCAATCCACTAAAACACTCTAGCCCCAATCCCTTAGGTGAAAGATCCTAGGTTTTCCCTATTAAACTCCAATTCCTTTGACAATCTAACAAGAAAACCCGCATTAAAGAGCTAGGATCTTAAGACAACATGTGAATCATCTTCCATCCCTAGAATCAATGACCACAAGGACTCTTGTTTCAGTTCTAGGTTCCATCTTACGTCCCCATAATCCATGAAACCCCAAATTCAAGTCATGAACATTCCTATTACATGCAAGCTTTAAGATTGGAAACAAGAATACTAGCAATTGATAGAAAAGGCATATATATAATCAAATCAATCATCCATTACACAAGAATCCATAGGCTACAACAATCCCTAACAAAACGAATCTGGTTCTCCACTTCCGTGGAGAACCCTAAAGCTTACAAACATGGAAGATGGAAGAAGAAGGAGACCCAACGGAAGAGGAGGAGATGTTCCCACAAGCTCCTCACGCCCTCCATTAGCTCCAGCCGTGAAATCGCACCTCCAAAGAACCAAAGACCCCAAGCCCTTCGCGTTCCAGGGTTAAATAAAGCGTTTCTGCCACATCAGCAAAAAGTCGCGCCCGGCGGCCCGACATACCGGCGCCCGGCGCGCCATGGGTCAGCTACCTCACGCCCGGCGCCGCCCAGGTCAGTAGGCGCCCGGCGTGAGTCTCTGCAGCAGCATTGTGTTTTCTTCTATTTTGTGCAGATCTTCTTGCTTCTGTGGTTAGTTCAGCTTTATACTTTTTGTGGAGGTTCTTCCAATCATTGTATTACTACAAAATAAAGGGATTATAGATGAAATCTCATCAATGTAGCCTAAAACACATTTATTCATGAAACTAAGATAAAAGAGAGGATTTAGCAAGTTACAAGCTAGAAAGTAGTTGATTTTGCTCTTAAATTCATGCTTAGATAATGGTGAGAATTAGCATTATCAACAAGCTCTTTTCTTTTTCCACCAAGGTAGCAATCCTGGCAATGTTTCTATTTTATTCAATTCCTAGCTCCTATATTGGCAAGTGGAATGGTGTATTCGGTTACCACTCCATGATATTCGGTTCCAGTATATGTATTGGGTTGGATGCATCATCATGTGACAACACCAATTACAGTTCTCAAACCCTACATTCATTTTCATTATACATTAATATTTAGTATATTAAAAAGATAATATCATCACAATCAAGATTAATAAATGACTGTTGCTTCCAACATGACACCTTCAAATAATTTTTTTAAGCAACTCCTCCATAGCTAAAAATGCTCTTGCAAATTTCCTTCAATTTTAAGAAATACATGGATGGACTTTTAAAATTAGTTTTTGAGATAAAAAAATTAGTGTAAACATTTTTAATAATTAATGTTAATTTTTTATTCTTTATAAACATTTATACAATTAAATATAACATTAACAATTATCATTTTATATTACTTTAATAACTAGGGATATTTCGGTAATCTTCAATTACTATCAAAAATAAACAATTTTTTATTTATTTTTGTGTCTATGGTATTTGTAGTATCTAGTTTGTGTCAAATCCTAAATACATATTAGTTTTGTCTACTACTTGTACCAATTTTGAAAAATTCACTAAAAATAGATAAAAATTGATTTTTGAGTCAAATTTTTTGTGAAAAATTCACTAAAAATAGATAGAAATTGATTTTTGAGTCAAATTTTTTTGGATAGCTTCTATTTATGTATTTTTGTTTGCAGAGTTTTTACATTGCACATATTAGTCATGGATTCCATTTTGACAAAATGTAACGGTGAAAAACCTTGAAATGATATTTGTTAAATATTTTCTTTTTTTTTTTTAAAAAAATCACTTTCTAAAATGATTAGAATTTAAACTTTCATAGAAAGTAACTCATTCTATTACGTGTATTTTGAATCATTATAAAAGATTAAGCTTTCTATGTAGTTTTTATTTGAGTCTTTTGTACAACCGTCAAAAAAGCCTATTTTAACCATCATAGAATTTCTTTCATAAAAAGCCTATTTTAATCATCATAGAATTTCTTTTTTGCATTACTGGTGGTAAACATATAAAACTAAAGTAATTTATCATAAAAGAGGAAGTGGAAGGGACTTTGTCCATTGATGTACAACCATCATGACTTGAGTTAGTTTTTTTTTCTTAGTTATGAAATTATGATTTATCCAATAAAAAAAATGTTTCAGGATTAAATAGATTTTTAGTTCCTGTATTTGAATCTGTAATCGGAATTCGTCCATCTCAAAGTTTATATAAAATCCATCTTCATACTTTAGTAATACAGGGAATACATCTTTTAGAGTCAAGAAGTGTTAACTTTTAGATAATGTGCCTAATGACAATACTAATTGCCTATCATAACACATGGCTGACATGTGTTTATCACGTGTAATTTATTTTTTTCTTTTAATTTATCTTTTTTTTACATTTTTTTTGTTTAGAAGGATATATTTCATGCATTACTAAATTATAGAGATGAACTGTATATAAACTTGCATTATTAAATTATAGAGATTAACGGTATATAGACTTTTGAAAAGTAATTAATTCCAATTTTGCATGTAAATGTAAATTAAAAACATATTTAATCCAAATAAAAAAAATTAACTTTTTAATTTTTTTAAGAATTTAATTTTTCCATAATTTTTTGATATTTTTGACATGTTTAGTGAATGAATATTGGGGACATATAGTGGATATTCACCTTCTTTGTATAGTGCCACTTAGCTTTTTCTTTATTAATTTGTCATTAAATAATCTCCACTATAAGTACTATAAGTACTTGTTGTATTATAAAGTAGGTTGAATTTTTATACTGTGTATCATAAAATTCTTACAAATATATATATATATATATATATATATATATATATATATATATATATATATATATATATTATCAATTCTACTTTAATGAGTTTTTTTATAAACATTTAACATTTATATGGTATGCATGCTACAGGAGTAGAAATTGCATGTTTCTTAAAACCTAATGCATCATCTATACGAACATAATAGAAAATGATAAAAAATTGATTGTATATAATAAAGTTAGTCAATTAATGGTGTCATGGAACAAAAATTTTGTTTCATTGTTTTTCTTCAAACTTAGCATAAACTAAGGAAAACAACATTAAATCTAATTATATAACCTATAAAAATAAAAATGTTTTTCATTAAAAAATATTTTTGTCACTCCTTCGGCATTCACTTCACAACTAATTTTAATAGAAAAAAAAATTGAATTATGTATACTTTTAGTCTTTATAATTCCATATGTAAATTTCAAATTCTTTCTTCTGAATTTTTTTATTTTATGAAATTGTCTTTTATAGTTAAGTAATGGATGAAGTACGTCTTCCATAACTAGAAGAAAAAAAATGCAAAGAAAAAGAAAAATAACAAAAACGTTTTTTAAAATTACACGTGGTGGATACCTATTAGTTACATGCTCTAAGTTTTGATCAAATCAGCATGACAATTAAACACATCACTTAGTTGTTGGATATGTAAAAGATATTCCATTCACCACTAAAAGATATATGTTACTACCGAGGGTGGGCAACCGACCGTAGAAGAGTGTTCTACCGAGGGTAGGCAACCGACCGTAGGGTTTGTTACTACTGAGGGTAGGCAGCTGACAGTGGCGTGGCTTCTTCTTATCTTCCTCAGCCATCCGCTCGGTCTCTGCCAAACGCAAGGTGAGGTCCTGGTTGGCTTTGAAGGAGGCTTCAAATTTTTCTTGAAGAGCTTGAAGCTCGGCAGCAGCAGAGGCCGTCTCCTCGGCAGCATATGATAAACACATGGCCGATCGGGCAGCTAACTCCAGGGCCATGTTGGAAGCTTCCTCTCTGGTCATCCCACTGACCAGGGCCTTTTCCTCTGGGAGAAGGTCAAAATGGAGGCGCTTGGCCACTCAGACATTAGGGCTCAACGGCCCGGTGAGGGGAGGTCCGTCGGGAAGGTGCCTCTTTGACCTCTTGGATTCAGCTGAGGTCTCCTTGGCGGCCTTGCGCTTGCCTTTCTTCTTGCGCTCGGCTTCTAGGGGAGGGGCAGGAGAGGTTTGTTGGGATTGGACCTCGACCACGGCAGGAGGGGTCAAGGTCTTTTGGATTTTGCAGGAGGTGGCCGGCTGAGCAACCGCCGACGGGGCGGGGGAGGAACCCCCGCTCGGTTTCCTAACATCACCCCCTCTTTGGGCGAAGAGGCGGGCAAAGGTGCTGTTCCGTGAAGGGTCCATCTTCGATAGGTAATCTGCAAAACCACAAGAAATTAAGTTAAGTCCCAACAGGCTTCTCAATAAAAGGCGGTCAAAAATAGCTTACCGAACACGTTGGACGGAAGGTTCTTGTTGCCAAGAAACCCGATCAGAACACGACACGAGGATTTGGGGGGTAGCTGACAAAGCTGATTGATCAAGTCCAGATCCTCGGTGCTCATCAGCGGCTTTGGCCAGGAGAGGACCTTCCGAGGGTCTCGGGTCCAGTAAAGCGGAAACTTGGCATCCCGGGCGGGACCGGCGTTGCAAAAACTCTCGTATCCAGCCTCCGTCGGCACGACTTTAAAAAAGTGATTTTTAAAGTCTTTGTAGGAGCTGTTATAGAGAGCCAGCAAGTGCTTATTCCCGACCGTCCGCAGGGATACCCATATTTTGGTCGAGTGCGGTATCACGTGGAAGAAATAGAGGAAGGCCGCGAGAGTCGGCTTGAGCGCCAATCCAGCGCAAATAGCAGCGAATGCTTGCATGAAGGCCCACCCGTTCGGATGAAGTTGAGGGTTTTCAACACACCCATCTGAAAGTCAGTGAAGGGCAGGAGAACTTTCAGATCTTTAAACAGGGTGGCGTAAACATAGAAGAAGTCAGAGGGGTAGTCACCCCGATTGTGGCAGACGCGCTTGGTCCTCTGACAGATAGCAAGCTTGAACCGTCTCGCGTCATCGGCATTCCTGACCAGACAGATACGGGTGATCAGATTCCGGAAGGAGTCGCGATTGTAGAAGGAAGAAGGAATCTGCCTAACTTCGTTAGGCACCCAGTCATAACCGGGGATAGGGGGCCAATCTCGGAGCCTCCCGTCCCAGGCGCCGGTGGAATCTACGTGGATGGCGACTTCTTCAGGGGCATCACTATCCTCTAGAAGATCGAAGGAGTTCCCAGAGGGTGACGCCCTAGCACCTTGACCGGTAACGGCGGCTATGGAGGTCGACGGACTGGCACTGTCTGACGGACTGGCATTGTCTGACGGACTGACATTGTCTTCATCAGCATACCCCCTACCCTCGTTGCTGGAGAGATCAGACGACATGATTACCTGAGAAAACGAAGGAGCAGAGAGAATCGGAGGAAGAGAAGAGGCTGGCGACGGCGGGAAGAGTAGAGTCAGAGTAAAAAATTAAGATGAAAGTAAGGGTATTTATACTTAGGTTAAAACCGACTCAACGGTTAAATCTGGAACGTCAAAGGTCGCGAGATCTGACGGTTCAGGAGAAGTGACGTTTCGGTGATGGGAAGATCTGACGGTTTAGAGGGGGAAGACGCTTCGTTTTTTCACATTTCCCGCCTAAATATTACGGTCGAGACTTTTCAATTCCCACCAAAGCACATGGTCAAATTTCGTGAAGCGGAAGAGAAGGCCGAGCGGAGGTCACTTCAAACCCTACGCAAAAGTACTTTGCTAGGGCTTGGGGGGCTTGTGTTACTACCGAGGGCAGGCAACCGACCGCAGAAGAGTGTTCTACCGAGGGTAGGCAACCGACCGTAGGGTTTGTTACTACCGAGGGTAGGCAGCTGACAGTGGCGTGTAGTTCTACTGAGGGTAGATAACCGGTCGGATATGTCATAACACACCCGATTGGGCAAACACAAGGAGAATAAACTGCAGACATCTGATAAATACTCATGAATGCATGGTTAATGAAGTAACGGTCATTGTCGAGTAGTTAAAGTGAGTATTGAAAGCCATTAAAAGGTAAATTAATGAATAATATTCCCTGAAATTGTATAAATAGAAGTCAAAAGGGAAGGTAAATGTTCTGTTCAATTTCATATCTATAGACTTGCGATAGCATATTCTGACTTGAGCGTCGGAGTGTTTGTTGCAGGTCAACACTCTTCTATTGACGAAGGACGAGCGTAAGGAGTAAAGAGAGAGAACCGAGCGTAATAACCGAAGAGGAAGAAAACCGAACGTGGGAATAGAGTGAGTGTTTCTGAACGAACGTAGGAGTTTCCTCGATCTCATTCAGCAGAAACAATATATATAAATGAATTTTGCATAAACTTTAAGGGATTGACGAATCCAGCTTCACATAACTAAAATAATACTTAACCCAGTGCTTTATTATCTTAGTGCGTTATGTTTTGATTTGTTTGTTTATTAAACGTATACAATATCATACAAGTTAAATAGAAGAATCTAAGACTTTTTATATATGATATAAGATACAACTGACCGATTGATCAGAGAAAGAAATGAATAAATTAAATAACGAAGAAGAACACACATACCATTCTCTTCCTTAAATCTATAGAATAGAATAGTGAACCAAATATATGAGTACTGAATAGCAAGATGTCACAAAAAATATATACATGTATTCTCCCTTTCATATAGGTGAGAATTATGTAATTTTAATATCCTCTAAGTTTTCTATATTATGAAATTATTAGAAAACCATAACACTTTTATATGAATAACCATAATGTTTTTATGGCACTTCTTTCCAATATTCATGTATGAAGAACCAAATATAGCTTTGAGGAACACAAAGATGCTGCATAATTTATTGATTGAAATAGTAAAATATCAACACGAATAACTGGGTTATTTGTGTGACATGCGGAAATCCTAGATTTTGAAGCGAAATCCTAACCAACAACAACAACTCAATGACAATTTTCCTTAGAAATTCTAAATCTATCACAACATCAAATCTATTTTGAAGCAAAAAGGCCTTCATAGCGTCCTTTAAAAAAGCCAAAAACTGGGTCTCTAGGGGGAAGACTTTCTTTCACAACTGGATGGTTCACAAATTCTTGGCTCCACCTGTAGAGATTAGGAAATTTCTCACTTGTCAATAACTCCAAACCTGCTATTTCTTGAATCAAAGGGATCCAAAATGCTACATAGACAGCAGCAATATCTACCAACCCAAGCTCCTCTCCTCCGAAGAACTTCTTCTCTTTTATCTCATTCTCAAGAAACTGCAGACTCTCATATGCTTCTGCAACATTCTTCTCACGCTCTTTCTCATCAACTGTGAAAACAGATTTCCACGAAGCACCCTCAATCTGATTTCATAAATCACACTGTTTATTAGCCACTGTTGTATAAATCACAATCATTTAAGGCAGTTTAAATTAACTTTATCAACTTAGAGTAACTCAAATTCACAATCCCACAGAATCATCTACCATATTCAGGATTGCTTCTCACTTGTATATTCTCTGTTCCTATTACCGGTAGATACAAGATCTTCAACATCAACCATTCATATGACTTTAGTGTAAGTTTTTCTTTAATTTTCAATTGAATGAAAATTACACACAGGATCTTGAATTTTCATGATACTCACTATTTTCTCATACACAGTAAAGAAGAACTAACCTGGATCCATTGTGCACTTCTTCCTGTCTTTTTCCTGTCAATTGTTCTCTCTCCTCTTACTCCTCTTTAATGCCTTCTGGATGATATAGAAGTTGTAGGATGGTTTTCTCTGTCAGTTTCTATTCTTTCCTGAGAACGTTACGTTCTCTATATCTCTTCATAAACTTAATGTCAACAGAAGTAAAACTTTTTCCTCTTTTATGATATTTTAATTAACTTTAATAAAATACCAAAATGCCCTTTTGGAGTCAGAAGAGAGAGATTAATTTTAATAACTCTAAAATAATCCCAATAACTTTAATACTTTAATATTCTAATAATCATTACATTAGAATCCTTACATTAAAGTTATACTTCAAATTACATGAACCAATGTAAATTATTAATATAATTTAACATTTAGATGAAGTTGTCTAATTTATTCCAAGATTTAACGTTTACAACATGTCATGAAAGATGGTGTTTTTGGGATAAACGAAGAAAAAGGAAGAAAAATGGAAAACAATGGTTACCTTGTCATCGATGAATTTGGACCAGAAACGAGCCAAGGCTCTCTGGTAAGGATCGGAAGGCAAGATGGGATTGTTGTTCCATGTCTCATCGATGTACTCAACAATCACAAGAGACTCTGCAAGGGGTTTCTCACCGTGAACAAGGACTGGAACCTTCTTGTGAACTGGGTTGTATTTCAGAAGCTGTTCACTCTTGTTGCCCAAATTTTCTTCCACGTATTTGTATTCAACGTCCTTCAACTTCAGGGCTATCTTCACCCTGCAAACAAATGGGCTTACACTAGCTCCCAGAAGGGTCAGTTCTTCCTGACTTGAACCCATCGAAGCACTTCAATTCAAAAGACTTCTGATAATCACTTTCTAGCACTTAGCTTGGTGCCATATTCCTAAGGCTTCTACGGGCTTTTATAGACTCAGGAAAGTAGTTCAATACAATATAATTAGATGAAAAAGTTTAATTAAACAGTATATATACGACAACGTAAAATCCATTGAGCTCTTTAAAATTGAAAAGTGGGAATTATTAAATTTTCAGTAAATGAAAATAATAAATTATGAAGACACGTAGTTGAAAGGTTTAATGTATCTGTAGATCCCTATTTTCGTCCAGAATCTCAAATATGTCCTTTTCTTTTTCGGCGTCTCAATTAGGTCCTTATTTTTGTAAAATTGAATCAAATAGGGACTTTCCGTTAAATTGAGAAGATGGCGTTAATTAGGACATTACGTGGCATGCTGTGTATTTTTAAATGATATGACATTAAGAATGTATGTGAAGTGTAATTTTTTAATTTTTGAATTAAAAAATAGAGTGGAAAGAGGGAAAATAAAATTTAAATAAGGACAAAATGGTCATCTTATTTCATAGAATACATGGAAAGGTAAAAAAACACTCTCAGCACCAAACATTATTCCTGGAATACTATCCTTCATCTTCTCCAGTAACCAAATTATTCCTGGAATGCTATTCTTCATCTTCTCCGGTAACCAAATCACGCATCCATGGCAGAAAAAAAAAAACTTTTCCAGAATCTGAAACGAAGAACAACCAACTTCTCAAAAATTAAACTCTTGTAACTACCACAATCACATAGTCTGTAATTTATAACACCAGTAACAAACTAATTATAATGAACACTAAATAAAAATAATTGATAATAAATAATTAAAACACGTTTAAGCATCCAAATGCTCATAGAGAACAACCAAAGACATTCAGCAAACAATACCATTACATTTACAAGTACCACAACAAAAATTCAAAACCCCAACTTTTTACTCCTTTCGAAAGAAAAACATTTTATCAGACAAACATAGCATGAATGCGATGAGGAAGAGATGCGGCGTCCATAACACAATTTTAGCACAACACATAACCAGATCCATAAATATTTCATCATCTGAAAACCCTTAAGAGAAGAAAAAAACTTATACCTTAAAGGAAGAAAACCTGAAAACCTAACAAAGGGGAAAGATGGGATTGTCAACGTCGTCAGCGTGAGACGTCTTGCCTTTGCCTCGCAGTCGTGAACTCGACAGAGGAGATCATATGAGCTTGCGACGGCGGGAAAAGAGATTAGAGATGAGCTTCGTTACTCTTGAGAGGGGAGGCAATTCGTTCCTATGGTTGGGTTGTGTTTGCTGCAATGCCCGACTCGCGTAACATTGTTGTTTCATGCCTTCCACCCCCTTCGCTAGCAGCTACCACGTCTGCGTCTTCCAGGGCACCACCGACCCATGCCGCACACTCCTCAAGACCTTCTACCTCAACCTCCTCGCCTCCAAGCACGCCTCCTTCATCCTTCTCTTCTGCAACAACATCTCAGAACACTCGCTGACCTCGAGAACCAGCTTGCTGGAAGATCCTCCAAGGCGAACTTCAAATCCTCCGTCGGCTCCGCCTCCTTCAACTTTCTCTCACGAACCCTAATTTCATTCCTCAATTGCAGAAAGAGTCACTGCCTTTAATTTCCTTTTCCCAATTTACCCTTAATTTTTAAATTTAAAAATTATAAAATACACGTTAATCATCTATAAACTGCCACATTATTAAAATAATATATTGACTATGCCACGTACTCCAAACTTAAACGGCGTTTGTCCAATTTAACGGAAAGTCCCTATTTGATTCAATTTTACAAAAATAAGGACCCAATTGAGACGCCGAAAAAGAAAAGGACCTATTTAAGAGATTATGGACGAAAATAGGGATCTACAGAGACATTAAACCTAGTTGAAACTACTGACACAGGTACTTTAACACTATTGCTATGGTTTGATTCGTCATGGAGTTCGTCACAAGCGTGTGGTGGAAGTTGTCTAGTTCAGTTCGAACTGTGTACTCTCTTTGTATGCGTACATTCGTTCAACGTTCCTGCTTAATTAATTTCTAGCTTTCTTTATTTTATTTTCATTTTTTTTTGTGAAATTTGTAAGAAAAGAAATTTAAATTAAAAACTGAAAAACTCATGATGGTTGTAATTAATGAAACGATTTTAATAATAAATCGTATTTATAGTAAACAATAATAAAATAAGAAATTATAAAAAGTTGGGTTGAAAAGCATGTATAATATTCTTCATGGAGAGAACCTTCTCGCTAGTTGGATCAAAGGAAATAATACACACTACGTAACCATTCCATTAATAATCTATAGGAGAAAACAACATCTTAAAAGAAAATTCTAAAATGCTGCATCTCAAATAACACCTATATATTTATTAGGTTTTATTATCATTAGTTCGGATTCGTAACTTATTTTTAGCTTCTTCTTTTTTTCTATAGATAAAGAGATATATGTTGGCAGAAACACAGTATATATGAAGAATAATAATCAGAAATATTTTTTATTTATTACCGTGTCCAACTTCTTATTTTTTTTAGTTTTGCTTATGATTTCTTCCTTTTTATAAAGTCAGTTTTCTTTTGTTTTTGTATTTTTTCGTTTTAATATGTTGTTAGTTTTGTTATTATGTTTTTCCTTATTTATTCTTCTTTTCCTTATTTATTCTTTTTTTTTCCTTTGGTGTGTTTACACGTTATTTAGTTGTTGCTAGTGCTTTCAATCCTCTAGGCAAGATTTATTGGTTTTATTTTGTTTTAGCTCCTTTTATTGCATTTATCTACTATTGTTATATATTATACATAATTGTTCATAATGGTTAAGAAGTTTGAGAGTATAATAAGATTATGGTAAAAGAGTGACACTTAAACTGAGGGTTAGAATCAATAACTTGTGGTATGTGAAGAATAAGGCTCGAAGTAAGCATCAAGCAACGATTGCTACGAATAATAAGATATATACGCTTTCTAAACCTTCTTACCGCGTGGAAAAATGGGTCAAGCTTCTTAGTTATCGAGTTGCTCAAACTATTGAGCTACTCAAGTTGTTGAGTTACCAAGTTGCTAAAGTCTTCGAGTTGTCGAACTACTCGAGCTATCAAGCTATCGAGCTACTTGAGTTGTCAAGTTGCTCAAACTGTCGAGCTACCGAGCTGTCATGTTACCAAGTTAGTCCTTCAGACCTAGCCCTTTTTACTAACTTTACTTTAATTATGTATACTTTATTTAAATTTTCACTTGATTTTATGTGTTGTAAGGTGACCTTATACCGACTATTGAGCTACTCAAGCTGTTGAGCTACCAAGCTGGTCGAGTGGTCAAGTTGTCGAGCTTCTGAACTGTTTGAGCTATCAAACTGCCAAGCTACTTCAGCTGTTGAGCTGCTCGAGTTGTCGAGCTATTGAGCTGTCGTGTTACCGAGTTAGCCCTTCGGACCTTGTCCTTTTCGCCAATTCTACTTTAATTATGAGTACTTTATTTAAATTTTCACATGATTTTTTGTGTTGTAAGATCATCTTATATCGGTTATGGTTAAGAAAGAAAATCCAATTGTAAGGGAGGGTAGGTTGGTATAGAATGAGACATATGTCATACATAAATTTAAAATTCTGAAGAACCAAACAAAATATTGGGTATGTGACCATGTTTGTGAGCTATTGGTTATTGGTGCTACTTGATAGGGGAAAGGACCAAAAGATACAACAACATGGCAAAGAGTAATAACGCATCGGAAATTCAATCCCCCTTCTTGCGAGAATCTGTGAGGAGCACCAAACAAATAGAACAAAAATAAAATCCAAAGCACAAAGAGACACCAACAATTTTAACATGGAAAACCCCTCAATGTAAGGGTAAAAACCACGAGTCGTCTAGACAAAGAAAAATTCACCATGATCAATAAAAGGGTACAAACGAGTCTCCAATAATAACACCAAATGGTGTGTTCAATAAGCCAATTTAAATAAGCACAAATGCTTACAAATGAGAACCAAGAAGATGAAAATTCTCCAAAACAGGGTTGTTGGTGCGAGACCGATTTCTCCCAATTTAGACCTCCGATTGATGATCCGAATAGTCAGGATGAAGAACTATATGTCTGGAACCTACTGTCCAAAAATCAGCACGATCCAACAGTGAACGACTTCACAGTGACGAAAACACTAATGCAGGTTTAGGGTTATGCGGGAATAGTTTTCTCTCTTCCTTTTTCTCTCACTTGGCTTTTTCCTCTCTTCAAATGACTTTAATGTGCTCTACTAATCTGACCCATCTCTATTTAACCTAGTGAGACATAAAGTTCCACATTATTTGGGCTTATTCTCCACATAGGAAGGGAGCCCAATAACCCAACATTATTGTTGTTAAAATACAATTCCTTTGAGAGCATTCAATTTTAAAAGCATAAAGGAAATTAGGGATGGTGACTTTTATATTGCTATCATATTGGTATATGAAGTTTGTTTTTTTCTGTTATTCTTCAAATGTCTTATGTTGATGTTAATCTTTCAGCTTATCCATTTAGATGTAATCGAAATGATGCACAATGTAAAAAACAACCCAAACTCTACAAATGTTGTTTTTGATATGTTTGATCTAAGGTAAGTGAGACCATTTGTTTGAGTTATATTATTAAATGTGTGTTGAGTTATGTTAATATAGTTGAAATTATAATATGTAGTGGTTCTAAAATTGGTTGCACTTTATAGGATTCTTATGCAACAAAGTTTATGGATCATGAACATAAATATCTGATTCCTGTCATAAGCCAAAAGCAAGCCTACTTATGGAAAGAAATCAATTATGTATTTTTATATTTCTTTGCATGTGAACTATCTAAGTTATTAACTTTATCAAGGCCATGGCTTGTGTCCATATCGAACTCTTGGCATGGCACCAAGTTGTTGATGGATCAAGATTTACCATAAATAAAAGAAATGAATAAGTTACTGAAGCAATATGTATTATGGACATTTTTGTTATTAAGTTATTCTTACTGCTTTACTTTTCTCAATTTTTGAATTGCAGAATGCCTGCAACAAAGTTTAGCTTGAGTTAGGATCTAAGTCAACAAACATTATCATCATAGTATAGTGAAAAAAAAAATTTTATGTACATACATTAGTTTGTGTAAGAACACCAATCTAGTAATTCGAATGTTGCCAGAAATCTTTTGATTTTAATATGTATAAATTATTGTTCCCCTTTGGATTTTTAATTTGTTTTTCATATGTGTTGTGATTTAATTTTGTGTTGTTCAAATTATTTTGTGATTTTAATTTTCTTCAACAATTAAAAGATTTCACAGAACTAACAATGAATATTGTAATGTTATAATGAATAATTGAAATTTACATTCCTTAATCCAGTTATTAATTAAAAATACTTCATAATCTAATTGTTCATTAATACAAATTACTAGATAGTAACATGACCAGTTCTTTATTAGAATTCTTTCTAAGACATTCACTTGCTCTGCCAAACAATGTGGACACTCCACCAAGCTTTTCACATGCTTCATCGAGCTCTTCAGATGTTTGATGAGTTCCTAAACCGAATTTCAAAATCTGGTGTGTTTTCTAAAGTTAGTTTGGTAGAGCATGAGAAGAGCTCGGTGTACTATTAGTAAAGCTTGTGCAGCATGAGGAAAACTAGATAATGACAAGAGTTTGGTGGAGCTATCTACATGTTATACCGAGCTACCAAGGCTCCCCTCTTAGCTTTTTGAGACAATCATTGGCTCTGTCGAATAATCTTAGCACTTCACTTCTCCATCAAATTGATCCAACTACGTAGATGTCTCATTCACTTCACTGGTCTAACCTCATGCTCCACCAAGCTAACCACACAGATGACCGAGCTGTCTCTATTTTCCATTGAACTTTCCACATGCTCCATAGCTCTAACAAGTGAACCAGTAACAAAATTGTTTGTACAATAAAATTTTTTTAGTAAACGATTTATTCATGATGGAAGTGATCTTCATACACACACAAGCCAATAAGGAGTCATTAGCAAGCTTTTATATCGTCAAAAGATTACTGCATATATATATATATATATATATATATATATATATATATATATATATATATATATATATAATACACACACACACACACACACACACACATATATGTTACCGAGTTGCTCGAGTTGTCAAGCTATTGAGCTGTCGTGTTACCGAGTTAGCCCTTCGGACCTAGTCCTTTTCGCCAATTCTACTTTAATTATGAGTACTTTATTTAAATTTTCGCATGATTTTATTTGTGTTGTAATATCATCTTATACCAATTATGGTTAAGAAAATCCAATTGTATGGGAGGGTAGGTTGGTAGAGAATGAGACATATGTCATACATAAATTTAAAATTCTAAAGAACCAAAAAAAATATTGGGTATGTGACCATGTTTGTGAGATATTGTTTATTGGTGCTACTTGATGGGGAAAGGACTAAAAGATATAACAACTTAGCAAAGAGTAATAACGCAACGGAAATTTAATCCCCCTTCTTGCGAGAATCTGTGAGAACACCAAACAAATAGAACAAAAATAGAATCTAAAGCACAAAGAGACACCAACAATTTTAACATGGAAAACCCCTCAATGTAAGGGTAAAAACCACGAGTCGTCCAGACCAAAGAAAAATCCATTATGATCAATAATAGCATACAAAAGAGTCTCCAATAATAACACCAAATGGTGTGTTCAATAAGCCAATTTAAATAAGCACAAATGCTTACAAATGAGAACCAATAAGATGAAAATTCTCCAAAATAGGGCTGCTGGTGCGGGACCAATTTCTCCCAATTTAGACCTCCGATTGACGATCCGGACAGTCAGGATGAAGAACTATATGTCTGGAACCTATTGTCCAAAAATCAGCACGATCCAACGATGAATGATCTCACAACGACGAAAACACTAATGCAGGTTTAGGGTTATGCGGGAATAGTTTTCTCTCTTCCTTTTTCTCTCACTTGGCTTTTTCCTCTCTTCAAATGACTTTAATGTGCTCTACTAATCTGACCCATCTCTATTTAACCTAGTGAGACATAAAGTTCCACATTATTTGGGCTTATTCTCCACATAGGAAGGGAGCCCAATAACCCAACAAATCTCCTTCTCACGATTATGTGGAGATATCTGCCAAACCGGCAATCTCACAATAAACTTCAAACTTTCCTCTTGGCAATGTCGTGGTCATCATATTAACACCATTATAATCTGTATGAACCTTCGCTAATCCCAACAACTTAGCATCCAAAACATCACGTATCCAATGATACCTCACATCAATATGTTAGGATTTAGAATGAAAAGTTGGATTCTTACCAAGATGAATAGCACTTTGACTATCACAATACAACAAGTATTTCCCTTCACAAAACCGAACTCCTGCAAGAATTTCTTCACCCATAACAACTCCTTACATGCTTCAGTAAGTGCAATGAATTCTGCCTCAGTAGTAGACAACGCTACACACTTTTGCAACTTTGATTGCCAAGCCAAGGCTCCCCTGCAAAATGAATCAAATAGCCTAAAGTAGACTTTTTGGAATCAATGTCTCCAGCCATATCTGAATCTGAGTAACCCACCAAAGTAGGCTTATCACCTCCAAAACAAAGTCTCACACTACTAGTACCACGAAGATACCTCAAAATCCATTTCACAGCATTCCAATGCTCTCTACCTAGATTTGACAGAAATCTACTGACTATACCAACAACATGTCCAATATCAGGCCTCGTACATACCATTGCACACATCAAACTACCCACTGCAGAAGCATAAGGAACTTTGCTCATATCCATCTTCTCAGCTTCATTTGAAGGACTTTGTTTAACACTCAACTGAAAATGAGTAGCAAGAGGAGTACTTACAACTTTAGCATTTTCCATTTGGAATCTTTGCAACACCTTCTGAATGTAGTGCTCCTGTGATAGCCAAAGTTTCTTCTCTTTTATATCACGAGTGATACTTATACAAAGAATCTTCTTAGTAGCTCCCATGTCTTTCATGGCAAATGACTCGCCCAATTGTTTCTTCAACCTGTCAATTTTGGATACATCTTTTCCAACAATAAGCATGTCATCAACATATAACAACAATATAATGAAATCATTCTCAGAAAATTTCGTGACATAAACACAATGGTCAAAAGTAGTCTTCTTGTAGCCTTGCTCACAAATAACCGACTCAACTTCTTATACCACTGCCTTGGAGCATGCTTAAAACCATGTAGGCTTTTTCGTAGCCTACACACATAGTCTTCCTTGCCTTCAATAAGAGCATCCTCTGGTTGCTTCATGTAAATATCTACCTCCAAATCATCATGAATGAAAGTTATCTTCACATCCATTTGCTCAACCTCCAACTCTAGAGTAGCAGCTAAACTTAACACAGTTCTGATGGATGTCATCCTCACCACAGGTGAGAAAATCTCATTGAAGTCAACACCCTTTCTTTGTCTGAAGCCTTTCACCACTAATCTGGCTTTATATCTGGTAGATGCAGAATTTCTCTCTTGCTTTACCCTGAAAATTCACCTGTTCTCTAAGGCTCTCTTACCCATAGGTAACTTCACCAAACTTCACATTTATATATAGGGTTCTTCTCTCTTCTTTTGTAATTTTGTAAGCACAATGTACAGACTTTACATAATAATAAAAGCTTTTCTCACCTCTTGATGCTTCTACCATTTTTGATCGGTGCCTTCTTCTCCCTCCAGATGTCGCGCACTATTGCTGCCATGAAGTCGCCTCACATGTTCTCTCATTTGCAGGAGAACCAACTAGTTTAGGTGTTCGAGGATTTTTGTCTCGTGAAGCCTCCAACGAGACTATTGTCTCTTGTGTGTTGGATTGCTTCTTTTGGGTCTCTGCTTTATCAAGTAGTGGGCTCCGCTGTATCAAGAGCTGGGTCTACACCTATTTGCTTCCGCTGTGACTAATCTTCTTGGGTTTTTGGTGTTGATTCTTTCTTTTCTTTCCATCATGGAGAATGTTGATCAACTCAATAACCCTTCCAGTCCCTTCTATCTTCATCCTGGAGAAAACTCAGGTATCTCCCTCATTTCACAAGTTTTAAATGAATCAAATTATACTTCTTGGAGCAGAAGTATGAGAAGGGCTCTCCTCTCCAAAAACAAACTGAAATTCATTGATGGAGGGATCCAGAAACCTCATAAAGATGATCCTCTTTTTGATTCTGGGAAAGGAGCAATGTGATGGTGTTGTCCTGGATCATCAAGACCCTCTCATCCCAAGTTGTAGAGAGTGTTATATACGTGGAAGATGCTCAAGAACTATGGAAAGAGTTAAAATAAAGGTTTTCCAAAGGTGATCACTTCAAAATTTCAGATTTGCTTTGGGAAATACACTCTATTAGACAAGGAGAGAGGAGTGTGAGCCAATATTTCACAGATTTAAAAATCTTATGGGAAGAGTTGGAATTTCTTAGCACTAGTACAAAAATCACGTACAACGTCGAATATTTTGGACTTTTACCGGAGAATTCGCGAACGACGTCATATCAGGAGACGTTAAATTGACGCCTAATTTTGTCAATATACGACGTTAACTTAACGTCGAATTTTGTCAATATTCGATGTTTATTTTTTTAATTAATTGTGATCTTTTTTAATAACTGTACGAGATCTGAAAAGCAGAAAAACAACAAATTTCAAATTTTTGGTATTTTATAAAGCATGAACTTTGATCAACAACAAACAACAATAACCAACAACAAATAAGTTCAATCAAACAACAACAAACAAGTTCAACCAAACAACAATGACAAACAAGTTCAACCAAACAACAACCATAAACAAGTTAAAAAAAACAACAAACAAGTTCAATAAATAAGTTCTTCAAAATGAAAACTAACCTTCAAAAGGTGGGTTCATCCAAATAAAGTATTGTCACCCATAAGAGAGAAAGCAGAATGCGTCTATGAAGGACAATAAAACGAAAATAATCGGTCAAAACAAACGAAAATTATAAATAAAGTAGTTAATTAACATGCATTTGTATGAAATGAAAGAAAGATTACCTGTGATGGTCGTCAAACTTCATTCGAGAAAAGTTTGAGAAGAAAAGAGGGTCTTGTGGGCTAAGATAAAGTGAATGAATTTTCAATCTCTCGCTCAAATTTTTATTGAATTCACTAACCTTTTAACGCCTAACGCTAGGACATTCGACATTTTATATCCTTTTACGTCGAATTACAATTATAAACGATGTTTAATAATTGCATTTATTTACAAAAATGCCACCGATCACTTTTAATGTTGGCTATTTAGTGGTTCGACGTTAAACGCGTGACGTTATACGTTGTTTTTGTGCTAGTGTAGACTCATTCCATGTTGTAGCTGCAAAATTCCTTGCAATTGTGATCTATCTAAGGCTTCTCAAAAATACAGAGAAATGGAACATGTCCTTTGTTTCTTGAAAGGTCTAAATGAATGTTATAACATTGTTAGAATGCAAATATTATTAATGGAACCTCTACCCAATATCAACCGCGTCTTTTCTCTTATCATGCAACAAGAAAGACATGGAAAACATGATTCTGGCCCTACTAATCACAACGAAATCAAGGTTTTAGCCAATACGACTAAAAGACAAACTCAATGGAAAGCTTCTCGACGTGTTCTGGACCTCTTGGCCAAGGATGAGGAATAGGAAGAAATCCCAATTTTGGAAAACAATGTTCTCATTCCCATAAAATGAACAACACAGTTGATGAATGATATTCTAAGCATGGCTATCCACCATGGTATAAAAAGAGTGACAATAACAGCCAAGAAAAGAATGAACAGAATAATTGGGGATCTGTCAGTGCTTACACTCTCTCTATTGAAACACAAACCAGCCAACAAAGTAACATGAATTCTATTCAGAATTCTTTCACCCCAAAACAGATGAAGAAAATTTTGAAAATAATAGAAAAAGAAGATGGCTCTGCTCACAACATTAGCCAAATACATAAAGACACTACTGAGGACAAGCAAGGTATGTTTTCATGGATCGTAGATATATGGGCCACAGATCATGTGACCCATGACAAAAGTCAATTCATTACCTTTTATAAATCAAGCCCATAACAGTCAAACTACCAAATAACTCTACTGTCACAGCTCACTATGCAAGAACTATATCGTTTTCTAAAGATTTCACTATTTTTTATATTTTGTATATTTCTGATTTTGCTTTCAGTCTCGTATATGATCAAAGATTGACTAAAGATATAAATTGCACTCAAACTTTTTCCTCTAAAATGTGTCAAATTCAGGATAACTCCAGATTGAAGACGATTGGATGGGCCAATGTCTATAAGGGGCTTTACTACCTGCAATCTTTTGGAATGAATCTCATACCTAGCTTTACTTTTTCTTATGAGCATGTCAAGATAAATTTATGGCATTATAGGCTAGGCCATCCTGGACACAAAATTGTTGAGAGAATATGCAAGATTTTTTCCTATGTTCAAACTACTTACAATGATACTTATGATATCTGCCACTATGCCAAACAACATAGATTGCCTTTTCCTAAGAATAATTTTGTGTCTGCCCATTGCTTTGACATCATATATTGTGATATATGGGGCCCTATCTCTATTCCTTCTATTCATGGACATAAGTATTTTCTCACTATTGTAGATGATTGTAGTAGGCATACTTGAGCTTTTCTTATGCATAATAAAATTCAAACTAGAGAGTTATTACAAAACTTCATTATAAAAATTAAGACCTAGTTTAATAAAAATATTAAGGTCATTAGAACTGATAACGAACCATAATTTAATTGTTCTAACATATATAATTCTCATGGGATTGAGCATCAAAGAAGCTGTGTTGAAACCTCACAACAAAACTCTGTTGTGGAATGTAAGCATCAACATATATTGAATGTTACCCGTAGCTTACTGTTTTAATCTGATATTCGATATGTTTATTGGTCTTATGCTTTATCTCATGCTATATACCTAATAAATAGACTTTCCTCTCATGTTATTAAAGATAAAACACCTTATGATGTTTTGTACAATAGTCCACCCACTTATCTTAATCTGAAAGTCTTTGGGTACTTGTGTTTTTCTTCTACTTTGGAAAGTAACAAGAATAATTTTGACTCTAGAGCTAGAAAGGGAATTTTTATAGGATACAAAAATGGTGTAAAGGGCTGATTGTAATGATAGTGAGAACACAAGTAGAAATGTTGTCTTTTATCTTAATACTAGGAAAATTTTTATTAGTAGAAATGTTGTCTTCTATAAAGATATTTTTCCCTACAGAAATGAACAAAATAATAGGGCTAATTGTAATGATAGTGAGAACAATATGCTTTTTCTTGATGATCTATCCTGCAGTTATGAAAAGAATTTGGTTGAAGATGGAAGAGATGATCAAACTCCTGCTAAAAACATCAATGCTGATAACACTAATCTCGTAGAGGAGGAAAACTTTCACAATTAGAGGAGGTCAAACTGAGTCAAAATAATTCTTGAATACTTAAAGGACTATATACATCAAGCTAACCAATCTTCATATGATTCTCTATGCCTCAAAAATGGCTTGAAAACACCCTATCCTATCACTAATGTTCCTATCTTATCAATCCTTATCTAATAAGCACCTAAGATACACCCTAGCCATAATTGCTAGTAAAGAGCTCAACTCCTATGATGACGCTAGAAACAGTTCTGAGTGGACATATGTCATGCAAAAGGAAATCAAGGCTCTATAGGATAATGGAACCTGGTTCCTGACCCAACTCCCTCCTGGAAAGAAACCTATTGGGTGTAGATAGGTTTACAAGGTTAAACATAAGGCAAATGGGACTGTTGAAAGACATAAGGCTAGGTTGGTTGCCAAAGGATATACCCAACAAGAGGGAATAAATTTTTTGGATACATTTTCTCTCGTTGCTAAACTTACTTCTGTCATATTGCTTCTTGCCCTTATTACCTCAAGCAACTGGTTTATGCATCAACTTGATGTGGATAATGCTTTCTTGCATGGGGACTTAAATGAAGATGTTTACATAGATCCTCCTCCTGGTTTGAATACTGACACTAAAGAACAAGTTTGCAAATTAACCAAATCTCTCTATGGTCTAAAATAAGCCAACAGGTAATGGTTTGATAAACTATCTACTTTTCTTATTTTTGTTGGTTATGTTTAGTCTAGTTCTGGCCATTCTCTTTTTATTAAGAGAGCTTCAATAGACTTCACAACATTATTTGTATATGTAGATGACAGGGAACTCTATGGGTGAGATTAATCACATAAAGACACTTCTACACCATCAGTTTCAGGTAAAAGATTTGGGAGAACTCAAATACTTTATAGGATTTGAGGTTGCTAGATCTAGAAAAGGCATACACCTTTGTCAAAGAAAATATGCCTTGGATATCTTTGAGGAAATAGGAATGATGGGAAGCAAACCAGGTTCTACACCATTTCTAAGCAATATTACTTCCCTATACCAGGGTGTGAACTATATGGATAATTCAAGTACCTATCGCAGATTGATAGGGAAGCTCTTCTATCTTACTAATACTAGGCCTGATTTATGCTTTACTGTCAATCTTTTAAGCCAATTTATGCATAAACCTACTAACTATCATTATCAAGCTTTGCAGCACATCCTCAAATATGTCAAATCTAATCCTCATAAGGGCTTTTCTTTACTTCCAATTTTGATGTTCATATCAAAGGCTTCAGTGATTCAGATTGGGCCACCTGCCCTAATACAAGAAGATCTACAACTGGGTACTGCATATTTTTGGGTTCCTCTCTTGTGTCGTGGAGATCAAAGAAGCAGAGCATTGTATCTAGGTCCTCTACAGAAGCAGAGTATCGAGTCCTAGCAGCCATTGTTTGTGAAATACAGTGGCTTCACTATCTCCTTTAGGATCTTCAAGTTCAACCTATTACTATTGATGTTCTGTATTATGACAACAATTCTGCCAGGCACATCGCTCACAACCAAAGTTTCCATGAGAGGACCAAGCGCATTGAGTTGGATTGTCATGTGTTGCGAGAGAAGATTCAAGTTAAGCTTTTGCATCTTCTTCCCATTCGTTCCGAAAAACAACTCACTGATGTTTTCACCAAGTTTCTTCACCACACTTCTTTTAGATCCATCATTCACAAGCTTGGATTAGTGAATATTCACCATCCAGCTTGAGGGGTGACTATTGAGAATAACTATTTTTCTAGTGGTTTTGTAGTTTAGGAGTTACCATTAGGGATTTTTAGTTGATCTCGTTTCACTCTTCTACCCTCACCAAAACCCTATATATATATATAGGGTTCTTCTCTCTTATTTTGTAATTTTGTAAGCACAATATACAAACTTTACATAATAATAAAATCTTTTCTTACCTCTCGATGCTTCTACCATTTTTGATTGGTGCCTTCTTCTCCCTCTAGACGTCGCGCACTACTGTTGTCGTGGAGTCGCCTCACATGGTCTCTCATTCGTAGGAGAGCCAGTTGGTTTAGGTGCTCAAGGATTTTTGTCTCGCGAAGCCTCCAACGAGACTATTGTCTCTTGCGTGTTGGACCGCTTCTTTTGGGCCTATGCTTTATCAAACAGCGGGCTCCGCTTTTCTCAATATTCATCATCATCATAGTAGATTTGTTCTTTACATTGGCAGACATCTTCTTAACTTTGGTCTTTTTCTTGTATACCTATTTTCTTGTATTCATCATCCATTGGCTTTTTCCATTTCTTATCCTACACGACCCCTTCAAAACTCAAGTCTTCAGCCCCTTCTCCCACAAAAGCCCCCATGATTTCTCCAACATGTGCTGTAAAAATTTTCATTTTTCTACTTCCAGTCTCCAAGCTTCCTCTTCTGACTTTTGAGATTCTACTTTCGATTTTTGAGATTCTACTTTCGATTTCTTAGGTTTTCATACCTGGGTACTTACTAATATGTTGTTCTTCTTTTGAAACAACAGACTATGTCCACTTCATACTAACAAACTGAGCTCCTTTTATGTTGTTTACTCACTTCAACAAGCTCTCAAAGTTATTCGAACTATTTAGATTATCTATCAACTATTCAAGTTTTTCACCAAATTCATTATGTTCTACCAAATTAGTTGAGTTGCTTCCTTACTCGTTAACCTTCATCTTCCAACAAAATAAAACATGTTTACTACATTATTTCTAAATTCTTTGCTCAACAAATTAATCAAGCTCTCTACATTTTCCTTTGAATTATGTACATCAACAAAATCACACAGAGGCTTAACGTGATGGTACAATCTGTGTACCAACAATATATGTATACAAGTTTATAATATGGAAAATGAATTATAAATTTATTTTATCCTAAGAAATAATCTTTATAAAGTAACAAATTTAAATTATGTTTATAAATATTTATATATTTAGTTGTACATTTAAATTTGAAAGTGTTTATTATTTACATAAAATAAATATGTATAAAACATGAACTTAATTATTCTTTTGCTAAATTTTAATTAATTAATGAATTAATTACTTAATTTAAGTGTTAATTACTTAAAATAAGGAACAAAATAATTTTTAAAAGGATAAATGAAATTATCATTCTAAAAACCCAAATTAGAATTAAAATGTAACAGAATACTAGTTTAATAGTATGATGTGTGATTTTTGATAGTAGTTGTCTTTCACTCCTAACTGTGCCCAATAATTCACTAATCTAATTATTGATCCACTAATCCCATGTGATGTCCTAACCGAGTCCTTAATCCCTCCTATTTTAATAGACTTGTATTGTTGACCCAAATAAGTTTGACTTACACGCCTTACAAAAAGTATCCCAAAGGTAGATCGCAAACAAAAAATAAAATATTATTTTTTACAGTACGTATTTTAAAAAGGTATTTTTATATAAATTTGTAAACACTTTTATACCATATTAAATCATCACGGTTATATATGATAAATTTACTAATTTTATAAAAAAATGTATTAAAATATTTTTAATTTAAGAATAAGTATTTTCAAGGAAAGAAATACTATAAATATTTTCCCTTCTCTTTAAATTACAAATTATTTTGAAATATAAGTTAATTAATTTTTATTAAAATATACTACTAAAAATTTATGGCTAGATAATAATAAACATTTTTTATATCATGACTAGTCATTAAACTTATATTTTCTTAATTTTTCATATTTGGCATTTTAAGGGTAAAGTTCTATTTTTACACAGAAGCAAGATAAGATAAGAATTTCAATTTTTTTTTCATGAGTGAGTGTAGTATATATAGTAGTTAATTGCAGAAGGGGAAGCTTACAAGATTGGTTTGGTGAAGAGAAGAGAAGTGAAGTGAAGTGGTGTTGTAATGGCTGCAGGTGATGAAGAGTTGACCCTTCTGGGAGTTGTGGGAAGCCCATTTCTGCACAGGGTTCAGATCGCTCTGAAATTGAAGGGAATAGAATACAAATACGTGGAAGATGATTTGAACAACAAGAGTGATCTTCTCCTCAAGCATAACCCTGTTTACAAAATGATTCCTGTGCTCATTCACAACGACAAGCCAATATCAGAGTCCCTTGTGATTCTTGAATACATCGATGACACATGGAAACACAACCCCATCTTGCCTTCGGATCCTTACCAGAGAGCCTTGGCTCGTTTCTGGGCTAAGTTCATCGATGACAAGGTAACAACTCTTACATCCTTTCTTTCCTCAAACTAAATCTCGTGTCAATTTTCTGTGCCTTGATTTGTTGCTTGATATTTGGTCTGGCTGGAGAGTAGTTTCAGATCTATTTACCGTAATAATGGTTTTGTTTAGTTGTAATTGTTTAATAAAGATGGTGATTTAATTTGTGAGATCAGTGTGTGGCTCCAGCGTGGAAATCTGCCTTCATAGTTGATGAGAAAGAGAAAGAGAAGGCTGTAGAAGAGTTATTCGAGGCTCTTGGGTTTCTTGAGAATGAGCTGAAGGGGAAGTTTTTTGGTGGGGATGAGATTGGGTTTGTGGATATTGCTGGAGTGTTCATACCTATTGTTCAAGAGATTGCAGGGTTGCAATTGTTCTCGAGTGAGAAATTTCCAAGGTTGTATAAATGGAGCCAAGACTTCCACAACCATCCGCTTGTGAACGAGGTTCTGCCTCCTAAAGACCAACTTTTTGCCTATTTCAAGGCTCGGGCTCAAAGCCTTGCTGCTAAAAGGAAAAATTAGTACATTATAGTTAGACTCCATTCCAAACAATGTTAATTTCAATTTCAAGATTGTACTGTGTGAAAGCTACTTGTACGCGTGGTTAGTTAATGTGGTTATGTTTTCCTTTTAAAATGAATGTGATGACATGGGATTTCTCCATGTAAAAAAAAAAATCCAATCCTATGATGTTGTTGACATTTTCGATATTTCAATTCAATCAATAAAATATATGGGTGAGTAGTACTAATTAAATGCTACTCCTTCTATACTAAAATCATATTTTATCAACAAAAATTGCCTCGATCACACATTAAGATATATTTTTTTTAAATTACACACTTGAGTAGGTTATAACAAAAGATACAAAAAATAATTGCATCTATGACAACGATTATGAGAAGAACCGTTGTCATTTATGATTTCATAAACAATCGAGACAATGAATTATATTTGATTTAATATAATTATTTAATATTAAGGATCTATGATAATGGTTGTGAGAAACACTATCGTAATAGATCTTTTCTACTTCGATTAAAGACATAACTAAGGTTATAAATATCTTTTTTGAATATTTGTTTTAAATATTTTTTTATTGAATCTCAAATAAGAAACATTTGAACCAAAATTTCCTTTTCTGATAGTCGAGGGTAGCATAGTCCAAAAACAAAGGAGTACATGAAATGCGTTTTGTTCATCTCGTGTTTACATGTTATTATTAAACACCACGTAGCTCCCAAAACTTTCACTAACCACAACATTTCAAATATAAACAAAAGTATTAAGCTTTATCTTCATTGTAGAGGAAAAATTTGAACAACCTAGGAATGAACTAAATGAGCACAATCAAAGACACAACGTGGTTTACATGAGCCATATAGAATTTTTCACTATCGAAATCATGAACTAGACCACTATCTGCAATTACGTACAAGAACCGAAGCATATTATGCGAGTTAATATGTCAAATCTGCATTATTGTGCAAACACAAAAATGCAAAAAAAAAGATAATGACAATCGCGCTCATCACAACGACTTAGAGTTTGTTTTCCAGTGACGAAATTGTGTTGGTTTAGAGATTTATTTTTGAACAAGTCTTATTATTTCGTTATGGACTTCTTACGGGGACAACTTAGTCATGCAATCTTCTTTGTCACTTAGATTTGTTTGTTAAACTTTTCATTTTCATTTGTGAGAATGATTATTTATTGGGAAACTTAGTTATAGACTTCTATGAACGTCTCCTAATTTGTATGTCATTTTTGTCATTGTAAGAATATGTTGTACTAGTAAAAAAAAGTTTTCACTTATTTTACTTTCATGACATTTAAAATGAAAATCAAACATAGGTTCTCACCTTGATTCATATCTACCACCAATTAAAAAAAACTACAATGAAAGATATTTCTGAACTTGTTTCAATTTAGGGTGTTATGTATCAAATTATTCTTTTTTGATAAAGTTGAAGAAGAATCGGTGAATAGAAAAGTCAAATTTAAAGAAAGGTTGGGCACTTAGGGGAAATATTGATTTTTACTAATTCAAGAGTATTCATGCTTAACACTAATACCCTTACACTTGGACAACTCAATCTTCTTTCAATGTAGTGTAATCTTTGTTCTAAGTTTGACTTCTCTATTCTCCAATACTTTTTCATCTTTATGAAAATCCTTAAATTGATACGCAACATATATAAACCGAAATAAGTTCATAAATGCTCATTTCATACATTTTTTTTATTAGTGCAAACTTTTTTATGTTGGACTTGGTATAGCCTGACATAAAATTTTGTTTTACATATGTTGTGATATATTTTGATATTATGTTACATGTTTTCCTTCAATGTAAACCTATGTGTCATGCATTAATAGTGAACCAAAAATATACTGTAAAAAATCCAAAATAACTTATGTAAAAAGTCTTTGTTGTATTAATGCTTGCTCATATAAATTCTTGATTATTTAAATAACAATTTCACTACAATTCTAAACTCCCAAATATTCATTTTGGCCACTAAAAATTCACGTGACACAAAGGTAAGTTCATAATCTTGAAAATAATATGTTTTGATACAATCTGATGTATGTTTATGTTGGATGTTTTTCATGTGATATAAACTCATGTGACGTTGAATAAAAATTGACATAAAAGCCTAAAATATTTATAAATTCCAGATTATTTAACTAAAGATTTACAACTCTAGAGTGCCAATAATTAATCTATGTCACTCAAAGTCTTCATGTAAACACATCTATCACACCACACCGCTAATATATAAACAAGAGAAATCAGAAAAATTTTACTCTAAACATAAATACGATGAAGATGATATGTTCTACTATTTGCTATCTTCACTAAGGTAAAGGTAAACTCATATTTTTGAATAAGAAAATTTATTTTTAAAAAATTATATTTTTTATAAAGTAAAATTTGAATTGTTAATTTTTTATTTATATTTTTTTAACTTATCTAACAAAATATTTGTATTTTACTTCATTTAAACTTCTTATAATTTTAAATTAAATTATTAAGTTTTTACAAGATAAATACAAATATTTATTCGTAGAGTAATATTTCACAAATAATTCATTGTTTCTATTTTCTATATTATTTATGCGCCCTTATTAATATCTGAATACTTTAAAATGTTGATCATTTATTTTCTTACAAAAAGAAAAAAAGATCGCCTGTAGTTTTGAAATATAAATATAGAATTTCTAAGTTATAAAAACTAAAAGGGTTAAATATGTTTTTAGTCCCTATATTATTAAGCGAATTTGTGTTTAGTCCCTCTTTCAAAATAAGGTATGTTTTAGTCCTCCTCCTTAAGGAAACTTTGATTTTAGTCCACCAAAATTGACACCGTTAAAAATTACCTGATGTGGCTAACGGTGAAATATCACGTCACTTTTTTTCTGACATTATTCAGTCTTTCCAAGCTCCTCTCCCTCCGACTCTACCAAAGCCACCTTCGACACCACCTCCGACGCCACCTCTGGCGCCTTCTCCGGCGCCACCTCCAGCGCCTTCTCCAGCGCTACCTCGAATACCTCCGGTGCCATTTTAACGGGAAACTCACGGGATCAAAGGATAATAGTTCATCTCCAAATACATTGTCTTAAAGAGTATTTAAACCAGATTATAGCTTCATAGTGAACGGAGGATGTAATTTAATTTTGACTTATAGTAATTATTAATTTATCAACCAATGCCGATGGATGATCATACTTCACTGTTTTTCTTCTCTTTTTTCGTTTCTTCATTCTCCATCTTATCAATCTTTAAAGATTCTGCCTTTGTAATTGGGCTAACTACGTTTTACAAACTCTTGAACCGAAGACTCATTTGTTTGATTGTCAATTGTGGTCGTAATAACTCATATGGTGTGTGAAATTAATTGTTACACTCGAAAATATGCCAACAATTGCTAATTGTTAATTTTAAGGTCCAGATGCTCTAATTTCCATGGATCAACAATTCAAAGAAAGATCATGTAGGTCGAGATGCTCTAATACCTCTAGTAACTTTTATTTCATCCGTTTAAGAAATCTGGTTTTTGTAATTTTGAATGTGAATAATATTAATGAATTTATAGACATTTCACAAACCGAAAGAAAAGACAGACAGTTTCAAATTTCAAAAAGTTCACTCCAAGTTCATTTCATATTTATATTCGATAAAAAAAACTATTACAAAACTTAGTAGCAAGCATTATCTCTTGGTTCAAAATTGATGATACATAAGTAATTTATGTATACCTATATAACAAAGTGAGTATATATATATATATATATATATATATATATATATATATATATATATATATATATATATATATATATATATATATATATATATATATATATATATATATATATATATATATATATAATTGCTATATTGAAAGAATTTATTTGAGAATTTGAAAGATAGTATCGGAAAATAGGGATTAATGATGTTTAAATCAGTCCCACGAAAATGTGTAACACCCAAATAATTTAAAGGGTATTACTGGTAGTAAATACTAAATTAATATGATATTTGATATAAACAATCAAACTTTATTTCAATCCTTCCAAAGTACAATTTCCAAACTTACAAACTTTAAACAATATAGTCTTTATCACTTAACATAAATTCGTAATTAAACTTATAAGTCTTACACAACATATTTTTCCAATGCAAATTTATTCTTTTTACAAAAATCCCTGAAAGTTTTTCCCCGCATCTCTCTCATCATCTCTAAGCTTTTTCAACCACATCTGCAACATTATCTGCTCACATATAACATGAATTATATGATCATAGCACAAACAAATAAGGATAAGCCAACCATATCATGCAATCATTAAACTTACTTATAATATAAATGTTTCAATCATGTATTTCTGCAATTTATAAATATCATTATCCCGATGTCATTAACTCATTTTTTTTTCTTAACTTCTTCAAAATCATCTTTCTCATTTTCATAAACCTTACTAGTATACCATGCTTACTCACGAAGCCTTATGGTCAAACCTCTCTCTGCCTACTCCTATAAAACTTACAAATCATATGTTTATGTCAAAGCCTTATGGTCAGACCACTTTCTTCCTGCTTTCATAAACCTCGGCTGTTACTTTGCTCATATCAAGTTCTCATGGTATAAACCGAACATACTACTCCCAGTAGTAAACATCATTTCATAAGTAATGATTTCTTATATCCACTCCAACATTTCATAAAATCAACAATTCATACCCTCTTATCCACCTAACTCAATCATGTCCATTCTTTAATCATAAATTGACAATAACCCGTTTTGGTGTTAATAAATTAAACATATTGTCAGATATCATACTTCATATTATAAACTCATTTTTCCCATAACGAGTATAACTCAGCATATTTTCACCAATCAAAAGTCATAGATCAGCCAAAATACATCAACATATCTTAGGAACTACATATTAAAGTTTGGGCTCAATGTAACGGTAAATGAAATATATATGAAGTTTTTACCATGATAACTTAAGAACAAAAATATAGTGTTCATCATACTTTTCAAAATTTCGAAATTTATTTCTCAACACATAGACTTTTAATTACAAATCCGAACAGTCAAATTATAATAATATATCTTAGGAATCATATATCAAATTTTCAGGTTGATCTAACGGTAAAATAGAACAGAATCTATATTTTACCGAGAGGACTCAGTAACACAATAATAGGGGTAATTAATTTACTCAAACATGCAGAACTTATTTCTCCAAGTACAAACTCTTAATTAATGATCTGAACGGTCAAAGTGAAGAAATAGGTCTTAGGATTCATATATTAAAAATTTAGCTAAATCCAACGGTAAAAACAATTAAAAGGAATGTTTTACCACAGTAACTCGAAAATAAGAAAAATTATAATCATGAAAACTAAATTTACACAAGTGAATAGATAACTACCCTTACCAAAATTTTAACATGTTCATAACTCATATTCATGATCATAATATGTTTGAATATCATATGTAAGAAAGGATTAACTCCCCTACCATCAAAATAATCTTAATATAAAAATTCAGGGAAAACAAGAAGTTGAATCTGACAGAGTCGGTTAGACAACTTCCCATCCTTCCAGAAAGATGCAATAAAAAAAATAGATAAAACAATAAAATTTCTGGGGAAACAAGAAGTTGAATCTGGCAGAGCCGGTTAGACAACTTCTCATCCTTCCAAAAATACAATATAAATAAGAAATAAAAGGTCTGGGGAAACAAGAAGTTGAATCTGGCATAGCCGGTTAGACAACTTCTCGTCCTTCCAAAAATACAATATAAAGAGATAAAAAACAATAAAAGCTTTGGAGAAACAAGAAGTTGAATATGGCAGAGTCGGTTAGACAACTTCTCGTCCTTCCAAAAATACAAAAGAAACAAATAAATGTTCTAAGTAATAATAACGTACAATTAACATAACATAATCAATATCACGTTTTACAACTATCAAACTTGGTCTCATCACAGAAACATGTTCTCATTCAAAATTCAAGATCATCCAGAAATAAAATACTTCATATTCAAGATTTAGGATTAGACAAAAGTAAAGTATTGTATACAAAAGATTCAAGAGTAGCTTCCCTTACCTCTATTACAGACTTAATTTCCTCGTTCCCCGAAAACTTCCAGAATGTCCCCTTTGCAACTAGAAATTCTTCCAACTCTCTTCTCTCAAAATTTTTCTAAGTTTTTGGTGTAAATTTTCAGCCTCCCCCCTTGGCTATTTATAGTAAAAATTTTACTATTCATTTTACTATTGCAAAAATAATTTTTTTTATTCACAATTTGATGAATTCTGATCTCTTATGACTCAAGACGACGTGGAATACTTATCCCTTCCACAAATTTTTTTTATTCACTTTTTACTATTCACATTTTACTATTCACTTTTTACTATTTTGTTTTATACCATAAGTTTTATTATTAATTATAATTTCTACCTTTAAAATTATTACTAAAAAAATTGATACTATTTATTAATATTATATATATATATATATATATATATTTCTATTTCTTTTTTTTTAATAATATAGTATCTGAATTACAAATATTTTCAAGGGTCTTACAAAATGCCTTTTACTATTGTTATGATGACTGCCATCATATTCCAGAAACTCACGGTAGCTTTTTATTGAAACTCATGGAAAACCAACCACTTTTTTTAAAGGTTTGTACGCACTACGTCGTCGGATTCCTTATTTTCTCTTCTTTGCACACAATTAGGGATACTCTTTCCTTCTCCTTCGAGTTCAAGACTGCCGCCATCCATGAAGCTAACCGTCGTTGCCTCTACCAAACCGGCCTCCGTTCACTGCCGAATGCAACGCTCGTCGTTCCCTCTGCCAAACCTTCCTCAACTTGATTTTTCCCCACCGTGATTCTCGAACGTTATAGATTTAGGAATCTGTTATTGAATGCTGTTATCCTAGAGGTTATTTGATTGGGACTCCGCTTTGGGCTTGGGGGTTTCATTGTTGGAGGTTAGGAAATGAGTGTGTGATTTTGATGTTATCTTAGTTAAATGGAAAAGCGGATTCGGGTTAGTGTTGGTATTCTGTCCTTACAGGTAAGTGAACTTCGAGTTTTGGTAATTAGAGGTGAATTTGGAGCTCGGTGGGAGGTGATACCGGTGGGGAGGCTGGGTGGAAGATGGAAGGAAGAGACGAGGGAGAGAGAGGAAGAAAAGGTCGTGTTAGTCTACCGTTAGCCACATCAGCTGATTTTTAACGGTGTTAATTTTGGAGGCCTAAAATCAAAGTTTTCTTAAGGAGGAGGACTAAAATGTATTTTACTTTGAAAAAGGGACTAAAACCAAAACTGTTTGACAGTACAGGAACTAAAAACATATTTAACCCAAACTAAAATAAGAATCATTTTATGTAAGTAAATAAAAAATTAAACAAAAGTCACATGTCGTAATTAATCTATTAAAAAGAATTGAAATAAAGGATGTTCTAATAGGTTAGACGATTGCTAATTAAAAAATAAAAATGAATATTGGGAGGTAAGATTTCCAAATGTCACTTATTCAAACCATTAAACTTTCTTAAAAAAGTATTCATTTCGGCAATTTAAAAAAGAAATTCGAGTAGTGTTTATTTTCCTTAAATTTCTAAACGGGTTCTATAAAATGAAAAAGAAAAACGTAATTATTAATTTTGCTATTTCAATCAAAAGAATAATGGAATTTATCTGCCATTAGTAATATACTTTACTGAATTATGTAATGATTGAAACAGTAAAAATGCTAAATAATTGTTGATTTTTTTGTAAAGCTTGTTCCTTTGGGGTCTTAGTGTTGACATTGTGGCTAATGCAATCAAAAAAAGGGAAAAAAAAGATCTCCTCATATAAGAAGTATGTGGTGGATATATGGTTTTCCGGGATATGGGTATCGCATGAGATAAAGATATGATGCAAAAGCTATAATTATTCTTTGAAGATATGATTTGTGACGTGCCAAAATATCATCAAGGTGAAATATAATAATTATAACCTTGTTTCAAAATAACAAGTTAGAAATTCGATTCTTAAATTATATAATTAAAGAGTATGTCTTACCACTCATGAGAGATAACTTTTTCAAATAAACTACTTTTAAACTTTAGGTAGAAAACAAATTTAGTTAAAAAAATGCCACATTCGCCCCCATTATTTTTGCAATATTTTTCGTTAAATAAATACCTTTCTAATTTTTAAATAGATTTTCCGATAGCACTTTTAAAAAGTAGCCATTATTTATTTTCACATACTTTAACTTTCCTTTCTCTTTCACACTCTTTGATCTAATCACCTCACACATGCCACATACATTAAAAAAATGGAAATCGACCATTTTCTTTTATATTATTTTGGAATATGTATGGTTGGATATTTGGTTTAAAAGTAGAGATGTTAAAATGGGTAATTTGGTCCGATCCAACTCGACCCACCACAGATAGTTATTTAGTGAGCAAACCTAACCTGACTCATTTATTAGCGAGTCTAAAAAATTTGAACTCGACCCACCATGGATTGATGGGTTAAACGGATTGACTCATCAGCTCAATTTTTTTTCACCCTCTTCTTCTGAAATTCTTATAACATGTTACTTTGATCGATCAAATTGAAACAATAATAATTGGACCAATTGATATAAAAGAAAATGAAACAAAAGAATTCTATTGTTATATATTTTAAGCTATCAAGCATAAAATTTTTCCAATTTAGTTTAATGAGACATACACAACTGTTTGACCAAGAAACTATATATAGCCGTTAACAAAAAAATATATAGCAAAAGGAACTTTTGGATAGACAACTCCATATAGCAAAAGTAAAGGTTGAGTGTTTTGAATAATTAATTTGATTTCAATAAAAAAATATGATTTGAATAATTAATTTGATTTCAATAAAAAAAAATAGGTACCAACCCAGCTCACCACGGGCTTAACCCGGATGAGCCGGATTCTTAGTGAGCTGGGTCAAAATTGGCTCGGATCAAAATTTTCACATTTTTTTCCAACCCAACCCGGTTCAAATCCGTGATCAGTCGGATTGGCTCACGAGTTTCAACTCATTTTAACGGCACTATTTAAAAGTTAAAAAACAAACCAAATCATTAACTCTATTAACCATCCGTCAATAATATATAAATATAACTTTTAAATTTTACAATTTTGATTGTATCGTGCTTATATTGAAATTATATTTATAACAAATTCGTATCATAGCTTTTAACTGTGATGTTGTGTTATTTGAAAAATATTACTTTTAATAAAATTAATTATTCAATTTTATTAATATTTAAACATATATGTTGCTATTGTTATTTGTATAAATCAATTTTTTTAATAAGGAGGGAAAATGAGTAAATCTAAATGGAAAATTTCTAATAGTTAATTGAAAAATAAAAAATAAAAAAGATAAATGTTTTAGGTAAAATCCAATACAAAATATATTATCTTAGAAAACTAATAGTTTAAAATTTAAATTACTTTTCTCAAAAATCACTTCTTTATCTCCTTTTCTTAATATCTCACTCAAATCTCATCACACAAAGGCTATTGTTGGAAATCCTAGGAGATGCTCTTCCATTTCATCCTTTAAATTTGTAATTATGGTAAGTCCACGTTCTTTTATGTGTTTACAAGTCAAATATGTGTTTTTTTTTGTTTTCTTGTGATTTTTAGACTCCACGTGGTTTGTTTGTGCTTAAATGGACTACATACATGTTAGTAGGTCTAGTGTTGTATTAAAATTAATGATCATATCTTCTTTATATGTGTATATGAAGTTGCAGGAAAACACTAGAAGGAGGGTTGAATAAATTTTTCATAACTTTCTTTTTCTTTTTCTTTTTCCTTTTCAACTAGAGGACTAAACATGATATTCGTAACACTTGTGACTTAGTTATGCTTTTTCTATAAACGCTAATATATTGAGATAGTTTACATAACTAACTCAATATATCCCAAGATATATATATATATATATATATATATATATATATATATATATATATATATATATATATATATATATATATATATATATATATATATATATATATATGCAGTAATCTTTTGAAGATATAAAAGTTTGCTAATGACTCCTTATTGGCTTGTGTGTGTATGAAGATCACTTCCATCATGAATAAATCGTTTACTAAAAAAATTTTATTGCAGAAACAATTTTTATACTGGTTCACTTGTTAGAGCTATGGAGCATGTGGAAAGTTCAATGGAAAATAGAGAGAGCTCGGTCATTTGTGTGGTTAGCTTGGTGGAGCATGAGGTTAGACCAATGAAGTGAATGAGGCATCTACGTAGTTGGATCAATTTGATGGAGAATTGGAGTGCTAAGATTATTCGGCAGAGCCAATTATTGTCTCAAAAAGCTGAGAGGGGAGCCTTGGTAGCTCAGTATAACATGTAGATAGCTCCACCAAACTCTTGTCATTCTCTAGTTTTCCTCATGCTTCACAAGCTTTACTAATAGTACATCGAACTCTTCTCATGCTCTACCGAACTAACTTTAGAAAACACACCAGATTTTGAAATTCGATTTAGGAACTCATCAAACATCTGAAGAGCTCGATGAAGCATGTGAAAAGCTTGGTGGAATGTCCACATTGTTTGGAGAGCAAGTGAATGTCTTAGAAAGAATTCTAATAAAGAACTGGCCATGTTACTATCTAGTAATTTGTATTAATGAACAATTAGATTATGAAGTATTTTTATCTAGTAATTTTTATTAATGAACAATTAGATTATGAAGTATTTTTAATTAATAACTGGATTAAGGAATATAAATTTCAATTATGCCTTATAACATTATAATATTCATTGTTAGTTATCTGAAATCTTTTAATTGTTGAAGAAAATTAAAATCACAAAATAATTTGAACAACACAAAATTAAATCACAACACATGAAAAACAAATTAAAAATCCAAAGGGGAACAATAATTTATACATATTAAAATCAAAAGATTTCTAGTAACATCCGAATTACCATATTGGTGTTCTTACACAAACTAATGTATGCACATAAAACTTTTTCTTTTCACTATACTATGATGATAATGTTTGTTGACTTAGATCCTAACTCAAGCTAAACTTTGTTGCAGGCATTCTGCAGTTCAAAAATTGAGAAAAGTAAAGCAGTAAGAATAACTTAATAACAAAAATGTCCATAATACATATTGCTTCAGTAACTTATTCATTTCTTTTATTTATGGTAAATCTTGATTCATCAACAACTTGGTGCCATGCCAAGAGTTCGATATGGACACAAGCCATGGCTTTGAGAAAATTAATAACTTAGTTAGTTCACATGCAAAGAAATATAGAAATACATAATTGATTTCTTTCCATAAGCAGGCTTGCTTTTGGCTTATGACAGGAATATCAAAAAGTCCTCAGATTTTTATGTTCATGATCCATAAACTTTGTTGCATAAGAATCCTATAAAGTGCAACCAATTTTATAATTTCAACTATATTAACATAATTCAAAACACATTTAACAATATAACTCAAACAAATGGTCTCACTTACCTTAAATCAAACATATCAAAAACAACATTTGTAGAGTTTGGGTTGTTTTTCACATTGTGCATAATTTCGATTACATCTAAATGGATAAGCTGAACAATTAACATCAACATAAGACATTTGAAGAATAACAAAAAAAAAACTTCATATACCAATATGATAGCAATATAAAAGTCACCATCCCGTATTTCCTTGATGCTTTTAAAATTGAATGCTTTCAAAGGAATTGTATTTTAACAACAATAGTGTTGGGTTATTAGGCTCCCTTCCTATGTGGAGAATAGGCCCAAATAATGTGGACATTTATGTCTTACTAGGTTAAATAGAGATGGGTCAGATTAGTAGGACACATTATAGTCATTTGAAGAGAGGAAAAAGCCAAGTGAGAGAAAAAGGAAGAGAGAAAACTATTCCCGCATAACCCTAAACCAGTATTGGTGTTTTCGTCACCGTGAAGTTGTTCACCGTTTGATCGAGCTGAGTTTTGCACAGTAGGTTTAAGACATATAGTTCTTCATTCGAAACGTTTGGATCGTCAATCGGAGGTCTAAATTTGGAGAAATCGGTCCCGCACCAGTAGCCTATTTTGGAGAATTTTCATTTTCTTGGTTCTCATTTGTAACCATTTGTGCTTATTTAAATTGGCTTATTGAACACACCATTTGGTGAGACTCTTTTGTACCCTATTATTGATCATAGTGGATTTTTCTTTGGTCTGGACGACTCGTGGTTTTTACCCTTACATATAGGTGTTTTTCACGTTAATATTGTTGGTCTCTCTTTATGCTTTAGATTCTATTTTTGTTTTATTTGTTTGGTGTTCTCACAGATTCTCGCAAGAAGGGGGATTGAATTTCCACTTCATTATTACTCTTTGCCAAGTTGTTATATCTTTTGGCCCTTTCCCCCATCAGAGTGGTATCAGAGTCAGGTTAAGGGACTGTTTAGTTTGCGTGAATGATGGAGGCACATACAAAATTGATTCCTTTGAATGGAGAAAATTATCATCTATGGAAAGGCAAGATGAAGGACTTGCTATTTGTGAAAAATTTGCATCTTCCTGTTTTTGCTTCCAATAAGCTGGAATCCAAGTCAGATGAAGAATGAGATTATGAACATCAACATGTATGTGGATTTATCAGGCAGTTTGATGATGATAATGTTTATAATTTTGTTGCTAATGAGACACATGCGAGAAGCCTATGGGATAAGCTTGAGTCCTTGTATAACTCTAAGTCAGGGACTAATAAATTGTACTTGCTAAAATATTTATGGAGTTGAAGTACAAGGAAGGAACTCATGTTTAAAATCACTTGAGTGAATTTTAAGGATGCTATGATCAATTAGCAGGAGTGGGTATAAAATTTGATGATGATCTATTGGGCTTATTCCTATTAAACTCTTTACCGGATTCGTGGGAGATATTTCGAGTTTCCATGATAAGTGTTACCCCTAATGGTGATATTTCTTTGCAAATGACAAAAAGTGGTGCTCTTAATGAAGATATGAGAAGGAAGACACAAGGTACTTCATCTCATTCAGAAGTGCTTATTACAGAGAATAGGGGGAGAAGCCAAAAGAAAGAAAAAAATAGTGGTAGAGATAAAAGCAAGAGCAAGTCCACGTCTCGGTACAAGAATTTGGAATGTCACTATTGTCACAAAATAGGACATATAAAGAAGAACTATTTTTTGTTGAAGAAAGAGAGCAAAGACAAAAAGGGTAAGCAAAGACAAAAGGATACTGATGATGGTGATCGTGTTACTACTACTACATGTGGTGACCTTATTTGTCTTCGTGATTATGACACTATTAATCTTGTATCTGATGAGAGCATGTGGATAATTGATAGTAGTGCTACACTACATGTTACATTCAGGAAGGAGTTCTTCACATCTTATACACCTGGTGATTTTGGAGTATTGAAGATGGGTAATGATGGAGTGTATAAGGTTATTGGTGTTGGTGATGTTCACCTACAAACCAACATGGGGATGCAGTTGTTGCTTAGATGAGTTAAACATGCTCCAGATGTTCGCTTTAACTTGATTTTTGTGCAAGTATTGATGATGGTGGATTTGATAACCACTTTGGTTTTCGAAAGTGGATGCTCACCAAAAGTAACTTGATTGTGGCTAAAAGGGAGAAAAATTCTAAGCTTTACTAGAGAAAAGCTTTGGTTGCTAAAGATAATGTGAATGCCATGTATATGGAGTCATCTTTGTGGCACAGAAGGCTTGGGCATATCAATGAAAAAGGACTTAACTTCTTAGTTAAAAAGGATGTTCTCTCAGGATTGAAGAGTGTAGAGTTGGAGAAATGTTCTCACTGCATGACTGGTAAACAAACCAGAGTATCTTTTAAGAAGCATCCTCCTTCCAGGAAGTCAAAGTTGCTTGAATGGGTGCATTCTGATATTTGTGGCCCATTGAAGGTAAAGTCTTTTAGTGGTGCATTTTACTTTGTTACTTTTATTGATGATTGTTCCAGGAAGCTTTGGGTTTATGCTTTACAGAGAAAGAACCAAGTGTTGGACAAGTTTAAAGAATTCCATGCTTTGGTTGAGAGGCAGTCAAGCAAGAAGCTGAATCGCATTCGTACTAAAAATGGTGGTAAATATTGTGGACCATTTGATGCTTATTGTAGACAATATGGTATTGCACATGAGAAGACTCCTCCCAAAACTCCTCAGCTCAATGGTTTAGCAGAGAGGATGAACAAGACATTGATTGAAAGAGTTAGGTGTATGCTTTCTGAAGTAAAATTGCCTAAGCATTTCTGGGGTGAGGCATTGTTTATAGTAGTGCATGTTATTAATCTAAGTTTTACAGTTGCTTTGAACTCTTAGGTGTCAGACGCAATTTGGTTTGGCAAGAATGTTACTTATGATCATTTGTGTGTCTTCGGTTATAAAGCATTTGTTCATGTTCCAAAGGATGAAAGATCCAAGTTGAATGTGAAGACAAGACAATGCATCTTCATTGGCTTTGGTCAGGATGAATTTGACTACAAGTTGTATGATCCCGTTGAAAAGGAAGTCTTTAGAAGTCGTGATGTGAAATTCATGAAAGATCAAACCATTAAAGATATTGATAAGGTGGAGAAGTCTACACCTAAGGAAGATGGTAATGTGGCTGATTTTGATCCAATTCAGTTGTCTATTAATGATTTGGATATTGATGTTCATGATGATGAACAACATGGTGATATTGATAATCAATAGATTGGAGATTACTTGAATGTTCCTATTGATAATGTTGATGAAGAGGAACATGATGTGTCACTAGATGAGAGTCTTGGTGATATAATTGAGTTACCAGAAGCTTAACCCAGAAGATCTGACAGGCCAAAACAACCTTCTAAGAAGTACTATACCCATGAGTATGTGATGTTGACTGATGAGGGAGAACATGAATTATATGACGAGGCCATTGAAAGTGAAGAAAAGAAAAAGTGGTTGGATGCAATGCAGGATGAGATGAAATCTTTGCATGATAATCACACTTATGACTTGGTGAAGTTACCTATGGGTAAGAGAGTCTTAGAGAACAGGTGAATTTTCAGGGTAAAGCAAGAGAGAAATTCTACATCTACCAGATATAAAGCCATATTAGTGGTGAAAGGCTTCAGACAAAGAAAGGGTGTTGACTTCAATGAGATTTTCTCACCTGTGGTAAGGATGACATCCATCAGAACTGAATTAAGTTTAGCTGCTACTCTAGAGTTGGAGGTTGAGCAAATGGATGTGAAGACAACTTTCCTTCATGATGATTTGGAGGTAGAGATTTACATGAAGCAACCAGATGGTTTTCTTGTTGAAGGCAAGGAAGACTATGTGTGTAGGCTACGAAAAAGCCTATATGGTTTTAAGCATGCTCCAAGGCAGTGGTATAAGAAGTTTGAGTCAGTTATTTGTGAGCAAGGCTACAAGAAGACTACTTTTGACCATTGTGTTTATGTCAGGAAATTTTCTGAGAATGATTTCATTATATTGTTGTTATATGTTGATGACATGCTTATTGTTGGGAAAGATGTATCCAAAATTGACAGGTTGAAGAAGCAATTGGGCGAGTCATTTGCCACGAAAGACATGAGAGCTGCTAAGAAGATTCTTTGTATAAGTATCACTCGTGATATAAAAGAGAAGAAACTTTGGCTATCACAGGAGCACTACATTCAGAAGGTGTTGCAAAGATTCCAAATGGAAAATGCTAAAGTTGAAAGTACTCCTCTTGTTACTCATTTTCAGTTGAGTGTTAAACAAAGTCCTTCAAATGAAGCTGAGAAGATGGATATGAGCAAAGTTCCTTATGCTTCTGCGGTGGGTAGTTTGATGTGTGCAATGGTATGTACGAGGCCTGATATTAGACATGTTGTTGGTATAGTTAGTAGATTTCTGTCAAATATTGGTAGAGAGCATTGGAATGCTGTGAAATGGATTTTGAGGTATCTTCGTGGTACTAGTAGTTTGAGACTTTGTTTTGGAGGTGATAAGCCTACTTTGGTGGGTTACTCAGATTCAGATATGGCTGGAGACATTGATTCCATAAAGTCTACTTTAGGCTATTTGATTCATTTTGCAGGGGGAGCCTTGGCTTGGCAATCAAAGTTGCAAAAGTATGTAGTGTTGTCTACTACTGAGGGTATAACTCATTGCACTTACTGAAGCATGTAAGGAGTTGTTATGGGTGAAGAAATTCTTGCAAGAGCTTGGTTTTGTGAAGGGAAATACTTGTTGTATTGTGATAGTCAAAGTGCTATTCATCTTGGTAAGAATCCAACTTTTCATTCTAAATCCTAACATATTGATGTGAGGTATCATTGGATACGTGATGTTTTGGATGCTAAGTTGTTGGGATTAGCGAAGATTCATACAGATTATAATGGTGCTGATATGATGACCACTGTCGCAACCGGAATCGCGACGGGACGACGATCCAAAAAGAAAACGGGTTTTGAAAAGAGATTTTGGAGTCGCCACCATAGTTTATTATGGAAAACTACGGAAAAACCATAAAAAACAGACACGATCCACGAAAACCAGATTCTGGGTTCGGGAGTCGGTTACGTGTAGGGAAGGTGTTAGCACCCTACAACGCCTGCCCTAAGGTAGTACCTTTAACTAAATACGCAAATTTGATGTGGTTTTCAAAATGTTTAACTATCCCTAAAAATAAAATTAAAAATAAACAAAATATATTTTTTAGTTTTTTAGGCCCGACAAGGATTGACCTTGCTCCTACATATTCTCATTCAGAATGAGAAATCAGGGTTACGTAGTTCTAGAAAGACTGTTTGTTGTTTGAAACCAGATATTTTTAATTTTTGAGGATTTTATGTTTTTTTTTATATTTTCGAGAAAAAGAATGTAATGAGTACTAGGCCGACGCGAACGGTCACACGAGTACTCATACCTTTAAAATGTATTTTTTTGTATTTTTAATTATTTTTTAAAAAGATAAATAACGATATTAAGCACTAGGACGATGCGAATGATCACACGAGCACTCATACCATTATCTACTTATTTAGGAAGACTTGAGAGTATTGAGTGCTAGGCTGATGCGGACGATCGCATGAGCACTCATACCGTTATCTGCTTATTTAGGAAAACTTGAGAGTATCGAGTGCTAGGCTGATGCGGACGATCGCACGAGCACTCATACCCTCGTTTAATATTATGTAAATAAGAGAGAAAAGTATTGAACACTAGGACGATGCGAGCAATCACACGAGTGTTCAACCTTTAAAACATATTTTTGGAAATTTTATTTAAGAAAAGAAGAAAAGGTTTTTAGCACAAGGACGACGCGAGCGGTCACACGTGTGCTTAACCTTCAAAACGTATTTTTTTTGTAAAATTTTTTTTAAGGAAAAAAGAAAAGGTTTTTAGCACAAGGACGACGCGAGCGGTCACACGTGTGCTTAACCTTCAAAACAAATTTTTGTAAATTTTATTTTTTATATGTATTATTATTATTATTATTATTATTATATATATATATATATATATTGAAATAAGTGGATATTTAAAAGAAATAAATAAAATAAAGTAACGAGCGCTCTCGAGATAACGAGCACTCGTTGGTTCGGAAACGAACGCTCGTTCGTTCGGACAACGAGCGCTCTTTAGGGAGAAAGCTGAGCGAACGGTCGAAAAAGACTTAAGGCTGACGAGCGCTCGTTCGAGCGCAAGTTGGTTTGGAAACGAACGCTCGTTCATTTGGATAACGAGCGCTCTTTAGGGAGAAGGTTTGAACGAACGGTCAAAAGGATTAAGGTTAACGAGCGCTCGCTCGTTTGGATAACGAGCGCTCGCTCGTTTGGATAACGAGCGCTCGTTGGTGAGAAGGTTGAAGGAACGGTCAAAAAGGCTTAATGTTAACGAGCGCTCGCTCGTTTGGATAACGAGCGCTCGTTGGTGAGAAGGTTGAACGAACGGTAAAAAAGGCTGAATGTTAACGAGCGCTCGCTCGTTTTGATAACGAGCGCTCGTTGGTGAGAAGGTTGAAGGAACGGTCAAAAAGGCTTAATGTTAACGAGCGCTCGCTCGTTTGGATAACGAGCGCTCGTTGGTGAGAAGGTTGAAGGAACGGTCAAAAAGGCTTAATGTTAACGAGCGCTCGCTCGTTTGGATAACGAGCGCTCGTTGGTGAGAATGTTGAACGAACGGTCAAAAAGGCTTAATGTTAACGAGCGCTCGCTCGTTTGGATAACGAGCGCTCGTTGGTGAGAATGTTGAACGAACGGTCGAAAAGGCTTAAGGATAACGAGCGTTCGCTCGTTTGGATAACGAGCGCTCGTTGGTGAGAAGGCTTGAACGAACGGTCAAAAAGGCTTAATGTTAACGAGCGCTCGCTCGTTTGGATAACGAGCGCTCGTTCATTTGGGGTTACGAACGCTTGTTCATCTAGATAACGAACGCTCGTTGGTTTGGGGTTACGAACGCTTGTTCATCTGGATAACGAACGCTCGTTGGTTCACTCATGGGCTTGGCCCAGAGGGGCAGTTTCTAACCTAGAATTTCCCTAGGGGTTCTGTCTTCCCATTCTCATTCACTCATTCACGCCGTTCTTCTCAGATGAAACCAATGCCTCCTTCTCTCTGATAAAAAAGGGTTCACTCTGTCACTCAACGACCACGTCTTCTTCCGATTGACCACCACGGACCAGACTAGCCACCGCAACGAAGATGGCCACCGTATCACTGCCGTCACGGATCAGCTACCACGCCATCATCTCTCTTGATCTAGCCACTGTACCACGCCACGCCACACCGCGCTGCTGCTTCCTTGCTCTTATCTACTCTCTCCGACACCGGCAACCCAGGGAGGGGTTCGTCTCCGCCAGTTCAAACACACGGGCCGCCGCTTCTTCGTCGAGCTCTCCGCTTTTCACTACCGAGACCACTCTCCGTTTTTTGATTGTATAATGGGTTTTGGATTTGGGTTTGTGAGATTGGCCGTGAGCGTGGGAGTTAGGACGGAGAGAGGAAACATGGTGTAACAGAGAATGAATGGAAGGGGAGGTTGGTGATGAGGGAACTCATGATGTTCAGAGGAAAAGCATTCATGATGGAATAAGCATAAGAAGCAGTTATGCAGTAAGCGTTTACAATGAGTCTGGAAGCACATAGACTTACCTGCTGCTCCGGTGTATGCTCTCGCTCGCTGCGTAGACGGTGACTTCTTCTCGTCCTTCTCTTTCTCTGCCGGTGCCGGTGCCAATGATAGCTCTGGATGATGATTCCAGATGGGTTTTCTCGTGTGCCCTCTTTTTTCTTTTTCTCTCCCTGATCCCAACCAAATCCTCTGCCCCCAAAATCTTGAAAAAAATTCTCTTGTAACAACCTGGTCTCCCCTGCTGAGACACGCCTCTTCTCCCATTTCCCACGTTTTCTCCCTTTTTCTATTTTTTATTTTTTTTCAATTTTATTTTATTTATTTTCATTATTTTTAATTTTAATTTTATTTTTCAATTTTTTTTAACTATTTTGATTAATTGACCTTATTAAAACAAATTGCAGATAAGAAAAATAGAATTTGAATTAAAAGCAAAAATCTAAATACATAAAAAATAGAATAAAACAAAATGGTAAAATAAAAAAAAATAATAACAAAAAAAAACCAATAAAAACACATTTTTTACTACCTGGACAAAATTGAGTGTTGACAGTTGCCCCTCTTTACTTAGATATTACTAAATAATATGAAAATTTAATCTTTTCGTATTATTTAAGTAAAGCTAAGTAAAGATAAAGACACTAATTTTGTCCGGGTTTCAATCATGAAAGAAAACGAACAAAATAATTCAAGTTACGATGCCAAATGACCAATGTCAATTAAAGTATCAGTAACAAAAAACTAAAACCTGGATTTGACCATTGCCTTGCAGAGGGCCAAACTCACAGAACAAAAATTTAAATCCGACCATTGCCATGCAGAGGGCCGATAACAGAAAACTAACACCTGGATTTGACCATTGCCTCGCAGAGGGCCAAACTCACAGAACAAAAATCTAAATCCGACCATTGCCATGCAGAGGGTCGATAACAGAAAATTAAAACCTGGATTTGACCATTGCCTCGCAGAGGGCCAAACTCACAGAACAGAAATTTAAATTCGACCATTGCCATGCAGAGGGTCGATAACAGAAAATTAAAACCTGGATTTGACCATTGCCTCGCAGAGGGCCAAACTCACAGAACAGAAATTTAAATCCGACCATTGCCATGCAGAGGGTCGATAACAAAAAATTAAAACCTGGATTTGACCATTGCCTCGCAGAGGGCCAAACTCACAGAACAGAAATTTAAATTCGACCATTGCCATGCAGAGGGTCGATAACAGAAAATTAAAACCTGGATTTGACCATTGCCTCGCAGAGGGCCAAACTCACAGAACAGAAATTTAAATCCGACCATTGCCATGCAGAGGGTCGATAACAGAAAATTAAAACCTGGATTTGACCATTGCCTCATAGAGGGCCAAACTCACAGAACAGAAATTTAAATCCGACCATTGCCTCGCAGAGGGCCAAACTCACAGAACATAAATTTAAATCCGACCATTGCCATGCAGAGGGTCGATAACAGAAAATTAAAACCTGGATTTGACCATTGCCTCGCAGAGGGCCAAACTCACAGAACAGAAATTTACATCCGACCATTGCCATGCAGAGGGTCGATAACAGAAAATTAAAACCTGACTTGCAGCTTTGAAAAGTTGATAAATGCCGAGTAAAACATGAAGATTTTGCAAACAATTCTCCTCGCTTCCTCTAAGATGATGTTATGTCATGATGATGCATGGATGCATAGACACATGAGACCTTCATTTTTTTTTTTTTTTGAAAATTCCATGCTTGGAATCCATTGTTAACATTGTCATCAAACACAATGTACATTCAAAATGCATTCCTTGAAAACAACATTGATAAGTATAAAACCCTTTGATGAGTAGGAAGAAAATGTAACCCTGAGTTAAAATTCTTTTTATCGCTTTTTGCAATCCAAATTAACTTGAACCCTGTAGTATGTGGAAGAATAGTTATGAAAAGCAGATGAACAATGATTTTCTGTGAGCAAATATTAACATATGTGTGCCCTTCATTTGGGGGAAAGTGCTATTAACATGTTGTGCTCCCATACTGCCCCAATTTTGCACAATGGAAAAGTGAAAAGATTTGGGTATGAAGGACTCCCTCCAAATTGGATGATCTTCGATTGACAGGGAGACTTTTTTTTTTTTTTGAAAATAACACTGAATTGTGTCGTTCACCACATCATTTTGTTTCAAGGTTAAATTCGTGAGAAAGATTTGGACCAACAGTCTTCAGTTAGCGTGGACTTTTATGGGCTTGTACCGTGGCTAAAGGTCAAAGGGTTTTGAAAGAAAGGATAACAAAGGCCCAAATAAGTGTTTGAGGGTTAAAGTCTTTAAACAAGAATCATTTGCAAGGTGCCCAGTCAACTGTCTTTAGGGATTTGAACTTCAAGCATATTTATCGTTGTTTTTTCTTTCATTCTCTTTGGATCATTCTTTTCGTTGCTCCTGTTGTGATCCTTTATGATACTTTCCTTTTCATTCATTTTTTCATCATCTTTGGATGCTTATGATGTACCCTTTCAAATTGACGTCGACATGCTAATGATTCTTGTCTAGGGTGATGAAAACAATTACGAATTTTGGCTCAAAAGGGGTGCAATTGGATGAACTGCTTTTGACGATTGGATAACGAAAAATGGCCACACGTCACTCCGAGTCTTGTTTGTCTGACTTTCTCTTGAATTTAAACCCTGAAACTAAACTATTTAGTGCTTGACACATCAATCTCATTTTTCCTTTGCTTTCTTTTTTTTCGTTTTCTTCTTCTTTTTTTTTTTTATATCTCACTAATCAACGAATTTTCGGTGATATGTAACATAATGAAAACTGCCCCAATATTGGGCGTATGATGAAATCCTTCATCTTACGGGAAATGAAAAAAATAGGGTTCAAGTAATGTGAATGCAGATGCTTTATCAAGAAAAGAACACCGGTTACACCCAAAACCTTGAATCAGGAAAGGACTCACCAACGGTATTTTTTTCAAAACCTTTTTTTTTCGAAAATACTGTGTCCTTGACAACTTTATTAACAACAAACGCAACATGTGACCTCTCTTTTTTTTGTTTTCCGACATCTTCCAGGACCGAGCTCACCGACTTGATATACCTGTGATGCTTTTGTCAACAAGCGCTTATTTATTTTCATTTTCATTTTCCTTTGACTACTTAACAGCTCAGCGTGACCTGCAATATTTCAGATGGAATGCAAACAATCAAAATATGAATGAACTCGCGTGAACTTCATTTATTAAAAAAAAAAAAACAGAGTACAATAATCTTTAACGATAATATCAACATCCCCTTAATAACAACCACTATCACGGAATCATCATGCGTAAAACTTTTTTACTGCATCAGAATTAACTGGCAATGGTAACTCCTCTCCGTCCATTCTTGTGAGAATTAGTGCCCCACCAGAAAATGCTTTCTTCACTACAAATGGCCCTTCATAATTTGGAGTCCATTTGCCTCTATGATCTTTTTGTATAGGCAGAATCTTCTTCAACACCAGCTCACCTTCATGAAATTCTCTTGGGTGTACCTTTTTGTCAAATGCCTTTTTCATTCTTCTTTGATACAATTGTCCATGGCATACTGCTGTTAATCTTTTTTCATCGATGAGATTGAGCTGGTCGAAACGAGCCTGAACCCACTCAGCCTCTTCTAATTGGGTTTCCATTAAAACTCGTAAGGACGGAATTTCCACTTCAAACGGAAGTACTGCTTCCATTCCATATACTAGCGAGAAAGGCGTTGCCCCAGTCGATGTTCGTATCGAAGTGCGATAACCATGTAAAGCAAAAGGAAGCATTTCATGCCAATCCTTATATGTGACCACCATCTTCTGCACAATCTTCTTGATATTTTTGTTAGCAGCTTCTACTGCCTCATTCATCTTTGGACGATACGGAGAAGAATTAAGATGATGAATTTTGAACTCCTCACATAACTCTGTCATCATCTGGTTGTTCAAATTAGTGGCATTATCAGTGATGATCCTGTTAGGGAGCCCGTATCTGCAAATCAACTCCTTTTTTATGAACTTGGTCACCACCTTTCTAGTCACATTAGCATAAGAAGCAGCCTCAACCCACTTTGTGAAGTAGTCGATTGCGACTAATATGAAACGGTGTCCATTTGACGCCTTTGGCTCTATAGCTCCGATGACATCTATTCCCCACATCGAAAAGGGCCATGGTGCAGACAACACGTTCAAGGTCGTGGGTGGCACATTGATACTATTTGCGTACACCTGGCATTTCTCACACTTTCTCACATGTGTACAACAATCATTTTCCATAGTCAACCAAAAATACCCTGCTCTCAGTATCTTCCTGGCCATTGAGTGCCCATTCATATGCGTGCCAAATGTACCCTCGTGTACTTCTTTTAGTATCAGCTCAGCTTCTTTCGCATCTACGCATCTAAGGAGAACCATGTCATGATTCCTCTTATATAAAATATCCCCACTCAAAATGAAGCTGCCAACCAACCTCCTTAACGCCCTTTTATCGTTTTCGGATGCCTTCTCTGGATATTCTCGAGTCTTAAGATAATGCTTGATATCAAAGTACCAAGGTTTACCATTTACTTCCTCCTCGATGAAATGACAATACGCTGGCACGGCATGACTCTTCATTTCAATCATTGGCAACTCTGCATCTTGATCAACTTCAAACATCGACGACAAGGTAGCCAACGCGTCTGCTAATTGATTATCTTCTCGCGGTATATGATTAAACGTGATGGAATCGAAATACTCAATTAATCCCCTGATGTAAGCTTGGTATGGAATTAATTTAGTATCCCTAGTCTCCCATTCTCCCTTCAATTGATGGATGACCAAAGCTGAATCTCCATATACATCCAGAATTTTTGCTTTAGACTCTATCGCTGCTCGAATACCCATGGCACAGGCCTCATATTCTGCGATATTATTCGTGCAATTAAAACACAACCTTGCCGTCATTGGAATGTATTGGTTCTTAGGAGAGATAAGCATTGCCCCTATTCCATGCCCCATTACATTTGATGCCCCATCGAATAATACCGTCCAGGCTTTTTCATTTTTGTCCTCTTTGTTCTCAGCAAATAAAGCCATGATATCTTCATCAGGAAACTCAGGTTGCATTGGCTGATAATCACTAATGGGTTGATGGGCTAAAAATTCTGCTAAGGCGCTACCCTTGATAGATTTCTGAGTAACATATACAATGTCGTACTCTGATAGTAGCATCTGCCATCGAGCTATTCTTCCAGTAAGAGCAGGCTTTTCGAAAATATACTTGATAGGATCCATTTTAGATATCAGCCAAGTAGAGTGACTCAACATGTATTGCCTTAAACGATGAGTAGCCCACGCCAGTGCACAACAAGTTCGCTCTAACGCCGAATATCGTTGTTCGCAATCTGTGAATCTCTTGCTCAAGTAATATATGGCATGTTCTCTTTTCCCGTCTTCATCATGTTGACCTAATACACAACCCATTGAATTATCCAATACAGTCAAGTACAAAATGAGCGGTCTTCCTGGCATAGGTGGACGCAATACAGGAGGGTCTTGCAGGTATTGTTTGATCTTTTCGAAAGCAATTTGACAATCTTCATTCCAGACTACAGCTTGATTTTTCCGTAGCAACTTAAACATTGGTTCACAAGTAGCAGTTAATTGGGAGATGAACCTAGCGATGTAGTTCAGCCTTCCCAGAAAACCTCGAACCTCCTTTTCTGTTCTGGGCGCAGACATTTCCGTTATCGCTCTTACTTTGTCAGGATCAACTTCTATCCCTCTTTGGCTGACAATAAAGCCCAACAATTTTCCAGACTTTACACCGAACGTGCATTTGGCAGGATTTAACCTGAGTTTGTACTTTCTCAGTCTCTCAAATAATTTCCTTAGATTGAAAATATGCTCCTCTTCTGATTCCGACTTTGCAATCATGTCATCCACATAGACTTCAATTTCCTTATGCATCATATCATGAAAGAGTGTCACCATTGCCCTTTGGTATGTTGCCCCAGCATTCTTGAGCCCGAAAGACATCACCTTATAACAGAATGTTCCCCATAACGTGATAAAGGTCGTTTTTTCCATATCTTCCGGTGCCATTTTAATTTGATTATATCCCGAGAATCCATCCATGAACGAAAATAACGAAAATTTGGCCGTATTATCCACTAGAGTATCGATGTGCGGTAACGGGAAATTATCTTTCGGACTTGCACGATTCAAATCACGATAGTCAACACACATTCGAACCTTCCCATCCTTCTTAGGCACTGGTACAACATTCGCTACCCATTGTGGGTATCTTGCTACCGCCAAAAATCCTGCGTCAAATTGCTTTTGGACCTCTTCTTTAATTTTTAGTGACATTTCCGGCTTCATTCTTCTCAGTTTTTGCTTGACTGGAGGGCATTCCGGCTTGAGTGGGAGCCTATGCTGCACAATATCGGTATCCAGACCCGGCATGTCATTGTAAGACCACGCGAACAAATCTTTAAACTCCTTCAACAGGGCACGCAATCTTTCCCTCACTTCCATTTTCATACTAGTACCGATTTTCACCTCCTTTATCTCATCCTTCTCTCCCAAGTTGAGTATTTCAATCTCCTCCTGATGGGGTTTTATCTCCTTAGATTCTTGTTCCACTAATCTCAACAATTCTGGAGAGGGTTCCACATCATCTTCGAAATCATCTTCCGTATTATTGATAGGGTGCTCAAAATTAGGAACATTGATATCATTATTTTCAAAACAATCATTGTCACATCTGCATCATTTAAATTTATGAAAAAGTATAAATAAATAAGATAAACAAAGAAAAATGCCAAATGATGATGAAATGCAACTTTATTGTCACGCTGAGTGAAAAATAAAAAGAATCAACTCGCAAAACTTTAGTTCTAAAGCCCCAATCGAAACTATAAGCTTAATTAAAACTATTACATTTTGTTCACATTAAGCATCACAGGTAAATCCAGTGTTTCCCAATTGTTGAGTTGAGTATCAGGGGAGCAAGCCCACACGAAGCTCAAACTTTGAGGCTTTTCTTCATCCTCCACAGCTGCTATCTGGCCATTGTTGATCCACCCAGCACTGCGGAAGCTTTCTTTGATGTCAACAATGTGAATTTTGCTCTCTCTGGGCCCTCGTCTTTCTGCCCGGGCCAGACTGCGCTCTTTTCTTTCTTCAATCATCCTTTTCCGGTCTTCCTTGGTAGGTTTGTACCCCAAGCCATATCTGTTCTTGTTTTCAACGATCTCCAGAGGGAATGCTCGCCCCTGCCGATATTTGCCCAAACCTTCCCCATATATATAGCCCTCTTTTATCATAATCTTGGCCATCATAATAGAAGCACATGATAGACGAGGATTTATTGGAAACGGTTCCACACAAGCATTTCCCACAATTTCCAACGATTGGAAGGCTGTCTCGAGAGCTTCTTCAGCCTCCTCGATGTAGCGTGTGGATGAGGGCCCACTCACAAGAAGATCCTCTTCTCCTGATACTATCACCAGCTTATCTCCCATCACATACTTCAACTTCTGGTGTAGTGTAGAAGGCACAACTCCAGCCGAATGGATCCATGGGCGCCCCAGCAGACAACTATAAGCTGGCAAGATATCCATAACCTGGAATGTTACTTGAAATACACACGAGCCAACTTGTATTGGCAATTCCACTTCTCCCATCACTTCTCTTTTGCTACCGTCAAACGCCCTCACAATCATTGAACTAGGCCTCATGTGCATTCCTTCGCAAGGTAGCTTTTCTAGGGTTGCTTTCGGCATGACATTCAATGAAGACCCATTGTCCACTAAAACACGCGCTATAACATGATCCAGGCATTTCACAGAGACGTGAAGAGCCTTGTTATGCCCTCTTCCCTCAGCTGGTATCTCTTCATCCGTAAAAGTGAGGTAATTATTAGCAACAATATTGCCAACAATACCTTCGAATTTATTCAACGAAATACCTTGCTCCACGTGAGCCTCACTGAGTATCTTCATTAGCAACTTTCTGTGTGATGCTGAATGCATGAGCAAGTCTAACAAGGATATACGAGCAGGCATGCGGTTTAACTGTTCCACCACCTTATATTCACTTTGTTGTATGAATTTTAAAAATTCACAAGCCTCCTCTTCAGAAACTTCTCTCCTCTCTTCCTTGTCAGGGATCTCCTCTGTCTGTGCACCCTTCCCCTTTAAGAATTCTTTTGCCTTCGCGGCCATCGTTGCTTCCTTATCATTAACTTTTTCTCGTGCCAACTCTGGTGATGTGAAAATTCGACCACTCCTAGTCATTCCACCTATCCCTAATATGTTTTTGACGGCAGGGTCAATGCTTTGTTCTTCGCTTGACGCGTGTGTCCCATATCTCCATGGGACGGCTTTTTCGTTCTTGTAAGGTGTCGCAACTGGAATCGCGACGGGACGACGATCCAAAAAAGAAACGGGTTTTGAAAAGAGATTTTGGAGTCGCCACCATAATTTATTTTGGAAAACTACGGAAAAACCATAAAATGATAAGACACAGTCCGCGAAAACCAGATTCTGGGTTCGGGAGTCGGTTACGTGTAGGGAAGGTATTAGCACCCTACAACGCCTGCCCTAAGGCAGTACCTTTAACTAAATACGTGAATTTGATGTGGTTTTCAAAATGTTTAACTATCCCTAAAATAAAATTCTAAATAAACAAAATAGATATTTTTTAGTTTTTTGGGCCCGACAAGGATTAACCTTGCTCCTACGTATTCGCATTCAGAATGAGAAATCAGGGTTACGTAGTTCTTTTGGAAACTATGATGAAAATTTTGATTAAGAAATTATTTGAGAATTTGGTTTGGAAATGATTTTGTATTTTTCGGAAATGAACCTGACAAGGACTGGCCTTGCTCCTACGTATCTCCATTTTTGATGGAGAATCAAGGATCACGTAGTTCTAGCGAGGAAGATTTTTTGTTGTTTAAAATTGTTGATGTTTTTGGTTTTTTTGAAGATTTTATACCTTTTTTGTATTTAGTTTAAGAAAGAGAAAAGGTTGTTAGCACAAGGACGATGCGTGCGATCACACATGTGCATAAACCTTTAAAACATATTTTTTGTTAATTTTACTTAAGGAAAAGAAAAGGTTTTTAGCACAAGGACGATGCGTGCGATCACACATGTGCCTAAACCTTTAAAACATATTTTTGTTAATTTTAATTAAGAAAGAGAAAAGGTTTTCAGCACAAGGACGATGCGTGCGATAACACATGTGCCTAAACCTTTAGAACATATTTTTTGTTAATTTTACTTAAGGAAAAGAAAAGGTTTTTAGCACAAGGACGATGCGTGCGATCACACATGTGCTTAACCTTTAAAACATATTTTTGTTAATTTTAATTAAGAAAGAAAAAAGGTTTTCAGCACAAGGACGATGCGTGCGATCACACATGTGCCTAAACCTTTAAAACATATTTTTTTGAATTTTAATTAAGAAAGAGAAAAGGTTTTCAGCCACAAGGACGATGCGTGCGATCACACATGTGCCTAAACCTTTAAAACATATTTTTTTTTTAATTCCTTTATTTAAATTGTAAATATTGCATTATTAAATATATATTTTAGGATAAGTAGATATCTAGAATAAGTAGATAGAACAAAATAAAATAATAAATAAAAATGAAAATAAAAATAAAAGAAATAAATAAAACAAATGAAATAAGATAGACAAAAATAAATGAAATAGAATAAAATAAAATAAGAAAAACAAACAAATAAAAATAACGAGCGTTGGGGGATCATGAGCGGACGTTGGGAATAAGGTGCAAGAACGAGCGTTCGCTGCGGGGATTAACGAACGTTCGTTGAATATGAGGAGCAAAAAACGAGCGTTGGGGGATCATAAACGGACGTTGAGAATAAGGAGAAATAACGAGCGTTTGTTGGGAAATACTGAATGACGAGCGCTCGTTGGGGACGAGCGTTCGGTTTGGAGTTGAGCGCTCGCTGGGACGAGCGTTCGTTGTTGGCGTTGAATGACGAGCGCTCGCTGGGACGACCGTTCGTTGGGAAAGGGCTGAATGACGAGCGCTCGTTTGGGACGAGCGTTCTTTGGGGACGAACGTTCGTTGGGAAAGGGCTGAATGACGAACGCTCGTTCTGGACGAGCGTTCGGTTTGGAGTTGAATGACGAGCGTTCGCTGGGGACGAGCGTTCGTTGTTGGCGAGCGTTTGGTTGGGAGTTGGTCACCAAATGGTCCGTCCAAGAAGTGGACGGACGGACGTTCGTTCGGAAAAGGCTAAAAAACGAGCGTTCAAAATGGGGAATAACGAGCGTTCGGAAAAGGTTGAAAAACGAGCGTGAGAAAAGAGGGAGTAACGAGCATTCGAAAAGAGGTTAAAAAACGAGCGTTCACCTTTGGGCTTGGCCTAGCACCGGCCCAGGGTGGCCTTTCTGACCTAGAATCCCCTAGGGGTTCAGCATTCCCCTTTCATTCCCAACACTCATACTCAGCTCCAGAGATCCAAGGTCCCTCTCCTCTCGCTGCCGGTGTGCTCACGCCTTAGTCAGAACTGACCGCAGCTCCGACGACTTCCACCAGTCTTGACACCGCCGGCGACAGCAAGTGTGCTCGAAACCAAACGGCGGCCACGGCGTTACTGCTTCCAGCCCCCGCCGCACGCCCAACCTCCATCCGATTGGCAGCCGCGGGCCACCGGAGCCGTCGCCAGTCGAGGCGAAATCTCTCCTCCTCCGTTTCTCTTCTCCCTCTACGCACTACTACCTTAATCTAGTGTTCTACAACGTGATGGTGGGCCTGAAGGTGGGTGAGTTTGCCTCCTCTTAGATTGGGCAAGAATGAATGAAAGTGGAGATTGATGTTTAATCTCGGTGACTTTGCAATGCAGGTTGAGGATGGTGTTATGCGTGAGTTGGGATGGAGGTTCCAAAGGGTGAGTGGAATGGTTATGTGAGGATGAGAGTTAGGAAGGAGAGAGAGAGCGTGGTGAAACAGAGAAGAAATTGATGGTGGCTGGGGCGGAGGCTGTTTGACAGTGGAGGTTGAATGATCTGGCGAGGTTGATGACAATGGTGGTGGTGGCTGTGATGGAGGTTCGAAGGGCCTTGGTTGAGAATGATGGGGGACGATAGTGATAACGGAGTGATAATGAAGCTCTTGTGAACAGGTGCTACGTGATGAAGCTCCGGTCTCCTGATTCTTCCCTTGATCGTGCCCTTATGTTGTTCCCCACTTCCTGTTGCTTTTTGTTGTAGGTGAGCGTTGGATTGTGCTCCAGCCGTGAGGAGTGGTGGGGGTCATTGGGGATGAATGACAGTTGAAGACAAAGGAATAGAGAATGGATGGAAGGGGTGGTTGGTGGTAGCCGTGAGTGTCAAGATATGGCCATGGGTGAATTTGGATTGTGAAGGGAGTATCTGACGAATGAATGGAGGCATCAACGGTGTTTTTTGAGCGGTGATAGGTGTAGTGGATGATGGGTTATGTTTGTTGGGGTGTTCGAAAGGGATGAAGATGAAAGGGGTGAAGATATGGGAATGGAGAGAGCGGTCCCTCTCTTCAGTGAGGGTGGATGATAGATGAAGATTGGGTGACTGAGAATGGAGTTTGAAGTCCAGGTCCTGGAGATCTAGAGTTGGAGGTGAAAACGAAGAGGGAAGGGATGAATACTGAAGGAGCTCTTCGTCGTTGTTCCCCCCTGGAGCCACCATTTCTTCCCCCTGCCTTCCATTCTCACGTGCCCTCCTCTTCTCTCTCTCAGTGTTTTCCTTTTGTGCCAATTCTCTGTGTCCAATTCTCGTACCGATTTCGTACGTAAAAACCAAAACGTTTCTGCCACCCTGCCACTCGCAGCCACGGTTTTCTGCTCCTCCCTTCCCACACGACCTTGTCCCCCAATCAGAAACCTCCTTTTCCCTTTTTCGTCGTTTTTACTAGAAGAAAAAATGTCTTTCTCTTTTTTTTTTGTTTTATATAATATTAGAACAAAATAGAATATAAATGGAATAAAACAAAAACAAAAATAACAATAAAATAAAATAATGATAACAAAAATAAAAGAGAAGAAAAGAAAGGGAATAAGTAAAGTGGAAAATAAAAAAAAATAAAAATAAAAATAAAAATAGGAACATAAACTACAGTAAAAACCAAAAAAATCATTCCGGACGAAATTGGGTGTTGACATAAGGAAAAGGAGCTGGTACACGGATAACAACGGGCGACCTTTCTTGAGTTGGTGGGATAGAAGTAGTCTTAGTGAAACGAATCACTAACGGTTCTGGTAAAATCATACTGGACTCATCATCAGTCTGTGCAAATACATCTCCCTCCTCATTCTTGTAGCATACTTGCATCAGACCACGATCTAGCAGGTCTTGCAGAATTTCTTCAAACTCAACACACTCCTCAATAGAGTGCTCAGCATCTGGGTGGATCGCGCATGCCATACTCTCATCATAATCACCCATCAAGATACCCACTTTCAGCAATGCCTCCAAAATAAACCTTCTAGAGCTCCTGACTTCTTTCACATTTCTCACCAGCTCATGTTCTTTCACTTCGACAGCATTCGTCGAAGCACTTCCATGCCCCGATAAAGGATTGGCCTCGATACTAGGCTTATCCTCTTGGAACTTTAACCACCCAGAATCAATTAGAGTCTGCACTTTATGCTTAAAAGCCAGACACCTCTCAGTGGAATGACCAGCGGCCCCTCCATGATAACTACACTTTGCCTCTGCATCATAGCCTCTTGGGTACGGAGGCTGCAAAGGCTTCAGGGGACAAACGGCAACCAGACCTTGTTTGATAAGATGAGGCAATAATTCCGTATAAGTGGTAGGAATTGGGGTAAAGTTAACATAATTTCTTTCTTGATTCCTTCTTGGATAAGTATTTGGACCTACATTCACATTGGAACCTACGTTTGTCCCTCCCCTCCAATTATTCGTCGGAATGTATTGTGGTTGATAGTACCCTGGTTGTTGTTGAGGCCTAATTTGATGACCAAATGACACGTTAGCTGCATGTGGATGTTGACCCTAGTATGGTCGATAGTTATGAGTGGGAGCCTGACCTCACCACACCGGGGTTGCAGATGTTGCATGCACATCTCCTTCTTTTCTTTTTCCTGAGTTGAAATTGGGTTTTTTGGAATTTGCAACCACTGACGAGCCATATGCAATCTTCCCATTTTTCAACCCGATCTCTATCCGCTCGCCTATCACGATGATATCAGCAAAATTTGAAGATACATTTCCCACCATATGTTCATAAAATGGTGGTTGGAGCGTATTTACAAACATTGCCACCATTTCTCTATCATACAAAGGTGGCTCAACTTGTGCAGCCAATTCCCTCCACCGTTGAGCATACTCCTTAAAACTTTCGTTGTCTTTCTGCGACATGTTTTGCAGCTGTAATCGATCGGGCGCCACATGTGTATTGTATATGTACTGTTTCACAAAAGCATCAGCCAAGTCCGCCCAACAACGAATTCGAGTCAGCTCCAAATGGGTATACCAATTTAACGCCACTCCAGCCAAACTATCTTGAAAAATATGGATGAGCAACTGCTCGTCATAAGCATATGCTGCCATCTTTCTGCAAAACATGGTCAGATGGCTCTTTGGGCACGTATTTCCTTTATACTTCTCAAAATCTGGTGCCTTGAACTTATGTGGAATTTTGACGCCAGGAGCCAAGCTCAATCTGGCAACATCCCCGAATCCATAACTTTCATATCCTTCAACAACCCTCAATCTTGCCTCTAGGCTCTCAAGTTTATCCTTTACCCCATCGACATTCTTAGTTACCCCCTGAAACAAAGTATATGGCGCAGCCCTTGTAGAAAAGCCCTCTCCGGTAATCACAGGTGGCCCCGGAGTTACTCGTATTCCATCAGACATGTTTGCATGCATTCCTTCATTCACCATAGGTGCAGACATTAAAACAGGTCCCTGAATACTGACTGGCGGTACGTTGGCAGTGGTAGGGAAAGAGAATGAAGTCTGCTCCCCCTCTGTGTATTCTCCCACTGGTGGGGTGTAACCTTGGGGTAATCCATACATTGGGAACGAAACAGATTGGCTCCCAGCATTGAACAACGAAGGGTAATATTGAGCACTTCCCTCACCTTGCGCAGGCGTTACCCCTCCCGTATTCTTTAGAGCTTCGAGAGCCGTCAAAATCTGGGCCATTTGATCCTTCAACTGGCTGACATCGGCCTTAATAGATTCGTGTGACTGCTCCCAATTCTCCATGACCTTTGAGTTAGCTCTAGTCCTGTACGGATGTCGTGGAAAACTTGCCGTTGTTCTCTCACTTGTACTGCTGATTATTTTTTATTAAATTATATAAGGATGAAAAATGCAAAAAAGAAAACATGATGCATGCTAGTGATAAGTGGAAATCACAGGATAACAATGACAATACTGATGGAAAATTAACACAAGCCGATACCAAACAAACATCCCCTATCTTTCATTTCAAGAAAATTTGATCCATTACATCGTCTAAGGAACGAAACACAATTATGATGTACATCAATCCCGCGCCCGGGCAATGAAAGATTTCATCTCTCCCACCAACCATTTACAATGATTAATAAACAATTCTATTTCCGCTGGTGATTTACAAAAATGAGTACTAGCTTCAGCATTCGACACCATCCTGGGGATGTCTTCAATTGCCCCATTTGCCAAAGCAGCCAACTGAGCGAAGCTTTCCTTCCAGTGCTTTACAGCCATTTCTTGCTCTGCGATGTGCTCTTCCATTTGCTTTATCAAGGCCTGATGCCTTTCTTCAAATTCCATCGACCTCCATCGCTCCTCCTGTTCTTCGATATATTCCTCCATTTGTCTTATCAGAGTTCGATGCTCTTCTTTTGCTTCTGTTAGCTTCCAACGCTCCCGATTCATATCCGCCTCAAACGACATGGCCATCTCTTTCATTTCATGCCCCGCTTTTTCTATCTGAACCTGCGCTTCTCTCAGTCTCTTCAAGGCTTCTCGTTTATCTCTTTTGGCTTCTTCGTAGAGGTGCTTCCACTCCTTTCCCTCTTCTAAAGCCACCTTCTTCTCATTTACCCTCATGGATAATTCCTTACTCGCGGCCGCTAGATCCTGTTTCACTCAAAATGTATAATCCCTCTCAGCCTTCTGGCTTTTGACAAGGTTTTCATAAGCCCGCGACTTTTCTTCATTATCATTTTTCATATCCACAAGATCATTACGCGCCCTTTGTAATTCGTTTTCCAATCTAGCATTCCTTATTTTCAATTTCTCCATCTCAGCTTTAAATTGTTGCACCTCTTCACTTTCTGGAGCTTGGGATGGTCCTTCACTAGCTGATTGATCCTTGATTGGCTTGAAAGGCAGCTTGACTACTTTCACTCTCTCCAGAATCCAGGTGTGATAACTAACCCTGCTATCCACTATTCCATCCCTCAAGTCTTTCTCTGCTCGAACAACATTTTCTCAGGCACTTTTAACCTTTCTTAGCAGTTCGATGAAATGCCCGTCTTCGTAATAAATGAATAGAGTAGCAAGGTAATCTGATGAAGGTGCCCCTTTCATGGGATGCCCAAATTGTCTTTGCACCAAAAGAGGATTGTAGTTTATACAGTATCGGGCACCTATGAGAGGCACATTAGGAAAACTACCACAATGCTGTATAGCCAGTTTATTTCCGAGCCAAGGAAGGCGCCATTTTATACTTCTTTCGCTCAAGCCAGCAAGGAATCGGGCCCAATCGTTTCCTCCTTTACCTTTAAGCCCTTGGTGTGACAAAGTCTCTGATAGACTCTTGACGTTGACCATCTCCTTAAACACGCGAGTTGTCATCCATGTATACAACGCCGGTAAACAATAAAGAATCTTCTTTCCCTTTCTCTCATGGCAAAAACTCAAGGTCCCATAAACATCCGCAAGAACTGCTGTTACAGGATTCTCTGATCTGGTTTTACTCGCCACGAAGACGTCTATCGCGGTGTAATCCACGAATTCTTCTATTTTGGGAAACAAGACAATGCCATATATGGTGAGGGCTAATACATCCATGAAAGTTTCCCAATCCTCTTTATCAGTCAGGTGATGTAAATATTGCTCTAGATATCCCTGTGGTAACCCATGCACTTGATTCCTCATCATCATCCTGTCTTCAAGCTCCTTGGGATGTAATTTCATGATGGTAGCAATGGTGGGTATAAAGGCATGATGCTCTAAATGTTGATAGGGAGTGGTGCCCTCCAGTGGCAAACCCAGGATATGCTCGAACTCCTCTATGGTTGGCGCCAACTGAAAGTCTTGAAATGTGAAACATCGAAGCGGAGAATCATAATATTGTGCCAAGGCTGTGATAGCGGGTATTTGTACTTCAACCTCCATTAGATTCAACAAATTTCCATATCTTCTCTGAAAGGCTTATCTTTTTATAGTCTTAAGCCTTTTGCCCAAGTTTATCAGCCCGGTCAAATTTCCAACATGGGTCCTTAGACTATACTTTTTTCTTAAATCGGAAGAGTCGGTGTGCCGTGTAGCATCGGATCTTGTGTTAACATCCATCTTGTATGAAGTCAAGTAGGTACCTGTGATTTCCTTTAAATTAACATGTTACTAAATGATGTATGAATATGATGCATGATAATAAAACAACATGACGAAACAAAGCATATGCATGGTATGAAATGTAATATCATAAAAAAATGAACAACGTGAGAGTTACAGAAGTACATATTCCTCCCATTGTGCCCTACCAAAGGTTCACTGCTTGGAGTTCAAGGTCAGGTATATGCAATCTCACAAGGATGATTCCCTAAACCTAAAGGTCAAAGGTCACTAGAGCTATGGCCCCCTTCATAGCATCTAGGTGTGGAAACACATATGAAGAGAACAGACTCTAGCTGGAGTTCTCACGATAGCCAAACAGGAAGTACATCCCAGGGTGACACCGCTACACAACTCCTCTAATTCTAAGCTACACTCAGACCCGGGTATAGGGCCCCACTCATGATATGCTGAAAGTGTGTGTGTGAAGGGAGAAAATTATGCACACCCAAACCCTCACCTGCAAAACAACCAGAAAAATTCCCTGGCAGATATAAACATATTGTCTACCCTAGGGTTCAATATCCAACAAGCAAAATTATTCACATGCGATTATTCAAATATAAAGAAAAAAGGAAGAAAAACATAAAGAAAAACCACATTGAATTCGCGCATATAATTAAATGGCTTGACTCTCAAAAAAAATTCCCCAGTGGAGTCGCCATCTGTCGCAACCGGAATCGCGACAGGACGACGATCCAAAAAGAAAACGGGTTTTGAAAAGAGATTTTGGAGTCGCCACCATAGTTTATTATGGAAAACTACGGAAAAACCATAAAAAACAGACACGGTCCACGAAAACCAGATTCTGGGTTCGGGAGTCGGTTACGTGTAGGGAAGGTGTTAGCACCCTACAACGCCTGCCCTAAGGCAGTACCTTTAACTAAATACGCAAATTTGATGTGGTTTTCAAAATGTTTAACTATCCCTAAAAATAAAATTAAAAATAAACAAAATATATTTTTTAGTTTTTTGGGCCTGACAAGGATTGACCTTGCTCCAACGTATTCTCATTCAGAATGAGAAATCAGGGTTACGTAGTTCTAGATTGAAAGACTGTTTGTTGTTTGAAACCAGATATTTTTAATTTTTGAGGATTTTATGTTTTTTTTTGATATTTTCGAGAAAAAGAATGTAATGAGTACTAGGCCGACGCGAACGGTCACACGAGTACTCATACCTTTAAAATGTATTTTTTTGTATTTTTAATTATTTTTTAAAAAGATAAATAACGATATTAAGCATTAGGACGATGCGAATGATCACACGAGCACTCATACCATTATCTACTTATTTAGGAAGACTTGAGAGTATTGAGTGCTAGGCTGATGCGGACGATCACACGAGCACTCATACCGTTATCTGCTTATTTAGGAAAACTTGAGAGTATCGAGTGCTAGGTTGATGCGGACGATCGCACGAGCACTCATACCTTTGTTTAATATTATGTAAATAAGAGAGAAAAGTATTGAACACTAGGACGATGCGAGCGATCACACGAGTGTTCAACCTTTAAAACATATTTTTGGAAATTTTATTTAAGAAAAGAAGAAAAGGTTTTTATCACAAGGACGACGCGAGCGGTCACACGTGTGCTTAACCTTCAAAACGTATTTTTTTGTAAAATTTTTTTTAAGGAAAAAAGAAAAGGTTTTTAGCACAAGGACGATGCGAGCGGTCACACGTGTGCTTAACCTTCAAAACGTATTTTTTTGTAAATTTATTTAAGGAAAAAAGAAAAGGTTTTTAGCACAAGGACGACGCGAGCGGTCACACGTGTGCTTAACCTTCAAAACAAATTTTTGTAAATTTTATTTTTTATATGTATTATTATATATATATATATATATATATATATATATATATATATATATGTATATATTGAAATAAGTGGATATTTAAAAGAAATAAATAAAATAAAGTAACGAACGCTCTCGAGATAACGAGCGCTCGTTGGTTCGGAAACGAACGCTCGTTCGTTCGGACAACGAGCGCTCTTTAGGGAGAAAGCTGAGCGAACGGTCGAAAAAGGCTTAAGGCTGACGAGCGCTCGTTCGAGCGCAAGTTGGTTTGGAAACGAACGCTCGTTCGTTTGGATAACGATCGCTCTTTAGGGAGAAGGTTTGAACGAACGGTCAAAAGGATTAAGGTTAACGAGCGCTCGCTCGTTTGGATAACGAGCGCTCGTTGGTGAGAAGGTTGAAGGAACGGTCAAAAAGGCTTAATGTTAATGAGCGCTCGCTCGTTTGGATAACGAGCGCTCGTTGGTGAGAAGGTTGAACGAACGCTCAAAAAGGCTTAATGTTAACGAGTGCTCGCTCGTTTGGATAACGAGCGCTCGTTGGTGAGAAGGTTGAAGGAACGGTCAAAAAGGCTTAATGTTAACGAGTGCTCGCTCGTTTGGATAACGAGCGCTCGTTGGTGAGAAGGTTGAACGAACGGTCAAAAAGGCTTAATGTTAACGAGCGCTCGCTCGTTTGGATAACGAGCGCTCGTTGGTGAGAAGGTTGAACGAACGGTCAAAAAGGCTTAAGGATAACGAGCGCTCGTTGGTGAGAAGGTTGAATGAACGGTCAAAAAGGCTTAATGTTAACGAGCGCTCGCTCGTTTGGATAACGAGCGCTCGTTGGTGAGAAGGTTGAACGAACGGTCAATAAAGGCTTAATATTAACGGGCGCTCGCTCGTTTGGATAACGAGCGCTCGTTGGTGAGAATGTTGAACGAACGGTTAAAGAGGCTTAATGTTAACGAGCGCTCGCTCGTTTGGATAACGAGCGCTCGTTGGTGAGAATGTTGAACGAACGGTCGAAAAGGCTTAAGGATAACGAGCGTTCGCTCGTTTGGATAACGAGCGCTCGTTGGTGAGAAGGCTTGAACGAACGGTCAAAAAGGCTTAATGTTAACGAGCGCTCGCTCGTTTGGATAACGAGCGCTCGTTCATTTGGGGTTACGAACGCTTGTTCATCTGGATAACGAACGCTCGTTGGTTTGGGGTTACGAACGCTTGTTCATCTGGATAACGAACGCTCGTTGGTTCACTCATGGGCTTGGCCCAGAGGGGCAGTTTCTAACCTAGAATTTCCCTAGGGGTTCCGTCTTCCCATTCTCATTCACTCATTCACGCCGTTCTTCTCAGATGAAACCAATGCCTCCTTCTCTCTGATAAAAAAGGGTTCACTCTGTCACTCAACGGCCACGTCTTCTTCCAATTGACCACCACGGACCAAACTAGCCACCGCAACGAAGATGGCCACCGTATCACTGCCTTCACGGATCAGCTACCACGCCATCATCTCTCTCGATCTAGCCACTGTACCACGCCACGCCACATCGCGCCGCTGCTTCCTTGCTCTTATCTACTCTCTCCGACACCGGCAACCCAGGGAGGGGTTCGTCTCCGTCAGTTCAAACACACGGGCCGCTGCTTCTTCGTCGAGCTCTCCGCTTTTCACTACCGAGACCACTCTCCGTTTTTTGATTGTATAATGGGTTTTGGATTTGGGTTTGTTGAGATTGGCCGTGAGCGTGGGAGTTAGGACGGAGAGAGGAAACATGGTGTAACAGAGAATGAATGGAAGGGGAGGTTGGTGATGAGGGAACTCATGATGTTCAGAGGAAAAGCATTCATGATGGAATAAGCATAAGAAGCAGTTATGTAGTAAGCGTTTACAATGAGTCTGGAAGCACATAGACTTACCTGCTGCTACGGTGTATGCTCTCGCTCGCTGCGTAGACGGTGACTTCTTCTCGTCCTTCTCTTTCTCTACCGGTGCCGGTGCCAATGATAGCTCTGGATGATGATTCCAGATGGGTTTTCTCGTGTGCCCTCTTTTTTCTTTTTCTCTCCCTGATCCCAACCAAATCCTCTGCCCCCAAAATCTTGAAAAAAATTCTCTTGTAACAACCTGGTCTCCCCTGTTGAGACACGCCTCTTCTCCCATTTCCCACGTTTTCTCCCTTTTTCTATTTTTTATTTTTTTTCAATTTTATTTTATTTATTTTCATTATTTTTAATTTTAATTTTATTTTTCAATTTTTTTTAACTATTTTGATTAATTGACCTTATTAAAACAAATTGCAGATAAGAAAAATAGAATTTGAATTAAAAGCAAAAATCTAAATACATAAAAAATAGAATAAAACAAAATGGTAAAATAAAATAAAAATAATAATAATAAAAAAAACCAATAAAAACACATTTTTTACAACCCGGACAAAATTGAGTGTTGACAACCACGACATTGCCAAGAGGAAAGTTTGAAGTTTATTGTGAGATCACCGGTTTGGCGGATATCTCCACATAGTCGTGAGAAGGAGATTTGTTGGGTTATTGGGCTCCCTTCCTATGTGGAGAATAAGCCCAAATAATGTGGAACTTTATGTCTCACTAGGTTAAATAGAGATGGGTCAGATTAGTAGAGCACATTAAAGTCATTTGAAGAGAGGAAAAGCCAAGTGAGAGAAAAAGGAAGAGAGAAAATTATTCCCGCATAACCCTAAACATGCATTAGTGTTTCGTTGCTGTGAGATCGTTCATCGTTGGATCGTGCTGATTTTTGGACAATAGGTTCCAGACATATAGTTCTTCATCCTGACTGTTCGGATCGTCAATCGGAGGTCTAAATTGGGAGAAATTGGTCCCGCACCAGCAGCCCTATTTTGGAGAATTTTTATCTTCTTGGTTCTCATTTGTAAGCATTTGTGCTTATTTAAATTGGCTTATTGAACACACCATTTGGTGTTATTATTGGAGGCTCTTTTGTATCCTATTATTGATCATAGTGGATTTTTCTTTGGTCTGGACGACTCGTGGTTTTTACCCTTACATTGAGGGGTTTTCCATGTTAAAATTGTTGGTGTCTCTTTGTGCTTTAGATTCTATTTTGGTTCTATTTGTTTGGTGTTCTTACAGATTCTCGCAAGAAGGGGGATTAAATTTCCGTTGCGTTATTACTCTTTGCTAAGTTGTTATATCTTTTAGTCCTTTCCCCATCAAGTAGCACCAATAAACAATATCTCACAAACATGGTCACATACCCAATATTTCTTTTAGTTCTTCAGAATTTTAAATTTATGTATGACATATGTCTCATTCTCTACCAACCTACCCTCCCATACAATTGGATTTTCTTAACCATAACTGGTATAAGATGATATTACAACACAAAAAATCATGTGAAAATATAAATAAAGTACTCATAATTAAAGTAGAATTGGCGAAAAGGACTAGGTCCGAAGGGCTAACTCGGTAACACGACAGCTCAATAGCTCGACAACTCAAGCAACTCAACAGCTGAAGTAGCTTGGAAGTTTGATAGCTCAAATAGTTCAGAAGCTCGACAACTTGACCACTCGACCAACTTGGTAGCTCAACAACTTGAGTAGCTCAATTGTCGGTATAAGGTCACCTTACAACACATAAAATCTTGTGAAAATTTAAATAAAGTATACATAATTAAAGTTAGTAAAAAGGGCTAGGTCTGAAGGACTAACGCGGTAACATGACAACTCGGTAGCTCAACAGTTCGAGCAACTTAACAACTCAAGCAGCTCGGTAGCTTGATAGCTCGAGTAGTTCGACAACTCGAAGACTCTAGCAACTTGGTAACTCAACAACTTGAGTAGCTCGATAGTTCGAGCAACTCAACAACTAAGAAGCTTGACCCATTTTTCCACACGGTAAGAAGGTTTATAAAGCGTATATATCTTATTATCCGTAGCAATCGTTGCTTGATGATTACTTCGATCCTTATTCTTTACATACCACAAGTTATTGATTCTAACTCTCAGTTTAAGTGTCTCCCTTTTACCATTAATCTTATTATACTCTCAAACTTCTTAAGCATTATGAACAATTATGTACAATATATAACAATAGTAGATAAATGCAATAAAAGGAGCTAAAACAAAATAAAATCAATAAATCTTGCCTAGAGGATTGAAAGCACTAGCAACAACTAAATAACGTGTAAACACACCAAAGGAAAAAAGAAGAATAAATAAGGAAAAGCATAATAACAAAACTAACAACATATTAAAACGAAAAAATACAAACACAAAAAAAAAAAACTGACTTTATAAAAAGGAAGAAATCATAAGCAAAACTAAAAAAAATAAGAAGTTGGACACGGTAATAAATAAAAAAGATTTCTGATTATTATTCTTCATATATACTATGTTTCTGCCAACATATATCTCTTTATCTATAGAAAAAACAAAAGAAGAAGAAGCTAAAAATAAGTTAGGAATCCGAACTAATGATAATAAAACCTAATAAATATATAGGTGTTATTTGAGATGGAGCATTTTAGAATTTTCTTTTAAGATGTTGTTTTCTCCTATAGATTATTAATGGAATGGTTACGTAGTGTGTATTATTTCCTTTGATCCAACTAGCGAGAAGGTTCTCTCCATGAAGAATATTATACATGCTTTTCAACCCAACTTTTTATAATTTCTTATTTTATTATTGTTTACCATAAATACGATTTATTATTAAAATCGTTTCATTAATTACAACCATCATGAGTTTTTCAGTTTTTAATTTAAATTTCTTTTCTTACAAATTTCACAAAAAAAAATAAAAATAAAATAAAGAAAGCTAGAAATTAATTAAGCAGGAACGTTGAACTAAGGTACGCATACGAAGAGAGTACACAATTCGAACTGAACTAGACAACTTCCACCACACGCCTGTGACGAACTCCATGACGAATCAAACCATAGCAATAGTGTTAAAGTACCTGTGTCAGTAGTTTCAACTACGTGTCTTCATAATTTATTATTTTCATTTACTGAAAATTTAATAATTCCCACTTTTCAATTTTAAAGAGCTCAATGGATTTTACGTTGTCGTATATATACTGTTTAATTAAACTTTTTCATCTAATTATATGTTAATTAAAATTCAAATTTAACTAAAACTACAAATTTGTTAATTAAATTTTAAAAGTTTTAAATTTAAAATTCTACCAATTTGGAACATTGAAAACGATAAAACGGATAAAATTAACATGTAACATGGAGGGCACGTGAACCCGTTGCTAGAAATTTCGATTTGTATTTATTGTTACTTAGATATTGATGATGACGCAATCGCTTACATAAATTCTACATCTTGGTCTGTCAATGATTCTCGTTGACTCTACACATTAGTTTAAGATCAATTATATTCTTGGTTTAGCGAAAAACTACTATTTTTTTCTTTAAATTTCATTAAATTCATATAAATATATACAATTTTTTTAACAATATTGCTTTGAAAGAGAAGGTAAAGAAAACAAATAAATTACTCAACAAAAATATATCTAGAAAACAAATTATATTAAAATATTATGGCTTAATACCATTGATTTCAATTTTTGTCATTTATTCGAAATGATCCTAAATTTTTTTAAAATGTTTAATATAGTCCTAAAAATCGTAATTTGTGTTCAATTTATTTCTTTCTGCAAACACAATTTAAATTGTTAACGGCCAAATTATTTAACTATTGACGTGGACAACACCTCACCACCATCAAACCTGACCTGCCGCCGTGAAGCCTAATTGCGCCACCATTCATTGCGAGCGTCGCCGCGACACTACTTCACCACCATCAACACGCACCTGCATGAAAGGAACCCAAAAACGCAACCCAATAACAACAACAACAAGCCACTCCTTCTTCGTAGCACAAACAGCGCCTACCTTGCCACCACTGCCTCAGGTTGCTTCCGCTATCAACACCGCAAGACCTTAGTGTCGCCACCACCATAAGAACCTTAAAATTGCAGATTCGCAATATCCTTCACGAAACCAATTCAAAATCTGCACACATAATTGCAACCACGCGAGAAGCATCAACATCACGCCTCCAATCATTGCGCATATTCTCCGTTCAATCTCAATCATGTCGCAACACCATGTGCAGTCACAAGAATCACCTTCATCAACCTCTCTACCACCTTGTCAGCCACAACACCAACGGTTACATGACATATCATTCATTGATTGCACAACTAGACATATGATCGTTAACAATTTAAACTATGTTTGAAAAAAAAAACTAAACTAAACACAAATTACTGACTACATTAAACATTTAAAAAATTAGATTCATTTTGAAATGAAGCGTATTAAGCGAAATATTATATCAAGCTAATGTACGAATAAAGAAACTATTTATAAAAAGATAGATAATATTAATCAAGTATTATTTTTCTATTACTTAATTGGTTAGCAACTCTTTCCCACTTTCTTGCCCGCTCAACTTGAATATTATATTGTATTGAACTACTTTCCTGACTCTATAAAAGCCCGTAGATGCCTTAGGAATATGGCACCAAGCTAAGTGCTAGAAAGTGATTATCAGAAGTCTTTTGAATTGAAGTGCTTCGATGGGTTCAAGTCAGGAAGAACTGACCCTTCTGGGAGCTAGTGTAAGCCCATTTGTTTGCAGGGTGAAGATAGCCCTGAAGTTGAAGGACGTTGAATACAAATACGTGGAAGAAAATTTGGGCAACAAGAGTGAACAGCTTCTGAAATACAACCCAGTTCACAAGAAGGTTCCAGTCCTTGTTCACGGTGAGAAACCCCTTGCAGAGTCTCTTGTGATTGTTGAGTACATCGATGAGACATGGAACAACAATCCCATCTTGCCTTCCGATCCTTACCAGAGAGCCTTGGCTCGTTTCTGGTCCAAATTCATCGATGACAAGGTAACCATTGTTTTCCACTTTTCTTCCTTTTTCTTCGTTTATCCCAAAAACACCATCTTTCATGACATGTTGTAATTGTTAAATCTTGGAATAAATTAGACAACTTTATCTAAAGTCATATGAATGGTTGATGTTGAAGATCTTGTATCTACCGGTAATAGGAACAGAGAATATACAAGTGAGAAGCAATCCTGAATATGGTAGATGATTTTGTGGGATTGTGAATTTGAGTTACTCTAAGTTGATAAAGTTAATTTAAACTGCCTTAAATTATTGTGATTTATACAACAGTGGCTAATAAACAGTGTGATTTATGAAATCAGATTGTGGGTGCGTCGTGGAAATCTGTTTTCACAGTTGATGAGAAAGAGCGTGAGAAGAATGTTGCAGAAGCATATGAGAGTCTGCAGTTTCTTGAGAATGAGATAAAAGAGAAGAAGTTCTTCGGAGGAGAGGAGCTTGGGTTGGTAGATATTGCTGCTGTCTATGTAGCATTTTGGATCCCTTTGATTCAAGAAATAGCAGGTTTGGAGTTATTGACAAGTGAGAAATTTCCTAATCTCTACAGGTGGAGCCAAGAATTTGTGAACCATCCAGTTGTGAAAGAAAGTCTTCCCCCTAGAGACCCAGTTTTTGGCTTTTTTAAAGGACGCTATGAAGGCCTTTTTGCTTCAAAATAGATTTGATGTTGTGATAGATTTAGAATTTCTAAGGAAATTGTCATTGAGTTGTTGCTGTTGGTAGGATTTCGCTTCAAAATCTAGGATTTCCGCATGTCACACAAATAACCCAGTTATTCGTGTTGATATTTTACTATTTCAATCAATAAATTATGCAGCATCTTTGTGTTCCTCAAAGCTATATTTGGTTCCTCATACATGAATATTGGAAAGAAGTGCCATAAAAACATCATGGTTATTCATATAAAAGTGTTATGGTTTTCTAATAATTTCATAATATAGAAAACTTAGAGGATATTAAAATTATATAATTCTCACCTATATGAAAGGGAGAATACATGTATATATTTTTTGTGACATCTTGCTATTCAGTACTCATATATTTGGTTCACTATTCTATTCTATAGATTTAAGGAAGAGAATGGTACGTGTGTTATTCTTCGTTATTTAATTTATTCATTTCTTTCTTTGATCAATCGGTCAATTGTATCTTATATCATATATAAAAAGTCTTACATTCTTCCATTTAACTTGTATGATATTGTATACGTTTAATAAACAAACAAATCAAAACATAACGCACTAAGATAATAAAGCACTGGGTTAAGTATTATTTTAGTTATGTGAAGCTGGATTCGTCAATCCCTTAAAGTTTATGCAAAATTCATTTATATATATATATATATATATATATATATATATATATATATATATATCTTTTAGTAGTGAATGGAATATCTTTTACATAACCAACAACTAAGTGATGTGTTTAATTGTCATGCTGATTTGATTAAAATTTAGAGCATGTGACTAATAGGTATCCACCACGTGTAATTTAAAAAAAAAATTTTGTTATTTTTCTTTTTCTTTGCATTTTTTTCTTCTAGTTATGGAAGAAGTACTTCATCCATTACTTAAGTATAAAAGACAATTTCATAAAATAAAAAAATTCAGAAGAAAGAATTTGAAATTTACATATGGAATTATAAAGACTAAAAGTATACATAATTAATTTTTTTTTCTATTAAAATTAGTTGTGAAGTGAATGCCGAAGGAGTGACAAAAATATTTTTTAATGAAAAACATTTTTATTTTTATAGGTTATATAATTAGATTTAATGTTGTTTTCCTTAGTTTATGCTAAGTTTGAAGAAAAACAATGAAACAAAATTTTTGTTGCATGACACCATTTATTGACTAACTTTATTATATACAGTCAATTTTTTATCATTTTCTATTATGTTCGTATAGATGATGCATTAGGTTTTAAGAAACATGCAATTTCTACTCCTGTAGCATGCATACCATATAAATGTTAAATGTTTATAAAAAAAACTCATTAAAGTAGAATTGATAATATATATATATATATATATATATATATATATATATATATATATATATATATATTTGTAAGAATTTTATGATACACAATATAAAAATTCAACCTACTTTATAATACAATAAGTACTTATAGTACTTATAGTGGAGATTGTTTAATGACAAATTAATAAAGAAAAAGCTAAGTGGCACTATACAAAGAAGGTGAATATCCACTATATGTCCCCAATATTCATTCACTAAACATGTCAAAAATATCAAAAAATTATTAAAATTATGGAAAAGTTAAATTCTTAAAAAAATTAGAAAGTTAATTTTTTTTATTTGAATTAAATATGTTTTTAATTTCCATTTACATGCAAAATTGAATTTAGTTACTTTTCAAAAGTTTATATACAGTTCATTTCTATAATTTAATAATGCAAGTTTACATGCAGTTCATCTCTAATTTAGCAATACATGAAATATATCCTTCTAAACAAAAAAATGTAAAAGAAAAGATAAATTAAAAGAAAAAATAAATTACACGTGATAAAAACATGTCAGCCATGTGTTATGATAGGCAATTAGCATTGTCATTAGGCACATTATCTAAAAGTTAACACTTCTGGACTCTGAAGGATGTATTTCCAGTATTACTAAAGTATGAAGATGGATTTTATATAAACTTTGAAATGGACGAATTCCGATTACAGATATAAATACAAAGACTAAAAACCTATTTAATCCTGAAACATTCTTTCTATTGGAATAATCATAATTTCATAACTAAGAAAAAAAAACCTAACTCAAGTCATGATGGTTGTACATCAATGGACAAAGTCCCTTCCACTTCCTCTTTTATGATAAAGTACTTTTAGTTTTGTATGTTTACCACCATTAGTATTCAGTAATGCAAAAAAGAAATTCTATGATGGTTAAAATAGGCTTTTTATGAAAGAAATTTTATGATGGTTAACATAGACTTTTTATGACGGTTGTACAGAAGACCCAATAAAGCTTAACCTTTTATAATGATTCAAAATACATGTAATAGAATGAGTTACTTTCTATGAAAGTTTAAATTCTAATCGCCTTAGAAAGTGAGTTTTTTTTTTTAAAAAAAAGAAAATATTTAACAAATATCATTTCAAGGTTTGTCACCGTTACATTTTATCAAAATGGAATCCATGACTAATATGTGCAAGGTAAAAACTCTGCAAACAAAAATACATAAATAGAAGCTATCACAAAAAATTTGACTCAAAAATCAATTTCTATCATTTTTCAAAATCGGTACAAGTAGTAGACAAAACTAATATGTATTTAGGATTTGACACAAACTAGATAGTACAGATACATAGACACAAAAATAAATAAAAAAATTGTTTATTTGATAGTAATTAAAGATTATTAAAATATCTTTAGTTATTAAAGTAATATAAAATGATAATTGTTAATTTTATATTTAATTGTAGAAATGTTTATAAAGAATAAAAAATTAGCATTAATTATTAAAAGTGTTTACATTAATTTTTTTATCTCAAACTAATTTTAAAAGTCCATCCATGTATTTCTTAAAATTGAAGGAAATTTGCAAGAGCATTTTTAGCTATGGAGGAGTTGCTTAAAAAAATTATTTGAAGGTGTCATGTTGGAAGCAACAGTCATTTATTAATCTTGATTGTAATGATATTATCTTTTTAATATAATAAATATTAATGTATGATGAAAATGAATGTAGGGTTTGAGAACTGTAATTGGTGTTGTCACATGATGATGCATCCAACTAGGGATGGCAACGGGTCGGGTCTGGTACGGATAGTGCCTACCCGCAACCCGACCCGCCGGATAAAATCGTACCCGCTACCCGACCCGCTACCCGCCGGGTACCCGTTTAAAAAATACCCGCGGGTATTTTAAAACCCGCGGGTACCCGCGGATACCCGCAAAAAATAAAAAATATATATTTAATACATTTTAAAAATAAAATTTAAATAAAAATACAAATATATATATATATATATATAATATAAATTAAATGTAAATTAAAAATTAATTTTAATTAAATTTAAACTAATAAAATATTATTTTATTTTATTTTTAATTAAATTTAATTAAAAATATATATAAATTATTTATTTTTTAATTTTTTGCGGGTAACGGATACCCGCGGGGCGGGTAGTATACTACCCGTACCCGACCCGTTTAGAAGCGGGTATTAAAATACCCGCTACCCGTTACCCGCGGGTAGTAAATATCCGCGGATAGTTACTACCCGCCGCGGATTTTACCCGCGGGTACCCGTGCCCGCGGGTAAAATTGCCATCCCTACATCCAACCCAATACATATACTGGAATCGAATATCATGGAGTGGTAACCGAATACACCATTCCACTTGCCAATATAGGAGCTAGGAATTGAATAAAATAGATTGGGAACCGAATAGGCCAGGGGAATCAAATACACCCTGATTCACTTTTGCTGCAAGACGCGAAATTGAATACCTCTTCCCTGTAACCGAATACGCTATGCTTTGTCACTTTTCCATCTTCATTCTTCGTTTTCAACCACGGTATTTTAAAAACCAATGAGCGCAAACATGAGATTTTACTTTAAATAACTACAAATCTCATCATGATAGCGCGAAACAGGAAATGAATGTATCTCGCAAATCAACTCAATTACATGGTCGCAAATCCCATCAAATGAACACAATTTAATTCGCAAATCATTCCTCGCATTTCCACTTGAATAGTAATATCCACTTATGTAAACACATCCTTATCCAATGTAAACACATCCTTAAGGTCTGACAAAAAAAATAAGAGGTGTGAAGAAAAAGAAAAAATTAAACAATTAGACTGCAGTAGTATTCTCATGAGAAAAAAAAATTAAGTACAACATTTATTTATTATGACGATTTTAAATTCACCTCATAAAAAATCTTGTAACTTATTACAAAAGTCACATAACGTATTATGCTAGTTGGATTTCATGATTTGTTTTATATTTTATTACAAATATATCGCTACATCACTTATAACTGATAAATGGATTTATAAAATCATTTTTTTAGTTACTTGTATTTTTATTTGCAATATATTTTCATCACCACTAGTAGAAAAGAAGGATTTGAAAGCGCCCCATACGCCTCGGTTAAGCCACACCCGAAGCGTATACAAACGCGGTGGCAGAATCGTAAATAATGCTCCACTATATGCCTCGGTTGTCCCAATAACCGAAGCCAAAACCAACATATGAAATCGGTTCTAAGAAGAATCGAGGCATATAACCGTACCTCATACCTGCCACTGACCTGCCACCTGACCTGCCAACACCTGCCACGCGCTACTAACTCGGTTCAAATCAGAACCGAAGCGTAAAGTAGACCTTCGAACTCGGGTCTAAGAGAACCGAAGCATATCTGCCTGCTTCAACCTGCCACCCATCTTGTCACCACCTGCCAAACAAGGCTACTAACTCGGTTCTGAAGAGAACCGAGGCAATTAATGGGTACTAACTCGGTTATAAGGCAAACTGAGGCAGTAAGAGTGATCAGACCCTGCAAATGCCTCTGCCATCCTCTGACGTGGCAGACGTTTGGCCTTCCCTTTAGGCACCGGGTGGCTCTGAACCGAGGTTGTAAGTTGTTTTATGCCTCAGTTGTTCAACGAACCGAGGCAGTAAGTGGTTTAATGCTTCGGTTATTCAACGAACCGAGGAAGTAAGTTATTTAAATTGCTCCCGCAAAACGAACCGCCTTCCTCGTCTTCTTCATTCCTCGTCTTCTTCACTGCTACAGAAACGAAACTCAGAACCACCAGTGCTCCGTTCGCTTCTTCGTCGTCGCCTCGTCTGCCGGTGACCGTTCATCGTCGTCGTCCTTCGTCTCCGCGCGTGACCACCGTTCATCGGAAGGTGTCCTCTCGGTTTTCATTCTCACTGCCTCCGCTTTGCTTCCATCTCCGTCGCGGCTGTTGGTGGTGTTGCGTCTGCCGCTGTTGTCAGTCGCCGTGCCGGTGCTTCCATTTCAATTTCGGCTTTCATTCTCGCTGCCACGCTCCCAAGTAATTCATCCTAAAATTTTCTCCATCTTCATGGCTTGTGTATTTTGTGGTGTATTTTGTGGTATTGATATAGAATTAATTTTCCTGCAATTAATTAGGATTTGATTAGTAAATTGTATTGTTGAAATCAGAATATATATTTTTGTGGAGATAATTAGGATTTGATGTAGTTTTAAAAATAATTAGTATTTGATGTAGTTTTAAATTGTATTCCTGCAATTAAAATTGTATATTTTTGAAATCTTATGATATGCTTGAATACGTTGTTTGTTAATGTGAATTAGCCTTAGTTTCTCGTTTAAGATTCAATACAAAATTTATTTACTATCTCCATATTTTTTTAACAAACATACTTTTTAGAAATGAAAACAGAGGAGATGGTAATAATAATTTACAAGTATTGAATCTTGAATTGTCCGGTTGGACAGTTTAGGAAGAGTAATAACTTTTTCATAGCTTATTATGATATATCAATTTTAATATATATGTCTTAAATTTCACGAAAATTTGTCGTTGTGTTTTGTATTGATCTTCGGGTGCATATTTGATTGTGATTTATAATCACTTTCATTTCGTGTAACCTGAAGACCAATGCGAAATGCTGGCAAAATTTCGTCAAATTTAAGATATGTTGTTCAAAATTGATATGTTTAATAAACTAAAAAAAGTGAATCTTCTTGAATGGGATAGGGTCACACCTTGAATACAAACACGATCAAAGTGATCATTCAAGATTATTGAAATTGTGTAAACAATTTCAGTCAACATGCGTACGGATAGAGGGTGGATTAATTTACCACGCATCAGCACTGAGTACAAGAGAGGGGTAGAAGACTTTATAGAGTTTGCGCAACGTAATGCGAGTACAAGTGGTGATGATGAAGTCAAGTTCAGATGTCCTTGTGTGAACTGTTTGAATGGGAGGAAGTTGAACGCAACTGATATTAGAGAACATCTTATCTGTGATGGTTTCATACGAAGTTATACAACATGGATATGGCACGGCGAATTAACAGACTTTCCAACTGTCTCTCCAACTGAAAATGTTTATGATTCCACAATGGATATGGAAGATCAAGCAGAAGAAGACAACTTAGAGGACATGATCCGCGATGTTGGCGCAGAAGCTTTTGCCCAAGCGCATGTGTATGAAACGATGTCCACTGATGCAGAGACTCCTTTGTATGCGGGTTCAACTAAGTTCACACGGTTGTCAGCGGTATTAAGGCTGATGAATTTAAAGGCGAGTAATGGATGGAGTGATAAGAGTTTTACAGAATTGTTGTCGTTGTTGAATGAAATGCTGCCAGATGGAAATACATTACCCAATCGTAATTATTATGCCAAAAAAATTCTTTGTCCGATGGGTATGAAATATAAACGGATACATGCATGTCCGAATGATTGTATATTATATAGGAATGAGAATGAAGTTTTGATAAAGTGTCCAAAATGTGGGTTATCACGATACAAGTCGAAAAACGGTGAAGAAGGTGGCATCACAGAAAAGAATGGTTCTGCTTTGAAAGTAGTTTGGTACCTTCCACTAGTTGTCAGACTTAAGCGTTTGTTTGCGAATCCAAAAGACGCTAAAAACCTAAGATGGCATGCAGATGAGAGAACAACTGATGGGATGCTTCGTCATCCGGCTGATTCCAAGCAATGGAAAATTATTGATCAAGAATTCCCCCAATTTGGTGAAGAATGTAGAAATCTTAGGTTTGGCTTAGCTACTGATGGAATGAATCCATTTGGTAATTTAAGTACCAATCACAGTTGTTGGCCCGTTATACTGATAATTTACAACTTATCCCCTGGATTGTGCATGAAAAGAAAGTACATGATGTTGTCAATGTTGATATCTGGTCCAAAGCAGCCTGGAAATGACATTGATGTTTATCTAAGGCCACTAGTTGAAGACTTGAAGTTGTTGTGGGTTGATGGGGTTGAAATATTTGATGCCTTTGCTTCAGAAACTTTCATGATGCATGTCATGTTATTTTGCACCATTAATGACTTCCCAGCTTATGGTAATTTGTCGGGGTACAGTGTGAAGGGTCATAAAGCATGTCCTATATGTGAAGAAAACACTGCAGCTCAACAATTAAAACACGGAAGGAAGACAGTGTATATGTGTCATCGGCGATTTTTACAATCTAATCATCCATATCGAAGGTTAAAGAAAGCATTCAATGGAGAATAAGAGAAAGACAATGCACCCATTCCACTTACTGGACTTGAAGTTGCTGAGAAAGTTAATAAAGTACATCATATATTTGGGAAAACGTCGAAGAAGTCTTCTGTAGCGACCCCTTGGAAGAAGAAATCAATATTCTTTGATCTTCCATATTGGTCAAAGTTAGATGTTAGACATTGCATCGATGTCATGCATGTTGAGAAAAATGTTTGTGATAGCTTGATTGGTACACTACTAAACATCCAGGGAAAAACAAAAGATGGAGTGAATGCGCGTTTGGATTTGGTTGACATGAAAATCCGAGAAGAGTTGGCACCAAGAGAGATTGGTAAACGTACTTATTTGCCCCCTGCATGTTACACAATGTCCAAACAAGAGAAGATAAGTTTTTGTCTTTGTTTAAAGAGTATCAAGGTACCACAAGGATACTCTTCAAATATCAAGAGCTTAGTGTCAATGCAGGACTTAAAGCTTGTTGGACTTAAGTCTCACGATTGCCACGTCTTAATGCAACAGTTGTTACCAGTGGCAATTCGTGGAATTTTGCCCAAAAAGTTAGGCTGACCATAACTCGATTGTGCTCATTTTTCTCGTCAATTTGTAGTAAAGTCATCGATCCTACAAAGTTAGATGAACTTCAAAGCGAAATTATCATCATCTTGTGTCAACTAGAAATGTTTTTCCCTCCATCCTTTTTTGACATCATGGTGCATTTACTTGTTCATTTGGTCAGAGAAATAAAGTTGTGTGGACCAGTATACTTAAGATGGATGTACCCCATTGAGCGTTATATGAAGATTTTGAAAGGGTACGTCAAAAATCAATATCGTCCAGAAAGTTCGATGATTGAAAGATATATTGCTGAAGAAAGTATTGAGTTTTGCTCTGAGTATATGACTAAAGCAAATCCAATAGGAGTCCCTCGGACATCATGGTTGAGTAGATATTCTACAAGTAAAAGCATCCGAGGTGTGAATGTGGTGACGAAAAGTCGTGAAGAATTGATGCAAGCACATCTATACATATTAAACAACACAGATGAAGTGATTCCATTTTTGGAAGCTCACAAAGCCGTTGTAAGGGACAAGTATCCACGACAATCAGAGAAATGGCAGTTGATGGAGCATAACAGAACATTCTTGTCCTGGTTCAAATCTGAAGTTTCGAAAGAATCACAGTCCTCTGAGACTTTGTTCTGGTTAGCAAATGGCTTGAAGTTTGATGTTGTATGTTGTACAGGATACGAAATTAATAATTGCACATTCTATACGAAAACTTTGGATGATAAAAGCACAGTTCAAAATAGTGGCGTCAGTCTAGAAGCTGAGTCGCTACAGTTTTCCACATCCAAAGATCAAAATCCTGTAGTTGGTTCCATGAGATACTATGGTAGAATTGAAGAGATATTTGAAGTTGATTACACTAAGTTTTCCGTTGCACTCTTCAAATGTAAGTGGGTAGACAATAAGAGTGGTGTCAAAATAGATGAATCTGGTATGACACTTGTTGATTTTCGAAAGGTTGGTTATAGAGACGAACCGTTCATCATGGCATATCAAGCAAGTCAAGTTTTTTATGTCAAAGATCCTGCATCTGACCATTGGTATGTTGCTCTCCAAGGAAAAAGGCAAATTGAAGATAAAGAAGAGAATTTAAGTAATATTCATATCGCTGACAACCATCCATTTAAAACAACAATAAATTTGGATGACGACCCTCTAATTGATGATATACAAGCAATACGAGAAGATCACAATGAGGGAATATATATATATTACCAATCCATATGATTATGTATGAATTTCATGTTTGTTTAAATTTTTATGGCTTTTGTTAAGTAATATATGTAAGTGTTTTATTTATATTTCATCTTATTTATTGTGACAGATATATGGCTGAGTCACCTCATTCGTCAGGCGATGAAGTCCCCACCACTTCTAGACGGACGAGAGGAGCAACGAGGTTACGACAACTAATACTTAGAAGAAATGCAGGTGAGAGGACACCTGTCATTATTGACGTGGTCACTCGAGTTGCATCTGGCCCAAATGCAGATGTATTTAGGTCTTACCTTGGAGTACTAGCACGTGATCGTATCTCTATACTTACTCCATCCTTTGACCATGTTTCTGAGGCTGATCGGAATCTCATCTGGCAAGATCTATTGGTAAGTTAAGCAATATTGCTCCAAATTCTATATTCACATTATTGATAAATCTGTATTATGATAAGGTTATTACTTTCTTTGTTGCAGATAACATTTGATATGCCAAACGTCGAGAGTGACGAAGCTGTCGCGGCCCCACAAAAATTGTGCATAAAAGAATGCAGTATAGACTAGGAGGTGACTCCTAGGTCGTCTCTCAAGGACCAATTTTAGTGGTTCAGTCTCAGATTTTTACACGAAATGGGTGGGTTTTGTGGATTTTTGGTTGCAGTAAAATTAAAACGGACTAGAAATTAAATAAAGCAAAGTTAAAAACGATGAAATAAATTTTAACTGTGGTCAAAACAAACGGTAAAAACGGAAAATGGAAAATTACGCAGTGTTTGAAATTAAAATACTGGAACTATAAACATGCAGAAAACATAACAGCAGTGTAAATAAAATTTACCCAAAGCAACAGTGAAAATGAACAGTAAAAACGACTTTGAAAATAAACCGAACGGTAAAAAGCAATGACTGAATTTAACGATATAGAAAACACAACCGGTAAAATAAAAATAGAAAACATTTACTGAAAATAAAATTTATCAAAGTTTCAACAATTAAATTATAATTCTTGAATGTTAAACAACTGCACGAAATGCTCTCAAAATACTGACACAGAAATGAAATTCTATAACTTTTGCACTATTTAAAATAAAAACACAGATAGAGGAAGAGAAAGAGGCGAGAGCCTCCTCCCAGGGGCAGTTCTCTATCCTGAAACTACTCCTAAAATCTAATGCCTTCTTCTCTGGATGCTGCTTCCAACTTATAGCAAAAATTCTAAACATAGTGTGCCAAAGATTTTGTCCACTCCTGTTTCCAGCTTTCACGGTTTTCTTGGTCTGCCTTCCATCCAGATTTTGTGTTGTTTTTGTCCCTTTAGCATGAAGACTTTCTTCACTCCTAGATGTGCTAAGGAAATAGGTGGGTTCCCACTTCCAACTGTCTTCTTCTCCAATCAGCCGTAGCACACCCTTCTCTGCTGCCTCGGGTGGTTTCTCCTTCTCCATGTCAATCATTCTCAACAACATTTGGCAAGTGGTGGCTGCTCCAACGCTTCCTCCTTTGTTCCATCTCAGCTGGACCGTGATGCTCCTAGATATGTGGCTGGACTTCTTCTTCAAACTCAGCTGCTGGACTTGGACGTTGCTGCTGGGTTGCCTCCGTGTTCTCACTAAAACTCTGCTCACCGTGAAGATAGCTAGGAGGATGAAGTCCTTGCTGCTGTCTGGACCAGCCGTGAGCTTCACTCCCTTGCACGTAAGCTGGACAAGGCCGTGACACTTTTCTCTCCAAGTCTCGGTAGCTGCAGCTCAAACATTCTCCATTTTTTTTCTCCAAGCATCTCCTAATTAATTTCCCATGCCTTGCGTTGCTGGATGCTTGTTTTATAAATAAAGAAAAGCCGCTTCTCCAATTCCAACCCACCACGTGACAGCAATGCTTCTTTTTGAAGCCCAAAATCTGCACACCGAGAGTTGTTGGACGTGAAGACCATTTGCTCTACTGCTGGCCATAATTGTTCTTCTTCTCGGTAGCTACTCCTTCAACTTCTTTACGTGAGTTGCAGCAAAATAGTAGAGAGACCGTGAGGTGGCCCCTTCTTCAATCAAGCTCCACGGCTCCACACTCTAAACTGAATTCTCCAATGCTAGTGGTGGTCCCTCTATGCTGGAGTATCAAGCCTCCTTTGGACGTATAAGTGCTGCCATGCCTCTTGCAATTAACAATACCGTGAGCTTTCACAAATGGTGGTCCCCTTTTTATATTTCATGGATGCTTGCTAAATTCAATTTATCCAGGGCCGTTTGGTTATTTTTATCATTCAAAAGCTTAGAATTTTAGAGCTCCTTGGATGTAACCTTTCAAAGTGGTGGCCCCCTCCATTATGTGCATTGGCCGTTTGCTTTCATAAAGAAAAGAATGAGAATTGCTTCCTTCGTAACTTGTTACTTCTTTGTCCAAAATGAAGGCTTCTTTTTTCCAAGCTAGCGGGGCCATGTGTTCCTTACTCCATTTAACATATTACTTACCTAAAAAGAGTGGCATTCACGTGAACTTGCATTCCAACCAAATGGTATTCTCTTCCTTACTTGACAAAAACCGTGGCCACTACTTGCTACTTGTGGTCCCTTATTCCATCCTTTTCCATGCTATTCTTCTACATTGCCATGGATTTGATTTCAATGTGGTCATGCTTTTCAATTTGGATTTAGACCGTGCACATACACTCACATGCTCCTTTACGTGAATCTTTGCCAACCATTCATACAAATGTTTCTCAATAAAACCGTGATGGCCAAAACTTTTGTCCCATGTGTCCTTTGCTTGAGCTATAAAATGTGTCATTATGAGTGTTGAATTCTTGAGTATTGGGAGGTCTTAGCACCTTCCAATGATTAATTCCAGCCACCACAACTAAAAAAAAACAAGCAAACAATGCAAACAAATTAGAAGCCACTTAAACAGTATGAACTTGACTGACACAGGGGAGTAAAACAATTACTGGGAACAACACATAACGAATTTGAACAAAGTAAAAACTATACATGAAAATAGACATCCGTACGAAACTATGAAAAAAAACTGCATGCAAAACGGATAAGAATTGAATTCGAACGAGGACAAACAAGTTGATACAAAATTCACACAGCAACCAGCGAAAATTGAAGTGGCTGAAATGCATTGGGCTCAATTGTCATTTCTCATTTAGCCTTCAAATGTCCCAAAAAGATATCCAAAATTTTCCCATAATTAATAATGCAAAATAATAAGCTCAGATAATTCAAATTAGTTAAAATAAGAATTTCTGATCGAATTAAGCACAATTAGGAAAAATAGGAAAATAACGGACGATTAAGCACAATTCCCTGATTAATTCTAGTACAATAAACTAAGTGAAGTGAAGAAAATATTGACTCATCAAAATAGACCACACTTAGTCTTTTGCACTCCTGGGCAAAATCAAGACGCAAATCAGGGAATACGACATCAAAGGACTGACACAGATGCAACATACAGAAAATAAAAACTCGCAAGAAAATAAACAAAATTTACAAAGTTCTCAAGAATTCTGAACAGAGAAAAGAAGTAGAAAATGTCCAACATGTAATCAAGAAAAGCATATACTTACAGAAATCATCCAAGCAATTCAATACATAGCAAAATGATTAGTCGGCTCAAGAGGTGATTTAAAAATAACAAAACCTCACAGATGCACTCAAAGTGTTTCTCTCAAGTGTTTAAGGTAAATAAATGTCACTCAATGCACTCAAGAAAACAAACACAAGCAGACTTGGCAAGTCTCTAATTATCAATACTTAAAACATATGCATGTTCAGATCTAAAGGTCTTTACTGGGATGTAATTGGGCCAAGGACAGGGGAGGATAAATATGGATAAGTAGCTATAGCTCAGAAGAAATAGAGGAGCAATGGTGAATAAATGGAAATACAGTCAAATCTTACTCAAACCTCTAATTCAATCCTCTTCTTGACTCCATTGTTCTCAAAATTGTTTTTCATTTTGCTCTCTTTTTCTCATCAATTTCAATTTTTTTTTCATCCTGTCTGTTTCCTTTTCTCTCTCTATCACACAACAGGATATAATTTATATTTTAAGAACATGATGAGGAACCAACTAGCCAATTCATCACAATTCCCAAGGAGACCACACTTATTCACAAAACACTTCTATAGCTCCAGACTTCCCTAAGGTTAAGGTAATCATGGTTTTTCACTTAGGGCCAGTGTATGAGCTTCAAATCAAAGAAATGAATACAGTATAGGCTCAAAGGGGTTATCAAAGGATAATAACAGGGTAGGCTTATTTGGCTAACAAGGCTCAAGAAATAAAATGCCTTTATCATTTCTAAACATGCATATAAATAAGGTATGTCAAAAAGAATCAAGCCAAGACATATGTGCAAGCAATCAAGATACATATTACACACAAGAAAGAAAATTAAGTGGCTCAAATCTCACTCAGGGTGTTTGTCACAATCAAATCAACCTCTTAAACGTTATAATTATCTTCCAAGCAGAGAAAAGCAAGGATTTCAAACCATAAGTATTAAGTAAGTGAAGGAAAAATCTACAACTTAGACAAACTCCAGAAATCAAGAGAAAAATGTAAAATTTATTGCACACAAAACACACTAAAAACCACTTAAAACAAAAAAAAAATTTAACACTCAAAAACAAAAAATTTAACACACAAAACAAAGAAAAATCAGAGTCTCTCCCAATAGACCACACTTAAACTACACATTGTCCTCAATGTGTTCTAAGCATACATCAACAATCAAAACAGTAAACATATCATGGACAAGTGCAATAAAGGTAGGAAAAAGGGAGAGAAAGAAAATGCAAACTCCCGTAGGTTATGGTGGAAGCTGCCAATTTTGGATCATCAGGGAGATGTCTTCCAACTTAATATCCAGCCATGAAGTTTTGAGGACGAACTGCTTCATCCTCCAGATTTGATCGAGTAGTGAAATGTTTTCCACAGCTGGATCTGAGCAGTGATTGTTGATGAGCAGGTTCAGCAGGTGCCTATTGTTGTTGAAACAGTTATAGGTACTCACACCTTTGTCTTCAATTGTGGGTGTCTGCTCATCAAGTTTATACGTACCTCCTGCAACATGGTTAGTGCAATGTGGTGCTACAGAAATTTCATGCAGGGGTATAACACCCAATCCTAGTGTAACAAGCTGAACCTCAGATATATCTTCAGAACATGAATCAATTTCAAAATCACAAGCAATATCAACCACAGACTCAGATTCATGTTCAATGCATGGAGAATAAACATTCGAATGTGATATCAAAAAGTGATTCTCATCATGCACAGAGGGAAAATTAAGATCAGACTCAGCAACAATATAATCATCAATATAATCAAATTGAGGTATGCTTACCTCCTCTTCCTTGAAGATTGCTAGAGAGTGGGAAGATGAAGGTGGTCTACCTGTCTCAAAAGTACTGCTCGTATCTGCCTGGTCCTCAAAATATTCATCAGTCTCCTCAGGTGCAAGAGTGGCCATCTGCCTGATCTGATCAGTCAGATTCTGAATGGCAGATTGAGTTTCCTGCTGGAACTCCATGCTCTCTTGCTTGAACTGCATGTTCCCTTTCTGAAACTGAATGTTCTGCATTGTCATCTGCTCTAGTAACTCCTTCAATGTAGGTTCAGAAGTTGACGGCTGAAGAGTTGTTTGGGCAGAAGCATTATACTGCTGACTCTGATATTGCTGAACTGGCTCCCAAAGAGAGCTCTCAGAAATTGGATGATGGAACATATTGTTCTCATCATAAAAATCAGCAGATTTAAAATCAAAGTAATATGCAGAATAAGAATCATAATCACAGACATTGGCAGAATAAGCATTATTCACAACATTAAAATAGGTAGACATGGAAAAATAAAAAGTAAAAACTAAAAACTAAAAATTACGAATCAGATAAAACAAAACACATTTATACATGCTACAAGCACACACAAGACAGAACATCAATAAATTTTTTTTTTTTTTTTTTAATTTTTAATTTTTTTTTTTAATAACAACTAAATACAGAACATAGCACAATTAAACACATATATACACAATATATATTAACACAGCATAATAAAAAAAACACAGCAAAAATCTAAAACAAAAAACCTGGAACTGAAGTGACAACGCCGCCAAAATTTGTTGAAGGTGTCGTTATCGCCTACAGAAATATACAAGACAAAACACACAAAACAAACATATTAACAGAACAAAACTTTATACAACAAAAATCTAAAACCAAACCTCCATTGGTCCCCGGCAACGGCGCCATTTTTTGACGAAGCTGTCGCGGCCCCACAAAAATTGTGCATAAAAGAATGCAGTATAGACTAGGAGGTGACTCCTAGGTCGTCTCTCAAGGACCAATTTTAGTGGTTCAGTCTCAGATTTTTACACGAAATGGGTGGGTTTTGTGGATTTTTGGTTGCAGTAAAATTAAAACGGACTAGAAATTAAATAAAGCAAAGTTAAAAACGATGAAATAAATTTTAACTGTGGTCAAAACAAACGGTAAAAACGGAAAATGGAAAATTACGCAGTGTTTGAAATTAAAATACTGGAACTATAAACATGCAGAAAACATAACAGCAGTGTAAATAAAATTTACCCAAAGCAACAGTGAAAATGAACAGTAAAAACGACTTTGAAAATAAACCGAACGGTAAAAAGCAATGACTGAATTTAACGATATAGAAAACACAACCGGTAAAATAAAAATAGAAAACATTTACTGAAAATAAAATTTATCAAAGTTTCAACAATTAAATTATAATTCTTGAATGTTAAACAACTGCACGAAATGCTCTCAAAATACTGACACAGAAATGAAATTCTATAACTTTTGCACTATTTAAAATAAAAACACAGATAGAGGAAGAGAAAGAGGCGAGAGCCTCCTCCCAGGGGCAGTTCTCTATCCTGAAACTACTCCTAAAATCTAATGCCTTCTTCTCTGGATGCTGCTTCCAACTTATAGCAAAAATTCTAAACATAGTGTGCCAAAGATTTTGTCCACTCCTGTTTCCAGCTTTCACGGTTTTCTTGGTCTGCCTTCCATCCAGATTTTGTGTTGTTTTTGTCCCTTTAGCATGAAGACTTTCTTCACTCCTAGATGTGCTAAGGAAATAGGTGGGTTCCCACTTCCAACTGTCTTCTTCTCCAATCAGCCGTAGCACACCCTTCTCTGCTGCCTCGGGTGGTTTCTCCTTCTCCATGTCAATCATTCTCAACAACATTTGGCAAGTGGTGGCTGCTCCAACGCTTCCTCCTTTGTTCCATCTCAGCTGGACCGTGATGCTCCTAGATATGTGGCTGGACTTCTTCTTCAAACTCAGCTGCTGGACTTGGACGTTGCTGCTGGGTTGCCTCCGTGTTCTCACTAAAACTCTGCTCACCGTGAAGATAGCTAGGAGGATGAAGTCCTTGCTGCTGTCTGGACCAGCCGTGAGCTTCACTCCCTTGCACGTAAGCTGGACAAGGCCGTGACACTTTTCTCTCCAAGTCTCGGTAGCTGCAGCTCAAACATTCTCCATTTTTTTTCTCCAAGCATCTCCTAATTAATTTCCCATGCCTTGCGTTGCTGGATGCTTGTTTTATAAATAAAGAAAAGCCGCTTCTCCAATTCCAACCCACCACGTGACAGCAATGCTTCTTTTTGAAGCCCAAAATCTGCACACCGAGAGTTGCTGGACGTGAAGACCATGAGCTCTACTGCTGGCCATAATTGTTCTTCTTCTCGGTAGCTACTCCTTCAACTTCTTTACGTGAGTTGCAGCAAAATAGTAGAGAGACCGTGAGGTGGCCCCTTCTTCAATCAAGCTCCACGGCTCCACACTCTAAACTGAATTCTCCAATGCTAGTGGTGGTCCCTCTATGCTGGAGTATCAAGCCTCCTTTGGACGTATAAGTGCTGCCATGCCTCTTGCAATTAACAATACCGTGAGCTTTCACAAATGGTGGTCCCCTTTTTATATTTCATGGATGCTTGCTAAATTCAATTTATCCAGGGCCGTTTGGTTATTTTTATCATTCAAAAGCTTAGAATTTTAGAGCTCCTTGGATGTAACCTTTCAAAGTGGTGGCCCCCTCCATTATGTGCATTGGCCGTTTGCTTTCATAAAGAAAAGAATGAGAATTGCTTCCTTCGTAACTTGTTACTTCTTTGTCCAAAATGAAGGCTTCTTTTTTCCAAGCTAGCGGGGCCATGTGTTCCTTACTCCATTTAACATATTACTTACCTAAAAAGAGTGGCATTCACGTGAACTTGCATTCCAACCAAATGGTATTCTCTTCCTTACTTGACAAAAACCGTGGCCACTACTTGCTACTTGTGGTCCCTTATTCCATCCTTTTCCATGCTATTCTTCTACATTGCCATGGATTTGATTTCAATGTGGTCATGCTTTTCAATTTGGATTTAGACCGTGCACATACACTCACATGCTCCTTTACGTGAATCTTTGCCAACCATTCATACAAATGTTTCTCAATAAAACCGTGATGGCCAAAACTTTTGTCCCATGTGTCCTTTGCTTGAGCTATAAAATGTGTCATTATGAGTGTTGAATTCTTGAGTATTGGGAGGTCTTAGCACCTTCCAATGATTAATTCCAGCCACCACAACTAAAAAAAAACAAGCAAACAATGCAAACAAATTAGAAGCCACTTAAACAGTATGAACTTGACTGACACAGGGGAGTAAAACAATTACTGGGAACCACACATAACGAATTTGAACAAAGTAAAAACTATACATGAAAATAGACATCCGTACGAAACTATGAAAAAAAACTGCATGCAAAACGGATAAGAATTGAATTCGAACGAGGACAAACAAGTTGATACAAAATTCACACAGCAACCAGCGAAAATTGAAGTGGCTGAAATGCATTGGGCTCAATTGTCATTTCTCATTTAGCCTTCAAATGTCCCAAAAAGATATCCAAAATTTTCCCATAATTAATAATGCAAAATAATAAGCTCAGATAATTCAAATTAGTTAAAATAAGAATTTCTGATCGAATTAAGCACAATTAGGAAAAATAGGAAAATAACGGACGATTAAGCACAATTCCCTGATTAATTCTAGTACAATAAACTAAGTGAAGTGAAGAAAATATTGACTCATCAGAGAGCTTAAGGAATAGGTGTTTATCTACAATTGCAGAAAGATTTCGAGGGTTTAAGACAAAATTGACGTCTAGATATATATTTGGACCAAAAAGTAATGAAAATCCATGTTCCAAATATTCAGCAATTGACGAAGAAACATGGCGTCAGTTTGTAGAGCTTCGTTCTTCTGAGGCGTGGTAGGTAAGTGTAGTAAAATCATTCAATTCATCCTTCATAATTATTTACCATGACAATTGTTTAATTTTGTCACAGGAAAAAAGGTCAAAAGCACAGGGAATAAGCGCTCAGAATAAAAATCCACACCTCCTATCTCGTGGTGGATATAGGAAGCTTGAAGAGAAAATAATGAAGCAGAAGTCAGATAGTAGACTTCCACTTTCTGAGGGTGATGACCCTCTTCCTCCTCCTTCACCACCATCTCGGCACGACAAGTGGAAGTTAGCCCGTATGAGACCATCGGGCTCCTACACTTCGGAGTCTGCCAAAGAAATATCTGAACGAATTGTAAGATGTCATTTCTTATTATATTACATTAATTTTGTTATATATCTTACATAGCTATTTCAAATGACTTTGAACTTTTGTTATGTTATAGGACTCATTGGTTGAGCAGAGCTCCCAAGGTTAATTCACACAAGAAGGTCGTCAAGATATTCTTGCCACAGCTATTGGACGACCTGAGCATCCAGGACGGGTGCGTGCTGCTGGGACTAGCATAAGCATACGACAGTTTTTTGGGTCTTCCTCGCGTCCATATTCATATGAAAAGATGAAGGAGGAAATAAGAAAAGAGATGACGCAGGAGATCACAAAGAAGGTTCGAGCAGAGTTATATGATGAAGTTGCTGAAATGGTTGCGCGCCAGTTCCAGCAGCATTATGAGGATTATGGCAATCGTCCTCCACCATCTCCTGTAGCAGAACATGTTGTGCCCCCTACATGTAAGGTTATTTATTTTTGCTTACTAATTTACTTTTTGCATAAACTGACATTTAATTTGACATGTAGAAGCGGTAAAGGAAGTTGCTCAGCTGTCGGTGCCCCAGGAGACGACATGGATGACACTCGTCCATGTGAGTTATATATTCTCTCTGATACTGGGACCATGCTAGTGGCTCATGGTACAGTGTATGAGACAGCCACTGTAGTGCATGGGGTACAGCTTGCAGAAGATGAGGTCAAGGTCACGGTCGATGAAGTTGTCATAGCGGATGCCGTTCTTCCTGTGCCTACAGATGAGTTCTTCACTGTGGAAGAAGCATTTAGGTCCTTTGTCGCCTGGCCTAGACATTTGGTTGGTCATGTATCTAATCCCCCGGTAAACACTCGTACTATATACTTCTCAATTTTAATATTTACTTCTAATTGACGTTATAACAACCATTTTTGCATTTAACAGCAGATAGGTCAAGAGGGAAGTCCTAGACCGAAGAAGACTCATTTATCTGAGGATGACCCTCTTGGTGCGTTAGACGACCTTGCTAAACTCATTTCAGAGGTGCCGATGAATGTACATTGGGATTCTACTACATTTGGAAGAGAATCTCATATCCCATTGTACTTGGATCAGCAAGATGTTAGGGAGCTTGCGTCGGGGAGAGATGAAATTAATATTACACTCATTCAGCTGTGGATGATGTAAGTTTATGAAAACTTTTATATATATTGGTATTTTATGAACTTACTTACATCATATTATTTCTTCATTTTAGGTATCTGTTTGATGTTAGTAACAAGAAGGGGTTCAACGATGTATATGGGTTCATTGACCCTTCTATGACTCATGAGAGAAATAAATTTGATGATATCCAGACATACATCACCACCTGCTTTGGAACGGGGAAGGAGATATATTTTCTCCCTTATATACATGGGTAAGTGAAGTTTGTTAACTTCAACACATTCATTTATTAATTTTGGTATATCATTCATAAGTTATTACCAATTTCAGGTGTCATTGGCAGCTACTTGTGATCTCCGTACTGGAGAACACGGCTGTTTGGTTTTGTTCATTGCATAAGTCTCCTCCCAGCCCTCTTAGACATGCAGTAGATTGGTAAGAATCTCAATGTCTGCTCATTTTTTTTATATAAATGTATGCTAAAAGAATTTCTTTTGATAGTTCCCTTGCAACACATATGATGTTATCTGGGAGATCTACTGCTACAACTAAAAAGCTTGCATGGGTTTCTCTTAAGGTTTGGTATTTTAGTCCATACTTTGTTACATTTGCTTCCATTCAAATGATGTTACTTAACATTTTATAATTATGATGATATATTGTAGTGTAATAGACAAATGGGGTCATATGAATGTGGTTACTACGTTATGTTTTGGATGATGACCATCATTCGTGCACATTACACCACTGGATGGGAAACGGTAATATTTAGGTTTGAATTTTATGTTCTCTATATTTGGATTTCATATACACTAATTGAAATCATTGTACTTTATGCAGAGATTTAATAGGACTGCTTCAATTCCAGAGAAGTCAATCCAACTTGTGAGGAAAACACTTGCAAGATATTTAATTCATTTATATAATAGTATGTAGTAGATATTAGGATATACTAAGTTTTAAGTTTATGTTTCTAAGTTGTTTTATGCTTTTCTACGTTACTATAAATTGAACATGTAAATTGCATTGATTTATGCTTGAAACTTGATTTATGATTACATTTTGGATTGATTTATGCTTCTAAGAATTTGACTTATGATTCCATTCAATATATTTTATGTTTTAATATGAATTTCATTTAAAATATACATTTCTGTAATATTCTGGACTGTTCTGGTTATAAAAAGATATGCAGGTCTGTTTCTGTGATTGGGAATGTTGCAGAAACAGACACCACTTAAAAAAAACGTACTTATATGCCTCGGTTCTGGTAAAAACCGAAGTCAAAAGCCCACTTACTGCCTCGGTTATGGTCAAACCCGAAGCAGAATGTGTAGCGGAGGAGAAAAAAAAACAAAAAATGAATCTACTGCCTCGGTTGTAGCCTGAACCTCGGTTGTAGCCTGAACCGAGGCAGTAGAGTGCAACTTTATGCCTCGGTTACGAAGAACCGAGGCCTAATGTGCTACGAAAAAAATAAATTAAAAAACGTTAAATGTTTATGCTTCGGTTAGAGATGAACCGAGGCAGTAGGGGGTGAGTTTATGCCTCGGTTCACAACCGAGACCAAAAGTGTCAGACTTTTTACCTCGCCTGAATATGCCTCGGTTCAGAAACCGATGCCTATATACAAAAATAACCGCTGTCGTTTCCCCTGACTGTACTAGTGCACCCTGATAATAATAATTTTAAAACCTGAAAATAATTCATTTTAAATTTGTAATTAATAAAATATTGTCAAAATGAAGAAAACAAATGGCCACGTATACTGTTAAATTAGGAACATTTATTGTTAGAAATTGTAAAAAAATATATCATGTAATAACTTTTTATCTTGTGTCACTGCAAATGGCCTATTAGTCTTACATGTTGCATTAGCTATTCTGTTATTAATAATTTTTTGGTTTAATACATTATTTGGTCCCTATTTTTATGGGTTTTATTCAAAATGATCTTATCTTTTATAAAAGTTCAATAAGGTCCCATAATTTGTTAAAAAATGTTCAATCTGGTCATTTTCGCTCACACCGCTAAAAATCTAATGGTACAAATGCCACCGTGGCCAAACCTGACTGAGCTGTGAAATTTGATGAATACGTGGCACGTTGCACTGTTAAATATTTAAAATTAAAAATGACGTAATGTAGGTGACACATTACTTTTGTTCCTTGTTCTGATCACAAGGGAGGCACTTGAAGTTACAGCACGGCCACCGCCACCGTCACCACTAATTTCTTCCGAATCGGCGACAACACCTTCCACAACCCCCAAATCGATTGCCATGGATTTCGATCCCAAATCTTCCACGTTGCCAAACCCTAACTCTAGCAAGCTACCACCCTCGAAGGAACAACACCACTGAGATCTATTGAACCACGTCGAAAGGCAAAAAATGTGAGAAAGGTTGGAAAAACCTAAACATCTTTTGTAATGTTCATTGAACAGTGAGTGCCAGATGTTTTTGAGTTAGAAACTGGTGCACAACAACTCCTTTTGTTCTTAAATGAATCAAAATCATCTACACTTGTAATTTTCATAGAAAATCCAGTACTTCTGAAGCTCATGCATTATACTTAAGGAAAATGAAATCAGGGTTCTAGATGTTATGGAGTTGGTAGACTTGACTATTACTATTTATTTTGGAATGCAGTGTATCATGGATCTAGTTGTTTTTTCAAATAATAAACCATTTTCTGCATAAAAACAGAAATATATCCTTTGAAGCCTTGCCTAGGGTCCAAGCTCCAAAGACCCAAAGAAGCATGAATGTAGTGTTGCAAGAAATCTGAGAATCTTAAATAAGCATATTTGATTATTTTATTGGCAACTCACAGATTTGACAACAAAAATAAGTTGTGTCACATAAAGATTGACTGAGACTATGACCAAGTGATAGTATCAGACTATATAATAATTTATCTCGAGTGACACCACAAGTAAAACATTAGCAAAACGTGGGACCAAGGACTTGAAAATATCATTGGACAAACACAGTAATAGGAGAAATTGAAACATTATGAATGATGCCTTGATCATATTTGATTGCCAAGAATCTTCTCCTTTTGGCTTGTGATGAATTTATCAAACTGGACACTGTATCTAGCTTTATTGACAATGTATTCCATGCAGACACTCAATCCTTTTCTAGACCAATATTGGTGAGAATTGCCTTCCACTAGAGATTCAAGCTCCAAATACAAAAACACTAAAAGACGAAAATTGTTTCCACTGTTTTCTCTGGTCTACAAAGTAGTCACATGTCTAATCTTTTCCCTTTTAAAATAACTTATTCTTAATTTACTAATCAATAAGATTTAGATTCAAAACTTTTCTTAGAGTTATTCTCCAACTAAAATTTAGAGTTTTACTTTTTATCGATCATTAAAAGTTGGGTGAGTCAACTATATTTTACCATTTGTTTTATTGAACTTATTAATTAGTAGCTCAACCAACCCAAATGATCATCATGTCTATAAATTCTAATGCACTAATCAATCACTCAGAAACACTCCAATTGGTTTGTATATAATATAAGATGATAATGTACACCCCATGTCTTCTTTTTTCTTTATACTGCATCTCTTTAACCCTTTAAGTTAAATTCGAAAGGAAAAGGGACTCTCACCGCCACACTATGTCATCTATTATGCCATGATAATTTCCCTCTCTATATTTCTCTTTTTGGTCATATTTGTCTACAAATGTGGTTTCAAAAACATTTATTAAAAGAAAGATCTTTTGGTAGGTGCTCTTCCAACTACTCTCATGAGGTTTGCAATCTCCACAACCCTGACTACTTTTGTGCCCCTTTTAGCCTCTGTCGATGCCTTCTTCTCTTCAGCTTTTCTCTGAGTTTTTGCTATCTCATTTTTCATTTTCTCCTCATATTAGGACCACTTAGCTCACACACGTACGCTGTTCCAATTTAACTTTGAAGGAATCACCACCCAACACTCAATAGGAAACCACTTGCAGCACAATGTTGAACCCAGAAATGATCAAATTAGTCTTAGATAAGGGTAATTTTGCTTTAATCCACACTTGAACCTACCATCCAATTTACGTCAGTTTATTTCTTTAAAATATTTCCACCAATTCACTTCATAGTGTCAGGTAATCATCTAACATAACAACTCACTCAGATTTGGCCATAGTGGCATCTGCACCGTTATGTTTCTAACGGCGTCTACGAAAAGGACTGAATTGAACATTTTTAAACAAAATATGGGACCTTACTGAACTTTTTCAAAAGGTAGAACCATTTTGAACCAAACTCCCAAAACTATGGACCAAATGATGTATTAAACCTAACTTTTTACAATGCAACTTTTATTAATTCATGAAAACTTGTTAAATTATAATTATATATTATGTATACTAATATTTTACATCAAAAACTTCATTAAAAATTCACTATTAAATAATTTAAATTGTTATATATTTTAAGAAATATAATGCTGATTTTGATGTATATAAATAAGATACTAAATATTTTTATTGATATAATTTTTTTAATATAATGAAATCAACGTTCAATTCAATTATGATTACATTAAATTATATAATAGTTTGATCTCATCCCAGTAGCTTATTTCAAATACATAATTGTATTTGTTCATTTCTTCTCCTTTCTACCTTGATTCTTGCTAATGAAAAAATGTTTCCTCTCACCATTATAAAAAACACTACAAGAAAAATGTCATTTATATATGGATTATTATATACAAATTTTAATCTGTAGATAAAGATTTCATTATATACAGATTTTATATACGGATAAATTAGATACAGATTTTTCCGTATATAATAGGAAAAAATATATATACGAATTTTCTGTATATAAAATTGGTATATAACAGTGGCGCCTTTTTCCGGGAGCTTTGCCAAAGATAAATATATATATATATATATATATATATATATATATATATATATATATATATATATATATATATATATAAAATTCGTATACAAGTGGATTCTCTCTGCAGATGTTATACCTAAGAGACAGAATTAGTACTCTGAATTTCTCCTCGACTCCTTCTTCCTTCTCATCGAGCCATCGAGCCCCTCTTCTTCCCTCACGAGCTCTTGTTCTTCCCTCTCAAGCTCTTGTTCTTCGCTCTCATCAAGCCATTTTTATCCAACCTTTCTTTTCTAGCCACCATTGAAACCTTAACCTCTACTGCAAACGCCTCTTTCGTCTTACCATCTCCTCGAACCCTAGCCTCCACCTTGTGCTCCATTACAAGGTTGAGGGGACTCGAGACCGCTCCACCAGTCATTCCTCGTCGTTGGCTCTCCCCTTGGAACCCTAACTCATTCTCAGACTCACATGGAGACGGCTAGAATGGTAGCGCCGAAGTCTCGTGCTCATTGACTAAAGCTTTCTCACTCACACTCGCTCACGGTCACTTGTAGAGAAGAAGAATGTCTCACACTAACCGTTCTTCTCGCTCACGCTCACTTAAAGAGAAGAAGTTCGTCCATTCTTCTCGCGTTCACTCACCTTGTTGGACATCAGGCTCACTTGGGAGTGTTATTCGTTCAATCGGTAAGTTTCTTCATTCAAACCTTCTTCTTTGCTCGTCCCTTAAATCCCTAAATCCTTAAATCCCTAAATCTTTGTGCTAAAGTTATTGAGGGTTAGAACAACTCTTGCTTTATCGTCCAGTGCAGGCAATGTCGAGTGTTGGAAGGACAAAGAGGATTGGAGAGACACGACGGTTTTGTGCCTCTTCGTGGCATAAATGGAAAAATTCACCAAAACTAGGTATACATAACTTCACTTTCTATTTTCCCCTTTCAAAAAAGTTTCCAAAATTTCGATAGTGAAGCCTAAAGGGTTTATTTCTTGGTCCTTATTCTTTTCATGGTATTCTCAGAACGAGTTTTCATATAAGAAATTTTTGGGTTCCCTGCTCGGTTCCAAGTGCGGCTACTTCAAGGGTGTTATTGACCCTTCTTATCAAATGATAGTATTTGGATATATCTGTTTGACAAATTTGGTTTGAACTAAAAAGTCTAAGTGAAGCAAACTTTTACTATTGAATTACCCATGGACAGTTATCACATCACAGTAAGATATCAATTGTTTCATTTTCATCGTAAATATGTAAAAGGTTGCTTAATTATTTGATCATACGAAATCATGCAGAAAGAACAGTAGAGATGCTACTTTGATCTATCTGTGCTACTCTATTCCGAGAGTTAATGGTGATTACTAGTTAATACCCTCAATAACTACCATGGTCTAACCTTTTTGTTCAAATTTTCATACTGTATTGAACTTCATTAAACTTTTCTTTGTCATTGCAGGTTGGAAAAGCTTTAACAAAAGATGATAAAGCTCAAACATAATTGTTCTGGTTGTGATTACAAGTTGCTAAATTAGTATTGAACTTTTGAGTTTTTGGTTGTGATATGGTTACCATGTGTTTCTTTGAAGGGATTATGTAAGGTTTGTTGTTTTGTTGCAGGGGAAGAAAAAGGAAGGAAATGCTGCTAACTTTGTCATTTGTGATTAAGCATGTCATCTTCTAGGTGTCCATTTATTTTATATTTCTTGCCTTCCTCGTTTTAAGTTTGAAGTCCAAAGTGTTATTACTACAGAGGGGTATATGATACCATTATATCATTCTTTTGTAATAGGTTTGGTTTCTGGAAAGTTTTCTTGGCTTCTGCTCAAGAGCAATGATCTATTGCTCTGTAGGAAAACCAATAAAAGGTTTTGTGCATTTCCAACTTTTAGGATTCACTTTGGTGTTTATTTTAACTTGTTCCTTTAGTAGTTTGATCTTATTTGAGCATTGCCAAGTAATATGAATTATTTATGCAGGACTCTCCCATGCCACACCCTACACAACAGTATCTGAGATTGAGGTTCCTCAGTGCTCCTGTCGTTCTTCTCTCCTTGGCAATGCCAGGAGTGTTTCGAGGATTTAAAGACACGAAAACACCTTTATATGCCACTGGTATACCTTGGAAAACTCAAATTATCATTGATTAAGTGTCACAAATTATAATTTCCTTCTATTACCTGATTCTAATTACTCTTTCCTTGATGTATATATGTTGTTTTCTTTTTTATTTCTTAGGTAATCAAATTTTATAGAGATTTTGTTTGTTACCATTTTGGTTGAATTGAATGCCAAAATTTTATCTAGAAACTTGTGAAAAATCATAATTAACAGAGTAAAATGAATTAGATAGTATGTAAGTGTTTAGCTACATTAACAGAGAAGCGCAAAGGTACCCAAGCAACAACTTACTGCATAATCAGGGCACCACCCTTAAGTATTAGTGGAAAAAGTTCCTAATATATGTTTTGTATTAATTTTAGTGCAACATTTAACCAATAAAATTAATAAAAATTACTTATGTTTTTATTTTACTTTTAATATTATTTTATATTAACGTAAAATGTTTCATTTTTATTCTTAAACAAGTCAATAGAAAAATTAGATGAAAGAAACTCAAATATATAAAAGTGTTGAATAGAGTGAATTAAAAATATTCAAATTTATAAAATACTTAAAAGATTTAATTAAATGTAAACATAAGATATTTCTTTCATTCAACAATTAGATTGAAAGTTCAAGTTACAGTTTTTTCCTATAAGTTTAAAAACTCTTACTAAGTCTACCAAGTGGGTTTCAAAACTAAGTCTACCAAGTGGGTTTCAAAGTTTGAGATGAAGTATTGAATTCCATGGAAACATTAAGGGTAAACAGTGTGGTTGTGGGGATTTGAAGATGAATAATGACCTATCTTTTGTTTCTTTCATTTATATATATATATATATAATACTATTTTAAATAGTAGCTCGGGCATTTACAATTCCCTGTACTGTTAAATGATTAATATCGAATTTGTAGTGGTTATAATAATATTTACTTATGAGGGAGAAAAATTGAAAGAAAGAAATAAGAGCAAAATTAATAGTTAACTTAAATGACAATTAATTTTTCTGGTTATTTGGAATGCAGGTGAGAATGAAGATTTTGATGGTTTTGATGATGAGGAAAAGAAAGTGATTGGTCAGATGATGTGGAAGAAAGTGATTAGGAAGATGATGAAGACCTGAGTTTCAAAACTCATAAGAGATGAGTATTCTTGAAGACCGGTTGACATATTTGTATTGAAGTTTCTTGGATAACATCTTTCGTTACATGTGGCTTAAATGCATTAGCTTTGATACTGATTATGTTCATAAGCATGCATTTGTAACATCCTTAATTTTAGGAAAGCATAATAATCCTGAGTTATGCAATTGGGATGCTATGCCTTAGTTATGTGATTCTTTCATCGTTAATATTAAAAGTAGTTGACCAAATACAATTGTAATTCTCAAGTTTTTTTATGGTTGAGACATTTTTTATCCATTTATATAATTCACAATTATATTCATGTAAATAATATTTATATATTAATGTAAAATGTTTGTTTGTGGTTTAATTCATTTTGTCCAAATCTGTCATTGGTATAACCAATTAATGATTGATATAAGCCATTAATGATTGATATAAGCAATTAATGATTGATATATTGTTAGGTTGATTACATACGGATTTTTCTGTATGTAATTTACATACAGATTTTTACATACAGATTTTTCTGTATATAATTTATATACGAATATATCCGTATATAATTTATCTACGCTCTTTTTATATACGGATTTTTATTCGTATGTAATCCGTATATAACACTAATTTATATATGGATTTAGGAGGTTATATACGAATTTTGACCATATATAACTGCAATTTTTCTTGTAGTGAAACTTCATCTTCTTATATATAGAGATACATAAAGGAAAAACCCTTTCAAAAAAGAGTGTTACTCTTTCTACCACCACAAGTTTGAGGTTGCATCTCTCCAACCTTTTCTTATTCCAAAACTAACCTAACCTTAAGTAATTTTTTTTTTACTTTTACCTTATTTAATATAAAACCTTAATCCTATTCTCTCTCTTTTTATTGTCGCCGCAGCATACCTGTACATCCTCACACATAACCTCTCTTTCACTCTCTTCTTTCTACTTTCCTCTTACTCTCTTATTTCTCATTTTCGTTTCCTCTTCTCATTTTTGTTTCCTCCCTCCATTATTGCATTGCTTCCATTGTATCGTTGCTTCAATTTGGATTTTTTGCTGATATATTATATATGTTGTGCAATGGTCTATGTTTTGTAAGCATGAAACGATTGAAGGAAACTGGGAAGGCAAAAAATGGGATATCCGTTTGGCCTTCAATGGATGTTAATATCCATCCCCAGATATGGACATTTGTTAAAGCTCAAACAGATCTCCCATTTCCGTTCTACCCTTCGCGATTTCTTTTTCTTTTTTAATTTGTATTTTCGGTTTATTAATTATTTGTTTTTTAGATTTATTTATTTATAGTTGACTTAATATTTAAGTTATTTAGAAAAATAAATAAAAATGGTTGGAGACCTTAACGAAAATAGGAGATTTGTTGAATCTTCAACAGAAATCCATATCCATAAACAGATATGGACATTTGTTGAAAGTCCAACAGATTTCTCACTTCTGTTAAGGCCTTTAATCATTTGTTAACCATGGTAGATACACTTTTACTGAATGATAACAGGGGAATGTGGTGATGGAAGAAGTTGGGATAATGTAGGGAAAAACTCTCTTCAAAAAGTAGTTAGCAATTTTGGGCAATTATTATCAGCCTACCGCACAATCATTTATGGAGGGTTACTCCCTCCACCACCCCAACTTTTTCTTCCACCACCCCAATTCCATAATTTCCCCTCAGTAAAAACGTAATAATTGTGGTTAAAAGATATATGGAAAGCTTGAAACAGATTTTCATATCTGTTAATCATTCGTATCATATCTGATAAGGGATATCAATCTCTGTTAAGCGATATCAACCTCCGTTAAGATCCAACGGATCTCTCAAGTCCATAGACCTCTTCAACCATTTTTTTTCTTTTATATCAAAACAATTTGTATTCTTTACAAATAAATATACAATTTATTTTAAATCAATTAAAAATAAATCAACAAATAAATCAATCAAAACACTATCTCTCATTTCCGTTTCTCCACTTGGACACATTGTTGGTAGCATTTTTCAATAGTCCATTGGGTAGTGTGATGGAACTGGAAAGCACAAAAGAAGGACTAGTTGGAGAACTGGGAGGAAGAGGCAATGGATGACATTCACTCCTTCCCTCGTCTTGCCTCCCGCAGGAGAGTCAACTCAATGAGAATGGAAGCAAGGGAAAAGGAAATGAAAAATTAAAGAGGAAGAAGAGGAGAGTAGGAAGAGAAGAAAAGAGAGAAATGAGTGGTTATGTGGGGGTGTGGGGCTAACGGAAATGATTGAAAACAAATGAAAGAGGAAGAGAATGAAAGAAAGGGAAAAAGAGAAATGAGTGGTTATGTGGGAGTAGATGCGACGCCTAAAAAGGAAAGTGAATGTGATTAGGATTTTAAATTAAAAAAAGTAAAAGTAAAAACAAATTTATCTAGGGTTAGTTTTGGAAATAAAAAAATTTGGAGAGGTACATGCAGAAATCTGTAATGGTGTAGGGAATAACACTCTCATTTATGACATAAACTTGTCAGTTCTGCTCTTGTTCTCCCTGATTTCAACTTGCACTCCTAAATTTAAAATTTTCAAATTTATTCTTTAGCTTAGGATTTTCATTTTCAATTTTGGATTTTGTTCTTTGGAGACATTTTGGCAATTCAAAATATAAATTTATATTTTAGATTATATATTTAAAAATCTAAATTTTTATTATATATTATATTATAGAATTTATAATCCAAAATATAATTTTAAAATTCAGTACAAAATTTATATTTCAAAATGTATAATTTTATATAAAATTTTTTATTTTGAATTATATATTATGAATTACTTTTTATTTTGAATTATATATTATGAATTACTTTTTATTACTTAATTATATATTATGAATTACTTTTTATTATTTAATTATGGATTTTAAAATACTTTGTATTTCAAATTCTGCATTCTCATTTTTTTTTGAATTCTTGATTGTTCATTCTAAAATATAAAATTTGCATTCACGATTGTGTATTATAAAATAAAAAATAGGTTTAATACCCAATTTTGTCCCTAGTTTGGTTCGGAAATCTCAATTTAGTCCCTCGCTAGAAAAGTAATTGTAATGAATCCTTACTTGTAGATTTCTGAGTCAAGTTAGTCCCTTCCGTTAAATATAAGCTAACGGAGTTAATAAAATGATGATATGGCAGTAATTAGTGATTAGGTGTCAAAACGCAATTGTGTGCATTGCTTACGTGGTATTAAACCTAAATTTATATATGAAATGGCGAAAACCCGAGGTTCCTGGCTCCTAAAAAACCGCATCCCCAACCGTTACCGTACACCCTCACACACCCACCTTCACCTCACTCACACTCATTCTCAGTCTCTTACTCTTCTTCTTCGTCTCGTCTTCGTCACCTTCGTTTCAATCACACCTTCCTTTTCGCCCAGATTGTCGCCCGCGAAATCATTTCGACCGGATTGTTCTTCGACCGTAACCACTCCCAACAAACATAACCCAATCAACACACAGGGCAGAACAGATCCAGCATTCACCCCTCACACTCAAATGTACACAACACACACTCGTCATTTTCAATCCCAGTAAAACATCGAATCAGTCAATGCCAAATTAATCAGTAAATAAATAAAAAAAATGAGAAAAAGAGAGGGAATAATGCTTCGGTCCGGTGGTGATGTTGGAGACGAGAGAACCCTTGAAAGAGAAATAGGAGAGCCCATCGCGGCAGCCTCGGTGGCGGCAGTTTCCGCCTCTGTGGTGGCGGCGACTATGGACGGAGAAGGGAGAGAACTTCCCGCGTGCGACGAGCGACGAAGGAGGAGAGATTTCGCCTTGACTGGCGACGGCTCCGGTGGCTCGCGGCTGCCAGTCGGGTGGAGGTTTGGACGTGCGATGAAGACGAACCCCTCCCTGGGTTGCCGGTGTCGGAGAGAGCAGACGGGATCGGAGAAGCAGTGGCACTGTGGCTGGAGTTGACGAAGCAGTGGCGTGGAAGAGGCGCGGTGGCCGGTTTCGCCCAAGTCACCAACACCACCACCTCCTCCATAATAGCCATGGCCTCCTCGTCGGAGCAGGAATTCGCGGCTCACTACCGTGCACAGCTCAACCGGTTCCCCAGATCCCAGCGCTACTCGGACGGTAAAGTGGCCTCTCGCGTCGGGGAGAAGCTAGGGTTCCGCCTCAGAGAAATCGGTGTCACCACCGTGCAAATCGATCCTAGCGAGGAACAATCCCTACCCCAAATTGTGAGTTTCAATTTTGAGGGTTTTTCATTGTTGAGCCAATTCTTCACTACACACAATAAAATTTTGACTCCGAGTTACTATTCCCTAATTCTAAATAAAATCCTTTCTTTCCCAGTTAAAAAATTATTTTTGAATAAAATTCTTTCTTTCTTAATTTATTTCCTAATTAACCAACACGTAAGCACAATTTTTGACACATAATCAATAAGTAGTGCCACATCATTAACCCATTCACTCCGTTTAGTTATACTTAACGAAAAGGACTATTTTGACTCAAAAATTTAAAAGTAAGAACCAATTTCAAACATTTTTCTAAAAAGGGATTAAATTGAGATTTACAAGCCAAACTAGGGACAAAATTGGGTATTAAACCTAAAAAATACATTACCAATGGTAAAAATATACTAATTAGAATGAAAACAGTTAAAAAATCAATCTCTTTAAAGAGCATGGGAGGGTAATGAGTGTCTAATAAAAATAAAAACTCAAGGAGGTAGGGGGAGGGGGTGCAGGAGGGGTGTTGGAAGAAGAAGATGAAGTAGTATAAATAAGTCATTTCATCATTTGGGTACAGTTTGAAATTAGGGAGTTATTCCCTCCACCCCCACACATCTCTTCCTCCACCTCCCCTTTACTTTTTTGCCCCTTCCTCCACCTTTCCTTTACTATTTTGCCCCTCAGTAAAATTTTATTTTTAAAATTATTGTTTTTTAATTTTATTCATTTATAACATATTTCACTTATAACCTACGTAGTTCTTTGTATGAGTAAAATATTTTTCTGCAAAGCTTGGTGATCGTGAAAAGAATTATCAAGCAATCTTTCTCTTGTTCTCGGTGCAGTGCGTTTGTGGTGTAGTGTCTTTGTCGTGGTTCCTCTCCAGGTAAGTAATCATAATCCTTCCTATAATCATAAACCCTAAACCCTTCCCATACTTCCAATAATCCTTTTAATATCCAAGCTATAATCCTTGCATGAGCCGCAAAACGTAGTAAAATAAAAACGAAACGTAAAAGTAACACTGCCTCTGGACGGATGACATCCTTCAACGGATGTCAACATCCGTTTAAGGCGAAACGGATGTCGACATCCGTTTTGCCTTAAACGGATGTTGACATCCGTTGAAGGATGTCATCCGTCCAGAGGCTTTTACGTTTCGTTTTTATTTTATTTGTTTATTTTATTTACAGTAATTTATATTTAAATTTATAATTTTAAATGTTATATATGGTTAGTTTTAAACGTAATAATTTTGTTAAAATATGAATTTGTTATAGATGAAGAAGAAAGAAATGGAGAAATAGAAGTGAAAGGTTGATGAGGCTTGAAGAGAAAATGATAAATGGAGAAATGGAGAAGAAGCTTAACGGAAGAGAGAAAGATAAACGGAAATGGAAGAGAGGAAGATGTGCAGGGAAGTAAATCAGAAGTTTTAAATAAATTAAAATATTAAAATAATAAAAATAAAAAATTTTAACTTTTGAGGATATAATTGTCATTTTAGAAGGATATAATTGACATTTTTGAATATTGGAGAGGTGGAGGAAGAGATGTGTGGGAGTGGAGGGAGCAGCTCCCTTGAAATTATTGGAGGTGAAGAAAGAGTTTGCCCTAAACTCTTTAAAGATTACTTAGTGGTCCAACATGATTTAATTTCAAGTCGTACTTAAAATTTGTCAGTAACGCTCATATGAATAAATTATTAATTGAATTTCTTAATTATTCTTAAAAATGGATAAATTATCAACAGTTCATGGATCTAAATAAGAATATTATGTAAAAATAAAACTTTCCAGTAGGCAGTGTAATATTAAAATTACAATATTAGAGTACTTCATATGAAAAACGCAATCATGATGAACAAGTTCTGAGACGGTATAGATGTAAAATTACATTACATAGTATATATAGTACAGTGGAGAATACAATGGATGAAAAAACATCATCAAAGAGGTAAATGTTCTCCCAAAACTATCATCTGCATACTAATGCTCCTTCACAATGGTCACTGGGCATGGAGCATGAGTCATCACAAAGTTGCTTACACTTCCCAGAATCATTCTGTATTTTTTTACACCATTTTATTCAAATAAATCATAACAATTAACAAATAAGAACCACATATTCTTAACACAACAACACAAACAAAAATATCCAAGACATCCATACAGATAATGAGTGGTTTATGGTCATGGGAAAAACTACGAATGAAGTTTTCGATAAATACTAAAACACTATTTTTTTCTATTATTTTTATTAGAAAATTATAAAACTGTAAGTTTCTTTTTTTATATTTAAAAAATATTTTTATGATTTTGTAATTTTTAATGAAACATAGCAAATTAAAAAAAAAAAGTGTTAAAACAAGTGTAGGCACCTTTGGATTGTGCTGAGACCTCTGCTTCCCATGACCAAAGAGTCCAGCTTCAGATCTTCAATGGAATCCAAAAGTTTCTCTCTCACATCACCCCAGTACAATTTTACAACAACGTTAACCTACGAAAATCCAAAACTCACTAGTAAGCTCAAAAACTCATGGCAAACGCTAAGAATCTAGGTATAATGTCTAGTATCAACCGACGGTACACAAAACTATGTTCAAAGAGAGAACATGGAAAGAAAATAGAAAAATATGAAACCTCTTTTTGTCTGGTGGCAGTGTCAAGCAAATCAAGGACCTCAGCATCACTTCGTACGCCATAGTTCTTCAGAACTTCTGCTTCTCTGAACTCACTTAAAGGAATAAGAGCTGCAAAGAGAACCAAACCATATAAAATCAGATCGTACGAAAACAGAGGAAAACAGAGGATGGGACATTCTCGGAAAAGACCCAAATGAAAAATGAAAAATAAATGGCACTCACGAGAACCAGATTTGACCCACAACTGGTTACGATCATCAGAGGAATCGTGGTTGACATGGATTATGTAAAAGGTGTCGCCTTTATCGGCCAAGTTTTCAATCGCCCATTTGAGACCAACCTTGCTGCTCTTGGAGAAGTCCAATGCAACACCGATGTTTCTGTCCTTCACCATTCTTCCTTTCTTGCTCTGCTTTCTCGTTGTGAGTTTGAAGAACAAAGATAAAGGATGAAGAATTTGATAGTAATAATAAGAAAACGCAAAACTGAATAATGATTGTGCCCACGAATATGATCCCTTGCCTTTCAAAACGAACCGCAGGTTCTCACAGCCAAAATTATTCTATTAGCTTTTTTCATCTTTAGGACCACAACATATGTATAAAAAAACACAATATATTAAATTATCTTGTTTATACTCATGATAACATTTACATGTAAATATGAAATATCTTATCAATTAAAAATTAAATAATTATTTCTTAAATATATTTTTAAGAATATGAAAGTAATCTTATGAGTGTTTCTATGTTCTTACAAGATGAAAGAATTATATCTTATTTTAACTACTAAATTATCTGTAATAATATAAAAGATTTTAAAAATAATCATAAGTTTGTTGAACCATTCGATTGTGAAGTCAATACAAACAAAGATATTTTGTACTAGAAAACAAATATAATACTCTTGAAGAAGGTTCCTCCCTCTTTCCCTACAACTTAACCTTTGAGAATTCCTAAAGGCCATACTGTGATATCAAATTAGTCATAGAAATAAATATTTCCACGGAAACAAATTATTTCTATTAGTTAACGTAATATAAATTAAATTAGTCTATTGGTAGTGAAGTAAACCAAAATAGTTATCACTTAATAGCTATTATGAGAAAAATAAAAAAATTATAAATTGTCAGAACTTATTTAATAATCAAAATTATAAAAAATTGTATATTACTAACTTTCAATTTTAACTATTTATATATAATTATGATAAAACAATATTTAAACTTCTTACACGAGTTATTTTTCAATAATATATATATATATATATATATATATATATATATATATATATATATATATATATATATAATTTTGGGCTCAGTTTGTGCTTGTTCTTTTTATTGGTAATCCTTGTTGGGCTTAGTTTTCCACATCATGAGCGCTTCATCCTACACCACCACACTCCTCTTCCTACAGCACTACATTTTTTGTTTATCTCTACTTTTATCCTGTAAGATAGTTAAGGATGGTTGGTAAAAATATTTTCTTTTTCACCAACATTCAATCCACCCATTAAAAGCGTTCTTCATTATAAAATCATCTCTACACCCCCACACAAAAATTGTAGAATTTTGGAAATATATTCTCTATTAATAAACTAACATTTTTTTTTGAAATCCAGAATAAGCACGACACTCTGAAACAAACTTACAGCAAATATTTATTCAACAATTTAAAATACAACACTCCTCTTTATTTTGTTCTTCACTATTCTCACAGCACACACACACAGCACACACAGACTTTCTTTCTTCTTCACACGCTACTCATTCTTTTTAATCTTTTTCTACACGGTGCATCAACACTCACACACTTTATTTCTTCTCTCCTACACCGTGCCTTTTCATTTGTATGTGTGCCCCTTTCATAATTAACGAAGACAACGAAAATGCAGTGAAACAGTGAAATGGAAGCAGTGAAACGGTAAAGCCCCTTTATGTTTGGACGCTCCTCCACACCACCACTCAACGGCCAATGGAAGCAGTGAAACAAAAATGCAAAGGAAGAAGAAATGGAGATGACAAATGAAAACAAAAATCAAAAGTGAAAAAGAAGGAAGAAGAAGGGAGAAAACGGAAATGGAGAAGATATCCGTGAGAGAGAGAGAAGTGGGGAAATTAGGGTTTAAAATAAAAAATAAAATCTAAATGGTAAAAGTAAAAAAATTTTAACTTTAAAACTACTTTGGAAATAAAAGAATTTAGGGAGGTGCAGGAAAAGGGGTGGTGAGCCCACTTCATTGATATTGATTGCCATCATGGACCTTAACCAGAGTAAGTTGGCTGGCGGAATAACTACTAAATGGCCCAAAAACATTAAGACCAAACTCTAGAGGTTTTTGTTACAATTTTGTGATTATGATATTGAAGTTTCAATTAAGCGAATTTGATCCAAAAATCATAATTTTATTATTTTTGTATCTCCGTTAGTTTTTCGTTAAATATATAAAAGGTTTGGTTAACATGTTTTATGATCCATTTCACTAAAATCATACACAATCAGAACATTTGGAATCTAATTTGCCTAATTTGAACTAAAAAATTGAAAATCCCAGAATGTTAAAAGCAACATTATTGTTTTTGTAATGAAAAGAAAGTTATGAAGGAAAGTGTGGGTTTTGTTGAAGAGTTTTTGTGCGTTAGGATGAGAAGCACTTTGAGACGTGGAAAGGTATATGCGAAAACAAGTGTTGTGGTGAGTCAAAGATCACAAAGAAATTCAGTTGAGAAGATCTTGCATCTTTAACCGATATACCTATTATTTGGTATCACTTTGCATCTACAATCAGTCGTAATCTTTGAGAGGAATAAACCATTTATCAAAGAAGATGCAAAGGCCATTCTCTGAGTTTGAGGTTAACAGCGTTGGTTGAATATCAATCACTGAACATTTTAGGTGCTGGAATTGATTCCTCATTCTGAAAATGGTGCATTGAATTTGTCATTCTGAAAAGGCCCGAATGCATATCGACTAATGCCACACAACATACAATTGTTTAACATAAAAGAGAGAAAAAGGTGATAAGAATGTTCTGCACCGAAAAATGAAGGATATAATCTTGTGTATGAGGAGGCCAAAATCTAAATGACGTCTTAAATTATAGTTTCCAACAACATGTTGACTTTTGCTCTTACAAAAGGTTGCTCCTTACCCAATCAAATTGCAGTAGAGTTGAAGATGAGGAAAGATACTTAGTATGGAAGCAAGTGTTCTTCAACTTTATACTCAGGTTTTAGATTGTGTAGCACGTAAGTTTAGATTGACACTTCAGAATTAAAAAGGAACATGGGCATGTGGGGTTGGGATGTTTTTCCAAAAACATGATAGTTAATGTTTTTCTAGTTTATCAAAGTTTTTCTTCTGCTCACGCACATGTTGGTTTAACAAAATAAATATTAATATAATTTTTTTTAGCGTATTTAAAAAAAATTATCATTTTAATACAACAATTTTAATTGTATTTGTTTTATTTAAATTTTATTAACAGTATACATATAATGGAATATATGTTTGGCCTTTAATAACTATTACATATAATTATTAAAAATTAAATCTAGTATGCAATTCACTTCAAAGAAATTGAAAAGAATCATGATATATTTTATAAAGACATTATAAAATATATAATGAAATTAATTGGACATAAAAATTTACTAATACGATTTTACTTGCGTAATTTTTTAGTTTTTTCATGTTTGTTTTAGACTTCGATGTTACATGAAATTTACATGGAAGTGTTTCATTTTATATAAATTTACATCATCCACTTCTAATAGCAGGCATAAATTTATATAAAACAGGTGGAAATAAATTTACGTCAAACACTTGAATTGATCGACGAAAATTTACATGGGATTCTTACAACGATCGATGTTAATAGTTTTTGCATACAATTAAAAAAAACTACAAAAAAAATATTTTTGAACTTTATAGTTTTGCATATTTTTAACAAACGAAAAGTTTTGTCAAAGTCGAAGAGTTGGTTAATCGAGAAGTCAAACATAAGGCGGATATTGGACCACTCAAGAAGAAAATTGAGTTATACATGTTCAAGGATATTCAAGTCGAAGTTCATCATTCACTTAAATATTCTTAGAAACTCAACATTCTCTTAAGTGACCGAACTTCTGTTCTAAATTTGACTTTTTTAATCACTAACTCTTCCTCAACATTATAAAAAACCATTCATTTTATATACAAACAAAAAAATGAAAGATCCTTCACAAATACACATTTCATTTATGCTTAAAAAAATGAACCAAAGTGTGAACCGATGTTTGATTTCGATAAACTATATAAAAAAAGGGATATTCATTCAAAGTCATTACTACATTCCCCCAAAAAATAGTCATGGTAAAAAATGATAATGCAAACTTTAGTAATAAACCTCAATGACAAAAATACCATCAATCCATCACTATATCATCACTACAAATGAAACCATAAGTCATAAGATTGGTCTCGCATGTTTTCATACAATGAGAATAAGGAAGAGAATTTGTGAATATAAATATAAGAAATTTATCTTAGACCACTTACGGACGGACATAAATGAGATAATTTACATTAAACAGTTCAATATCTGACACAAATTATCCCTCTTACATGAGCTCATAAGTGGTTCAATGTAAAATCATTCAACCTATTTACAAAAATGTTACTATAATTGCCTACTTCTATTGTTTTTACTTTAAAAGCAAATAAAAATCATAATTTTTATTATTGATTTTACTTTTAATAAACTTTTTTTATTAAGACAAAATACAAAAACACTTGGATAATCCTACTTATATAGAATAATTTAAATATTTAGAAACATAGTAAATTAAAATGGCCAAAAGAAAATCGTGAAGACAATGTGACATGAGTCTTTCGAGGAAGGATCACTAAGGAGATATAATAGAAATAAGACATGAGTTCAACCCATACATAAGAGATTGACATCATATCTAACCCATAACCTTAAGACATTAAGTTTATTTGTCTTTATTCACTACAAAAATTCTTGAAATTATTGATGGAGTTTTTCCAACCAAAGTAAATATTTCACTAAATTTGAATTACCAACAGACTTTAAAATTTTAATTATGACTGACTTACCAATGAATTTATTACTAACAATTTTTTTTTGATAAATTAATCAGTAATTAAAATTCCAAAATCCGTTGAATTTTTCTATTAGTAAATGAAATACGTATTATCGAAAAAATAATCCATTAGTAAAATTCATAGATATTTACATAACTTATTGTAATTGAGAAAGAAGATATGTTGTGGAGGTGTTGGAGAACATAGAAAAAATGGAAACCTAAAGAAAGAAGTAGACAAAGAGAGAAGGGAGTAGGTGAAGAAGACATTATATTTACCAACAATGTTTACCGATGGGATTTTTCTTTATTAATTACTGGCAAATTTTTAAGGTTTCTGACATATTTTGGTCATCAATAATACATGACTTTTTAATTATCCTCATATGGTTCTAAGCTTCCTCAATTTTACCCAATAGGACTTATACTCACATTTGAATTCTCAATGATCTTCCCTGACGTGTGATTGAGTCCCTTCATTTTGGCACTTTCTGCTCGAGCTAATCATGAATATTCTCTTACTTGTATCATCATTCATCAAATAATAAGACACACTTAATCAACCTTCGTAAGGAAAACTTTGATATAGGGACTATTTTAAACTAGTCACCTATTCGAACCTTTGACTCTAATGATAAAACACAACACTAATGATACATGAGCTTAATCAATACATATGGGTTCATCAAACAATATCATCTATTAGAAAGATTTTGATATAGGAATTCGCCAAAGCCAACCATCAAGATAAAAATTTGATAATGATATCATTATTGAATCTTTTTAGAAAGAATCATTGAAAAAAATATCACACTAATGAAACATGTATAGAAAAAATCACTTTGAATTAATTTTATTTCTGGGTTACAATAGTATAGATATACAAATTGATAATGTAAATTGGAAAGAGTAAAGGGAACAAACTCCACCAATTTAACACTGACAATAAACCTAAATAAAGGGAAAGCAGATATACAAAAGTTGACTAATAAAAACTAATTATTATAATTTAAGACTAATTATTATAATTGATATCCTCCCGCAAGTTAGACGATCTAGAAGAGAGATGCAACTTGGACAGTAATGAGTCAAACCGAGGGCGAAGTAGAGGCTTTGTGAGTATATCAGCAAGTTGATTATTGGTATACACAAAGGACACCCGAAACTTGCCTTTTTGAACATTTTCACGAATAAAATGATAGGCCAAGGGTATATGTTTCATTTGAGAGTGGAAAACAGGATTAGCGCTAAGAGTTGTGGCACCAAGATTGTCACAATAGATAACTGGATTGGCTGTGGGCATGTGACAGAGTTTAGTGAACAAGGATAGGACCCATAGAAGCTCACTAGCCGTGTCAGCCAAGGCTTTGTATTATGCTTTAGTTGAGGAATGATCAACAGAGCGTTATTTCTAGAAGCTGCAAGAGATGGGAGTGCTACCGAGATACAACAAATAACCAGTGTTGGAGATATAATCATCCTACATCGGAGTAAGCATGAAAAGTTAGTAGAGCAGTTTTTGAGATGAAGATGCCTTTGTTGCAAGAGCCCGCCAAATAACGGAGCACTCGTTTGAAGGCATACCAATGCGTCATTCTAGGGTGTTGCATGAATTGCGCAAGTTTGTTGGTGCTAAAGGCATTGTCCGGGTGAAGAAGACTTAAGTATTGAAGACTTCCCACGAGTGTGCGATACTCAGTTGGGGAAGGTAGGAGATCTCTAGAATCCTTGAGTAATTGAGCACTGGCGGATAAGGGAGTGGATGTTGTTTTGTGTTAGCCATGCCTAATTTATGGAGTAGATCACTGATGTATTTCCTTTGAGAAAGAAATAGTCCTGTAGCGGAAGGAATTACTTCGACACCCAAGAAATAGTTAAGACAACCAAGGTCTTTTAGCGAAAACCGAGCAGCAAGGGTGGAAATAAGGTTGGACAACTCTGTAGAGGAACTCCCAATGACAATTATATCATCAACATATACTAATAAATATAGTGTGGAACTAGATTTTTGGTAGATGAAGTAAGATGCCTCTGTAGATGAATTGACAAAGCCAAGAGAAAGTAGAAACACTCGAAGCTCCGTATACCAGGCGTGAGGTGCTTCCTTTAGCCCATATAGTGCCTTTTTGAGGCGGCAAACATGATGAGGGAAACTTTTGTTGACAAAACCAGGGGGCTGGAGCATGAAAACTTCCTCTTTGAGTGTCCTTTGAAGAAACGCATTGTTGACATTAAGTTAGCGGATGAACCATCCTTGATGAACTGCAAGTGTGAGGATAATTCGAATGGTGACCTATTTAACAACCAGACTGAATGTCTCTATATATTCCCAACCAGGGCATTGATGAAAACCTTTGGCGACTAGCCGAGCATTGTACCGATCAATCGAGCAATCCGGGTGTCTTTTGATTCGAAAAACCCATTTGCAGCCAACTAAATTTTGGGTAGAGGACCAACTGACACACTCCCAAGTGTTGTTGTGGTGTAAGGCGTCAAACTTAGCTTGCATAGCTGAGCGTCAATCAGGGTCGCGAAGAGCTTAGGTGATGGTGCTGGGCTTGAGTGCAGAAGGATTTGACAATGTTGTTTTTAGACCGGGTGATAATGTCACCACCATTGGTTTGGGGTCTACTGTTGGGGTTGATATTGGGTTGGGATGGTGGCATAGAACATTGTGGGGATGGTGTTGCGGTTGGAGGTGAGGGAGGGGATTTAGAGTGTTTAGTGAAGGGTTAGGCCTAAGGTGAGGAGTTGGGGAAGGATGAAGTTGAAGGGGCAGCCGAGACCTCCTCCGGTGGGTTTAGAGTGGTACTGACCATGGGTTGGTTTATGGGATGGAGTACGGAGAGTTGAAGTGGGTCGTGTGTTTTCTCTACACTCAGACTGGCTTGAGGTGCTAGGGAGCTGTACGAGAATTCAGATTCAACGAACTTTACTTGGCGAGAGGTGTAGATCTTTCCTGTGGTTGGATTGAGACACAAGTATGCATGTTGATCAGCCGAGTAACCTACAAAAACACACATAGCAAACTTTGGTGCAAGTTTATGGTTAGCATATGGTTTAATCTAGGGAAAACACAAACAACCAAAACACTTTAACTTATGATAATCCAGGCTAATTTTGAATAATTTGGAATAGGGTGACTGGTACCCAAGAATTGGTGTTGGGAGGTAATTTATGAGATAGGCGACTGTTGTCATGGCGTGAGGCCAATATGTGAGTGGTAAACCCGAGTGGTGGAGAAGAGAGAGACTGGTTTCAACAATGTGTTGATTCCGACGTTCAAAAATTCCATTGTGTTTAGGTGTATGAGGTGGGGGTGGTGTGATGACTTTTTCCATGAGTTGTTAAAAAAGGATGAAGACCAATATATTCGCCACCATTATCCGTATAAAGAATTTTGATGTTGTGATGAAAGAATTTAAAACAAGCGATTTAAATTTGGGAAACAGATTTTGCACATCAGATTTACGTATTATCGAATATAGCCAAATATAGTGAGTAAAATGATCAACAAACATGCAATAATAGCGAAGACCATCAATTGGTAAAACAGGAGAAGTCCATACATCAGAGAAAATTATTTCCAAAGGATAAGATGATTTAAGAGTGGATTCATAGAAAGGAAGTTTATGACTTTTGCTAATTTGACATGAGTTGCAATCTGATTGCTGCAATTTATTTGAACCCAAAGAAAAAATTTGTTAAATAAATGGGAAGATAGAAGAGGAGGGATGCCTAAGTTTATGGTGCCATGAAGCAGAGGAGTTTGTGCGGACAAAGTGAACAGACAGGGAGTTGGCAGGCCAAAGATAGAGTCCGTCCACACACGAGCTTATGGAAGTCCATCAAGAAATCACATTGGACCTCTTACTAGAGCCATGGCTAGGAAGATTCAAGAAGAAGAAGGATCACCTAACATTTTAATTCTATGGAAGGTTACTTATAAAAGTCCTTCTTCTCTAAACTAAAACACTTATACTTTGTTTTGTAGGGACTAATAAAGCTTCGATACCATGATTGAGTCATCCAAGAAGTTAAATCAATAAAGGAAAGAAAAGTAGCCAAAAAGGGAGGTACTTGCGGAATGGGAAAGGCACCAGAATTTTTCACGTGACTTGACTAACTTGGAATGAGGCATGAATCTTGCTGGCTGAGCTGGAATGAGGCATGGACCTTGCTGGATCAAAATGGACATGCATCCTATTTGAATTTAGGAGGGAATTAAATCAGAAATTAGACTCCTCTTCACCTATAAATAAGAGGGTTTCCTCTTTGTATTTCCTCACTTTTGAGCTTAATGATATGCTGCAGAATTTGCTTTCCAGCTTTTTTGCTCTTAAGTCACCTTTGATTTACTACGTCTTCTTCCTTCCTCAAGCTTCCTTCCTCTGTAGGAAAGCCCTCTGAGCTGTGAGGCTTCACCCATACACCTCTTCTCCATTAAAACACTTCAAACCATTACACTGTTTCATCAATCCGCTGCACCTTCAGTTACTGCTGGTTTCTTCTGGTTTGGAGCTTCTGCCTACTTGTTTCCATCTGGGACTAGTCTCCATCATGAGCCCTTATGTGTTGTTTGATCTGTCTGCAAGTTCTTCACATGAAAAACGTTTGGCAAGAAAACAACAACAAAGTTAGTTTGTTTGGTGAGCTGATAGATAGAAAGCATTTTTTGTTGCATGGAAGGAACACACAAAGTATGTGAGAGGGATAAATCATTACGTAAAAGTGTTCCAGAATGAGAGATATTTAAACCTGAACCGTTACATATAAATAATGAGTTTAGACTCGTGTACGGATGATGAAGCGCTAGATTAGCAAGATCATTGGTGACGTGATGCGTCGCTCCACTGTCAACTAGAAAATTAGTTTGAGATGTGTCAACAGTTGCAGTATGGACCTGAACCTGTTCAGGGTTAGCAAAAGAGGAATGAGGAGGCAGTAGGACACTAAGGTGCTGCTATTTGAAGGTGTGACACTGAGACAGAACATGGCCCTTGACATTGCACCACTAGCAGCGACCAAGAAACAGTTTGCGATTGCTAGGACATGAAGTTGATGATGCAGAAAATTGTCCAGACCGAGTTTTGTCATAAATGTTGGACCGAGCCTGTGCATTCAAGGTTGTCATGGGAGTAGGAACATGTCGTTGAGTAGCAATAAGGGAGAGTTCTTGAATGAGAAGCTTCTCGAGGAGGTCAATGACAACTCTATAGCCGTCTTCGAGGCCATGCAAAACATGGTCAGTCATGTCTTCAACGGAGACATGAGAGCCAAGTGAAGCTAGGACATCTGCAATTTGCTTTAGAGCATGCATGTAGGTAGTGATGGATTAGGTACCTTTGAACATCATGTGGAGACGCTCCTTTAACAGCTTGAGGTGGCTACGAGATGCCACATCATAGGTGTGCTGGAGAAAAGTCCAGGGATCATGTGATGTCGTTGTTTGAGACATTAGGGATGCCACTTCAGGGGAGAGAGTGGTGAGGAGAGCATCGTATATGAAACAGTCCTATTGACGCCATGTTTGATAAGCAAGACTTGGAGTTGTCACCGGAGGTTCATCGGTGGTGGAGACCGTCCTCACCAGCGTAGGAAAGGATTCATCTGGATATTTGAGAAGATCATAGTCATCAAGGAGAGCTTCAACTTGAAGTTTCCAGGTGAGGTAATTGGAGGGAAGAAGCTTGGTGACACTGCTTAAGGTGATGCAAGTGAAGGGTTTTGATGGCTCATGAGGGTTGCTAATACATGAAGAGTTGTCGTTGGCCATGGGAGGCAAAAAGAAAGGAAGGAGCGGTGTCCTGTGTTGGAGAAAAAAGAAGAAGGAAGGAGACGATTGTGTATTAGTCTGATACCATAAAGAAAAAATCGCTTTGAATTAATTTTATTTCTGGGTTTACAAATATACAAATTGACGTAAATTGAAAAGAGTCAAGAAAAAAAAACTTCACCAACAATTAACCTAAATAAAGGGAAAGCAGATATAAAAAGCTGACTAATAAAAACTAATTATTATAATTGATAACATGAATCTGACCCACACTTAAAATAATAAATTTATATATTTTATCTTTCTATAATATACAAACTATTTTACTTTTATTTAATACAAAACTTAAACTTTCATATATAAGATAAAAACATTTATATATCATATACTCCAAAACTTAAATTTATTTGGTTAAAGTAATTGAAATAATAAAAATCAACCGTCAACCATAACCAAGAAATCCCATTGACTTTTTTACGTGTGTTTTTTTTCTAATATGATTAAAACTAATAAAATACAACAATGTTTAAATTAGTGTCGTCAAAATGGGTTGAAACTCGTGAGACAACTTGACTCCTCACGGTTTGAGTTGGGTTGGATTGAATCTGTGGTGGGTTGGGTTGACTCACCAACCCACCTACTTTTTTTAATTAAATTAATTATTCAAATCCTATTTTTTTTATTGAAATCAAGTTAATTAAATTAATTATTCAAAATGTACAACCTTTATTTAGCAATAGAGCCTTTTGCGTTAGTGTCTTTCCAAAAGTTCCCCTCTACAGATAAAACCCTAAGATTATAGATTATATAATATTATAGATGGAGATAAAGAAGAAGATCTTTCAAGAGAGCATAATACTGTGAATTTATCCATTCAGAACTCCAATTTAATAGATGGATAATATTATAAATTGGATAATTCAAGAATATATCATTTGTTTTATCTTGTTTTTAGACCTATCTACAAGCATGACAATTTTATCTTGTGCTATATATTTTTGCTAATGGCTATATGTAGTTTCTTGGTCAAACAGTTGTGTATGTCTCATTAAATTAAATTGGCAAAATTTTATGCTTGATAGGTTATATTATATATAACAATATATTTCTTTTGTTTCATTTTTTTTATATCAATTGGTCCAATTATTACTGTTTCAATTTGATTGATCAAAGTAACATGTTATAAGAATATGAGAAGAAAAGGGTGAAAAAAAATTAATTAAGTGAGTCAATAAGCCAATCCGTTTAACTCACTAACCCGTGGTGGGTCGGGTCAGGTTCAAATTTTTTCGTCTCGCTAATAAATAAGCCGAGTTGGATTGACCTACTAAGTGGTCAATCCGTAGTGGGTCGGGTTAGATCGAGCCGGGTTACACAACTCTAGTATAAATTAAAAAAGTAAACAAGTCCTATATATAATAATTTATATTTTTTTATAAAATACAATGAGCAATTTGAGTGAATATCCTTAAGAAAACTATTTTATAGTGTACAATACTTGGCAATTGTTTAAGTGAAATTGAATCCATCATTAGGAGATGAACCGTAGACTCCTAAACCTGTTGCCTCAAGTTTAGGGAACATGGGTCCTAACTATGGGGGTGAGGTAGGTTTTATGTACTCTTGTGTATTCTTCTTATTGTTTTTGTACCTTTTCTAAATTATGTCTCCATTCTCAAACTAGGTTTTATGAAATAAAGCAAAGTTTTCGGCACCTTTATCTTTAGTTCATTGTCATCACAGTGAACCGCACATTTTATAAACAATAATGAAACTAACCAAGTATGAAACATTGAATATTAAAATACAGAATAAAGAACGCAACAAGGTTTGGTAACAAACTTAGATTCGAGTCCCCACCACTCACCTACACGAAAACCTTTTTTGCCGCCATTAGTGGTGCTTCATTCATTTTAGTTAAGCACGAAATATGGCAAATTATGAGGATTCTGTGTCTCTGTTCACTTCACAAAAATGGATAGATAAGATAGGAAAAACACAATGACAGAATGACTCTAGCACAAAAATTTCATCTTCATTATTTTATTTCAATGTGGTTGTCATCTGGTTTGCACCAAAGATTTATTTTATAGACAAGAAAAGAAAAAAGAAGGAACAAGCTATCTTATTGATCCACACCTTTTTCCCTTTCTTAACTGGTGCTGATAGTGATGGCTTAAGAGTGAACATGCTTGTTCCCATTAAAATATAGTACGAGAAGAGCCTTGCAAGTTAAAGTTTCCCGCGCTTTACAAATTTTCTCAACTCTATTAAAAACTATTTCTAATACCAACTTTCAATGGTAATTTCTGTTAAATAAATACAAAAAGTTGTGTTGTGTGCCTTAATTTAACACGATTCAAATCGAACATCATTGTTTTCAGTAAAAAACTAGAAAAAGGTAAACCTGTGTCTATTAAGTTTACCAATGGATATATGAATTGAAGCAGTCCAATAGCACGTGTGTATGTGTGTATTTAAATTTTGATTAGTTAAAAATAAAAATAGTGAGTAAGTATATATGAATTAAGTATGAGGTTAAATAGGGACAGATAGTCAAAGATTGTTTTTGCCCTAGAAGGAATCTGTCTTGTTCAGTCTGAGTTGAGACTCTTCTATGGACAGTGATACTGGCACTGATGCATCTTCTGATTATAAAGGCAAAAGACACGATTAAGACACCACACCCATACTCCACCGCTAATCAAGGTAACATGTTCCTTCATATGCTGTTTCCACTTTCTTCCTTCCCTAATACTTTATTCTAAGAGATGCCTCAAATATTATTATATTCAACTCTTTTGTACTTCTTCTTCCTTTCTTACAATTTTTTTATTTCGTTAATCCTTCACACTTCCTACTCACTCCCTCTAGTGCATGTGAGAACCTTATTTTAGGGTTAAAAGTGTTTTCTCTATATACATAATCGATTGATCATACCAACAAATCGTACAACTGTTTCAGTCACTGTTCATATAATCTCAAATATATTCAATATCCTATTCTTTAAAGATTGCTTTTGAAAATTAATATATCAACGTCCTTTCACGGGATATATTTACTGAAAAGAGAACCAATGGAAACCTTATTCAACTTTTATTCCAAAAAAATTAGTTATACTGAATAAATTAAAATTAGTGAACTATAAATGTGATTTAATAACGAGACTTTGTATTTCTTACAATAGTTTTTAACATATCAAAAGTTGTTTTGAAATAAATTAAGCTTTTGTCATGGTATAATTTTCTTGTAACTATTTTAGCTAGAGGCTCAAGTTTATGATGAAACTCTGTATTGGAAGTCTCACTTCGACTAGAGATAAGGTCAAATTATAATATATAAGTGGGATGCAAACTTCATCTTACAAGCCGGTTTTGTGAGGTTGAGTTAGGCTTAAAACCACTTGCTAATAGGGTATTAGAATCATGGTTTTCACAACAAGTTTGAATAATTTGAGTTGACTTTGAAATCAATCCTTAAATTATGATAAACTTCAAAACTTTCATTTCTTCCCCGAGAATATATTGTACGTGATATATAATCTTCCAAAAAATTTATATGCGCGTGCCCACACACATATATATAGGGGTTTACTAACTTGCGTACGTTCTTTTTTCAGTTGGTAAATTTTAGCAATGTGTACCGAATTTTAGTAGAAAAAAATACTCTCATATTTTATGGATTCTAAGTTTTAAGGTCAAGGGTTTTTGAATAATTTTTATTCTTAAAACTTAAAAAAAAAAAACAAGAAACTCCCAAACCCTAACTCACCTCCCTCATTCCTCTCAACCATTTCTCTTTCATCTCTCTCACTACAACCTTTTCTTTATCATCCTTACTATAGTCCCAACTGAAAAAAATCAGAAACACTCGCCTAACCTTAATCCACCTTTCTCACTTATCCAATTTGTTTTTCTCTCATCTTCATACTCTCTCTCACCTACACAAAGCAACCCGCGACACCGTAATTAGTTGCTCTTAGAACCAAGGCAAAATCCCTAACGGTCTGATTGCATCCTTTATGACAACAGACTTCAGATGTGGAATGTCAGAGTCTTGCAGGGATTTTTGGCCTCGGTTATGCAGACAACCAAGACCATATACCCTATATGGCATCGGTTTTAAAAGAATTGAGGCCTATATTGTTAAGAAAATTTCAAAAATGCCACTGCGTCATTTTATGCTTCGGTTTCTGGTGAACCGAGGCATAACGGGCACAGTAATATCTCTTTTTTTTACTAGTGCTTGCTCTGTTCGTTTATTTTTTTCTACTTTAATAACAAAATAATCAAAATTATTTTATTATTTAAGTGGAAAACAAATGAACAAACAGAGCAAGAGCAATAAATTACGATGTCGCGAGTTACTTTTAATTAACTTATAAGTCTTTTGGGATTCGAATCTAAGAAAAAGATGAAAACAACTAAGATAAAAAAGAAGAATTCGAAAAATGATGATAGATTTCATTCCAATTTAATTGAATCTAATACAAAAAAGATATTACAAAAAGGATACATAGATCTGGAACTATATTTCGTTTCAAATTTCCAGTATTTTAGTTTTTTTTAAGTATTTTTTATGATATTGTTGCCCCAACCTATCCATTAATCTAAGAAATAGCGAGAATTCTTGATTTCTCTCCGTCTTTCTGATGAGTGCATATTTATGCCCACATTTATGCTTTAAAATTCAAATTTTTGATAGAATAATTGTGCTTAAATGATTGATTTTAAGTGAATTTGTGATGATTGGAATTGCTGGGTTTGGGAATTAAAGAGACGTAAAAAGTGAGTTTTAGCGCATAAAATATTCTTGGATGTTCTTACGTTTATTTGTGCAGCTGAAATTATAAGTTTTATTGGTCCAAATGGCAATTCAAGGCCCAAAATCAGATTTTATTTGAAAAATAATGTACAGATGGGCCAAAAAACTACTTTTACCCTTGCACCTCCCAATTTCCTTACATACACCCCTCTTCTCTTAAACAGGCCCAATACTAAGTCAAACAGTAACCCTATTCTAAATACACCTCCTAAATTTCCCTACCCATACCCCTCCTAAGCTAGACTCCACCAGATCATGTCACGTGTCCAAATCCTCCTCACACAGATCTAGCCAACCATGTTCCGCCACTGCCGCAAGTCGCTGCCAGGACCACCGTTCATCCCCTCCTTTCTCGTCGCCGCATCAAAAGACCACCCTTCCCGCCGCGCTGCTCCGTCACTGAAGAACCACTGTCGTGCCGCCGTTGCAAGCCTAAAGCCACTGTCGTGCCGCCGCCACCACCACGCCGCGACCTCCGTTCATTTTCTCCCTTCTCGGAACCAAATCGCGCCACCTCCTCCACGCCAGTCGCCGCGACATCACAACTTCTTCATGCCGCCACCACCAAATTGTGATTCACGTTCATCACCATCAACACCATCGCGAGTTCGTCTTCGCATCATCACCATCACGCCGCTATAGAAGCCACCGTCGCGAAACGCCACCATCGCGAGACAAAGCGCGACCTCCATGGCCGCCGCGACACCGCGCCGTTCTCACGACCTTCTTCCACAGCCACCATCATCTTCTTCGCATCAATGCCGCATCGCCAATGTCGCACCACCATCATCAACGAGAGCCACCCGCTTCGTCACCGGACCTGCATCAGATTCGCGGCAGAGGTGGAGGGGGAAGCCTTTCCCAATCTGAAACCTTAGTTGGGGAAGGAAGAGGGCAGCCACGTGGCGAGCTCCCATTGGGCACGACTTCTCTAGTCAAAGCTAGTTAACAAGGGTTTCTGGTGCAATTTTGGAGAAATTCTGAAGGGGCATTTGTGTAATTTTAGAAAGTCAGAAAAGATAAAAAAATAAAATTCAGTTGTTGAATTAATTTAAATTGGGAATATCAACAGAAAATGTCTGACAAATAATGTTATAATTCTTTAAATCTTTTAGTTATTTGGAAGATATAAGATAAAAGATTCTGTTAATTGAATATTCAGAGTCCAAGCCCAATCAAGCCTATTTAAAGAGACCCAGGGGACTTCACTTCATTCATTCTCTCATACTCCTCTCACTTTTCTTTCATCTTGTATTCAACTCCATTCGTGGAGAGCTAAGCATCTAGGGCTATTCTGCTGTAATTCCAAGACGGATTATGAGGTTATGTTCAATTAATGCAATTGTTTACTTTGATTATTGATTTAAGTTGTTCTCTCTATGTCTTTCATCTCTCTATCTTGTTAAAAGCAAAGATTTTTGCATCATAATATGTTTGAATCTACATGCATATTGATTATATGAGTTTTAGGGTTTCTAGGTTTAAATTGAGAATCTACTTTGATTTAATTTAGGAACTTTCATATGATTAAATGGTTTTTGCTATCAATTGAGAATGTACTTTGGTTGGTAGTAATAATTTCAACTATAATCAATTGAGAATTTACTTTGATTGATTAACTTTTAACTTGGTTAGGAGATTTAAGAATAGACATGATTAAACACAATAGAATTTGATTGAAAATGTACTTTGATTGAATTTATTGTGAATAATCTAGAAAGGTTTTGCATTTGATTGAGAATTTACTTTGGTTAAATGCATGATCGCACTCAAATTAATTGAGAATGTACTTTAATTAATTTGAAACTTAAACAATAATCAATTGAACAATTATCCGTGAATAACCGATGACGAATCTATCTTGGAAAAACAGTGGAATTAGCCTATTTAATCATAATTGTTTTTAAGTTTATTATTTGTTCTTTAAACATTCTCTAAACATCATTTTTATTAATAAGCATTGCATAACATAAGAGTCAGATATTCAAAAGCAATTTCGTGTTTGTTGGGAGACGACTCAGGGTTACTTTAACCCTATCTACTTTATTGAATACTACTTGGCAATACTGAAGTTGCCTTGAAAAATAGTATTAATTTGATCGTTTCAACGATAGCTTATCACTCTCTCAATTCGAAAATCCAGAATTTAAATTGACGTCCTTTCATCGAATCCTCCTAGTTGCATTGATTTATCCGAAAGATTTCACTTTAATTGGAATTGTGTGGGTGAAAGAGAGTATGGAGATGAGAGAGAAACAAATTAGATAAGTGAGAAAGGCGGATTAGGGTTAGGTGAGTGTTTCTGATTTTTTTCAATTGAGGTTATAGTAGGGATGACAAAGAAAATGTTGGAGTGAGAGAGATGAACGAGTAGGGATGACAGAGAAAAGGTTGGAGTGAGAGAGATGAAAGAGAAAAGGTTTAGAAGAATGAGGGAGGTGAGTAAGGGTTTGGGATTTCTTGTTTTTTTTTTAGTTTTGACAATGAAAATTATTCAAATGCCCTTGATCTTAAAACTTAGAATTCATGATATATAAGGATATTTTTGTCTACTAAAACTCGATATACATTGCTAAAATGTACCAACTGAAAAAAAAGCGTATGGAGTTTGCTAACTTGTGTACGCTTTTTTTTCAGTTGGTACATTTTAGCAATGTATATCGAGTTTTAGTAGATAAAAATACCCTTATATATCATGAATTCTAAGTTTTAAGGTTAATGGTATTTTAATAATTTTCATTCTCAAAACTAAAAAAAAAAAAGAAACCCCCCAAACCCTTACTCACCTCTCTCATTCCTCTCAACCCTTTCTCTTTCCTCTTTCTACTCCAATCTTTTCTTTGTCATCCGTACTCCCAAACCCTTACTCACCTCTCCCATTCCTCTCAACCCTTTCTCTTTCCTCTTTCTCACTTCAATCTTTTCTCTATCATCCCTACTGTAGCCCCAATTGAAAAAATTAGAAATACTTGCTGTTAAACAATCTTAAAAAAAATGATTTTATAATGAGTTTTCATCTTATAATTTTTGTCTTATCTAATTTTATCCAATTTTCACAAGCATAAAGGAATTGGTAATTGACCTGGAAAAAATCAGAAATACTCGTTGTTAAACAATTTCTTACAAAAAATGATTTTATAATGAATTTTTATTTTATAATTTTTGTCTTATCTAATTTTCACAAGTATAATGACATCAAAGGAATTGGTAATTGGCCTGGAAAAAAATCAGAAACACTCAGTTGTTAAACAATTTCTTACAAAAAATGACTTTATAATGAGTTTTCATTTTATAATTTTTGTCGTATATAATTTTATCTAATTTTCACAAGCATAATGACATCCGAAAGAATTGGTAATTGGCCTGGAGGGTTTTTTTTAGAGATGATGATTCAACAAATACAGATGATGAAATTAGAGAGGTAAGTGAAAATGATGAAATTGAAGAAATCTTGAATGAATGAAGGTGAATATGTCAATGACTCAACTCTTTACAAAGAAAATATTTTAAAGTCATGTGTTTCTGATTTTTTTCAATTGGGGCTACAGTAGGGATGACAGAGAAAAGGTTGGAGTGAGAGAGATGAAAGAGAAAGGATTGAGAGGAATGAGAGAGGTGAGTAAGGGTTTGGGGGTTTCTTTTTTTTTTTTAAGTTTTGAGAATGAAAATTATTAAAATACCCTTAACCTTAAAACTTGAAATCCATAATATATAAGGATATTTTTGTCTACTAAAATCCGGTACACATTGCTAAAATGTACCAACTGAAAAACAGGCGTACGCGCGTTAGCAAACCCCTATATATATATATATATATATATATATATATATATATATATATATATATATATATATATATATATATATATATATATATATATATATGAAAAGGTATACAATTATTGTTTAAATACATGACGACTATAAAAAAAATTGTGTGATTATTATGAAAATTTTCTCACGAAAAATGTCAGTAAAATGAATATTGTTTACAGATTTAGAAGTGTCATTAGAAACAAATATAATCATCGGTAATAGATTTGTTGGTAAATTTTATTAGTAAAATGAGCGTCAAAGTTTTTAATTTTTTATTTTAACCATTTTGTAATAAAATTTGTTAATAATTGAAATTTTTAATATTTGTTAGTAAATTCATGAGTAAGTTCATTGATAATTTATTTTTTAAAATCTCTGAGTAAATTTGTCATAATTAAATATTTTAAAATTTGTTGATTGATTTTTCTAAAATGTTTTAATAAATCTGTAAATAATTGAAATTTTTAAAATTTATTGAATTTTTAAAATCAATTAGTAATTAGTTATTTTTAAAATTCATCGATAATTGAATTTTCTTAACAATAATCGATAAATTTTATGGATTCTGCAATTCATTGTAATGGATAATTACTAAAGGGTTTTTATCGTTAATAACTATCGATGAATTTTTTGTTGTCACTTTTTCGTTGTTGATTTTCTTTTATTAATGAAAGTTTGCTACGATAAATTTTACCTATCGATAGTTTCAATTTTATTGTATTGGATATATGCATCAATATGTCCTTTTTTTATTCACCTTCATGGGTGGTGAATCCTAGTTGAATTAACTTGCATTGCCCTCGATAGGTGATGTAGGGATACTATAGTGATATCATGTCTTAAGGTGGTGGTGATAAGCATGAAACACATGTTAACAATATCTTGATTTCATTGTAATCTATTCACATGGATAGGGCTTATGGTGGTGAGAAACTAAAGGAGACTTGTCTGGTTAGATAACAAATATTTTATGTTATCTTAGTAGCAAAAAATTGGTCATCTAAGGTTATGTGTTCAAGATATATTAGATATTAGTTTTTAGTGGGACTTCTTCTATATGATTCAGTGTCTTATTTAGTTATGACATGATGTGTGGTTGAATATAAGTTATCTAACATTCATGAGCATGATCTTGATATTTGTTTTGTTTTCACTATCTTTGTGATTAATCTTCCTTGTATTGAATATAAATATAGGGTCCTCTATTTATAATAAAACAAATACGGGCTAAGCTCAAAATACAAATAAGAAATAAAAAAAATTACCAAAGTATAAAAGATAAATATAAAATAAAGATAATATATCTAACACTCCCCCCTCAAGCTAGTGCATACAAATCGTATTTATCAAGCTTGTTACTAATATAATTGATAAAGAATTAGTGAAAATATGTGTTTCTGCACTCGAGTGACACCAAATTGTTAATGATTTGTTAATATGACATAGAAGACAAAATATCAATCTCGAAGACTCCCCTTGAGCAACAAATCTAAGAGGTTGCTCCATGTAAATCTCTTCTTAGAAACCGCCATTAACGAATGAATTGTTGACATTCAATGGATAAAGATGTTATTGTTGAAGGGTTGCCATAGCTATAAATAAACTAACAAAAGTTATCTTTGCCACGAGAGAAAAACATATATGGATGGGTCAAACACAATGGTGAAAAAAGGAGGTCAAAAAAGACAACTACGAAAGAAGTCTTGGACAAACAAGAGAGAGAAACCTTAAAAATTAAAGATTCTCCAATCAAGACACCTGAAAGAGGTAAAAAAATGACCTTAACGCTTTGAATAACTGCTTGAGAGGATACAAACGTGCGACCACACACGGATGACCTAAAAGAGGAAAAGAGTGACGTTGACACTTTAAATCATTGTTTAAGAAGAAACAATATGTGCTACCACACACGACGGAACTTAGAACATGTAGGAGCTCTGATGAAGACGTCATTGACGGCACAATGGTTGTTTGGCCAAAACAATCAAAACCGTGTGATCATCAGTCGCAACTGAAACTTCAGTAGTGGTAGTGGTAGAACACGATGCCACCGACAGCACCAGGTGTAGTGTCAAAAGCAATAGAATTTTTTTCTAAAAAGAACCTTAGGCTCTGAATTCGCATTGAATATAATGAAGATTATGTATCTAATTAATCTCCCTTATGTTGAATATACACATAGGGTCCTTTATTTATAATAGAAGAAATATGGACTAAGCTCAAAATACAAATAAGAAATAATAACAAACTAACTAAAGATAAAAGATAATATAAAATAAGGATAATATATCTAACAAGTTTTGTAGGTTGTTACATCCTTGTGTAGTGTAAATTTGATTGGAGAAGATTACGAAGAAGAAGGATAAAAGAAACTTTAAATATAAATAAAATAAAAAGGTATTAAAAAAAGAATACGAAATAAGATTTTAAGACACTTTCACAAGAGACAAGCTAAACAAAGGAACAAACACTAATATAAAAAACACTTTTATAACAATTTTTTATACCGATTATAATTCATTAGGTATGAAAACTAGCACAATGACATAACTATAAGTAAAATAATACTATTTATAATGTTTGTAGTTATAATAGACATAAAAAGTGAGTGATGTGACATTTTTGTCATAAAGAAGAAAACTTTCTATATCAGTTATACCTATGACCAATTTAGAAAGTGGATATTATAATAGATATAGAAAACATATGTGGTGACATTTTTGAAATAAATAAAAAGCTATCAATACAATTTCTAATTATAATCGGTATGAAAAGTTGACATGGTTGCAAAACTATAATAAGCAAAAAAAAAAAATCAACACCGATTTTAATTATAAACTATATAAAAAGTGATTTCCAATTTATTCTTTGTAGGGTTTTCTAATTTCAATCCAAAATGGCTCTCTTCATAGACAACCTTGCTTCATTTCTCTTCGTGCTCGCTCTCATCCCTTTTGTCATTTGCCTTTTCCTTTTTCTTTCCCCCGTAAAATTTATGCCGATGTCGTCCAATATGATGAACACTCCACTTATTTCGGAGTCTTCAACGTTGTCGTCGTCGTAGTCATCCATTACACATTGGCCTCTGACTTTGTGTTTAACCCTATTGTGTTAGCGTCTCGAGCTTTCTCTATCAATTTGCTTGTTCTCTTGACGGTATTGTTGGGAATCTTGATCCACTCGTTTATGGTATGAGTTTGCTTTTTCAGGTGCGCACATAGTGGTGGGCATCATTGCTTGCAGTTTCAGATTTGCAATACAGAGATATACAATTTGCAACTACGTGTGATTTTGCATCTTGCAAGCCCGATCTGCATTGCAATAGAGATGCGATTTAAGGTAGCCATGGTTTGCACAATCTGTAAAGGGGATGCTCGTGTTTGTTGGCACGTGATGCAGGTTCGACAGTGGTGTTTCATGGTGGCAAATCTCTAAAATTTCCTTCTCCAACGAGGCAATAAGGAGGTCCGGTAATTTTGACTGATGAGTGAGTTTTCTATATCATTTGTACCTTTAATTGGTATAAAGAGTGACACTTTCTATACTAATTCTGAAACCAATATAAAAATCAATACTTTCTATACGCTTTCTTCCATACCGATTTTAGAACTAGTGTAAAAACCCTTTTTAATATGTTTAGAAAGGATCTTTTACACTAATAAACAGATATAAAGAAACTTTTAACTTTTGTAAATTTTTAGATCAGATAATATTCAGTGATTCTCTAAAAATATTATATATACCAAGAGGTAGCAAGAATCACCTTAGCATAATTGGTATGTTAGAAAGTCACATGGAAAGTTAGTTATCAACAAATGTCACATTCATAACTAAAACAATGCCTATAATTATTTCACATGACACTTAACTAACTTGTGTGCTACATATGCTTCTTGAAAGTATAATGATGATTGTATTAAATGGTCAGACAACCATGCAAATAGGACCGAATGGAAAAGGTCACTAGAAGGGGACGACCGGCTACACAGGTTGGAACCCATCACTATGTGCCATGAAATCCATATAAGCAGCATGTTGACCGCTCGATGGAGTAAGAGGGAAGACCTAACGGTTTCCCCCAGCAATAAACATCTCTAAACACCACTTAAAAGTAGGATTATTGGTAAGCGTTACTTAATCGGTAATTGGTCATGGTTGGGCTGTGATTAGGCTTTCACTAATCTCAGACCCATCTTAAAACCTATAAATAGAAGTGAAAGGTAAGAAGGTAGGTGATTGCAATTATTACGAATTTAAGATTTTACTATGACCCCGATTGGATCAATCACTTGCTTGAGCATTCAAGTGTCTTTGACATATACACCCGAATGGTTTGGAAGACGTGCAAAGAAGAACTTTGGACTAGAACATATAGAAATACCTAAACTAATTTTGAGAAAAACGTGAAAGGATGTTTTGTAGAGATACTCGACCCTATGATTTTTCTTTTCTATAATTTTAGGAGCTAAAAGTATTTTTCATGTTCTATAATTAATTAGTATTTAATTAATTGTTAAACATATGATCAATAAGGTTAATTTCAACTTAATTAGTCTTATATTTGCATTAGGATTTCTATATATTTCTGAACAACTTAAAAATGATTTTGTTTTTCATGTTATTTTTCGTTGGTGTCTGATGAGAGACTAATTTAAATAATCATGGAAACATGTTTGCAAGTTGTTTCTTATCCGACACTTCTTTACTAATCATTCTAATTTCAATCAATTAATATTATTTTAGACTAATTACATCAATTAAATTAAGGTTACGATACAATAAATTAAGATAATTTAGTCCATTGATGGCCTTAAAAAATTAGTAATTTTTCTTGTCTTAGACTTTTTAGCATACTTCAATTAAAATCTAATCAAATTCAATAAGACCACCTTAAAAAAAATAAAGTTATCATATCATTTTATTTGCTTTAGTCTTTATGATTCAGTCTTAAGGAACTTGGATAAACTAGTCCTAAAGACTAACGTATTTAAAGAATTTAATTTGATGTGTGCAACATCATTTGTCAGGAATGATCTTCAATACATTGCGGACATTTATAGAGTGGAAGAGAAATGAATTTGTTGAGGGGACTCATAATATTATAAAATTATTAGTTTTATTGGATTTAGGTTAATGAACTTAATGTTTTATTATTATTAATTTCTAAAAGTGTCATCCTTGATATTTCTGTGAAATTGAAATAATAAGGTAATGTAAGACAACTCTTTTCCACCAATATATCATCACCGAATTTTTAACTAATGCGAGACATAATAAGGTATGAATATCTTTTTTTTAATATTATTAAAACAAACATAGACAAAAATTCTACAGTTTGTCAAGAACAAAGACTAAAAAGTTTCAAAACCAAAAATAAAAATACAGTAAATCATAAAGATTAAAATATTAATTGTGCTCTTTTGATTGTTTTTTAATAGAATCAATCATAAACTATTTATAAATTTAAATGGATTATTTATAAAACTAAATGGATGGATTTGATATAGTTTATTTTTTATATTGGATGAATTATATAGACTTAATTACGGATAACGAATAAATGAATTGTTTCCTCATTTCTAATTTTTTTTATTATATTTATCTTTTATTACTAATTTTAAATTGTCCTATTAGGTAAATCGGTTAACGATAATTTAATAATCCCATTCACAATCACGTATTTTTTTAATTAACAAGTCATTTATAATATGTAGTCTTAGACTAGTAGATAATACTAGTTTTTTAAACATTAAAAACACAAATGTACAAAAGAAAAATTAATTACATTTGATTGGTCAAACTCCTTGAGAATGTGAAGTGTCACTGATTTGTAAGCATGGTTATGACCTTATTAGTTAATGTTATTACTTGTGAACAAGATCTTTATAAAATCATTATAGGACCATAAAAACAACAAACAAATGTTTAAAAGTGAACACATAGGTTAGCTTAGATTTTGTAAACCTCTCTTAAAAGTACAAAGTGTGTCTCATTCGTTTATTTTTGACCTAGTTTGTGTGGAAGTTTGGTACGACGTGCAATTATGTTTAAAGTGTATATTGTAATCAAATCTTTAAAATCTAAAAGGTTAGTAGGCTTATCCTGTTTTTTGGACTAAATGAGTTGATTAAGATTATAATGTTCATAATTATTGTGTCATATATGTATTGTATATATAATATTAGATAATAAATTACATATTCCAAAGCCTGGCTTGTAACGAGATTATTAAACAAATAAACTATTTTCAATAATCTTATAAATTTGACTTTCTTTATGTAAGTTAACATATTAACAATTTTTTTAATAATTTTTTTGACAACAAAAACATGTATTATTGTTTTATTAGTATGTATATTTAAAACACAATAATCATCATAAAGTGTTGTAAATAAATTATAAAAAAATTTGTCAAATTTTTTTTCCAAATAATTAATATGTTGTAAAAGATTCCAAAGACCTTTTGAATGATATCGAAGTTTAGCTGTGATCTTCCTGAAAAGCTATATATTGATTGACCTAGGCTTATATAGGTCACATGTCAGGTTGGATAACCATGCCTAATTTTACCATACTAAAAATAAAATTTAAAAAATGTTTCAGAGCTTAAAATATAATTAATTCTTAGTTTTTTATATAGAACACAAGAAGAGGACTACGTTACTACAAATACATTGAATTAAGAAACATGGAAGAGATATGTGTGTATTTCTTTTCTTATTTTTATTAGAAATATATCAATTTAATTACTGCTACTTTTTGTTAAATATGACAATAAACACTGAAAAAAAAGTAATAAATCATATATCAAACTTATCTAATGATTTATTAAAGAAAAACAATATCAATAAAACATGTGTTTAGTTTATATAAAAAAATTAACGTCATTTTTAACCAAAAATTCTAAGATGTTAAATTTATAGATTTTTATTTTCTTATAAAATATTAAACTTTTTGATTTTTATATTATAAAACTTAAATTTATCTTAGATTCCTAATAGTTTTAGTACCTCAAGCAAACTTACAAGTAAAAATATTATTCATATACCAATTAAGGAATTTGTATATCCTTTGTATAGTTTGTTTTGTAATAAGAGAAAAAGAAAAGAGATAAGGATTGGGATGGTTTGCATGCTTTCAGGAGTTGATCTGTTGATGATTTGATTCCAATCCCTATAAGTAAAAGAGATCACATGGTAATGAACATGGTGCCAATATTAATTAGTTTAAAGTTATGTTAGAATTAGTGGCAAAAACTTGCTCTTCACGCCCTAATCATTGGAGAGAATAATTTCTAGTTATATTATGCCCCCACACCACACCTTCTCCATATGCACAACAATTATACTTACACTAACCTTATTGTGGGATGCATTATCAAACCCACAATAATTCAAACATTCCAATTCAATTATAATAACTAAACTAGCTAATACATTTTCCACACTATATATTAATAATCATTTTCCACTAAGTTTTCTCATTTCATTCTTATTTATCCAATTTCTTTTATTTTTCTTTCCTCGTTTTTTCAGTAGTGTCATCGGATCAAAGAAAGCTTGTTAATACTAGATTGATTAGAATATGATAGGTATAAGTAATATAAACCATTCCTACCACTAAAGATATTATTTTAATCTCCTAAAATAAATAGAATTAAGAATGAAATTTTGTAAACGTATATTTTTATTTAGTTTGCGATGTACGAGGTTTTGACTCGTGCATTGTAGGGCATATGCAGTGTACTATTTTCATTGTTTAATAGTTTTTCTGTTTTTGTTATTTAAATTTTTTCAGATAATTATCCTCTTGAGTGTACTTGCACAGTCGCAAGTTGCAGCTTCGTCCCCCACTACTCATACACTCTTTATGAAAAAGCAACATCACCATTTGTAATAACAAACAATCATATTAAAAAAAAATTGAACTAACTATTTGATCTAATGTTTCACCAATATTCGTTGCTTACAAGAAAACATAACAACCGGTATTTCTTAAATTTGTTAATTTACCTTACTTTTAATTCATATAAAACTTTAACATTTTTTCGTGTTTAAAGTTTAGGATTTAGTATGTATATATATTAATAAAACAAATTTCTAGTATATAATTGGCTTAATTTCTTAAAACCATGAAAGATTATAAAAAATCTTGTTTAGGCAAGTCCTTAGACTGATTATTTCATAGAATTAAGTTATTTAACATAATTACTACAGTCTTATCCGTCTTTTAGATATTCTAATAATGATTTATTTTGAATGAAAATATAATGATTGTAAAATATAGAAAATATTATGAAAGATATCGAGGGATACTTGAAAGTCATCATTAGATGAATAAGAGATCAATCTGTCAAAATCCATACAGGCATTAAAGGTAGGATATATTTTTCTTGTATCAAATATTGTGATGGGACTTTTGAGTATTTGCTTAAAGGATTTGAACTCTTCCACCATCATCTCGTTCCACTGCATGCATTAATTTCTTTTTTTTAACTTTCCAGTTTTTATTTTAAAGCTATTTTCCAGCAATCAGTAAAGCAATTTATATTTCTATATTTAAAAATAAAAAGGAGATTAAATGATAAGGCAAGTTGTTAAGCATGAGAGAGTTTGAGTAAGACTTACACACTATACTTTGCTTATATATGCAACCTGCAGTATATGACACGTGGCAACGTGCGGGTAGAGCGAAACAGCACGAAACTACATGATACCATGTCAGGTAGTGGTGGGCGCGAGAAGGATATTCATATGTGTATGGATAAAATTTGGAGTTTGATTAAACTATAATTTATGAAGGTTTTAAAATAAAATATTGGAAGAATATTTGATATAGCGATTAGTGTTGGCGCAATCTGTGATTAACGGCAAGGGTCCTACAGACATTTTGACGCAATGAGGGAATAAAGAAAAGAAAAGAAAAGAAGATATTGTTGCAATGAAAAGGTTGGTTAAGCAAGGTGAAGAAGGAGACTGAGAGTACTTTTTGTGTTTTTTGACGGAAAAGCCCACAGCCACAGGTGGAAAAAGCAATAGAGAAATGTGTGTGTGTTCAAAAAATAGGGGACACAAGTGGGGAAACAAGGAATAATTTCAGCAGGCTTAACCATCACTCAATCAAATGTGAATTGGAAAATATTATTATTATTATTATTTATTATTATTATTATTATTATTATTATTATTATTAATTTAAGTGTAAAGCAAAACAAAGCAAAGACATGATTCATGTACACACATGCAGAGAGGAAGATGTGTCATTTCACTTCAATTTGGTTTCTTAAAATAACAACTCAGTCTCCACCTGGATCCCACTCACCACCACCACTCACGCCTTCGTTTTACATTTTTAATATATTTTTTTTCATTTATGATGTCTCTCAAATTATTAAACTTCTCTTTCGGACCGATATTCAATTACGATTTATCAAATGGAATTTACCGGCATAAAGGAAGAGGTTGATGTGTGGAGCACGCGCCTCGAGAGGGAGTGGGGGGCAAGGAAATATGAGGTGGAGGAAGTCACGTGAGTAACATGCAAAAGGCATGATCCTCTGTAGCCAGGTGTTCACTGTGAAGTGCCTCGACACCTAATGGGTCCCACCATAGTAGATGAGTACGTGGCAGCATGTTAGTGGGTCAGCTCTGTAACACCACCCACATGCATGCCCTGGTTCAATCCTCTCAAAATGTTGACCCCAAATAATGAACCCTACCAAATTCATGAATCGTGAACCATGCACGGATGCCGTTACCGTAACAGTTTCTTGACCAAACCAAAAAATAAATTTGAAGTTTACAAACATTCATTCAAACGGACATTAAAACCAATACGGAAATTATATTACTTTGATAATGTATGATTAACTATTGTTGTCATTACTTGTAGTGATATTTTTTTTTCATTTGGATAAGTTTGTAAAAATGGTTTTGATATTATTATTTTTTATAGGAAAAATTATTAAATAATCATAAATTACAATTTTTAATATTTAGAAAATAAAGACAAGATTCCAGAGCAAAAAACTTGTATATGTTTTGATGTGAGGGGAATTTTCTTAATCTCTTGATGGATTAGTAAAGTGCAATAAAGACAAGAAAGAAGATTCAAATGAATGAGATTGATTGGGATAGGAAATCAGTGAAACTGCCAGTTCTATAAGGATTTCCTATCAGTGCAAAATATACAGATTTCCTATCTCAACTTACATCTACATCTAACATATATAGTAGTTCGTGGTGTCAATTTTATCCAAAATTGATCTATTATATTTAAAACTTGTTTTAATGTACAATTATACGTATAACCTTTTATATATATAACAACGACCGTTTATTTATTTAGTATCTAATAATAATAATTATTAAAAATAAAGACAGCAATGAAAGCGTAACTAATCAAAATTGGTTTCTATTTAATTTAATCTTTTTTTAACTCCATCGAATTAAATTTATTTAGGTTGAGTTATAACAATTAAAGTTTATCTTCTCTTTTTTCTTCATTTAGTAATTTAACATTAAAATTAGGTTGAGTCATCTCATCAAAAGATTTAAAAGAATAATATTTATTAATTAAGAAAGAAATACCTTCATAAACATTTGATCAATGTTTCTTCACAAATTATAAATATTACTGGGAAAACCTAAAAAATGGAGTGTTAAAGTTAATAGGTATTTTAAAATAATTAGACCAAATAATTTAATGTTAAAATAATTCAATAATATAAATAAAATTTCATAAATACGTTTCAATATCTAAAACATTTATTATCTCTCTAAAACTCATATCTGAGTTATCTCTATTGTCTCTAAGAATTCTAATTCTTAAGACATATATCTGACGATTAAAATGTGCTTAGGCGATCACGATAGTGAGGTCTACAACATCAACTGATCAATTTTCTCTATAGAGTAAGTTAGCCTCTATTCCTTTTTCTTTTATTTTTTAGTTTAAGTCACATGTAAATAGGTTGATGCGTGTGTCAGTCGATCTCTTTTTCTAGTTCTTTATCAATCAGTGGTTCTAAGGACAAACTTTGATCATGATTCTATGATATGTAGGTACTTTTAGAGTTCTCTGAGCTGAGGCAGGGGTAGTGTGCTCCATATAGTCATTGTAGCTTTCTAAATAGGTATGGAAGCTAACGTTATCTTCAAATTTAATGTAGAAACTCTAAGTTCCAGTTTATGGTTGGTGTGTAATGAAATTAGGTTTAATTTTGTTTATGGTTGGTGTGTAATGAAATTATGTTTAATTTGAAGAGTCATTTATGATACATACTCGTTTTGGTTATTAGATAATCTATTGATGAAAATTTTGTATTTGTATGATAATATGCTTCTTGGATGTATTTGTTGGATCATGTGAGACTATTGTTTTGGATATAATTCAGTGGGAAAGAATTATATTATTTTGAGGTTAGTGAATACGTAGAGCTTAGGGTTGGTTTTGGGACTCAACCTTGGAAGTTATCTTGACACTCCAATAATCACTCCATATCAGATAAAGAAGGGGATTATGTGGTGAGGAGTAGCAAGCGATCTTAGTCTATAAGATGGTGTTCTTTGTCCATAGGTGGTAGACAAACTAGCCTTTTGTGGTAGCTTGGGATGGGTCAACTTTTTGATAATGGTAAGTCTCACCATTATCTATGGTGCATTTTGGATACCAAATCAACTCTCTTTGAGCTTGAAGCTTGCTTAAATTCTCGCTTTTATCTGAATTTTATGAATAAGTCAATTGAGATTATACATAATGATTTTCATCACTAATCCCCTCAATTTTGTAGGTTATTGGTATGTTTTGAAAGAAAATCAAATTATCAAGGAGTTGGAACACATGAAGAACAACAAAAGCACCAAACTAGAAGGCTGAAGAAGGCGCAAGCACGCCTGGGCGCCCTTTTCTATAGCACTAAGGGCCAAGGGCCACGCAACCACGCTTGTGTGCCTATTCAAGGGGCGCTGAGGGGCATTTGTCGCGCAAGGAGGCTTGGGCGCCCACTGAAGGGGCGCTGAGCACCACTCACCATTCAGCTACTCTTGGGTGCCACCTCCAGGGATGTTGAGCGTCAATCATTGCGCAGCCACACATGAGTACCCCAGCTAGGGCGCTGAGCGTCAATCACTTTTGTTGAAGTCGAGCTTGACGACCTCCTGTTTGGGCGCTGAGTGTGACACTTGCTGATCTGACACTCCTGACCTATTTTAAAGCTTTTACGTGATGGGGTGGAGATCTTTTGACGGAAGAAGCACATGAACCCTAATTTCGACTTCTTGGAGCAAGATTGGGTGTGTGGGAGCTCTCCCTTTCTTTTCCTTGGGTTTCCATCCCTTCCACATTCTTCCATTGTAAGCTAAGGTTCTCCATGACAATGGAGAGCTAAATTCATTTGTTGGTAGGGAAAGATTTAACCTCTGAACTTCATGTATTTCAACATGTTTTGAATATTTTAAGCTTCTTTCATTGAATGTCATTGATTTCATGTATTTCAACATGTATTTCAACATGCTTATTATGTTTTTGGCCATTCCTAACTCGATGTTTGGATTTATTGGTTATTGGAAAATAGCTTATGAACCGTGACTTTGAGTAATTTACCTAAAGGAAATATTATCAAGAAATAAATGTAGGACCTTTAGTTGTCATAAACTTCTTTTCTTACTACAAAATTGATTATTAGGGTTTTTCAAGAAATTGTTGTCTAATAAGCAAGTCTAGGCTTTCTACACCAAGGAATTGGGTTTTAAGTAATCTAGTAAGTTGACATTAGCATTTTAATGAAGAAGATGAGTTCTAAGATGCATGATAATGAAGTAGGTGAAATCTAACCCCAACATCATCATCTCATATCATATTAATTGCATTCATTCACTCTTGTTTTAGCTATTAAAGATCAATTTACATTTAAAGTATCATGTTTAATTTCATTGCATTTAAATTTCATTCAATGGATTCATTTTTTAGTCTTAATTAGTTAAGTCATTATACAATTGTTTAGTGTTACACGAGTCTCTTAGGATACGATATTCAATCTTACTGGTTTATTACTTGATATGATTTGTTGCACTTGCTAAGGTCTTAACACTTTTCCATCATTATAAGTACAAAAACTTGTCATAGTCTGACATCAATACATATATCTAGATTGGTCGAGTCTAAAAATCATATGTATGTTAAGATTTGATTTGATTTAGAAATGAGTTACTTTCTATGATGTTTTATAATTGCTTGAATGGATTCTTTTATAATATTAGCTTACCCTTCTTGTGTTGTGTTTGATGTATGTTTTGAAATGATCACCTGATTAGTGTGAAGAAAGAGAAAAGAGATTTCCTTGTAGCAGGTTTTCGACAGCAATGAAGGAACAAATGTTTAGTTTGACTAATATATTTAGTATTTGTTTTAGTTAAAACTATGTATATAAAACTTTACTTATAATTATCATAATGGAAATTTTATATACCTTAAGTTTTGTTGACTGGTCTTATTTATTGGATGTGTGATATTTCATTTATAATGTTAAGACTATATAATAGGGATATATAATTATCATATAAAATGTTTTTTTTTGAATTTATTATGTTTGAAACTGGTCAATTTAAAATATTTAAGTCTGTTAAATAAAACTTAGTGTAATACAATCATTTAGCTCAACCTTAATTGGATGTATTGAATAAAGTTTAACTCAACCTATAATCTGCCATAGTGATGAAGTGGGTGACTTTGCAATTTATGTCATAAGTATAAACAATTCAAAATTTTCAATAAATCTATATAAAAAAAAGATTTTAATAAAAAAAAATATCTATTACAATTTTTTTCAAAAAATTTGTATTCAATAAATTCAATTAGAAATTAACATACGACTCATTCTAAGTTCCTCAATTATGTAAACATTGACTTCATAAGAAAATATAAGTTTAAAACATCTAATATTAGGCATATATTTGTGTTCCAAATATATAATAATTTTACTTTAGTTTTATATCAGGTAATATTTTAATCACCATGATTTAGACACTCAATGAAGTTAGGATATATATGTTAAAGTGTATTTGCATTCATAATCATTCTAATAACATTCAATAGGTCTAGATCCATCTATAGAAAAAAGGAATTTTATTTTTTATTTGTAATTTTAAGCACGAACAACTTACTTACGTGAGAACACTACTGTTTAAGCATCAATTTGTTGTTTGAGTGAGAAAACAACAAAGACAAATCAACATCTTTATCTCATTTTTTCTAAACAAGAATATTATGTTTAAGTAAAAACATATACAATAACTCCAAACACTACCAAAATCCACCACTATTATATTTTATTAATTTAAACATTCTTAACAAGTTCAAAATACCCAATTACAAATCATCTTTAATAGGATTTCAACTCAAAAGAGGTCACTCGATGCTTATTATAACATTCAACGAGATTATATCCTCAAATCAAAACACATCTCTAGCAAACAATATCAAACTAGAGAACTCTACTAAATTTCAAAATCTAATAACAAGCGACTTTCTCTCCCAATTTGCACAAAGTTTTACTCAAACCAACCATAGTCATTCAACATTTCAAAGTCAACTACAAAGTTGTCATTAAAATCCAAAATTCACACATGCATAAATTTAAAAATTTAGAAAAAAAAAGAATGAAAGGAGTGGATATGGTCTAATAATTTGAATTATCCACAACTAAAAAAACTTGTTGACCTTAAAAGTTCTCTTACCAAAAAAGAAAACAAGGATATGATTCACACACATTTTCTTGTATCTCAGATATAAAGTCATTAGATGCGAGATCCCAAAGCGCCTTAGTCTTACTGATATTCCTACCATACAATTTTTTCACTTATGAATTTACAATGTTACCAATGTAACTTCAAAAACATAATATCCTTTACTTGTAATGTATTGAACTCTAAAATATGTTTAGATCTGGTACATACTTTATAAGTTGTAACACATGGAAGATATTGTAGATATTTACCATTGGAGGAGATAAACCAAGATCATATGCAAAACATATCCTTTTAAGAATTCATAAGGTTTTTGTAATTGTTGAGTTAACTTTCTTGATTTGATAATCCTTCCTATACCAATGAAAGGTCTAACTCTTATGAAAAAAATATTTTCTAATAAAGAACTACAAAGGTCTTTTTCTCTAATTTGCATAAGATTTTGATCTATTCAAGAGTCTCTCTTAAGTAATTTGTACATTCTCATTAAAGCTTGTTACAATAAGTCAAGGTGTGTAACTAAACTCTTATAATCTTCTAACCAACATAAAGGTGCAATGCATTTCTTGTCATGCAAAGTTTTATAAAGAATCATAATAATAGTTGTTGATAATTGTATTCATAAGTGAATTCTACTGACAAAAAATACTCATCCCAACTCTCCAGGTGATTTAAAACACAAGTTATAAAAAAAATGTAGTGATTAGATCCTTGTTTATGATTGTTCGACAACAATTTACAAATGGTTAGTTGAACTAAGTTGAGTATAGTTCTCAAAGTTTCCTTAAACATATGATAAGCGAAGTAGACATCTTTGTCCAATATTATGTTGCAAGTTATCTTATGTAATTTGAAATTTTCACTTGTATAAATCTATCAACTTTGAAAAAGACATTAGAAAATTGATAGGTACAAAATGTGCTATCTTTTTCACCGAGTTTACTATACCCAAGTTGTGTCATGCTTCCTTGTTATAAATGAAAATTGGGTGACAAAATCTATTGAGATATCGTCCTACATTCCCGTAAGGATGTCCACTTGACTCAACATTCATCCATGTTGATGCTTGATCTTAAACCTTTGAAAAGTTAAGCTAGCATCTTGATACTTGATTATATACCTTTTGATACCACACCACCAATAAGGCTTTTTTTAGATCTTGATACATCTTAGTTTAATTTTATAACTCTTTAATAGCATCATCTTCTTCACCTTACTGTCTTATTGTACACTCATTGTTTGTAAACTTTAATATCATATGACTCAAAAGATAAATATTTAGTTAATAAACATCTAACAGGTTCAAGATCTATTTCAAGTTGGAATTTATTAACTACTTCTCCTTTATAATATCATGAGCTCAATAGTTATAACAAACATTTTATCACCAATGTGATAAAAAAGATACTAAAATCTTCAAATTCATGTTGTTAAATTCATTAGCAACTCTAACTCTTTAACCATCAACCCAAAATTTTAAATCTTCTTTCTACTCAAGATATATGTAACAACACTTACTTTCCCAAAACATTTCACGAACACAAATTGTTAATCTTTTAAGAAGTTCATCTTTTTCTCTGTCACATGTTAATATCTCTTTGATAAAAAAAATATCTTCATCTTGTATGTTCACCAAATACATTAAAAAGTAGATGTTATAAAGACAATATCATCATATTTTAACTACAAAGACAATTGTTACCAACTTTAAGTCATGAATTAGGTAATTAGTTTAACAAACTTCAACTTACCAGAGATATAAGTAACTACTTTCATATATTACATCAAAACACACCTCAAAGTTTAGCAGGAATTATTACAAAAAAATTTCAAAATACCACTACAAAAAAAATGCAGAATACCGACGGACAAAATCTCTTGATAATAACTAATATTCGTCGATAATAGACTATTTCCAGCAGTTTACCAACAATCAAATATTTGTCACTAATTTCGTTGTCTGTAACCATTTCTGATAGATATAGGCCTCGGTAATTACAAGAGGATATATCCATCGATAATTACCAAATGATAATTGTCGTCGATAATTACCGACGACCTATATCCATTGGTATAACCATCGATAAGTGAAGATAGAGTTCAATGCAATTTGTACTTTCTCTATCCCACTTTCATATAATCATCAAACCTACATAAAATCATAGTCAATACATATAGAAATAATTAAACAATCAAGCATATATTGAAATACATATTTTGTACAAAATTCAAATCTAATTTTTCATATATTTTCTATGTCACATTGTTAGTTGTTTCGTTTAATATCAATTTCAATAACCTTAACTAGATCATTAGACTCCCCACTATTCTCACTCAATTTGGACTCCCCCATTACACTCACTCAATTCCCTTAGAGTAGTTTGTTATAGTTGTAGTATATGTATAATTGTAGATAAGATCAAGTGAAATTAAAGGGATGGATGTTTACAATTTTCTAGACATGGTTAGAGGTCGTACTGATGGGAAAGAAGAAATTGATGCTTGTTTGGTGAACATATTGATGATTTGCTAGAAGAAGAAAATTTGGATTTGTAAATGTTCCCACCACACAACTCTGGTTTTGAGGTTGTCTTCGAAGACAATCCTGAAGTACTAAATGATTCTACGTCTAATGATTGGGATGTAAATTCAAATGAGACTGTCACACAAAAAGATTCTTCTAAGTCACACAAGAAGATTCTTCTAAGACAAGTGATGGTTGCAAACATAACAGGTCAGTCAAATACATAATATAATGATGCTTGTAAAGCATCTAATGATAGTTGTGAAGTTACGGTAAAATGTGCAACGCGTCGGGTCGCTCGCTTGCGATCATCGAGTCACTCTAGTAAAATGTGAAGCTCCATTTCTATCTACTAGCCCAATATCTATGAATAGATATTGATCAATTTCTATCTACTACCCCAATATCTAAAAGGTCAGGTGCGACAGTTAAATAGAAACTTAGACCTTGAGCAGTTAAATACAAATAAAGAAGGACTTAAAACTTACCTCAATGGTCCGTGAGGCAACTAAAAACTCTCCCTCGACGAAGATGTAGCAAGCATGGACCTTAGACAACAATAATCCCTCAACAACAAAAAAAGTCATCAGAAATGGGTTTAGATTTCAATTATAATGGCTAATCTAGAATGTAGAAAGGTATGAAAACCAAACCTATAACAACTACTACTAAAACACATTTAAGCCAAGGAAATCCATTCAAACAATTCCAATTTGACAACAAGGACTATTGTAATAACATATCTATTACGAACCAATTTGAAATTGGTAGCAAGCATCATTGGCAATTCATTAAATCAATTACAGAACCAAAACAAATAAGCAATAATATCCATTCAACACAAACTTACCTCCGCCAGACCTCCACCATGACGCAACAACCACCGTCAACCAGCAACCCCAATTCCTCCAACACTATACCAACCACCGTGACGCAATGGCCACCCTCGAGGCACCCTCACGCCACCATCGCACCACCACTGTCACGCTCACGCCAGCGCTGTCGTGCAAATTGCGAGCAGGGTCGCGCCACTGCCACCCCCACCATCCCGCCGCTACACTGCCACCAACCACCAACGTCTACTTTCGCACCACCACTTGGGGGTTTCAGATTAGGGGTTAGGGGAGCTTGGGGAGGTTGAGGGAAGGGTTTTTGGTGGAAAACAAAAATGGGGGAGAGGGAAACCTAGTTTTGATTTCATAAAGTCAAAGAACTTACTGACGATCATCTCCCGTCAATAATGATTATCGACATTTATCGATGATATTACCGGTATATATATCCACTGGTAAATAACCAAGTCCATTACCGACGACCATAAACAGATCGATAGTTTCTCATTCTACAGGTTGTCGGTAAATCTATCAATAAATGTATTTTATCGACATATCATTAACCATCAATAATAATCCATCTGATAACTACAATAATTCTTGTAATGTAGCTTCTACACAAGTACATTTTTCAACCTTTTTTTTTACTTAACATCATTCCTATCACACTATGTAATTTAGACACAAAAGTTATCTTTTCGAGTCCCTTATATTAGTTTGAATAATATCTTATTAAAACAGTTAATAATTTTTCAATAATAACATGCTATATTTGAAAAAAAAATTCTCTCAAATTTTAGGACGTTCTCAAAATTAATTTTTTTAACTTATCTAACTAATTGAGTACAAATGCTGACGTTAAAAAAAATAAATTAACAAATACACCTATATAAACTGAAATTTGAAAACTCAGAATTTTAAAGCACATCTATTATATACTTACTAAACTATTGCATAGTAAGATTTGAATTATATATATAAGAACTGAAATGAAAAATTGAGAGAAAGAATGAATTGCATGGGTCTTCCCAAGAATTTTACAGATAGAACCGCTTATACTTCTATAAGATAGACACGACAATGAAAACATTTTTATCTTAAAAAACTATCTTATTAAGTCAATTACATTTTAAAATATGATTTATATTCATTTATATATATTTTGTTAAGACAAGTAAATAGGTTTTCCTATTATAGGTCCTCAAATAAGGAACTATAAAATAAAAAAAAAAACATAGTCTATTCTACGCTATAATTTGACATAATTACTAGATATTTTAGGTTGGGTGTCAAACAATTTCCTTTTTCATCCACTTTCTTTCACTTGTTTTGTTTTATTGGATGGAAAAAGATATATCATGCTTACTCTTGAAGTTTTGGCAAGTATTTGCATACACACGAGTAACCTTTTATGCTTTTGGGGTCACTAGTGTGTCCCAAGTGCATAGAGAGAGACCATATATTAGTGTCCAAAATAACAAACGGTTCATTCTCAATAATTATTTGCCTAAATTGGAAGCAAGAGGTGAGCTATTTCATAAGAGAACTCACAAAAAATCCACTTATTATAATTCGTGGGCCCTTTAACAATTGTCTCTCTCGTAAAGTAGATAACTAATCATAATATTTTTTAGCAGTAGCAAAGAAATAAATTTATTCAATTTACAAAAAGATATAAAAAAAGGAATATAGGTTTGGTTCATTTTGGAAGATTATGGGAAAATAGGAGAAAATGATAGTGCAATGGTCAAGGACGACCGAAAACAACGTTTTACTCACTCCAATTTGATGCCAAGGTTTCAAATACATAGCAGACGAAAGTTGAAGTTCTTGTCTTTTTGTAACTAATGTTAAACGTTGAAGTTTTTACATAAATAAATCATTATAAATATGTCAATTATTTTTCTCAACTATGTACTATTTCTAATGAGAGAAAAAAATAGTATCTCACTATTTTTTTCAGCAGTGTCAACTTTCTGTACAAATAAATACAGAAAGTTATATACAGTATATACCTCTGTGTATGTCTGTGTCTGTGTGTGTGTCTGTGTGTGTATCTGTGTGTGTGTCTGTGTGTGTGTGTCTGTTTGTGTGTGTGTGTGTCTGTGTGTGTGTCTGTGTCTGTGTGTGTCTCTGTGTGTGTGTCTGTGTCTGTGTGTGTTTGTCTGTGCGTGTGTGTCTGTGTGTCTGTGTGCGTGTGTGCATGTGTATGCGTGTGTGTGTGAATAGCACGTGAAAAAAGTTATCGTTTACTCGACAAATGTGTTATATCATAAGGGTTAAAAAAAATTCATTAACAATATTCAACCACCCTCCCACTCCTTCTAGTGTTTTTCAGGTAATTCAAAACATGTACAAGTTTTGTTTCTAAATGATGCTATAGAATTTAAACATTTGTGCATGTAATATATTCTATGTCGATATATATTCATGTTTAAATTTTTAAAATTTATAATTTAACACAACTCATCTAAATTTACATTTTAGAGAGACTAAATTTATATATATTAATATTTTATTGAATATTTAATTTAAATTGTACTTTAAAATATTTCGTTTATCTAAACTTATTTCAAAAGATTTACTTTTAAATAATTTTATGTGAAATTAAAAAAAAAATATAAAAATATATGCGGAGATATATGTATTTACAAATATATAAAAATTACAGATATTTTTTGACTAACACAAAACAAACATACGTCAATGAATTTATATCCTATTAATAAATATCAAACATAAATATATATATATATATATATATATATATATATATATATATATATATATATATATGAGTTTAGGGTTTAGGGTTTAGGGTTTAGCATGTACGCATGTTTTTCAGTTGGTACATTTTAGCAATGTATATTGGGTTTTAGTAGACAAAAATATCCTTATATATTACGGATTCTAAGTTTTAAGGTTAAGGGTATTTTAATAATTTTCATTCTCAATACTAAAAAAAAGGAAACCACAAACCCTTGCTCACCTCCCTCGTTCCTCTCAACCATTTCTCTTTCATCTTTCTCCAACATTTTATTCGTCATCCTATGGTAGCCCTAACTGAAAATGTCATCTTATGGTAGCCCTAGCTGAAAAAAAAATCAGAAACATTGGCAGTTAAACAATCTTCAAAAAATGATTTTATAATAAGTTTTCATTTTATAAGTTTTGTCTTATCTAATTTTCACAAGCATAATGACATCAAAGGAATTGGTAATTGGCTTGGAAAAATCAGAAACACTTGTTAAACAATTTATTACAAAAAATGATTTTATAATGAGTTTTCATTTTAAAATTTTTATCGTATATATTTTTATCTAATTTTCACAAGCATAATGACATCCGAAGGAATTAGTAATTGGCTTAGAAAAATCAGAAACACTTGTTAAACAATTTATTACAAAAAATGATTTTATAATGAGTTTTTATTTTATAATTTTTATCGTATATAATTTTATCTAATTTTCACAAGCATAATGACATCCGAAGGAATTGGTAATTGGCTTGGAAAAATCAGAAACACTTGTTAAACAATTTATTACAAAAAATGATTTTATAATGAGTTTTTATTTTATAATTTTTATCGTATATAATTTTATCTAATTTTCACAAGCATTATGACATCCGAAGGAATTGGTAATTGACCTAGAGGGTTTTTTGTAGAGATGATGATTCAACATATGTAGATAATGAAATTAAAGAGGTTAGTGAAGATGGTGAAATTTAAGAGATCTTGAATGAACCTTTGCTTGAAGGTGAATATCAACTCTTTGCAAAGGCAAATTGTTTAAGCGTAAGTGTTTCTGGTTTTTTCAATTGGGGCTACAGTAGGAATGACAGAGAAAAGGTTGGAGTGAGAGAGATGAAAGAGAAAGGGTTGAGAGGAATGAGAGAGGTGAGTAAGGGTTTGGGGGTTTCTTTTTTTTTTGGTTTTGAGAATTAAAATTATTAAAATATCCTTAATCTTAAAACTTAGAATCCATGATATATAAAGGTATTTTTGTCTACTAAAATCAGGTACACATTACTAAAATGTACCAACTGAAAAACAAGCGTACACTCATTAGTAAACCTCATTTATATATATATATATATATATATATATATATATATATATATATATATATATATATATATATATATATATATATATATATATATATATATATATATATATACTAATTGAGTTGTGTACTTTTATTAATAATTTAAGAAAACTTCCATGTCCACAATCAACAAAATAATAAAAGCACGGTAAACTTAAAAGCGGTAAAGAGAAAGCCTAGATGTAGACCTCAACTCAATTAGTAATTAGTGTAAAATATATTAAAAATAATTGTTAAATTAATAAAGGCTACAAAATGCAGTTATCTTTTTCAGCTTTTGGTCAAAATTAAAAACCATTACTGTTTAAAAGTCAAAATATTAACTCTCTAAGAAGTAATGCATTTTGTACACTTGTACTGTGAGAGTCCAGAAATTTAGTTTTATGGGACAGATGTCTTCAAATAAAGAGACCAAATGTTGCATGAGCACATGAATAGAAAATTTAAACAAAGATGGTCTCATTATATTCAAACTCTGTATCTCTCTAAAACAAAAATCTCTACTTTTTCTCTCCCTTCTCTCTAGATTTTTTCATTGGAGATTCATCTAATCGGTAATCAGAAGCTTCCTAGACGATCCAGACGTCAAAAACTTCCTATCTAACCGATCAATTGTGTTTAGAATTGGTAAGTTTCATTCTCTGGTTTTAGTGAGTTCTGGTTTTTACTACATGCAAGGAACCATCCTATTTTTATGAATATGTTGTTTAATGATATTGCATGTGTATGAAATTGGGTTTTTGGGTGCACTCGGCATTGTCTCGTGAACTGTCATATTTTGTGAACATGTTGATTTGTTCCCTGTAGTGTTTTGTTATTGTGCCATGTGAAATTCTATGAATTTGAGTTGTGAAATTGGGGAATTGAGATTTGGTATGGAGTTGGTTGATAAAAAGAGTCTGGACAAGTTGTTTTGGATCTGTTAGAACTCTTAGAACGTGTAAAATGTGAAAAGAGTAGGAAATTTGATTTTTGGTCCTTGAGTTGATGATTCTGCAGAATTGACTCTTAAATCTGATATGAAACTCTCTAAATGATGTTAGAAAGGTTTAGGTATTCTTAGTTTAGTATAGAGATGTGTTTGATTAATGTTTGGAGTATTAAAAGTTGGGGAAAATGTTTAGTTTTGGTAAAGTTTAGCTTGTTCATCATTCTGCACAAGTTCTGTAGAATTATGCATAAAGTTGAGTATGCGTTGTTGACCACTCGGCCATGCACTAATTGGTCGTTTGACCATGTTCAGGTACTCGGTCATTAACTGGGTTCAGTCTCATTAGAGTCTTACCAGTTCATAACCGTTCAGTATTATGTGTGGGTGGTCTTTCTCTCGTGTTTGGTCTTAACTGAGTTTTGTTTCTGTGGATTTTTCAGTTGATGACCGGATAGTCTTGCAATAGTACTCGATTTGGTGTTGGTTTTCAATCTTAACTGTGTTCGGTCTCTGATGGGCCTTACCTGTTAATGATTGTTCGGCCAAAGCTTGTAGTGTTCGGCCAAGCTCAATAGTATTCGATCATGTTTTAATGTTCATCCATTTCCTCAAAACTTACCTAGTATGGACCGTTTGGTCCTGTTTTGTGGATAAGTGAAAGATTGCTCGGTCTTACACTAAGTGTTTGGTTAGATTAGTCTAAAAGGTATTATCTCATTCGGTATTGCTTCTAAGATGGGATATTGTTTTCTTGGTTCAGTTTGAATGTATTGATGATGAAGTATGATGGTATTTAAATTGTGAAATGAATGGAATAGTATGAAAATGAAATAGTATTCCAGGGAGGGATATCTCATGATTGGTTATTGAATGGTAGAGTATGAATATGGTTATGCTTAGCTGGCGTTTATCCTGATATTCTGTGATTACTCATTCTCAAGTAGAGAGGAGTAAGTCATGTGTGAGAATGGCAAGAGGTCTTAGTCCATAAGGTGAACTTGGACGGAACAGACTAACCTCGGGTGGCAGCTGTTGAGGGCATCCCAGGTATTATATCACCCGGGTGCAAAAATGTCGTAGCTACATAATTCATACAGTCCGGACAGTCAAAGTAAAGTGAACAGTCATTGCATGCATTATTGTACGATTATGGTTGGAAATGTAAGATTGGTTGTTGCAAGATGGACTTATTGATTTATATCATATTTATCTGAGTTATCTATTTACATAGTTAATTAAATTACACTAGCTTACCCTTATTTTCTTGTCTTGTCATGTTGTCTGTTCGGTCGTCCTTGTCTTTGAGATGATCACCCTGTGGGTGTGAGCAGAAGGTGCAGAAGCTTCTCTGTAGCAGGCGCTGGCAGAAGAGGATGGTCTCCGCTAAGAGTAAGACCGTTCGGTCTTGACTTTGTTTTGGTATTTAGTATATGATCGTTCGGTTAATACACTTCTTGTATGACCGATCAGTCTGCCCTTTTGGGTTGTATCAGTGTAGGTTTCTGTAAAGTTTTTAATTTATGGTTATTTTAGAATAACTGTAAGTTAAACTTTATTTCCGGTAACTGTTCTATTTTTATTGTAAATGTAAGTACTCTTGAATATAATTGTACAAAGCTCCTTAAAATGCATCAATTAAGTTTTTTATTGTATTTCAATTTAAATATAAATTATTTATTTTGTGTTGAATGATTTATAACCAAAATGTTGATAATTGTTCTTAAGGTTTTGTGAATCTATATTTTATACTATGATATAAAGAGAATTTTTTATTTTAATGTACATATTTAATTTGTGCTTTTTCTTTCCAAAACATTATTTTTTAAATTAAAATAATTATTTTATTAATTTTATTTTTTAAGCAATTTTTTAAAATTGATTAGTTTTTAAAATTAAATAATTATCTATAATAAAATTGATAATAATCGTAACATCCCAATTTAAATCATTTACAAATGATAAAATAAAACATTATAAAATTGATAAACAAAGCTTATTGTCTTAACATATAAATACATAGTATTGATACATTTATCTAAAAAATATCGCAATAATAAAATATATCTAAAACAACTAAGGAAAACTACTAAACTATAAGAAAAAGTATCTTGTAGCATCACCGTCCTCTACCACAAATCTTTCAACACCTAAAGCTCTTTTGCTCACACTAATAGATAATCATCACAAAGTGTTAAATTTATTATTTTTATTTTATATTTATCTTTTATCTTTAGTTATTTTGTTATTATTTGTATTTTGGGCTTAGTCCATATTTCTTCTATTATAAATAAAGGACCCTATGTGTATATTCAACACAAGGGAGATTAATCTCGTATATAATTTTCATTATATTCAACACAAAGAAAAAAAAAACAAAGACATGACAACACACAAGAAAGGGTAAGATAATGTGCAAAAAAGGTAAAAAAAAAAACAAACGTAGAGATATTATAATATATCAACCATTCATAAAAAAATCATATCACGTATGAAGACTCATGCTAGACTCAACTTAATTATCTATGTACATGTATTAATATCAGACTTTAATGAGTTATACATTTGTGGTGATATTTATTGCTTTGCAGAGTCATTGTCAATGAGTTTCACCTTACCATACACAAAGTTAGTTCCTTAATATCTTAGGACCTCAGATTCTTCTCAACACATACCTCAACCTTCTCTACTTAAGATTGGATGGTTATTAGAGCAACAGAATAACTCCCAATACCAAATCTTGATATCAATGTATATGCTAATGAAATGCCACCATAGAATCTCTCCACGAAATTCATGAAATTACGCCAAACACATATGTTGATAGGTGGAGCTGTGTATAGCCGAACCCATCTCACATGAGTTTTTTATGATGAACAAAAGAATTGTTTTACAGTTTCTTCCAGAACAAATGGAAAACCCTTTGTTTGATTATATATGTATGTGTGCTTGAAATGATTGATATATGCATTCATTGATTGGAAATGAATCATTGATTGAAACACATTTCACATTACATTCTGTATGAAATAATCAATTACATTGTTTACATAATCTGTTAAATTTCAGCATATGCCTAACAAGGGCAAAACAACTATGTTTTAACCGATTACATTAATTGTATAATCGATTAAAACACGTTGTTATGCCAATACATGTCTACTAAGTGCTTTGAAGTATTTAGAATGGAAAATGTTTTCAAATTTGCTTAAATATGAAACTTAACCTATTACATTATTTTCATAATCGGTTAAAATGTGTTGCTTGTGAAAATCATTTTCTTAAAAAGTCATAACTGTCAATAATGGTCATATTTGAATATTGTTCGCTTGTATGATTTATATAATCAATTGCATGCGTTTTTAATCTATTACATCTGATACAGATGTAAAACTGTTAAAGTAGAAGGAAAAGCTTAACATATTACATTATGTGCTTAATCGGTTAAATAGACGTATTATTTGTTGCCTCAACATGATTTTATGATCTTAGCCTGTCATAACTAATTTGTTTGTTGATAATTAATTGCAGGAGCGTTCTAATATTTTTGGAGAATCAAGATTGCGTAATTGGAAGGAAATTCATCAAGATTCTCACAAAGAAGTTGTGCTTTCACATTATTGATCAAATTCTACACTTGAGGTGTACTATATCAAGATCAGTGTTCATCCACAATCAAGAGGATTGTGTTTCCCTATTGTTGTGAGCCAGGAAAAGAACGTGTGTGTTTTAGTTCCTATTGTTGGGATTGTTCTAAGGTTACAAAATGTTGGGATTGTTTTTCGGGTTGAGATTGCGAGGTGATTCACATCTTAGTCTATAAGGGATATTGACTAGGGAGAGGATAGTGTATTGAGAGGGGAATTCTCTGTATTCTTTCTTCTATAACTCTACTTCAACTCAGGTTGTTGAAGGAAGAATTGGTGTAGGCTTGACCGAACCAGTATACATCATTATTCACATGCATATTTATCCATAAATCTATCAACCATTCTCAAAATATCTTCATAAATAAAAAATTATCCTTAACATTCACAATATCATACCTGAATAAATAGCATAATACTCTTAAACATACATAAAGTCTATGGTGGATTCATTTCAAACAGTTAAAGAAAAAGATAATTCAAACATAAACACTTACACTCAGAAGTGGCGCTCAGTGTCAGACCTCTCTTAATAGGTTGTGCTTATAGAAAGTCATGTCGCTCAGAGCCATTATTCTCGCAATAAAGAGCTTTCAACAACACTTTTGGTGCTCAGCATCTTAAAGTTAAAATGTTCCATACCTATAGTACAAGTTTGGTGTTGAGCGATGCATAGGTGTTGTTGAGTGTCGCTAAGGTATTGTTGACTACTAAACCATTCATAGAAGTAGGCGTTCAGTGTCACCCTAACATCACTCAACGCTATCCCATTTGCAATATAGGACACTCAGTGTCACTTTAGCGCTGCTCAACATTATACCAGATATCATACCTATGTTGTTGTAGTTTTTAAGAGAACTTATATTTTTTCAATTAATCAAATGAGTACTCTTATCTCACTGAATTAGTTCAAAACAAATTTAAATATGAAAATTTGTACCACTTGACCAATTACTCATATTATAACTCTCTTAAACACACAAAATCAAATTCAAATCAAGAGGTTCACAAACCAAGCAAAATTGTCAATTCATCAAAGTTCATCATACAACAAAATCATACAATTTATGAGTCTAACCACAAGTCAACAAGTCATACTATACACAGTTCAATCATCTAGTCAATTCACCTGCAATTATATAATTATATATTTCAAGGTATATCATGCAATTAGTTTTGCTTACTTAAGAGCTAGATGAGTTTGCCCTAAGGAATACCAAATCCCTTCCGACTTATAGGAATTCCTATTCATAGCTAGGAACAATACACATAAGACCAAGGCACAACATTAGAACTACTAATTAATAGAGACTCATATAGAAAACTCAAATATTACATATGAATAAAAAATATTCACATGCAAGAAAATAACAAACAAACAAACAAAAAAGATGAAACTCAACTTACACGAATGAAAAAATTCGTAGTCCAAATTAAAGAGTGTGCTGTAAGAATCAAATATACAATCTTTGGTTCTTCAATCAAACAAGTAAAAAAAAACCCTTAAAGAGAAGTAAAAAAATCTAAAAAGTGGTATATAAATAAACCATATATTTTAAAATAATAAAATTTCTTCTTAACCAAACGGTTTATATTAAAATATTTTAATATTAAAATAATGAAAGCTTCTTATTCTTAAATTACTATAGCTTTCAAAATGTTATTTTATATCTTTACCATAATAATAATAATAATAATATAAATATAAATATTTTATTATTTTTTATTATTATAAAAAAGGGGCATATGTTTTCATTAATAGTTATAAAAACTATATGGCAGATTGTGTCCGATAGCTATATTTTGAAAATGATAAAAAAGGAAAAAGGGAAGCCGAAAAAACGTGTGTAAACATATTAAGGCAACGAGGTTTGACCCGTAAATTAATGGTTAAATCAGTTTGGCTACCGAATCACGACCATCGTACACCATGTTTTCTAAAATTTAATATTTAGGATATTTTAATTAGGGTCATATATATATATATATATATATATATATATATATATATATATATATATATATATATATATATATATATATATATATATATATATATATATATATATATATATATATATATATATATACTCTCACTCTTTCAAACTCTTGTTTTATTTTAGTTTTACTTTTTAAAAATATTTTTTCATTTTTTTATAATCTTTTATTAATAAAAACCATTATTTTAGATATTAACATCTTTAGTTTATAAAATATTAATTTAGTCACTATGATTAATTATTTATTCTTTTTAAATTTGATTACTAATTTTTGTTATTTTCAGTGAATCTTTGATATATTTTAAATTGTTTTTGTAATCTTAATATGTTACTGGTATAACGAGATATAGAATTGAAGGTTGATAAATAATTGTGAAAATATGATAAGTAACTTAGTTATGTATTGATTTTGGATTTAATTTTACGTGTTAAACATGGATAATTTGAAATTTTCTTGTTAATTATAAGTAATTGAACATATAATAGATTTAAATTAATACTATAAAGGATTAGAGTTGGTAAAATTTTATTGTGCATTAATTTATTCAAATTTTAAATTTTTTGGTTTTCTAAATATTTCGTTTAAATTTTCAACAGTTGCTCGATGCTTAAGCATTGAATTTTTTATATGTAAAAGTATTGTCCCTTTAGGAAAGAAGTGCTTTGTTTCTCAATACCAAAAATGGGTGAATTGGTGATTACTAAAAACTAATATTTTTTAAAATATTTTACAAATTGTGAATGATATTGAATTTTTCTTGTAATCTAAGTAATACACGTATGCAATCTAAAGTGAAAGAGATAAGGATAAAAGAACAAACACAAGGTTTTTATCCTGGTTCGGCCTCAATGCTTACATTCAGTCATCCTTCTAATCAACCTTAGATTGAAGGATCTTTCTCTATAATGATTTGAGATTTACACCAAAGATTTTATAGAGAACACACTCTCACAATGTAAACACCTCTCTCACTCACAATCAAATATAGAAAGAAAACATCTGCACAAAGAACCACACGTCCTTGCTGCAGAACCCTTTTAGACTATCTCTCAAAGTCAAGAACTCCTTGTTCTTCTTCCTGTCACGCACGAATAGGGAGACACAATCCGAGATTGCAAAAACACATTTATGATCAATGTAGAAGCACCTCAGTAGTGCAGAGTATGATCGGCCAATTACGTCCACAGTTCTTCTCTCAAGAATACTTCAAGTTTCTTTTAAATCTTTGAATCTTGGTTCTTGGAGCTTATCAATCACCTGTAACAATTTTCTCTAATCAAAGATATCAAATACAACAATTTCAAATGATCAATTTGTTATTCTTCTTGTTGTTATAGTACTGTAAGCAATGTGTCAATATATAGTTATCTCATGACAGATGTTGGTTAATCGATTACATTAGTAATGTAATCGGTTATATAAATGACAGATGTAACATAATTACAATTCAAACAGATTTAATTGAATGCACAATTAATGTAATCGATTTGCAATTAATGCTAGCCAACATACTTAAAAATATTACCATTAAAACAGTCATGACTTAGCTTTAAAATAGTTTTCAAACCATAACAGACTTAATTGATTACATACACAGTGTAATCGATTAGGCTAAATACTTAAGCAAATTTTGTAAAAAAATTCTCTTCAAAACTCATCATAGCACATTTCAAAAAGATGTATGCAAAGACATGAGTTTTAATCGATTTAACACTTAATGTAATCGATTCAAAACTTGTTGTTTTTCCATAGTTCAAAACATAACCTCTCTGATGAACTTAATTTATTACAACATCACTGTAATCGATTTATCATACAGAATTGCTTTGTGCTTGATATTTTATCTCATTAAAAACATTTAAAATGTATACAAAAAATATAAACACAGTTATGATCAAAGTAGTATGCAAACCAATCAACATGATAACATATGTATTAAACATATAGAAACACTTGTAAGCCAACATATGTATCAAACACAAATATACATTTATGTTGTGTCAATACAACATACTTGTGTTTTTACAGTAAATGTATTGTCATCATCAAAAACCAAAACATCAGAGATTGGGTTCAACACTCATATTGCTCCCCCTATCAACAATCTCTCCCTTTTTTATGATGCACAACCATGATGTATAAAACAATCATGTTGTCCAATACACAAATATAAATTGTTTTTCAAATAGATATACACAGAGATATATAGTCACAGATATGAACAATTTCAAACACTTCCAATATCTCTCCCCCTTTGGGCAATAGCAAAAAAGGTATAAATCACCCCCCTTTGCATAATGTGTATGTAAATCAAACAGAGATACATCAATAGATTTACACAGTAATGTCAAAAGTGAATGCTCCCCCTGTCATTAATCATTAGCACAAACAGTTTCAATTTCTTTCTTATCAATCAATAAAAGGGTGACAAAAATGAATTTAATCATACAGATATTTCAGCTTCCCCTATCAATATGCAGTATCTCTAAAGTCTTTCAATTTCATATGTCAATATCAAAGCAAAAGATAGGGATTTATCAGAGCATGTATGTCAGAGCAAGTTTCAAGCACTTATCAAACAATATGACAGAAATTAGAGTAATTCATATATTGCTTGAAGCCAATACAATTGAGTGCTACCATTCATAAACTCAAAAAGATTCACAGCGGATAAGAAACAATGAGATTTAGAATGAATGAACACAAAAAAAAACAATAAAAAATGCAATAGAGTATATGATATAACAGTTTAGATACTCAAACCATATTCACGAAATGTAGTCAATTATATTGTTTACTTAATCGATTTAGTTCAGCAGGGTACTGAAGCACCATCTCAAATAAGTATTCAGGCTTATTTCCAGTATCAGACTTGCATTAAACTTTCTTCTCAACTTGTTGAGGCTTAGTCTAGATAAAGTATAATTGTGAAGTAAAACATCATCACAAACTGAGTATGAATATGCAAAAGATTAATGTAACAGTGAATGATTTGCTTGCATTCATACAACAGATATATCAAATTCAATCAATTCACTCAACATTCAAATTTATCAGTAGATTGAAATCCATAATATATTTTCATTTCATTTAAACCAAACATAGAGTACAATCATAACCAAAAGATGAATGGCTTCACAGCCAAGATTACATTCAAACAAACCAACAAAAAGATTAAAATACACACAGACAACAAATCCCTATTCTGATTGAGATGTATCCATGGAATCTTCTTCAGTTGAATCATCCTCATCATCAGAATCTTTTGTTGTAGAGTCATTGTTGATGCTTTTCTTGTTGAGCACAACCACCTTCTTTTCCAATCTGAACAATGATTTTTCAACCCTTAAAATCCTTTCATATGTCTTCCCAAACTATTCCACAACATATTTCTCAAAGTCAGTTAGTGGAATGAAGGTTGATTGGTCTTTATCAGAAATAGGTGGGCTTGTCAGGCTTGTAACAATAGTTTGATTATCTCTGAAGAACCAATCATTCACAGTCCTCTTTAATCCAATACAAGTCAGAATTGCTTTACCAATTTCATGTTACTTGTTGCATAAGAGTTTGTCTTCTTCAGAGATATCTACTCGTTGAAGTACTAGAACTTTGCTGATGAATACCCCATATTGCAAGTTGTGTGCATAATATATGGATCGATCATACTTTTGTAGACATTTGATCTTATAGAGTTTTTAATGAAGGACTTTTTAACGCCTATGGCTATTGCAATTATATGTCTAACAACAACTTAAAAGAATATACTTTTTCATGTTAACAAAAATTTTGATGTGAATATTTTGATCTTGTATACTTTTTAAATGATTTTTTTTTTTGTTTTATGGACTTCTTTTACCCTAATTCATGTGGGTCTAGTCAAATATTGTGAAGTAGACCAAATTGACCTTTCTATTTACAAGCTAAACATATATTTTCCTTAATAACAACTAACATTCGTTTTCAACTTATCATAATGTGTCTTTTCTTTTTAATAAGTAAATCATAATTTTATGTCATCATTTAAAAAAAAACCAATTGAATTTTGTTTTCTGGAAACCGAATTTTAAACATTTTTTAACTAAAAATATAAAACTAAATAAAAAATAAATGTTTTTTTATTAACTTATATGATAAATTTTATATTAAATTAAATTAACTAATATTAATTAAACATTTAACATATGTTTAAATTGTTAATAAATTTATGAACTTAAAAAATTTAACCATTATTGATATCAATACTTAATATCATTAATTAAATGTTATTTGAATATAAATTATTCAATTTAATAATTTAATTTCATTAAATTAAAAGTTGTAATAATTTAAACTGAATATTCAAATAGAATTTCATAATAAATGTTTTAATAATTTAAAATATAAATTATTATTAAATTGATACATTTGATTTTAAATAAAGAATTCTGTTATTGATAATGATTTATATAAAAATTTAATGTAAAATAATTTAACTAATGATAATTAATATTAATTATTGATTTAAGTTATTAATTTTAAACTCATGTTATAAAAATATGAGTATTGATGATTATTAATAATATAATTTTATAGTTCAAATTGTGACATCCAATTATATAAAAAAACATATATATATATAATAAAGACGTCATCGTGCATAATATAATTATATATATATATATATATATATATATATATATATATAATAAAATAAAGACGTTATCATGCATAATATAGGAAAGCAGTTAAGGGTAATTAAGGTTACACTCATCCTCAAAATAGTTTTAGAATTTCAACTTTAATAAAAGAGGTCTAAACTGTAAACTTAAAGAGATGATCATGTGACCAAGAAAACCCTAGGAAGCCTAAACTGCATTGACGTCTTCTTCCAAAGTTGTCTCCAAAGAAACCTCCTCGTCATCTGCTCCCATCCAAGTGGATGATTATCGCAAAAGAAATCATACACAAACAACACAAACAAGCAAGGTGAGCTAATTATATAAAAAGCATACAATATGACAATATGCATGCAAGAGTTAACTTCAATCAAGCATGGTAAACATGCATCCTAACATGTTGATACTAAACTTGACTCGTCCGGACTTTAGAATGATAGTCGAGCTATGGCGGGTCTTACACTCGTGGTGGCTTATGAAACTTGGGTTCTCCCACCCTACCACACACACGAGGTTAGTTCGTTATCACTCACCTTGGGCCATACTGGAAGCACCCAAGACTAGGACCTCCTGCTACTCCTCACCACATGATTCAATGCTCTCTACGTGAGAAGAAAGACCATTGAAGTTGCAAGATGACCCTCAAGACTGAGCTGTTACTCTCATTCTAAACACTAAGAATCTCACCAAGAGATTCTACACAGGTGGAACTTGGTTTACAACTTGGATCGTCTTTCCACCACTTTATAACCATACACTTTTTGTTACAATTCACATATTTGTTTGAATATCACAATACAATACTATAAATGCAAAAGAATGCTTCCCCAATAACCAAATAGCACATTAACCAAACGCATCACAGGAGAAGATTTAGAGAACCAGACCCAGTAATCGTCGCACAGCGCACCATCCTCGCAAGACGAAACTGGCGCTATTCGCATAGCACACCCTCTCAGCTCGCCTTGCGAATTAAGTCTGAATAAGTGTCAAACTTTGGGTCCCTCGCATAGCGCACCCAGGTCGCTATGCGAGAACCCATACAGAGACCAACCCCCCTAAAACTCTCGCCATGCGCCCCAGTCGCTTTTCGAATTAAATGAGCAGTGGTTCCAGACCACCACCAGTCGCGTAGCGACAGGATTCGCCAGGCGAATCCACAAACAGAGGGCAACACCCTCTGGTCATTCGCATAGCGCACCAGCTCGCACAACAAATGACTCAGACAATGAACACCCTCTATAGGGTCTCGCTATGCGAGAGCGAGACAGCTTGCATAGCGACTCTGCATCATCTGCAGAACGCAAATTCTGTAGAATCACACACTCACACCAGCCCTTACCATTTCTAGACCTCTTGACCAACTTCTAAGACCTTCAATTCGTGTATTAAGCTCAATTACACCCGTCTAGATGATCCTAACCCTTCCCATTACTAATCTAAAGTGATTAAGATTAAGTTGTATCCTTTAAAACATCAATTCCTACAATTTAAGGACCCAATTTCAACTCAACCCTTTTTCACCTGTTTTGACCAGTTTGATGACTCTAACAAGTCACAATTAACCTCCCTATATTGTTCCAACAGACAACAAGACCCAATTTCAACTCAAATTCCCTATCCCAGTTCCTCCAAAATAACTTAAACCACTACCAATTCACTATGCTTTCTTTCTAAACAATGTTGTAACAAACTTCACACCCCGAATCACTCCCAACCTGATCAATCACAGTAAATTTAATTCATCCACTCACTTCATAACATCACAACACAATTCATAGTTTTCATATATCAACACATATAATACAACATACTCAAAAACGAAACATACCACTCTAAACAGCATACCAATTCAGCATTCAAGATGCATACACCTTTATAAAACAGATTTAAAACAAACAACTAGCTCCCCTTACCTTGGTGGTTACAAGTACAACACTACTCAGAATAGTAGAAAAACCCCAATAGTGCCTTACACAGCCAACACACAGTAAGACCCTATAATCCACTAATAGTGGAGATAGAAGCAGCTCTTAGAGCTATAATAGGCAGAGAATTAAAAGTGGACTACCAGATGCATGCAACCAGTAAAGTTGCATGCCCTAGGTTCAAGAGAGATGGAGAAACTGACTTACCCGTCCAAAGCAGAAACTAATCGGATGGATGGAAAGCTTTCAACTCCATGAACGAAAGGATACCACCTATTTGATAATGCAACAGTTGAGATTTGTGAATGGGTAGAGAGAAGGCAGAGCAAGAAGGAGAGATCGGAGTTTAGAGAGAGAAGAACAAGTTGGATAATGAACTCAGATTGGAAAAAGCCCCTTCTAAGGTCATGGTATCCTTAGTTTTACGAGCCTGGCTGCCCCAACATAAGGCCCAAAAGCCTTACATTTTTCAGGCCCTTACACAAATTTTTTATTATTATTAAAAGAAAATTTTAATACTAAATACGTTTATCGCAATTAAATAACTTAGAATATTTATTATTTTTAATCACGGATTTTCATAAGTTCGTTAGTTTTAAAAATTAATACATTACTTCAAAAATAAATTTAAAAACATAATTATATATCTATTGTAACACGTTTTTTTTATTTATATAATCTAGTTATCAATTGAATTATATTTTGAGATGGAATTGTTTTTTACAAAAATTTAAGTGAGATATAAGATAAATGTTTATGTGTGATTTACAATTTTACATATGGATGTGTGAGATATAAAATGTGATAATTTCTTTCAAAATAAGTAGAGGTTTCATGTCGGAAAAATATAGTAAAGTTAGCTCAGTTGTTCCTTGGACAGTAACTGAATTAATAATTATAGTTATATTCCAACTGGTTTCTTAAAAGGGTTAAATATGTTTTTAGTCCCTAAACTATTGGTCGTTTTTGGTTTTCATCCCTCTTTCAAAATAAAATACAATTTGGTCCTCGTTCTTTTCGAAACCTTCGTTTTAGTCCTCAAAACTTTGGTTTTAGTCCTCGTTTTGTTCTAAATGAGGACCCCAAATTTTTAACGGTGTTAGTTTTTGAGGACTAAAACGAACGTTTCGGAAAGAATGAGGACCAAATTGTACCTTATTTTGAAAGAGGGACGAAAACCAAAAAGGCCAATAGTTTAGGGACTAAAAACATATTTAACCCTTCTTAAAATACTGTTGTAATGACAACGGAGAAGGGTTTGAAAAATTTAGCATCTGCATGAATTTACGTTGATATTTTAATTTTATCATGTTCAAAAGGTAAAATAGAAAAATGAGAAATAAATATCATATAATTATATTTAGGTTTAATCATCTTGGAGGTGGGACCCACCTCTGTACCAAATGGGTCACTGGGTCACTTCTTCGGTCACGCTAAACCGGCGAGATGGTGGTGGAGATGGTGACGAGAATTGGGCAATTCGAATGAGAGGGTGTTGAAGGAGGGAAGAGGGAAGAAAAGTTCATCTTTTGTCTTCACTCTATTTGACATTTTCACTTTCTCAACAAATCCAAAATCTTCAAAAAAATGAGATTTGGTTAAATAGTCCAACTTTAAAGAAGATCCATTAAACATTTATTGTCTAGAAAAGGGGCCACCATAGAAAATATTAGCTCCAATGCTCAAGCTAAAAGAAAACCGGTTAAAGCTAAATCTGAAAAGAAATGTAAACTGAGGCAAGAGAACCTTGGAAATCCTAAAAATGACAACAGGTTCTAATCAAAGACGATATGTGTAACTGAGGCCTGTACAATGTTGGTGTTGATGGCAACAAAGCTATTCACACCTGAAATGTTGAGTGTGAAACTACCAGCACCCATGGCCTCAGTGGCGAGGGTAGGTTGGAAGGGGTTAACAACTGATTCAAGCGAGCCAAGAAGGTAATAGGAATGGAGGACATGGAATTTAAGAACCACCCCTTTTTATCTACAGGTAGAGACTGAAGGGCCACAGAGGGTGGAAGATCAGCAAAGGCATCATCCACTGGTACGAAAAAAGTGATTACAACATCACACTCATCAGCCTCAAATTCCTAAAATTGGAAATTAAATAGTTAGTTAAATGACAAAGTCTAAATAATGTACATATGATAGAGAGTTTCACATAAGTAACATGTAGAAACTAACTAATGAAATTCAAACTCAGTATCTGAATCACCAACACTGCCTGAACTACGTCGGATACCGCGAGCATTGAGGCGATGACGTTGAAGTTGTGGCCATCTATTAGGGCTTTGGTGATGTTGAGGATGATGTTGGGGGCGGATTTTAGACGCCATGAGGTCAAGGTCGTAGGGATGAGAAGGGAATTGATGGTGAAGATGGTGACATAGTATAGGGTAGGGTTTTGACGAGGGACAAAACGATGACGTTTGAGAGGAAGTAAGGGGGGAGCGGATTGAGACGAGGCCAGATTGGGGTTCGCGCGTGAGGATTTGGCGACACACTTCTCCTAGTGGGAGCCGCCAAGAATTACCAAGGGTACGGCGGGGAGGCGGAGGGAGACGACGTGGAGAGGATAAAAAGGAGAGATGAATGTGAGAAAGAAGAGGATAGTTTTTTAAAATTTAAAATAATTAAATTTCACGTAACTCTGTCACGTATCTCACGTTGCAAAGTCAGCATCCTACATCACTGCAATCTTAACACCGTTATAACAAAATTAACGGCAAGGCTCCAATTGACTCAATTTTACAAAAACGGGGACTTAATTGAGAACATTTACAATACAAGGACCTAATTGAGACAACCCTACACAAATAGGGATGTCTAAGATGATTAAACCTTATATTTACAATTTTATCAATATATTTTATTTATATTAAAAAATTTGATTTAATATTACATTTTTTTATTAGTTGGAATAAATAAGTTTTGTGGAAACTAATCATACGCATTTGAATATCTAACTAAGCCTCCAACTACAAAATTCACCAAAATTTTATTATTATTATCATTTTATACAAGGTAAATTAAAGTTTAGAAAAAATAAAAAATAAAACTAAATAATTATTAACACTAGATAATATATATATATATATATATATATATATATATATATATATATATATATATATATATATATATATAATAAAGGGGTTTGCTAACTTATGTAACCTCTTAAAGTCTATCAAATTTTAGTTGACAAAAATATCCTCTTATATTATGGAGTCTAAGTTTTAAGATTAAGAGTATTTAAATAATTTCTGATTTTTTTATTACTTTAAATTAAAAATAAAAATTATTAAAATACCCTTCTGTTTAAAGTATGTCTTTTTTTATGAATATAGATTTTTTTGTCAACTAAAATTTGGTAGACTTTAAGAGGTTACATAAGTTAGCAAAGCCCATATATATAATTAGATATATTAAACAACAACCGTAAATTAAAAATCATTCATGTAAGAATTTCGTGTTTTAGTGTAAGATAATGAGACTCGATTATTTTAATATTAAAATTTTAAAGTATAAATAAGTTTCACCATTTAAAAATACACATTTTCTTTAAAAACGTTTCTCCTAAGCTCTTTTCTTTTTCTCTAAGTTTTATCACCTCCGTTTGTATGGAGATTAGAGACTACTCGAGTAATCCTTGTGGTGAACTCTTTATTTTTGTCTAATTAATTTCTCCAATAAACTAAGTTGATTTTCTGCCTTTTTTCTTGATTTATTTATTCTTTTTCTGCACGTGACTATTTTTGGCTCACAAGTAGTGTTTGAGTTTTCATTGTTAGTCTCTACTGTTTAGTGATTCTAATAGTGTGTTATAATCGTTTTTGTGTTGTTCATAAGCATATAGATAGAGCTTCTTGTGTGTTAGAGGGTGTTAAAAGGGCTCTTTGGACAGCTTAATCCACCTTTCAAGTAAGAGAAGGTAATTGCACAATTTTATGTGATTGATACCTTGTAATTTCAAATGGTATCTTATATAGTATTTTACTTGATGATTGAGTTGTGTGATTAAGAATGGATGTGTGAAATTGATATTATGGTTGTAATTTGGTTTACTTGAATTATATGATGAATTTGGGAATGTTGTCTGATTTGTGTTTCAGATGATATTGTTTGAATAATTGAAGGTAGTGTAATTTGAAATTGGTATGCTTTTGGAATCTGTAATAGTTGTTGAACTGTTTGACAAGGTTGGAATGACATAAATTTGTCGAATTATGTTCTACAAAATTATGCATACTCGCTTAGCAAAGCTAAATTCATAGAACAACTGACTTGGTTGTCATTGAGTAAGAATATACTCATTAAGTGAAGTCAAAGTTAGAGAGTTATTGCTTAGTGGTCGTTGGGCGAGAGTATAATTGTTGAACAAAGTCAAAGTCAGAGAGTTCAATGAATTGGTCGTGACTGGGTGAAATAAGTCTTATTGGTCAACTTTAGAAGAATTTTAAGTCTATAAGCTCTAGAGATTACTCATTGGGCAAGCTATTTGGTCGTTGGACGAGTAGGCTTTCAAACCCTACTCATTGAGCAAAATTACAGAGTATGGTTCTATTATTATCTCATTTTTTTGGTTTAATGTGTGATTTTATAAATGTTAAAATGATGGTTGATTTATGATATTTATCTAAGAATGATTAGTACTAATTCAAGGAGGATTGGTTGTGATTTTGTTAGTGTACGCATTAACATATAGAAAGTCAGTGTATAAGTATCTTGAACTCTAATAACTATTCATCCTCAAATATAGTAGAATGAGTTATGAGGTGATAGTTATAGGAGGTCCTAGTCACTAGATTTTTTTGTCATGGGCTCGAAGGAGATTAACTTTGTAAGTAGTAGAATGATAATTCCTTTGTTTATAACTTTGTATAAATACTACTATAAGTGCATACCTACACTAAAGTCCAATGTTAAAGACATGTATTTAAATAATTGAGTATAGTGTTATTTGTTTGTGTGAATATATATTGATAATTTGATATGTTTAGTTTATATATATATATATATATATATATAGGGTTAAATATGTTTTTAGTCCCTAAACTATTGGTTGTTTCTGGTTTTCGTCCCTCTTCCAAAATAAGGTACATTTTAGTCCTCCATCTTAAGGAAACTTTGATTTTAGTCCTCCAAAACTAACACCGTTAAAAACCAGCTGATGTGGCTAACGGTAGACTGACACAATTTTTTTTTGTCAGAGTTTATCAGTTTTTCTTCCTCTCTCTCCCTCGTCTCTTCCTTCAATCCCAAAACACAAAACAGTAAAATCTTCCGGTCAAACTTGATATTTCTTTCCCCCACCAACTCAAACAGCATTGTCTCTTGGATATGCACCAGACCATCCTTATCTGATTTTTCCCTTACATTAGCAAGAAAGTGCGAAGCTTCAAATTGATGTGCCATCAAGTTGTACATCGCACGTGAAAGAGTTGATTTTCCTATTCCTCCCATTCCATGAATCCCAAGCATAGTCACTTTCTTATCAAACTCACCACCCATGAGTTCTTGTATCTGTTACATCCAAACTTTCAAACCAACAGGATAATCAGCAATATGCAAGGAGGTCGATTAAGCTTAGTGGAGATCTCTTCTGTGATCTTTTTCACTGTCTTAGACTCATACTCTTTACTGCAATTCATACAAGAGCAATCAAACCACTGTCACATTCATTTTGGCAAATCACAAAGACCATTACTATATACTGATAATTTGTAACAGAGATGACTTACCCGGTTTTGAAAGGAAAACCAGCCAAATTGGCAGCATGACGCAAAGCCAGCCTCCATTGTTGAAGCTTCTCAATGTCATCTTTGAATCTTTCACCATGCTTTGCAAATGCTTCTTGGTAACTCCCTGTTTGATGTCGCACTTGTGATGGCTCTACGTCATAAAACACTGGCAAAATCCACATGTTTTGATTTTTGTGGCACTCAATGATATGGAGAAGTTCGTCCAAACAAAATGATGAGAAAGCATAGTTTTTGGAGAAAACAATGATGGATATCCTGGATTCTTGGATTGCCTTGCAAAGAGAAGGTGTGATCTCTTCTCCCTTTCTGAGAGCTTCATCACCGATGAAGGTAAAGATTCCTCTTTGACTCAAATCACTGTAAAGATTACCAGTGAAACCAAAACGTGTATCTGCATCACGAAAACTAAGAAAAACATCATAACTGAATCATCATTTTAAATTGAATCATCAAACTTAGTTAGATCAGAGCTGGTCTGAGAGTCACTATTTCTTATTTCATTTTAAGTTTTCTCTCCAGGCTCATAAGCTTAGAGAATAAACATGAGTTTTCGATTTCCTTCTCCTTCTGACGATCGATGTGGGTTCTTCTCTCGAAGTTGGAGTTCGTGGTTTTGATGATGGTGGTTGTCTGACCGGTGATGGGAGATGCGAGAGAAAAGTTTGACCGGAAGATTTTACTTTTTTATGTTTTGGGATTGAAGGAAGAGACGAGGGAGAGAAAGGAAGAAAAGCTGATAAACTCTGACAAAAAAAAATTGTGTCAGTCTACCGTTAGCCACATCAGCTGGTTTTTAACAGTGTTAAGTTTGGAGGACTAAAATCAAAGTTTCCTTAAGATGGAGGACTAAAATGTACCTTATTTTGAAAGAGGGACGAAAACCAGAAACGGCCAATAGTTTAGAGACTAAAATCATATTTAACCCATATATATATATATATATATATATATATATATATATATATATGACCTACTTTAAATAATTAAGAAAAATAATTTTGGTCATTATCTTAGTATTTTTTTTTCTTTGTTACTTTAATGATATAAGCAAATAAAAATATAATAGTTTTTGTAGTTCAAGATATCGATGACGCAACTACTTAAATTTGATTGATTGACAATTGTATTAAATTTTGAAAACTATAATTCTGTTAGTTTAATTTTATAATTATCTATATTCAATATATATTTGTATATGGGTAACTGTGATACTTCTCTACTTAATGATTATCCTTAATAGTTTTATATGCTCAATCATGTATAATAATTATTAAATAAAATTTTATAAGAGACATCAAAATGAACAAATAACATTAATAAATAAAATAATAAATAATTATAAAATAAATAAATAAAATAATAAATGTCTGGTCTCTTTAAAATAATAGCATTAATTAAAAATTGAAAGTTTTTATAAACTATTAATTAGTAGTAGTTAAACTCTTTATTTGTGTTCTCACACTTCTCTATCTCTCACCCTCTCTGCCACCTTCCTTTGCTGGACTTAGACTGTTTTTATATGAGCAGTTGAAATAATCTACCACCTTCCTTTGCTGGACTTGACTCCTTTTTATAAGAGCAGTTGAAACAATTATTTAAGCAGAATGTCATTTTTTTTTTTTTGAGTTTTAGACTAGTCTTCAAAGTTTCCTTAGTAAAATATATCAATTAAAAGAATATCCTTAATACAATGACACATACTTATTTAATATAAGGTGAATTTACAATAATTTTTTTCTTGAAGCTACATGAATTCTATTTACATAAATATTTATAAGATTATTCAATTTATCTGGTCTAAAATAATGAGCTGTGATTTTAATTCAAAGATTAAATATCTTTTGTACTTAAAATTTTTTGTTTCATACTTTATATATGTATATAAATAATTTTATTTTAATTAAATTTTGTATAGGGTTAAATATGTTTTTAGTCCCTGAAGTATCAGACGATTTTGTTTTTAGTCCCTACTCAAAACTTTGATGGTTTTTAGTTCTTATTGTTTTGAAACTCTGAGTATTAGTCCTTAAAAATGGACGGTGTTAAGTTTTTGTGGATGTGGCAAACGGCGATGCCACGTAATCACTGATCTCTGCCTTCACTCTCTGCCATGTGGGATGTTTAAGTGTTGAACTGAGATTAAGTTAATTAATTACGTTGTTGATTGAAATTAGATATAGGGTTTAGAATTTGTCAAAAGTAAATATTTGAATTGGGGGAAAACGTAGTTTTACTGGAAGCATTGCAGTGGAAACCTTTGACAGGAAGCCTAACCTAGCCAGAAATGGCCATTAAACAGAAGAAGGAGAACAGTGTCCGGTTTGGTTTTGGCTTCTTTGGGGTTGGCTTAAGGTTTATAATAGATTCTTCTGGTGTGAAGAAACTCGTATACAGTAGCTCGCTACAGTGAGGAAAAAGGCTTAGATGCTTTTTTTATCTTCTGAGTATGGTTTCCTTTGAATTTGATTGATTAAGATTCTGTCCACTCGGTTGGTTGCTTCTCTCTCGTATGGTTTCCTTTGTCATCATTCCTTTCTATTGGTACGGTGGCCAACCAAGAGAAATGGAAGGAAACATCCCCCCACGTGAATCATCTCTGGAAACTGCCTTGGTTATAGGGCTTTCAGAACAAACACACACGGAGGAACAGCACCCTCTCTCATCAAAAACCCAAAAATTAATTGCTAGGGTCGGTAAAATTAAAGCGAGAGGGGAAATCGGGAATTACCTCGAGCACCATTGCTGAAGATTCAGAAACTAAAGACCGAAAGAACTTTGCTGTTAAACTAAAACCGACTGCTAAATTCTCTGAAGCTACTAATCTGGTACAGCGTACTATAGAGGGGGACGGTGTTAAGCTACTAATCTGGTACAGCTACTAATCTCAGTTCAACACTTAAACATCCCACATCGCAGAGAGTGAAGGCAGAGATCAGTGATCACGTGGCATCGCCGTTTGTCACATCCACAAAAACTTAACACCGTCCATTTTTAAGGACTAATACTCAGAGTTTCAAAACAATAAGGACTAAAAACCATCAAAGTTCTGAGTAGGGACTAAAAACAAAATCGTCTGATACTTCAGGGACTAAAAACATATTTAACCCTTTTGTATAAATAGATATCTTATATTACAATTTTATATCAATTTTTTTTCACATACTAGTGAAAACAAGTGTTAACTTTTATTTATGATATTAAAAATAATATATTATTATTGTTATTATTATTATAATCATAAAATTAAATATAAATATTTTTTTAATTTTATTGTAAATATTATTTGATATATTTTGTACGTAATTTTTGTAACATCTAGTATGATAAAAAATCTACTAAACAAAATATTATACATATGATAGACAAGAAAATATATAGTTTATCGTTCAAAGTAATAACTATATAAATAAAAACACATATTTTTATAACCTCCTAAAAGTAAATTATTATACAAAACATCTAAATAATTATATATATATATATATATATCTTTATACATATATTTATATGCTAAACTTCGAATATCACTCGACGATATCCTCTGGCTCCATCAACGACGGGCTAACACCTACAACATCCTCTCCTCACACTAAATGGTGATCAATGTTAAAGAGATTGTAGCACATACAAAAAAACAACACAAATGCAAGGATAAGCTATTATACAAAGAAATCAACATATTAAAATTTAGTTGAATAAATCATATATAAAAATTCAAAACAACTCATCAAACACTTTATCATACCACACTTAAACCTCTCCACTCGATGATCCGGATCTAATGCTGACATACTGAAGGTTTACACCCATGGTAGTATTTATACTCTATAGAGTCATAAACAAATGTTACACGACCTACTTCCCCATAAGGTTAGTTTTCCCTTGCACAACCCAATAGATCAAGGTAAAGACCTCCTGTCATTCTCTTCGTCACCCCATTCACTCGACATGAGTTGAATGGTTGGTATTATATCAGGATACACTCTCTCCAAAGTCTCATTATCAAGCATTCACCTCAACTGACTTAAACATAGAATCTATCCTTGAGATTCTTCTCACATCACCCATATTTCATTCTCACAACATACATCATCATATTCATCAACCATAAACATATGTATACACATATCCATTAATCACCCCATAAACATCATCAATATCATCACATACTCAAGGTATTCCAAGTATAAAATCATTTATAAAAATCTAGAAATAATAATCACACAATAATACAATTTTCTTCATGAAAGCTTGATACCCACACTAGACACAGAAAACAACCCTGAAACTCTCACCAACAGTTCAGGAAGGGCCCAAACCCCCCCCCCCAAAAATGACCTAAATAACGTCCAAAACGTATGTCCAGACCCCCAAATTTGAGATTCCCCACAACTTAATTCCTACCAGACAACTTCTCACTAGATGACTATTACCCAAACGATCCCTTACGAGACGATCCTTACCCAGACGATCTCTTACCCAAACAACTCCTTATCAGACGATCCTTCACCAAACAACTTCTCACCAGACAACTCCTCAACATATTATCTATTAAACGACTCTTACCCAGACGATCTCTTACCAGACGATCTCTTACCAGCCGATCCCTTACCCAGACGTCTCTTACCAAACGATCCCTTACCCAAACGACCTACTATATTTTTTTACAAGAAGAGACTAGCTCAGCCCTAAATGACCCTAAGATAGTTCCCAAAACTACAAACTTTTCCTTAAACCATGATCTTAGAATCTTACTTGTTAAAATCCCCCAATTTTATGCATAAAAGTGACCTTTCTACTACTATATTCCATACCCAAGTTCTATAAAAACATATCAGCTCAAACTCACTAAATTCACATTCACAAATTCATTCAATAAACAAATTTTAACAGCAACAAAGCAGACGCCCAACATGCATCAGTTTTCAATTCAATTCACCATCTTTCTCATGCACCCAATCATACTAAATTTCATGATTTAATTAAAATTCACAACTCAATCATCACATCATCATACAATCATCAAATACTACATGCATACCAAATCCAAACAAAAAACTAGCTTCCCTTACCTGGTTGACGCTTCGATGGTGCTAAAAACTCTAAAATTCCTCCTATGACTCCAAGATCTCTACTTGCTACTACATTTCATGATAATTTGATCAGAATATACCATAGTACCACTTATCAACAAAAAAGTCATAAAGAAGACTCAGACCCCAAAAGAGTGAAGAAAACCCTTACATGCAAAGACACCAACAGTTAAGAAAAAGGGAGTAGAAATCAACTTACTCTATAGTTGAAACCAATCAATTAGAAATGAAGATCTCACCTCAAGGAATCCTCAGGCGGTCTCTAATCTTCAAACCAATAAATAGGGAGTTAGGATTTCTAGAGAGAATGCAGAAAAAGTTTAAAGAAGAGAGTTTTAGAGAGATAAAGTTTCTTAGATAATGAAACTCCTGATTAGTAAAATTTTATTTATACTGTTGATATTTTTGAAATAAAATAATGGAGTATCATTATTTAAACACATCTAATACTAGATTTTTTAGGGTCTTACAATTTTTTAATTAAAATAATAATTATGTTTAAAAAAATGTCAAATTCTAAAAAAAAAAGTCACTTAAAATTATTTAAAAGTAAAATTAAAAAAAAACGTGGACATAAAAAAAATCCCCTATATTATTTCTATATTTATATTATCATTTAAATGACTAAATTTTAATCATTTAAATTAGAAAATCGGGTTGTCCATTAGTTTTCTGAATTTCAGTGCCATTTGTTATCAATGAAAGTCAAATTCTAGCTATAAATATTAAAGAGGGTTGGTATTTTCTCGGAGATCTTGTACTTAATATCTATCACAATTTCGTAAAACATTTCAACATCAACGTAAAGTATTGAGTTTAATAATTTTTTCCTGGTTAAAACCCTTGTGTTTACATTAATATGGTCTTTTCAGTTTAATTTTGAAAATGTGATATAATTTAAATTTTTTTATTAGTATAAAATTGACGACATTTACTTAATGTTATATATTATTGTGTTTTTTCATTTTTTTTTACTTTTTAAAAGAAAAATTGTCATGTGTTAAATGAAGATTTTATTATGTGACAAAAAAAATGTTATATGATAAATCTCAAATTTAATTCATTTATTTGTATTTAGTTTTTCTTTTGTTTTAATTATTCTTTATAAATTGTAACAATTTCATTCTCTTCGAATTAGACTAAATTTAACTGTATAATGATATTTTCATTAAAATTAATATTTTTATTAAATCATTTCAATCATATTAAATTTATATTTTACATTAAACTTTATTTAAATTTTGTTTTCAATATTTATATACTAATACTTTGTATACAAATATTAGAGTTGGTTTAAAAATAACAATATTATAAATTAAAATATAAAATTTTAAAATAGTTTTATAACAATTTTAAATAAATATTATAATAATACTTTTATTAAATGATATTTTAATAATTAAAAAATGTTATAATTATTATAATGATATTTTTATTAAATTTTTTTATACTTTTATTTAAATTAATATTTTAAATTAAATTTTATTTAAATTTTGCTTTAAAACTTTAAATATATTTATTTTAAATTGTTATAAAAATATTTTAAAATTTATATTTTTAAATAAGGTTCAATAATAAAGTTTCACAGTTAAATTTATTTAAAAATAACAATATTATAAATTCAAAATATAAAATTTTAAAATAATTTTATAAAAAAATAAAAAAAAGTATTATAATCATATTTTTATTAAAAGTTTTCAAAATTTAAATAAAGTTCAATGTAAAATATAAATTATAAAATATTTTATGAAAATAACATTATACAGTTATATAAAAAGTTAATTTAGATTTTAATTTGAAGAGGGATATAATTGCTCCATTTTAGGGTATTACATCCTATTTTAATAGTATAAAATTATTAAAATAAATGTTAAATAATGATAACTTACAGAGAATTTGAGGTTTCTAGAGAAGGAAATTCTACACTTGAAAACAAACCTTTCTATATGATGTTGTTTCATCATCCTCCTCACGCTGAAACAACTAGAAGATGTTCACTCTCAATGCTCCCACCAACACCAATTTAAAGTGATCATTGCAAAAGAGAAAAACATACACAAACAGGCAAAGAAAAAAACAAGGGTAAACTGGTGATACAAAACTATTAACTATATACATAGCATTTCACAATTTAATCAGGTTTAACATAACACAAACCAAACATCTTAACATGCAAAGACCTAGACTAGACTATGCGAATTTAGTATGAATATCGAGTTATATCAGTTCGTGCACTTGGAGTGGTGAAACAACTACCTACCTCAAGCTACCGCACAAGGTTAGTCCGTTATTATTCACCTTAAGCCAAGGTAAAGCTCATACATTATGACCTCCTGCTACTCTCACCACATGCCTCAAACCTCTCTACTTGAGAATCGATGATCATTAGAGTGTCAAAATGAACCTCAAGACTGAGTTACCTATATTCATACTTACAATACTTGAAAATCACCATGAGAAGTTCCTTCTTAGAACTCGTTTTATCATTTTTCATTCACATATAAATCATCATATAACCATGCCAAAGAACAAATGAATTACTAAACATCCATCATAGAATATTAGACACCCCATAAAAATCACAAGAAAGCCTGAAAACACCTAAAGAAGAAGAAGAAGTTGGTGCTCAACGCCCTAGCTTCTGTTTCCTGGCGCTCAACACCTTGAGGCTGGCGCGCAGCACCCTGGCTTCTGGAAATTGGTGCTCAGCGCCCTACACGAAGCGCTCAGGCATTGTATTAGAATTTAGTACCCTACCTTGCACTCATTTTCCACAATTTTGAGTGGTTCCTAGGACCTTCTATACACCATGAAACATCTTAAATGAGATTTCTAACTCAAAATGATCACCCTAAACCAACAAATTTTATCCCTACAATCCCAAATTTTTGCAACCAATAGCTTGAACAAGTCCTAATGAACTTAACAACAGACTTTCAACCATCACATTTAGCCCAAAATATCTAATTTAGAATCTTACTCATTAAAACTCCTAAAAGTAGCTCATACCAAGCCAAATTCACTCTATTAACTTTATCAAATGATCCTATATCACAGTTTTAACCATAGGTTCACACAAGTTTTAAATGACATAAAAACACTCCTAAACATTCAGTTTTACATCAGACTTGCTTCTTTTAGATTTTTCCCCTATAAAACCTCCAAAAATACCTTAGAAATAACTTTACACTTACACTATCATGACTAACATTCTATTCTAAGTTACATATCAACTTATTCTCATCATAAGCAAGTTATTAAGGACCCATTGAATTGTCCCAAACCACAATTCCTCTCTTTAGACCAATAATTCAGTAATTCCCTTCTCAAACCTCTATTCTAAATCGATAATATATTTTTTTCTTCCAATCAATACCACTCAATGATCTATAACACTTTAGTAACTCCAAAAATACCTTCAAACCACCATTTCAACTTACCAAAAGCTACTTTAAATCTCGACAAACAATCATACAGAACTTTCATAGATTTTCACATCAATACATATCATTTTCAAGTAATTTAACACACCAAGATTACTATTTCAGTTTATTCATACAATTCAAGCACATCATCCTCATGCAATTAAAGACTATGACCAATCTATCAAGCAAACTTTAGTTAACTAGCTTTTCTTACCTTACACCGAAGCCATTGAACTTTAAGAACATCAAAACCCTTGCTTTCGACTAAAGGAACTCTAGAAATGCTTATAATTCACCAAATTGTGATCATAGTGAGTTCTTAGGACCATAAATTTACAAAGAATTAAGAATAGAGTACAAATGACACATGAGAAGGGATTCCTAAGCATGATCATAAACAAAGAACAAAAGGAAAAATATGTAGAAATTCACTTGCTATAAACAAAGAACTGATCGGTTAGAAATGGAGATCACTCAGTTGTGATCTTATAAGAACTTCCTGATCTTTAAACAGATGATTGAGGAGTGAGATTTCTTATAGAACAGGAGAGAGAACTAAGAGGAATAGTTTTAGAAAGATGATTTGTGTTTTAAGTAATGAGATGAGTTTAAGAAATTATATTTATATAGGCGAGTTATTTTAATTTAAAAATACTCGGTCTCATTATTTTAAAACACATATCAGTTCTAATACTCTATTTCCTAGGTTCTCACATAAGGACTAAAATAAAACCAAATATAAATAAAATAGCTAAATTGAGATTTTTCACTTTGACATTTTTCTAACAATGACATGTATCACTTTCACTACCACGTCACATGATAATATCTCATTTGACATGTAACAAAAAAAATTTAAAATAAAAAAATAAAAAAATAAAAATAAATAAAAAATTATATATTAACACGTAACATTAAATTAACCTCATGAGTTCTATATTGAAAATGTTAAATTCCATCACATTTTCAAAACTAAAATCGTGAAACAACTTAAATAAAAAGAACCAAAGTTAAAATTTCAGCGAGAAAAACTGTTTTAACTTTTTTTTTCATTTACATATAAATCAACTTTTGTTATTGTAAGATTCAAAGTTATATTTTAATCATTTATATTTAACTTGGATTCAGATTTGAAATAAAATTATTAAGGAGAATTTTGTTGGTTGTGTGCCAGGTTTGAAATGAAAATCAGAAAAATCTTAAGCAAAGATGTTTTGGCAGAAAGATGAAAACAGTACAGAAAAAAAATGAATAAAAAAGGTGATATATTTATCTGAAAATGCCTGTGCAAGGTTCCTGATGTACTCTGACAAACAATACACGCATTCTTGTTCCGAATTCTAATTTCTTCTTACCGACAAATAATTTGCTTCCTCTTCAATAAATAAATGGTTATTTATACCATTAGGGAAAACTTCAAACTAAGTCGATCTCTTCTTTTTTACATTCACATTATAAAGGATTAAAAGTAATGTAGGAGTAGTAAAAATATTAAAGATTACATTCAATTATTTCATTTATAAAAAGTTAAATTATAAACAAAAATGTTATTAATCAAGTTTCATTTCTAAAACTACTATTCTTTTTAAAAAAAGATCTCAATCTTTTCTTTAAGCTTTTTACTTCATCATTAATTTGTTCGACGAATAGGTATCATCAATGGAATTCAAACATAGAACTTACGTATATGTATTATCAAAATTGAATAAAGGATAAGTTCATTTTTTATTGGTTTAATAGCCAATTTAGTCCCCACTTTAGTTGAAAAATCTCAATTTAGTCCCTCGTTATAAAAGTGTTTTACATTAGTCCTAACTTTTAAAATAGTGGATCAGATTGGTCCCTTTCGTTAAATATAAGTTAACGAAATTAATGGATGATGATGTGACACAGCTTAAAGCTGATGTGTTAGATTGGTCCCTCGTTAGCTTTAAGTTGTGTCACATCATCATCCATTAATTTTGTTAACTTATATTTAACAGAAAGGACCAATCTGACCTACTATTTTAAAAGTTAGGACTAATTAAAAACACTTTTATAACGAGGGACTAAATTGAGATTTTTCAACCAAAGTGAGGACTAAATTGGCTATTAAACCTTTTTTATTCTATTATATAGTCAATTTAGTGTTTGAATAAGGTTTAATCATTCACGAAGTCCTTTTTTTCGCGTGGAATCTCAATTTAGTCCCTTTGTTTTTGGAAATCTCAATTGGGTCCCAAATTTATGAAAATTGCAACAATTGGATCCTTTCCGTTAAATTGTCTCCAACGGCGTTAGTGTGTGTCTGACGTGGCACGCTGTAGTCTGACGTGGATGACGTGCCACGTCAGACACACACTAACGCCGTTGGAGACAATTTAACGGAAAGGATCCAATTGTTGCAATTTTCATAAATTTGGGACCCAATTGAGATTTCCAAAAACAAAGGGACTAAATTGAGATTCCACGCGAAAAAAAGGACTTCGTGAATGATTAAACCTTTGAATAAAGCATGTGGCGTTAGGGTCCATGCATATGTTAACAAATAATTCATAGGAAATCTTTGTTTAACTGTGATTAGAGTAATGTTCTTAATTATGTAATTTAATGGACATTTTTTTTTAAATTAAAGCTCTAAGAGCATATTGTGAGTTAAAGGTTTCTACTTTAAGTGAAGGAAACTAATAATATTTTATACGTGATTTTGTTTATTTTGACATATATATGATTTTTTATATGATTATATGATGATTGGTTTAAGGTTATGGTTAATTTATTTTAAATTGTGATTAACTTTGTTGGTTGATTTGGTGTTTGTGAAAAGTTTGTGTAAAATAGGAAATATGTAAATTGATGTCTAAATTGTAGAATATTTGAGTATAAGTATACGAGTTTTGACAATTGGCTTATAATAATCAAATTTTGAACTAATTTGGTGTTAATTGTGACTTGTAAAAGAGATAAAATACCAATTACAACCAATTGAGCAAACTTATACACTTGTCTCGTTTATGGTTTTATGCAAATTCGTTGGACGAGTTAAAATCTTGCTAAGAAAGAGAAAAAAATAAAATCATTAAAAGATCTAGACCTTTTTACTTGTTAAGTGAGTTATGCTCGTTGGGCAAGCTTGATAAAAACAAGCTCCCAATGACCCAGTTAGTCAAATTTTGAACTAATTTGGTGTCAATTGTGGCTTGTAAAAAGGACAAAACACCAATTACAACCAATTGAGCAAACTTATATACTTGTCTCGTTCATGGTTTTATGCAAATTCATGGGGCTAGCTAAAATCTTGCTAAGAAAGAGAAAAAAATAAAAGGTTTAATGTCTCGGTAGATCCCTATTTTTGGCGTGAATCTCAAATAGGTTCTTTTTCTTTTCGGCGTTTCAATTGGGTCCTTTTTTGTGTAAAATTGTAGCAATTAGGGGTCTGCCGTCAAATTCAACAAACGGCCGTTTAAATTTGGCCTACGTGGTATGGTGAGTGTATTTATTATCTGACAACAGGTGCTGCAAGTACGAATCCTTCTCGTCAAAACTCATATTGCACTTGCGACACTCAAACAGATCTTGAATATGCACATCTGCAATATTTTCAATTCCCAACAAGGCAACCTCCTTGACTCTTTCCCGAGCACCCGCAAATAACCCAGGCACCTCCGCGTTCACGGCAACAATCTGTCTCTGATCTTGACGTTCAGGAGTGACACCAGCAGACTACAGCACAAACACACAGCCCATAAATCTCACAATAACATTTAACAAACAGATTCACCTCCTCTAATGTGAGGATGAGCACTTCAGAGAATAAAGTGCAATAATAATAATAATCTTTAATGAGAAAATCAACTGTTAAGATTGCAATCAATTCTAAGGTTTTAATAGCACGTATTTAGTTTCATCACAATTCTTAACCACTGATTCTCTAGTTAATTGTGAGAGCACTTTGTACTCTCTATAAATGCTCCAAGAGCCAAATCCTTAACAAAATCAACCACGACAACAAAATGTGTACTTACATTTTCAGCAGGCACGATCTGTTCCTGCATTACATTTTCACTCCTGCGACTACTTTGCGATTGCCCATCACCATTACCCAGAAGAGACTGTAAATACGAAGAAACCTCTTTGCAAGACACAAACTGTTGTCCGCTAGGGCTGCACGGCGGAATATCAAATATAGGATAAGCCCTAAGGAGCAGTAGAGTTATAACGAAAAACAAAGTTACCAAGTGATGAAGGAAGAAGAAACAAAACCTAATGTATCTGCGGCAATAGATCCACGCACGACCGTCCTTCCTCTTCAAATCGAGAAGAATCTTCCAACTGAGCGGCAACACATCGCCGAAATCCGAGGCATCAACAATCCTGCGTTTCTTCCTACGGCTCCCCCATTGGCCAGGCAAATCCCTCAAAAACCCTAACAGCTCTTCTTCACTGCTCAAACCCTCTGTGCGCCTCTTGAGCTCATCGGCGAAGGGGTCTTGGGAGGTGGCCAACTGCGAGAGATCAACGGCGACGCCGTTCCGGTTAAGAATGTCGATTCCGCGGTAGCAGTGTTCCAGGTGGAGTTTGAGCTTGGGCTTGCGGCCTCGCTTGCGACCCCAAATTCGTTTTAAATGCCACGTCAGATAATAAATACACTCACCATACCACGTAGGCCAAATTTAAACGGCCGTTTGTTGAATTTGACGGCAGACCCCTAATTGCTGCAATTTTACACAAAAAAGGACCCAATTGAAACGCCGAAAAGAAAAAGGACCTATTTGAGATTCACGCCAAAAATAGGGACCTACCGAGACATTAAACCAAAATAAAATTATTGAGAGATTTAGACCCTTTTACTTGTTAAGTGAGTTATGCTTATTAAGCAAGCTTGATAAAACAAGCTCCCAATGACCTAGTTAGTAAGAGAGCAAAATGCTTGCTAACCAAAAATTGATTTTTGAAAATTATAGAAAAGTAAAAGAGATTTGATCATTGAGTGAGTTTGGTCTAGCTAAACGAATTAAAATGGATTTAGCCCCAGTGCTTTAATTATTTCGTGAGACAAATATTTACTAGGCAAGTATACTTTTAGGGGTGTTTCACTAAGTGAAAAGTCATTTGTTGAGAGAAAAGTCAATTTGTTGAACAAGTCTATGAAGAAGGAACCATATACGTCAAAGTCACTAAGCAAATTTTGTGGTAACTAACCAATAATTAATAATTGGAATGGTACATGTTTCGGTTAAGGGGATGATTGAGGGATATTGTGATGGTTGTTATAGTCTTTTTGTGCATTGATTATTGTTGACTGTGATAGAATTGTGATAAAGACTTAACACATGTGATATAAATGTTATATCAGTTATTTGACGTTATTATGTTAGTTAACCCTTGTATTTTTCTTGTGGTTATGTTTTTTTTTTACCTGTGATGATCGTATAACTCATGTTGTTGTACAGGAGAATATGAGGTTACAAATAATCATGTGGATGCTTAAAGCGGCGAGAATACTAACAGAGTTGAGAAATTTTATTTCTTTGGGATATTTTGAACACGATTGACTTTTGTTTAAATTTTTGAACGATCTAAAGTTTTATTTTGGTCATAAATAGTTGTTTCGTGTTTTAATTGAGGTTATTTCAAGGATTTTAATTTGTTTTATTTACCAATTGTTTAATGACTTTTAATCATTTATATGTTTAAAATGGTCCACTCGGGACGTCTTGAATTGGGATGTTACAATTAATAGTGTTAAGGAAAATGTTGAGTATGTAACATAAATTATGGATGAAGGTGGAATGAATTAGAATCTTTTATTTCCATAAATGTATGGTTTGATATATTTATCTTATACATTGATCTGTTGCATGAATGTGGTTAAACATAAGTAGAGTTTTCATAATGTCCAACATTAGGGTATGTATTGAGTGAAAGTCTCGATTATGAAGTCATCTTAACTCTATTGAACTCATAAACTTGTACAAAGAATGAAGTTTATGTGGTGAGAGTTGAGAAAGTTCTTGGTTTACGAGATCGGTTTGAAATAGTAGTATGACCTAAATGATAGAAGGAATTAACTTTTACATGAGGAATTAGGTCGAGACGCTAGGACAATAACTACAATTCATTATGGTATTACATGACAAGTGCGTTGTTTCATGCATATTCGACTCATAGATGTTTGTTTCAAAATTTAGTATAGAATATATTTGTTTTATGAATGTTATAGTGATATTGAATGGTACACACATGTAGACACATATATACACATTTATCTGGGTGTTAGATTTTTCAATATCATTGATAAAATGAAATAGTTTAACGCTTATAGTTAGGTTGCTACAAATGTAAATGGATTTGTTAGTATTTAAAACAATTAGTTTAAAAGAAATTTAATTAATCAATTATAAAAAAATCTTTATACTAACAAGATTTACTCGCAATTATTTTATATAGAAAAAAATACCCACAATACATGTAATGTTATACTTTCGAGGTATATGTTAAGAAAATCTCACGTTACACGCACTCAGATATTTTTCTAAAATTGAATCTACTATTCATTGATAATTAAAGGGCTTTAAATAGTGTTATTTTTATCACCCTTATTGAACCCTTTCTTACCTTTGTATTGAGATCGAGTTTGAAGCACTTGTTCTCGACAGTGTCTTCTTACATTAATAATGTATTCATGTGCCTTCAATGAATGCTAGAGTTCATCAATCTCCAAGGTCTCCAAGTCATGTGTTTCTTCAATAACCAACACAACATGATCAAACCTTGGAGTTAAAGTTCATAAAATTTTATCCACCACATATTAATATATAATGTCATCTTTACATGTCCTCATAGCATTAACAAGCTCTTGCACCTTGTCAAAATATTCTACCACAGTTTCACTTTCATCCATGGTCAGAATTTCAAACTGCCTTCTCAATGTTTGCAGTCTCACCTTGTTGTTCTTGTCACCATCCCAAGAGGTTTTCACCAATATCTCCAAGATTTTGAGATATTGTTAGAGATCTTTGGACTGACACACTGGTAAAGAAGAAATTGTACCTTACTATCTACTTTCTGTTGCATTTTTTGGTTCCTTTTATCTTCATCAGTAGCCTTTGAACTCAACTCAAGCAGACCTTCATTTATCACATATGTAACATCCTGAAAACCAAATATGGCTTGCATCTTGATGCGTCAGTCATCAAACAACTTGCCATCAAACACTAGAAGTGACCCCTATATTCCTCCAAACCTTGTCATATTCTTCTTGATTAAATCTTGAAGCTTCTTGGAACTCCTTATTCACCTCTAAGGATTTATCACTGTTACCAATAAGGAGTATTGGTAAATCTTGAAGAAAATTGTTTTGATGATGCTACAAGAAGTTTTAGTTGCAGAAGATATTAGAATTAGTTAAAAGCAATTTGTAGAAATTAAATGTAGTAGGAAATTCTTGTAAACTTACATTTTTAACTACAATAATCGATTATGATGAAGCAATAATCGATTATCACAAGTCATACTTGAATAATCGATTATCACTTCATATAATCGATTATCACATTTTTGAAAACCTATAACGGACTTGAATAATCGATTATCACTTACAATAATCGATTATTCATGGCAGTTGGGAGCTGACCTTTGGCATTCAGTGTACTTGGCTATATATTTTGTTTTGGAGAAATTAGAATGTTAACGTTGTTTTTGAACTGAAAAAGCTTAGAACACTGTGTGTCAGAGGAACGTTCTCAAAAAGTTTTTTGTTCATTGTTCCCTTGCTTGGTCTTGTGAAAGGAGAGGCTCGCGTATCGTGTGTCGATAGTCGGAGCAGACTCTCTTCAAGTTAGCAAGGTGCTCTGCCTGGTCTTGTGAAAGGAGAAGCTTGTGAATCGTTGGTCGATTGCTGAAGTGGTTCTCTTCAAGTTGGTAGAGTAGTTCTAATCATTTTTATTGTTCATTATCTTGTAATCTGTTAAACAATTTTTAGTGAAAAAGCTTAATCACTATTTATAGTGATTAACGACTGGACGTAGAATCTTTTGATTCGAACCAGGATAAAAATTTTGTGTTATTCTTCTTATTCCCTATACTTATTTTATTGTACGTACATCAACTGCTTGGAAATTTGTCTCTAAGAAAATTAAATTTCTAAAACTGACCATCTTATTAAGAGTTTGACTGAACACGCTTTCCGCTTTATAAGTTATTCCGCTGTGCAAAATTCTATAACGGTACCGATTGTTCCAACAATCACTTCTAAAGAACACTTCTTTCCAAAATATATCACACTTTTCCAGACTTATCACACCCACAACTCCAAAAAAGATCTTTTGAAGTTAAGTTGTTGATACCATCTAGGGTTTCAGAGAGAGAAAGAAGGGGAAAGCACCAAAAGAACGAGAGAGATGGCTGAGATCTGAAGCAACGAGGGTGAAGAACGAAAGCAACAAGAAAGCTCTCAACAAGGTATTGGAAAAATTTCTCTGTTATGATTTCAGAAATAGATTATAAATGACTTAATACATCATTTGGTCCATAGTTTGGGGCGTTGTGTTCAAAGTGGTCCTACCTTTTTCAAAAATTCACTATTGTATCATATTTCGTAAAAATTGGTTCAAGTTGGTCCTTTTGGCTTATGGCGTTAAAAACATAACGGTGTAATGATGTGGCAAGTGTGACTTGTCCAATTTTTTGTTACGTGGCAACTATGACCCAATTGATGTGGCAATGTTTATGCGAGAAAACCTTCATGATTCTGCACTTTGACTCGCGGCAGCCCATGGTGGTGCAATGCGTTTGATGAGCGTTGAACGAAGAAGCTCTCGTTCTGGGCTTTTGCTCTTTGTAAAGAAGACGAAGATGGAGGATGCATGAAGAGGCTTCTTGCATGATGCATGAAGGCACACTGTTTATGCATTTATGGCTTGTGCAATTTGCAGGTTGGTGCCCATGGGTGCTGCTTGCAAACTAGGGTTTATGCAACTTGGGTAGCGATTATGTATGTTTATGGTTCACTGTAGGTGTGAATTAGGTTTTTAGGTGTCGCGATTGCGATTTTCTTGTTTTGGGTTGGAATTTATGGTTTGCAGGTTAAGGATTTCGATTCGATTCTTGCTTGATGGTGGTGAGGCGCGGCACATGGTGGAGATTTTGCCCTGGTTACTAGCGGTGCGGTTTAGGGTTTCATGGTGGCTAGGGATTGGGTTGAATTAGACGATTTGGGTTTGATTTTTGGGTTTTCTGTTGGTTTTCTCTGCTTCAAATTGTAGGTTTGTGTTGATGGTGGTGACAATGGCATGGTGGCCTGAGGGTTTGATGGTTGCACATTGTTTTGCGATAGTGACTACGGCTAGGGTTTCACATTCGCAACACGAGGGTTTCTATCCTTAGAGAAATTAGGATTTCACGGTGTCCTCTTTTTCCTTTTACATTAACATTGTCACATCTTAGATCACAATTGTCACATAATAAAAAATTGGACAGATCACAGTTATCACATCATTACATAATTAGTGTATATATATATATATATATATATATATATATATATATATATATATATATATATATATATATTATAACCAAAATAATAGCCCATCTCACATTTTCCTTTTTTTAGTTTGCTTAAGAAATTCCAACTCGTAGTTTTTTCCCCTTTCTTTGCAAGTTTATATGATGGTCGTGAGAGTATTTTGATTGGAATACGATTAGGTTATAGTAAAAAGAAAATAGTTAAAAACATTCACTAATTGTTTTATGTACGAATGAATATCTTATTTTTATTTTTTCGAGTTCAAAAAGTATATAATATATGATCATTACTAGCATTTAATTTTGTTTCTCCAAAAACAGTTATCTTCATGTCTTCACGTTTTTGAAACATCATTTTCATATATTTTTTTTTATCGTTTTTCAAAGTGTTTTATAAATTTCCTTATGCATGAACACGATACAACCTGTAATTACACACTCAATCTTAAAGACTCAAATGATATATTTTATAAAGTAAAGGAAAATGGTCTAAAATTTATTGTTTGAAAATATTATTTCAATTTATTTATTTTTTGTATCAAATTGGAAATGAAATTAACCAAATCGAATTGTGCGTACATTACAATCTATGGCATGTGTGGATTTCAGTTATCATGTGAAAATGGAACTTTTCCATTCGTTAAAGGAAAAACAATAAATTTGTTGATTCTAGAAAAAAAGTTATACTACGTTTAACGAAACAGTTTTTCCAAACATGTCATATAAATAGCTGGATGAAAAAATTTGCTTACAATTAATAACAAATATAATTTTCATCTTGGCTTTCAGTGGGGCCTACATAGCGATGCGTTGGGTTGCTTCATGAAAAGTTACACTTTCACACTTTTTCCTTCTAATTAAAAAAAATGATTTTGTTTTCAAATTCAAATTGGTTGTTAGTATTTTAACTGCCGTCCCCCACTGATTTTAAGAACTAAAAAGTTTTTTATTTTTTAAAATTTTATCTTTTTCACACAACTTTCTCCAAATTTATTATAATATAACAAAAAGAAATACTAAAAATATTATTTTATTATCCATATTTATTTTTTGATATAGTATTTTAAATTAGTCTTTTAATCATTGACATTTTTAATATTTATTTTAATATTACATTACATAAAAATTATTTTACATTTTTATTTATTTATTTTATTTATATTTATTTTGCTATCTACATATAATTTATTTTACTTTTTTTATTCATTTATTTTACTTTTAAACTAATTTTACTAATTTTTTTATTTTTTATTTTATTTTTTTTATAATGTTAATTAATTGACCATGTAATAAATTATTAAAAAATATAAGTACTAAATATTTTACTTTTATTTCTTAAAATAATAATTGAAAAAATAATATACATTTATTAATAAGACAAATTGTTTACGTTATAATATAAAATAAATTATAACCAAATAATATTGCCTTACCTTTATTTTTTTAATATTAATTTATAATATAAATATTTTTATTATTGAATACTTATTATATTTTAGTGTGTAAAAATTAAATTGATATGTATTTAATAAAAAAGCTAGCACTAATGATATATTAGCATAATGTTTGAAATAATTATATTTATAATAGAATAAATTAAATATTGTACATTAGAGTTCAATTCAAAGATTTGAGTTAGATATTTTTAATAAAACAAATCATACTTTTTAATAATATAAAATTTGTTTTATATTTCCTTGAATTAATTTTTTATTATTTTTAACTTAAAAATGTAAATAAACATAAAATAAAAACTAACAAACCGATTTTTTTAAAATATACCACTAATATATTTATATTGTCACTACTTAAGTTTATAAATATGTATTAGATATATTGATTAGAGGACTCTAGTAACACACTAGACAATTTAATAAAAAAATATATAATTTTAACAATATATACATTACACAAGTTTGTACATATATTGATTAAATGAGTATAACAAAAATTATTAGATGAGTTTAGCGATACAAAATAAAAAAGTATGTTTATACATTAATTAGATGAGCCTAACAAAAAATAGTAAATAAGGTATTCTATACATTTATTAGGCAAGTCTAAGCATACAATGATTATAGGAGTAATCCAAAAAATATTAAACGAATTTGTCAATGCACTGATTATATCAAATTTAACAATATACATTAAATGAGTTTGTTCATACGATCACTAAAAAAGTATAACAAAAAACATTAGATGCATCATTTCACATGTTGGTTAGACGGGTCTAAGGATCCCAATTAGATGAGTCTACCCATAATTAAACAAGTCTGACAACAACCAATAGATGAGTCTGTCCATATAATGATAAGACAAGTCTAGCAATATATATTACACAAGTGTGTTTGTCCATCACCAGTGCAAAAATAATGTATAATGTATGCGTTTAACGTCGAACCATTAAATAGCCAACATTAAAAATGACCGGTGACATTTTTGTAAATAAATGCAATCATTAAACGTCGTTTATAATTATAATTCGACGTAAAAGGATATAAAACATCGAATGTCCTAAGGTTAGTGAATTCAATAAAAATTTGAGCGGGAGATTGAAAATTCATTAACTTTATCTTAGCGCGCGAGACTCTCTTCTCTTCTCAAACTTTTTCTCGAACGAAGTTTGACGACCATCACAGGTAATCTTCCTTTCATTTGATACAAATGCATGTTAATTAACTACTTTATTATGATTTTCATTTGTTTTAATCGATTATTTTCGTGTTCTTGTCCTTCATGCATTCTGCTTTCTTTCTCACGGGTGACGATACTTTATTTCAATGAACCCAAATTTTGAAGGTTAGTTTTCGTTTTCGTTTTGAAGAACTTATTTGTTGAACTTGTTTGTTGTTTTTTTCTTAACTTGTTTATGGTTGTTGTTTGGTTGAACTTGTTTATTGTTGTTGTTTGGTTGAACTAGTTTGTTTAAACTTGTTTGTTGTTGGTTATTGTTGTTTATTGTTGATCAAAGTTCATGCTTTATAAAATACCAAAAACTTGAAATTTGTTATTTTTCTGCTTTTCAGATCAAGTAGAGTTGTTAAAAAGAATCACAATTAATTAAAAAAAAATAAAAAAAAATTGATTAACATCGAATATTGACAAAATTTGACGTTATTTTACCGTCGAATTTTTTAAAATTTGACGTCAATTTAACGTCACCTGATATGACATCATTCGCGAATTCGCCGTTAAAAGCCCAAAATATTCGACGTTGGACGCGATTTTTGTACTAGTGCATACACAAATTATACGAGTCTATTGATACATACTAGATGAGTTTGCCTTTCACTAGTTAAAGAAGTATTGTAATACACATTAAATGAGTATGCACATACATTGATTCGATGATTACATCCATACACTGATTAAATGACTATAACAAAAAATATTATACGAGTATGTTTATACATTGATTAGCAAATACAGTAGTATGCACTAGACAATTTTGTTTATACATAGATTATACGAGTTTATTAATACACATTAGACGAGTTTGTCCACTCACTAATTAGGCGAGTCTTGCAATACACATTACGTGAGTTTGAATATATAATGACTAGACGAGTCTAACAATATATGTTATATGAGTGTGTTTGTATATTGATTAAAGAAGTCTAGCAATACATATTAGGTGAGTTTGTCAATGTATTGATTAGATGAGTCTAACAATTCACATAAGAAAGTTTTTTCGTACAGTGAATAGAAAAATATAACAAAAATTTTGCATGAGACTTTCCATACAATAATTATAAGAGTATAACAAAAATTATTAAACAAATAATTTCATATGTTGATTAGACGAGTATAAAAAATTATTATACAGGTCTAGGAATACATTAATTAGATGAGCAAAGCAAAAAAATTAGACCAGTTTGTCGATATATTGATTAAATTAGACTAACAATACACATTAGATGAATCATTCATATATTGATCAGACGACTCTAACAGTTAGTACATTAGATAAGTCTTTCCACACACAAATTGAACGAGTTTATTAATACCCATTATACAAGTACGTTTATTCACTAATTAGATGAATCTTGAAATACACATTACACAGGTTTATTAATTAGATGAGTATAACAAAAGACATTACACAAGTTTAACAATATACATAAGGTGAGTTTGTCATTATACTGATGGTATAACACAAAATATTAGATGAATAATTCCATATATTGGTTAGGTGAGTTTAAGAATACACATTAGAAGAGTATATCCACACATTGATAAGATGAGTCTTGCAACACACATTAAAAGAGTTTGTCCATATACTAATTAAACTAGTCTAACAATATATGTTAGATGAGTTAGTCATATACATAGATGAATATATTAATATATATTAGATGAGTCTATACCTTTTATGATTAGAGAAATCTTATAATATACATTACATAAGTTTGTTCATATACTAATTAAACGAGTATAAATATACACATTAAACAAATGCGTCCATGTATTGATTAGACGAGTCTAATAATATACATTAATCAATATGTTTATACATTGATTTGTATTTTTTACAAATTAACTCTCTCTTTTGTGTTTGGAATTAGGTGTTTATTTTTTAAATTTATGTTTCTTACAGATATAGTATAAAGTAAACGAGACAAAATTTCAAATAACAACAAAATTGCAATTGATATATTTATGAAATACACGGCAAAACATTAAATTTGTACATTAAGAGTTAGGATGGTTAAAAGTGTTGTAATACTCTAGTAATTTGATTTGAAGTGATTAATAAGGTTGTAAACCAAAAATAAATTTTATTTGAATAAGTTTTTCTAAAACTTATTTTGACAATTAATTAAATAATATGTGTTTCACTTTTAGGATTAAAAAAATATTATTAGAATCTATTATACATGTGGAGTATTATTTAATGTGAAGTTCAATATACCTATAGATTATTTATAAATTTAATTTCTTAATAATATTAAACTATTTAGTAGAGTTGTTAAAATGAGTAACCGACTCGGTTCACTACGAATTGGTCACTTAGTGAGCCAACCTAACTCGGTTCACTTATTAGCGAGCTAAAAAATTCGAATCCGACCCGATCGATCACGGGTTGGTGAGTTAAACGAGTTGGTTTACTGACTCACTTAATTATAAGTTTTTTTAAAATAAAAAATTATATAAATATTTTATTTCAAATCTAAATAAATTTCATTGCAAAATGAAATTCCAAAGACATTTCAAAATAAAAAAATATATCATATAATACAAGTGTAATAAAAAAACAATACACAAAACTTTAACATACTAAGAATTTGAATAATTTTTGGATTTATGCATATCATTTTGCATTATAGATTTGATATCGGAACAATTTACAAATAAATAAAAATTTCAAACTTTATAAATAATATTTTCATATAAAGATTATAGATAACCCCAAGTAAACCTTTACTTAATTTTTAAAAATATTTTACTTTACCATTTAATACCAATAAAGTTGATTTTAACTCATCTAAAAATAAAGCCACCCGACTAAAATTGCTATAAGTCAAAGTGAGAAAAATCTAAGATAAATTTGTATACTTATATCTCTTAAATTCTTGTGATATTAAAATTGATATCTACATCTTTATTATTCCATCCAATTTTTTTTCTTGATTTATGTAATGAAATAAATAACGGTACCTATGCTATTCATTAGCACAATATGCCGCGAGATGTCGATTACAGATTAGTGAGCGGCAACCGCAATATTAAACTAAGTGAACAATGATATTAAAGTTTACGATATGTAAATAACTTTTACTCTTTCAATTAAGCATTTAATTATATACTAGTTACTCCAGCTGTAATCATATTTAAATATAAACTTTAGATTTTTTTTAATTTATTGAATACGAAAACACGAAAATATTAAATAAAATTTACTCTTTGAATTAAAGATTTAATTATATACTTATTACCTTCAGTTGTAATCATATTTAAATATAAACTTTAGATTTTTTTAATTTATTACAAACGAAAACACGTTTAACTTATCAAATAAAATTTATTCTTTGAATTAAAGATTTAATTATATACTTATTACCTTCAGTTCAAATCATATTTAAATTTAAACTTTAGATATTTTATGATTTATTAAATACGAAAACATAAATAATTTAATGAATAGAATGATATTGAAATCTGTCCCGCGTAAGAAAAAGGGTGAAAGGATATGACTGGTGGGCGAACCGGCAGAAAATGATTAGGGTATTTTGATTTTGAGATTTTTCCTTGTTGGCGCGTGTGACCACTCTCGGTTCCCGCGTGAGCGTGGCAGCACCGCCCATAACACAGTTTGTCTCTACAAATACACCCTATTCTCTCTTCTTACACTCCCTCCTCTTTCTCTTTCTCTTTCTCTTTCTCTTTCTCTCACACACTCTGCGCCTTTTAAAATCTTCACGAATCACCAAAATCCCTTCACTCTCCCTCTTCCAACGCAACACAACCGTCTCTTTTTTTCTCTCTTTCTTCTCTCATGGCAGACAACCTAGACGACGGCGAGTTCTGGCTTCCGCCGCAGTTCCTCGCCGACGATGACGTCCCGGTGACTCCCTTGCAGGGAAAGCGTCAGCCTTTGCAGCACGACGCCCTCTTGTTCCCTTCTGAGTTCCCGTACGGGTTCCCTTCCTCGGAACTTGCTTCTCCGGTTGATTCCACCGCTGGTGGCTCCAGCGAGACCGAGAGCGACGAGGAGGAGCAGCTCGTTGCTGAGTTGTCTCTCCGTGTAGCTCGGTCCTCCCTCCAAACCGATAACAAGTCTGTGGTATGAATCACGACAATAGTACTTTTTGTCCTCTTTTCTTGTCGTAGTTAGTGCTATTTCGGACTTTTCTCAGTTATTGTTTGAGTGTTTAATGATTCTTCTATGGTTTTATTGCAGGGTCGGTTTTTGTCCGGTTCACCGCAATCAACTCTTTGTGCTTTTGGAAGTGGTTGTGGTTGTGGCAAAGAGTCAAGCCAGGGCAGTCCTGATGGTGTTTGTAAGATGTCTTCTGCGAAAACCACTTGGGATCTGCTGCATGCGGCTGCAGGGGAAGTGGAAAGGATGAGGTTAAGTCAAGAGGGCTTTTCTTTAAACCAACACAATGGACACATGGTTCCCCAAAGGAAGCCCTCCCCTATGACCACCCTCTCACCGAAAACCGCTTCCACAACCACCCCTGATGTCGGATTCTACTCCCATCAACCACTCTCTCATCACCAGCAGTTGCAAATAGCACATGTAAGCACCCAAATCTCAGAAAGCTATCACACTTTTTTTATTTGCTTGTTTACCCTTTTGTCATTACTCTGATCTGTTTTTCTTTGTTAGTTTCAATTGCTGAGGCAGCAACAGCTGGCAAAGCAGCAGAACCCTGTGTGGAACGTGCAGAAGCAATGTGGAGGGGTATACTGCCACAGGCAACAACAAATGGTTGCCAACAGAGGGAGGAATATTGAAGTTAGTGGGAGGAACGTCAGGCCTTTGGGCTTGTCTGCGTCTGCATGGCCTCCTCTGCAACATGCGAAGCAACAAAATCAGCAATATGGCTCTGGCATGCGTGCTCTCTTTCTTGGAAACCCTTCTGGGAGAAGGGAATGTGCTGGCACAGGGGTGTTTCTCCCTCGCCGAGTGGATAGTCCTGCTGAACCACGAAAGAAGCCAGGTGAGATTTAAGGCTCCTAGGTTTCGTTTCATTTAGAACTTTTGGGTGGCCGTTGCATTATTTAGTAGGGGTAGCTAGAGAGGTTTATTGGTTGTTGAATTTTGTAATTAATGCGTGCTTCTACGTTTGTGTTTACTTTTTGTTTAACTACAAGTTTTTTCTGCTATGATAACAAAATCTGTCATTTTAATTGGGAGCGACTGTAAATTAGAGGTTGTCCTTCTGAAGGCCTCTAATTGTTTGCTTAGAATTAAGCGTCTATGTGACTGTTGACATAAGTATTGGATATTGTTTGCAGCCTGTTCAACTGTGCTGGTTCCAGCGAGAGTGGCGCAGGCCCTAAATCTGAATCTCGATGATATGGTGGGGGGGCAGCCGCAGCAAATGCAACGATTTAACGCTGGTTCCAACTTGGAAAATGGTATATTTGAAACCCTAAGAAATATTTTTTTTTTATTTTAAATGCAAAATTTAAAATGGTGGGGTTATTAAGGTATTTTTGACTTTTGGGGTTTTCAGGTGCAGCTGTTCCAAGGCTGAGGAGTAATTATGTTCTTTCTCAACAGAAACGCAACCTCAAGTCTCAGCCAGCAGTATACCATGAGTTCAGGCTGCCACAGGAGTGGACATACTGATTTGATTAATCTTTTGCTTGTTGGGGGAGCGGAATATTTTGTTCTTTTGGTTTGTTTGGGGGGTGGTGGTGATGGTGATTTAGGAAAACGTGGCAGGGGAGGAAAGGGGTTAGGAATGGAAAATGTAGTAGTCTTCTATAGGAGAATAGGTTTATAGAAGAAATAGGTTTTTGTTGGCAAATTGGGGGAAAAAATGAAGTTAAATGCAAAAGCAAAACTGTGTCTGGAAAATAGTAGATGGGTTTTATTTATTTGTTGTTTTGGCTTGGTCATAGTTGTAGAGGGCTGATAATAATATTAGGAACCTCTGGAAAAAGCTAGCAATGCAGCAGCAGTGCTGAAGGTTGCAGTGATATCAGTTACTTTTGTTCTTTTTGATGGGCTTCGAAAGTCACAAGGCAAAGACAAAAACGGTGGATGGGTCAAATTTTACCCTTTTTTTTATTTTGGTGTTTTAGGGTAATAAACAAAGCAATTTGGAAGGGCTGGACCATATTTCCAGAGGGATTACGGCTCCTTCCAATAGTTGTTGATTCACAGTGGAATCATTTTGGGGAATACTTGTCAGTAACATCTGATTCCAACCTGTCCACCCGCATTACTTTACTATAAATAATAATGCAAGGAATTTTCATTATCTCCTCTCTGATTTGTTGAAAACGATGTTTACCTCTCATTTAGGCCCCCTCCAATGACTTGTTCTGGCTGTTCATTACACTGTTAGATAAAATTCAAATTCAAACACTAATGACAGAACAGTTTTGTGGCACGTAATTATTAATTGTTTGTACTGTAGAGAATTGCATAAAGGGTTTCTTGTAAGATGTATAATCTCAGTGAAGGCGTGATTGCTTTTCCAGTACAAATTAAAGGTAGCTTTCACTTTGTCCAAGGAGTGGTTGCAGCTGGATGAGTGAGTTTTAATAAATTTGGCGACCCAATGGGGAGTCATAATATAAAATAAATGTGAAGTAGGAAAAGTGTGTGAGAACGTTTGTGATGGGTCCAGGATGAGTTACACTATATACGATTCATATACTGGTTTGGAAGAGTTACACTATATACGATTCATATACTGGTTTGGAAGATTAGGTGATTGCTTGGGAGGGAAGCTTCGGTGCAATGCAACTGGGTTGGGCCATGTGCGTAGCTTTAACACGTGTAAGGTAGAAGGTTTTTGCTTTAGGAATGCTCAGAAATCGTTTTCATATGGTGCTTTCTTTAATGGCTAAAAAATCAATGTCTAGTCTCTATCTTGGAACTCGTAAATGTGGGGGTGGCTGGTGCCTGCTTCTTAATACTTTTGAGGAAACGTAGTCATCTATTATGGAACATTGCTACATTGCTCTCACAAATGCATGGCCAACCCAACTCTACATTGTTAAGAAAGGGAAGGTGCTGGAAGGTGCTGGTTCCAACTCTACATTGTTAAGAAAGGGAAGGTGCTGGAAGGTGCTGGTGTGATGTGGTCATTGCATTTCCCATTGCAATTCTTGTAACACACAACAACGCAACATTAATACCATACCATAACACCAAAACTTCCTTCCTTTTCTTCTTTTATTCGTCCCAACGAGTCTTCCTTTTTCCCTTTTTTCTTTATCCTCTTTTGGTGCATTCCATCTATGTTTTCTAGCCTCCCTTCAAATGCTCACTTCTATCTCCACTATTTGCAAAATCTTTCCTCCCAAAAACTCTGCAACTTGCCTCCTTTATTCTACTCTTACATTTTTCTTCATTATAAAACTTGTTTTTATCGAAATTTTTGCACATGAATCTTTTACGTTCGAATATAAGATTCTAAAAAACTAAATTCTTGTCTTAGATAAGAAAATGTCAAATTTTTAAAATATGAGAGATCCATCTGAAATATATTTTTTCATGTAAATGAAAATATGAATATAAGAGTTGAATGAGTACTTTCTATAATCAATATTATTATTATATATTAAAAATATTAAATAATAAATTATTATATGATAATATATTATTTCATAATAGTTTATAGAGTAATAGAATTTGATAATAAGGTCATATTTTGTAAGATATTATATGTAAAATATCTCAGAGATATCTTAGGTACCTACAAAACTAATTTAAAAAGTTACTTAATCATCTGTGAGATAAAAAACCATGATATATATATGAACATGGAAATTTAGTATAATGAACTGAAAGCGAAATAGTCAATTGAATAAAACTTGAAAGGACATGGTGTGATGAGATGAAAACATAAGAAAAGAACTAATCACTGAAAGACAAAATTTCACATCAGTCGAAAAATTGAGTAAAAGATTAACATTACAAAAAATGGGTGGCAAAAAGACAATAGCAGAAGTAATAAAATAATAAATTTATATTTTTGTTAAAGTCAAGGATGTATGTAACATATATTAAAATGCACATGGGTCCGTCACCGAAGAAGAGTAGGCCATCCTATTTGTTTATAATAAGTATAGAGCTTCCTCCATCTTGTAAAATTATGTTATAGGTTATATGGAATAAACTTTTGTGTAAACTATAAAATGTGAGAAAGAACAATTCTATCTTACATATCAAACCCATTAATAGCACCACTTGAGCATTCCAGAATATTCTTAATAACTAAGAATTTATATAATCTTAGTTATTAAAAGATTGCACAAGCCAATAATATTATCAAATTTTGGTATATGAATTTAAAGAGCTTTTTTTATTTATAATATATTAATTTTTTCAGAAGGAATAAATTAATATATTGAACATTTAAGTAAAATAATAAAAGAAAGTTTATAAGTGATTATTGAAAAAGTAATACTACAATATTTCAAATTAAGTTCAAATTTTTAGATTTAGAAATATATCAGGAAACAATAACTCCTATTAAGAGATCTTTGGACTTACCAGCATGCAAATTTTGGAATAAAATTAAAGAAGAAAAATAATTTCAAAGAATTTGATGGTGTTATCAGTGTATATCTATCTTATTTTATTTCAAATATTAGATCTATACGTACCCTCCTGTACAAGAGCTTTTATAAAAACCAAATTTAATTAAGAGGAAAACGAAATAACAAGAAGAAACTAAAGGGTAAATATAGAGTTCCAATATGTGCAAGAAATGTATAGATGTAGGTGTAGGTTGTAGGAATCTAACAAGAACAAAAAGATAAAACCATTCCCAAGATTGTTGCTAAAGAGAAATATTTAGATATCCCTTTCTCTTCAAATATTTTAAAGTTATTTTATGACTATATATACGTCTTCCCAATTGGAACACCAATTTCTATGTAGGATATCTTTTCTGAAGAATCCTAGTTTTTAAAGAATTTCCAGAACTTATTCTTGCTTCTCAGAGTTCTATATAGTCCATCTTTTGTAACTTCTCTGCCAACCCCTACTTTAAATAAATTTAATTTTACATCTCTTGATTTTATCTAAATATCATTATGTACACCACTTTTAAGTTAAATATGTATTATTATAAATTATTTTTCCATTATTTAATATCTACTCACGATTTCACTTTGGTGTTATGTATAAAATTAGTCATTTAACCATTCTGATATGTGATGTGACATTTTTTTAGGTTTAATCACTTGCTTAATCATTTTGTAAGAAAGTTTGTTTTTGTTTTTAAAAACGTTCTAATTGCATCTTAACTTTTCAAAATGTGTCTTAATTAAATTTTTTAAAAAAATTATTAATAACATTAAGGATTTATATAATAATGTTAATATGTGCTTTTTAAAATTTTTAAAGTTTTATTAGAAAATTTACATATTTGGTTTCATCAATAAAACTATGTCGTTGTATATATATATATATATATATATATATATATATATATATATATATATATATATATATATATATATATATATATATATATTCTTTCATTTAATTTAGACGTAATTTTTTTAAAATGAAATAATATTTTTAATTGAGAACAAATTTATTAGTTGTATAAATATTATATCGATATTTTATTAAAAATTATTTTTAACCTATTATATTATTATATATTATTAATTCATGTTTTCTTAATTTATGTTTTCTTTTATAAAATTATATCTAATTAAATATAAATATTTTTACAGAACACACTAGTGCAGAATTGGCTTTTAACATCACTTAATAGACGTCGGTCCACCAAATCCCCGACGTAAATAATTGATCGGTGGCATAAATGTAAATAAGTGACTGTGGAGACGTCTGTCCTGGAGGGGTCCGACGTCTATAATATTATAGACGTCTGCCCCTCTAACGGACGTTTAAAATGCTAGAGCAATCAACTCTTCAACTCCCCCGTCAGCCTATTAGAAGTTCGTCCTGGAGGGGACCGGATGTCTATAATATTATAGACGTCCGGCCCCCTCTAACGGATGTTTAAAAGGCTGAAGCAATAAACTCTTCAACCTCCCCCGTCAGCCTAGTAGACGTCTGTCCTGGAGGGGGCCCTCCAGGACAGACGTCTACTAGGCTGACGGGTGGTTGAACGCATTAACTCTTCAAATACCCTGTCATCCTCTTAGACGTCCGTTCTGGAGGGGGCCGGACGTCTATAATATTATAGACGTCCAACCCCCTCCAAGACGGACGTCTACTAGGCTGACGGGTGGTTGAACGCATTAACTCTTCAAATACCCTGTCAGCCTCTTAGACGTCCGTTCTGGAGAGGGCTTGGATGTCTATAATATTATAGACGTCCGGCCCCCTCCAGAACGGACGTTTAAGAGGCTGACAGGGTATTTGAAGAGTTAATGCGTTCAGCCTCTTAGACTTCCGTTCTGGAGGGGGTCAGAAGTCTATAATATTATAGACGTCCAAGCCCCTTCCACGGACGTCTAAAAACCCCGCGAATATCAATTTTAAATCCCCAAAGACGTCATATTAGTGATGGCCCGGACGTCTATAATATTATAGACGTCAGGGCCCCAAAGTACCGGACGTCTAATAGTATTAATAATAAAATGCGAACCCGCGAGTAGTTGCGCTCACTGTTCATCGTCTTCCCCGCGAACTCTCTCTGCGACATTGCTTTTCCAGGTGCCTTTTCTCTCTTTTGGACCATTTAAATTTACTTTCAATCCGATTACATTGCTCTGTGATGAAATATCTTTGATTTGAACCGATTAAATATCATTTTCGGTGCGTTTTGGTGCAGTCTCTTGCGTTTTCTTGGGCGAATTCTTTGACTGTTTTTGGGCTACGTTTTAGGCCGTTCCCTCCTTGATTTCCCTCCCTTTCATTTGGAATCTACTTTTCAGGTTAGCTTGTTCGTTGATAAATTTTTGTATGCATGTTATTGGGTTTTGTGTATGCATGTTTTTTACTCTAAGGTATGCATGTGTTATGGGCTTTCGAATATGCATGTATTAGTTGTGTTATTATAATTGCGATATGTTAGTATATAAGTATCAAATCATTGCATGACACTTAGTTCCCGTTTGAAATTTAACACAAACGATTAATCTTTTAATCATTTGTGTTAAATTTTGAATTGTCCGATTGGACAGTTTGAGAAAATTAATCATAATTTGCAATAACATGTCAATTGGAGTTTATGGATAAGATTGATAAAATTTCGGTTCAGTATTTGTGTTTTTCTTCGGATGCATATTTGATTGTGGTCATCGTTGACTACTCTCATTTCGTGTATTTTGGAGACCAATGCGAAATGCTGCCGAAATCTTATCAATTTTATGATGTAGACTTCAATGCACGTGTCTTAGCAAATTATGAAAATTAATTTTTTTGAATGGGTAGGGCCTAACCTTGTGAGAGTTAAAAAACTTCAACGGATGATTTTACGAACATAGTATGGATCGAAGCTGGATGAACGGACGTCACATCAGTGAAGAATATGATAAAGGTGTTTCGAAGTTCTTGCAATACGTTGAACAAAATGCTAAGTTTGTCAACGGGACATATTTTTGTCTTTGTGTTCGTTGTCTTAATCAAATACGGCAAGACTTAGGCAATGTGTGTGACCATCTATTCATGTACGACATAATGAGGACTTATACCGTTTGGACTTGGCATGGAGAAGTACTGGACCAACCTACCACGTCACGAGGAACGAATTATGTGGAAGAATGAATGAGTGACCATTTAGAGGACATGATACGTGATGTCGGTGAAGATAATTTTGGAAGAGCTAATTTGTATGATTCTCTTATTAATGATTCAGAGCAATCGTTGATCCTAGGAAGCTCAAACTTTACACGTCTGTCTTCAACTTTAAAGTTGTTTAGTTTAAAAGCAAGGAATGGATGGACCGATAAAAGTTTCACCGAGTTGTTAGAGTTGTTGAAGGAGATGCTTCCAGAAAATAATACTCTACCTATTCGTAATTACGAGGCCAAAATTTTTTTATGTCCAATGGGTCTTGAATATCAAAAGATACATGCTTGTCCTAATGATTGTGTTTTGAGGAAGGGCAGACTATTCATGGTGTTGCCATATTACCCTAGCACGTGCGTGTGACCATTAACGAGGTTCGGGATCCCCAGGCTCAGGTGTCTGTACCCACTCCAGAAATTAACTTTGTGGGGGAGGCCATAACATCATTTATTGTCTGGCCTAGAACATTGATCATGTCACACATCGCTACTCCATAGGTATAATGTCTTTTTCCTTAGTATTTCTATGTTTATTCTTGAAATAATTGTTGATAACTCTTTGACGTAAATTCTTATCTTCAGTTCACACGTCCTCAGAAACAACCAATTCATAATACAGTCATACATGAAGATGATGACATGGCTGAAGCGGAGGATGATCCTCTATCAAAGCTAATGACAAAATTACCCAGATTGAAGAAAGCATCATTAGAACTATACTAGGATTTTAGAGTATTTGGTCTTCCCCCACATGTGCCAGTTTATATCACATTCTCTGATGCATTGGAGGTGATTGGGGGAGACAGGATGTTGAATATTTCCATCATTCAACTGTGGTGCATGTAAGATAGTTAATTTGGTCTTTCATATTACTTTTATTTACATTGTTATAGTTTCTAACAACTTAACTTTGTTGTTTTAGGTACATGGACACAATCGTTGTAGACCAAGGTCAGTCTTCCATGTACAGATTTGTTGAACCTCAGACCATTCAACCGTCTGGTAACACACTTCAAAACAGACAACATTATTTGCAAACATGGATGAATGAGTCAAAAAGAGACGTATACCTTGTGCCATACATTGAGGGGTAGGTGTTGTTATATGTGGTCAGTTCATTATTATAGTTTCTATAATTAGTTAAATAACTATTTGTCCTTCGTGATAGGTCGCACTGGCACCTGATGGTCATCATTCCCAAACAATGTAAAATTATATGGTTTTGTTCATTGCACAGGAGGATGAAAAATGACTTGAGAACCATGCTTCAAGGGTAAGTGTTTCTCCAAAAATGACTTTGAATTTGATGTTCACCTTCAACTTTTATGGTAAATATAGTCATATTAATTATACTTTGTGTTTTCAATCTGTACAGAGTTATTGGTAAATCTCGTGGTCAACTGGTTCAAATTTTGTATCCAAAGGTTGTAAGTCATTTATAGTTCTAATTCATTTTCTATGTTATTGAATGATCTAAATTCTTAACTATTTAGTTTGTCATTTTAGTGTAACTAGCAACTAGATTCATGGGAATGTGGCTTCTATGTGATGTGTTGGATTAAGACCGTCATTCGAGCTGTCATTACAAATGACTGGAATGAGGTAATGATGTATACCTTGAATACATTACAAATCAAATTCATCTTCAAACATATATGAAACCATAATGAATCTTTCTTGAATTTTGCAGCGCTTCAAGAGTACATCTCCTATACCAGAGGACACAATTAGGTAGATAAGGTAGGAGTGGACCGCTTATCTTCTGCAAAGATGGAGTTAGGAATACTTTATTTTGTTGTTGAACATTGCTTAGTTTTAGTTTAAGTTTTATCTTGATAGTTTTGGTAGTGGATTATATTTTACATTAAGTAGAACTTTGTTTATATGAAACACATATATATATTATTGCAAAATTGTTCTGCTTTTCAGGTGTGGTTTTATTGCTAAAATAAATTAATTTTTTTTAACAAAATGCCCAATAGACGTCTATTAGTGCACTGTTCGACGTCTATAAACGGCCGAAAGTGCACAATCTGACGTCCAACGCCAACCCTTAGCACAAAACCATTCAGGCATACGATCGTATGAGGAGATGTCCATTGGAGGAGACGCGAGACGTCTGAGGAGACGTTGGGTTGAAGAAACGTCGGACGTCTGAGGAGACGTTGGGTGGAGGAGGCGTCGGACGTCTATATACACGTCCGATGTCTACACCGGACATCTGAGTAACGTCACCCACAAAGACATCGGGGGTAAGTCGAACGTCAAAAGGTCAAAAGAATGGACGTCTAAAGTCCTTTCTGCACTTGTGACAATAAGTATTTAAAATTAATATATTATTAATTTATATTTTAAGAATAAATTAATTATACTATTCATACAAATAATTAATTTGGTCTTTTTAATTAAAATCAAATTTATTATTTATATAAATATTATGCTAATATTTATATTAAAATTTAATGATAAAATTTATTATTAACAAAATTATGAGTTAATAATATATAATAATATAACATGTTAAAAATGTTATTTTTAAAAAATTATTTTTATAAAAATTATCATATAACATTTATATAAAGTAATAAAATTGGTTTTAATTTGGAAAGAAAAAATATCACTTTATTTTTTAAAAAATTAAGAGAAAAAATGATATATACATAAATTTAATTGAAATCAAAACAATAATATATTGTTGGGTTAAATATGTTTTTAGTCCCTAAACTATTGGCCATTTCTGGTTTCCGTCCCTCTTCCAAAGTAAGGTACACTTTAGTCCTCATACTTTTCGAAACTTTGGTTTTAGTCCTCGAAAACTAACACCGTTAAAAATGTGCTGACGTGGCTAACGGAAGACTGACACAATTTTTTTTTGTCAGAGTTTATCAGCTTTTCTCCAGTGTCACCTCTCTCTCTTCAACTTCTCTTTCTCTCTCATTCCTCCAAACCCATTCCAATTCTCACTCGTGAGCCATGAAGAGGCTGATATGAACCATGAAGTTGTTCTTGCTTTTCTCTCTTTTTCAAGATGAGCGCAGAGTGTTGTTCAGTAAGGTGATATTTTATCTCCTGACATAACTTTTTCAATTGCATTAAAATAAATGCAAGAATAAAATCAGCTAAAATAAATCTAATTGCATTAAAATCAGTTTTCAATTGCTCTTCCAAAAGCAAACTAACTATTTCAAGAAATGGTGTGATTTGAATTAATCGTGAAACCGTACCAGAATTTGGTCAACCAATGCGTACTCGTACAAAATCCAATCCGTTCTGGTAGCTTTTTTCAACGAATTCCCGACGTAGAAAACGAAACGGGACCTGGTGCCTAAAACAGCGTTCCCAATCCCACCGTTATCGCGAATATCTCGAACCCTTCCCTTCCGGAGCCAGAACCCGCTTTTGACCTTTCTGCTTGGGCTTTTGGTCTCTTTAACGGTGTAACAGAACCAATGCTTCTTCCTCCCTCAGTAACCGTACGGGAAGCACGCAGCGTCCGGTAATTCGAAGGGGTCATGATCGTACAGGTTCAGTTCCTTGATCAAATCAGAACCGTTGAACCTCTGCTCCCGGTTCTCGTTCTTCTTGGTTAAGTAGTAGCCGAGTAGAACCTCTTCGGACGGGTAGAACCGGCAACCAGGGAGGAGTGCATCTTGCGCTCGGTCTTCCATTAATCATGAGATTGAGATTGAGAGTGTTAGGGTTTAAGGAGGATTTAGGAAATGGGAGAAAGAACGAAGAAAAAGAGAGCGAGTGTGGTTTTGTAGTGAGAACGAGAATCGTGTTATGCAAGCTTTGCCACTCTCCCGCCGGTGACTGTGCGTGTGGGACATGGCGCCTCTTGATTGGCTGTGACGACGCCATTTCATTTGCCCACGGTGGAGCTGGGTGATGGTATCATTAGTCGCAGCAGCCTCATATCAGTGGCTCACGAGTGGTTCAACCATCATGCGTCGTGCGCTGATATCAGCCTCTTCATGGCTCACGAGTGAGAATTGGAATGGGTTTGGAGGAATCAGAGAGAAAGAGAAGTTGAAGAGAGAAAGGTGACACTGAAGAAAAGCTGATAAACTCTGACAAAAAAAAAATTGTGTCAGTCTCCCGTTAGCCACGTCAGCACATTTTTAACGGTGTTAGTTTTCGAGGACTAAAACCAAAGTTTCGAAAAGTATTTAGGACTAAAGTGTACCTTACTTTGGAAGAGGGACGAAAACCAGAAATGACCAATAGTTTAGAGACTAAAAACATATTTAACCCTATATTGTTTTGTTACCTAAATGTGTCACATCAAATCTTAACACAACAACAAATTTTTTAAAAAAAAAATTAAAAAAACCATGTGACATGCAGAATTAATGTCATTAATAATTTTTTGTGAAAATAACTTAATATAAACACTCTTTCAAAAATTAAAAAGTAATTGAGATTATTTTAAAAGGAATATCGACTTCAAACTTTCCAAAGTGAAGATACACTAGTAATTAAGTTATTTTTTACTTTTTCAAAGCTTAATAACAAGAGTACAAAATAATTAACAATTAATGATATTATAATGTTGAATGATATTATAATACGGATGTATAAAAAAATATTATTACGAGGGTATCAAAATTTCTAACTTATATTCAAGTTCAAAGTGAGTATATAATCGTTTTAGAACAAAATTCCAACATCCTAAAAATACAGTATAAAACTATATCATTAAATATTCACAATTAACAATATTATAGTTCAGTTATGAAAGAGAAAATGTATAATTATGGCCGAATGGCCTTACAACAATACTCCAGAATTTAAACCTTACAAAACAAAGTCTAGACCGAACGGTGTTCTAAGACTAACTTACACCGATCGATTATACAAAATAGAACCAAATTCTAACGACCCAACGATCCTATGGTTCAGCTTTCACTTCCACTTCTTCCAAAGCTTCTTCCAACAAACACTCGTCCCTTTTTGCTCACATCCACATCATTGCGACATAAAGAAGAACCGGACGGACAACAAGACAAGACAGAAAAATAGGGTAAGCTTATATAATTTAATTAATTCAGTAAAACAAATATCTCACATAATTATGATATAATTCAATAGTCAAGCATGCAACAACTAATCATGCATTTCCAACCATAACCATACATCAATGCATGCAATGACCGACCACTTTCTCTAACTGCCCAGACTGAATGAATTATGTGTAGCTACGACGTTTTTGCACCCGGTTGATGTAGTAGCTAGGATGCCCTCAACAGTTGCCACCCGAGGTTAGTCCATTATACTTCGCCCATCTTGACCTTATGGACTAGGACCTCCTGCAATTTTCACACGTGATTTCCTCCTCTCTACTTGAGAATGAGTAATCATAGAATATCAGGATAAACACCACCTTAACATGACCACATTCATACTTTACCATTCCATAACAAATCCTAAGATATTCCTCCCTGGAATACTATTTCATATCCATACTATTCCATTCATATCACATTTTAAATATCATCATACCTTTTTATCAATACAGTCAAACCGAACCAAGAAAACCAAATTCCCATCTTAGAACAGAACTGAAAAAGATAACTACAATCTTAGAAACAAGACTGAATCAAGAGAATACCTGTTAGACTAATCTCACCAAACACTTTGTAAGACCAAGCGGTCTTTCACTTATCCACAGAACAAGATCGAACGGACCATACTAGATAAGACTTATCAGGAACCTAACTCTGTATGTCCTATCCTGAGTTTAGCTTTTATGTTCATCAACTCTTCAACTTTATAGCAATTCTTCATTTGATATTCAACATGTTAAATTAAACAAGTTTAGAAATGCTCATTTAATAGTAACATTTTCTTTTATTTCTGGTTGACTTTTTTAAGAAACTTGATATAGCTCGATGTAAATTGACACATTTATGTCAGACTTGGTATAATTCGACATAAATTTATGCACTTATATCAAATTTGCTATAATTTTGTAATGTCAGTATAAACACAACCTAAATGTACATGCTCTATAATAACATCAAACCTAGGAATCACATAGAAAACTTAAAAATAACTAATGTATCACTAGTACAATATTTGGTTTTAAACTCGCCCAATATGCATCATTTCACACTAAACTGCTGTCTATCAAAACACAGTGGCAAAAGTGAAATTAAGAGGACCTTATAGACCTCGGGTGTATACAGGAACGAAGCAAAAAAATTCTACGACCTCGGTTGCAGGAAGAACCGGTGCCTAAAATCCACCTACCAGTTGATATACCTCGGTTGCGTACAGAACCGAGGCATAAAGCCTCTGTTACACCTGCAACTCACACATTGAGCACACTTCTACGGCATCGGTCCCTCTTGGACCCGGTGTCAAAAGCTACTTCGGCCTCGTTTTGACCGAAGCATATGAGCCTTGGGCTTGGACATCCGAAACTTCTCCCCAAATGCTCTTTCAAGCCATGAAAACCCAGCACACCTCTCCCATTTTTCTCTACGCCACAGTCGTTCCTTGAGCTGCTTGCCCTGTCGCCGCCGGAGCCACCACCATCTCAGATCTACAGATCTGAAGAGCAGGCGATGGGCGGTAGCAGTGAAATATCTCAGATCTACAAATCTGGCCCGGCTTCTGCCCGTAAAGACCCATCCTCCATCCCCAACGTCTCCGAAGCCATAGCCTCACTCAACTCTACCCTAGAAGCCAACTCCCCGAGAGAGAAACATCGTTGCTTCTTCGCGCCACGTCTTCGCCGAGGCCAGTCATCGGAGCCGTCGTTTCTCACGTTGGAGGAAGCGACGCCATGTTTTTTGCTTATTGGTGATTTAGGGTTGATGACGACAGTGCTCAGTGGTGCGAAGGAGAGAGAGAGAGATTGGTGGAGTCGCAATGGTTCGGTGCGAAGGAGAGAGAGAGATTGGGGGAAATATCATGGCGGCGTCCTGGTTTTCTGGTGGTTCTGTGGTGGTCCGATGCCTTTTTGTTTCCCTGTTTCTAGTGCCCTCTTTCTGGTTCCTGTTTCTGGTTCCTTTTTCTGGTTCCCTCCTTTCCATTTCTTGCAGGTTGCATCTGGAGAATGTCGTTAGAGAAGAAGACTTCAGAGGGTGGTCTGTTTTGGTCTGTTGATGGAAGAACTAAGATGCTGGCTTTTGATGCAGGATTCACACGAAGGATTCACCAATTGGGGATTAAGGGAAACATTTAATGACCGGAAAATGGAGAAGGTGAAAACTCAAGAATGGGATGAGCAATGCGGGCAAATTGGTTGTGGAAAAAGCACATGAATTGGAAGTTGAAAATATGACGATCTCGTCGGCGGTGGTCGGCGGCGTCCTGATGGGGAAACCAAGAAGACCATACTGCCTTGGTTCCCTTTGAACCGAGTTCTAATCCTATATTGCCTCGGTTCACAACAACCGAGTCATAAAAATGCAAATTTTTTACCTCGTCCATATATGCTTCGGGTCAAGAACCGGTGCCTATAAGCTAAAGTAACCAGTGCCATTGTCTCTGAATGCACTAGTGTATAAGGCTTTCACATAAATGTATTTAGTTTATGAATAGAGGTAAGTTTGAACTTTATTATTCTTTATCTTTAGAGTATTTGACTTGAAAGACTAAGATTTAGAGATAAGGAAGATTAATTGAAACTCTCATTTAAGATTGATGTGAAATGTTGAAAATCGTACATTAGATGTTTTGATTAATTTAGTGTGATATAAGATTAAATTTATTAGATGTTTTTTTTATTGGTGTTGAGTTTTTATATGGACATACATTTTATATATAAACTCTTGTTTTATTTTTTTTTAAATGTGAGAATGAAAATTGAAATAATAGATTTCTCTTTATAATGTAGATTTGTATAAGATGATATAAATTATGACTACTCTGAGTTTATATAAATTCTTATATATTATGATTAAAGTTATTTGAATGAATGGTTATGGACCTATGACCTTCCGGTTAGCCATAACCTGTACGATCAACTATAACTTAAAATGGTCAACCAGCAAACAATTGCAAATCACGAGCTTAGATAAATGACCAAATCGCTCATGCAATATGTGATTGAGATGAGACAATCAACTACCATCTCAGAGAGCAAACCAAAGAGCTCAATCAACCACTAAACATACTTGACTTGTTGGCCATACATAAGCTTGAATGGTCAATCCCCAACTTAGAGAGCAAACTAGCAAACTAGTGAGCCACCAAATAGATCGATCAACCATGCACTAGCTCAGACGTCAACCACAAGCTCGGAGAGCAAACCAACAAACTTAATTGGCCACGAAACAGATCAATCAACCGTGCACCAGCTCGGGTAGTCAAGCACCAGCTCGTAGAGCATACCATTGAGTCTGAATGATCACTAAATAGACTGTCTAACCTTGAATTGGACCGATCAGAATGAATTGTACTAGAGTATATTAACCTTAAAATTGATTAAATTAAGAGTAAAATATCATTACTCACAATTGGACTGTAATTAGGTCAATATTAATCAAAAGCCAACTATGAAATCTATAAATAAAGGTTTGAGATAAAGGAGGTAAATTATGTGCATTAACTATTTCATTAATTGCTATATGTCAAACGTTAAACTAAGTTTGACACTAGAATATCTTTTGCAGATATCACCAATTTGTTTGGGCGCATATAGGATCACTGATACTAATTGAACCTCAAACAACACAACAAAACCTAGACAATTAACTTTAACCCATACCCGAAGTAGGTTATAATAGAAATTAAGTATTTTGATGATTTGAAACTAGGTAAATTGAGACATGAATATACTTATTTGTATTAAGTAAAAGAAAAACTTCTTTTCAGGTCAATGAAATATCAACGTCAGGTTTTTATGATCAAATAATTTATTTAGTAACACTAATAGCTTAAATAATGGTATTTAATAGTACATCTTAGCTTAAATAGTGGTATTTAATAGTACATTACTCAATCAAAAAACAATGTAAACCACACATTTTATAGTTTGAGCAATGAAGAAATGGAGATAAGTCAATAATACTTTTTGAAAAAAAGAAAAAAATAACAAGTTTATATTTATTATTCAGAGTTCGAATCATTAATGATTATTTAGAGTTGTATAAGTATAATACTTTGATTAAAAGACCTAATATGTTACTCAAACAATTAAACATGTTGCTTAAGTAATAGTAAAAAACTTGAATAAGAGAATCTCAAAATCGATTTCCAAGAAAACACTTAAACAAAAATATTGTGCTCAAACAACATACTCTGATTGAATTTTCAAGAAAAGAATGTTTAAACGAGAATGTTGCACTCAACAATTTTTTACTTTGTTTTACTTTTGTGTGTATTAATAAAAAAACAGTATAAAGTCTAATGTGTGGAGGACATTTATTGTTTTGAAAAACACTACATATTGTGTATATTATTATGTTTTATAAAACCTTTAGGGTATCTAAATATGTGTAAACATTTGACCATAACTGTGTATGCATGAATGTTTAAGGTTAGTCATATATGAGTCAATTTTGACAGTGTGAGGAGCAAGATATATAGTATGAATGGAAAGAGATGCATATGACAATGACAAAGTGAGTTGCCGAAAGCGTTATGTAAATGATATAAAATAAGAAATGAAATGATTCAGAAGAAGCATTAGACAGTAATATGATTTGGAGGAGGATCCGATGGGTATTTTATGTGGTGGGATTTATATGGGTATCTATCACTTGCCCATTATATAATTGCATATGCTTTCCCAATATAAAGGTACCAAAAAAACAAAGCGTAAAGTTTTGTTTAAGACATGAAAGTATTAGATATGCAGTGTGTAAAAAGTTACAATATGAATTGAAAGAAACGATAATGTAATGTATGCTCTGTTACATTGACATGCTAAGGTTTGAGAGAAGTGTGGACCCTTCAAATCAAATCATGTTTCATTATTTCAGAAAGTCACGAGAGCCAACAAGCAACAATTTATGCACAATATGTGCAATATTTTCCCACCTACCATTGAAGCAAAGTCTTTTTTCCTAATTCTTATAGTATTTTTAATATTTATTTAAATACATTTTTTTCTCTCTGTTAAAATTTGGCTTCTACGTGTCCAAAAACCAATTGGAATTGACTCTTCACACCAAATTATAGTCTGAATTTATAACTTTTCAAATTGAAATTGAATAAAAAATTTCATTTTTTTAAATTACTTTTTTTGAAAAATTTAATATAATATTAATTAATATGGACTAATTAATTATTATAAATGTTCTTATGGTTAATATATTTGCTATTGTTTTTAGGAATAAATATATTTTAGTTTTTTAACTTTTATTGAAAATTAAAATTATTTTTTTTTAAATTTTTGTTTAATTTAATCTTCAATTTTAGAAATGTATGAATTTAATCATTTTAATCAAATTTTGTCAAATTTATTTTACGTTTTAAACATATTTTAAGATTTGAATTGTTTATATTTTTTTGACACATTTTCATTTGAATTGTTTATGTTGTTTGAAATATATTATTTTTTTCAATTTTATTTTAAAAATTAAATAAATTTAACAAAATTTGATTAAAAAGAATAAATCTATATGTTTATGAAATTGAGAGTAAATTGTGACAATTTAAAAAATGAACTAATTTTAATTTTAACAGGGAAAAAACATATTTAATTCTTGAAATGCTTTTTAGTTGCTTTTTAATTTCCAATCATTTTAGCCAATGATATTTGTATTTTTAATATTCATTTCACAGTTTTATTTTGAGTTGTTTCAGTTAGAAAGATGATGGTAATATATTTAAATAACTAAACGTGTATTTAAGTTCTTTTCTTATTTTTTGAAATATTTTCAATAAATTAGTGAATTATATATTTTAACTTTTTATTATCAATACAATTAATATTCAATAAATTAGTGAATTATATTTATATTCACACAAATTGTATTTTAAAAAGTTCATTTAAGTTATAATCATAGAAAATTATATCTTAAAAGCTTATTTCATTAATTTGAATCCATTTATTCAATTTAAAAATATTTATTACGGTTAATAAAAATATATATTTTACACTATAGATAATCATTACAAAACTATTTTTTAGTTAAAAACGTCACAACTTTCGCTTTTGTTAAATTACTAATAAATTATTTTCAGATCACTGTTCATTTTTTAAAAAATTTTCCTTAAAAATGTTTTAATACGTATCAAAAACACACATAGTTATTCTTTATTAAAAAAAAGTTTTAGCAAACATGTAAAAGTTGGTCTTAAACATTTTCATTAAAAAATGATTTTTTTCATGAAAGAAACTAAAAATAACACAAAATATTGGTGTTGTGAATATTTAATGTTTTGATCATAGCTTTATTTTAAAAATTTTGTTTATGATAAAGAAGAGTATTTATATAATATCCAGTGTGGTGTACATTGAAGTATAATATAATATTAGTATACAGAGTGAAGGTACAAAACATTATTATCTAACCAAAGTGGTGGTACCAAGGAAAGGAGGACAGTAATAGAATGATAAAGAGAGAAAGGAAATAATGTATCAGATACTAAAAAAAGGAAGAAAGAAGGGAGCATACGAAGGTGTTAATATGGAGAGGGTTTGGGTTGATCTCCTCCTGCATCATGTACCTTGGTTAATTACATGGAAAATAAAAGGGTGTAAGTCAAATATAGAGGCAGCGATAAACCCAGTTGCAAGGATGTATAGAGAGAGAGAGAGAGAGAGAGAGAGAGAGAGAGAGAGAGAGAGAGAGAGAGAGAGAGAGAGAGAGATGATTGTTGAAGGAGCAGTAGCATCAGAAGAAAATCAGGAAGGGTACAGATAGATGGATAATAATATTTGTTTGGAGTGAAGGTTTGACCTGACGTTGATTCTTTGTGATCATTCTGTTTCAGAAAACAGTGGTTGGAACAGTGGAAATGTGATGCTGGAGCAGAATCTCTATGCTATAAGCCTGGCCTCCACTTTATGAAAGGAAAGGAAATTAGGCATAGGATTCCCATTGTAGAATACACCTTCTCTCTCATTTCCCTAGGGATGCTGCATTTTACAGCCTACTTTGTGGGGCATGCATGCAACCATACCTTTATTTGCTAACACCTGTTACCTTACATCTTTCGATTTCCTTGCATATTTTACCTTTTCAATCAGGGCTTCTTCTTCTTCTTCTTCTACTACTACTACTACATCACTCAAAACTATTCAAAATCTCTTACTTTTCTTTTCTATTTTCCTCCCCATTCCTTCACATCTATATCTATCTAAACCTCCAAAACATGCTTCTGGTTTTTCCCATTCCATTTTCATCCATCACTGCCTTATCCCTTCTTAAACAATACCAATACCTTTTACAACATAATTCTAAAGAACTGCTCGCTATAATCTTATTTTAAGACCTTTTTTAACTCACTCGCATCAGTCAAACGATTTAGTCGTATATGTAGTAGACCTTATGTATAGGATGTTAATTCGACCACTAGTCTTGTATTGTCGGTGAGATATACTTTTTGCTGTATTGTCTGATGAGATATTGTCTAGTAATTATTCACTTATGTTAAAGGATTCTTCACATGTCTTCCTCGTAATATTGTATGTATTTTTTTTTTTATTGAATATCGTCATATCTTACTTTATGAGTTATAACATAATTGTTTATAAATAGGGCTTTTTAGCTTTTGCACAGTGTTAATGGTTTGAGTTGTAATGATTGAGTTATGTTGAGTGAGAGTTTGCTGAGAGAAACCTTTGTAATCTCTAATATACGAAATTCTTTTATGAACTAAAATTGAAATTCGTTAATACTTAAGTTGAACCATTTTAAACTCTCTGTGCTTGTTATTCTGTCTACCTTCTATCATTTTTAGTATTTGCTTTCGATTTTTTTTGTGATAAACATTTCTAAAATAGAAATTACAAGCTATTTAACAATAATAATCAACGATATACAAAACATAAAATGAAAACTACGTGATGATAAAATATATATACTCTTTATCGTTTGGTTTTAATTTACATTATTCAAGGCTTTTCAGGCAGATTAATAAAAACAAAAATTCTAAGATTATCTCTAATGTTCTAATGTCCATGTTTATGCAAGTTGTTTACACTTAAGTAAATTTATTTAGAGCAAAATAACTTGAGAACGCATTTGCTCCAATAATTTACATAAAGAAAAATAATTTATTAACTGTGTTTTAGATGAAAAAAAAAACGATTTTTGTCACAAGACTTTGAGCATTTATTATAGCAATCCTAACATTGAAGTTATTTTTTGTAAGTTGTTAAATTTATGCGACATATTGAACTAAAAGTGCTCTAAGACTATATTATTGATTAGGATGAATCTTAGTAAAATATCTGTGATCTCTTTTCTAATTCGAATAAATGAATTGTGAAATATTACAAGATAACATTATTTATTGAAGGTAAAATTAAAATAATATTGAAAACATAATCAACAGAAGCATTTTTTTTAATACTAAAATATCAATAAAATTGACAGGGAGAAAGTAGTGCTAAAGAACTTGGATGGTGTGGTGTCACTCATGAATAATGAATTTTCTTTTGGCAATAATAAATTATAGTGAAGAAGGATAATAATTTTGTTGACCATAATAAGGAATAAGTCTTGCTCCTAACTAGGAGTAGGTATGTTATAATTGTTTGTTTGATTGGTGAATAGGATAATGAGTGAGTAGGAAATTTCCGTTGATATGGGTGCCCATTCCCTTATGCATTTAATAAGGAATTTCTTCCATAATTAATGATGTTGAAGCTTAATGACATGGATTAGTATGGTTTTTGGTGTCACCCATTTAATTCTAAAACTAATAGGTTTTGGTTAACGAAAAAATAGTCTTAAATTCAACTAGTTTAAAAATAAGATGATTAAAGACCAATTCGTAATAGTTTTTTTCTTTCTTTCAGAAATAATTATTTATATGTGATTTTTTTTCTAAAGAATATAAAATAGAATATTTGCCAATTGTTTTTTCAAGAAAGTTGTTATTTTTTAAAAAATATTATGTATTGTTGAATTTGAAATCTAAATATTACGAAATATTTTATTTCTATTTGTGTTTCTAATGTTAAATTTTATAAAAGTGTATTATTTTTAGTTTTTAGTATTATTAGATCATAATATGAAAATTAAAAATATCCTTAAAATATCAAAGAGTGGAAGGCCCAAGTGTACAAACATATTCAACAAGTTGCTCAACTACCAACCAAACCCACACAAATGATATTCATTAAGCACGTAATAATCTATGAATCTTAGCGATTTCGTTTTGAATATATTATAAAAAGTTAAAAGAAAACTAATTTTTTGTTCATTCAAGGATTTTATGAAATTTGTCATTACTTTGGAAATAAATAACTTTTATGAAATATTGGTAAATTGAACTTTAATCTTGAATTTGCTATAGCAAAAACGACCCAAGACTACAGCGCAGACGAAAAAGATAGCCCAAATAATGTGGACCTTGACCCAAAATTAAAATTGGGGCTCAGGCCTGTTACTAGGGCTATTTCTTCCTGCAACATCATATTTTCCTCGGCTTTTACCCCTGAGTGCATTAAAAATCATAATTGGTTTTTGTCTTTCAGTTTTTCTTTTCTTTCTCCACACCGCAGCCTGCACCGCATTACATCACCATCGGCATCCGCTAGAACAAGAGCTTGCACGTGCGCCTTCCGAGTCAATGTAGTCTGAGCCACATGATTGGAAGCTTCATTCTCACCTCCACCTCTACGATGATGATGATGTTGATACGCATGCAAATTCTGAGCACTATGCAAACTGTGTTAATCTCCGTCATATTCTCTTCGATGCATACTCATCATCAATGCAAAAATACATAGATAAACGTCTAAGGTTGATATTTGTTGCAATAATTGGAAGAAGGCCCTTTCATTTTTCATACCGTCCAAAAACAACACTTGAAAAACAAAAAGAATGGTGCCTTCCGGATATTTTTTAAACATTTCAGATCGACTAATATGAAAATTACATGCAAATCTGGATTAGTCATGGAATTTCTGGATTTGAAAAAACCCAATCCAAAACTCAGATATAGTGTTCGAATTAGTCAATCTGAAATGCATTTTCAAATAAAAAAAATGTATTAAATTAGGTATAATTTTTGGATTGATCAATATATAGTGTATTATCAATAGTAGATCGATCAACCCGCAAAATTTATGTGTAATTTTTTAACTTTGAGAGTACATTTCAGAATATATCTATGTGAATATATTGTGTATAACACATGTATCCAACTAATATATATGTATAAAATGGGCATGATAACATTTATAAGGGAATAATATTAAGTTTATAGTTATAAGGACATAATTGTCATGAAATATTTGTATAGATAACTTAAAATAATATTCTAATTCAATGAAGAGTCAAATTAGAATTATCAAAATTTGAAATATGATTGATAGCATTTACAAAATGGGTTGTGGTATTCATTTATAAAAGAGGTAACATGTGTTAGAGTTTTGTTTTCTCTCATCTCATAATGGAGATAACAAAAGGGTGTTTAAGACTCTCTATATTTAGAAGATTATATACTCAATTAATTTCATCATCCCCATAATTTTCAAAGACAAACTTAGCTATGTTTTCACATTTCTTTTCTATCATAAATTAGATTATAAAATCAAATTGTAATGTGCATTTTAGATGTAAAGCCACGTAGTGAGTCACCATTATTATTTGGTAGAAAATTTGTTTAAAAAGGTAGAGAAGGAGTGATTATGAGAGTATAAAAGACATAAAGTTAATTATTCATGGATTGTCCTGAATGACGTATGAGTAGTCAGTTAAAAAACCAATCGAGACCGTTTCCGAACTCAAAATTAGGTAATTAGGCTTCAAATAAAGATTGTGGAATTTCTACATTGTCTTTTATTGAAGACAGAGTGGTTGGATTAGATAACCTTCTATTTCATGGCAACTGGAAATAATATTCTCACGAGCAAAACGTGAGATGAATTTGCTGTGTCTATCTAATAAGTCTTCTTTTCTCTTATCTGTTTCATTTATTTTAAGGAAAAATTATTTTCATGCATATGGAATGCATGCACAATGTCATATCTTTCGGCCTTCTTTTTCCCCTCTCTCTGTATTTTTTATGCGTCTTCATTTAATGGCATGCCTTTCTAAGGATTTAGGCACCACCATCAGGGAATAATACAACTTTTCAATTAATAAAAAATTTTAAGTTCTTCAAAGTATTATTGTTAATAAAAAATAATACAAGATATTTTATGACTTAAAATTGTGTGCATTTAATTCCCTCTTTTATGCATTTATGATCACATTGCTAAGAATGAGTATGATAAGAAGGTCCCCACTCAAACTATTTAACTTGTGTAATTTACTAAAATTGGCAACACAATCATATAGTCTCCAATCGGTTTACTTCATCTTGTGTTATGCAACTCATTGTGTCTATACTTAAATTTTAAAATATATATTGATTAGATTAATTCATTTGAAAGTTATTTAACCAGGAAGAAAGTGTTCAATATTAAGAAAAATTAATATAGCTAATATATATTATACATTTTCTTAAGTTTTAATTTTCTTCAAAGATTATTGTTACTTTATTCTAATAAATTCCTTGAATAATAAAGTCATATTCAAATTTAGATTCAGTTCAATAAAATACCTTAATTGATTTAATTAAGTTTATTATTCTTAGATAATCTTAAGAAATAAGAAATTTAATTTGTTTTTTCTTTTTATATTTTGGTGGTCCAACTGCTAATGCATCTCTAAACCAAATGGGTGAAAAACCTTTAATCTACTAAAAGAGGTGAACTAGCCTGTCGTACCTATTAGTTGATTGGTAATAAGGTAGGTCAAAATAGATTATAAAATCACCTCCATATTTTTCACATTATCTTATCGAAATCTTACACTATGATTGTGATATTTTTATAAAGAGTTAAAAATAATTTCATGAAGTTAATAAAGTATCTATAAATGTTTGACTTTACCTTGAAAATGATTAATAAGGCATGCTATTGAGTTTGCTTGTGCGCAAAAAATGTTATAAAAGTGATTTATGTTTAAGTACTTTTTTTTTTCAAAATAAATATAAATTCATATGTATTTATCTCCATGTTTTTTTTTTAATTTGTCACTATTTTATGTTAAGTTTTAAAATAAATTTATTCTAACAATAAAACGAAGTAATTATTTTATTAAAAATACTTTTCTTTAACAATAATTAAACAAATAGACTCGTTGTTCACTTTTACACATTGGAAAAGTAGTTATACTTGTTGGATACATATAACTATATAACATACTTCTACTATTAACTATATAACATACTTCTACTATGACAAGTTTCAAGTTTTCAAAACTATGCAACTTGATATTAATGTGAACTTGTTTCTTTACATAAAAAAGATTTATTTTTTTTTACTTAAATTATCTCGTATCATTTAAGTTTTCTAGAGGAGAAAGAATTATTATGATATGTTTCTTAGTAGAAAAAACCCACTCATCACTTGAACATTATTGTTTCAGCATCAATTACTTGAGTCTTATCTCAATGCTCAGATGATACTGTTTACTATAAAATTTTAGAAGTTTCATAATATTCAATGGAGCACCTCATCACTATTCAAGCGAGCATATTAGTGCTTTAGTATCACATATATTATCGACATATAATTGTATTATTTTGTTGTAAAACAATAACTTATTACAAAAGAAATGTTGGATTTTGAACGTGGACAACATTCAAAAGTGGAAATGACCACTTATTATTGTTTGGAAAACGTTTTTTTTCAACGTTAACTTTTTATTTATTTATTTATTATTCATTATTGTTAGTAATGATTTTTGACCAAGTTTATCAACTAAGGGGGTTGTCTCACGCTCTATAAATAGAACATTTCCTGTATTCCTAAACACACAACATTTTCTCTCATTCTCTTTCCTCTTATTTTCATTCTTTCTCCTTTTCTTTTCTAAAAATATCTTTGTTTTATTTTCTACTCTTTTAAGAGTTCCTTCCTAGTTCTTAGATCTTCAAAAACTTAAGAGTTTCTTGCTAGTTCAAAGATCTTAAATTTTTTTTAGAAGTTCATGTTGTATCTTGGGCGCTTGTGCAATACACCGCGAGTAAGTCTTTCATAAATTTTTGAGAAGTTCTTGTTGTATCCTGAGGGCTTGAGCTATACATCGCAGATAAGTCTTTAAGGACAGTGAAACTACACGTCTCAAAAAATATTGTTCGTAATTTAGTTAACAATTTCTACTACAATCTTAAGGACTTATAGTTGACATCAACAACTAGATTCTGGAAAGTCAAAAAATTGTTTCCAGAACTCAGACAATATTTGCGAAACCGCTTCTGGATATGTCAAAAAGTCAAGGTCTTCTCTGGACAGAACTTCCAGCGCTAACAAAAATGCATGTCCACCCTTTTAGACATGTATGGAGTAGTTACTACTTTTTCATCTCCGAAGCCTCACTCTAGAAGCAAAAGATATTTTGGACTCGTTGATTCTCAAATACACCGCCGAAGATGTTGTCAGACAAAGATTTTTCATAGAAAACTACTACCATTGGGAAATGATTGAAGACAAGGTCATAAAGACTCAAATCAATGAGTACCACTAACTGATTTGAAACAAATCATGTCTAAAGGAGGTAAAAATTATTTTGTGACCTTTATAGATGATTATTCTAGATATATGATAACGATAATTCTTACCATTATTTAAGGTCTAAATTTTATACCAAATCAACTATCTCTGAGCTTAAAACCTGCTTAATCCTCTCTTTCATCTAACTTTTGTGAATAAGTTTAGTCTAGGTTACACTTAAGGGTTTTCATCACTAATTCCCTCATTTTGTAGGCAAATTGTGTGCATTGGAAGAGCATCCAAACTATCAAGGAGCTTGAACCCCGGAAAAACAACAAAAGCATCAAATTAAGGCACATGAAGGCAAGTTTCACGCCTGCGCGCCCCTTCAGGGGCACTGAGCGCCAGAAGCCTTGCAGTTTCCACGCCTGGGCACCCTATTTAGGGCACTGAGTGCCACCTACTGCACAACTCTCTCGCCTGGGCGCCCTCTTGTCTGAGCGTTAAGCGCAACACTTGCTGATGTGGCACCCTAGACCTATTTATTTTTACCTTGCAATGAGGGTGCCATCTTTTGGCGGCTGAAGCACGAAACTTACACTCTTAGAGCTCTTGGAGCAAGTTTGGGTGTGTGGGAGCTCTTCCTTCTTCTTCCTTGGGTCTTCATTGCTTTCCATTTCTTCCATTGTAAGCTCAAGCTCTCCATGATAGTGGAAAGCTAACTTCATTTTTGTTGGGGGAAGATGTAACCTTTGAACTTCATGTATAAAAACATGTTTTAAATGATTAAAAAGCTTCTTTGATTGAATGCTATTGGTTTTTCTCCTTTGCTTACTGCTTGTTGTGTTTTGGCCATTCATAACATGATGTTTGGGTTTGTTGGATATTGGAAAATACCTTATGAACCATGACTTGGAGTAAATTACCTAAAGGAAATAGGATCTGGGAATGGAGCTAGGCCCTTTAGTTGTCACAAACTTCCATTCTTAATGCAGAATTGATTATTAGGGTTTTCAAGAAATTGAGGTCTAATAACCAAGTCCAGGCTCTTTACTCCAAGGGATTAAGTTTTGAGTAATCTTGTAAGTTGACATTAGCCTTTTAATGAAGAAGATGACTTTTAATATGCAGGATAGTGAAGTAGGTGAAATCTAACCCCAACATTACCATTTCATCTTATTTCAAATCTCATTCATTCCCAAGTGCTTTTGGCTACAAAAGATCATTTTACTATTCATGCAATATATTTTACTTTAATTGCATTTAAACCTGACCAAATGGAAGCATTCTTTAGTCTTGATTAATTAAGTAATTATACGATTTTTTAGTCACGAGTCTCTTGGGAAACGATATTCAATCTTACCGGTTTTATTACTTGAACGATTCAGTACGCTTGCCGAGGTCTTAACACTAAAGTGTACTTAGTCAAACATAAAGATGAAGTCTTTGATGTGTTTTTAACTTATAAAGCAGAAGTAGAAAATGAATTAAATAAGAAAACTAAGTGAATTAAATTAGATAGAGGTGATGAATATGTATTATTTAGTGAATTTTGTGTTAAAGAAGGTATTATCCATGAAGTGACCCTCCATATTCACCAAAGTCTAATAGAGTAGCTGATAGAAATAATAGAACTCTTAAAGAAATGATAAATGTTATGCTTATTAGTTTTGGTACATTTGATAACCTTTGGGGAGAAGCCTTGCTTACAACAATTTTTTTACTAAAATAGAATACCTCCTAAGAAAACTGATAATACTCCCTATGAGCTATGAAGATCAACCTAACCTTAAATATCTTATAGTGTGGGGTGCCTAGTTAAGGTGATGTTACTTGATCCTAAGAAAAGGAAAATAGGTTATTAAACCTTTGATTGCATGTTCTTAGGCTATGCAGAACATAATGCTGCCTATAGGTTTCTGGTTCTTAAAAGTGATGTGATTGAGTGTAACACTATAATGGAGACAAAAAAAGAAGACTGAGTAGGTGCATTCAATATCTAAATCAAGAACATTGGGATGCACATGCTAGACTTATGAGATACTTAAGAGATTTAATGAATTATGTCACTAAATATAGAAGTATACAGTGATGCTAACTGGATCTCTTATTCAGATGAGACAAAATCTATTGGTGGTTATGTATTCACACTTGGGGGTGGTGGAATTACATGTAGATCAACCAGACAATTTATTTATTCGTCACTTATCACATTTAGTAACATTCATATTAAATTAATTAAAAAAAACAAATAAACAAAACAAAAAAAGATTTAATTTTTTTTACGTTGAATGAGAATATAACTGAGAGAAGGTTCAATTGTAATACTTGTAGGTATCAGTGTCTATATCGTGCAGTGGAATAAAAAGCTCTTAAAGAGAAAAAAGCGTGTTACGGTCAATAGCCAAGTTAAAAATTGTTCTTTTAAAAATTGTGTTATTCTCTTAGCACTTTTATCGAATAGTTGGTAGATAAAAAGTGTAGACTAAGAGAGAAATCACACAAAAGATTTTATCCTGGTTTGAATCAAAAGATTATACATCCAGTTGTTAATCACTATAAAGAGTGATTAACTATTTCACTAAAATAAGTTTAACAATTACAATAAGATGGAATAAAGAATACAAACAAAAAACACATTTCTTCGACAAATGAACGGAAGAACCTTCTTTTCGACAAACAAACGGAAGAACCTACTCATCCAACTTGAAGAGAACTGCTTCGACCTTAGACACATTAGGCACGAGCTTCTCCTATTCACAAGACTTGACTTTAAGCAACACTATCACTTGAGAACTTCCTCAGAAAACTTCAAGGTTATTGAACTCATGAGTTAACTCGTTAACTCGGTCGAGTTTACGAGTTCACATGGTGCTTTCGAGTTAACTCGTAAGCAAACTCGTTTTGGTGTAGAATCGGTGGTAGACTCGCTAAACTCACCTGAAATCGCAAGTTTGGTTCCAATTTTGCGAGTTTGGGATCTTCGTTTTCACTATTCATCTTCGCTCACTGTTCCAATTTTGCGAGTTTGCGTCGTCCATCTCGACGTTCGAACTCGCCGTCAGTTGCACCGCCTTCGTTCTGGTCGTTCGATCTCGCCTTCGTTCTCGCCATTCGCGTCGTCTATCGATCTTGCCGTCGATCTCGCCATCGACTTCGCTGTCGATCTCGCTGTCGATCTCGCTGTCGACCTCGCCGTTAACCTTGCTGTACAGTCTTTGAACTTGCGGGTTGCGTATAAACCCTCAATGGTTAACTTGGTTTTATGTTTTAAGAGCAAGTACTTTAACGAGTAAACTTTACAGCACTACAGCATATATTTTAATAATTTATGTTTTACATTAGCATATATTTTAATACTCTTATGTCATTTCACCATTCATTTTATTTTTAAAAGTTAAAATACACTGCACAGTTGAAAAAACTTTGCTGCCACAATATTTTAAGCTCCTGGGCATTTTATTTATTTTTATGTTTGTAGCGAAGAAGGTTATTGAATTTATATAATTTTGTTATTTTATTTGAATTAAAATTTTATTTATATTTTTTTCATGCAAAGTAAACTCTTATGAGTGTACGAGTCGAGCTTACGAATAGAGTTTACTAGACTCTCACGAGTTTACGTAAACTCTCGAGTTTGACAACCTTGAGCAAAACTAACTCAGACTGTGATAATCAATTATTCTGACCAATAATCAATTATTTGCGCGAGCATTACTTTTCTTCTAAAACTCGTGATAATTGATTATTACACTAAATAATCGATTATCTGCACAGACTCTTCTTAGATAGGAAAAACTTCTAAGAGTTTACATTTAACAAGATTATTCCTATTACAGTTTATTCTACAAAAATGCTTTTAAACTTATTACAACAGGAGTCTTCAAGTTCTTCACATCGTAACATCATCAAAATCATAATATCTTCAATACATCAATGCTCCTCATTGGTAACAATACTATTTTTAGAAAATAAAAATATAACAAGGGTCAATTACAATATTACGTTTGTTGTAATACCTGATAAATGATTTGAAGATACATCCATATGATGTTGAACTAATTTAGAATTAATAATAATAAGCAACTAAAATCTTAGTAGCTAATGTTATATAAAGACTAATTTATACTTTAGTTCATAAACTAATTATAATTTTTTATTCATAATACATACTATTTTATAATGATTTTTAGTTTATAAAATAATGTCTAACTTAGTCAATATAAAAACTAGTTATTTTTTATCGCAAAAAATATTGGTATATAATTATTTTGTTCAAGTGTTTCTTCTACTTCTAGTGTTTCTATTTAGGTAAAATGAATTTTTATACCAAATTCTTTAATAAACTTTCAATATATTTTATTTGATTGATATATTATCGTTTTATATCAATCTTGCTTTTAAAAGATACATTGACATGTTAAAAGAATTTTTTTTACTTATTATCACATTGGACAAAGTCATATTTTTGGATATATCAAAATTTTTTTTTCATCTTGTTATAAGAGAGTTACCTTACTGTTAATATAGACACTAAATTATATATATATATATATATATATATATATATATATATATATATAATATAATTTCTTTCTCCTCTCTCTAGGCTATTTCTGTATGAAATTTCTTGTTATATATATATATAACAAGACATTTCATACAGAAATAGCCTAGAGAGAGGAGAAAGAAATTATATATTATATATATATATATATATATATATATATATATATATATATATATATATATATATATATATATATAGTGCTTCCATGTAGCACATGACCATCAAAGTTAAATAAAAAAATATCACACAAGCACAAAAAGAAAGGTGAACTAGTGTTTTAAAATTTCACCAACCCACATGCACATATTTTCACAATTTATACATTCCATTCATATCTTATCCATATATTTTCAGGACTACAAATTCAATATGAATATATCAAACTTAACTCTCAGGCCACTAGTTACATCTCATGTGATCAATCACTAGTATCAACATCATAGAAACTAAATTGTACCTTTTAAAGACATTTGGGTTGAATTAGACTTAGATATCTGCACTTGTCACAGTACTTTTAGTCGGTTTTATCTCATAACTAAGTTGCACACTATAAGAAAATGTCTAAATAGTGATCAATTTCAGAAATCACAAATAATTAATCACTATAGTGACTAATTTAGATACTAATTTATAAACTAAAAATTATTCGTAACTAAAATAGTTTCTACTATGAATAAAAAATTATAATTGATTTGTGAATTGGTCACTAACATTATCTACCAAGATTTTGGCTACCAAAGAAATTAGTCTTTAAATAATTTGTTTCTAATAAGAAATTGTTGTTGGTATAAAGAATCTTGAGATATGAAGATTTGATGAAGCTTGAAGACTTATGTTTAAATTTGGCTTATTATAGAAGTCTTGTAAGTTAGAATATGTGTCTTGGAATTCTTTAATTAGTTAAAAAAGTGTTTAATAGATTAAATAACATGTGCATATAGTTATATGAATAACATATCAAATTGGTTGAAACAACAATCAAAAAGTTATTTTCACTTAAGTAAAATCAATTGATTAACAATTACTTTCAATCATATAATATGTCAGTTTAATTACCATATAAGCCTTTCTTTCTATGCAAGATAGGAGATTTTCTGAATGCATGAAAACACTTTGGAAATTTGAAATCTCATTCTCTCGGTGAAAATCAGTGTTGTTGTGTTCATGAATCCTTATGTAAGGTGGTGGAGCTGTAATTGTCTCCTAGTTGGCTAGTTGAAGAAGCTTCTTGATTAACTAGGAATAATCAATCTTGAGGTTTGATCTTCCTTGTAACTCCATTGTGTTTGTGTGATGTTTCTGGTGTGAGTCCAAGTTTGCCAAAGATGTTCTTGGTGTGTTGTAATTATTTCTTGTGCAATTCAAGAAACTAGTGTTGGTTGTATTTACTTTTCTTTAAGAATTCAAATATGAGAATATTGTAATATCTTGAATTAGTGGAAAGTTAAGCTAAGGTTGTCTTGACTAACTAGATGTAGCTTCATTGGAAGTATAAAATTTGCATACATTGATTTTATCTTTCTGCAATTTATTATTCTAAGTTGATTTCACGAAGAAATCAATTTGTTGTATCTTACATAGCATATTTGGTACAATTGTATAATCAATTAAAAAATTTGTACAGTGGTTAAATTTAGGACTCTCTAATATCAAATAAACCATATATGGCATATAGTGGTTGAGTAAAAACTATTAGGATTTACTATTAGAGTTTTAATATGTTGATTTAGTATTTTAGTTAGTTAAAATGCTTGGTCTAGCAATGTTGCATGATTAAGTCTTATGGTTAATCTAGTTTAAGAAAAGGGTTTTAGTGATTTCAAACTGAACAATTTTCTTAAAATAGGTCAATTCAACCCCTCCCCTTCTTGGCCTAAACTCCAAAAGAATTGGTCTCCAAGAAATTTCTCATGCCAACGAATATACAAAAATTAAATTTATGTCCAAAAAATTGTTCAACTCCATTTCTTGTTCATAAAGTTGAGTAATTTATTTCTTATGCACAAATGAGATTTCTTAACCAATTTCATCCACTTGCAAAATTTTATATTTGTAACTACTATACATATAATATATCCGACTTAGAAATCCATCCACACAAACTATGTCATTTAGCATATTCCTTTTAATAATTCAACATTTCATTCATAACATTACTAGTAATGTCCATAAAAAAAAGTTAACTATATTACAAACATAAAAATATTATCACGATTATTTCAAAATTTATTATTACATATACTATCTATATCAAAATTAAAAAAACTTGGAATATTTTCAAACCAAAAATAATCCCAACACAAAAGTCAATATTATAACTAAATCATATCCACAATCCAAATAATCTACCTAAGATGCTATAAAATATATAACTAAACTTTCCTTACTTTTTTAACTTGCTTAACCAAGTGTAAGCTCCCAAATTCACTACTCTCTCAAAAATATTAAATTTGCATATAAAATACTTGGCTCAACAATCCAAACTCATCATCATGCTCATAGATTGATAGAGATTAATCTTTGTTCCAAAAACACACATGCAAGGACTTATTCACATGCATCTCTCTCCGTAATACCAACTCAAGAAAACAAAAAGGTGAAGAAGATAAACTTACTCAAAGCACTTTTGATCTGGCTGTGAAGTATTCCAATGATTTTTAAATGAGTTCGAATTTATAAAATAAATGATAAACTATTTAAAGATCTAGAAAGAATATAGAGAAAAAATATTTTAAAGAGATAACAACTCTTGTGAAATTAAGTTTAAATAGTTAATTTTATTGTTTATAAACTTTTAAATTAAATAATAAAGTATTCATATTTCATGTCATTTAAATCTCCTCTTCTCTCAAACAAGTTAACTAGTCGTGGTTTCGTTTCTCCACTTAAAATGCTTTCTTTAAACAGAATTAGAATTCATTGATGAATTTGGAAACACTTGTTCAGCCAGGAAATTATATATGTGAAAAATATATCAACGTTCATTTATCATTGACAAGCCTCCTGTTAATGGTCATTGTCAATTTTCTTGCTGTTTCCTGAGAGGGCCAATGCAAAACAACAAATCTGCCCCATATTCATATGGGATTTTACTCTCTAAATTAATGCACATTATAGTTGTATAAGATCTGATATGTTTCTTGGGTTACTGTAAAGTAATTGGACGGCACATAAGATGTGACGTTTGACACATTTGAATGGTTTTAAAATTATACTTTCAGAAAGTAAATGTAATGTTCTATTACCTATTCTCCATGCATTGTACACTTGTACTTGTGTTGCTTTCTATCTTATTTCCTAAATTGACTTTAAACTTTTGTTAGTTGGCAAACGTAAGACTGGAAGTACGACTAGTCGTATATTGTTATTTTTTGTTTGATGCAGTCACTATCACAGACCTTTTGGAAAATCTACTTAAATATTGGAAATGAACGTGCCAAACTAAAATGATATGATGAAGTTCATTATCTTCTAAGAAAACAAGTTTGGAAACCATAAAATTGTTCCATCCTCATAGATCCCCCCCTTTTTTTTCACTTTCTAAGTATAGATAGTAATTTCCTGAGGGAAGAAAGAAGAGAACATGGTAGTAAACTAAGGGAAATAGACCACACAGTTCATTTTGATTCAATCACAAACTGCTATATATTTATCAGTTGTTTCTGATAAGTTGACAGTATAAAAATATTCATGAGATTGAGATTACTGATCAATAAATGCTACTCTTAGGGATTTGTATCACAATTTAAGCATGGAATTTTAAATTTTAATGGAAGTGCATAATCTGCAAGAATCAGGACAACCATGTGCATTATCAGAAGGCAAAGGAAGAGATAGGTCCCAATAATAAAAGCCATATCAGCGTCAAGATCACCAAACAACAAAAACCAAGATTCAAGGACCAGTTTGATTTGAACTAGTCCTTTCTCTAATAAGGCTTTGTCTTTATCTTGGAATCTATGCATCCATGGACCGCAAGCATAGATATGCCCAAGCAACCTACTAAAGGTTGCCAAGCCAATAATAAAGGCTATCCAAAACTTGTTGATGGATAGTTAGTTCACTCTTGTCTGGTGCAATGCTATGTGGTACAACGTTACGGGCCTGGTCTTCAATCATAGTTTTCAACTTAAGTTTCTTCCTAAAAGGTAGATGGAATCAGAAGGAAAAACTTTTAGTAGAAATCATTAAGATTGAGCTTGCCCTATTAATTTAAAATTTGGTTTATGATAGAGCCTAATTATCCATGTCGTTAATTATAAGAGTGTCCTAATCCAAATGAGATGACAAATGAACTAGGAACACATATGGGGTGGTTTGGCTTTTAATAGGAATTAGACAAGCTTCTGGTATGAGCAAAGGTCTTGATTTTTCAAATTTCAGGACCACCATCATATACTTATGATGTTTATTTAAAAACATAGAGCATAGCCTCAGAGTTTCAGAAAGAGCACTGGACCATTTACTATGATTTTGAGGCACGAAATGGCATATTGCTACTGCCTTGCTGGCTGTTTGGTACATCGTACAATAAGTAACAAAAGGTGCATATATGCCATACATACATATATATAAAAGCAGTACTAGTGGCTTTAAGACAGTGAGAGAAGTAAAAGGTCCCAGAGTGTGGAGCTGAGAAGAGATGGGTGGTGTTGCGTGGACAGAAGAAGAAGATCACTTGCTCAAGAAATGCATACAACAATATGGAGAAGGAAAGTGGCATCGTGTTCCTTTGCTAGCTGGTAAACCCAATTCAATTCCAATAATTTGTTAACAGTGAAATGGTTTGGTCAATTTTAGCAATCGGTTATGTTTTATGAAATTTATGTATCAAACCAATGCAGAAATTAAAGACTGTGTGACTATGGTTACTTCCTTTTGACATAGAAACATGTTTAGTCCCATTTACAATTCCTTTTCATCTCATAAAATCTGTTGCTTTTTGAAGGTTTAAACAGGTGTCGAAAGAGTTGCAGGCTAAGATGGCTCAACTATCTCCGTCCCAACATCAAGAGGGGAAATTTTGCGGACGAAGAAGTGGAGATGATAATCAAACTCCACAAATTATTAGGAAACAGGTTACCTTACTACAAGTTGTGCTCTTTCATTCAGTATTTTTCATTATGTAATACCATGCACTAATTTTTGCAAAGATATCTTAATATATGCTGCAGTTTCTGTTTTGTAAGCAAGCATAGAGGTATAACATGTACCATATTCATCATCATAGAAAGGACATCAAAGATAGGAGATTAAAGGCTTGTTCGAAAATAAGGGAAAGGAGAAACAAAATTTAAAACATAAAAGAGAAGTTTTGAATAGAGTAAAGAAAGAAGGGTAAGTTGGTTGCATCCGTGGTTTCAGGTGGTCACTGATAGCAGGAAGGCTACCAGGAAGGACTGCTAATGATGTGAAGAACTATTGGAACTGTCATCTGAGCAAAAGACTAAATGCTCAAGAAGCAGAAGATAAAGGTGGAAGCAGAGATGTTGAAGTGATGAGGCCTCAGGCTAGGAATATTGGTTCAAGCTCAGTGAAAAGAAGGAGTGAAGGAGTCCCTCCAAGAGAGAAAGCAGTTGAACAAGAGAGCAGCATGTCCTCACTGACATTTGATGCTGATGGACAGAACCAAGTGGTTGAATCACAGGAAGAAAACATATATGCATGCTTGGACCAACAAGGAATTGTTAATGAATATTCAATGGACTTTCAATTAGAAGGATTTGAAGATGTGATGAAAGGGGAGGGGAGTAGCAGCCAATGGGATTGGGGTGATTTGCTCCTTGACATGGATTTGTATAAGTGAGTTTTCTTCTTTCATCTTATTTGACCTCTGTAGATGGTCCATCTCACTACTATCTACCATTCATATAATCATATTCACCCTAACAAGGTTAAAGTTATGCCACTATTACCCATTCCAACTATGCATATGGCTTTAGACAAGCCATAACTATCAAACACCACTATTTATTTAATGGCCTATGCCCTTTTTTCACACTTTTCTTTATTCTGCCCTACCCTACTCTCAACTTAAAACAAAACTATGTTATATCAACCACTACATTAAACATATTAATTAAAAATGCAATCATTTTTTTCTTATTGAAAATTATAATCTTAGTTTTATGAAAACATTTTCATTACATAGAAACTTTGTGAACCCACTACATCTTTGACAAGACAAAACATTGATTGTCTACATATTCTAATTTTGTTTATAAGGACACCAATTTTTATAATCAACCAAATGGCGATAGAGACCCATCACTGATTTTTCATATAGAATACCATGTAACAAATATACATAGATAAAAGTAAAACAACACCATTATATTTCATAAAAGTAGGTATGTTCACTTATTATATTGATTCATGATGAGGATAAAATAAAATCCAAACCACTTATTTTTTATGGGTTTAACTTGATTCTTAACTTTTTCAATTAATATGAATAAAATCTATTCAACTAATGTTGGATTAATTTTACTTTTATAATTCAGTGATAATAAAATAACTTATTATATGTTTTAAAACTTTCATTTTCACATGTGTGTCTATTTCATATACAAATTTAGTTTATTAAAGAAAAGTTATTAATTTTATTTATAAATTTTGTAATATTATTCTAAATTCAATATTCTATTCGATCTTTTATTATTAAAGTCACAAAATAGGTAATTTTAATTTTAATTCGACTTGCCATTAATTTGTTAAAAATGAAGTGGGGTCGTGCTTAGATAGATTAAAAGTTTTGGTCGGTCCCAAAGGACGAGTCAACCCACTAATTACTTTTTAATTTCATATTTTATTTGAATATATATATATATATATATATATATATATATATATAAAAGTTTAATGTCTCAATATATCTTTATTTTTGTCCAGAATTTTAATTAGGTTTTTTTTTTGCGTCTCAATTGGGTCCTTATTTTTGATAATTTGATTCAAATAAATCGTTTCCGTCAATTTCATCAAACGACGTTATTGAGTGTGTCACCAGGTCACTAACACGCTCAATAACGCCGTTTGATGAAATTGATGAAAATGATTTATTTGCATTAAATTACCAAAAATAAAAATTCAATTGAGACGCCAAAAAAGAGAAAGACATATTTAAAATTCTGGACAAAAATAGGAACATATTCAGACATTAAACTTATATATATATATATATATATATATATATATATATATATATATATATATATATATATATATATTCTTCTTTTTATATTTTATTTGAAGAAACAAAGACACTACGTAATGATAAGTATATCAAATCTAATCAATCGACTCTTTACTACAATATTTATAATAGTTAATGTATTGTGTTTTTAAAATAGTCTGTTTATTATAATATTTAAAATAGTTTGTTTATTATACCGTTTAAGATAGTGTTTAATCATACAGTGATTTAGAATTTTATTATACTTCAAAATAAAGAGATTTTAATAATTTTATCTTAATAATTTTTATAATTGAATGAAAACGGTAATAATAGTTACAATGACAATTATGGACATGGTCTGTAATAAAAATTTCAACCAGCAAGTCAAAGACCAACCTCATGAGAACTAGAGTGAAAACCAAAAGCTTCGAATTACGAAACAAACTCGTGAATACTTTAACTAGACCATTTTACTGAAACTCTCGTTATTTTGTATTCACTAACATTTCTTCTTAATTTAAAATTTTTAACACACTTATTCTCAATTTTTGTTTTCCCTCTTTTTATTTACATAAAGAAAGCTTAATTTAGCAAACCTAAGTTGAAATAATTTTATTTAAAATCTAATATATAAAAATAAATTACAACTTAATAAATACCTAAATTATTATTTTTTATAATCATACTAAATCATATATCATATTTTATACATCAGACAACCTTCACAATGAATTACAATTCATTCAGGTTCAGTGAATACAAAAAAGAAAAAGGTGAACAATAACCTGGACCATTAGCACAACGCACACATTCGCAGAGCGAATCCAGAGGTTTCTCGTACAGCGACCCAACTCGATGTGCAAATCCTCAGATAGAGACCCATCCCTCATAACCATTCGCACAACGATTAAATTCGTTGTGCGAATAAACTCTTAATTGTATGAGATCTTAACACCTCGCATAACGCCCCAATTCGCTATGCTAGAGCCCAGACAATGACTTAGACTCCTCAAACCCTCGCAGAGCACACCTATTCGCTATTCGAATAAAAATGGCAGTAGTCCCAGACCCCAACCAGGCGCATAACGCCCTAATTCACCATGCAGATCATCAGATAGAGAGCAAACCTCTCAAACCATTTGCACAACGCACCACTTCGCTGTGCGAATGCCCTGGCAGAGAGCATCTCGCCAGGGCGACTCGCTGTGCGAATCTATTCGCTCAGCGAGTCTGCATAATCTGCAGAACGAACTGTAGAATTATGCAACTCAGACCCCAATTACCAATTTTATCTATTTTTCCCAACTTCTAACACTCCTAGATTGTGTTATATACCTAATTATACTGGACTAAGTGATTGTAAACCTTCCTAACATTAATATAAAGATTTTAAGGATCAATTCCTACTCTAGAATATCAAATTTATCAACTTAGGAACCCAAATAACAATCTGCAACTTTGAACATGTTTTTGACCATTTTGATGACTCAAACAAGTCACATTTGACTTACCGAAATTGTCCCAACAGACGAATTGAGCCCTCAACTCCAATTTCCCATTTTCACTACCTCACTTCCTCTAATTAGCTTTAAACTAAGACCACTTGTTTTGATTCATAACCATTCACTAATAACACACATTTAACACTTCTCATGCATCTAAAACAGTCCAAATATCATCCAATTTAGTACATTTTCACAGTTCAAACATGCACATTCAAAACAGCCACATTACATACATGAATTCTAACAAAATCATCCAAGTTTCAGTCCAGCAACTCTAATACTAACATAGCCTATACACATGACAAAAGTCATTCAATAGTTATAGAGAAAATCCAGTTTCCCTTACCTCACTCAAGCTCTACACAGCTCATAGAACCCCGATTAAAACTTGCACCGCAAGGAAACTCAACAAAAACCTACAATTAACCGATTGGTGATAGAAAACAACTCTTAGAACCTAAATTGAGCTGAGAATTAAAGAGAGAAACTGCTATGCACATGCAATAGAAACAATCGCATGATCAAGGTTCAAGAATGTTCGGGAAAAAGGGAAAAACAACTTACCGACGCAGAATAAGAAATTGATCGGTCTAAATTGTTGTCCTTGACGCCAGGATTGTCTAGGTTCTTCCTGATCGTCAATTAGAGACTCCATATGTGAGAAAGTTAGAGAGAAGGCAAAGAAAGGAAAGGAAACAATGTTTTAAAGAGATAATACGTATTTAGATAATGAATCGAGCTTTAGAAATTTCTATTATATTATAAGATTATTTTATAATAAAATACTTGGTCTCGTTATTTTAATACACCTATCTACTGCAATACTCTATTTTCTAGGTCTTCACATACTTCAAAACTACAAAAATTTTCGACCTAAAAAATTTGACTTTCCAGAGAACAGGTGAGGATAGGACTCTCTCATCACTCCCTCTAACTCCCAGGTAGAATCACCTGTCGTACTATCCCAAACAACTTTGACTAGACTGATGGTCTTTCCTCTAAGTTGCTTGTTCTGACTCTTCACAATCCTAACAAGCTGCACCTCCATTGAAAGATCTTCTCTAACTTGCACATCTTCAACTTATACCACATGAGAAGGATTAGGCACATACTTCTTGAGTTGTGAGACATGGAACACTGAATGAAGATTCCTTAGCTAGGGTGGCATGACTATCTCATAAGCAACTGGTCCTATATCAAGATATGATAAGGACCAATATACCAAGGAGATAATTTCCTAGCACAAATGACTCTTTTTACACCAGTAGTTGGAGTCACTCTAAGGAATACATGATCCCCAACTGCAAACTCCAACGGTCTCCGCCTCTGATCAACATAGGACTTCTGCCTACTCTAGGATGCTCTCATCCTCTCCTGAATCAACTTCACCTTCTCAGTTGTTTGTTGAATCAATTATGGCCCAGTTAAAGCAAATAGACGTTCTACATTTTCTCCCATACAATGCCTCAAACGGTGCCATACCAATGTTGACCTCATAATTGTTGTTGTAGGTGAACTCCACCAATGACAACACCTCATCCCAGACTCCTAAGTGATCCAAGACACACATCCTCAACAAATCCTCAAGTGACTGGATCGTTCTCTCTAACTGGCCATTAGTCTGGGGATGATACGCTGAACTCATCAGAAGTATGTTGCACATCTCACTCTGAAACGTCTCCCAGAATCTAGAAGTGAACCGCAGATCTCTATCAGATACAATGCTAGAAGGCACCCCATGCAGTCTCACAACCTCTCTGATGTACAATTGTGCAAGTTTCACCATAGACATCCTCAAATTAACTGCCAAGAAATGAGCATTCTTGGTCAACTTGTCTACAATCACCCAGATAACATCATGACCTCTGACCGTCCGTGGTAAATGAGTAACAAAATTCATGGCTATGTTATCCCATGTCCACTTAGGAATCTCCAACTGCTGTAATAAACCACCAGGTCTCTAATGCTCCACCTTAGCCTTCTGACAGGTGATAACAGTTGAAAAACTGTTATTTTTATGCTTAAAATTGATACCAAAAGCAACCTTAAAGACTTAGAAACTAGCTTGAACTCATATTTTTGCTTTAGTTTTGTGAATAAGAGAGTTAAAAGTGAATTTAATGGTTTTATGCAAGATTCCCTTGATTTTGTAGGCTAATTGAATGATTTGAAAGAAGAATTGAAGTACCGAATGATTGGAATGCTGAAAAGTCAACCAGTCAACCAGAAAAGTCAACCAGTCAACCAGAATACGAAAAAAGTCAATCAGACGAGTTTTGGGCCAGTTTTATGCGATTTTATGATCTGTTTGGGCCTGGACCCGTTTTTTATTATTTTTATGTCCTATTTAAAGACCTAGATGTCTTAGGGTTGGTATCTTTGGCAGAAACGAAGCAAACACTCTCTCTTCCACCCCTTTGAAGGAGGATCTTGGATGCTCAGGCTACCTCTTCACCTTTCTAGGGTTTTATCCTTCATTCTTTCATTATTGTTCATCTAGGTTCACCATGAATATGGTGAACTAAACCTTGTATGTTTGTTGGGGAATCAATGTAATCTTTTGAAGCTCTCATATATGGAATTTATGCTTGCATCTTAATCTAAGACTTATGCTTTCTTTCATCATTAGTTAGGGTTTTTCCTCTTTGCTTAATGCTTGCTTTGTTTAACTCATTCAATGCATGATTATTGATTTTGTCGATACGGGAACGTACGAGGAAGTCTAGATCCAGGGAATTACTCCCAATAGTATATTGGTTGTCGTTAAGCTCCTGTGCTAAGAGAACTAATTATTAGGAATGCTAGGAATCGTATGAACTCGTAATTAGGGATAGACCTTCTTGACAAGGTAATTTAGAGAGTGGCATTAACAATGATGATTTGAATGTTGAATTCCTAAAATATATGAGAGTGGATGAGATGAAATTGACCCCCAACAACATATTCATCCATATATTTCATTGAAAGTATTTGTCTTTTGCTTTTGCCATTGATCAAAACCTCATGCATACATATTTATTTTCGTCTTTTGCATAATACAATCCAATTATTTTGTTCTTAAGTCTTAGCTAATCAACAAACCACACAACTAAACTAGGTCGTGAGTCCTTTGGGAGAACGATACTTGGTCTTACCAAGTTTATTACTTGAACGATTCGGTCATACTTGCCGATTGTAAAACAAGTTTGTGACATCATATTTTGGTGATCATAAATTTGTCATCAACAGGTCAAGCAAGATGAAACAAACTGTGCTACATCTCCTTTCATCCCAGACCACTAGAAAGATTCCTTGAGGTCTTGATACATTTTAGTCATACCAGGATGCATGCTAAAACGAATATGATGACCCTCTTCAAGGATCATTCTCCTAAGCTTCGAATCACTAGGAACACAGACTCAGCTTCTGAACCGCAATATACCATCAGCCCCCAAAATGAAGTCTCTGCCCTCATCTGTACCAATCAACCTTGCTGATCTCTGTAATTCAGCGTCCGACAATTGTTTGTCTCTGATACGGCCTAACAAATCACTCGACACCACAAGGTTGTTGCACCTGATACTATCCGAGTCTAATTCCACCTACAACCGCAGATCTCTGAAACTCTCCACCAACTCCAACTCTTTGACCATCAAAGCAGACACATGCACTGACTTCCTGCTCAACACACCGGCTACAACATTTTCCTTCCCAGGATGGTAAAGTAGATCAAACTCGTAATCTTTCAGGAACTTCATTCATCTCCTCTGCCTCATTTTAGTTCCTTCTGATCAAAGAGATACTTCAAGCTCTTATGATCATTGAATACCTGAAATTGTGCACCATAAAGATAGTGCCTCCAAATCTTCAAAGCAAAAACACAAGCTACCAACTCCAAGTCATGAGTGGGATAATTCTTCTCATGAACCTTGAGTTTCCTTGAAGCATAGGCAACCACTTTCCTTTCTTGCATCAACACACAACCCAATCCCTAATATGAGGCATCACAGAAAACCTCAAAAGGTTTACCTGTGTCAGGGATCACCAAAACTGGAGCATTAGTCAACCTCTGCTTTAACTCTTGAAAGCTAGACTCACACCTATCTGTCCAAGCAAATGACTGATCCTTCGTACTCAACTGAGTCAACGACACCATAATCTTAGAAAATACCTTAATGAAGTGACGATAATAGCTTGTTAAATCCACAAAGCTCCTAATCTCAGTGGCAGACTTGGGTCTCTCCCACTGAAGCACTTCCTGTACCTTGGTTGGATCCACATAAATGCCACCAGTTGAGATCACATGCCCGAGAAACTGCATCTCTTTCAACCAAAAATCACACTAAGACAGCTTAGCATACAACTTCTTCTCTCTTAACACTCACAACACTATCCTAAGGTGATCCTCATGCTCTTCTCGAGTCTTAGAATAATAAGTATGTCATCAATGAAGACATCAACAAATTTATCTAAGAACGGCCTGAAGATTTTATTCATGTTGTCCATGAATATGGGTGGAACATTAGTCACACCAAAAGGCATAACTACATACTCTTAGTAACCATATTTGGACCTAGGGGCAGTCTTCTGCACATCACCTGCCTTGACTAGAATCTGATGATAACCTGACCTCAAGTCTATCTTGGAGAACACATTAGCTCTATTCAACCGGTCCATCAAGTCGTTAATCCTTGGGAACGAGTACTTGTTCTTAATAGTTAACTTATTCAATTGCCTGTAGTCCACACACAATCTGGAGCTACCATCTTTCTTCTTCACAAGCAACATAGACGCACCCCAGGCAAGACACTAGGACGGATAACCTGCTTCTCAAGCAAATCTTCAATCTGCTTCTTCAGCTCAGCTAACTCTACTGGAGCCATCCGATAAGGAGCTATTGATACTGGCCCTACACCTAGCACCAGATCAATAGAGAACTCAACCTCTCTCTGAGGAGGCAACCCTAGCAATTCCTCAAGAAACACATCCAATAATTCACTCACCACTGAGTGATCTACATTCCACCCACTCTGCTCAACTACCACATGGGACAGTACTAGAAAACAACAAGCTCCTTCAGTCATCTCTTGCTTCAAATGCCCATAAGACATCAACACAACATCTTCTACCTTAGGAGACACAAATTTTTTCTCACCACAGTCTATGAGAGTGCGATTGACAGATAGTCAATCCATCCCCAAGATCACATCTAAACCCCGAAGAGGTAAACAAATCAAGTTCACCTTTAACTGACACCTTTCCACAACTACTAAACATCTAGCACACATTGTAGATGTCTTGACTAACCCCGAAGTGGGAGTAGATACAATCAAATCGTACTGTAGCTCCCTCACTGATAACCCCAACTTTTCTACACATGCCTCTAACACAAAAGAGTGTGTCGCTTCAGAATCAAACAATACACAACAACCTCTACCCAACAACAAACAACTTCGAATGATAAGATTACCTAAGTTAGCTGCCTCTGACCCAGATAAAGCATAAACCTTGTCAGCTGCCTATGGTTTGCCACTACTGCTCTAAACTGCTCTCCCTGCCTTATGTGACTATGGACCTGCCCTCCTGATTGTAAGACAGTCCCTAACATAGTGACCCTCTCTCCTACAAATGTTACACCTCTTGAGTCCCACCATTTCAAGGCAAGCTGACTGAAGATGAGGCCCTCCACAAGAATAACACCTCACAACACATGAAAAGCTAGACTGCCCCGGATGAACTGAAGGCTGAGAGGAAGAACCCTAGACCCAGAAGAGGATGGTCTAGAATAAGGAGTTCCCCTAGAACTAAAGCTGCCTCTCGACACTACTGGGCCTCCAACACTTAATGGTTGGCTCTGCTGGCTCTCTACTTCTCTCTTCGTCTTTTCCAGCCCTTTAGCCCTCTCCACTAACACAGGAAACTCCTTGATGCACAAACCATCCACCAACAACTTCACATCATCTCTCAATCCATTTTCAAATTTTCTACACTGTCATTCTTCATTCATAGTTAAAGTATGGAAGTGGACTAAATGCTTGAACTTATTGGCATACTCTGATACATACATACTCCCTTGCACCAACTGTAGAAACTTTACCTCCTTGGCAAACCTCACACTATCGTGGAAATACTCAGTGTAGAACTTCTTCTTAAAGACTTCCCATGAAATCTGAACTCCACTACTCTCTAACAAGGATCTGGTACTACTCCATCAATGGCTAGCTTCCCAAGACAACAAGTATTCTGAGAAAGCCAACCTGTTCTTATCAGGACATCTCTTGGCGTTGTAGATCCTTTCCATATCTCGAAACCACTGATCAGCATCATCAAGGCTGCAGTTCCCATTGAACTTTGCGGGATGGTGTTGTAAGAAGCTCTCCAAGCTCCACTCCCAAGAATGACTAGATGAAGAAGGACTTGTTGAAGCTTTGCCTCTAATCATAAAATCTAAATACTACCTCTAGGATGTCTTAGTTGACACCCTAACAGCCTCTAATTGTTGCAAGGCCACGGTATGTTGTTGTACTAATGTAGTGTTGTGTTGCTGCATTGCTTCCAACACAAACTCCATCATTCTCATCATGTTGGATGTATCAGTATTATTGGGTAGGGAAGGAGGAGACTTATGTTCCATCTTCTGCTTACACAGAGAGAAAAAGCCATCAGTCTAACTCTAAGAGACAAGAATAATCACTATACATAGCTAAGAGTACACAAGCACAACCAAAACACACTGAAAACCTATAGGATTCCTAAGGAAAGAACTGTTCTGATACCATTAATGTAACATTCCAAAATATAGTAATAAACCATATCATACTAGTCACAAAAATAATAAAATAGAACAGTTATAGACTGGGATATAAAGTATAAACTTTACAGTCATCCAAAATAACCGTAGAATTTAAAACTTTAGATACAAAAGAGTATTCCAAAACTATGCACCTAAATAAACAACCTAAATAAACTAAATCGCAGCATTCTCGCCCTCCAAAGCCTGCTCTAGAGGCACCTCATCTCCTCTGCTCACATCCATCATCCATCGGATGATCATTGCAAAAGAAAAACACCACACATACAAAATACAAACACAAGCAGAAGGGTAAGCTAGATATACGATAAAACATACAGTTTAATATCACATAACATACACAAGTTAAATCAAGCAAAGTAACTAAATAAAACATACTAGCATGTTATGTTCTAGACTTGACTTGTCCGGACTTAGAATAATTGCCGAGCTATGGCGGGTCATGCACTCGTGGTGGCCTCTATTGCTTTGCAAAGCCATTGCCAATGAGTTTCACCCTACCATACTCACGAGGTTAGTCTGTTCCGGGCCTTGAGGCATACTGGAAGCCCCCAAGACTAAGACCTCTTGCTACTCCTCACGACATGGTTCAATCCTCTCTACTTGAGAATGAAAGACCATTGGAGTTTCAGAATAACCCCTAAGACTGAGCTTCTGCATTCATTCTAAACACCATGGAATCTCACCAAGAGATTCTAAACTGAAGCTTACATTCCTCACTTTGATTCACATACTTTTACTTGGAACATGACTCATAATCATACTAAATCATATACCATATTTCATACATCAGACAAGCTTTACAATGTATTATAATTCATTCAGGTTCAGTGAATACAAGAAAGAAAAAGGTGAACAATAACCTGGACCATTCACACAGCGCACACATTCGTAGACCGAATCCAAAGGTTTCTCGAAAAGCAATCCAACTCATTGTGTGAATCCTCAGACAGAGACCCACCTCTCATAACCATTCGCACAGTGATTAAATTCGTTGTGTGAATAAAGTCTTAATTGTATCAGACCCTAACCTCTCGCATAGCACCCCAATTTGCTATTCGAATAAAAATGGCAGTACTCCCAAACCCCAACCAGGCGCATAGCGCCCTGATTCGCCATGCGAATCATCAGACAGAGAGCAAACCTCTCAACCATTCGCACAACACACCAATTCGCTATGTGAATGCCCTAGCAGAGAGCATCTCGCCAGGGCGACTCGCTGTGCAAATATATTCGCTCAACGAGTTTGCATAATCTACAAAACGAAAATCAGCAGAATTATGCAACTCAAACCCCAATTACATATTTTATATATTTTTCCCAACTTCTAACACTCCTAGATTGTGTTATATACCTAATTATACTGGCCTAGTGATTGTAAACCTTCCTAACATCAATATAAAGTGTTTAAGGATCAATTCCTACTCTAAAATATCAAATTTATCAACTTAGGGACCCAAATCATAATCTACCACTTTGAACATGTTTTTGACCATTTTTTATGACACAAACTAGTCACATTTAACTTACGCAAATTGTCCCAACAAACCAATTGAGCCCTCAACTCCAATTTCTCATTTTCACTACCTCACTTCCTCTAATTAGCTTTAAACTAAGACCACTTGTTTTGATTCATAACCATTCACTACTAACACAGATTTAACACTTCTCATGCATCTAAAACAATCCAAATATCATCCAATTTATAATAAAATACTCGGTCTCATTATTTTAATACACCTATCTACTCTAATATTCTACTTTCTAGGTCTTTACAAATGATTTTTTTAATAAAAGTAGTGTAATTTTTTTAATCAAATTTATTAATGTAGTAAATGATTTTTTTAAACTTTTTCTGTTTTCGTAAACTTAATCAAATATTTTTAATTTTGAGATATTTTTTAATAATTTAATTGATGAATTAAATACAATTTTTTAATTTCTTTTACTTTTTTAAAATTAATTTGTTTTTTTAATTTGAAATAAAAATACTTTTTATTTTTAAAGTTTTAGTTTATATATATATATATATATATATATATATATATATATATATATATATATATATATATATATATACTTAAAGTAAATCTAATAATATTTCATATTTTTAGATATTTTTAATAATGTTTTAGAATTAGTATGTTAAAATGATGAGATTCGATTATTTTAATATTCAAAAGTTTAAATTATAAACATAGTTTTTATAAAAGAATTTCATTATTTAAAACCACACATTTTTTTATGTCGCAACCAGAATCGCGACGATGTTAGAAAAAGAGATTTGGAGTCACCACCATAGTTTATTCTGAAAAACTACGGGAAAACCATAAAGAAAGGCTTGGTCCGCAAAAACCGGATTCTAGGTTCGGAAGTCGCTTACGCGTTGGGAAGGTATTAGCACCCTATCGCGCCTGTCCGAAGGCAGTACCTTTAATTAGATGCGCAAAAATGACGTGGTTTACAAAATGTATAATTATCCCCGAAAAACAACAATCTGAATAAACAAAATATATTTTTTAATTTTTGGGCCCGACAAGGATTGACCTTGCTCCTACGTATTCTCATTAAAATGAGAAATCAGGGTTACGTAGTTCTTTTGAAGATCTGTTGGACAATATTTGTTTGGGAAATTACTTGAGAAATTTGTTTGGGAATTTTTTTTGGAAAATTTGTTTGGAAATGATTATGAAAAATTTTGGATTTTTGGAAAGTGAACTTGACAAGGACTAGCCTTACTCCTACATATCTCCATGTTTGATGGAGAATCAAGGATCATGTAGTTCTGGCTGACAGATTGTTTGTTTGTAAATGTATATGTTTTTAGTTTTTGAAGACTTTATATTTTTTTGGTATTTTAAAAAAAGCAGGTAATGAGTACTAGGCCGACGCGAACGATCACACGAGTACGTGTACCTTTAGAAAGACGTTTAAATATTTTTAGTTATTTTTAAAAGAGAAATAACGATATTAAGCACTAGGATGATGCGAACAATCACACGAGCATTTATACCGTTAGTTACTTATTTAGGAAGACTTGAGGGTATTGAGTGCTAGGCTGATACAGACGATCGCACAAACACTTATACCATTATATAAAGTTTTTAGGATTGAGGATAGTATGTACTGATGCGGACGATTGCACAAGTACTCATGTCATTATTTAATTTTTAAACTAAGGGTATTAAGTATTAAACTGATACAGACGATCGCACGAGTACTTATACATTGTTTAATATTTAAATTTTTTTATTCATTTTTTTAATTTTTATTTTTACTTTTTATCTTTCATTTTTATAATTTTTGCTATAACATAAAAAAAAAAGGTAAATAAAATTTTAAAATAAATACACAATAAAATCATCGCATAATACAGTGAAGGAATAGTAAAACGTGAATGTAGTGAGCAATTAAAAACGTGGGTTAACAATCATGGGGTACTCGAAAACAAATAAAAAAAACATTGCAATTAAGAAAATAAAAAGAAGATTGCAGGAAGTAAAATCCAATAAGAGAAAGGATGCAGAGGTGAAAAAACCAGGGTGTTGTTTAGGCCCAATTAGAACAGGGGTGCAATAGTCAATTTGTAGGGGTATAGCTGATGAATATTGGTCCAAGATCAAGGCCCATTTTCGTTCCCGAATCAGAAAGCACTTCGGGCTTTCTTCTTCCTTCCGCATAGAACCCGAAGGAGACTTAGATGACTGGAGATTGAAGATGGGTTTTTGGTTTCTGTTCTATGCTTTTGTGTTTGAATGCAGGGAAAAAGGAAGAGAATGATAAGGGTGGGAATGGAGAGAACGGTGAATCATATGAGTGAATGGAAGAATCCAAAGTTTGTTGAGAAGCGAGTCATGGATGTCCTCGAGGTGAGGGGAGAATACCCTCTCTTTATGTGCGTGTGATGGAAAATAGTCAATAGAGTGGTCAGTGATGGATTTGTTGGAGGTGGGGAGTGAAAGGAAATGTGGTTGGGTGGTTAGGGGTGAGAGGAGCACAGGGGTGGAGAGCAAGAGGGAGCGTGTGTCAGGATGAGGGAGGAACGGTTTCTCTTTTTTTCTTTTTGAGAATTGGGTGTGAGTGTACGTGCGTCTCCGGCTTCTTTTTTTCTTTTGTTCTTTTTTTCTTTTTTTCTTTTTGCTTTCCTTTTAAAATACTCAGAAAATTAAATAATAAAAAAACAAGATAAAATAATAGTAAAAAATTTGGGTGTTGACATTCTAGAATTCTTTTCTTAGAGTTTTCACCTTTCTTTTAAGATTTGCTAACCTCTCGCTTCTCTGTTTAAAGATTTAAGACCACTCGAGTGATCTTTGTGACGAGCTCTTCATTCTTGAGTGATTAGTTTTTCAGTTTTGGAAAATTAGTTTTCTATCTATTCTTTAGGTTCAAGTTGGTTCTTTCTTTGCATGTTAATAAAATCTCGCTTGCATATTCCTTTAGAGTCATCTATAAGATTATCTGTGAATAAGTAATTCTAATGGTATTACCCTATTAATATTTATGAAGTTCCTAGGGGCATATAAGATTTTTTGTGCAATTGAGGGCGTTATAAGAACTTTGACCTATTTTGATTGCTATCTTTTAGGTAAGGAAAACTATTTACTTTAGTGTGTATGAATTTGATAAATCTAATGTTTTGCTAGTAGATGAATTTTACTGGTGTGTATGACTGAGTTGATTTGTTTGGTTTGAATGATTATTTTGTGTTCTAATATTACTTGGGTTTATGTGACTAGGGAAACTTAAAATATGAGCAATTGAGTAAAGTTGTACGAGTTTTAATGTGTAAACATATTTTTCATCTAATTCCAAGAGAAAGAAGTATCAATTTAACCAGTTGATCATGTCCAAGTTCACTTGAAATCATAAAATGTAATTGTTGTCAATTTATATAGCACTGAACAATGTTATTATCACTGAGCACCAACTTTGCATGGGAGTTATTTAACTCTAGGATGTTGAGCCCAGAAAGTGCCGCTGAGGTCCCATTTTTTCGAATGGTTTGGATTGAGTGGCACATTGGTGCCATTGTGCACCATTTTTGTACTAGATGTCTAAAATATTTAGTTCCATGATGTTGAATGGTAAAAGGGTGTTTCTAAGCATGATATTTTGCGGAAAGGATGACATTGAGTGCTACCTTTAGTGAAAAGTTTGGTGTTGAGTACCACCTTTGAACACCAACCTATATATGTTTGAATTGTTTTCTCCTTTGGTTGTTGTGAGTATATTTATAATAAATTGTATGTATTTGATAAACATTATGGTGTTTTAAGAATGTGATGATATTGTAGTGAATATGCTTGGTGATAATGTTGAAAGAATTTCAAGGAGAAATTTTTTATGATGATGATATTAGTGTATGCATTGACATATAAGAGTCGGAAAAGAGGTATCTTGAACTCTAATGACTATTCATACTCAAATAGAACCTTAAAACGTTAGAAATCCTTCAGTAACATTTTTTCTAATGGATTTTTAAAGGGTCAAAATTTGTTGGTAATAGTTTAATTGGTAACACTTACCGATGGAATTTTGTATTAGTTGCAATTATCAAACACTACAAGAATGATTGAAATTACCGACGGGCATAATTCGTCGGTAATGTATAAAATCCGTCGGTAATTAGCATTTACCGACGGCTTACCGACGGCCAAAATGCCGTCGGTAAAAACGTTGTCGGTAAACTTTACCGACGGATTTTGGCCGTCGGTAATTACCGAAGGCTTTTGGCCGTCGGTAAATCCGTCGTTAAATGTCGCGACCTGGTTCATCTTCTTCCTCTTCCTTCGTCGCTGTGTAAATTTTTTTTTCCATTTCCACGAACTCCACCACCAAAACGGCATCACGCGAGTAACAAACTAGTTTCCAAATTATCAAACAACCAATTTATTTTCAATAGTTAAAATTATAGTGAATCATGGAGAGTTTTTCTGCAATTCTCAGATCTGTAAGATAAATGTTTCTAATCATTTCAATGTGGTGGAAAGAACGGTGGTAGAGGGCAGCGGTGGTGGAGAGAACGGTGGTAGAGGACAGCGGTGGTGGAGGGAAGCGGTGGAGGAGGGCAGCGGCTGGAGGGCAGCGGCGGGAGCGCAGCGGCGGTAGGGCAGCAGCGGGAGTGCAGTGACAGTGGAGAGCAACGATGATGGAGAGCAGCGGTGGTGGAGAGCAGCGGTGGTGGAGGGCAACGGTGGTGGAGGGCAGCGGCAGTGGAGGGCAGTGACAGTGGAGAGCACGGTGGAGATTTCTTTACTGATTGAAATGAGAGGAGAAATACTTCTTTTACCCACATATATTGGCACTGGATGCGACGCTGGTTTCGAAAAATCCCGCTCTTTTACCGACGGCCAAAAGCCTTCGGTAAAGCCGTCGGTAATGTCATCCACGAAATAATGGGCGGGAAATATCCCGCTCTTTTTACCGACGGCCAAAAGCCTTCGGTAAATCCGTCGGTAATGTCATCCACGAAATAATGGGCGGGAAATATCCCGCTCTTTTTACCGACGGCCAAAAGCCTTCGGTAAATCCGTTGGTAATGCGCATGTCACTTACCGACGGCCTAAAGCCTTCGGTAAATCCGTCGGTAATGCACATAAAAAATACCGTCGGTAATTCCGTCAGAAATTAAGATATATCGACGGATATTGATCCGTCGGTAAAAATCCGTCGGTAATATTAATATTTTTTGTAGTGAAAGAAAACATTCATCGATAGTTACAAGAAAAATTTGTCAATAATTACAAAAGAAAAAATTTGTTGATAAATTTCATCAGTAAATATCGCGATCTACTTCATCTTCTTCCTCTTCCTCTCTATTTCTTGTTTTTTCTTTCAGCTTTCTCAATCAAGAAAAATCAACATATTTCATCCAACACAAAAGAGAAAACCAATGACAAAGATGAAAACCAAATTGAGGATTTTAATTAGAATGCATCGATGGTAGTGGAGGCTTCTTCTTCCTAGGCAGCGAAGCTCTTGCGATAGTGGTGCCCTTGTGTAGTGGTTGGCCATTCTAGAGCTCGTGGTGGTCTCTCTATCACTCAATCTAGTTCATCGTTTGTAGTGAAGGTAAGATGAATCTTTGTCGTAATAGGTTGCCTCTTCTGAAGTTTAAGTTAGTCTGGCTCATAGTGTGTCTCTATGACAGCGATGATTTTAAGATTCAGTATGGTTTCTGTTGCATCTCGTTAGTGGTTAGCAACGGGAGTACTTCTGGTTCACAAAATAAAGTTACCCACGGGAGAGAAAGATAATGTGGTGGCTCGTGGAAAAAGAAATAATGGGCAGGAGATGTCCTCTTTATCGACGAATTTTTTTTATCGACGAATTTTATTGATAAAAAATTTGTCAATAAAACAAATTTCATTTATCAACAAAAAAATTTGTCGGTAAATGAAAAATGTATTACCGACGGATTTAACTAAAAAAATTTGTTGATAATGAAATATGTATCACCAACAAAAAATTCAGCGATAAAATAAAATGTATGTTACCAATAGATTTATCAACAAATTTTTATCGATAGATTTTACCGACGAGATAAACTCATTAGTAAAATCCGTCGGTATTTTAAATTTACTAAAAGATTTATTTTTTTTGATAAAATTTCATCGGTAATTCCAATAATTTTTGTAATGTGGTAGGGTAACAATCTTTTTTAGTTTATGACTATAGAGCCTAGATATCACTACAAGTGTACTCTTATTTTGAAGTCTTATATGTCAAATACATGTATCCGGATAATTGAGTGTAGAGTTAACTATTTGTGTGAATATATGACTTGTTGTATGTTATATATGTTTAGTTTATAAATTGGTATATTATGATTAATTTAAGCCAAATCATCTGCACATTAGCTTATCCTTTTACTCTTTTGTGTTTTGTTGTGTTTTTGTGATGATCATTTCATGGTGTGAGCAAATGTTGAAGTAGGTGATGATATATTTATGATGGAGGACGTGAAAGCAACAAAATAGATTTTATAATTTTCTTTTATTATTTTGTATTTCTTTCTTTTTGAAAAACTCATGTAGTTTTCAAGATGTATATATTATATTATTATAATTATTATGATAGATAATTGTATTAATATTTTATATATTTCTAACTATTTATTTATTTTTATTAATTTTATAATATTTTATTTAATAACTTTTATAATAGGATGTTACAATGAAATTTAAAAATAACAAATTTTAAAGAGTAAAAGAAATTAAAATACTAGTTTTAATTCATTAAGTAAATTATTAAAAAATACCTGAAAATAAATAATATATAAAATATATGATTGTATAAAAATTTAAGAAAACGTGAAAAAATTTTAAAAATCCATTCATCACATAATTAAAAATAGTTTAAATTAAAAAAATAAGTTTATATTAAAGTTTTAAAAATATGAAAAGTATAAACTTTAAAAGAGGAAAAGATTATAAGAAATAACAAAAAATCGTGTGGTAACAGCAGGATATCCATAAATTAAAAGAAAGAAGAAAATTATAATCGTGACAATAAAATGGAAGTCATTAGTAAGAAAGACGACTTTTATGTAAAAGTAATAATCGTATTTTTGAAATACGAATTCATCAGTTATGCTTGAAAAACAAGACTTTACCCATTAAATAATTTTTTTTTAAATCTACCTATATTAATGAGTTTGATAAAAGAAATTACACTACTTTCGTAAAAAAAATCAACCGCAATCCTTCAAAGATCGAGCTTTGAAGATGTAAGTCCTCCGTATAGTTGACGAAGCTGATCGGCAGAATATACCACTACCCTCGAAACATAAAACCTAGAAAGCTTATATAATAGCTTATTTTAATTTTAGCAAAAAATAATATATAAATATGATATTTACGGTTCATGTAACAAAGTCTTTTGGTCGAATGAAATAAACATTCTAAAAATTCTACTAACAAATTTAAAAATTACATAATTTCCTTTCGATTTTATATTTTTTTAGACATTTTAGCCTAATCATTGCTTACTTATCTTAACCGATTCACAAATTATCAAACTTTCACAGATACTCTCAAATCATAAAAGTGGAATACCATGAGACTCAAAAGTGGCTTAATTGAGAGAATTATATATCCACAGGCTAGAAAGTGATGAAAACACATACAGTAGAAGAAGTTTAACAAAGGAAGCATATAATAGGAAAAATAAGGTTTGACAAAACCATGTCAGTTGATAAACACAAATTACAGAAAAGATCAAACATTGTTCCTAACCGAGGAAGACCCTTTGTCTTCTTCCTTATTGACGAGAGCAAGAGCACGAGATTTGGCTATGAAGAACCCCGAGGTGTGGCCGATCACAGCAGCTATGAATATTCCCCCATTGAATGACATGACAGCAAGCATCACAATGTAAACGAAGCTGATGCGAAAAAACTGAACAAAACCTTGCATGAGTGCTCCCACAAGGGGACTTGTCCCTGGTTTAATGAGTGGTTGGTTTGATAAAACCTCAATAGCCATGGCTAACAAAAGCACAAATATGATGGCCAAGATGTACATGCCAACACTGTTACCAGGCCAACCATGGAAAAGCACTGTGGCATCTTTGCCCCAGTAGAAACTCATCTGCATCATGTAATACTGCATATTGCTTGTGCCATTAGGCATTAGAGGCATGTCTCCCCCAGGAGACGTATCCATCTTACTCATACTGATAAAGAAGAGTGAGAGAGAGAGATGCAAGGATTCTTGGTGGATTGACCCTGCTATTATAGAAAACAGTGGCCAATGAAAGTTAACGCGGTGATGAAACCTGAGAGTTACGGAAATGTTTTTCTTGTATTTTAGGTTCTTTCGTTGCCTACTATTTTGTTCTTTTCTCATCGTCTTCTGTGAGGGGTGTCACGTTAGTCGGTTTCTTCATCCCTCCGTAGAAACCAGTTTTAACACAAAAATTAAAATATGTTCTCATTTGTAACGATTCATTTAATAGCATAAGTTCTCTGTCCTGCTTATTTCTTTCTGTCTGTCACAAGAAGATGTCTTTTATTTTAAAATTTTTAATCAAAATTACTAGGAATTTTACTAATTATATCTTTACAGAAAGAAGAGGAAGAGATTTAAATATATATGAATGTAAAAATATAAATATAAAAATATAAATATAATAATTTTCTTTTTCTTCGTCGTATTATTGTATTACTGTAACTTCAAACAATAAATTAAATATAAAAAAGTAAATAAGTTGGGTGTAGATAGTGAAATCTTGGTTACATCGGAGACGAGGAAAAAGTTGAAAGTCTCCTGGAAGATTGAGTAACAAATATGATATTGTTTGTCCTAAGAGTAAAATGTAATTTTATAATCACTTTAGTTCTGAATGAACGTGGGTTGTCTTAACTTCAATAAATAATTTCAACCTATATTGTCTGGAAAAAAAATCTATATAATATTGTTTAAAACTATTAATTGATGTAATTTGAAAATAATTTCAGCTGATATTAACTAAAAAGAATCTTGAACTTATTTGAAAAACATAATTAATATTGAGTAAGGAATTTATGATTAATGTTGGTTAAAAACAAATTCTCACTTAGAATACAATAAAATATCTAATGATGTTAATTAAAAAATAAACACGATTAGCTTTAGTTTAAAAGAGTTATTGAATAAAAACAATACTGAGATTTATAACATTCCAGTATTACCTAAATCAATAACCTATCGATCTTTTTCAAGTCGATAACAACTCAACTAAGATCAAATTGATGAAAGAAACAAATAACGTGAATTTGAAAAATATGAAAAAAATTTAAATTGTTATCCTTTGACTATAATTTATTTATTTTTTTAATTTTAAGTATCCCAATTAGTCTTATAAAATACTAAAATTTTAAAATATTTCGAAATTACCTAAAAAAATTATTTTGTCATTAAAAAATTAAAATAATCTAAAAAAATGAATGGCCTCTTAAAATTTTCCATCCAAACATGTGTTTATAATAAATTTATCAAAAAATGTGAGTTAGTCAAGTCAAAAGTTTGTTAATTCTGCTGTTTCTGTATTTCTCAAATGCTGTCTCCTTTCATGTATATAAACTTCTGTGATTATCAATAATATGCGAGGTATAATTAAGTTTATGTGCTTGGCTGTGGATGTGCTGTGCTGTTTTTTACTGTTTCATTGATTAACAAAAAGAAAAGTGGGGAGTGAGAAGATAAAAAAATGAGTATGAATAACCTGAGCTGATAAATACTTTGTTTTTCTCTACACAGGCCTTTCAGCAGCCCAACCCAATTTGTATTCCGTTTACATGGTCGAACTCAACCCCAATCATTCCCTGCACTTACTTTATCGTTTTAAGACTTCCTTTCTTTTCAAAGTGGCTGGTTCACTGATTCATCATTATAATTTATATTTTAAATTTAATTTATTTAATATAAATTTAATATAATAAATTTTAGTAATCACTTCTTAATACATGGATGTGTAGAATATGCACTTTTTTTTTCTTATTGCGTACGTTAAGTATTTTATGTTTTTTTCTTTCTCATAGACATTATTACGAAAATTTACTCTATTTTAATTTTGGAATACTTTATAAAATTATTGACTCTTCATAAAAATGTTCTTGTTATTCCTAAAACAAATTGTGTTATTCTACATTATCATGGGAATGAATTATGTATGGTTTTGTGAACGATCAAAATCGTACTCAAAACATTTTAGAGTTTAATACTCACCTTGTTAAGAAAAAAATAAAACCCAAAATTATAGAAATTTCTATAAATTAAAAAATAAACCTATTTTTAGTATACATCGACGTGTCTTTCTTGATCTTATCACTATAAAGATTATTTTAAACGGTAGTGCTTGTCAAGTTAAGGACTAGGGTTTAATGAACTCTAGATTTGTAGTTCATCATTTCTTAGGCACTTATCCTCATCGTGTTTATACAATTATATATAGTGAAGATAAATGTTTTTTCTTTTTCTATAAATTGGGTATTGAATTGTAATGGATTGTTAATATGTTGTGATAGTAAGCTAATTTTAGAAGCGATTTAAAATTGACAATAAATGGTATAATAAATAATAAAAATCTAGAAAGTTATTTTAAAAATGCTTTGAATATATTACAAATTTTATTCCATATTGTATTATTAAAATTAATATAATATTAGTTGTTGATATATGAAAGGATCTTTATTTGAACTAGGATGAAAATATGAGATGAGTGGAGGCTGGTTCACTAGTCCATATAAAAAACGTGGAGCAAATTTAAGTATTTTAATCCGTTTGTTTGTATAAATTCTGCACTTATCAGGCCAATAATAAGAGGGAACAATTTGTATAAAACATGCATTATGTTTCATGCCGAAGTGTACACTTTCATAAATTACCTTAACTCCTTTGTACATAATGTTTTTGGGGTCCTCTGAATGTCTCATAAACTATCTATCTTTAATCCGGTACAATCCAAATACGAATGATGGGTACCTCTCTAAAGATACTTTCATCTCAAGCTAGTTTTAGGTTACCGGTTATCACTTACCTCTTTACCTTGTCTATTTATAGATTTCTATGTGGGCCTTTGATTAGTGTAGGCCCAATCACAATTTAATCATGGTCTAATATTTCTCAATTACGTCTTCATCTTTCTAATCAGGAGATTGATCTGTAACGCATGGACCATTCGGTTAATGATGTGTTATTTACCGATCGATCCGTACAGTACACATTATATTACAACCTGTAAATTAGAAATAAATCGTTTATTTGATTTTGATATTTTTTTATTCACTTTTTAAATCTTTTAAGTTGGTTGTATTTTATGCGGGTATAATTAGTTAATTATTATATATTTTTTTAGTTTACTCAATAATTTATTTTATACTTTTATTTATTTATTAAAAGTTTAACTTTAATATTGTTAATTACAACAACTTATAAATCCATTGATAAATAATTATGTAGGTTAATCTGACTTGTTTTTGCAAACTAAATATAAGATGACAAACAAATTGCAATTATTACTAAGCCTATATATAATAAGATCTACTTAATTTAATATTAAAAGTTCTACCGTATAAATAGAATTTCAGTTAACGAATTTCATTATCTACAAACATATTATTTCTCTAAAACATATTCTTTAAGAGTTTTTACACTCCCTCTAAGTCCTATAACCTATAATTCATATGTTTGAAGATTAAAGAGTGCTGGAATGATCATTGAGGTGAGATCTTCAAGTCTGTTATATCAACTTTTGTAGAAGAGTAAGTTAGTTTATGATCTTTTCTTTAGTTTGTTCGTTTCTCCATATACATATGAGTAGTTGTTCCTTGTTTGTGTCATCTGAGTCTTTCATAAGAATCTTTGCTGATCAATGATACTATCAATATTTCTTGATCATGATTCTTGTGTTTGAAGGAATCTATAGAGTTTCTCAAGTAGTGAGATTTGTTTTAGGTTCCTTAAAGTAGTTTAGTCTTCTAATAGGTGAGAGAAGCTAAATACATTTGTTTCAAGTTTTAATGTTATGAGAATTATGTGTGCATGTTTGATGGTTTGTGATTGATTGAAATTGTTGTTTAGTTGATTGATCTTCTGTTGAAATGTGTTTGGAATAATATGATTGTGTGTTGTTTAAATTGCTTAAAATTGGTTGGAATTGATGTTGAGTTGATGGATTAATCCAGCTAGTTGAGCAAATTGGTGTTCATTGTGACATTCAAACATGTTTTTAAACTAGGCAATAAGTCACAAATACTAATTTGGTCATCTGAATAAGTCTTTAGTTCATCAGATCACAATTTATAATGTTGAAGATTTCTTGTAGGTGCTCAACACCAGTTTTCACCATTGACCGACCAATATGAGGATGGTTTGACAATGACAGCATACCACTAAGCATCAGTGACCAATGTAGGATTAGTACCAACTTGCTTTCTTATTTTTTTTAGCAATGAGTGGGTCTTGCTGAGCGAGAAAAAGTGCAAGAGCTCTACATTAAGCGATCTCTTTTGCAGGAGCTTTTGTGTTGTTAGCATAAATTTGAGTACTAGTGTGTTTTTCTATGATTTTTTTATCCTTGATTACTTGAAGTGTTTCTCTAGATGATGTTATGTATGTTTAATGTGAAATTTGTGATGCCTCGTGGATTATATTATGATTGTATGCATGAATTAAGTATGTTGTGAAAGAAATTTCAAGGAGAAGTTCTTGTAGTGATTTCAAGTAGTGTATGTATTGATAAAAGGGTTTCATATTGCGATTTATCCTAATGCTCTAATAATCTTCAAATTTCAAGTAGAGAAGGGTAAAATATATGGTGAAAGGATTAAAAGATTTTAGTTTAGGGGCTTTATCTTGGCCAAAGAAAATTGACAAACCAACCTTCTGTGTGGTAGCTTAAGTGGACAAACTGTTTCACCCTTGGAAGTGCATAAGTCCTAAAGACTAATATCATTACATACATCCGAATAATCAAGTCTAGAATCAATAATTGTATGGTTCAAGATTGTTTGATACACTTGTGTTTGTGTTAAAAATCTATAATTTTAATCGTAAGTATGTTCTTTTGGTAAAGGTTTAATGTCTCCGTAGGTCCCTATTTTGGTCATGAATTTCAAATAGGTCCTCTTCATTTTCGGCGTATCAATTGAGTCCTTTTTTTTGTAAAATTGAATCAATTACAGGCCTGCCGTTAATTTGGACAAACGGCCGTTACAGTAATCAGACGTGACATTTAAAATGATTTTTGTATTAAATAATTCAGTTTTGGGTAAGGGCAAAGTCGGAAATTTGAAAACAATTAAAGGGCAACTGAGATTGAGATTGGGGAAAGAATTTGAGGGTTTTTTTTTCTGAAATAGAGACATTCACCTCTGCCACCCACGACTACGCCTCAACCTTCTCCCAACCGGTCACCGTAGACGAACGCTTCTTCGAACCAGCCACTCGTGCCTCCACCCTCTACCGATCTCGACGTCAACGGCGACCTCAGGCGCCACCGGAATCACTGCCTTCCCTCTCTCGTCTCTCTTTGAAATCGGCCACCGCTAACCGCGATCCATGGCGTCACCAAGGCCGAGGCTCACCGCCAGAGCTATCACCGGTCACGACTCCAGACTCTCCCTCTCTATTTGTAGCTACCATTGCCTCCGATGCCACACCGTCGCGTCCCAAGGCTGGACCAGAAACATCAACGGCGACAAACGCTAATGTTGGAGGCGCCGTCGCCCTTCACGGGTCTCCTTACGAGTCTCCTCCTTCCTCGTTCATGAATCGCCTCCTGGATGAGCTCGGCCCCCGTGCCGGCCAAGGCTTCCACCTCGAGACAGCCACCACCAGAGGTTCTGCCAGCGCCTCCGTTGGACCCTAGTCGCCACCCATGGCTACCACTGGGCTTACGAATGAAGTACGTGGTTGTATGTGATGGTTGTGGTTTTGTTGAGTAAATGGAGGAAATTGTGATGGCTGAATAGACAAAGCCTTCCCCACAGACAGCACCTAACAAACACAACGCGCTGAAAAGATTCAATCATGCGCCAAAACCGAAACTCCCACTTACATAACCAGTGACAATTACAAAGGAGGGATCAGAGAGATATACCTTGAACAAGAAAGGGAGATCAGAACCCCATTTGCGAAGAACCTGGTCTCTTAGCACATCAGGGTTGTCAGAAAGCCACGACTTAAGGGAGACCCCATTGGAGGCCAAGAAAGAAGGTCCTGAATCGTGGGTACCAATCCAAAGCTCGGCATAAGGATCCTCCGTGTGAAATGGAGTGTTGGAATTGAGCGCGTGGAGTCTGGCAACCTCCGAGACGCGACCAGGGAGACCCCAATCGTAGTTTTTGACGGAGCAACAGAGTCTCTGAAGGTGACAGGGAGAGTCCTCCATTGGTGTGGCGATAGCAACGAGAGTCTCAGTGAAGGGAAGAGAATGGGAATTGAAATCGAGTCAGAGGCATTGCTGGTATTTGAAGAGTGAGTGAGAGAGAAGATGGCGCAAGCGGAGGAAAAGGAAGGTGTGGGATGTGTCCTTTTCTGATGCAAGTTTTCCACTTTCTTTCCTATCGACTGCTGTGATTTGATCTTATCTTCTTCTTCTTGAGTGGGTTTCTTTGTGTTTTTACCTTTTGTTACTTTCTTTCTTGCTTTCTCAGATGCCTCTAAGAACAAGGAATTTCATACACCAACCTCAATCTGCTACAGACAATTTATGAACCTTCAGAAAAAAACCCTCAAATTCTTTCCCCAATCTCAATCTCAGTTGCCCTTTAATTTTTTTCAAATTTCCGACTTTGCCCTTACCCAAAACTGAATTATTTAATACAAAAATCGTTTTAAATGCCACGTCTGATTACTGTAACGGCCGTTTGTCCAAATTAACGGCAGGCCTGTAATTGATTCAATTTTACAAAAAAAAAGGCTCAATTGATACGCCGAAAATGAAGAGGACCTATTTGAAATTCATGACCAAAATAGGGACCTACGGAGACATTAAACCTTTGGTAAATTAGGTTATCCCTTTGTTTACTTGTATGTTTGTATGTTTTTGTTATTTGTTTTAATTATCTAAATATTGTGAACATATAAAAATATTTATGTAAATCAGATACAAAGTATTGATATAACACAAAACATAGATAAAATAATATATATATATATATATATATATATACACACATATTTATATATATACATATATACACATACATATATGTATATACACATACATATAATATATATATATATATATATATATATATATATATATATATATATATATATATTTATTTATTTATTTATAATATGTAATTATTTCTATAATATTTTAATATTATTAAAATGAGATGTTATAACTATTTTAAATTTTAATAAAATATATTAAAATTTAAAATATATTATATCTATTAAATGTGTATTTGTTATTTTGGTAGAAATTTAATTTGTGTATATAAAATATTATTTTTTAAAATTAAAATATATTAGAAATTGAAACCATATTATTATTATTATTATCATATAGAATTAGATGTAAATATATGAAGAATAAATTTTAATCATTCATCCTTGACAATTATAGTAAGTTTCAAATTTTCAATGGAACGTTTATCAAAATAATAACACTCAAAACAATAATATTTAAGATAAAATGTTCAAAAGGTTAGCTCAAGGAAATGAAATTATACGCTTTAAAAAGTAAAAATAAAAAATATATTGTTTTTGAAATAAAGTATGAAATTTTAAAATTTAATTTATATTAATAAAATTAATTAATTTTGAATATAATTATTTGATGCATGATATTTGTAACATCCCAAAATTCAGTAATCACCATATAATAGAATTAATTACATTTAACAGTCACACAGTGCAGTCTTACACTAAAATTAGAGTTCATAAACCAAAAGCCTTTAATTACAGAATTCCATACAGTAATTCAGAAATAATAGAAGTTCTGCACGAACGATTTTACAAAATCAAATACCCGAACGTTCAAAATCTAAAAAAAACTAACATCTAAAATAACGAACGCTCTAGGGCTTAGCTTTGACTTCCACGTCTACCAGGTTTTCTTCTTCGATAACTTCTTCTAGCAATGCCTCGCCTTCTGCTCACATCCACACGGATGATCATTGCAATGACAGGACGGACGTACAAGGACGAGAGACAACACAAGGAAAAACGAAGGGTAAGCTTATGTAATTTAATTCATACATCAACAGATAAAATAAACATTCCAAACCACACAAGCATATAGTTCAACATATATAATCATACGAAATCTATTACTAGACGGGCCGTCCGGACTGTATGAATCTGTGTAGCTACAGGCGTTCTTGCACCCGAGTGATGTAGTAACTGGGATACACTCAACAGTTGCCACTCGAGGTTAGCCCTATCCAAAGTACCCCTAAGGACTAGGACCTCCTGTTGTTCCCACACATGACCTACCCCCTCTACGTGAGGACGAGTACTCACGGATCATCAGGATGAACTGCCAGCATTAGCATAACCACAATCATACTTTACCAATTCCAATAATCAATACATGAGTCGTTCCTCCCCGGAACGCTCGTTCAAAATCCATAATCGTATAATCATCCCATATAATGTTCACCCTTTAAAATCTTGTACTTTATCATCATTTTCATCTTTAGTTTCAAAGACATAAAATAACGAACGTTCAGCCCTCTGAAGAACGAGAACGAACGATAAGAATGACACCAATGATTTTCCCGTTCAGAACAGAATAAGACTAAGAGAATTACTTGTAGAATTAAGAAAATGGACTGAATGAACTAAGAAATCTGTGACGGACGTTACTTTCTACGCGAGTCAGTTAAATGAACTAACTCCTTTGGTTCACACTGGTACTTAAAGAGAAATTTCATTATGGAGACCTTAGACCGGATCCAATGTAAGGAGAAGAACCAAGAATATTAAGAACTATCTTTGGAGTAATTCACATACGGAAGTCCGATGCCAGTAAATAACCGAACGTGAGGAAAAGGGAAATATTATCATTATAGTTGAACGAACGTTATTTTATCAAGGTTGATTATACAAAAATACGAGCGCTTGGTATAAGACCGAGCACTAATTAGGACGGACGCTAGATATAGGACCGAGCGCTATTTATTACGAACGCTAGGTGTAAGACCGAGCGTTACTTATTACGAACGCTAGGTGTAAGACCGAGCGTTACTTATTATTAAAGTACAATATATATTTCACTTTATTTCAAACATCAGGGTACGACTATGCTGGGCCAAACGCTTCATCATAGTATTTCCACATGAGAACGGTCGTTCTCTACTAGAATTCTCTCCAAATGAAAGAGTTCCATTTTAAAACAGTTTACTAGAAACAAACCGAACGGTAGAGGACCGTTCGATGACGAACGTACATTATCATAGTGAGGATCTCATATTTCAGATTTTCATCTATTTCTAATTCAAGTTTCAACATATCAGTTCATACTTTATAAAATCATATCAATTATCAATTTACATACTTTATATGATTCACATTAATCATTCATACTTCAAAGTGATAACTCATATTCATATTCATACGCATCAACCATCAGCATACATATCAACCAACATATACCATATTCGTTCAGTAAAACAACGATCGTTCATATAGTAAAACAACATACAAATACCAATTAAATTATATAAGCTTCCCTTACTTAGATCAGTGGTGAACGTCCTAAGAGTATGATTTTGATTCGTCCAACTACATCTTTCTACCCTCAATGATTTTCTTAAGTTCTCCAACTAAGTCTAACCATAAGAAAATACAGAAGAATTTAGATTATACCCTTGCATGCAACCAAATCTTGGTTTTGCATGTAACCTAGAAACGAACGGCTAAGGAGAAGAAACTTACCAGTTTCAGAATCTGGAACTGTTCGGTCCATAATGAAGCTCACGACTCAGGGAACGCTCCTACGGTTTCTGAATGTTGATCGGAGAAGAGAGTAGTGAGTTACAGTAGAGAGAAGATGGAAGCTTTCTAGAGAGAAGGATGAGAAAATGAAAAGTCAGTTTTCAGGAGGAAGAAGGGTGCATGCAGAGAGTGGGAGGAAGTGTTTCAGAAAATCATTTTTTCTTCCCAAGGAAAAACGAACGCGCACTCTCATACGGACACCTGTCTTCCACTACTGATTTTCGAACCTTCCGTTCTTGACACCTGGCGTCAGTGTTCAGAGTTTGTGAGTGCGTTTTTAAGGCACCTGAGCAGGATTTTGGGAGTAATTAATGAGATTTGACTGGTGGGTTACGGTGTTCATTTTCCAAGGTCTTACAATATTTTTTAATTTTTAAAATATAATAATTATTTTATAAATATAAGTTAAGGCATATGTTAAAAAAGTTGGAGCAAAATGACTTAATTTAATTTAAGTCATAAACTATTTATTTTAAACTATTTCTTTTGTGGACTTTTCAGAATAAGACCAATTAATAGGCTTAAACCTATTTTCATAATTTAATCTAAGGTTATACTTTAGGAAAGTAAAGAAAGAAACATTTATTATTGTCATTATTATTATTATTTTTACTTTACGTTTAAGAGTAATTATGTTTTAGTCTATTAAATGCAGTTTTATCATTACGACTTAACAAGTTGTAATATTAAATTAAAACTCTATTTCTTATTAATTAAGTTTTAACAGCAAACTTTACTTAAACGTAATTATGTTAAAACATAAGTAAAAATGTTAAAAATTCATACGAAATATAAAAATTAAATAAAAACAATAACGTGCAAAGTTGCATTTTTTTTATCTGTAAAATGTTTAGTTAATTAGAAACAATTCTAAATCTTTCTCCCATGTTTTTTAATAGTTTAGATTCAGTTTCAAATATGTTTTTGGTAATTATATCAATAATATAAAATTTGATTTCTAAGTGTAATTATATAAATTTAACCCGATATCTGATTTTGTATTAAAAATCAGAAAATTAATTTAACAATATTTAATTACAATATTAATCTGTCTTAATGTATTTTTTAAAAAAGTCAAATATCCATAAATTGATCATAAATATCTATCTATCAATGTATTTATCCTCAAGTTTTAAGTATTCCTAGCCTTCTAAGCAAGCATTAAAGACAAATAAACCCACGTAGTTCCTTTAAAAAAAATCTTACATTGTTAGAAATTAAAAGTAAAATCCACACCTAAATATTTAGTTTTCATTTTTTTTAAAAAATATTTTAAATTTTATATGTGTAGACCAACTTTATCAATAATTGAAATATGTTAAACTATCTAACTGATTACTTTTTATAGGGATCTCACATCTTAACATATAAAAATTACCTCAACCAATTTTTGGTTTATATATACTCAAGTGCTTTTCAATTTACTAATTACACAATACCATGTCTATATAAAGGAATGGAAATCATGATGGAATTCAACAACTCAACATTTTTTCTTACCAATAAGATTTTTTTACCAACAATAAATTAAAATTGTGCTTAAATAATCCAAATTCATAACTATAATCAATGAGATGTTGATTAATTAATATTAATATCATTTTTCATTTGGTAGCATCTTTTTCCAAAATCCTCCTCCTTTTAAGAGACAATTTTATTGTATGAGACATTACCACACTCTTATATAAATACCCCTTATTGCAAAAATTCAAACCTTTATCAAATTATAAAACAAAACTATTTCAACTTGTGATCTCTTCCATATTTATCACACTTTATATCAACGTCTCACCATATCTATAAATGGTCATTTTCATCGTATTAATTTATATTGATATTTTTTCCATTATTTTAGGTTAAATCATATAATCCATTCTCATTTTTATAAAAAAAATCTCAAATTGATTTTTTTATATGTCATTTAGTTTATATTTTGAAAGTTTTAATACAATTAAATATATTTTATTAGCAATGTTATAATAAGTGTTTCTTTTCAATTTTAAAAAAATAAAAATTTGTCATGTGTAAAACTAACATCGTATCACATAATACTGAAAGTGCGATGTGATGGTGACAATATTATACTTTTTAATTTAATTTGGTCCTCTTTAAATTGAAATCAAATTTAATTTTTATATAAATAATTTTATTAAAATTATTATTTTATTACATTCTTTTAATAAAATTAACTATATATATATATATTACATTAAATTTTATTTAAAATTGTTTTCAAATTTCAAATTTATTTTTCTTTAAATTGGTATAAAATTTTTTAAAATTATTTTAAAATTTTACATTTGATTTTATAAATTATTATTTTTAAACTAACTCAAATATTTGTATAAAAATTATTGAATTTTAGTAATTTTAAAAATATGCAATTATTTTAAAAAAAAAAGTTGATATATTTATTTTATTTTATAAAATGAAAGTTTAGCATATTTATTAGTTGAAATTAATTTGACTATTTTTTCTATCAACATTACTTTTTATTAATAACTTTAAAATAATTTTAAATAAAATTTAATATAAAATATAAACTTAAATAATTTTAATATCGTTCAAAATATTTAATAAAAATATCAATTTTACAAAAATATTTGTATAATATAAAAATTAAATTTCATTTTAATTTAAAAAGAAAAAAATTATTAATTTTAAAAAAATTATTAATTTAAAAAAAAATTATTAATTTAAAAAAAATTAAAGTTAAAAATAAAAAAAATAAATTAAGACGAAGGCAATAATATCCCGTGTGATAGTAATACATTTGATATTGTCACTAAACATTTGATATTTTCACTACGCATTATGTTATCATTACCAGGTTATATGACCTGACCACCTTTACATGTGATAAATTTTTATTTTTTAAAAAACATTTTAAAAAATAAAATAAAATAAAAATTAGAAAAAGAAAAAACTGCAAGACACCACTCAACTTTTTAGTGTTGTTAGTACACCCTTTCAAGTAAAAACTACGCTGTCAAATCTCGAAGAACTATTCCTTCCACTAGACCTTGTTCAGATTTTACACTAACTTTTCCATTGGTCATCACATCTATAAATGGACTCTCTCAGCCTTGTTTAATCACGCCATTCTCATCAACAATTCAACTCCAGCTATCCCAAGAAATGAAGAGTTTAATTGCTTCCACCTTTTTCTTTTCTCTCTTCCTTCTCTCTGTATTCACCTCAAACCTCCCTTCCGCCGCAGCCGACGTCGTTACCGACAGAGACGGCGATGCACTTAAGAACGGAGGCACTTACCACATCCTCCCCCTGTTCGGAGTAAGGGACGGCGGCGTAGAACTGGCGGCCACTGGAAACGAAACGTGTCCTCTCACGGTGGTTCAATCTCGCACATCTAAAATCTTCAGGGGACTTCCAGTGATAATCTCATCCCCATATCGAGTTGCTTACATCAACGAAGGTCTCATTCTGAACTTGGCTTTCGCTTCTCCGCCCTCGTGTGCCCCCACTCCTCCGAAGTGGACCGTTGTTAAGGACCTATCCGAAGGACAAGCCGTGAAACTACCTGGGTACCGCAAAACCGTGAATGGGTGGTTTAAGATTGAAAAATCTTCCCTTGAATACTTGTACAAGGTTGTCTTCTGCGCACTTAGCGGTGGCACGTGTGGGGAAGTTGGGATTAGTGTTGATGATGAGGGTATGAGTCGTTTGGTTCTTACTGAGGAAGAGGATGATGGCATCATTGTTGAGTTTATGAAGGCTAGTTCAGTTGGTGTTTGAAACACATGCAATGGAAAATCGTGTGTGTTTTCTCAGTGAAAGAGAATATATGTGATAAATAAATTATAAACAAAAAATCGCATCATTGAGCTTCAGCTTGCTAATATAGGCAATAGATTCTGCTGAATCAGAGAAACTGTTATATATATATATATATATATATATATATATATATATATATATTTTTTTTTTTTTTAATTGGAAAATGTATTTTTACTTTTTATAAGAACGTAATACAATGTGATTATTTTGTTTCAAATATATGAACTAATAAAATAATAATATATAATTTATTGTAAAAAAATTATTAAAATATCATTATACATTCTAATATTATGCATCTATTTATGAATATCTATTATGTGATGCAAAATTTATATTTTCTTTACACTCAAATATGAATGCAAATAAATAATATCATTAATTGAAAAAGTTAACTAATGTTATTTATTTTCACTGATCTCAATTAAAAGAATAATATTTTCGAAATTATTATTCACTAAGACCTCTATCATAGATAAAAATGAGTTACAAAAGATATAGTTATTATTCAACAAAAAGTGTTATGGTAATAATAGTGAAAGTAAAATTAGTTAGATTTATTTATACACAGAGTTTATCTTAAATAAATAACATATTGACTTTTACCATGAGTTTTCTAAAAAAAAGTTTATCATTACATTTGTGTTTAAAGAGTTAAAAATAGCAAATGACGTGTCTTTGTTGGCATTCAAAAAATCTTGAATGTGTACTAGGTACTGTCATTTTCTCAACGGAAAATACTTATCTTGCACTCACATGTTTTTTTTTTCTCAATTCTTTATATCGGAAATTCCGTAAATAAATGAAATCATGCTATTTTTTAATTAAGAATTTCGAAACATGAGGAAGAGTGATATAATTTAGTGCAAACAAGTATTTTGAGTAATTAAAGATGTTTTTCAATAATGATGGTAGAATTATCATTAACATATATTTAATTAAAAGAATGAAGATCTGATATCAATTTCAATAATGGCTTTTGGTTAATAATTTAAGGAATGTTATTCATTAGAATGTTATTTTTTGTTGTCCTAGAGTGAAGCTGAATATTTTTGTTGGTTCAACAAAGTTTGATAGAACATAAGATTTTTCACCATTGTTTTCTTTCCTAGTCTCTTATGGTTTTAAAATAAATGGTGTTTTAATTCGTTCTAAGATTTTCCTTAGTTCTTTGATATGTTTTTTTTTTATGTCAATAGGATAGTTTTACTCTGTAATTATGAAAATGGGTAGTTGACTGAGAATTTACTAGAGATAGGGTAAGCTATCATGATCTAGGAGGACTTCTAAAGCGAAGTCGTATGGAATAAAGACGACTTTTTCAAGAAATTAGAAAAAACAAAAGTTGTCATTTTTGATAATGACTTTTCTACAAAGTTTTTTTAATTGAAGTCATTATGTATAATAAAGATTTCATGTTTGTTTAAATAATCAACTTGAGTAGCAATGTGAATCATTTTTGAACTTTAGGTAGTTTGCTTGATTTCTTTAGCAATATAATTGTGTGGATAAAAAATAATAATGTGTCTAAGAGTCAATAAATATACAGGTAGAAATGAGAACAAATATTGAAATAAAAAGGGTTTTCATTAAACATGAAGATTAAATTTATGACGATGCCCACGTGGCAACCAAATATACTAAAACGTATACTAAGTAATTTGTAGTATATCAAGTATCGTATCTACAAAGATTTGACAAAAAAACAAAATATTCTAACTAGCTTGATCATTGATAAAATAGTAACAATGATAGTAAGATGTAGAAAACACATTTGTTTCGTGAAAATAGAGTAAAAGATGTTGGAAAATAGTTTAAATTTCAAAACAAGTGACTTTCAGATGATTAAACCATGTTGAAGTTTTGATTCCACCACTTTCTCCCTCTTTTGTACCTTATCTTTGTTAAATATCATGTTGCAAATGACCAAGTATTGAGAGTTCTCTTTAAATTAACTCTAGGTCCTTTGTTGATACTTAGAACCTAGGATCACAAAACTTCAGTATGATTTCTCAATGATTGCTTGAATAGACCACCTACATTAAGATTAGGACTATATATCTAGTTGTAACCTTAAATTTATTCCTAGCATCTAAAAGCATACATGAGAGATGATTGGATCAAAACCTGAAACTAGTTTCCACTCAAATCCAAGTTAGTGAAATAAGATAAGTGATCATTCATTCGACAACAAGCATAAATAAATTCATAAACATTTGATCAAAAGCAAACATTCGTAAATAAAAATAGTACCAAATACAAAAGCAAACATTCAAAGTGGTTTACATCTCACTTCAACACCTAGGAGATTTAACTCTTCATAATGGATTGAAAGAAGTTAATACATGGAAGAAACTCTATCTCCTAATCCTCTAATGATGTTCTTTGAAATACAGAAGAAGTGTGTGAGAAGACTTTCTAAAGTCTCACTTTAATATCTTTACAGGAGTCTCTCAAAAGTTCACCAAAAAAACTCCCTTAAAACAAAGGTGAAATCCTGTTTTTATAGACTTTGACAGTGCGACTTTAGCGATGGTCTGCATGGCTTCAGCCATGAGGTTTCCTTCCAAGGTGAGTGTCCTATGTGGCGTAAGTTGTGTTTCTGGGTTGGGCCTTCTAAGATTACTTTTAGGTAAAGTATTCTCCATGACTTAAGCCTCAAGTCAAGGCTTGGGGTTTCCTTTCAAGGTAGATTTTCTTCGTGTGGCTCAAGACCCAGATTTCACGCTATAGTCGCATTGAAGTCTGTTTGCTGTATTTTGCTAAGAAATTCTCAGTTTTCTTCATAATTCAACTTTGACTTTCGAATTTCATCAAAACCTGCAAAACAAGTAAAATTAAAGTGATTAACTTAGATATTTAACAAAATTAAAAAAAAAGAGAAGATCCTAATTATCATAAAAGTTAACTCATATTTGGCACTTATCAATTTAATATTACATTAAACTCGACATAAATTTATCTATCACCTTGTTCTCAATTGCCTAGGTCTTCTTTGTGGTTGTTGTTATAGTTCGTTGGCTTAACCAATTTGTTGAGTTTGAGGAAAATGAGGAAGGTGAAAAATTGTTTCTTATCGTTTAAAAGGCATTGGTGTTAGATAAAAAGATATTGAAGAAGATCTTGGATTATGTGCAGACGGTGGTGTCATGCTTGATGTGACAAAATATGTGTGATGATCCTGTACCTGAGTGAGAGGGAAATTATAAGGTGTATGAGGAAGGAACTTTTGAAAGAGAGAGTGGGCATATTCGAACATGTGACCATGATCCATAGATGATTGACCAAGAGATTGATGTGGATGGTTTAGAAATGAAGTAGAAGACTCAACATGGTGAAGGTAAGCTTGTGTAGGATGCTGAGGAGGTTCCTATGCCATATGATATTGTAAAATAAATAGTAGGGTAATTGACATCAATAAAAACATATGATAAGTAAATGTTGTATTGAAACTAAGTTTACCTCGTCATAAGAAGATTGTTGAGATAGAGATATGTAATGGATAATGAGGTTCATGTATCATTGAATGTACGGTGTAGCATCACATAAATGACCATTTCCGATGGATGGTGTTCCTCTAATAACATCATTATGTCGCTCATTCTAGATTGCATTCCATCACTCATGTTATGTTAGTTAAGCTCTATCATTTCTTCCAGTCAAATCATCCCTTTAAGATCGATTGAGGTTAATTGAGTCAAAAGGGATATTTTGTTTGAACCTAAATTGCCGTATCACTCGATTCGCCTGTTAGAATTCCACGGTGGTAAAGCAAATTATAGGAACTGTTGCCTTCAAGACGGAAGGAATGTCATCAACAATTAGTTGACTTACTTCATCATGGTTATAAGGGGTCCATAGATTGAAGCTAGAATTATTGTGGAAGAGAATCTTTGCCAAACATTTTTGCACCCATTACTATCATTGTGCTTGTGAACATATCCCAAGTCAAACTTTTGACAATATTTGTAGAGGAATCAAATGTGTGTGATTCAATTTATGTTAAAGCATATAGTGAAGTCATTACCACTCCACCCTTTTTCTTTATTAGAAATTATCATGACTGCATTCGGTTTCCAATTGATTGGAAGTTGTCCTCACTCAAACCAATTTCCATTTGGACGAAAGTCATTAATACTCATAACATTTTCTATTTTAACTGAATTCGTCAGCTATGTGGACGACTTTAGTGTAACAATTTATTATAAGCTCTTGAGGCTTCCTATATGAACGACAATGATGGCATGTTATCCTACACACATAATTTTCATTATTTTTGGCTCTAATTGCTTCTAAACTCTTATTTTCTTTACATGAAAAAGTTGTTAACTTTAATATTTTAGATGACTTCAACGAAGATGATGATTGGGAAAAGCTTTTCATGATGAGGAACATATTCATTTGTCCACATCTAGTTAAATCCAAAGTGACATTGAAACTCCTCATCCAGTCAATGGGCTTAGCCATTTTACCAATACTCTGAACCAAGTACATGGCATCGTCAATCCAACACATATTTAGAACCAACAACATGGGCTCACCAACGGGACGATTCCTCATTTTCGTATTCATAATTGAGTACAATACCAACATCATGGCCTTATGAAGCCAATCAACATTCACAACCAACAACTCAATGGGACACTTCGTCATTCCAATATCCATAATTCAGTAGTGAATTTTATCATCCATCATTCCAAAATTTTGCTTCAAGTGCTCAGTAAGGTCATGCATCTCACCAACAACTAATCTAAGGCATGTCATTTGACTTAAAGGAATCAACACTCTCATTTATCAAACAGTACAATATTGATCACGATTACAAATTTGTGGTCATTGAATAAAAAACAAATAGATATGTTTCTCGATGTGCACTAGTGCAGCGAGGGGCTTTTACCGCGGTTCATTTTCACTATACGTCGCGGTTCTTGAACCGCGGCATATTCAGCCGCGGTAGTAAGTCAGACACTTTATGCCGCGGTTCTAACTGCGGTATATAGATTGCGGAATATGCCGCGGTTGTCTAGGGAACCGCTGCCTAAATTCATTTTTTTTAAAAAAATAAAAATAAAAAATGCACTATATGCCGCGGTTCAACCGCGGCATATAGGCTGAAGCATATGCCGCGGTTAGTGTCAAAACCGCGGCCATATGTCTCGTTTTTAAAAAAAAACGAAGCACTATATGCCGCGGTTGTGGTTAGAACCGCGGCATATTCCCCTGCAGGTTTTTAAAATTGCAGGTCTGTTTTTGTGATATCCACTACCACAAAAACAGACCTGCATATAAAAACATGTACAGAAATTCAATTTCAACATAACAAACACATGTTCAAATGTATTTCAACATCAAATAAAGTACAGAGTCTAAGAAAATTCTATCTAATCAAATGCATTGTTTAAATCTAAATCTAAGAGCTATTGTATAATCTAACTATATACTTCGCAGCAGCGTTCCTAATGAATAATAGTGACTTCTCAGGAACTGGTGTAGTAGTCTTGAATCTCTGCAAAAGACAATTCATTTTAATTAGTGTATATGAATTCAACATTTGTTAAAAAATCAAAATTTGTTAAAGTTAAATATTACCGTTTCCCAGCTTCTTGTGATGTGAGAACGAACAATATGGGTCATCCAATACATTACATAGTATCCACACTCATATGACCCATTTTGTCTGTTACACTACAATATATCATCACAGTTGATAATAGTTAGTGAATAACATTTGTTATAAAACAATTATAACAAAGTATGACTTTAGCATATGTCAAACCTTGAGAGAAATCCAAGCAATCTTTCTACTCTTAACAATTGATCTCCCGTCCATCATCATACTTGCTGGAATAGAACTGTATATAAAAAAAGGTTTTAGCATTCAGTTATATAACAAAGAAAGTCCAAACATTGAGGTTCTTACCAATCAATTGCTTGTTTGAGTTGTGTGGGAGGAGGCCTGTGCAATGAGCAGAACCACAAAGCATAGTTGTCTTGCACAGACATAACAAGAAGTTGCCAATGGCGCCTGAAATTCATAATAACGTAACTATTAAATATTAAAATCGCATATGGAACATTATTATGTTAACAAAGTTTACTTACCCGGATATATAAGGCAAAAAGTATATTTTCTTGCCCCTTCCAAAACTTCTTATCAGACTCATGTTGATATGGTCAAAATCATTTGATTCATGAATTTCTTGGGGATCAATGAATCCATAATCATCAGAACGCCCCAACTTATTAGTGACCCCAGACATATACCTGAAATCAAAAATTAACTTTGATATAAGGATACTTGATATATAAATCAATTTTATATATAAATAATTGGTCATAGACTTACATCGTCCATAGTTGAATAATTGAAATATTCAACTCTTGTGTTCCCGACGCAAGCTCACGGACATCTTGGCTATTAAGGTATATTGGGACCTCAGAGCCATGCCCAAATACATTAGCATCATACTCAACCTCCAAAGGCTTATCATCAAGGATGTCAGCAAGTAGATGCAATGAAGAAAGAGGGTCATCCTCAGATAGAGGAATCTTCTGTTGTGCCTGCGTCTGTTGTTACATGAAAAGATAAGATAAGTTTTGACATAAAAAACCTTTAAAATTGAGAAGTGTAAAGAAGAATTTCATACCGAGGGGTCAGGAACTGGTTTAACCAAAAATTTAGGCCAAGTGATAAACGACTTATATGCTTGTTCCACAGTGAAAATCTCTTCCGTGGACAGTGGAACCGAGGCATCTGGCATGATCATTTCATCCACTGAGACCTTCACCTCATCCTCTAATAGTTGCATACCATGACATACAGTCGCTGACCTAAACTCTGTTCCACGAGCTACCAGCACCATCTCAGTATCTTCTAAAATGTATAGCAGACATGGACTACCATCGTCCATGTCATCCTCTGGGATGGCTGATGCGGAACAACTTCCTTTGCCGCTTCTCCCTGTCAGAGTATATGTTAGATTATACAAGAGATAGAAATAATTGCACATTAATGTTTACTAAGTTTACCTGTGGGAGGGGGAGGGATAACATGTTCCTCTATAGGAGACTGCACCGGGCGCATGCTCTGAAACTGCTCCTGGTATAGCATCTGGAATTCAGCCCTCACCTCGGCCCTGATCTCCTGCATAAGGTCTTGTCGGACCTTTTTTGTGATCTCTTCTGTCATCCTTTATGTATCGCTGTATGAATATGAAGGCTGACGAGAAGAGCTCCCAAAATAATCTGTAATTCCTACTCCAGGACCTGCAGCACGTACACGTCCAGGGTGCTCAGGTCGTCCAATTGCAGCAGCAAGAATATCCTGGCGACCCTCTGGAGTGAATTGGCCTTGGGAGCTCTGCTCAACCAAGGCGTCCTGTAACATTACAAAACACCATTATTCTTTAAATAGTTTAATGTAGTATGTATAATGACAATATTTATTATTTTAGGAACAGTGATAACTTACAATTCTTTCAGAAATCTCTCGTGCAGTGTCGGAAGAATAGGTGCCCGATGGTCGCATACGGGCCAACTTCCATTTCTCATGTCTAGACGGTGGAGAAGGAGGCTGAGGAGGGCTACCACTCTGAGATGGTGGTATAGCATCTGCCTTTTGCTTGAGGATTTTCTCCTCAAGCTTCCTATACCCACCACGAGATAATAGGTGGGGGTTTTTGTTCTTAGCACTTGTTCCTTGTGCTTTGCTTCTAATTGCCTGTCACATACACATTAATTAATCAGTTCATATGATATATATTTGTTAATGAGGAATTGAATAATATGAACTACACTAACCTGCCATTCCTCTGACATCCGACTCTCTTTAAAAAGCCGCCAAGTCTCCTCATCAATGGACTTATATGAACTACATGGACTTTTATGTTTAAGGTGTCCAAAGATGTACCTTGATGTCAACTTGCTTTTAAAGTTTCTGAAATTTTCTGCAACAGTTGACAAACTCTTATTTCTAAGTGTTGGGACATTTGGAATGTCAAATGTCATCTGAAAAAAACATAATAAAGTTGTATAAGTACAAAATTATCAATATAAACAAATTTTAATTCAAATGCTATTAACTAACTTACCAATATATCTTGCCAAATAATGTTCCGATCACCCTCGGACACATGATCAAAAGATGGAATGAGAATGCTAATCCTATCACGTGCCACTACTCCAAGGTATGATCGGAAGTCATCTGCATGGGGGCCAGTTGCCATACCCGTGGTGACATTCACATTCACCGGAGTTCTTTCACCACTATTTTTCCTCATTAATAGTTGTTTCATCCTAGTGGGTCCTCTAGTGGATCTGGTTGAGGGAGCCTCATCCCCTGAAGAATGTGGATGATCAGCCATATATCTGTCAAAATAAATAACAACATTAAATTTTCTTTCAAGACTTATGTAATATCATATAAATTAACAAAACATGTAATAGTACAGAAATTGAAAATTCATACATAAAGATATGGATTCATCATATGTATATTCCCTCATCATGATCTGACCGAATTGCATGTACATCATCGTCAACTACAGATTGGTCATCCAAATTTGTTGTAGTTTGAAATGAATGGTTGTCAGCAATATCAATATTAATCAGATTGTCTTCGTTAACTTCAATTTGTTTTTTGCCTTGAAGAGCAACATACCAATGGTCAGACGCAGGATCTTTGACATAAAAAACTTGAGATGCTTGATGTACCATGATAAACGGTTTGTCTCGATAACCCACCTTACGAAAATCAACCAGTGTCATACCCGAGTCATCTATTTTCACACCACTCTTATTGTCAAACCACTTACACTTGAACAATGGAACAGAAAACTTGGTGTAATCAACCTCCCATATCTCTTCTATTATACCATAATATCTCATTGATCCAAGTACAGGGGATTGATCTTTTGATGTGGAAAATTGAAGTGACTCAGCTTCTAAACTGACTCCACTATTTTGTACTGTGCTTTTATCATCCAAAGTCTTCGTATAGAATGTGCAATTATTGACTTCATAACCTGTACAACACACGACATCAAACTTCAAACCATTTGCAAGCCACAATAAAGTTTCAGAAGAATGTGGCTCTTTGTCAATTTCAGATTTGAACCAAGACATAAATGTTTTGTTATGCTCCATCAATTGCCATTTCTCTGATTGTCTTGGATTTTTATTCTTAACAATGGCTTTGTGTGCCTCCAAAAAAGGGATCACCTCATCTGTGTTGTTCAATATATAAAGATGCGCTTGCAACAATTCTTCGCGATCTTTTGTCACCACATTGACACCTCGGATGCTTTTACTTGTAGAAAATTTATTCAACCATGCTGTGCGAGGAACTCCTATTGGATTAGTTGATGTCATGTAATCTGAACAAAACTCGATACTTTCTTCAGCAATATACCTTTCAATCATCGAACCTTCAGGACGATATGGATTTTTAATGTACCCTTTCAAAATCTTGATATAACGCTCAATAGGATACATCCATCTTAAGCATACCGGTCCGCACAACTTGATTTCTCTAACCAAATGAACAAGTAAATGTACCATGATGTCAAAAAAAGATGGAGGGAAAAACATCTCTAGTTGACACAAGATGATAACAATCTCGCCTTGAAGTTCATCTAACTTTGTAGGATCGATGGCTTTACTACATATTGACGAGAAAAATGAACACAACCTGTTTATGGTGTGCCTAACATTTTTGGGCAAAATTCCACGAATAGCCACCGGTAACAACTGTTGCATTAAGACGTGACAATCGTGAGACTTCATGCCAACAAGCTTTAAGTCCTGCATTGACACTAAACTCTTCATATTTGAAGAGTATCCTTGTGGTACTTTGATACTCTTTAAACATACACAAAAACTTATCTTCTCTTGTCTAGACATTGTGTAACATGCAGGGGGCAAATAAGTACGTTTACCAATCTCCTTGGGTGCCAACTCTTCTCGGATATTCATGTCAACCAAATCCAAACGAGCATTCACTCCATCTTTTGTCTTTCCCTGAATGTTGAGTAATGTACCAATCAAGCTATCACACACATTCTTTTCTACATGCATCACATCTATGCAATGTCGAACATCTAACTTTGACCAATATGGAAGATCAAAGAATATTGATTTCTTCTTCCAAGGGGTCGTTACAGATGACTTCTTCGATGTTTTCCCAAATACATGATGTATTTTATTAACTTTTTGAAGAACTTCAAGGCCAGTAAGTGGATTTGGTGCTTCGTCCCTCTCTTGATCTCCATTGAATGCTTTTTTTAACCTTCGATATGGATGATTACGTTTTAGAAATCTCCGATGACGCAGATACACCGTCTTTCTTCCATGTTTCAATTGATGAGCTGCAGTGTTTTCTTCACATATAGGACACGCTTTATGACCCTTGACACTGTATCCTGACAAATTACCATAAGCAGGAAAGTCATTAATGGTGCAAAATAACATTGCACGTATCATAAAAGTCTCTGAAGCGAATGCATTAAATATTTCAACCCCATCAACCCACAAAACCTTCAAGTCTTCAACTAGTGGGCTTAGATAAACATCTATGTCATTTCCAGGCTGCTTTGGACCAGATATCATCATAGACAACATCATGTACTTCCTCTTCATGCACAATGCAGGAGATAAGTTGTAAATTATCAATATAACTGGCCAACAACTGTGATTGGTACTCAGATTACCAAATGGGTTCATTCCATCAGTGGCTAAACCAAGCCTAAGATTTCTACACTCTTTACCAAATTCGGGGAATTGTCGATCAATATTTTTCCATTGCTTTGAATCAGCTGGATGACGAAGCAGCCCGTTAATTTTTCTCTCATCTGCATGCCATCTAAGATTTTTAGCATCTTTGGGATTCGCAAACAAACGCTTAAGTCTGGGCACTATTGGAAGGTACCAAACTACTTTCAAAGCAGATCCATTTTTTTCTATCTGACCATTATCTTCACTATTGTTTTTTGACTTGTATCGTGATAAGCCACATTTTGGACACTTTGTCAAAAATTCAAACTCTTTCCTATACAAAATGCAGTCATTGGGACAAGCATGTATCCTTTTATACTCCATACCCATTGGACAAAGAATTTTCTTCGCATCATAATTACGAGTGGGCAGTGTATTTCCATCTGGCAACATTTCATTCAACAACGTCAATAGTTCTGTAAAACTCTTATCAGTCCATCCATTGCTCGCCTTCAAATTCATGAGCCTTAACACCGCTGATAAACGTGTGAACTTAGTTGAACCGACATACAAAGGTGTTTCTGCATCAGTCGACATCGTCTCATACACATGAGCTTTGGCAAAATTTTCTGCTCCAACATCGCGCATCATGTCCTCCAATTTGTCTTCATCCGGTCGATCTTCTTCCATGGTGGAATCAGTAACATTTACACTTTGAGAGTCAGTGGGAAAATCCATTTCTTCGTCGTGCCAGATCCATGTTGTATAGCATCTTAGAAAACCATCACATATAAGATGTTCTCTAATTTGAGTTGCGTTCAACTTTCTCCCATTCAAACTGTTCACACAAGGACATCTAAACTTCACTTCATCATCAATTCTCCCCTCATTACGTTGCGCAAATTGTATAAATTCCTCTACACCTCTCTCGTACTCAGCACTAATACGTGGTAAATTAATCCAATTTCGATCCATATTCCTAAATATTACATAAATAATATTTTAAGGTTTATAAATAATACAAGAACTACAACACACATTACCAAAACTATAGCAAAAACCATACCATACATTACCAAAACTATAACAATTTCATGCATTATCAAAATTAAAGCAAACATTATACCATACATTACCAAAACTATAGAAACTTCATACATTACCAAAACTATACCAAAACTAATGAAGAAATCACGTTAACAATGCAAAAGGACATAAATACCTGGAAGAGGAACGGCGGCGGAGAGGGTGAAAAACGCAATGAAATCACGATTTTGATCGGCTAAAACTCGTTTTTACCGTCAAAAATGAATAATGACCGAACAATTCTGAGTTTAAACGGTGAAAAACGCAAAATCTGAGATGATGGATGGTTCGGAGGAAGAAGAAACGCGAAAACAGAGAGAACGCGCGAGGAAGACGACACTGTTCCAAGTTTTAATTTTTAACTCTGAACGGGGGAATCTACCGCGGTTCACTACTTAACCGCGGTATAATATAGGTATATGCCGCGGTTGGACGTGAAACCGCGGCATATACTTATTAAATAAATAATCCTAAATGGCATTTTTGAAATTATTTTCAAACTATATGCCGCGGTTCAGCGGGCAACCGCGGTATATACCTCGAAATATTTCAAATTCATATTAAATTAATTTCAGATAGGAGAATATGCCGCGGTTGTCCAGAGAACCGCGGCATATACCCCTGTAACGTGCTCAACACAACTGCCTCCCCAACTGCCTTCTAGAGAATTTCAGAAGTTACAGGGGGTATATGCCGCGGTTCTCTGGACAACCGCGGCATATACCCCCTGTAACTTCTGAAATTCTCTGACTGGCAGAGAAGTTGAGACGTTACAGGGGGTATATGTCGCGGTTGCCCATAGAACCGCGGCATATACCCCCTGTAACTTTTCAAATTCTCTGACCCAGTCAGCACCTGCAATAAATTGGCAGGGGTATATGCCGCGGTTGTCCAGAGAACCGCGGCATATACTCTGTTATTTAATTTTTTATTCATACGTGGCGTCAAAGGCAATGGTTGACTGGAGTATATGCCGCGGTTTGGAGCAGAACCGCGGCATATATGTTCGATTTATTTACAAAACTGCCACCGCGCACCATTATGCTGCGGTTTTTGTTGAACCGTGGCATAATGTGCGCTGTAAAAACCCAATTTTTTACTAGTGGTGTAAGGGCAACTTATAGCAAACAAATTATGTATTGGGAAATAAGAAATACACAACATACATGCTTCTCCATTATTTTATCTCCAAATCACATCAATCTTTATTCAAATCAAATTGCATCAATAATGTTGAATTCTTTCAAGACAAACCCTTTAATTCCAATAAAGTGCTTGATAGTTAAAATAAAATTAGGATATTCAAGTTTACCAGAAAGCTTGTATTCACTAGTACAAAAACATCATATAACGTCGGTGTTTTTCGACCTTTCACATCAAATTCGAGGTCGACGTCATACCGGGAGACTTTTATTGACGTCGAACATAGAACAATTCGACGTTCATAGTAAAGCAAATTAACGTTGAATTTTGTCAATATTTGACGTTAATCAATTGTTTTTGTTTTTTTAATTAATTGTGATTCTTTTTTAGAACTCTACGGAGATTTGAAAAGCAGAAAAACAACAAATTTCAGTTTTTGGTATTTTGTAAAGCATGAACTATGAACGTGTAGTATAATATCAACAACAAACAAAAATAACAAACAACAAACAAGTTCAATCAAACAACAACAATAAACAAATTTAACCAAACAACAACAACAAACAAGTTCAACAAAAAAAAAACAACAAACAAGTTCAACAAATAAATTCTTCAAAGCGAAAACGAAAACTAACCTTCGAAAGATGAGTTTGTCGAAATAAAGTGTTGCTACCAGTGAGAGAGAAAGTATAATGCGGCTATGAAGGACAAGAACATGAAAATAATTTGTCAAAACAAACGAAAATCATACCTAAAGTAGTTAATTAACATGCATCTGTAACAAATGAAAAAAAGATTACATGTGATGGTCGTCAAACTTTGTTCCAGAAAAGTTTGAGTAGAGAAGAGGGTATCGCGCGTTAAGATAAAGTGAATAAATTTTCAATCTCCCGCTCAAATTTTTATTGAATTCACTAATCTTTTAACGTTTAATGATGGGATATTCGTCATTTTATATCTTTTTGACGTCTAATTCTAGAGAATTAGATGTCATATGAAAATACATTTTCACCTTTGCGCCAAACACTTTTGCAAAATTTACCTAATATAACAAATTGATGTGGAATTACAATTCTAAACGATGTCTAATAATTGCATTTATTTACAAAAAATGTCACCGATCATTTTTAACATTGATTATTTAGTGGTTGGACGTTGAACGCGTGACGTTATACGCTGTTTTTGCACTAGTGATTTCTTAAAAAAAGACGTTAGCTAAGGAATTTGGTGACTGGGAAGACTGTACAATGAGCTACCAAGGTGGTTTGACGCTGTTAAAGAAACTAACCCAGATATAATTGTTCAATGCACTAGTTCTCCTATAATAGTTGACAATGTACCTGACGCTTCCTCTTATGTTTTGGAACAAGTATTTTGGTCATTGAAACCATGCATCAAAGGCTTTAATAATTGCAAGTCAATTGTACAAGTAGAAAGCACATTTATGACAAGAAATTATCATGGGACATTGTTGACAGGCGCTTAAGATGGGAATCATAACATATTTCCTTTGGCCTTCGCAATAGTGGAAGGTGAGACAAAGGAAAATTTAATCTGGTTCTTTCAACTGTTGCGAAAGCATATTACACCACAACAAAATCTTTGCTTGATAACAGATAGAGGGAACGACATATTGTCAGCCATATAATCTGAAGACGTGGGATGGGAAACAGATGAGCTCCAATCAGTATATTGTATACGTCATTTGGCTTCTAGCTTCAACAAGTTCAAAATCCCTAACTTGAAGATGCATTTAATTAACTTGGGTAATAAAATTACATCCATATTCTTACTCTTTTGTTCAAAATTTCAAATTCATTAAAAAAATATATGAGAAATTAAAGTTACTATATTTATTACTGATAATGACCAATTTTACGTCATTATCCAACATCAAATTGATGGAAATTGTCAACTCTTCCTTTACTTCTAGTCTTGTTTAACTCAATTTCTTATTAATTGTAAGTGATTTCATCATAAGTTGTAATTAGCCTTTTTGTTGGCTAATCCCCATTCAAAGAATCTGGAAGAAGCTACTCACCAAAGAACATTGCCAAAACCCAAGAAAAGAGAGAAGAGTAGCTGAAAAGATGAAGAACCAGGCATGCTGCAAAGAGTCACGCCGGGCGCCTACTGACCTAGGCGGCGCCGGGCGTGACAATGCTGACCGAGGGCGCGCCTGGCGCCTGTCTGTCGGGCCGCCGGGCGTGACTTTTGCTGATGTGGCAGAAATGGCTTATTTAGTTCTGGAACGCGAAGGGTTTGGCATCTTTGGCAGCCCAGACGTGATTCCTACACCTTGGAGCAGCTGGAGGCGATCTTGGAGCTGTGGAAACACTTCTCCTTCCACCTTGGGTCTTCTCCCTTCTTCCATTTCATCAATTTGTAAGACCAAGCTCTCCATGACAATGGAGAGCTAGTTTCATTATTGTTGGGGGTTGATGTAATCACGGATCTTTTGTGCTAATTACAGTTGAATTGATTAATTATATGTCTATTCCATTGATTTCTAGTGTTTAATTCCTTCTCTTAAAGCTTGTGATGTTGTGTTCCACCATTGCATGATTCTAGGGTTTGCTTGATATTGGGAAATGTTGTGTAAATCTGAAATTGGATTAAATACCTAAGGGAAATTGTTTCTAGGGATAGAACTTGGACCTTTGGTTGTCTTAAATCTCAACTCTTAAAGCGGATGAACTTGTTAAAGTTTCTAAGGAATTAGAGTTTAATAAGTAAGTCTAGGCTCCTTCTACCAAGGGATTGGGTTGGAGTAATTTAGTTGATTGACATTGGATAATTAATGGAAAGAAAGTGAATTGTATGCGCAAAAGTGAAGTAGATGAAATCATATCCCCAACAATACCATTTCATACCATTTCTAATCACTCGCATTTCTAACGTTTAAGTTATCAAAGATCAACTTTTATCATTCCCGCATTATCTTTACTTTAATCGTATCAAAACCACAAAAATATGGAATCATTCTTTAGTCTAAATTAGTTAGTTATTATACGATTGTCTAGGACACGAGTCTCTTGGGAAACGATATCCGGTCTTACCGGTTTTATTACTTGAACGATTTGGTACACTTGCCAAAGTCTCAACAAGTTTTTGGCGCCGCTGCCGGGGACCCGTGTTAAAACTAGACTTTTGTGTGATTTTTAACCGATTTAGGCTTTATCTTTTTGTGTATAATTTTCTATTTTGTTGTAAGTATTATCTTTATTTTCGGGCTAACTTGTGGCACGAGTTTGGTTGTTTTTTAGTGTATGCAGGGAAACATCCGTACAAGGAGGACTGTGTCATCTGAACCACTCCTTGTGGACCCTGAGATTGAGAAAGCAGCTAGAAGGAACAATAGTGACACTAGGAAACGAAAAGCTCTAGCAGCACAAGCCGCTCTTGAATCCTCAACTTCTTTCAACAATCAAATCATAGAATCTTTTGATTCTTCTTCTGTGAACGGGATGGCTGGCGCAGGACCACCTCCAAGGAGAACCATAGGGGACTCAATCACTTATACAAGCCCGAGAAATTTCTCTAGCATTGTGAGGCCCACTATGGGTGACAAGTTGGCAGAAATGAAGCCTGCTCTACTCCAGCTCATCAGTTCAAACCAATTCTCTGGCCTGGACAATGAAGACCCCCATGCTCATTTGGTCACTTTCTATGAGCTATGTGGTACTATGGGTGTACAAGGGGAGGATGAAGAAGCATTGTACATGAGACTCTTCCCATTTTCTCTGAATGGAAAAGCAAAGGCTTGGCTCCAGTCACAGCCTAATCAAAGTCTTACAAGCTGGGAAGATGTGGAACACAAATTTCTAGCACGCTTCTTTCCACCATCAAAGAGCACAGAGGTGAAAGCTGCCATTGCTACCTTCGTACAAGGAGTAGATGAACCACTTTGTGAAGCCTGGGAAAGATTTAAATCCTTATTGAGAAAGTGTCCCAGCCATGGATTCAGTCTAGAAATGCAAGTGCAAACTTTCTGTAATGGTTTGCAACCTCATACAAAGATGATATTAGACGCATCCTTTGGTGGTTCAGTACTTTTTAAGACTGCTGATGAAGCCATTGCTGTGATAGAAAATATGGCTTCCACTGATTTGAGGAGCCAACATGGGAGAATTCCAGCACAAAAGAGAGGAGTGTATGAACTGAGTGCCCAGGATGCATTACTTGCTCAAAACAAGCTTCTTTCTCAACAAATGGAGCTGTTAACTCAAAGCATGGCTAAGTTACCTCAGCAGTTACAAGCACTGAAAGCTCATTCACAACCACATCAGCAAGTCATGAGATGTGATTTTTGTGGAGATGATCATCCTAACGGTCATTGTCAAGTTCCTGGTAGTTCCCAATCTGAAGAGGTCAACTATATGGGAAACCAAGGACGTCAAAATTTCTTCAACAATCCTTTTCCAAATCCTGCAAATCAAGGATGGAGACAAGCACAGGGAGCTTCAAGTAGTAGAAATCCTTACCAACCTGGGCAACAGTATACATCTCAAAATGACCGAACAGCAAAATTAGAAGATACTTTGCAGATGTTTATACAGCAATCCATCCAAAATCAGAAAAACACTGACGCTTCAATCAAAAATTTAGAAGTGCAAGTAGGTCAGTTGGCCAAGCAATTGGCAAATCAACAGGGTGGTCAATTCTCTGCTAATACTCAAACAAATCCAAAGGAAGAATGCAAAGCTATAACCACCAGAAGTGGGAAGGAAATAAGAATAATTGAGGAAGAAAGTTCAAGAAGAGAAGAGAAGAAAAAGATAGAAGAAGAAAATCAAAATGACAGAGAAAATGAAGAAGAGGATGTGAGAAAAGAAGAAGAGACTAATAAAAGGCAAGAAGAAGAAATACCTCAAAAAGAAAAAGAAATAGTGAAACACCTTCCATATCCAAAGGTGTATACAAGAAAGGAGAAGGAAAAGCAATTTGAGCGATTCTTAGATATATTCAAGAAGCTGGAAATAAAAATTCCCTTCTCTGAAGCTCTTCAACAGATTCCAGCCTATTCTCGCTTCATGAAGGATTTACTCACAAAGAAGAAAAAGTATATTGAAGCAGAGACCATTGAAGTACAAGGCAACTGTAGTGCTATCATCCAAAAGCTTCTCCCACCTAAATTCAAAGATCCGGGTAGTTTTACTATTCCTTGCACTATAGGGAATCTAGCTATTGGGAAAGCTCTGATTGATTTGGGAGCAAGCATCAATCTAATGCCCCTCTCTATGTTCAGAAAGATTGGAGAGTTAGATCTGAAACCTACAAGGATGACTTTACAATTAGCAGACAGATCTATTAAATACCCTCATGGGGTGGTGGAAGATGTGCTTGTTAAAGTTGACAAATTTGTCTTTCCAGTGGACTTTGTAATAATGGAGATGGAGGAGGATACTGAGGTTCCTCTCATTCTGGGTAGACCATTCATGAAGACTGCAAGAGTTCTAATTGATGTAGATAATGGCAAACTCAAGGTGAGAGTACAGGATGAAGAAGTGAATTTCAATGTTTTTGAAGCTATGTCTCACCCCAATGATGATGAAGCATGTTTTCAAGTTGATGTTCTGGATGAGGTATGCTCAAATAATGAAAAAATAGCTTATGTTTCATCCCCTCTGGAGAAGACACTTATTGATGCTTGTGAAGCTCTTAATGAAGAAGAAGAAAAGTTGATTGATGAATGTCTGACTAACTTGGATGCTCTGAAGGAAATTCCCCCTCATGAAGCAAAGATTGAAGATATAAATTCCAAGGAAAAAGTCAAAGATGGCAAACTTGAGTTGAAAATGTTACCCCCTCATTTGAAGTATGTGTTTCTAGAAGAAGTTGGTAGCAAACCAGTCATCATCAGCAATTCTTTATCTCCTGCAGAAGAGGAGAAATTAATTGAAGTTCTCAAAGCCAATAAGGGAGCCATCGGGTGGTCAATATCTGATCTAAAAGGAATAAGTCCTTCTTACTGCATGCACAGGATATTCATGGAGGAGGATTTCAAACCAGTAGCTCAACCGCAGAGGAGATTGAACCCTGTAATGAAAGAAGAAGTTAGAAAAGAGGTTCTGAAATTGCTAGAAGCTGGAATCATATATCCTATTTCTGATAGCACATGGGTGAGTCCAGTACAAGTAGTGCCAAAGAAAGGTGGTATGACCGTAGTGTGTAATGATAAAAATGAGCTCATACCTACGAGAACAGTAACTGGGTGGAGGATGTGCATTGACTATAGAAAGCTGAACAAGGCTACAAGGAAGGATCATTTTCCCCTTCCTTTCATGGATCAGATGTTAGAAAGGTTAGCTGGTCAAGCTTTCTATTGCTTCTTGGATGGTTATTCTGGTTATAACCAAATTGTGGTGGATCCTAAAGACCAAGAAAAGACTGCTTTTACTTGTCCTTTTGGTGTTTTCGCTTACAGGAAGATGCCTTTTGGATTATGCAATGCACCAGCAACGTTTCAGAGATGTATGCAAGCCATTTTTGCTGACCTAGTGGAAAAATGCATTGAAGTATTTATGGATGACTTTTCAGTATTTGGTAGCTCATTTAACTTGTGCCTATCAAACCTAGAGATTGTGCTTGAAAGATGCATTCAAACAAACCTTATTCTCAATTGGGAAAAATGCCATTTCATGGTTACTGAAGGTATTGTTCTAGGTCATAAGATTTCTTCCAGAGGAATTGAAGTTGACAAAGCTAAAGTGGAAGTTATTGAAAAACTGCCACCACCAACAAATGTGAAAGGAATCAGAAGCTTTCTTGGTCATGCCGGTTTTTATAGAAGATTCATCAAAGATTTTTCCAAGATTGCCAAGCCACTCTGCAGCCTCTTAGTAAAAGACACTCCTTTTGTGTTGGATCAAGAGTGTCTAACTGCATTTAAGGTTCTCAAGGACAAGTTAATTTCTGCACCAGTGATAATTGGTCCAAATTGGGAACAAGAATTTGAGTTGATGTGTGACGCCAGTGATTATGCCATAGGTGCTGTCTTAGGCCAAAGAAGAGGAAAGGTGTTTCACAGCATTTATTATGCCAGCAAGGTGTTGAATGGAGCTCAATTGAACTATGCCACAACTGAGAAAGAATTCTTGGCAATAGTGTATGCATTAGAGAAGTTCAGACCTTATCTCATCGGATCAAAGGTGATTATTTACACTGATCATGCTGCTATCAAGTACTTGCTTACCAAGCCTGACTCCAAACCAAGATTGATAAGATGGGTTCTTATGTTGCAAGAATTTGATTTGGAGATCAGGGATAAGAAAGGAAGTGAAAATGTCATTGCGGATCATCTCTCTAGACTTGTCAATGATGAAGTTACAAATAAAGAAAGAGAAATCCGTGAAGAATTTTATGATGAGAACTTGATGATGGTCCAACAAAGGCCTTGGTTTGCTGACATAGCTAATTTCAAAGCTGCGGGCATCCTTCCAGATGATCTTTCATGGCAACAAAAGAAGAAATTCCTAAATGATGCTAAGCAGTTTATTTGGGATGACCCCTATTTATTCAAACTAGGAGCTGACAATCTCTTGAGGCGGTGTGTTACTGAACAAGAATCAGCAGGAATCTTGTGGCATTGCCATAACTCACCCTATGGAGGACACTTCAATGGTGAAAGAACAGCTGCCAAAGTCCTCCAATCTGGATTTTACTGGCCTACAATATTCAAGGATGCTTATGCCCACGCCAAGAACTGTGATAAATGTCAAAGAATGGGCACTATCTCAAGAAGACATGAAATGCCACTACAAAACATCCTGGAAGTAGAGGTTTTTGATTGCTGGGGTATTGATTTTGTTGGTCCCCTACCTTCATCTTATACTAATGAGTATATTCTGGTTGCAGTGGACTATGTCAGCAAATGGGTGGAAGCAATAGCATGTCAGAAGAATGATGCAACCACTGTGATTAAATTCTTGAGGAAGAATATATTCTCAAGATTTGGGGTGCCAAGAATTCTTATCAGCGATGGAGGATCACATTTCTGCAACTATCAGCTGGATAAGGTACTAAAACACTATGAGGTGAAACATAAAGTTGCTTCCCCATATCACCCTCAAACCAATGGGCAAGCAGAAGTTTCAAATAGAGAAATCAAAAGGATTCTTGAGAAAACTGTTTCTTCTTCAAGAAAAGATTGGTCATTAAAGCTGGATGATGCTCTGTGGGCTTACAGGACTGCAATGAAAACACCTGTGGGAATGACTCCCTTTCAATTAGTCTATGGCAAATCTTGTCATTTACCGGTGGAGATGGAACATAAAGCTTATTGGGCCCTGAAGTTCTTGAACTTTGATTCTACCTTGTCTGCAGAAAAGAGGAAGCTGCAATTACAGGAGTTGGAAGAAATGAGATTGACAGCTTATGATAACTCCAAGAATTACAAAGAGAAGGTCAAGTTGTATCATGACAAAAAGATCTTGAAGAGAGACTTTCAACCTGGCCAACAAGTTCTCCTTTTCAATTCTAGATTCAAAATCTTTCAAGGAAAGTTGAAGTCAAAGTGGTCTGGACCCTTTACCATCAAGGAAGTAAAACCTCATGGAGCAGTCGAACTAGTTGACCCTACTTCAGATGATCCAGCAAGAAGTTGGGTGGTTAATGGACAGAGATTGAAACATTACCTAGGTGGTGAGATCCAACGTCTCACTACAATCATCCACCTCTCTGACCCTTGAGCTTAATGGTGTCAAGCTAATGACATTAAACAAGCGCTTACTGGGAGGCAACCCAGTTTTCTAACCTTTTCTCTTGTGTGATTTTAATTCTTGTGTGTTGTTTGATTAGTTGATGGTTTGTTATAGTGTGTGGTGTGATTTAATTGTTTTTGAAGCATGTTTGTGTGAGGAACAACCAAGGTGATTTGTAGAGTTGATTGTTAAATTTGTGAAGGCTATAGTGAATTGATGTGAATAGGAGATGTGAAACTGTTTTGGCTATTTTCTGGGCTGTTTTTACATGATTTCAAATTACCTTACTCAAGTCAAAAGCCAAAAGTGTTGCCTAACTTGTAGAATTTTAAAGTTTTAAAAGAATGACTTCAATTTGCCACTTGAATGCTCAAATTCAATTCCTTAGGTTTTGAACACGTTTGTTTAATGATAATTTGAGATTCTGGAGCATTGCAAGTGATTTGAAGTTCAAATTCTCAAAAACCCGTGTTAGGTAACTTGAAAAACCAGTTTCTGCATAATTCTGCAGAAACTCACGCCCGGCGCCGCAAGCACTAGGGGGCGCCCGGCGCAGGCTCGTCCAGCTTAGCCACACATTTCTCAGATTCAGCATCTGGCTGGGTCACGATCTCACGCCCGGCGCCGCCTGACCCAACAGGCGCCCGGCGCGACTTCTGCAGTTATTTTTCTGAGGGCACAGTGGTGAGGCCCAAATTAAAATACCCTAACCCTAAACCCACACCCAACCTCTGCCCACTCTCACGCACCTTCTCACTCACTCCCTCTTCTCTCTTCCTCACGTTTTTCACTCTTCTCCACTCCAATTCACCTCAATCAACTTCCTTCTCACAAATTTCCAGCCCACACACCACATTGCTGCTGCCACTAACGTTTGGACCCCTTCATTCTCTCTTTGCTCCCTCTCGGTCCATCCCCACACCAAGCTAATCACATTCTCTGCACATCAAGTAGGCTTTTCCTTCTTTTCTATTGTAAATTCCTTCACAATACTTAGCCTTGGTTGTTCATCATGTACATGGTTTGAATGTGACCTAGGGTTGTTTAATTCAATTCAATTAGAGTGTTGTTTGTTATTGCTGCTGTGTTGTCTTAAATTTGTGCCTTCTTTGTCCTGTTTGAACAAATACACACGCGCACAGTGGCTAGGATGCAGAATTTAGGTTTGCCCCAATTCTGCATGTCGCGCCAGGCGCCTGCTGGCTGATGCGGCGCCGGGCGCGACTTCCTCTGCCCAATTTTGATGATTGTTGTGGTGTGTTCTGCAGCTTTTGCATGTTGCTTCAATGTTAATTGTTATGAAATTTTTGACTGAGCTGTGATTGAATCTGAAGTTAAGCTAGTTAAAGTTTGAAAACATGTGTTGATTCATGAGAATTTGTGTTGTACCTTGCCTTGTGATGATTGGTTTATTGAAGACTGCATGTTTCAAGTGCTTAAGCTTATTTCAGTATCTGAAAAATGAGCTAGCAGCTAAGAGGTTTTAGCTAAAATTCTGCATAACCTGTTGTCACGCCCGGCGCCTACTGACTGAGGCGGCGCCCGGCGTGACTGACCCTGGCAGATTCATTGTTTTCTGGTTTGGCTTCAAATGTGCACTGATCAGGGCCCTTCTTTGCTCAATTTTAAATGTTTAATTAGTGTGAATATCATTGAATGTCTTGGGTGCACGAAGATTAAAGTTACTGATGATTTTACTCATGAATCTAACCACCTAAATCCTCTTAAACTCTACCTTATTTTGCAGCTATGGCTTCTTCATCTGGGTTTAAGCGAACCAAGACTACTGCTGGTCTTAGGGAAAACAAAAGGAAGGAGAAGATATTTTCTGCTATCTTCTTAACCCCAGAACATAAGAAGCACTTCTCCAATGTTCAGAGCAGAAAACTCTTAATGGAGAGAAAAGTAACCCTCCTCCCTCAAGATGTGCCAGAATTCTCCAATGAGATTGTGGAGAGACAATGGAGCTCTTTATGCACGTACCCAGAGCCCGCCAATATTGCAGTTGTCCAGGAGTTTTATGCCAACGCTAAATCCTTCTCTCCGGACTCAGAACCTTTCTGGAGCTATGTGCGTGGTCAGCGGATATCATTTAGTGCTGACGCTATTAATGAGTTCCTAAACACAGAGTGGGAAGATGATGATGAGCTTTGCGGTTACGCCGAGCTGATGGCGACTGAGTTGGATTATGAAGAGATTGAACAAACCATTTGTATTGCAGGAGGATCATTTCAACGAAATAGGCAGCAACAACCTCTTCATATCAAAAGAGTACACCTGCATTCTCTCAGCCGCCTATGGATGCCTCTGGTGCATTCCAACATATCACCGTGCACGCATGTCTCTGACGTCACGGTTAACAGAGCGGTCCTCCTCTATGCCATTCTCACTGGACGCTCTGTAAACTTGGGGCAGCTAATCGCAAATGAGATACGCAACTGTGCGAACTCCACAAAAGCCCCCCTTGGACATCCCTCTCTTATCACCCATCTCTGCAAACAAGAAGGAGTGGACATCACTATTCCACCATTCGAGCATCCTAGGAAACCTATTGATATGGGGTATTATACCCAATTTTGTTTGGATGCAGATGATGGAGCTGCCAGTCCACCACCGAGATCGCCGAGGAGACATGCCAGACAGCGACCTATCCCCAGACGTCCTCAGCCACCACCACCAGCACCTCCGTCCGATCCTTACCAGATGATGGACATGAGACTCGCACTGATTGACTCAAAGTTGGAGGCGGTGAACCGGATTGGCCAGGCGCATGCAGAGATGATGAGGCATGTTTATGCAGCATCCCATCCAGGTTTTATGACATCGGACCAGTACAGCACCTTCGTTGCTTGGCCTGGGGACCAGTCCTTTCCTTCTGGGGGGGGTAGACCTCAGGATGGCACTGCTGCTATAGATGAGGACGATGATGACGACGAGGAGGAGGACGATGATGAAGCAGATGAGGAGGACTCAGACTGATTGATGGGCCATCACAGCAGTAGTTGATTTTCTTTTTTCCGCCTTTCTTTTTCAATCTTTATGTTACTTTTAGGCCCCTTTTATTTTTTTTGAAGTTTTTATGTGTAGAACCTTTTCATGAACATCTTCTATGCATTTGGTTTGACAGTATGATTTAATGATGTGTGGAAATCTGGTTGTTTTGCTTTCTTTATGTGATTGAATGTGTGGAAATAGTTGAGTTAATTGAGCATTGATTGTGGATGTCTTCACTGAGTTATGATAATGCTTGGGGAGTCAATTGCAGTCAATATTCATGACATTGTGTTAGCAAAGTATGGAATCTTAATTAACAGGGTGAGAATTTGTGCCTCAGATTTTTCTTTTATGTGCGAATGCTATCATGCTAGATCACAATTGATTTTGCCTGAGTTTCTATGATTTGAACTATTTACTTGCTTGTTGAATTTGATCAAGGCATTCTTTTCTCACCTTACACATACATTAGCCATTCAACCATAAATGTAAAAAGATCTTGCCTCTCTGTACCTTAAACATATTGAAAATTCCCTGAACCTTGTACCTTGAGCTGAGTAGAACATGCATCTACATTACAGGAGAACAATCCAAGTTTGGGGGGGAAATTATGGTGTATTGAGAACAAGACAAAGATGGAAAAGTAAGAAAAAGAGAAAAAGAAAAGTACTGAATGAAAAACAGTTGGGTGTAAGTTTGAAATTGGTAATGATGTATGAGGAGCAAGAGAAAAGCTTATATGAATGAAGTAAATTATGTAATCTCTCAGCTCGAGAACCTTTGATTTCCAGAAAAACCATGATTCTTTCTTAGCCCAACCACAATACAAGCCAATCAAAGTCCTTGTGATATCAACTTGCTTGTAAATTATTTTGAATTGATTGAAACGAAAGGCAAAGTTAAATTGTATGATAATATGATTGCAGAGTGAGCTGTATACACCCATATACACCAGTGCATTAGAGTGAAACACTTTCTGGGTGAGGTTTGATTCCATACATCATGTGAAACACTCTGTCATGTTTGTGACTTCTTTTCACCCTTTGCATTGTGATCATAATTGTTGACAGGTGAACAACACTGTTGTGCTTGATTGATGAAAGCTGTTTATATCCATTATGTTCTTTCCATTAGATGCAAACATAGGATTTTTACTTCATGAGCTTAAAGGATAATTCAAATTTGAAACCAATGCATTGGAATGTTTGTATCTTAGGATAGTTTACCTTTTGCTTGAGGACAAGCAAGGTTCTAAGTTTGGGGGAGTTGATAATGACCAATTTTACGTCATTATCCAACATCAAATTGATGGAAATTGTCAACTCTTCCTTTACTTCTAGTCTTGTTTAACTCAATTTCTTATTAATTGTAAGTGATTTCATCATAAGTTGTAATTAGCCTTTTTGTTGGCTAATCCCCATTCAAAGAATCTGGAAGAAGCTACTCACCAAAGAACATTGCCAAAACCCAAGAAAAGAGAGAAGAGTAGCTGAAAAGATGAAGAACCAGGCATGCTGCAGAGAGTCACGCCGGGCGCCTACTGACCTAGGCGGCGCCGGGCGTGACAATGCTGACCGAGGGCGCGCCTGGCGCCTGTCTGTCGGGCCGCCGGGCGTGACTTTTGCTGATGTGGCAGAAATGGCTTATTTAGTTCTGGAACGCGAAGGGTTTGGCATCTTTGGCAGCCCAGACGTGATTCCTACACCTTGGAGCAGCTGGAGGCGATCTTGGAGCTGTGGAAACACTTCTCCTTCCACCTTGGGTCTTCTCCCTTCTTCCATTTCATCAATTTGTAAGACCAAGCTCTCCATGACAATGGAGAGCTAGTTTCATTATTGTTGGGGGTTGATGTAATCACGGATCTTTTGTGCTAATTACAGTTGAATTGATTAATTATATGTCTATTCCATTGATTTCTAGTGTTTAATTCCTTCTCTTAAAGCTTGTGATGTTGTGTTCCACCATTGCATGATTCTAGGGTTTGCTTGATATTGGGAAATGTTGTGTAAATCTGAAATTGGATTAAATACCTAAGGGAAATTGTTTCTAGGGATAGAACTTGGACCTTTGGTTGTCTTAAATCTCAACTCTTAAAGCGGATGAACTTGTTAAAGTTTCTAAGGAATTAGAGTTTAATAAGTAAGTCTAGGCTCCTTCTACCAAGGGATTGGGTTGGAGTAATTTAGTTGATTGACATTGGATAATTAATGGAAAGAAAGTGAATTGTATGCGCAAAAGTGAAGTAGATGAAATCATATCCCCAACAATACCATTTCATACCATTTCTAATCACTCGCATTTCTAACGTTTAAGTTATCAAAGATCAACTTTTATCATTCCCGCATTATCTTTACTTTAATCGTATCAAAACCACAAAAATATGGAATCATTCTTTAGTCTAAATTAGTTAGTTATTATACGATTGTCTAGGACACGAGTCTCTTGGGAAACGATATCCGGTCTTACCGGTTTTATTACTTGAACGATTTGGTACACTTGCCAAAGTCTCAACAATTACACTGTCACAATTTACGAGGTCAAATAACCCATATTGGATGAAAAGTTATTGACAATGAGATCTCACTGTTTCCTAGAGGCGTCTTGGATCAACAAAATACCATTAGAAAAGTGGACTCAAGACTATGATGGGATTGTAGGTTTGACTATATGAAAATTAACTTGATTAAATATGTGAACCTTCGAAAAGGAGTTCGTTCATTATTTATTTATGCTTTAATTAGGGTAACATTTGAAAGGATTGCAACATGCTTTGTTGATAGATGCTTGCAAGTAGATTTCATGTTAAGAGTTGTCCATCAATATCTAGATGATATAAATGGTATTCTTACAAAAAATCAATAACAAGTGGACTTGTGCCATGTGCATAGATACAACTGACAAAATTCTGAATTTGAGGTTCAAGAGATATTTTTTTCATACTGTCTTTTAGAGTTAAATTAAATGATTGTGAGTGTGATTGTGATCATTTTCAAGCTCTTCAATTTTCTTGTCATCATGTAATAATTGTATGCTCTTTTTCCAATTTAAACTTGACCACATATATCTATCTTGTATACAACCTTTATAGCATCAATAAGGCACACCAACTCAAGTTTCATCTGGTTGTGAATAAAGATTATTGGTCCACCTATATTGAGTAAAATTTCATTCCAAACCCACACATGTACCGTAAGGCATCGGACTACCTATAACTACTTGTACCCACAATAAAATGAATCAACCGAATTCTGATAAAGCAAAAAATGTTCATATTGTAGAAATGAAGGTTATTACAAACGAACTTCTCCATATCATGATTATGTTTTCATATTTTGTACTTTTCATTGTTATATATGAAATCCAGTCATTTTCATTATCTTAATCCAATTTTCATCTTCTTCTCAAATCACGCATACCAATAAGGTCAAAATTTTGGGACTTTAGTGCTTCAACACATCTTGTACTCTTAAACTTGCTTGTTTATTAAAGAACAAAAAGTAAAAACAGTGCACAACTATTTTCATCATCATAAGAAACGTTATTACATCTATCGACTTCATCTTCGCTTATTATACATAATGACTCCAATTAAAAAACTTTTGCAACAAAGTCATTATCATACAAGCCGACTTACCTTTTTTCTAATTCTGTTAAAACAGTTGTCTTCATTCAATACAATTTCACTTTAGAATTCGTTCTAGGTCATAACAACTTACTTCCTACCTTGTAAGTTTACAGTCAACTATCCATTTTTGTAATTACAAGGTAAAACTTCTCCATTAAAAAAAAAGAAGAAAATCCTTAATACATAATTAAGTTTCTTTAAAAAAATCATTACATTTTTATCCTTCAAAAATAATGTATCTATAAATAGATAATAATACATCTCTTTATTAATAGTAAAATAAATAACGGTACCGTTAATATCTTAGTGATATCAGCAGAAAGTTATTAGTTATTAAGAGCACGCAAGTTTATTAGATGACAATGACTCAACCTTGTGAGTGAGAGGAACTTGTTTATGTAACTAATTGCCTTTCAATCATGCAGACGAAGATGTAAAAACTTCACCTCCATTTTCTTGAGCCCTTGAATTTTGGCATTTTTTAAAATTTGTTTTCATCTTTTTCTTTTTATATTTATTTTTGGTCTATTTCTTATAATATTTGTTTTTAATCGTGAGTTGTTAGCTTCTTTAGCAGATATATTTTGGGTAATCTAGAAAGTTCTTGATAAATAGCAATGTCTTGAATGACAATATAGTGTTATCCAATCGCTTCTGAATGATACTTACTGTGTAAGTATTCTCTTCAAGTTTGTGGTTTCTTGATGGTATTATATAATGGGTTTTTGTTAATTATTTGTTAGCCATAAATAGATTGTGTTGTTTAATATTGTTTCCATTGATAAGAATTGGGGTGAAGAAACTAGCGCAAAATGTGAATTTATGTGTTAAGAAATGGATTTTAAGTTTAACTCAATTCCATAAAAACGGCTTGTAAGGTGAGGTTTGCACCCACTTATATATTTTAAATTAGTTTTATTTCTAGTCGATGTGGGAATTCCAACACATCCCCTTCACGTCGAGCGTGAGACTAGACATTAATGGATGGTCCGATAATGGTCCGATAGTGGGTGAAACAATATGCCCAACAAACAGCAAATATCTCTAGGATAGGTTCTAACCTGACATTGATACCATATTAAGAAGTGGACTTTAAACCCAACTCAACCCCACAAAACCGGCTTGTAAGGTGAGGTTTGCTCTCACTTGTATACTTTAAATTAACTTATCTCTAGTAAATGTGAGACTTCCAACATCATGTAGCATAGTCCTTTTTTTTTATAAAAGAAAAAAACATGAAAATGTGGCTTCTACATTTTCTTTCTATGTAAGTTATGAAACATTTAGTTACTATATCATGAATTATTTCATAGCCGATTTAGGCTTAAATATTACTTTTTTTTGTCATTATGTGGTTTTAAATTTTTTCTTTTAATCAAATTTTAATTTTTATCAATTTTATTCAAATTGTTTTATAACATCATTTTAGTAATTAATGATTAAGTCTTTTTTTATAACTTCATTTAAATATTTAACTTTTAAGTCAATTTTATTCCATTAAATATTTTTTATAAATTCATTTAAATAATTAATGATAAGTAAATAGGATAAGTAACATGTTTCATGATTTTTTTCCTATTTTTTATTTTTAAAATTTTTAATTAATAAAATTGTCTATATATGTTAAGTGAGTATTGTCAGAACCATTAAATCAATGCTGAGTGGAATCCAGGTGTTAGTGTGAGGGTTTAGAAAATTCAGAAAGTGAAAGACAAGTGTGTGTAGCTGCTTGGCCGATCGGTTTTTGATGGTGATATATAAGCAAAATTTTCAAACGTTGAGCCACTTTTGCATGCACCTCTTCTCTCCAAAATTCTAAGTTTCTCCTCCTTCTCTCTACAATCCTCCTTCTTCTCGCTAAAAATCCTCACTTTCTTCTTTTGCTGATCATCATTTAGGCCGTGTTTGAGTTCTTCCTTGGTGGCAAGAAGTTCTTTTTCATCAATCTAGTTGTTGTGTGAAGTTGGTAAGTAAAATCATTCTTCCTTTTCAAGTTTCGGTATTTTCTGGAAAATGCAAGCACTATTCCGCTTGCATATGTTCTTCATCTATCTCTCTCTGGACCTGTTTCTATTTTTGATCCTCTGGTTGGTCCCTTTTTACGATCGGAATTGTAGTAAGTTGCTTTAGAAGTGGTTGCTGGTTAGTCAAAGTGGTGGAAGCTTAGGAAGTGCCTAGTTTATTCAAGGTAAGGGAAGCTAGTGATTTAATTATATTTTTATGTGTTTGGAATTGATGTTTGAACGATTGCATGTATGAATAATGGTATGTTTGATTGAATTGTATTCAATTTATGTGTTTGGCCGAGAAATGTGAACTGGGTTGGAGTTTCCTGTTGTAGAACGTTCGATCATTTCTGGTTTGGGATTGAGAGTATGTGAAAATGTGAGTGGTGAGCCGTGAGTAATAGGTTCAGTGGAATAGGTTTAAAATAACTTAGAAATCAAGTTTGGAAGTTTAGAAATTAAGAAAAATATCTTGTTTTGGTTTAAGAAGTGTTATTCAGGGTTTTGCTTTGTTGACCGTTCAGCCGTGTACGTACTCAGTCATTTACTGAGTTCGATCTATTAAGGTATTATCTATGTATGACCGTTCGGTCTAATCACAGTGTTATAATATTAAACTAGTGTTCAGTCTGAATAGAGGATACAACAATCTCTAAGTGCTCGGTCTAGTATAGTGTTCGGTATAAGTTCTTAAGAGTTTTGGTTTGAGTTATGAGGGTACAGTTTAAGCTCTTCGGTTTGGGATAAGTTTCTAATAGTTGGTTTCTATAGTGGTCGGTCTATAATAGCGTTCAATCAATTGTTTCAATTTTGTCCCTTATGAACCATTCGTTACTCTCGGTTGGGTAGTGTGAAGGTGTTCAGTCTCCAACGTTCACAAGTTCTCTTTATTATGTGAATGAAAATATAAGTGATGAATGACAAATTATGTTTAATATGAGAATTTTGGACTTATGTATACTGTGGGAGAGAATTTTGAACTTGCATGAAATGCATATATGTGGTTGTAATTAAATTACAATAGCTTACCCTACTTTCTTGTTGTGTCTTGTCTTGTCCATTCGGTATTTTTTTTTTTTGCATTGCGATGATCATCCTGTGGATGTGAGTAGAAGGTGACGAGTGTTCGGTGGAGCAAGTATTGGAAGACGATGATCATGTCGCTTAAGTTATGATCGCTCAGTCATCGGTTGTGTATAGCTTTGAATTGGACCGTTTGGTCAATAGGATTGATTAGTTTACTTTTTGCAAACCGATTGGTTTATACAGTGTGTTGTATCACCGTTCGATTTATTCCTATATTTTGTATCAAACTTATGATATTCTGTAAAGATTTTTGTTTTATGGTTATTTTGGATAACTGTAATTGTTAAATACTTTACTAACTCTTGGTGAACTGATCTATCATATTATTATATATGATTAATCTATGATATAGTATTATGCTATATTTTGGGGATGTTACAAATATTGTATTATGTGTCATATTTATATTCAATTGAGTTCTTTTGTTATTTTAATTAAATTTAGTCTATTTTTTTTTATTGAAAAATTTTGACCTCTTCAAATTAAGGCTATACTTAATTTTTAAATAAATGTTATATTGATATTTTTATTAAAATTCACATTTTTATTAACAAGTATTTTTTGAACAATTATTTTTTTTTATCATTAACTTCTTAATCTTTGCAAGAGTTAATAATTGAAAACTTTCATAATTTCAAAAGACATTTTGAATTTATTTGTTAAAACATCCAATCTTTTTATTTTCATGATGATTATTCTTTTAAAGAAAAGAGAGGATTTAAATTATTAACAAGATGACTTAATAACATAATTTAGAAAATGTGAAAGTTTTAAAAAAAAAATATTCTTTTTTTTTTTTCGGCATCCTTTTATTTATTTTTTGTGATTAGTTGCATAGGAGATAAAGGTTTGACTATCACCTTATTTCCATTGAAGTTAAAAAAAATTACGGTAAGGCCGTAAAAAGAAATTCCTATCAAACTATAAAAGCTTTCTCAAAATAATGAGTGGTTTCTAAGCCACCAACATTATAATAGCTTTTGTCTTTGTATTCATTGGTAATAAAATTCACCAATAGTATAAAGACTTGCTTATTTACTTTTATTTATTTATTTTTATTTAATGATTGTAATTTGTAAGGATTGGTATAATTGAATGAAGCAACCTTTTCATTAATTATTTTAAGTCAAAATATAATATGGGAGATCCTCTAAAGAAACCTTCAAGGAGTGATTTTGAAAAAATCAAAGATAATGTGTTACTCAAGGCACTTGCAAGCAACAAGTGATCAGCAAATGAAATTGTAGCAAATTGACCACATGGCTACCAAAGAGAAAACAAAAGGGGTGTGTCAGAACTCTCATGCGAGAGAGTGAAGATTAAATTGAAGGATTTCCTTTGACAACTCTCACCAGAGCATTGGAATCTAACATTGGGCCTTCTCCTTTCGATTGCCTTTGACCAAATTGTTCAAATTACAGCAGAAGGAATCAGTATTAGATTATTACCTCAAGTTCGTGTCCCTAGCAAATTGAACTGAAGGATTGAATGAAGAAGCTATGCTAAACTGCTTTATCAGTGGTTTGAATGGGGATATTAACTGAGAATGAAAGGCTAGGCTGTATGAAGAAAAGTATATTAAATTCAGTCATTCTTCTCTAATCGGTTCCCCCAGTACGGCGGCATTCAAAAACAGTCTAAAAATCACAGCAACAAATGAAAGGCTACGTTACCACCAATATTATTACCTAATCCTCCAGGACCACAGTTGAAGAATCCTAACATCAAGTAAATAAGCCCAACAGAAATGCAACTCTGCAGAGAAAAAGGCTTGTGCTATTTTTGTGATGAGAAGTTTTTGTTTAATCACAAGTGCCCTAACAAGTATTTGTTTTGCAATTGGAGGAGGATGATATTCTTACTCTATGGACAATAATGCTAACAAATAGGAAGAACCAAAGCGTATTGAGAATGATCATAAATCATTGTCGTCATGATGTTGTGGGAAATGGTTCAAATAAAATGATGGGTTCTGCCATTGTTCAGTAGAGAAATGGAAAAGGAAAAAAAAGGTAGGTGATTGGTTGCATGATGTGGTGAGAGAAGGTAAGAATGGAAAACTGAAGAATGAAGGTTTCAAAATAGTAAGAAAAAGGGGTTGCAGACAGCAAATATTTATATTTATTTTTTCAGAGAGTTGGGCCGAACACCTGGTCTCATTCTTTTCTTGGCTTTTTTTTATTCATTTTCTTTTCTTTTTTTCTGTTTTTTCTTTAAAAAGAGATTCTCCAAGGTTTTCACTAAAATACTTTTTAATTAACTTAATTAAAATTTAAAAAGAAAAGAAGAAAATTGCTTAAACATCTATTTTTGGAAAAAAAAATTATTCATCTCAGACAAAATTGGTTGTTGACACCTATATTAAGTGCATACTTAATATTAAGAGCAAGTTGGCTTAAGACAATTGGCTTTCGTCTAACTGATTATGAGTCTTTATAACTCAAGTTCTTATACGAGAAATAATTAACTACACTACAAGGGAATAAGGAAAAACTACCTCATATGGTTCAATTACAGTAGATCAGACGAATGGTGCATACTAATGTTATTATTGGAATTTATAGCAAGGGAATCATATAGGGTGACCTTCAATCCTTTACATTACTGAATTTGCCAAATACCATGGAGCCAAAATTAACATTTCTCTCATGTACTTACAGTACAATTTTCAGCACTTGTAATGAACTACCTCCACCCAAATCTACGGGTCATTCAATTCCTTTGTTGGAGGGATCAAATCCTATGAAAGGTCATACCACTCTCCTCAGAGTTAGAAAGAAGAAATTAAAAATGTGGAATTTTGATGTAGGATTTAATTTAGGCAAGCAAGAATCCATTCTCGACTTCAATTATTTTGGACAAGAAGAAAGATGCGGACATGGAGGGTATGCAATAATTATAGACTAGTAAATATGATTACTATTAAAGATAGTTTTTCAATTCCTATTGTTGATTAGTTAATTGGTCAATTGTATGGAGCTTGTTATGTTTTGAAGTTAGATTTAGGGTTTGGTTATCACCAAATTTTGCAAGTCTTAAGGATCGCCACAAAACAACTTTTAAAATCCATAAAGGGTTATAAGAGTGGCTAGTGACGCCATTTGGTTTACCTAATGCACATGCAACTGATGACAATTTTCTAGCTTGATTGGGCCAAAACTAGAAGGAAAGCCAAGGAGGTGGTATGGATGGAAGTGTTTGTGGAAGTTGGTGGAGGAAAAGACCTAGTACCTCTGTTTTGATATTGTTGTGGGTGATGAAGGTGGTTTTTGTGATGCTTTAAGAGGGGTTGGACCAATTCTTAGAAAAAAGATGGCTAAAGGAGGCTACTTAGGTTGCTCTAGTCTAAAGTGACCTAATAAAAGTAGTATGATACAAGATTTGCAATATAACAATACTCTAAATCAAAGGTGAATACAAAAATGGGTGACACCTTTATTTGTAGGCTAAGAGTGTCTCCTAATTTGTAAAAGCTAGATCTTAAAACCCTAACTTGGCTAACATGAATAGCAAGGAGAAAATCCTCTCCATTAGGAGAAGGACAAGTGTCAAAAATCCTCTCCAATGAGGGGGAGGCATGTGGCTACTACCTATGGAGAATTCACACCATTTCTAGAGTGACATGTGGTCACTAACTAGGAGGAAAAACTCTCCAAAGGGAAGGTGAGACATGGCATGGACGACTCACCCCTCCTTGTCCACCAAGTTAGATGAAACTTTGATCCCTTGGTCAATAAGTCCAAAATCATGTCCCATTTTAGTCAACATTGGACCTTGATCCTTTGTTGACTTAAATGATCAAAATCTCATTCTACTTGGCCAAAATAAATCCTAGACTAAGCCTATAGTACAAAGCCTAAATAAATATTAGACTACTTGACCCAAAATACAAGATCCAAAATTATTCTTACTCTACTTGAAGTTTTATGATGACTCAAGATGACCTAAAAGAGAGAGAGAGAGAGTCTAGGTTTATCTTCCACAGATGACTTCAACTTTTCTTGAATGTGCTTTGTCATGGCTAGGTTGTATGCCATCAACAATCTTCCAATGTTTAATGAACCAAAGGTTCAGTGGATTGTAAAGGATGTTTGTGTTGGTTTTTTTATGACAAATTAGTTTACAACATGGAATGGAAAGGCTCATTTTGCAACATCTTGAAACTGTGTTAACAATTTTATAGCATAATCATTTGTTTGCGAAGTTCTCTAAGTGTACATTTGGAGTGCAGCAAATTAGTTACTTAGGCCACACATTATCTTGTAATGGAGTGGCTATGGATACAAAAAAAATTGGAAGCCATGACCAAGTGGAGATAGCTTACAACTCTAAAATAGTTGAGTCTTTTTAGGCTCAACAAGATACTATAGGCATTTTGTAAAGCGGTATGCACAAATTGAAGCACTAACTTTTAAAGAAGCACTCTTTTAAATGGTTCTCAACAGTAGTAAAAGCTTTTGATGATTTAGAATAGCTCTTACAATCGCTCCTGTATTAGTCATTCATAACTTTCAAGAATCTTTTGTTTTAGAAACAAATGCCTCAAGGATAAGCATTGTGGCCATATTGAGCCAAGGAAAGCATCCCATTGTGTATTTTCATCAAGGATGCGAAAACAATCAACTTTATGTGAGATAGTTTTATGTCATTATCGACGTACTATCTAAATTCGTACATTATTTGTTGTGTCATAAGTTTATTATTAAGGCAAATCAAAAGAGTTTGAAACAACTGTTTGAGCAAAAGTTGCAAACCCCAAAATAGCAGCTATGGTTGCCCAAATTTATTGGCTTTGATAATTCAGTATATGCTAGGAAAGGAGAATATTTTAGCTGATACCTTATCCAGAAGCATTGCTCAATACATGACTGCAAAGAGTAGTTGCTCCTAAAAAAAGGATGAGTCCTTGATGAAATTCTATTAAGACCGTCTTAACAATGATGGGAAGAATGGAGATTATAGTTTAACGTCGGAGGTTCTGATTTGGAAAGGAAGAAGTATCTTGCTGGAGTTAATTCAAATGATTTTGCATGTGTTTCATAATTCTAAACTAGGATATTAGTTATTAATTCTATTTAAATTTCATAATTAAAAATTTAATATAAAAGAAATTTAATCTTTAAGGAATACTTGAATAAAAGTATAATTTTATTATTATTTTTTAATTAATGAACTTATATTATATAAATAGTTTACTATCTTATAAAGGAAATAATTTATAATTGTAACATTTATATCTTTTCAATATAAATAATAACCTATGTATAATTGTAACCCTCTTTCTTTTATGTTAACTATTTTTCAGTTTTGTATTTAAATATGTTTTTAATAAGTAAATTGAAAAATTATGTAAAAGGGTTTTGTAAAAACTTAAAGGATGATTTTGAAATTCCAACTAATTTGTATTCCTGAGATATTTCAGTAAAATTGTGATCACAACTAATATTATTTTATTTTAATTTAAATAATTATTAATATATATATATATATATATATATATATATATATAAATAAAGATTGAATAATTATAGTTAAAGATGTAAATTTTGAAATTTAAATGTGTAGTATTAATTTATTTATCTTGATTAGCCATTATAAAATACAATACTAAATTTTGTTTATTATAGTTGGAGGTGTAAAAGATTTAAAAAAGTAGTATTAACTTTTTTTTCTTTAATAGCCACTACAACATTTATTAAGAGAAAAAATAATTAGTAAATTATAAAGAATTTTTGTTATATTGGTATGACATGAATTGTTTAAATTAAGTTGATGATAATAATATTATATGTATTATGATTTAATCTCAATAACTTATTTTTGTATTTTTATGATTGCGATTTCTATATGCGATAATTGTATATGTATGTTTATATATATATATATATATATATATATATATATATATATATATATATATATATATATAATATGAGAGTGGATATTTCACAAGTAGATTTAAGGATAAAAAAACGAGCTTATGATGTTGTGAATAGTAACTAACACGTGCATATGTTTATGTACTTATGTATTTGATAGTGTCTCCTTATTAATAAGAAATATTTTTATTTTAAAAAAATTACTTGAAATTTTGGAGGAATGAAAATACATAATATATAATATATAGGTTCATACTTTTGTACTAAATATTATTATTTAATTGTGAACTGAATTGGGTTGTTATATTTAATGGTATCAGAATAGTTTATCCATTATTTGACTTAGAGTTATGGATGTAATATGCTTCTTGTCTTAATTCTAGCTTGTTTTTTTAGAAATTTCATGGAATTTATGTGGTGTAATGTGTATTAATTGGTTTTGATTTAGGGTATGAAAGAGTATGTAAAGAGTTTGAAATGAGATAACAATTAATTCACTAAGTTAAACACTAATATGAAATTGCATATCACTAATGCAAGGAAAAGATACGACAACAACAGTGATTTTTTACAATGGATATCAATTCTACAATCAAAATATATTAAGACAAGGTTAAAAGAGAAGGGTTTTTGACATCAGAGTTACGAACCGAAGAAAAAAAGTTCATATTTTATTTCAGTAAAAAAAAAAAAGCATTAAACCAAAAATAAAATAAAAAATAAGTTTTTGGTTTCGGTTATACTGATAACCAAGGTAGAAAATGTATGGCTTCAATTTTGTGAAACCCGAAATCATATGTTTTGTTCAGAAAAAAGAAGAGTAAAACTTTTGAAAAATCTTAAAAATTTTGACGCACCTTTAATTGGTTCATGAATGTTTCCTTTTCCTAATTCTATCCATAGTGAGATGGTGAAGGTTTGTGTCACAAGTTCAATATCCATACGTTTTTGTACACCGGCATATTTTTTATCCTCATAATTTTTCTTATTTAGAGAATTAAATTCTATTTTCAATATGACGTTTAGCTTGGACATTTTGCGAATGAAGACAAGTGTGGTTAAGAAGACTTCTATGTAGTAGGAAGAATGAAGTTTTGAATATAATCCTAAAACTCTACTGTCTAAAAATGTCAAAGCTTTCACAAATACTACGAAACATTAAGTAATAAAATTGACCCTCCAAACATTTCGTACCTATATAAAATAATGGCAAATTATCCTCCAAAAGCATTAAACAAACTATTTATAATTTTTATTTTTAAATACTCGGTATAACTACTATTTTTTGTAATTATGTCATATTAGTTATAACAATTTTCTATCATAATATCTATAAAAATAATTATGGCTATCATTCAATAACATAAATATTGTAATAAGTTTATACCTTTTTAAAATAAAATTATGAATGAACTTAAACAACTAGATAACTTCGATGATTCATCTTTAATAACTCATTGTGAACTATATCATAACAAAAAAATAAAACTAAAATGAAATCATGAAAATACGGTATCAAACTTATGATAGAAAAATAGTTACATATGTTTTTAGTCTCCGGACTTGAATGTAAAATTGAAATTGGTTTTTTTCTAAAATTTTGATTTATTTTGGTTCTTAAATTTAAAAATTAAATAAATATAATGTTTTTAACTTAACTAGTATCTAAATTTTTTACATCATTTGAGACCTTCTGTATTTAATATCTATTGGAAAATGTGTTTTATATGTTAAAATAATTAAAGTAATTAGGTTAAAATGATTAGTTTCATTCAATTTTAAAGTTAAAAATGAAAATGTATTAAAGAACGAATTCCATCTTTACATCAAAGTTCAATTACTAAAAATATAATTAATCCATAAAAAAATACAATTAATCCATTAAAAAATACAAAACAAACTTTTTATACACATTACAAGATTTGATATTTATTATGAAAAAAGAAAATCTAAACTTATAATAAAAACAAGAGAAACTAAAAACCGCTTATCAATTTTCAAATCACCAAAACATTTATAGACATAAAAATCATTTTGATGATAAATATGAAATATCTTAAACTTCATATTTCGCAAATCATCTTTATGCATTTTCTTCATATTGCTCTTAAAACAAATGAAAGGAGAACAAAAAGTTTCACAAGAACACACAATATAATTTTCGAAGAAAAAAATTATTATAGTTCTTTGCATTCCCTTATGCAAAAGGGTTTAAAATTAATTATATTAAAATTGAATATGCTAAATATTTAAAATGATTTAACATCTGAAATCAATTAGGATGAGAGAAGTCGTAAATTCACAATATGAATGCAAATTGGATAGGAAACATTGAATATACACTAAACACAAGTAGAGTTTGGTGCCTTGAACGCGTTTACATGATAAAACGGTGTTAGTGTTGTTACTAGAAAGCAGGAACTTTAGTGTAATTGCATGACAAAATTTCAAAGCTTCCAAACAATTATTTTAAATAATTCAACATTCACAGGGTAGATTATTTTTTATCCACAAATTAGAATAACTATTTTGAATGAAAGTGCGTGTTGAAACTATTCTTCAACTAGAATATTAAGAATTTTAAATAGTAAATTTTAAAATTGACATCTTATATTTTTTAATCCATCATTTTATTTTTTATTTATCTATGAAGTTTTATATTTTTAATTTATTACTAGTGAAAAACTTGGAATGGTAATATAAATTGTGTCATTAATCTAAAATATAATTTATATGTTAACATTTGTTTACTTATACGATGATTTTATATATTACAAATAATATTTATTGCATTTATATATATTGCCTTTTAATAGTATATTTTCTTTTATACTAAAAATAAAATTCTAGTCGTAGGACATTGAAAAATAAATTTTGAATAAATAAACTGTTGAAAAGTTATAAACATGTTACAAACGTTTATATTTTTATTTTATTTTATTATAAATTTTGTCTCTCCAAACTTTAATTGCTCGGAAACTTCGTCTAACATTAGAAGATATTCAAGATATTGTTTTGTTGTACAAGTTTTAAGGAAGTAGCAATGTGAAAAATAAAGTAGTTGAAAAATGATTTATTTTCTATTAAAGATTCAACATTTTCTTTAATGAGTGTGAATGTTTCGTTAAAAGAAAATATTATCAGTGTAGAATTAGATACTTTAACATCATGACAAGCTTTTTAATTTGGATTAACAAGTTTCTCTTTTCATTTAAGTTAATTTTTTATCCTTTTCTCTCGGTCCAATCTATTTTGTCCTTCTTTTGGTTGCATGTGTTGTTTAAGTGATTAATATGATTCTCTATTTATTAATGATTCCCAGAATGTGCTCTAATCGTATTTGTGTTGTTCCTAAGTATATATAAAGTATATTATGAGTCTGAAGAGGGTTTGATATTCTTAGAGAAAGTTGAGATGTCTCAAATGTAAAGGAAGCTAGTCTAGTCTTGATCTCTATTGTGTGATTTTTGTCAAATTGAATGAATTGCAAGTTGTTGCTTTATTGAATTTGAGGATGAAATTGATTTTTCATTATAAATTTGGTTTGGTGTATTTGCTAATATGGTCTTGTATGGTTTGAATGACAACTATATGTTTTGAGTGTTGCGATTGTTTTTGGCTATGAATGTGAGTGAAATATGAGCAATTGAGCAATTTGATACAAATTCTATTATATGTAAAACTGATTTTGAACAAAGGGACTAAAGAGGATGACCAATTTGATCAATTGAAAAGGTCCCAATTTCTTGATCGCAACATGAATTTTTTTGGTTTGTTGGTACATCACTAAGCAATAGTAAACTGTTGTTGAGCACCAACTTCATGCTACAATTTTGAGAGCATTTTAGCTCCAAGATGCTGAACCCATACTATGCTATTGAGTTCCAAAATGTGTCGTTAAGCGCTAGCTTTTTGTGAATCTTTAGTGCTAAGCAACAGCAGGGTACCACTAAGCGGCAACATGGTACCATTAAGCGGTAGTTTTGTACTGCAAGTCTAGAGCATTTTACCTCCATAGCGTTAGGCTTCAAAAGTTTTACTAAATGTTGCTTTTGTCGAGAGGTTTAATGATAAGCACCAGAAGTGCACTTATTTAATAGTTAGTTATGTTTTCTCTTTAATTAGTTCTTGGTTTTTCTGTTAATTGGTATATTCATGTTCATGATTTTAATAGTGAATATAATTGATGTGTAAGTCTTGTGTAGTGAATGCTTGATAAATTTATGGATAAATATGCATGTGAATAATGATGAACTTTTTTAGTGGACATGAGCATTGTTTGTATTTGGTGTAATTCGAAGGATTTTTATGGGAAAAATCTATGGTGGCGTTTCTTTAGTGTATGCATTGATGTGTAGATTCAGTAATTGGCTAAGGCTCTGTATTGCATAGACCACCATAAGTGTACTCCTCCGGTGAATTATGATATCAAGGACATGTATATTCGGATACTTGAGTTCAAAGTTCAAAGTTATTTGTTTCATGTATATATTTATTCATTGTATTTATATTCATTCCTAGTTTGTATATATAATATGATTTATTGGTTTTAGGATAAGTCTTTTACAAATTAACTTACCCTTCTTCTGTGTTTCTGTCTTTTTTATTTTCTTCTTTTACAACTTTTAGTGGTGTAATCAAATGAGAAAGCATGAATTAATATATCTCAAGTGGGATATGTGTTATTCTTATGTCGTTATTAGGTTATTTTTCTTTGTCCCTAGAATCTTAAGAAAGATTCTAAATTTTCCTATTGTATCATAATTTCGTTGAAACTATATTTATGTATTTCATGTTACTATGATTACACTTTGAAATAATTATATTACCAATTCTCTATATTGTGAATTACCAAATTTGAATATTATTATAAAATGTATTATTTTATTAGTTTTATCACTATTTTTATAAGAACATATGAAGAATGAATTTTAATATCTTTAGAAAAACTAAATCAATCATAAGCTAAATTATATATGTTAAATGTAATGTGGTATAAAATTCTTAAATAGTTAGTATAACAACCAAATAATAGAATATATAAAATTGGAAGTAATAAAATAATTTAAATTTATTTTTATCCTAGCATTAGGACTCTAATGACATTTAACTAATATATGTATTTTCTAATAATTCTATTTTAGTCATTATTAGTAATTATGATTAGTTTAGCTATATAAGTAAAAATAAATGATTAATATAATTAAAGTAATATAAACTACTAAAAGTTAAAATAATTATTTTTTTATTAACAATGGTAGTTAATATTATGTTAGAGGAGGAGTTAAATTCAGACTCTCACGCCTTTCTATTTCTATTATATTGATTAAGTTAGACATTATTTTACACATTAGAAATTATTGTGTCTAAAATAATCTCTATTTTTAATAAAAACTTATAATTAATATATAAATTAGGCATTAAATTGCTCTCTAATATTAGTTATCCAGATTTGAAATACTTGCTATGGTTAAATATTAAATTAATTTCTAATTGAAAATATGGACTAACATATTAAAAGATATATAATATATTAAAAGATGTTTTATAATGTTGTTAGTTAAAGAGATTAATACAATGTTTATAACGATTTTTGTTTTAGTTAAAAGAAATTTATATGAAATAAACGATATTGATGGCTTATTTATGTTATTTAAAATCTTTTATAGATCTTAATTATATTAATTGATATATTTTATTTTAATGTTAAACTAGGTATAATTAATATTAACACTAAAAAATATTAAAAATAAAATTAAAGCTAACAAATATGTTTGACATACATTTACAATAAATTAAGAACGTACTTGATCCTCTTAATTTTGAAAGGTGGGAACCAAGATGATTTAATCTAACCACCCATTACATCAGTAAGTTTGATTTTTGATTCACCTTGAAAATAGCTTACCTACCCTTTGTTTCGTCCACAACCAGACGACGGAAAATTGATAGAGGCATCGTTTTCATATTCCCTCAAAATCAACTGCAGGGCTCATTTCAGAGAAATTGCCATGGCTGTTTTTGACGTTTTGCAGAAAAATGGTATGGACTCTTCCATCATAATGTCACTATAATTTGCACCACAGATAATTGATTCCAACTGCACTATCCCTTTCCCTAAAACCCAGTCGTCTATGTTTACTTTGAATGTTCGATGTACATGTCTGGTCTATTTGCTTGCAAGTGTTCATGTTACGGTGTTTTTTTCTTCTTAATATCCTACTAATTTAATTTCATAAATTCAGTTTTATTTGTACCTTAGATTTCATGAGAAAAATTAAACATGTCTTTCTCAAATCATATTGAGTTATAGTTACAGTAGTTTTAAATTAAATATTTGTTTTTTTCAAATTTTATTAAATAGAAACCCACATCTTTTCAAATTATTAAAAAGCACCAATGTTAATTTCTATACTTCCAATAAAACTATACGTATTTTTGTAATATTTTCTAAAAAGTAACACTTACCTCTCTTGTTTTATTTTATAAAATATATATTAGTTAAAATTTAAATAAAAACATGAAAGGCTTTGATTTGTACAAATATTCATTTTTAAAATATAACTTTTAATTTATATATTTTTAATTAAATTTAATGTGTGTTATTTTTAAATAAAAGAAAGTAATGACTCTTTATTAAGCATGAGTAATGTCATTATATTTAAAATATAAGATGACAAATATCATTCTATTAAGAGTTAGAAAATTAGAGGTGGCATGATTATTATTTTATTAAAAATGTAATAATCATATGTATTTAACATTTTAAAAATATTGAGTATAATATGATATTTATTTAAGTATTTTTTTTAACTTGGATGGAATAAGTTAGAAAGGTATTTGTTTTATTTGGAAAATTTAAAATTCTTTGTAATATAAAGTATTTAGAAATAAATTAAAAATTAAGAAATTTTCAAAGATATTTCAAATTAATATAATAGAAGAATTCTAAATAAGTAATTTGAAAATTTTCTTTTTCACTTTGCTCTCACTCTACTCATGATTGAGTTGGTTCAAGTTCAAGGTTCAACCTAGTAGCTTCGGGGTGAAGGTTCAACCGACTCACCTTGGGCTGAAGGCTCAACTGAGTGTCGAGAAGGGTCAAAGGTCAAAACGAGTTCATATGGATCGAAGGTCAAGATGAGTTGATATTAGACGAAGGTCATGATGAGTCGGCTTGGCCAAAGGTTGAGCTAAGTAAGTCTGGATCTAAGGTTGAGCTAACAGTGTGTCCCTACTTTACTTGATAAAGAAAGTCAATTATGACAATTGAAGCATTCACATGAGAGCTTTTTTGGGATCCTAAGACGTGTGGGATGTTATTGAAAATGAGTACAAAGAGCCACTAAAAGATAAAGAGTAGAGTGGCCCAAGTTGTTGTGTTGAGAAGATCAAGTGTGAAGGATCAATCTGTACATACTATACTGAGTTGCTAATGAATCTGGCTTTGAGAAGATAATGAATGCTAAATCTTCAACAAAAGCATGACAAATTCTGGAAAAAGTATACAAAGGCGATAACCGTGTACAACAAGTCAGACTTCAAAGTCTCAAGGCTGAGTTCGAAAGTTTGAGAATGAAAAGTAGAGAATAAGTGACAGAGTTTATATCTCGGTGGAGAATTAGTGAATCAACTTAGAAGAAATGGAGAGGAGTTTCCTGCCAGTTGGATCATGGAGAAAATCCTAAGGTCACTGATTAAGGACTTCAAAAAATTGTATGTGCCATCGAGGAGTCCAATGACTTGACCACGCTCTCAGTTGAATAACTTGCTGGATCCTTGGAGGCACATGAGTAGTGGAGGATGACAATGTTTGAGACACTCGATCAAGTACTTCAAGCCAAGCTTAACATGAAGGAAGGTGCTCAGAATAATTGAGGTTAAGGTGGTCCTTGAGGAGGAGGTCATGGACGAGGAGTTTGTGGGCAAGGTGATCATGAAGATTAATATAAGAAAATTGGACAACAAAACTAGAGAGGTCGTGGAAGAGCGAGAGGATGTGGAGGTCGGTCTAATAATTCTAGAGTGGAATGCAATAAATGTGGCAAGCATGACCATTATGCCAATGATTGCCGATTGGCCAAGTGTTATAATTGTGGTAAGGCCAGCCATATAGAAAAATACTATCGAGTTAAAAAGAAACAAGAAACAAATTTCCTCACTAAGGAAGCTCATGAAGAGATAGGGATCCTGATGATGTCAAGGACCTAGAGACCAAACTATCGAGCTTGAAGACCGAGCTACCAAGCTTGGAGGTCGAGCTATTAATCTCGGATGCCGAGTTACCGAGTAAGATCTCAGATGCTGTGTTACTAACCTAGAAGAGCCCAAATGATGGGTTGTTGAGCTCTAAGGTCAGGTTGCCCAGATGCAAGGCCATGTTGCTAAGTCGTAAAGCCAGGTTGCCAAGCTTCAAAGCCAGGTTGCCAAGTTGCAAAGCCAGGTTGTAGAGCTACAAAGCTAAGTTGCCAAGCTATATGGTCTGGTTGTCGAGTTGGGGTGTCGAGCTTAATCCGAGTTGTTTGATATCGATGAGTGTAAAAGCTTAGGTGAATTCAAACAAAACAATAGATGCCAAGTTCAAGCCAAGTTGTTCAAACACCTCAATCTGGTATTTAGATACTAGGTCTAGTAACCACATGTGACAAAAACATGTTTAGAGAGCTTGTCAAAGTAGATGTCGAGTATGTTTCTTTTGGAGACAATTCAAAGATAGTTAGGAAAGGAAAATGTATAATCTGATACCGACAAGAAGATGGTTGGTTTAGTGAAATGAAAGATGTGTACTCTGTACCCGATCTCAAAAATAACATTCTAAGCATGGTTTAGTTGATGGAAAAGGGTTACTCAGTTCTGATGAAGAACTGAGTACTATACTTGAAGGATGAACTCAATTGCTTGATAGCCTAAGTCAAAATAAAAGAAAAATAAGAATGTACAAGATGGAGCTAAGCATAGTACATAAGAAATGTTTGAAGATGGATATGAAAGATAAAGTTGTGATGTGACATTTTTGCTTTGGCCACTTGAATTTTGGAGGATTAACCGAGCTGTCGAAGACATAGTTGATGCAGGGGCTACCAAATATAGCGTTTGAAAAAAAGTTTTGTAAAGAGTGTGTACTCGAAAAGCATCCGAGGGAAAATTTTTTGAAGACTATTGAGTACCAAGCGGGGACACAACTTGGTTTAATTTAAAAAGTTTTGTAAATATTTTGTCTCATTCGTGGACGAGTTTTCATGTGGGTTTATTTCTTATAGAGAAATCCAAGGTGTATGAGATGTTCAAGTTCAAAGCGATGGTTGAGAAGGAAACCGAAAAGCCAATATAAGTTGTTCAGTTTGATAGGGGGAGGTAAGTTCATATAAGGAGAATTTATGAAATATTGTGAGGAACATCGAATAAAGCGTTTTTTAACAACTCCATACTCCCCGCAATAAAACAATGTAGCAAAAAGGAAGAATCAAACCATTCTTAACATGGTTCAAGCTATGCTCATAAGTACAAATATGTTAGAGAAATTATGGGCAGAAACAATGTAATGTGTTGTCTATGTCCAAAATAGGAGCTTGTATGCGAAGCTAAAAGAAAAGATGTCCTAGGAAGCTCAAAGCAAAAGGAAACCAAGTATGAAGCATCTCAAAGTATTTGACAGCATGACCTATTGTCATATTCTAGCACAACAGAGAACTAAAGTAGAAGACAAGAGCAGGAAATACGTGTTTATTGGTTTATGATGAAAATACCAAATCATATAAATTATACAACCTAATAACAAACAAAGTGCTAGTATGCCGAGACATGCAATTTAATGAAGAAAATGAACGAAACTGGGATGAGATGGAGGAAAAACTAGGTTCAAACACAAAACAAGGAAACAAGAGCTCGATGGTTGAATAAAGGAGCTCGACATGTGAAGAAAGGAACCCAACAACATAAACCAAGAGCTCAACAAACATGAATAAGAGCTTGGCCATCATGAATGAGAGCTCGATAGATGGAAATGAAGGCATGGAAGAAGTCCAGGATGATAAAAATATTGATGAGGATGAATGGCTTAGAACTCGAACTCTCCAAGACACATACAATACTATTGACGAGGTACATGTTATATGTCTTTTAGTAGGTGTAGAGGATATAAACTTTGAGGAAGTCGTGCTCGATGACAAATGGAAGAAATCTATAAATGAAGAGATTGACATGTGGGGACTGACAAATTTACCTACAGGAGTCGGACCAATTGGTGTGAAGTAGGCGTATAGGAAGACAAACAATGCAAAAAGAGAGGTGGAGCGCTACAAAGCTTGACTTGTGGTAAAAGGCTATAAACAGAAGAAAGGTATTGATTATGATGAAGTCTTTGCTCCCATGACAAGAATAGAGACAATCCAGCTACTATCTAAGCACGAAGATGAGGACGAATCGACACCAACAAATATCGTAGCTTAATTGGAAGTTTGAGGTTCTTAACAAACACAAGGTCAGACCTGATGCTAAGCATGCGAATCACAAGCCGCTTTATGGAGGAGTCAAGATATTCCCATTGTAAAGTGTTGAAACGGATACTTAGATAATGAGTGGTGCGAAGACATAGATGACCCAAAGAGTTCGACAAATTACGTCTTCTTTATGGGGAATAGAACCTTCACTTGGCTCTCAAATAAGCAGTTCATTGTAAAGATGAAGATATGTAGTATCTTGGAGTGTACGACATGTAGTTTGGCTTAAAAACGTGTTGAATAAGATGAAGATAAAACGAGAAGAGAAGGTTCTGATTCGAGTAGATAATAAATCTATAATTGAGTTGGCCAAAAACTAGGTCAACCACAAAAGGAGCAAGCATATAAGCGTATGAATGATATGTTTACGAGTGAAAATATCTAAACTTTTTTTCAGCAAGCATTTCTAAACTTTTATTCGTTGGAATTGACTGTAATGGCTGACATTTGATGTAATCTTTCCTGTTCAATATACATGGTGTTCGTATGCTTTTCTTGTTTACTTTTTATTTTATTTTACGGAAGTAAAATAAACTTGATTTTATATTTAAATTGTACTGGGAAGTAAATTTGAGTATTAACGCAAGAAAAGCAACCAGAAGGAAAGGTGCTAGGAATAGTTTCAATCCTCCTGGTCATCAATAACATCGTTCTTAATGCAAAGTTTATGTTTAATTACTTAAGGAATTAATAATTGAACATAATTCTTTAGAACTTGTTTTAAGGAATTAAACCAAGATACTGTGATGTTGATGTGCGAACGCAAGTTATATTGTTCAGAACAGTTACTGTAATGTGGTCATGAAGTCAATTCCAATGAAGCTTTCTTAAATTTTAATTTCCATTTTTTAAATTGTCATCTAGTTGCTACTGATAATTCACTATTATTTTGTTGTTCAATTGATTTTGATAAATAAATTTTAATTGAATAACGTAACACAAATTCCCTGAGGAGAACGATACTTTACTTATCACTGTATTACTTGTAACGATTTGGTATACTTGCCAAAAAGTTATCAAGTTTTTGGCGCCGTTGCCGGGGAATTTGATTGTTTTGTTATTCCAATTAGTTGTTTATCAAATTCAATTTTGTTCCCATCTCCGTAAATTCATTGTTTTAGTTTTCTGTGTATCTGTATATATTGTGTTTTGTTCCTGTTGTTATTTCTTGGGTTGGTCATTGGAGATTTTTGTTCTGTATGCCACGCAGAACAAAATCTGAGGATTTATTGTTTGATTCTGAGATTGAAAGGACAGCCCGTAGAAATAATAGTAGGCGTAGAAAAGAAAACAGGAAAAAAGAAGCTAGAGAATCCAGCTTATCCTCAAACGCTTGTTCTTCATCTGACAAAGAGGGTAAAAAGATGGAGGGAAACGGTGAAAATGAACAAAGAAGGCGTACGTTGGAAGATTATGCTTCAGTGTCTGTACCTACATCTTTCAACAGTATAGCCAAACCTGTGATAATTGCGGCTAACATGGAAATGAAGCCAGCATTGATACATCTTGTTCAAAGTAATCAGTTTTCAGGATTGTCACACGAAAATCCCTATGATCATCTGGCAACTTTTAATGAATATTGCAATACTGTGAAAATGTTGAATGTGTCAGAGGAAGCAATCAGACTTAGTCTTTTTCCATTTTCCTTGGCAGGCAATGCCAAGAAATGGTTAAATTCTTTTCCTGAGAGAAGTCTAACAGGCTGGGATGATGTTGTGTCAAAGTTTTTGCAGAAGTATTTCCCTCAATCAAAAATAAACAAAGGCAAGCAAGAAATATCCTCTTTCCAACAGGAACCTGAAGAGACTTTGAGTCAGACATGGGATAGATTTAAGGGATTGTTAAGAAAGACTCCCATACATGGATTTGATGTCCCCACTCAATTGAACCTGTTCTTAGGAGGTTTAAAATCTCACACAAAACTGATGCTAGATGCCTCAGCAGGAGGTAACATTAGGTGGAAGACACCTGATGAAGCTCATGAAATTATTGAAAATATGGCATCAAGTGACAATGATGTTCAGGGTGAGAGAGGACAAAATCAAAAGAAGGGAATGTTTGAGTTGCAATCTCAAGATGCTTTATTAGCCCAAAATAAAATTATGACTCAACAGCTTGAGTCTCTGATGAAAAAGGTATCGCAGCTACAAATTCAAAATGTATCACAGGCACAACATACTGTGCAAGGATGTGAACTGTGTGGTGGAGAGCACCAAAATGGACAGTGTGCTATTCAGTCAAATGCAAAGGAAGAGGTCAATTACATGGGAAATCAAGGCCGTTCTGGTAATTATGGAAATTATAATCAAGGATGGAGACCTCATCCTAGCATGGGTCAGGCTAGTTCTAGTAGACCACCACAACAACAGTTTCAACAACAACCTACTCTTTCTGATAGGACATCCAAGCTTGAAGAAACTTTACAACAATTTATGCAAGTATCGATCTCCAACCAGAAAAGCACTGAAGCTTCTATTAGAAACTTGGAGACACAAGTGAGTCAAATTGCAAAGAAGCTGGATGAGACATCTGAAAAGAAATTTGTGGCTAAGAATGAAGTTCACTCCAGGGAGGAATGTAATGTTATAATAACCAGAAGTGGAAAAGAAGTGGGGTTGGATTCCAAGGAGAAGCCCACAGATAAAGAGGTTGAAGCACACATAGAGGATGATCAAAAGGAGGTGATTGAAGAAGAAGAATGTAGAAACAGGAATGAAGCTGGAAAACAAAAAGAGCAAGTGTTGGTGGAGCAACTTCCTTATCCTAAAAATACTTCACAGAAGGATAAGGAAAGACAAATGGAGCGGTTCAAGAAGATATTTAATCAACTTCAGATTACTTTGCCCCTGACTGAAGCACTGCAACAAATTCCTGCTTATGCAAAATATGTGAAGCAATTCCTCAGTAAAAAGAAGAAGTATTTAGATGAGGAAACAATAGAAGTGCAGGGAAATTGCAGTGCAATTATGCAGAAATCTCTACCTCCAAAAGTCAAAGATCCAGGGAGTTTCACTATCCCTTGCACCATTGGAAATCATGATATAGGGAAGGCTCTTGTTGACTTAGGTGCTAGCATTAATTTGATGCCCCTATCTATGCTCAAAAAGATTGGTGGCCTTGAAGTCAAGTCAACAAGAATGATCTTGCAAATGGCAGATAGGTCCATTAAGCATCCTTATGGTGTAGTGGAAGATGTGGTGATTAAAGTTGATAAACTAAAATTCCCTGTTGATTTTGTAGTAATGGAAATGGAGGAAGGTGTAGATATGCCTCTCATTCTTGGTAGACCTTTCATGAAGACAGCTAAGGTTGTCATTCATGTTGATGATGGAACTGTAAAATTAAAAGACCAAGATGAAGAGGTGATATTTAATGTCTTTGAAGAGGTGGAGAAAAATCAAGAGGAAAAGACTAGTTCCAAAGTAAAAGATGAAGTTTTCGCAATTACTAGTCTTCCAAGGCAAGTTGCCAAGTTGACCAAGAATAATCTGAATTGTTTCAATCTAAAAGTGAAGGAAAGAGATAAAGATCAGGAAAAGCAAAGAGTTCACCAACAAGTTGAAGTGAAAAGTGATGAACTCAAACCTGGAAAACCTGTGAATCTTAAGAACAGGTTATGGGTCATCAAGGACATAAAAGCAAATGGAGTACTCGAAATTGAGGCTCCATATTCAAGAAGAATTAAGTTGGTGACAAGAAAATTACTCAGAAAATGTTGGTGTCATGAAAGGAAAAAGCACACTAACATCAAGAATCCAACTTAACCATGAATTGTCTGGGTCAAGCTAGTGACGTTAAAGAAGCGCTTGCTAGGAGGCACCCTAGTACATGTTTGTATATATGTGTTTTTCCGTAATTGTTATGTTGAGTGTAGAGAGGATGTGCTGTAACGCACTTGTCGCATAGCGCACAGCTGAAGTGCGCTAGGCGAGAAGTTGAAATTTTTGGAAGCTAGAGCTTATTCGCACAGCGCACACCATGCGCTGTGCGAGTATAGAAAAATAAAAATGGCATGTTTAGAGTCTCGCACAGCGAATCCTATGCGCTTTGCATCTAGAATTGAATTGATTTATTCGCATAGCGCATAAGACAAGCTGAGCGAGCAATGATTGTGAGGGCTGAAGACTTAATTTTCGCTTTGCGAAAACAGCAGAGCGAGAACTCTGTGTGAGAAGGAAAGTTGTACTTTTTCGCACAGCGCACAGCTGAAGTGCGCTCTGCGAATTACTGCTAAAAAAAAAAAAAAAATACAAAAAAATTCCTTTCGCATAGCGCACACCCTTGGTGCGCTGTGCGAAAGATGAAAAATTCAAAAAAATAATAAAATAATAAAACGTGTGTCAGTGTGCATTAACTGCACACCGATTCGCATAGCGCACACCCCTTGGTGCGCTATGCAAATCAACACTGCGAAGGGTTATTTCAGAAAATAACCTTTCACATTTTCACTTTCACCACTTTCATATTTCAGCAAGCTCTGCCTTCATTCTTCCTCCCTCACGTTCGCACAGCGCCAGTGGCCATTTCTTCTCTGTTGCCACCACTTTCAACCACTTCTACAGTGGTTCTGATCACCTTGAGTTTCCACTTCTCTCCACTGTTCTTTCTTTTTATCAAGGTTGGTTTCTTTTCTTCTCTGAAGTTTCTATTCATAGGATTTCATTTGTCTAGGAGTTTCATGTTTCTGTTTTGCCCAAGTTAGTTGTCCATTGGCTGTGCGAACGTAGAGTTGCTCCATAGGAAATGATTTAATCTGGTTTGATGCACTGCCAAGCGAATCACTCGCATAGCACTCTCATTTTTCTGTGATCTGGTATGATGCACTCGCAGAGCGCACCACATCTGTGCGCAGAGCGAGATACACTGAGTTCGCACAGCGATTCCAATCGCAGAGCGAACAATGATTCATTTTCTTCTCTGTGTTCACATTCGCATAGCGCACAGACATGTGTGCGCACAGCGAGACTAGGTAATTTCGCACAGCGACAGTGGTCGCACAGCGAAAGGAAATCCCAGTTTCAAAAATACGAGGTTAATTCGCTAAGCGACAACATTCGCATAGCGAAAGTGCTCAGGCAGAAACCTTCCATTGCTTCATTTATATGTTCTGACCCATCATCTGCGTCTGTTTGTACTGTTTATTGATCTTTGCAGATGGCACCTCCAAAATCCACGCAAGAGAAAAAGAGAAAGACCACAAAAGGGTCTTCTTCTAGATCACAACCGGACCAAGCACAAGAGGAGAACCTGGTTCTCAATTATGATCAGAACCGGTTTGTGTCAGAGATAGTCCAGGAGCGCTTCACGCAGAACATTATGGGTAGAGGACTGTTACCAGAGAGAAGGATTGAATTGCAAGCTGGGGAGTATGACCACATCTGGGCAGAAGTTGAGAGAAGGAAATGGGACTATGTGTTAGCAACTCTGCCAGATGAAATTGATGAAGTGTTGGTGAAAGAGTTTTATGCAAATGCTTGGGACCCTGAGCGAGCACAGTCACCTAACACGCGAGCTTCTACAGTGAGAGGCAAACTCATTCGCTTTGACAGGAAGGCTCTGAACAGGCTGATGCACACTCTCATGTACATCCCCTGTCCACTTGGGACCTTTATGTCAGGCCATCCTGACCATGATTTGATTGCCTCCACTTTGTGCTTACCAGGTTATGGATATCAGCTTGGTACTAGTGGTACACCAGTGCGGATATTGAGGAAGCATCTGAACTCACTGGCCACTATTTGGAGCACATTTTCTTTCACCAACATCTGCCCCAACTCTCATACATCTGATATCAACCTGGAACGCTCCTACTTAGTGTATGGCATTATCACAGGTATTAATATGGATATCGGAGCGTTCATCTCTCAGGAGATTGCTCTTATGGCTGATAATGATACCTGCAAACTTGGCTTCCCTGCGTTGATTACTGCCTTATGCAAGGCGAATGGAGTTGCAGGAGTTTCAGACATCACTCTGAAACTACAACCTCCCCTCAACAAAAGATTTTTTGACCGTAACTGTGCTAACAGGGGAGAGTTGTCTGCTGAGCATGCTCCTCCTCCAGTTCCCCCTCCACGCCGGAATGTTAGAGCGGCTAGACCACCTGTAGCGCCGTCTGTTCCTTCACCTGATATTTTCACTCGCTACATGCAGCAGAGTCTGGCTAGACAGGACGACATCCACGACTGGTGCACTACTATGCGGCAGGGTCAGGTGTCCTTACAGGAGAGCATGTATCATTTGTCATTGGGCATCCCTGATTTTCCTCCAGATTCACTGATGACTGGAGACCAGTTTGCAACGCAGATTCCATGGCCTGAGGGCAGGCCAGAGTCTAGGTGGGGGAGTGCCTTTCCAGGAGCACCTGAGCCAGAGTTAGATGAGCAGGAGGACATGATGGCAGGTGATGGTGATGAGGAGGCAGAGGAGCCAGATCCCAGATGGGTACAGCAGAGTTATCATTCGCAGGAGAGCCAGTGGAGATCCAGGCCAGATGCGTCTTGGTAGAGGCTGATGGACAGCTGTTATTGATGTGATTTATGTTTTTGTTAGGTTGTTTTTAGATGTTTCCGTTTAGATGTTATTGTGGAACTCAGTTTATTTGTGATGTTGGTTGCGGTTGTAAAGACTTTGATGTTTTGATTTAATGACTATGCATGTTCTGATGATATTATGTGATTCCTGATGATGATGACATGTATGTTTGTGGTTACTGTGCTTCAAAATTTTTATCTGTGTGTATGAATATGACCAGATCTGTGAGTGTTGAGAGCACATATATGGATTGAGAGATATTGAATTGTCTGGATATGGAATTGGATTTTGCATGAGTTTGATTCTACGTATACACACACTTTTTGGTTAAGGATGAAAAAGGCCCTGTTTGTATTGATTATATAGCTACTTGGCCAGATAGCCAACCTTTAGACACTGTGATACATTTGTGAACCCTTTTGAGCCTTGAAAATTTTTTTTTTCCTTCCACCTTGAGCCTATTAGATGATATCCTACCTTACACCCTAGAAGAGAACATGTATTATGTTTTAAAAGAGATTAAGGTTGAATTCAAGTTTGTGGAAAGAAAAGATCAATAAAAAAAAATATGATAAAAAAAAAAGCTCAAAATGAAAAGAAAAGGTTGAGTTGTGAAAGAAAATGGTATGTGATAAATGATATATTTTGAGATTTGAGTACTGTATTGGGAATTGAAGTTGTTCTCTTCTTAATAGGTGTCTTTGAATCCAAGAAAAACCATGATTCTTTTTCTAGCCAAGCCAAGCCTTAACCTGAAAAGACCTTTAGACTTAACCAGTAGTGTGTGAAGTGTGTGAATTAAATGAAATGCAAAAGCTGATGAAGTGCTAGAACAATTCTGTTGTGAGTACAAACACTATGAGTGGTGAGACTGATAAATGCTGATCTGGTTTTACATATTCTATACACAGGTGAATTTTTGAGTATTGTACTGTGCCATACCTGTTTGAATCTTTAGGAATGCATGTGATTTGTCTGATGTGTAAAGTCATTCTATCAAAACGTCAAAGGTGTGTTATGTGTTGTTCATATGTTTCTGTTATTTCCTGAGGGCATGAAATAGTTCAAGTTTAGGGGAGTTGATAAGTGTGAAAAACAGATGTTTTGACACTTATAAATGATCTCAATTTTGTAATTATTTATATTATTACTCAGTGAAAAGTCATAATAGGAAGTAGATTGTGTTGTAAATTATTGTTCAGGAAAAGTTGCACAAAAGTGAATTTGTCAGCCAATTCTCGCATAGCAGAAGCAAAATTCGCAGAGCCAGGAGAATCCATTCGCACAGCGCACCATAATTGGTTCGCTGAGCGAATCATGCCAGTTTGGAGATTGCAAGTCTTGCATTCGCACAGCGCACCAGAGGCTGTGCGCTTAGCGAATTGGTGCAGTTGAGTGCTGAATTAATTTTAATTCGCACAGCGAATCTGCTTCTGTGCGCTGAGCGAATGGAGCAGTTATGAGAAATAAACTGTCTCTTAAAAGACGTGCTTTGGGAGATAGAGAAAAAGAGGGGAAAATAGAATTTGGAGAGGAACTGCTCTGGAGATCATCAGGAGACCTCTCTGAAGACATCAAGACTGCACATCATGCAAGGAATTGCTGAAATGAGTATGTTTGTGATGTCTAGGATAGGCTAAACTTTTATTCGTTGGAATTGACTGTAATGGCTGACATTTGATGTAATCTTTCCTGTTCAATATACATGGTGTTCGTATGCTTTTCTTGTTTACTTTTTATTTTATTTTACGGAAGTAAAATAAACTTGATTTTATATTTAAATTGTACTGGGAAGTAAATTTGAGTATTAACGCAAGAAAAGCAACCAGAAGGAAAGATGCTAGGAATAGTTTCAATCCTCCTGGTCATCAATAACATCGTTCTTAATGCAAAGTTTATGTTTAATTACTTAAGGAATTAATAATTGAACATAATTCTTTAGAACTTGTTTTAAGGAATTAAACCAAGATACTGTGATGTTGATGTGCGAACGCAAGTTATATTGTTCAGAACAGTTACTGTAATGTGGTCATGAAGTCAATTCCAATGAAGCTTTCTTAAATTTTAATTTCCATTTTTTAAATTGTCATCTAGTTGCTACTGATAATTCACTATTATTTTGTTGTTCAATTGATTTTGATAAATAAATTTTAATTGAATAACGTAACACAAATTCCCTGAGGAGAACGATACTTTACTTATCACTGTATTACTTGTAACGATTTGGTATACTTGCCAAAAAGTTAACAGAAACCATGGCCTGCAACAATGTTTTGTGAATATAGAAAGATGATTGAGATGAAAGAAGACAAAATTTAAGTTAATAAGAAAGTTTTGTGGAAATAAACTTAATTTATGTGTTATTTGATGATTATTGAGTAATCATCGATAGTGTACTGGAAGAGAAGAGTCACAAAGTTACTGTTTTATAATTATTGTAGTGTGTAATTTATAATAATTAGAAGATTTATGGTGTGTACTTATAAATTGTAAAAATTATGAAAAATGAAAATATAAGCATATTAGGAATATTTGCATTTTCTATGAGAACATATGCGGTATAAAGATTGGAATATGATGGCAACAGTTTAATGTGGGTAATACGCTGCAGTAACAACGACCAATTCAAGAAAAGAAAACAGCAGAATATTTCTTGACTTTTATGCTCATAAGTATTTGCAAAATCCCATTAACAGCATGCAAGTTATTTCTCTTGAATTGAAAATTTCATCATGGTGTTCGTCTTTCCAACGCTTCTGTACATGAAGCTAAAACCTTTATCGATGCTTGTTGTATTGTTTTGTGCATTTCCACATTATGATGCTGCCAGTTCTTCTGATTCGGAAGCAAATGCTTTGTTGAAGTGGAAAGGCAGCCTTGACAGCCACAGTCAAGCTTCTCTCTCTTCATGGAATGGCACTAATCCTTGCATCTGGCTGGGAATAGAATGTGATGATTCCCGTTCTGTTTCTCACATAAATCTTACACGTGTTGGATTGAAAGGTACACTTCAAACTTTTAACTTCTCATTATTTCCAAACATTCTCGTTCTGAATATGAGTTTCAACTCCTTGTCTGGAAGTATTCCTCCACAGATTGAACAGTTGTCCAATCTCAACACGCTTGATTTGTCTACCAATCAACTCTCCGGTAACATTCCCAAAACCATCTGTAATCTTTGCAAACTAAAGTATCTGAATCTTAGTGTCAATAGTCTCTCTGGTTCTATTCCTAATGAAGTGGATCATCTCCAGTCTCTTCTCACATTCGATATATTTACCAACAACCTCTCTGGGTCAATCCCTCCTACCTTAGGAACCTTGCCCCTTTTAGAATCCATTCACCTTTTCGAAAATAAACTCTCTGGATCCATTCCTGCCAGTATTGGGAATTTGTCCAGGCTCACCCTGTTATCTTTATCTTCAAATCAACTCACCGGATCCATCCCTCCCCAGATAGGAAATTTAACAAACGCCAAGGTCATATGTGTTATTGAGAATGAACTTACTGGCGAGATTCCAATAGAAATGGAGAAGCTTACTGGTCTCGAATGTTTGTCAATTGCTGATAATAATTTTATAGGCCAAATACCTCAGAACGTTTGCCTCGGGGGAAACATGAAATACTTCACAGCTGGTAATAACAATTTCACTGGCCCAATTCCAGAGACTTTGAAGAAATGCTACAGCCTTAAAAGACTCAGGCTTCAGCAAAACCATCTAACTGGAGATATAACAAACTTTTTTGATGTCCTTCCAAACTTGAACTACATCGATCTCAGTGAAAATAATTTTCACGGTAATCTTTCACCTACTTGGGGAAAATTTCGCAGCCTTACAGGCTTCATGATTTTCAAAAACAATTTGTCAGGTGTTATTCCACCAGAACTAGGTGGGGCAACCAAATTACAGCTGCTTGATCTATCCTCAAACCATCTTACAGGAAACATTCCAGAAGATTTATGCAACTTGACCCTTTTGTTTGATCTTTCAATCAACGACAATAATCTTTCTGGAAATGTTCCCTCCAAAATAGAATCACTGGAGGGACTTAAATTTTTGGAGCTCGGCTCAAATAATTTTACAGGCTTAATCCAGAAAAAACTTGGAAATTTGCACAATTTATTGTCCTTGAATCTGAGCCAGAATAAATTTGAGGGATATATTCCTTCTGAGCTTGGCAGTTTGAATTTTCTCTCAAGTCTTGATCTCAGTGGAAATTTGATGAGTGGAAGATTACCACCAACGCTTGGTGGAATAAAAGGCTTAGAAACATTGAATCTATCGCACAACAGTCTTTCAGGTGATCTCTCTAGCTTAGATGATATGATAAGCTTGACATCTTTTGATATATCATACAACCAGTTTGAGGGTCCACTTCCTGAAAATCAAGTCTTCCATAATGTCACCATTGAAGCTCTGAGAAATAATAAAGGCCTGTGTGGCAATATCGCGGGCTTGGAGCCTTGCCCGACACTAAGTGGGAAATCTCATAATAATACGACAAGGAAAGTGCTAATAGCAGTTTTATCCGTTACTGTGGCCATTCTAATGCTTGCACTATTTCTTTTTGGTGTCTCCTGTAATTTATGCCGAACTTCAAACAAAGAACAATTGCAGGCTCTAAGTTCACGATCTCCAAGCATGTCTCCAGTATGGAGTTTTGGAGGCAAAATTATGTTTGAGAACATTATTGAAGCCACCGAATATTTTGATGACAAATATCTCATTGGAGTTGGAGGTCAAGGTTGTATTTACAAAGCATTATTACCTACAGGTGAAGTTGTTGCTGTGAAGAAACTTCATTCAGTTTCAAATGGAGAAATCCTCGATCAGAAAGCTTTCACAAGAGAGATCCAGGCTTTGACCGAAATCCGACATCGTAACATTGTAAAGTTTCATGGGTTTTGTTCGCATGCACAATACTCATTTTTGGTGTGCGAATTCCTAGAGAGGGGCGATGTGAAGAAGATTTTGAAAGACGATGAACAAGCAACTGCATTTGATTGGAAGAAAAGAGTGGATGCTATTAAAGACGTGGCAAATGCTTTATGCTATATGCACCATGATTGCTTACCTCCAATTGTTCATCGTGATATATCAAGCAAAAATGTTCTTTTGGATTCAGAATATGTAGCTCATCTCTCAGACTTTGGAACAGCTAAGCTTCTTGATCATAGTTCAGCCAATTGGACATCATTTGCAGGAACCTTCGGATATGCTGCTCCAGGTGAGTTTCCTTTCTAATATGAGTACATATCATGATATTTCAGCTTGTGTTTGTTGATGATTTACAAAATATTTTTAATTTGATACAGAACTTGCGTACACAATGGAAGTAAACGAGAAATGTGACGTGTATAGTTTTGGGGTCTTGGCATTGGAAATGTTATTTGGAAGGCACCCTGGTGATGTTACATCTTTATTGCCATCTTCTTTATCAATTGGTATGATCTCAACACTTGATCATATGGCATTGATGGATAACTTGGATGAACGTTTACCTCATCCAACAAGTTCTACTTTGAAAGAGCTGGTATCAATTCTCAAGATAGCAATTTCTTGCCTCACTGAAACTCCACGATCTCGCCCAACCATGAAGCTCGTAACCAACGAGCTTGCGATGTCGAGGTCATCTTCAATGTCACACACAGAGCTGAAAGACTGAACATCCTACGTATACATGCTTGAGTTGTACTTGTTCCCTTTATTTTGTATTATATTTTCTTGTTATTTCATGTAATCTATTTAATGTTATGAAAAATAGATCTTGTAATCGTGAAGTTAGCTTGTCTTTGTAATATAGTACTACACTATGAAAAGAATAAAACTTCTAAGCTTTATTTATTTTCCTCTGCTATTTTTTCACTAGGAAAGCAAACCTTTCGTTTACAGGTAGAAGGGTGTCATGCGCTGGTATAAAATAGCAGCCGACACCAACTTATTATTACTTAAATAACCAAGAGAATGGTGTACATGATAAAAACGATCTTTTTTTTCTCACACAAAAGTACTGCATATGGAACACTAAAAAAAAGTTGATTGACTGACGAATAAAATCATTTGATAATGACTAAAACTTTTCAAGGGATTTTCGACGGCCAAAAATTTATCAGTAAACATTTTGTCGAAAAATATTATGGACAAATAATTTCGTTTTCCCATGTTTTACAATTTCGTTTTCTGGGTGAATTTCGTTTCCAGATGTGTTATGTTCTTGTATTTTCGTTTTTAGTTGTAATTCGTTTTTACTGTGTTGAAGTCGTTTTTATGGAAGGTTGAATTCTATTGGTTGGTGACAAGAAAGATTGCAAATGTGCCCTTGAGATTGGTGTGCTGTCATTTGCTTTCTTTGTTGTTATCTTGCATTATGTTTAATCTGCTTTGTGTTTGCAATTAGGACACGTTTAGTGGTCTAATTGATGTTTAATTTCCGTTGATTAACCTGTGTGGTGCATAATTGATTAGATATATGCATTGTATTTGTTTAATTTGCAATTTTGAAGACCGGATTAACCTTCGCTTAGTTGGTTAATTCATGTTGGGTTAGGGGTGAAAGGAACATGTAATTTGTTATTAATCAAGGATAAGAAACATTGTAATAGAACTAGTGACAATCTGTTTTTAATCAATGTTTAGTCCAAGTTTATTGTTGTGTTAGTTTCAATTCGTAAAATTGTTCAAAACCCCCCACTACGTATTTGATTTTATGACAGAACCAAAAATTGGTCCTTAAGAGACCACCTAGGAGTCACTCCCTAGTTACTGCATTTAATCTGTAATATTAATTTTAGTCGAGCGTAACATCGACGATCAAAAGGACATGTGGCCACTAACATATAGAAAAAAATTTCACTCCTAGAGTGCCATGTGGTCACTAGTCTAATAAAAGCTTCCCCACTAGAATTATAACGCATGACCCCTTCTCTAATGTGAGACACCTTGTTCCTTGTCTTGTCCACCAAGTTAGGTTAAAAAATTAATCACTAAGATTAACTTAAGCTAGGCACAAATTTATTGACCAAAAACGATATACTACTTGTCCCATGATATAATGTATGAAAGGAAGTCCTACACTACTTGACACTTAATACAAGGCCTAAATATTCCTAATGTACTAGAGGTGTTCCAAGATGGCTGAAGAGAAAAAGCTTTGTCTAACCTTGCATGGATGATTCTAGCTCTTCTTCAATGTATTTGTGTCATGGCTAAGGATATGCCACCACTCCTTCCCTCTTCAAAAAGATTTTACCTCAAATCCTCAGGTTGTCATGTAAACATATCCTTCCTCCTTTGGAGATGTTATTCCTTCCCTTGGGGTTAAATATTCTTTAATAAATAATGACTCTAGCTCTTCTTGAATTCTTGAGCCATGACTAGGGGTATTCCATCACCCCCTCTCTTTTTAAAAGGATTTGACCTCAAATCTTGTAGTTGTCATATGAACATCCTTCCTCCTTTTGGAGATGTTTGGGTTTCTCCCAGATCAAATACCCTTCTACAAAGAACAAGAGGTGTTATTAGAATAATAATCCAAAGCATGTAGCTCCCAAGGATCACACACCTTTAATCAAATGAATGATTAACACATTGAAGTTTAGGAGTATTTTCCTTTAAGCTCTTGTTTGCATTGTGTTGAATGTGTGTGTTTTTTACTTTCTTTTTCCAAATTCTACCAGAAGAAGACCTATTTTGAATCTATACACTAGCCTTTGGTCATTAATATGAGTATTTTTTTTATTGGAGCACTAATTGGACTTGTATTTCTTACTTTGACACTTTTAACATTTAACTTCATTTTTTTGTTTGTAAGTGTCATATCTTTCTTTTTATCTCATCTTTCGCGTTTGTACTTGGTCCTCTTCCACTTGAGAAGGTGTGAGAGGATGAAGTAAAAACTTTCTATCATAAAAGTTGAAGGTTATCTCATTAGATGTATATTGTTTCCTTTACAAAAACGGATGTCATTATTGACCCTCCAAGGATTTCGTACGTATATCAAATAAAAATATTTAAATTTGAAAATTTCCTTCTTGTTGCTTTTTGCTATATGTGAGGAGGGATTATTGCGATATTTTTAAATATTGCAAACGATACAGTACAATAACCAATCACAACATAAAGGTCCTCTTGTTAGCCATGGCTTAAACCTCCTATTCGTGACTTCCCCTTCTTTTCTGGAATGGAAAAAACCACTCTCTTATATTCTCTTATCCTGAGTTTTCTACTCTTAACGAGTTTACTTGCTAGTTCTGAGTTCTTTGGTACCATTTGAGAAGTTTTGATTTGCTCAACATACTAGAATAAATCATAAAAAGCAATGATTATCCGCGTCTCAAAAAACAATCTTGTCCATGCGTGTACTTGATAACATATCCAATAAATACATACCAATAATGCATGCATATAAAGGTACAATTGCCTTTTAAAACAAGTTTTGTGTCAGACATAATATTCAACAAATGAAATTGTAACAAATATTAAAGGTGTTGGGAAGGAGGGTGAGTCAGTTGAGCAAATTGGCCATGTGGCTAACAAAGAGAAAACAAAAGGGGCACGTCACAGCTCTCATGCAAAGAGAGAATATTAAATCGAATGATTTCATTTGGCAGAGGGCATGATGATTTTGGTACTGAAATTCTCCCTCTATGCCTACACTGATTTCTTCACCTCTTCTGTCTGTTGCACTTCTTTTCTCATATACCTTTCTGACATGCATGAATTTTATCTTATTTAATACACGACGAATGGAAATGTCTGGGAGCTTAGATACTTTGTTGCCTTTATCCCTTGTTGAAATAGTTCTTATTTTGTAAAATCTTGCTGGACACTGAGTTGGTTTATCAAATTGGGAATAAATATTTGCCCTGTTTAGCTGCAGAACAATTTTTTCAGTTTTTATTGTTTTAGCATTCAGTGTTGCTCTCATTGGCTTCTATGACGGAGAATACGAGAATGAAAGAGATTCAGAAAATTATGGAAGATAGGAATGAAGGAGATTTGCAGTAACGGTGAAGACATTCGATGTTTGGCTCTGACAGTGGAGAAACTTCAGAAAATTATGGAAGATAGGAATGAAGAACAGGAAGTGACGATGGAAGAAACTAAACTTGCTTTACAACAACTCTTGCTTCATTCTTCATCTAGTCATGGAAGTTCATCGAACTCGGGCTCAACGTTGAAAGTTTCACCAATTACGATGGTTTCATAGAGTCGAGATATTTCTCTGGGCTTTCCTCATTATGATGCCTCTTCATCAGTGTTAGAATGGATATTCAAGACTGATAAGTTTTTTTATTATCATAATACTCCGGATGCAGGAAAATTGATACTGCATCTATCCATTTTGAAAAGGACGAGGTAACTTGGTTTTGGATGCTACAAAAGATGGAGGCAGTCACAACATGGACAACTCTCACCCGAACATTGGAATCTAACATCGGGCCTTCTCCTTGCGATAGCCGTATGGTCAAATTGTTCAACTTACAGCAGAACGAATCAGTATCAGATTATTACCTCAAGTTCATGTCCCTAGCAAATCGAACTGAAGAAGCTCTGTTAAACTGCTTTATCAGTGGTTTGAATGGGGATATTAAGCGAGATGTGGTTGCATTATCTCTCCCGAATTTGTTACGAACAGTGGTTAGCTAAGCTGTATGAAGAAAAGTATATGCCCAATCAAAAAGCTCTGGTTACATATCCAGTTAAATTCAGTCATTCTTCTCTAATTGGTTCCTCTATATAGATAAGAATGCTGGCAAACAGGAGGAATCAGAGCATACAGATAAGGATGATCATCATTTGTCTCTTAATGCTCTAAAATGAGGATGATCATCATTTGTCATCTTATTGCTCTAACTCTAAAAAGAAAGTATTAAAACTTTATTACACAAGGCACTAACTTTAACAAAAAAAATGTATAAAGGTGATGTGGTTTTAAAAATGTTTTCTTTTTCTCGAAAATAAGAAACAAGTTTAGAAAGACAATGAACCAAAAAATAAACGAGTTTGGAAAGAAGTTTTGGAGTTGCTATCATAATTTATTATGAAGAATTAAGAAAAATTATAAAATAAGACATGGTTTATAAAAATCGAAATTTAGGTTTGGGATTTGATTAAGCATAAGGAAAGTATTACCACTTTACTACACTTGCTCGAAGGCAATACCTTTAACTAAAGGTAGATGTGGTTTTAAAAATGTTTTATTTTTCTCAAAAATAACACTCTAAAGAAATAAAGGTAGTTTTTGGTTTTTTGAACCCGACAAGGATTAACCTTACTCCTATATATTCTCATTTCAATTGAGAAATCAAAGTTATGTAGTTCTTTCTTAAAAATGATTTTGATTTGATTGTTTTGGAACTGGATCTGACAAGTCCGGCCCTTACTCCTACGTATCTCCATTCTTGATGAAAAAAAATCAAGGATCATGTTGTTCTCAAAAGGAAGATTGTTAGTTGAAAATGTTGATGTTTCTGGTTTTTGAAGATTTTGCATTCTTTTGGTAATTTTGGCATGGTAGAAAAAATAAAGGTATTAAGTACTAGGACAATGAGAACAGTCACACGAGTACTTATAGCTTTATAAACATTTTTAATCACTTCATAAAAGATGGCTATTATATTAAGTACTAGGATGACACAGAATGTCACACAAGTACATATACCTTTAAAAAATTATTTATTTATTTAGAAAAAGAAATATATTAAGTACTAGAACGATGTCGATGATCACACAAGTACTTATAGCTTTAAAATGTAGAAAAAAAATGATTTTCAATTTTATAATTTGTATTATTTTATGTTATAAAACAAAGGTGAGTGTACGAGATAGTGAAAGAAACAAAATGCTTAAGATAAGTATTTAAAAATGAAATAAAATAAAAGTCCAAAATTTAAAACAACCCAAATAGAAAAAAAAAACTAATAAGGATGTATAATAAAACAAGTAGTGTGGTGAGCAATTAATAAGAAGTGTGTGTAGTGAATATTGAGGTGCAACAAGTAAAATAAAATAGGCCTAAAAGTAGCAACAAAGTAGATAAGGGATGTGGGTTAATAGAGTGTGGAGGAGCACAAAGACATAAGACAAAGAATCCAAGAAACCAAACAAAAATAAGGGTGAAAAAATCTAAAACCATATGGGTGCACGAGTAAGAAGATTAGTAAACCCAAATGGACACAAATTTTCTAAAAATGGGGAACAATTAGGGTCGTCAACCTGGTCAGCCTTTTCGACCACGCCAACCTCAACAACATACTAGTTTGAGCTTTGACAAGAACAACGACATACCATCCCAAGCTCTGATAAGCTCGATAATATACCATTCTAAGCTATGATAAGATTGGAATATACCAATCTGAGCTACGATAAGCTCAACAACACTCCATTTCGAGTTGTCATAACATTGGTATATGCTTCGGTTTCTTCAAAATCAAAATATATTACACGAGTTAGAACACAAAAAATGTACTGGTGTATAGACAAGACTTTCAAAGTAGAGCAACATTTATAATAGCCAAATAATAATAATAATTGTTTTTGTTGGATTGGGACGAGGATGATTCCTGCACAATTGTCTTGTCTAGGGGTGACCTGTAGAAGACATTCTGACGCTGAAGTCAAATCTTTCCTCTGAAGGTCTAAAGTAGTAAAATTATGGAAAAAATGTCCCTTACCTCGAAATTAAACCTCTATTTATAAGGTTTAAAAGAATCGAACCTATTAATTTACCTCTTAATGGTCATTAACGCCACCATTAATCACTCATCAATAGTAGTTATCGTATTGACTACGCAATAACTCTGTATAACAGTTGTCTGACCCGACCGGTTGCACCACTTTTCGCCCTAACCCAACCAATTGGTTATCCAACTACTCGTGCAATAACAGTAGTTATCACCATAATATCATCCTGCTCAGGTTCGGGAGCATGGAAATCCTCGTCAGAAAACGTAATTGGTGGCGTCGAGCGTTTCTTCATGTCCACCTTATGGACACTTTTCAAATCTCTTAAATGCCTCTTTCTCACCGAGGCTGTCAGCCCTTCTCCAGCAAAGCCTCCAAAGATTGTATTGATGTGACCGCGCAACTATCGATCTTGACTTCGACTTTTGCTACGACATTCAGACCGACGCTCGTTTATATGGTCATATCGTCCGGAACTTTCTCTTTGTTGCGAGCTTCTTTCCCCCGCTCGTTTCTCACATACTTCATTAAGTGCCCTGCTCTTAACAAATCCTCAATCTTATCTCGAAGTGTTATGTACTCTTCAGTTGTATGCCCCCTATTCTAATGATAGAGGCAGTGTTTACTATCATCCGCATTCTTAAACGTTGGTTTTTTCTTCAACGTGGGGAGGAGATCAACGCTCAAGGCTCCCTCCAGAAATCTTGCTCTCGGTGCATTCAGAGGGGTGTACTAATTAAATTTGGGTCCTTCCGGACCCTCTCTGTACTTCTTACCCTTATGTCGTTCGTCCGACACGAGCGCCCTCTTGTTCTCCTTTCGCTCTTGACCTGCTAAGGATGAAGCATTCTCCGTTCGTCCGACACGCACCTCCTCAAGCATTCTCCTGCATTTCTCCCAAGGTTAAAGCTAGACGCGCGAACAAGCTCTCCACAAAAGAACAAGGCCTTAAAGTTGTGGCCAAGCTACTCATAATGAACTTTTTGCCGACGTCCTTTACTGGTCGCGCGGGTCGATTGTATCGGTCCATGAAATTCCACAGGCTTTCATTCTTTCTTTGTCTAATTTTCGTTAGCTCCATATAAGTAAGGTTTTGTGGCCTGTTGGAAGCAAATTGTTGTTTAAACAAATTTCTCAGCGTACCAAAATCGCTTATGGTCCGAGGGTAAAGGGAATGAAACCATGCTAGAACTTCTCCTTTAAGGGATAAGGAAAATACCCTTCACCAAACCAAGTCATTAGGCAAATATATTGCCATAGCGTCCACAAACGATCTCACATGCTCCTCCTGATGCCTCGATCCATCGTATTTGTCAAGAGCTAGAGGCATCTTATCTAGCATTGACTTTTCCATAATAGCCACTATGAATGGGTGAAGCGCACCGGCCTCACCAGCATTAGTCGGGCGGACCAAACTGTTTTCCTCCTGGGTAGTTCCCTCGAGGTAAGTTTGAGCAAGCTCCAATGTAGGAACATGGGTAGGCACTACCGAATGCTGATTTGATTGCTCCCTCTGCCCTACATCGTGCCCTGCTCACAAGGTTGCAATCTCTGCTCATGGCTTGCATCTGTCTCTGCATTTCCTGAACTAACGCTATCGAGTCTGTTGTCTTGTCATCCTTATGGTCTTAATTGGGTTTCTTCTGCTATCCTCAGCCTTGTGGTGGGCACCAAAATGTTTCTGCTGGATTGGGACGAGGATGATTCCTGCACAATTCTCATGTCTGGACGAACGTTTGCTCCTCACGCTGCTCTATATGACCGATTGGTTTAAGGGGTGACTTACAGAAGACACATTGACACTCAAGTCATATCTTTTCTCTGAAGGTCTAAAGTAATTAAATTATGGAAAAAATGTCCCTTACCTCGAAATTAAACTTCAACTTATAGGGTTTAAAAGAATCGGATCTATTAATTTACCTCTTAATGGTCATTAACGCCACCATTAACCATTTATCAATAGCAGATATCATATTGATTGCACTTTAATTTTGTACAACGACTGTCGAACCCGATCGGTTGGGCCGCTTTTCGCCCTAACCTAACCGATCAGTTATCCAACTCACCACATAGTAACAGTAATAATATTGAAGATTATTTTCTCCTATAGGACAAGAAATATTAAACGTAAAGTCACCAAAGAATTACTTCATCAACACAAAGGAGTAAATATTCCAAAAACGCGTAATGTAACTGAACTTTACAAGAGTAATGTTGTGTGACACCATATTTGACTTCTAGTCCACAATGTCTCTCAAATCAACCAAATTGAGAATGTTAGCTCTTCGTCATCACTGGGCTATTAGGAAGAATAATTGACTAAAAAGACGCATGAATGTTGCATTTTCCTCATTTATCCATAATGAGACGGTGGAGATTTTTGCTATAAGTTCAATATCCATGCGTTATCATAGAATCGCATATCTTTGATCCTTATAAAATTTTATTAAAGAATTAAAATCTATTTTCAATATGATTTTTATTTGGGACATACGGTTTGAAAATAAAGACTGATGTGGTTGAGAAGACTTTTATGTAGTAGCAAGAATGAAGTTTTGAATATAATCCTAAGAACCCAGCTTCTCAATGATGGATTTTCGGTTCTAAAAATATCAAAGCTTTCAAAAATGTTAAGAAGCATTAAATGATAAAATTGATGCTCCAAGGATTTCGTAACTATATAAAATAAACTGATGACAAATTATCCTCGAAAAACATTAAACAAAATATTTATAACTTTTATTTTTAAATACTTTATATGAGTACTATTTTTTTATTTGTGACATTAGTTATAACAATGGTATATGTACTATAGGACTGAACAAAGGCGATCGATCATAGACGACGTGAGAATAGTAGATCGGTCATCTGGACGAAAGTGCCAGTTGGCCTGGTAGGCACACTGAAGGACATTAATACGTAATTAATGTGAGTAATTATCGTATCATATGCATATATATTACATTTATGAATGATTGGCAGGGTATATTTATACTGCATTAATGGACATTCAATGGGATGGTCAATGACAAAGCCTATAAGTGCAAGGTGAATGATAAGTTAAAGACATCTTAATCTATTAGGTGAATGATAAGTTAAAGACATCTTAATCTATTATAATAAAATATGGACCTCTTTATGAAAGATATCTGACTTGAGTGTCACACTGTCTTCTGTAGGTCAACAACTCATCAAAGTGGATTGCATTCTCGAAGAGAATTGAAGATCAAAAGAGAGCAGAGGAAGGAAGGATGATTACAACTCATCAAAGTGGATTGCATTCTCGGAAACGACTGAAGATCAAAAGAGAGCAGAGGAAGGAAGGACGACCGACTCTCATACTAATTCAACCGAAACAGTATCTATGAAAAATAATTATGACTATTATTCAATAACATAATGTAATAAGTTTATGATTTTTTAAAATAAAATTATATATGAACTTAGCATGTCAACCAGGATAACTTTGATAATTCATCTTTAATATGTCATTATACACTAGTGCACTAAGAGGATATTGCAGCGATTGTTTTGGCTTATTCGCACCGGTTTTGCAACTGAGGTATATAAAGGCGAAGTAAAAAGCCTACCATTTTTGGTCTCGGTTCTGAACCCGAGGTATAAAGATATATGCTTTTGTCTCAGTTAAAATGAAACCGAGGCGGTAGAACGTATTATTTTTTTTTTGCCAGACTTTTGGTCTCGGGTTCTGGTGAACTGAGGCAGTAGAAAGGTTCCTTTTTTTTTTCTCAATCTTTATTCTAGAATTGATAATATACATTTTTAAGGTCATGAACAGATCACCTTCCATGAACATAGATCACCTTCCATGAAGGTGTTCAACATCTACTTATTGTGATAAACTTTAAAAAGAAGAAATGGGCAGTGCAAGGAGCGACTAGGGGCAGGCAGTGCAAGGAGCGATTGGAGCGTAGAGAAAAATGGGAGAGATGTTAGGTTTTCTGGCTTGAAAGAGGCATTTGGGGAAAAGCTTTTGCAGGGTCCAAGCCCAAGAAGGCTTGTAGGCCTCGGTCAAAACGAGTACGAATTACCTTTTGACACCGAGTCTAAGAGGGACCAGATGTCGTAAAAGCTTGTTCAGTGTGTGTTCAGGTGTGGCAGAGGGTTTATGCCTCGATTATGCATGTAACCGAGGTAGTATCAATTTTTTAAAAAGTTGTCAGCCCGAAAGCTTGGCTGGTAGGTGGATTTTAGGCACCGGTTCTTCCTGTAACCAAGGTCCTAGCATTTTTTTCTACTTCAGTCTTGCATGCAACCGAGGTCTATAAGGTTCTCTTAGTTTCACTTTTGCCACCGTGGTTTGATAGACAACAATTTGGTATGAAATGATGTATATTGTGTGAGTTTAAAAGCAAATATTGTACTAGTGATATGAACTATATCATAACAAAGAAATAAAACTAAAATGAAATCATGGAAATACTGTATTAAATTTATAATAAAAAATAATTAAATATATTTTTAGTTTCTAAACTAATTTATAAGTGAAATTGAAATTTTTCTTTGTCTAAAATTTTAATATATTTTGATCTTAAATTTAAATATTAAATAAATAAAGTTTTTTTCAACTTAATTACATTAATTAAAATTGACATCTCAAAAACATTTCATACCAACATTCAAATTATTTACATATGTTTCCAATTCAATATCTATTGGAAAATGCATTTTCTATGTTAACAAAATTTAAAGTAATTAGACTAAAAAGATTATTTCTATTCGATTTTAAAGTTTAGAAATCAAAATACCAATTCTAACTTTCACATGAAATTTCAATGACTAAAAACATAATTAATTCATAAAAAAATAAAAAAATAAACTTTTAATGGAGAAACTACACGTTACAGAATTTGATATTTATTATGAGAAAAGAAAAACTAAACTTAGAAGAAAAACAAGAGAAACTAAAAACCGCTAATGAATTTTCAAATCATCAAATATATAACAATTATTTTCATGATAAATATGAAATATCTTAAACTTCATATTTCACAAATCATCTTTATGCATTTTCTTCATCTTGCTCTTAAAACAATCAAAGGAGAACAAAAAGTTTCACAAAAATTGGTAAATTCACAGTATGAATGCAAATTGGATAGAAAACAATGAACTCCATATAAAACATTGAATATACACTAAACACAACAAGTACAGTTTGGTGCCTTAAACGTGTTTACATGACAAAACGGTGTTAGTGTCGTTACTAGCAAGCAGAAATTTCTAGTGTAATTGCATGGCAAAATTTCAAAGCTTCCAACAGGCTAGAAGATTGAATTTCTTTTTCTTTTTTTTTTTTCAAAAATACAGTGTAGTTAGAGTGTTGCTGATCTAGCATTTTAAGATTATTTTTTATCCACAAATTAGAATAACTACTTTGAATGAGTGCTTGTTGAATCTATTCTTCAATTAGAATATTAAGAATTTTAAATAATAAATTTTAAAATTGACATCTTATATTTTTGTAATTTATCATTTTAGTTTTTATTTATCCATGAAATTTTATATTTTTAATTTATTAGTAGTGAAAAACTTGAAATGGTAATATAAATTGTGTCAATAATCTAAAATATAATTTATATGTGAACATTTTTTACTTTTATATGATTATTTTATATATTACATGTATTGCGGCATTTATATATATATATATATATATATATATATATATATATATATATATATATATATATATATATATATATATATATATATATATATATATATATATATATATATATATATATATATATATATATATATATATATATATATAAATTGATATTGCCTTTTACTGGTACATTTTTTTTACTAAAAATGAAATTCTATTGGCAAGACATTGAAAAATAAATTTTGAATAAATAAACTGATGAAATGTTATAAATTTTGTCTGTCGAAACTTTAATTGCTCGGGAACTTCATCTAACATTGGAAGATATTCAACATATTGTTTTGTTGTACAATTTTTAAGGAAGTAGCAATGTGAAAAATAAAGTCGATGAAAAATGATTTATTTTCTATTAAAGATTCAACATTTTCTTTAATGTGTATGGATGTTTTGTTAAAAGAAAATATTATCAGTGTAGAATTAGACACTTTAATATCATTAAGTGAAATTTTTATAAAGTAGTACAAATTATTTAAAAATAACAAAGAAAATGATATTTTAGAATTGATAGTTGATTAAAAATAATGGGATTTGATTATTTTAATATTAAAATATTTTAGTATAAATAATTTTATTATAAACGAATTTCATTGTTTTAAAACATATCATCTCTAGAAACCCATTTTCTAGAGTTTTTTAACTTCTCTCAGAGTTCTTCTTTGTTCATATGAGTGAAACACCAATATTGTATGATTGATCATCGCGGAAAAATCTTTAATTTAAACCGATCAGTTTCACAATTTGGTTAAGTTATTTATCTACCATTTTCTCTCGGTCTAATTTGTTTTGTCTTCTTTTGGTTGCATTTGTTGTTTAAGAGATCAATACGATTCTTTATTGATTACCGATTTTAACGATGTGCTATGACTATATTTGTCTTGTTCCTAGGTATAGATAAAGTATATTATGAGTCTGAAGAGGGTTTGATATTCTTAGAGAAAGTTGAGATTTCTCAAATGTAAAGGAAGCTAGTCTAGTCTTGATCTCTGTTGTGTGATTTTTGTCAAATTGAATGAATTGCAAGTTGTTGCTTTATTGAATTTGAGGATGAAATTGATTGTTCTTTATAAATCTGGTTTGGTGTATCTGCTAGTATGGTCTTCTATGGTTTGGATGACAATTATATGTTTTGAGTGTTGTGATTGTTTTTGGTTGTGAATGTGAGTGGAATCTGAGCAATTGAGCAATTGAACAAGTCTGAATTCCTCTTTCACAACATGAATCTTTTTGGTTTGTTGATACAACATTGAGCGATAACATTAATGTTAAGGATCAGTTTCATGCTGCAGGTTTAGGAACACTTTAGCTCTAAGACGCTGACCCCAAACTATGTCGCTGCGTGCTAGACTATGTTGCTGAGTGCCAACTTTTGCGATTGCTTTGACATTGAGTGATAGTAAGGTACCGCTAAGCGGAAATAGGGTACCCCTTAGTGGCAGCTTCGTATTGTAAGTCTGGATCATTTTAGCTCTAAAACGTTGAGCACTGGGAGTGTCGTTGAGAGCCAACTTTGCTATTAGTTTTTTTTTTCTCTTTAACTAGTTCTTGGTGGTTCTGTTGATTGATAAATTTGTGTTCATGACTTTAATAGTCAATTTAATTGATGTGTAATTGTTGTTTAAGGAATTGTTGATAAATTTATGGACAAAAATATGCATGTGAATAATGATGTATGGAATTGTGAAGATGATGAGCTTGTCAATGGATATGAGCATTGTATGTGTATGGCGTAATTCTAGAGATCTAGTGGAGAATTTTATGGTAGCATTTCTTTAGTATATGCATTGATGTATGGATTTAGTAAAAGAGTATCCTGAACTCTAATAATCATTCACACATATGTAGAGTAGAATGTGTTATGCGGTGAGAGTCGCAAGAGGTCCTAGTAAATAGGTTTGTTTGGCCCTAGGCACGAAGAAAATTAACCTTGCGTATGGTACGTAGGATGATAATCTCTTTGACTATGACTCTATAGACATAAAGACCATCATAAGTGTACACCTCTACTGAATTTCGATATCAAGGACATGTATTATTAAAATTAAGTTTAAAGCCATATGTTTTGTGTGCATATATATTAATTATATTTATATAATATTTTATTTATTTTGGGATAACTCTTTTTCATGTTAGTTAGGAGGGATGTATTTTACTACTCTCTAGTTGTAAGGTTATTTTTACCTTGTCCCTATAATCTTATGAAAGACTTTGAAATTTTCCATTTATACCATAACTTCAAAACTATATCTATGTATCTCATGCTATTATAGTATAACTATAATACAATTCTTTAGATCCTAAATTACCAATTTTAAATATTATTATAAAATATCTTATTTTATTATTTTTATGCTACTAAAATGGAATATTACAATTTTAGTAGAAGATATAAGAAAAATAAATTTTAATATCTTATTTAATTAGAAATTAAACTAAATCAACCATAAACTAAATTAGATATGTTAAATGTAATGTGGTCTTACTACAAAAATAATATATTTTAATAGAGATTATTTTCCGGCGGTTTTTGAAACCCCAAATAATTCCGGCGGTTTATAAGCTAAACAGTCCCTAACATTTATTTATTTATTTTTAAATAATTTTTCAGGGTAATCACTAGATATTTTCTATTAACCCTAGTTTTCTTCCCACACGCCTTCCTTCTCGCTTCTCGTCTTTGTGGTCTCATTTTCTTTCAATCGTATCCCTTTCCTGCTCCGTTTGTTCATCTTCAAGGTATGAAGTTCTTGGGGGCTTGATCTCACTCTGGCAATCAAGCAAGTAAACTTGGAAACAAATCTGTCACTTTCTTCTCACTTTGTCTCACTTTCTCACCGATTAAATTTGCTCAAATCCACCCTCAGTTCAATAGGTAGGGTTTTCTACCATTTTCTACCGATTCGTCTTTGTTCCTTTTCGTCTAGAGGTTTGTATCGTTTAAAATCCTTCGTAACTTTAATTTCTTCATTTCCACTGACTAATTCATATTTTCCACCGTTTAAATTGTTCTCTTCCACGAATCCTTCGAACCTAGGGTTCGTAGTTTGTTTCCCCGTCTTCCGCGGCTTCCACTCGATTTTCACCAGATTCATGGTTTCTCACCAATCCGCCATGACCAAGGGTCATCATGTGGTACCAGAGTCTAGGTTACGCGCGTCCACTTGAGCCAAGTGTTTTTCTTCACTTTTCTGTTGTAAATTTGACTTTTAGAATTTTGTTCAACTTGAATTGATTTTGCAACTTAGCAAGGATTGGCTTGTAATTGTTTTGTATAATGGATACTATTTTTATTCATCAAAACTTTTCTGATTTACTTTGGTTACAAATGAACAGAGTCACATTGATAGAAATGCCGATATCACTGTTTCATGTGTTGTTGTGGGTAACAGGTGTGTTCATGCAGATATGTTTCTTTTCTATTGCTTGATAGTACCCTCTTTTATATAAAGAAGAAATTATAGTTTTTCTTATACAAAGGATCGAAGCAAGTATTATAGTTGTTTTTCCAGGGTGAGTAAATAGAAACGACTAATTTCCTTGTGACAAAATTTACATATTTATTTATCTGCTTTAAAGCCCTGCTTCAGATTATGGATTGGTTAAAGTAGATGATAGAGGCCGCATCATTCAATTTTCAGAAAAACAAAAGGGTAATTACGACAACAATGGTAATCCACAATTTAACCTAACTTTTTGTCTTCATGCTATCTAGTAATTTTGTTGTGGTTTCTCACTGCTAGAAAGAAAAAGAAAATTACCATCTTCAATTTCAGGAGTTTTTCGTCCTTGTAGGAGTGAAAATCTTTGCATTATAGCATTTTCCCTGAACTTGCTGGACCAAAATAAGCCTTCATTCCTGATGTTTCGTCCTTTTCTTTTTCTTGACATAGTTATTTAATTGTTGTACAATACTTGTTCCCACCATAGTAATATGTTCTTAATATATATTTATCTGATATGTATTTATATTCCTGTGGTATTCTCGCAGCAAGCAGACACCTCTCTTTTTGGGTTCTGTTCATGGATTTTATATTTGCATACTCTGTATTGGGATTTAAATTATGTTTTAAGGAAGAGAGACAACACATTGATTTAAAAATTGTTATTGTTCGGTTAAATGTTTTATGAGCTCCACTAAATCATCATTTGGGTTCACTTTTTATCAGTGAGAATACTAAAAAAATTTACCCAACAAGAAGAAATGTGTTCAAAAGATAATCTAGCAATAGTTAATGCTTCCTTACATAATTTAAGGTATTCTTCCTTTGTCAAACATGGGTTTGGTTCCACTAGGTTTCAGGTTTCAGGTTTCTCAATGTTTCAAAATGATCATTATGTGAATATAGAGTTGTCAGATTTTTTAATGGATGATTTTGTAGGAGCAGTATCAGTATGATTACTTGACGTTTTATTCTTTCAATGTGCATTTTTTATCCTTAAAGAGGGAAAAAAATCTTACAGGTTCCAAGAACTGTGGGGCATATTTAATATTCTTTCCGACACACCCTCTCTTTTGGGAGTGGTTGGCGTATGTAGAAACCAAAAGAGGCTTCCCTCTTGGACAAAGGAAAAGACTGGATTCTAATAAGAGTACTATGGTTGCAATTGAAAGAAAGAATGCATGCAGCATCTCAAACTTTCATCTTAAATCTCACTCCACAGGTTAATCCGATTCTTTTGGTTTTTTCCCTTTGTCTTGTTTTTTTTCTATTTTGAAAGAATGCATGCAGCATCTCAAATTTTTTCTTTACACTTTTAAAAATAAACGTACAATAAGTTTAATATATCAAACCTCACAAGAATATAAATTCCTTTAAATTAATAACTACAATAGAAAAAGAAGAAAAAATAATCATAATAGAAAATTAATCACTTATACTCTAATAAAAATATTGATCACTTAGTATTCTTCACCTTGTACCTTTTCAAATTATATTATTCTATCATTACAATAGTACCCTAATTATAGTTTAATTTTAAAAGAAATTTAAAAAGAAAATCTAATTTGAAAGAGATAATATTTTTACTAAAATATAAATAGTTCTTTATAGTTTAAATTTTCTATTATTTATCTGTTTAAATACATTTTTTAACTAAGATTTGAATTTTTGGTGTAAAATTGATATTCATCATAGATCACATTCTCTTATTTTTCAGATCCATATTGAATGTTGGGGTTATGACTTTTTGAAAACAAAGAAATTTCATGTAGTTACTGTCAACAGAATAGATGGTGAAAGTAGCAGTAAATGATGTCTGTAAAGGGTATATATTATTGAATAACTATATTACTTTAAATTGTTTTATTTTACATATTATGAATATCTACTGTGTTAGCTAAATTTGATTTGAGTTCATTTTAATATATTGATTTGTGTTTAACTTTGTTTTGGATCTTATTAATGTTATGTAAGGTTAGACATACCAAATAAGAAATGAAATGTCTTGGCATAGCTAGGTTACAAAGTCGAAGGACCCCAAATTTGATTACATTGACATTAACGAGAAACAGAAGGTAATGACTTCTCAAACTTTCTTTCTCTCGCTTCTTTGAATGTTTGTGAATAAATTTGAAATTGATTTCTTTTTAATGTTGTGTAGGTCGTAAATGAATGTTATAACATATAACAAAGTATGTTTTTATTAAATATATTACTGACTAACTATTATGTTATATTGTAGATATTTGACCAAGCGAACATGCCAAACAATAAAAGTAACGAAGAAGAACAAAATTCGACATTGTTTCTTTTTTAGTAATATAATGAACATCTTAGTCATATTTTTAGTATGTTAATTTAGTATTGAATATCTTTTTAATATATGAACAATTAGTTGTATGAACATATTAATATGTTGAACAATGTAATTTATTTTATGTATAATATTCAGTTTTAGTTCATATTATTCTTGTTTGGTTAATAAAAATAATTTTATTATAATCTCATTTTACAATAAAAAACTAAAAAGAAAAGTGTACACATTTCTGGCGATTCCAGCAAAAACCCCCGCTAATTTCGGTGGTTTTAGCAAAATCCCCGATAATTCCGGCGGTTCCAGTAAAACCTCCACTAATTCCGGCGGTTTTCTAAAACTCTCGCTAATTCCGGCGGTTTTCCTAAAACCCAGCTAATTCTGGTGGTTTTTCCAAAACCCCCGCTATTTCTGGCGATTTTCCAAAACCCCTACTATTTCCAGCGGTTTTTCACAAAACCGCTGGTAATTACTTAGCGACGCATCTTTTCTCAGTGATTTTTTTAACCGCGGGTAAAGTTTTTTCAGGGGTTAAAATCGCCGAAAATGAAAAAAATAACCCCCGGTAAAAATCTAAATTTTTGTAGTGTCTAAAATTGTTAATTGGTTACTATAACAACCAAATAATAGAATATATGAAAATGAAAGTAATAAAATAATTTAAATTTATTTTTATCCTAGCATTAGGACTCTGTTAAAATTTAACTCATTTACATTAAATATTTTAAATATATGTATTTTCTAATAATTCTATTTTAGTCATTATTATTAATTATGATTAGTTTAGCTGTAAAAGTAAAAGTATTCTATTAATATAATTAAAGTAATATAAACTATTAAAAATTAAAATAATTAGATTTTTTTTATAAATGATAGTTGTTAATATTATGTTAATGGAGAAGCTGAACCCAAAGTTTCCACCGCCTTCCTATTTCTATTATAAATGATAGTTGTTAATATTATCTCCTTTCTTCCCCAAATCATTCTCGGTTCTTTGAGAGCTTGGTTGCGACTGTGTTGGGATTGTGTTCCTGTTGGCATCTTAGAGTTGGTGATGACAACCTTCGCAATGCTCATTGCAGAAAAACCCAAAAGCCTTTGATTCTAACAAAAGCTAAAAAGGTACTTTTTCTGTGTTATTTTGGGAGCTATTTTGAAGGTTTAAGTTGAAATGTTGTGCAGAAAGGACAACAACGATGGGAACCCCTTCGCAGGGTGTATAGGCAGTGTTTGACTTTGTTAATCCACCGAGAGGTTCAACCCTACTGAGGTTTCAAGTTGGCGTAACAGATGATGGATGACAAGGCTAACATAACAGATGATGCACTTGCAATGCTTGCTTCACTCCTTGGTTGCTTTGAGGGATTGAAAGAGATAAGAAATAGTAGAGCATTGGTACCACTTCTTATTGATCTTCTGAGATTTGGTTCAGTGAAAGGGAAGGAAAATTCAATAACCCTCTTCAAAACTTGGCTTTTGATGGATCTTTGAGAGCTAGAAGAAAAGCAAATGCAGTACTCAGACTTCTCAATAGGTGTTGCTCTCAACCTCATCATTCTGTTTGATGATGATATTCACATCACTTCACATTGTATATTTTGTGAATGAAATTGGTATACTTCAAAAATAGCTCATCAATTCTTGTTTACAATTTTTGGTTTCAATGCTTTGGAACTTTGCCCAAATGGCTGATTAGGAAATAATCCCTGTCAGAAGAATATCTATCTCTGTCTATTAAAAACTAACAAAAAACTTAAAGAAGATATTGTTATTGAGTAATCATATTGCAGCCTCTATTGAGAAAAAACTTAAACCCCCTATATTGCAGCCTCTATTGTAGAAAGGTTGAGGAAAACAAAAAAATAAACCCTTCTACTACCTCGGTTCAACTACAAACCGAGACATAAGACCCCTCTACTACCTCGGTTCACCTGCAACTAAGGCTAAAAGTCTAGCAAAAAAAAAGAGTAAAAAAGGAACACCCTCTACTGCCTCGGTTGTATTTGAATCGAGGCAAAAATATACACCTTTTTGTCTCAGTTCAAAACTGAGGCAAAAAGAGGTAGAGTTTTTACCTTGCCAGTATATATCTCGGTTGTGAAACTATTGCCTATAGGCGAAAATAATCGCTGTCGTTTTCCTTGACTATAGTAGTAATTAAAAATAAAATTAAAGGTAACAAATATATTTGACATACATTTACAACAAATTAAGAACGTACTTAATCCTCATAATTTATAGAGGTGGGAACCAAGATTATTTAATCTAACCACCAATTACATGATTAATTTTGATTTTTTATTCTCCTTATGACAACCTCGTCTACACTGTCCAATATCCTTGAAAATAGCTTACCTACCCTTTGTTTCGTCCACGACCAGACGATGAAAATTGATAGAGGCATCGTTTTCATATTCCCTCAAAATCAACTGCATGGCCCACTTCAGAGAAATTGCCATGGCTCTTTTTGACGTTTTGCAGAAAAATGGTATGGACTCTTCCATCATAATGTCTCTATAATTTGCACCAAAGATGATGCCAACTAATACTTTCCCTAAAACCCACTCGTTTATGTTGACTTTGAATGTTGGATGTGCATGTCTCGTCTATTTGCTTGCAAGTGTACATGTTAATTACGGTGTTTTTTTCTTCTTAATATCCTTTACTAATTTAATTTTTTAAATTCAGTTTTATTTTTACCTTAGATTTGATGAGAAAAAGAGTTTATACATGTCTTTCTCAAATCATATTGAGTTATAGTTACAGTAGTTTTAAAATAAATATTTGTGTTTTCAAATTTTAATAAATAGAAACCACATCTTTTCAAATTATTAAAAAGCACCAATATTAATCTCTATACTTTCAATAAAACTATACGTATTTTTGAAATATTTTTTAAAAAAGTAACACTTACCACTCTTGTTTTATTTTATAAAATATATATTAGTTAAAAGTTAAATAAAAATATGAACAGGCTTTTATTTGTACAAATATTCATTTTTTAAATATAATTGCAATTCGTATTTTTAATTAAAATTAATGTACATTATTTTTTAATAAAAAAGAAAGGAAGTAATGACACTGTTAAGATATGAGTGTCATATTTAAAATATAAGGATAACAAATATCATTCTATTAAAAATTAGAAAAATTAGAGGTTGTATGATTATTATTTTATTAAAAATAAAATATAGAAGATATGTATTTATTTTAAAAATATTAAGTATAATATGCATAAGATATGTATGAGTATTTTTTTTAACTTGTGTTGGATGGAGTAATTAAAAAAGGTAATTCATTTATTTAGAGAGTTTAAAAATTTTCTTCATAAATAAACTAATTAGAAATAAATTGAGAGTTAAGAAATTTTTCAAGGAAGTTCAAATAAATAGAATAGAAAAATTTTAGATATCTTAAAAAGTATAAATTATTTGAATTTTTTTTTTCATTTCACTCTCATTAAACTGAGTTAGTTTAAGTTGAAAACTCAATAAGTCATTTTAAATTGAAGACTCAATCGAATGTTGTCAACCGTTGACAAAGATCAAAAAACAAAACGAGTTATTTTTGATTAAAGATCGAGACGAGTTAATTCGGATGAAAGAACAAGATGAGTTGATTTTAGACAAAAGTGAATATAGTTAGTTAGGACTTAAGATTATCTCAAGTTAATTTCAAATCAAACATTAAAACAATTTGTCCTAAGTCAAATATCAATACAAGTCATTCAAATCCAATGTGAAGATGAGTCCTCCTTTGACTTGGGGTTAACATTTTTGGTTTAGGGAATATATATGATGGTAACAGTTAAACGTGGTAATACGTGCAATAACAACAACCAATTCAACGAAAGAAAAAGTAGAATATTTCTAGACTTGGGTTATATATGTCATGGTCATAAGTATTTGCAAAATCCCATCAACTACATGCAAGTTATTTTCTCTTGTAATTGAAAATTTCATCATGGTGTTCGTCTTTCCAACGCTTCTGTCCATGAAGCTCAAACCTTTATTGATGCTTCTTGTGATATTGTTTTGTGCATTTCCACATTATGATGCTGCCAGTTCTTCTGATTCGGAAGCAAATGCTTTGTTGAAGTGGAAAGGCAGCCTTGACAGCCACAGTCAATCTTCTCTCACTTCATGGAATGGCACTAATCCTTGCATCTGGCGAGGAATAGAATGTGATGATTCCCATTCTGTTTCTCACATAAATCTTACCCGTGTTGGATTAAAAGGTACACTTCAAACTTTTAACTTCTCATTACTTCCAAACATTCTCATTCTGAATATGAGTTTCAACTACTTGTCTGGAAGTATTCCTCCACGGATTGAACAGTTGTCCAATCTCAACACGCTTGACTTGTCTAAAAATAATCTCTCCGGTAGCATTCCCAAAACCATCTGTAATCTTTCCAAACTAAAGTATCTGAATCTTGGTGTCAATGGTCTCTCTGGTTCTATTCCTAATGAAGTGGGCCATCTCCAGTCTCTTATCACATTCGATATATATAACAACAACCTCTCTGGGTCAATCCCTCCTACCTTAGGAACCTTACCACTTTTAGAACTCATTCACCTTTATGAAAATAAACTCTCTGGACCCATTCCTGCCAGTATTGGGAATTTGTCCAGGCTCACCAAGTTATCTTTATCTACAAATCAACTCACCGGATCCATCCCTCCCCATATCGGAAATTTATCAAATGCCAAGGTCATATGTTTTATTGAGAATGAACTTATTGGCGAGATTCCAATAGAAATGGAGAAGCTTACGGCTCTCGAATGTTTGCAACTTGCTGATAATAATTTTATAGGCCAAATACCTCAGAACATTTGCCTCGGCGGAAACATGAAATACTTCACAGCTGGTAATAACAATTTCACTGGCCCAATTCCAGAGACTTTGAAGAAATGCTACAGCCTTAAAAGACTCAGGCTTCAGCATAACCATCTAACTGGGGATATAACAAACTTTTTTGATGTCCTTCCAAACTTGAATTACATCGATCTCAGAAAAAATAATTTTCACGGTAATCTTTCACCTACTTGGGGAAAATTTCGCAGCCTCACAAGCTTCAGGATTTTCAAAAACAATTTGTCAGGTGTTATTCCACCAGAACTAGGTGGCGCAACCAAATTACAGCTGCTTGATCTATCCTCAAACCATCTTACAGGAAACATTCCAGAAGATTTATGCAACTTGACCCTCTTGTTTGATCTTTCAATCAACAACAATAGGCTTTCTGGAAATGTTCCCTCCAAAATAGAATCACTAAAGGAACTTCAATTCTTGGAGCTCGGGTCAAATGATTTCACAGGCTTAATCCAGAAACAACTTGGAAGTTTGCACAATTTATTGTCCTTGAATCTGAGCCAGAATAAATTTGAGGGAAACATTCCTTCTGAGCTTGGCAGTTTGAATTTTCTCTCAAGTCTTGATCTCAGTGGAAATTTGTTGAGTGGAAGATTACCACCAACGTTTGGTTTAAAAGACTTAGAAACATTGAATCTATCGCACAACAGTCTTTCAGGTGGTCTCTCTAGCTTACATGATATGATAAGCTTGACATCTTTTGATATATCATACAACCGGTTTGAGGGTCCACTTCCTGAAAATCCTATCTTCCACAATGCCACCATTGAAGCACTGAGAAATAATAAAGGCCTGTGTGGTAATGTCGCAGGCTTGGAGCCTTGCCCGACAGTAAGTGGGAAATCTCATAATAATACGACAAGGAAAGTGCTAATAGCAGTTTTATCCGTTACTTTGGCCATTCTAATGCTTGCATTATTTCTTTTTGGTGTCTCCTGTAATTTATGCCGAACTTCAAACAAAGAAAAAGAACAGGCTCCACGATCTCCCAGCATGTTTCCATTATGGAGTTTCGGAGGCAAAATTATGTTTGAGAATATTATTGAAGCCACCGAAAATTTTGATGAGAAATATCTCATTGGAGTTGGAGGTCAAGGTTGTATTTACAAAGCATTATTACCTACAGGTGAAGTTGTTGCTGTGAAGAAACTTCATTCAGTTTCAAATGGAGAAATCCTCGATCAGAAAGCTTTCACAAGAGAGATCCAGGCTTTGACCGAAATCCGACATCGTAACATTGTAAAGTTTCATGGGTTTTGTTCGCATGCACAATACTCATTTTTGGTGTGCGAATTCCTAGAGAGGGGCGATGTGAAGAAGATTTTGAAAGACGATGAACAAGCAACTGCATTTGATTGGAAGAAAAGAGTGGATGCTATTAAAGACGTGGCAAATGCTTTATGCTATATGCACCATGATTGCTTACCTCCAATTGTTCATCGTGATATATCAAGCAAAAATGTTCTTTTGGATTCAGAATATGTAGCTCATCTCTCAGACTTTGGAACAGCTAAGCTTCTTGATCATAGTTCAGCCAATTGGACATCATTTGCAGGAACCTTCGGATATGCTGCTCCAGGTGAGTTTCCTTTCTAATATGAGTACATATCATGATATTTCAGCTTGTGTTTGTTGATGATTTACAAAATATTTTTAATTTGATACAGAACTTGCGTACACAATGGAAGTAAACGAGAAATGTGACGTGTATAGTTTTGGGGTCTTGGCATTGGAAATGTTATTTGGAAGGCACCCTGGTGATGTTACATCTTTATTGCCATCTTCTTTATCAATTGGTATGATCTCAACACTTGATCATATGGCATTGATGGATAACTTGGATGAACGTTTACCTCATCCAACAAGTTCTACTTTGAAAGAGCTGGTATCAATTCTCAAGATAGCAATTTCTTGCCTCACTGAAACTCCACGATCTCGCCCAACCATGAAGCTCGTAACCAACGAGCTTGCAATGGCCAGGTCATCTTCAATGTCACACACACAGCTGAAACTGAACATCCTACTAGGAAAGCAAAGCTTTCGTTTACAGGCAGAAGAGTGCCATGTGCTATAGTATAAAATAGCAGCCGGCACCAACTTATTAGTTACTTAAATAAATAAGAGAATGATGTTTCATCCTCAAGTGGATACCGACACTTCCTTGATCCACAGCCACTGATTACACTCTGTTATTAAGTTGGGTTTTAGTTATAAGTTGGAGTTATTTAAAGTTGAAAAATATTTTTTATTGCACTATATAAGTTAATTGAAGGTTAAAGTGAATTTTCATTTTCACTAAGTTCATTTTTTCCCCAAACATTTTAGTATATTATTTAAGTAGAATCTAAAAGTTAGCTTTATTTGAGTTGAAATTTAAACGTTCCAAAACTTATATAAGTTAACATTTATAAAATCTATCATAATATATAAGGTGATGTACAAGAAACTAAATATTTAGTATAAGACAAAAAAGTTGTACATGACAAAAATCTTGGACCATAATTTGATTAATTTTCTTTTAATGTTAGAAGTCTTTCATGACAAAGAATTTCTATTTTTTTTTCTTTAAAAAGTGAAGTGTTTCATAAACACAATTTCTGTTAAGTTATGCACGTCAAAAAAAAATTAGTTTTTTGTTTTCTAAAAAGGTGAAGTAATGCTTGTCGTGCACGATTTTAACATAAAAAAAAAAAAAACTGAAGTCGTACTTTTCATCCATGACATAGTTTAAAAATAGAACAATTGCAATCGTGCTTATAATGCACAACTGCAATTGAAAAACAAATTGCAAATTATGCTAATCGACTTCAATATTATAGTAGAAAATTTAATTAAATTAAAATAATCTTCAATGTGTACCACTGAATTTGTTCTATTAGTATGATTTCATTAATATGAAGTCATGAACCGACATGATTTATCTATGGTTATAATTTTTTCTAAATCTATTCATTAAGGTAATTTCTTCACAAAATTACATTAGGATTTTATAAAAAACATGACAGGAAAGTATTAAGTGTTGCTTTCATATCTAAAGAAAATACACTGATCACTAGTGAAGTAAAGGGAAACGACACCAGTTCTTTTTGTATACACGTAGCGGTTTATAAACTGAGGCATATACAGGCGAGACAAAAAGGAGTAGTCTTTTTGCCTCGGTTCTGAACCAAGGCAGTATGTGGGGGTCTTTTGCTTCGATTGATTTCGAACCGAGGTGGTAGATGTTTTTTTTTTCCTTCAAAAATTGGGTCTTTATCCTATTCAAATATTTTTTTATTTTTTTATATGCAATGAGACAACGGAGGCAGCAAACGAAATGGTCGGAGGTGGTGTGGAAACGGCCGAAGGCGGCGACAAAGGGCCGAAGGGTCAAAGGTGGCGACGAACTGTCGTTGGTGGCGATGAACGACCAGTGGCGATGAACGACCTGTGGCGACGACGAACGACGGTGAAAACAACACAAAGCGTAGTTCACACGAGAAAAATAGAGGCAGCAATGTTCGTGCAACAGATGTTGCGACGACCAGTGGTAGAGACAGTAGCGACGACCAATGGTGGAGGCAGCAGCGACGAATAGTGGTGGAGGCAGTGTGGTGGCTAGTGATGGAGGTAGCGGTAGTAGAGCAACACGAAGAAGTTGTTCGCACGAGAAATAAAGTGACTCTCTGGAGGAAGAAGAAGAAGACGAAAAAGCGAAAAATGTGCTTACTGTTTTACACTTATGAAATTTAACCATCGAAGAGGCTATTACCTCAGTTATAAAAACAACCGATGTATAAACCTTCCAAAAAAAATTCCAAATAAAATTGTAAATGAAAAATTTGAAAATATCTACTAATTATAGGTCTCCGTTCGCGCTTAAACTGAGACATAAAAGGCCTATGATATCGGTTAAAATGGAACCGAGACAGTAAAGGTTGATAAAATGGATTTGAAACATTCAAAATCAGTTTCTAGCAAGACACACTGCTTCGGTTGGTCAAAGAACCGAGGTAGTAGGCTTATTTCGAAAAAGCTGTCAAGGCTTTTTGCCTCGGTTGGTCAGAGAACTGAGGTAGTAGGCCTATTTTAAAAAACTTGTTAGGGTTTTTTTTCTCGATTGGTCGGAGAATCGAGGCAATAAACCTCTTTCAAAAAAGCTGTCAGATGAATAGTCTGATTCAGTAGGGTTTTTTGTCTCGGTTGGTTAGAGAACCGAGGCAGTATACCCACTTAAGCATCGGTTCGAATTGAACCGAGACATATAGTGTTTCCATAATTACGAAATTGTCACTCCATTTTTATAGGTTTCGATTTTTTTGAAACCGAAGCGTAATGTGCGAGTTAAAAAGTTATTTATTTACTAGTGGGAATAATTTCTTAATAGTATCTTTCTTATGATATTACTTATTGATGGGATAAAAAAATATTTATATTTTTTCTTTTGAAATATATTATCTTTTAGTGTATTGAATTTTGATTGCAATTATGAACTACTACTATAATGTTGTATGTGGTGTAAGTTATGTAATTCAACATCAAAGGTCTACAAATAGATGTTGTTGCAAATGACTCTAGAAAGGGATGAGAGAATTGAATAAACACAACTATTTTCGTTTTAAGTAATCTAAAATAATAAAAAACCAAGAATAAAGATGAATTTTTATACTAATATCTAACTCTCGGACTATACTTTCTCAAGAAAACGGCTAAAGAGGTTCCACTAATCAATTCAATTGACTATAACGAATGCAATTTCTCTAGACACAATGAGTACACTAGTAAAACAAGGAGATACTAACATGCCTATTATACTTTGGTTTACATAAACATATATATCTCGGTTCAATAATAACCAAAGCAATGGAGTATATATGGCCTCGGCTCTCCAAAGAACCACTGCCACAGGATCTACAAAACTAACAAGGAAAAACTTTTCAATTGAAAAACATATTTGCCTAGGACTTTTAGCCTCGGTCGTTTTGGCCTCGGTTGTCTACAGGACAAAGAACGTAGGCCCTTCGCACAAACTCAGATTCCCCTCTTCATTTTGACAAAAATCTTTGTGCATAGGTTTTGGCATTGGTTATTTGCAAAACCGACGTCATAGACCCTCTACACAAACTGACATTTCCCTCCATTCTAACGGACCAGCTATTAAATATGTAATTTCATATACTAACAAGTTTAAACTATACTGAAATGAAGCTACGAAACAACTCAAATTGGATCAAGTACCTAAAACTCAAAATTCGACTACTTAAAACCTTAAAAAGTGTATTAAAAAGGTGAGGAATTGGGAGTTCACCTAAAGTAGCCTAAAAATATGTAATGTTCATATCCTAACAAGTTTAAACTAGTTTAATGAAGCTAAGAACCAACTCAAATTGGAACAAGTATCTAAAATTTCAAAATTTGACTACTTAAAACCTTAAAAAGAGTGCTAAAAAGGTGAGAAATTTAGAATTCACCTAAAGTAGCCTAACAATATGTAATATTCATATCCTAACAAGTTTAAAATAGTCGAGTGTAGCTAAGAAACAACTCAAAATTGAAGACTTAAAACCTTAAAAAGTGTACTAAAAATGTGAAAATTTGAAATTTTATTAAAGTAGGCTAAGAATGTGTAATATTGATATCCTAACAAGGTTAAAATAGTCAAGTGTAGCTAAGAAACAACTCAAATTGGATGAAGTACCTAAAACTAAAAATTGGACAACTTAAAACCTTAAAAAATGTACTAAAAAGGTGAGAAATTAGAAATTCACCTAAAGTAGCCTAATAATATGTAATATTCATATCCTACCAAGTTTAAACTAGTGAAATGAAGCTAAGAAACAACTCAAATTTGATCAAGTACCTAAAACTCAAAATTTAACTACTTAAAACCTTAAAAAGTGTACTAAAAAGGTGAAGAATTGGGTATTCTCCTAAATTAGCCTAACAATATGTAATATTCATATCCTAACAAGTTTAAACTAGTTAAATGAAACCAAGAAACAACTCAAATTGGAACAAGTACCTAAAATTGAAAATTTGACTACTTATAACCTTAAAAAGAGTACTGAAAAGGTAATAAGTTGGAAATTCACCTAAAGTAACCTAACAATATGTAATATTCACATCCTAACAAGTTTAAAATAGTTAAGAGTAGCTAAGAAACAACTCAATTTGAATTGAGTACCTACAACTCAAATTTGACTACTTAAAACCTTAAAAAGTGTACTAAAAAGGTAAGAAATTTGAAATTCTACTAAAGTAGGCTAAAATTTTGTACATTGATATTCTAACAATTTTAAAGTAGTCAAGTGTATCTAAGAAATAACTCAAATTAGATGAAGTACCTAAAACTCAAAATTTGACTACTTAAAACCTTAAAAAGTGTACTAAAAATGTGAGAAATTGGAAATTCACCTGAAGAAGGAAGGAGGAGTGGCACCTCCACTCATCGCATAGATAGCAGAAAAGAGGGGAGACAGGGAGAGGAGGAGGGTTCCCTATTGAACCTTCAACTAAGAAGAGGAAGAATTCTCATTGCCCAAGTAGGACCCCAAATGCTGGGGTTTTTAGTTGGAGAAAAAAAAAACAAGGATCCGTGGAGAAGTGGGGGAAGAAGGAGAACGAGACAAGAAGATGAATCAGATCGCATTACTTACTAATGAATTTATTGACCAATTTTTTCGTCAATAAAATTTACCTTCAACGCTTTTACCAACAAATTTTTGACTTGGTAAGTCGTCAGTAATTTTAATATAATGATGAATTTTATGCATTACAATGAATTTTGACCATCGATAACATCAATTTTTATTGCAGTCATAACAAACAATGTTTACCTTAGCTTGAATAACATGATTTCTCCAATTCTTCCTTCAAAATATTGAACAACCATAAAAACATACATTTTTATGGCTAGTGAATACCTTAGCAATTTGACGATTGTGCTGAATTCATCATTGCACTTAACATCACCACAACTAACCCACCTTAAACTCACAATCACACTTCACGTAGGTTAATGGTTTACTTGTGAAACATGAACACTAAACGAACAAAAAGGCATAACACCACAACCCTCTTCAAACACTCTCAATTAGAAAAACAACTCTTATAGAAGAAAATTATCATTTACACGTCACTTTTTATTTTAAAATGTAAATAACACATGTCAAATTAAAAATGTATATGTCAACTTTTCTATTACACAGGTCATAAAAACACTTAACATAGTCTAAAATAAAGATGCATTCCACACATTTTAAAAGTATAACATGCTTTTAAATAAACTTTTAAAAAAATGAATTACAATTTCACATAAAATTACAGAAACTAAACATATACTTAACTCATAAAAATACAGAGACTAAACACATACTTAACTCAAAAAAATAAGTAATACTTTAAGGAATTGAATTTTGTAACATAAAATAGTTTAATTTTGAAGAAAAATTATTATTTTTTCTTTGTTATTTGTTTCAAAACCAACTTTATACCACAACACAAATCTAAAAGAAAATCAACAAAGAACAATAGAACATGAAGAAATTGAACTAAAACTTATCCACCTAATTAAGCAAAAATCTATATTTCAAGAATCCATGCTGACTTAAAATAATAATAAAAAATTCCCTAATACAAGTGGGCAGAAACTAAAAAGTTAATCCTATAGTTTATTCCTAAATTTGCCAAAGTATCAACACATTTGTTATGTGTAAAAAAAAATACTACACATGACTAAATAATAATTTCTTCTCTCGCTTATGGACCAAGGCACAATAGAACCATTTTTTAACGCACAACCACTGAAATAGAATCAGTTCAAGGGAAAGAAAGACCAATATTTTTGTGACAATCAACTCAATGTCCAAAATAACTTTTACGAGCTTTTACATTTTGTTCACTTGAATGGATTTGGAGGAGAGTGATGGAATGAATTTGAGAGAATTTAAAGGTAAATTTTTGTTGTTTATTTGAGTGAATTTGGAGGTAAGTAAGAGTGAATTTGGAAGTAAATTTTTTTAGTGTGTCACATCAATTAAATCCTACACTAATTCTCACAAACTTTATTTCCAAATCCACTTTCAGTTACCTCCAAATCCACTCAAATAAACAACAACAAAATTTTCTTCAAATCCTCTTAAATCCATTCAATTACTCCTCCTCAAATCCATTCAAGTGAACAAAAGCTTATAGAAGAGCAAGCCCAATAAAAGAGATGAAACTTCCCATGTATTTCCCAACGCTGCCCGTAAAAAACACTCCAGTGTGTCTCTTTCTGGAAGAACAATTTAAATAGCACTTAAAACGCTTGTTTACAACGTCCAAAAGTAAATAAGTATGCATTTAAAAAACAATTATGCAGCTTTCGTTTTGTTGTGTGTTTTACTTTCTAATAATCAACTACTAATATATTATTTTATTTTATTTTTAATCAATTTTAGCGTTTAGGGATAAATATTGTGATAAATATTCAATTTTTGGAAGTATATCATTTAGACATGGAGATATACATGCTAGTGAGATTGATGATTTTTGAGTTAAGATTTTGGTTTAAAGAAATTAATCTGGCAGTTTGGTTAGTACGAAGTATTTGAGTTTGAGATGGTTTTTTGAGCTAAAATACATTAGTCGTTGATGTTATGAAGTTTAAAACATGTATATAATGGAGTTTGTTTCTTGCTGAAAAGGATTTATGCAAAATCTTGTCTTTAGTTTATTTTCGTTCAAACAATGAATTCTCATTCAAACAAAAATAAAATAAAAATGTAAATTGAATGACAACTTTTTCTCAAGGAAAAAGTTCCTTAGTTAAACAAGAGAGATACGAGAACCAATCTCTTATTCTGTGTATGGCTTTTTGTCGGACTACGGTATAACAAATATCCTTTACCTCACAAATATTTCAAACTCATGAGACTAGTATATGTGAGAAAGTGAAAGAAAGTTGCTCATGTCGTAATTTAACGTATGATACCATTTGCAGTAAACTCACGCTGATTCGTAATTCTTTAATTAATGTAATTAAATCTTAAATTATGTCAAATGTTAGTCTCTCCATGATTATCTATCTAGTACTAGTGTCCATTATATAATTTATAGTGCACGAGATGATTGAGATGACCTTCATGATATGAGATAGAATGTATAAAAGCACACTATAATTTATATTCAATTGTAGTTTGATTTACTTTTTAAATGGTTCATTCTTTTTGCGTTGATTGTTTTAGTTTCGTGAATTTAGTACCTGCTCGGAAGAGGATCTAGAAGTAGCAATCCAAGGCAGATCTATCATTATCTAAACAATTCCTTAAATTTTTAAAATAAAAGATTCTGAAAACTATATTCAAACTATAAATATTTAAGCATACACTCTTAATAATAGTCTTCATGTATTGATTTTAGGTTTGAAATCTGACTTCTTTAATGATTGTTTGCTTTATCTTTATCTTTATCTTTATCTTTATTTTTCTCTATAGCTCTTATAATTTTTGTCTTTCTTGAGTTGAACTAGGGTGTAGGGGTCTATCTCTACATCTAAATTGAGCTTCTCCTAGTGTATCAACTAAATTAATATTGTGGAGAAGGCTATAAATTATAAAATTTATGCAAACAAACTACATAATAACATAAAAATAACAAACACTAACGATATTAATGTTGTGAAGGCGAAGGTTACTAATTGAGAAATTTTGCGAAGGCCGAACCTGAGAATCTATTCACCAATTATTACTAAGTGTCTGGTTGAAGGGTTTCTTTCAAGTTTATGCATTGAGTCTCATGAATATACATACTGGCTCTGTCATTTATTGATTTTCCAGAGTTGAGAATCACAGAACCAGATATTTCATTAAAAACATTACAAGAGTAATAATCTATCAAACACTTATACTCCATACATCTGCTTACAGACTTTTGGACATAACACACACTGATTAAAATAAACTGCACCGTTATTCAAGGGGTATGAAATGCTGTCTTCAAATTTATATTCAGTTGGAGTGAAAGAAATTGAAGACTAAGGTGCTCGTAGTGATAATTACCTTCAAAATGAAAAATTATCTTGTCAAGCATAACCAAAAGAAAATACAGAAGAAACGTTTACATGTTCAAAGACATATTCTGGCTGAAGATGTTTTACCTCAGCAATTAGGAGGTTTCTTCAAACCACATTTACCCGGCAAGGCCAAAGCATTTTTGGAGTTTATTCCAAGTGCTGGTAGGATAGACTTGTAACTGCAAAGGCAAGGTAAATTGGCTTGGCTAATAACTCCACAACATTTTTCATCTGGTGGTGGAGGGTTTCGACCAGTAACTGCAGCACGACACAAGTTTAGTTTATCTGAGTCTATGTTACACAGCACAACAGCTTGTGCACCTCCCAATAAGGCTATGAACAATCCTGCTACCAGCCACTGCACCAAAGTTTTTCCACTACCTTTTGCCATCATGCTCTCTTCTCTCCTAGGCGCTGAGTTTTGTTTAGTATGGTGTACCATGTTGCCCCAAAGTTAATTTATAGAGGTTGTTAGGAACAATTATTTGCAGTTCTTTAGCCACTGTAGTGTCACGTTGACCCAGTGGTGTCATGTGAGTGCAGTTGGTGGAAGTTCACGAGATGAATGTACTCATTAGCATGTTGAAAGTAATCACAAGAAAACAAACTTAGATTGGCCCATTCCTTGTAATAATTCAATAAAATGGTAATGGTAATGGTATTATTGGCACCAATGGCATACGTTGAATTTGATCATCGTGTTCTGACAAGGAAATTTCCTGTTTTGCATTATGTTTCATATGCATTTTTTGTTTTTCTTTGGTAATAATGCAAAAAAGGGAATAATCAAACATATATCTCCGTGACTTTATTCCGACATAGAAAGTTTCGAGTTTTGCATTAGGTTGGAAACATGTATGTACCCAACCACTTGGCTAAAAGACAAAATAACAAGTGTGTCTAAAATCGAGTTTGTTGTGAGATTAGTTGTCATTTTAACGTTTAAGAATAGTTTTCTTCACAATTATTGATCATAAATAACTATATCGTAGTTTTCTTTAGGCTAAAATAGTGGTTATATGATTAGCATGTTGGTCAAAACGAAATTTAGGTTAAGATCAAGGTCCTAGTTTTGAACTTTTATATGGATGAAAGAAGAAACCTGATTTTTATATGAAATACTTTATTACAGATGACCAAATACTAAAATTAACCATGATAAACACTTTACCCCAATACTATGATAATAAAAAATGATAATAGGTGTCAATTTTATAACTTGTTCTTAATTCTTGTAATTTTCTCAATCCCACGAAGTTTATATTGTGCTCAATTAGTTTGAATTTGAAAATCTCGTGCTGAAGTTATGTTTAAATTTCCATAAATTATGATTGATATGAATATCAATGCAAAATATTTCTATATATAAAACTAAAATTAAATTGTACATCGTTATGTCCATTATATATTGTTACATATAATTATCAATTTTTATATTTTTTAATTATATTCATAATTTTTGGAATCTCACTAAATTTGTATTATATTTATATAAATGTAACATATATATGAAAAGATTTACCGTAAACACACACACTGAAAACATTAGTTTATATATATATAACATAATGGAAAACATTAGTTTCTACACAAACTGAAACTTATCCGCCTCATTTTTGTGTAAATTATCAATTTGTCCAAACTTAACTAGTTCATAATTTGATTATTTTTAGGTTCTTTGCCATGAATGCTTGAGTTTGGGGTTGTGATTTGTTGCGAGTCTTGATTTTAAGAATAGAAGTCTAATACATTTGGATCGCAGATTCACGTAGGAAAAAAATATCTTAATTTTATTCCATCTTAGTCTACAAGACTCATTATCCCTGTAGTATAACATGCAATTAATTAGGAGGTTTTCTTTTTGTTTATTGCACTTTAAACAAACGATTGAATGACTTGCAGTTCTAAAATCTCCTCTGGTAATATTATTTATTAATGCATAAATTATTAAATATCCAGTAGAATTAAAAAAATCACTTTCAAGAAATGGAGTTACAAAAAGTAGTAATGCAAACAGATTTAGAATCGATTTCATTATTCAAACTTCGTAAAACACCGCTACAGTTTGATTTGATCCGACACTTTGGCCATTGGAGGAGAGGAAAAACGCCTCATTTTACAGTCTTTTTATTCATTTATTTTCTCATTATTCATCATATCCAACGGCACCGATTCAAAGTTCCAAAGCGGGCCAAACCTACGCTTTCGAAGAGTCCAACCCATTGGATTTCTTCCTTAAAGCCCTTGTCCCGAAAATCAAGAACCCAATGACGTGGCCGCTTATAGCGACGACAAATACACCACCGTTAAAAGACATAACGGCCAACATCACCAAGTAAGAGAGCCCCGAACGCACGCCGTAAAGCCCCGTCTTCAGGAGTCCTCCAACGACGTCGTTTGAGCCCCCGGGCTTGAGTTTCACTATGTTGGTGAACGAGAGCCACTCCACCAGCACCGCCATAAAGAACACGAGGAGCAGCGCCACAGCGTACATGGCGGCGCTGTCGCCCGGCCAGCACCCGAAAAGTATATCCACCTTATGCCCCCAGTAAAACGTCGTGTGTATCGGAATCCGCCGCCTTCCCAGACTTGTAGCCACAGTCGAGTTGTACGGCGCCGGCACGCCGTCTGCGGTGGCCGTGTATAACATATGGAATGGAAGCAATGAAGTAACGTGTATATGTAATAATAACGTACGAATGAACATGGTACATGGATTAAGATTTATATATGCGTAGCAACGTTTGTGTCGGTAGGGACATGACAGAATTGAAGATGAAGATTTGATTCTGGTTCGTGAAAATTGTTCCATAATTCGTATGCAAGCAAGCGAATACGTTCTATGATTAAAATTTAACCATTTTTGGTGAACAAGAAAACCCAAAGGGAAATTAAAGGAAAAGCAGGCTATGAAGAAGCACTTTAGCTCTGGGATTTTCAGCGTGATGGGCCCCTCCATCAATTCACTTTCTCTTCCTTGTTACAAAAGTTTAGATTTCCAGTAATCTTTAAAGTTCAAGATCTACATGTGTTTTAATTTTGTATTTATATTAAAAAACTTTTCCTTTATTTAGTTTATTCCTGTATTTCTTTTTTATGTTGTCCATCTAACAAATATTCCTTTTATCTTCTTTACCCCTTTTCCAACTTTTTGTTTTCTTATTTATTCTATTATACACGTGTACATATATATACACCAATATATTTGTCAAAATATAAAGATACTTTGTGTATGCATATTTCACATGTGAGTCAGACGCTCTTTAGTTTAATAAATAATATAGGTGCATGCCACCTTAAGAGACATATCAATTAATAAAATTCTGTTATAAATTAATAAATTATATTAATTTGTTTTAAAGTTCTACTAAAATTATTTGAGCTTTTTTTTATGTTTTATCTATTTCATAAAAATAATTTTATAATTGTTTAGCTAACAAAGATAATTTAATATGAAAGTGCATGTGGTTAGTAGTTGTATCGTACGTAATGACGTTCGTAGGTAAAAGAAATATGAATCTCCTCAACTTACTTTTTGTTTGAGATCTTCTTGTGTGATGACAAAACACAAAATTAAAACTGAGATTTTACAATAGGTAAAAAGAAACTTACAACTATACAAACTCAATTTTTACAAGACATGTACATATATACAAGAACAGGGATTGAGAATTAGGGTTGGGCATAACGTACTGAACTATACTATATTACAGTTAACTATATTTTTAATAAACTAAAAAAATTGAACTACTTAATATAATATTTAAACTATACTGTTTAAGAGTTCAGTTTTTAAAAACTGAACTTATATTAGTTAACTAATAACTGTAACATCCCGAGTTTTTTTTTTGGCGTTACATCGACTAAATTTTTCCGTAAAAAAATAAATGTAGAAATTTTGAAATTTTAAACTTCAACATAGACAGAAAATAGTACATTATTTATTACAATCGATTTTTTCGAAAATAAAATGTCCACATAGTCAGGATCGAAATAAATTTTTAAAACAATAAAATCACAATCCCAAGTCTTCTATCCCATCTCTCTTTCGACCTTTATGCATGTTCAAAAGCGTCAGCCATCGCATCTGTAATAACATCTGCTCCCGTATAACATCACGCATTATACGATCATCGCATTCACATGCACACACAAGCAAGGGTGAGCTAACAATCAATACAATAACAATACCTCAATACCAAACCATACTATGCTCACTTTAACAGATCAAATTATATAAACAAATATGAGTTACACACTAAACCACATTGCATGCATCATATATATCAAACACCAAATCAGAATGCATACACCAATATGCATCAACAACATGTCAAAATGCATACACCAATATGCATCAACAACATGTCAGAATGCATACACCAATATGCATCAAACACCAAATCAGAATGCATACACCAATATGCATCAACAACATATCAGAATGCATACATCAATATGCATCACGTCCATCCATCCCAAAAGTCATACATATTGACTATATCACATACTTTCCACATAAATAACATCATTATAGTTCACAATCATGTTCAGATGCATAAATTCAAATGTAATAAAATCCAATCATTTCAGAAATCATACAAACTGAATATATTCCAACAAGATATATTACACAATAATTTAACAATACATAATCTGTTCAATAGGATTTAAGTTAAAAACTTGTCGAGTAGACTTCCAGGAAAGAGAGGTGCGTCACAATGGACAACTTAAGTACCAAGTCTTTCCTTAGCCAAAGCGTTCCTCAACTAGTTTTTAACAAATTTCTTATTTACAGATTTAAAACAACAGCATATAATATTAACACCGAAATTTAATATAGATATCAAAAAATTAGAAATTAAGCAATATTGAGATCCCTAAGAAGATACGAAATTAATATTTCTAAATCTGTAACTCCGATTTCAAATCTGAATGGTCACAATAATTCCCTATTTGTTATAAACTACATATTAAACTTTCAGGTTGATCCAACGGTTAACTAGATAGATATTGAGATTTTACTAAGGTAACTCAGGTGCAGAATTTTAAGTGGTTTTCAATTATACTCAAAATGCGGAACTAATTTCCCTAAGCACAGACATTTAATTACAAATTTGAACTGTCAAAATGACTTAATATGTCTTATGAATTACATACTAAATTTTGGGCTCAATCTAACGGTAAATAAAATAGATATGAAATTTTTACCATGATAACTTAAGAACAGAAATATAGTGTTCATCAGATTTTTCAAAACTTAAAAATTATTTTCTCCAAACATAGACTTTCAATTAAAAATCCAATCGGTCAAAGTGTATTAATATATCTTAGGAATCATATATAAAATTTTCAAGTTGATCTAACGGTCAAATAAGGCATAATATATATCTTACCGAGATGCCTCAGTAACAGATCTACAGGGGTAATTAATTTACTCAAACATGCAGGATTTATTTCTCTAAGTACAGACTTCTAATTACAAATCCAAACGGTCAAAGTGAAGAAATAGGTCTTAGGACTCATATTAAAATTTTAGCTAAATCCAACGGTCAAAATAATTAAAAGAAAAGTTTTACCATACTAACTCGAAAATAAGAAAATTATAATCATGAAAACTAAATTTATATAAGCGAATAGATAACTACCATTACCAAAATTTTAACATACTCATAACTCATATTCATTATCATAACATGGATAAAAAAATCATATACAAGAAAGATTAGCTCCCCTTACCTCTATTCCAGATTTAATTTCCTGCTCCGAATTTATTTCCCCGAAACCCTTCAAAACCTCTACTCTTCTTGCAACTAAAAATTTCTCCCTAACTCTTTCTTCTCTATTTTTCAAGCTCTCACTTGATTCCTCTTTTCTTGGTGCAAAATACCCTTCCCTCCCATGGCTATTTATAGTAAAAAAAAATTTACTATTCATTAATATTTTAATATTATTTATTATTTTAATATTATTTAAAAAATAATAATTTAATCATTTACTCACCAAATCTGATCCTAGTTTCTACCTATTAATTTCTTCCATGCTAAGAAATCTTAATGCTGAAAATTTATTTTTACTATTCACTTTTTACTATTTACTATTTACTTTTTACTATTTAATAAAAAAAATTTACTAAATAAGTTACCAAAAATTTGAACCTCTCCTTCTAAAATTACTATAATTTTATATCCAAATTTTACATTTTTCTATCCACTAAAATTATTATTACTAATAAAATGCTGAAATTTACTAAAATATATTTATATATATATATATATATATATATATATATATATATATATATATATATATATATATATATATATATATATATATATATATATTATTTTATGGGTCTTACAATAACTGAACTGAAATTTGTAAGCATATTATCAACTGTATAATTATTTTCTTAATGTTGTTTGTTATGAGTTAAGTATTGAAAAGTTATGAACTTAAATAATTGTTTATAATATTAACAATATTAATAAAAATCAAGACAGTACAGTTTCAATTTGGATTTAAATTATAGGTAAATACACCTAACAAATATAGTTCGTAGTTAAATTCAAATGTTAAAAGTTCATTGTGCTTGATAATAATTTTTTTTATAATCTTAATTATGCACCAATTAAGACAGTGAATAAATTGGACAAATAAAGTAGATATTCTTTTTTAAATAATATTTATTTTATTATTTTAAATATAAAACAATATTTTTAAATATACCATTTTATTATTTTAAATATAAAATAATATCTTTAAATATACCATTTTATTATTTTAAATATAAATAAATAGTATTTTAAATCATTTTTTCTTCAATTCCACAATTTAAAGTTTGTAATCATATATATTTTATTTACGGCTTTTTGAAACTGACTATGCTCATGTTTCAATACCAGTATATTTATGTTTGAATGCAAAGTTTAGTTTAGATATATATTTTAGTCACCGCTTTTTAAACACAGTAGGCTTATGTTTTAATGGATACTATAGTTTAGTTATTAGTTAACTCATGTAAGTTTAGTTTTTTAAAATTGAACTATAAAACAATACAGTTTGGATATTATATTAATTAGTTCAGTTTTTTTTAGTTTATTATAGTACAGATAACTATAGTTTAGTACAATTTAGTTAATTTTGCCCAGCCCTATTGAGAATTACCAAATACTTTAAATATCTAAATGGCGTCAAGATCTTTATGATGTTCTTTTAACAAACAATTTCAAGTAAGTGCAGAGGTATATAATAATATCAATATGTCTTATTCACATAAATTTAATAAATTTAATAAGTATGTTAGTAGTTAGTTTTTGGATTTTAAGAAGTGTGTAACCTCCAAAGGTTAACACAGCCATACAAGAATTGGATAATTAGTGTTTTGGTAGATTTTTTATGGGATCGAGACACGTGACTTTGCCGCTTCTGGATGACTTTGTCGCTCGCTCTCCTGCAATATAGACCGAAAGCTCGTCTTTCTTTTGTCGGAGTCGTTCGGTTGACTTATGTCTGGGCCGACCGATCACGTTGGTATTGGCCGATCGGTTGCCTTCGTGCTCTGGGGGGAGGTATCTGTAAAAGATACTCTGATGCTCAAGTTAGGCGTGTGATTTGAAGAGCCTCGGCTCTTAGTTGAATATTTAGTGAATAGTTATTGTAACACCCTAATATTTTAAAGGGTATTACTGATAGTAGAGACTAAATTAATTTGATATATTTTATAAACCATCAAACTTTATTTCAATTCTCCCAAAGTACAATACCAAACTTACAAACTTCAAACAATATACTCTTCACCACTTAACATAAATTCGAATTTCAACTTATAAGTTTTACACAACATAATTTTTCCAATACAAATTTATTCTTTTTACAAAATATCCCTGAAAGTTTTTCCCCGCGTCTCTCTCATCTCTAAGCTTTTTCAACCGCATCTGCGACATTATCTATTCACATATAACATGAGTTATATGATCATAGCACAAACAAATAAGGGTAAGCCAACCATATCATAAAATCATTAAACTTGTAATAAAAATATTATAATCATGTATTTCTGCAATTGATAAAATATCATTATTCCGATGTCATTAATTCATCATTGTCAAAATCATCTTTCTCATTTCCATAAATCTTACAAGTGTTTCATGCTTACTCAAGAAGCCTTATGGTCAGACCGCTCTCTGCCTGCTTCCTTAAGCCTCACTTATTTACTATGTCTTACTTTCTGAAGCCTTATGGTCAGACCCCTCTCTGCCTGCTTCTATAAAACTTACGAATCATATGTTTATGTCAAAGCCTTATGGTCAGACCACTTTCTGCCTGTTTTCATAAACCTCAAGTATTACTTTGCTCATACCAAACTCTCATGGTATAACTCGAACAAACTACTCCCGGTAGTAAACATCATTTCATAAGTAATGATTTCTCATATCCACCTAACTCAATCATGTTCATTCTTTAATCATGAATTCATAATCACCCGTTTTGGTATCAATAAATCAAACATATTGCCAGATATCATGCTTCATATTATAAACTCATTTTGCCCATAACGAGTATAACTCAACATATTTTCACCAAACAAAGATCATGGATCAACCAAAATATATCAACATATCTTAAGAACTACATATTAAAGTCTGGGCTCAATGCAATGATAAATAAAATATATATGAAATTTTTACCATGATAATATTATGCATCTACAATCAACTTGTTTTATTTTATTTTCATCCTATTATAGATTTTTTTTCTTTACCCCAATTGGTCACCGGAGAGGACCCAGATGTCTGAACGCATCAAACTCACCTTCGACGCCAGCACATATGACTAGTCACAACTGACTGGACCAGGCCAGGGCTGCTCTATGATCAGGGATGTGCCAACTCAGATTTTTAGGGTTCCTCTATCCTACCAACAAAGGGAGGTCCTCAATAATTAACAATTTATTTATTTAATTTATCTACCTTATTTTCTTATGCTCTAAATCTTAAAATGCTTAATTTTACTTCCTCTCACAACAACCTCAACCAGTATCTGTATATCTATTTAATACCCATATACAAGTTATTACAGAACCCTTATTCCAAACCTCCCAACAAGATCAATTTCAGCCAACAAACTCATTCAATAAATTCATCACAATAAACATCCATAATAGAATTCATACAAGATAACAATTAACAATAATAAAACATTACAATAAATGGTCATAGAAGAATACAATATTTGACAATCATAAAAATAATCTTAATATAAAAATTCATGGGGAAACAAGAAGTTGAATCTGGCAGAGCCGGTTAGACAACTTCTAATCCATCCAAAAATACAATATAATTAAATAACAAGAACAATAACATGTATGGGGAAATAAGAAGTTGAATCTGGCAGAGCCGGTTAGACAACTTCTAATCCTTCCAAAAATGCAATAAAATAAATAAGTAAAGCAATAAATAGTTTGGGGAAACAAGAAGTTGAATCTGGCAGAGCCGGTTAGACAACTTCTAATCCTTCCAAAATGCAATAAAATAAATAAGTAAAGAAATAAAACGTTTGGGGAAACAAGAAATTGAATCTGGCAGAGCCGGTTAGACAATTTCTAATCCTTCCAAAATACAAAAATAAACAACTAATAACATACAAATGGCATAACATAATCAATATCACGTTTTACAACTATCACACTTGGATATCAACACTAAAGCATACTCTCGTTTAAATTCAAAATCATACAGAAACAAAGTACTCCATAATTAAGATTTAAGATCAGACAAAAGCAAAATATAGCATATTCAAGACTCAAGATAATACAAAAGGAGATACTCAAGGTTAGCTTCCCTTACCTCTATTACAGACTTAATCTCCTCGCTCTCTGAAAACTTTCAGAATATCCCCTTTGAAATTAGAAATTCTTCCAACTCTCTTCTCTCAAAAATTTTCTAAGTTCTTTGGTGTAAATTTTCAGCCTCCTCCCTTGGCTATTTATAGTAAAAAATTTTACTATTCATTTTTACTATTCATTTTTTTTTATTCATTTTACTATTACAAAAATAATTTTTTATTTACAAATTGGTGAATTCTGATCTCAAAGCTACGTGGAACACTTATCCTTTCCAAAAATAAATTGTTTTTTTTTTTTTTTAAATTTTTTTTTTTTTACTATTCACGTTTTACTATTCACAATTTACTATTCACTATTTACTTTTTTTTTTTTTAATTTAGTATCTGACTTACAAATATTTTCAAGGATCTTACAGTTATCACTATTAAGTATTTAGAAGTGTGAGTCGAATGTAAGTGTAACGTACTTGGCTTTTGGCCCTGTTAATGTATTTATAAGTGTTTCATAGATCAAATAAAAACAACCTTACCTGGAGATCCAGTTAATTACCCATAAACGACTTTATCAATATCTTCAACCAAATATTTTGGATTTGCTTTATCAAATATCTTTAACTAGATATCTTTAATTATTTTATCATCCACTGGACTATTAGCCCAGTAACAACTTAAGTGTTGGCCCAATTACCATTTGAAGTAGCTTATTAGCGCTGTAGGCCCAATTATGGCCCAAACCATTTGACTAGGTTGACCAATGACGGATAGACCGATCGATCTTATTCAATAACTGCTAGGTCCATATTTCATACTATACAATTAGTAATGCCAACGGAACATTATAGGATTGTCCTACCTACCTACGCATGGATAACCATTATGCATTCTGTCAATTGTATCCCAAAATGAGAATGTGGATGCCACCGATTCTACAGGCTATGGAATTTTCTCAGTATCATTTATTAATGAATATTATTTGTTGTGTTTGGATATATTTTTTATTCTCTATGTTTGGAGAAGAAGATCGGACTTGTTTAAGGTTATTTTCTCTTTTTGTGCAACTTAAGTTATCTGTGAATTTTAACAACTATAATTGATGTTCAAAATCATCTTAGTGATTCAAACACTTGTTTGTGCTTGTACATGAGTGATGAAAACAAGATGAAGAGAAATGGAGAGAGGGATGTAAATGTGTGAAATATTTTTTAATCCATGTGCGAGCTTAACTGGTATAAAAAGTGACACTTTCTATATCAATTTTAAAATGGCATCGAAAGTTGAAACTTTCTATACTACCTATATCTATATTGTTTATCGATTGTATAACTCATATGAAAAGTCTTTTTAGCTGGTATAAAAAGTCTTTCTTAGAGTAGTGAACATCCATAGAAAGTGACACTTTATATGGCGGTTGGACATACACCTTTCGCAAAAAGTAATGTTTTACAATAAAGATTACAAATTTTTCTAATTTTCTATGCCAATTATCTTAAACCTAGCATAGAAAACACTTTTTATATAAATACAAAACTGACATTAAAATTTTTATAACGAATTTAAAACTAAAATAGAAAGTGAAAACTCTTTTGTCATTAATATTTATGATGAATTCAGAACCAACATAAAAAGTCTTATATGAAACATTCGGAATTTTATCAGTATCATCTATCACTCAGAAAAGCTTAATGGTTAATTTCATATAAAGTGTAAAAGTGTTATAGATAGTTCTTGTTGACTCAATGTTAGAGTGTTAATTTTCTCAGTATCATTTATTAATGAATATTATTTGTTGTGTTTGGATATATTTTTTATTCTCTATGTTTGGAGAAGAAGATCGGAATTTTTTACGGTTATTTTCTCTTTTTGTGAAGCTTAACTTATATGTGAATTTTAACAACTATAAGTGATGTTCAAAATCATCTTAGTGATTCAAACACTTGTGCTTGTACATGAGTACTAGTGCAGAAAGAGCTTTAGACGTTTGTTATTTTTGGCTTTTAACGTCTTATCTCTGTCTGACGTCTATATGGGTGACGTTAATGAGACGTCAGACTCAATAGGTCAAACATCTATATAGACATCTGATCCATACAGGTCAGACGTCATCTATATAGATGTCTGACACTATAGATCAGACGTCTAAAACGTCGTCGTATTTGATTGGATCTTTTTCCACTTGGGGCCTCTCGTGTTGCTCCTAGCTCATGGTGATTTGAGTTTACAACTTTATATTTTAGTTGAAGAGAATGTATTGTATGTTTTTTTTTTGTATTGGATGTTTTATAAATGTAGTGGAGAGAATTAGAGGACTGCAAAACACAAGAAATCACCGCTCAAGAATGTCGCCCAAGGACAAGAGCAAAATTGCACCAAAACCCAACGAAAACGCATTTTAATCGGTTCAAATGAAAGATAATGCATCAAAGAGTGATGTAATCGGAGTAAAATTAATTTAAAACGGTGCAAAAGTGAGAAAACGAACCTGAAAAGTGTAAACCAAAAATAGAAAATGCGAGGAAGATGATGAACATTAAGTGTGCGTAACTACTACATCGCGCTCGCAGCGTTTTAATGTAGCCATATAGAAGTTGGTTTCCCCCACATCAGACTTATATATGGTTGTAGAAGTCGGATTGGCGAGATCTGACGTCTGAATGGAGTTAAAAAGTGACTTTTTAGATTTCAAAAATAAGTATATAGAAGTCAGTTTCCCCCACATCAAACGTCTATATGGCTGTAGAAGTCGGATTAGCGGGATCTGACGTCTAAATGGAATTAAAAAGTGACTTTTTCGATTTAAAAAATGAGTATATAGAAGTCAGTTGTCCCAACATCAAACGTTTATATGGCTGTAGAAGCCGAATTGGCGGGATCTGACGTCTAAATGGAGTTAAAAACTAACTTTTTAGATTTCAAAAATGAGTATATAGAAATCGGTTTCCCCCACATCAAACGTTATATGGCTTTAGAAGTCGGATTGACGGGATCTAACGTCTAAATGGAGTTAAAAAAGTGACTTTAGATTTAAAAAATGAGTTTATAGAAGTCTATTCCCCCACATCAAACGTCTATATGGCTTTAGAAATCGGATTGACAGGATCTGACGTCTAAATTGAGTCAAAAAGTGACTTTTTAGATTTCAAAAATGAGTACATAGAAGTTTGTTCCCCCCACATCAGACTTCTATATGGCTTTAGATGTTTGTTCCTTCCAGTACAAACGTTTATATGGTTGTTTTATTTACAAAAAATGTCACCGGCCATTTTTTTACGTTGGATATTCGAGGGTCGGACGTCTAAAGGGTAACGTTAAAAACATTTTCTGCAGTAATGGAGTGATAGAAACAAGATGAAGAAAAATGAAGCGAGGGATGTAAATGTGTGAAATACTTTTTAATCCAGGTGTAAGCTTAATTGGTATAAAAAGTGACCGTTTCTATATCGGTTTCAAAATGGCATAAAAAGTTAAAACTTTTTATACTACCTATATCTATATTGGTTATCGATTTTAGAACTCATATAAAAAGTCTTTTTAATTGGTATAAAAAATCTTTCTTACACTAGTGAGCATAAAAAAAATATGCGACGTTTCTTATAGAGAAAAGTAATGTTTTACAACAGACATTACAAATTTTTCTAATTTTCTATTCCGATTATCTTATATCTAGCTTAGAAAACACTTTATATAAATACAAAACCGACATTAAACTTTGGTTTAAACCCTCCCTTGGTCCTCAAGTTTATATGAAAATCTCAGTTGGGTCCTCAAGTTTTTTTCTGTCTCAATTGGGTCATATTTTTTGTAGAAGTAAGCACATTATACCATAACCGTTAAATGGTGTGAGACGGCGTTAAATTGGTGTGAGTTGGATTTTTTCATTTACTAACGTGGCATTGTGCACTAAAATTGAAAGGCCACGTGGTGCCAGATCTTCTCCTCCCTCCCCCTCTGCTTCCTTCCATCGGCGCCACCCAGCTGCAATTTTAGTGTTTTGTTTGTCGTTGTTGCTTTTACGGTTGCTTTCATCAAGCTCGTGGAAGGACGGATTGATTCTCCCAGATTGGCTCCTGATCTTAGCTCCAAAACTGCAATTTTGGATTTTCTTGTTGCGATACCCATCATGACCAATGCATATGTTTGCCAGTTTAATGTGCCGCCAATATATAATGAGCTTGAACAACGGTCTCCTCGAAAGATGAACACGGTTGGGAGGTACACCACTGTTTTGTGCATCGTAGTTTATGCTTCCACTTCCATATCGGGTTACCTGCTCTTTGGGAAAGACACAGAGGCTGATGTACTGACTAATTTTGATAAGGATCTTGGAATTCGGTATAGCTCGGTCTTGAACTATATTGTTGGGATTGGCTACATTCTTCATTTGATACTTGTTTTCCCTGTTATTCATTTTTCATTGCGCCAAACAGTGGACGCATTATTGTTTGGGGGATCACCTCCTCTTTCAGAAAGTAAGAAGAGATCTTTGGGGTTGACTGCGGTTCTGTTGGTCCTCATATATATTGGGTCTACTATGATTCCAAACATCTGGACAACTTTTAAGTTCACTGGGGCAACCACGGCTGTTTCATTGGGTTTTATATTGGATACTCCGAACACTAAAAAGTCATAATTGCAGCATCCGACGGTGGAAGACGAGTTCCAGCATGGAAGGGTCGGTTCGGTACCAACTCCGGGAGCGGTTATGGGTTTTCTGTCCCAGACCGTGGTTTCCCAGGTAGGGACACAGGTCGTCCAACATTGGATACTCCGAACAGTTTGCCAGCAGATCCAGGTTGAATCTTGAAGGTAGCTTCCTTATGTGAATCCATCGATTCTCGCATTCTTCCTCTTCCGATGATGCCGCCATTTTCTCCACCGACAACATCATTAACATCAACAACGGCCATCCGCTGCCTTTCAACATCCCCATTCCTTTCTTTCTATTCATCCAAAGCTGTCTCGTCGATTCCAATCCTAATCAAAACCACCCCTGTTCTTCCTTCACATTCCTATCACTCTTCTAATATCTGTTTCACTAAAAACAAGCACACACACTACAAAAAGTCAAATCAATCTAATGCCTAATGTAAGTAAGTTAAATACTCCAGTTAATAACCCCACTTCTACAATTTTAAATCTCAAGTCTTACTTATTTTATTTAGGTTTAAACCCTTATATTTCCTTCTTTTGTTTCTTTGAGACTAAAACATCTGGGAGATCTAAGCTACGGAGAATGGGTTTTGTCGTGGTTGATGTTGGTATTAGCTGTGACTGTTAGCATGGTAGGAGTTGTTAGCAATGTTTATAGCCTTCAGAGTAAGTCTTAGCCACACAATTTGGTTTCTTCTTTACAGGAAAAAAATTTAAAGTAAGCATTTCTTCGTTGGCTCTGCTGCAATGTGATTCAAACTGCAGGAGATGGGGTGCGCATGATTGTTTTGTAATATGGGAAAGCCATGGAAGGTGAACAGGTTGCAGCTGGGTGGCGCCGATGGAAGGAAGCAGAGGGGAGGGAGGAGAAGATCTGGCACCACATGGCCTTTTAATTTTAGTGCACAATGCCACGTCAGTAAATGAAAAAATCCAACTCACACCAATTTAACGCCGTCTCACACCATTTAACGGTTATGGTATAATGTGCTCACTTTTACAAAAAATATGACCCAATTGAGACAGAAAAAAACTTGAGGACCCAACTGAGATTTTCATATAAACTTGAGGATCAAGGGAGGGTTTAAACCTTAAACTTTTTATAACGAATTTAAAACTAAAATAGAAAGTGAAAAAAAAATTTGTCATTAATATTTATGATAGAATTCAGAACCAACATAAAAAGTTTTATATAAAACATTCGCTCCAACGGTGTTCTTTTATAAATAAAGGAAAATAATTATTACCCATAATTATATCATAAATATCCAATAGAATGATTTTCTAAGATCTTTTAGGAATTCCATTATATAGCATTAAGGACAAGAAATCAGCCAATGATTTAGGAAAGCTAATAAAATAACGAGATAAAATGATTTCATATTCAATATTCAGTCTTGTAATATCATCTATCACTAATATAAAAACAGCAATGAATATTTTGGGTCTTTCACGTCGAATTTGAGAACGATATCATATCAGAAGACATTAAATTGATGTTGAATTTAAAAATTTTATGTTAAATTTAACGTCGAATTTTATCAATAAATGATGTTAATAAATTGTTTTTTATTTTTTAAATTAATTGTGATCTTTTTTACAACTCTACGAGATCTGAAAAGTAGAAAAACAATAAATATCAATTTTTGGTATTTTGTAAAGCATGAACTATGAACATGTAATATAGTATCAACAACAAACAAAAATGACAAACAACAAACAAGTCTAATCAAACAACAAACAAGTTCAATCAAACAACAAAAACAAACAAGTTCACTCAAACAATAACAACAAAAAAGTTCAACAAAAAATAACGAGAAACAAGTTCAACAAATAAGCTCTTCAAAACGAAATCGAAAACGAAAACTAACATTGGTTCATCAGAATAGTGTTGTCACACGTGAGAAAGAAAGCAGAATATGTCTATGAAAGACAACAACACGAAAATAATCGGTCAAAACAAACAAAAAATCATACCTAAAGTAGTAAATTAACATTCATTTGTATCAAATGAAAGAAATTTTACATGTGATGGTCATCAAACTTCGTTCGAGAAAAGTTTGAGCAGAAAAGATAAAGTAACGTTGGGGCATTCGACGTTTTATATCCTTTTACGTTGAATTATAATTTTTAAACAACCTTTTATAATTGCTTTTATTTACAAAAATATCATCGATCATTTTTAACGTTGGTTATTGAGTTGTTCGACGTTGAATGCGTGATACTATACGTTGTTTTTGCACTAGAGGTGCATGTTGAAATTTTTGTAGACGATTTTTTCATTCTGTTATGCTTGGTCATTAAATCTCGAAGTGGCTCTGTTAAAAAACTACGGGGTTAAAATTGGTCATACAGTTAGTATATTATCAACTTTTATATTTATTTAGGGTTTTTATTTGATTATTATATTAATTCCAAGGCGTACATTGGAAAAAAATAATTTCAAATTTCTAGAATATTTTTAAGTTTAAAGTATTGCCTTTATATTTGTTTCTTCTCGGATTAATGCAAGTGGTATTAAACCGATATTTTTAGCATAAAAGTAATATATCATATGTATTGGGGACACGTGTAACATCACATTTAATAGATAAATCTTCTAAATAAAATATTATAATAATGATAAAACATAGTAGTAAGGCATAAAATGTGTAATTTCATCACAGTTATTCACGAAATAACCATAATAATAAAAACATATTTATAACTTTTATATTACAGAAGTAAACCGTTATATAACCTCTTAATATCTATAAATATTCACATAACTAAGTACTAATAGTAATTAGGGCTTTGAAACATCCTCTTACTCCATCAAATTTAAATTGTCTCATAAAACATTTTCTGCTCACACCAAAACGATGATCATAATCAAAGATTTAAAAAAACACATGGATAAACATAAACAACAAACATGGTAAGATAGTGAATAAAATAATGCTTCATACTTCAATTTAAAGTAACACTTAACCACAAATTAACAAGTAATTCATACCATTCCAAGACTTCTATATTATATTATCTTGATATAATGCTGATATAGACTACTAAAGGCATTCACTCCTACAAATACTACTAAAGGCAGTATTTATACTCTGCTTATAAACAAGGGTAAGTTAACCTACTATCCATAAGGTAAATCTTCTACTCCTAAAGCTCACTGGGCTTGGATGAAGACCTCCTATCATTCTTTCCGCCACACTATTCAACTCTACATAAGTTAAATAATTGGTAGAATATCAAGATACCTTCTTAGCATCACTAGTGCAGTCAAGGGAAATGGCACTGGTTATTTTCGTTTATTGGAACCGGTTTGGCAAACGAGGCATATACAGGCAAGGTAAAAAGGATAAGCTTTTTGCCTCGGTTCTTAATTGAGTCAAAAAGAGATAGGCTTTTTGGTTTAATACCTATTTTGGTCCCTCGTTTTGTAGAGTTTGTTCAAAGTTGTCCTTCTTTTTTTCAAAAGTTCATTAACATCCTACTTTTCACAAAAACGGTGCACGTTAGTCCTTTTTGTTTACGGCGTTAGAAAGATTAACAGCAGAGTTGCTTACCTGGCGAAACCTAAATTAGTTGTACAGTTTATTATTACGTGGCATTCTCAGTTTTTCCTTCTTTTCGCTTCTCTCTCCTCCCTTCGTCGCTCCACACAGTCTCCCTCCTCTTTGCCAGACCCTAACACCACTCTTTCATGCTCTACGCCAAATGCAAACCCTCCTATGACATCGACACCTTCTTCTTCGACAACGTCAACCCATTAGAAGACATCGACTTCAATCCACCGGAGCCCCCGGAGGGATTTGTCACCCCTCCCTGCACTGTATTTCTAAACTATTTGTTTGTTTTGAGCGTGGGAAGGGCGAAGAGATGGGGCGCAGCGCAGTAGCGAAGAGAGCGGAGGAGTACGGGGCGACGATCTTGGTTTACGAAAACGGTGAAACACTGAGATTGGAAGATAGTGAGGTTTTTTACGTTAAATTATTTCTGAAGCAATGTGCAATTAGGGATTAGGGTTTGGGAAGAGGGGAAAATCGGATTAGGGTTTGGCGCACACGATTATGGATTTCACAGCAGAGAAGAAGGAATCAGAGAACAACAACACCAATAATCCCGAAACGCTCATTAAACATTAGATTCTTCTTCTCAGTTAATTTCACCCTCTGAAGGTTTTTTTCCCTCACTTCGATTTTTTATCTTGGCAACTGAATTACAGTATTATTGGTTAATGATGAAGATGAAGAAGTGTGATAAAGCTTTTGAGTGGAAAGAGGACTGCCACGTGGCACTCTCTTATTGGCTGAACTTGTCAACTAATTGGACTAATTGGACAGGTCATCTAATTTTGGCCACCAGAGCAACTTTGCCGTTAGTTTTTTAACGCCGTAAATAAAAAGGATCTACTTAAATTGTTTTTGCAAAAAGTAGGAATTAATGAACTTTAAAAAAAAGGAAGGACAACTTTGAACAGACCTTACAAATCGAGGGACCAAAATAGGTATTAAACCTAGGATTTTTCCTCGGTTCACCGGTAATCGAAGCAGTATAATTTTTTTATTTTATTTTTTCGAAGAACTTTGCGTCTCGAATCCTATTGAACCGAGGCATATCTCCCAATACACATTAAGAACAATTTATGCTTGTAGATCTTCCAACAATCAAGAATTAAGCTAGCTAAATGACTCAAAGCCTAATAACAGGACTTTTTAACCACAACTCTCGTTCTTTGTTAGGGGAAAAGGGTTCCCCGTTCTAATGTCTATAACTTTTGCAGAAAATGTTGGAATCAGCTTCCCACGTGAATATGGATTAGCTTTAGCATCTTTATCTAAAACAAAAAATGTTGCTCCACCACTACTTTCTATTAGTCCATAACCTTGCCTTTGTTCAACCCATTGGAAACATTTACCTGAACTCTAGTGCCACTTCCTTGCTCAAAGGTGCAGCACCTGTCCCCATTCTTCTTACACTGGACAAGTCACACCTAGCTTTACATGAATACTTCATTAGCGTAAGGATCACCGGTGGCACTGTGGCATGTTGTTAACCTTGTGCTTTTGGATTGCATCAAGCATATCTTGGAAGTCAAACTTCTACATCAAAATTGTTGTTATACCAGCACACAACAATCCTAATCTAAAGAATGCAAATCCATAGATGTGAAAAGTTGGAATGAAGGCCAAGAAAATATCATCTTGGGATCCACTAACTTCAGCAGACGAAAAAATCAATCTCATAATGGAAAGGAGATTTGCATGAGTTAAAACCACACCTTTGCTTATTCCCGTAGTCCCTAAAGAGTAAAATATAGTAGCAGTGTCTAACTATGCCATAGGAACTTGCGGCAACTAGGTTGAATCATAACAACCTTCTATTAACTCTTCAACTCGAAACTGGAGGCATCGGCGAGACGACCCATTCGCCGTTGAGGGAGAAACGCGCGACGGTGGCTGGATAAGCATGTTCCGCGTAGACAGAGACGTGAAAGGGATTCTCGAGGCTCACGATGACCACAGATCTGACGTTGGTGTAGACGATGGAGTTGGACTTGGCGTCGCCGTAGATCAGAATCTCGCGGCCGCACTCCAGAGATCAAAATCTCGTGAGGTTGAACAACGACTCAGTTTAGGGTTCATGGAATTTGGATTTTCTGATTTCTGGGTTTGTAGGTTATGAAGATGAATGGTTGCGCTGCTTGCATCGCTCTGCAGATTTCTTTGATCGAGTTGCGATGTAGATGGAGGTTGCAAGGCTAACACCGGAGCTTCGTGAAGATGCTCATGGAAGATTCTCTATCGCGATGAAGATGGTGAAACGTGATTCTGGTGGCGCGTTGATGGAGGATAGCGTCGGTGATAGGTGGATGACGGCAAGGTGGCTAGGGTTTTGCTTAGGGGTGGTGGAGATCGTAGTGGAAGAAGATCACTCTAGGGGAAGAAGAAGAATGTGTAAACGTTTTCTCAGGTTTGATTATTTTTAAAGAGTAAACTCGGTTCATCTACTAACCGATGCCTAAAGCGCTAAAAAAGAAATTCAAAACCTATATGCCTCGATTAAAAGGCAGACCAAAAATATAAATGTCCAATGACATCAGTTCGTAAAATAACCAAGGCAGTAGAGCGTATAAACTTCGATTCCTACTAAACCGAGGCGTATAAGTTCGCCTTAATTACAAAATTACCACTGCATTTCAATATGCTTCAGTTTTATGAAAATCGTAGCGTATTAGGCTCGTTAAAAAACTATTTTTTTATTAGTGCATAGTCTCTCTATGAAGCATTCTCTAACTTACTAAAATATAGAATCTCTCCTTGAGATTCTTCTCATCACATACTTTCCTCATACTCCTTTCAGTCGAACATAATAAACCATGAACCATCCACAAAAGAATCAAAATAGCCCAAACAAGTATCACAGAACACCTAAAATAAATAACAACCAAACCTGCATCGTTGGAGCTCAACGCCACAAACTGGCGCTCAGCGCTACCACATCCAGAGGGTTGGCGAACATCCTGTTACCCATGAGTTGGCTGATAAGTGTGAAAAAGAGTTGTTTTTACACTTATAACTGAGCTCATTGAAAAGTTGTAATAGGTAGTAGATTGTTATGTAAAATATTGTACAAGAAATGATGTATTATTTAGACTCTGTCAGCCAATTTTCGCAAAACGAAAGTCAAAATCCACACTGCTAGAAGAAAGAAATTCGCATAGTGCACCAGTACCTGTGCGTTGAGCGAATAACATCAGTTAAAGTGCAACAGTTAAGAAAATTCGCATAGCGGACCAGAACATTGCACTGAGCGAATTAATGAAGTTAAGTGGCTTTAAAAGATGTGACAGAAATACATAAACATTCTTCTGACAGAAGTTCCGGACAAAAGAAAGAAACAAAAACATCTCAGGAACTTCCGGAGACTACTTAAAGGCATCAAGACACCATTGTTGCAAGAGATTGCTTCAAATGTGTACATTTTAGATGACTAGGAGTAGTTAAATTTCTCTTTCGTTGGGATTGGATGTAATAAACTCACTGTGATGTAATTTTCCTGCTCAATATATCGTTGTTCGTTCATATGCTAATATAATGTTATTTGAATATCTTTGATTACTGGAAAGTAACTTTGAACATGAACGTAGATAGAGCACTTAAGTGATTTTGGATCTAGGGATAGACTCAATAACTTGATCATTCTTAACATCGGACTTAATGCAAATTGTATGTTAAATTGACTAAGGGATTATCATTTTAATATATTAATTTAGAACTAGTTGCTAAGGGATTAGGACTAGTATGTCTTGATGTGAATGTTTGAATAAAGTAATGAAATATTGAACATAGTTTTATATTTATATGATTCATAAAACCCAATTCTAACGAAGTTTCTTTTAAATATAATTCGTTGCACACCAAGTGTTTGAGAAAAATACCAAAAAGAGTTTCTTGTGTTGTTTTGTGCATTTTGATGTCTAATTGAGTTATAAAAGGAAGAATTGTCATGTGTTTACACAAGTCCTTTGAAAGAACGATATTTTTATTTATTCACTGTATTACTTGGAACGAGCATTCAACGTCATGGCAAATGCTCTACCTCTATTTCTTTGATCTTAAACACTTCACCCTCAATTTTGAATACTCCCTAGGACCCTACAAACACTAAGAAACCACTAGAAACACCACTATAACTCAAATTTGCCACCCAAACCAAATTAAGCTCTCTAAGCTACCTTATCTCATTTCTACCTCTTATACTACTCATGTTACTGATTTTGCTGTACAAACAAGTTTATATTGACTCAATAATGGACCCTAAGCCAACTCCTACTACACAAAACTGCCCTTTTTTTTTCATATTCACTACCCAACACCGTCTTAATGGACTTGAATTCACTTCAACCAATCTTCACCAACACTTTTCTCTACATAATAACCCATATTTTTACTGGTTTAATCACTCTCATAAGTCCAAATGGACTTCAAACAAACCCCTGAACATTCCTTTTTTCCAACCCACTACTTACTCAAAAATCCACCTACCAAAACCTCAAACTTTCACAACTAAAAACCCCTAAAATGATGCATAATTCATATGAAAACACACCTAAATGGTGACCAACCAGTTCTACCTTTGAACTTTTCTGTCCTAGGGCCCAAACAGTCTAAATAAGCCTTAGACCAATCTCAAAGTACAATTTATCCAAAATAACCCATATCTAAATTTTCACCTATTGAGCTCTTTTAAATGTTGCTTACTATAATAAGTCCACATTCATAAATTTACTCATTGCTCTATTGAATATGATACCTAATATTTCTTTAACAAAAACAAGTTTTTTACATTCGATTATCATATTTGAACAAACCTATGTAATATATATATATATATATATATATATATATATATATATATATATATATATAACAGGGCTAGGAGATATACTACTCTTAAGTTGTAAGGTTATTAACTTAATCATAAAAATGTGCAACTTCTCATTGTCAATATTTAATGAATACTCATGATGTTATGCAGACCTGAAGCAGATTATTCATGATAATTGTTCCGTCTCCCACGTTGGCCTGAACAATATTCAAGAAAGTAGAACGACTTAGCCTCAGCATCTGGCTTAGTCGCTTCGTTCGAATAGTGAAAAGTTGTGGCTTGTAATAGAGCACACCAATCTCACCACAAAGATCACCGGTTTTGGCCTCTCCAACAACCAGAAATCAGTTTTGAACACTTTTAATGTTAACCTCTAAAAACTCCAGCTATAAGGGAAGTTTCGAAGTATATGAATCATTCATTTAAATCCACGGATTGTATTACCTTGAGTGGAGGATTATCCGGAGCCACAAACTGCGGTCCAAGTGCGGAGCCTCCGATCCCAACCGAAAGTATCTGCGTAAACCTCCCCTCTCTGACGACCACGACGGCTTAATCTTCCAAAAAACAAACCACCAAACTGTAATCCTGACCGGATCGCTCATTGATCTTTTTTTTTATTCAAAATAAAAAGAAAAATCAAAACAAAAAAGAATGGGAGAGAAAAGAGATAACAACTGAAGCAATGTAGATCTGAGATTTTGCACCATGGAGCACTAAAATTGGGAATGAGGATCTGGATTAGAACCCTAGGAGCTGTTATCGAGAATATGCTTCACTCCCAACAACCACTGCTTGTTGCTCTTCACTCTAAAGGCGACGCACTCGACAAGGTGGTGGTGGCTCCCGACGGCGGTGTGGTAGAGCTTAGAGCATGCATCGCAAGGAACGAGGCCACCGCTTGAGAGAGGGGCTCCCGGCAACGGCCTGGGGTTCTCGTGATAAGTGAGGATGACGTCGGTGACGGAGTTCGATAGGGTTTCGACAACAAAGAGGAAGGCGGAGGGATCTTGTTAAGGTAGATTCTAAGGCCTGAAACAAGAAAAAGAAAAGGAAAATGGAAGATGGGAGAGGAAGAGGCTCTTGCTCGCGAGAAGAAGAAGAAAAATATAAAAGATACTGGCTTGGCTATCTAATTAACCTATGTGTCTAAAGTGTTCAAAAAAATTTCAAAATAAAAAATTTAATGCGTGCAGGACCTAAGATTTTATAAGTTTTTATGCCTCGGTTTCCATTGAACCGAGGTCTATAAGGTTATTGAAATTACAAAAATATTACCGCGTTTTTTATGCTTCGATTGTATGAAAATTGAAGTGTATTATCCGTGTTAGAAAATCTTGGTTTTGCACTAGTGTTATAATTGAATGTTTCCCAAGTGTCTATACACTAGTAAAAATATCGCATACAACGTCAAATATTTTGGACTTTTAACGGCGAATTCACGAACGACGTTATATCAGAAGAAGTTAAATTAACGTTGAATTTTGTTAATATATAACGTTAATTTAACGTCGAATTTTGTCAATATTCGACATTAATCAATTTTGTTTTTTACTTTTTTTAACTAATATTGATCCTTTTTTACAACTCTACGAGACCTGAAAAGCAAAAAAAACAAATTTCATTTTTTGGTATTTTATAAAGCATGAACTATTAACTTGTAGTGTAGTATCAACTGCAAACAATAATAGCCAACAACAAACAAGTTCAAGCAAACAATAACAACAAACAAGTTCAACTAAATAACAACAACAAAAAGTTCAACAAAAAAAACAACAAACAAGTTCAACAAATAAGTTCATCAAAACGAAAACAAAAATGAAAACTAACCTTCAAAAGGTGGGTTTGTCAGAATAAAGTTTTGTCGAGAAAGTAGAATGCGTCTATGAAGGACAAGAGTACGAAAATAATCGGTTAAAACAAACAAAAAATCATACCTAAAGTAATTAGTTAACATGCATTTGTATCAAATGAAAGAAAGATTACATGTGATGTTCGTCAAACTTCGTTCGAGAAAAGTTTGAGAAGAGAAGAGGGTATCGCGAGCTAAGATAAAATGAATGAATTTTCAATCTCCCGCTCAAATTTTTATTGAATTCACTAATCTTTTGACGTCGAATTTAAAAGTCATTCGACGTTTTATATCCTTTAACGTCGAATTACAATTCTAAGCGATGTTTAATAATTTCATTTATTTACAAAAATATCACCACTCATTTTTAACGCTGGTTATTCAGTGGTTGCACATTGAACGCGTGAGTTATACACTATTTTGGTACTAGTAAAAGTTGTGATTGAGTTTTTTTTCTAGTTTATTAGAAAAAATTTTAATTTAATTTCAAATTGAATAAATATACTGTGATATGTCTCTGCGTCTGCTTTACTAGATTTGATTGATTTTTATATAAATAAATAAGCAAGATTTTTAAAAATTTAAAATTTTGTTAAGTCTGTAATGTTAAATCATTATTTATACATTTTAATTCACTATTTAAGCAAGAATAAGTGCACAATGAGAAGAAATGTTAAATCATTATTTATACATTTTAATTAGCCAAAATTGTTTATATATTGTTACAGGATTGGTTAAAAAATGAAGCATCAATGCCATTACTTTTCAATTGATTTTACAAATTCACTTTTCCCTACATGTTTTGCAGCTAGTCGGACTAAATATTCTGTCTTACGCCCATCATGTTTTTGGTATATATGAGAGAAGAAAAAAAAATAAAGAGAGAAAAGGAGATTTATACGTGATAAATAACGTAATAATACAAAAAATAATTGCTAATAAAAGTAGTGAAAATGAAATCGTAGAGAAACTATATGTATGAACATAATCATAAGAATATTCCATAGACACCAATCATCTAACCTATTTTATTTTAAAAGTATCATATATGTACCTTATTTGAAACACAAGGAGAGACAAACCATTAATGATAAAGTTTTCAACTCCAATTTTAATTGATTTTGGGCCACAACAGTTTAACAAATAAGGATCAGAGGTCGTGGAGAAATTGATTTCCAAGTCATGTTCCTAAATAGACGATTTAGGTTATACAAGAATGATTTAAAAAGTTCTACGTTAAATAGAAGTAAAAAAGAAAAATAGTACATAAACAAAATAATTCAAATATGAATTTTAAAATTTTATACTAAAGAGGGTGTCACAATTTATTATATATTATTTTCTTGGGATTCATTGGTATTTAAATCTATGGTGTATATCTCTTACAAACAAATCCTCCAAACAAATACACCAAAGCATCGTGTAATAATTACTTTTTTTCTCTGCGAGTTCCATATGGTAAGTGTTTGTTTGGAAGGTAATGAATCCCCCAAACTAATTATTGACCCAATAGACGTAACATATGTAGTTGAAAGCACGCAAAAAGCATAGACTCAAGCACACAACTTCAGTTATTATCTAGACAACCGCCATGTTTCTGGTACAATGATAACGGTTGAGTTTCAATTCTTAAACATGGGTGTTAGAAACATTTAGGGACGAGAAGAAATGTTGACGTTTCTGACGCGACTGTGAGAGGGTTTGTTGTGTTTAGGAACAGTAATGGTGAGAATCCCGTTTTCCATGAAGGCTTTGACGTGGTCGACGAGTGAGTTTTCGGGGAGAGTGAGGCGCTGGATGAAGTGGCCGCTGGAGAGTTCTACGCAGTGCCAGCCTTCTCGCTGCTCCTCCTTCTCCACGCTCTTACCGCAAACGATGCAGAGAACCCTGTCGTCGTCCACCTCCACACGCACATCGTTGCGCTTGTACCCAGGAAGGTGCGCCTTGTACACGTGCGCCTCCGGAGTCTCCTTGAACTCTATGTGGGAATTGAGGATCGGTGAGGGCTCGGCGGGAAAAGCCATGAACGGTGGCGGTGGGTTGGCCTGTGTGAGGCCCATGGTGTGGTGTTGCTGGGCTTGGTATGGGTCCCAGGTTGGTTGATTGGGTGCGTCAGTTCTTCTTCTGTTGAAGAACTTACGAGGGGAAAGGTGGGACATTTGATTTTCTTTCTATGTTATGACGATGGTGGTAGCGTTCTTGTGGTGCTGAGAATAGAAGATGCTGCTCTAAGCCAATGGAGAAGCACTTATTTATAAGCCAGGGAATGTGGTTAGAAGATATATATACACACTCGCCACCCAAATTTTATATTAGATTCATTTTTTGTCAACCATTTTCTTTCGCATTGGTAACTAAAAGAGGTGTTATTTATTTCATAACGTGTTAAGTAAATATGATATATTGTCTTGTTATTTAAAAAAGGTGTAATTATTTCATATCATTTATATAAGTGTTAGGTAATTTGATATGGTAAGAGAAGTTTACTTATTATCTTAGGACGAATAAATAATGGATTGTAGTAATTTTAACTAAAGATTAAAATATTAAAATTATGCTAAATTTAAATATATTATTTGATCTTTTAAAATTGTTGATCAATGTGACATCCCAAAAATATAGTCAGCACTATAAATTCAGAAAATCACATTTAATAATAATTCAGTACAGTTTTTCACTAAAAACAAAAGCCAAGCCGTATGCCTTACAACACGAATCACAATCTAAAGTCGAACGTACAAATAAAAACCTGACCGAACGGTTTACACAGTATAATTACCGAACGGTCGAACTTAAAAGAAAACGAGTGGGTAGGTCGAACGACCACTCACGCCAACAACTGAAATAGCCGAGCGTCTCATTGCTCAATCTTCACTTCGACTTCAACCAAGATCTCTTCGTTCAGCATCTCTTCCAAACGCTCGTCTTCATCTGCTCACATCCACACGGATGATCATTGCAATGACAAGACGGACGTACAAGGACAATGGACAACACAAGGAAACGAAAGGGTAAGCTTACATAATTTAACTCATGCATCAACATAGAATTTCAAATAAACAATTCATCATACATGCATATTTCAACATACACATTCATTACATAACAACCCACTTTAACTTACTCACTAAATAAAACTCAACACGACTGACTGTCCGGACTGTATGAAATCTGTGTAGCTTCGGTGTTCGTGCACCCGGGTGATGTAGTAACTGGAACTCTCATCAGCTGCCACCCGAGGTTAATCCTATCTGTCCAAATAATCATCAGGACTAGGACCTCCTGCCATTCCCACACATGACGTACTGCCTCTACGTGAGGATGAGTACTCACGGAATATCAGGATGAACAACCGGCTAAGCTTCTCACATTCATACTTTACAAATCTCAATAATCAAACTCTGAGTCGTTCCTCCTTGGAACGCTCTTTCATAAATCATAACTTTCCATATTGTTCATCATTCACTTTTCATTATGTATTCATATTCTCGTTTCATCTCACATACTGTTCATCATTCAAATAGTATAATAGCATGAATAAAACATCAATCGAATACATAATGAGCAATCCAAAAACATTCTTACTTGCAAAATATCGAATACTATAAGCTCTAAACAAATACTAGTACATCACGTGTACTACAGAGATCATGATTGGGATGTTGAGGAAACATTTAGATTTTTGGGAGGAATAAACCTGACAAGGCATTGCCTTGCTCCTACGTATCTCCATTTTCGGTGGAGAATCAAGGCTTACGTAGTTCTAGCACAAATTCTCAAATTTCAACATTTACATCAGATGATCACAATACTCTATCATATTTCATACATTCTCATATTCTCTCATAAATCACATCATATCATACTTTCAACATTTTACATATTTAATTCAACCCAAAACAAGAGCAATTGAACTTAGAACCCATCACCCTTTGCACACTCTCTTAGACGGACACCATTCATTACCATTTTGGACGAACGCTATTAAGCGATCTGGACGAACGTTATAAAAAAATGGACGAACGCTCGAATTTAGGACGAACGCTCAGCAACAGGCCGAACTGGACGACCGCTTAACAATAGAAACGCTTCTCTGGACGAACGCTGCCGACGAACGCTCATCAACCGAAAGATTTCTCTGTACAAACGCTTCTGGACGAACGCTCAACGTATTTCTGGCGAGCAACTTGGACGGACGTTCTAATTTGACCGATTGTGCGAACGCTTAGGACAAAACCGAACGTTCAAAATTTGGCTTTGACGAACATTCATAAAATAACGAACGTTCAGAAATTTGTCTAATTTGGACGAACGTCCAGAAAATAACGAACGTTCACAAATTTGGCTAATTTGGACGAACGTTCGGGCTGGTAATCGTTTACAGGACCCCTGTAAACGATTACCCGAGAGAAATGGCCAATTTGTACAGAAAGTCCAACGCAGGTACTCAGTCAGGTGAACACAGGTCACCATTGGCCAAAAAAAAAAACTGAACAGTTTTTCCAGAAACTCAGAAACCCATTTTCATCTCCAAAATTTCCCAGATTTGCATCAAACACAGCATCATTCAACAATCAAACGAATAAAATCTAACTCCCCTTACCTCTTGAAGACTTCCTTTGTAAAATTTGTGATCCATCTTCACCATGAAGGAGAGAGAGCACGTTGATGACAGTACACATAGCCACCTTCACTGTCAGCAGGGAGAAGAAGTGATTCAAAGGCTGGAATGGTGCTACCATGAGTCGAAGAAGAAGTCCATCAGTTGGAAGAAGAACACCATGGTCCAGCTTGAAGCCACCTTCACGGTCCAGAGTTGGAAGAGAGGTGCTGGCACGGTGATGTGTGTTTGGAGCAGTGTGTGCGCACGGTGCTGGAAGGAGGTGTCACGGTCATAAGCTGGAAGCAGAGAAGTGCAGATTTAGGAGCTGGATTTTGCTGGAAGCAAAACGGTGATTGAGGCTGGAATGGAAGGAGTACTGCACGGAGCTGGAAGAGAAGCGAAGCAGTGTTGGAATGAAGGGTGTTGAATGATTCAGAGTATAGGAGAAAGAAGTGTCTCGGCTTGGGAGAAATATTGATATTTTCATAAGTGTTGAGTTGGATGGAAGTAGAAGCACGTTGAGGTGTCACGGATGGTTTGCACTGGAATGTGAACTGGAGCGCATTTAATTTTCATTACCTTTGTAGGATGGAAGGTGCTGGAAGTGAGACACGGACGTGGAGTTAAGGAGGTAAGTTGGGTGATTGGTTATGAAGAACATAGAAGCCCGAGAAGCTTCCTTTTATCTCCTACACCTTCCTTCCTTGTTTTTGAATGGGGAAGCAACGTTGGCTGTCTCCTTGTGGCCAACGTTCCTTCCTCCTCCCCTTTCCCACGTTCTTTTATTATTATTATTATTATTATTTTTTTTTTTTAAATACGATTCCTTACAATCAACTTCTACATTATAAATATTACTTTTGAGTGATTCTGATTATTTTTTATTATTTCAGATAAAGAAACACAAATACAAGAAAAAGAAACGACTGTTTATTTTACACACGAAATATTTTATAAAAAGAGAAATTTCTTAACATTGGTTATAAATCACAACAAAAAGATCAATATTTTTGATAAAAACACAAAGTACTAAATCATAAATAGAAAATAAATAAAAAAAATTGGTTATTTAATCTTGGTTACCAAGAAATTGAAACGATGTATCCTTTCTAATTTAAAATAATTATTTAATATTAAAGGTTGATGTAAAAGTTTATTTAATATCTACCTGTTAATATATATATATATATATATATATATATATATATATAATTAGAATTAAAATAAAAATGTATATGAATTCCTAAACTTCATGCTCAAGCAAAGAGTATTTCTCAACTCAGAGTTAATGGTACATAGAAGCCGATTGAGTAAATTACTTCTAGGAAAAAATTAATAAAAAACATTATATATAAATTTTCATCCACTAAAATTAGTTTATACATAGATTAAAAATGACTTTTTAGAACAATCATTAATTGTTGTTTACTAATTAACTAAAATGTCAATTTTAGGCTATAGAAAAATTAAGAATATTTACTGAAAAGTTGATTACAACATGTTAACAGGCGGTTTTGTTAAATGGTATGAATTTTATTTGATGAGATTTGTATGAATTCTACTTTAAATATGCGATGCCATAATGCATAGTGGTAGGATAAGAACGTGCTTTTATAGGATTTATTCTGATGACATTTTGTATGGTTATTATGGTGTAGTTCTTGAATTTCTTCAATTCCATTAGGAATCTACTTTGCAATATGATGGGACTGTGGAACAATTGCAAAACATAAAATATGAAATAGTGCAGAATATATCATAAATGGCTTAGCTGGAGGTTCCTTTTCAACATCCACCATCAAGTTATTTCTGTTTAATATTCCAAGATTCAGATATTTACGAACTATGTTTTAAAATGTCACAGGAGGAACAACACCAACTTATTCAAATGAATATGAATTCTTTTTCTTCAAATAAGAGTTTATGCCTTGATTTATATCAGAATATGAAACTGGTTCTGCTTTTATCATGAAGCTAATCCAGAATATATCCCACTCCCACTCTGTTTGATTAAAAAAATATATGTATGTTATGATGAATAAATAGTACAAGAAAAATGTATTCTTGGGGGTGACGTATATGTTGAGTAAAATTTCTAATTAAATACATTAGAATTAAATAATAATTATACAATTGTGTCTCGAACTTATGAAATTCCTTCAAGCGAATCTATAGCTTTAGCACTCTGAACACCAAGTTGTGTTTAATTTGAAAATAAGCTCAGAAAGTTGAAGATTTTGTGAATTATCCAAGTCCCCTTCATTTTTGGACGATGGAGGGAAAAAACCAATGAGCTGCACTAGCTTCTCCAAGTTATGCTTTCAAGGAATTCAGAGGCTTCAGTGCCTTCTCTTTTAATGTATGCAGAGGCTTTGCTTGTATTCCTCTTTCTCTCTCTTCATTACTTCTGTATCTTTGTTTCAGGGTTTTTTTCTTGTCAAATTCCATTATGTAGAATACCAATATTCAACTATTTGTTTCAATCTGTCTTTCTTTTGTAGGTTGTAACTTGTAAAAGATGTTGGTTGCTTGGTTCTTCTCGTGAGATGCCTATCTGATAAGCCTATCAAGGTGGAAGTTATAAAACAAGTTAGCAATAGTTAGGCAGTTTATAAGTGGTTAGTTTAAGGAGGAAATTGTCCCTGCGGGCTGGGTGTGTATTTTCATTCTAGAACAAGGCTTGTTCTGTGTAGAAAGGATTTCCTTCTTTTGAAAGTTGTTGGATGTTTTCTGGATTATGTATTTCTTAATTAAAGCATTATCTTACATTGTGCACTAAGATTTGTGTGTTCATTTTTTTAACTGAATTTGAAATCTGGTTTTTTATTTCTAAACAACTTAACAATTTGGTCTGACCTACCAAATCAAAAACACCAAAAGAATCAGAGAGTAGAGTAAGCACAGTAGAGAAGACAATTGAGGAAACGAGGGAGAAATCTAGAACCAACTTCCAAAGGCTCAATGATATGCTGGAGATTGTTATGCGTAGACTTGAGAATATTGAAAAGGGGTCTGAAGATAGCAAAGGTTTTGCAAATGAGAATAGAGTAGGAAGAAGAGAAGATATTGATGACTAATAGAGGAAGACAAAAGGGAATACTAGCATGGGTGGATGAAAAAAAGTGGAACTTCCTTAGTTTGAGCGAGGGGATCCAATTCTGGTGGATATCTAGGTATGAAGTTTTCATTTGAAGTTAGTCGAGAAAAATAAAACTGATATTATTGTTGAAATTTATATTAATGGATATTTCAACGATAATATTAATTTAATTGTTCTCGACCTCGAATACCATAACATCTCTTTCCTTATGCAAAATTTCTTTCATCGTTATTCAAACATTGTGGAATTATGTAAGTGCAAAACAAAACTTTGCACACTCTTCTTGACTCTTGAATGCATTGTGCAAAATGTTTGACTGTTGAAATGCGTTGAATAAAACATTAAATGTTTCAACGGTTTCTACACCGTCTCATTCATAAATGAAATGAAAATGTAATGTTTCCACAAAAGATTTCGGTTTCCATTGTATTATTTCATGTGACATAAGGCCTGTCAAAAATAAATTAAATTAAATTTGCATATTGACCAAGTAATTAATAACATACAAAGTAATTAAATTAAATTAATAGACAAACATATTTAAATATAGCATATTGACAAAGTAATTAATAGCATAAGAAGTAATAAAATTAAATTAATAGACTTTAAAGCACACAAGTTCAGTTGACCTCAACAAATGGTGGAACGGTAGTTCGATGAACAGAGCACATCCAATAAGCACTGTCTGATAACGAAGAAGATCCACGAGGGAAGTTTGAACCTAGAACATGTACCAAAACACGAACAATAAATCTTACGGTAAACACACGATTACACTTTGACACAAACACCGGTGGACAAATGGTTACAACTGTGAGGATCTGAAAAAATTAAAATTAGAAAGCTGACAGGTGTATTAGAACCAGATCTTTTATGTTACTCATAAGTATAAATATAATTTTTAAAACATCCTACTTCATTAGTCAAATCCTTCTATCTCTCTCTAAAACTCAATTCTTCAAGTTTTCTGTCTTCTCTCTATCATTCCTTCTTTTTGAGTTATTTGATTTCCGGTCAGGTGGTGCCCAAGCATCCGTAAATTAGAGGACTCCATATTTGACCGATCATTTTCTTCATTCTGACTGGTAAGTTGATTTTCCCTCTTCTCCGCTGTTTGGAACCTAGCACATGCAATCTTGCTGGTTGCATGTGTCTTGTACTTTTCTCTTTTCATTCTCTGCTCAATCCTAGCTCTAAGAGTTGTTTCTATCACCAATTTGGTGGTTTGTAGGGTTTTGTTGATCTCTTGCTGTGTAAGGTACTGTTGAAGAGTTCTTGTGAGCTGGGCAGTTCAACTTTGAGGTAAGGGGTGCTAGAATATTTATTTAAATTGGTTGCATGAGGTGTATGTATACTGAATTATGAATTGGTGTACTGTTTGGAGTTGTATTTTACGTTTTTGAGTGTATTGTGTGGTATGTCTTGAAATGTGAAATATGTGAACTGTACTGTGATGTTATGAACTGAGTGGATGAGTTTAATTTACTGTAATTGATTAGGTGGGGAGTGATTTGGGTGTGAAATCTGTTACAACATTGTTTAGATAGAAAGCATAGTGAATTGGTAGTGTTTTAAGTTATTTTGGAGGAAGTAAGATAATGAATCTAAGAGTTAGAAGTCTAGGGCTCTTGTAGTCTGTTGGGATAGTATAGGGAGACTTGTTAGAGTCATCAAACTGGTCAAAAATAGGTGCAAAGTATTAGAATTGGTTTTGGGTCCCTGAGTTGTGGAAATTGGTGTTTTAGAGTTGAATTTGAGTCTTAATCACTCTAGATTGGTAGTAAGGAGGGTTGGGATCATCTAGATAAGTTTAATTAAGTATAAAACACGAATTAAGGGTTTTAGAAGTTGGGGTAAATGACTATAAATGGTAAAGAGTGTGAGTCGCATAATCCTGCAGAATTTGCGTTCTACAGATTATGCAGACTCGTTATGCGAATGGTCTCGCATAGCGAGTCCCTACAGATGGTGCTCTCTGTTTGAGTCATTCATTGTGCGAGCTGGTGTACTGTGTGAATGATTGGAGGGTACTGCTCTTTGTCTGGTGATTTGCATAATGACACTAGTGATGGTTTGGAGCTGCTAATATTTTAATTCGAAAGGCGAGTTTGGGCGCATAGCAAGTTTTTGGGAGGGGTAGTCTCTATTTAGGCTCTCGCATAGCGATATGAGCGCGCTATGCGAGAGGTTTGAAGTTTGGTGCATTTTAGAGTTAATTCGCATAACGAAAGGTGTCGTTGTGCGAGCAACTCCTGTCTCGCCTTACGAATCAGGTGTGTTGAGCGAATCATCTAAGTGGTATGTGCATTTTAGTTCCTTACCTTGGTTTAGTTTTAGTACAATGTTGTTTGAGATGTAAAGTGTGATTGATGTATATGGTTAAGGTAAAAGTGTATGAATATAAGAGTTATGAATGGGTTTAAAGTGAAAGTGTGGTTAATGGACGTAATTGCATTATTCTCAAGGAGAGGATCCATGATGGTGCCCTTTGTATGTTTAGAATAATGTATATGGAAGCTCAGTCTTGAAGGTTATCCTGAAGCTCCAATAGTCTTTCTTTTCAATTAGAGAGGATCGATCTATGTCGTGAGGAGTATCAAGAGGTCTTAGTCTTGGAGGCTTCCACTATGCTCCAAGGCGTGGTACAAACTAACCTCGTGAGTGTGGTAGGGAGAAACTCATTGGCAATGACTTTGCAAAACAGTAGAAGCTACCACAAGTGCATGACCCGCCATAGCTCGACAATCATTCTAAGTCCGGACGAGTCAAGTTTAAAAGTGTAACAAGTTATGTTATGTGATCCAATAACTTTGAATTAAACTTGTATGTTGTGTGTGATTGTTATAACATGATTTTTGTACATCTAGCTCACCCTTCTGCTTGTTTGTGTGTGGTGTGTCCTTTTTGCAATGATCATCCATTTGAATGTAAGCAGAGATAGGTGAAGTGCCTCTGGAGCAGGCCTTGGAGAAAGATGACGCCGTTGCTTAGCCTAGTTAGGATTTTTAAACGTTTGTGTATTTTGAAATACTTAGCTGTGTTTAATGTTTTAAATTACAATCATTGGATTACTATAGCCTTGAATCCTTTAAAGATGTTCAATAATACTTCACTCTTTGATTTAATCAAATATAGCCATAACTTTCTACTAATGAAAGAATGTCAAATGGTCCACAAACATCTTTGATTTAATCAAATATAGCCATAACTTTCTACTAATGAAAGAATGTCAAATGGTCCACAAACATCTTTGATTTAATCAAATATAGCCATAACTTTCTACTAATGAAGGAATGTCAAATGGTCCACAAACATCAAAGTAGACAACATGTAGACAACAGTGTAAGGCCCGAAAGAAGTTATTGATTGCTTGATGATCCAACAATTATCACAATTTCTTTCGAATCATAATTGAGGGAAGACCAGGCACCATTAAATCTTTGAAATTTAAGTGGCCTAACCTTAGGTGTCATGAATCATCTGACAAAACATAGCGGAGAAACATTGAGATTTAATGGTGTTCAGATTTACCTTAAAGATTATGTTTCTGGCCAAAGGAGCTTTGACAATCATTCTCTTTGTTGCATCATAAATTTTCAGAAAATCATTGACCATATTCATTGAGAACCATTTCTCCAAAAGTTAACCCATATTGATCAAATTACTCTTCATTTCATAGACATAAACCATAACCGAGATCACAACTTGTCTTCATCTTGCCTTGTAACTAACACATTCCCAATGCCCTCAGCTTGAATCACTCTATTATCCGCAAACCTTATTTTCTTCTTCTTTATTTCATCAAAATTGACAAGCCAATTGAACACATCGAATATATATACCAAATTTCATCAGTATCAGAGGTTCTACAGAATTTTCTTCATTCTCTTCTTTGACCATGTGTGCTTGATAATCAGTGTGTGACTGACTTCCCTGATGGTCTATATTATTCGATGTAGCTACACATTCTGTGAAAAAATGGCCAATGCAATTACAATTATATTTCAAATTCTAGCTTATTATATAATAACATTCTATTTAAAATTAATTATTTATTTGGTTATATTAAATTCTCTAATTTAATAATTAAAAACTTATTTATTTAAATATTATAACACTGATTTGTGTATAAAATTGTATAGCGTCTCACCACCACGCCGAAGCAGTCCCTCTTGACGCAGATCGCAGCAGCCATTGGAAGCACTGCACATCGCGCTCAACCTCCTGCAGCTTCACGCATATGTACCAGCCCACTCATATCAGCGCTCCTTAAGCTTCACCGTTTCGTCTATGTCCGTCACAGTCACCACACATCGAAGTCGGAGCAGACCACACACCTCGCCGGAGAGAGACACGCCTCCATTACAGATCTGTACGGTTCCAGCGACGATGACAGTGAACGACTCTTCGACGAATCCTGCACGACAAATTGGGCTTGGGCCATGTGATCTAGCTGAGAATTGCCAAATTTAGTTGTTGATTATTTATCACGTATTTTAAATAATTAATTTAAGTATACCATAAAATATCAACAGAGAATAATTGTTAAATATTTTAAAAGCTGATTTAATTTATTTTATATATATTTGAAAGATATTACATCAATTTAAAAAATTTTAAATATAAAAAAAAAATTGGTCCAAATTTTATATAAATACACATAAGGAAAGAAAAAAAAAGAATCTCAACAATTTTAATTTTTATCATCATCACATCTCTCACTTTCCTTATTCTCTCGTTTACTCATTTATAATGTACATCATTTCATCAATAGAGTATTAAGCTTTTAGGTTAATTCGATCGTAATTTTATTATGGAGTGATGATAGATTAAAATAATTTCGTTGTTTTTTTATTATGGTTGACGTTTAAATTTATCTATATCTTTTGTTTCTAAATCAAATAAAGAGTAACAATTTTATATTTTGGTTAATTAGCAAGATGTTCAAATTTATATGCATGTAAATTGAATGGATTTTAAATTCAACTAATACTTTACATTGATTTAATTTAGAAGCTTTCACATTATTACATGATTAAATAAGTTATTACCAATAATTCAGACTTTATTTTAATTAAAGGTAATCACTCTCTAACTAAAATTAGTCAAGACACTTTACTTTGATTGTTTTTATAATCCTTTATTTAATTATTTTTTTTAAATTTAGTTTGTTGCCAAAACTCCATTATTAGCCACATTTATATTAGGATTTTGTATTTTAATTATTTTAGGTGCATTTTAATTGGTAGATTTTTAGGCATAATAACATATTTTTGTATATCATTCATAGTAATTAATTTCAATTGCATTAGGTTATATTTTTATTTTTGTTTTTTATTATTTGCATTTTGTTATTTTAATCATTTTACTAGTACAAAGTCATTGTATAACATCGTTGTTTTTCGGTCTTTCAGGTCGAATTCGAAGTCAGTGTCATACTAGAAGACGTTAAATTGACGTCGAACATAGAACAATTCGACGTTAATCATTTTTTAATTAACTGTGATCCTTTTATACAATTTTACGAGACTTGAAAAGTATAAAAACAACAAAGTTCATTTTTTGTATTTTATAAAGCATGAAATATGAACGTGCAGTGTAGTATCAACCACAAACAACAGTAATAAACAATAAATAAGTTCACTCAAACAACAACAACAAATTGGTTCAACCAAACAACAACAACAAACAAGTTCAACAAAAAAAAATAATAAACAAGTTCAACAATTAAATTCTTCAAAACGAAAACGAAAACTAACCTTCAAAAGGTGACTTCGTCGAAATAAAGTGTTATCATCAGTAAGAGAGAAAGCAGATTGCACCTACGAAGGACAAAAACACGAAAATAATCGGTTAAAACAACCGAATATCATACATAAAGTAGTTAATTAACATGCATTTGTAACAAATGAAAGAAAGATTACATGTGATAGTCGTCAAACTTCATTCCAGAAAAGTTTGAGCAGAGAAAAGGATATCGCGCGCTAAGATAAAATGAATGAATTTTCAAACTCCTACTCAAATTTTTATTGAGTTCACTAACCTTTTAACGCTGAGATATTCGACGTTTTATATCTTTTTAAAGTCTAATTATAGGGAATTTGGCGTCATGCATAAATACATTTTCATTTTGGCGACAAACATTTTCGCAAAAATTATCCAATATAATAAATTGACGTCGAATTATAATTCTAATCAACGTCTAATAATTGCATTTATTTACAAAAATGTCACCGGTCATTTTTAATGTGATTCAATGCTTGAATGTTGAACGCGTCACGTTGTACGCTGTTTTTGCACTAGTATTCTTTGATTTTCATAACAAATTGTTTAAAAATTAATTTCATATATAAATAGGGTTAACTTTACCTATCTAAATTGTTAGCTATTGGCTTAGCAATACTGAGTTTAATATTGTTAAAGTAGTATTAATTTGATAACGTTAACAAAAACTTATCGGAAAATAAAAAAATTATAAACTAAATCAATGAGCTTTATGACCAAATTGCAACAACCCATACTAATCGATTTTCCTCTTAGCAACATATATAATCATAACTTAATATTGTTAAATTTGTTTGACTAGTCAAATAGAATTTCAATATGACATTTTAAGTATTTATATTTTTAACATGATCCACTTTATGAGAGTAAAATATCATTTAACATATAAAAAAATTAACAATGTAAAATTATATTTATTAATTATTAAATTTAAAAATCAAAATATATTAAAATTTGAAATAAAAATGAATGATAATTTCGTATCAAAGTTAGAAATTATAAACACGTTTAATCTTATAAAATTATACCTTTTAGATTTTCACAGAGACATAAGTATGTTATTGACTAGTTAGTTTTCGAAAACTTTTTTTTTTCTGTCTAATATGAAAAAGAGAAGAAAAAGAATAGCTGCCTTTATTTTTTCGTGATAATCAAGAAATATTTTGCCACGGTGATTGTGGCAAAATCTCATTCAGGCACTACTGAACGCAATGAATGGTGAGACCCTTAACCACAATTGGCAAAGGGCACTGCCATATTTAAGTTGGTCTAGGTTACGAGACTGTGATGCAAGTTGCAACGTCCTCCATCTCCTACTCGTCCCAATTAACCCTTTACTTATCAATGTTTTATATACACCAGCTTTTCTGTGCTGACACGTATGTGCTAACATAGTTACACGTGGTTTCTTATATACCTATTTTTTTTAAAATTAATTTTATAATTTTATGGTAAAAATTACATAATCTAGAAGATATATTTATCTAATATTTTTAATTTGAATGTAAGATATATTTTAGAAAGATTTTGACACTGACACAAAAATAATCTATTATGTTACTGAATTTATATCTAATATATATGAATCAGATTTGAAAAATGGAGGATGATATTTAAAAATTAAATAGACCTAAATGGAGAGAAAATTTCACTCACAACAAAAGTCCCTACATGAAGGTAGAAAGCCTTTCTCATGGATGGATGAAACCAGCATGGGGTCGCTGCTTTAATGCATTTTAGGGTTTAAAAGTCTCTCATGATATTGCATTTATCATTTTCAAAATAACGTGGAAGAGAAGAAAAATTCCACTAAAAATAATTGACCTGGTTTTCCAATATAACAATTATCTAGAGATATGCATTTATAATACGATTAGAAAACAATTTGAAAGAAAGCATTTATTTTCCTAAGAATAGCGTATATGATATATTTTTGCAATGGAAAATTTCTAATTGATTTGATGAAGAATTGAAGATATTGCACACTCCTAATTAAATGGGTTTTTATGTTCCCCCCATAAACATGGAACTCATTCATTTTCAACGTAATAAATTCTCTATAGAAATATGCAAACCCTTTTCCATTTTGAATTAGCTCTTAATTACCAAGTTGTCCTTAGAGTTGATAAGTGACGAAATGACGACATCATACATAAAAGAAATTCGATGAGGGCGATGTGGCGGTGGCGACAACATAATTTCATTGAGTGGTAGGACAACATAAGAGCAGCACATGCTTTGGAACCCCACCACCACTGCATGTGCATGTTTCTACAATTCAATTCTGTCACTCTCACCAATGATCCAATCTTCTACGATTTGTTTTCTCCAGTCTGAACCCTTTCTTTCATCGGGAACTTCGTGGTTAACATTTGCTTAATGCAGGAACAAAGAAAACGATTGCACAGAGAGGTTCACACCTATAGTTTCCATTTCTGTATGAATATCATTAATACCAAAAGGAATCTACTTCATTCAAAATCTGTATACTTCACGAAATATATATATCATTTAAGATCATTTAAAACTACAAATTTATATATAAGGAATATTAGTGATAAGTTTCTTAACACGTAATACATATTTGCGGTTAATTCAAGTATTTATTAATGTTAATTATTTAAACTAAGTTATGTAAACCACTTTGCCATGCAAACTACATTTCATTTCATAAAGCACAGTTGTAACTTATCGTTCTGTTACATAGAAATTAATACCTAGAATCTTTGTTTTGTATATATGACTTCAATAAAGCAAGTTTGGTTTAGCTCCTAAATTCTTTGCACTGCAAAATATTCTGTATAGCGATACATTAACATAACTTCATTTTCTAATTAAATTTTGTATTTTTTTTTACAAACCTTGTGTTTGTGAAAGTTTTAGGAATAACTGTGTTAATGTATTTGAGTGTTTTACTGTCTCGGTTTTAGATTGTAAGTGGATTAAAAGTGATTTAAAGATATGGATGATAATGCATGGAGTCAGAAAAAGTGCATGACTTAATATTTTAATTCGGTGGTATGTGTTAGAGATATCAAATTTGATAATGTATTCTTTTATTTTTTATTGGTGTTAAGTTTCGTAAATAAAATCAATTTTTTTTTTATAATTTTTCTTTTGTTTATCCACAAGTTTATCTTCATTTTATATTGTTTTGTATTTTATTTGTTTTATGTTTATTTATTTATAATCTTTATTTTGAGTATGTGAAATAAGTTAATAAAATATAATTTTGGTAAAAAAAATTAGGTAAAACTTAAGGAAGCATTGGATAATAAAACCAATGTTTAGACAAATATACACACAACAGACATTAGAATCATACTTAGCACTACAAACATATGAAAAAAGGGCTCAAATGTAAGGTTATACTTCTCTGGACTACTCCTAGAAAACAAAAAAAAAAAACTGTCACAGGAGGCTGTGCTAAGTCATTGCTCAATATAATATGTAAAAACTAAAACTGATTACATATCGTGAGTCTATCAATATGGACTTGTTGAATATCATGGACAATGAAATTCCTTATTTACTTCATGATAAAGGAAAGATGTTACACTGAGTTAGTTGAATGAAGGGCAAAGATATTATTATCATTTGAAACTAAAGTCAAAGTCTGTTATGTGACTTTCAAAAGAAGAAATTTACGATGTTCATTTATATATATCATCTACCAAAGAGATATATATGATTGCCTTAACTCATAAGGGTTTAAAGGAAATGAGATGTAACAACTAACTCTTCTTAAATATCAATACAGTCGATGATTAGTGACTACAAACTCTTCTTAATAGTCTACTCTATAAAGCATGATCAATAATTATGATATATCAGTGAAAAGGTGTTGTGGACTTGCATATGGAGGACTCAAGATACAACTCTTGGAACTACAGCTGTGAAAACGGATAACTTGACCCGATTCGACCCGACCCACCATAGATTGGTCACTTAGTGAGTCAATCCAACCCGACTCATTTATTAGCAAGTCGAAAAAATTTGAACCCGACTCACCACGGGTTGGTGGGTTAAACGAGTTGGCTCATTGACTCACTTAATTAACTTTTTTTTCACCTTCTTCTTCTCAGATTTTTAACATGTTACTTTGATCGATCAAATTGAAACAGTACTAATTAGACCAATTAATATAAAAGAAAATGAAACAAAAGAAATATATTATTATATATATTATAAGCTATCAAGCATAAAATTTTGTCAGTTTAGTTTAATGAGACATACACAACCGTTTGATCAAGAAACTACATATAGCCGTTAACAAATATATATAGCACAATATAAAACTATCATGCTTGTAGATAGGTCTAAAAACAAGATAAAACAAATGATATATTCCTGAATTATCCAATCTATAATATTATTCATCTATTAAATTGGAGTCCTGAATGGATAAATTCACAGTATTATGCTCTCTTGAAGCATATTTTTCTTTATCTCCATCTATAATATTATTCAATCTATAATCTTAGAGTTTTATTTGCATAGGGGAACTTTTGGAAAGATAGCAGCGCGAAAGGCTTTATTGCTAAGTAAAGGTTGCGCATTTTGAATAACTAATTTAATTAATTTGATTTCAATAAAAAAAATTAGGATTTGAATAATTAATTTAATTAAATTAAAAAAATAGGTGGGTTGGCTCACCAACCCAAACCACCACGGGTTCAATCCGTGTGAGTCAGGTTCTTAGTAAGCCGAGTTCTTAGTGAGCCGAGTTCTTAGTGAGCTGGATCAAAATTGACTCGCATAAAAAATTTTACATTTTTTTTCAATCCAATCCAACTCAAACCCGTGTTAGTCGAATTAGATCACAGGAATGAACCCTTTTTGACGCACTACTTGGAACATTCAAGAATTTTGAAACGATGTTAGAGGATTGGTAGACATTCTTATTTTTCATGTACGAGTTATTTTGGGAGGCAACGATAAAGCTAAAAGGAAAAGTCTTACTTTAAATTAAAATCAGAAGATCTAGAAATGGAGGTAATATCTATTCAAAATCATCTTGCAAACAAATCACAATTGTGGTTAACAAACATAACCGGTACAATGTTGTATCATACATGGTACACTGTTTGTGACACAACGAGTGATTAAGTAACTTAAGAATTATTGAAAATTCAAAACAAAGTCAAATATTATTATGCGACCTGTAATAAGTCAACAAATTATAACAATATTCAAGTCAAATAATAAATCTATCTGATATACAAATGAAAAGAAAAAACATAAAGAGATGAATCCTAACATATCACAAATACTATTTGGATCTGATGTCATAAGTGTTGTGTAACTCCTCCAATATGTACAAATTAAAAGAAAATTATTTTTAAAGAGCATAAGTTTCGTGATAAATACTATTCTTTTTGCTTTTTATAATGGTCTTTTATTAAAAAAGAAATTGTTGGGTTTATTTTTTATATTTCAAATTTTAAGATTATGCAATTTTTTCAGTAATAATCTTGTTTCTATTTTTATAGTGCATTAAACATATTTGAACTTAAAGAAAAATCTAAACAAGGTAGATAATTTGGTTTAAATAAACTGCATTTAACATATAAAAGTAAAATGCTTTTTAAGTTGGTGAAAACAACCTTTATTATATAAAAAAGATGCAGCATAGTATTTCGTACATGTTGTATAGATACTCTTAAGACAAAGATGACATGCTTGGCGTCCACGATACTATAAGCTGTATATATAGCCAGAAAAGATAGTATTGTTGGGTAGTAATTCAAAAGGAATATGAAATTTTTCCTTGTTTTTTTATCGGATCAGCTAAATTTTAGTAGAGTCATATGTCACTATTTTCTTTATTCAAATGTTCAAAACTTTAAATCTTTGATATTCAGTTTCATAATGTTGAAAGTTAGGTTACAGCACGAACATCGAGGAATTTAAAGTTGATGATTACAAAAGCAATCATCTTTGAATTTCTTTAGCATTTTTTTGTAAAAGAGGAAACGAATAATTTGATTTTAGATCATTGATCTTATTCAGAAAAATGTAATGAGGTCAAAACACTTTGATAAATTTATCACTTAACCTCAGCATCAATATATTTGGTTCCTTTCCGAAATCAATAGAAGCACAACTCCAATGGTTATAACCAACAAAATTCAATCATTACAGTCAGAACTCTTTATTAAAGTACTAGAATAGTTTGAGATGCAAAACACTCAAAAGGAGATAACTGGTTTCTATATTAGTCTTTACTTTCATGCTATTTTGTCACTCTTTCACAATCGTTATTGCATTTCTTGCAAAACAGCATAATCAAAGTGCTCTTATTCCCAAACCCAACTATCAATTTTCCCTCTTTTAGTTTCATTCTTAATTTGTATACATCATTTTAAACATCTCTTTTAGATTAATCAAACTTTTAATTAATCATCAAGTGATTTAATTTTTTTTTCTAATTCTTAAAAATTGTACTTAATCTAAAGATTTAACCTCTCTATGGTTATCTTAGTAAAATTATTTTAATTTATAGTTTTATTCGCTAATGATCCCTTTCAGTTTTCATGTGTAAGTAGTTGTTTTAAATGTTTCACATTATTTAAAGATATAATCGGATTACAAAAATCGTATTTTATATCATTGAAACAAAAATAGCAATCACATTCATTAATAACAGAAATTAAACATTAACATATTAAAATAAAAATATTATAAATGCTCGATAACTTTTTTGAATAAAGAGTGAAATTAATATATCCAAGTTACTTGAAAGGTACGTAAACCTTATTAATTTTACGTGATACATATAATAAAATAATATTATTTAATGATGAAAAAGCTTTACTCGTTTGCCATATAGTTGTTTACCATATTTATTAAAATAAACAAAAATTAGTTGGAATCTAGTGGACCCTAGCTCTCGAACATAGGCAATCGTGAAAGGGAAACAAGTTTCCCATCATGGGACCCACAGAGCGACCCAACACACACTTTCATTTCACTGTCACACACACCCTCTCTATCTTCTTCCTTCTGTGTGTTTTGTTACATAAGAAAGAATTGGTTGGAGTCTATGATTATTTTCTCTCTCTTTGTTTATCAATGAAGAAAACACATACATGTATTAAATACCAATACCAAGAAGAAGCAACAGATGGATTATTTGATGTTGATACCGATGCCTGTGATCATCAACGACAACGTGGAACAATGATTCCACACGCCTTGCACAGTGTTGCCACCGCTCATGTTCACTTCTTAGCTCTCCTTCCAACCTTTCTTCTTCTGCATTGAATTCCTCGCCCAAGCAATCACCTTTCTATATTCCTCGGGATCTCCGAAGCCTGTTCCTCTCCCATTTTGCCGCCGTAACATACCCACGTGGACGATTTCCCTCTCCCCTTTGCCAAGATTTCTTATTTTTCACTCTTGGTTCTCTGGGTTGGTAAGTTCTTCAGAAAACTTTGAGATCGGTTCGCTGCGTATTATCTTTGTTGTTTGTTTTTTCTTGAAAAAACTTCATCCAGAGTTGAAAGGGAACTTTTTTATCATTGTGTTTGGTTCCTTTGTTTCATTGAAAATGTGGGTTTTCTTAGTCCTGATTTTCCAGCAAGAGGGTGTTTGAGTTTTGTTTTACTTTGGTTACTGCATCTTTTTCTTCTCAGCAGCCAATCGGGAATTAAAATTCTGGTGTCATTCATAAATTTCGGTTCTGCTTCCAATTGTTGACTCATGCTGTGTCTTACTAAATTGGGTGCCCCATCGTTTTACAAATTAATTGGTTCTGATGTTATAGTCTAAGTTTTGCATAAGTATTAGCCTATGCTTACTTCTGTGGTTGTGTTTTTGTTCTTATTTGGGTTCAAAACAGAGGTTATGCCTTGATATTGATGTGCATTTATGTGAAATTAATTAGCATTTAATTCGGAAGCATCGTATTCATAGGTTAATGTATGGAAATGAGTTCATTGTTGTTTTCTTGAGTACGGAGTGGTGGCTATTCATTGTTTATGTTCATTGAATTAAGACGTTGATATTTACAGTAAACTTAATAACTTCCCTTTCACGTAGCTTTCTGTCACAACTCCCAATTTATTCTTCTCAGCGTCAAAACCAAATTTCTATGTTTCAAGGAACAATTAGCTATTTGCGTTTGGTACCCAAATATACTAAAAGAAAGAGCAATAACCCATTTTAAATGACGATTCTTTTCCCCTCCAATATCATTTAATTGCCGAATACCCTTTAATATGTAGTAAGTCTATTGTATTATGAATTGTAATGTGTCATACATGTTATTCTGTTTATGAACACATGCCATTGTTGTGTTGCAAAATGTAATTTGAGGTCATTGTTGAACTGCTTTGATGTCATCTAAGCTCCTTCTGGGAAATCCTTGCTCTGTGAATTTAATGTTTGCACCATTGATTTTTGGAATTCTTGCTTTTTTGTACAAATTGATCTAAATGTAAACATCTCCAGATCAAGTGCAGTAACTCCGCTGCAGCATGAGTATACGGGAGCAACTTCAGAGTGAAATCTTAGCGTATATTAAATCATATCATTGATCATCCTTCAGTATAATAATGAGTTGTTGAATCCCTCTGAAGAGATGGGGTTTGGTTTAACCCTTGGAAAGAAAAGCTCAAAACAGCAAAGCAGGTCAAAGTCATCAAAGGATGGTTCTAGTTTGCTCCAACCCAATCCACCTCCAAGTGACTCGCTTAAGTTAAAATCAAAGTCTATTGTTGGTCAAGCAAGCATTGATTCTGGTTATAAAGCAAAGCGTGACATAGTAAGAAAGGTTCAGCACTTGGATAATGCAAAAGGAAGTTCAACTCCACCTGATGAACTTGTCAAGTACATGTCTAGTTTGCCTGGATTTCTCAAGCGTTCTGATGGAGGAGAAAGCATTCAAGGGAAGGCTTTAAATGTTGGGGTTCTTGATTGGTCTAAACTTGAAAAATGGAAGAGCAAGCAAACGCATACGAAGGCAGAAGCTAGCAATTTCACATCATTCAATAGCAGTGAAGAAGGATTACCAACGGCAGCCACCACATCATCTACCATTTCTGTTTGCCATAATAGAAAGCTTGATGGAAAAAAAGGTTTGGATTCTTCAAGAAACAAGGGATCCTATAAAAAAGACTTTGCTATAAATTCTAAAATGTCTGCTCAGAATGTCAAACAGAATCTACATTCTGAAATTAAAACAAAGACCATTGGAGATGAGCTCGGAATGTCAATTACATCACTTCAAAGGGTGAAAGTTAATGGCTATGATGAAATAACTTCAGCAGTTGGAAGCTCTGCATCTAAATCCAGGCATCATGGGATCCCAGTAGTTTCTAATGAAAATTCTAGTGGTAGGAATATTGAAGATGAGATGAGAATGCAGGGTTTGCATCCGCATAGCCTCAAGAAAAAGGAGAGAAATCTGAAGCCTAGTTCTGATAAGGGATTTTCATCATTAGAATCAAAAAATAAAGGTGTGTTATTTCGTTCTCAGAAGCAAACGAGTTCTAGCAGCAGTGAACTCAAGAACAAGATGAATCAGTGGCACGAGTCAGATATGGATGCTGATCATAAACATAGTGATAGGATGCCTGGTAATATTGTGTTGCTTCGTCCCAGAACAGTTCTGCAATTGAAATCTGAAGACTATTTTCAGAATTCTCGATCAAGAACCTCATCCGATGAAGACATTGCGGAATCCAGCCGGAGTAGTTTGTCATATATGTCAATTCAGGAGGTTTACACAGAAGATTTACATTCTGAAATTCCACATTCTATGGCTGAGCTTGTTTCTTCAGAAACACTGCAACAGAGTAATAATACTGATCTAGATATTGGTCGGTCTTCTGGTGTATATAAGAAAGCATCTTGCTCAAATAACACATTGAGTTTCCAATCTCAAGATACATGCACTGAAAAGGACGTGTTAGACAACAACAATCAGTGTGCTTTCAGTAATGTGCTGGAATCACGGGACCACGAAATTCCTCAGCCGACACCTATGAATTCCTCATCTAGTCGTCGACTTAGCTTAAGCTTAAGTAGGATTGGGAGAAGTTTCAGTTTCAAGGAAGGTTCTATTCCAAAGCTTAGCTCCACGCATGTGAGTTCAAAGTCTGGTTCAGTGACACCAGAATCTTCTGCTTGTTTGGAAAACCATACCAAATATAAAGTAAAAGGCCATAACAGAACCAGGTCGAGCCCCTTGTTAAGGTTATTAGACCCCATATTAAAGCATAAGACATCAAGCATACACTATTCAGATGAACAGAGTGTGACATCAAAAGGAAACATAGATTCGATCAGCTTGAGGACAATTAATCTGCCTGATGAAAAGAGTAAGGAATCATCGTTCCAAGCTCTTTTGCAGTTAACTATAAGAAATGGAGTACCTCTGTTTAAATTTGTGATCAACAGTGAAAGAAAGGTTCTTGCCGCTACCACGAAGAGTTTAGCATTGCAGGAGAAGGATGATTTAGACTGCTATTTTACATTCTACATTGTTAATGAAATGAAGAAAAAGAGTGGCAAATGGATGAGTCATTGGAGTAAAGAAAAAAACTGTGGATATGCCTACAATATGGTTGGTAAGATGAGGGTTTCTAGCTCTAAAATCGCTGAATCAAACAATGAGAAGTCCAAGAGAGAGAGAGTGGTGAAAGAATATGTCCTGATGGGAGTTGAAGTTGAGCAGCTAGATCGAGAAACACCACAGTTCTTCATGAGCAAGGAGCTTGCAGCTGTTGTTACCGAGACTCCTTGTGAAAACATAAACCATGAAGGATGCCTAAAGTGCTTGGCAGATGAAAAATGTTTTTGCAGAGCACAAGAAAATGATATCTATGGCAGCATTAAAGTTATACTTCCTGGTGGAGTACATAGTTCACCAAACACTGGAAAACCTTCACCATTGATCCAAAGATGGAAGTTGGGGGGATCATGTGATTGTGGAGGTTGGGATGTTGGTTGCAAATTGCTTGTTCTCTCTAACCAAAACATGAGTTCAAATATTCCAAGGAGTTCAAAATCTTACCCAGAGAGATTTCATCTTTTTGTTCAGGTACGTTTTTACTTTTCTTCTTGTGGCCATGAGTATATGCAATTATATGTATAATGGCAAGCGAAGTAATATCATCCATGCCATAACTTTCAGGAAGGAGCTGAGGAAAACACTCCCATATTCACTTTGCTGCCATTGAAGGATGGATTGTATTCGGTGGAATACAGTTCAACTATCAATCATTTACAAGCATTCTTCGTTTCTGTGATAGTTTTAGGCAATCAGAAATTACAGAGTTCCTTGGAAACGAATAACATACAAGAAGCAATCGATAAGGGATTCAGTTCCAAGAACAACCATGAAGTTCAGGGTAAAGCAGCTTTATATTATAATCCAATTCCTCCATACTCCCCTGCTGACAGAGTTTAATTTCATAAAGTCAAGGCTTTTCCACCATCGTAGATAGCTGTTGTATATTATTATTACCACGAAGCTATATATCTCTCTCCATAAATACCTGTTGTGGCAGAAAATGTCATTCTCATTGTATTCTTGTGTTCACTGTACAACATCTTACAAAATACAACATGAATGAATAAGAATAGTATAGTATTCACTGTACATCTTCAAGAGCACTTCTATAAGAGGATCATACACTCATCAAAGTTGAGTTTCACAATCTAATAAAAATTACATTAGTAATTATATTCCCTCTAGCATGAACCTTTACACATTTGGTTGATGAGAAGGAAAGAAAAAGGAAAAAAAGTAATAAAGTGAATGGAAGTAAATAAGAAAAAGTGAAAACAAAGTTATTGGTAAGAAGAAAAAAATAGGTGGAGAATAATATGAATGAAAATAAATAAATAAGTAATAGAGTAAAAAAATTGTTTGGCTTAAGAGAATGAGAAAATAAATGTGAAAAAATCTGAATAGATGAATAAAAAAAGTGAAATTTGAATACAAATAGATTCATCGGATACAAAAAAGGAACAAAATTCAAATTAAAATTAAAAAAAAAAATACTCATATTTTATGACTTAGTTAACATCACATTGCAAATACTGTCATGAAAAATAATTTGCACATTTTAGCATTAAAATTGCGGGTCTTATAAACTTCTAACAAAATGATAAGTCGTCACCAAAATAAATTCAGAAAATCAAAATAATAGTTTTATGAATCTTATTTTATTTTTTACTATTTTTTCATTAAGTATTTGTATCAATTGAAATTATTAAATATCATTAAACAAAGAGAAAGCATTGCTCAACAGACGAATTCACATATTGTTAAATCAATGGGATTCTGGTTTGGATAAGACTAACTTTTATTCTAGTCGGACCATGAATTACTTCCTCAAACCAATTGGATTTCTTCTTGCACCTCCAAAATTTTTGTAAATACTTGAACTACACTTTCGGTAAAGGTAAAAACTTTTTTTTCTCTCATGTAATTATTTCATACATCTCTTACTCTCACACTTTTTGTTAACCTAAATCTAGTCACACTCTCTCCTATTTTCCTTTTGTTCATCACAATGTAATGTACCAAATTTGGAAAAATAAGGTTTCACTAGATTCTGAAATTGAATTATAGTATTACCATATTTAAACTGTTAATTGAATTTAGAAATTTAATTAAAGATTTTATCAAATTTTAAAATGTAATTAAAAGTTTTATCCAATTTCAAAATATAATTAAATATTTTACTAAATTTTAAAATTGGATAAAACTTTTAATTAGATTTTAAAATTTGATAAAATCTTTAATTAAATTTCTAAATTCAATTTACTAAATTTTGAAATTGAATTGAGAATTTCATTGGATTTTAAAATTCAATTAAGGATTTTAAAAGAATTTTATTGGATTTCAAAATATGCTTAAATTTTTTATCATATTTTAAAATTCAATTAAAAACTTCAACAAGTTTTTAAATTTGATTGAGTTATATATATTTGTATAATTTTTTTATTAGAAATATGATGGCGAGGTTGGATGGTTAGTTAACTATTTCAGGTAAAAACATGCAGCAGACCTCCTAGATTTTGATAATTCTTTCCATGAAATTAATCATTTGCCTAAAATTGTCTCTTGTACTTGTAGATGATTGCTCGTTCAAAGAAGGTGTGCATTGGAGGTGCACGATTTGATGATGGTTTTGGTGATGATAACGAGGTTCAACGCACCATACTTGAAATTGTGAATCAGCTTGATGGATTTGTGTACTCAAATCAATTAATATATTCAACTTTTAATCAAATATATATTTTAATATTTATTTATTTCCAAATTAATTACTTTTCATTTCAGTAAAAATGAAATATTTATATAGAAATCTAGTAAACCATTTTAAACATAATATATTAAATATTATTATTATTATTTTTAAAAATTAATTATCATTGTTACATGTAGAAATAATGACACTAACGCAAACCAAATTTAGATAATGTATTTACTGTTATCTTTGCGCATTTATGTTCTTGTTTTAAGACTTTCATTTTGTAATATGCAATTACGTGACACTTGTGTATTTCGAAATAAGCTTTTCTTACTATAAACAATTAATGCGATGAAAATACGATGCCTTTGTCTTCTGTGATTGTGGAAATTCGTATTCAAATTTCAAACGCCAATGCTAATTTTATTTTCGTACTTTTTACAACATACGTATAGTATAATTCAGTAAACTAAAATTTCTATTTATGAATAAAACAACAATTATGTACCGTAAATTAATAAAATAGAGTCATTCTTTCTACGTCTCACTGCCTTCATTCTTCATCTCCAATTTTACTTTTTTACCCTTCATTTAATAAAATGTCAAAACTTAATTAATGAATTAATGTTTCTTAACCACCAACCATTTTCGTAACTGCCAACAACTAAAATTTCTTTTGGGTATAAACCCTAAGGTGCAGCCATCTTTTTCGTTTTCACTGTAGCATAGCAAGCATTCTGTCTACTATTTTTGTTATTTTTTTCACTTCTTTACTGTATTGAGTTGGTGGTTATCATTTCCTGGTAGTGCTAGGAGATCTGGTGGTGTTGTGGCATTGTTCGGCGAGAGGAAGAAGACAGGTACGTCATTGGAGTCGCGGAATCTCCTAACCGCACTTCGAGTTGCGGAAACTAGTGGCCGCACTTCAAAGTGCGTTTTTTATTTTTTAGTCGTACTTTGAAGTTTGTTTCTTATATGTGCACCCTTTTTCTTTTTTCTTTATTTTGTGCATGCTTTTTTTCTTTCATGTTTTTTGTCTTATGGTATTATTTTTTATTTTAAATTTCTTGTTTTATGTTATGATTTTTTATTTTAAATTTCTTGTTCATGGATTATGCTTATTCATTAGGCAGTGTATTATTAGTCAAGGAATTAATTGGAAAAACCTCTTTAATAATATTTAGGTTAGTTGATTTTCATGTTGAAAAGATGAATATGAAAGTTAAGATCCCACTAGACTCAATATTATTCTCTTGCCTTATCCAACAACTCAATATTATTATCTTGACTCAATATTATTCTCTTGGCTTATCCAACAACTCAATATTATTATCTTGCCTTATCTAGCAACTTAAGGACCACTTACGAGAGAAAGATACTCTATCTAGTTTGGGGCATAATTTGTAGTTCTAAAAATATAAGTTTTCATTAACATTAGGTTAAAGAACTTCTTTATAGTTTCATTTTAATTTTAAAAGTGTTTTTGAATTTTTTATTTGTAATTTAATAAATTTTTAAATTGTGATATTTATTTTAGGTCATATTTAATTATATCAGATGGATAAGTATCCATATTTGGATTCTGAAATAAATTTTGATTTTATATCGGAGTTTTCTTATTCTTTAAAAGAAGTGGGTGAGGGTGATTACACAGATCAATTTTCCACTGATCAAATATTCCCAACACGCGCCGATTTAATTGAATGGGTTCAAAAGATTGCATTTGATCTTGGATTTTTTGTCGTCATTATAAGATCTGACACAACAACTAGTGAAGCTAGTAGAAATATATTTATTTTGTTAGGCTGTGAAAGAGCGGAAAGTATAGGAAGTATAAGCCAGATGTTCAACCTAGTTTTTCTGGCACAATAAAATGTGAGTGTTCGTTTAGGTTGAGGGGTAAACCTAAAGGAGATGGTTGGGTGTTAAAGGTTATGTGCGGCTATCACAACCATGAATTAGCAGAGACTTTGGTCGGTCATCCTTTCACGGGTAGGTTAAATGTCGTTGAACAATCAATTCTTCTGGACATGACTAATAGTCAAGTAAAGTCGTCAAATATTCTTTTGACTCTAAAAGAACATAATGAAGATAACGTGACCACGATAAAGCAAATATATAATGTGAGGTACACGTACAAACGATCTTTGAGAGGGTCTAGAACTGAAATGCAGCAGTTGATGATGTTGTTAGATAAAGACAAATACATCTAGAGAACTAGATGTTTGGACGATTCTGACGTGGTAAGTGACTTGTTTTGGACACATCCCGATTCAGTGCACTTAGTCAATTCTTTTAATATTGTTTTCTTAATGGATACAACGTATAAGACGAACAAATATCGACTTTCGTTACTCGAGATTGTGGGAGTCACATCAACTGGTTTGACATTCACAGCCGCCTTTGCATTACTTTCAAGTGAATGCCAAAGTAATTTCACTTGGGCATTGGAAAGGTTGAAAGGATTATTATTGACATCAGAGGACGGTCCACACGTTATTATCACTGAGAGAGACCTTGCTTTGATAAATGCAATTAATAATGTCTTTTCGGAGACTTATCAGATGCTATGTACATTCCACATTGTGAAAAATGTTAGAGCGAAATGCAAGATGCCGTCTTCTACGAGCAGATGTCGTAGGTCGTCTTCTTTCATCAAGTGATGAAGATGATGGCTCATCATGAGAGGATGAAGCCTCACCATGATAAGATAATGCACCTCTAATTTTAACCATATCTATTAACCAATTATATTATTAACATATTATATACAAAAAAGTAATTAATTATGTAATAAAAAATATTCAAACAAATAATAAGTAATCAATGAATATAAAATTCCAAAAAAATTACATATATAATAATTAAATAATTACAAATAAATCCAAAATAATATTTAACAAAATTTACGGATAATAATTATTATTTAATTCAATAAAAAATTTAATAATTATTTCAATTTCATTAAAAATTTAAAAAATTTAAATAAAATTAAATACATAATAAATAATATATTTTGAAAATAATAATATGTTCAAAATAACAAATTCAACAAAATTTAACAAACAAATAAAATAATTCAAAATATATTAAAAGAAAACATTTTATTTAAAAACTAACATAAAAAATTAAATTTATTATACTAACCTAATAAAAATAAAACCTAATAAAATAAATATATACTAACCTAATAAAAAAAAATTAAAAAACCTATAGAAATAAAAACCTAAAATGGCATTTGAACTCCGGCAAGAACTAACGCACTTCCATGTGCGGTTAATCTGAGTCGTCTCTGGAAGCTTTCTGCATATCCAAATGCGGTTTCTCTGTCCACCTTTCTGCACTTTCAACTGCGGAAGTCTGTGACCGCAACTCCAACGGCGTTTAAGCAGCCTGTTCTCCGACGACCAACACGAACCGAATCTCCGGCAACCAGCACGAAGCGAACACTTAATGAAGCACATGCATAGATTGTATGACAGCAAACAAAGCAGATGCATGAAAGGTACTAACTTAGACGCCAGAAACACCTGAAATTTGTGAGAAAAACAACCACGAAGGAGGAACGCAAACAAAGCTTGACACAAGAGAGAGGGCAGAGACAAAATAACGGTAGTAGAGGATACGGGAGAGAAGAATGGCAGAGGAGGACGGAGACAAAAAGAGGGAGGAGTGATTTAGAAAGAGGTATAAGGTTTGAGTTTGAGATGCGGCACGAGTTAAAGTTTCAAAATTAGTCAAACTTTTTAAAAATCTAAAATATTCTTCTTGACTGTGCCAAGGATATACTTGAAATTAAAATATATTTTGGAGGTGGATGGGGTAAAAAAAAGAGAAATATCATTCACTAATACCATTGTCAGTGTTCTTGCCAATTACATGTATTCAATGTTGAGAACATTTTAAGAAACGATTATCCATTTTCAAAATTTTGTAAAGTGGTTATTGGATTTTTAAATCTGAAAAAAAAATTATTATTATATTTTGAAATTCGGTAAAAGTGTTTATCATCGAAGTTTGGAAAAAATAATATCAAATTTTAAAATTTGATAAGTTTTTGATTTGAATTTTAAAATTCTGTGAGTTTTTAAAGTGAATTTTAAAATTGAATGATTTTTTAAATTGGATTTCCGTTTCCGTTTGAAGACGTTTACTTCCTTTGAGTAAAGAAATTGATATGCAGAAACTAAAATATAGAAATAAATTGTATTAAAGGTATATATTGAAATTTTGGGTTGGATAGTACACTTTCAACTTTTGTTTTACTTCCTAGCTAAACAAAATAGTATAGAAAAGAGTGAATCCAATGAAATGGTTAACTTCCTTCAGAAAAAGATCAATAGTTTTGTTGGAGAAAATAAGGTATGAATTAATATATAGTTCGTACTTTAGATTTTGTAATCCCTAAGTTTACTGACATAAACTGACTTACACAAAAGGTATGACTTCTGATTAGGATTAATAACGTCAGAGATGTGTTGGAAAATTTGATGGCAATATATAACGGTGAAGCAAGATGGGTCATCAAACTGCAATTCTATTCAAGAACACAAACTTAAACATGGGTTTTAAATATTAATAATTTTTAGTTTATAAATTGATATATAAATTAGTCGGTTTAGGGATTTTAAATAAATTCTTCAAAGCTATTTATACACATGTAATTATTTATATTTATTATTTCTCATTATAGTTGTTAGTGATATTCTAAAGTTGAACTTCACATTTGATATGAATTCAGTCTTTTCTCACCAACTAGTTTGTTTATTTTCGTTGTTATTTTGTCAATTAAGAAAATATTTCTTCCACGTTTAAACAAGAAAACAAACCCATTTACGCCGTTGAAAATAATGCAATTATTTGTGGCAACTGAAAATATTAAATATCCTAATAGAAAATAAGACGTTAATTAAATTTATTGATAGAAATTAATAGCTCGATTAATAAATATTGTAATAAGAATTAGCTTCTTTATTCCCTAATGCCTTGTTTGGACCGTTTAGTCTGGATCTTGTCCTTATGTTTGATGGGTTTCTTCTCTTTCATGGCATGGTGGGGCACATGCGCATCATGCATTAAGTCATCATCTATTGAGCTACTTGTTTTTGCTTTTGCTTTTTCCACAATTTTAAATGATGTGACTTCACTCAAGGATATCATCCTCAAAATAATAATCATCCTCTACTCAATCATTCTAACCCCTCAAACAAAACTTAAATACGATTTATAATCATGTTTTTCAAATATTGCTGTTTAATCAAAACTCAAATTTTACATTCATCACAACCTATATATAAATTTGTATTGCGTAAATTATCAAAATAAATGCTTTACTATTTATCTATTATGAGTTTTTTTCAACTTATTAGACCAGATATGTTTTTTTTTTTATTTAATACCATGATTATCTATGACCTAACACTATACTAAAATCGTTAAACAATCATCAATTTTGAAAACTAATTAGTAATTACATTGACCAAAAATATCTATAAATTAAAAATTAATTTTTATTATGAATAATAGATTATAATTAATTTTTTAATTAACCTCTAATATAAAAGTAATGACTAATTTAAAATCATTAATAATAGATATAGTTAGAATATTAGTAATTAATATTAAATATTAATTTATATTTTAATTCACAAATTAATTATAATTTTTCATTTTTTATAACGAAGACTATTTTAGATATTAATAAATTGATTATATATTTAAATTAGTTAATATAATAATTAATTATTTTTTATTTTAAAATTACTTACTATTTAATAATTCTTTTTGTACTGTAATGAATTTTTTCATATTTTTTTGGTATTGTGACCGAGGTGTTAATTCATTAGTTCACTAATTTTTATTTGATAATAACATTAAAAGTACTTAAAAAGTATATCTAAATTTTATCTTTTTATTGACGTTAACTATGCGTTTTAATTGCTTAAATTTTGATAAAATAGTATAGTTATTCAGTATAAAGTAAATCTTTACGGTCATCCAAAAATAACTATAAATTTAAAAATTTATAAACATAATAGAGAAGACTTAAAATTATACACAAGGTCCTACTAAACTCAGTAAACTACTCGGCAGCATCACCTCCATCTAATGCTTGCTCCAGAGAAATCTCTTCTCTCGTTGCTCACATCCAAAGGATGATCATTGCAAAAGAAGAATATCATAACATACAAAATACAAGCACACAACAGGGTAAGCTAGTTTAAAAAAGATTAATCATACACCAATTTATTTAACTTCATACAATTATACTATTCATTCACATCACATAAACTCTTCACACATAACACTACACTAACTTTGACTGTTCGAACTTAGAATGATTGTCGAGCTATAGCAGGTCGTGCACTCGTGGTGGCTTCTACTGCTTTGCAAAGCCATTGTCAATGGGTTTCACCCTACCACACTCACAAGGTTAGTCTGTTATCACTCACCTTGGGCCATACTGGAAGCACCCAAGACTAGGACCTCCTGTTATTCCTCACTACATGGATCAATCTTTTCTACTTGAGAATGAAAGATCATTGGAGTTTCAGGATAACCCCAAGACTAAGCTCCTGCATCCATTCTAAACTTACTTGAATCTCAACTAGAGATTTCACTTTGAATCACAACATAGGGCACCACCATGTCTCCTTTCCTTGAGGATCATGGAATTACGTCCATTAACCATACTTTGAACTTTACACTTTGAAATACAACATACATCACTAACCACTGATATTACATGATACAACTTCAACTTACTTCATACAACACTCAATGTTTCATTTAAAACAACTTAAGATCAAAAGAGAATTGAACTAGAACTGAACCCCTACAACACACACCTCTGCATAGCGAAACCATAAGTTTCTCGCACAACGACCCAACTCGGCATGCAAATCCTTAGACGAAAACCAACTCCTCATAACCACTTGCATAGCGGTTAAACTCACTATGGGAATAAACTATGAAATGTATCAGACCCCAAACCCTTCGCATAGTGTCCCCACTCGCTATGCAAGAACCTCAGACAGATATTCAGACTTCCTAAACACTCGCAGAGCGAGACCCACTCGTTGTTCGAATAAAATGAATAATAGTTCCAGACCCCAACCAGTCGCATAGCGATTTGATTCGCTATGCGGATCGAAAAACAGAGAGCAACCCTCTCAATCCACTCGCACAGCGCACCCATCACTATGTGAATGCCTTGGTAGAGAGCGCCTCGCCAAGGTGACTCGCTATGCAAATCCATTCGCACAGCGAGTTTGCATAATCTGTAGAACGAAATTCTGCAGAATTATGCAACTCAACCACCACTTAACAATTCTACTCAATTTTTCCAACTTCTAACACTCCTAGATCGTTGTATATGCTTAATTTAGACTTGACTAAGTGATTCTAGACCTTCCTAACCTCATTCTAAAGTGTTTATGCATAAAATCCAACTCTAAAACCTCAATTTCATCAACTTAGAGACCCAAATCCTAATTTGCCACTTTGAACCTGATTTTAACCAATTTGATGATTCAAACAAGTCACATATGACCTTCTAAACTACCTCAGCAGCCTCTAACAGCACTTGACCTCAAATACTCAAATTCATTACCTCACTTCCTCTAAATTGACTTTAAACAAGCACAATTCACTTCACTTCATACCTCATCACTACCACAACAGATTACTCACATCAACTACGTCCAAAATGCACAATTACAACATTTATATTCATCCAAAACAATTCATCAACATCACACTACAGTTTCATAAATCCACCCTTTCAACACATTCAATTCACATTACCTTAAAACTAACAATTTAGTCATAAATAGTAAAATACTACCACATTCAACATATATACAGGTCATACAAAAATTTAATACAATAGCTAGCTCTCCTTACCTCAGAGATAACAGTCTTGCTCACAGATATACCGACAATTGACTTGCAATGAAAGGAAACTCAACAAAAACCTACAACTCATCAATTGGTGATAGAGAACAATACTTAGAACTTAAATTGAGCTAGAAAATTGAAGGAAGAACTGCTAACCACATGCAAGACAGAAACGTTGCATGCTCACAGTCCAGTGAAGAACGGATAACAGTGGAAACCACTTACCCGCTCAAAAACACGAAATTGATCGGTCCAAAACGAAGCCTTCAATGTCAGGATCGACTAGACACCTCCTGATCGTCGAACAGATAACTTAGCAGAGAGAGATTATAGAGAGAAGTTAGAGAACTCTAAGGAATAGAGTTCTAGAGAGATGAAGTCTTCTTAAAATAATAGGAAGTGTTTCTAAAATTCTATTTATATTATAAGATTATTTTAAAGTAAAATAATCTATCTCATTATTTTAATACACTTATGTGCTCTATAACACTCTATTTTTCATGTCCTTACACATTCAAATTATTTATTTTTTTAATTTGATTATGTAAAATAAATTTCTTTTCTAAAAGGCTAAAGATATTAGCTATCAGAGGAAAACAAATTTAGAAAAAATCACAGCAACAAAAAAAATCTTAAAATACCTCTAAATAATCAATCCTTATTTGTTTTTCAATTTATATTTTTATTGTTTTAGCTTATTAATGTTTTTAATCTTTAAATTTTGAAAGTAAATTTATTTTTTCTTTTAATGTAAAAAAAGAGAAAAAGAATTCTAGGAGTTTAAGTAAAAAAAAGTTACTTTCATTGAAAGCATAAAATATAGTGAAAAATCATTATTAAAACTGCCAAAATAGAATTGTTGGTAAAAATTCAGCCACCAAACTAAGTTGAATAAAAAAAGGTTGTAGTCTAACTCGACTTGGATAACTTTTTATTCTTGCTCTTAAATCAAATTGACCTATCGGTTCAATCTATATCATAATAATTATATTTTTAAAAGCATAATTGTTTTTATCTCAGTCAATTATTATTTTGATACGAGACTATTAGATTATTATTCGATATAGAACTGTTAAATATGATATTAACTTTTAAGTATTGAATTTTATAAAGAATGATTAATCACTGTCAACGGATAAGGAATCAACGGTGGAATCACGTTGGAACATAAAATTTTATTACAGATTTATTTTTAAAAGATGTTTTAGAAAATAAAATAAAAATTAATTAAACTTTTTTCTTTTATACAGTAACCTTAAAATAAAAAATGTATAATTAAAATGATAAAACAATATGTAACAAAACTTAGTCATTACATATAATAAATATCACATTTGTTAACCAAATAATTAAAAACAGACATCACTTAATTATGACCCATGGGAATTAACATCATTAATAAGACAGTGATAGAATAATTTATTGTCGTCCTTGGTTTGACTATTTTAAAATGAATTCAAGAAATATATATTTGATGTGAGGTTTTTTCTTTATAAATTTTTATTTTTTATATCCAAAATATATACTCAGGATCTTAAACACCAAATCATTTATATACTATTTTAAAATAAAGAATTTAGGAGACATGGTTTAAATGTTGGATTGGACCGCCAAATATATTTAAAAAGTTAAAACTTTGTTAAGACGATTTGTCCCACTTAAGTTCAGTTGGAGGGAGAGAGGTCTTTTTAGACAAAAAGAGAGAATGTTAATTTCACGCACTTTTGGAAAGGGAAATAGAATAAAAAAAATATTTTTTCACATATTTATCAAAACAATTTAAGTAAATTTGTTATTTTCACTTTTGTTCATTGGTGTATTCATTCTCAGTATGTTTTGTGTGTGCATTTTATCGTGACTCTCTTGTGTCTTAAGTAGAGTTTCGATTCTTATGTTAGGATAAGTTGGACGCGGATTTAATTATACTATCTTTATTTTTATTTTTAAAGTAAAAGTTCATCCTCATTCTTATTTTTATAACTAATAAGTATAAAAATTTAGTTTCATTTTCGTCCTATCGAGTATACTTGTTGTCGCAACCGGAATCGCGACGGGACGACGATCCGTGAAAAATAAAAAAAGAAATCGTTTTTGAAAAAAGAGATTTGGAGTCGCCACCATAGTTTATTATGGAAAACTACGGAAAAACCATAAAATGATAAGGCATGGTCTGCGAAAATGAGATTCTAAGTTCGGGAGTCGGTTACGTGTAGGGAAGGTATTAGCACCCTACAACGCCTGCCCTAAGGCAGTACCTTTAATTAAATATGCGAATGTGATGTGGTTTTCAAAATGTTTAACTTCCCCCTAAAATAAAACTTCTAAATAAACAAAATATATTTTTTAACTTTTTTGTGCCCGACAAGGATTGACCTTGCTCCTACGTATTCTCATTTAGAATGAGAAATCAGGGTTACGTAGTTCTGGCAGGCGATATTGTTTGTTGTTTGAAATTGTCGATGTTTTTAGTTTTTGACAATTTTATATTTTTTTGGTGTTTTTATAAAAGACAATGTTTTCAGCACAAGGACGATGCGTGCGATCACACATGTGCTTAATATTTTTATAAAAAGGAAAGATGTCTAGCACAAGGACGATGCGAGCGATCACACATGTGCTTGACCTTTAAAACATATTTTTTTGATTTTTAATTTATCTTTTAATTTTGCGTAATAAGCACTAGGCTGATGCGTATGATCGCACGAGTACTCACACGGCTTTTTTCTTATTGTTTGCGTAATGAGCACTAGGCTGATGCGTACGATCGCACGAGCACTCACACGGCTTTGTTTTATTTTATTTTTTGTTTATATTTTTTATGAACAAATCCAACAAAATATAAGATGCAATATACGAGAGTAGAGTTATCACACAAAGGGCTACATACAAGAAAAAAAAAACAAATAAAGAAATAAAAATTTAAGAACAAAGTGAGAGAAACACACCAACAAGAATAGGGGGTGCAGAGATAAAAACCCGGAGTGCAGAGAGTAGAAGCTCCTTTATCTGTCAGAGGTGTAAAAATGAAAACAAAAGTGCATCCTGAAATGGGTGTTAGGTCCAATTCCTTTTTTTTTTTTTATTTTACTGGCAGAAAGGCTTAAGCCCAAATGAAAGGGGGTTGCAGTGATATAATCCAGAGGTGCGGAAAGAACGTTCTCCTTTGTTTATTTTTTTTTTTTAAATTTTTTTAAGAAACCAAAACGGGTTCCAAGCCCAAGCATTCTCTTTCAGGGTTTTCTCTCATCTGAGACCAAAGGAAGCAAATTCTTTTCTTCCTCTCGCTCACCAGCCGCTGCCCCTCTGATCCAGCCACTGCGACGAAACGGCCACCGGACCACTATCTCCTGCCTCTGCGTCGCGCTGGCCGCCGCTCACCACCGCGTCCCAGTCACCCGTGCCACCACCTCTTGCGATCCTGGCATCAGCGGCAAACCCCAAATGCCACCGGATCCGCTATCTACAAGCCAAAACGTTGCCCGGCCATGGCCGCCGCTGTTGCCACCTCTTCTTCGTGCGCGAGGCCGAGATGCTCGCCTTTTGTCTATCGCGTCACTGCTTCCAGCTGCCGCTGCACACGCACCAACAAGCCGCGAACCAGACTAACCACTGCTGCACACGATCCGGCCACCCAGGGAGGGGTTCCCTTCTGCCACCAGATCCAGGCCCCTCCTCCCTTCTCTTCTCTTCGCGTGACGGTGTTATCGGCTGCCAGCTGAAGGAACGGTTTCTCCCCCTTTGTTCCTGTACTTTGATTGGGTTTGACTCTTGGGGTTTTTAGTGGTTAATGGGTGAAGTTGAATTGGATGTTGATTTGGCCGTGTGTGAGTATTACGGAAGAAGATAATGAAGCTTTTGGGTGAAGGGTTCTTGTAACGTGCGTGATGGAGGGTGGTGTTTTACTGTCTGAAAAAAAATGAAAATGATTTTGGTTTCTTTGACAGTTGAAAAATGAAGTTGAAGTTGGGTGTGAAAAGGAAATTTTGGAGTGAATATGGTGGTGTTGGCCGTGAGTGATGAGGAAGAGATGGGATGGAAATATGGTTGGGATGTTACGGATGAGAGGGAGCCAGTGCCCCTATGCCGTGGTCATGAGTCGTTGGGGCTTGATGTTTGGGTAATGGAAGTCAAGTTGGAATGGTTACGAGTGAGTGATAGAGGGGTTGGAGAATGGTCTGAGAAGTGTCTGATAGATGATGGATTCCCAGTGAGTGGTGTGTGGCGGATGTCGAGAGTGGATTATGGTTGAAGGTGGAGATGATGTGTTGAAAATGAAGAAGATAAGGGATGAAAATAATGGGCTTTTCCTAGTAGTTGTGGCCGTGTATAAGATGTAAGGATGAAGATGATGGGTATTGGCTGTCTCTGTTTTTGGTGGTTTTTGATGGTTCCTAGTGAATGCAGGTGGGTAGTGTGAGGGGTAGAGAGTAGTGTGAGAAGTGTATGATAGATGATGGGTGTTTGGTGATGAAAATAAAGAAGAAATGGTGTTGGCTGTGAGGTAAGGTGAAGATGATGATGTTGGAAATATTATATGGATGAAGATGAGGTGAGTTCACGGGTGTTGGAGGTGGTATAAGGATGAAGATGGTGGAAGGGAGTTCACGGGGTGTTAGAGATGAAGAGTTGAAAGTGATGGTTACGGGTGAGGGGCTGAGGAATTTTCCTCCCTTTCTTCTGTGAGGTCTGCATCCATTAAATTGGCAGAAAGGATGCCATTGTCGGCAGCTTTGATTGGTGGATAATCTGTCGGCAGCTTTGATTGGTGCATTGTGGGAAACAGCTGGTGGGAATTATGGACGAACATTCATTCGAGACGAACGACCGTTTTAAAACATTCTACCCTGTGTGGACGAACGCCTCAGACCGAACAGCACCAATGACGAACGCTCCCCATGAATAGAAATAGATCATCAAGGCCGAACGTTCAATAAGGCCGAACGTTGAATACATCATCAAGTCGAACGTTCAACTGAGAATAAACTTCAAAAGGACCGAACGTTCACATAACATGACCGAACGCTTCAGACTGAATCCTGGACGAGCGCTAGAAGAGGGAGAACGAGCGGTAGAAGAGGCGAAGTGATTAGGACGAGCGGTAGAAAGGGTAAGAGCTGGACGAGCGGTGATTAGGACGAGCGATATCTGAGGGATGAGCTGGACGAGTGATGATTTGGACGAGCGGTAGAAGACGGGAGATATTAGGACGAGCGGTAGAAAGGGCAAGTGAGTTGGACGAACGCTCAGCACACTCTTTGCCGAACGCCTGAGACCGAACGCTGGACCAACTTAAGCACTAGTACGAACGCTGAAGGCAAACGTCATGTGGCCGAGCGTTCAAATGAAGGACCGAGTGTTCAACGGAAAACCGAACGCTCATTAAACAATATAAACTGAGCTGTTGAGGAAGAGTGGCCGAACGGTTGAACATGAGAATTGCCGTACGTCCTGAAAGTAAGAATTGCCGAACGGTCGAGGCTGAGGACGAACGTCCTAAGCTGGAAAGCTGAACGATTGAGAATAAAGGAAAAGACCGAACGGCCAAGCAGGGGAAGGAGCCGAACGTCATTGAGACCGAGCGTTCAAAAGAAGACCGAACGCTTACATATCATGACCGGACGTTCACATGAAGACCGGACGTTCAAGAGCATTAGGACCGAACGTCCAAACGTTCAACAGCATTAGGACCGAACGTCCAACAATAAACATATCCAACCGAACGTTCAACTTCAACAAGGACGAACGTTCAATTCATCATGACCGAGCGTCCTCTAAGGATGAAAATGACCGAACGTTTAACAATGAAGACATCAAACCGAACGTTCATCTTCAACAAGGACGAACGTTCAATTCATCATGATCGAACGTTAACAACACATCAACAACCGAACGCTCAAACATCAAAACCGAACGTTCATTTTCAAGAACGAATGTTAAACAAGAAAGTTCAACCAGACGAACGTTCAGTAGCAAATGACCGAATGCTTCAAAATGAATCCTGGACGAACGTTCAAATAAAGGACGAACGTTCAACATTACGACCAAAAGTTATGGACGAACGGTTACACAGAGTGAAGGCCGAACGGTTTTTTGACGAACGCGCTTTCCTCTTTTTTTTATTTATTTATTATTATTTTAATTTTATTTATTATTATGATTTTATTATTATATATATTTTTTTATTTTTTATTCTACACTCATGATAAAAAATACACCAAACCTATTTGTTAGCAAAATGATGAAGATGAAGTTTTGATGATGTCCAAATCAAGTCAAGAGAAATCAACATTCAAGATGTTATGAAGACTTGTATTGCTATGGAAAGCTTTTGTAATAATTATAGTTTAGTATCTAGGACTTAGATAATTATTAGTTTTATGTATACATTCAAAAGTGATGTAAAAATAAGCCAAACAGCAAAATCTGTGCAGTGTTAATCGATTAACACAGGGTGTAAATCGATTGTTCCAGAGACGAATGAAGAAGCACAGCATTGCAGTGCTAATCGATTAACAGGGTGTGTTAATCGATTAACGTTAATCGATTAACAAGGGGTGTTAATCGATTAACACAGGAGCCGTTTGAAAAACTAGCCGTTTTTAGAGCCGTTGAAGTATCCGTTGGGTTGTTAATCGATTAACCACTGTAGCTAATCGATTAACACAGTCAGAAAGTCTAAAAGCGAAAATGGAAGAGCCTTTGGATGAGTCTATAAATAGACTCTCATTTCCTCTCAAGTTCAGAAATCCAGAGACACAGAAACTCTTCCCTTGTGCTCTAGAACTCTGAAACTCTTGAGACTTGTGTGTTCTTGTTCGGCTTGTGAAACTCTTGTCTGTGGAGCTGGTGAAGTGCTGCTACGGTGACAGAGGAAATAGCCGGTTCATCCTTGGTGTGTCTAAGGAGGTGTTCGGAAGAGAATCATCCTTCGTGAAGTATTCGGAGGAGGTGTTCATCCTTTGTGAAGACTCAAAGGAGGTGTAGTTTCATCTCTTGTGGTATCAAGAGAGGTGTTTTCTAAACTCTTACAAATTGTATCTTTGTGATTGTAGTTTGTAATTGTTTTGTGATAGTGAAACTGTTTATCTTGTTTTGAGATAAGCGACTGGACGTAGGATTGGTAAGATCCGAACCAGGATAAAATTATCTGTGCAAATTTCTCTCAACCTTACTCTTGCTTTATTTGTCTTTGTTAATTGCTAAGTAAGTTTAATTGAGTAGAAATTAAAAAGGCACACGTTAGTAATAAGAACCCCTCTTGGTTTGTTATCCCACGCTAACCATTCCGCTGCAGCCGCTCTGACACTATTAGTCAATCCGGACGAAATTGGGTGTTGACAGCTGCCCCTCTTTACTTAGATATTGCTGAATAATATGAAAATTTTGAATTTTCGTATTATTGGAGTAAAAGCTAAGTAAAGAAAGAAACACTAATTTCGTCTGGATTTCAAAATGGATAATGAAAAACAGGAAAAAATAACACAAATATGAACAAGGCTAACAGAATTGCGATGTGTAGACATTGTAGAGGGTGTAACAACGCTATGGATGAAGTTGAGTGATAATTTTGATTATTGGGTTCGACCATTGTCTTATAGAGGGCCGAGATACCAATGGCAGAAAGTAAAATTGGGCTCGACCATTGCCTTGCAGAGGGTCGAGATACCAACAACAGAAAGTAAAATTGGGCTCGACCATTGCCTTGCAGAGGGCCGAGAAACCAATAGCAGAAATGTAAAATTGGGCTCGACCATTGCCTTGCAGAGGGCCGAGATACCAATAGCATAGAAAATTTAAATTCGACCATTGCCATGCAGAGGGTCATTTGACAATCTGGACTTGACCATTGCCTTGCAGAGGGCCAAGATCGCAGAGGAAAATTTAAATTCGACCATTGCCATGCAGAGGGTCGTTTGACAATCTGGACTTGACCATTGCCTTGCAGAGGGCCAAGATCGCAGAGGAAAATTAAATTTGACCATTGCCATGCAGAGGGTCGTTTGACAATCTGGACTTGACCATTGCCTTGTAGAGGGCCAAGATCGCAGAGGAAAATTAAATTTGACCATTGCCATGCAGAGGGTCGTTTGACAATCTGGACTTGACCATTGCCTTGCAGAGGGCCAAGATCGCAGAGGAAAATTAAATTTGACCATTGCCATGTAGAGGGTCGTTTGACAATCTGGACTTGACCATTGCCTTGTAGAGGGCCAAGATCGCAGAGGAAAATTAAATTTGACCATTGCCATGCAGAGGGTCGTTTGACAATCTGGACTTGACCATTGCCTTGCAGAGGACCAAGATCGCAGAGGAAAATTAAATTTGACCATTGCCATGCAGAGGGTCGTTTGACAATCTGGACTTGACCATTGCCTTGCAGAGGGCCAAGATCCCAATAGCAGAAATGTAAAATTGGCGATTGTTTTGAATTTGAAATTTTTGCATTTGTTTTGAAATTTTGAGATGTTGTTTTTTTTGATTTTTTTTTCTTGAGATAGAAATGAGTGTCCATTTTTTTTGAAATGAGAAGCATGGTTGATGTAAATTTGGAAATTGCAAAAGAAAGCTTTGATGCATGTTGATTGATTTTTTTATTTTTTATTTTTATTTTTTTTTGAAATTTTTGAAATAAATAAACAAAGTGTTGCATTTTTGTACAAGGATTTGGATTTTGCAGTTTTGATATGCAAGAGAAACATGACTGATGTAAATTTTGAAATTAGAGGAGAAAACTTTGATGCATTTTGATTTTTTGTCTTTTCTGAAGGAAGAAGATTTGGTGAAAATATGTAATTTTGAAATTGGAGGAGAAAACTTTGATGCATTTTGATTTTTTTTTTCTTTTTTGAAGGAAGAAAATTTGATGAATATATATGGAGGCAAATTCAAAGTTGATGAAAATATGTACATGATATGATTATGGAAAACTATGATATATTTTTTTTAGTCAATTTGCTTTCTTTGAAATAATCAAATTTATGACGATTTAGACTTTCAATTTCCTTTCAATAGATGTCCAATTCTAAAGTCAACTGTTCAAAATGAAGCTTGTGTGCTACACATTTCTTGACGAGATACTAGTGTGTATATGCTTGATACCAGGGGTTGGGACAAATGTGTGGAAGGATTTGGAGAGTACCGAGTTGGCTACTTGGGCCTCTTACTCCTTAAAACAATTACAAATGCCAATGTGAAGTCGTAGATACTCAGAAGTTGCCCCAGTTTGGGGCCTGGTAAAAAGGTAGGTATGGACAAATGTATTTGTGAATTGTGAGGGTGTGAAATTCATATAACTTTTGCAAAATTGCCCCTGGTTTTGGGTATGAGTCACTTAAGTGAGGTTCAAAAAGAAGTTGCCCCCCATTTCGGGTTTACGAATAATGGACTCAGAGCCCCAAAGTGTCTGCCCCTGTTTTGAGGGTGGATTTATGAATTTTAGTGCGGACAAATCTGAGAGGCCCAACAAGGGATGCCCTGGTCTTGGTACGAACCTTGAATATACAGATGAAACAAATGTGAGATTAACAAAGTTGCCCCAGGTTCTGAATGGGCCAAAACATATGAACTTCATAAAGTTGCCCTAATTTTAGAGAACGGGCGAAAAGGTTATGTAAAACTTACAAAGTTGCCCCCTAGGTTTGGAAATCTGAATTTGTTTGGGAATAAGGGGAAGAGTTTGAATGGGATAGGAATTTGTGATGGATACGAAAAGGATTGGCTTGAAAAGATTGCCCCAATTGGCTTGATTTTCCTTTGTATAATTTTGATCAAAAGGGAGTTCCCTTCATCCGAGGACATTTATTTTTCATCATTTTTTCACAACTGCATTGTTAGTCATTTTTGTCTTTCTCAAAATTAAGCCTTGTGAAATTTAAGCAACCATTATTCAATCCGTGTGGACTTTTATTGGGCTTGTAATGTGGCTTGGGCTGAAGGGTATTGAAAAAAGGATATAAAGGCTCAAATAAATTTTTGTGGGTATTTTTTGAAAAACAAGAGTTACCATCTACACTTTGTATCAGCTATTTGTCAAATCTGTTTTGACTATTTTGCCCTTTCTCAAATTTCAATCTTTGTTTTCCATCACTTTGTGATTCTTTCCTTTTTGCTTTGCTTTTGCTGAATTCTCTTCATTTGATCACTAAGTTTATTGTTTGCAACTTGAGTTGACTTCTATTATGATGGTAACCCTTGTTTAGGTAAATTTCGAAAAGAAAATTCATATTGGCTCAAATTTGGTATCAAAGGATATATTTTGTTTTTTTTTTGTTTTTGGATGAAGAAAGATGGCCATACGTCATTTCAAATTTTGGTTGTTTTATTTTCAAAAGATTAATTAGGAGACAAGACTAAATGATCTCAACAAGAGTTATTTTTCATCCTTTTTCTTCTTCTTTTTTTTTATTGTTTTTTTTTCACAACGGATTCCAGGATCTCCCAAATGAAAGCCAGTGGAGGTAATGGAAAATCTTCCCTAGTGTAAAACTTTATGTTTATTATTTGGGCTTAAGACATGATTGGGTCAATCTCCTGGTTTGGCGAGGGCTGAAGGATGATGTTTTCAAGCAATGCACACACAGATATCTCTTAAGAATATGTGACTTGATCATTTGACTCCAGGAGATTATGACATTCATTACACATTTTTTTTTTGAAATCTCATAAAATGGATAATTTGCATCGAAAACAAATGACTCAACTTTTGCGTATTGTTTTTGATTTTATGCATGAGGAAAAGTAATATGAAATGAAAATGATGATACTAGTTGAAAAACAGATTTTTTTTTTCTTAGAGAAAATTAGGTTTTGGTGGCCAGTATGAAAACTGGGCTTGGGGTCAGCATGGGAAATAGGCTTTGTGAGCCATTGGGGAAATTGGGATTTCTTGGCCAATGGAGACTGGGCCTTGCGGGCCAGCATAGGAACTGGGCTTTTATGGTCGGCATGGAAACTTGGACTTTGCAAGCCAGTATGGGAAATGGGCTTTCTGAGCTAATGTGGCAATTGAGATTTTTGGCCTTTGTGGAATCTGGGCCTTGCAGGTCAGTATGGAAACTGAGCTTTGCAAGTCAGTATGGAAAATGGGCATTCTGAGCTAATGTGGCAATTGAGATTTTTGCCATTTTGGAATTTGGGCCTTGCGAGCCAGCATGAAAACTGGGCTTTGCAAGCCATTATGAAAAATGAACTTTCTGGGCTAATGCGGAAAATGAGCTTGGGAACCAGTACAGAAACTCGGCTTGGTGAGCAATGCAAAAATTGATATGAGAAAACTTGATTTTAGAAAAACGTTTGAAAAATAAAAATGTTTTTTTTTTCAATCATTTTTTATTTATTTACACAATGTGAAAAAATATTAAGCATATTAGAAAAATATTTTTGTGTTTTTTATCTTTTAGAAATAGAAATTAATGAGAAATATGCATGTAATGGGCCGAGTTGGGCCAAAAACGTTTGAAAACCTGAGGAGAAGTAACAAAAGGAAGTTGGACTTACCAGGCACATTGACCCAATGGATCAGATGACCTGAGCCGTGTGAACTTAACACAAGAAGATGACAAAGAAAACATTTTTTTTATTTTCATAGTTTATGGAACAAGCTAAAAGAAATTCATTTTTTCATTTTTTGTTATGAGAGGATTTCTCAAGATTGAACTAAAGAAAATTTTGCAACACTACTAGACTCAATGGGCCCAACACTATTCTTTTTACAACCATGACAAAATCTTCAGACAAGGGTCTGAATTTCTCTATTTTTATTTTTTGCACAAATACTTATTCACACAAATGGAAAGAAAAATTATGAATTGAAAACACAAAATAAACATGTATTTTTTTATTTTTTTTAATTCAGATGCACTGGTTCAAGAGAAACCACATATGACAACGAGGCCTAATGGGCTCAAAAACTGTTCATCTTTCATTCTCAGATTTTTTTTTTGGAAGATAACAACAATTTTATTCAAATATGATATTCGCAATAATGATCCCCAAAATATGTACAATTTAAAAAATCCTTTTATGATTTTTCATGCCCCAAAAATATAATTTTTCGTTTTTTTTTTAGTGAAATCAGACTCAAGAAAAACATAAACGTCAATCGGGTCTAACGAGCCCAAGAACTGTTCTCAAAGCTAAAAAAATGTTTTCAGTTCTCTTTTTTTTTTTTAAAAGAATTTGTATTTTTAATGAGTTAAATTTTTAATTTTTTTTTTAAATTAAGAAAAGTAAATATATATAGCTGTGTGAAAAATTAACTACTTCGAAGAGGAAAATATTGCACGTTCAAAGCAAATTTTTTTTTGAAAGATAACAATATTTCACATTTTATTTGTATGAAAAATGATGTCCAGAAATTCGAAACAATGATCTATATTGCCCTAAAATATGTACACTTTATTAATTAACTTTTTTTTTTAAGATTTTTCAGGCCCTAAAAATATTTTAAGAAATTCTAATTTTTTCTTTGTTTTTTGAATGATTCCGAGAACATTAATTTTATCTTTTATTTTCATATTTTTCTCTTTTTTTTTATTTAAAAGAAACATGACAAATTTTTTGTAAAATAGGAAATGACAGACAAACTGAAACAAAATAGTCTCCCTTTTGTGTCGTATCAGAGGTTGAATAACTTAAAGTTCTAAGGCCAAAGATATGCACTCACAAGGATAGCTCCCTAATGCTTAAATCAAAGCCACCAGAGCTATGGCTCTTTTCACTGTCTCTCCACAACAGTCAGAGTAATCAACTAGATGCGGAGACACAAATGAAGAGAACAGACTCTAGCTGGGGTTCTCACGATAGCCAAACAGGAAGTACATCCCAGAGTGACACCGCTACACAACCCCTCTAATTCTAACTTGCGCTCAGACCCGGGTATAGGGCCCCACTCATGATATGCATAAAGTGTGTGAACGGAGATTATAATGCAAAACAACACTTGCAACATAAACACAAATAAGTAGATATATCAGACATAGATAAGGAACAATTATTTCAAAGATAAAGAACAACTAAAAAAACTCACATGCGACTATTTCAAATATCAATCATAGATAAGGAAAAGGGAAAAAAACACAAAGAAAAACCACATCGAAATCGCATATCTAATTAAATGGCCTGACTCTCTAGATTCCCCAGTGGAGTCGCCATCTGTCGCAATCGGAATCGCGACGGGACGACGATCCGTGAAAAATAAAAAAAGAAATCGTTTTTGAAAAAAGAGATTTGGAGTCGCCACCATAGTTTATTCTGGAAAACTACGGAAAAACCATAAAATGATAAGGCATGGTCTGCGAAAATGAGATTCTAAGTTCGGGAGTCGGTTACGTGTAGGGAAGGTATTAGCACCCTACAACGCCTGCCCTAAGGCAGTACCTTTAATTAAATATGCGAATGTGATGTGGTTTTCAAAATGTTTAACTTCCCCCTAAAATAAAACTTCTAAATAAACAAAATATATTTTTTAATTTTTTTGTGCCCGACAAGGATTGACCTTGCTCCTACGTATTCTCATTTAGAATGAGAAATCAGGGTTACGTAGTTCTGGCAGGCGATATTGTTTGTTGTTTGAAATTGTCGATGTTTTTAGTTTTTGACAATTTTATATTTTTTTGGTGTTTTTATAAAAGACAATGTTTTCAGCACAAGGACGATGCGTGCGATCACACATGTGCTTAATATTTTTATAAAAAGGAAAGATGTCTAGCACAAGGACGATGCGAGCGATCACACATGTGCTTGACCTTTAAAACATATTTTTTTGATTTTTAATTTATCTTTTAATTTTGCGTAATAAGCACTAGGCTGATGCGTATGATCGCACGAGTACTCACACGGGTTTTTTCTTATTGTTTGCGTAATGAGCACTAGGCTGATGCGTACGATCGCACGAGCACTCACACGGCTTTGTTTTATTTTATTTTTTGTTTATATTTTTTATGAACAAATCCAACAAAATATAAGATGCAATATATGAGAGTAGAGTTATCACACAAAGGGCTACATACAAGAAAAAAAAACAAATAAAGAAATAAAAATTTAAGAACAAAGTGAGAGAAACACACCAACAAGAATAGGGGGTGCAGAGATAAAAACCCGGAGTGCAGAGAGTAGAAGCTCCTTTATCTGTCAGAGGTGTAAAAATGAAAACAAAAGTGCATCCTGAAATGAGTGTTAGGTCCAATTCCTTTTTTTTTTATTTTACTGGCAGAAAGGCTTAAGCCCAAATGAAAGGGGGTTGCAGTGATATAATCCAGGGGTGCGGAAAGAACGTTCTCCTTTGTTTATTTTTTTTTTTAAAATTTTTTTTAAGAAACCAAAACAGGTTCCAAGCCCAAGCATTCTCTTTCAGGGTTTTCTCTCATCTGAGACCAAAGGAAGAAAATTCTTTTCTTCCTCTCACTCACCAGCCGCTACCCCTCTGATCCAGCCACTGCGACGAAACGGCCACCGGACCACTATCTCCTGCCTCTGCGTCGCGCTGGCCGCCGCTCACCACCGCGTCCCAGTCACCCGTGCCACCACCTCTTGCGATCCTGGCATCAGCGGCAAACCCCAAATGCCACCGGATCCGCTATCTACAAGCCAAAACGTTGCCCGGCCATGGCTGCCGCTGTTGCCACCTCTTCTTCGTGCGCGAGGCCGAGATGCTCGCCTTCTGTCTATCGCGTCACTGCTTCCAGCTGCCGCCGCACATGCACCAACAAGCCGCGAACCAGACTAACCACTGCTGCACACGATCCGGCCACCCAGGGAGGGGTTCCCTTCTGCCACCAGATCCAGGCCCCTCCTCCCTTCTCTTCTCTTCGCGTGACGGTGTTATCGGCTGCCAGCTGAAGGAACGGTTTCTCCCCCTTTGTTCCTGTACTTTGATTGGGTTTGACTCTTGGGGTTTTTAGTGGTTAATGGGTGAAGTTGAATTGGATGTTGATTTGGCCGTGTGTGAGTATTACGGAAGAAGATAATGAAGCTTTTGGGTGAAGGGTTCTTGTAACGTGCGTGATGAAGGGTGGTGTTTTACTGTCTGAAAAAAAATGAAAATGATTTTGGTTTCTTTGACAGTTGAAAAATGAAGTTGAAGTTGGGTGTGAAAAGGAAATTTTGGAGTGAATATGGTGGTGTTGGCCGTGAGTGATGAGGAAGAGATGGGATGGAAATATGGTTGGGATGTTACGGATGAGAGGGAGCCAGTGCCCCTATGCCGTGGTCATGAGTCGTTGGGGCTTGATGTTTGGGTAATGGAAGTCAAGTTGGAATGGTTACGAGTGAGTGATAGAGGGGTTGGAGAATGGTCTGAGAAGTGTCTGATAGATGATGGATTCCCAGTGAGTGGTGTGTGGGGGATGTCAGAGCGGCTGCAGCGAATGGTTAGCGTGGAAACAAACCAAGAGGGGGGGTGAATTGGTTATATTCAAATATTATCCCTTTTTAATATTTTTCTCTTAATTTCTTACTAAGCAGATAATTAAACGTAAATAACAGAGTAAGGGAAAGAGAAAAATTACACAGGTATTTTATCCTGGTTCAGATCACTAGGATCCTACGTCCAGTCGCTTATCTCAAATAAGATAAACCTTTTTCACTATCACAAAACTATTACAAATATTAGTCACACAGAAAAACAATTTGTAACAGTTTAGAAATTACCACCTCTCTTGAAACCACAAGAGATGAACTTACACCTCCTTTGAATCTTCACAAAGGATGATCACCTCCTTCGAATGCTTCACGAAGGATGATTCTCTTCCAGACACTTCCTCAGACACACCAAGGATGATCAAGCTATTCCTCCGTCACCGCAGTACCACTTCAGGACTTTGCAGACAAGAGTTTCCTTAGCTTCAGCAATTTCACAGAGTTCTCACAAGAGTTCAGAGTACTTGAGCACAAGGGAAGAGTTGGATTTGAGAGAAAATGAGAGTCTATTTATAGACTCATCCAAAGGCTCCTCCATTTTCGCTTTTAGACTTTCTGACTGTGTTAATCGATTAGCTACAGTGGTTAATCGATTAACAACCCAACGGATACTTCAACGTCTCTAAAAACGGCTAGTTTTTCAAACGGTAACTATGTTAATCGATTAACAGCCCTTGTTAATCGATTAACGTTAATCGATTAACACCCCTTGTTAATCGATTAACACTGAAATGCTGTGCTTCGCCATTTGCCTCTGGAACAATCGATTAACGCCCTCTGTTAATCGATTAACGTTAATCGATTAACACCCTGTGTTAATCGATTAACACTGCACAGATTTTGCTCTTGATTTATTTTTACATCATTTTTGAATACATACAAGAAACTACCAATTTTCCTATGTTCGTACAATTTTTTACAAGAGGTTACAAGTCTTCAAAGATCATTCTTTATGAGTCTTGTTTGTTCTTGACTTGATTTGGACATCATCAAAACTTCATCTTCATCATTTTGCTAACAATCTCCCCCTTTTTGATGATGATCAAAACCTTCTTGAATTAAAGCTTTTGTGAACCAGCTGTATAAAATATAACTTAAGGAAGAAAAAAATTGTTAGTGAACTTAGAAAAAATATTTTAAGACTTTAACTATTTCTCCCCCTTTTTGAACATTATTAAAAAGTGATGTATAATTACTCCCCCTTAATATATTAGAATCTATACTCCCCCTTAATAAAAGCATAGATGCATAGAAATATTAAGATAAGAGAACACACATTTTTATTTTAAAGAGGCATACAAGCATAGAAGCATACATAAAGGGCACACACTAATAAAAACATAGAATCATAAAGATGCCTAATCATCATCACTATCAGGGACATATAGTTTGGCAAGTTTGTCATCAATCTCCTTAAGATGAGTATTAATCTCATCATAACGAAGATTGTGATATGCCATCATATCGTCCATTCGTGTTTGTTGCATTGTGGCCATGGCTTCAATTTGTCTAGAAATACTTTCTAGACTATATTCTTGTGGAGGATTTGATGGTCCATCAACATTGGTTGGTTGAGGCATAGGGATATCTTCCTCCTCTTCAGCTGAGGCATCTTCTTCTTGTGCAATATCTTCATCAGCGCGGACAAACAAATTTCCTTGTCTTATAAATCCCATTTGATGCAAAGCAGACTCTTCAATTTGATGGGTAGGTAAGACAGTGAGATGTTTTTCTCCGGTGACATCCACCCCTTTATAGATACATATCAATGAAACAAGGAGAGGATATGGGAGATGACCTCTGTCATACCTCTTGGCACGGACCATAGTATCTGAGATGAGACTTGCCCAATTGATGTTGATATTTTGAGTGATGGCGGACATAATCATCAAATCAGTTTCAAAACATTGAGCAAGGTTTGTACCTCTTGGACAAAGCATCCAAACAATGAGATAATGAAGGACCCTTTCCTCCATTCTTAGATTTCCCACTAGAAGATATCGCCTATTTGGTAGAGGTTGTTGAGGATTCCTCATAAAGGAGCGATATGCCAAAATTTTGTTAAACTCACCAAAATCATTTGGCACATGCATGGCATTTTCTAAAGGAGGAATATGAGCAACATTTAACCAAATATCGTGATCTAGAATAATGTCTACTCCTTTGACGCGAGTGTGAACAATACCGTTTTGGGATTTCAGATTGTAGTAAAACACGCGTACCAAATCGGGGTAATAGCGCCCTTGAAGTTGCAGTAGATATTGGACGCCTTGAGCCATCAATTGTTGAGAGAATTGAAATTGATGTACTGCAAACCAATTAAGATCCACAAATTTTTGGCGAAGAATTTTGCGTTCTTTCCACCATTGCAAGTATTCGTCGTGCCTTCCTTCATCGGAGATCCAACCGTGAATATTTGGACCACGTGCGGGAGGCGTGCTTTCCGATCCATAGCTTCTTCTTCTTCTTCTTCTTGATGGTTCAGCCATGAGAGTGTGAAAAGAATTTTGGGACAGCAAGAAAATTTGGACAGCAAGCAAATTGAAGAGATTTTGAGTAGGAGAGTGAATGGTAATGTTTGTGTGTAAAAATGAGGGATGGTATGTATTTAAATAGGCTGAAAAATGACCCCCCAACGTGCAAATGTTCAAAAAGAGCCGTTTATAGCTGTTACAACGGCTAGTTTTTGCAGTATTTACTGCCTGTAACGTATGTTAATCGATTAACAGGGTCTGTTAATCGATTAACGTTAATCGATTAACACCCTGTGTTAATCGATTAACTGACGCTGATTTCCGAAAAACGTCAAATTTTTACCTATATCTAATTTTGAGATATTTTCAATATTCCTAAGTCTCTTCTAAGCTCATAGAATCTATCCTTGGGCAATGCTTTGGTGAAAATATCAGCTAATTGATGTTGTGTATCAATATATTCTATCTCACAATCTCCCTTTTGTACTTGATCTCTAAGAAAGTGATGCCTAATCTCAATGTGCTTGGTTCTAGAGTGCATTATGGGATTCTTTGTAAGATTTATTGCACTTGTATTATCACACTTAAGTGGAATATGATCTAAATGAATGTCATAATCCTCTAATTGCTGTTTCATCCATAAAATTTGCGCACAACAATTTCCAGCAGCAATATATTCAGCCTCAGTTGTTGATAAGGCTACACAGGCTTGTTTCTTAGAGTGCCAAGAAACTAAGGAACTACCTAGAAGATGACATGTTCCACTAGTGCTTTTTCTATCTATCTTACAACCTCCATAATCTGCATATGAAAATCCCACAAGACTAGGTTCCGTTCCAGATGGATACCATAAACCAAAGGATGCAGTTCCCTTAAGATATTTCAATATTCTTTTAACTGCTGTAAGGTGAGATTCTTTAGGACTAGATTGATATCTAGCACATACACAAACACTCTGCATAATATCCGGTCTACTAGCAGTGAGATATAACAAAGAACCTATCATACATCTATATTTAGTTTGATTTACCTCTTTACCTGACTCATCTTTGTCAAGATAGCAAGAGGTTCCCATAGGTGTAGATGCTTCCTTTGCTTTGTCCATTTCAAACTTCTTAAGAATTTCTCTACAATACTTAGTTTGAGAAATGAACGTACCTTCTTTCATTTGCTTAATTTGAAGACCGAGGAAGAATGTTAATTCTCCCATCATAGACATTTCAAATTCACCCTGCATAGTCTTAGCAAATTCTTCACAAAGAGATTTATTAGTTGATCCAAAAATAATATCATCAACATATACTTGAATAATCAAAATATGTTTTCCGACTCTTTTAATAAACAAAGTGGAATCAACTTTTCCTCTATTAAAATCATTTTCTAAAAGAAAATTGCTAAGTCTTTCATACCAAGATCTAGGTGCTTGTTTCAAACCATAAAGTGCTTTCTTTAACTTATAGATGTGATTTGGAAATTTAAAATCTTCAAAACCGGGTGGTTGTTCAACATACACATCTTCTTTTATGAAGCCATTTAGAAATGCACTTTTAACATCCATTTGAAATAATTTAAATTTCATTATAGATGCATAAGCAAGAAGTAGGCGTATTGCCTCTAACCTGGCAACTGGAGCATATGTCTCATCATAATCTATACCTTCTTCTTGACTATATCCTTGAGCCACAAGCCTAGCTTTATTTTTGGTGATGTTTCCATCTTCATCCAGTTTATTTCTAAATACCCATTTTGTTCCAATTGCTTGATGAGTATCTTCTCTAGGAATCAATTCCCAGACTTGATTTCTTTCAAACTGGTTGAGTTCTTCTTGCATTGCTATACACCATTGTTCATCTTGAAGAGCTTCCTTAATGTTCTTGGGTTCTATCTGCGACATAAAAGCTACATTCATACAAAAATTTACCAAATTTCTTCTAGTGTTTACCCCTTTTCATATGTCGCCAATGATGTTGTCCAGTGATAATCCTCTAGGTTGTTGCCATATTTTGTTTAGATCTTCATCATCTTGAGGATTATGTATTTCTTCTTCATTTGTTGTCTTTTGTAAGTCTTCATTTTCACCTGCATCTGATTCATCTGACTCAAGAGGTTTTGCCTCAAGGTCTACAATTTCATCAAAGACAACATGCATAGATTCTTCTATTTGAAATGTTTTCTTATTAAAAACTCTATAAGCTTTGCTAGTTAGAGAATATCCTAGAAAAATAGCTTCATCTGCTTTGGAATCAAATTTTCCTAAATTTTGTTTTCCATTGTTTAGGACAAAACATTTGCATCCAAAAATTCTTAAATGTGAAACATTTGGTTTTCTACCTTTAAAAAGTTCATAAGGAGTACATTTCAAAATTGGTCTAATAAGCATTCTATTTAAAACATAACATGCAGTACTCACAGCATCAGCCCAAAATTGTTTAGGAACACTATATTCATTTAGCATAGTTCTAGCAAGTTCCTCTAAAGATCTATTCTTTCTTTCTACAACTCCATTTTGTTGAGGAGTTCTAGGTGCAAAAAAATTATGAGAAATGCCATATTCTTCACAAAAAGTTTCAAAATATTCATTTTGAAATTCACCTCCATGGTCACTTCTAATAGCTTTTATTTTCAAATCCTTTTCATTTTGAACTAAATTTGCAAACTTTTTAAATTCTTTGAAAGCTTCATTTTTAAGAGTAAGAAAGAAAGTCCAAGTATATCTTGAATAATCATCTACAATAACTAAAGCATAATAATTTCCTCCAAAACTTTTTATCCTAGAGGGACCAAATAAATCCATGTGCAAAAGTTCTAAGGGTTTTAAACTAGAAACAACATTTTTCGAATGAAAAGATGATTTCACTTGTTTTCCCTTTTGACATGCATCACACAATTTATCCTTCACATATTTTAGTTTTGGTAGACCAATTACTAAGTCTTTAGAAATGAGTTTATTCAATTGTTGCATATGAATATGTGCAGCTCTTTTATGCCATAACCATGGATTTTCTTCTTTTACTACTAAACATGAAATATTCCTACTTGATGCATTTTCTAAATCTATCAAATAAATATTGTTATGCCTAATTCCTTTCAAAGCAATTTCAGAAGAATCATTTTTATAAATAGTGCAGGAATTTTGTTCAAAGGTTACCTTGAATCCTTTATCGCATAATTGACTAATGCTGATTAAGTTGTGCTTTAATCCTTCCACATATAGCACGTCTTTGATCATCAAAGTATCTTCACTTCCAATATCTCCTATTCCAAGGATTTTTCCTTTATTGTTATCACCATAGGTGACAAATCCGCGTTCTCTTTTCCGGAAGCTTGTAAATTTCTTCTTATCTCCGGTCATGTGTTTTGAACATCCACTATCAAGACACCACATATGCTTCCTTGGTTTTAATAATTCCTACAACATAAAAAGAACAAGCTATTTAGGTACCCAACTACTTTGTATGGGTCCTTTGGGTTAGATTGAAGAGATTGAAATTATTTTGCAACCCAAGCATATCTACCACTTGGAACACCATAATGCTTAATTTTACACTTATTAGATGTATGACCCTTTTTCATACAATAAAAGCATGATGCAGTATATGTGTTCCTATAAGTTGTTCCCTTTTCTACCCAAGTTCTACGGGTTCTATAATTATGCTTATTTTTAATTCTAGGAACATACTTATTATTACCAACCTTATGTTCATTTATTTTACTACATTCTCCTAAGGTTGTTTCATCTAGTAGTTTCTTATAATTAATACAGGATGCACATTCATTACTACTAGAAAATTTGCCTTTTTCATAATATAAAACTTTACCTTTTAAATTTCTAATTTCTTCTGCTTGATATAAAAATTTATTTTTCAAACTTCTGTTTTCTTCAGATAAATTTGTAAATTCAGTTTTCAAATTATCATTTAATTTAGAAGAATTTTCAGAAGTAAGCTTCAAATCTTCATTTTCTTTAAGAAGGCTATTAAGTTCAGATTTCAAATTTTTAAAGTCCTTTTTCAGCTTTTTATGAGCAACATCTAATTTTTCAGATTCAATTAATAATGCAGCATACATTTCATTTTCATCAATATGACTATCATTATCAGAATAGTTTGAACTACTTACTTGGCTGTCATTATCGTCATCTGCCATCAAACAGATGTTCGCTTCTTCATCTGAGTCGCTTGAATCTGTAATTGTTTCATTGTCGTCTTCCCAAGCAATGTATGCCTTCTTTTTCTTGAAAAATTTCTTTTCTTTCTTTTCTTCACCCTTCTTCTGATTTGGGCAGTCTGCTTTCAAGTGTCCTTTTTCTCCGCAACCATAACATCTGTAGTTTGAGGAAGATCCTTGATTTTCTCTCTTTTCATTTCTGAATCTCCCTTTGCCTTTTGATTTCATGAATCTGTTGAACCTCTTGATTAGTAGACTCAAGTTTTCATCTTCATCTGAGTCTTCATCTTCCATCTTGCTTTTGCTCTTTTCTACCTCAGATTTGAATGCTAGAGTCTTTTTCTTCGTTTTTGCTTCTTCTTCCTCTAATCTTCCAAGGTCTAGTTCATGCTCTCTCAACTTTCCAAATAATGCCGCCATGGTCATTGTGTTGAGATTTTGTGACTCAGAAATTGCAGTCACTTTTGGTTGCCAAGCCCTGTCTAAAGATTTCAAAATATTTATATTTAATTCATCAGTATCGAAAGACTTACCTAGTCCAATAAGATGATTTACGATGTTGGTGAAGCGTTTCTGAACATCTACTATTGTTTCTCCTTGCTTCATCCTGAACATCTCGTATTCCTGGATCAAGGTATTCTTTCTAGCTCTTTTAACATCATCTGTACCTTCATGGGTTACTCGAAGTACTTCCCACATTTCTTGTGCAGTTTTACAAATGGATATCCTGTAAAACTCATCAACGGTTAAAGCAGATGAAATTATATTGCGAGCTTTAACATCATTACCGAATTTTTTCTTGTCTTCAGCAGTCCATTGGTCACGGGGCTTTGGTTCCTGCATATTGTTAGTTGGAACAAAAGGACCAGATGCAACTGCATCCCAAATATCTATATCAATAGACTCCATAAATATTTGCATTCTTACCTTCCAGAATGCGTAATTTTCACCTGTGAATAGTGGTGGTCTATTGATAGAAGCACCCTCTGCGAATGTTTGAAACGATCCCGCCATTTGAATGACTATCAAAGCAAGCTCTGATACCAATTGTCAGAGCGGCTGCAGCGAATGGTTAGCGTGGAAACAAACCAAGAGGGGGGGTGAATTGGTTATATTCAAATATTATCCCTTTTTAATATTTTTCTCTTAATTTCTTACTAAGCAGATAATTAAACGTAAATAACAGAGTAAGGGAAAGAGAAAAATTACACAGGTATTTTATCCTGGTTCAGATCACTAGGATCCTACGTCCAGTCGCTTATCTCAAATAAGATAAACCTTTTTCACTATCACAAAACTATTACAAATATTAGTCACACAGAAAAACAATTTGTAACAGTTTAGAAATTACCACCTCTCTTGAAACCACAAGAGATGAACTTACACCTCCTTTGAATCTTCACAAAGGATGATCACCTCCTTCGAATGCTTCACGAAGGATGATTCTCTTCCAGACACTTCCTCAGACACACCAAGGATGATCAAGCTATTCCTCCGTCACCGCAGTACCACTTCAGGACTTTGCAGACAAGAGTTTCCTTAGCTTCAGCAATTTCACAGAGTTCTCACAAGAGTTCAGAGTACTTGAGCACAAGGGAAGAGTTGGATTTGAGAGAAAATGAGAGTCTATTTATAGACTCATCCAAAGGCTCCTCCATTTTCGCTTTTAGACTTTCTGACTGTGTTAATCGATTAGCTACAGTGGTTAATCGATTAACAACCCAACGGATACTTCAACGTCTCTAAAAACGGCTAGTTTTTCAAACGGTAACTATGTTAATCGATTAACAGCCCTTGTTAATCGATTAACGTTAATCGATTAACACCCCTTGTTAATCGATTAACACTGAAATGCTGTGCTTCGCCATTTGCCTCTGGAACAATCGATTAACGCCCTCTGTTAATCGATTAACGTTAATCGATTAACACCCTGTGTTAATCGATTAACACTGCACAGATTTTGCTCTTGATTTATTTTTACATCATTTTTGAATACATACAAGAAACTACCAATTTTCCTATGTTCGTACAATTTTTTACAAGAGGTTACAAGTCTTCAAAGATCATTCTTTATGAGTCTTGTTTGTTCTTGACTTGATTTGGACATCATCAAAACTTCATCTTCATCATTTTGCTAACAGGGGATGTCGAGAGTGGATTATGGTTGAAGGTGGAGATGATGTGTTGAAAATGAAGAAGATAAGGGATGAAAATAATGGGCTTTTCCTAGTAGTTGTGGCCGTGTATAAGATGTAAGGATGAAGATGATGGGTATTGGCTGTCTCTGTTTTTGGTGGTTTTTGATGGTTCCTAGTGAATGCAGGTGGGTAGTGTGAGGGGTAGAGAGTAGTGTGAGAAGTGTATGATAGATGATGGGTGTTTGGTGATGAAAATAAAGAAGAAATGGTGTTGGCTGTGAGGTAAGGTGAAGATGATGATGTTGGAAATATTATATGGATGAAGATGAGGTGAGTTCACGGGTGTTGGAGGTGGTATAAGGATGAAGATGGTGGAAGGGAGTTCACGGGGTGTTAGAGATGAAGAGTTGAAAGTGATGGTTACGGGTGAGGGGCTGAGGAATTTTCCTCCCTTTCTTCTGTGAGGTCTGCATCCATTAAATTGGCAGAAAGGATGCCATTGTCGGCAGCTTTGATTGGTGGATAATCTGTCGGCAGCTTTGATTGGTGCATTGTGGGAAACAGCTGGTGGGAATTATGGACGAACATTCATTCGAGACGAACGACCGTTTTAAAACATTCTACCCTGTGTGGACGAACTCCTCAGACCGAACAGCACCAATGACGAACGCTCCCCACGAATAGAAATAGATCATCAAGGCCGAACGTTCAATAAGGCCGAACGTTGAATACATCATCAAGTCGAACGTTCAACTGAGAATAAACTTCAAAAGGACCGAACGTTCACATAACATGACCGAACGCTTCAGACTGAATCCTGGACGAGCGCTAGAAGAGGGAGAACGAGCGGTAGAAGAGGCGAAGTGATTAGGACGAGCGGTAGAAAGGGTAAGAGCTGGACGAGCGGTGATTAGGACGAGCGATATCTGAGGGATGAGCTGGACGAGTGATGATTTGGACGAGCGGTAGAAGACGGGAGATATTAGGACGAGCGGTAGAAAGGGCAAGTGAGTTGGACGAACGCTCAGCACACTCTTTGCCGAACGCCTGAGACCGAACGCTGGACCAACTTAAGCACTAGTACGAACGCTGAAGGCAAACGCCATGTGGCCGAGCGTTCAAATGAAGGACCGAGCGTTCAACGGAAAACCGAACGCTCATTAGTAAAAGAGGCCATTCCAAAAGGATATGTCGAGTGCAAAAGTTAATATTGAAAATGTTTCGGTTGTGAGGTTGAGTCACTTCTAATACTTTCATAATTTGTTTTTTCGTGTCGTTCGGTCATGTTCTTGGATCTCCTTCTTCACTCTTCCGTTCAAAGGTGTACCTATCAAAAGTTCTCCAATGTTTAAGTTAGTAGATAGTTTGTTCGTTTGGTTTAAATCAACAATCAATGCATAGTAAATGCGACTCACCTACCTCTTACCTTTGACTTGTATTTATAGTTTTTGTCATGAACTTGGGATTAGCGGAACCTTAATCACGGCTCAATCTCAACCCAATGACTATAATCTCTTTTTACTTTAAACCTTGCATAAACACAATTACGAAATCTTGATCGTCCGGTCGGGTGAGTCACATGATGGTTTTATGTCTGTCCGGCCCACATGGTACGTGTGGATTAAGGATATAGAACATTATATATTTTTTACTCCAAACACTGATTAGAGAAGGTTTGTGCTACTCCACACACTGAATAGACAAGGTGGTGCTAAGCAAATGTATTACAAAAAGTGATGGAAGAATGAAACCAAATTTTGCTAAGCAAATCAAGTGATAGCTAGAAGAAATGTAATTCAAAAGCGCAGACAACTAGGGGTGGGCAAATAGAACTGAAGTGCATTGTAATACTAAAATATGTATTGAACTAAAAATTAATTTGTCTAAATTGAATTGAGCTGTAAAACAGTTCAGACAAACTGAACTGAACTACTTTTTGTTTTATCAAACTGGACTGCAGTGAACTATACTAAATTGTACTAAACTACAATATAAACTAAAATGAACTACTAATTATACTAACTTTAAACTGAATTGTACTAATTTTAAATTGAATTATACTAATTTTAAACTGAATTGTACTAATTTTAAACTGAATAGTGTAACAATACATGTTCTTTTTAATTGAAATTTATTTTAATATTTATTTTATTTTATTCATAAGTGTCTTAAAAATTAACTTTTTAATTATTTGATATTATTATTTTCTATTTTATTTATATTTTTTTATTATTATATGTGTATGGAAATTATTTTATTATTTATTTATTTATTTTATTTTATTTTATTTTTTATTTTTTTATTTATATTTATTTTGTCGTGAATATTATTTTACTTTTTATATTTATTTTTTTAATTTTTTATTTATATTTTTTTGTTTTATATGTGTATATAATTTATTTTATCTTTTTATCTACTTATTTTATTTCAAATAAATTTTTATTTATATTTATTTTGTTGCCTCATAAAATTGTTTTATTAATCAATTATTTATTATTTATATTTTATTATGTAAAAATTAAACTAATATTTATTAATTATTATAATATAATAAAAGATGATACTAGGAAAGTTACTCTTAATAAACGTTTGTTAATTTTTTTTTCATTGATATTTCTATAATATTAATTACTATTGCTATATTATTATTTTTTTGTGATATTTCATTATATAGTCATTTAATAAAATTTAACGTTAAAAAATATATTTTAATTTTAGTGTGTAAAATACTATCATTTAAAAATAATAATATTGATATTTATTTTAAAGTAAGTTGATTTTTAAAATAAATATTTATTTTAATGTGTGCGCTTATACATATTTTAATATCATTAAAAGTTTTTTAAACATACTTTTACATTTTTAATAATATGTTAAAGAATATAATATATTTAAAGCATTTTTTTTATATAGTTTTTTTTTCTTTTATGATTTCTCTTACTTAATCATTTAATAAAATTAAATTTAAAAAAATATATTTTACTTTTATTACTTAAAATAATATTATTTAAAAAGTAATATATGTTTATTGATAAAAAAAATATAAAAATTTGTGATAAAAAAATTTTGTGTTAAAAAATTCATTACTAATTTTTTATGTGGACGGTTTCTTTATTAATATTTTATTATTAAATAATGTTTTATTGACAAGACGAAATAGTTGAACAGGAACTATAGAAGAAAAAAGAGTAGATACAGTTTTGACAGTTAACTGAACCAAAATTGTTATAAGTTCAATTTTTAAAAACTAAACCATAAAATAGTATAGTGAACTTTTAATAAAAGTAGATCAATTTTTTTTAAGTATAATATAGTATAGTTAACTATAGTACAATACAGATCAGTTATTTTTGCCCAACCCCACAGGCAACCAAGTGATAGCTACATTCTTGGATTATAAAGAGGGAGAAAGAATTGTTCAAATTGAATATATATATATATATATATATATATATATATATATATATATATATTGTTTTTCAACCACTAGTTAAATTCTATGCATAGAAAGTAGGGGAATTCATATTCTTGAATTTGGGTTTGGAATATCGGAAAATATCTTCCTTTTCTAAATTAAGTTAAGCCATACAAAGGTTACAAGTCTCGGAAGAGAGTTAATATTTTTTGGTTGATTAACATTATGAAACTAGATAAGCTAAATATATAGCTATATGTTTAATGAAAAAGTTCATATTATACAATTCAATCCTAATGATTATATAGTTTACAAGTATCTTATCCTTTCTTTAATCAACTCAATTCGTAAAGCCTTTGTTTAATTTGTACACAATAATGTATGTGATTTATATGCAAGTTTTAATTAATTGATTGACTATCAAAGTATTTGTTAATTCCTAAGGACACGATAACTTTTTTCTTACAATTAACTCAATTCTTTCGTCAAAGGAAATAATATTATTATTTTAAATAAATAAATAAAATTACATTAATTCAAAATTTGCTTAACTTTATCCCTGCCCTCTCCCACTCCTTCGCTGAAATGCTTGAAACACCCCCTCATAAAGACAAGAAGAAGAAAAATGACTTTTGCAATAAACTCAAATTAATTATGTATAAATTAATTTATAATAAAAGCTTTATAACAACCCAAAATAATTTAATTAATAAAATTTCTCCTTTTACAATTAAAAATCGAACACAGGTAATGAATTTTATGACAACTTACCCATCATATATACATACTCAACCAGATGAGTTAGATAATTTAATAGAAGTTTCTTTTATATAATTCCTATCAATTCTTATTTTAATTTTATGAAAGTTAATTTTATATATAAAAAATCAATTTTTATTTTAAAAGTATTTCTAAAGAAAACTTGTGAAGCATCATAGGTTTATGTAGATGCAAATCACATGAAAAGACATTTTTTTCTCTCTTCAAACTTTTGTTATTACCAAGGGCTAAAAACTAATAAAAATATCTCTTAGAAAGTTTTACAAATGAAAATAAAAAGACTTCACGTTAGCTATTTGTTTAGGAAACGTTGACTTGGATAACGTGTTAATAGTAATTGTCACTTGAATTAAAGTGTAATTAAAAAAAATGCATCTGCAGAACACAAGCAATTCTAGAAGTTATAGAATTTAGAGGTCCATTTATAAATGCATATGTTTTAGAAATTGTATTCTTCAAAAGATAGAATCTCGAGAAGCTCCTCATCCTTCGAAAGAGAACCCGTCATGTAGAAGCGAAGAGCAAAGAATGGTGAACAAAGAGAAAGCTTGGAAGATTGGGTAAGAAAACTGAAACTCCTCTTTTTACGATGTTTGAATATTATTTTGTGTATCTTGTTACAACCAGAAAAGGAGAAAGGAAAACCCTATATATAGATTCTTGAGAAAAGGGGAAAAAACCAAAAAAGAAAAACCCTAACTAATATATCTACAATATTATTGTATTTAGACAGTAATCTAACTGATTATTTAAATTTCAATAGCCTCCCCTCAAGCTGGATGGTGTATACTCACTAATCCAAACTTGGGAACGATGGATCGGAACCTCACATGATAGGAAAACTGGGTAAAGATGTCAGCTAACTGTTCATCGAGCGAACTGGAAGGAGATGTAAGAGATTAGCCTGGATCTTCTCACGAACAACATGACAATCTAGCTCTATGTGCTTCAATCTCTCGTGAAAGCTCGGGTTATGAGGTATACGCCTTGCAGACTTGTTGTCACAATAGAGTGCAGGAGTGCCAACAACCTGAACTTGAAGATCTTGAAGAAGATATTTGTCGCAACCGGGATCGCGACGGGACGACGACCCGTGGAAAAATAAACGCGATTTTGAAAAAGAGATTTTGGAGTCGCCACCATAGTTTATTCTGGAAAACTACGGAAAAACCATAAAATGATAAGGCATGGTCTGCGAAAATGAGATTCTAAGTTCGGGAGTCGGTTACGTGTAGGGAAGGTATTAGCACCCTACAACGCCTGCCCTAAGGGAGTACCTTTAATTAAATATGCGAATGTGATGTGGTTTTCAAAATGTTTAATTTCCCCCTAAAATAACACTTCTAAATAAACAAAATATATTTTTTAATTTTTTTGTGCCCGACAAGGATTGACCTTGCTCCTACGTATTCTCATTTAGAATGAGAAATCAGGGTTACGTAGTTCTTTTAGAAAACTGCTTGAAAATTTGTTTGAAAATTGTTTAGAAAATTTGTTTGAAAAATGATTATGGATAAATTTGGATTTTTGGGAAAGTGAACCTGACAAGGACTGACCTTGCTCCTACGTATCTCCACTTTTGATGGAGAATCAAGGATCACGTAGTTCTGGCCAGCCATATTGTTTGTTGTTTTGAAATTGTTGATGTTTTTTTGTTTTTGAAGATTTTTTAATTTTTTGGTATTTTTTGATGTAATATTTAGATTATTTTGCGTAATGAGCACTAGGCTGATGCGTACGATCGCACGAGAACTCACACGGCTTTTTCCTTGTTTTTTTTATTGTTTTGTGTAATGAGCACTAGGCTGATGCGTATGATCGCACGAGCACTCACACGACTTTTCCATTATTTTTTATTGTTTTGCGTAATGAGCACTAGGCTGATGCGTACGATCGCACGAGCACTCATACGGCTTTTTTGTTTATTTTATGTTTTGGGTAATGAGTACTAGGCTGATGCGTACGATCGCACAAGTACTCACACCAATATTTATATCATTACATGTTTTTTAAAGTTTTATATTTTTTTTATTAAGAAGAGAGGTGAGTTGAAATATCTATGACATAAAAATATGAAAAAAAAAAACATAGGATAAAATTGTGGTAGAAAATAGGATAAATTTATACACTAAAAAAATGATCAAAATACATATATATAGAATGAAAAGAAAATGTGTACCTGGTTGAAGATTTGAAAGATGAAACAAGATTTTGCTTGTAATAAGTTGTGAGAAGAGATAGATTGATGGTGAAGAAGATGAATTTATAGTGAAAATATGGTATGAAATTTACTATCTTTGAAGGGAATAGGAAATGGTAAAGTGTGGGAGAAAAATGGAGTAGAGTTTTGAGATGGAATGTAGAGAATTTGAGAGAGAAGAGATGGATATTGTGTAAATTGTGTGTGTGAAGTGAAGAGAATGTAGGTATTTGTAGAGTTAAGGAGGAAGAAAGTTGATGAATAAAAATAAGTTGGTGGAAAATTTAGATGAAATAAAATATAATTAAAAAAAATGAATAGAAAAAAGTTAATGTGGAAAATAAAGGAAAGAAATAATATAAAAAGTGGGCGGAAAAATAAGGCGAAAAAAAAACGGATAATAAAAAGTGTTGATGGAGAGGATATAATAAAAAAATGTAGTGGAATAATTAGAAAAGTTGATATATAAAATTAATATGAAAATGATGTGAAAAAAATAAAAGAAAAAGATAGATGATGTGGAGAGTGAGGTGTGATAAGAAAAGATGGGTGGTGAGGAGGTAAAAAATGAGATTATTTTGGACCATTGGATTAAGTGTTTAATAGAAAATTTAAGGGTGCAAAAAAAAATAAAATAAATAGTGTTTTTCATTTTGGTGTTTTTGTGTTGTTTTTTTTATTTTATTTATCCGGACGAAATTTGGTATTGACAATCACAATAAACATCCATAATAAAATTCATACCAGATAATTATAAACAATTAACAATAATAAAACATTACAATAAATAGTCATAGAAGAATACAATATTTGACAATCATAAAAATAATCTTAATATAAAAAATTCATGGGGAAACAAGAAGTTGAATCTGGCAGAGCCGGTTAGACAACTTCTAATCCTTCCAAAATGCAATAAAATAAATAAGTAAGAAATAAAACGTTTGGGGAAACAAGAAGTTGAATCTGGCAGAGCCGGTTAGACAACTTCTAATCCTTCCAAAATGCAATAAAATAAATAAGTAAAGAAATAAAACGTTTGGGGAAACAAGAAGTTGAATCTGGCAGAGCCGGTTAGACAACTTCTAACCCTTCCAAAATGCAATAAAATAAATAAGTAAAGAAATAAAACGTTTGGGGAAACAAGAAGTTGAATCTGGCAGAGCCGGTTAGACAACTTCTAATCCTTCCAAAATGCAATAAAATAAATAAGTAAAGAAATAAAACGTTCGGGGAAACAAGAAGTTGAATCTGGCAGAGCCGGTTAGACAACTTCTAATCCTTCCAAAATGCAATAAAATAAATAAGTAAAGAAATAAAACGTTTGGGGAAACAAGAAGTTGAATCTGGCAGAGCCGGTTAGACAACTTCTAACCCTTCCACAATGCAATAAAATAAATAAGTAAAGAAATAAAACGTTTGGGGAAACAAGAAGTTGAATCTGGCAGAGCCGGTTAGACAACTTCTAATCCTTCCAAAATACAAAAATAAACAACTAATAACATACAAATGGCATAACATAATCAATATCACGTTTTACAACTATCACACTTGGATATCAACACAAAAGCATACTCTCATTTAAATTCAAAATCATACAGAAACAAAATACTCCATAATCAAGATTTAAGATCAGACAAAAGTAAAATATAGCATATTCAAGGCTCAAGATAATACAAAAGGAGATACTCAAGGTTAGCTTCCCTTACCTCTATTACAGACTTAATCTCCTCGCTCTCTGAAAACTTCCAGAATATCCCCTTTGAAATTAGAAATTCTTCCAACTCTCTTCTCTCAAAAATTTTCTAAATTCTTTTGTGTAAATTTTCAGCCTCCCCCCTTGGCTATTTATAGTAAAAAAAATTTACTATTCATTTGTACTATTCATTTTTACTATTCATTTTTTTATTCATTTTACTATTACAAAAATAATTTTTTTATTTGCAAATTGGTGAATTCTGATCTCAAAGCTACGTGGAGCACTTATCCTTTCCAAAAATAATTTTTGTTTTACTATTCACTTTTTACTATTCACAATTTACTATTCACTATTTACTTTTTTTTTTGTGATTAATTTTATTTACCCGGACGAAATTTGGTATTGACAGCTGCCCCTCTTTACTTAGATTTTACTAGATAATATGACAAATAATGTTTTTATATTATCAGAGTAAAAGATAAGTAAAGATGGAAATACTAATTTCGTTCATATTTCAAAATGAACAAGGAACTTAAAAAAAACAAGGCTGGGAGAATTGAGGTGTGTAGACATTGCGGAGGGTGTAACCACCCTATAGATGAAGTAAATGATTTGAGTTTGATCATTGGGTCCGACCATTGTCTTAGAGAGGGCCGAAATACAATTAGCAGAAAGTAACATTGGGCTTGACCATTGTCTTACAGAGGGCCGAGATACCAATGACAGAAAGTAAGATTGGGCTCGACCATTGCCTTGCAGAGGGTCGTTTGACAATCTGGACTTGACCATTGCCTTGCAGAGGGTCATTTGACAATCTGGACTTGACCATTGTCTTGTAGAGAGTCGTTGGACAATCTGGACTTGACCATTGCCTTGCAGAGGGCCAAGATTGCAGAGGAAAACTTAAATTCGACCATTGTCATGCAGAGGGTCGTTTGACAATCTGGACTTGACCATTGCCTTGCAGAGGGCCAAGATCGCAGAGGAAAACTTAAATTCGACCATTGCCCTGCAGAGGGTCGTTTGACAATCTGGACTTGACCATTGCCTTGCAGAGGGCCAAGATCGCAGAGGAAAACTTAAATTCGACCATTGCCATGCATAGGGTCATTTGACAATCTGGACTTGACCATTGCCTTGCAGAGGGCCAAGATCGCAGAGGAAAAATTAAATTTGACCATTGCCATGCAGAGGGTCATTTGACAATCTGGACTTGACCATTGCCTTGCAGAGGGCCAAGATCGCAGAGGAAAAATTAAATTTGACCATTGCCATGCAGAGGGTCATTTGACGATTTGGACTTGACCATTGCCTTGCAGAGGGCCGAGATACTAATGACAGAAAGTAAAATTTTGTGGTTGTTTTGAATTGGAAACTTTTGCATTTGTTTTTTTTTTCGATTTTTTAGACAACAATGAGTGTCCATGTTTATGAAATGAGCAAACAAGGCTTTAAAAATTTTGCATAATGTTGAAATCAATGAATCAGGAGTTGTATTATGTAAATTTTGAAATTTGGAGAAGCAAACTTTGATGTATATGTTGATTTTTTTTGTCTTTTTGAAGAAAGAAGATTTGATGTAATTTTGTAATTGGAAGAGAAAACTTTGATGCATGTTGATTTTTTTTTCTTTTTGCAAGGAAGAAGATTTGGTAAACATTCATTTAAATTCAAAGTTCATGAAAATATGTACACGATGTGATTTGTTTTTGTAATGGAAAACTATGACATATTTTTTTTTTGAGTCAATTTGTTTTCTTTGAAATCATCAAAATTATGAAAATTTAAACCTTCATTTTCCTTTTTTTACCATGAATGTCGAATTATAAAGTCAAATGTTCAAAATGAAACTTATGTGTTGGATATTTCTTGATGAAATACTAATGTGTACATGCTTGATATGAGAGGATGGTTAAAATGGTAAGAGATATTTGGAGGGGTTTAGAGGAGACTGAAATGGCTTTTTGGGTACATCATTCCTTATGCAATCATCAATGAAGATGCAATATATGAATGTCAATGTGAAATAGGATATACCCAAAGGTTACTTTGGTTTGGTGTCTGGGAAAAGGAATGTGAGGGGATACGTTATGAATCAGGGACTGAGAATATCATGTGAGATTTATAAGATAAACCCAATTTTGGTGGTGGTAGATTTTTTTTTGAAATTTAGGGCGAACCAAGATCATGCGAGGCCTAACAAGGGATGCCCCAGTCTTGGTATGAGCTTTGTGAGATTAATAAACTTTGCTCAATATCTTGAAGGGGCCAAAACATATGAAACTTACAAAGTTGCCTTAGTTTTGGAGAACGAGTGAAAAAAAGTTATGCAAAACCTACAAAGTTGCCCCTAGTTTGGGAATTGGGGGAAGAGTTTGAATGTGATATGAATTTGTTCAAAAATTTGTGATGAATATGGAAATGATTGGCTTGAAAAGATTGCCTCAATATGCTTGATTTTCCTTCCTATAATTCTGATCAATAGGGAGTTTCCTTTCTTCCGAGGACATTTTTTTTCATCATTTTTTTACAACTGTATTGTTAGTCATTTTGTCTTGTCTCAAAATTTAGCTTTATGAAAATTTAAGCAACCATCATTCAATCTGTGTGGACTTTTATTGAGCTTGTAATGTGGCTTGGGCTGAAGGGTATTGAAAGAAAAGATATGAAGGCCCAAATAAATGTTTGTGGGTTATTTATTTATTTATTTTTGTTTTTGAAACAAGAGTTACCATCTACACCTTGCATCGGCTATTCGTCAAATCTGTTTTGACTATTTTTCATTCTTCAAATTTCATTCTTTGTTTGTCATCACTTTGTGATTCTTTCTATTATTATTTTTTTTTCTTTGCTTTCGATTAATTCTCTTCATTTGATCACTGAGTGTGTTTTTTATTTGTTTGCAATTTGAGTTGACTTCTACTATGCTGGTAACCCTTGCTTAAGTAAATTTTGAAAAAAAGTTTCTTATTGGCTCAAATTTGGTATCAATGGATATATTTTTGGCTGAAGAAAATATGGCCACACATCATTTCAAATTTTGGTTGTTTTATTTTCACAAGATTAATTAGAAGACAATCAACAAGAGTCATTCATTTTTTTGTTTTTGTTTTGTCCTAACGGATTCAAGGATCTCCCAAATTAAAGCTAATGAAGGTAATCTTAACATGGAAAATCTGCACCAATGTAAAAGTTTGCGTTTATTTGGACTCAAGAACATGATTTGGGTCAATATTTGGTTTAGTGAAGGTTGAAGGATGATGTTTCCAAGCAATGCACACACAAATACTTCTTAAGAATACGTGATTTAATCATTTGACTATATGAGATTATGACATTCATCACATTTTTATGAAATGTCATAAAATTGATTATTTGCATCGAAAATAATTGACTCAACATTTAATATGATATGCTTATTTTTGGTTGTAATATGAAGTAAAATGATGATGCTAGTTGAAAAAAGATTTTTTTTTTATTATTGTTTGTTTTTCTTCACGACATCCTTCAGGAACGAGTTTGTGCTCATTGGATATACCCGTGATGCTTAAATTATTATTACCTTCCCTTTTACTTTAAAAGTCAATGCGATATGAATCGTGTTGAAAGGCAAAAGCGTAAAAGTTGAATAAAACCGTATGGTATTTATTGAATTAACACAAAATACAACAGAATTCAAAAACAGTGTTAATATCCCTTAGTAGCATCCCTTATCGCGAAATCATCATGCGTAAAACTTTTTTACCGCATCAGAATTAACCGGTAAAGGTAACTCTTCTCCGTCCATCCTTGTGAGGATTAACGCCCCTCTAGAGAATGCCTTCTTTACTACAAATGGCCCTTCATAATTTGGGGTCCATTTGCCCCTGTGATCCTTTTGTGTAGGTAAAATCTTTTTTAGCACCATTTCGCCTTCATGGAACTCCCTTGGGCGCACCCTTTTGTCGAAAGCCTTCTTCATCCTTCTTTGGTATAATTGTCCGTGGCATGCTGCTGTTAGTCTCTTTTCTTCGATGAGATTGAGCTGGTCAAACCGAGTTTGAACCCACTCAGCTTCCTCTAATTGTGTTTCCATTAAAACTCGTAAAGATGGGATTTCCACCTCAAATGGAAGTACTGCTTCCATCCCATACACAAGCGAGAAAGGTGTTGCCCCAGTTGATGTTCGTATTGATGTACGATATCCATGTAAAGCAAAAGGAAGCATTTCATGCCAATCTTTATAGGTGACCACCATCTTTTGTACAATCTTCTTGATATTCTTATTAGCAGCCTCTACTGCCTCATTCATTTTTGGACGGTAAGGAGAAGAATTAAGATGATGAATTTTGAACTCCTCACATAACTCCGTCATCATCCGGTTGTTCAGGTTGGTGGCATTATCAGTGATAATCTTGTTAGGTAGCCCGTATCTACAGATCAACTCCCTTTTTATGAATTTGGTCACCACCTTTCTAGTCACATTGGCATAAGAAACGGCTTCGACCCACTTGGTGAAATAATCAATTGCGACTAGTATGAAGCGGTGTCCATTTGAAGCTTTTGGCTCTATAGCCCCAATAACATCTATCCCCCACATCGAAAATGGCTATGGTGCAGATAATACGTTCAAGGTCGTGGGCGGTACATTGATATTGTCTTCAAACATCTGACATTTCTCGCACTTTCTCACGTGTGTACAACAATCATTTTCCATGGTCAACCAGAAGTAACCAGCTCTCAAGATCTTCCTGGCCATTGAGTGCCCATTCATGTGGGTGCCAAATGTACCTTCGTGCACTTCTTTCAATATCAGCTCGGCTTCCTTTGCATCCACACATCTGAGGAGAACCATGTCATGATTTTTCTTGTACAAAATATCCCCATTCAAGATAAAGCTGCCAGCCAACCTCCTTAACGACCTTTTATCATTTTCAGATGCCTTCTCGGGATATTTTCGGGTCTTGAGAAAGTGCTTGATATCAAAATACCAGGGTTTACCATCTACCTCTTCCTCGATGAGGTGACAATATGCTGGCTCCGCATGGCTGTTCATTTCAATCATTGGTAACTCTGCATCTTGGTCAACTTCAAACATGGATGACAAAGTAGCCAACGCGTCTGCTAATTGGTTATCTTCCCGCGGTAGGTGGTTAAATGTGATGACGTCAAAATACATCATTAATCCCTTGATGTATGCTTGGTAAGGGATTAATTTTGCATCCCTAGTTTCCCATTCTCCCTTTAATTGGTGGATGACTAAAGCTGAATCCCCATATACGTCCAGAATTTTCACTTTGGACTCTATTGCCGCTCGAATACCCATAGCGCAAGCCTCATATTCTGCAATGTTATTTGTGCAATTAAAACACAACCTCGCTGTCATTGGCGTGTACTGCTGCTCTGGAGAGATAAGAACTGCCCCTATGCCATGCCCCATCACATTCGAGGCTCCGTCAAATAATAATATCCACGTTTCTTCGCCTCGAATTTTTCCGTTTTCTTCGAATAGAGCCAAGATATCTTCATCGGGAAATTCGGGTTGCATTGGCTGATAATCACTGATGGGTTGATGAGCCAGGTATTCTGCTAACGCACTGCCCTTGACAGATTTTTGAGTGACGTATACGATGTCATATTCTGACAATAGCACCTGCCACCGAGCTATTCTTCCAGTAAGAGCGGGCTTTTCAAAAATATACTTGATGGGATCCATCTTAGATATCAACCAGGTAGAGTGACTTAACATATACTGCCTTAAACGATGAGCAGCCCATGCCAATGCGCAACAAGTTCGCTCTAACGACGAATATCGCTTTTCGCAGTCTGTGAACTTCTTGCTCAAATAATATATAGCATGCTCTATTTTCCCATCTTCTTCGTGCTGACCTAATACACAACCCATTGACTCATCCAACAAAGTCAAATACAAAAGGAGCGGTCTTCCTGGCTCAGGTGGACGCAACACCGGAGGGTCCTGTAGATATTGTTTAATCTTTTCAAAAGCGGCCTGACAATCTTCATTCCAAACCAAAGCCTGATTCTTACGCAATAACTTGAATATCGGTTCACAGGTGGCGGTTAATTGCGAGATGAATCTAGCGATGTAGTTTAATCTACCTAGAAAGCCTCGAACCTCTTTTTCTGTCCTAGGGGCAGGCATCTCTACTATTGCTCGTACCTTGTCAGGATCCACTTCTATCCCCCTTTGGCTAACAATAAAACCTAGCAATTTTCCAGATTTTACTCTGAACGTGCATTTAGCGGGGTTTAACCTGAGTTTAAACTTTCTCAGTCTTTCAAATAATTTCCTTAAGTTGGGAATATGCTTTTCTTCTGATTCAGACTTAGCAATAGTAGACAAAAGCAAAATATAGCATATTCAAGGCTCAAGATAATACAAAAGGAGATACTCAAGGTTAGCTTCCCTTACCTCTATTACAGACTTAATCTCCTCGCTCTCTGAAAACTTCCAGAATATCCCCTTTGAAATTAGAAATTCTTCCAACTCAAGGCAGCTGTCAATACCCAATTTCGTCCGGGTAAATAAAATTAATAATAAATAAATAAATAAAATAAAAAATAAAAAAAAGTGAATAGTGAATAGTAAATAGTGAATAGTGAATTGTGAATAGTAAAAAGTGAAAAGTAAAAAAAAAAAACAAATTTTGGATAAGTGTTCCACGTAGCTTTGAGATCAGAATTCACCAATTCGCAAATAAAAAATTAATTTTGTAATAGTAAAATGAATAAAAAAATGAATAGTAAAAATGAATAGTACAAATGCATAGTAAATTTTTTTTACTATAAATAGCCAAGGGGGGAGGCTGAAAATTTACACAAAAGAATTGAGAAAATTTTTGAGAGAAGAGAGTTGGAAGAATTTCTAATTTCAAAGGGGATATTCTGGAAGTTTGCGCAACAAGTTCGCTCTAACGACGAATATCGCTTTTCGCAGTCTGTGAACTTCTTGCTCAAATAATATATAGCATGCTCTATTTTCCCATCTTCTTCGTGCTGACCTAATACACAACCCATTGACTCATCCAACACAGTCAAATACAAAAGGAGCGGTCTTCCTGGCTCAGGTGGACGCAACACCGGAGGGTCCTGTAGATATTGTTTAATCTTTTCAAAAGCGGCCTGACAATCTTCATTCCAAACCAAAGCCTGATTCTTACGCAATAACTTGAATATCGGTTCACAGGTGGCGGTTAATTGCGAGATGAATCTAGCGATGTAGTTTAATCTACCTAGAAAGCCTCGAACCTCTTTTTCTGTCCTAGGGGTAGGCATCTCTACTATTGCTCGTACCTTGTCAGGATCCACTTCTATCCCCCTTTGGCTAACAATAAAACCTAGCAATTTTCCAGATTTTACTCCGAACGTGCATTTAGCGGGGTTTAACCTGAGTTTAAACTTTCTCAGTCTTTCAAATAATTTCCTTAAGTTGAGAATATGCTTTTCTTCTGATTCAGACTTAGCAATCATGTCATCCACATACACTTCGATCTCTTTGTGCATCATATCATGAAAAAGTGTCACCATCGCCCTTTGATATGTTGCCCCAGCATTCTTGAGCCCAAAAGACATCACCTTATAACAAAATGTTCCCCATAATGTGATAAAGGTAGTCTTTTCCATGTCTTCAGGTGCCATCTTGATCTGATTATATCCCGAGAAACCATCCATGAACGAAAATAGTGAAAACTTGGCTGTATTATCAACTAGAGTGTCGATGTGCGGTAGTGGGAAATTGTCTTTTGGACTTGCACGATTCAAATCACGGTAATCAACGCACATCCGAACTTTACCATCTTTCTTGGGTACTGGTACTACGTTCGCCACCCATTGCGGGTATTTTGCCACAGCCAAAAATCCTGCATCAAATTGTTTTTCTACCTCTTCCTTGATTTTCAAGGACATCTCCGGTTTCATTCTTCTTAGTTTCTGTTTGACCGGGAGGCATTCTGGTTTAAGAGGGAGTTTATGCTGCACAATATCGGTATCCAAACCGGGCATATCGTTGTACGACCAAGCGAAAACGTCCTTAAATTCCTTCAATAGGACTCGCAACCTTTCTCTCACTTCCTCTTTCATGGTAGTGCCGATCTTTACTTCTTTTATCTCGTCTTCCTCACCCAAGTTGAGAATTTCAATCTCTTCCTGATGGGGTTTTATCTCTTTAGACTCTTGTTCCACTAATCTCAATAGCTCTGGAGAGGGTTCCGGATGATCTTCACAATCAACTTCCGTATTATTGACAGGGTGCTCCCACTTAGGGATATCAACATTATTATTTTCAAAACATTCATTGTCATATCTGCATTATTTAAGTTTACGAATAAATAAATAGGAAAAAACAGTGAAAAAGGCTAAATGATGATAGAAATGAGAACAAACACGATTCAATTATCACACTGAAAGCAAAATAAAAGCATCAACCCGTAAGTCATGAATCCCAAAGCTCCGGGTAAAGCAATAGGGTTAATTAACATATTACATTTCATTTGAATTAAACATCATGGGTAAATCCAATGTCTTCCAATTGTTGAGTTGTGCATCTGGGGAGCAAACCCACATGAAGTTTGAGCTTTCAGATCTAGCTTCCTCTTCCACAACCGCTATATGGCTAGTGTTCACCCATCCAGCACTACGAAAACTCTCTTTGATACTACAAATGTGGATCGTCCTCGTCCTTGGTTCCCGTTTCTCCATCCGAGCCAAACTGCGCTCCTTCCTTTCCTCAATCAACCTCTTCTTATCCCCCTTGCTGGGCTTGTACCCCAGGCCATATCTGTTTTTGTTCTCAATCACCTCCAATGGGAATGTACGTCCTTGTCCATACTTCCCTAACCCGTTCCCGTAATTATAACCTTCTTTCAGCATGACCTTTGCCATCATGATAGAGGTGCCTGATAAATGTGGATTCACAAGAAATGGTTCGACATAGGTGTTTCCCACGATCTCTAATGATTGAAAAGCTGTCTCGAGAGCTTCCTCGGCTGCCTCTATGTAACGGGTGGAGGATGGCCCACTCACAAGGAGATCCTCCTCTCCAGAAACTATTACCAGCTTATCTCCCATGATATATTTCAGTTTTTGGTGCAGTGTGGAAGGCACAACTCCTGCAGAATGGATCCATGGGCGACCCAATAGACAACTATAAGCTGGGAGGATATCCATGACCTGGAAGGTTATTTGAAAAACACATGGGCCAATTTGGACCGGCAACTCTATTTCTCCCATGACTTCCCTCTTGCTACCGTCAAATGCTCTCACAATCATAGAACTTGGCTTCATCTGCATTCCGTCACAAGGTAGCCTCTCTAATGTCATTTTGGGCATGACATTTAGGGAGGAGCCGTTGTCTATCAACACACGTGCTATGCCGTAGTCAAAATATTTTACGGAGACATGGAGAGCCTTGTTATGCCCTCTCCCCTCCTCAGGTATTTCCTCATCAGTAAAGGTGAGGTAATTATTAGCAGTGATGTTGCTGACAATGCCCTCGAAACTTTTTAGGGAAATACCTTGTTCTACATGGGCATCGCTCAGTATCTTCATCAACAGTTTTCTATGGGAGGTTGAGTGCATGAGCAATTCTAATAAGGAGATTCGAGCTGGCGTACGATTCAATTGTTCCACCACTTTGTACTCACTTTGTTGTATGAATTTCAAAAACTCGCAAGCCTCTTCCTCAGAGATTTCTTTCTTGTCTTCCTTGTCAGGGGTCTCCTCTATCTGCACCTCTTTCCCCTTTAAGTGCTCCTTAGCATTTGCTGCCACTGGTGTTTCATTATTGCTAGTTCCTTTTCCCATCAAGTTTGGTGGCGTGAAGATTCGACCACTCCTTGTTATTCCGCCGATGCCTGATATATTCTCAATAGCTGGATCCTGACTGGAGAATTGACTTTCAATGCACTGTCCTTCGTCGATTATATGTGTTCCATACCTCCACGGGACAGCTTTCCCGCTCTTGTAAGGAAAAGGAACTGGTGTATGGATGACAACGGACGATCTTCCTTGAATTACTGGTGCAGGGGTGGTTCGAGTGAAACGGATTACCAACGGCTCTGGCAGAGTTACATCAGACTCCATACTAGTTTGTGCAAACACCTCCTCATCCTTGTTCTCGTAACACACTTGTATCAAATTCCTATCAAGCAGATCTTGCAGCAACTCTTCAAATTCAACACATTCATCGATAGAGTGTTCCGCGCATGGATGGAGTCCACATGCTCTTCCTAAATCATAATCCCAGTTTAAAAAGCCCAACTTCAATAATTCCTTGAAAATAAACCTTCTGGAACTCCGAATCTTACTTGCATCCCTTATAAGTTCATGCTTCTTAACCTCAATGGCATTTGTTGAGGCACTACCATGCCCGGATAATGGATTAGCATCAATACTAGGTTTATCTTCTTGAAATTTCAGCCACCCCGCGTCGATTAGAGCTTGCACTTTATGTTTGAAGGACATACACCTCTCAGTTGAGTGACCCACGCCTTCCCCATGATAACTACACTTGGCTTCGGCATCATAACCCCTAGGGTATGGAGGCTGCATAGGCATCATCGGACATATAGCAACCAGGCCCTTTTGGACGAGGTGAGGTAATAACTCAGTGTAAGTCATAGGAATGGGGGTGAAGTGAACAAAGTTTCTTTCCTGGGTTTTCCTCGGGTAAGTGCCTTGACCTGCATTCGGATTTGGATTCACGCTTGACGCAGTCCTCCAAGCGTTGCTTGGGATAGGTTGCGATTGATAAGATCCTTGTTGCTGTTGAGGCCTAATTTGATGAGCAAACGCCGCATTAGTTGCATAAGGAGGTTGACCCAAGTATGGTCGGAAGCTATGAGTGGGAGCTTGACTTCTCCACACAGGCATTGCTGATACCGCGTGCACATCCCCTTCCTTCTTCTTTCCCGCATTGAAATTGGGTTTTTTGTAATTTGCCGTTGCGGGCGAACTGTATGCAATTTTCCCACTTTTAACCCCAATTTCTATCCTTTCGCCTATTATAATGATATCAGCGAAATTGGCAGACACGTTCCCGACCATGTGCTCGTAAAATGGCGGTTGGAGAGTGTTCACAAACATTGCCACCACCTCCCTGTCATACAAAGGTGGTTCAACTTGTGCAGCTAACTCTCTCCACCGTTGGGCATATCCCTTGAAAGTTTCGTTGTCCCTCTTTGACATATTTTGCAACTGCAGTCGGTCCGGTGCGATGTGCGTGTTGTATATATACTGCTTTACAAAGGCGTCTGCCAGGTCTGCCCAGCAACGGATTCGGGACGGCTCAAGGTGGGTGTACCAGTTCAATGCTACCCCAGCCAAACTGTCTTGAAAAAAATGGATGAGTAGCTTATCATCGTAAGCGTACGCAGCCATCTTTCTACAGTACATGGTCAGATGGCTTTTCGGGCAGGTATTACCCTTGTATTTCTCGAACTCCGGTGCTTTAAATTTGTGTGGTATCATCACCCCGGGAACCAAGCTCAGTCTCGCAACATCTCCAAATCCATAGCTCTCGACCCCTTCAATGGCCCTCAATCTCTCCTCTAGAATCTCTAATCTACTCTTGGCCCCATCAGCACTGCTAACTACCCCCTGCAACACAGTGTGTGGTATGACTTTGGCTGAAGAGCCCTCTCCAGTACCCATATGGGGTGGTACAGTTACTCGCATTCCTTCAACCGTGTTTGCCCCAGTCATCCCTATACTTGCCATGGGAGCCGTCACTGAAACAGGCCCTTGAGTGCCGGTCAGTACTACATTAGCCGTTGGGGGAAGGGAGACTGAAGTTTGCTCTACTTCTGCGTACTCTCCTGTAGGAGGAGTATAACCTGGAGGTAAGCCATATATCGGGAAAGGGACTGATTGGCTTACAGCGTTGAACATCGGGGGATAATAGTGGGCATCCCCCTCAACTCGTGCAGATGAAGACTCCCTAGTAGTCTTCAGGGATTCAAGGGCAGCCAAGATTTGGCCAACCTGGTCTTTCAACTCGCTCACATCAGCTTTGATGGATTCTTGTGACTCTTCCCAGCTTTCCATGATCCTTGAATTGGCTCGAGTCCAGTAGGGATGTCGCGGAAAATTGGCCGTTGTTTTTCTTACTTGTATTCTGTTATTATTTTTTTGAATTTAGATGAGAATAAAAGAAAACATGATGCACGCTAGTAATAGGTGGAAATCACAGGATCACGATGACGTTAATGATGGAAATTAATACAAATCGATATCATACAAAACATCACAGGTCCTTCATATAGAGAAGTCTAATGCATTACATTGTTGGAAGAGAACAAGACATAAACAAATTATCACTCCCTGGCTCGAGCGATGAAGGCTTTCATTTCGCCTACTAACCATTTACAATGGCTGATAAAAAGTTTTATCTCTTCAGGCGGATTATAAAAGTGAGTTATCGCTTCGGCGTCTGACACCATCCTTGGAACATTCTCAATTGCTCCGTTCGCTAAGGCAGCCAGTTGGGAGAAACTTTCCTTCCAATGATCCACAACCCTTTCTTGTTCTACAATGCGATCTTCCATCCATTTAATCAAGGCTTGATGACTCTCTTCGCACTCCATCATTTTCCATCGCTCCTCTTGCTCCTTAATATAACCCTCCATCTGTTTTAACATGTCCCGATGCTCTCCTTCGGCTCTTGCCCGCTTCCACCGTTCCTGGTTCAAATCTGCCTCAAACGACGTAGCCATTTCCTTCATCTGATGCCCTACTTCTTCTACTTGAATTTGGGCATCTCTTAGTCTTTTCAGGGCTTCTCGTTTACCTCTTTTGGCTTCTTCGTAGAGGTGTTCCCACTGTTTCCCTTCTTCCAAAGCTGCATTCTTCTCTTTTATTCTCACGGCTAGTTCTTTGCTTGCGGTCGCCAGATCCTGCTTCAATCGGAGTGTATATCCTCTTTCAGCTTCTCGACTTTTAATCATTTCTTCGTAGGCTCGCGACTTATCCTCTTTATCATTCTTTATATTCACAAAATCATTGTGCATCCTTTGTAGTTCGATTTCTAACCTGGCATTCCTCTCTCTTAGTTCTTCCATCTCCGCTTTCAATTGCCTCACCTCTTCACTCTCTACGTCCTGAGGTTGTCCTTCCTTGGCCAGATGATCATTGATTGTCTTGAAAGGGAGTTTGACTTCATTTACCCTTTCTAAAATCCAAGTGTGGTAACTGACCTTGCTATCTACTACTCCAACCCTTAAATCCCTTTCAGCCTGCACCACGCTTTCCCAAGCATTTATGACCTTCCTTAACATTTCAGCAAAACGCCCGTCCTCATAGTAGATGAATAGTGTAGTAAGACAGTCCGGTGAAGGCGCCCCTCTTATGGGATGCCCGAATTGCCTTTGGACTAAAACGGGGTTGTAGTTGACATAATATCTGGTACCTATGAGGGGTACATTGGGAAAGCTGCCACAATGATGGATGGAAGGTTTAAGCTCGAGCCAAGGAAGACGCCACTTTATCTTTTCCCCATTCAAACCAGCAAAGAAATGGGCCCACTCATTTCCTCCTCTGTCTTTAAGCCTCTGGTGTGACGGACCTTCCAACGGACAATCAACTACCCCTTTACCCACGCGCGCAGTCATCCACGCATACAGCACCGGCAAACAACAAAGAATTTTCTTTCCGTTCCTTTCATGACAAAAACTCATGGTCCCATAAACATCTGCGAGGACTGCTGTTACTGTAACGTCCCGGCAACTCGCAGGGACCGTTGACTGCCCCCACAGACCACCACGAGGCTTTCCAGTGTGCTTTGTCCTCACTCGCACACTTTCTGGGAAAACTTCCCAGAAGGTCACCCATCCCAGAATTACTCCAGGCTAAGCACGCTTAACCATGGAGTTCTTATGAGTCAGGCTACCGCAAAGTAAATGCATTTTGGTGATATGAGTAGTCAAATCAATTCCTTTAAGCTCTCCTTCAACCGTATAGTCCCATACCTATACAGTCTCCAGATCCCTCTCATTCCGGTGTATGTTCGATTCATCCATGTACCCCTTCCACCCGAAGCTGCCAGGAGCCGCTCCTTGTCTGTGCCCCCTGCACCATGCCTCTTGCACCGGCGTCACTCCCCGCCCTCGTCTCCGTGCCCGGGTGTCACATGCCCACCAGCTTTTGCTCTGGTTCGTCCTCGAACCACACCGTACTGGGAGAGGCTAAGCTCTGATACCATCTGTAACGCCCCGGCAACTCGCAGGGACCGTTGACTGCCCCCACAGACCACCACCAGGCTTTCCAGTGTGCTTTGTCCTCACTCGCACACTTTCTGGGAAAACTTTCCAGAAGGTCACCCATCCCAGAATTACTCCAGGCTAAGCACGCTTAACCATGGAGTTCTTATGAGTCAGGCTACCGAAAAGTAAATGCATTTTGGTGATATGAGTAGTCAAATCAATTCCTTTAAGCTCTCCTTCAACCGTATAGTCCCATACCTATACAGTCTCCAGATCCCTCTCATTCCGGTGTATGTTCGATTCATCCATGTACCCCTTCCACCCGAAGCTGCCAGGAGCCGTTCCTTGTCTGTGCCCCCTGCACCATGCCTCTTGCACCGGCGTCACTCCCCGCCCTCGTCTCCGTGCCCGGGTGTCACATGCCCACCAGCTTTTGCTCTGGTTCGTCCTTGAACTACACCGTACTGGGAGAGGCTAAGCTCTGATACCATCTGTAACGTCCCGGCAACTCGCAGGGACCGTTGACTGCCCCCACAGACCACCACGAGGCTTTCCAGTGTGCTTTGTCCTCACTCGCACACTTTCTGGGAAAACTTCCCAGAAGGTCACCCATCCCAGAATTACTCCAGGCTAAGCACGCTTAACCATGGAGTTCTTATGAGTCAGGCTACCGAAAAGTAAATGCATTTTGGTGATATGAGTAGTCAAATCAATTCCTTTAAGCTCTCCTTCAACCGTATAGTCCCATACCTATACAGTCTCCAGATCCCTCTCATTCCGGTGTATGTTCGATTCATCCATGTACCCCTTCCACCCGAAGCTGCCAGGAGCCGCTCCTTGTCTGTGCCCCCTGCACCATGCCTCTTGCACCGGCGTCACTCCCCGCCCTCGTCTCCGTGCCCGGGTGTCACAGTTACAGGGTTCTCTGATCTTGTCTTTTTTGCTACGAAGACATCTATTGCGGTATAATCCACAAAGCCTTCTACTTTGGGAAACAAAACGACGCCATACACGGTAAGGGCTAATACGTCCATGAAAGTCTCCCACTCTTCTTTATCAGCTAGATGATGTAGGTACTGCTCCAAATATTTTTGTGTCAGTCCACACACTTGATTCCTCGTTACCAACCTGTGTTCAAGTTCTTTGGGATGTATTTTCATTATGGCGGCAATGGTGGGGATAGAGGCGTGATGTTCCAGGTGCTGATACGGAGTGGTACCCTCTAGTGGCAATCCGAGTATATACTCAAATTCCTCTATAGTTGGCGCCAGCTGAAAATCCTGAAAGGTGAAGCATCTTAGTGGAGAGTCGTAATATTGTGCAAGGGCTGTGATGGCTGGCAATTGTACTTCCACCTCCATTAGACTCAACAAATTTCCATATTTTTTCTTGAAGGTTTCCCTCTTTATGGTCTTTAACCTTTTGCCTAATTTTATCAGACTTGTCAAGTTCCCACCATGAGTCCTCAGGCGAGATTTATTTCTTAACATGACAGAATCAGTATGTTGTGTAGCACCAGATCTTGTATCAACTTCCATCTTTGTATGATATCAAGTGAACGCTAGTGATTTCCCCTAAAACCAGTATATTATCGAATGATGAGTGATGCATTAAGTGACAAAAAAATGCATGCATGGTAGGATCTGTCGCAACCGGGATAGTTGTAAAACGTGATATTGATTATGTTATGCCATTTGTATGTTATTAGTTGTTTATTTTTGTATTTTGGAAGGATTAGAAGTTGTCTAACCGGCTCTGCCAGATTCAACTTCTTGTTTCCCCAAACGTTTTATTTCTTTACTTATTTATTTTATTGCATTTTGGAAGGATTAGAAGTTGTCTAACCGGCTCTGCCAGATTCAACTTCTTGTTTCCCCAAACATTTTATTTCTTTACTTATTTATTTTATTGCATTTTGGAAGTATTAGAAGTTGTCTAACCGGCTCTGCCAGATTCAACTTCTTGTTTCCCCAAACGTTTTATTTCTTTACTTATTTATTTTATTGCATTTTGGAAGGATTAGAAGTTGTCTAACCGGCTCTGCCAGATTCAACTTCTTGTTTCCCCATGAATTTTTTATATTAAGATTATTTTTATGATTGTCAAATATTGTATTCTTCTATGACCATTTATTGTAATGTTTTATTATTGTTAATTGTTTATAATTATCTGGTATGAATTTTATTATGGATGTTTATTGTGATTGTCAATACCAGATTTCGTCTGGATAAATAAAATAAAAAAAAAACAACACAAAAACACCAAAATGAAAAACACTATTTATTTTATTTTTTTTTGCACCCTTAAATTTTCTATTAAACACTTAATCCAATGGTCCAAAATAATCTCATTTTTTTACTTCCTCACCACCCATCTTTTCTTATCACACCCCATTCTCCACATCACCATCCACATCACTCTCCACACCATCTATCTTTTTCTTTTATTTTTTTCACATCATTTTCATATTAATTTTATATATCAACTTTTCTAATTATTCCACTACATTTTTTTATTATATCCTCTCCATCAACATTTTTTATTATCCGTTTTTTTTTTTCGCCTTATTTTTCCACCCACTTTTTATATTATTTCTTTCCTTTATTTTCCACATTAACTTTTTCTATTCATTTTTTTTAATTATATTTTATTTCATCTAAATTTTCCACCAACTTATTATATTATTTTTATTCATCAACTTTCTTCATCCTTAACTCTATAAATACCTACATTCTCTTCACTTCACACACACAATTTACACAATATTCATCTCTTCTCTCTCAAATTCTCTACATTCCATCTCAAAACTCTACTCCATTTTTCTCCCACACTTTACCATTTCCTATTCCCTTCAAAGATAGTAAATTTCATACCATATTTTCACTATAAATTCATCTTCTTCACCACCAATCTATCTCTTCTCACAACTTATTACAAGCAAAATCTTGTTTCATCTTTCAAATCTTCAACAAGGTACACATTTTCTTTTCATTCTATATATATGTATTTTGATCATTTTTTTTAGTGTATAAATTTATCCTATTTTCTACCACAATTTTATCCTATGTTTTTTTTTCATATTTTTATGTCATAGATATTTCAACTCACCTCTCTTCTTAATAAAAAAAAATAAAATATAAAACTTTAAAAAAAACATATAATGATATAAATATTGGTGTGAGTACTTGTGCGATCGTACGCATCAGCCTAGTACTCATTACCCAAAACATAAAATAAACAAAAAAGCCGTATGAGTGCTCGTGCGATCGTACGCATCAGCCTAGTGCTCATTACGCAAAACAATAAAAAATAATGGAAAAGCCGTGTGAGTGCTCGTGCGATCATACGCATCAGCCTAGTGCTCATTACGCAAAACGATAAAAAACAAGGAAAAAGCCGTGTGAGTTCTCGTGCGATCGTACGCATCAGCCTAGTGCTCATTACGCAAAATAATCTAAATATTACATCAAAAAATACCAAAAAATTAAAAAATCTTCAAAAAACAAAAAACATCAACAATTTCAAAACAACAAACAATATGGCTAGCCAGAACTACGTGATCCTTGATTCTCCATCAAAAGTGGAGATACGTAGGAGCAAGGCCAGTCCTTGTCAGGTTCACTTTCCCAAAAATCCAAATTTATCCATAATCATTTTCCAAACAAATTTTCTAAACAATTTTCAAACAAATTTTCAAGCAGTTTTCTAGAAGAACTACGAAACCCTGATTTCTCATTCTTAATGAGAATACGTAGGAGCAAGGTCAATCCTTGTCGGGCCTAAAAAACTAAAAATATTTTGTTTCTTTAGAATTTTATTTTTAGGGGAAAGTTAAACATTTTGAAAACCACATCACATTCGCATATTTAGTTAAAGGTACTGCCTTAGGGCAGGCGTCGTAGGGTGCTAATACCTTCCCTACACGTAACCGACTCCCGAACCAAGAATCTCAGTTTCGCAGACCATGCCTTATCATTTTATGGTTTTTCCGTAGTTTTCCAGAATAAACTATGGTGGCGACTCCAAAATCTTTTTTTTTTCCAAAACCCCTGTTTTATTTTTTTTGGATCGTCGTCCCGTCGCGATCCCGGTTGCGACAGATGGCGACTCCACTGGGGAATGATGCATTAAGTGACAAAAAAATGCATGCATGGTAGGAGAATAAAAAAATCATTATTTTCGAAGAAGAACAAACAGCGTGAGAGTTACAAGAACATACATTCTCCCTTTTGTGCTTTATCAAAGGTTGAATAACTTAAAGTTCTAAGGCCAAAGATATGCATTCACAAGGATAGCTCCCTATTACTTAAATGAAGGCCACCAGAGCTATGGCTCTTTTCACTGTCTCTCCACAACAGTCAGAGTAATCAACTAGATGTGGAGACACAAATGAAGAGAACAGACTCTAGCTGGGGTTCTCACGATAGCCAAACAGGAAGTACATCCCAGAGTGACACCGCTACACAACCCCTCTAATTCTAAGTTGCGCTCAGACCCGGGTATAGGGCCCCACTCATGATATGCATAAAGTGTGTGGAGATTATAATGTAAAACAACAATTGCAAAAATAAACACAAATAAGTAGACATATCAAACATAGGTAAGGAACAATTATTTCAAACATAAAGAACAAGTAAAAGAAACTCACATGCAATTATTTCAAATATCAATCATAGATAAGGAAAAAGGGAAAAAACATAAAGAAAAACCACGTCGAATTCGCATACCTAATTAAATGGCCTGACTCTCAGAGTTTCCCCAGTGGAGTCGCCATCTGTCGCAACCGGGATCGCGACGGGACGACGACCCATGGAAAAATAAACGCGATTTTGAAAAAGAGATTTTGGAGTCGCCACCATAGTTTATTCTGGAAAACTACGGAAAAACCATAAAATGATAAGGCATGGTCTGCGAAAATGAGATTCTAAGTTCGGGAGTCGGTTACGTGTAGGGAAGGTATTAGCACCCTACAACGCCTGCCCTAAGGCAGTACCTTTAATTAAATATGCGAATGTGATGTGGTTTTCAAAATGTTTAATTTCCCCCTAAAATAACACTTCTAAATAAACAAAATATATTTTTTAATTTTTTTTGTGCCCGACAAGGATTGACCTTGCTCCTACGTATTCTCATTTAGAATGAGAAATCAGGGTTACGTAGTTCTTTTAGAAAACTGCTTGAAAATTTGTTTGAAAATTGTTTAGAAAATTTGTTTGAAAAATGATTATGGATAAATTTGGATTTTTGGGAAAGTGAACCTGACAAGGACTGACCTTGCTCCTACGTATCTCCACTTTTGATGGAGAATCAAGGATCACGTAGTTCTGGCCAGCCATATTGTTTGTTGTTTTGAAATTGTTGATGTTTTTTTGTTTTTGAAGATTTTTTAATTTTTTGGTATTTTTTGATGTAATATTTAGATTATTTTGCGTAATGAGCACTAGGCTGATGCGTACGATCGCACGAGAACTCACACGGCTTTTTCCTTGTTTTTTATTGTTTTGCGTAATGAGCACTAGGCTGATGCGTATGATCGCACGAGCACTCACACGGCTTTTCCATTATTTTTTATTGTTTTGCGTAATGAGCACTAGGCTGATGCGTACGATCGCACGAGCACTCATACGGCTTTTTTGTTTATTTTATGTTTTGGGTAATGAGTACTAGGCTGATGCGTACGATCGCACAAGTACTCACACCAATATTTATATCATTACATGTTTTTTAAAGTTTTATATTTTTTTTTATTAAGAAGAGAGGTGAGTTGAAATATCTATGACATAAAAATATGAAAAAAAAACATAGGATAAAATTGTGGTAGAAAATAGGATAAATTTATACACTAAAAAAATGATCAAAATACATATATATAGAATGAAAAGAAAATGTGTACCTCGTTGAAGATTTGAAAGATGAAACAAGATTTTGCTTGTAATAAGTTGTGAGAAGAGATAGATTGATGGTGAAGAAGATGAATTTATAGTGAAAATATGGTATGAAATTTACTATCTTTGAAGGGAATAGGAAATGGTAAAGTGTGGGAGAAAAATGGAGTAGAGTTTTGAGATGGAATGTAGAGAATTTGAGAGAGAAGAGATGGATATTGTGTAAATTGTGTGTGTGAAGTGAAGAGAATGTAGGTATTTGTAGAGTTAAGGAGGAAGAAAGTTGATGAATAAAAATAAGTTGGTGGAAAATTTAGATGAAATAAAATATAATTAAAAAAAATGAATAGAAAAAAGTTAATGTGGAAAATAAAGGAAAGAAATAATATAAAAAGTGGGTGGAAAAATAAGGCGAAAAAAAAACGGATAATAAAAAATGTTGATGGAGAGGATATAATAAAAAAATGTAGTGGAATAATTAGAAAAGTTGATATATAAAATTAATATGAAAATGATGTGAAAAAAATAAAAGAAAAAGATAGATGATGTGGAGAGTGAGGTGTGATAAGAAAAGATGGGTGGTGAGGAGGTAAAAAATGAGATTATTTTGGACCATTGGATTAAGTGTTTAATAGAAAATTTAAGGGTGCAAAAAAAAATAAAATAAATAGTGTTTTTCATTTTGGTGTTTTTGTGTTGTTTTTTTTATTTTATTTATCCGGACGAAATTTGGTATTGACAATCACAATAAACATCCATAATAAAATTCATACCAGATAATTATAAACAATTAACAATAATAAAACATTACAATAAATAGTCATAGAAGAATACAATATTTGACAATCATAAAAATAATCTTAATATAAAAAATTCATGGGGATATTCAAGGCTCAAGATAATACAAAAGGAGATATTCAAGGTTAGCTTCCCTTACCTCTATTACAGACTTAATCTCCTCGCTCTCTGAAAACTTCCAGAATATCCCCTTTGAAATTAGAAATTCTTCCAACTCTCTTCTCACAAAAATTTTCTAAATTCTTTTGTGTAAATTTTCAGCCTCCCCCCTTGGCTATTTATAGTAAAAAAAATTTACTATTCATTTGTACTATTCATTTTTACTATTCATTTTTTTATTCATTTTACTATTACAAAAATAATTTTTTTATTTGCAAATTGGTGAATTCTGATCTCAAAGCTACGTGGAACACTTATCCTTTCCAAAAATAATTTTTTTTTTACTATTCACTTTTTACTATTCACAATTTACTATTCACTATTTACTTTTTTTTTTTGTGATTAATTTTATTTACCCGGACGAAATTTGGTATTGACAATATTGAATCCATTGTATCTCACATACAGTAGCTACTTGAGCATGATATATTCTACTTCGGTGGAAGATTTGGAATGGTGCTTTGCTTCTTGGATTTCCATGAGATGAGGGACTGGCCAAGGAAGATGCAAAAACCCTTAGTAAACCTTCTAGTATTAGGGCAGGTTACCCAATCTCAATCACTAAAGGCCTTTATCTGTATAGGAGAATCAACTGCAAAAAAGAGTCCCTCCCAAGGCTTGGATTTTATGTACCTAAGAATATGTTGCAGAGCTTGATAATTGACAAAAACGAGAAAAGATGATAATTTTTCAAACCACTGCCTACTAGCTTGTTTCAGTCCATATAGAGACTTAGTAAGCCTGTAAACCTGACCCTTTTCGTAGACATTAAGACCAGGTGGTGGCTGCATGTAACCTTCTTCATTTCAGTCCCCATGTAGGAAAACATTGTCCACATCAAGCTAGTGTAGAAACCAGTTATTGGAAGATGCAAGAGCAATGAGTAATCTAACAATAGTAAGCTTGGAAATTAGGGAGAAGGTGTCCAAATACTTTATTCCTTCTTGTTGGGTATAGCCTTTAGCTACTAGGTGAGCCTTATATCTTTCTATAGTGCCATCAACCTTGTATTTAGTCTTGTACACCCATCTACAACCAATGGAGGGTTTTCCTGCAGGCAGCTATGTTAAATACCAGGTATTATTATCTTGTAAGGCCTTGATTTCTCTCTGCATAACATTTACCCATTCACATGTGTTTTTGGCCTCATCATAGGAGCGTGGTTCATTATTTGCAGTGATGGCCAGAGTATACTTCAAGTGTTTCTTTGACAAAGAATCACAAGATAACATATAAGAAACGGGATAAGGGGTTTTAAAAATTTTTTCATAGATAAGGATTGATTAACCTGATGCACATAGTCATTTATATACCAGGAGCCCTTTTAATTTTGTTAGATCTTTGCAACTATGACTTTCTTCTTTTAGTAGTGTTGTTATTGTTATTGTTGTCAGTGGCAATTTGTTGTGTCTGCCTTTGATCATTGGTGTACATTTCAATAAGTCTTTCATCATCCATAGTATTATAGCTACCTAAAAGATCATTAAGAAAAGTAGTTTCATTTGCCTCTTCATTGTTGGCTTTTCTGTTGTTTTGCTAGTCTTTGTAGGGAAAAATGTCTTCATAAAAGATAACATTTCTACTTGTGAAAAGTTCTATAATGTTGATGTCAAGAACAATGTATAGCCTTTGACACCATTCTGGTAACCAAGGAAGATTCTCTTCCTAGCTCTTGGATCAAACTTACTTCTGTTTTTTTCAAGAGTAGAAGCAAAGTATAGGCAACCAAAAGTTTATAAGTTCAAATAAGTGGGAGGGGCATCATACATAAGATCATGGGGGTGTTTTGTTATTAGGAACAGGGGAAGGTAACCTATATATTAGGTTAAAAACGTGACTTATAGCATAAGACCAATAAGCATTAGGTACATTAAATCGAAAAAGAAGGTTACGGGTCACATTAAGGACGTGTTGATGTTTGTGCTCCACAACAAAATTTTGTTTAGGAGTTTCAACACAGCTCTTTTGATGATTGATGCCATGCAAATCATACAAGTTAACACAATTAAATTCAGGTCCATTATCTGATCTGATAGTTTTAACAATTTTATTAAATTGATTTTTAATCTTGACAATAAAGTTATGTAACAAATCTCTAGTTTGGCCTTTATTATGCATTAAAAAGGCCCAGGTATGTCTGCTATAGTCATCAACTATAGTAAGAAATACTTATGACCATATATCACAGTGAATCATTTCAAAACATTTAGTAGACAAAGAAGCACTTCTAGGAAAAGACAATTTATGTTGTTTAGCATAGTGACAAGTGTCATAAACAATATCAGGGTTCATTTGTACATAAGGAAAATTCTCACATATTTGTTTTATAGTTTTGTGTTATGGATGGCCTAAGAAAGAGTATCTTGTTTGTCTTCTGTCTTATTTCTCTGCATCTAGTTGACCTTATAAGCATAATCATCAACCTTTTCTATCATTCTGAGAAGTTTTTTCATATGCTCTGGGGTGAAAGAATTGAAGGCAACATTGGTGTTGACCAAGTGAGTAGGTTGAACATCCTCTGGGCCAGAACTGCTCTGGTAGATGTTGGCAGAAATCCAATCAGTTTGTTTTGTCCTGCTTGTTGTTAGCACTTTTGTACCAAGGTGGGTAACCATGCTTGGAATAACACTCATCCACAGTATTCTTTTTCTTATGGCAATAGGAGCATTGTTTTCCATAGTTGGGATTTCTCCCTCTTCCTCTTTCTTGGCCACGTGACCCAGCACCACGTCCTTGGTTTTTTCATGTCTGGTCTGGTTTTCAATTGTTGTTTTTGTCAACAATATTGGCTAGAACTTTGGTTTCAGCAGCCTGGTTAACAATCTCAATGTCCTGTCTTTCTTGCTGCATGATGAGGGAGAAGACATGATTGATGTTGGGGAGAGATCCATCAAGAGGATTTGAGTTCTCACAATATTATAGGTATCATTAAGCCCCTTTAAGAAATATATAACATGCTATATTTCTCTATAATTAAGAGAAATATTTGAGAGTTCACAATTACAAGGGATGTCACACGTACAACTAGGTATGGATCTAAGGGATTCTAATTCTTCCCAAATAATCTTTAAATTTGTGAAAAACTGACTAATATTTCTTTCTCCTTGTTTGATTGAATGAATGTCTTGGAGTAAATAAAAAATTTTAAAATAATCACCTTTAGAGAATCTTTCCTTCAATTCATCCCATAACTCTTTGGCATATTCAACATATATTACACTTTCTACAATCTATTAAGAAGGTGTCTTTATGATCCAGGAAAGAACCATCATGTTGCATCTTTCTCGTGCATCAAATAAAAGCTCAACACTTCTTTGAGGTTTCTTGATTGATTCATCAATGAACTTGATCTTATTTTCGGAAAGGAGAGTTCTTCTCATACTCTTACTCCAAGAAGAGTAATTAATCCTAGATGAGAGTGAGTCCTGGATTCTCCCCCAAGATGTAGATAGAAAGGACTGACATGATTGATGGATTGATCTATGTAGTCCATCTAAGAAAGAAGCAAGAAAACAGAAGGAAACGATTTTGGCATAGTGGAAGTAGAGTAGGTATTAAACCTACTCTGATACCATTTTAGAAATGGTATTCTCCAAAAGATAGAACCCTCGAGAAGCTCCTCATCCTTCGAGAGAGAGAACTCGTCATGGAAAAGCAAAAAGCGAAGAATGAAGAACAAAGGAAGCTGAAAATATCGGGTAAGAAAACTGAAACTCCTCTTTTTAGAGTGTTTGAATATTATTTTGTGTATCTTTTTACAATAAAAAAGAAAAAATTAAAACCTTATATATAAAATTATTGGAGAAAGAGAACTACAAGAAAAATCGCAATTACAAACAACCAAAATTCGTATATAATATTCAAAATCATATATAATATGATGTTACATACGGATTATATAGGTTAAAAATCCGTATATAAAAATACTTAGCTAAATTATATAAAGATATATCCATATATAATTTATATACGAAAAAATACGTATGTGAAATCCATGTGTAATTATATACGAAAAAATTTGTACATAATTTTACATATAAAAATCTATATGTAGTTATATATGGAAATATTAGTATGGAATTTTTTTTTCAATTTTTGATTTCAAAAAGAAAAAGTCTATGATTTTAAAAAAACTGAAAAACAAAAACCCTAACTAATATATGTAACTTGATTAGTGTCTAATACAGTAATCTAATTGATTATTTCAATTCCAATAACATGAGCACGGATAGTTTGTTTTATGTGGAGCTTATGATAAATATCCATGGTTTTCAACTGTTTGGAATACAAGATTATGCCACACCATTTGCTATACTAATTATATATTTTCTATCTACCTAATTCATAGTGTTTAGGTGAAGACTCGTTTTTTATTTATTTTATTCAAAAGCTTTTACCTATAAAGAATTCAACAATTTCACTAAGCATCCAGAAGATAATTGTATTTAAGCAAAATATGATTTTTTTTTTTAATTAAGTTGGATCCTTTGTACTGTATGGACATGGTATTTCAACTATGGTTTTTGTTTTGTTTTGGTATGAACGTGAAAGGATCTGAAGAACCAATGAAAAACGTTGTTAGTGTCACGTGCATGCCCCCACACCGAGAATAATTAGGTCAAATTCATAGAATGAAGAAGTATAGTTAATTGCGGTTGGTTTGACCAACGACCCTATGACGCCGTCAATTCCTTCTACCAAGGAGGCTCTGACCAAACGCGCCATTACGTGTTCAACGTCAATTTTTTCTCAATTCTTTCTCTTTCTCCTTCTCGGATATTTTCTCTCCAGTTTCACAAAGGAAGACGTGTGGCAAATAAAACATTAAGCAAATGGTTGGTTGGTTTCAAACTTTCACACCCTAATTACAAAATTATATATATATATATATATATATATATATATATATATATATTGGGAAAAATAAGGTTCATACGAGAGAAAGATTGGTCCATTCTAGTCATATAATTATATGCAGATAGGAATTTAAAGTTACACAGTTACTTACAAAGTTAATTATTATTTTTATAAAACAAAGTTATATTTTTAATTAAATACCAAATAGTTTAATTCATTATGTCAAGTAGACTTCTAGCAAATGATTATATGGAGAAGTTGACAATCCTTTGCTAATAATAACTAATAAGTAGCAATATGAGTTTGAATGAAAGGTGTGTGAAAGTTTGGGAGAAAATTCGTTTACAAAACAAAGTATTATTATGACAATTATTTAATTGTTTGATTTCAAAAATAGCAATACCATAAAACAAAATTCAAACATGGGATTGCCAAAAACACTTTCGAACATGTATTTATTTTCTAGTTTATGCATTTCATTGGAGATAGATGAGGTAGAAAAATTCATTTTGAAACTTAGATCACGAAAATATAGGTCTTGAAATAATCTTATATTATAATATTTGACCAGAACATTTCTAAGAAACTATACTGTAAATTATGAAGCATGAATTACTTTTAAAATTTAAAATCTCACGGTTTAATTAAAAATATAATTTTGAACTTAATTTCACTTCATAAGAAAAACGCTCCTTTTGGTTGTTGTAGTTCTAATTTATTTTTATTTTAATTTTTGTAAAAGCAATAACAAATATATTCATAATTGACAATAGCATATCCCCTGTAACCCGTGTGTTATAGGGATATTAAAAGTAGCAAGAATGATTCGGTAACATCGGTCAAAAGTGCTTTTGAGGTAGGTAATCTTTAATTTTTTAGATTATAGGGCTAGTTGTAAAATCGACGTTAGTTTCAAAATCAATCGATGGTGAAGTGGACAGAGGAATTAAGACCCATGAAAAAGAAAATATTTATAGTAGTAAATTTTAGTATTTTATTAGTAATAATAATTTTAATGGATAGAAAAATGTAAATTTTGGATATAAAATTATAGTAATTTTAGAAGGAGAGGTTCAAAGTTTTGGTAACTTATTTAGTAAATTTTTTTAAATTGAATAGTAAAAAGTAAATAGTAAATAGTAAAAAGTGAATAGTAAAAATAAATTTTCAGCATTAGGATTCCTTAGCATGGAAGAAATTAGGATTTCTTAATATGGAAGAAACTAGGATCAGATTTAGTAGGTAAATGATTAAAATATTATTTTTTAAATAATATTAAAATAATAAATAATATTAAAATATTAATGAATAGTAAATTTTTTTTACTATAAATAGCCATGGGAGGGAAGGGTATTCTGCACCAAGAGAAGAGTGAGAGCTTGAGAAATAGAAAAAAAAGAGTTAGGGAGAAATTTTTAGTTGCAAGAAGAGTAGAGGTTCTGAAGGGTTTCGGAGAAATAAATTCAGAGCAAGAGAAGTCTGAAATAGAGATAGGGGAGCTAACCTTTCTATGCTCTTATATTATGATTTAGTATTTCTATGCTTTTATATTATGACTTAGTATTGTTTTATTACTATTCATATCTTGAAATTCTGTGTGAATACTGTTAATGTTTACTGTATGTTTATCTATGTCGAAATTCGGTGTAAATATTGTATGCTGTTATTTTGAATCTGTAAATAAGAAATTTGTTAAAAACTAGTTGAGGAACACTTTGGCTAAGGAAAGACTTGGTACTTAAGTTGTCCATTGTGACGCACCTCTCTTTCCTGGAAGTCTACTCGACAAGTTTTTAACTTAAATCCTATTGAACAGATTATGTATTGTTAAATTATTGTGTAATATATCTTGTTGGAATATATTCAGTTTGTATGATTTCTAAAATGATTGGATTTTATTAGATTTGAATTTATGCATCTGAACATGATTGTGAACTATAATGATGTGATTTATGTGGAAAGTATGTGAATATATGAGATATGTTAGATTCACTGTGATAATATGATAGTATCTGGTTATTCATGTCTTAGGTTAAGTTTTAAAGTGACAATATGGTTCATATACGTAATTCCATGATCCTCAAGGAGAGGATACATGGTGGTGATTTGGGGGTGTATAGAATGATTGCATGGTAGCTCAGTTTTGGGGGTCATCCTGAAACTCCAATGGTCTTTCTTCTCATGTAGAGAGGATTGAACTATGTGGTGAGGAGTAGCAGGAGGTCCTAGTCTTGGGTGCTTTCATATGATCCAAGGTGAGTGATAACGGATTAACCTCGTGACTGTGGTCAGGCGGTAGTGCCCAAGTTTCATAAGGCGGTAGTGCCAAGTTTCATAAGGCGGTAGTGCCAAGTTTCATAAGGCGGTAGTGCCAAGTTTCATAAAGCCACCACGAGTGCAAGACCCATTCTAGTCCGGACGAGTCGGGTTATAAAGTAACAAGTCTTGTGATGTCATTTTACCATGTGTATCAAAGTAATGGATGAGTATGTATGATGTGATTGTTGTATGATGGTATGAGTATATATGACATAATTATTATATGAGGTTTGCATGCATGTTTCATAAATGATTGGTTGCATGTTAGCTTACCCTACTTGTTTGTGTTTGGGTATGTGCGATGATCGTATAATTCATTATACGGGAGCAGATGGCAAGGAGGATACGTTGGAAACAGTACTTGATGGGGAAGGCAATACTGCAGCTTAGATTCACTAGCTTTTATTAGTTAGCTTTGATGAACTTTTGTACGTTTAAAGCTTTAAATTCTATGTAATTTCTAGGGAGAAACCCTAATACTCTAAGTTTTCAATTCCATGCTATTCTAAGGATGATTGTAATCTTTAAATTACTCTTGACTGCTTTCCTATATTAATAAATGATGACGTCTTTATTATATATGTTTGATATATATTTTGGGACGTCACAGTAAGCATTGGCTAGAACTTTTGAGATGCAAAGGTTATGGACACAGTTGTAATGTTAAAAAGATAAAACATTAAGTTCAAAATTGAATACCCAGTTATTTGTTTAATACTTGAAATTTACTTGCATCACAAATTCTTGATAATAGAGATGCAAACTATTTCAATTTCATCCAAACTATCCTATCTATTGTCAATTTCATCTCCTTATCTCTTTAAAGCATTAAAGATGAAAGTGAGACCAAATATTTGAATAGTAAACCCTTATTTCTACGTCAATAACAATCTTATTACTAAAATTGATTTATTTATTTAAATAAATGTTATATTCTTTTGGAGATATTACCATAATAATAAGGTTGAATTAGGTGTATTATTACGTTTATATTTCAAAATAACTCTTAATAAATTAAATTGACAATTATATTTTCACAAATTACTTTTTGAAGGTTTACCTAGTAAGTTTGAGTCCTCGTAATAAGATATGGATAAGTCTATAAGTGATACTCATGGAGTAAGATAGTCAAAGAAATTCTAATTTTCTTTGTACAACGACAACGAAACAACACCATAACGGCAATGTCTAAGACTTAAGTGCAAATGCACCGAGCCTAGAGAGCTAGTGTATGATATGTGTTTGATGAAATCGGATATACATAACACTTATAATATAGTTATAAGAAAGTTTGGTCGGTTACATATTGATTAACCAAGAAGTATTCCTCATAAATTCAAGTATGTCTTGGCTATCCATGCCTAAGTGTACTCGACTCTCATGTTATGTCCCACATCAATACATAACGGCCAATTTGAATTGACAGTTGAAGAGCATTAACTGAATTGACTTAAGGTTATGATTAAGGAATAATTAACTAACTTGATGAACAAAAGACTAATAAAGGTTATTGGCTACATGACTAGGTCCACTCAAGTAAGAAGTCCATGAAACATGGTATAAATAGAACAATACACAAAATAAATTAATTATGTTTCACTATTACTATATTATTTTCTAATGCACTTGGCTAAGCATCATAGTTTCTTTTTAAGGCACAATCCCCATTTGAGTGGTCGAAAACAAATATTTTACTAGAAAACGAATACCCTTATAGAGAATAAGTACTTTTGGAGTTTAAAAAACTAAAAATTCATTTTCACATAATATATCTGGTTTAACAAAAATATAAAATCATAACGTGCAATTATTGATTAAAGTCTAAAATAAATATAAATATATATATATATATATATATATATATATATATATATATATATATATATATATATATATATATATATATATATATATATATATATATATATAACTCAAAATAATTAAATCTCTACTTTTTTGAATAAAAGTTTGAGATATGAAAGATTCTTTACTACGAAAATCTTTTATTTTAAATTATGTTGGAGATTATTAAAAAATTAGTGATATTGTTTCTCATTCTTGTATCTATTAATTTTATAAAATAAATTTTATTTTTGAATAAATGTTTTTATTTTATTTTATGTTAATAAGATTTGTTATTGTTCATTATTTTATTTTTATTATTATTATTTACTCTGTTCTATTTATAAATACAATCCATTTACACACAAAAAAAAATACACCATCAACACAATGACTCATATATACAGAAGAGTTTTCACTCTTCTAATATATATTATCTTTTAAAACATCTATTATATATTATTTTTTTAAAAATTAATTTTATGTCTTTTAGATATTATAGTGTTCTGCAATTAAAATATATATTATCCTTTATTACAAAAATGGTGTAACTTATATAATTTTATTTTATCCGTATCTTTATCTTATTTTTTTTATATTTTTTTTTCTAACAATACAATCACTTCACCGTAGGTATGCAAGCATAAAAGAATACATAGAACTTCGAATATATAGATAAAAGTAAAACTCATCGAGATCAAAATAAACAATATAAATTCGATATCTACTAGTTGATGAAGTTTAAATGATAAAAAAACAAAAAAAAAAATATTCTCAATCTTTAATGAAAGTGAACAAAAAGTTCCTAAAATTTCATTTCTAAGAATATTAAAAGATATTTTATTTTTATCTGTAACCTTATAACTTAGTTCACTTAAAATTTTCATATCTCATCAACTGGATATTTTTTTTCTTTAAAAATATTCATTTGACTAAACTGATTTCACTTACATCCTAAGAAAATAATTTACTCGTGTAACAAATATAGACATTGGCAAATCGTTACCTTCATTATCTCGAACATTGTTGTAATTTCTAGAAATGGCTTTCGAAATATGAATTCTTTAGAAATTAAAATATTTTACAGTAAAACAAATATGCATAGTTAATATGCTTCTATTCATAAAACTAAATGTTTTACTTTTAATTTTTCATATTTTGACTGATTTTATTAAAATTGATACACATACGAGGTATTTATGTGTTAGTTTATTGAACAAATTATATTGTTTTAGTATTGCACATTCAACTTTCCAGTTTTCAAAATATATTATAAGAAAAATCCGAAAGTTTACGTTGACCCATATAAGACAACCTGTAGTTGACCCATCAGTAATGAAGGATATAAGCATGTTCTACACATCAATTATTAAAGTTTATTCTGTACTTTAACAAAAGCAACAAATGGAAAAACATAAACAGATATTAGTGTGATTCTTATATTCAAATTTTAATGGTGAAGCTGAAAAAACAAGTAGATATCAGTCTATTGTTTTAGAAGTTTAAGAAAAAAGTTTGACATGGAATGAAAATGATAAAAAAAGTAATATATGAAAAACCACAAAAGAATATATATATATATATATATATATATATATATATATATATATATATATATATATATATATATATATATATATATATTTATTTATTAAAGAGTATACTTGGCAAATTCAAATGTTAGATATTTAATATCATTATATTAAATATATAAGAAAATGTAAACACTATTTTATAAAAATATAGTTCATTAAATTTTGCCAGATATTCTACGTAAACTAAAGATAAAATTAATTACCATATATAAAAGATTTTGATTTTACAGTTAGTTTTATAAGTATATTTGTAATAAGTTTAAGCTCCTTTTAATAGAATATGAAAATTTATTTTAAAGAAATTTTGAACTTAATAATTATTATCGAATGTAAAGTTAAGATTAATTTATAATATATAAAAAAAGATAATTCTTATTTTATTGGTGAGTGAAGGTTTTTGGAGGAATAAAGTAGTGAAATTGTGATGCTTATACCTTTGACATTAATATAAAGATATGGAATTTGATTTGGGATAGGGTGGCGTGGCGTGGTAGATTCCGTATGAATGGTATTGGCTGGCAAAACGACGTGCGTAAAGGGACAGCCAGAGCAACTGCAAGGAAATACGTTATCACGTGGCCTACCTGTATTTTTCATTCACTAACCCCCACTTTATATTTTAAAAAATACAAAAAATAAAAGATATATTCAATTACACAGTATAATATTTATATTATTTTTAAAGTATTTAATATTTCGTATTAAAACTGGTATAATATATTGAGGTTTGCTGCAAAAAGCTGCTAGAATCAGAAACTGTGGATGCACAGTGGAAGTTAATATATTTTACATTTTTCTGTAAGTAGGTGGAGAAATTTAAATTTAGAGAAGGAGTCGCTCGTGACGGTTGTAGGTAAGGCAGAGAGCACAACAGAGTCAATGTGCAATTGAGAGGAGAAAAGAATTGACAATGAACATGTGTCACATTAGAGACTTAAAAGTAAAATTATATGTTGTTCATTATAGATACAATGTGTTTTTCATTTGTTAATATATATAATATAATACATCAATTATATATGTATATGCTTCTTTGTTTTGTTTTTTCATCAACTAATTGGGAAATTAATCAATTATATGGATTATGATAAATTTAAAGTATATTTATATTTAGAACTCAACAGGTTATTTTACTCATTTTTAAAATTTTTAAATCTTAATATGTATTTTTTATGATACGATAAACTTTTGTTTAACTTTTCATAATTTTAAGTGTATGTAACTTAGACTATTAATAAAGTTAAAAAATCTATAAATATTTATTTAATATATATAATGACTCATGATGAAAACTCATTTTTTATACATTTTATCTATATATCACAATATATTCAATACACATTTTCTTTCATTACATAAGTATATCATTCACACTTAGATGTATATATTACAATTCACTTTGAATAAAACAATAAATGATTCAAGTGTTTAATCTAATCATTTTTGGATGTACATATACATATACATAATCTTAATCTTAATGTTTAGAAAAGTGAGGAGAAATCTCTTAAATATTGGACAATTTCTTTGTTTGCAAAAATAATTTCGTTAAGAGTATTGGTTGAAATACTTGTTAGAGTGACCCAAACTTAATTTTTACTTGAACAATTCAAAAATTATTGAAGGATAATATTAGACAAAAACGTGTAAGAAAGAAAAATGATTTGAATGTGTGTCTCATTATGTATTAAAAATAGGTATATATAAAAATAGTATGATCTAAGTCAGGGATCTAATTATATCTATCATAATTACATAATATTTAATAACTTAATTATAAAGATTTGATTAGTTTAATTAACTTAATCTTAAAAGAATAATTTGGATTTTATCATATCCTTCTACTCTAAATAGGAGGTTCACAAACACTTAAACTGGTCCCAAAATCATAAAAAAGAACTTTAGGTAAGCCTTTGGTGAAGATGTTAAGGATTTAGTGGCAGGAAGGGATATCAAGAACTTATGTTGACCAGGTGTTATCTTTTCCCGAACAAAGTGAATATCCATCTCAATATGTTTTGTCCATTAATGTTGCACAAGATAACTAGATAGATAAGTGGAAATAACTTTATCACAATATACCAAAGTAGTTTGAGGGAGAGGAAAATGAAGCTCCAATAGAAGATTGCGGAGCTAACAAGATTTCGCAACACCTTATCATTCAATCTCTACACTAGAATGAGAGAGTATGTCGGTGTTTGGAACCAGGAGATGAGGTTGTCACCAAGAAACATACAGTAACTAGATGTGGAGTGTATGGTGTTAGGACATCCACCCCAATCAACATGAGTGTAAAAAACAAGTTTCTCAATAAAGGTTGGATAAAGATGTAAACCATACTATAGGTACGAGAAAGACTTCTATACATAATGTGATCCTTATATAGTGTGTCAGAGGATGTACTAGGGTTTTGCTTATTATCAACTAGAGTAATAAAAGATTGCAAGAGATCTTGTCAGCATGTGCAATAATGCCACTAGCATAGGTGCTCTAACTGAGGAACAAGCCACCTACATGTCTTGTCATAATAATCACAAAAAAGTAACTCAAAGGACCAAGATCATTCGTACCAAATTTAGAGGCAATGAGTGCCATCATAGATTTTCAAAGGGCATGGGATAAGATGATGTGAATAATGTCATCAACACAAAGAAGCATGTATGCCATGTCAAAATCACATCACTAGATGAAGAGGAAATTACTATACTGGAACCTAATGGTAGAAACGTAGTAAAAAAAGTGATGATACAAAGCACAAGGTGCTTGCTTCAGACGATAAAAAGATTTTCTCAATCGACAAACATGATCAAGGTGAAAGGGATAACGAAAACTGAACGACTGATGCATGTATGCAATCTCATGTAGATCACATGGAGAAAGACATTTTGAATATCCAATATATTAAAGAGCCATGATTTGGAAAGACCAATGGTGAGAATTGTACAAAGGTTTCACCATAAGTATAGACGTCTCATCTCAAACCACACCTGCAACTTGAGACTTGCTATCATCTACAAGACGAGCTTTGTAACACTCAAAATAATCATCAAATTTCTTTTTATGTCTGAAAATCCATATACGACGAATGATATTAAAATTACATGGGTGCAGAACTAAATCCCACGTATTATTTTTAATTAGAGCATCAAATTTAGATTGCGTGACATCTTTCTAATTAGGGTTGGATTTTCGAGAAGAGGTTATATCATTGAATCGAAAATGGAAATAGAAAGGTTAAAGAGCTTTATGAGTTTGTCGTCACCGATCATGCTAAGGGTGGCCATGGTTTTAAAAAGAGGACAAGCATAATGGAGAGGTAGGGTTCAGAGGCAAGGCAAATTGGTTAGAAGTAGGAGAGGTAATTAGGTTGGTGTGGAGGCAGGGCACATGTGCTAAATGAAGGGGAGGGTAATCTTGTAGGCTGTGGGTTAGACAAAGGCTTCGAGTCAGGGTTTGGCCAGGGATGTATGTCATCAGTGAAACTGTCATAAGTAAAGATAGGAGATGAAGACATATGGTAAAAAGGAAATTGTGTTTAATAAAAAATGAAATGTCGCGATATTGTTACCTTTCTATGAGACAAATCATAACAATTATAACCCCTATGATTAAGGGAGTAGCCCAAGAAAACACATGAATTCAATTCTGATTGTAGTTTGTTAATGATAAAAAAGGAGAATAAAGGATAATAGAGACAACCAAAGACTCACAAATGTGTATAAGAGGGATCATGATGATATAAAAGATGAATGAGTGACCGATTAAACAAGCCTTTCGAGAAATTATATTAAGGAGATAAGTGGTCATTTGAAGGACGTTATGCCAAAACGAAGGAGGAATGAACAAATGAGCGAGGAGAGTGCAAATTATATTGTTAATGATTCTTATTTTACATTCTGCTTTGTCATTTTAAGAAAAAAATATGTGGTAAGAGAACTAGAAAAAAAGACCATTATCATCACCAAATCAATGAAATAATGCATTGTTGTACTTATGTCCGTTATTACATTGAAAACATTTAACTTTTTGTATGTTTGAGTTTGATTAGTAAGAGATGTGAACTTTTCAAAACCTTGAGATTTAGTACGTAAAAGAAACATCGAAAGGAATTCAAAGTAATCATCCAGGAAAAAAAATAATAGTGATGACTAAAGGAACTTAAAATAGGTAATGTCTAAAGATCATTGTGTAAAATGTCAAAAGGAGTGAGACGGATGACAAGATAGAGGTTGCTAAGACTATCACATCTCATAAGAAGGATTCTCGTCTTTGAAATCAGTAACAAAGAAGCCAAAAGGGTAAAAGGACATATAAATGTTATTATCCATAATGAGTTGTCACACATAAATTAAATTATTTATAATATGTGTGTAACACCCAAACATTTTAAAGGGTATTACTGATAGTAGAGACTAAATTAATTTGATACCTCATATAAACAATCAAACTTTATTTCAATTACTCCAAAGTACAATACCAAACTTACAAACTTTAAACAATATAGTCTTCACCGTTGACATTTCAACTTTTAAATTTTACACAACATAATCTTCCCAATACAAATTTATTCTTTTTACAAAAATCCCTGAAAGGTTTTCCCCGCATCTCTCTCATCTCTAAGCTTTATCAACCACATCTGCAACATTATCTAATCACATATAACATGAGTTATATGATCATAGCACAAACAAATAAGGGTAAGCCAACCATATCAAATCAATCATTAAACTTATAATAAGAATAGTTCAATCATTTATTTCTACAATTACTCAAATATCATTACCCCGATGTCATTAATTCATCATTATCAAAATCATCTTCCTCAATTTCATAAACCTTACAATTTATACTATGCTTACTCACGAAGCCTTATGGTCAGACCGCTCTCTGCCTGCTTCCTTAAGCCTCACCTGTATACTATGTCTTACTCTCTGAAGCCTTATGGTCAGACCGCTCTCTGCCTGCTTCTATAAAACTTATAAACCACATATTTATGTCAAAGCCTTATGGTCAGACCACTTGCTGCCTGCTTTCATTAACCTCAGGTGTTACTTTGCTCATACCAAGCTCCCATGGTATAACCGAACATTTTACTTCCCGTAGGAAACATCATTTCATAAGCAATAATTTCTTATATCCACTCCAACATTTCATCACATCAATATTTCATACTCTCTTATCCACTCCAACATTTCATCAAATCAACAATTCATAACCTTTTCTCCACATAACTCAATCATGTTCATTCTCTAATCATAATTTGACAATAACTTATTTTGGTGTCAATAAATTAAACATATCGCCAGCTATCATACTTCATATTATAAACTCATTTTTTTTGACCATAACGAGTATAACTCAACATATTTTCACCAATCAAAGATTTATAGATCAACAAAACATTTCATCATATCTTAGCCACTACGTATTAAAGTCTGAGCTCAATGTAACGATAAATAAAATATATATGAAGTTTTTTTTTTTTTTTTTTTTTACCATGATAACTTTATACATCTCCAATTAACTTATTTTATTTTAATTTCATCCTATTAGAGATCTTTCTTTACCCCAATTGGTCACCGGAGAGGACCCAGATGTCTGAACGCATCAAACTCACCTTCGACGCCAACACATATGACTAGTCACAACTGACTGGACCAGGCCAGGGCTGCTCTATGATCAGGGATGTGCCAACTCAGGTTTTTAAGGTTCCTCTATCCTACCAACAAAGGGAGGCCTTCAATAATTAACAATTTATTTATTTAAATTATCTACCTTGTTCTCTTATGCTCTAAATCTAAAATGCCTAATTTTAATATTTTTACTTCTTACAACAACCTCAAATAGTATCACTATATCTATTTAATACTCATTTCCAAGTTATTACAGAATCCTTACTCCAGACCTTCCAACAAGATCAATTTCAGCCAAGAAACTCATTCATGATAGAATTCATGCAAGATAATTATAAACAATTAACCATAATAAGATATTACTATAAATGGTCATAGAAGAATACAATATTTGACAATCATAAGAATAATCTTAATATAAAAAATTCATGGGAAACAAGAAGTTGAATCTGGCAGAGCCGGTTAGACAACTTCTAATCCATCCAAAAATACAATATAATTAAGTAACAAGAGCAACACATGTCTGGGGAAATAAGAAGTTGAATCTGGCAGAGCCGGTTAGACAACTTCTAATCCTTCCAAAAATGCAATAAAATAAATAAGTAAAGCAATAAATAGTTTGGGGAAACAAGAAGCTGAATCTGGCAGAGCCGGTTAGACAACTTCTAATCCTTCCAAAAGTGCAATAAAATAAATAACTGAAGCAATAGAAAGTTTGGGGAAACAAGAAATTGAATCTGGCAGAGCCGGTTAGACAATTTCTAATCCTTCCAAAAGTGCAATAAAATAAATAACTGAAGCAATAGAAAGTTTGGGGAAACAAGAAATTGAATCTGGCAGAGCCGGTTAGACAATTTCTAATCCTTCCAAAATACAATAAAAATAAATAAGGAAAACAATAGAATGTTTGGGGAAACAAGAAATTGAATCTGGCAGAGCCGGTTAGACAATTTCTAATCCTTCCAAAATACAAAAATAAACAACTAATAACATACAAATGGCATAACATAATCAATATCACGTTTTACAACTATCACACTCGGATATCAACACAAAAGCATACTCTCATTTAAATTCAAAATCATACAGAAACAAAATACTCCATAATCAAGATTTAAGATCAGACAAAAGCAAAATATAGCATATTCAAGGCTTAAGATAATACAAAAGGAGATACTCAAGGTTAGCTTCCCTTACCTCTATTACAGACTTAATCCCCTCGCCCTCTGAAAACTTCCAGAATATCCCCTTTGCAAAATTTGAAATTCTTCCAACTCTCTTCTCTCAAAAATTTTCTAAGTTCTTTGGTGTAAATTTTCAGCCTCCCCCCTTGGCTATTTATAGCAAAAAAATTTACTATTCATTTTTACTATTCATTTTAACTATTCATTTTTTTACTCATTTTACTATTACAAAAATAATTTTTTATTTGCAATTTGATAAATTCTGATCTCAAAGCTACGTGGAACACTTATCCTTTCCAAAAATATTTTTTTTTTTTTTTACTATTCACTTTTTACTATTCACTTTTACTATTCACAATTTACTATTCATTTTTTTTTATCTAGTATTTTAACTTACAAATATTTTCAAGGATCTTACAATCTCCCCAACAACAATTATTTTCGCCCTCGAAAATTATTTATTTAAATAAAGACTATCTAACAAAAGATTACTTACAAAAGAGATATGAATATTCCTTTATCATAAATTCTTCCAATTCCCAAGTCATTTCCTGTGTGTCTTCATTCCAAAGTACTTTTACTGTGCGAATATCTTTCCCTCTTAGCTTTTTCATTTGAACATCTAGTATACGCACTGGTCCAACTTCCATTGTTAAATTTTCCTTGACCTGAATTTCATCAACTTCTAACACATGCTTTGGATCTGGAATATACTTCCTCAGTTGGGATACATGAAAAACGTTATGCAAATTTGCCAATCCAGGTGGTAATGCTACCTCATAAGCCACTGGCCCAATCTTTTTGAGAATTTGATACGGTCCGAGAAATTTTGGTGTCAGTTTCCTCATCTTGATAGCTCTCCCGACTCCTGTAGTTGGTGTTACTCGTAAGAATACATGATCTCCTTTTTCAAATTCTAATGGTCTTCTTCTTTTGTCGGCATATGACTTTTGTCTACTTTGAGTTGCTTTCATCCGATCTTGGATTAATTTTATTTTTTCTGTGGTTCGCTGTAATAGCTCGGGTCCCACTGTTAGTGCTTCCCCATCTTGAAACCAACACAACGGGGTTCTACATCTTCTTCCATATAAAGCTTCATATGGTGGCATACCAATACTGGAATGATAACTGTTGTTGTAAGTAAATTCTACTAATGGTAGTATCTCATTCCAACTTCCAAGATGATCTAATACACAAGTTCTTAGCAAATCCTCCAAAGACTGAATAGTCCTTTCTGTTTGACCATCAGTCTGAGGGTGATAAGCCGAACTCATCCTCAACTGCGTTCCCAGAGCCTTCTGTAGCGTCTGCCAAAACCTTGAAGTAAACCTCGGATCTCTGTCTGACACAATGCTTGTAGGTATTCCATGCAACCTCACTACTTCCCTGATGTATAACTCCGTCAGCTTTTCTAGAGACATACGTTGATTAATGGGCAAAAAGTGAGCGCTCTTGGTTAGTCTATCAACGATAACCCAGATAGAATCGTGACCTTTTGATGATTTTGGTAAATGTGTTACAAAGTCCATCGAGATACTGTCCCACTTCCATTGAGGAATGTCTAACTGTCGTAACATCCCTCCCGGTTTTTGATGCTCCACTTTTGCCTTCTGACACACCAAACAGGCTGCTACAAACTCGGCCACATCCCTCTTCATTCCATTCCACCAAAATGACTCTTTCAGGTCCTTATACATCTTAGTCATACCTGGATGTATGCTAAGACGACTTTTATGGCCTTCGTCTAAAATTAAATGTTTTAATTCACTCTTTGCAGGTATACACACTCTGTTCTTAAATCGAAGGATGCCATCTTTACTTAGAACGAAGTCCTTAGCTTGATCGGTGTCCAACAACCTGATCTTTTGCTGCAACTCTTGATCCATCGACTGCTCAACCTTCACTTGTTCTAAGAAGTCACTAGTGATTACTAAATGACCACACCATATATGATCTGGGGTTAACTGCAACCCCAAGTTCATATCACGTAACTTTTCTAACAGTTCTAACTCCTTCACCATCATTGTTGTTATTTGAGCTTGTCTCCTACTCAATGCATCTGCCACCACATTGGCTTTTCCTGGGTGATATAAAAGCTCGAAATCATAGTCCTTCATATATTCCATCCATCTTCTTTGTCGCATGTTCAGCTCCTTTTGATCGAACAAATACTTTAGACTCTTATGGTCACTAAAAACTTGGAAACTTGCCCCATAGAGGTAGTGTCTCCATGTCTTTAATGCAAATACTACTGCTGCAAGTTCTATGTCATGCGTTGGGTAGTTCTTCTCATGCGCCTTTAGCTGCCTAGATGCATAAGCTACAGGTCTCCTTCCTTGCATTAGGACGCACCCCAATCCTTGATATGACGCATCGCAGTACACCTCAAAAGATTTGCTAGAGTCTGGAATGATTAATACTGGTGCTGACGTTAGTCGTTGCTTCATATCCTCAAAACTGGCTTCGCACTTGTCAGTCCACAGAAATGGTTGATCTTTACGAGTTAACTGAGTTAGAGGACCTACAATCTTGGAAAACCCTTCAACAAAACGTCGGTAATAACCGGCTAATCCTACAAAACTTCGTACTTCAGTTACAGTTTTCGGCCGCTCCCACTTTAGCACAGCTTCCACCTTTGCTGGATCCACTGAGATTCCTTGAGCAGAAATCACATGACCCAAAAATTGTACTTTCTCTATCCAGAACTCACACTTTGACAGTTTCCCATACAGTTGATGTTTTCTTAAAATTTCCAACGCCACCCTCAAGTGTTCTGCATGCTTTTCCTTATTCTCTGAATAGATAAGAATATCGTCTATAAATACTACCACGAACTTATCTAAACATGACCGAAATATTCTGTTCATGTAGTCCATAAAAATCGCTGGAGCATTCGTCACGCCAAACGGCATTACCACGTACTCAAAGTGTCCGTAGCGAGATCTGAAAGCCGTCTTTTGCACATCTTCCGTCTTGACCAGAATCTGATGGTACCCAGATCTGAGATCAATTTTTGAAAACACCTCTGCTCCTCTCAACTGATCTAATAGATCATCGATTCTTGGCAAAGGATATTTGTTCTTTATTGTAACCTTGTTCAGCTGTCGATAATCCACGCACAACCTTGAACTTCCATCCTTCTTCTTCACCAGCAATACAGGAGCTCCCCATGGAGACACACTTGGACGGATAAACTTCTTCTCCAGCAGATCTTCGATTTGCTTTTTCAACTCTACTAGTTCGGCAGGAGCCATTCTGTATGGAGCCATAGAAACTGGGCCAGCTCCGGGCATTAGATCTATTGTGAAATCGATCTCTCGACTAGGTGGTAAACCTGGTACTTGTTCTGGAAAAACATCAACATATTCTTCTACCACAGGTATTCCGATGATTTGTTCTTCAGTATTCTCTCTTTTCTCCTGAGCTAACACCACATAGCAGGTAGCTCCATCTTTGATATCCTTCGCAACTACTCGAGTTGAGCTTAGTTCTAAATCGTTCAAATTTAGAAACTCTATCTTTTGTTTCCCACAATCAATAAGAACGTGATTGACAGTCAACCAATCCATTCCCAAAATAATGTCTAGATTTTGAAGGGGTAAGCAGATCAAGTTCACTTTGAACTTGCGTCCTGCAATTTGGATCGGGCATCCGACACAGACTGAACTGGTCGTAACTGGTCCCGATGCTGGTGTAGAAACTACTAATTCACACCCTAGATCAAGCATCGATAATCCGAGTCTTTCTAAACATGCTAGGGATATAAAGGAGTGTGTGGCTCCAGAGTCAAACAAAACATATACGCATTCTCCTAACAACATACAGGTGTGTAAAATTAATGTACCTGGCTTAGTAGCCTCTTCTGCAGACATTGCGAATACTCTTCCTGTTGCACGGGGCTTTACTTCAGCAGAATCTTGTTGTTGTGGTTCTCCCACCTTCTTTTTCTTTGGACAAACATTAGCAAAGTGTCCCGGATCATTGCAGATGAAACATCTCTTCCCTTCAACTTTTCCCCCAATAAGTTTAGGGCAGTCACGTCTGAAATGTGCCCCTCCACACTCAAAACACTTCACTGTTCCTCGATATGATAATTGTGGTTTTTCATAAGGTTTTTTGTTGAATTTCATTGAAGATTCTCCCTTGGCAAGTCTGGAAACTCTACTTGGATCAAACTCCAATAATTCTATCATTCTGGCTTTCTCTACTAATGCTGGAAACTCTTGTATTTCCAATGGCATAAGTACCTTCTTCAGTTCATGCCTTAGTCCTCCCTCGAATTTTCGACATCTCCATTCTTCTGTGATATTCTGAGTATAAAACCTCGAGAGATAATTAAATTTTACTACGTACTCTTGTACTGATAACCTCCTTTGTTGTAAGGTCAGAAACTCCGCCTCCCTTGCAAATTTTGCACTGTTTGGAAAATATTTTTCCAAGAACCTTATCTTAAAGTTCTCCCAATTCACAGCCTCACCACGAACCGTCATCAACTGTTGCATACTTTCCCACCAATATTCAGCCTCCCCCACCAAAAGAAATGATGCATAAGTTAATTTTTGTTCTTCTGAGCAAGTTATTACCCGAAAAATCTTCTCGTTCTGCCTTAGCCAAGAGTCAGCCTCATCAGGAGTAGCCTCCCCATTAAATTTAGTTGGATCATGCCTTAAGAAGTCATTCAAGCTAGAATGATTTTGAGGTACTTGATCAACTTGTTGTTGCTGCATCTTTGTCGAGTTTAAATGATTTCTTCAAAAAGATAACAATACAATTTAGCATATGATATCAATTTCCTCCAATAGTCATTTTCATCACAACAATTAATAGTTTTACTAAGAATAATAATTTCACTCCCCATAGTCCCAAAATACTTTCGAAAACCATTGCTCTGATACCATAATGTAACACCCAAACATTTTAAAGGGTATTACTGATAGTAGAGACTAAATTAATTTGATACCTCATATAAACAATCAAACTTTATTTCAATTACTCCAAAGTACAATACCAAACTTACAAACTTTAAACAATATAGTCTTCACCGTTGACATTTCAACTTTTAAATTTTACACAACATAATCTTCCCAATACAAATTTATTCTTTTTACAAAAATCCCTGAAAGGTTTTCCCCGCATCTCTCTCATCTCTAAGCTTTATCAACCACATCTGCAACATTATCTAATCACATATAACATGAGTTATATGATCATAGCACAAACAAATAAGGGTAAGCCAACCATATCAAATCAATCATTAAACTTATAATAAGAATAGTTCAATCATTTATTTCTACAATTACTCAAATATCATTACCCCGATGTCATTAATTCATCATTATCAAAATCATCTTCCTCAATTTCATAAACCTTACAATTTATACTATGCTTACTCACGAAGCCTTATGGTCAGACCGCTCTCTGCCTGCTTCCTTAAGCCTCACCTGTATACTATGTCTTACTCTCTGAAGCCTTATGGTCAGACCGCTCTCTGCCTGCTTCTATAAAACTTATAAACCACATATTTATGTCAAAGCCTTATGGTCAGACCACTTGCTGCCTGCTTTCATTAACCTCAGGTGTTACTTTGCTCATACCAAGCTCCCATGGTATAACCGAACATTTTACTTCCCGTAGGAAACATCATTTCATAAGCAATAATTTCTTATATCCACTCCAACATTTCATCACATCAATATTTCATACTCTCTTATCCACTCCAACATTTCATCAAATCAACAATTCATAACCTTTTCTCCACATAACTCAATCATGTTCATTCTCTAATCATAATTTGACAATAACTTATTTTGGTGTCAATAAATTAAACATATCGCCAGCTATCATACTTCATATTATAAACTCATTTTTTTTGACCATAACGAGTATAACTCAACATATTTTCACCAATCAAAGATTTATAGATCAACAAAACATTTCATCATATCTTAGCCACTACGTATTAAAGTCTGAGCTCAATGTAACGATAAATAAAATATATATGAAGTTTTTTTTTTTTTTTTTTTACCATGATAACTTTATACATCTCCAATTAACTTATTTTATTTTAATTTCATCCTATTAGAGATCTTTCTTTACCCCAATTGGTCACCGGAGAGGACCCAGATGTCTGAACGCATCAAACTCACCTTCGACGCCAACACATATGACTAGTCACAACTGACTGGACCAGGCCAGGGCTGCTCTATGATCAGGGATGTGCCAACTCAGGTTTTTAAGGTTCCTCTATCCTACCAACAAAGGGAGGCCTTCAATAATTAACAATTTATTTATTTAAATTATCTACCTTGTTCTCTTATGCTCTAAATCTAAAATGCCTAATTTTAATATTTTTACTTCTTACAACAACCTCAAATAGTATCACTATATCTATTTAATACTCATTTCCAAGTTATTACAGAATCCTTACTCCAGACCTTCCAACAAGATCAATTTCAGCCAAGAAACTCATTCATGATAGAATTCATGCAAGATAATTATAAACAATTAACCATAATAAGATATTACTATAAATGGTCATAGAAGAATACAATATTTGACAATCATAAGAATAATCTTAATATAAAAAATTCATGGGAAACAAGAAGTTGAATCTGGCAGAGCCGGTTAGACAACTTCTAATCCATCCAAAAATACAATATAATTAAGTAACAAGAGCAACACATGTCTGGGGAAATAAGAAGTTGAATCTGGCAGAGCCGGTTAGACAACTTCTAATCCTTCCAAAAATGCAATAAAATAAATAAGTAAAGCAATAAATAGTTTGGGGAAACAAGAAGCTGAATCTGGCAGAGCCGGTTAGACAACTTCTAATCCTTCCAAAAGTGCAATAAAATAAATAACTGAAGCAATAGAAAGTTTGGGGAAACAAGAAATTGAATCTGGCAGAGCCGGTTAGACAATTTCTAATCCTTCCAAAAGTGCAATAAAATAAATAACTGAAGCAATAGAAAGTTTGGGGAAACAAGAAATTGAATCTGGCAGAGCCGGTTAGACAATTTCTAATCCTTCCAAAATACAATAAAAATAAATAAGGAAAACAATAGAATGTTTGGGGAAACAAGAAATTGAATCTGGCAGAGCCGGTTAGACAATTTCTAATCCTTCCAAAATACAAAAATAAACAACTAATAACATACAAATGGCATAACATAATCAATATCACGTTTTACAACTATCACACTCGGATATCAACACAAAAGCATACTCTCATTTAAATTCAAAATCATACAGAAACAAAATACTCCATAATCAAGATTTAAGATCAGACAAAAGCAAAATATAGCATATTCAAGGCTTAAGATAATACAAAAGGAGATACTCAAGGTTAGCTTCCCTTACCTCTATTACAGACTTAATCCCCTCGCCCTCTGAAAACTTCCAGAATATCCCCTTTGCAAAATTTGAAATTCTTCCAACTCTCTTCTCTCAAAAATTTTCTAAGTTCTTTGGTGTAAATTTTCAGCCTCCCCCCTTGGCTATTTATAGCAAAAAAATTTACTATTCATTTTTACTATTCATTTTAACTATTCATTTTTTTACTCATTTTACTATTACAAAAATAATTTTTTATTTGCAATTTGATAAATTCTGATCTCAAAGCTACGTGGAACACTTATCCTTTCCAAAAATATTTTTTTTTTTTTTACTATTCACTTTTTACTATTCACTTTTACTATTCACAATTTACTATTCATTTTTTTTTATCTAGTATTTTAACTTACAAATATTTTCAAGGATCTTACAATCTCCCCAACAACAATTATTTTCGCCCTCGAAAATTATTTATTTAAATAAAGACTATCTAACAAAAGATTACTTACAAAAGAGATATGAATATTCCTTTATCATAAATTCTTCCAATTCCCAAGTCATTTCCTGTGTGTCTTCATTCCAAAGTACTTTTACTGTGCGAATATCTTTCCCTCTTAGCTTTTTCATTTGAACATCTAGTATACGCACTGGTCCAACTTCCATTGTTAAATTTTCCTTGACCTGAATTTCATCAACTTCTAACACATGCTTTGGATCTGGAATATACTTCCTCAGTTGGGATACATGAAAAACGTTATGCAAATTTGCCAATCCAGGTGGTAATGCTACCTCATAAGCCACTGGCCCAATCTTTTTGAGAATTTGATACGGTCCGAGAAATTTTGGTGTCAGTTTCCTCATCTTGATAGCTCTCCCGACTCCTGTAGTTGGTGTTACTCGTAAGAATACATGATCTCCTTTTTCAAATTCTAATGGTCTTCTTCTTTTGTCGGCATATGACTTTTGTCTACTTTGAGTTGCTTTCATCCGATCTTGGATTAATTTTATTTTTTCTGTGGTTCGCTGTAATAGCTCGGGTCCCACTGTTAGTGCTTCCCCATCTTGAAACCAACACAACGGGGTTCTACATCTTCTTCCATATAAAGCTTCATATGGTGGCATACCAATACTGGAATGATAACTGTTGTTGTAAGTAAATTCTACTAATGGTAGTATCTCATTCCAACTTCCAAGATGATCTAATACACAAGTTCTTAGCAAATCCTCCAAAGACTGAATAGTCCTTTCTGTTTGACCATCAGTCTGAGGGTGATAAGCCGAACTCATCCTCAACTGCGTTCCCAGAGCCTTCTGTAGCGTCTGCCAAAACCTTGAAGTAAACCTCGGATCTCTGTCTGACACAATGCTTGTAGGTATTCCATGCAACCTCACTACTTCCCTGATGTATAACTCCGTCAGCTTTTCTAGAGACATACGTTGATTAATGGGCAAAAAGTGAGCGCTCTTGGTTAGTCTATCAACGATAACCCAGATAGAATCGTGACCTTTTGATGATTTTGGTAAATGTGTTACAAAGTCCATCGAGATACTGTCCCACTTCCATTGAGGAATGTCTAACTGTCGTAACATCCCTCCCGGTTTTTGATGCTCCACTTTTGCCTTCTGACACACCAAACAGGCTGCTACAAACTCGGCCACATCCCTCTTCATTCCATTCCACCAAAATGACTCTTTCAGGTCCTTATACATCTTAGTCATACCTGGATGTATGCTAAGACGACTTTTATGGCCTTCGTCTAAAATTAAATGTTTTAATTCACTCTTTGCAGGTATACACACTCTGTTCTTAAATCGAAGGATGCCATCTTTACTTAGAACGAAGTCCTTAGCTTGATCGGTGTCCAACAACCTGATCTTTTGCTGCAACTCTTGATCCATCGACTGCTCAACCTTCACTTGTTCTAAGAAGTCACTAGTGATTACTAAATGACCACACCATATATGATCTGGGGTTAACTGCAACCCCAAGTTCATATCACGTAACTTTTCTAACAGTTCTAACTCCTTCACCATCATTGTTGTTATTTGAGCTTGTCTCCTACTCAATGCATCTGCCACCACATTGGCTTTTCCTGGGTGATATAAAAGCTCGAAATCATAGTCCTTCATATATTCCATCCATCTTCTTTGTCGCATGTTCAGCTCCTTTTGATCGAACAAATACTTTAGACTCTTATGGTCACTAAAAACTTGGAAACTTGCCCCATAGAGGTAGTGTCTCCATGTCTTTAATGCAAATACTACTGCTGCAAGTTCTATGTCATGCGTTGGGTAGTTCTTCTCATGCGCCTTTAGCTGCCTAGATGCATAAGCTACAGGTCTCCTTCCTTGCATTAGGACGCACCCCAATCCTTGATATGACGCATCGCAGTACACCTCAAAAGATTTGCTAGAGTCTGGAATGATTAATACTGGTGCTGACGTTAGTCGTTGCTTCATATCCTCAAAACTGGCTTCGCACTTGTCAGTCCACAGAAATGGTTGATCTTTACGAGTTAACTGAGTTAGAGGACCTACAATCTTGGAAAACCCTTCAACAAAACGTCGGTAATAACCGGCTAATCCTACAAAACTTCGTACTTCAGTTACAGTTTTCGGCCGCTCCCACTTTAGCACAGCTTCCACCTTTGCTGGATCCACTGAGATTCCTTGAGCAGAAATCACATGACCCAAAAATTGTACTTTCTCTATCCAGAACTCACACTTTGACAGTTTCCCATACAGTTGATGTTTTCTTAAAATTTCCAACGCCACCCTCAAGTGTTCTGCATGCTTTTCCTTATTCTCTGAATAGATAAGAATATCGTCTATAAATACTACCACGAACTTATCTAAACATGACCGAAATATTCTGTTCATGTAGTCCATAAAAATCGCTGGAGCATTCGTCACGCCAAACGGCATTACCACGTACTCAAAGTGTCCGTAGCGAGATCTGAAAGCCGTCTTTTGCACATCTTCCGTCTTGACCAGAATCTGATGGTACCCAGATCTGAGATCAATTTTTGAAAACACCTCTGCTCCTCTCAACTGATCTAATAGATCATCGATTCTTGGCAAAGGATATTTGTTCTTTATTGTAACCTTGTTCAGCTGTCGATAATCCACGCACAACCTTGAACTTCCATCCTTCTTCTTCACCAGCAATACAGGAGCTCCCCATGGAGACACACTTGGACGGATAAACTTCTTCTCCAGCAGATCTTCGATTTGCTTTTTCAACTCTACTAGTTCGGCAGGAGCCATTCTGTATGGAGCCATAGAAACTGGGCCAGCTCCGGGCATTAGATCTATTGTGAAATCGATCTCTCGACTAGGTGGTAAACCTGGTACTTGTTCTGGAAAAACATCAACATATTCTTCTACCACAGGTATTCCGATGATTTGTTCTTCAGTATTCTCTCTTTTCTCCTGAGCTAACACCACATAGCAGGTAGCTCCATCTTTGATATCCTTCGCAACTACTCGAGTTGAGCTTAGTTCTAAATCGTTCAAATTTAGAAACTCTATCTTTTGTTTCCCACAATCAATAAGAACGTGATTGACAGTCAACCAATCCATTCCCAAAATAATGTCTAGATTTTGAAGGGGTAAGCAGATCAAGTTCACTTTGAACTTGCGTCCTGCAATTTGGATCGGGCATCCGACACAGACTGAACTGGTCGTAACTGGTCCCGATGCTGGTGTAGAAACTACTAATTCACACCCTAGATCAAGCATCGGTAATCCGAGTCTTTCTAAACATGCTAGGGATATAAAGGAGTGTGTGGCTCCAGAGTCAAACAAAACATATACGCATTCTCCTAACAACATACAGGTGTGTAAAATTAATGTACCTGGCTTAGTAGCCTCTTCTGCAGACATTGCGAATACTCTTCCTGTTGCACGGGGCTTTACTTCAGCAGAATCTTGTTGTTGTGGTTCTCCCACCTTCTTTTTCTTTGGACAAACATTAGCAAAGTGTCCCGGATCATTGCAGATGAAACATCTCTTCCCTTCAACTTTTCCCCCAATAAGTTTAGGGCAGTCACGTCTGAAATGTGCCCCTCCACACTCAAAACACTTCACTGTTCCTCGATATGATAATTGTGGTTTTTCATAAGGTTTTTTGTTGAATTTCATTGAAGATTCTCCCTTGGCAAGTCTGGAAACTCTACTTGGATCAAACTCCAATAATTCTATCATTCTGGCTTTCTCTACTAATGCTGGAAACTCTTGTATTTCCAATGGCATAAGTACCTTCTTCAGTTCATGCCTTAGTCCTCCCTCGAATTTTCGACATCTCCATTCTTCTGTGATATTCTGAGTATAAAACCTCGAGAGATAATTAAATTTTACTACGTACTCTTGTACTGATAACCTCCTTTGTTGTAAGGTCAGAAACTCCGCCTCCCTTGCAAATTTTGCACTGTTTGGAAAATATTTTTCCAAGAACCTTATCTTAAAGTTCTCCCAATTCACAGCCTCACCACGAACCGTCATCAACTGTTGCATACTTTCCCACCAATATTCAGCCTCCCCCACCAAAAGAAATGATGCATAAGTTAATTTTTGTTCTTCTGAGCAAGTTATTACCCGAAAAATCTTCTCGTTCTGCCTTAGCCAAGAGTCAGCCTCATCAGGAGTAGCCTCCCCATTAAATTTAGTTGGATCATGCCTTAAGAAGTCATTCAAGCTAGAATGATTTTGAGGTACTTGATCAACTTGTTGTTGCTGCATCTTTGTCGAGTTTAAATGATTTCTTCAAAAAGATAACAATACAATTTAGCATATGATATCAATTTCCTCCAATAGTCATTTTCATCACAACAATTAATAGTTTTACTAAGAATAATAATTTCACTCCCCATAGTCCCAAAATACTTTCGAAAACCATTGCTCTGATACCATAATGTAACACCCAAACATTTTAAAGGGTATTACTGATAGTAGAGACTAAATTAATTTGATACCTCATATAAACAATCAAACTTTATTTCAATTACTCCAAAGTACAATACCAAACTTACAAACTTTAAACAATATAGTCTTCACCGTTGACATTTCAACTTTTAAATTTTACACAACATAATCTTCCCAATACAAATTTATTCTTTTTACAAAAATCCCTGAAAGGTTTTCCCCGCATCTCTCTCATCTCTAAGCTTTATCAACCACATCTGCAACATTATCTAATCACATATAACATGAGTTATATGATCATAGCACAAACAAATAAGGGTAAGCCAACCATATCAAATCAATCATTAAACTTATAATAAGAATAGTTCAATCATTTATTTCTACAATTACTCAAATATCATTACCCCGATGTCATTAATTCATCATTATCAAAATCATCTTCCTCAATTTCATAAACCTTACAATTTATACTATGCTTACTCACGAAGCCTTATGGTCAGACCGCTCTCTGCCTGCTTCCTTAAGCCTCACCTGTATACTATGTCTTACTCTCTGAAGCCTTATGGTCAGACCGCTCTCTGCCTGCTTCTATAAAACTTATAAACCACATATTTATGTCAAAGCCTTATGGTCAGACCACTTGCTGCCTGCTTTCATTAACCTCAGGTGTTACTTTGCTCATACCAAGCTCCCATGGTATAACCGAACATTTTACTTCCCGTAGGAAACATCATTTCATAAGCAATAATTTCTTATATCCACTCCAACATTTCATCACATCAATATTTCATACTCTCTTATCCACTCCAACATTTCATCAAATCAACAATTCATAACCTTTTCTCCACATAACTCAATCATGTTCATTCTCTAATCATAATTTGACAATAACTTATTTTGGTGTCAATAAATTAAACATATCGCCAGCTATCATACTTCATATTATAAACTCATTTTTTTTGACCATAACGAGTATAACTCAACATATTTTCACCAATCAAAGATTTATAGATCAACAAAACATTTCATCATATCTTAGCCACTACGTATTAAAGTCTGAGCTCAATGTAACGATAAATAAAATATATATGAAGTTTTTTTTTTTTTTTACCATGATAACTTTATACATCTCCAATTAACTTATTTTATTTTAATTTCATCCTATTAGAGATCTTTCTTTACCCCAATTGGTCACCGGAGAGGACCCAGATGTCTGAACGCATCAAACTCACCTTCGACGCCAACACATATGACTAGTCACAACTGACTGGACCAGGCCAGGGCTGCTCTATGATCAGGATGTGCCAACTCAGGTTTTTAAGGTTCCTCTGTCCTACCAACAAAGGGAGGCCTTCAATAATTAACAATTTATTTATTTAAATTATCTACCTTGTTCTCTTATGCTCTAAATCTAAAATGCCTAATTTTAATATTTTTACTTCTTCTTACAACAACCTCAAATAGTATCACTATATCTATTTAATACTCATTTCCAAGTTATTACAGAATCCTTACTCCAGACCTTCCAACAAGATCAATTTCAGCCAAGAAACTCATTCATGATAGAATTCATGCAAGATAATTATAAACAATTAACCATAATAAGATATTACTATAAATGGTCATAGAAGAATACAATATTTGACAATCATAAGAATAATCTTAATATAAAAAATTCATGGGAAACAAGAAGTTGAATCTGGCAGAGCCGGTTAGACAACTTCTAATCCATCCAAAAATACAATATAATTAAGTAACAAGAGCAACACATGTCTGGGGAAATAAGAAGTTGAATCTGGCAGAGCCGGTTAGACAACTTCTAATCCTTCCAAAAATGCAATAAAATAAATAAGTAAAGCAATAAATAGTTTGGGGAAACAAGAAGCTGAATCTGGCAGAGCCGGTTAGACAACTTCTAATCCTTCCAAAAGTGCAATAAAATAAATAACTGAAGCAATAGAAAGTTTGGGGAAACAAGAAATTGAATCTGGCAGAGCCGGTTAGACAATTTCTAATCCTTCCAAAAGTGCAATAAAATAAATAACTGAAGCAATAGAAAGTTTGGGGAAACAAGAAATTGAATCTGGCAGAGCCGGTTAGACAATTTCTAATCCTTCCAAAATACAATAAAAATAAATAAGGAAAACAATAGAATGTTTGGGGAAACAAGAAATTGAATCTGGCAGAGCCGGTTAGACAATTTCTAATCCTTCCAAAATACAAAAATAAACAACTAATAACATACAAATGGCATAACATAATCAATATCACGTTTTACAACTATCACACTCGGATATCAACACAAAAGCATACTCTCATTTAAATTCAAAATCATACAGAAACAAAATACTCCATAATCAAGATTTAAGATCAGACAAAAGCAAAATATAGCATATTTAAGGCTTAAGATAATACAAAAGGAGATACTCAAGGTTAGCTTCCCTTACCTCTATTACAGACTTAATCCCCTCGCCCTCTGAAAACTTCCAGAATATCCCCTTTGCAAAATTTGAAATTCTTCCAACTCTCTTCTCTCAAAAATTTTCTAAGTTCTTTGGTGTAAATTTTCAGCCTCCCCCCTTGGCTATTTATAGCAAAAAAATTTACTATTCATTTTTACTATTCATTTTAACTATTCATTTTTTTATTCATTTTACTATTACAAAAATAATTTTTTATTTGCAATTTGATAAATTCTGATCTCAAAGCTACGTGGAACACTTATCCTTTCCAAAAATATTTTTTTTTTACTATTCACTTTTTACTATTCACTTTTTACTATTCACTTTTTACTATTCACAATTTACTATTCATTTTTTTTTATCTAGTATTTTAACTTACAAATATTTTCAAGGATCTTACAATGTGGTGTGTGCAATGTGTGGTTGAGATTGAGAGGGTTATAGTGATTTGATGTAGGAAGGATTGTGTGACTGAAACCCTGAATTTGATTACCTTGATAACTACTAACAATTCATGTCTAATTTAAATGGCTTGAATTAAAATAAAACGTGAGATTATCTTGTGATGTCGCTAAGTGAGACGAGGCTCCAATGTGCATGTATCATGTGTTATCAAGTGGTGTTAAAGACATGGTGTGCATAATAGCAAAAATGTCGATGGGTATTAAGGAAGTAGTAGTAGTGTGGGCTTGAGATGATTACCTAGAATGCCTTCAAAGGTTTTGTGGGGCGAGTTCACTAAGATGTGGTATAAGGAAAATAAGACTTTCCCCAAGGAGGGGGAGTCCAACCTCAAGGATTCGAAGGAACAAACTGAGGTGACTGCCATGATGGAGAAGGAGCAATAAATAGGAGAAGCAGATAAACCAAATGAACCATTTGAGCGAGGTTTACTACATTGATTACTTCCACCACAACGACCCTGATTATTGTGATTACAGTCAGACCTACAATGAATCTTTGAGTGACGGTTGAAGTGTTGTTGTGAGGAGTGTTTAGGGTCCCATGGGGCTAAAGTGTGCATGGTGGTGTGAAAAAGCAATGGTTTTCATCTTTGTTAGACCATATTCCTCAAGAGTCAACATAGAATGGGCCTAGAGGAAGGATTTGAATGTGTCTCATTATGTATTGGAGATATGTATATAGACATAAGAGTATGATTTAAATCAGGAATGTACATATGCACAACATAATTACAAAATATTTAATAACCTAATTACAAAAATTTAATTAAGATTTATGCACATGCAATTGAAAGACATCAAATGAACATGCAATGTAAGTTATTCTTCAATCAGTTGAAGAGCTCCATACATACAAGAAACAAATGATCTTCAAATTCAACATGCAAATCTCCATGCAAAAAAGACTTTAGTTTAAAATCAACCATTGCAATTTTCTAAGGTAGAATTGCTAAAATTCGTCACTCTCAACAAGTTCATTTAAACTTAACTCAATCTTACAAAGTTAGCTTATAAGGTGATGTTTCCATATACATATATATTATATTTTCTTTATTTTTAGTCATTGGGATCTCCAACATAACCTTCTCACAAACATATACATCTCTAGCGTAGGACTAGACATTAATTGGTAATCTAATAGCATTTTGATAATAGGTGGTACGATAAATGTAACAACAAATAACAAATTTTGTTAGGATAGATTTCATATAACTCTAATATCATCTTAAAAAGTAGACTTTAAGTTCAACTTATCCTTATGAAATCAATTTGTTATATCCACTTATAAATTAAAAATTAATCTTATTTTTAGTTAATTTAAAATCTCCAACATAAATATGAAAACTTTTTAGTCAATATAAGATCTCAATGAAAACTTTCAACACCTAGAAGCTCCAAAATAAACTATTACTAAATGTGATAGTGTTCTAAAGAGATGAGATTTGAAGTAACGATTGAAAAAAAAAACAAAAGGAAGAAAAGAAAGAAATGCATGCATGTTAGTGGTATAATGAAAAAAAAATGAAAACAAAGTCTTATTATCAACCCTCATATTGAAATCCAAAATCAAATGTATAATGATAGTAAAAAATTTAAAAATAGTTTTAAAACTAAACTATATTATCGATATTTGAGAAATACTTGTTTATGGTCCTAGTTATTTTTATTTTAGATTTTAAATTTAAATATATGTTTTTCAAATATTATAGTCAAATAATAAAATAAACGTTTATCCAAAATGTGATTAACCATAATGTAGACACTAGTAAAAAATTGCATTTTTAACTCACACATTAGGCTTCGGTTTTTCTGAAACCGAAGCGTATCAAAACGCGGTGGTAGTCTTGTAATTTTTAAAATAGTATATACCTCGGTTTTTAAGCAATTGATGTCTAAAAATAATATTGCCTCGGTTGGTAGGGTAAACCGAGGCATAAACCTGACGTGGCAATGATACAACCTCGGTTGGCAGATGGACCGAGGCATATGGGCTTGGGCTGGATCTTAAAAAGCAAAAAACCTAGCTTCTGCGTGTGAGATAAGAAAAATGATTTTCCCCAAAAACCTAGCAGCACTCTCCTCTTCTCCTTTATCTCTACGATGTGCGATGACGGTAAGAGCAACAACGGTGCGATGAGACAGTGGTGACGGTGCGATGAGACAGTGGCGACGGTGCAGCGACGGTGCGGCGAGACAACGACGACGATGCGGCGAGACAACAACGATGGTGCTGCAATGGCGGAAACTTTTTTCTCATGGAGCGGCGAGGACGCGGCGGCGACGGCATGGTGGCGGTTAGCCGCGTCTCTACACACTCTCACGAGCTAGTTTCTCTCTCAAGAGCGCATCTCCTCATCGCCAACCTCCATTACAGATCCCCCTCTCCTCTGCACTGTATGTCTATTTTCCTCTGTTCATTCCTCTTTTTCACTGATTAATCGGTCAAGATAGTGTCTCTACAGGTGAATGGCGAAATGGATTTGGGGGTTTTGCTTCTTAGGTTGCTCTGCGGCTTCTATTGCTCGTTGGGAAAGAAGAAAAAGAAAGAAAGGGAGCATCGCGTCTATATTTGAAGCCTATTGGAGAGCTCCGATTGCACCTCTGTCAGGGGCTTCTGATTGGGGTTGAAAATTTGGGTTGTTAATGCAGGTTGGAGTTTGGGTGCCACTGGTTCATGATACTCAGAGGATTTGGCAGTGAGAACGCGCTGATGGAGTTTGGGTGCCATTGGTTTGTGATAATCAAGCCACAAATTTTTTTTATGTCTCAAAATTGTGTTTTTGTGTGTTTTCTTCCTTCTGTCATTCATATCTTTTTTCCTTATTTCCTTTTTTTTTTCAGCACATGTTCTGTTTATATGTAATGACTTCATTGAATAAATAGAACTCAGCAGCAAGTTTCATATGTGGATGGTTTTTCTTTTCAGTTTATCTTTATATTTTAGTTGTCAATGTTAAGGAGATTCTTTCTTTCTATGTTTGATCAAGAATTCTAGACTCGGTTGAGATTAAAAAGAAAAGGAATAGAGAAAGCAAGAGAGCATAGGAAAAACAAAACATAATTAATAACTCTTTTGCTTGGACTGTGCATACCGAAAAAATAAAAAAAAACACGTTATTGCCTCGGTTATCTAAGAACCGAGGCATAATTCTATCTCGTTTTAACCCGGTTTAGAACTGAGGCACAAAGTCACCCCTTTTTACCTCGTCCTTATATGCCTCAGTTGCATAACCGATGTCTATAAACAAAATTAACTGATGTCATTTCTCCTTATTGCACTAGTGAGAAAAATTCACATCGAATCAAAACATTCAATAAAAAAACTGAAATTCTCATTTTTAAGGGAAGGAATCTTGATCCCTTAATTTAGAATAATCAAAACAATTGTAATAGATGTGCTATTATTTTGAAATTAAATTAAATTATAGAAATTATTATATATTATCATTATTATATATGAATATTATAGTATATTCAAACTCAGATTCAAATTAAATATTTTTTTGTTTGTTTCACCAGCAGTTACTTCTATATTAATATGATTGAATTAGTGCATCTAATAAAATCATTTGAATTTATATAACTAAATATTAAATCATTTTATATAAAAATATAATTATTTCGTACATTTGGTAATTGCAGCTCAAATATTGGTTTGCATTTAACACTTTGTGTACGTATTTGAGAAAAGCGTTGTACTTGCGTTAGCTAACTACTACATTAATATTAAAAAAAAAAAACTATTCAGCAAAAAGAAATTATAAACTCTTCTTGTGCTTAATTAATAAACCTTCACTTTCAACTAGTTCAACCTATCGTATCATTTTAGCTACTTATCTAAATTTTATTTTTCAACTACGTAGGAACCTGTTTACCTGAATTCATTTTCATCCATGTTTTTCTATTTAATTATAATGAAGGCTACCAATGAGCTCTTTGTCATTCGATGCTTAGTACACGGAATATAGATTCAAATTATTTAATAAATTTATTCTATGCTATATTGTTAATACTTTTTTAGATTCTTTTTTTAAAAATATATGGCGTTCGTCTCCAATTAAAAAAAAATACAATTCTTCAATATAACATAGATAATTGATTTGATCGAACTCGAATACTCGAATAAGTGATCGTTTTCGTACTTTATTTGAATATTTGAACTACCAACATTTTTTAATACCATTCATTTCATAATCTCACATTTGATAATTCATAATTTATATATTGTAACATTACGGTAACATTCCGTAATCTCACACTTGAAAATTTATAATTGATACATATGTTTTAAATTCATATTTCAACTACAAACTCATAAATATAACTCAAATTCTTCTAATTTATTCTTTTATCACTTTCTTCGTTGGCACTGAATCAGACGACATTCCTTCATCTGCTCCCGTATAATGAATTATACGAGCATCGCACATACACATACACAAACAAGTAAGGTGAGCTAACATGCAACAAATTATTTATAAAACATGCATAATTACTTTGATATAAACATCATATAATAATTATCTCTGAAACCCTCATTCCATCATATCACAATTGATATTAAACATTCGTCCCACAATACCCAATAAATACCACAATACCCAATAAACACTCATCCGGATGATACGTTGATGAGCGGTCACGGGAGGTTATGCACTTGTGATGACTTCTACTTCTTCTTACAAATACACTTTCAAAATACTCCATATCATTCACAAGGTTAGTCCTCAACAGTATGTCCAAAACCGATACCTAGACCAAGACCTCCTGCCCCTCTCACCATATAATTCATCCTTCTCTACTTGAGACTGGATGAATATTAGAGTATCAGGATAACCTCCAAAAACAGGACCTTCAACATCAACATATACACAAATACCATATCATTACAGAATCTCTCCACGAGACTCATACCATGCTCATATTCCTCGACTCACATTATATCATTACAAAATCTCCCCATAATACTCATATCATCTTCAGATGCATAAATTCAAATAAAATGCAATCCTAATAGAAATCATAGAAAATAAATGTATAAATAAATTAACAATACTAAAATATCACTATAAATGGTCACCGGAGAAGAATCAAATGTTTGACGAATCAAACTCACCATAAACACTAGTACATATGACTAGTCACAACTTACTGGAGTTGATCAGGGCTGCTCTATGATCAGGGATGTACCAACTCCGATTTTTAAGATTCCTTTATCTTACCATCACAATTATAATTCATAAATTTGTATCTACCACAATAACATGAATTCATTCCAACGAGATATACTACACAATAGTTTAACACTACATAATCTGTTCAACAAGATCTAAGTTAAAAACTTGTCGAGTAGACTTCCAAGAAAGAGAGGTGTGTCACAATGGACAACTTAAGTACCAAGTCTTTCCTTAGCCAAAATGTTCCTCAACTAGTTTTAACAAATTTTTTATTTACAGATTCAAAACAACAGCATATAATATTAACACAGAAATTCAATATAGATAAATATACAGTAAGCATTAACAATATTCACACAGAATTTCAAGACATGAATAGTAATAAAACAGTACTAAATCATAAAAGCTTAGAAGGTTTAGCTCCCCTACCTCTATTCCAGACTTCTCTTGCTCTGAATTTGTTTCTCCGAAAACCCTACAGAACCTCTAGTCTTCTTGCAACTAAAAATTTCTCCTTAACTCTTTCTCTCTATTTCTCAAACTCTCATTTGATTCTTCTTCTCTTTGTACAGAATATCCTTCCCTCCCATATCTATTTATCGGTAAAAAAATTTACTATTTAATAATTTTTTAATATTATTTATTATTTTAATATTATTTTAAAATAATATTTTAATCATCCACTTGATCAAATCTGATTCTAACTCGTTCCATGCTATGTAGGAATTCTTATCCTTTCAATTTTTTTACTATTCATTTTTTACTATTCACTTTTTACTATTCGATTTTCTTAAAAAACATCCTAAATAAGTTATCAAAAATTTGAACTTATCCTTCTAGAATTACTATAAATTTATATCAACAATTTAAATTTTTCTACCATAATTTTCTATTTTTTATCCATAAAAATCATTATTACTAATAAAATGCTAAAATTTACTATTATAAATATTTTTCATGAGTCTTATACAATAATTTATCAATACTAAATATTTGATAGGTCAAAAAAGTGTTTCATAACATTGAAGGAGCATACTTTTCAAATCCATAATCTATGCCAATGGTCATATATAAAATATAGATTTTTTTTTGATACATATGTCCCATTTAGTTTTATATATTTTTTTCAATTGTTATAATTTATCTTTCACAATTTAATTTACACTTACTAAAGTAAATACATTCTTCAATAACATATCACATTAAATCATTCTCTATTTATTATTTAATTATTACTATTAGTATTACTTTTTCATTTTTTATTTATTTTTAAAATATGAAATTACCAAATGTCTCTTTTTAATTAGTTAAATGTAAAATCTAATTTCAAAATTGTTATCTCATTTCCCATTTAATCTCTCTCATAAACACTATATAATTGATATTGTTTAAAAATATTAACTAGTTTAAATTTCTAATAATATTTAAAAGTAATACATTATTTACATGTTAATTGTAATTTATATATGAAACATAGCATACGAGTTCAGATTTACATTGCCCTATTAAAGTGTTTGTACTAAAAAATTAAACTCTTTTCCTCTATTCTTTGTATTTGTTGGATGTGGAAGATATACTAATACAAATTTATTTTATCATATATTCATGTAACTATATTAAGAGAAATGGAGGAGATAAATTAATCTACAAATTATCTGGAAAGAAATTTTATAAATTGTATTGTCATTAAATACGTAAAAAACATAAGACAATTTTGAGTTGTTTTTTTTTTTTAGATTTCATGGTGTATTGTCTAGTATCAAACAATCAAAGATAGTTTTAGATTAAAATCAAACAATCAAATGATAGTTTTAGGTTGACAAACGATTTGTCGATTTTTTTTAAGGTTGGTTTGTAAATTTCTCCTTTCATTAATGCGCTACAATAATATGCAATGTGTAATGAACAAGGATGATGGAAAGAATAAGCTACTTTGATTATTATACAAATTCTTATTATATTTTAGTTTAGTTTAATTCTCAAACAATTAATTAAGTTTTATTATGTAGGTTATTGCTATAAGTTACAAATTGACTATTATTTGAAATGCATTAACCTTTCACTAAAAACTAAAGTATTATTTGAACACTGAGACACTCTTGGTTAAAAACTTCGAGTATTGTTTTAAATATAATCACTATAACTAAAAAAAAAGTATTGTTTAGATCACAGCTACTCTCGACTAATTCATGAGTATTGTTTGAATCAGAATCATTTTTCACTAATATAAAATATTGTTTGGTCAACACCAATTTTGGCTAAGATAAAATATTGTTTGAATAACAATTACCTTTGGCTAAGATAAAGTATTTTTTAGAGAACAGTCCCTCATAACTAAAATAAACAAAGTTTGTATTTAAGTGTAATCACAAAGATCATTGAGACTTTGCTTATTATATTGTTAGTATCTTATAACATATATAAATACATGTATTTTAGTTTGTTATGTGAACACAATATTGTTCTTCTATAAAACTTTTAAGATTATAAATGATTTTGACATTGTTTTGATATTCAATAATTGAATCTGTCAATTTTTTTTTTCAAACGATATCTTTATATATAACTTGGAAGAAAAAGTCATCCTAAATCCTTTCTGACCATTAAGAGCTTTTGAATTCAAATAACTTCATCTTCTTTGTTTATTGAGTGTGGATGTAAAGGTACATCATATGTGTTCACTACAAAAAAATTATATATTATCGATAAGCAAAATCTATCGGTAATAGCTAAAATTCATTGGTAAATCATCTTTATCGAAGAACTATCGACATATAAATACCTATCAGTAAGTCATCATTGGTAAACTTTATCAGTACATGCATAAATCTGTCAATATCGATGACCAAAAAGCCATCGATAATTATTTCTTGGTACATATTTGTTAGTAATTACTGACAAATTATAGTCGTCGATAATATTAGTCGGCAAAATACACGATTATATTTTCTTCTTCTTCTTCCTCCTGCTCTTTTTCCTCTAGTTTTTCATCTTCTTCCTGTCCACCTCGTTGCCATTGGTAAGTGGAGCCACAATCACTACCTCTAGGTTATACTCTTCCTCTACCTTTTTCTCTAACTTTGACAATTACCATCATCGATCTCTTCTACCTTTGTGTCACTATCACTTCACCAACAATCCTTAGAGTCACCAACACTTGTTAGCGACATGCCTCGGGTCAACATAGAGCCACTATCACCTCACCATCGAGCCACCATTTAGTCACCGCTACATTATCTCCTCCTCCTCCTTCATTTATTTTCTTCTTCCTTTTTTAATTCATCTCCCCATATTAATACAAAAATACTCCATGAGATATAATTTTGCTCTCTAAATTAATGATGGATTTACTAATGAAATGGGACTATCAATGATTATAATGATAAAGTACCAACAAAAATATTCTTGGTAATAAAAATTATAATTTATCGAAAAACGTTACCAATAAATTTTGTCAATGATAATTGTGATGATAAATTATCAATAAAAATATCTGTTAGTAATACTAATTGTAACTTACCGACAGATCTTTCAAACAAATTTTATATAAAGATTTCAAATTGAAAAATATATCTATCAATAAATTAAATAGTGAAATCTATAAAAACATATCCATAATATATCTAAGTTTATTAGTAATTAAGAAAATTCTTATAATGACTTCAGATAACATTAAAAATAACTTTCCTACAACGTTTCAATAGTTAGCTTTGCGCTCAATAAATTTTAACGTTGACTTATCCGTTACGCGAATCATAGACAAAAATATAAAAACATTCCTTATAATATGATAATAAACTTAAAAATTGTTTTTACTAAGTGCAATGTGTAAGGACCGAATTTTAAATTAAATAAATAAAATAAAATAATAAAATAAAATAATATGATTGAAGGGGTAGGAAAGAGCTTCACGTGGGTGGCTACCTAACAAAAAAAAAATGGTACTGCTGTTAGTGGTGGGGGGCTCCATTCTTTCAGCAGCGTGCAAAAATCATTCCAAGCATTGATACCACTGCACTTCCTCCTTCAATTAAAATTTCTCCTCCTTATTTCCATCCAGCTGCACCGCTCCTGCCTCCAACTCATCATCAAACGTGACCGCTTCATTCTCCTTAATTCCATCCAACCGCACCGCTTCTAGCTCCTTCACCAATTCCAATTCAATCTGCCTCTGCTCCACTTCCGTGCACACCACTGCCAACCAGCTTGCTCCTGCGCTCCATGTGCTTCTACTCATTCCACACACACCATTTCATTTTCTTTTAGCTCCACGTTCCAGGGCAGCCTCCCATTCCATCACCGTTGCATTCTCTTCCAGCGTAACAGCACATTCCAGCACCGTTTTTCTTCCAGCCAGCATGGCACCTTAGGAGTGAAAGACTTGCTGCAAATCTGGAAGAGGAAACGTGGAGAGTTGTTGAAGTTTGAAGGAGATCAAATCTTTTGGAGAAAGGTCCAAGGAAGTCTTCAAGAGGTAAGGGGAGCTAGATATTTTGTGTGATTAATTGTATGTGCTTTGTATGATGGAAATCTGGGTAAAATTCTGGGAAGAAAGGGTTGAATTTCATGTTTCTGGAAATCTGCAATTCTGCAGAATTTCTGCAGAACCGTTCGTCCAATTTGATTTCAAATTGGACGTTCGTCCCAAATTCCGAGCGTTCGTCCAATTTGATTTCAAATTGGACGTTCGTCTAAAATAGCTAACATTCGTCCTTAAGTTGCATATTGAGCGTTCGTCCGAGAGTGATAAATTGAGCGTTCGTCTATAAGTGTTATAGTATGAGCGTTCGTCCTTAAGTTGCATATTGAGCGTTCGTCCAAATTGATGAGCGTACGGTATTTGAGTGTTCGTTCATAAGTGTTTCGTTAGGCGTTCGTCCATGTGTTATTTTGAGCGTTCGTCCTAAGTGTTATAGTGAGCGTTCGTCCGAGAGTGATAAATTGAGCGTTCGTCTATAAGTGTTATAGTATGAGCGTTCGTCCTTAAGTTGCATATTGAGCGTTCGTCCAAATTGTTGAACGTTCGTCCAGTGAGCATTCGTCCAGTGAGCGTTCGTCCTAAATATTGAAGTGAGCGTTCGTCTTTAACACATTTATTTGAGCGTTCGTCCTGGATATAGAACGAGCGTCCGTCCTTAAAATATTGAGTGAGTGTTCGTCCAATTGTGTCCCTAAATAGTGATCATCTGATGTAAATGTTGAAATTTGAGAATTTTATAGAATATATGTGGTGATGTGATCTATGAGAAAATATGAGAATTTATGAAATATGATAGATTATTGTGATCTCTGATGTAAATGTTGAAATTTGAGAATTGTATGGAATATATGTGGTGACATGAGCTATGAGAAAATATGAGAATGCATGAAATACGATAAGTTACTGTGATTATATGATGGGAATGATGAACGTGAGTATGATTCGGAAATCTCAGGGAGAGATGGATGAAAGTGGTTATGTGAAATATTGTGGTTGTATCTGTATAATTGTAGGGGCTTTGAAATGGTTGTCTATCCCTAAACTCAAAGCATTGTTCACACTCAGGTAGAGAAGAACAATGTGAGTGGTGAGAGTAGAGGGAGGTCCTCGTCTATGATCTTTGAATTTAGACATAGGCAGCTTGGGGGACTTATATTGCTAGTGTTGGAGAAAGACCAGCTGAACTAGCAGGTGTAGAGACGACCAATAGTCCGACAATTATACAAAATCCGGATGAGTCGTGTGAATATGTGGATTATGGTTTAATAAGCATGCATAAATATTTATGTATTTAAATCTATGATGACATGAATTAATTGTGCTAGGAGATAACATGCTTTTTATGTCTAGCTCACCCTTGCATTGTTTTGTGTTGTGTGCCAATTTGGATATATGTATTTGGCGATGATCATCCACTTGGATGGGAGCAGATGCTGTCGAGGAGAGTCCTTTGGAGCAAGAGCTGGAGAATACTGAGGCTGCGGAGTAGTCTTCTTAGGATTTCCTATCTGAACACGTGTAGTGTTCGAATTTATGAACTGTTTAAGTTTGAATTTCAGTTTCTTTTATTTGGATGATTGTAATTTAACAATTAAATTACACGTCGTATTCTGACTGTTCTCTATATTGGAATGATGACACCTTTATTATGTAATATTTGTCATTATATAATTGGGATGTTACATTAATGGTATCAGAGCAGTTCGTCCTTAGGATGACCTTGGTGTTGTGGGTTTGCCGTGTCTTCTCTGTGAGGATTGGAGGGTAGATGGTATGATTTACCATTTCTTTCAAGTCTATATAGTAAGGTGTATCTGACTAGAAGTTTTAAGAACAGAAAATGTCTGGATAAGAGTAATGAGGGTGCACACTCATGACTTTCATCGTAGATGATTTTCCTTTCTTAATTCTGAAGGTTTGAGGTAAGAAAGAGTTAGAGTTTCAGTGTTGTTTCCTGTAGTAATTCCTGTGTGGTTCTTGTTTTGTGGTGGTGTGTTGTGCCCTAGAGTAGTAGAGGAATGCATATTCAAGGACAACTTGAGTTGTATACTTTTAGTGGAATTGGTTTAAACCGTTAAGACAAGTTCTTGCCTCGAAGATAGGAGTTATAAGACTAAAAGTTAAGCTTCGGAGGGCTAGTGAGTTATGTTGGTTTGAGTCAAGCTAATGGTCTTTCTTTCTACGTGAACAAGAAGATGTAATCTAGATCTCCTCTTTCCCCAGATGTCGGTCCTTCTGACTCTAATCAGATGTTGAATGCGGTACTTCAGGCATTGCAAGAATAGAATGCTACATTGGTGGAGTAAAATACCATAACCCTGCATAATCAAGAAGCCGCAAGGGTATTTGCCGAGAACGCGAGAGTAATATCTGAGAACACTCAAAAACAATTCATTAAAGTGATTGAGTAGTGGCAGAACCGTTCAGGGTGTTTTCTCTTCTGTTTTTCCGGTCCAAGAGTGGAACTTGGAAAGCTTTCTACAACACCATTCAGCCCGGTTTGATGGGAAGTGCAGTCCGAATGAAGCTGATCAGTGGTTAAGGGACATTGAGAGAATTTGTAGTGCTAAAAGATGTCCATATGAGGACGAGGTAGCATATACTGAGTACTTGCCTTACAGTGTAAGGTATGACCTGGAGATTGAATTCCTTCAGTTAATACCGGGAAATAGGTCGGGACTGAGTATGCATACAGGTTCGAGTACTTGCTCCGATTGTACACCATGACTACGGTTATAAAAATTTGTTATCATTATGAGTTTAATTCTCCCTGTCTTAACCTTGATGTGCCATGTTTGGTCCATTGCTCGTGTTTAAGCCTAAACACTGTTTAAATCGTTTTTGTCATCAAGTTAATGTTTTAAATCTAGTCACGTTCAACCTTAAACATTCATTCATTTCATTAACATGTATCATTTTTGGGTTATCAACCTCTTTGTGTCTAAGCCAGATTTCGGCTCCCGTTCATATGTCATTTGTTTTCAATGTCATTATGAGCCAATCTAATTTTTCATTTTCACCCCGTTCAGGTTGTGTTAAACGTATGTGTGCTGTGTTTTCAAAGTTCATTAATACTTTGTATTTTTGCCTTAATGTGAAATCCTATTGGTTAATTGCGAGTCTGCGAACACAAAGGTTGTTTTAAGTTTGGGGCAAATTAGTGTTTTGTTTACCTCATCGAATATTGTAGTATCGTTAAAATCTTGATAAATTTTAGACATAATTTTAATGCGTTTCAAACTCATTGATAACTTATTATGTTCTTCTTTTGGACCAAATAAAAACAAAAATAGTTGAGAATAAGTCTATGAGTCAAATTTCAAAAATTGTGTAATAAATTAATTTATACGAATTTATGAACAAGTATATATATATATATATATTTTAAATAAATACAATAAAAAATTACAAACAGGTGGTTGTGTTTCTGTGAGGTTTTTCTCTTCTGATACTCCTGAGTTTGGTAAGGCGATAACATGTAAGTAAATCGTTAGAAAAATATATATATAAAAGAAAACAATATATATAATCATCAAACTAGCATGGCAGATAAATATTACAATGCATAATTAAAATAAAGATGTTCTAGAGTCGATCATAAGTGATCGTTAAATATTACAGTCCATAAGATACGCAAATGAAGCAAATAAACAAAGGTAAATAATGGATGTTCGGGGTTCAATCACTCGTGATAGTTAAGTTACAGATAAAAATAAAAATTTAATGGAAAAATTCCCGAGCTGGTTGTGGTGGTCTAAGGGAGAGCTCCGTCGAGGGCGCTCTGGTTCGAAATGTGAGAAGCATGGGTGGAGGGATCTGTCGTTCGTCTCTGTCGTCGTCAATGATGATCGGAACAGGGAATAAGTTCAGCAACCTCGGCGCCTTCATGATTACCCAGTCATTTTCTTCCAACAAAAAAAAAAAATTGTGTCAATATTGGAGAAGGAAAAGTAAAATTCAAACCAAAAATAGTGGTAATTAGGGTTCTTACCATACATGTACAGCGGTAGCTGAGAAAATCGGGTGCCAGTAGGGTCTAATTCCGCTTGCCAGCGCCTGACCCGGTTCCCGTGGTTGTTGAACCAGCAGTGTACATTATATTCACTGGCTTCTCCGAAAGCCCTGAGTCGAGATGCAATCTCGACGACTTGGGCTCTACTGGGATGTGTGACCCCGTAGTTGAAGATATTGATCATCATTTTGACCTGATCATCAGTAGGTTTCCACCGCTGACTGGTGTACCTCTCCATCTCCATCTCACTCATCCTTCCTTTCAAAGTGTTTCTAAAGCATAAAAATAATAAAATAGAATAAAAGAGCAAAAACAGAACAAAAATAGTCAGTGTTTTCTTTATTTAATTTTGTTTCTTTTAGGCTCTTTTGTCCAGTCGGTCATTGTTGTTTCAGTGTCTTGTTCCAGATCTGTTTCACGGTCCTCGCAAATGTTCCTAAACGGATCTACGTCCAAGTTTGTTTATGTCCATTTCGTTCATACAAATAAATTTCTCTTTTTTTTAAGTTTTCTGTTTTTATGGGGTACGTGGCGTTGTTCTACCCGATTGTCTCTGCCATACCCTCAATCGAGGGGAGATTAACGTCTGGTTTCCAGCCGATATACCCCTTATCTTTGTTAAGGCAGTGTGTTCTTAGATTTAGTTAATAAAAAGGAAAATAATAGAAGAATAAAGCAAATGCAGGAGCAGAAGTAAAATAGCAAAATGGAAAGTAAAGAAGAAAGCGGAATGTATTTGCGGAGAATAAAAGCTCAGAAAAGAAAAAGAAAAAGTACATGAACGGAAGCAGAAAGAAGAAAGGAAAGAAAAGAAGCGAGAAGTAAAGAAGAAGGAGAAGCAGGTTAAAGGAAAAGAAGAGATAAGAGAAAAGAAATACTTACTTGAAGCGGAGCAAAGCCCAGGAACTTGAAGATTGAAGCTTGCGGGAAGACTCTCCGATCTCCAGCACTCAGGCGTTCAGATCTCGTAAGTTCTCTCACTCAGAACTCTCTGGGTTCAGATCTCTCTCTATCTCTCTCTCTCTCGCACTCGGAACCCTAATTGCTCAGATCTCACTCTCTCTCTCACGCGTTCTGGAATCTCAGTGTTTCGACGTATCGCCCAACGCGGCTAACGCCTTACTTATAGCCAAAGAAACTCACTGTGCCTACAGTTCCGGTCACGCATAACCGGAATCTCCAATAGTAGCGGTTTAAAAAAAAATGATAAATAAATACATAATAATAATAATAATAATATTTAGTATGCGATTTTACCACATTTTGGGAGTATGAAATATTTAAATTATAAAGGATCTCTTGCTATTTGAGTGAGTGTAAATATCACATGATTTTGGTGTGAGGTATGTGATATGTATGTTGATCCAGAATTGTCTTCTCGTATGAGTAATTGAAGTTGCCCTGATAAGCTCTTTGAACAGTGGGAACTGTCCGGATAAGTTTATTATATGAGTTGTGGGAGGCAACTCTACCTAAGAGTTAGAGGACAAGATGAGAGAGACGTATCTCAACTTGTTTTGGTAAGCTTAATTTTCGAGGACGAAAATTTTTGTGTTGGGGAGAATGTAAGGACCGAATTTTAAATTAAATAAATAAAATAAAATAATAAAATAAAATAATATGATTGAAGGGGTAGGAAAGAGCTTCACGTGGGTGGCTACCTAACAAAAAAAAAATGGTACTGCTGTTAGTGGTGGGGGGCTCCATTCTTTCAGCAGCGTGCAAAAATCATTCCAAGCATTGATACCACTGCACTTCCTCCTTCAATTAAAATTTCTCCTCCTTATTTCCATCCAGCTGCACCGCTCCTGCCTCCAACTCATCATCAAACGTGACCGCTTCATTCTCCTTAATTCCATCCAACCGCACCGCTTCTAGCTCCTTCACCAATTCCAATTCAATCTGCCTCTGCTCCACTTCCGTGCACACCACTGCCAACCAGCTTGCTCCTGCGCTCCATGTGCTTCTACTCATTCCACACACACCATTTCATTTTCTTTTAGCTCCACGTTCCAGGGCAGCCTCCCATTCCATCACCGTTGCATTCTCTTCCAGCGTAACAGCACATTCCAGCACCGTTTTTCTTCCAGCCAGCATGGCACCTTAGGAGTGAAAGACTTGCTGCAAATCTGGAAGAGGAAACGTGGAGAGTTGTTGAAGTTTGAAGGAGATCAAATCTTTTGGAGAAAGGTCCAAGGAAGTCTTCAAGAGGTAAGGGGAGCTAGATATTTTGTGTGATTAATTGTATGTGCTTTGTATGATGGAAATCTGGGTAAAATTCTGGGAAGAAAGGGTTGAATTTCATGTTTCTGGAAATCTGCAATTCTGCAGAATTTCTGCAGAACCGTTCGTCCAATTTGATTTCAAATTGGACGTTCGTCCCAAATTCCGAGCGTTCGTCCAATTTGATTTCAAATTGGACGTTCGTCTAAAATAGCTAACATTCGTCCTTAAGTTGCATATTGAGCGTTCGTCCGAGAGTGATAAATTGAGCGTTCGTCTATAAGTGTTATAGTATGAGCGTTCGTCCTTAAGTTGCATATTGAGCGTTCGTCCAAATTGATGAGCGTACGGTATTTGAGTGTTCGTTCATAAGTGTTTCGTTAGGCGTTCGTCCATGTGTTATTTTGAGCGTTCGTCCTAAGTGTTATAGTGAGCGTTCGTCCGAGAGTGATAAATTGAGCGTTCGTCTATAAGTGTTATAGTATGAGCGTTCGTCCTTAAGTTGCATATTGAGCGTTCGTCCAAATTGTTGAACGTTCGTCCAGTGAGCATTCGTCCAGTGAGCGTTCGTCCTAAATATTGAAGTGAGCGTTCGTCTTTAACACATTTATTTGAGCGTTCGTCCTGGATATAGAACGAGCGTCCGTCCTTAAAATATTGAGTGAGCGTTCGTCCAATTGTGTCCCGTAAATAGTGATCATCTGATGTAAATGTTGAAATTTGAGAATTTTATAGAATATATGTGGTGATGTGATCTATGAGAAAATATGAGAATTTATGAAATATGATAGATTATTGTGATCTCTGATGTAAATGTTGAAATTTGAGAATTGTATGGAATATATGTGGTGACATGAGCTATGAGAAAATATGAGAATGCATGAAATACGATAAGTTACTGTGATTATATGATGGGAATGATGAACGTGAGTATGATTCGGAAATCTCAGGGAGAGATGGATGAAAGTGGTTATGTGAAATATTGTGGTTGTATCTATATAATTGTAGGGGCTTTGAAATGGTTGTCTATCCCTAAACTCAAAGCATTGTTCACACTCAGGTAGAGAAGAACAATGTGAGTGGTGAGAGTAGAGGGAGGTCCTCGTCTATGATCTTTGAATTTAGACATAGGCAGCTTGGGGGACTTATATTGCTAGTGTTGGAGAAAGACCAGCTGAACTAGCAGGTGTAGAGACGACCAATAGTCCGACAATTATACAAAATCCGGATGAGTCGTGTGAATATGTGGATTATGGTTTAATAAGCATGCATAAATATTTATGTATTTAAATCTATGATGACATGAATTAATTGTGCTAGGAGATAACATGCTTTTTATGTCTAGCTCACCCTTGCATTGTTTTGTGTTGTGTGCCAATTTGGATATATGTATTTGGCGATGATCATCCACTTGGATGGGAGCAGATGCTGTCGAGGAGAGTCCTTTGGAGCAAGAGCTGGAGAATACTGAGGCTGCGGAGTAGTCTTCTTAGGATTTCCTATCTGAACACGTGTAGTGTTCGAATTTATGAACTGTTTAAGTTTGAATTTCAGTTTCTTTTATTTGGATGATTGTAATTTAACAATTAAATTACACGTCGTATTCTGACTGTTCTCTATATTGGAATGATGACACCTTTATTATGTAATATTTGTCATTATATAATTGGGATGTTACACAATGTAAGTTTCAAATTTGTGTCACTTATCATTAAATGAAAATTACAATATGTTGTACATTTTGAACAACTTATATCTTTCATAATATATTCTTTTTCAACAAAATATAACAAATTCTAGATTAAACTTCTTCGTATATTTACTACTTTATTTTATTGCAATAAATACATAATCAAAATTATCTTGAACTTTTACTTAATAAATATTAAAACGTTTTCTGAAGCACCTTGTTTCGGGAATAATAAGATAAAAACTACAAGATAAATATTGAAATACAAAAAATAACAATAAAAAATATAACGAAAAGAAAAGGTGAAAATATGTAACAAAGTAAAAATAAAAATAATAACAAATATAAAGAGACAAATATACCTCCATATAATTGTGATTCTTATTTTGGGTGTTCATATTGATTTTTTAATTTTACTTTTTAAATAATTTTTTTTAAATTAAAATAATTAGTTTATCAATTTTATTTTCTAAGTAATTATTTATTTAAATTTAGCTATTTTTTTTCGAATTGATATCTTTTTAAACTTATTATATTTTTATTATAAAACTACTTATAAAGTAAATAAAATTACAAAAATTATTTTAATTATGTGATAATAATAATAATTTTATGATTTTTAATTATCATGAAAAACTATAAATATATATGCTTAGTGAGTGTGTTTTCATTTATTAATTACTGAGCAAGAAGTTCTACCACAAAAATGAGTTGCAAATAATTTTAATTATAATTTTGTTGAGTTCTGCTTTTCCTATTTTGTATTTCCAGTAACAATTATTTATAGTAAACAAATATGTGTGTATATTCTGCATTCGAAGAGCCACCGAATAAAATAAATTTTGTACAACCGACACGTTTCTAGAAATAATACAACTTTGTTTATAAAAGACAAATTGTTCTATTTGATGACTATTTTCTTATTAGTATTAGTGAATCCACATACCCAAATTCAACATATTGAAAGATACTCACAATCATCTTCATGCTAAATTAATACATATAGAATAAATAGTACTTTCCTTCTCCCTAAATACAGCTCCATTGGATTTGTTTGAATTAAAGAACAAAAATGAGGTAATAAATAACTAAATAAATAAATAATGCGATAGTAAAAGAGAAAGAAAAAAGTAATTTGAAGAAAATGTGTGTATAAGTTAATTGATATAATAGCTTTTAAAAAATAGTTAAACAATACATTTATAAAAGGATCAAATTATCTTTATTATTATAAATTATAAATAATTTATTTTTAATTAAATATTAAAATAATTATAAATTTTAATATTTTATTATTTTCCATTTTATTTTATTATATAATATAATTACAACCAATATATATTGTAACAAATTACATCTATGCAGATAACATAAATCTAATTGCTTATAATATGGTCTATCATAGTTATGTTGGATCATATTATATAATAAATGGATTATGATTGTTTTATATTTGTGAATAATCAATCATATTCATGGATATTATATCAACTATCATGTTATCGTAATTGATTATAACCTTATTATTTAAGGAGATTGTCCAAATATTTTGAGTTATATAATTATTAACATATATATTCTGATCACGCTTAAATTAAGGAAAAATTTATACAACTTGTGAATTTTGGATTTTGGTGGCATTTAAACTGCAGTTATATATTTTTTCGGCTTCGGTTATTAAAGAATTGAAATAAAAAAGTATATAAAATTTTCAAAATTTTTAAAGAAACATATGGTTTCAGTTTTATGATAAACCAATGTCATATATTTATATAAACCAATACCGTATGATTTCCATTTTTATAAACCGAAGACCAAAAGGTTATAGAGAATTTTAAAATTGTTACTATTATATATATATATATATATATATATATATATATATATATATATATATATATATATATATATATATATATATATATATATATATATATATATATATAATGACTTCGGATTTTACATACCCTAATCCAAAATGTTGAAGAAATTTTAAAATAGTAATTATTTTTATTTTTATATTAGAGGGGGACATGGCTTCGGTTTTGGTTTTTTTATACCTAAGGTTAAAAACTTGCAAAAAAAATTTTAAAATTGTCACTATTTATTTTATTTGAGTAGAAAGATATGGTTCAGTTTAGTAACAAATTAAGGTCATAGTCGATTTTTTCACAATTCGATTTTGAATAGAACCGAAGTCGTGTTATTACTTTGGTTTTCTAATAATTGAAATCAAATGTCTCTCTAGGATAAATTTAGGCATAATTTTCACGAACTCATCATTATTCTTTGTTTCTATAACACTATTTTCGCAAATTTCATCTACTTGGTTCACCATTACACTATTTCATTCACCACTATTTGCTAGTGTTGTACTACAATTGTTTACTCCTTTCCCTTTTTTTGTTTCACTCTCTTATTTTTCATTTTTCTTTCACCATTGTCCTCAACGTTTTGCATTCCACCACCACTTCTCACTATTTTCACCACCCTTTTTAATAGGAAATGATTTGCTTGGTGGAACTTCTTGGTGTGGTTTCAGTATTATTAGTCTGAATGTAGGGAACTCAGTCTTGGGGTTTATCTTGACACTCTAATAGTCATTCAATCTTAATAGAGAAAATTGACATATATGATGAGAGTAGCATGAGATCTTTGTCTTGGATGCTTCTAGTATGATCCAAGATGTGAAACAGACAAACCTTGTGAGTGTGGTAGGGTAAAATTCATTGACAATGACTTTGTAAAATAGTAGAATCTACCACAAGTGCACAACCCGCCGTAGTTCGACATTCATTCTAAGTCTGGACAGTCCGGTCAAAGTATTGTCAAACATAAAATATTTGGTTGTTTTGGTGTGATATGTTTGTCTTGTGTATAATGTTTAAATGTTCGTGTTTATATATATATATATACATATATATATATATATATATATATATATATATATATATATATATTATTTTGTATTCTAATTTATCCATGTCTTTTGTGTTTTATGTCTATGTATTGTTTTTTCTTTGCAATAATCACTTTAAGTGTTATGAGCTTAGAAAGATCGTCTTATCAATTGTTTCCGTTAGAGGTGAAGGTGAAACAAATAAATATTATTTTAAATTTCTGTAATTTTATATTATTAAATAATAATAATTTTATTATTTTTATTATTATAAAAGAAGTAAATATACATGTACAAAACTTATAAAAACTTATATTCTCTAGTATTAGTAATATAAATGATTTTTATATGATTATAAAATGACACTTATCATAATTTTTAATTAATCAATAATAATATTTTTCCTACTAACAGTGATAACTCATGTGAAATTTTATGGAAGCCTATATTTGAAAAATCACTGCGCAATTTAAAAAAAGAAACACTGCAGAAGGAACATGAATTTTGCAGGCCGAAGCCGGAGGAGCAGAGAGAATGCGCAACCACCCTTTCCTTTTGCCTCTAAATAATTTTTTCTCTTAGCCACCACCAATCTAATCATTATTTCTATTTTTCAAACAAAACAAAACAACAACAATAACAAACCTATTCAAATTTCATTTTTCAAAACCCACCTTCCTTCTTGGGTTTGCCACCTTTTCCCCCTTAATTTTTTAAATTGTCTACTTTTCTTTCTAACTAAAATTTTGTATCTATACTAATTATACTAATATATCTTACATATAAAAATATACATTTTTAACTGTTTTTTATAATTTAAATTCCTATTCTGATTTCATTTTAATAATTTTCAATTACTATCAATCAAGAAGAAAAGAAAATAAACATTTGGAAAGTAATAATTTTTTATTTTTGGTACAAAAAATTGAGCTAGAAGAAATTTCCGATGGTGGAAGATTCTACCAAGGTTTGATTTGTCTGTCTCTCTTTCCTAGTAACAGTACCAACAGGAGATAGAAAGAGAAACATGTGTGTTGGTGGCGTCAAACCATGTATCCAATCTATCCATATTCCAACATTGTGTATTATCTGTCTATTTCTCGCTCTTCATCGTCTTCCCTTCTTTTTCGTTTTCCTGTTCAAAATCAAAATTTTAATAGAAAAATCAACTCCTTTTTTAAATAGCGAACAATTTTTAAAAATTGTGAATATAGAAAAAAGCAACTTGCTTTATTTATATATATATAAATATTGGTTGTTCTCCCTCTCTTCTCAACCGTCTCCTCCGCGTTCAACTCGCGTGCATTGCAGTCAGACCAAGCGAGAAAAGGAAGAGAATCGGAGAGAGAAAGTTGAGAGAGAAGAGGAGAGAGAGAGTCTACAGGGAGAAAGCAAAGCCCAAATACCCCTTTTCGCCATTGTAATTCCTGTTCCCTTTCAGAGAACCCATTTGATTTTTTTGAATTTTCTGGGAACTGGGCGTTTTGTGATCATCATCTGGGTTCTCTCGATCTCCGTCTTTTTTCTGGGTTTCGGTCTTTTCTCCTCAGATCCTCTCCTTGTTTTTGTTTTCTCCCTTCTTGAATCGGATTTTTGAAGACCCGTTGCGTTTGTCTCGCAATTCGGCCTCGTGGGTGTGTATTTACGAAAGGAAGATTAAGCTTTTATAGTGATAGAGTGGGAAAATAATTGATTCATATCTGGGTTTTGATGCGATTGTTGGTTCATTTTTTGAGGGCAATGATGTTGACCTTAAATGTGTCGTTATGAAGTAATATGGAAGTGATCCTTCTACGGTTACAACACCATAAACAACAACAGCAACAAAAACAAGAAGAAGAACATGTCGTTTTACATTGGTCGCGAGGCTTCCAAGGTTGGTGATTTTTGTTTTTGTGGACCGTTTTATATTTAAGTACAACCTTTTTGTCATTCGCGTATGGTTCCTTTTATTCTTTATCTTCCCTCTTTATTGTTGGTTTTAATTTATGTTCAAATGTTTCAACGTGCAGCTATGGAAGAGGATTTGTGCCGAGACAACCACCGAGATCAACCTCCTTGCGGAGAATTGGAAGTACCTTCTCGCCGGTATTGTTTTTCAGGTTAGTTTCCCCCTATTCTGATCAATATTATGAATGGTTTAGATGTAGGTTGTTCTTTTTACCCTTCGTGAAAGGAATGCAAAGGGGCTTTCGTCTTTCTTTTTTGTGGGTTGGAGATTCAAATATTTTTTCACATGGGGTTGTGGTGGGAACTTGAACGCCACTAAAAGGTCTCCTTCATGTTGGTGCGGTTTGGTTACTTCGGGGCAATTGCTTGTTTTATGTATTAGAAACCTGGTTTATTGGACTATTCTTTTCGCCGTTTCCATTAAACGTTATTCTGTCAATGATTATCCTCTAGTGTCAAGAGGGATGGGTATTTCAATGGGGAAAATCTCAAGAAACTGAAACTCTGAACCATTTTTTGTCATGTTCTGCAACTTTGAGGATTTGGCATTCAATGCATGCACAAAATTGGATGAATTATTGCGTCCGAAATAAAATGCTGGTTGCTGACATAAGTAATGGGCTCTACTTATTTATTACATTTTAATTGCAAATTTGCTCAAGATCATTTGGAGCTCTCTGTTTCCCAGAGGGTCTAATGTTTCGTTTCTCTCATTGAAAAAAAAAACCTTTAATAGCTTGCATGCACTTCTTGAAGGAAAATGTGTAGTAGAAATGCTCTATCAAGCATTATCTTTTTCTCTTTTTAGTTTGAGAAAAGGGAAAAGGAAAGAATAACAAACTTTTGTGCATATGTTTAGCGTTATGCATGAGGTATTTTTTTTTCTACAGTAGATTATTACTACATTTAATATTTTGCTATGTAATGTGACATACTTTAATTTCCTTATTTATGATTGTTTCATACTAAAAAAAAAATAAACTGTTTCCCAACAGTACATTCACGGTTTGGCTGCACGAGGAGTTCATTATTTACACAGGCCTGGCCCTACTCTACAGGATCTTGGATTCATCCTTCTTCCGGTTTGTGATCGTCATTCCCCTTTCTCTGTCTCTAAAAATCTGTCTAACCTACGACTGCTTCGTAACTTTTAATCTTGGTGCTGCTGCAGGAGCTTGGGCAAGAAAAAGCTTACATCAGTGAAACACTGTTTACCTTTATTTTTTTATCCTTTCTCCTTGTAAGAATTCTCCTCCCCTCTTTTAATTTACCTTCCCCCTTTATCTTCTTTCCTTCAATTTCCACTATGGTTTTATTTTTTCCCCGTGAAATTCTAGTCTGCCATAAGTGTTATAGTTTTTTGTGAACTTGTAATAATGATATGCTCTACAACTTGTGATTTTGCAGTGGACATTTCATCCCTTTGTATTCAAGAGCAAAAAGATCTACACGGTTCTAATATGGTGCAGGGTTCTATGTTTCTTAGTTGTAAGTGTTTATCATTGCCTAATAATTTATAACTGTTTAAACATTTTACTTGAGTGCTTCGGTTAGAAAATTGATTAGCATTTTGCCAACACAATAAGTAATTGTATGATTCGGCAGTCGTATGTCTGGTTATGCTTCCATGCGTATTAATGCAAAGTGTGAGCATTTTGACGTTGGTTTCCCTCTCTATACTTTTAATAGTAGATCTTTTCCGAAGTCTTTATATTCAAAACAATAGAAAAGCAGAAGACTTGTTGTGCTTTTGCATATTTTTTTTATAACCTTACTGATAGATGGATATGTTCCATTATTTTGGAAGTAAATTAGGCTTAAAGCTTAAGGATTTCATCATTTTACGGCATGAAAAGTTCATAAATAATATATAAATGATTTGTAAATGTTCATTCCGACGATCAATGATCCGTTGTTAGCCTTACACATTCCCTCACCCTCTGTATTGACTAGCCAGCATAGTCAATTCATTGGCCTTTTGATGTTTTAAGCTGATTAAATAACCTATTACAAAATGTTGTTATATAATAGTTTTTATAAGCGTGGCTCCTTTATTTTTGTTAACTGCAGGTTTCCCAAGCTCTTCGCATAGTGACATTTTATGCTACTCAGCTTCCTGGTCCAAACTACCACTGTCGGGAGGTATACTTATTTGTGAATGTGTACTTGTTTATCGAACATCATATCACTTGTTCCTCTTTTCTTTCTATGTGACTGTTCGCTCTTTTTTGTCTTTAAATCTTTTAACTTGATTCCTTGTATTTTGCAGGGTTCTAAACTTGCTACGCTGCCTCGCCCAGATAGTATCTTTGAAGTCCTCTTGATTAATTGTTAGTATACTATTGTACTGGAGTTATTTAGCTTCGATTCCTCTTTGGTTATTTTGGTGCTCATTTGGTTTTTGTTGTGCAGTTCCACGTGGTGTGATATATGGATGTGGTGATTTGATATTCTCATCACACATGATCTTTACTCTTGTATTTGTTCTTACATATCAAAGATATGGCACACGAAGGTAAATTGGTTCATGTTTCTTTTATATGGGTCTGACTTATTTTTCTGAAGATTTTAGTTTCTATTTCACTACGGTAATGCTTTTTTCTTTGGTTGATTCATTTTTTATTGGGATAATTATCTCCCTTAATGTTTGTGCTTAACCCACCGACACCCTTTCTTGGAGAAAAATTGCACCTAGTTCCCTTACTATTTGTATAATTGCTACAGCCTTTTATTTTTGAAAAATAATAAACTCCGATATTTATATGTCAAACTGTATAGACAGTGTTCTTAAAAATAACAAAGCTCGGGAGGCAAGTGAAAATTTTCATTCAAGAAGGGTGAATGTGTAATTATCCTTAACCACAAGGAAGTCCGTGTAGTTGCCATTATTTATTTTAGAACTTGCCATAACTTATTACTGTCATGTTGTACTAGTATTTATTCAGTTATAACTTATTGTGCTTGTTGATGAACAACTACAGATGTATAAAACAGCTAGGGTGGACTCTTTCTGTGTGTCAGTCTCTTTTGATAATAGCATCACGCAAACATTACACAGTTGATGTAGTTGTTGCCTGGTGAGGAGCATTTTCTGAATAGCAAGGTTCAAATTCTGTGGTCCATGTCCATTTTGGTTTAACGTTTTGATCCTTGGCAGGTATACTGTTAATTTGGTGGTGTTTTTTGTGGAGAAGAAATTACCAGGTTTGTGCATTTGGACATAATTACATTTGCTACTGTGAATTCAACAGCTCTTTGCTTGTTATGCTAACATGGTCATTCCACAGAATTACCAGACCGGACAAATGCTGCAGCAACCTTGCTGCTACCATTAAGCACCAAGGACAATAAAGATGGCAGGACCAAAGAAGAGAACCACAAGTTGTTGAATGGGAATTCTGTTGTTGACCCTGCAGATTGGGTGTGTTGAATGCCTTCTATTTGTCCTTTTTTTTAATCTCTTTTCATGTGATGTCATTGTCTGTGATCTGGACATAACATGGTTCTTGTGACTTTACTCAGAGGCAGAGAACTCAAGCAAATGGTAAGATTCTGGAAGATGGCCATACAAACCATGCTGACACTGCAATGAATGGTGCATAGATATGTGAGCTTATGCTGCACAAAGTCGAGATCTGCTGCAAAACATGGCCTTTACAAAGTTACAACCTACATATGACTAGATTTTGTTTCGTGGGAAATATTGTTAGCTAATTTATGTTATTGTAACTGGGTTGTGTGTTTTTTTAACACCTTGCAGCCCTGATCCTTTGTCATTGTAAAATGATCTAGCATCAGCAGTGCTATAGAAAATTTTTCAATTCACACTGCCCCATTTCTTAGTACCATGTGCATAGACAGTATATTGTTTCGGTGCACCAAGGCCATGTTCTTTGCATGGTGAGGAAAAATCAGCAAAAATGTACCGAGATTCGAAATTTCTGAATGTAAAAGAGATTTAATCCCAAGTAAAACCGGACACTTGTACATTTTGTCGCTTGCTGACAAAAGGGTTGGTGTAGGAAATCTTGTGTCTTCATGGTACAATGTCACTCCACTGGAAAATGCAAAACATGGCACATGGCGTGCATTCATTATTGAATCTAGAAAATGTCAAATTTAAATTAAATTCGCGCTGTTGAGACAATTATTACTCTTACCTAAATTTGAGGATGATGGATTGAAGCTATGAACTTTTGTTTCTATTTTTGTCGCTCCAATTAAAATGGGACATTGTTTATTCTTTTTTTCTTCTAAGTAATTGTTTCTTCTGTCGGACATCATGGTAAGTTTTTGTTTCAAGGTCGTGTTTTTGATAGGGAATGTAAAATGTTAAAATTAACATTCTTGATAAAGTTGATGGAGTGTATGATAATATGCTGTGTATTTGTAAATCACTATGCATGCTAAGTCTATTATTGATTTCTAAAACAATTATTTTATTATTACTTGACAATGTAAAATTTACAGTAAAAGTTTTTAAAATGATCTTTACGAAAAGCATTTTTCTAAATAAAATTGAAAAAAAATGTAGTGATTTGCAAGAATAAAGCAGAAACTTTTTAAGACAGCTTAAGAAAAGGACTATTTTACAAAATAATTGTTTACCACATGCCGTCCACTGATTATTAAATGGTACATTACCTTAAATGACGAATTAGATGGATATGGAAATGTGATGGCGCTTGAATAATTCCCAAAAATGAAATGGTGATAATAAGTAACATTAACGAGCACATGGTGCCTTTTAGCATGTGCTTCTGTCCAATTTTAGGTGTGTCTACTACTTCAAAGTTAAAGAAAAATACAAATTTAGTGTATTTTTTAGAAATAGGATTCACCAAATTGGTGCGAAAAACTTTAAACCCAGTGATTGTAAATCTATATTTTCATTCTAAAATGCACAAATTCCAAATTTATGATGGTTTAATTTTTTGTCTCAGTAAAGAGATGTATTCATTGAAAAATGTTTGTTTTAGTAAAATCACTTTAAAAGATAACATATTTAGCATTATTCTTGATACATGTGAAAAGTTGAAAGTATGATGAAGTGTTAGAAGATAGAATATTAGTAGTAATACAGTTGCTTTTCATTCATTGTAAGTTATTGTGACAGATAATGATGCTGCATGAAGTGTCCTGAACCCATTTTTGAAGTACAAATTCCCTCCAAGTGTTTGTTTCTGAGACTGATCAATCACATGCATTGCTCCTTTTCGCATGGGCCACAGGCCTTTCCTGCCCTACACGTTGCTCAAACACCTCCTCATGGGGTATCATGTTTCTCACCAATGCCATTCTTATGAGTTATCTTCGATTGTATATATATAAATTATATGTATATATTGACGTAAGAAAATGTATTAAAACTTTTATTTTTTATATTATTATATAAGTAAGTATAAAACATCATTTTTAAACTATTTTATAAAATGAACTTAAGCTTATAAAAAGGACGCATAAATTAAGTCTATCTTCCCTAAGATGGCTGTATTTGCTTCTTAATTAAAGCCATCTTTAATGAGCCTCCAATTGAGTCTGCATCATTTATTCATTCATGCACCAGACATAGACATCCAAACATTCAAGTCCATCAAATTTGACTCTCTCAATATAACTTTTTACAGATAGAAACCAAACCTCTGCTAACCCAGTTACTAGACTTTGTTGACACATCAAAATAATGTTTTGTTGAAGAAAGACAATACAATAAACATAAAAGACCCTATTTTTTGTGTGTATACAAGGACAGAACTACGGTTTGAATCTAAGAACGCGTATAAACTACCCACATCAGCATAATAGACCCTATAAAGATGGCTGAGTTACCTGTTTGCTTTTTCATCTTTCTTATAATATACACATCATCTGCTAATGACATAAAAAGATCAATGTCTACCTATATGGTTTCAACGCGTACAAAAGCTTGGGCACACAGATATTTTACTTTATCTATTTATGGAAATGCAGCAGCAGCAGTAATAAAATCACTGGATGTTTCAAGAAAATGTGAAACGAATCTTCAAGGGTGACCAGGAGAGATATGTCCAAACTTTGTACAGATACTCTAGCTTGGGAAAATGAAGAAAAAGGTATATAGCCAGGACTATGTGAACCAGATAATGCCTGGGCAAATTTATTAGCTGTAATGGAACTTTTCATTATTGTTACTATTTTGCATGTTCACATAACATAGGTTGATATAATGATGCGATAACAACTATTTTTAACAATTATTTTTAATAGTTTTTATATTAAAACACACCAATAACAAAGTATCATATAAACTTTTATAAAAAGATTGTAAAAAAAAAATATTAAAAAAATATTTTCTTTAAATTTTAAGGTCAAACACTAAGATTATCGAAAGGGTAAAATACTTTCACAATAACATATGAAATTATTACATTTTAAAAAGTTTCGTGAGGCTAGGTAAATCTTACAACTAATCCTTATTTTAGTTCTTAAACATGTGCTATTATAATTTTATCAATTAAGTTTTATGAGATATAATTTCTGACACACTGAGACAAATAATATTTCTAAATATAAAATAGACAGGCATAGCTTAACATGACAAAATTCTGAACTAATAATTAACGTTTATTTAATTCACACCAAATATATTTTTATAATTCAAATATCTAAATAGTTAAACCAACTAGATAGATTATACGGAAAGAAGTCTTATGAGATGTTGCGAGCCTTTCGATGTTCAAAAATACAAATTGTTTTGTTTTGTTTTTCTTTTTTTATCAACATCTAGAAAGTGATTAGTCAAAGATATATTGTAGTTTATTCTCTTGGTTAGTGATAGACAAGTGTCTTGTGTGTTAAAAAGATATATTTGACTAATAATTGTGAGGCATGCTTTAGTACATGCTTCTTAACTTCTATTACATGTTTTTTTTTTTTAATTTCAAATTAAAGTGATTGACAAAATTTTAAATTATCAATCATTGAGTTTAAATTTCTTTATTTTAAAAAATAATGTAATAGTATTATACATTGAGTGCCTTAACATATGTTCAAAATACCGATATACATTCATTTTGAAATTTTAAAATATATTAAAAACACATTTTAATATATCAAAATTAATATTGTTTTAAGACATAAAGAAACAATATTGTTTCCTATAAAGAATCTGGACTTATTAATCCTATACTTTTCAACACAAATAGTTGCTTCTACGTATTGTTATGTGATTTTATACGTAAGTTCTGAAAGAGAAACCAAACACGCTTACACTACTCATAATCAACTTAGATTTACATAAAATAGTAGTTGCATTGAACAGTGCTCTTTAGCATATGTGATCCAAACCAAATTCAACAAGTTTCTATAAATTCTGTTGTATGAGCTAAACGCACGATAAATCTACTAAGATGTTCCTTGGCTATGTTGTTTGTTGAATGAGTTTGCACAAAATTCACACATAAATAAGTCCATATATTATAGCTTTTGGACTGTATTGTTTAGAAAATAAGAATCAAAGTTACATATAAACTATCTGCAATCTGTAACGTACTCGAAGATCTATGTATTCTACATTTAAAATCAATTTATAATATATAATTGAACTTAAATATTATTTTACAAACTGATTTAACGGAATATTATATATAAATTAGTGTAACATTTTATAAATAGATTTTATGGAATTGAATTAGGTTTAAAACCTATTTTTTAAATATTTGTTAACATGACCTTTGTGCGTAGTTTGAAGAGTGCACAAAAGTGCCTAGAATCACATATAGTGTGCCAGATGCCCCACAACAGCCATGCCTGCCATTAAACAAAAGCTATGTTTGCGAAATTCAAGCTGTGAAAGAAAGAACCTACCCTTATTGTGACACAAACAAGGACAGAAAAACACACTTACACAGACACAGTGCAATGATAGGACATATATATAAATTCTGTCTAAATGCCTGTTGAATTTTTGAATGCATTAGAAAGAGAATTTGGTGATGCCGAGAGTTTAGTTTTTGCTTTCTAGTGTTGAATGAATGGCATTTTTTCCAGAAATAGGGCAGACAGTAATTGAAAGGTTTTACGTAGAAGAAGATTGGACATGATTATGAATTAGAAATGGTGAACACAGGTAGCCTGTCCAGATAATAAAGCAAGTGAGGTACCTCATATATCATTCAACGGGAATTTTGTTTGATTCTTTTCCAAGAAATATGGTGCATATGGCCCCCATAACGGCCCCTCTTGTGCGTACACCTGAAAACCATTGTGATTCAAAGGAGGGGTCATGTTGCTTAAGATTCACTTGCTTCACCCCAAAGATCTTTTCATCTCATTAAGGTTTATTTCGGCTCAGAAAAAATATGCTAATGCTGCCAATCGTTACAGACAAAAAGTACGTCGTTTATGTAAATCTCTTCTTCCTATATAGGATTATTTACTATGTCACATGTCAAACAACTTCACCTACACTCACCATCAAATACCAGTATCTATCTATGTTGGACAATTTTCACTGGACATAGTAAAAATCCAGAATTTTTCACAAGTTTAAATTCTTAGTTTATTTATTACCTATTTTTAAGTCTGAAACTTAATTACATTCAAAGTTCTCCTTCCTCTTCAAGTATTCATTTAGAAGTTGAACTCATCAGATCATCATTTTTTTTTATATTTGTAATAGAAAAAATAAAAAAAGTTTGAGGAATCTGTCATAGATTTTGATAGGGTGAAATTTTTATACTACGCATGTTAAAAGTAACAATATAACTTCAAAATAGAAATAATGAAAGCGAGTGTGGAAAAGACAACTTAGTCATGGACGATTTACTTTTAATCTTCTATAACGATTACATGCATAACAAGTTGGTTTATTTATAACATCATGTTTTTCTTTTCTATCAGTTCATAGATTTGGGCATACACGGACGATTTGTTATGGGCACCCCTTTATTGTTAAGTATACATTTTCAATTTATCATTTTTTTGTAAAATTACATTTCTCTGGAACACATTTCGTAGGTCAAGATACAAATGAAAACGTATTATTATTTTGTAAGGACGTGCGGATTCCTAACTTTTCTTGTTGGGTTTATTGAGGAACATGTGGGTTTTTACACAAACACCAATAACATCTGAGCTAATTATATAAGGGATCGACACCATTCTTTATCCAAAACCTTAAGGTAATGGATTAATGTGTCTTTCACCTTTATATAATGCTCTACTTTCTTATTTCTATCTAATGTGAGACTTGGACTCACACTTGGATTCCTAACATTTCTAAGATTTGATGTTACAAGATGATAGAGATGTAATAGATCTATTCTTCTGTTGTAACCGTCTTATGTTTCTCTATCTTGTATATATATCTCTGTTTTGCTTCCGTGTAATATACAATTCTCTTGGCTTCATTCTTAAGGAAACATGTTTTCTTGAGTTTTTTTATCAAACAAATTTTTAATTGATTATCATGATAGGCTGTCATTGAAGCTATCAAATTAATACTACTTTTCAAGGCAACTTCAGTATTGCCAAGTAGTATTCAAGAAAGTAGTAGATAGGGTTAAAGTAACCCTGATTCGTCTCCCAACGAATACGAAATTGCCTTTTAATATTTGAATCTTATGAATGCAATGCAATGTTCAAGAATAAAAATGATGTTTGTAGAAGGTTTAAAGAACAAATAAGAAACTTAAAAACGATTATAATGAAATAGGCTAATTCTACTACTTTTCCAAGATAGATTCATCATCGGTTATTCACATATAATTGTTCAAATGATTATTATTTAAGTTTCAAAATAATTAAACTACATTCTTAATTAATTTGAGGGCGATCATGCACTTAATCAAAGTAAATTCTCAATCAAATGTAAAACCTTTCTAGATTATTCACAATGAATTCGACAAAAGTACATTCTCAATCAAATCCTATTGTGTTTAATCATGTCTATTCTTAAATCGCCTAACCAAATTAAAAACTAATCAATCAAAGTAAATTCTCAATTGACTATAGTTGAAATTATTACTACCAATCAAAGTACATTCTCGATTGATAGTAAAAACCATTTAATCATTTGAAAGTTCCTAAATTAAATCAAAGTAGATTCTCAATTAAACCTAGAAACCCTAGAACTCATATAATGTAGATTCAAACACATTATGATGCAAAAATCTTTGCTTTTAATTTGATAAAGAGATGAAAGACATAGAGAGAGAACAACTTAAATCAATAATCAAAATAAACAATCGCATTAACTCAATCTAACCTCAGAATCCATAATAGAATTACAGCAGAATAGCCTTAGATGCTTAACTCTTCATGAATGGAGTTGAATACAAGATGAAATAAGAGAGAAAGAAGTGGTGAATGAATGAATGAAGTGAAGTCTCCTTTTCTGCCTCCCCTAGGTCTCTTTATACAAGGCTTGATTGGGCTTGGACTCTGAATATTCAGTTTACAAAATCTTTTATCTTTTATCTTCCAAATAGCTAAAAGATTTAGATAATTATAACATTATTTGGAAGATATTTTTTGTTGATATTTCCAAATTAAATTAATTCAACAACTGAATTTTATCTTTTAGCTTTTCTGAATTTCCAAAATTACACAAAAGCCTTGAAAATTCCTCTATTTGCACTTTAGCTCGAACTGAATTTCCCAAAATTGCAACAAAATCCCTGTTTGATCAACCTTGATCAGATTCAAATCTATTGTCTAGTTTTGACTAAGGAAGGACGCGACCAATGAGAGCTTGCCACGTGGCAGACCCCACTTCACCAAAATTAGGGTTTTGGAATTGCAGATTGGGAAAACACCTTGCTGCTTCTCCTGAAGGCGCTGCTCCTCTCCTTTGCGATGCACGAAGGTGATAGAGGTTAGTGGTGGTCGTAGTTTCGTGATGTTGATGGTGATGAGCGTGAATCGTGGTGGCTGTTCGGTGACGCTAGGGGAGCTTGTGAGAGAGAAGAACTTGGCCGGCGGTGAGGACAACGGTGGTGGTCCAGCGAGAAAGGAGGGAGATGACGCTTTGGGTAGTGGCCTTGCAGCAGCATGCGTGTGGTGGCCAGCGATGTGGTTGCTGTGCGTGACGACAATGGCGATGAAGATGGTTGCGACAAGGTGGAGACGGTAGAGTGGCGGTTAGGGTTTTGTGGAGAAGATTATGCTGACGTTTTAGGGCTGAGGTGGCGTGTTCTGATTGGTTCACTAGTGAGTGCAATGATCAGTGATGTGTCATCATCTAAGCGGTTTAATATGTTAGTGATGGATTGCCACATGGCGTAATCTGGTGGATTCTAGTTTAGGAGGGGTGTGTATAGGAAACATAGGGAGGTGTAGGAGAAAAGACTTAGTGTTTGGGCTTGGTTGTTGGCTTGTTTCAGAAATAAGAGTGTATGTAGGGAAATTTAGAAGGTGAAAGGGTAAAGTCTGTATGTTTGACCCATTTGTATATTATTTTCCAAATAAAATATGATTTTGTGCCTTGAATTGCCATTTGGACCAATATAACTTATATTCTCAGCTACACAAATAAACGTAAGAATTTTCAAGAATAATTTATGCAACTAAAAATCACCTTTTAAGTCCATTTTTATTCCTAAACCCAACAATTCCAATCATCACAAATTCACTTAAAATCAACCATTTAAGGACACTTATCCCATAAAAAATTTGAATTCTAAAACATCAATGTGGGCATAAATATGCATTCATCATGCATTCATTAAATGCATAATCAATTACCATAAGTGAATAAGTGATTATCACACGTTAATTAGTTGCCAACAGGTTTTTGAAGGTATCCTTGAGTGAGATCTCTATAAATTAGGTTGAGACTCTCGTTCTGAAATACAAAATACAACAAACGAAATAAGTGTATTTCGGAAATTCTTATCTACAGTGTGCGATGGTAAGTGTTCTAGGGTTTATGTAACCCTTGTGTTGTGGCTTTGAGAACTTAGTGTTTGGCATAGAGCGAGAACTTTCACTAATGGTGTGATTGAGTGTTGTTGGTGTTGTTGAGTTGAAAGTCTGTCATCCTATGTGAAGATTCAAAGGAGGTGGTAATCCTTCGTGAAGCATTCAGAGGAGGTGTTCATCCCTTGTGGGTTCTCGAGGAAGTGAGTTTCATCTTTTGGGCTATCAAAAGAGGTGTTCTAACCTTCAACTTGTTTATTTTCTTTGTGATTGTAACAATTTGTTGGTTTGTGCTAGTGAAGCGTTAATTCTCGGTTGAGATTAACAACTAAATGTAGGATCTCTATGATCTGAACAAGGATAAAAATTACATGTGCAATTTTCTCTCTTCCTTACTCTTTTAATTTGTTTAAATTGTTTCAAGGTATTTATATTTGCGATAAGAAACCAATTCAACCCCCCTCTTGGTTTGTTGAACGTGTTAACCATTATGTTGCATCACTCTGACAATTGGTATTAGAGCTTGCTTTGATAGTAATTCAAAATGACGTGGCAACATCAAACCTTTGTTGAGGGTGCCTCTATCAATAGACCTCCATTGTTTACTAGAGAAAACTATGCTTTTTGGAAAGTTAGAGTGCAAATTTTCATGGAATCTATTGATAGTGAGATTTGGGAAACTGTCACAAATGGTCCTTTAGTTCCTATTGTGTTTATTAACAATTTACAGGAATCCAAACCACGAGAATAATGGAATGCTGATGATAGAAGAAGATCCCAACAGGACGTAAGGGCTCGTAACATAATATCATCTGCTTTAGCTATTGATGAATTTGACAGGATCTCAACCTGTAAGACTGCTTAAGAGATGTGGGAGATGTTGAGAGTCACCCATGAAGGAACTGATGATGTTAGGAGAGCCAAAAGAAATACTCTAATACAAAAGTATGAGATGTTCCACATGAAGCAGGGAGAAACTACACTAGATGTTCAAAAGTGCTTCACACATATAGTGAATCATCTCATTAGGTTAGGTAAGTCCTTTGATAATGATGAATTAAATACAAAAATTCTTAAATCTTTGGACAGAAATTGACAACCAAAGGTGACTGCCATCAGTGACTCACAAAATCTCAATACCATGTCAATGGCTACATTATTTGGTAAGTTGAGAGAACATGCTGGATCTTGGGAGATTGAACGAGGATGAAGAGAAAGAAAGAAAAAGACTCTGGCGTTCAAATCTAAGATTGATAAAAGCAAAAATCTTAATGAAGAAGAACACTCCGAAGAAGATGAAGAAAATATGAGTCTTTTCATTAAAAAATTTAACTAGTTCATGAAGTCCAAGGCAAAAGAAGATTTAAAAATGGGAAGAAGGAAAACATGGAATCATCATCAAACTATCGTTGTTATGGATGTGGAGGAAAATGACACATGAAGGCAGATTGTCCAAACCCAAATAAAGGTGAAGAAAGAGGCCAAAAAAAGTTCTTCAAGTGACTCTGATGAGCAAGCCAACGTATGTTTGATGACTGATGACATCTTTGAAAATCAAGTAAGTTCCTTTAACGATTATGAAGATTCAAATTATAGTGAGAGTGAATTACTTGACACATATAAAGAATTATTAACTGAGTTAGAGAAATTAGATAATGCTAATAAAAAATTGAAGAAAGAATTTAAAGAATTAAAATCAAATCATGAAAAAAATTCTATAAGAAAATAACGATTTAAAAAATAAAATTTTATATTATGAGAAAAGTAAATATACTAAAAATGAAGAATAATATATTTCATCTTTAAATAAAAAGAAGAGTCTTGATGAAACAACCAACGCTGAAAGTAGTAATAATTCAAAAATTAAAAAGGTTGTTAAACATGTTCCGAAAAATAATTATAATTATTATGATTATAATTATGGTAATTAAATTAAAAATATTCCTAAATATAATTATAATTATCATGATTATAATTATAAAAATAAAATCAAATATATTTCTAATTATAATAAAAATTATTATTATGATTATAATTATAAAATTAAAAATAAAAATAAATATAAAAGAGTTGATAAAATTTGGGTAGAGTAAGGAACTAATTATAGAAAACCATTACTTGTTTCTATTACATGAAAAATAGTTATACATCAAATAAATGTAGAATAAAACATTATGAAGTTCAAAATAGAATATATGCATGGATTGCTATTATAAAATAACATGTTTCTGAATTTAAAGGACTCAAATAAGTATTTTTGCGTATCAAAATATTATTTTTCTATTTTGCAAGTTATTTCAAAATTAAGCAAGAAATTTTTGGGTGTGGCAAAACTTGGTAATGTATGGTTTGTCAAATTAAAGGGGAGTTTTCAAAATGAAAAGAAAAATTTGATAACTATTTCTCTTTCTTCCTTAAGTTTTAAAATTTAGGCGCAGTTTAATTTTGTTTAAGTTACTCAAGAAGGAGACTTATTTCTTTACACTCCTTTTAACTATTTGTTATGATTTCTAAAGTTATTGTACTTATTATGTTATGAATTATGCCTCGTGTTTCCCTTTAATTAATATTATGATATTACTTATTTGTTTTTCCTTTTTTTTGGCTTATATTAAGAGGGAGTTTTATATTAAGGGGGAGAAAATTTTTTTAATCAGAAATCATTCTTTTTAATGATGATAAAAAAAGGGAGAAATATGTTTAAAGACTTAATTTTACTTATCTCTTGTCTATTAATTCCTTTTCTTTAAGTTATATATGAACTACAAATTAGTACATGTTACAAAATACTTTAAACCAAAGGAGTTTTTTATCATCAACAAAAAGTTAGAGGTTGGTAGCATAAAGCTGAAGAGAAGAAGTTTTGATGATGTCTCAAAGTCAAGTCTCAAGTGCTCTTGTTGCAAGAAGATCTTCATGAAAACTTGTCTTCTGTTACAACTTTTATAATTTATAGATTTAAGTATAGGATGTGATTTATATTTGATTCTATGTATTGTTTGCCTTAGGTTGCATTAAATTTGTTTTGAATATGAAAAACTCATTTTATACTCTAGATAATCGATTATCAACTTATAATAATCGATTATCAATAATCAATTATGACTTGACATAGTTGATTATCACGAGCAATTATGAGAATTTTTAAGCAAGTTTTTTACTGTTGTGTATTTATTAAATGCATAATCAAGTACCATAAGTGGATAATTGATTATCACATGTTAATTATTTGACAACGAATTTTTGAAGGTATCTTGAATGAGATCTCTATAAATTAGATTGGGACTCTCATTTTAAAATACGAAATACAACAAACAAAATAAGTGTATTTCAAAAATTCTTATCTGTAGTGTGCGGTGGTAAGTGTTCTAGGGTTTGTCTAACCCTTGTGTTGTGGCTTTGAGAACTTGGCGTGTTGGCATAGAGCGAGAACTATCACTAATAGTGTGATTGAGTGTTGTTGTTGTTGCTGAGTTGAAATAAGTTTCATCTCTTGGGGTATTAAGAGAGGTGTTCTAACCTTCAACTTGTTTATATGGATTCTTCTTTTGAAACAAAAATCTGATGTCAAACTTTTCCTTCAAAACTTCATCCTTTTAACTTAAAACCAGTTTTCTTGTAAACTTAGAATAATAAGATCTGACAATGGAAAATAATTTCTTCTTCATGAATTTTACACTAGTACCAGAGGCATTTGTCATGAAACTACTTGTGTTGCTATTCCCCAAAAAAAATGGCATTGTTGAAAGGAAGCATCAACACATACTTAACATTTGTCGATCTCTCCTCTTTCAATCCAAAATTTCAAGTATTTTTTTGTCTTATGCCATAAAGCTTTCCATTCATATTATCAATAGACTGCAATAAATCTTCTTATGAAATGATCTATTCCAATAAACCAAAATTTTCAAACCTGAAAGTCTTTGGATGTTTATCATACTCTAGTTCTGCCATTGCAGGTCGTACAAAGCTTCATTCCAGAAGTCACAAATGCTTTTTTCTTGGATACAAGTCTAAAACCAAAGATTTTGTTCTGTATTGTTGATAGGGGGAGCTTTAACCTCCTTATATCTTTGTTTTTTATGATAAACAATATAATGGTTTAATGGTTTCTTACACAACAAATGATATAACAAATGCTTTATATTGATCATGTTTGTGCTTGATATGTGAATCCAATATTGATGAATGAATCATACTTAAAATAAATTGATAATCTCATTTCTGGTTGAAATAATTGATAAAACAAGGTATATAATCTGTTAGATTTAACTAGATCACTTAGAAAACTTAACAGGGGAAAATTGTTTTGTGGTAATCGACTACACAGGTTGAATAATCGATTAAAATAGAGAAAATGCATAATTTGTTATATAAGTGAGATTTATCACTTTTTGGAAAGAAAGAAAGGTTGTTGCTCCTAAGTATGTAACTCTAAACTAGTTTGCCAACAGTGGCTTCCAGTTTCCCACATTATTTGAGAAGCAAGGGTTGAAACATCTTGTGGAACTCAAGGGTGTCTTCTACTCGAATTTGGTACGAGTTTTCTTCTTCAATTAAAGAATTTGTAATGACATTGCAAAGAGTAAAGTAAAAGGCATCAAGATTATTCTTGATGATGATATATGGGCCAATGTAGCAAGGTTCCTTCTTCGGGAGGATGCCGTCAAAGTACATCTTGATGTTGAAGGATTCAACCGACTACTCACCTTTGAATCATTTCTACGCAATCCAAAACATCAAACCGGGTGCAAGAAACTTCTTGTAGGAGGATTCAAAGTAGATGAGCCCATGATTCACTATTTGGTAGTTTGGGTCTTATGTTAGCGTGCCACAAATCACGCCCAATGCTCTGAGAAAGATATTCTTATCATCTATGGTCTTCTAAACAACATTTATATTGATTGGCCTTCACTAATCATTGATACTATGATGAAAGCCCAAATGTATCTTGTTTACAATTGGCCCTATGCTCTTCTTGTCTCTAGGACTTGTGAATATAAAGGGGTAAATGTTATTGGTGAAAATATAACTCATGTGTTGCCCACACATGAGATTGGAGGGATCACCTTAATACAAATAGGTTTTGTTTCCCATGGAAACATTTTTTTCCATAAAGAAGATGCCCAAAATGATGATGATGAGGATGAAGATGCTTAAATGGCGCAGTCGGTAAATGTAGTTGGGCCATCTAATGCTCCTTCATTATCTCCTTCTCCATTGAAGAACACCTTATCAACTTAACTCGCCAAATGAAGCAAATGAGCACTCTTCCACAGACTCGACATCAAGAGCTAGTTGACCTTCAAACAACTCAGCATGATCATTTGTGTGGTCTCTTATCTAATCTAGACATTAGACTTAATAATCTTGAGAGTCACTATAACCTTAATTCTGATGATTCCTTTAGTACTGATTTTTAGGTGTTGTCATGGTTTTAGAAAATCATGTACTACTATCTTAATTATGAATAAAACTTGTCTTCTTATTTTCTCTAAAGTGTCTCTTATTTCATGGATTGTCATGTTTAGGGGGAGCTCCTCTTTAGGGGGAGTCTCCACTCCTAGAGCCTTTTTGCTTATGATAAAAAAAGGAGAAATTAATGCTAACAAAATACATGTGTTGTTCTTGTTTGAAACTAATGATCTTTGTGTTTTTGTCTTAGTAAAAATCATGTAGGACAAATCAAGAAGTGCCTTTAACAAAGATGTTTTTGATCATCATAAAAAAGGGGAGATTGATACTAATGAGAAACATTGATGCTTTGAAGAGATTTTGATGACGATGCACTTGAAGCCTTGAAGAATTAATTACATACATTGTTACAACATTTTTGTAGAAAACTTTGTATTAGACTTTTACTCTTACTTGTAAACCATTAAGAGCCTTGTAACTTGCTTTTTAGTATAACTTACTTGTGGCAATAATTGATTATCATGTGCAGAATGAGAAAATACTTCAATTCGGCAATAATCAATTATCTCTCAGGATAATCAATTATCACCGAAAGTTATTGTTAGAAAAGTAGACCTTATATCTCAAACCAAAAAGGGGAGGGGGATTGGGGAAGCGGTGAATTGGATTTCAAAAACTTTTTAAATCTTTAAAGAATCTTGAATCTTGAAATCACTAATCAAAAGTTTTTGAATCAATCAAGTAAAGAAATACAAGGAAAGACTAAAACACACACAAATTTATATTGGTTTTGCTCTTCACAAGCCTACATCCAGTCTTTCCTCGACAACCTTAGTTGGGTGGTAATCCACTATTCAAGATTTGAGTCCAAGAATACATTGATACACTTAATTGCTATCCTCACCATACTCAAATCTTAACACAATCAATACAAGAGAGGATACACTCACTCTCAATCAACACAAGAGATGATACACTCAATCACTAATCTAGCCTACCCAACACATGTATAAAATCATACACAAATTATAAGAACCTTATGAGATTACACTTACACTAGTAAAAAAAAAAGCAATTTTAACTCGTGCATTTGACATCGGTTTAGTTGTAACCGAAGCAAAAAATGGCATGCTGACATTTTTGTAATTATCGCAAACGTATATTCCTCGGTTAAAAAAGAACCGATGCCTAAAATTGGCGCGGTGACATTTTTGTAATTATCGCAAACGTATATTACCTTGGTTGTTTAAAGAACTGAGGCATAAAATAGCTGAAACTTTTATTTTTTATTTTTTGAGCGAGTTTAGGCATCGATTCTTTATAGAACCGAGACCGTAGACTCTTATTTCCTCGGTTAAAAAAATAACTAAGGTAATAACATGTGTTTAGGGTTAAATTTTCCGAACAGAGACAGAAGTTATGCTCCTCCTCTCTTTTCTCACATTTTCTTTTGTTGGCGAGAGGGAGGCTTCCTTCCTCTTCTCTGTTCCCATGGAGGCGCGGCGAAGGGATCATCAATGGCGCGATAGAGGCGCGACGAAGACGCGGTGGGGGCGCAAGGGCATGATGGCTAATAACTTTCAATTTTTGCAGTTTTTTCTAGTTTTAGAAGTCTTTCTTAGTTCATTTTAGTTTCTTATAGTTTAGAATTAGGTTGGTTTTAGGATTTTCTTTTAAATCTTTAGAATTGTAAAATTGTAGTTAAAATTAGGGTTTTAGAGGTATTTTTTTAGTGTTTGTCATAAAAAGGAAATTAGTATTTTCTTTTTTTAGAATTATTTCCTTTATTTTTGTTTAGATATGCTTTTATTTTCTTTAATTTCTGAAATGCTCTTTTCTTTAATTGTTGATTGATTTTCTATAGATTGGACCTTGGGCCTTGATCAACTGGGCTAATATTCTTGGTCAACAGAAGCAACTTTGGGCTAATTGGAAGCTTTGGGCAGACTAGAAATTGGGCCATTGTTACTGGAATAAGTTGGGCTGATGCTCCCACGTTATAGTGATTTGGAGGGTGTTGCTCCCTCCACCACCCCAAGTGCTCCTACACCTCCCTACTATTTTGTTTTATTCCAAAAGTACTCTACATCTCTCCACTATTTTCATTTATTTCAAAAATACCCTACACCTCTTCATTATATTCAACAATCTTTCTTTTTTTCTCTCCACATTAATGTAGCATTCACATGGCTTAGATTTAAACTTGTGATATATTACAAAATTTTATTTACACTTTCCCTTAAATAAGTTTGATTCAATCTTATTTTCACTGCTCAATATATATTTTTTCTTCAAATTACTTAATAAATGGTAAAATTTTGTTCTAAATTTTTAGAAAAATTTTTATATATATATATATATATATATATATATATTTTACATTTAATATCTATAATTTTTAACATTATATTATGTTTTAACTTAGTGACATGTTTGACTCAAATAACTTGAGTTTTTCACTCTTCTACAATGTACAAACACACACACACACACACACACACACTTTTTCTGTCTTTAGTTTAGGGTTTATTCACTTTGGTAGAGTAGAGATTGTTACTGGATTTTGCAGAGGAATCCCGAGAGTGACAGAAGTGAGCTTCCTCTGTGGTTTTTGGTATGCTTGTAATATAGATTCTGATTCTAATAAATCGTTGAAATTGTTTTCGATTCCTCATTTCAAATTCTACTTTCGTGCTTTTAAATTTTGTTCTTATTCAGTTCATGATTTTTGTAAGTGTTTTAGCTTTGAAAATTGATTTGGACTCTAGAACTCAGCATTCTGCGATTCCTTTTTGGAATTAAATGAATCCACAACAAGCATATATTTTCGAAATGTCTCGAGTAAGAGATGAGTCCAATGTATAAAGATTCATTTAGAGTCGTGTTTTATTCTCTTCTTTCTAGTATTTCTAGTATGTGTCTTGTGTAAGTGTGTGTTTGAAAATTTTGAAGGAAAACATCCAAATTTCTACATCTGTTTTGGATGTAATAGGAGCCCGAGATGGGTCTAAATTTTCAAGAGGTCTTTTTGCGAGATGTTAAGCTTGATAATTACCAGTTCAATTTCAGTGTTATATTTCCAATTCTTGTGTAAGTTTAATTTCAGTGTTATATTTTCAATTCTTGTGTAAGTGTGTATTGGTTGAAAAATTGAGTAAGAATTGTCATTTCAAGTTTTGAAATATGAACTAAAAAGACTTACCTTTGTTTTTACCTAATATTTTTAGTTTGCTTCTTTATTTTTAGTATTTATGTGAAATTGACGTTAGAATAGTCTTAGGTTCATATTTTGATTTTACATTTCATTCAACTAGTTATGTTATGTGATGATTTATTCTTTGCATTGACATTTACAATTTTTAGAATGTGGATTTAATTAGGAAATTCAGTTGTTCATTGGTTTCGTATTACTCATTCAGATTCATTAGTTTAAGATCATTTTAGTTGCACTTATTTTTTATATTAGCTTAGGTCATGTTGCTGTTTCTATCTTAGGTAGTTTAAATTTCTATTCTTATTTCTTTTCTTTTATTTCAAATTACATTTTATTCTTTTCTTTTTCTTAAACCTATTTTAGTTTAGCTTTTCCTTTTCTTTTTAATTTCTTTCCCCATTAATTAATAGTTATTAAATAAATACAAAAATTAATTAAATATTTCTAAATCTTAATTGTATCGAGTCTAAGGATTGATATCTAAGTTGTCTATACTTTATCAGTAGAGAAACTTAATTTGTTCTAATTTTGTGCGACTAAAATTCAATTTAACAAATAGTATTTTAAATAACTATTTTAAGTTACTCCTAAAAATAACATTTTAATATTTCAAACATGTTTTTTAAGTTTTTTCATCACAGTACTACTAGATATTAGCCAAATATACACATTAATTATATTAATTTTAGTTATATACTTTTAAAATTAAAAGGTCTGTGTTTTAAAATTTTAAATTTTAAATAACATTTATCATATAATTCATTGATAATTGATTTCATTTAATATGATTACACTTTCACCTACATAACAATATATATATATATATATATATATATATATATATATATATATTATATCTGTGTCATTTATATAAATATACGTAACATCATGTTTTCAAAATAATTAATATAAAATGAGAACTTTCCTCTAAATTTAAAGTTTAATTTTCACAATAAATAGTTATATCTATGAAGAGAAAAAGGATATTTTATTAGTTTGACAAGTTATTTCAAATTATTAAATTATTTACAATAAATACTTAAGTATAATACTTAAAAGAAACTTTATTGTGGGTTACTATATTATATAATTAAGTCAAAGATATGATCCATAAGAAAGTTATTTATCTATCACTTGCTTGTGGAACATGGAACATGAGTTTTAATTGTGACTTATATAATTTTGTAGGTAAGACACTGACTTTGGCTTTTTAAGCCTAACAATGGGGTTGTCCTTTACTTTTCATTCTATAATGCACATAGTAGTGTCTTATCAATAACCTCCAATAAAAAAAGCTTTTATTTTTAATATTATTATTATTATTTGTAATTATTTATATAATAAATATTCCTTATTATATCAATATTATACCGTTATATTTTTTTATTGAGGGGTTCAAAACGATTAATTACAGTAAAAATATTGGTCAACTATTATATTAAATTAACAAAGTTAATTTCATAACTTATAAATTATTTATATTTGTTTATATATTTTTTCCTAGAAATACAAGTTTAAATTTAGCTTTTCGTGTTATTTTTTTTCATAATCAACTTTTTATATTTATTTGTATTTAATAAAAAACTGATCTTTAAGTTTTTCATATGATTTGTATAATTATATGTATATAAATATATACTGAAGTTTGTTGCAAGAAGTTGTTATTAGTCTAAAGTGATTTAATAATATTCACACAAATATTTGTTAGAGTAATTATTTTATATTAGCAAAATATATGATCAGTTGGTAGTTTAATTATATTTCATTCGTTAATATCATATATCATATATATTAATAAAATATATGATATATTTGATTGATTTATATTATATTAAATGTTAAGTACATTTTTATTATTATTATTATTATTGATATTCAAGATTTTATAATTGATTTGGTGAGAATTCACACACTTATGAATACATGTTATTCATCTAGGTTTTGTTGACTTGAATGAATATGAGAGAAAATGATTGAGGGGAATAGATTTGAGTGGATTTAGAGGTAAGTGAGAATGAATTTATAATTCTCACAAACTTTAATTTCAAATCCACTTTCACTTAGCTCCAAATCTACTCAAATAAACAATAAAAAATATTTATCTTTAAAACCTCTCAAATCCCCTCAATCACTCTCCAAAATCCATTCAATTCAAGTAAACAAAGGGCTGAACAAAGGGCTAGGAAATGATACACTCTTTCATACTTATTATTTACTGTTATACATCCTAAATTCTTTTGTTGACTTAGTGTTGGAGAGATTCTCCTTCTACACAACCACTAATTTGATTCTAATAATTAAGAGCATTCAAGTGATCACTAAAATTTTGTCAAATCTTCTAAAGATCTATGTTTTATGTTTCAAATCCTTTTGTCACCTGTCCAAAGATCTATGTTTCAAATCTTTTTTTTCCCTTCTTAAAGATTTATATTTCAGATTCAAATACACTCACTGTGAGGTTGGGTGAAACTTTTCACCAATCACTTTAAGATTTTTATACTCTTCTATTATTTTATAATTTTATAATTTTTTCAGTTAGTTAAACTAACGTTTCTTTTAAATAATCTTGAAACGTGTTTAATGTTTCTTTTAGATAATCTTGCAACGTATCTAATGTTTCTTTTAGATAATCTTGCAGTTTTCAGCATTACTACACAAGGAAGTTCCACCATCTTTATTTTGATTTCTCAATATATAATTTGAGTTTCTAATGTTTCTTCCACCTCACATAAAGAGACTTGACATCACATAAATTCTCCTATGACTGAAATAAGTGTTCCATTGGAACGAGATTGCAAATACAAATTGATATGATAATATTAGAACACAAAATTATATGAATTGAAGACCTAAAAATATCTACAATTGCAAGTTCAATAATGGAAGAAATCTCAATACTTTCTTAATTTAACTATTTATAGAGTAACTTAACTAATAGGAAGGGCTATTGGTTATAACTGCTTAACTAACAGTACGTTTTAACGCAAAAGTTCCCTTTCCAACCATTAAACCATTTATTACAAATTATCTAAAGATAAATTATAATGTAACCCAACATCATACTATCCTTGTTAATCTCTGCATAATATACGTATTGTCTGTCTGTACACATAATGTAGCCACGGTCTTCTCTGCCACCTAATCAATTTCATTACTTATCTTTCATAGTCTTCTTTTGCTACCTACCATAGATTTCTGTAATACTAATGGTATTCTCGGAACAAACTCTTTGACTTTCTTCAGACGACTCTGAATTAACCACATTTTGCACCCGGATGAATGCAGGTTGACTTGGAGGAGGAAGAAAGACAACATCGCTATTAAGCATAGAAACTACTGTAGCCATTGTGGGTCTGTCCGAAGCAAGTTCTTGTACACATAAAAGTCCTATGTGAATGAGCCTTAACATATCTTCATGATCATTAGGATCATATATTTCTGAATCAACTAAAGATAATATATTGCCTTCTTTCCACTGTGCCCAGGTCTGAAATGAAAACAAAAACAATTAGCTTTCAGCAAAGATTCCTATTATTGAGTTAGAAATTGTTGTGACTTACAAATCCTATAAGGGTAAGAGAATGCTCATCGTCATAAAAGCTTGTGTTTCTTCTTCCACTAACAATCTCTAGCAGCAAAACACCAAAGCTAAAGACATCCGATTTCTCTGAAAACAGTCCTTGCATTGCATATTCAGGAGACATGTAACCGCTGCATTCAAATGTCAACCGTGATTCTCCAATAATTTTCTTAAGATAATGGATAAAAAAAATATACTTACTATGTTCCAACAATCCTATTAGTATTAGCATGATCTTCAGTTCTTCCAAAGATTCTAGCCATACCAAAGTCTGATATTTTTGGATTCAGTTCATCATCTAACAAGATATTACTTGTCTTCAAATCTCTGTGTATAATTTTTAGTCTAGAGTCTCTATGAAGATAAAGCAACCCTCGAGCTATTCCTTCTATTATAGAGCAGCGCTTCCTCCAATCTAGGAGTTTATGTTTTGTTGGATCTAAAAAGTAATGGCAGCATTATACTCTTGTGAACATAACATTAAAAGATGAAACAACGAAGCAGGGTCATCTAAATCACTGATTTGGATGCTTTCGAGAAAACTAACTGGTTATGAAATGATTGTTTACATCTTGATATTTGTGTGCTAAATAAAGAGAATCAAAGAAGTACAGAATTAGATATTGGATATATGAGACAAATACTAGAGAAGGAATCATAGAACTAACCAAAAATAAGCACATCTAGACTTTTGTTTGGCATATATTCATATAGTACCATCTTTTCGTCACCTTCAATACAGCAGCCAAGAAGTCTTACAAGATTACGGTGCTGAAGCTTGGAAATTACGATTACTTCGTTCATGAATTCTTCTAGACCTTGTCCAGAGGCTCTAGAAAGTCTTTTAACTGCTATTTCTTGTCCATCTTGCAGTTTCCCCTGAAAATAAATAAATAAATAATTCTGAGGACAACTATAAACAATTAATTGATTCAAATATGATAACTGTGTTTCAAGGTACCATTTAGACAGGACCAAAACCACCCTGCCCAAGTTTGTTGGACTGGTGGAAGTTGTTTGTGGCTGTTGCAAGCTTTTCGAAATCAAACAGGAGCAACTCCTGTAGTTTAACTCGTGATAGTTCTTCAAATTCTTTGTTGCCTGTGTGTTCTAATGGTTCATCATTCTTGAAACATATGAAACCTTTCTTGCCCGTTTTCATTGCTGATTTGATTTAGTAACATATTTTAGCCAGAGTGATAAAGAAAATGTAAGCTTAGCTCCTTTACCAGTAGAAACAAAACTAAATTATAGGCCAAATTCTGAAGATGATGTCTTACCTGGGTGACAGGAAGTCCTTCTCCATATTATACATGCACAAGTGACAATGATCAGAATTCCTATTATCACTGTTACTATAATGATAATTGTTGTTTTCTTCCCTTCATATGTCAAGGAAAAATATTAAATAAAAAATACAGGGAATTCCGTAAAATATGTTTACAATGCTTGAGCAGACGTAGCATACCGTGTTCAAGTTCAGAAGGGTCTACACGAACATAGAGATGAAGTCCTCGATTTGAGAGTTGTTGGATGTCTAGTAGATTGTCATTCCAAGACATACAACCAATCCCATCATCGTGAGAATACGCAACACAAGAGCAATTCTTCAAGCATTGGCTTCTGCATGTCTCTGGCTCAGCACTAGACCATTCAGAAAAATCTGGAACTTTCACCTTTTGCAGTTCAAAAAATTGATCTTCATTTGTATCCATAGTTGTGTTTTGATCTTTGGCTCTTTCACACTGCAAAGGTGTGTTCCTAAAACATCCACTAGTCCAGTTTTGTGCATCCCATTCCTCTTTGTTGTTTGGCTCAAACCCTTTCAAACAGCTGCATATTGGTGAGCCATTTGTTCCTTGGCTCTGTGCATCACAGATTGCGAACGACCCGCATACACCATAAACATCACAATCCGATTCTTTACTCGTCCACGAAACTTCTAGTTCTTCCTTTTCATCATCCCAATATTTTTCTTCAACTTGGCCTTGAGAATTCAGAACGTAGATTCCGAATTCAGATATATTTTCTTGGTTAGCGTTATAATTGTTGAAAATAAACAAAACATAAGACATTCTGTTACAGTGTGTGTGCGATTGTGTATAAATAGGTGTTGTAACATTCATTTACAAGCTAATAAAGTTTTGAGGTATTATTTAGTTACCTGAGACCATTTGCAAGCTTTTGACCGATTGTTTTCTCTGAACCCTGGTGTTGCTCAGCCGTGCATGGTGGTGGTCTCCATAGAAGCAGAAACCCTAGCAGAGCTCAGGGTGCCTTCGTTCTCTCTGAATTTCATTTTCCTCTTTCGCGTTTTGTCTCTCTCTTACTCTCACGTGCATATTACTTTTAAAGTGAAAGTAATATCTGGCAGTGTAAAAATACATTTCTGCCCTTATTCTAATATGGTATCAAGAGCAAGGTTGCTATCCTGAGGTGTGTGAAGTGAGTATTGTATTCTGAAGGTGGGTGTATCCAAAACTGCAGAAAAGGAGGCCTTTTTGACTGGGTTTAGATCAAAGATTCAGAAAGAGAGTAGAAAGAAAGGATGGCTGGAATAGGAGGAATTCAGGGGCCATTACCCGTGTTTGATGGCAAGAACTTTGCAGATTGGAGGATCAAGATGTGGGCTGTGTTTGGCTTTCAGGATGTGTTGGAAATAATTGAAGATGGAGTGCTTGAGTTGAGTGAAAAGGCAACCCAAGAACAGAAGAAAGAACACAAGATACTGGAGAAACTGGACAGCAAGGTCAGGTTCTTGATGTATCAATGTGTAAGTCAGAAAATTTTCAACAAGATCTCTAATGCAGCCACTGCAAAGGAGATTTGGGGAATTCTGATGAAAACCTACGGTGATGGAGATAGAAATGCAAAGGTTAAACTGCAAGCCTTGAGAAGGAAATTTGAAACTTTGATCATGGAGGAAAGTGAAACCGTGGCTGAGTATTTTGATAAAGTCCAGGAGCTGGTTAATAAAATGAGGGCTTGTGGTGAAAAGGTAAATGATGAGTACATAGTTGATAAAGTCTTGAGAACCCTAACTCCCAGATTTGACTATGTGGTGACTGCTATTGAAGAAACCCGTAGAAGAGAGGATATTGACAGTGAAGAATTACTGCATTCACTAGAGGCTCATGAGTTACGTCTCAATGAACGTAGGCAATGTCAGGAGCAGGCCCTACAGGCCAGATCACAATGGAGAGGTAAAAAGGGGTTCAAGAAAGGCGAGAAAGGAGGAAAGAAAGGAAAAGATTATGTGGATCAGCAAGGAGAAGAATCCACTGAATCTGGAAAAGAGAAGAAACCAAAGAATGCTGATGGAGAGTGGAAATTTGATAAGAAAAAGGTGAAGTACTATAACTGCCAGAAAATAGGACACTATGCAAAGGAGTGCTGGAAGGGTGAAGGGGCCAAGAATAAACCTAAGAGGGCTAATCTGGTCCAAGAAGAATCAGATTCAGAGGCAGTAATTTTGATGGCCTATGATGATGATAAGCAACCAGAAAGCACTGTGTGGTATCTTGATTCTGGATGCTCAACTCACATGACTGGAAGAAGAGACTGGTTTGTGAGAGTGCAGAAAGTGAAGAATAGGAAGATAAAATTTGCTGATAACAGCAGTTTGGAGGCAGAATGCTCTGGCAGAGTAGCTTTGAGGGGTGAAGATGGTAGAGAAGTTGTCATTGAAGAGGTACTGTATGTACCTGGGCTAAAGACTAATTTACTTAGTCTTGGACAATTACTTCAAAAGGGCTATGTGATGAAGCTGGAAAACAATGGCCTGAGTATTTTCAACCAAGAGGGAAAAGAGGTAATCCAGGCTGAAATCTCCCAGAACAGAACGTTTAAAGTGGTGATGGAGGCAGTAAATCATCACTGTTTTACTGCAACAGAAGAGGGAAATGAGTGGCTGTGGCATCTCAGATTTGGACATCTGAATTTTAAAGATCTATCAATGCTAAGTCAGAAGAATTTGGTGACTGGCTTATCAAAGGTAGATGTTCCAAGGACTGTTTGCAGTGAATGTGTCCAATGTAAACAGACCCGTGGCAGTTTTCAAAGAGTTTTACCTCAGAAAACTGCAGAAAAAATAGGAGTGGTGTACTCAGATGTTTGTGGCCCTATGCAAGTAGAGACACCTGGTGGCAGCAGGTATTTCTTACTATTTTTGGATGACTGGACCAGAAAATGTTGGGTGTATCTCTTAAAGAGAAAAGGGGAAGTACTGCAACATTTTCAGCAGTTCAAAAATATGGTTGAAAGGCAAAGTGGGAATAAACTGAAAATACTGAGAACAGATGGAGGAGGAGAGTACATCTCCACTGATTTCAGAGAGTATTGTGGAAAAGAAGGAATTGTTCATGAGGTTACTCCTCCCTACACGCCTCAACACAATGGGGCAGCAGAGAGGAAAAATAGAACAATTTTAAACATGGTGAGGTGCATGCTGAAAAGCAAGGGACTGCCTAGTTTCTTGTGGGGTGAGGCTGTGTTGACAGCCACCTATGTACTAAATTTGTCTCCAACAAAGAGACTTAAAGATGTCACACCAGAGGAAGCATGGTCAGGAGTGAAGCCAGATGTGAAACATCTGAAAGTATTTGGGTCCCTATGCTACAAGCATGTTCCAGAACAGCTGAGAAAAAAGATGGATGATGGAGGAATTCCACTAGTGATGATTGGGTATCATGTTACAGGAGGATACAAATTGTATGATCCTGTAACAGGTACTGCTTCAATCAGCAGGGATGTGAAATTTGATGAAACTGGAGAATGGCAGTGGGAAGATAAAGGAAGAGAGAACCCAACCATTGTATTGGAAAGTGAACCTGCAGCAGAGTTGGAAGCATGCAGGAGGGAGGAGAGTACTAGGAGGTCCTCTCGGGTTACTAAATTACCAACCTATTTGAGAGACTATGACCTAGCATATGAGGCAACTATCTCATCAGAAGGTAACTTTGTTCACTTTGCATTAATAGCAGAAGCTGAACCTGTGAATTTTGATGAGGCAGTGAAGGATGAGAGATGGAACAGGGCCATGCAGGAGGAAATAGGGTCAATTGTGAAAAACCAGACCTGGGAGCTGACAGATTTGCCTCCTAACAAGAGACCCATAGCTCTAAAATGGATTTATAAGTCTAAGATAAATCCTCAAGGGGTTGTGACTAGATACAAAGCAAGATTGGTGGCTAAAGGTTTTTTACAGCAAGCTGGAATTGATTATGGAGAGGTGTTTGCACCTGTGGCCAGATTGGAGACAGTGAGACTGGTAGTTTCTGTGGCTGTTCAAAACAACTGGGCTTTACATCAATTAGATGTAAAGTCTGCCTTCCTAAATGGGGACCTGGAAGAGGAAGTCTATGTGGTTCAACCTCAAGGTTTTGAGGTCAGGAAGCACATGAACAAGGTATACAGGTTAAAGAAAGCTTTATATGGGCTTAAGCAAGCTCCAAAGGCTTGGAATCAGAAGATAGATGGATTCATGGGAAGCATTGGCTTTGAAAAATGCGTATCTGAACATGGAGTTTATGTTCAGTGTTACGAGAAGAAGGACAAGAAGGAAATGGTGATTGTGTGCCTGTATGTTGATGATATGTTAGTTACAGGCAGCAGTAATGAGAAAATTAACAAGTTCAAGGCCCAAATGCTACAAGAGTTTGAGATGAGTGACCTGGGTAAATTGAGCTATTTTCTTGGGATTGAATTTACTACAACTGATACAGGAATGATGATGCATCAGTCTAGATACATTACAGACATGTTAAATAAGTTTAACATGGATCAATGCAACTCTGCTACTACTCCAGCAGAGGTGGGCATAAAGCTGGAGAAAGATCCTGAGGAAGAAGCTGTTGACCCAACTGAGTATAGAAGAATGGTTGGGAGCCTAAGGTACTTGTGTAACACAAGACCTGATATTAGCTACAGTGTGGGCTTAGTAAGCAGATTTATGCAAAATCCCAGAGTGTCTCATCTAAATGCTGTAAAGAGGATTCTAAGGTATCTAAAAGGTACCACTGAGTATGGAATTCTGCTACCTAAACATGGATCAGGAGGAGAGGGAAGAGTAATTGCTTACTCTGACTCTGACTGGTGTGGGGACAAGGGTGACAGGAAAAGCACAGCTGGATATGTGTTCTACTTTGATGGAGCACCTATCTCCTGGAGCTCGACTAAGGAACCGGTTGTAGCTCTGTCTTCATGTGAAGCAGAGTACATTGCAGCATGTGAAGCCACTTGTCAAGCAGCCTGGCTTGACTCACTTATGGAGGAGTTAAAAATTGAAGGGAGAGGGAAGGTCCGACTGCTTGTTGACAACAAGTCAGCCATTGACCTGACTAAGCACCCTACCTCACACGGTAGCAGCAAACATATCGAGACACGTTTTCATTTCATCAGAGAGCAAGTAAGTAAGAAGAAGCTAGAGGTGGTGTTCTGCAAATCTGAAGACCAGATTGCAGACATTCTCACCAAAGCACTAAAGGGGGAACGCTTTCTAAAGCTTAGAAAGCAGATCGGAGTGGAAAAGTTGAAGATTTCACCGATCAATCGGTGAAATGGCTTAAAAGTTTTTGTTTTTCTTCAGATCTAGTAATCTTTTACTGTTTTGTTTAGGAGGAGTGTTGAAAATAAACAAAACATAACACATTCTGTTACAGTGTGTGTGCGATTGTGTATAAATAGGTGTTGTAACATTCATTTACAAGCTAATAAAGTTTTGAGGTATTATTCAGTTACCTGAGACCATTTGCAAGCTTTTGACCGATTGTTTTCTCTGAACCCTGGTGTTGCTCAGCCGTGCATGGTGGTGGTCTCCATAGAAGCAGAAACCCTACAGAGCTCAGGGTGCCTTCGTTCTCTCTGAATTTCATTTTCCTCTTTCGCGTTTTGTCTCTCTCTTACTCTCACGTGCATATTACTTTTAAAGTGAAAGTAATATCTGGCAGTGTAAAAATACATTTCTGCCCTTATTCTAATAATAATAGCCTTCACCATCTACAACCGTAAAACTGTTTAGATATGCACTAGCCATGTGGTCTACCCCCGTAAAGACCCCACCACTCCAGGGACCACTGCGCCAGTATGGTCGAGTTTCATTCCAGATAAACACTTCAACGATTTTTCCGCGTTCAACAGCACCCAAAGAGAAGCTCCCAACAGAGGGATCAGAAGGGTTCTTCCATGATGTAAGTCCTACTCCCCTACCTGTTGTATTGCTTGAAACTTTCATTTGGGGCAGTAATGTATTTGAAGGATGCTGAAAACTATCCCATAAGCTGTTCCCCGTTGTGGTTTCTGTGAGTTCTAGCTTCCCATCGTCTGAAAGCTGGGCAGTCGTATTGGTAGATGTGTTTGACACAGATGTTGACCAAATAACTTGATTCTGTCCATTCAGCACCACAAGATTGCCATCTTCAGAAAAGGTAACAACTCCTGAAGAATCATTCAGTGATCGATTTCTGTTAGCAACCCATACGACTGTGGATTGAAACTTCCACCAAATTCCAACGTATCGGTCTGAGGAGTTTGGAGGGGTGAAGAACCCGAACGTGAAGTTACCATCTTTGGAGCTTAGAGTTTCTAAGTCCTTGATGGTTTGTGATGAAGTGATGCTTTCTGTGGCAGTACCAACGTCCAAAACATAAAAACACATGAACAAAACAAAGGACAGTTTTCCATGGCTGCCGATACCCATTATTCCGATCATAGAATAAGTTCTATTACTAATATGACGTCAATGGCTACTCCTTCTTTTTTGAGTCTTCCATCTTCAACTGAACTGTCTCCACCTTCGGACATGTCAAGGTGGGCCAAAGTGATTTATTGGTTGACTTAAAAACAATTTAGTTAAAGGTAAAAATTTTGTAACCGACTTTAGATAGATGTGTTTATCATAAAAAAGGTTTTGTTTTCTCAATCTATATTATATAATATTATAGTATAATAAAAAAATATTGCACACGACTATTTATTTTATAGTATATATAATAAAATAATCTTGATGTGTTTCACTAAATATTAATTTAAATACAATAGTTAAAAATTAAAATGTTAATTTATAAACAATAAATAATTATAATAAAAAATTATATAAAATAGTGAAAATATAAGAAAAGATTGGTGTTCACCTTCTGTTAATTAGGTGAAACAGTTTAATTTAACCCACCTTTAAAAAACTAGATTAAATCTAAATTGGCCCAAACTGTAGGATATACCTCAATTTCAAATTTTAACAATCACAAAGCAAATGCAATTTCTAGCTTATTTCTAGGAAAGTTAATGGACACTTTCAAACTAATATCAATCTTTCAATAAACAATTTTTCAACTCAATTAGTGTTTAGAACTAAAGGCTGCTCACAAGTTTCTCCTCGTTTATTAATATTTATTACGTAGAAAGACGAAAATACAGAAAAAAAAAGAAAAAGAAAAGAAAGATCACTTAAAAATAATTAAGTGTATAAATATTTGGTAGTGTGTAGACATTAAGAAAAAATGTTTTGAAAATTATAAATTTTGACAGAAAGAAATAAAATGATAAATAAAACTAAGTACGAAATAATGGAGGAGATGCTAATAATTTCTTCTTCTTCTCTTTCTTAATCTAAACTTCCAAAACTAATTCCATTTTTCCAAATACTCTACAAAAGTAGGAGTTAATGGGAGAAAAAGAGAAATATTAACGTAGAATTATAAGAAATAATGAAAATAGAAGATACAAATACCATTATAATAAAAAATTGATTAATTTATAGAAAAATTAAGTAATAAAATTTTAAGATTATTTTCGGTAAACGCATTAGGACCAAACAATCCTGTTGTAGACATGCTATTACTAAATGATGCTTTATGAAAGGACCACTAGACTAAATCATATCTTAGTAAATGCATCAATGTGACTCATGACATTTTTGCTAAACGTGCTCCTAATGTATTTTACTAAAGAATACAATAATGTACTACATGCTGATTTTGGTAAACGCGCTAAAGTTATAAACAACGTTTCAAAAATAATATGTTGAATAATACTTTTCTAAACGTGCTCTTATACTAAACGATAATTTGTTAGTAAACACCTTTCAAAGGCTAAACGATAGCTTTATACTAAACGATGTTTTTATCCAACGATGAAACCTTTATGAATCAATACTTATCTTTTCAAAAGTGCTTAAAGGATTTGCATGTATAGAAAAATTGACAAAATTGTTTTGAACATGCAATTCAAAACATTAAATGCATAACGATTGAAACAACAAAAATAATAAGAAAAAAGACATATATGCAAGCATACATTTATACTCTACTTTGTGTAGATTACTATTAGAAGTATCCACATGTTCCATATTATGAGCAAGTTATAAGTGGATGTTACAAACAAAGAAGACATTAATGGAATGTTCTCTCCATCAAAAATCGTGTTAAAATTTTGTACAACCTACATTAGTAATTATTACAAAAAAAACATGTTTGCTCTAACACATTGACTTCAACATGTGGCTATTACCTATGAAAAGGCTACAAAGATCTAAAGTTTGGAGACAAGCATTGTCTAACATATCTTTTCCCAAGAAGTCTATAAATAGAAGATCCATTGGAAAGAAGATCAAGAAGGATAGGCACACAATAACGAAAAGATCATCTAGAAAGTGATATTCATACTCGTGTAAGAACAAAAACTTTGAGAATACACTTTCAAGCTTCATAGAATCATAAGCTTACATTTTGTTTCTCCCATAGGCTCTTTCCTTGCATAATTTCCTATTCTACGGTCGAAGTCATCTCCTATACTTGTGCTCACTACTCTCGCTCGTTCAACATTATTAGTACTAAGTAGGGGAGCTGAGACTCACAGGCTTGAAATATAACACTCCCAAGCCATCTCCTGGTCATAGTGGACTGTGACAATGTCCCTAGACAAGGACAAAAACTTCATGGCAAGATGTGCGATGGACACCACGACACCCAACAAGTTCAACGGTTGTCAACTTAACAAAATGTTGTAGAATGTGTTGGCATCTATGACCAAATATCAGATTGGTATGGTCTTAGTTAGGTTTTCCTCATTGAGAGTCATATGGAGGTCGATGTAACCTTTACCAAACACCCTTTCACTAGAGAAATTGTATACAGGTTCATCATAAGGCATCATTGCTTCTTCCGGTAACTCCAACTTTTGATAGGTATTCTAGGAGAGTATGTATACTAAACTACCCTAGTCAACCAGAACCTTTTTTATAGAAGATTTCTATGCCTCTATGATTATAACCATGAGGTTGTCCTAATCCAGGTCTACTCCCTGGAAATCCGAATCAATGAATGTGATAGGCAACATCCTCTTGCGTCGATAGTTTGGAGATACTACGTTCATTGACCATAATGCCTTTAGATGTTTCTTCTTGGCTGAGGATGAAGATCCTCCTCTCACTTATTCTCTGAATATGGTATTAATTGTGTCCCTCAAGGGAGGCCTATCATCAAGACGTTTATCCTCACGTTTGGTTCGTTCAACTATTTTTTCTTCCATTCTTTCTCCTACCATCCCTTCCGTCATTGGACTTTTGGTGTCTAGTGCGTGAACTCCCTATGTCATCGTGCCTCACAAACCATTCAGGTGTCCAACCCAGAATAATTTTTTCACTTTATCTTTAAGAGTGGAGCATTCAACTATTATGTGACCATTATTGCAATGGTAGTGACAATACTTATTAATGTTAGCATTCAACGGGTTTTAGGATTTTCTTGGTGGCAGGATGAGACTTGATTTCTAGGCTTGTCCGTTGTGACTCACCTCTCTTTCTTGGGAGCTACTTGGGACATCCTTACTCTATTGTTTCTCTTTAGAAATCTTCCACCAAAAGCAAAATTTTACTTATGAAAATATTTTATCATTCATAGTTGAAAAGTGTTTTAAAGACCTTTGTGAAACACTTTTAAACTTTACAACATGAGTGACCAATCTCATCATTTAAGTGTTCATGGTAGTGTTAAGGGTAGCCAAGAAGGCTTACATCTTAGGAGTGAAGTTCAACAACAAAGAAAAGAAATAAGTGAGTTGAAGAATACGATTGCAGAAACATGATGAGCAAAAAAGAGGAAAAACAAAAAGAGAAAAACTTACATATGAGAAGAAGGTACACTAAAGAAACACCTCATTTCCTAGTAGAAATGAGCTTCACAATAGTCACCACAATGAAAACTTCTACCATTCTAGTTTGCATGATTATTTTTTGGATCATGATCGTTTGTATTATAGGTATAGTGAGGATGAGTTGTGGTTAAGAGCTAAGAATGACATTCCACATTTTGGTACAAAAATGATCCAATGTCATACTTAGCTTGGGAAGACAAAGTTGAAAAACTTCATCAATTCATTATTAAGTGTTGTGTTCTTTTAGATTTATGAGACATGTATATGATTGGTGGTATCAAAGGAAAAATGGTATTAGAAGTGGTATCAAATCACCAATGAGAGATTGGAATGATCTAGGAGCCTACATGAGAAGAAAATTTATTCCACCTTCTTTCAAGAAAAATCAAGAGCTCAAACAAGAAAAGAGAGAACTCATGGTGAGAAATAGAGAAAATAGTAAAAGTGAAAATGAGTTATTTCATAAGGAGAAATTTGAGAAGCTCTTGAGGGATAATGAGAGAATAAATATTAAAAGAAAGAAAGAGGAACAAAGACAACTAGCTAGGAAGGAAAAAAGAGAAAGAAGCTCTAAATATAGAGAATAGGAACTCCTAAGAGTAAGGGAGGAGGAAACTAGAAAAGAAAAACAAGAGAGAGAAAGGAAAGAGAAAGAACAAAATCAAAGAAGAGATTGGGAGGAGAAAGAAAGAGAAAAGAATAAGAGAACAGAAAATGAGAAGGAAGAAATCTTACTCAAAGAAGAAGGTTTACTCAAGACACCTCATACTCTTTAAATCATAATTGAATCAAGAGTTTTAAATGGAGTTTTCCAATCTTTGAACTCTTATCATTTTATTAATGTTTTTTTAATTCCAACCTTTACTTTCGAAAGGTGTTTACCTTCACTTTCGCTACGCATTATTTTTAACTCCTCTACAACCTTTGAAAAATCATCCTTTGAGTTTTTGGTGCCTAACAAGTTACAAATAACTCAAGGTGAACAAAAAGGTTTTTGTAAATTAGGTCTTATTACTTTTGAAGAAAAACTAAAGAAACTAGAACAAGAGATGTTCAATGCTTTCAGTGTTTTGAGAGATGGAACATTTCTTTTGAATATCTTCAGAAAGGAACATTGTTTTAAAAGATCAACACATTAGAAGCTTTGAAAACTCTATTCACCTTCTCAAGAAAAAGTTTTAGATTTTGTAGAAAAAAAAAATTCCTCAAGAAAATCTTTCCAAAAATAAAAGGTCTTATTTCTTTCTTCTTTTGTATATGTTTTTAAATAAAGGCCAACAATCTTTTTCATGAAACCTTTTCCAAAAACAAAAGGCCTTCTTTCTTTGTTCTTTTGTTTACATTTATTCTTTTAATAATACTCCTATTTGCTATTTGTTGTAGGTATATTTTTTATCCAGGAGAAGATCATTAAACAAAAGTTATGCTTCTTCAAATATCTTTTGAATCTAAGGACAAATCGTTTTCAAGAGAGAGGGTATGATGGAATCCATTTTGGGAACTAAATGGAGATCCATGAAGAGAGCATCAACTTATGCTAAGGATAGGAGATTGGAAGAAGAAGAAGGACTTTCAAGCTTGTTCTTACTTTCTCTTAAGCCTTATAGGACTTTAGATCACTCACATAGAGCTATGGTCAAGAAGATGGAAGAAGAAGATGAAACTTCAAGGTTTTTACTCCTGTGGAGGATCACATTTTTAGTCTTCTTCTTTTATCCTGAACACTTTTGTAGATATGTGATATAGCTTCATAAGGCCTTGTATTTGACCAAGAAACTTTGTTTAGTGTTGTTTAGAGAGATTAATGCCCTTAAAGTAGAGGGGAATGCACCAATAGCACCTTAGAAGAGAGATGGTGCCTAAATGGGTTATAAATGGGTTTTGGAAGGAGTTAGTCACAAGAGCCTTTTACATTAAATGCTGTCAGAGCGGCTGCAGCGGATGAGTTAGCGTGGAACAAAAAACCAAGAAGGGGGGTGAATTGGTTCTTACTAAAAACGTATGCCTTAAAAATTTCTACTCAATTAAACTTACTTAGCAATTAATAATAACAATAAAATAGAGTAAGGTTGAGAGAAATTTGCACAGATGATTTTATCCTGGTTCGGATCTTACCAATCCTACGTCCAGTCGCTTATCTCAAAACAAGATAAACAATTCACTAATCACAAAACAATTACAAACTACAATCACAAAGATACAATTTGTAAAAGTTTAGAAAACACATCTCTTGATGCCACAAGAGATGAGACAACACCTCCTTTGAATCTTCACAAAGGATGAAACACTTCCTCCGAATACTTCACGAAGGATGACTTCCTATTCCAAACACTTCCTTAGACACACCAAGGATGAACCAGCTATTCCTCTATCACCGTAGCAGTATTTTACCAACTCTACAGACAGAGTTTCCTTAGCTGAGCAAGAGCACACAATTCTCAAGAGTTTCTGAGTATTTGAGCACAAGAGAAGAGTTTCTCTTAGTTGATCTTGAGAGGAAATGAGAGTCTATTTATAGACTCATCCAAAGGCTCTTCCATTTTTCGTTTTCAGCCTTTCTGACTGTGTTAATCGATTATCTTAAGTGGTTAATCGATTAACTCACCAACGGATAGTCCAACGGCTCTAAAACCGGCTAGTTTTTCAAACGGTCACTTTGTTAATCGATTAACAGCCTCTGCTAATCGATTAACGCTAATCGATTAGATACCCTTGCTAATCGATTAGCATGCATTGTTGTGCTTCTCCATTCGTCTCTGGAACAATCGATTAGATACCCTTGCTAATCGATTAGCACTGCACAGTTTTTGCTTTTGGTTTATTTTTACATCACTTTTGAATGCATACATAAAACCACTAATTTCCTATGTTCATACAGTTATTACAAAAGTTACAAGTCTTCAAAAATCATTCTTCATGAGTCTTGGTTGTTCTTGACTTGATTTAGATATCATCAAAACTTCATCTTCATCATTTTGCTAACAAATGCTAGACTAGTTAGTTAAAGGCTCCCCTCATTAATGTTTGGGCTCCTCCATTAAATGTCACAAGCTTCTCTTTTGTACTTTAGTTGAATGTGAAGTTAATTTGTTAAAATTGCAAGACTTATATTCCTTAAGTCTCACCTTATGAAATGTCTTCCCCCAGACTTCTTCATACATTTTCCTTCATGGTTGGCCACACCTCCTATAAGGATATCTACCAAGACCACTTAACACCAACATCTTCATCTCTATTTGCTTTCGCTACTCTTATTGATCACATGGAGTCCATCCCTTTGAAGAACCTTCATCAACTCATCATAGAGATCATCTTATGTTGAAGGAGCATCCTCAAAGCAAGCTCCATCAAAACAATATTGTAGTTTGACAATTAAAACCCTAATGCGACCCCTTAGAGTAGCAGTCACTTACGAGCCATCTTTCATCCTAAACAAAATGAAAGTGTACAACACAAATACATATTAATAGCATATGGTCTACGAATTTAGTGTCAATGGCTACTATTGGTTGCACCTATAATGACATCAACACTTCACAACAAGGTTTACAGCATCACCAATAGGAACATGATACATATAATGCATAAAACATCAGCAACATAACCAATGTTGTCGTAACAACCAATACTAAAAATATATGGACAGAAAGTAGCGAGATAACACACACATTGCATTAACATGACATGAATATAACTTCACATCACCTCAAATGAAAAAATCACAAACACAACAAGTACATGTATGATAGACGAGTTGACTCCCCCTACCTAGTTCAAAACCTTCCTACGATTGAAACCCTCATCAATGTGCTCCTTTATTCTCTTGATTATGCTTCACCTCAGTGTCGTCTCTTTCTCTTTTGTCTTCCTCCCTTCATCACTAATTAGACTTTCTTTTTTCCAAACTCTTAGAAGACTCGATCAACCCTACCTATAACTTTCTTTCATTCACATTTTTGTTTCTCTCTCACATTAATTGTTTTCACTCTCCCTCATCACACCAAACTCCCTTTTTTCCTTGGATTTGTGTTTTTGAAGAAGAAATAAAAATAAAGAGAAGTAAGGAGAAGAGAAGAAAGGAACCTCGTAACTCTTTCACTGTTTTTCCTTTTTTCATGTTTTACTTAATAAAAAAAAGCATGCAAATAAGAAAAAACACCACTTTCTGGTTTAGCGAGGTTCGAATTCAAAACCTACTGCACACAACATACACACAACCCATTACCACGAAGTTAATTCACATGCCCAAATATAAAGCATTCATAAAACAAACCAAATTTTACTCAAACCACTTAAGATTAGAGCATGTTACCTTTAATCCACAACAATAAACTCTTACCAATTAAACCACTTAATATTTGTGAGAGTATATCTCTTTTTATTAATATTAACATTCTCTAAAATCAATCTATATATATATATATATATATATATATATATATATATATATATATATATATATATATATATATTTCGACCTACCACGAATTCAGCTCAAACGAATCAGATTCGTAATGGTTCAGATCTATTTTTAGTTTTTATTGAAATTTGTAATTTTTTTTAATTCAATCCGACTTAAATTCGTGGTAGGCCTAATTAATTCACAAGTTTCAATTCATTTTAACAACTCTAATTAAATTTTATAAAAACAAATTTTACATTTTACATTTGGCGATTGTTTACAAATGAATTAAAATAAATTAATAGTTAATTTATTGTTACTATTTTTTAAACAAAAAAAATTATATTCATATTATTTTAAATCAATATACTACTATAGTGATCGTTTCCTAGCTCAACAAATCAATTAATTTTTTTTTAATTTATTACCATTTTTATGTTTTTCAAAACCATAACTGTCTCTGAAAATAAAAAATGAACTTATTCTCCGTAATAATATATATGATAAAAATTAGAGTTATCAAAATGGGTCACAACCCGCGAGTCAACCCGGTTTATGCAGTTGAACCCATGGTGGACCGGGTTGGCCCACCAATCCACTTACCAAATTTTATTTTATTAAAATTTAATTTTAATTTTATAAAAAGATATTTATTATTTTGTTTTTGCTTGAAAAAATTATTTAAGTTTCTTATTTTCAAAATTAATTAAACACCCATGTTGGAAGTCAAATTTGGGAGTGAAATTTGTTTAGATTTGTATTATAGAAAATTTGTAATTTCTTTTTATTTTAAAAAAATTGTAATTAAGTGAGCTAGTGAGCCAACCCGTTTACCTACTAACCCATGGTGGGTTGAGTCGGATTCGAATTTTTCTAGCTCGTTAATAAATGAGCCGGGTTGGGTTGGCTCACTAAGTGACCAACCCGTAGTAGGTCGGGTCGGGTCGAATCAGGTGACCCGTTTTGACAACTCTAATAAAAATATAACAATCTCCATATTATGACAAAACTTGATAAGCACTCCTCCTAATTTTTTAATTATAAATATATTTTTATACATAAACTAAAATGATTTTAAGATTAATAAAATATATTATAAATAAAATATTTTAAAAATTAATGATAATAATAATAATTAATAATAATAATAATAGTAGTAAATAATATGTTATTACTATCAATTTTAAAATCAATATCCTACTATAGTAATTATTTTTTATTGTAAGAAACTAATTAACTTTAAATCTTTTAAAATTTTCCTTTTTTCTTTTAAATTGTATTAGGTTTTTAAGGTCATAGTTATCTTTAACAGAGAGTTGAATTATTTAAGTGGATAATAATATTGTTTAAAAATTGCAACTTCCAATTTATTACGCCACAAAACTTAACCTATATTCAAAATTTAATTTCAAAACATAATTTTCTACATAAATTGAAACATTTCTAAAATTAATTTTCTACTATAACCATATTATAAATATAACATTTTAATAATGAATTACAACATAATTATATTATTATTATTATTATTATTATTATTCAAAAACACATAGTTTGTTGTTCGTATTTTTTTTAAAATAACGGCGTAGTGATTATTTTTTTAATATAACAAATTAATTCATAATCTAATCGGGTTCCAGTTTTCTATCTTTAAAAACTGTAACTGTTTTTCAAAATGAAAATTATTCTTAATAGATAATTAAATTATTCACATTGGCAATACACATTTTACAACAGTACAACCTGAAATATATTATGCCGTATAACTCAAATATATTAACAATCATTCCTCTTAACTATTTGATTACGAATATTATAAAATTCTTTAATTAAATTCTTGATAACTTAAAATGGTAAAAATTAGCTATTCTTAATTAATTTCAAGAAAATACGCTAGAATAATAATGGAATTTAGTATTCAAGAATAAATTACATTTTCAACTAGAGGTGGTACAGCCCTAAATCCATACTATAATAAATAATTAATAAAATTTAATATAATAACTTATAATGGATAACTTATTTTGAATTTGCTTTTGTAATTTTTATTAATTTTTTAATCAAGCAGTTGAGTGATGAAAAAATAACCAAGAAAGTGGAATTTCATGGTGAGAAATAGTGTGGAAATTAAAAAATATTTAATCTCTTCATTGTTGCTTATACCAATCACTTCATTGACAATCTTGAGATACCTCATTTGAAACCTCTCTTGATTGTTGTGGAATCAATGAAAATCTAAAGATGATTTCGAAAGAGGACGAGAAGAAGGAGAAAGCTAGAGTGAACAAGTTAAAAATTCAAAAATCACACTTAAAGATTCTGGATAATGGAGCCAATAATGAACATTGGTATTTAACCAAACCAAAAACATGAGTCAATCGTATCTAACTTGACGAAATTCCAATAGTCAAAGGATTAAGGGACCAAGATCTCCAAATCTCTCTTCCTAGGTTGAATTAGACATTCACCAATCATATCCTTGAGTTTTTCATGCTGAACCATGGCGTCAAGAACTCTATCCTCAAGCATTACTCCACTCCTCTTGAGCTTATCGCTTTCAGAATTTTTATTTGAGAAAACCAGTTCAGATAACCGATTCTTTTCTGCTTGTTTGCGATATTTGATGCATTCAGGGGTGCCCTGGGCAAGAAGATGATAAGTAAAAACAACTTTCTTTTGTCCAAGTCTATATGCTCGGCAAATAGCTTGCCTTTCCACTGATGGATTCCAAACAACATCAAGAAGCACGACCCTTGAAGCTCCGATTAAGTTAATGCCTTCAGAAGATGCTTTTATAGAAGCAAGTAACACCTTTGCTCGGCTCTTTGCATCATTGAAACTATAAATGAGGGTCTGTTTCTGCTTTTGCTCAAGCCTTCCATACATATATAGCACTTCCATCCCCACAGTCCAATTCAAGGCTGACGCCAGCTGGTCCTTGATTAAGTTTAAAGTATCAATGAATTGGCTGAAAACAAGGACTTTCTCATTTAATGCATCACATAGTCTTATAAACTCGATCAGGAACTTGGTTTTCACCCCTGCATAAGGGTTCAGTCTAATTTTTTCCAACCTATCCTTGTCAATAATAGATTCTTCTTTTTTTGACAAGGAGCAGCTGAGGAAAAGGGATGGATGGACTGAGACCAAGGCCAATTTGTGTTCAAAGTTTAGTACGTTTTGAGAGCATTCAATGCTCTCTAGAGTTTCTTGCTGCAAAATGTCTGGCTTCAGAACCAGTACACATTCTCTCAACCCAGGAAGGTTCTTCTCAAGAATGCTACCTTTGTGAACATGAACAAAGGGGTTCATCAACACTTTCAGCTGGTTTATTTTTACGTCAGCTGGATCTCCAGAAGAAACAGGTTCCCAACTCATTTCTTTCGAAGCTTTCCTTCCTTGCATTATTAGTCTACTTTGGCAAAACTTCTTGAGTTCTTGTGGGATGTTCTCAGGAAAGGATGGTTTCATTAAGCACAAAATATTGTAAAGTTCCAAAAAGTTGTTCTGAAAAGGAGTCCCTGAGAGAAGAACTCGCTTCTGAGTTCTACTTTCAGAAAGAACCTTCCAAATATAACTATTATGGTTCCGAGGAGTGTGCCCTTCGTCAAGTACTAGCAAACCGGGATAGTCACGCAGAACCTTTCCCATTCCACTTTCAATGTACTCCCTTGTCTTTGCACGTTTCTTTTTTCCCAACCTTTTATTATTCTTATCTTTTCCCCCACCACCACCTACAGATGTGGCCCCTGCTAGCTTCTCATACAAATTGTAGCTGATTAGTAGAATGCTCTTCTCTTTGTACCATGAACACAATTTCACCATCCGAATGGCATCCTTATTCTGCCTCTGGTTGCCAGACCAATCAACTTCATTGATGAGTTCTTCTTTCCCTGATAATTCAGCACTGTTCAAGTTATGGAATGGAATTCCTAGTTTCCACTTTCTTAGCTCGTCTTCCCAGGTAAGCAATATGCTGGAAGGAGCAATGATAATAGGTAGACACTTTGGAAACAATTGCAAATATGACTGAAGAAACACCATGGTCAACTTAGTCTTTCCTGTTCCAGGAGCATGAGAAATAATGCAGCCTCCTTCATTGCAAGGATGAACCTTCTTCAATTTGGCAAGGTCAATACTTCCTTCCAAGTTTTTCCAAATAAACTCAAACCCTTCTTGTTGATGAGGATACAAACTTTGTTTAATGTCAGGAATAAGGTCCCAAACAGTGCCTTCATTCTGAGACCAAATTGCCTCCGAGTCATCACCAGACTCATCAAACAGACCCCCTTCCAATACTGAGGTTTTCCCTTCACTGGATGACACCATTCTACCACCATATCTTTCAGAATACACCTGTATTAAACACAACCCAAAAAATGACACGTACATCACTAATTTTTATCAACCTACACATTTCATACAGCATCACATCACATCAGAACAAAAACAAAGTACCAAAAACTTATTTAAGCCCTATGGTTTCCTCAGCAGCACTCATTCCCTGTTTTCTCTATTTCAAATAAGAAAAAGCTCATAAATATAAATACTTAAGATAGTGCTGCATCATAGTTCAACGGATAATGACACATGTCAGCCTTTTTGCCTATGTTCATATGCGGCAATAACAAAGTCTACTTAACATCCAAAATGTAATGAAATTAATTTTCTATAATAATCATCACATCCAAACCGTACTTACAAATGGTGGCGTGATATATTTGATTTCAGTTTCGATCCAACCACACCATCTACAATGTATCCCAATCTGCTCATCAAAAATAGTGTCATGCTTGCATTTCGAGGCTGGACCTTCTTCGTTTTCTGTTGCTTCCTTTGACATATTATTAACCTGAAATTAAAACATACAAAGTTTGTAACTAACTTTGGGTGTGTTTGCTTCGCATTATTGATCGTGAAAGCTATGTGAGAGTGAAATTTTGTTCAACTTGCATTGAAGTGTGAGAAATAAACAATCCAAACACACTTCTCCTCTCATAAATAACAGTTTGTTCCAACATATATGAATTCATGAAGAATTCAAGACCGAACTCAAATATTCAAAATCACATGCTATCACCTTACCACTAGCATTTTTCTAAAGCACCACAAATGTATATAAAAATACTAACTTAAAATTTAGGTTCTTAACATCATTTATATACTTTTCTTTAATATTTCAGCTAGGAAAAGAGATTTACCTGGGTTCCAATTTCTTCGGCTCGAAGCAACATATCCATTTCAGCCCACAACATATCTAACTCCTCTTGCTCTGAATTTTCAACAGGTTTTTCTGCGTTCACAAAGCAACAATCCGAAGGGATTGGCACCCGAGAAAGTAAAACCTTATCCTTTTCATCCAACTTATCTGAATCATCCTTAACAGAATCATTCTTGCTCATAAAACATTCAGTAAAAATTTTATAACATTTGTTTTTCAATGTGGATGGCATCCTTGGTACATCATACAACTCATTGTCACCTGTTTCATCATCCACTGCCCCGACCTTCTTATGGTTATTACTATTAAACCAATATTTCAGTTCCCCTTCCTTGTCCTTTTCTATTGCAATTTTAGCCGAATCTCCTATCTTCTCTCGGTTTTTGGGACGAAAAGAAACACTTCTCAGACCTGTTCCTTTGTTTTGTTGATTCTCTTTTCTTTTAATATCATCAATATCCACCGAGTCAACATTGATATTTTTATTTCTCGCACTATTCTCGACAACAGTTGAATCTCCTGTCTGTTTCTGCAATGTCACACTTTGATAATCTTTATCACTTTTCTTCATATGCTCCTGTGCTTCAGAAGACATCAAACAATCTGAATTTTCCCCGTGAACCCCAAATAATTCAGAATCAGCAATGACACTTTGCACTCTCTTTGCTTCATGTTTATGTGCAGCATGTTGTCCTTCCTTCTTATAAATCTCAGATTTACTAGAGATCTCACTAGTACAATCAGCCATAATCCATAGCTCCTCCTCGTCTACCTGTTCATTACCTTCCCTTTTACGAATCCCACTGTTTTCGGCATCACTCTCCATCTTTCTCACCATACCCTTCACTATCTTCCTATGGCCTCCCCTCACATCATCACCACCCCGATCATCATCGTCATCACTCTCGTCCCAGATCGAGCCTTCAGTCTTAAACCCATCATGTTCCGCAACCTGAAAATCTTCATCGCTAGTCTCATGATCCTCATTATCAGTTGAAGACCAAAGCAAATCATATTCAGTCTCATGATCCTCATTATCAGTTGAAGACCAAAGCATATCATATTCATGATCATCTTCGTCGTCATCATCATCAACAGACAACACAACCGGGTTGTCAGATACACAACCACAGTTATCATCGTCAAAGTTCTCAACTTTATCATCCCACATAAAACACCCTTCATCTTCGTCACTCTTCTCTTCTATTTCATCACAAAATATATTGCTCTCAGAATCCCTCATCCTCTCTTCAAACTCACTACCTTCGTCATCATCACTGATTTCAATTGGGTCATCCTCGTGTCCTCCCAAACCCTGAGAATCACTTTCAGATACTCTTTCACTATTCATTGAAACAGCTGCAGAAGATGATGACGAAGGGACTGATACAGGTTCAATTTTCACACGTGTATCTTCACCCTTCGAGAAAACAGCTTCACCTTCCCGTGTCTTCTTCTTCCGACTCATTATTAACGCATTCTCAAATAACTTTCTCCTCTTGTACCGCGTCCTGCAAGCAATGGGAGCCCCTGGATTCATTTCACTCAGAAAAGACAATGCAAAAAGGAAAAATTTTCCTTTCTGCAAACCAAAATCGTTCTTTTTTTACTGAGTGGTGAAGGGATAACCCGCATGAAGAAACCATCAAAAGAAGATATTTATGGTAATGATGAGTTCATGTGTGGAAAAAGAAAAACTATGAGAGAGAATGGCTTTAGGAAATAGTAAATTTGGCGCCCTACACCAAGGAGAATTGACTGAAGGAAAGAATTTATTTGACAGGTAACTCAAGACAGTGTGACTTAAGAAGTTTATATTTTCAAAACTAATTTTTGGAAATTTTTTATAGAAAAATCCATTTGTCAAAATATTTACAAAAAGATAATATTCTTTAAAATTTAATAACAGAAATAAACCTGTTTCTAAATCAAAGAAAAATTGAATTTTAAATAATTATAGTATTATTAACTGCATGAAAGTTATTTTAACATTTTCATAAAACATTATTCCTTAAAATATTCATGATAGATTTAAATTATTTTATTTTATTTTATAAAAATAATTTTGGTATATATTTGCTTAACTAATATATATATATATATATATATTATTTATGAACATGTTTTATTTCATGTATAACTTTACTAAAAAAACACCTAATTTTAATCATACAATAAGTTTTAATAAAAAAAATATCGTGTTTATGGATTAAATTAAATATAATTTTAATTATATTTATTATATATAGAGGAAGTGTAAGGACCTAAATATTTTGGGGATGGTGTATGGACAAGCATATGTTAATAACTGATTGGTAGGAAAGGGCTTCACGGGACAACTGTTGAAGAGCTTCACGGGACAACTGTTGAAGAGCTTCACGGGACAACTGTTGAAGAGCTTCACGGGACAACTGTTGAAGAGCTTCACGGGACAACTGTTGAAGAGCTTCACGGGACAACTGTTGAAGAGGTGGGGGAGAAGTTTTATATGGGCAGCAGGCTTAAGAGTCTCACCACCTGGAAGCTAAACCGTGAATTCCTTCTAGCCGTGGGTTCCATTCTCTATTCCACCAAGACAATGAATCAACTCTTCTCCGAGTCATGGCACTGCAGCTTACGTAGTGTTCTTCTCCCAGGGCCGTGCCATGTTTTCTCTGCCTGGACCAACTGCTGTTTCAAGATGCTGGACTGCTCCCTTTCCTGGACGTGTTGGTCGTGTGCTGCTTGCCGTGACCGATAGTAGCTGGACTGCGTGAAGATGGTGGACGGTGCAGCTGGAACCGTGACGCCTCCCTTGCTGCTGGAAGCATGCTGGACGCTGTTGTGCATGGAACGCTTCTCCTCTTTGCTGGCTGCACCTTGCGTGAACCGTGAGCAAGGTGATGATCAACTTCTCCTTCCAGCCGTGACAGTCTGAGCTTGGGTGTGGCAGCTGTTGCTTGCTGCATAAGGAAGGGAAAGGAGAAGTGGGAAGGAACATAAAGGAATGAGCAAGAAGAGAGGATGGAAGGAGGAAAAGCCGAGAGGAAGGAAGAGAGTTTGAAAATTTGCTGGGAGAGGTTTGCTGCTGTATTTTAGTGAAGAACGTGAAGTTCAAAGTTGCTGGGAGAGAAGAAGTGAAGAGCTTGGGAGTTGGAAGGAGATCCAGACACTTGTATTTCTAGGTTCAAAATTCACAAAGGAAGTCTTCAAGAGGTAAGGGGTGCTAGATTGTTCGTTTTGATTAGTTAATCTTACTATTTTTGAAGAAATCTAAAAGCTTTAGAGTTAAAAATGGAGGTTTTCTGGTTTTCTGGAAAACCTGCGATTCTGCATAATCTGCAGAATCGCGTTCGTCCAATTTGGTTTCAAATTGGACGTTCGTCCAAAACTAGACGAATTGAACGTTCGTTCACTTTGATTTGAACGCTCGTTTTCTTTTGCCTGACGAGCGTTCGCTCATGCGTTCGCCCATGCGTTCGTCCCGTAGCGTTCGTTCTTAAACATTCTGAACGTTCGTCCTAACAGTATATGACCAAATATAGGTGGGTTTCTGAGCGTTCGTTCAGATAGTGGATTAACGAGCGTCGGTGATAAGGATTTGAGAAGAGAGCGTCTGTGTGCGCCTGTGAACGTTCGTTCATTTCCGGGTAAGGGAAGCTTACTTAATTTAACTGTTTTGATGTATGTATGCGTGTGAACGTTCGTTATTTTACTGTATAAGGAAATGCATGATGGATGATATGAATGATGACATTAACGTTCGTTATTTCACTGTATGTTGTTGTGGTTGATTGCATGAACGTTCGTTTTATGGAATGAGAATGATATATGACTAAGTTACATATTAGGCATAAGATGTTGGATAAAATGAGATATATGAAATTTGAGATTTTGGGTTGATATGAACGAATGAGATGAATATAATTTTATGAGAAATGAACCTTCCATGAGACATTGTACGTTCGTTCTGAAGGGTCATTGACCGTTCGGTTTTTCTTTAGTGATATGGTTGAAATGTTGATTCTGTCAGTTGACTAAAATCTGTGGTTGAGGACGAACGTCCTCACCCTAGAATGCTCTGTTTGAACGCTCGGTTTGGCACTGTAGAAATCTTGTACATTTGATAAACTTCTCTCTTTTTGTACTTGTATATATATAGGTAACAGTGCATATTCCCGTTCGTATTACTTCTTCAAAATTCTCTTAGTTTATTTTCAAGATTTATCAATCTGAATCACTGAACGTGCGGTCTTACACCTGACGTTCGCCCAGAATAGCGTTCGGTCTTACACTGAACGTACGCTCAAAGTGGCGTTCGGTTTCATACCGAGCGTTCGTTATAAATAGTGCTCGGTCTCCAATTGAGCGCTCGTCCTAAGAGTGCTCGGTCTCCAATTGAGCGTTCGTCCTAATAGTGCTCGGTCTCCAACTGAGCGTTCGTCCTAATAGTGCTCGATATTATTTTGAGCGCTCGTTCTCTTTTCCCACAAATAGTGTTCGTCCAATGAACAGTACCATATTTGGCTATTCCCGAACTTAACTGTAATTCCGCCGTTCGTTTTTTTTATCCGAACGAGCGTCTTTAGGTCTCACAAAACAGCATTCGTCCTCGGTCTCCTAGGGATGGAACGTTCGGTATTTTATGATATTGATGAACAGTATATGATGAACAGTAAATACTGAATAGTAAATGATGAATAGAAAATGATGAAGAGTATATGAGATGAATAGAAAGATGTGACTTTTGAACGAGCGTTCCGGGGAGGAACGACTCAGAACTTGATTATTGAGATTTGTAAAGTATGAATGTGGTAAGCTTAGCCGGGCGATTCATCCTGATATTCCGTGAGTACTCGTCCTCACGTAGAGGCAGTACGTCATGTGTGGGAATGGCAGGAGGTCCTAGTCCTGATGATTATTTGGACAGATAGGATTAACCTCGGGTGGCAGCTGATGAGAGTTCCAGTTACTACATCACCCGGGTGCACGAACACCGAAGCTACACAGATTTCATACAGTCCGGACAGTCAGTCGTGTTGAGTTTTATTGAGTGAGTACGTTAAAGTGGATTGTTATGTAATGAATGTGTATGTTGAAATATGCATGTATGATGAATTGTTTACTTGAAATTCTATGTTGATGCATGAGTTAAATTATGTAAGCTTACCCTTTCGTTTTCCTTGTGTTGTCCATTGTCCTTGTACGTCCGTCTTGTCATTGCAATGATCATCCGTGTGGATGTGAGCAGATGGAGACGAGCATTTTGGAAGAGTGGCTGGAAGAAAAGAATCAGTGGAAGTGAAGACTGAGCAGTGAGACGCTCGGCTATTAGTTGTTGACGTTAGTGGTCGCTCGACCTACTCACTCGTTTTCTTTTAAGTTCGACCGTTCGGTAATTATACTGTGTAAACCGTTCGGTCAGGTTTTTATTTGTACGTTCGACTTCAGATTGTGATTCGTGTTGTAAGGCATACGGCTTGGCTTTTGTTTTTAGTGAAAAACTGTACTGAATTATTATTAAATGTGATTTTCTGAATTTATAGTGCTGACTGTATTTTTGGGATGTCACAGGAAGAGGGTTAATATTTGTGCATTATAATATACAAAAATTATAAAAGAAATTGAATTAAAGTTATTGTTCTTTTTTTATTACTTTCAATATAATAATTTAAGTTAAATATGTATTTCCATAGGAAAAATATAGAACTAAAATAATTAAAAAAATAATTAAATAAATGAATAATTACAATAAAATAAAATTAATTGATAGTGATTACCAAAATCTGACACAAAATATTTAAATTCAAATATTAAGTATAAATAATGCAGAAAAATAAATCATTTTACATAATTTTTAAAAAGAAAAATAATAAAATTAAATGATTAAAAATAGTAGGTGGTTTAGTTATAGTATATATTTAATATTGACAACTAAATTTGTTTTTTAATCTTCATATTAGAAGTTAATAATTTTAAATTATTCAATACACTATTATTAAAGACGTACAAAGCTTAACATATTTCTACTAATACAAGTATTTCATATTACTCATGACCATAATCATTTTTCAAACATGCAACCAAATATTCAAATGAAGACAAATTTCATTTTGGAATTTGTAAATTGAGCCCTTCTAAATTATTCTAACTCATTAGAGAAAATACCACGTTTTAAATAAAATATTACCACTTTACATTACATTGGGGCAATTAATAATTTAAAAAGTCTAAAATATTTAAAAAGGAAAGCGTTATATTTAAAATTTACTTTTTGAATGCTTTTATAAATTATGATAATTAATTTCATATTATAACTAATAATTCTTGAATACCATCTAAATAAATTTCATTCCCCGTCAAAATATATGTAAAATATATGCAGAGATAACTCCACTTGAATATTATCCCATTGAATCTAAATGATGGCATACAATAAAATCTACTTTAAATTCCTTGGATATAGGCCTACTTCATGCATTCCAAATTCAAACAAAATCACATACAAAATCATCATGAAGAGGTAAAAAATAATTCTACAATTGAACCAAAAGGAATTTAGGATTACTATTCCATACAAAAAAGTACCTTGAATCCACCCATAAATACATTGACTTAGTAAATGTCATTCCAAATATATTATTGACAAAAACATGGACCCCACACATACATTAATTATATTATATAAAAAGGAAGCACACACATGTGCATTTCTCAACTTATACACCTGAATGGCTGCTCAGTTGTATCACATATACTAATTGGGTACACTTAAACAAAAATTCAGGTACCACACTTATGCTGTTGTTTGGAGTGAAATACTTTTCATAAATATTAGAAAAAAAAATTGAGGTTGAATATTATATTATATTTACATATTTGAAAACAATAATGTGGAATTGAGTAATTTTTAAATCTATTCTTTATTATGATGATTCGAGATATTAATTATGAAAAATATTTTTTTATGTGCAGTTTGTTCACATTGGTTATGGTATTATATATTTTGGTTAAAAAGACATTTTTCTAAGGTTTCTGATCTAATAAGAGTGATTACACAAAATTATCTCAACAAAAACATGATGAATTGATTAAAAACTATTTTTATCCTTTTTTTTTAAAAAGAAATTTGATCTATAAACTGTTTTCAATAAATCTGTTAACTTTTTAAAAATTTAACAAATTAGTAAGAATAATGAAACAAATCAACACAAAAATTTATACTTGTTCAAATTTTCAAAAGTATACATCTAATTTTCTTTCAACAACCTAAGTTGGAAGGAAATTTACTAATAACAAGTGTCAAGATTACATAATACAAGATTCACCTATGTACTCTAAATCTTTCAATCAAAACAAAACAAAAATCCTAAGGATGAGGCTATACACTCACTCTAGGAACCTTGCCTACACAGAAAGGTAATTACAATTCACAAAGAATTATAGAAAAACAAAACCTAATACACCTATAGTGTAAATATTATAAAGAACTCAGAATTCAGACCCTTCCTTGATCTTTTCTCTCACTCTTGAAGGATTGAACCTATGAATTTCCTCAATTGATGTTTTCTTCTCCAAGAATGCTCTAAGATCTCTCAAAGAGTGTTCTTCTTCCACAATTGATAGCTTTAAGAATGTTTTTCGTGCCTACAAAAGGAATTAACCACACACACACACACACACATATATATATATAGCAAAAAACACATTATTGTTAGTTTTAATCGATTAGATTATTTCTTAATCAATTAAAATAAAGAATTATGCTTCCTGGTGTAGCAGGCAACACTACAAAAAATACTGAAATTATCGGCAGATCTTTATCGACGGCTATAGATCCATTAGTAATAGGTATTTACCAACAAAATTATCGACTGCCTATGTCAACTTATTTATCGATAGTCAGGATCCATAAGTTTTCCCCCAATTCCATTTCCACTCTTCTTCTCCTCTGTAAAGCTTGTTCCAGCCTCATTCTCACGTTTCTCCAATCGTCATCCATTGCTTTCTTCCCAAATTCGAAGTGGTAGAGGTCATCTCCCTCAAGGGTGTTGAGACAAGACAAGCTCGTTTATAGCATCTTTGGTTTTGAAATTTAAACAAACAAAATTAAACGAAGTAGTCTTGGATATAGTAATAGAGTGAAAACAATCAAAACACTAAACGATATATAGGAACACTAAGTCTAAATTAAAAGGTGATCACATAACAAGTTCATAATGACCAACTAGAAATTAAGGATCCTATAAGAAGCGTAAATAGGAAAGCATTAGAAAAACACTTAGGATATATGAAACATAAAACAACTAAGTTAAAGCTTTTAGACGCAACGCTAAACGACTACCAAGTCAAAGCGTCTATGAGAGTTGTGCTAAACGCGTAAGGAATATTGTACTAAACAGTAAACAATTAAACTCTCATAAGGATAAGGATATTGAAATATCGAGACAATCTTTTTGGTAAAATCCTCAAGTGTCTCAATCAATATTCCAAAAGCATTTAGAAGATAAAACTTGTTAAATGTTCTTGCTATAAAAAGGCAATATCTCTAAAGTGTTTACTAGAGATTAGACAATAATGCTTTCTCAGTATGCCGCTGCTGGATAAAAGTGTCAAACGATAAAGGCATGACTAGAAAGTCTCAAATGGTGAAATGGAAAACATTGTGCTAAACATGTCAATTAGAAATAGCTAAAACATCTAACCAAGTTGGACGAACTTTCACTTTAAAATAATGAGTCTAAGATGCACGTACAAACCAAAAGAACAAAACTTGTTTCAAGACACATAATAAAAGACATTCACACTAAATGCAATCCTAAAAACAAGTAAACATTAACTAAGAAAAGACCTCTTATAGGCTAAACGATATCACATACCAAACATACTTTTAGTCAACGATGAAAATCTCATCTTTACCTATTCCACTAGTAAACACAAACAATCAAATCTTTAGAAAACATAAAACCTTGATTGTTCTGAACAAGCATTAAATATCATTTAATGCTCAACGTTTAAAAACAATAAGGTAAATAGGAAAAAAGACATATATAGGATAACTATTACAAACATTCATCTACTATATCTTATGAGAGTCAAAAATAAATGTTAGAATCTTCCGTTCATCAAAAGTCATGCCAAATTCAAATATACTCTTGATAAAGTTCTGAAAAACATGTCTACTCTAACCAAAAGACTCCAACCTATGATTTACACCTACAACAAAAACCATAAAAATTCAGATCTCAAGACAAGCTTCGTCAAATAGTCATATTATCAAATCTCAAGACAAGCATCGTGTAAATAGCTATATCATCAAAGGTGTATAAATAGAAGATCAAAAGGAGAAGATAACAATGATGATGAAGAAAAAGGATAAATAGGTAAAACATCATCAAAATTGAGCAAGGAAATCTCTTTGAGCTATTAAAGGCAAATCCTTCTACACAAAGGTAGTAAGAAAGAGAAGAGCTCAAGAAAAAGGAACACTCTCAAGCTTCATTGCAATATTTGCTTACAATTTGTTAGAAGATAGAAAAGTGAGTGATAAAGTGAAACACTGAGAAATACTCCTAAGATTCATTGTAAAATTTACTTACTATTATAATAAGAGAGAAAAGATAAAAGATAAAAGAGAAAACATATAACAAGTCTATAGGTTGTATTGTATTGAACATATATCCTCTCTACAAGAGTAATCGTCTAAACAACAAGTAAGCAATCAATTGATTGCAATTCTGAAGAGAATTAAAACACTTGTTGTATAACTCAATCGAGTTAAGGAGATCTAGGTAGTGTATTAGATTATACCAGGATTGTTTAGTGGATACAATGAATGGTGAAGAATACTACATAACCAGGAGTAGGTGAAATTCAATCGGGATCATAATAACAGGTGGTTACTAGGTGGATAGGGACGACAAGAAGTTGGTTCAACTTAACTAGGTAGTGTATTAGTGGATACCAAGATTTTTTAGGGATACCAAAAGTGGTGAATAATGTTGCATAACCAAGAGTGGGTGAAACTCAATCAAGGTCACAGTAACAAGTAGTTACTAAGTGGATAAAGACAACCAATAGTGGTTTAAACTCAACTAGACAACGTATTAGTGGATACCAGGATTGTCTAGGGATACAAAAAGTGGTAAAGAATATTGCGCAACCAGGAATAACCAAGAAATATACCTTCATCATCCTTAGAATCCAATTTTCCAATATTACTTTTACCATTGTTTAGGACAAAGAATTTGCAACCAAAAATTCTTAGATGAGATATGCTAGGTTTTCTACCTTTGAACAACCCATATGGTGTGAGTTTCAAAATAGGTCTTGTGGGAGTTCTATTTATACATAGCATGTTGTGCTTACTGCATCAGCCCAAAAGTATTTTGGTTCTCATTCAACATCGTTCTTTTTAACTCCTTCAAAGATTTATTTTTCCTTTTTACAACACCATTTTGTTGTGGTGTTCCAGGAGTTGAGAAGTTAGGTAAGATACCATGGTTTTATAAAGATTAGTGTGCTAATCAGAATAATTTCTCCTACAACATTTGTAAGAATTTCCTCTTAAAAGTAAAGATCGTTTAGCTTGGAAGTTCTTATATTTCAAGTAAAAAGCTCAACTACAGGTTTTCTAAGAGGATTGTTTAGCAAAGAGAAGAGAGAATAACACAAGAGATTTTATACTAGTTCGCTATAACTGAGCTACGTCCAGTCTCCTTTGTAGAGGGTTCCACTATAATCTTCATACGATTACAAATGAGTATTAGCACTACTCCTAGTACTCAGCTACCTTGTCGAGATTTCCTTTATGTATTCGCACCACTCTAGGTACTCAGCATCCCGCCGAGATTTTCTTGAGTATTCGAACCACTCTTGGTACTAAACTACCACGCCTAGATTCCTCAACTCAAAAAGTGTTCAATTGTAAGTATTTTAATTTTCTTCAGAATTGTAATCAAAGATTGCTTACAAGTAGTTTAGACTAAATCTCTCCATGCAAGGGTATGAATACAATACAATACAATACAGTCTAAACACTCACAATTGTTTCTCTCTAAGATCTTACAAAAGTAAGAGATTTAACGCTTAAGCTCAAGTGTATTTCTTTCTCTTTTCTCTTCTTTACTTTTCTTCAGCTTAGATATAATATTTTCTTTGAGCTCTTTTTCTCCCTTCTTCTTTGTTGGATGGATATGACATTGTAAGCTTTGCGCACTTGATATCCTTTATTTTATGCTCTTGATTTTCTTTGTGAGAGATCTTCTATTTATAGACATGATGATTTTTTGTCCGTTAGACAACGCTTGTAGTTCGTAACCTTGATACTTGTATTTGCTCTTTCTTCTTTTCACAGTAGTCATTGTGTAAGTCAACTTTGTTAGAGCAAGCGTGCTTTTTCAGTCATTTGCTTGAAGTAGGTTGTACGATATTTTTAGACTTTGCTTCAAGAAAGGAACATTCCAGGATTATCTCTTTTGTCTCTAACATCCACATTTGATTTTTGATCTGTAGCATTGTCGATGCGTGTAAAATAACTTATCTACAAAATTAGAGTAAATTATGCATGCAACAGATATGATTTTTCTTATCACTTTTATTGTTTTTCAATGTTGGCATTTAATGTCATTTAATGCTTGCTCAGAACAACAAAGTGAATTTTTATTTCCTACTGTTAGGTAACTTTTCAATTAAGCTCTTTCAATTTGAAGATACCAAACATATAAAAACTTTGTCATAAGATGATGTGTTTGTTCGCTCGTGGTATCCTCTGAATATAGGTACACGCTTCTTTGTATGTGTACCTTGTAGGCATATATCATTTAGCTTTCTCAGGCTTTCTTATATCTTTTAGTTAAGTCTTTTAGTTGTTTTAGTCGAAGACCTTGTCTTGACTTGTTTTTATTTTTCGAGATAAGTTAAATACCTAGTTCAGGTATCTTAAGCAATGAGCGTTTAACATAGTTCTTTCTTAGACACTTTTAGACAAGAAATCATCTAGTGAAGTGTCTAGTTGCTCTAGCCTAAATTTTTTTCTATTTCCTAGGACCTAAATGTTTTCCTATAAAATTTGTTGAATATAGTGAAAAACTATGTATGAGATTAATCTCCCTTGTGTTGAATATACAAATAGAATTCTGTATTTATAATAGAAGAAATATGGACTAAGCCTAGAATACAAATAAGAAACAATAACAAACTAACTAAAGATAAAAGATAAATATAAAATAAAGATAATATATCTAAAAAAATCATCGAGGGTTATTGTAGAGGATTTTGGCCCTTGATGTGCTCTCTAGTTTTCATCAAGAGTCCATTGTGAAAACTCCTTGGCATAGTTTTGCCATTTTCAGTCTTTATAGGTTGAAAGGGTCCATTAACAATAACATCCAATATACCTTTATCCACTAATTCTAAGAAAATATTCATTCTTATTTTTCAAAATGGGTAATTTTCTTCAACAAACACAGGTAGTCTATTTAAGGATGCCCCTTCAATAAATGTTTAAGATATATTGTCCATAATAGGATCTTTCTAATTGTTTAATATTTGATTAACCAGCTATGGACCAATTATTAAATTGTGAAAGCAATATATCTCAACCAAGAGGGGGCTGCATTGATTTAAAACTATTTTTACCCTTCTTTGAAAACTTTTTGGTGTATAAAACTATTTTCAATGAATCTCTTAACTCTTCAAAGATTTAACAAATTAATAAGCAAGAACAATGAAAGAAATCAACAAAAAGATTTATATTGATTCAACTTCAAGAGTTTACATCTAGTCTTCTTCCAACAACCTAAGTTGGAAGAAAATTCACTAATATCAAGTGTCAAGATTACATAATATAAGATTCTATGTACTTTAAATCTCTCAATTAAAACAAAAAGAAAATCCTAAGAATGAGGCTACACACTCACTCTAGGAACTTTTCCTACACATTAAAGATAATCACAATTTACAAAGAATTATAGAAAAGTAAAACAATATACACCTCTAGTGCATATATTACAAATAACTCATAATTTAGACCCTTAATATTTTCTCTCAATCTTGAACCTATGAATTTCCTTATTTGATGTTTAGTTCTCCAAGAATTCTCCAAGACCTCTCAAAGAATGATTTCGTTTCACAATTGATAGCTCTAAGAATGTTTTTGTGCCTTCGAAAGGAATTAACCATATATAGAGCAAAAGACACAATACTATTAGTTTTAATTGATTAGGTTATTTCCTTAATCGATTAAAATAGAGAGCTACGTTTTGTGGTGCATCAGGAAATTTTAATCGATTAGATTATTTTCTTGATCGATTAAAACTTGTACATAGTTTTAATCTATTAGATAATTTCCTTAATCGATTAAAATAGATAGTACACCACTTTTTGACCTCGTAAGTGTATATCATCAAATAACCAACATAGATTTGTAACACATACAATTCAACATACACTTACAACCTATGTATCCAGTCACGAACATTATTCAACATCATCAAAACCAATCATTCAATTATCATCAAACCAAGTTAAGAAATTTTGGGTTACTTGGATTGAATGACCCTCCTTATGAACATTTTTTTGCCCAAACTATGTTCAACTAGCCATTAAATTCACATTTAATGGCGTATAATTGTTTGGTATAACTGGTTGGTAAGTTTATAAATTTTAAGACATGCTACAACTTGTGAAACTTAGAAAAATGGTGGTATGGGTGTGGATAACATTAATTGAAATAATAAATGATAGGCTTAATTACCTACTTAGTCCCCATGTTAGGAGGTAATTTTCTGTTTAGCACCCGGTTTTAAAAATGTAGGCATTTGGTACCTATGTTTTGAAATTTGTATCAATTCAATCCTATCCAGTTAACGGCGTTATAATTGATGCGAGAAATTAAGGACGTTAATGATAGCCTGGGTGGAATAGCTATCAAATGTTTGAATGCATCTTCATTAACGTCCTTAGTTTCTCGCATCAATTATAACGCCGTTAACTGGATAGGATTGAATTGATACAAATTTCAAAACATAGGTACCAAATGCCTACATTTTTAAAACCGGGTACTATACAGAAAATTACCTCCTAACATGGAGACTAAGTAGGTAATTAAGCCTAAATGATAAGTTATACAAAAGCAAGGCATAACACAGTTGGTTAGAGTTTTGTTACTCGTAGAAGTTATGTGTTTGATTCTTTGTGTGATGTTGTTTGTATTATTAGTTTTGTATGTGAATGACAAGATAAATGTCATAGTATGATTGGTTTGGAACTTGGAGTTGGTGAATTTCAATCTTGGTAAGAGTAAAAGTATATTATGTGTTTAGGGTTTTAAGATTTTGTGGAATGTAAAGAGATGAGAACATAATGTATCTGGTCACAGGAAATAAAAAGTAATTATGGTAAACTATGAGACAATTTTAAGAGTGAATATATAATAAGTTTTTTAGGGTTTTACTATTTTGTGGAAGATGAATAGATAAGAACATATTTATCGTATTGGGTCACGTACACAAGAAATAAAAAGTAATTAGTGTAAATTATGAGTATATAGTAGGTTTTTTCTATGGTTGATGATATTTTTTTCAACTTCCAAAATAAGATAACTGGAGAAGTGAGTTTTAGTAGTATATTTTTGACATTTAAATTATATTGTTTAGTGAGAGAAAAATAGTTAAAAGAGAAATTGTGTAAAAAGATAAAGGAAACCAAAATCAAAACAAGAAAGAAATTGTCTGTAAAGAATAAGATAAAAAGAACTATATTTATTTGACTGTAAATAATAAGGTAAAAATAACTATCCTTATTATTCGATTATCTTTGTTTGTATTGTGAATACTTGAAACAACTTTTTCATGTTGTTTCTAATTTAGTTACGTTTGTAAAGGTTAAAATCAATTATGTTTTTCAATTTTAATATAAATAAATACAAATGACACGTGTCCTCGTCTTTAACATAACATCAGGATAAACGAGATTTTTTAACGCAGGTAATAACTTTTTAAAAAGATATAAACAACAAGTGTATAGACAAAATTAACCGAAAAAGATGCTAACAAAACAAATAAATTTTTAGAAAAACTTATTAAAACATATTAGTATATGCCAAACCAGTGCTATATTAAATTAATATTAATTCCCTTCACCTAAACTCACCTAACTGACGCGAAATATAACTAATAATTTAATTACCCTGTTGAATAGATACATTAATTTAAAGTACGTAACGCCAGCTGAGGGGACACTACAAATAATTAATATATATAAATATTTTTGTTTAGTATCACTAAGCGTACGCTTAGATAGTACTACCCACGTGTACTAGGACCACTAACATTATTCTGTATACTTTTAGATTTGTCATTGCCTCGGAGGCAAAGTCACATACGTAGAGATCAATATCCGTAGGAAGGTGCTCGGTATCCATAATTCAAAATAAAATAAAATATTTTTTTTTTGTTTTTAGTGAATAATTTAATTTAATTGTTGATTTTTTTATTACACTACCTCTAATAAATATATTGATATACAAATTGAAATGAAACAAATGATTTTGATTTTGAAATCTTTTTAAAAATTTAAATGAATAGAAAAGTTAATTCAACGGCTTTAGAGGAATGGATAAAACTAAAACAAATTATATGGCCTACAAATATGAACATGGCAAATGAACTGAAAACATAAGCTTTGGATATATTATTTATTTAGTGATGGGTAATTAATTACATCCGAAAGCATATCGTAGATACATCTCCCACAAAGTGTACGACTTTTCGTGGATAGTGCTTCATTTAGATACAGCAGATGGAAGTTCCACAAGGTCAAACTCGAACGAAGAGTCCTGTTTGATGGCCAAAAGCCTATTCCCTGCTTCATCCAGAACAATCCCAACATTACCGCAGAAGCTGCTGTCAGCTGCACAGAACACAAACTTATATGTATTGGCTGAGGAAGCTCTGTGAATAGAGAAGGAACCGCTGATTGGATTTTGGTAGCCAACTTTAACGAGGGTTCCCTCAGGCAGACCCGCCACAGCGGTCCACTCATTACTCTCAACAGAGTCACCGAGTTCAACATATTCGTAGCTAATGGACACTCTAGAGCCTGTTAGAATTATTTAACAATTAAGTGACTCATGTGAAAATAAATAAATAAGGGTTAAAATGTGATTTAATATATTTGAGGGACTTAATGACAAATACAATTTGATGGAAGTTGTATAAGAATGGTTGAAGGGTTCTGTCCGTGTCCCTGATGCACACAATTTTCATGAAAGCAAGAAACTCTCTCTTTCATTAGAAAACCATCAAGAAAGTCTTGAGAGAATTAAGGTTGCATCAAGGGATAGATTGGGTAAGGAGTTGAAGATCTAGAGCAAGGAAATCAAGAACCAATTAGCATGGATCAAGGTTAGTAAAATTTCTTATCCTAATTATGAAATTATGTTGATGTTGTGAGAATGATAAATTCTTAAGATCCTAGAACTAATGATAGTAGAGAAACTAATGAAACTTACATGTGGTATCAGAGCACTAGGTTACTAGATTTATGATTCTCCTGGAATGAAGAAATTTGATTCATGGGTTTTTCCTAAGAAATGATGAACTATAGGAATTTTACATCTTAAACTAATTGAAATAAACAAACCTGATTGAAATTAAGAAGTCTTTCGTCGCTGTCTTCCAAATGTCATGAAACTTGGTTTAGATGAATAGTGTTGTTAGAGGTAGAAGATGATGAATAGTTATTGGATGATAAAGCTTACGGGAATGGGAATGCAAATGGTAGAAGTGATGCCCAAATGTTAATTATTAAAGTTTAACAGTTGTAAGAAAGAGACAAACCTTGTCTGCATGTGAATAAAGAAAAGCAACCTTCCTTGCTTATGTTATATGAATGATAATGGTCCAAGCATCACATAAATGAAAACCAACGTGTGCCACATTCTATGATTATGTGCATTATAATAAAATATTAGAATGGAATATGTATTGTCTACCAAACATGGTCTGCCACATGAAAGGCTACTTTCCTTGTTTTATATGGAAAATAATGCAAACTTTGCAAGATGAAAGTTTCCAACGTGTAGCATACTATATAATAAATTATTTGTGCAAATGAAGGAGAATTAAAGTTTATGTATGTTCTCCATTACGAAAAGTTTTACCCACTTAAATTGGAATTAGGTTTTTTCAATTTTAATTATGACAAATAATAAATTTTATGTGAATAAATGTATATTGTTAAATTAAATTTAACAAGGATGTTATGTATGGTGAATAACAAATTAAGGTTATTATTATCATTATTATTTGAAATTAATTATGGTAAATTTTGTTAGTCACCAAAGTGACCAAAATTTTAAAGTCAATTTAATTTCAAATTATTAATGATTTTATTTCAATTACTTATTGTATGGATGCTAAATTATGAATAATTAATTTATGGGTTAATTGAAAATTCATTATTATAAGATATTTTGTATCATCCAAAGATGATTATTTGCTCTTATAATTAATGAGTATGATTGTAGATAATTTTGTATGCTCGCTAGATTTATTTATATACCCAAAGGTAGTAGATGATTCTAGTTGATGCATATTTTAATTATCAGTAAAGATTTACAATTACTAGCATCATTATGCTTATGTTTGTGTATTAATGGATCTCCCAAAGGAGAACACTAATATGCATAGAATGATGATTAAAGTCTGAATCTGTATTTATGACTCAAAGCATTAATGATTAGCATGTATTAATTACAGTCCCCGTTTCGGTATCTTTACACTCGCTCGCTACGTCTGTTCCGGTCTTTAATGGATTGAATTTCCCTTATTGGAGTGAACAAGTCCAATTTCACTTAGGTGTATTGGATCTTGACTTGGCTCTTCAAGTTGAGAAACTGATTGCTACCACTGATATTAGTAGCACTGAAGAGAAAACTCATTACAAAGCTTGGGAAAGATCAAACAGACTTAGTCTAATGTTTATGAGAATGAGCATTGCAAGTAACATCAAATCTGCTATTTTGAAAACTGAAAATGCAAAAGAATTTATGAAATTAGTGGAAGAGCGCTCCCAAACTGCTGATAAGTCCCTTGCTGGGACATTGATGAGTACGTTGGCCACCATGAAGTTTGATGGTTCACGTACTATGCATGAACATGTGATCGAGATGACAAATATTGAAGCAAGACTTAAGTCTTTAGGAATGAAAGTGGATGAAACTTTTCTCGTGCAGTTCATTTTGAACTCGCTACCGTCTGAGTATGGTCCATTTCAGATGAACTATAACACCTTAAAAGACAAATGGAATGTGCATGAATTGCACAGTATGTTAGTTGAAGAAGATACCAGACTTAAGAACTTAAGAAGCCACTCTGTTCATTATCTAAAGAATCAAGGAGTTGGAAAGAAATTTAAGAAACATGTAAAGGGTAAAGGACCATTAAAGATTGACGAGTCCTCAACCAAAATCCAGAAGAAAAATGATAAATGTCATTTCTGCAAGAAGTCTGGACATTTTCAGAATTGACACTTTATGTTTCTGAATTTCTTCTTTAAAGACAAAGTATTTCAATTCCATATGTTTAGCACCTTTGGAATACTTGTCGTTCTTAGAAAAGAAGCCTACTGCGGAATTATCACAATAAATTTTCAGCGGCTTGGCAATACTGTCAACTATTCCAAGTCCTGAAATAAAGTTCCGCAACCAATTAGCCTGAATAGTGGCCTCAAAGCATGCCACAAATTCAGCTTCCATAGTGGATGTAGCAATGACAGACTGCTTCGCACTTTTCCATGAGATTGCTCCTCCGGCTAAAAGATACAGATAACCATATGTAGATTTTCTTGTATCTATACAGCCAGCAAAGTCTGAATCTGTATATCCAATCACTTCAAGATGATTAGATCTTTTGTAAGTAAGCATGTGATTCTTTGTTCCTTGTAGGTATCTTAAAACTTTCTTTGTAGCTTTCCAATGATCCATTCCTGGATTACTCTGATATCTACCGAGCATACCAACTGCAAAACTAATATCTGGTCTTGTACATGTTTGAGCATACATCAAACTCCCAACAACATATGCATAAGGGATATTTTCCATCTCTTTCCGTTCCAAATCATTCTTTGGACATTGCATGAGACTAAACTTGTCTCCTTTATGTATTGGAACGGGAGATGCTGAACATTTATCCATCTTAAATCTCTCTAAAACTTTATTAATATATGCTTTCTCAGACAAACCTAACAATCCTTGTGATCTATCACGGAATATTTCTATTCCTATCAGATAATATGCCTCACTCATATCTTTCATTTCAAAGTTGTTAGAGAGAAATTTCTTAGTCTCACTTAACAGACCAAGGTCATTAGTTGCAAGCAAGATATCATCAACATATAGAATCAAAAATATAAACTTACTCCCACTGACCTTTAGATATATACACCGATCAACAGTGTTTTCCTTAAATCCAAAGGATATAATAGTATCATTGAACTTGAGATACCATTGTCGGGAAGCTTGTTTAGGTCCATATATTGATTTCTTTAGTTTATACACCATGTGTTCCTTTCCTTTTTCAGTGAACCCTACCGGTTGATCCATATAGACATCCTCTTCTAAATCCCCATTCAGAAAAGCAGTTTTGACATCCATTTGATGCAACTCAAGATCATAATGAGCTACTAATGCCATGATAATTCGGAAAGAATCTTTCTCAGAAACAGGTGAAAAAGTTTCCTTATAGTCAATGCCATCTTTCTGAGTAAAACCTTTGGCAACAAGTCGGGCCTTGTAGCGTTCGATATTACCATGAGAGTCATGCTTAGTCTTAAAGACCCATTTACACCCAACTCTCTTGCATCCTTCTGGTAATTCCACAAGATCCCATACATCATTTTGTACCATCGATTTAAGCTCCTCTTTCATAGCATTTAACCACTTATCAGAATTATCACCATTAATGGCTTCTGAAAATGAAACTGGATCGTTATCAATACTTAAGTCATTTTCTGACTCTTGTAAATAAACCACATAATCATTCGAAATAGCAGACTTTCTTTCTCTTTGAGATCTTCTTAATACTATTTCTTACGATTGTTCTACTACTGGTTCATTGTTGATCATGGGAGTAATAATGTGTTGTTCTTCTTGATTGTTGTGTGTTTCTACAACATGAGGAACAACAACTCTTGAAGAAGAGGTACCAATTACAGGAACTTGTACTTTAATTTCTGTAATTTCAACCTTTCGTGAATCTACACTCCCACTAGTTTCACCATTTTCAATGAACCGAGCGTTTCCAGTTTCAACAATTCTTGTACTATGGTTAGGACAGTAAAATATATACCCTTTTGATTTTTCTGGATAACCAATGAAATATCCACTGATTGTTCTTGCATCCAGTTTCTTTTCTTGCGGATTATAAATTCTTATTTTTGCCTGATAACCCCAAACATGCAGGTGTCTCAAACTGGGTTTCCTATTTGTCCATAACTCAAAGGCTTATTTGGACATTCGTCCTAATCCTTCAAAGGACTGAACGTTCGTCTTTTTATACTCTTAAATCTAAAGATGAGAATGATGATAATTTATAAGAGATTACAATGTGAACACTATATTAAATGATTTTACGATTATGGAATTTGAACGAGCGTTCCAAGGAGGAACGTCTCAGATATTTTAAATATTAAATTTGGTAAAGTATGACTGTGGATAAGTTAGGACTCGCTGTCCATCCTGATGTTCCGTGATACTCATCTTCATGTAGAGGAGGGTAGTCATGTGTGGGAACGGCAGAAGGTCCTTAGTCCATAAGTTAACATGGGCGACGTAAGAACGGACTAACCTCGAGTGGCAGCTGTTGAGTGTATCCCAGTTACCACACCACTCGGGTGCAAGGACGCTTGTAACTACACTATTTTATACAGTCCGGACGGTCTGTCTTATATATATATATATATATATATATATATATATATATTTTATGTTATTCTATGTTAAATTACTTGGTGTATGTATGAATTGGAATGTCTAAATGTATGTGTGGATTGTATGAATTAAATTATATAAGCTTACCCTTTCGTTTTTCCTTGTGTTGTCCACTGTTATGTACGTTCGTCCTGTCTTGCAATGATCATCCGTGTGGATGTGAGCAGAAGGCGAGGCCACCCTGGAGGACGTCATTCAAGAAGAAAACTTAGTTGATGTGGAAGTGAAAGCGAAGCAGTAGGACGTCCGTCTTTTATTTTGATTAGAACGCTCGTAGATGTTTAGGTTGTAAATGTTAGCTTATTTGGACGTTCGGTTAATTCTTTTGTAAAACCGTTCGTTCTAGTTTATTTCCTGTTTCTGTGTTACGCTCGTTATTTTTGTATCCAAGCCGTTCGGCTTTTGAGCCTTGAACTCTGTTAATTGTAAAGACTGCTTATTTACTGTTAATTGTAATTAATTATGAATTATAGTAATTACTGTATTTTGGGATGTTACATTAGTGGTATCAGAGCAGTTTTGTTCTTTTGAGGACACTGTAGGTTATGAGTGCACTGTGTTTTTGCTGTGTGCTTATGGTATGTTTAATGAGTTATTATTATTTTAACTCTTGGACATAACTAACGCTCGTTTTTCTCTGTGTCCAGAGAACAAATGGCACCTAGACTACCTCCTCCACCACAACCGAATGAGCCTGATACGTCCAACAACGCTAGGTTGTTGGAGACGGTAATTGATAGACTGCAGCAACAAAATACAACATTAATGGAGCAGAACACCACTCTGATGCGTCAAAACCAGGAAGCCATGCAGGGTTTGGAGGCCTCTCGTACCAACGCTGAGGCCACACAGAGACAACTGATGGAGATTCTTGCTGCCACCAGAGGTACGCCTGGAGCGTCCTCTTCAAACGCTACCCAACCTGCTGCCGAGTGGAGCTTGGAGAGCTTCCTTCAGCATCACTCGGCCAAGTTCAGTCGGAAGTGCCTCCCTGATGAGGCTGATCAATGGCTGGGAGACATAGAGAGGATCGTCAACGCCAAACGATGTCTAGATGTAAATAGGTTGGCGTACGCTGAATATTTATTGACTGAAGAAGCGAACCATTGGTGGACGAGCGCGAAAGCCATTCTGACGGACGCGCAACAACCGATCACTTGGGAAGTGTTTAGAAGTAAATTTTATGAAGAATACTTCCCTGACAGCGTTCGGTTTGCAAAAGAAGTGGAATTTCTACAGCTGGTTCAGGAGGGTATGTCCGTTTCAGAGTACACCAATAAGTTCAAGCACCTCGTCAGATTCAACACGATGGCCACCAGTGAAGAGTAGCAGTGCCGAAAGTTTGAGAACGGTTTGCGGAGTGACTTGAAGGTTTTAATCTCTAGCTTATGCATACGGACGTTCCCAGCTATGGTAGAGCGAGCGAAGGTATTGGAGAAAAATATGGCAGAGGCGGAGAGACAAAAGAAACAGCAACAAGTGAATAGAGGACCAATCGTGTCTAGGGGAAGCAGTGTTCCGAGGAGACCACCTTACGCTCGTCCAAACCAACCATCTCATGCAAGCGGATCACAAGCAGTCGTTCCTGTCGGACAGTCTGGACAAGGGAACGTTACTTGTTTCCGGTGTGGAGGGCCGCATTATAGGAATTCATGCCCTCAGCTAGTGGGAGGAAAGCACTGCAATCTTTGTGGAAGGAACGGGCACTTGGATAACGAGTGCAACTTGAGCGGACGTGCAGTGACGAGACCACCTAATGCTGGAAGGAACCAACCGAGAGGTGGTAGAGCACAAGCAGTGGGACGCGTGTATGCCATAACTGGGGCGGAAGCAGCTAACTCAGGTACACTTGTCATCAGTACATGCTTTGTGTATGGTACCTCTTGCTGCGTGTTATTTGATTCGGGAGCAACACATTCCTTCATCTCGAAGGCGTGCGTTGGCAAACTGGGCTTAGGCGTGAGTGAGATGCAGTTCGATCTGGTGGTGTCAACCCCAGCGGCTGGAGAGGTTAGGACGTCCACTATGTGCGTCCAATGTCCTATAGAAGTAGAGGGGAGTAAGTACAAAGTAAACCCCATCTGCCTACCTCTTCAAGGTTTGGACGTGATTTTAGGAATGGATTGGTTGGCTACCAATCGCATTCTCATAGATTGTGGTAAGAAGGAATTGGTATTTCCGGATGAAGAAGAAGAAGAATTTTCGGTAACGCTCGGTCAGTTAAAGGAAGACATAATGGAAGGTGCTAGCTATTTTCTCATCATGACACATGAAGATCAGGAGTTCGGAGGATTGAGAAAAGAACGAACGTCCAGGGAGGGCAGTATTGAATGAACGGTCGTAGATGAGTTTTCGGACGTTTTTCCGGAAGAGATCCCTGGACTGCCTCCTATTCGTGAGGTTGGATTCACCATTGATTTGGTGACTACGGCAGCACCTATCTCAGTTCAACCATATCGGATGGCGCCTGCAGAGTTGGTTGAACTCAAAAAGCAGATTGAAGAGTTGATGGAGAAGCAATTTATCAGGCCGAGCGTATCACCATGGGGAGCGCTTGTGCTCTTGGTGAAAAAGAAGGATGGCAGCTCTCGGTTATGTATAGACTACAGGCAATTGAACAAGCTGACCATCAAGAACAAGTACCCATTGCCAAGGATAGATGACTTGTTGGATCAACTGCATGGGGCGACGGTGTTTTCTAAGATTGATTTACGTTCGGGATATCACCAAATCAGGGTGAAGGAGGACGACATCCAGAAGACTGCTTTCAGGTCTCGTTATGGACACTACGAGTATGTAGTGATTCCATTTGGGGTGACAAACGCTCCTGCAGTATTCATGGATTATATGAATCGCATCTTCAGACCGTACCTGCACAAATTCGTGGTCGTCTTTATAGATGATATTCTCATCTACTCCAAGACGAAGGACGAACATGAAGAACATTTGAGGGCAGTACTAACCGTGTTGAGGGAAAAGGAGTTGTATGCAAAACTGTCCAAGTGTGAATTCTGGATGAAGGAGGTACAATTTTTGGGACATGTGGTGTCGGCTGAAGGCATCTCGGTAGATCCAGCTAAAGTGCGAGCGGTGTTGGATTGGAAGAGTCCGCGTTCGGTCACGGAGGTGCGTAGCTTTGTTGGACTTGCGGGCTACTACAGACGCTTCATAGAGGGATTTGCCAAGATAGTAGCTTCGCTTACCCAATTGACCAGAAAGGATCAGTCGTTCGCCTGGACTGATCTATGTGAGGAGCGTTTCCAGGAGCTGAAAGTGAAATTGACGAGCGCTTCAGTGTTGATCATTCCGGACACGTCCAAGCCCTTTGAAGTATACTGTGACGCGTCTCATCAAGGGTTGGGTTGTGTACTTATGCAAGAGAAGCGAGCGGTAGCGTACGCGTCTCGTCAATTGAAGATCCACGAGAGAAATTACCCAACGCACGACCTGGAATTGGCAGCGGTCGTCTTCGCACTGAAGATTTGGAGGCATTACTTGTACGGATCTACTTTCCAAGTCTTCAATGAGCACAAGAGCCTCAAATATTTATTTGATCAGAAGGATTATGAGTTTGAGCTGCTCTATCATCCTGGGAAAGCTAACGTAGTGGCAGACGCAATAAGCAGGAAGGCAGTGCATGTCTCGTTAATGATGGTGAAGGAGCTGCATTTAGTGGAGAGTTTCAGAGATCTAAGGTTACAGTTTGAGTTGGAGCCGAGCAGCATCAAGTGCTGTAACCTTAGAATATCTAGCAATGTGTTTGACAGGATTAGAATGAAGCAACGTGAGGATGAAGAGTTGGTGAAGATTCTAAGCGCGCTCGGTTCAGATCAATCTAAGGAGTTCAATACGGGGACGGACGACCTATTGCATTACATGGGTAGGATGTGCGTTCCTAATGATGGCGAGCTGAAGCGGATCATATTGGAGGAAGCACATCATAGTCGTCTTAGCATACACCCTGGTATGACTAAGATGTACCAATACCTTCGACGTTCGTTCTGGTGGCCTGGATTGAAGAGGGATGTCGCTCGTTTTGTGGCATCCTGCTTGACTTGTCAACGTGCAAAGGCTGAACACCAACGACCAGGCGGCTTACTTCAACAATTGGGGATTCCTGAATGGAAGTGGGACAACATCTCCATGGATTTCGTGACTCATCTACCACGCACGGTCAGAAATCATGACTCGATTTGGGTGATTGTGGATAGGCTAACGAAGAGCGCCCACTTCCTGGCCGTAAACTTGAAGATGTCGATGACAAATCTAGCCAAGTTATATATCAAGGAGATCGTTCGTCTGCATGAAGTGCCTTCAAGCATAGTTTCTGACCGAGACACGAGATTCACATCTCGGTTTTGGCAATCTCTACAAGGTGAATTAGGAAGCAGACTGTAGATGAGTTCAGCGTATCATCCTCAAATGGACGACCAGTCTGAGCGGACCATCCAGACGTTGGAAGGCAGGTGTCCGTGTATCAGAGGACGTCCGCTTGACTTGGGAAGAAAACCAATTTCTGAAAATCTTCTTCCCACTCTCTGCATGCACGAACGCCACCTGTCACGTTAGAAGCTTCTGAAATCAGAAGTGGGAGTGCATGTGTCAGCCTGGGAGACGCTCGTCCATTTTGACGTGGAATCAACAAAACTGAGTTTTGAAAAACTCTCTCTCACCTGCACGCACACTTCATCTCCCTCAGAACCTAAACCTCCATTTTTCTCCCACTTCTCTCTAGAAACCCTTAACTTCTCTCTACTGTAATCCTCACGATTCTTCTCCGATCATCTTGCAGCACCGTAGAAACGTTCACCCAGCTGTAAGCTACCAACTGGACCGAACGGTTTCAAAGGCTGAAACTGGTAAGTCTCCTTTAGTAGTTCGTTCTAGGGTTTCTTGAAAAGACTAAGTTCTGGCTGCATGCAAGAGTGTGGTCTAAATCCTTTGAGTTTATTGTGGCTAGATTTGTTCTCGAAGAGTAACGTGATATTGAGGGTAGAAAAACGTCAGTTGGACGAAGCCATCAATCTTGCACTTAGGATAAAGTTGTGTACGAATCCGGGTAAGGGAAGCTTATATATATTTAATTTATACTTGTATGATTATATGAAAGCATGATATGGTTTGTCTGTATGAAATATATGTATATGTGCTGGTTTGGTATGCATGAACGAACCCTGTTGTACTGGATGAATATGATTTTTGATTTGGTTGTACTGCATGTTGATTTTGATGCGTATGAAAGATGGATGAGTAGTATATAGTTGGATTTGATGATGTGAATTAATGTTATAAAGTGTGAAAATTAATGCGGATATGAATTTATAGAGTTTGAATCGTATGAATAATGTTAAAGTTAAGATAGTTGAAAATCTGATAAATTTCCTATGATAAATTACGATCGTTATCGAACGGTCTTATACCGTTCGGTTTCCCTGAAAAGACTTAGAGTTGAATTCTTTCATTTGGGAAGAGTTCGGTTTGAGAACGAGCGTTTTCATTTGAATTACTATGTTTGAGCGTTCGGCTCAGCATAGAGTTGCCGTACGCCTTCAATTAACTAATACTGAATTAAGTAACGTTCGGTCTTATACCGAACGTTCGTCCTAATTATCGTTCGGTCTTATACCGAACGTTCGTTCTAATGTAGTGTTCGGTCTTATACCGAATGTTCGTCCTAAAGAGCGCTCGGTCTTATACCAAGCGTTCGTCATAATTGATGCTCGGTCATCTACCTAGCGTTCGTCATAATCGGTGCTCGGTCACATACCAAGCGCTCGTATTATGGAATAAACACTTGGATAAACTAGCGTTCGTTCAAATTGCAAAAGTATTCATCTTCTTTAAGTTCATTCAATTTCTGGCATCGGTTTCTGTATGCAAACTTCTTCAAAGATAAATCTAAGTATTCTTGACCCTCCGTTTTACATTAGATCTGGTCCAAGTCTTTATCACGAAATTTTTCTAAGTATCAGTACACCTTCAATTGAGTCAGTTCATTTAACTGATCAACCAGATGGTAACGTTCGTCCATTCCTTACCTTATTTGGACATTCGTCCTAATCCTTCAAAGGACTGAACGTTCGTCTTTTTATACTCTTAAATCTAAAGATGAGAATGATGATAATTTATAAGAGATTACAGTGTGAACACTATATTAAATGATTTTACGATTATGGAATTTGAACGAGCGTTCCAAGGAGGAACGTCTCAGATATGTTAAATATTAAATTTGGTAAAGTATGACTGTGGATAAGTTAGGACTCGCTGTCCATCCTGATGTTCCGTGATACTCATCTTCATGTAGAGGAGGGTAGTCATGTGTGGGAACGGCAGAAGGTCCTTAGTCCATAAGTTAACATGGGCGACGTAAGAACGGACTAACCTCGAGTGGCAGCTGTTGAGTGTATCCCAGTTACCACACCACTCGGGTGCAAGGACGCTTGTAACTACACTGTTTCATACAGTCCGGACGGTCTGTCTTATATATATATATATATATATATATATATATATATATATTCTATGTTATTCTATGTTAAATTACTTGGTGTATGTATGAATTGGAATGTCTAAATGTATATGTGGATTGTATGAATTAAATTATATAAGCTTACCCTTTCGATTTTCCTTGTGTTGTCCACTGTTATGTACGTTCGTCCTGTCTTGCAATGATCATCCGTGTGGATGTGAGCAGAAGGCGAGGCCACCCTGGAGGACGTCATTGAAGAAGAAAACTTAGTTGATGTGGAAGTGAAAGCGGAGCAGTAGGACGTCCGTCTTTTATTTTGATTAGAACGCTCGTAGATGTTTAGGTTGTAAATGTTAGCTTATTTGGACGTTCGGTTAATTCTTTTGTAAAACTGTTCGTTCTAGTTTTTTCCTGTTTCTGTGTTACGTTCGTTATTTTTGTATCCAAGCCGTTCGGCTTTTGAGCCTTGAACTCTGTTAATTGTAAAGACTGCTTATTTACTGTTAATTGTAATTAATTCTGAATTATAGTAATTACTGTATTTTGGGATGTTACATTTATACTTAAATTTATGGTTTAAATTTTAAATATTGATGAATATCTTGTGTTTTAAAGGATTGATTTAAATATGATTTATGGTAAATGAATTTATTGGGTTTGGGAATTATTAAAAAGATTTAAAAAGTGACTTTTTTTGAATAAATTACTTTTGAATAGTTTAATGTTGATTGCTATAACAAAAGTGAAGTTTGAGTAATTCAAAGTGTGAAATTAAATGCTTCGAATTATAAAATAAAGTTCAAATTCAGAATTCTAGAAAGAAATATACAAATAACTGAATATATCTCTAGTTTTTTCACTAATACATTCCATTTTACTCTTGTACCCCTACTTTCCCTATTTTCATCCTTACCACTCTAAAAAATTAGATTTAATCAGATTGACACATATCCTAATCTTTAGCCTGCAGATCTCACCATTGTGAAGCTGTCGTGTAGCTCTGATCCTCTACACACCTAATAAACCAATCAAATGTGCAGTCACATGTGCATGATCCTTACACTTACCAATGGATCAATCAGTGCCACCGTCAACCTCCACGGCCAACGTTCACAACACCACCACAAACAGTTCATCTTCTTCACAATAGGCCATGGCATCTCGCGCATTGCAATATGCATAAGGCCACCACGAGAGCGTCACACCTGAACACTCTCCAATCTTCTTCATTGGAAGTACTTCTTCGGTTAAATTTGGCCAAATCTAGTCAAACCAGGGGCCAAAATGCAAATATTAGCATACTTTGAATCTTTCACTGAAAAGTTGCAAAATAAAAAGGACTGGAATGTATTTTTGGACAGGATTAAGTGTGAAAATCTATTATATATTTTAAAAATAATTAAATATGAAAATATCAACAGAAAATATTTTCTAAATATTTTTATAATTGTTTGAAAGATATTACATTACTAGATAAAATATTTTATCAACAGAATATTCAAAATCCAAACTTAATCAATTCTTATATAAAGGGACTAGGAAAAGTAGGAGGGATTAGACTCTACATTAAAAAACTCCACCGCTTCTCTCACTTTTACTTTGATTATGTATTTCACTTCATTCATGGAGAGCTAAACTTCTAGAACTATTCCATTATATTTTCATTATGGATTAAGGTTAAGTTGAATTAATGTTTTTGTTTATGTTAATTATTGATTTGGGTTATCTTTTTTCTATGGTTTTCATTTCTCAATCACGTCAAAAGTAACGATTTTAATATCATAAGGTGTTTGAATCTACATGTATATTGATTATATGAGTTTAAGGGTTTCTAGGTTTGATTAAGAATGTACTTTTATTGAATTTAGGAACTTTTATATGATTGAATAAGTTTTTGATACTAATTGAGAATTAACTTTTAATTTGGTTAGGAGATTAAATAATAAACATGAATAAACATAATATTTGAGAATGTATTTGGTTGAATTTATTATGAATAATCTAGGAAGATCTTTTTTTTTTATTGAGAACCTACTTTGTTTAATGGTAAGATTACCCTCAAATTAATTAAGAATATACTTTAATTAATTTAACACTTCAACAATAATCAATTGAATAATTACATTTGCTTGTTCTGCACTTATTTGCATAATGGTTGTATTTGCCACACTTGAAACATTCCACTTTCTGATTTAGACCTACCTTCTCGACCACTTTCTTTGCTATTACCATATCCACCTCGTCCTCATCCTTTGCCTCTATGACCTCGACCTTGAGTATTCCGAGTTCCATTTAAATCAAGTTATGCGTGTAGTGCTTGGTCGAGAGGTTCATCCCGTTTACCTAATTCTTTCTCCTTTGTTCGTGGGTTTCTAATGACTCAACAAGTTCATCTACTGTGAGAATTGACAAATCCTTCGGTTCTTCGATAGTGCACACAATACTCTCGAAATCTTTTGTGAGTGATCTCAAGATTTTTTCCTACAACTCAGCTAAGTGGCATTTATTCTCCATTGTCTGATGTAATTATCACCTTATATGAAACCTTCAAAATCTCTCAGACTTCCATTGTCTGATGTGCTCTTGTCAAGTGTTCACCCTCCTCAAGTTGATCATAATCGTCTTCCACCGTATTCCAAACATTCTGGGATCTTAGCAACACCTTCATTTGTAAGTACCAATTGGTCTTCTTCTTGACATGATCATTCCATTAACAACTTTTATAATCTCTCTCCCCCTTTTTTTCCCAAACACTAAAACACTCACTCTCTCTTTTTTCTTTTCTCACACGAAACTTAGAGCATAATGCTTTTTGATATCACTTTGTTAAAAAACTACGACACACACAAAGAGATAATTGCGTTGTAATTCACTGTAATGCTTTTCATTCAACTATGATGGCTTTAAATAATCGTACAATTGGGCCTTGGGCCAAGCACAAAAAACCAAAAATAACAACTACCATGAAATTACAACTGGTCGGGTCATCTAAACAGAAATATGTGAGGCATAAAATAAAAGCTAGACCAACTACTTTCTAGCAGCTATAAAACCAGAACTGACTTACAACTAAATAAAAATAGAAGCGACACTGTAAATAAAAATTAATGAAACGACACAGCAATAGATAATAAAACTTAAACAAAATTACTAATAAATCTCTTAAAATTTAAGTTTAGGGCAACATCTCTTGAAATTTAAGTCTAGATCAACATATTCTAACATCAGATTTTCTTAACTGTAATGACAAATCAAGTAGTCAGCAAAATAATTTCAATAGCAACAATATGCATATGATCAAGGTTTTATGCTTCCAAATATTTTAAATAGCATACACATAAAAGATGAATTACCAAAAATACTTAATTGAAAAATAAAACAATAAGAGAAAAAAAATAGATCAAATAATACACATCTTCTCGTATTGAAATAACAAATCCAGTCAACAAAATAAGTGTAGTTCAGTGCTACAAAGTAAAATAAAAGGACACTTCCATTGTAATGGTTGCTACAAAATAAAAGGAGAAAATGGATCGGTGTAAGAAAAATAATAGAGTCGTAAGAATGGATTAAAATTTTCACCGTATAACTTACATGCAAAACATCTTGAGGGTTTGAAACCTCCAGAAAACTTGGTTTACGAATTTCCTGCTAACTTTTCCACAAGAAAATTGTTTAACGATCTTTTATTCTTTCAATTTCTAATTAACAATGAGGATCTCGTTGCTCATCCTGACTCAAGTTTTCAATTCTATAATGAGTTATCCGCGAGTTATTCAATTTCATTAACTTCATCAAGGTCAAAGTTCACGAGGGTCAAACATACAATAATCATATTTTAAAATTACATTTCGGAGATGCTTTTGTCAAATTCATAGAAAAACACTTTCATTTATTGAGTTTTTTAAACCCACATGTTCAAAAATAAGGTGGAATTTGGGTTTACGTCTGTGGAATTGCTTCCGTACGTTTTTCTATTTCCTATAATATCTTTTACACTTAATTCTACAGAAAAGGTCAGAAAACGACTGATAAATAGTAGTAAGGTAGTAACTAAAGGTCATTTAACGTAACCATCTTTGCCACTCCCATGTTGAGGCAGCATTAAAAAGTACAAATATCTTTCAACATGTAAATAAATTATCAGCATGATGCGATATGTGTTGAAAAAGATTTCAATAATATTAACAAGGAAAATGATACTTGAACAACTATTTTTAACAACATTTAGACACGCGCACACGTGTCAAAATCTGAGTGGTCCATTTTCATTTAATTTTTCCAACTGGACCACTCAGATTTTGACACGTGTGCGCGTGTCTAAATGTTGTCAAAAATGGTTGTTCAAGAAGCATTTTCCTATTAACAAATCTATAATTATTAATTTCAATTTTGTAATCATTCATTGAATCTTTTGTCGTTGCTATTCTAAATATTATGCTTTGTCACTGGTTGAGATTTGCTTTACCCAATCCTTGCCTCCAATTGTTGCATTTGTTTACTCTTATGTGTATATCTTCAATAATAAAATAAACATTTCGTCTGTTTACCGTTGAGTTTTTAATTCATTACAAATGTTTAATAGAGTTTTTAACTTGTTAGAATTTTTCAAACTTCCATTAGGGTGTGTTCACTTGCGGGAGAGGAATTGGGAGAGAGTGAGTGAATGGATTTGAGGATGAATTAATTGTTGTTTCTTTGAGTGAATTTGGGGGTAAATGAGAGTAAATTTAGAAGTAAAATTTATGAAAATTAGTGTAAGATTTGATTGATGTGAATGATAAAAAAAATTTGTTTAATTGGTAGAAATTAAAGATTACCAAAATGTCCTTAGTTATTAATGTAATATAAAATGATAATTGTTAATGTTATATTTATTTGTAGAAAAGTTTACAAAATATTAAAATTAATTATTTATTATTATTATTATTATTGTTTTTTATCATTTTTATTATTATTATCACGATTTATTATTATTATTATTATTTGTTATTATTATTATTACCAGTAAATTATTTAAAAGGTACAAGGTTATATAGTAAAAGGGTTTAAATCCCTCCAAATCTTTCCTAATATGCAGAGATGAAAGTGGATGACAATCCCGCAAATGAGTCCGTGCTTTTTATTGCAAATTAGTTCAAGTGAACATGAAATCACTCTTAATTCCATCCTTCTCAATCCACATGTACAGTGCAATCTGTTTAAGTGAACATACCCTTAGAGTCACAAAATCAATTTGGTGATCTCGATATCAGATTTATATTGCAGAGATTTCTTTATAAAAGTTGTAACCTCTTTTATTTGTGATTATTATTTTGTGGATATTTGAAACATTTTTACTACAAAAATAATATATGTTATTAAAGATTTTTTTCCAACGATTTTGTAAGCTTAAGATAATTTCTAACAATTTTATAAAGAAACTGGAAATATATTTATTATTATTATTATTATTATTATTATTTTAATTTTCCAGTGATTTCAAGCCAAACAACAGTTAACATATAATTATTTTATATTTTTTTGAATACATTTATGGCGCTTTATTAAATCGTCAATAAGTGTTAATATTTTCTAGCCCGCCCTAATTTCATTCGTTCTTCTTATCTATTATTCCTCTCATACTACTTCTCTATACTCTTTCTTCTATTTTCTTTTTTGTTTTGTAAAACCTGAGGGCAGGATGAGCATAACAACTTGAGGAAGCATTCAATGCTCTAGAGAGAAACAAATAAGAGTATTAAAGAGGGGAAGATGGAATCAGAGGATGGTTAGCATGATTTTAGGGTTTCGAGGACCTGAATTGGGGCTTTAGGTGAAACCTGGTGAGAGAAGGAAAGGTAGAGACACCCAATCAGGCATCTTGAGAAACCTAAGAGTGAAAGAGAGGACTAAGAGAGTCACGGGGTTCGTTGGGAGTGTGCATTACTTGTGAAGAGGAATCAAAATCCAGGTATGGGGAGCTAAACCAATATTGGCTTGTTTAACATCTGAATTGTTGCGTTTACCGTGGACTTGTTTAATATAGTAATATTTGAAATATTATGCATTTTGGTGATGTTATTGGGTTGTAGTTGATATGATCATAGATCGGGTAACAATGAAGAGTTTTAAGAGTGATAATAAGCATAAAAAGAAATAACATAGGTTTTTTTAGGCTTGTATTTTGCCTATCTAGTTTCTAGTTTCTTTCTCTTTGTTTAGTTGTAAAGAAACTTATATATTCTTCTAATCTTTAAGGTGCAAGTAATGTGGGACTTCACATAGCTTGGACTTAAAAGAAAGAAGAATAAATAAGTCTTTCTCTCATTAGAGTTGCTTGTAATGCAAGTTAGCACATGTATAGTTTTACTTTCGATTTCTAAACTAGTTAAGAAGCTTATAAACTCTTAAGAAGTGGAAGAATTAAGAGATGTGCGACTAAGATCACCATGAGTTGCTGCTGGTCCAGACTTGAAGGCTTTTCAAGTCCCATATCCTTTAATTCTCTTCACTTACTTCATGCTTAAGGCTATATAAGCAACCTAATGGTCTCGTTTTGTACACACTATTGATTGAATGAATATAAGAGTGATTTACATTCATTTGCTTATCTTCTTTGAGATAACACTAGTACAAAAGCAGCATATAACATCACGCGTTCAACGTCCAACCACTGAATAGCCAACATTAAAAATGAGCTGTGACATTTTTGTAAATAAATGCAATTATTAAATGTCGTTTAGAATTGTAATTCGACGTAAAAGGATATAAAACGTCGAATGCCCTTTAAATTCGACGTCAAAATGTTAGTGAATTCAATAAAAATTTAAGCGGGATATTGAAAATTCATTCACTTTATCTTAGCGCACGATACCCTCTTCTTTTCTCAAACTTTTCTCGAACGAAGTTTGACGAACATCACATGTAATCTTTCTTTCATTTGATACAAATGCATGTTAATTAATTACTTTATGTATGATTTTTGTTTGTTTTAACCGATTATTTTCCTGTTCTTCTCCTTCATAGACGCATTCTGCTTTCTCTCTCACTGGTGACGAAACTTTATTTCGATGAACCCATCTTTTGAAGGTTAGTTTTCGTTTTCGTTTTGAATAACTTATGTGTTGAACTTGTCTATTATTTTTTTTTGTTGAACTTGTTTGTTGTTGTTGTTTGGTTGAACTTGTTTGTTGTTGTTTGATTGAACTTGTTTGTTGCTGTTTGATTGAACTTGTTTGTTGTTGGTTATTATTGTTTGTTGTTGATACTACACTACACGTTCATAGTTCATGCTTTATAAAATACCAAGCACTGAAATTTGTTGTTTTTTTTGCTTTTCAAGTCTCATAGAGTTGTAAAAAAGGATCAGAATTAATTAAAAAAATAAAAAAAAATGATTAATGTCGAATATTGACAAAATTCAACGTTAAGTTAACGTCGTATATTAACAAAATTCGATGTTAATTTAACGTCAAATTTTTTAAATTCGACGTAAATTTAACGTCTCCTGATATGACGTCGTTTGCAAATTCGTCGTTAAAAGCACAAAATATTCGACGTTGTACGCGATTTTTGTACTAGTGTAGAAATCTTTCTCATAGTTATCTTTTGGGTCTTATCTTGTGTGGAGAAAGTGACAATCCAACCTTGACAGTTATCTTGGATCATTTCAAGTGGCGTGTCTTCAAACTCCTAAGTTTTCCTATCTCTTCTTTCTTCCATTTTAATATATTAATTTCATTGCTTAAATGTCATGATTAGTCTTAGGCTTATCTCTTTCTAATATGTTTACCGACAGATTACTGATGATAATTTTTTCATTGGTAATAATAGTGTCAGTAACCATTACTGATGGATATTAATCGTCGTTAATAATCGAAGCACGATCCATCGGTAATTATCGAAGGATAAATCTGTCAGTAATTATCGAAGGACATATCTTTCACTAAATTAGTACATTCGCAACAAATTGTAGTGCATATTATATTGGTGGTTTACCCTCACAATACAATGAACCTGTATTTACATATATGTATGTATATAATATATATATATATATATATATATATATATATATATATATATATATATATAATGTGTGTGTGTGTGTGTGTGTGTGTGTGTGTACATATATGTGTGTGTGTATACATATATATATACACACACACACACATATACATATATATATATATATATATATATATATATATATATATATATATATATATATATATATATATATATATATATAATATGTATGTGTCAACACCCAATTTCGTCCGGATGACTAAATAATATAGGTCTTTCTTTTTTATTGTATCTTATTTTATTTTATGTTTTTTTATGAATTTTATTATTATTTTATTTTGTTTTTTTTATTATTTCATTTTCCATATAAGTATTTTAAAAAAGAAAACAAAAGAAAAAGAAAAAAAGGAAGCAGGACACGCCCCCTAGCTCTCCACTCCTCTGCACCTCTAACCCGTAACCACCCAACAACATTTCCTTTCACACCTTATCCCCCTCCAACACCTCTGACCAATCTCCAAGAATGAATACCACGGCCTAACCTCCAAACGACCCATCAATCTTCATCCCTTCATGGCACTGACCCCTCTCTACTCATCATCCCCATCTTCATCCGACCATTCTCCATCACCTCCAACAACCATCATCTTCATAAAACTCTTCATTCATCTCCAACCCCACGGCCTAACTCCAATCTCCTGGATTCCCTCCCCCTTTTCTTCTTCATTTTGAATTTCATTATCTTCATCCTTAGACACGACCAACTTCATCATCTTCATCCTTTTCTTCCTCATTTTTCTTCCCTCTCACACGCCCCTCACTTCAATACCATTATCATTCACCCATCAGCTAACTTCACCTACAACAAAGAAAGAGTACAGGGCCATGTTCAGAAAAGATGCTTGAGTAAGGAGCACTGACCAACAATTACAAACCATAACACAAGTGCAAAGTCAATCTATAGTGAACCATGCGTGAAGAAAAGAGAAAGGGTGAACCCCTGCCTTTGGGCGATACCAAGAGCCTCGCCAACGACATCACTGGCGGCGAGGATGGATTCGGAGAGGGTCTCGACGGTTTGGACGGCGACTCGTAGGGGGCAGCTTCGATGGAGGCGGCAGCCCATGTGCGTAAGCTGGTAGAGGCAAACTCCTCCCTGGGTTGCCGGCGTCGGAGAGAGGAGACGAGATCGAGGAAGCAACGGCGTGGCGCGGTGGCTAGATCGAGAGAGATGATGGCATGGTAGCTGGTCCGGAGAGGCAGTGATACGGTGGCCACCTTCGTTGTGGTGGCTAGTCTGGTCCGCGGTGGTCAATCGGAAGAAGATGTGGCCGTTGAGCGGCAGAGGTGAGTGTCTCTGAACCCTTTTGATCAGAGAGAAGGAGACATTGGTCTCATCTGAGAAGAACAGCGTGAATGAGTGAATGAGAATAGGAAGGCTGAACCCCTAGGAAAATTCTAGGTTAGAAACTACCCCTGTGGGCCAAGCCCAGTGGTGAACCAATGAGCGTTCGTTATCCAATTGAACGAGCGCTCGTTATCCAAACGAGCGAACGCTCGTTAACCTTAAGTTTTTTGACCGTTCGTTCAACATTCTCACCAACGAGCGCTCGTTATACAAACGAGCAAACGCTCGTTAACCTTAAGTTTTTTGACCGTTCGTTCAACATTCTCACCAACGAGCGCTCGTTATCCAAACGAGCGAACGCTCGTTATCCTTAAGCCTTTTTGACCGTTCGTTCAACATTCTCACCAACGAGCGCTCGTTATCCAAATAAGCGAACGCTCGTTATCCTTAAGCCTTTTTGACCGTTCGTTCAACATTCTCACCAATGAGCGCTCGTTATCCAAACGAGCGAAGGCTCGTTATCCTTAAGCCTTTTTGACCGTTCGTTCAACATTCTCACCAACGAGCGCTCGTTATCCAAACGAGCGAACGCTCGTTATCCTTAAGCCTTTTTGACCGTTCGTTCAACCTTCTCACCAACGAGCGCTCGTTATCAAAACGAATGAATGCTCGTTAACCTTAAGCCTTCTTGACCGTTCATTCAAACATTCTCACCAACGAGCGCTCGTTATCCAAACGAGCGAACGCTCGTTAACCTTAAGCCTTTTTTACCGTTCGTTCAAACCTTCTCCCTAAAGAGCGCTCGTTATCCAAACGAACGAGCGATCGTTTCCGAACCAACGAGCGCTCGTTATCCAAACGAACGAGCGCTCGTCAGCCTTAAGCCTTTTTCGACCGTTCGCTCAGCCTTCTCCCTAAAGAGCGCTCGTTATCCGAACGAACGAGCGTTCGTTTCCGAACCAACGAGCGCTCGTTATCTCGAGAGCGCTCGTTACTTTATTTTATTTATTTCTTTTAAATATCCACTTATTTCAATATATATATATATATATATATATATATATAATAATAATACATATAAAAAATAAAATTTACAAAAATTTGTTTTAAAGGTTAAGCACACGTGTGATCGCTCGCGTCGTCCTTGTGCTAAAAACTTTTTCTTTTTTCCTTAAATAAATTTACAAAAAAATACGTTTTGAAGGTTAAGCACATGTGTGACCGCTCGCGTCGTCCTTGTGCTAAAAACCTTTTCTTTTTCCTTAAATAAATTTACAAAAAAATACGTTTTGAAGGTTAAGCACACGTGTGACCACTCGCGTCGTCCTTGTGGTAAAAACCTTTTCTTCTTTTCTTAAATAAAATTTCCAAAAATATGTTTTAAAGGTTGAACACTCGTGTGATCGCTCGCATCGTCCTAGTGTTCAATACCTTTCTCTCTTATTTACGTAATATTAAACGAGGATATGAGTGCTCGTGCGATCGTCCGCATCAGCCTAGCACTCAATACTCTCAAGTTTTCCTAAATAAGCAGATAACGGTATGAGTGCTCGTGTGATCGTTCGCATCGTCGTAGTGCTTAATATCGTTATCTCTCTTTTAAAAAAATAATAATAATTAAAAATATTTAAATATCATTTAAAAGGTATGAGTACTCGTGCGACCGTCCGCGTCGGCCTAGTACTCATTACCTTCTTTTTCTCGAAAATATTAAAAACATAAACTCTTTAAAAATTAAAAACATCTGGCTTCTTTCACACAACAAACAATATTTCACCTAGAACTACGTGATCCTTGATTCTCCATCAAAAATGGAGATACGTAGGAGCAAGGCCAGTCCTTGTAAGGTTCACTTCCCAAAAATCCAAAATCATTTCCAAACAAAATTCTCAAACAATTTCTTAATCAAAATTTTCAACACAGTTTCTAAAAGAACTACGTAACCCTGATTTCTCATTTTGAATGAGAATACGTAGGAGCAAGGTCAATCCTTGTCGGGCCCAAAACACTAAAAAAGTATATTTTGTTTATTTAGGATTTTATTTTAAGGTATAATTAAACATTTTTTAAAACCACATCATATTCGTGCATTTAGTTAAAGGTACCGCCTTAGGGCAGGCGTTGTAGGGTGCTAACACCTTCCCTACACGTAACCGACTCCCGAACCCAGAATCTGGTTTTCGCGGACCGTGTTTTATCATTTTATGGTTTTTCCGTAGTTTTCCAGAATAAACTATGGTGGCGACTCCAAAATCTCTTTTCAAAACCCGTTTCTTTTTGGATCGTCGTCCCGTCGCGATTCCGGTTGCGACAGTATGTATGTATGTATGTATGAATACATATATGTTACCCCGCCCTAAACATTTGATCTTCTTTCTTTTCACTAACAACATCAATCAAACTATGACCTGTCATGGTCGAATCTAACTTGTGAAAGTGTAGGAGAGAACTCTTCCTATTAAACATGATCATATCAGTTAATTATAAAGTATAACAAGGTCCAAAGTTAAGAAGCAAACAACATTAAAAGTGTTTTCTTACATGAGTCTTTCAAGACCTTTCATTAACAAAAAAGTCAGATCCCTTACAAATATGAGTTTGGTGAAAAATCTCATCAGCCTACACAGCTTGTCCCAGCTCAGCCTGCAATAGAATATAAAGTTTTATAGGTGTACAAAATTTAAATTACATAAGTTATATGTCACAATGGATACTAGCTTCTAGATAACTTGTACGTCTTGTGTATCTTCTAATGGAAGCCTAACATCACATATTCAGGCTTCACTTATGAATATCTCCAATTTTTTTTTCATTTAACAATAACTAACACTAATAATCGATTATCTAAAGTGTTAATCAATTATTTAGTAAAGACAAGTTTAATATATATTGTAATGACCCAAAACGGCTTGTAACATTGGTGATAATTGATTATTCTATCTAATAATCAATTATTTGTGAGGTGTTTTAAAATATGAGAAGCTAATCCTAGATATATGAGTACCAAAATATATAAGTGTTTTAGTTATAGATGTTTTCAATAGAAGAATTATCCCTATTTTAAGCAGAAATTTTGAAAAAAGAATAATAATTCTAATTAAAATGATCAAATACTTTATGTGCTAACTAAATATAATTTAACCTTTAATAATCACCAATTTATAAAAATAAAAAATTGTCAATGTGATTCTTTTAACCCGTGCGAGGTACTTTCCTGTGTGAAATGAGACCTTTGAATGCTCTAAAAATTATTTCACACTTCTGTGTAAATCAATTAATTGGATTCAACATATACTTTCTACATAACCCTTCGATAACATCCGATAAAACCGAAATGATTGCAAAATGGCTAAATTGTGTCTATGTAATTATTCGCAAAACGATAGTAATGTTTGGGGACCACCACGTGCCAAAAGCGTCAATGTTATCCTGCGTAAAGTGTATTATTCACCACAACAATTATTTCTACTATATTTGATTGATTTAATAATAGTTTGTTTTGTTAAAAAGTAAGATAAAAATATTTATCAATTTGCAATTTGATCATTTAAAGCTGAAAAGTTATTTTATGTTAACTTGAAAAAATATTTAATTATCATAGTAATTAAGTTAAAGACTGTTTTTCAAATTAAAAATTATTTAATTTTTAGTTAAGATAAAATGATAACTAAACAAATTTGATTTGAAAACTGCCCAACAAAATATCAAATTACATATATTTTTACAAACCAAGACTAATATTTGAATTACTATATGCTATGTTGTTTGAAGCTATCAAATTTACATTAAGAGTAGTATTAGAGTGAATGCAAATTTTAGAGGAATATATAAAAGTCTAGGATAGAAAAAAAAATTAAGATTTAAGTAGTCTCAATTTGGTCCTTTTTTTTTTAAATGTGTAACAAATAAGTCTTTTATGTTAATTTGATAGAAACAACGTCAAGATGTGGTGAGTTGTAATATTTAGTGAAGGACATGCCCTTTGGTTGAATAATTTCAGTAGTTGACGTGTTCACTCATCCCCTTTTAAGTGATTGGTTTTTCCTTAACTTTTAGAGGTGGGGTTGTGAAAGAAGGGGTGAGTGTAACACCCTAATATTTTAAAGGGTATTACTGATAGTAGAGACTAAATTAATTTGATATATTTTATAAACCATCAAACTTTATTTCAATTCTCCCAAAGTACAATACCAAACTTACAAACTTCAAACAATATAGTCTTCACCACTTAACATAAATTCGAATTTCAACTTATAAGTTTTACACAACATAATTTTTCCAATACAAATTTATTCTTTTTACAAAATATCCCTGAAAGTTTTTCCCCGCGTCTCTCTCATCTCTAAGCTTTTTCAACCGCATCTGCGACATTATCTATTCACATATAACATGAGTTATATGATCATAGCACAAACAAATAAGGGTAAGCCAACCATATCATAAAATCATTAAACTTGTAATAAAAATATTATAATCATGTATTTCTGCAATTGATAAAATATCATTATTCCGATGTCATTAATTCATCATTATCAAAATCATCTTTCTCATTTCCATAAATCTTACAAGTGTTCCATGCTTACTCATGAAGCCTTATGGTCAGACCGCTCTCTGCCTGCTTCCTTAAGCCTCACTTATATAATATATCTTACTTTCTGAAGCCTTATGGTCAGACCCCTCTCTGCCTGCTTCTATAAAACTTACGAATCATATGTTTATGTCAAAGCCTTATGGTCAGACCACTTTCTGCCTGCTTTCATAAACCTCAAGTGTTACTTTGCTCATACCAAACTCTCATGGTATAACTCGAACAAACTACTCCCGGTAGTAAACATCATTTCATAAGTAATGATTTCTCATATCCACCCCAACATTTCATAAAACCAACAATTCATACCCTCTTATCCACCTAACTCAATCATGTTCATTCTTTAATCATGAATTCATAATCACCCGTTTTGGTATCAATAAATCAAACATATTGCCAGATATCATGCTTCATATTATAAACTCATTTTGCCCATAACGAGTATAACTCAACATATTTTCACCAAACAAAGATCATGGATCAACCAAAATATATCAATATATCTTAAGAACTACATATTAAAGTCTGGGCTCAATGTAATGATAAATAAAATATATATGAAATTTTTACCATGATAATATTATGCATCTACAATCAACTTGTTTTATTTTATTTTCATCCTATTATAGATTTTTCTTTACCACAATTGGTCACCGGAGAGGACCCAGATGTCTGAACGCATCAAACTCACCTTCGACGCCAGCACATATGACTAGTCACAACTGACTGGACCAGGCCAGGGCTGCTCTATGATCAGGGATGTGCCAACTCAGGTTTTTAAGGTTCCTCTATCCTACCAACAAAGGGAGGTCCTCAATAATTAACAATTTATTTATTTAATTTATCTACCTTATTTTCTTATGCTCTAAATCTTAAAATGCTTAATTTTACTTCTTCTCACAACAACCTCAACCAGTATCTGTATATCTATTTAATACCCATATACAAGTTATTACAGAACCCTTATTCCAAACCTCCCAACAAGATCAATTTCAGCCAACAAACTCATTCAATAAATTCAGCACAATAAACATCCATAATAGAATTCATACAAGATAATTATAAACAATTAACAATAATAAAACATTACAATAAATGGTCATAGAAGAATACAATATTTGACAATCATAAAAATAATCTTAATATAAAAATTCATGGGGAAACAAGAAGTTGAATCTGGCAGAGCCGGTTAGACAACTTTTAATCCATCCAAAAATACAATATAATTAAATAACAAGAACAATAACATGTATGGGGAAATAAGAAGTTGAATCTGGCAGAGCCGGTTAGACAACTTCTAATCCTTCCAAAAATGCAATAAAATAAATAAGTAAAGCAATAAATAGTTTGGGGAAACAAGAAATTGAATCTGGCAGAGCCGGTTAGACAATTTCTAATCCTTCCAAAAGTGCAATAAAATAAATAACTGAAGCAATAGAAAGTTTGGGGAAACAAGAAATTGAATCTGGCAGAGCCGATTAGACAATTTCTAATCCTTCCAAAAGTGCAATAAAATAAATAACTGAAGCAATAGAAAGTTTGGGGAAACAAGAAATTGAATCTGGCAGAGCCGGTTAGACAATTTCTAATCCTTCCAAAATACAATAAAAATAAATAAGGAAAACAATAGAATGTTTGGGGAAACAAGAAATTGAATCTGGCAGAGCCGGTTAGACAATTTCTAATCCTTCCAAAATACAATAAAAATAAATAAGGAAAACAATAGAATGTTTGGGGAAACAAGAAATTGAATCTGGCAGAGCCGGTTAGACAATTTCTAATCCTTCCAAAATACAAAAATAAACAACTAATAACATACAAATGACATAACATAATCAATATCACGTTTTACAACTATCACACTCGGATATCAACACAAAAGCATACTCTCATTTAAATTCAAAATCATACAAAAACAAAATACTCCATAATCAAGATTTAAGATCAGACAAAAGCAACATATAGCATATTCAAGGCTTAAGATAATACAAAAGGAGATACTCAAGGTTAGCTTCCCTTACCTCTATTACAGACTTAATCTCCTCGCTCTCTGAAAACTTCCAGAATATCCCCTTTGAAATTAGAAATTCTTCCAACTCTCTTCTCTCAAAAATTTTCTAAGTTCTTTGGTGTAAATTTTCAGCCTCCCCCCTTGGCTATTTATAGTACAAAATTTTACTATTCATTTTTACTATTCATTTTTACTATTCATTTTTTTTATTCATTTTACTATTACAAAAATAATTTTTTATTTGCAAATTGGTGAATTCTGATCTCAAAGCTACGTGGAACACTTATCCTTTCCAAAAATAATTTTTTTTTTAATTTTTTTTTACTATTCACTTTTTACTATTCACAATTTACTATTCACTATTTACTTTTTTTTTTTTAATTTAGTATCTGACTTACAAATATTTTCAAGGATCTTACAGTGAGGGTTATGAAAGAAGAGTTTATGGAAGGCTTATGCATTGTTGGGGTGAAGTATGTCTTCGTCTCACTCTTATCCCACCAAATCAAACTCGCCTCAACTATCGTCAATCTTTGATCACAATGAAAGTTGAATGTATGTTGAAAATCTCGTTTCCTGTTCCTTTTACACTACTTTCAAATCGCTAGCTCTATTGGTTTTGTGTTGGTCTTCAAATCCCTAATTAACCATCGACACTATGCACCAAATCCTCAATTCTTGTGCTAATGAAGTTGCACAATTAACCAATATTGAATTGCAGAAAATAAAATAATCCACATCACCATGCCCACTGTGCACCATCGTTAACCAATTACATAGCCTTAACGATTTGAGCATATTTGTTACACATTTTTCGAAAGAAAAAAATGACCCAATTAAGGCTACTTAAAATCCAAGGACCGAATTGAGATTCCAATACAAATATGAGGATCATCGAGATTTTTAACGAAATAATAAGGCCAAAGGATCGATATGAAATCCTAAATATGGTTGTTGTGTGTATATATATCGTTAATATATACCTATACACAAGTCATATGTCATTTTGTCCAAAAATCGGCTTTCATATGTCACTTTGTCTAACAATCGACTTTTCTGGAAATAATGAAAAGAAGTCTTGCAATTCTAAAACAATAAAAGGGAATAAGTTAGTTTATCTTAAAAAAGCATATAAAATCAAATTTATTCGACAATAAAGTAATATTCAATAAGTATTAGAAGAAACAAATAATAGTTTGGGCAAGTAGTCCACAATAATCAAAGGCCTCCTTAAAATAAAATCTGTATAATAAGGAAGATAACTGAATCATAAAACAAGAATGGGGAAATTTCTTCTAACCCTATTTACCATGACCAAGTCTTCCTTGACATTTTTTTAGAAGATAGTTCTCACACAAACATCTAATTCCTTTTGCAGATGAATTTGAAATGAGTGTGATGTGTGAATTAAAATTCTTTCTTGGACTATAAATTAAGAAAGAGACAGACGCCATATACATACACCAAACAAAATACATCAAAGAGCTACTTAAGAAATTCAAGTTGGAAGAAACAAAGGAGATGAAGACTCCAAAACATCCAACAACTAGCCTAGGGTAGACGAAGGATCTACGTAGACAACACAATTTATCGACAAATGATAGGTTCATTCTAATATCTTACTCTTCTAGACTCGATATAATGTTTAGTGTCTGCCTATATGCTAGATTTCAATAAGATCTAAGAGAAACCCACCTTAGTGTTCTTAAACGAATCTTTCGTTATCTAATTGGAACAACTAATCTTGGTCTATGCTATAAAGGAAGTGAAAGTTTCAGGTTTTAAGGTAACTGTGACACTGATTATGCTAGAGACAAATTTGAAAGAAAAAGTACAAGTGGAGATTGACACTTCATTAGAGGAAACCTTGTCTCATGGTTGAGCAAAAAGCAAAGCACAATTGCACTATCAACTACTGAAGTTGAATACATATTTGTTGCTCATTGTTGCTCACAACTACTCTAGATCAAGAATCAATTGGAAGATTACAGTTTCTACAAGAGTAAGTTTCTATATATTCTATAATATTGCTCCTATTAGCTTATCTAAAATCCTACATTGCATTCACGTCCATACATATTGTAGTCAAGTATCACTTCATATGTGATCATGTGAATAAGGTTACTATAGATTTATAATATGAAAACACAGAAAATGATCTTGCTGACATCTTCACCAAGCCATTGGTTGAAGATAGACTTTATCGTCTAATTATCCTCCTTGACATTAAAAGCATTGAATGAGTAGATTTGACTCAACGCGTTAAGCACAAATCATATAATGTCTAGAGACAAAAGTCAAAGACTTATCGTCAAATGATGTCATGCCTAACATCATCTAAGATAGATCGTCTATAGACAATTGCATACGTGCATAAGTCACGTTTAATGCTGAGCCCAAACGATACCTATGATAAATCGTATAGGTTTTACAAAAAGACTTTAAACGTCAAGTCAACACAATCTCAAATCAAAGTCTTTATAATGTTTGTCTTATCACTATTTATGTGTCGACCAAGATATCAACTCTTCTTCTTTAGCAAGAAGATAAATCTTTTAACTCTTCCACCTTTTCTAAGACTTATCCATTGCACTAACGCCTTTTTCCCATAATATCTCTTCTCTTAAGAAAAATAAAAATCTAATCTCGTATCTAAGTCCTACAATATGCATGAAATAGATTTAACATATGTCATAACTCCTCGATCATTGGGCAGAGACTATGACCAATGTTCTCCTCTTCAAATCAAGTGTATCTTCTTCCTTCCTTACATCCTCAATCTTCTAAGAAATCTTAACCACATCTTCTCATGAATGGTCTCTTTTGAAAGCAGGTAGAGGAAGGTTTGGCCGTATGATTTTGGGCTTAAGCATTGTGTTACTCGTAAGACTTATGGAAGCACGATGAATCGGACTTGGTGGCTTTGTTAAGTTTGGCTGCTTTGGTAAGAAGGTGGTGTGACAATAAGTTAAGGGTGGATGACATATTGTTTGGTATTTCTTGAGGTGATTTGGTTTCATGTGATGTTGTTCGATATCAGTTGGTTGAGATGTGGTTTCGTGTGATGTTGTTTAATATGTATTGGTGGTGATGCATTGTGAATGTGATGTGATTTTATGGATTAGAGTGAATGATTTGAGTGTGAGTGTTATCTTGTATTGTTTTCTGGTTAGTTCGCCCTTACTTGCTTGTGTTTGTATGATATAACTCGTGTAGTTATACTGGAATATATATATATATATATATATATATATATATATATATATATATAATAATGTTATAGATGATGATGCTATTGTTTAGAATGAAAAGAATCGTAGGAAAATCTTATAGAAATTTTTTGAAATATATTTCAAATAATAATGTAGTTTAATTTAAAAATCTTTTAACATTATTATAAGAGTATTTGAATCATTTATTATTTTCGCATAATTTTAATTATTTTTATAATAATACAATAAAATTTTTAATTTTTCACCTAATAATATAAGAAATCGTTTTTTTTAAGTTAACTAATTATTCGTGACAACAACAGATATATCCTGTTACATCTACAAATATGAGCTTTGGATATATTATTTATTTAGTGTTGGTAGTTTATTACATCCAAAAGCATATCGTAGGCACCTCTCTCACACAGAAAAAGTGTAGGACTTTTCATGATTAGTGCTTCGTTTAGTTGCAGCAGACAGAAGTGGCATAAGAACAAACTCGAATGGGGTTTCCTGATTGATGGCCAAAAGCCTGTTCCCTGCTTCATCCTTAACAATCCCAACATTACCGCAGGACTTGCCATCAGTTGAACAGAACTGAAATTTATAGCTATTGGCTGAGGAAGCTCTGTGAATAGTGAAGAAACCTGAGAGGGAATTGGGGTAGCCAACTTTAACGAAGGTTCCTTCAGACTGACCCTCAACAGCTATCCACTCATTACTCTCAAAAGCCTCACGGAGTTGAACATATTCGTCACTAATGCTGACTCTGCCTTCAGGAATAAAAAGGGATGCGAACAGGGATCGAATACGCCATGGTTGCCCTGGATCGGTCTCAAAGGGAGATTGCACAACAGAGAGAGGGGAAGTTTCGTCTCCAGTTCTGGCTCGTTTGATTCCACCGCCGCCGGCTCCGAAAAAGAGTGGCAATATATAGTATACGCCACCATTTTTAACCATGTTACCATTCACGTCCGTGACAGGTTGAGCAGTGGTCGAAGGAGGGTAGAAAGTTAGGGCAGAAAGAAGGAAGATAGCGAAGAGCGTTGCACTCGCCATTTCTTTGGCTGGCTATGAAATAGATTAAGCTTTTTCTCTTCTTTCTTCAGTTCAGTTGTGTGAATTAGCCAAGTTGGGAGATTTCATTTATAGAGCTACGTCCCGATGATAAGGTTAACTCTTTAGTGGATAGAAATGAATAAAATATCTCAATTTTTAAACATGTGAAAAAGATGAAAGAAGTACAATATTAGTTAGATTTAAATATACGTTAGTGATGAAATAATTGAATTTCTATAATGATATTTAAATAATTTTGTGTGCAATTTGAAGATTATGAAACCATATAACTGTTTTCTCTAAAAACTTTCTTAAGAATTCTTGTTTATGAATTTATAATAAAGATATTAGTCTAATTCTATTGTAATTTTTGTGAAACAGTATGAAAAAATTGATTTACCTAATTATTATTATTAAAGTGTAATGTGAATTTTAAAAGAATATAGAAACTCGTAAGATAGAAGAATTAAAATATAATACAAACTTTAGAATATAGTAAAAAAGTTTAAGATTAGAAGAAGAAAATAAAAAACATTCTACATGAATACAACTTTAGAACATTTGAAATTAGTATTTTCTAGAATAATATATGAATCTATAAATATTTATATACTTTATCATGTAAAACAATATTTGTCACAGCTAAGATAATTTGTTTTTCTGGATAGAAATAAATAAAACATCTTACAGCTTTTAAACATGTGAAAAAGATGAAAGAAGGACAAAAGTAGTTAGATTTAAGTATACGTTAGTGATGAAATAATAGAATTCGAAAAATAATATTTAAATAATTTGAAGATTATGAAACCATATAAATGTTGTCTTACAAAATTTCTTTAAAAATTCATTTTTATGAATTTATAATAAATAAAGATATTAGTCTATTCTATTGTAATTTTGTAATTTTTTTGGTGAGAAAACACTAGGAACAAAATATTGACTTTGTTAGCAATTTGGGTCATATATATATATATATATATATATATATATATATATATATATATATAAAAGTAATTATTAAATGTGTTACTGTCATTATATTTTATATTTCAACTTTATAAAATGATCTAATTCAGATAAATATGGTTAAGGGTATATTTGTCATGAAAGAACATTGTGTAGAGACCAACAATAATTTCAATTTGTTGAATGAGCTAAATTATCATTATTGAAACTAAAGAATATTAACTGTTAGAGGTTATTTAAAGGGTCATGGTCTCCATCTATGAGCACATTGTATCATTCCTGTTTCCTTATCTTTATCCCTCATCAGAAGAGAAAATCTAGAGGGAACCAAAGGTGTTTTACAAAGGAAAGATAAGAGACTAATTCAGCTTGTTCATTAATTATTTCGAGTGTCCAATTCTTCACGTACTTTCCGCTCTATTGTTATAGGGTTATTGGGAACTATCCTGATTAAAGAGTTTAATGCATATCAATTATAATGGTTTATTGCTCTTAATGGTTAATTTGTAAATCATAAATTCTAACAGATTTATCTATCTATAAAAAATTTTATCTATGGATAATTAGTTATGGATTGTGAAAATTAGTTATATACATATTTATCTGTAGGAGATGTTGGTATCTATGTTTGTTTTATAATTATTATTGCAGATTAGTTGCCAAGAAAAAGTGTCGGCCACACTTAAGGTGTGTTTACTTTGAAGGAAGGATTTGGGGGAGACTAAGTAGATAAATTTGAGAAGATTTGAGAGTGAATTAATTGATGTATATTTTAGTGAATTTAGAGGTAAATTAGAGTAGATTTGAAAGTAAAGTTGGTGAGAATTAGTGTAAGATTTGATTGATATGAAAGATAAAAAAATTTGTTTAATTGATAGAAATTGAAGATTACCAAAATGCCCTTAGTTATTAAAGTTATATAAAATGATAATTGTTAATGTTATATTTAATTGTAAAAATGTTTATAAAGAGTGAAAAATAAACATTAATTATTAAAATTAATTTTTTAAATGTAAAAGAATAATAATTTAGTAAAACAAATTTATTTTTAAATGTATAGTGTAATTGAAGGTGTGAATTTGTATTTTGGTTTTCATGAATTAAGTTCTTTTTTAGACAAAAATCATGACATGGTAAAGGGGCAGAATTATCAGTTTGTTTTATAAAGAGATAAAATTTTATATTTTTAAAAGCAACTTGAATTGATTTTGATTAAAAAAATAGATAAAAAAACCATTTTTAATTAAAACTATACATTTATGTAACAATAAACAACTATATTACTTTTGTTGATATACAAATAACTTAAAAAAAACTTTTGAACTAATTATTTAGCAAGAACATTTTTTATGAACTAGAATTGTTTCCATAAGATATTTTTCAAACAACACAATATAAGTACTTTCCATGTGTTCACACATGACATATCCCAATCAACTTGTCTACTTTCAAGGCTTAAACTCAACCACAAAACACCAATCCTTAACACATAAAATTCTCTAAGGTTTCACCCATTAAACAATAACTCCAAGATCCTCTTCAAAATCCTAAATTTCTAAGCACTATTTTGTTGTTTTTGTTTTTCTCTTGAGACCATTTTGGTCTGAACTTCAATTTCAGACCCAATAATGGCTTATGCATTTCATCCAACTTTAGCAGCAAACAATTGTTCCTTTTCTTCTAAGAGATTCCCCTTGAAGCACCCAAAAGCCAGTAAGTTTGATTTGTTCATTGTTAGAGCTGACTTTGATGACTATAATTGCTTTGCATGCAACACCTCGAACACTTCGACGACGTCACCATCTATGACAAAATCCCATGGTTTAAGCAAATGCATAAGATTATTCTAACATGAAATAATCCCAGGATTTCCTACTATAGGCATTGTCAAAATGACTTTGCATAGTTTCCTATCTGATCTCTATGGTAAGATTAAGCATTACTTTTCTATATCTTTTATGTAAGAAACTCCCATAAATGAATGAATTAAGAGCTTAAAGAGATGTAAACTACCTACTAAAGATTGTTCTGCTTGCATTCCTGTGCCTAGTGAAGAGGTTCAAACAGTGGGACAAGCACTAAGAAATTTTATCATTTGGCCATCCAGATTGGCAAAGCCAATTTTAGTAAGTATTGTTATTCATACTTGCCTTAATTACTTATGTATTTATTGTGTTTGGATGCATATATTACTAGACTTATATTGGGATCAAATGTAGGACGTTTCTAAGAAGACAAATATTGTTACACCTCCACAATCACAATTGTCTCCTCTAGTTCAACTTGCTGCAACATTAGTAACAATGAGGAATAAAACTATTGAGATAGATATGCCTCCTGATATGACATGCAAGACTACTACCACCACTTTATTTGTATGCATAGGGATATTTGTGAAGTTGTCATTGGTAATGATCTTCTCTTTACAACAGTTCTACAAGTTTGGAATTTGTAAGTTCAACTTTCACAAACCATGAAAATACTCTTATATTGCATTCATGTATTGATTCTAACATTATTTGTTCATAGTGAAAGTGTCACATTTTGTTTAGATCTTCATCTTGAGGATTTTTATCATTCTTCTCTTCATTTGTAGTCTTCTACAAGTCTTCATTTTCACCTGCATCTGACATCTGACTCAAGAAGTTTTTCCTCAAGGTCCATAATTTCATCAAAGACAACATGCACAAATTCTTCTATTTCAAATATTTTTCGATTAAAAACTCTGTAAGTTTTACTTGTTAGAGAATATCCAAAAAAAATTTGCTTCATCGACTTTGGAATCAAATTTTCCTAAATTTTGTTTTCCATTATTTAAGACAAAACATTTGCATCCAAAAATTCTTAAATGTGAAACATTTGGTTTTTTACCTTTATAAGGAGTACCTTTATAAAGCATTTTATTCAATACATAACATGCAGTGCTCACAACATTAGCCCAAAATTGGTTAGGAACACTATATTCATTTAACATAGTTCTAGAAAGTTCCTCTAAGGATTTATTCTTTCTTTCTACAACTCCATTTTGTTGAGGAGTTCTAGGTGCAGAAAAATTATGAGAAATGCCATGTTCTTCACAAAAGTTTTCAAAAGATTCATTTTGAAATTCACCTCCATGGTCACTTCTAATAGCTTTTATTTTCAAATCCTTTTCATTTTGAACTAAATTTGCAAACATTTAAATTCTTTGAAAGCTTCACTTTTAAGAGTAAGAAAGAAAGTCCAAGTATATCTTGAATAATCATCAACAATTAAAGCTTATAGAATTTTTAATCGGAAAACATTTGAAATAGAAGAATATGTGCATGTTGTCTTTGATGAAATTGTGGACCTTGAGGCAAAACCTCTTGAGTCAGATGATTCAGATGCAGGTGAAAATGAAGACTTGCAGAAGACTACAAATGAAGAGAAGAATGATAACAATCCTCAAGATGAAGATCTAAACAAAATGGGACAATTGGTATCAGAGCTTACTTTGATAGTCATTCAAATGGCGGGACAATATCAAACTTTCGCAGATGGTGCTTCTATCAATAGACCACAACTATTCACAGGTGAAAAATACACATTTTGGAAGGTTATAATGCAAATTTTTATGGAGTCTATTGATGTAGATATTTGGGATGTTGTTGCATTTGGTCCTTTTGTTCCAACTAACAATATACAGGAACGAAAGCCCCGTGACCAATGGACTGTTGAAGATAAGAAAAAATTAGGTAACGTTGTAAAAGCTCGTAATATTATTTCATATGTTTTAATTGTGGATGAGTATTACAGGATTTCTTTCTCTAAGACTGCACAAAAAATGTGGGAAGTGCTGAGAGTAACCCACGAAGGTACAAATGATGTAAAGAGAGCTAGAAATAATACTTTAATCCAGGAATACAAAATGTTCAGATGAAGCAAGGGGAAATAATAGTAGATGTTCAGAAACGCTTCACCAACATCGTAAACCATCTTATTGGACTAGGTAAGTCTTTCGATACTGATGAGCTTAATATAAAAATTTAGAAATCTTTAGAAAGGTCTTGACAACTAAAAGTCACAAGTCACAAAATCTCAACACAATGACCATGGCGGCATTATTTGGAAAGTTGAGAGAGCATGAACTTGACCTTGGAAGACTAGATGAAGAAGTAGCAAAAACTAAGAAAAAGACTCTAACCTTCAAATCTGAGGTAGAAAAGAGAAAAAGTAAAATGGAAGATGAAGACTCAGAACAAGAAGAAAATTTGAGTCTATTAATCAAGAGGCTCAATAGGTTCATGAAATCAAAAGGCAAAGGGACATTTAAATATGAAAAGAAAGAAAATCAAGGATCTTCCTCAAATTATAGATGTTATGATTGCGGAGAAAAGAGACACTTAAAAGCTGTCTGCCCAAATCAAAAGAAGGATGAAGAAAAGAAAGAAAAGAAATTCTTCAAGAAAAAGAAAGCCTACATGGCATGGGATGATGACAATGAAACAATTTTTGACTTGAGCGATTCTAATAAAGAAGCAAACATCTGTCTAATGGCGGATGACGACACTACTGGAAGCCAAGTAAGTACAATTAGCTATTCAGATAATTCTAATCAATATGATAGTGAAGATGAATTGTATAATACTTATGATGCTTTATTAGTAGAATCTGAAAAATTAGATATAGCTCATAAGAAATTGAAAAAGGATTTCAAAGAATTGAAATTATATTTTCAAAATATTCTCAAAGAAAATAAAAACTTAAAAAAAATTTTTGAAACTATTATTGATGAAATTAAGAATTTGAAAAATAAATTTTTATTTTATGAAAAAAAGTAAACATACTAGTAGTGATGAATGTGCAACTTGTGCTTATTATAAGAAACTACTAGATGAAATAACCTTAGGAGAATGTAGTAAAAATAATGAATACAAGTATGTTTCTAAAATTAAAAATAAACATAATAATAGAACCTGTAGAACTTGGGTAGAAAAAGGAACAACTTATAGGAACACAAATGTTGTATCATGCTTTTATTGTATAAAAAAGGGTCATACATCAAACAAATGTAAAATTAAGCATTATGGTGTTTCAAGTGGTAGATATGCTTGAGTTGTAAAATGATTTCAATATTTTCAATCTTTTCAATCTAACCCAAAGGACCCATACAAAGTAGTTGGGTACCTAAGTAGGTTGTTCTTTTTATTTTTGCAGGAATTATCAAAACCAAGGAAGTTTATGTGGTGTCTTGATAGTGGATGTTCAAAACACATGACCAGAGACAAGAAGAAATTTATAAGCTTCCGAAAAAAGGAACGAGGCTTTGTCACCTACGGTGACAACAACAAAGGCAAAATCCTTGGAATAGGAGATATTGGAAGTAAAGATACCTTAATGATCAAAGACATGCTATATGTGAAAGGATTAAAGCACAATTTAATTAGCATTAGTCAATTATGCGACAAAGGATTCAAGGTAACCTTCGAACAAAATTCTTGCACTATTTATAAAAATGATTCTTTTGAAATTTCTTTGAAAGGAATTAGGCATAACAATATGATTATAATGATATAATGAATGTCTACCTTTTCTAGGCCTTTGGAAGCTCATTCAAGGTTGCGGGGTATTCTATATGTAACTAGGAAGAAGATACAAATACTGACACCAATTGTAACAGAAGTTGACCTTTGTTCTGTATTTTGTGATTTTGCTATTTTTATGAGGAATTGGCTTGTTGGTTTTCGTGGAATTTGGGTTTTTTTTGGTTTACCAAAATTGATCAAAGCTGCATGGTACAAAGGCTATAGCTAGAGTATAATATGATCTTGTGTGTTCTTAGTTTGAATGAGTCTTGATTATTTGTATTTAATTTGCAGTGTCGACGTCAATTGAGCAGCTATGAGTGTGGGTATTATGTAATGAAATATATGCACACCATTATTTGTACAAACATTACTGATTCATGGAATAAGATATTAAAAAACTAACTAAATACTTATGTAACTGTTCATTACAAAATTGTTCTAACTTAATTATTTTATTTGTAGATCTTTAATGATTCATCCCAATGGAAGCTCCAGACATGGAAGACATTAGAACCAAGTGGGCTTCTTTTATTTTAAGTGTTAGTAAATTGTAGAAACTTGACTACAATGTAATGTAGGTTAATGTTATATTTGGATTTAATATATGGTTTCATGTACAAATTATATATTAAATATTATTAGACAATTTAATGTTTGAAATGAATTTCTTTATGTTAGTTTAATTGAATATGTTCATTTCATGTTATATTGATTATAAATTTATTGATGAGACGATAATACAAGAAATTAAGTGTAAATTGATTGGAAATGTCAAATGGAATAATGAATTATTTTTAACAAAACAAGTTTTTATGATAAGTGAACAATGTATGTAGTAAAAAGTTATTTCTGAAAAGCATATATTATGATAGGTGAATAATTACTTGTCGTAATATATTTCACATATTGTAATATGTGAAAAAATCTACGTCATAAAATACTACATATTCTTATATGTAAATCCAACTACATCATACTATATTCGATATATTATGATTAATAAGTGAAAATATATTATAATACACCAGACTTATTATGATAGGTGACAGAAAATATATCATAATAAGCTGAACCTATTATGATATAATTTTTTGCTACATCATAAAATGCATATACCTATTATAATGCCTAAAACTATGATATCAGACCATCCGTTATAATAGATATTTTTACTAGTTATAAAATGCGAATTTTTCACTATTGTCAATTCGATTAAAAAATAAATATGTTTCTACATGTCCCTTCGAGAACATCCGATAAAACTGAAATGATTGAAAAATTAGCACTCACGTGCCAAAATTGTGTGTTTGTAACTATTCGCAGAACGATTGTGATGTTTGGGGACCAAAACATTAGGTAAGATTGTATCCGTCTTCTCGCCACACATTACATTAAACTTCACCAATGCAATGTTTGGGACCATCACAGCGTCGTGTGCGAAAAGCGTCTTTGTTATCCTTCGTAAAGTATATTATTCACCACAAAATATATTTCTACTATATATTTGATTGTTTTAATTGTCAGAAAAATATTTATTAATTTGCAAGTGGATAATTTAAAGCTGAAAAATTATTTATGTGAACTAATTTAGAGAAAAATATTTAATCATTATATTACTTAAGTAATTATAGACTATTTTACAAATTCAAAACTATTTAATCCTTGTTTAGTCTATTATTAATAAAAACTTATAGTATAAATACAAGCTATATTTTTGTTGATCAATGGTCATAAGAAAATATTTATTTATTCATAAAAATTATAGTCTCAATTTAATATTGTTAAGACCTAAGTAGTCATGGAATAATAGATGATTCTTGTTTTGTATAGATTTATTAATAACAAAAGAAAAACTGAGGATTGAAATTGTAGATACTAGCGCATGACACTCTTTCTAGGATATGTCATTTGACTATGGTAGACGTTGTTCATTAAAAGTCATCAAATAATTGTAGATGTTGTATAGTATTGAGGTCATAAAATCTTGAATGGTGAGATGCCCTATTGAGTCCTTCCTCATATTTTTCTATCCTCACTAATTTAGTTTCTTATCCTTGACCTTCTACCAAGGAATTCGCAAGGCATCTTTCCTGTGAGGAAGTTAGAGTTTGAGCTGTTTGTTCCAACACCAACATCTGAACAGGTGTTAACCACTGTTGTCTGTGCTGCCACAGCTGAAGAAAGGAGCAAAGTGATACGTAATCTTAACACACATGAAAGTGAATGGTGAAGGGAACACAATAGGAATCCATAATGGATGAGTTTAAGGATAAAGAGGTGTCTGAATACCACCTAAGAGGGAGGTGGAATTCTTTATTAAGCTGGGGCCTGAAGTAGATAGCATCATGTGGGATGACTGCAAGGTAGAGTTGGAAAAGAAAACAAAGGTACGTATGAATAATTTATAAGACCGAGTGTATCGATATGGGAACACTAGTTTTTTTAATGAAAAAGAAATATGAAAGTTCAAAGTACGTATGAATTATAGACAAATTAGTTAACAACGAAGAACATGTATCCGTTGTCAAAGATAAGGACTATATTGGGTCCTTTTTAAAATGATAGGAACCACATAAAGTAAAACATAAATAAAGAAAAACATGTAATTATTACTACAAATAAAAGAAAAAAAAATGTTATGAAGCATTTTATGTAAAATAAATATGCGTGCGAGTAAATAACATAATCTATAAACTTTTTAAAAATATATACACTATGTATGTTTTTTTTATTGTAAACAATTAATTTCGTTTTAGAAAATGATTAAATTTAAATCAATATTAGGATCAAACGATAACATAATTATTTTAGTTTAAAAGTAGTTAAATTTAAATAAAAAATTACTTAAAAAATGTTTTAATTTTTAGATTAGAAAACAAAGTGAAAAATTAAAAAAAAATTTGTTTCCCTAAATTGACAATCTTCTGTATTAAATTGCATATGTTAATATTATAAAAAATAATTAGTTATATGTAAGAAAAAAAAAATTGTTTCAATCGAAAAGGACTCATAAACCATATCAATGCCTTTAGAGGAAAGGAAAAAATTAAAATAAACCATATCAATGGCTTTAGAGGAAAGGATAAAATTAAAATTTTGTATAACAAGTGACTATAATTATTGTGTTATTTGAATGATTTTGAGACGAGAAAGCATAGTAGATTTCCAGATCTAATTATGTTTTTTTATTTTATTTTCTAAATTAAGGAGTTATGACTAAAAAAAATCTAAAAAGTATATGTATAATATTATCTTTGATTTTTTTGGTATTGAAAATTTCCAGTATTCACACTAAAGAAGATATGATGGTTTTATTATGGATACAATATGATAAGTTTCATATGTCAATTACCTTAATGTGAACATTAATAACGTAGTTAGAGTTGTTATAGTTTGACTTTATGTATGAGTATTTTTAGAGAAATTTATGGTTAATATGTGAGTAATTTTTCAGTTTCAATTTTAGGAGTACTTCTGTTTATTTTGAGTTTTCATTTATGCTTGAGCATGATTCCACGAAGGATTTTCACAGGCTCTAGTTAGAAGTGATTCTTCTTTTGTCTCTTATTTTTAGCTTTGGACTAAAGAGTGATTTCTTAAAGTCTTAGAGAAAAATGACATTAATGTTTAAATTTTTGTAAATATATACAATTCAAAAAATTTATATTTTTCATTAAGAAATTATTGTAATGATAATTTACTATTTTACCTTTCATAAAAAATAAGATAAATGATTTAATATTTTAGCTGAATGTATTTATTTAATTTTTTTTTAAGTTACAGTTTCCTATGTTTTATAAAATATAATTTTATTTCTTTTTAATAAATTATCATATAATAACTTTGGAGACGTAAAAGTTTTTAAATATTAAAGAGAAAGGAAGAAATAGAAATAAGCTTTTGGATATGTTATTTATTTGTTGGGTAGTTAATTACATCCAAAGCATATCGTAGACACGTCTCTCACATGGAGAAAGTGTACGACTTTTCATGATTAGTGCTTCATTTAGATACTGCAGAGGGAAGTTCCGTAAGAACAAACTCGAATGGGGTTTCCTGATCGATGGCCAAAAGCCTGTTCCCTGCTTCATCCTTCACAATCCCAACATTACCGCAGGGTTTGCCATCAGTTGAACAGAACTGAAATTTATAGCTATTGGCTGAGGAAACTCTGTGAATGGTGAAGAAACCTGAGATAGAATTTGGGTAGCCAACTTTAACGAAGGTTCCTTCAGACTCACCCTCAACGGCTATCCACTCATTACTCTCAAAAGGCTGACCGAGTTGAACATATTCGTAACTAAGGCTGACTCTGCCTTCAGGAAGAAAACCGGATCTGAACATGGATCGAATAATCCATGGTTGCCCTAGATCAGTCTCGAAGGGAGATTGCACAACAGAGAGAGGGGATTTTTCGTCTCCGGTTCTGGCTCGTTCAATTCCACCGCCGGTTCCAAAATAGCGTGGCAATATAAAGAATCGGCCACCATTTGTAACGATGTTACCATTGGCGTCCGTGACAGGTTGAGCAGTGGTTGAAGGAGGGTAGAAAGTTAGGGCAGAAAGAAGGAAGATAGCAAAGAGCGTTGCACTCGCCATTTCTTTTGCTGGCTATGAAATAGATTAAGCTTTTTCTCTTCTTTCTTCAGTTCAGTTGTGTGAATAAGCCAAGTTGGGAGATTTCATTTATAGAGCTACGTCCTGGTGATAAGGTTAACTCTTTTGTGGATAGAAATGAATAAAATATCTTCAAACTTTTAAACATGTGAAAAAGCTGAAAGAAGTACAATAGTAGTTCGATTTAAATATATGTTTCGATTTTCTGTAAAATAAGTTTCTTAAAATTTTGGGTCGTTAAAAATATTTTTTTTTTGCTTTTTATAAAATATGAAAATTTTTTTATTTTATTTTGTAAAAATATATTATTTTTATTTCATCTTAAAAAAGGTAAATTATATATTTTAAATGTCTAAAGTTTCTTTTAAAATAAATAAATAAAATTTATTTTAAGGATTTAATTTTTAACGAGGCAGAATTTTAAGTATTTAAGTATTTATTTTAAGTTTTTAAATATTCTAAAGTATTTAAGTATATTTAACATTTATTTTAAGTATTTAAGTATTCTAAAGTTTCTTTTAAAATAAATAAATAAAATTGTATTTATTTGAAATAAAAATTATAAGAAAACAATAAAACTTGATATAAATTGAAAATATATTTGAACCAAAATAGAAAATATGTTTTTCATTTATTATGATTTTATTCTAATATATTTATTTGTTATATGTAAACAAAGAAACGTGATTCATACCTAAAACAAAAGTTACTTATGATAAGAGTAAGAGAAAAAAGATGATACTGATTAATTCCTATATAATAAATAATGTTATTGACAGTAGATGATGAGGTAAATTTCTCTCCTTTCAATAATAAGGATTTAATTCCTGCTTTCAAGCTACCATTAAGACTTTTCAATCTATACGATATTCTCATGCTCATCTGCATTCTTTTTTTATTTGGGTCCGACTGACTTTTTCTTCATCTTTTCGAGCTCTGAACATTTTGATTTGAAATCTTCAAATTTGTTACACTCGTAAAAGACAGTTTTGTCTTCAGCTCGTGTGTCCTTGGTATTATTTTTATAGCCAAATCCACAGCGTCTGCTATTGAACATTGTGCATTTCCTTCTCCTCCATGTTTGAAGCTTTCTTGTGATGAATGATAGCTCTTCTTCATCATTTTCGTCCATGGAGTGATGACCACGGTGTCCCACATTTCTTTAGCTCCTTGGTAAGTGTGAACTTTCCTGTATTCTTTTTCTAAAAGAGAGCACATCAGAGAGTTGCAAGCTTTAGAGTTTAATAGGTAGCACTGCTTCTGCTCATTAGTCCACTTGCTTTTTGAGAATGACTCTCCTTCTTCATCTACATGAATGTAGTTGTCGTTCTCCACTACATCCCACATGTCGATATGACATGATTCAAAGAATGCGATCACTCTTTGCTTTCAGTAGTCGAATTTTTCTCCCTTGAACAGGAGAGGACAATTGATGGTGTATCCTTCGTTTTCCATTCCTCAGGATCGTTTCCTCAAGTTCTGATAAGAACTAACCCTACGAGGTTAGCTCTGAAAAATAAAGTGTGATTGCAGGTTTTCACAAGAAGATCGTTTAGGCAAGAGAAGAGATTTTATACTGGTTCACTCCAATTGAGTTACGTCCAGTCTCCTCCATAGAGGGTTCCACTATAATCTTCACACAATTACAAATGAGTATTAGCACCACTTCTGGTACTCAACAACCCTGTCGAGATTTCCTTTGAGTATTAGCACTAGTCCTAATACTCAGCAAGCCTGTCGAGATTTTCTTTGAGTATTAGAACCACTCTTAGTACTCAACAACCTTGCCAAGATTTCTCAACTCAAACAAAGTTCAGTTGTATGTATTTTAATTCTCTTTAGAATTGCAATCAATGATTGCTTATAGGTTATTCAGACTATATCTCTCGTAGAAAGAATTTGATTACAATACAACACAGTCTAAACACTCGCAAGTGTTTCTCTCTTCTCTCTTACAACAGTAAGCAAAATGACAATGAAGTGCGAGAGTATCTCTTTCTCTTTTTCTCTTCTCTTCTCTTCAACTTAGATATCTTCTTTTTCTTGAACTCTTTTTGTTTTGCTTCTCAGGATGAATATTTCGTTGTAAGGTTTTCTTCACTATACTATCCTCTTATGTTATCCTCTTATACTATCCTCTTATACTATCCTCTTATGTTATCCTCTTGATTTTCTTTTCAAGAGTTCTTCAATTTATAGTCTTCATGGATATTTGTCCATTAGACTGAGCTTGTAATCTTGATACTCGTGCTTTCTCTTTCTTCTTCGTACAACAGCCATTGGGTAAGTCAACTTGTCAAAGCAAACATGTTTTTTCAAAACTTTGTTTAAAGTAGGTTATACGATCTTTTTAGATATGACTTCAAGTGAGAACATTTTGTCAATATCTCCTTTGTATCTAATGTCTACATTTTTTATATTTGATCTATAACACTATGGATGCGTGTAGAATATGTTATATGCAAGATTAGAGTAAATTGTCCATGCACCAAATATGTCTTTTCTTATCACTTTTGTTATTTTTAACCGTTGAACATCTTATGTCATTTATTGCTTTCTCAGAACAACAAAGTGCTTTTTGAATTTCCACCGTTAGGTAACATTTTGCAATTAAGTTCTTTTCAGAAGATACCAAGCACATATACTTACTTCATCGTTAGACGAGGTAATGACTAAGCTCATGGTATCATTTAGTCAAGTAAATGTTTTGATTTTTATATCTTTTACGATGTTTTGTCAAAGACATTGTCTCGACCTGTTTTGTTTTAGAGAGTTACAATGAGTATCTTTTTCGGGTATCATCAAGCGTTTGACTTCAACTCTCTTAGACATTTAGACATTCCAATGTTTAGCCATGCGTCTAGGTTTTTTGACCTAAATGATTTTTTGTGTCCTAAGAACCTAGGTGGTTTCCTAAGATTTTCTATGTTGAGGATTCTAATTCTAGGTTTTGTATGATTGGAATTTAAGCTCTAATAAGTCTTGTGTTTTCACCCTAAGTAACTTAAAAGCGACATTTGTAGTTCCAGTGCAACAATCCCAAGAAGAAACTTACGAAGAGGTAAGAGATTCAGGTATGCTTTCTCCATCTCCACAACAATAACAATAAGATTCTTCACCAAAATCCACTCTAAGAAAAGTAAGATCTTTGTCAGAAAATACAAAAATCGCAATATGGAAATGATTAAGCCTAATTATTATGAAGAAGCCTAAAACAATTTATTGTTCAAGGCTATAGAAGAAGAGATTAAAATGATTGAGAAGAATTACAATTGGGAGCTCGTAAATTCCCTTACGGAAAAGACTTCATTGGAGTGAAATGAGTATATAAAACAAAGATTGATCTTGATGGAACTATAACATAAGGCAAGATTGGTCGTTAAAGGCTACTCACAATAGCCAAGAATCGACTACAATGAGACATTTGTTGTAGTTGCTCGCATAGATACAATTAGAGTGTTAATAACTCTTGTAGCACAAAAAGGATGAAACATCTATCAACAGGATGTCAAATCAATAGTTTCTAAATGGAGTGCTCGCAGAAGAGATTTATGTTGAACAACCACAAGGCTTCATCAACAAAGGTAATGAAGGAAAAGTACTAAGACAAAAAAATTCCTTATATGGCCTTAGGCAAGTTCCTCGAGCATGGTATAGCAAGATTGATCAATACTTCATTGATCAGGGATATAGGAGGAGTAAAAGTGAGCCAACACTATATATTAAGGCACAAGGTCAGTATCATCTCATTATCTCCTTATATATCGATGATCTTATCTATACTAGAAAAAATATAGATATGATGAAAGAATTTATAGAAGACATGATGAAGACATTTAAAATGACCGATCTTGGTTTGATGAACTATTTCCTCGATATAGAGGTCAAATAAGAAAAAGAAGGCATATTTATTTCTCAAAAGAAATATATTGAAACTCTCTTAAAGAATTTCAAGATGTATGATTGTAAACATGTCGTTATTCTATTGGTGGTAAATGATAAGCTACAAAAAGATAATGAAGCACAAGAGGCAAATGCATCACACTGTAGGAGTTTGAGTGGAAGTATCTTGTATCTCATAACCTCACATCCAAATATTATGTATGTTATAAGCCTTCTACCAAGATTCATGCAAAATTCTAGTTAGATTCTTTATAGAGTATCAAAGAAGCAAGCAATTATGGCACAATCAACAATAGAAGCAATGTATGTAGCAACTGCTGAAACCACGAGTTAAGTAATTTGGCTATAAAGACTCCTTGAAGAAATGGGTGAACTACAAGATTGACCAACTACTATGTATTACGACAACAAATCGACAACAAAGTAGCAAAAACTTCAATCCATCATCATAGAAAAAAAACATATAGCCATTAAATATCACTTCACTCGAGATGAAGAGACAACTAAATAAATTCCACTCAAGTATTGTCCAACAGAAAACCAAATTGCAAATATTTTTACAAAAGTGTTACCAAGACCAAGACCAAGATTTGAACTATTGTGCTCTATGCTTGGAGTCGAATTTGCATCAAGAAAGAGTATTAAAGTGTATTGTAAATTCTAGAAGAATATAGAAAATCTTAAGATAGAAGTTCTAAAATGTAATATAAATTCTAGAATATTGTAGAAAAATTTAAGATAGGAAGAAAAAATATCAAGAGCATTCTACATAGGTAAAAATCTAGAACATTTCACATAAGTTGTGGCTAGCAGTTTCTAGAATAATCTATGGGTCTATAAATACTCATGTATTCCACCGTTTGATGTAAAACAACATATAGCGCAACTAAGACAACTAAAAAATTATACTTCTTCAAACTATTATTTCACATTCTACTATCTCCACATTTTCTCTATCCTATAAACTATGCTTTTCACAAGCTCAAAATAATAATAGCCTTGTTAAACGCCATTGAGAAAAAATTGATTGGTAAAGTTTCCATAAGGGTGTTTTACTGAATCGTGCAAATAATATTGTGATTCTTTCATTATATATCTCGAAGTTTTCTTCGAGTATGACTCATTAATCTTTTGCTGAAATAGATAAATCTACAAGGATATTCAAACTTTGGAACAGAGTATGCTTTGACTTCTTTCTTCTTATTGTGAATATTATTATAACTTGTAGCTCAGATTGAGATAAGTGTTAGCAAAAGGTAAAACATGTTTGACATGTATTCTTTACATATATTTAATAAACTTCTATCATAATAAAAATATTAATGAATAAAGGTAATATAAATGAATTATCTTTACATAAGGTAATGATAATATAAAATATAGAGGTATAATAAAGAATATGTGAGCCCTACCGTGAACGTTCTTATTAGGATATAAAACATGGACTTTAAGACATGTGGCAAGATCCAAGTAGTGATTTGAGTGTTGAACGAATCTCTCCTTATTTTAGAAGAGAAAGATTCACCTCTAAAAAATTATCCTATACTTAATTTAGTAAAATAGTTTTAGTATTTATAAGAGTACAATAGTCAATATGAATTATATTGTACTCTAAAAAAAATATCAACAAATTAATGAAATATTACCATATGTATGATAAAATAATAATAATAATATACCATTCAACCAAATTCATCATATCTTATTGATATATTATATAAAAAATATTTATTATACCAATGGGATGGCTTTTGTACGTAAGTAGGCAATTTTGAAATGAAAATTGCGGATGTAGGCAAAACTTTTTGAAATTACTAAAGTAGGCAAGTCGTTGGGGCCCTAGACAACTTCAAATACAGAAGTTGTGCCCCCTGCACGATTTCACCCTAGCACAGTGATCAGGGGTGAAGTCGTGCACCCAAAAAACGATTTTAGGGCATTGTAATCGATTACAACGTGCTGAAGTCGTCCATGGGTGGCATGACTTCACCTTGTATAAGCAAAAATGTATCTAGTAATCGATTACACCATGATTGTAATCGATTATGAGCAGGTTATATGGGCAAAAACTCTCTGGTAATCGATTACAACCATGCTGTAATCGATTACCAGCAACGAGAATGGTCAAAAGTTATGGTTTTTGACAAAGTTATTTACCATGTATTTTGTTATTGTTCTTTAATTATTAATTTACTATTATTTTTTGACAATTTTGTTTTGTTGCTTGTGTTAGACAAAAAAGAAATATAAATCATCATTATGTTAATGTAAAAAGAAAATAAAAATATAAAAACAAAAATTATAAGAAATAGTAGTAGTATTTTATTAATTAGTGAAGGGATTACAAAAAAGGTAAGATTAAGAAAAAACTATTGACGAAATGGACATGTCCCCCTATTATGTCCTTTGTTGCGGCAGTAAAAACATTTTTTTTCGGTTGATCTGATGTGGATTCATCCATTTCATTATGGATTCTAGTCATAATTGGTTATCTGGATACCTTGCAGCGCATTTGAGGATCTAGTATGAAGTTTTGACCAATATACGCAAACCAATAATCTTCATTTTGGAAAAGGTGAAATTGTAGTTGGTATGTCTTGCAAATGTTGTTAAGATTGTACACTGCATCAATATATGTGGTTAGTGGTATATGAGAATATGCACAAACGACAATGACATGATGACATGAGAGACGAATAGCTTAGAAGTCACCATAATCACATCACCATTCATTTAGCCTGACATAATAAGAAATTGGATATGGGCGATATTGGTAAGGTGTTGAAATTTCCTAAACATCAAATTCAGAATTTTCACGATTATACCGATGAACATGACAAAATGCGGATTGTTGTTGATTTTTTTGAATAATGTCGTTGATTTCTTCAGGATATTGGTGGCCTACTTGTAGCATGTATTGTGTTTTTAAGCCTTGTTCAACAAACCATGATTGTGTTCTCTCAAATGTTGTTTTGATGAGAGCAAAAATTGGTAATGAAGTTGTTCCCTTTAAAACGGAGTTCATGCACTCAGCAAGATTAGTGGTCATATGTCAATATCTTATGCCTCCATCAAAAACCTGAGACCATTTTTTTAATGAAATTTTATCTATCCAAGAAACCTATTGGGGGTATTGGTCTTTCATTGCAGTAAGCTTTGTCGTCATAGTGGGTTGCTTGACCTTGTAAGTTGTAAGCACTTAATAAAATAAAAAATCAAAGAATTTTTGTGTAGAACATTCACTACAAAAAAGTCGGGCATTACCGAAGGCCAGAAGCCCTCGGAAAATGCCATAAGCCGTCGATAAAGGGTGTTTACCGAAGGCTTATCGACGGCCAAAAATCCTTCGGTAAATCTCTTGTCGCTAACAATTACCGAGGGCTTTTGCCCTTCGGCAATTACCGAGGGCCAGTAGCCTTCGGTAATTACCGAGGGCCTGTAGCCTTCGGTAATTACCGAAGGGCAAAAGCCTTCGGTAATGACCTTATGTGGGTATTTACCGAAGGGCAGAAGCCTTCGGTAATGACCTCACGTGGGCATTCACCGAAGGGCAAAAGCCTTCGGTAAATTGCAGGGAAGGTTTCAGAGAAATGGTATTTCTTGTGCAACCCAACATGCAGACCTGTATAACAAATTTCAATTACAAACAGACCTGCATAACAGTTTTCAAGCACATACAAACATGCATAATGTGCATCTCAAAGATGCAATCAATTATCAATATCCATTGAACATCAATTAATCTATAGAACATCCATTAATGTATAGATAATGTAATTATAGTTCAAACATAAAACAATGTAACAAAAGGATGTTCTAACATCCAAAGTCTGCAAGTAGATCTAACAAACATTGAAATGATATGAACTCAAAATGTTCTAATATCCAAATGTTTGTGTAACAGGTAATAAGAAAATGAAACTAATAATGTACATAACTATCATCAGAATGATCTTCATCATCCTGCTCCTCTATTGATGGCTGGACTGGTGTGGGTTGGACTGATGTGGGCTGCTAAGTGGCAGCGGGTGATGAGGAGGGTCGTGGCTGGGTCGGAGGGATATTTTGTACGTCTTGTGAGGTTTTAGGCAATACTCTCATGACTAGGGCCTTAAAGTTGGTAAACTCTGCTCTGAGATCAGTGATCTCCTGGTCACGTTGCTCGAGTGCCTGCGTGAGGCGAAGAACGACCTCGTCAGGAGTACTGGTGGAAGAAGAAGGCTAGTGCTTCAGAGTACCTCCTCTGGATGCTGTATAGTTTGCTGCAAGTTGTCCCGCACCGTACACTCGTCCCTTTTTCTTCCCACCAACGATGTCGATCCAGCACTGTGTCCTACGGATGTCATCATCTGCATTACTGGCATCATCCGGTGTAGGAGCTGACTCATGTTCAGATCTAACCTGTAAAATTCTCATAGAAAATTCTTCCTGTTGAAACATGAAAAGCAATGTCAGGGAATGATAGAATAACATAAATGAAAAATTATTAGTAATAGTGTTATTTGCTTACATGAGTCTTCTGAGATCTTTCATCAACGAATTGATTAGTTCCCTTCCGAACATGAGTCTGTGCAAAGACCTCATCAACATGGACCGCCCGTCCTAGAGCTTGTGCCTGTAACATAATTAAGAATTACAAGCGTACATATTAAATAAAATATACATAACTTATGTATGAAAGAAAAAGTTATGTAATGAGATTATACCATACGAATCGCATGCTCATGAATGGTGATCGACCCACCAGTATGCAGGGTGCCACCCCTTTCAGATGCTCTGTTCCGCTGGACTTTGGCACACTTATTGTGGAACTCTACTGTATTCCAATGAGCCAGTAAAGAGTTCCAAATTTGTTCACCCAGCCAGTTAGGGCGCTGTCCTGCATTGCGGGCATCCCTAAACATCTCTAACAGCCGATGAGATGCTTTCATGTGGAAATTTCTATGTATCTGACTTTCATGTTCAGGTTTCCACTACACCTTCATCTGTAACATTAAAGAGAACAAACATTGATTACAAAACATACTAAAATAAGAGGGACATAAGTGTAATGGATTGCTCACCTGAAGGCGCTGCCAGAATGGCTTTCTGTCGTCATCAGATATTGCTCCCCAAGTAGGCCATGGACTTAAAAACTGTTGCTTAATTGAACGTGTGATAGCCTGGGAAGCAACCCTAGATGGAATAAACCTGCATAACAAAAGTCATTTCAATTACAATATGGTTTAAACATCAAATTATATCAACAGATTATAAACTTACCCTTTACCATAGGGCTCAATCCATGGTCGATCATGGAGGGGCGGGTCAAGACCTTCACCATCACCACTTGAATCTGGATCAGCAGGTGGTGTGACAGTCTCAGAAGGAGGTACAGAAGATGAGGAAGGTATAGAAGTAGGGTCAGGGAGAGGAGTGAGGGTAATAACAGGAGGGGGTCCAAGGTGCCTAACCCTACTATTATAAGAAGAACACTTTCACTCTTTGGCAGCAAGAAAGCACACACTACACTAAAGAGAGCATCTTCAAATCCGAATATGGAAGGTGAATTCATCTTCTAATTGGTATAATAGGGTAATGTATCTTTATGGATGTCAAAGCAAAGAACCTAACAAGGAAACAACTTAGGTATGCTAGGGTGCAAGGGTCTCATTAAATTATTGTACTTATTAGGTACAACAAAGTGCTTTTGGCAATAAGAAAACAGATGTTACCTTCCGGGATGCTTCAACTTTCTCACTTTGAGCTACTAAATAAAGTCCTTGGACATGTCTTAGCTCAATTCTCAACTTTTCCAGCTCAAGGTTCACTTTTGCCTGATAAAATAAATGACCACAAAAAAGAGTTCACTTGTAAATTGGAGTTGTATCTATATGGAATTTGCTGAAGCAATAGCTACATGACAAGCAACATAAATTTTTTTATGAAGGATTGCATATTAATAAAACTTTCGATTGTGCACAACATATTTGTAGTTTTACATTTGAATGAAAAAACTGGTTCTAGTGGAAGATCAAATACGTGTTGTAGCAGACTTGTCAAGTATAGGATACAACGAAAATTAAATAAAAAAAAAGGAATGAACACTTTGCCATCCGATGTTAAATCATGTATACATATGTCTATGTTTTCCAATAGGGTACCATCACCTGATGTATGAGCTAGAAATCAGTACCATTTCATCAAGCCAGATCAAAAAGATTTCAATTAGCTGCCTATTAGCTGAATGAAATTACTATTTGAAGTGTTTGTTTTACAGACAACATATGAGCATAATTACTATTTGAATGTCTACCATTTACAAACAACATATGAGCAGAATTAAAGCTAAAAATAGGAAGAAGAGTAAAATTTTAAAATATGACATCCAACTAATATTTTTCATGCTTAAATGGTTTAGAACAAGTTCAGAACAAATTCACAAAGCTAAAAATTTAAGCAAAACAGTGAAAACAATATGAAAAATAGCAAAAATGAGGAGTGAAGAGACTTACATATCGACGCGAGAGAAGTCCAGCAGCTGGGTTTTCTTCGATTGTTGCCTCCTCCATGCACCACGAAGCCCCTCCTCACCGTTGTGGCCTCCTTCATGAAACCCTCCTGACGCACCCACAACAAATTTGTCACGCAGCCCCTGCAACCACAGAACGTTGGGGAATGTTGGTGACTGAGACGATGTCCGACAACAAAACCTCGCAAATTTGGGGAATGTTGGTGACGGTTCGATGGCTGGAAGAAACGAGAAAGCTGGTGAGGGTTTGATGTCTCCGACAAAAGAGGGAATGCTGGTGAGGGTTCGAAGAAAGAAAGGGAATATTTTGGCTCGAAAAATGAAAGTTAGAAGAGGGAAACCCAAGTCCGCTGGGGTTAATTACACGAGCACCTTACCGAGGGTCATATATCCGTCGGTAAGTTAATTCACCAAAGCCAATACCGACGGCCCAAAGACCTTCGGAAAAAACACCTTCGGTAATGAGTGCATTTCACCATGGCCTTCGGTAATCATCTATGTGACCGTCGGTAAAGCACTTTTACCGAAGGCCAAAAGGCCGTCTGTAAAAACCCTTCGGTAATGCCTGGATTTCTTGTAGTGATTTAAATTGTAAATTGGCAGTAAAATTTTGTGAAACAGTAACTAAATTGATGAATTATTTTTTGAGTTCCTTATTTTTTAATTTGTTGTTGAAGTTGGAGGCTAGGAGGCTAGATGACATATGCAATAAACAGAGTTCAAACCATCATCTTCCCAACCAACTTCTTCTAATCTTAAGGCTGACAGGATACCCTTCCCTCTATCAGTGATGATGCAAATATTTTGTTGAGGGGTAACATGTTCTAGAAGTAGTTAAAAGAACTATATCAATACCTCTTTTGTCTCACCTTCTACAATGACAAATGCAAATGAAAAAAGATTTCTATTGTCATCCTGAGCGATGACGGTGAGCAAAGCTCCATGATATTTGCTTGTTAGAAATGTTCCATCTACTTTGAAAATGGGTTTACAATATGTGAATCCATGTATACAAGGACCAAAAGACCAAAAAACTCTATTTATAATGCAAGAATCATTGTTAGGTTGTCCATTAATCATTGGGCATATGGTTATAAGAATCTTCCCAGTCACCGAACTCCATAGCAAGAGCCTTTTGTTTCGCCAACCAAGCTTTAACTATGACACAAAATACCCGAAACGATTTTTAATATTTGCAATCAAACTCTTGATGGGAATGGAAGGATTTGTCCTAACAAAATTTGATACGATTGTGACAATGTGATTACTATCAAGATTTGTATGATCTCGAGATAGTATGGTTGAGAAACATGTATGTGGTTCGTCGGTGTTCTTCATTTTCCAATGTTGACGAACTTTGCTATAACTGCCCTTAAACGTCATTGACAGCCATTGTGGTATTTGAAATATCGTATAACATATATGTTAGGCTAGGATTCAACAACGTTGAATTTATATTCGTTGTTGGTGTGATAATTTGATTGCAGAAACAGTGTCCTCCTTTGATTGGAATTGCATACACTCATGCAGCTCTGGAATGATATGTTGAGATGATTGTGTCATGCGATCGTCATCATTCTATTCATCGACAACTATATTATCCAATTAATCATATGTGTTGAATTCATCAACATTATCTAATATCAATTGTTCGTCCATGATTTTTGATGATGAAGATGCTCTGAAGTTCCACGATGCCATTATGAATTAAAAGTTGTTAGGCGAGAAATGTGAAGATGGGATTGCAAAGAAAAAAATTGCAAAGATGTGAAGTAAGGATATTACATTATGTTCTATGTCGTGTTTTGTTTCCTCGTGTTTCTAATGTTGCATAGGCTATCGAGAAAGATCTACTTTTAATATGGATTATAATGACGACAAAACAGATAAACTAGAGCCATCTCATTTGATATAGAATGAAGAAGGCTTTGAGATTAGGGGCTCCTTTACCCTATGCATTTTTGGTCACCCGGATCCTCCAACATTTTCAAATTCCATTGGATGATGAAATACCTGCCCCACAAAATAGGACGATTAGAATAGCAGGACAAGTTATAGAGTCCTTTGGATTTAAAAAAAAAAAAACATAGACCATCAATGGGTTCACAAAAATTCTCATCCTTCAGGAGGTCCTCAACAACAACCACCTCCCCTTCTTCAACAACAAACTTCTTCATTTGATGACATGATGAGGGGGATCAATGATCTGCGAACATTTGTTGGGGACAACTTCAACACTATGAATGATAGTATGAATGCTAGATTTGAACAACTAAAGCTAAACATGGGTGATCACTTTGATACAATTGAGCTCGAGTTGAACATCTAGAGCACGACGTGCAGTATCTACGACGTCATTTTGGTCCACATGACGGATCTTCTTCATAAATAAATTTCAATTTCAATGTATTTTCGAGTAATTTTATTTTTAGCCTTTTCTTTTATAATGCATTTACAATTTAATAGAATAGTTAACATTTCCTTTATGATTTTGTTTTATGCTTTTCATTTGTATTTACATTCAAAAAATGACTCATCCTAAACATAATGATACATGTCAATGTCATCAACAACCATATGTTTACAATAATTAAAATAACTACACAACAATAGCATACACATATGTTAAAAAAGTATGTCAATGTAATCAATAAACATAACCTACATTGATGGTCAAGAACCAAAAGAACTATTTGGTTTAACACCAAAAATGTCTCTGATAACCAATTACAACATGATTGCAATTGATTACCAAAGAGTTTTTGTCCATAAAACCTGCTGGTAATCTATTACAACCATGGTATAATCGATTATCTGATATATTTTTTCTTATACAAGGTGAAGGTGTATCCTCTTGCACGACTTTGGCACGTTGTAATCGATTACCTGTTAAATCAATTACAACGTCCTAAAATCGTTTTTGGGGTGCACGACTTCACCTCTGACCACTGTATAAGGGTGAAGTCGTGCAGGGAGCACGACTTTTTCATTTGAAATCGTCTGGACCCCACGACTTGCTTACTTCGATAAATTTGAAATTTTTTGTCTAAATACGTGATTTTCACTTCAAAATTGGCTACTTATGTACAAAAGATCACACTACTAATATTTGATTATACTTTAATATATGATAACTAAATCAACAAAAATCTCTTTTGTTAATAATATTTATCTAATTTGGCCAGTAATACTAAATAGAACTTATTGAATTGTGTTTATTAGTATATTTATCGGATAGTTACTTATTATTCTTTTAGCCCGTGCCAGTTACTTTCTTGTGTGAATGTGAAATTGAAAACTCTAATGTTTTCGCACTTACCTGGTAAAATTAATTAATTCGATTTAGAAAACACTATTCTACATATCCCTTCGAGAACATCCGATATATGAAATGATTGCAAAATTAGCTCTCACGTGCCTAAATTGTGTCTATGTAATTATTTGCAGAAAGATTGTGATGTTTGAGACCAAGACATTAGGTAAGATTGTATCGATCTTTTCGCCGCACACACATTGAACGTGGCACCTATTTATTTATTGTTTGGGGACCATCAAAGCCTCGTATGCCAAAAGCGTCTTTGTCATCCTGCATAAAGTATATTATTCACCACAAAATATATATCTTGATTGATTTAATTATCAGACAATTTTTTTATTAATTTGCAAGTTGATCATTTAAAGCTAAAAAGTTATTTTATGTTAAGTAATTTAGAGAGAAATATTCAATTATTATAGTAATTAAGTTGAAAACTGTTTTACAAATTAAAAATTATTTCTCTTTTTTATTCCCTATTATTATTGAAAACTTATAACATAAATAGAAATCGTATTTTTTTGTTGATTAATGGACATAAGAAGTATTTATTTATTCATACAAAATTTAGCATTAAATTAAATATTGTTAAGACCTGAATGGTTTAATCCCTAACTAGTTTAGGAATACTAGATGATTATTCTTTTGTATAATTTTATTAATAATAAATAAAACTATGTGTTGAAAATGTAGATATTAGCGCAACTCTTTTTATGATATATAATTGAGGATTGTAGATGTCTTCCATTGAAAATCATCAAACAATTGTAGACGTTGTCTAGTATTAATGTCAGGTGACTCGAAGTTATATATTTTGGTGAACCAATATCGTCTTGTTCATACATTATTCTATTATTTAGAATTTTGTTTGTAGGTTTAACTTACTTGTAAGAACTTTGTGTCCCTTTGTAAGGTTGAATAGAATACATTCTATACGAAGGATGAAATAAGGCTCATTTTTTCTAAAACAGAATGTGATATAATTGTTATAAAATATAAAGTTGATAACGAAGAAAAGAAAAAAGATGAAAAAAAGAGAATAAGAGAGAATGAAGACTAATTTTATGTATTATATTATTAAGATGAAAAATCCTATTTATAAAAAAGAAAATGTAGAAAACCAATAAACAATCATTAATTCACCTTGATGACCTCAATTCTACTTTGATGGAGCTCGGAGAAATACACTTCCAAGTAGAAGATGAAGATATAATGATGACTCATGTAGCCTTTTTCCATCATCATATGGAAACTTGGTAAACTTGTTATCCAAAATATAAGAGAAAGAGAACGTGGCAATAGAAGAATGGGATCAAGAAAAGTTTGAGTTGATACAACTGAACTATGCCTGTCAAAATGGGTTACAATTTGTGGACCAACCCGGTACACATCACAAGTTTGAGTCAGGTTGAATTTGAAAAAAAAATGTATTTTTTTATGCGGGTCAGATTTCAACCAAACTCATTTAAACCCGGCTCATGCGGGTTGAACCCGTGGTGAATCGGGTTGACCCACCAACCCACCTATCTAATTTTATTTTATTAAAATTTAATTTTAATTTTATAAAAAAATATTTATTATTTTTTTTGCTTGAAAAAATTATTTAAGTTCCTTATTTTTAAAATTAATTAAACACCCATGTTTGGAGTGAAATTTGTTTAGATTTGAATTATAAAAAGTTTGTAATTTTCTTTTATTTTAAAAAAATGTAAGTAAGTGAGCTACTAACCCATTTATCTACCAATCCGTGGTGTGTCAGACCGGGTTCAAATTTTTCTAGCTTGCTAATAAATGAGTCAGGTTGGGTTGGCTCACTAAGTGACTAACCCATGATGAATCGGGTGACCCGTTTTGATAGCTCTAAACTGAACAAAAAAAAAAAAGGAAGGTAAGGTCACATATATAAGCTCTTTCCAAAAATGGGTAAACAAAAAAATTGCATTGAGGAAAGTTGCCACCCTCACTAGGAATACGAGTCGTTCGCCATAAAGGATGGTGAAATGTGGATGTATGATGAACTTATGTGGTTGCCTCAAGTTCATACAAAAAGCAAGTTCTCATAATGTAGTTTAGGGAAAGACTCAGGTGTCAAATCTAAAGAGATGGCAGAAATTTTAAATGAATTTTTTGTATAGATTCAGTCCTACAAAATAGAAACAAAGATGGGGAAATGATAAAATGAATTAAAATGTATGTAAACTACTATTTTTAATGCAAGGACTATTCCTAAAATGAGCTATGATAGAATAGTATGCATATGCATTAAGTAGATGGCTAATGATTCATGAGATGGTATTGAACTGGTTAGAAAATAAGAATGATTACTTAAAACTGTTAGAATGATGTAATGTAATATGTTGGGATGCTTACAATTACGAAAAGCTATGCCTAATTATGAAATCTCAAACTGTTTACTGAAATGCTTGAATGAACATGCAGTTTTGCCAAATTATTTGTAAAATTGCTTCAATGAATCAAAAAAGCAGAAAATGAATATGCAATGAATGCAACAAGTCTTAAACGATGAATATGAATGGAAGGTGCTATTTATTCACAAGAAATGCACGCAGAAACGAAAATCACTAACTTGAACCTAGTTTGGCAGCAAACAACACACTAGTGCTTATATCAGTTTATCAAATGTGAATTTTGTCTATTGGCTTGATTCAACCATGCAATGCAAGATGCAAACATATATGAGTGAACATGATTTATAGATTAATCAAACTAGTTGAAGCAAAGATAACCGCAGAATTATAATTTCTAAATCAAAGCAATCTAACAAAACATACTTTTACCTACTTGCTAAAGAGGGAGATTGGTGTTTTTTTTTTATATTTCAGAAACTGTAACAGGGGTTATAAACCAAACTCTATCTTACCAACAAGTTCAATTGATGCAAAAGAAAATAAAATGAATTTAGGAATGCAGAACTGAATGAAAAAAAAAAATTCAAAGTCAATAGCTAAAACCCCCCTACTTACGTAACTATGCTAACATGATGTAGTGTATCAGAAAATGATTTAGCCGATTGGATTAGGAATGTAAAAGTACAGTAATTTCAAAAAGAAAGTAAAGATCAGAACATGTTCTTGGTGACAGATTTAAAGCATGGAAAACAGAAACTAAAGTTTAAGTTCTAAGGGAAACAAACATGAATCAGAATTAAAAGTCTCACTTCAATCTAGGTGTTTTAAACCTTGGCCAGAATCGTCTCCAAGTTGCTATCTTGTGAGACACATCCTCTTGCCATGTGTGTGCTCCTAATAAAGAGGATTTCTCCTTAATAGTGGCCATCTGTCATCTTATTAGTGGCATGAATTTACCTTCATCTCCAAGTTAGAGTATTAGGATTTTGCATCTACAATTTGGAGACACCTTTAAAGGTATATAAACTTATAAATAGAAGTGTCTCTCCCATGCCAATTCACCTTTGAATTAAGTATTGTTATGCTACCAAATTTGTGTTGTACTACTCAACTTAAGTCACCAGGCTATCTCATGTAGGTTTCCTCTAGCCACCATTCTTTAAAAGTTGACTCAACATCTCTTGAGAGCATCCAAACACCACCATAGCCTCTTGAGAGCATCCAAACACCACCATAGCCTCTTCCATTGCCTAAGTCATAGCTTGGAGGAGGAGCCACCATCTCACCACATCAATGATAATGCTAATTCTTACCATTATTTAATCATCATTTTAATAGCAAAATGAACTCTTTTCTAGCTTGTAACTTGCTTAATTCTCTAATTTATCTTAATTTTGCTAGATTAAGCAAGTTACAAGCTAGAAAAGAGTTCATTTTGCTATTAAAATGATACTTAAATACTAAAACAGTTGTGGTAGTAAATGTTGACGCTTTTCAAAATTAAATTTGTGTCTCTAGTTAAATGAAATCCATTTGAGTCTAATTTCCAACAAAAATATAATCATTGCATTTGAAGTTATGTGAACAAAGTTATGAGTAAAACAATCAAAAAATATCAGATTTGTCATAATGTTGTCATCAACGTGTTCCAGGTTTTACTTTGATAATCTTGACTATTGTTTTGTACCTTTTAAATACTTTAAATGTGTTGGATAACATGTTTACATGTTCTTAGCTTTTGTTGAGTATTGTCTTCATATTTTCCATTCAATCATATCATATAACATGTTCCACCACTACATAGATCATTTCTTATGTCAAAACAATGATTCACTCACCAACAACGTCACAACATTATGTCTATTTCTCTGTAACAGCACCAACAATTATCACTTGACATAAATCCATTATAACAACCAATATCCTGCACTGCACCACCAAAACAATCACGACAAAAACCCAAAATTGTCAAACATTAACCAATAACTCATTACAACCAGAAGCCATGCACTGAACCATAAAAATAGTGACCACTGCTAGAAACAAAAATTTTACAAAAACAGCCCAAACACATTTCACTACACTAGAGGCAACAACCATACTACCCTCAAACCACATTAGTAACCAGAATCACATCATGGCACAACACTTAGAATTTCTTAAAGGATTAATCACATACCTGGTCTTCCTTCTCCTACCACCAGACTATGAACCATACTATGTAGAGTTTTACCCAATACCAACGAAAAGAAAACAGATGCTCAAAGAGGACACAATTTCATATCATATAACGCAGCACGAATTACCAAAAATAATAAACATGAATCTGGAAACCAATACATAATCAACGTAACCCCAAACCTCTACCCAATCTATTAATTCCATAATATTATTACCACCCAATTATAATAAATTCCTGATTGATTCTGACTAGAACTTTCCTTTCTTGCCTCACGTATAAAGAGTCTGATCATTACATGTATACTTGCACAAAAAATCATATTCATACAACAACACACGTTAATAAATAGGGTTAAATATGTTTTTAGTCCCTAAACTATTGGCCATTTTTGGTTTTCGTCCCTCTTCCAAAGTAAGGTACAATTTAGTCCTCATACTTTTCGAAACTTTGGTTTTAGTCCTCCAAAACTAACACCGTTAAAAATGTGCTGACGTGGCTAACGGTAGACTGACACACGACTTTTTCTGATGTTCTCCCTCCATCTCCTCCTAAGCCTCCTTCTTCTGATGTTCCCCCTTCATCCACATTGCCATCAACTCCTTCAGTCCCTTCAGGATCTTCACCTCCAGCTTCTTTGCCTGACCCCCCAACCAATGAAACCGCCGTTGGGGCTCCACCGGTACACTGCCGTCTCTTCCAACTGAGAAACCCACTGCTAGACCAACTAATGATGGTTCTAACGATATAGCTACAAACAACACGCCTTCACATTCAGGTGGGTTAAGTGCTGGAGGATCCGTCGCCATTGGAATTGTAGTTGGTTTTATTGGTTGTGGATGTGGATGTGGATGGAAATTCAGGTGAAGGAAATGAAGGTAATAAGATGAGCTTTGGAGGGAACCGGTGGCCCCGCCAAGAAACTTTGGCTCTCTTGAAGATAAGGTCGGATATGGATGCAGTGTTTCGTGATTCAAGTCTTAAAGGTCCACTGTGGGAAGAAGTTTCAAGGTAGATAAAACTATATATAATAAATATACTTTATATATATATATATATATATATATATATATATAAAACTCAATTTCAATACATCTTTTCTCTCTATTCATCTCTTTCATTTTTTTCTTTTTCAAGTCACTTCATTCTTTCTTTCATTGCTTCTGAAGAGACTACAAAGTTCAATATATCCCTACAGATCATGCATGCAGATCTGTGAATTGGTTTTCAATTGGCAGTTCAATCAATTAAATATCACTTCCCTTTATTCCAAAACTTTTGTATATTCGAACTGTCGAGATTTTTTTATTTTATTTCATGCACCAAATCGTATCCCAGTATCAGTGAGATAGTAAATACTCTATATGAACTTGGTCTGCATAATTGACCTCAGTTTTTCATATCAAAGTTTCAGGTTTTGTTTAAAGGTAAAGGCATCTGTAAAATGGATCCGTGTTTGTAGCAGGTAGTGATTTTGTGTATTCTCCATCAGAAGCAGGTGGAGTAAGTAGCTCGAGATCATGGTTCACGTATGAAGAACTTATCCAAGCTACAGATGGATTTTCGGCACAAAATTTGCTGGGAGAAGGTGGATTTGGTTGTGTCTATAAAGGTTTACTCGTAGATGGAAGAGAAGTAGCTGTGAAACAGCTCAAAATTGGTGGTGGGCAAGGGGAACGTGAATTCAGGAAGAGAGAGAAGGGGAAAAAAAGATGAGAAACACTTAAAAAAAAAGTCGTGTGTCAGTCTACCGTTAGCCATGTCAGCACATTTTTAACGGTGTTAGTTTTGGAGGACTAAAACCAAAATTTCGAAAAGTATGAGGACTAAATTATACCTTACTTTGGAAGAGGGACGAAAACCAGAAATGGCCAATAGTTTAGGGACTAAAAACATATTTAACCCTAATAAATAACATATCTAAAATAAATAAATATACATTTTAGGAACACAACAAGAATGATTCATATGAACACTAACTCATAATAAAGAATTCTAATCATTTACACTACTGATGAACCAATATTTTCCTCACTTCACTTAGTTTATTGTACTAGAATTAAACAGGGAATTGTGTTTAATTGTCCAGTATTTTCCCATTTCTACTAATTGTGCTTAAATTGACTAGAAATTCTTATTTTGATTAATTTGAATTATCTAAGCTTAATATTTGCATTATTAATTGTAGGGAAATTATTGGATAAAATCCAAGGACTAATTTCTTTTGTGAAGCCAGTAATTAGAAGCTTTTGAATTTTAGTTTTAATTTGGAAAGAAAGAAAGGAATGGTGTTACGGCTGGATGGAAATTAGCAAGAAAATTAAAGCACACATTCACACGGCTATAGCAAAGTATGGGATGAATGAAGAGGTGTTGTCAGCATATGGATTCACTAAAGGGTTGCTATCACATGGGAAGCAAATAATATGCGGTGCAACTTCCACTCATTTAATTCCTTCATCCAACAATAATACTTCTTACACGTGGAGAAGGGTGCATTTCATTTTTTATTCAATTGTAAGAGAATGTTGGCACCAAATACACGACCTTGAATCCTGTGACACTTGTTTTAATTGATAAAAGAGAATGGGAATAGCTGAAACAAAACGTGAAGACATAGAGGGGCCACCACTCACGGTTTTGGTTCATGTAGTTGATTGCTTGGCAAAATGTGCACGGTCCACATCTAAATAAAAAAAGCATGACACGGACCACGGCTGAATGTACACATCAAACATATGGAGAAAGGGCACCACTACCACGTTCACGGGATTCCATTTAGTTGGTGTGCTGATTCACGGCTGATGATAGAAACACGCAAAGAAGGTGCTCACGGTCCAATGCAGCAGTTAATTCACGTCCAGCGGAAAGAGCAAAGGCTGGCATGTCTTGTCTTGCATCCAGTAGAGCACCCAACAGATTGAAGAGAATGGAGATGCACGGTCATGAAGGGGCAGCAGCTTGGTTGCAGGTCCAGCAAGCTTCAAACTCCAGCCGCCACTCTCAGTTTCCCAATCCAGCAACGTCAAGCAGTCACCATTCACAGTTTTCTTTGAAAGACATCCAGCTCCACACGGCCCATTCATTCTTCATTCACAAGTCCAAGAAGAATCCAGCAGCTGGTCCAAGCAGAGAAGAAGAAAGTTTGAGGTGTTGTCACTCCTGGAGAGGAATCTTCACGGCCTGCACCAGAAATGGGAGAAGCCACATCCAACATCTCCAATCTTCCCAACGTAACTATCCAGTAGAAGTGAGGACCACCTTGAAAGCTCACGATTTTCTCTGGCTTGGCAGCAGTGCGGAAGCAGTCCAGAAAACTTGAAGCATCCATCACACTCCACGTCCAACAGCCACATTCACGGCTATTTCTGGAACCCAAAAGCAGCTGCAGCCACCACTTGTTTCAACTTGGCTCTTGAACGTTTTCAAGGAAGAGATGGATAAAAAGAAGAAACAAATCCAGCAGCAATGAAGCAAGCTTCACGGTCCAGCATGTAGAGGAGGGCTGGTTCACGTAGGCAGCAGCCACCAACGTTGGTTCCTATCTCAAATCTTCCAGTCCAGCAAAGGTGGTATTTCCAGCAGCCTTCACGTGGCTGAGAGCAACGAGTGAAAAATCCAGCCACGTGAAGCAGCAATGTCAGTAGAGAAGTCAGTAGCAACACGCATGCAAAGTGTTAGAGCATCCAGTGAAGCACACGGCTGCCACATGAAGAAGATGCACACTGTCACGGCTGGAATGGTGGGAAACTGTCTAGCAGAGGAGGAAGGCACATGTTCATTTTGTTCCAGCAGCTTGGAGTGAGTGACTCACGGCCTTGGTTAGCAAGGTGCTTGGGTAAAAATAGATGAAGGGAAGCATCATGTGGTGGCAAAGGAAGTTGCACATCACGCTCCAGTTGCAATCACGGTCCAGCAAGAGTTACACACAGCTGCGTTTATTTTTGTCTGCCACTCTCTCAGATAGTTGATTTCCTTTTGTAAATGCTGCACCAAATTGGTTTAGAATGAAGAGGTGGTTAGGTGGGAGTTAATGGAGATTCACGGTCGTCTAGAAAGCTTCATCATCTAGCAGCTATGGAGTTTTTATGGCCTGGTTTGACAGCAGAGGTTGCATGTCCAGCCGCATGAAAAGGGGCGTAAGGTGATGAATTTTGGTGAGCCCACCTAGAGACAAACACAGCAGAGTGCAGAGAAGTTTGGGAAAGAAAGTAAAAAAATAAAATAAAAGGGAAGCAATTTAATTGCTTACAAGCATAGCCACCCAATTTGAATATTTTATTTGGCAAAAGCAATTTAGCAGTGCTGTTGTGCTTGTGAACGGGTAAAGTCCTCCACATTTCTAAAAAGCTAATGGGAAAATTGTCAAAAGAAGACAAAAGTGTGGGAGATTTTGGCTTTAAAAAGGAGGGGCTGTGACATTCCAAGGTGTGCCGGGAGAGGGGCTGCTGAGTAGAATAAGTCCAGCAACAGCTGGACAGTAGAGAAGGAGGGCTGGAACGGTGTAGGGCTTGAAGAATCACAGTACACAAAGTTGATGCACACTTCTTGTAATGTTGAATTTCCAATTTACTTTTCCTCTTCTTCTTCTTTGTTGTAATAAATTTATGCACAATTTAAATCCAATGCACTAATTTAATTTCCCGTTGTTAAATTTTCCAGAACTGTTTTACTGTTTCTATTTACTGCTGTAATCTTATTTCTGCTGTACTTGAATTCCTGTATCCAGTTTTGTATAATTGAATCTTTGTTGTTGTTTTATTTCTTTTGCATGTTGATTATTTTACTGTAATTTTATTTTCTCTGTATTTTACTGCAGTAATTTTAATTTCGTTTTTACTGTTTTCTAAAATTTACTGTTTTCTATTTTTACTATTTCTGTATTTACTATTTTCTGTATTTTCTATTTTTCTGTATTTTCGTTTTTACTGTTTCAGATTTATTTTTACTGTTTTATGTTGCTGTAATTTCATAATTACTGTTTTAAATTTCGTTTTATTGTTTTTAAATTTTGTTTTACTGTTTTGAACTTTATTTTAATAATTTCAATTTCCGCACACAAAAATCATAAACCCCCCCTTTCGTGTGTAAAAAATCAGAGACTGAACCGCCACAATATTGGTCCTTGAGAACGACCTAGGAGTCACATCCTAGAAAATATACTGCATTCTTTATCTGTATCAAATTTGTATGACCGCGACAGTTGTATCAAATTTTGGCGCCGTTGCCGGGGACCAAAGACGGTTTGGTTTTAGATTCTTGTTGTGTAAATTTTTGTTCTGTTAATATGTGTCTTTTGTGTGTTTTGTGTTTTGTATTTTTGTAGGCGACAACGACACCTTCAGCAAATTTTGGCGGCGTTGTCACTCAGTTCCAGGTTTTTTGTTTTAGATTTTTGCTGTGTTTTTCGATTATGTTGTGTTAATATATGTTTTGTCTTTTATATTTTTATTGTGTTGTGTTTTGTATTTAGTTGTTATATTTAAAAAAAAAAAGTTTTGTTGATGTTCTGTGGTAAACGGGTCGCACCGCTCACAAAAGTTGAGCATAATGGAATGCAGTACAGTATAACTAGGAAGTGACTCCTAGGTCGTCTCACAAGGACCAATTTGTGTGGTTCGGTCTTAGATTAAACACGTAGTGGGGGGGGTTTTGTGATATGGTTTTGTGCAGTAAAATTAAAGTGGACTGGAATTTAAACGAGACAAAATTTAAAAATACTGAAATAAACTTTAAAGACAATAAAAACTGAACGGTAAAAGATGGTAGAAACATAACAGTAAATATGCAAAAACGGTAAAATTAAACGATGCAGAAAACAATAAATGGTAAAATGACGTTTGAAATTAAAACGAACATAAAAATACATTGACAGAATTTTAACGTTTTAGAAAATAGTAAACGGTAAAAATAGAAAAGAAAGTAAAATTTAAAACATTTAACATGAAAATAAAATTCATCAAAGATTAAACATAAAATTAAATTTCAACACTTAAAATAAAATGAAAATGAAAATGAGCAAATTGTGAAACAATTGAACTACACGCTTCAGAAATAAAATTTTACATTTGTGCACTGTTTGGAAATGAAAACCAAGAGAGCTTGCTACTGGAAAATGAAAATTGAATCAAATCACAACCTCCCCAAGAGGGGAGGAGAAAACCAGTACGTACTTCCTAATCTCTAATTCTAAATCCTAATGTCCTTCTTCTCTGCTGCTTGCTTTCTTTTATAGCCAAAACTCAGAAACAACTCTCGTATCCTCATCCTTCAATTCAGCTTAGTTTGTTTTCTTCTGTCCCCGTAGGTTGAAGACTTTCTTCAGTAGGGTTGCTGGCAGACTTTCTTCCCAATTTGCTCCTACTCCTTGGACGTATTAAAATAGGTGAGGGCCCTTAATCTTGTCCTCTTGCACACCATTCCAGCACATCATGGCTTTTGCTCCTCCAAGCTGCTGGCCCGTGATTTCTTTCTCAAATGAAGATGCTAAACCGTGCCTTTGTGCTTCTACAGCAACACTTCCATTTACCAATTGAAAATCCAACTATCTTTTGCATGTGGGCCGTGGAAGTGCAGCTCTTTACCCTTGCCTTGCTACCGGGAAAGTGCAGCTGCTCCAGCCATCCTTTTCAAAATGGAATAGAAATATGTGTGTTCGTGTAAATGGCTGATAGGTACCGCCCCTCTTTCAATCACATGCCCCCAAATAAAAGTGTTGGATGTGCAACAATCCTTCAATCAATAAGCGTGTCTTTTGGTGCTGCTTGGACGCATGGGCCCTTCATGTGGTGTCCGTTTGCTAGCTTCTTCTTTTCCCTGGTGGCAGTCAAAGAACCGTGAAGGTGGTGGCTCTTCTTCCTTCATTCAGCAACACTTCTTCCAGCTGTAGCCCCCTTTTGCGTCCAATAACGTCCGTGGCTGCTGGATGTGCTGCTGCCTAAGCCAAGAAGACCGTGAGCTTTCAAGTGGTGTGGCCGTGGAGCTTCTTTACGAAATGAAAGTCCAAAATGCTTGTGTGGAGGAGTGGAAGAGAACGTTCATAAAAATCTGCACACCAATTGATAGAAAAAAAAACCGTGAGGTGGCCCCAATGTGTTGTCCAAAAATATATTGAATATTGTAGCAAGCTTTGCTACATGCCAAAAGCCATAAGGGCCCGTCCAAGCACTCTTTACGTGACATTGGTGATTCTTTTAGAAACCAAAATGAATTTCCACAAACGGGTCCCCTCCTCTTATGTGGCATGCTTTTCAATTGAACATTATTCCCTTTTCTTAGTGGCGGCCCCCATCTCTTATGAAATGCTTTGGAATGAAAATGTGTTTTCTAGAAATGTGACTTGCCGTGTGTTTCCATACTTGGATGAAGGCTTCCTTCTTTCCTCAATTTAATTGCTAACGTGCCAAATTAAATTGTTGATATGAGGCCGTGCAACCTGCATGTTAAACCATTTAAAAGAAATAACAAAACCAATCCACGGTGCTAGTTCAATTCATTTTCAAAAGTGTATAAACATTCTCTTAAAATAGCACCCTTTTCTTCCAAATAAAGAAAACCGTGAGCTTTACTTCATTCAACATGGCACTTCCATTGATGTCCTTTATTTGTTAAAAGAGAAAGAAGATTTTCCTGCTGGCTGCTAGGCCGTGTGGTGTGCAATGCTTCTAAGCCAATTTTGTTCAATTTTTCATTGCTCAACACACAAATTAAATTAATGCAGTACAACTTCTTCTAAATAAATAATATTGTGTGAATGTTTTTCCAATTGTCCCAATTTTTATTTCCAAAATTTTCCCTACACTCAATAATGTAAATAATTAGTCTCAGACAATTCAAATTAATTAAAATAAGAATTTCTGATTGAATTAAGCACAATTAAGAAAAATAGGAAAATACTGGACAATTAAGCACAATTCCCTGATTAATTCTAGTACAATAAACTAAGTGAAGTGAACAAAATATTGATTCATCATTCTGTCTTGTTTGTGCCTGTAGCATGTTTAATTGTGTTGTGATGTTCTATTTTTTGTATGTGTGTCGTATGTATTTTGTCTGTTAATTAAAAAAAAAAGTAAAAAAAATTAATTTTAAAAAAAAAATAATAATAAAATTATTTTTATGTTCTGTTTTGTGTGTGCCTGTAGCATGTATAAATGTGTTGTATTTTGTTTGTCTAGTAATTTTTAGTGTTTAATTTTTATTTTTATTTTCCATGTCTACCGATTTTAATTTTGTGAAAAATGCTTATTCTGTCTATGCCCATAATTATGATTCTCCTTCTGCATGTTACTCTGATTATAATTCTGTTGATTTCTATGTCGGGAATTATATGGATCATCCTCAAATTACTGAGAGCGCTCCTAGTGAGTCGGTCCCACCTACAAAGGATGATATTCATTGCGTTCTAAGCGCTGGACTGATATATCTGCTCCCTAAGTTTCATGGATTTGCAGGAGAATGCCCACATGAACATTTGGCAAATTTCTATAGAATTTGTTCTGCAATGAAACCTCCAAATGTCCCAGATGATTACATTTTCTTGACGGCGTTTCAGCATTCATTACAAGGAGCAGCTAAGGATTGGTTGAATTGTCTTCCTCGAGGACTCATTACCAGATGGGAAGATCTTGAGCAAAATTTTCTGATCGAATTTTTCCCTGCACAAGATGGATACAGCAACGGTCCTGGAGGGAATGACCCTACCTTGGGATGGTACAGTGCTCCACAGTATCGATATCAAGAACCACCATTCCAGAATACTTTGATGCCTCCACTAGTCCAGCAAGAACAGCAGATGCAGTTCTATGATGCTACTGCTCAATTTACTCCTCAGCCTTCGATTTCTGAGCCTACAATAAAGGAGTTACTGGAGCAGATGACCATGCAGAACGTTCAGTTACAGAAAGGGAACATGCAGTTCAAGAAAAATAGCATAGAGTTTCAGCAGGAAACTCAAGCGGCAATTCAGAATCTGACTGATCAGATCGGGCAGATGGCCACTATTGCACCTAAGGAGACTGATGAAGATTTTGAGGCCCAGGCAAGAATAAGCAATACTTTTGAGCCAGGTAGACCACCTTCATCCTCCACTACTTTACAAATCTTCAAGGAAGTGGAGGTAAGCATACCACAATTTGATTATTCTGTTGATTGTGATGATGATCGGTATGCTAATGATTATATTGTTGCTGAGTCTGATTTTAATTTTTCCTCTGTGCATGATGAGAATTGCTTTTTACTATCACATTCAAATATTTGTTCTCCATGCACTGAACATGAATCTGAACCTGTTATAGATATTGTTTCTACATTTGAAACGGATTCATGTTATGAGGTTGTATCTAAGGCTCGGTATGATGAATTGGGATTGGGTGTTATACCTCTGCATGATATTTCTGTGGAACCATTTTGCACTAACCATATTGCAGGAGGTACATATAAATTTGATCAGCATGCACCCACAGTGGAAGACAAAGGTGCCACCGCTCACCAAAGTTTCAACAACAATAGGCACCTGCTGAACCTGCTCATCAACAATAACTGCATAAATCCAGCAGTGGAAAACATTTCACTGCTTGATCAAATTTGGAGGATGAAACAGTTCGTCCTCAAAACTTCCTTGCTGGATTCTGAAGACATCTCCCTGAAAGTCCAAAATTGGCAGCTTCCACCATAACCTGCGGGAGTTTGCATTTTCTTTCTCTCCCTTTTTCCTACTTTTATTGCACTTGTCCATAATATGTTTCATGTTTTGATTGCTAATGTATGCTTAGAACACATTGAGGACAATGTGTAGTTTAAGTGTGGTCTATTGGGGGAGACTCTGAATTGTTTTTGTTTTGTGTGTGAAATTTTTTCTGTTTTGAGTGTTAAATTTTTTCTGTTTTAAGTTGTTTTTAGTTGTTTTGTGTGCAATAAATTTTACATTTTTCTCTTGATTTCTGGAGTCTGTCTAAGTTGTAGATTTTTCCTTCACTTGATTAATGCTTATAGTTTGAAATCCTTGCTTTTCTCTGCTTGGAAACATGATTATGTGTTTAAGAGGTTGATTTGATTGTGACAAATACCCTGTGTGAGATTTGAGCCACTTTATGTTCCTTCTTGTGTGACATGTATCTTGATTGCTTGCACATATGCCTTGGCTTGATTCTTTTTGATATACTTGATTGATATGCATGTTCAGACGTGATAAAGGCATTTTTGTTCTTGAGCCTCTTTAGCCAAATAAGCCTACCTTGTTATTATCCTTTGATAACCCCTTTGAGCCTATACTGTATATATTTCTTTGTGTTGAAGCTCATACACTGAACCTAAGTGAAAAACAAATTATTACCTTAACCTCAGGAAAGTCTAGAGCTATAGAAGTATTTTGAGAATAAGTGTGGTCTCCTTGGGAATTCTGATGAATTGGCTAGTTGGTTCCTCATCATGTTTTGAAATGACAATTTATATCCTGTTGTGTGAAAAAAAAAAAAAAAAAAGACAGGATGAGAAAAAAAAATGATGAGAAAAAGAGAAAAATTGAAAAATAATTTTGTGAATAATGGAGTCGAGAAGAGGATTGAATTAGAGGTTTGGGTGAGATTTCACTGTGTTTACATTTTTTTCCCTAGTGCACCTCTATTTCTTCTGAGCTATAGCTACTTATCCAAATTTATCCTCCCCTGTCCTTGGCCCCATTACAACCCTGAAAGACCTTTTGATCTGAACATGCATATGTTTTAAGTGTTGATATTAGAAGCTTGCCAAGTCTACTTGTGTTTGTTTTCTTAAGTACATTGAGTTGAAATTATTTACCCTAAACACTTGAGAGAAACACTATTAGTGCATCTGTGAGGTTATGTTATTTTTGAATCACCTCTTGAACTGAGTAATCATTTTGCCATACTTTGAATTGCTTGGATGATTTCTATAAGTATCTGCTTTATTTGATTTGTGTTGGATAATTTCTACTTCTTTTATCTGTCCAGAATTCTTGAGAACTGTGTAAATTCGGTTTATTTTTCTTATGAGTTTTTATTTTTCTATCTGCTGCGTGTGTGTCAGTCCTTTAAAGTCCTTCTTTGATGTCCTATTCCCTGATTTGTGTCTTGATTTTGCCCAGGAGTGCAAAAGACTAAGTGTGGTCTATTTTGATGAACCAATATTTTCCTCACTTCACTTAGTTTATTGTACTAGAATTAAACAGGGAATTGTGTTTAATTGTCCAGTATTTTCCCATTTCTACTAATTGTGCTTAAATTGACTAGAAATTCTTATTTTGATTAATTTGAATTATCTAAGCTTAATATTTGCATTATTAATTGTAGGGAAATTATTGGATAAAATCCAAGGACTAATTTCTTTTGTGAAGCCAGTAATTAGAAGCTTTTGAATTTTAGTTTTAATTTGGAAAGAAAGAAAGGAATGGTGTTACGGCTGGATGGAAATTAGCAAGAAAATTAAAGCACACATTCACACGGCTATAGCAAAGTATGGGATGAATGAAGAGGTGTTGTCAGCATATGGATTCACTAAAGGGTTGCTATCACATGGGAAGCAAATAATATGCGGTGCAACTTCCACTCATTTAATTCCTTCATCCAACAATAATACTTCTTACACGTGGAGAAGGGTGCATTTCATTTTTTATTCAATTGTAAGAGAATGTTGGCACCAAATACACGACCTTGAATCCTGTGACACTTGTTTTAATTGATAAAAGAGAATGGGAATAGCTGAAACAAAACGTGAAGACATAGAGGGGCCACCACTCACGGTTTTGGTTCATGTAGTTGATTGCTTGGCAAAATGTGCACGGTCCACATCTAAATAAAAAAAGCATGACACGGACCACGGCTGAATGTACACATCAAACATATGGAGAAAGGGCACCACTACCACGTTCACGGGATTCCATTTAGTTGGTGTGCTGATTCACGGCTGATGATAGAAACACGCAAAGAAGGTGCTCACGGTCCAATGCAGCAATTAATTCACGTCCAGCGGAAAGAGCAAAGGCTGGCATGTCTTGTCTTGCATCCAGTAGAGCACCCAACAGATTGAAGAGAATGGAGATGCACGGTCATGAAGGGGCAGCAGCTTGGTTGCAGGTCCAGCAAGCTTCAAACTCCAGCCGCCACTCTCAGTTTCCCAATCCAGCAACGTCAAGCAGTCACCATTCACAGTTTTCTTTGAAAGACATCCAGCTCCACACGGCCCATTCATTCTTCATTCACAAGTCCAAGAAGAATCCAGCAGCTGGTCCAAGCAGAGAAGAAGAAAGTTTGAGGTGTTGTCACTCCTGGAGAGGAATCTTCACGGCCTGCACCAGAAATGGGAGAAGCCACATCCAACATCTCCAATCTTCCCAACGTAACTATCCAGTAGAAGTGAGGACCACCTTGAAAGCTCACGATTTTCTCTGGCTTGGCAGCAGTGCGGAAGCAGTCCAGAAAACTTGAAGCATCCATCACACTCCACGTCCAACAGCCACATTCACGGCTATTTCTGGAACCCAAAAGCAGCTGCAGCCACCACTTGTTTCAACTTGGCTCTTGAACGTTTTCAAGGAAGAGATGGATAAAAAGAAGAAACAAATCCAGCAGCAATGAAGCAAGCTTCACGGTCCAGCATGTAGAGGAGGGCTGGTTCACGTAGGCAGCAGCCACCAACGTTGGTTCCTATCTCAAATCTTCCAGTCCAGCAAAGGTGGTATTTCCAGCAGCCTTCACGTGGCTGAGAGCAACGAGTGAAAAATCCAGCCACGTGAAGCAGCAATGTCAGTAGAGAAGTCAGTAGCAACACGCATGCAAAGTGTTAGAGCATCCAGTGAAGCACACGGCTGCCACATGAAGAAGATGCACACTGTCACGGCTGGAATGGTGGGAAACTGTCTAGCAGAGGAGGAAGGCACATGTTCATTTTGTTCCAGCAGCTTGGAGTGAGTGACTCACGGCCTTGGTTAGCAAGGTGCTTGGGTAAAAATAGATGAAGGGAAGCATCATGTGGTGGCAAAGGAAGTTGCACATCACGCTCCAGTTGCAATCACGGTCCAGCAAGAGTTACACACAGCTGCGTTTATTTTTGTCTGCCACTCTCTCAGATAGTTGATTTCCTTTTGTAAATGCTGCACCAAATTGGTTTAGAATGAAGAGGTGGTTAGGTGGGAGTTAATGGAGATTCACGGTCGTCTAGAAAGCTTCATCATCTAGCAGCTATGGAGTTTTTATGGCCTGGTTTGACAGCAGAGGTTGCATGTCCAGCCGCATGAAAAGGGGCGTAAGGTGATGAATTTTGGTGAGCCCACCTAGAGACAAACACAGCAGAGTGCAGAGAAGTTTGGGAAAGAAAGTAAAAAAATAAAATAAAAGGGAAGCAATTTAATTGCTTACAAGCATAGCCACCCAATTTGAATATTTTATTTGGCAAAAGCAATTTAGCAGTGCTGTTGTGCTTGTGAACGGGTAAAGTCCTCCACATTTCTAAAAAGCTAATGGGAAAATTGTCAAAAGAAGACAAAAGTGTGGGAGATTTTGGCTTTAAAAAGGAGGGGCTGTGACATTCCAAGGTGTGCCGGGAGAGGGGCTGCTGAGTAGAATAAGTCCAGCAACAGCTGGACAGTAGAGAAGGAGGGCTGGAACGGTGTAGGGCTTGAAGAATCACAGTACACAAAGTTGATGCACACTTCTTGTAATGTTGAATTTCCAATTTACTTTTCCTCTTCTTCTTCTTTGTTGTAATAAATTTATGCACAATTTAAATCCAATGCACTAATTTAATTTCCCGTTGTTAAATTTTCCAGAACTGTTTTACTGTTTCTATTTACTGCTGTAATCTTATTTCTGCTGTACTTGAATTCCTGTATCCAGTTTTGTATAATTGAATCTTTGTTGTTGTTTTATTTCTTTTGCATGTTGATTATTTTACTGTAATTTTATTTTCTCTGTATTTTACTGCAGTAATTTTAATTTCGTTTTTACTGTTTTCTAAAATTTACTGTTTTCTATTTTTACTATTTCTGTATTTACTATTTTCTGTATTTTCTATTTTTCTGTATTTTCGTTTTTACTGTTTCAGATTTATTTTTACTGTTTTATGTTGCTGTAATTTCGTAATTACTGTTTTAAATTTCGTTTTATTGTTTTTAAATTTTGTTTTACTGTTTTGAACTTTATTTTAATAATTTCAATTTCCGCACACAAAAATCATAAACCCCCCCTTTCGTGTGTAAAAAATCAGAGACTGAACCGCCACAATATTGGTCCTTGAGAGACGACCTAGGAGTCACATCCTAGAAAATATACTGCATTCTTTATCTGTATCAAATTTGTATGACCGCGACAGTCGTATCAACTACACATCACTTTTGTTAAACATATGATTTCTTATTTTAATACAGTTCATTAACATCCAACTCACCTTTCTATAACTTCATCTTTATATAACTTCATTTTTCTATAACTTCATTTTTCCTGGATCTTTAAAAAACTAGAAATTGAAATGGCCATCAAATGAGAAACTTAAACATGTTTTGCATTCAAGTTTTACATTTTATCACCGTGATAGAAATAAGAGGCAAGATGTGCAACTCTTGAACATTATAAGAAGTAGAATGGTTGGGTGACACATTTTTATATACATTTAACACAAGGATAAAATGGTCATAAAAAAATAATTTTTTATATTTTTTCAAAAAGAAAGAGTAAAAAAGTAAGAAATAATAACATTTAATGAATATAAAATGTTTATGTATACGAAAATATCATTTTTCTAACAATTATCATCCTAAAAAGACACTACATCAACCTATTATTGTACTCCTCCAGCCAACTTTCTTCTTGACATGCAGCCATCCACTTCTTAAGAATTTCCTTCCGGCCTAAAGCATTTTCATTTGTCTTAATAATTAGGTGCTGAATTTGATATGCAAGAGTGATTATAGAAATGGAGGACAAATAGTGATATTAATGGAACACTTGTTTAACAATAACAAACAGGTAAGTAATTAAGAAATATTTGAAGCATTCATATAATTAGCAGACGAGAGAAAGGAAGAAATTTAAAGTAATAGCCATGTCATTATTCTCATGACTATTTTTTCAACAGATAATATTGTGACTAGTCTACGCTTTTGTTACTTAATGTGTAGCCCGATGAGTAAAAAGGGGGAAAAATAATAGCAACTTAACAAAGAGTAATAACGCAGCAGAAAATCAATTCTTCTTCTTCCAAAAATATATGAGGAGTATCAAACAAATAGACCCAAAAAAAATAGAATTCAAAGCATAAAGAGACATCAACAATTTTTAAAATGAAAAACCCTTCAATGCAAGGATAAAAACTATAAGTCATCCAAAGCAAAGAAAAATTCACTATGATCAATAATATGGTACAAAAGAGTCTCCAATAAAAACACCAAATGATGTTCTCAATCATCAAATTTAACTAAGCACAAATGATTACAAACAAGAACAAAGAAGATGAAACTTCTCCAAAACAGAGTTGTTGATGCGGGGTTGTTTTCTCCCAAAATAGACCACTGATTGACGATCCGAACAGTCAAAATGAAGAACCATACATCTGGAACCCACTGTCCAAAAATCAATCTGATCCAACGGCGAACGATTTTAAAACAACGAAAACACTAGTACAGGTTTTGTGTTATGTGGGAAAGACTTTCTCTCTTTCTTTCTCTCTTCTTTTTTCCACTCTTCAAATGATTCTAATGTGTCTTATTAATCTGACTCATTCCCATAAAACAAAAGTGAAATATAATTATCCATATTATTTGAGTCTATTCTCTATATTATTTGAGTCTATTATCTGTGTAGGAATAGAGCCCAATTGAAAAACTTAATTAGAGCAACTTGGAAAGCTTAAGAAAAATCTTTCTATAGTCTAAAAGCTTAAGTGAATGCTGAGACAAAACCAAATAGTAAAGTAATAACTACCCATGCTTTTGTCTACATTTGGCTACATCTTGAGCAAGAGTAGCAAGAACATAGTTGTGCATTATAAGAATATATATGTAGAGACAGATTTATTCATCTGTTCACATATGACTATAACTTTTTCAATGAGATAAAGTTATAGGGTAGATATCCCACAGCCTAATAGAGCTGATTTTCTACAACGCCATGGCCAGTACAAAAGTCAAATTTCATCACATGCAAGATGGCAATAGAATGCTATGTATGGTTAAATTGAAAACTGCATGCCTCCTGTTTTTTTTGTTTTTTTTTTTTCAAACTGAAAGCTCGTTGTTTGACTGCTTACTCTGGTAACTGTCAGTGTCAGATATATGGCGCACAAAATGAAGCTGCAAAGACCAAAACAAACATGAGTCAAGGGTCATGAGAGCTACCGCCTTCTAAGTTCTACATCCTAATACAACACATCATAAGAATGAAACATAGTAGAGTAAAAGAAAAACAACTTTAGACTCCGTTTTCAATAAATCTGACACAAACCTGGTCACCATCCTTCATGCCATAATCTCGAAGGTAATCCGTCTCTTTAACTAATTTATGTTCTTGATAGAACATCATGAATTTATTATTTTTGTCCTTGTTAAGTGTTCTAATAATTTGCCAGTGTTTTTCTTAATTAATGAAATGCATAGTTTGGGATAACTAATAACAACAAAGGTGATTCACAGATTTATGAGGACAAAATTTTGTTTTTGTCATGTTCATACCCTTTTACTAATATGTACTCACTCGCAAATGATATTATATAACTCGAACCACAAGATCGAAAAGGTTGGAGAAAAGTAAAAATTTATGTTGCTCCATTTAAAATAAAAAATAAAAAAAATATCCGTGTTTGTTGTATAGAGTAGGTTTTCTTCACTGATGAAGAAAAGCATGTAATTCGAGCAAGACCAATGAATCTATCTAGTCGTTCTACTTCACGACGTAAACATATATTTCCCTATACTCAATTTAAGGTAAAAACCATTATTATTTGCATAAACTTGGCGACTTTTAGAGTTTATTAATGGTACGTAGAAACCTAAGCGCCACCATCTGTTTGACCTCCTTGAAACTTGTAGTTGAAGATTCGTGCTTCACAAGCGAACTCGATTTGGAAGGAGTGATTTTGGGAGCTAATAAGCTTCGTACTCAGCAGTGCAAGTTGAGTTTGAGAGATTTCGACAGTAATCACAAATTACACTGATCAATTTACTTGCGAAATTGGGGAGAACAAACAGGGGAGGAGGGGAAGAGATTTCAGGGTTCAGTTAGAGAAATAAATGTTACGGGCACAAGTTCTCTGAAGATGAGAATAAAAAGAACAATGAGAAGGAGTGAGTGCCCAATCTTGGAGACTAATGTTTCTCATTTTTACTTTACTTCCACTGTGCATAATGTTTACCTTATGTGCTCTTCATTGTCTAGTACTTACTTGTTACATGATAGCCACCATAGTCACAAGTGTCAATTTTTTTTCTCAACAGTGATACTGCTAAAATTTGGTCAAGTTACATTCTTTTGGATGGAAACCGGTTTGGATATTTAATGCAAACTTGAAGGAATCTGTGGAAATTCCAAGCGACTCTGGTATTACATTCAATGAACAACCAGAAATGAAAGCATTGCAAAGGTAATTAAATGGTTTTATCAAGTGACTTTTTACTTTGGTTTTGACTTTTTACTGCATATGGATCTTCTGCTCTGCAAAAAGTTTGTTTAGGTTATGAAAAATCATTTTTTTTATCTCAGTTTGCATTATGAATTATTAACTTCCTTGCCAAAATTGCAGGGACTGCAGGTAGCTATATCAAAACATACATTTTTTATTCTTTGCATTTGAATGAAAACTGAACTTTCTGAATTGAAAATTAATTTGGATAGTCTTTCCTCCTTTACTTCTCTACCTGTTTGTTAAATGGTGTAGTGTACTCATTTATGCGTGTTTCTAAAATTAATCATTATTGGTCTATTTTGTTTTGGATCCAGCAATTCAAGCTCTTTAAATGTTTGGGTTTTTTAAGACTTGCTTTGTCCTTATGTTGTACCTTATAAAATTAAGGACAATGATATTTTCACTCTTCTTTTTTACATTTTAACTTCATTACATGTTAACCAAGGTCCACATGCCCTGAAATTAAAACTATTGGATTTAATTTATTTTCCGTTCATATCTGTGCATTTATCTTCATATATTTATATTCTATTTTTATATTTATATTTCGTTTATATATTGTTTCAAACAATTATATATATGTAAAATTGTACTCTCTTCTTATGGAATAAGAAATACAATTCATATCCTTTCTTTTCTCATAACATGGTATCAGAAGAAAATTAATTTTTTATCACGTTCTTCCGCAACCAATTCTTTTCCTGTCCAGATCTTCATTTTCTACCTTTCGTTCTTGGCTTTTCTGCCTTTTTCTTCTCCTTTTATGGTCACTCCCTCTGTTACTCTCGCATCGTTTCCTACCAATGATTATGGCCGAGGAAGATCTTCATATCAAGGTTCTCAGGCTCGTTATCAAGGTTCTCAGGCTCGTTCCTCAGGGGGAAGGTTTGGTGCACCTCGACAATGCACTCACTGTGGCAGGACAAACCACACCATTGATACTTGCTTTCTAATACATGGATTACCACCTGATCTCAAATCCAAAAGAGTCCACAATGTTACAACAGATTCTTCTACAGTAGTTCCTTCTTATAATAATTCTCCAGCACAGTCACATTCCGCAATTTTGGGACTTTCTCAAGAGCAAATTCATGGTTTATTGGCACTTCTTCCTCAATCTAATCCCACAATCCCACATTCTAATAATCTAGTGAGCTCTCATAATGCTTCCACTTCTTCCCAACCTCAAGGTAATATCTATTCCAAATGGATTCTAGACACAGGTGCTACTGATCATATATCTAATTCTTTGTCTCATTTTATTTCTTATCATAGAATCTCACCAATTACAGTATCACTACTGTCGCAACCAGAATCGCGACGGGACGACGACCCGAAAAAGAAAAACGCTTTTGAAAAAAAAAAGAGAGATTTGGAGTCGCCACCATAGTTTATTCTGGAAAACTACGGAAAAACCATAAAATGATAAGGCATGGTCCGCGAAACTGAGATTCTTGGTTCGGGAGTCGGTTACGTGTAGGGAAGGTATTAGCACCCTACAACGCCTGCCCTAAGGCAGTACCTTTAACTAAATACGCGAATATGATGTGGTTTTCAAAATGTTTAACTTTCCCCTAAAATAAAATTCTAAAGAAACAAAATGTATTTTTTAGTTTTTGTGGGCCCGACAAGGATTGACCTTGCTCCTACGTATTCTCATTAAGAATGAGAAATCAGGGTTCCGTAGTTCTTTTAGAAAACTGCTTTAAAATTTGTTTGAGAAATTTGTTTGAGAAAATGATTATGGATAAATTTGGATTTTTGGGAAAGTGAACCTGACAAGGACTGGCCTTGCTCCTACGTATCTCCACTTTTGATGGAGAATCAAGGATCACGTAGTTCTGGCTAGCAATATTGATTATTGTTTGAAAATGTGGATGTTTTTAGTTTTTTTGAAGATTTTATATTTTTTTGGTATTTTTTGATGTAATATTTAGATTTTTTGCGTAATGAGCACTAGGCTGATGCGTACGATCGCACGAGCACTCACACGGCTTGTTCTTTGTTTTTTATTGTTTTGCGTAATGAGTACTAGGCTGATGCGTACGATCGCACGAGCACTCACACGGCTTTTTCATTGTTTTTTATTGTTTTGCGTAATGAGTACTAGGCTGATGCGTACGATCGCACGAGCACTCATACGGCTTTTTTTGTTTATTTTATATTTTGGGTAACGAGTACTAGGATGATGCGTACGATCGCACAAGTACTCATACCGATATTTATTATTACATGTTTTTTTAAAGTTTTATATATTTTTTTATTATTTTTATTAAGAAAGAGAGGTGAGTTGAACTATCTATGACATAAAAATATCAAAAAGCATAGGATAAAATTGTGGTAGAAAATAGGATAAATTTATAAACTAAAAAAAAGTGATCAAAATGCATATATAAATAGAATGAAGAGAAAATGTGTACCTTGTTGAAGATTTGTGTGATGAAATAAAACCTTACTTGTAATAAGTTGTGAGAAAGATAGATGGAAGATGAAGAAGATAACTTTATGGTAGAAATGGGGTATGGGATTTATTATGTGTAGAGAGATTAGGAAATAGTAAAATGTGAGAGAAAAATGAAGTAGAGTTTTGGGATGGAATGAAGAGATTTTGAGAGAGAAGAGATGAATATTATGTAAAAAAAATGTGTGTGTGAAGTGAATGAAATGTAGGTATTTATAGAGTTAAGGATGAAGAAAGTTGATGAATAAAAATAATATAATAAGTTGGTGGAAAATTTAGAGGAAATAAAATATAATTAAAAAAAGATGAATAGAAAAAGTTAATGTGGAAAATAAGTGAAAGAAATAATATAAAAAGTTTGTGGAAAAATTAGGTGAAATAAAATATAGTGAATAGTAAAAGTTAATGTGGAAAATAAGTGAAAGAAATAATATAAAAAGTTGGTGGAGAAATTAGGTGTGGAAATTAAGTGGAAGAAATAATATAAAAAGTTGGTGGAGAAATTAGGTGAAATAAAATATAGTGAATAGTAAAAGTTAATGTGAAAAATAAGTGAAAGAAATAATATAAAAAGTGGGTGGAGAAATTAGGTGTGGAAATTAAGTGAAAGAAATAATATAAAAAGTTGGTGGAGAAATTAGGTGAAATAAAATATAGTGAATAGTAAAAGTTAATGTGAAAAATAAGTGAAAGAAATAATATAAAAAGTGGGTGGAAAAATAAGGTGGAGAAAAAAGAATAATAAAAAATGTTGATGGAGAAGATATAATTAAAAAATGTAAGTGGAATAATTAGAAAAGTTGATATATAAAATTAATATGGAAATGATGTGGAAAAAGTAAATGAAAAAGGTAGATGATGTGGAATGAGATGTGGAGGGTGATGTGGATGGTGATGTGGAGAGTGGGGTGTAATAAGAGAAAAGAGGTGATGAGGAAGTAAAAAAGTAAGAGATTATTTTTGGCCATTGGGTTAAGTGTTTAAAAGATAAGTTGGGGGTGCAAAAAGTAAAATAAATAGTGTTTTTCATTTTGGTGTTTTTTTTTATGTTTTTTCTTTTTTTATTTTTGTGAAATCTTATTTACCCGGACGAAATTGGGTATTGACAGCTGCCCCTCTTTACTTAGATTTTACTAGATAATATGAAAACATATTATCAGAGTAAAAGATAAGTAAAGATAGAAATACTAATTTCGTCCGTATTTCAAAATAAACAAGAAACAAACAGAGAATAAAACAAATGGACAAAGCTGAGAGAATTGAGGTGTGACAACCTTGTGGAGGGTGTACCAACCCTATGGATGAAGTGAAATGAGGTGTAACAACCTCGTGGAAGGTGTAATAACCCTATGGATAAGTGAATGAGGTGTACAAACCTCGTGGAGGGTGTAATAACCCTATGGACAATGAATGAGGTGTAGAAACCTCGTGGAGGGTGTACCAACCCTATGGAAGTGAATGAGGAAATTTTTTTTTTTTGAGTGCATAAATAAAATAAACAAGATTAAGTGAATGTGAAATTTGACTTTGATTGGGTTCGACCATTATCTTGCAGATGGCCGAGAGAAAAATAAGACTGAAAAACTGGTCTCGACCATTATCTAGCAGATGGCCTAGATAAAACAAAACTGAAAAGTGCGTTCGACCATTATCTAGCAGATGGCCGAAATAAAACAAAACTGAAAAGTGCGTTCGACCATTATCTAGCAGATGGCCGAAATAAAAACAAAGCTGAAAAGTGCTTTCGACCATTATCTTGCAGATGGTCGAGATAAAACAAAACTGAAAAGTGCGTTCGACCATTATCTAGCAGATGGCCGAAATAAAACAAAACTGAAAAGTGCGTTCGACCATTATCTAGCAGATGGCCGAAATAAAACAAAACTAAAAAGTGCTTTCGACCATTATCTAGCAGATGGCCGAGATAAAACAAAATTGAAAAGTGCATTCGACCATTATCTAGCAGATGGCCGAGATAAAAATGTTTGAAAAGTGCATTCGACCATTATCTTGCAGATGGCCGAGATAAAACAAAATTGAAAAGTGCATTCGACCATTATCTAGCAGATGGCCGAGATAAAAATGTTTGAAAAGTGCATTCGACCATTATCTTGCAGATGGCCGAGATAAAACAAAATTGAAAAGTGCATTCGACCATTATCTAGCAGATGGCCGAGATAAAAATGTTTGAAAAGTGCATTCGACCATTATCTTGCAGATGGCCGAGATAAAACAAAATTGAAAAGTGCATTCGACCATTATCTAGCAAATGACCGAGATAAAAATGTTTGATTGCTTTGAATTTGAAAATTGGAATTGGTTGAAATTTTGAGATTTTGAAATTTTATTGACTTTGATTTTGATTTTGATTGATTTTTTTTTTGAAAGTTTTGAAATTAAGAAACAAGGTGTTGCATTTTTGTACAAGTATTTGGATTTTGAAACCTCGATGTGCAAGAGAAACATGGTTGATGTAAATTTTTAAATTTAGAGAAGAAAACTTTGATGCATTTTGATTTTTTTGTCTTTTTGAAGGGAGAAAATTTGATGTAATATACATGGAGGGGAAAACTTTGATGCGTTTTTGTCTTTTTGAAGGAAGGAAATTTGATGTAATGTACATGGAGGCAAATTCAAAGTTGATGAAAATATGTACATGATGTATTGGAAGATTATGAAATTATGACATTTTTTACTGAGTCAATTTGCTTTTTTTGAAATCGTCAAATTTATGACGATCTAGACTTCCAATTTCCTTTCAATGGATGTCCAAAGTCAACTGTTCAAAATGAAGCTTGTGTGCTACACATTTCTTGACGAGATATTAGTGTGTTTATGCTTGATACCAGGGGTTAGTTAAAATGAAAGGTTTCCCACACATTTTTTGGGCATTCCATTCCTCATACAATCATCCATGAATGATGTAATATGTGAATGTGAATGTCAATGTGAAACAATGATATACCCAAAGGTTACCCCGGTTTGGTGTTTGGGAAAATGAGTGTGAGAATGTCATGTGAGATTTGCAAAAATTTGCCCCAATTTTGGTGGTAATGGATTTATGAAATTTGGGGCGAATCAAGATCATGCAAGGCCCAACAAGGGATGCCCCAGCCTTTGTATGAGCTTTGAAGTTCAGGGCGGACCAAGATCATGCAAGGCCCAACAAGGGATGCCCCAGTCTTTGTATGAGCTTTGAATGTTCAAATGAAAAAAATTTGAGATTTAACCAAGTTGCTCAATACTCTGAATGGGCCGAAGCATATGAAAGACACGCCTTGGTTTTGGGTATGAGTCAATTAAACGAGGTTCAAAAAGAAGTTGCCCCCCATTCTGGGTTTACGAATGATAAGATGGACTCAAAAATCATACAGAGCCCCAAAGTGCCTACCCTTATTTTGAGGGTGGATCTATGAATTTCAATGCGGACAAATTTGAGAGGCCCAACAAGGGATTCCCCGGTCTTGGTACGAACTTTGAATATACAGATGAAACAAATGTGAAATTAACAAAGTCGTCCAATATTCTGAATGGGCTGGGCCGAAACATATGAAACTCACATAGTTGCCCTGGTTTTGAAGAACAGGCGAAAAGGTTATGAAAACTTACAAAGTTGCCCCAAGTTTGGGACTCGGGGGAAAATTTTGAATGAGATATGAAATTGTTCAGAAATTTGTGATGGATATGGAAATGATTGGTTTGAAAGAATTGCCCAAATTGGCTTGATTTTCCTTTGTATAATTTTGATCAATAGGGAGTTCCCTTTATCTGAGGACATTTATTTTTCATCATCATTTTTTTACAACTGCATCGTTGGTCATTTTGTCTTGTCTCAAAATTAATCTTTATGAAAATTTAAGCAACCATTATTCAATCTGTGTGGACTTTTATTGGGCTTGTAATGTGGCTTGGGCTGAAGGGTATTGAAAAAAGGATGTAAAGGCTCAAATAAATTTTTGTGGATATTTGAAACAAGAGTTACCATCTACACTTTGTATCAGTTATTCGTCAATGCTGTTTTGACTATTTTGCCATTTCTCAAATTTCATTCTTTGTTTGCCATCACTTTGTGATCTTTCCATTTTGCTTCACTTTTGAGGAATTATCTTCATTTGATCTCTAAGTGTGTTCTTCCTGCAATTTGAGTCGACTTCTACCGTGATGGTAACTCTTGTTTGGGTAAAATTTTGAAAAGAAATTTCTTATTGGCTCAAATTTGGTATCAAAGGATATATTTTTGTTTTTTTTTTTTTTTTGGATGGAGAAAGATGGCCACACATCATTTCAAATTTTGGTTGTTTCATTTTCAAAAGATTAATTAGGAGACAAAGCTAAATGATCTCAACGAGAGTCATTTTTCTTTTTTTTTTTCTTTTTTTTTTGTGTCCCAAAGGAATCAGGGATCTCCCAACTGAAAGCCGGTGTAGGAAATGGAAAATCTGCCCCAGTGTAAAACTTTGTGTTTATTATTTGGGCTTAAGAACATGATTGGGCCAATCTGTTGGTATAGCGAGGGCTGAAGGATGATGTTTTCAAGCAATGCACACACGGATATCTCTTAAGAAGATGTGACTTGATCATTTGGCTCCAGGAGATTATGACATCCATTACATTTTTTGAAATCTCATAAAATGGATGATTTGCATCGAAAATAATTGACTCAGCTTTTGCGTATTTTTTTGGTTTTATGCGTGAAGCAAAGTAATATGAAATGGAAAGGATGATACCAGTTGAAAAACAGATTTTTTTTTTTAGAGAAAATTAGGTTTTGGTGGCCAGTATGAAAACTGGGCTTACGGGCCAGTGTGAAAACTGGGCTTAGGGGGCCAGTGTGAGAACTGGGCTTGGGGGCCAGTATGAGCTGGGCTTTTGTGGGCCAGTGTAGGAACTGGGCTTTTGTGGGCCAGTGTAGGAACTGGGCTTTCTGAGCTAATGTGGCAATTGAAATTTTTCGGCCATTGTGGAATTTGGGCCTTGCGAGCCAGCATGAAAACTGGGCTTTGCAAGCCATTATGAAAAAATGAACTTTCTGGGCTAATGTGGAAAATGAGCTTGGGAACCAGTGCAGAAACTCGGCTTCGTGAGCAATGCAAAAATTGATATGAGAAAACTTGATTTTAGAAAAACGTTTGAAAAATAAAAATGTTTTTTTTTTCAATCATTGTTTTTTATTTATTTACACAATGTGAAAAATATTAAGCATATTAGAAAAATGTTTTTGTGTTTTTTATCTTTTAGAAAATAGAAATTAATGAGAAATATGCATGTAATGGGCCGAGTTGGGCCAAAAAACGTTTGAACATCTTCAAAAAACATATTTCGATTTGATTATTATTTATTTTTTTGTTTTTTACTTTCCGACATGGGAAAATCCAAATCGGATCGGACCTGAGGAGAAGTAACAAAGAAGGAAGTTGGACTTACCAGGCACATTGACCCAATGGATTAGATGACCTGAGCCGTGTGAACTTGACACAAGAAGATGACCAAGAAAATATTTTTTCATTTTTCATATTTTATGGTACAAGCTAAAAGAAATTCATTTTTTCATTTTTTGTTATGAGAGGATTTCACAAGATTGAACTAAAGAAAATTTTGCAACACTACTAGACTCAATGGGCCCAACACTATTCTTTTTGCAACCATGACAAAAGCTTCAGACAAGGGCCTGAATTCCTCTATTTATGTTTTTTTGCACAAATACTTGTTCACACAAACGGAAAGGGAAATTACGAATTGAAAACACAAAATCTGCATAATCATGTATTTTTTCCAGAAATTCAGATGCACTGGTTCAAGAGAAACCACAAATGACAAAGGGGCCTAATGGGCTCAAAAGTTGTTCATCTTTCATAATCAGATTTTTTTTTTTGCAAATTCAAGGAAAATCACACAGGACCATCTGAACAAATATACTAAACATCATTCAACAGCAAAATGTGAAAACAAAAATAATTTTGACATATTTTCAAAAGAAGTAGACTCGAGAGAAAACCACGAAGGCCATTGGGCCTAATGGGCTCGAGCACTGTTCCCTTTCATTCTGAGATTTTTTTTTTTTTTTGCAAATTCAAGGAAAATCACACAGGACAATTTGAACAAATATACTAAACATCATTCAACAGCAAAATGTGAAAACAAAAATATTTTTGACATATTTTCAAAAGAAGTAGACTCGAGAGAAAACCACGAAGGCCATTGGGCCTAATGGGCTCGAGCACTGTTCCTTTTTTTTCAATATTTTTATTCTTAAATTTATTCAAAATGTAGAAGAAGAAGGAATAAAATCAAACAAAATAGTGTGATGTGAAATTACAAACGTGCCAAAAATAATTCTTCACTCAAATTTATTTTTCAGAAAGAATTAGGTTCAAAGAAAGCTAACATGACAATGAGGCCCAATAAACCTGAAAAACGTCCTTTATCATGCAAATGAAAAACAATTTTGAACACTTCAAATTTTACATGACTCCAATTATTATTTTTTTTGAAAATTTTCTAATTATCATATTTTTTATATTTTTTTTTATTATTTTTTTTTTGGTAAATCACATCATCTATGGTGTCCTGAATTGGGCCGGATCGACCCAACAAAACCCTACCCGTTTTCAGATTTTCAAAAAAAAATTTTATTTTATTATTTTTATTTTTTTTTTTTGCATTGAGAAAGACCGGGACTGTGACATCAGACGGTGGCAACGACCGGAACTGTTGCTACAGTGGAAAAAATTTGGCTTTAAAAGGGTCACTCCCTGGTGCCTAACGGCACTTCTCGACTGCCTACTCTCTCTCTAACCCTTTCCTCCACTCTCTACTCCTCTCTTCTCTCTCTTCGCTCTCCTTTGAGCGTCTGGATTCTCTGCGGAGCCTCTGCTTACGTACCTTCTGAAGTGTCTGAGTGAGATCTGCGAGGAGCCTTTGTCCCAGTGTGCCTTCGGAGCATCTGAGATCTGCAACGAGCTTCTGTAAGCTCTACTTCTCCGGGTAAGTCCTCTGCACCTTTCTCTCTTTCTTTCCTTTAGTTTTTGTTTTTAGCTTTATGTGCTTCCTTTTCCCTATTCCCTTTAAGCTTTCCGTTCCTTCTTTCCTTTTCTTCCTTCTCTTGACGCTTTCTGTGTTTTTCTTTCATTTCATGCTTTTTCTGCTCCCTTATGCTTTCCAGTTTTTGCTTCTTTCTTTCCGTTATGCTGTTCAGTTTTTCTTTTAAGCTTTTCCGCTCTCCTTTTATTTTTCTTTCCTTTATGCTTTACTTTCCGTTTGTTGCTCTTTCTGCTTTCTGATCTTGTTATTCCTTACTGCCTTCCGTTCATCTTTTGTGTTTTTTTTTTGTTTTTTTTTTGTTATGCTTTTTGCTTTATTTACTTTTGCTCCTTTATTTGCTTTCTTGTTCCTCTTTTATTTTTCTCTCTAAAAAAACTCTAAGAACACACTGTCTTAACAAAGATAAGGGGTATATAGGCTGGAAACCAGACGCTAATCTCCCTTCGTTTGAAGGTATGACAGAGACAATCGGGTAGAACAACGCCACGTACCCCATTAAAAACAGAAAACTTAAAAAGAATATTACTCGTATGAACACAAGGACATGGACATGGACAATCTGGACGTAGATCCGTTTAGGAACCTTTGCGAGGACCATGAAACAGATCACAAACTGGACAACGAGACTCGAAAGACCCAATACAAAGAACAAAATTAGCTTAAAAGAAACACAATGGAAGAAAACATTAGACTATGAACATAGTATTTTTGTTATTTATGGTTTGTTTTTTTTTTATTATTATTTATTTAGACAAATTAGGGAAATGGATGAGAAGGAAATGGAAATGGAGAGACCGACCTGCCCAAAGTGGCGTCCGACAGAAGACCAAATCAGGATAATGACCAACATTTACAATTACGGAGTCACTCACCCAAGTCGAGCTCAGATTTTTGAGATCACTACTCGAATCAGGGCATTCGGAGAAGCGGGGGAGTACAACGTCCAGTGCTGGTTTAGCAATCATGGGAATAGAGTAAGACGTTGGCAAGCGGAATTGGATCCCACCGGCACCCTCTTTTCTCTACTACCCCTGTACATGTATGGTAAAACCCTAACTTCACCCTTGTCTTTTTAATTTTTTTCTCTCTTCCCTCTTTTGACACAATTGTTTCCTTTTTATTATTATTTTTTTTTTAGAGAAACCGGTTGGGTAGTCATGAAGGCTCCGAAGCTTCTGGATCTGTTCCCTGTTCCGATCATCATTGACGACGACAGAGATGAACGACAACTCCCTCCACCAGCGCCTCCTGCATTCCGCGGATTCCATATCAGACCTCCCTCGACGGAGCTCTCTCTTAGACCACCACAACCAGCTCGAGAGTTTTTCTACCATTGAAATGTTTTTTTGTTTTGTTTTTGTTGGCCGAGTGTGGCCGGAATTTAATAAGGAATGTAATATGGACATTTTTTTTTGTATTTTCTTTACGCTTTCATTTTTGTTTATTTCTTGGACTGTAATCTTAACGATCGTCCGCGATCGACCCGTGGACATGTTTACCTTTATTGTTTTTGTGTGTGTTTTGTTTTTTGGTAAGGTAAAGTAACCTTGTGATTTTTTTTAAATTTGTGTATCTGTTTTTTTTTTTTTATTTTGGCTTTGTATTCAAATTAGTCTCTCTGTTCAATCCTTTTTCTCTGTCAAATTTGCTTACTTGATGAAATAAAATAGCCCTTGATGATTTTTTATTTGACACACTTAGTCTAACATTTCCACTCAATTACTTGTACGAAACCATGAAGAAGAAAAAAAACTAAAAAAAATATTTACAAATAAAGAAAATTAACTTCGAAAAAATGAAATCTGAAGTAAAAAATTCAAAATTATTTGTATGAAAAAAAAAACAGGGATTCGGGAATTTGCAAGAAAAACAAGTGACTTAAAATTTTTTGTTTTTTTTAATTTGTTCTTTGCGACTTTCATTCTTCACGACACCCTATTAGGACATGATTTCCAGTAAACCTTGTTGATACTTCGTAATGAAAGTTCACATTAAAAGTCATGAATGGAAATGATACCGATGAGCATAGCCCTTATAGCAACACAATTCAAAATATGAGCATAGACAAAATCAGTTTCGCCTTTTACAACAACCCCTGGTGTTCCCAGATAGTACTAAAGTCCTCTTCATTTGTCCATGGCATTTGTAGAGGCGTACTCACGCCTTGCCACAGCGCTGAATTGATCAAAGATTTCACCTTATGCTTTAAAGCCTTGAATGCCTCTGTTGAACGTTCGCGTGCTCCTTCATGATAATCAACACCCAGCATTTATGTAATAGCTCTTTGGGTATGGAGGTCGTGTAGGCCTATTTGGACGAATCCTCGATGAGGTCACTGTAGAGAAGACCTGACAATAGCTCTGTACAGGTCATGGGGGTCGGAGTGAAGTTGGCGACCTTCTCATCATAATTTGTAATTTCTTCGCTCAATGCTCGATCGGACCCATAGGAAACACGACAATTGAGGATAGGCAGTAAAATGTGAATTAGCTCTTCGTTCTTTATCTTTCTCATGTCTAGGACCATAAACATGGCCACGCAAGAAGATGAAGCACCCAAGCAATCCTCCAAGCTCTTCTCTCAGTGAAATTTCGCTTCCAACGAACCAAAGACCATTTTTTTTCTTCGCGTCTTAAGGTTAAATAGACATATCTGCAAACGTTGCGCCCGGCACCCTCTCATTCGCGTCCTGGCCTGCAGCTCTCTGGAAAATCGCGCCCGAGTGTTCACTGAAATCTTGACGAACCGATATCTTGACGAGCGTCCACTGAGCGCTTCTCTCGAGGAGCGTCATCTTCTTATTGGAGAACGAGCGTCCTCAAATAATTCAGGACGAGCGTCCAATTCTCTGTGCGGGACAAGCGTCCAATTCTTTAGTTGGTGGACGAACGTCAGCATCTCCTCGTCGGGCGAGCGTCCTCTTGAATGCTGAACGAGCGTCCGCTTCTGATCAATGGACGAGCGTCCGCATCTACTAGCTGGACGAGCGTCCAATCTGTTTTGTTGGACGAGCGTCACTCTTACTCACCGGATGAACGTCCATTTATTCTTACTGGACAAGCGTCCATTTCTGTGTTTAGCGAGCGTACTCTCTGTTCGCTGGCGACTAGAGTTTCTGAACTTTGGTTCAGCTCTATGGTGTCCGAGACTCTTCCAAGCTTGCTACTAACTCTGAGCTTAGTGCAATTTTTTTTTATTTCTTATGCCACCTTCAACCCTCTCACTGCTTATCATGTGTTCGTAAAATGGTGGTTGTAGAGCATTCAAAAAATATGGTAGTGATCTCCTTGTTGCTAAAAGGCGGTTCTACTTGAGCAGAAATTTCTCTCCATCTTTGGGCATATTCTCTGAATGATTCAAATTCTTTTTTTTTTATGTTCTGCAGTTGTATTCTGTCAGCCGTTAGATCTTTATTATATTTGTACTGCCTTAGGAATTCCTCAACCAGATATGAGTAGTTTCTAAGCACAAGTTAGAGCCACGCCAGTTAAACTTTCTTGGAAGAAGTGAATCAAAAGTTTTTCATTGTGGGCATAAGCTGCCATTTTCTGCAATAGACGGTTATATGGTTCCTTGAGCAAGTATTTCCCTGATATTTCTCAAACTTTGGCAACTTGAACTTTGGAAGAACCATCAGATCTGAGACTAAGCAAACTTTGCAACATTTTCAAACTTGGCATTTCATCACCTTCTATGGCTTCATAATTTTTCAGCACTTCAAATTGGTGCCTGAAAACCTCAACATTGATGTGATGACATGGTGAGAAGATTTCAACTCAGGTGGCTTTGTCCTCCTTGGAGCTTACAATAATTCTCCTAAAGACCATCCAAACGGTTACCCCGAACTCGTTTCCTACTTCAATTGTGTCCTCTTCGACCTTTTGTGGGTTTCATGCCCCGAGTCTGCCCCTTAGGATAGAGTGTAATTTGAGGAAAGACCAATTAGGAGGGAAAGTTTGTGTCTCTGGAACTTCCTATGGTAGTTGTGGTAAGCATGAATCTCCAGGGCTTCGTAAGGCATTCAGGGCCTCAAGGATTAGGCTCATTTGTCCCTTAAGTTGTTGGACATCGACTTTCATCCCTTCTCTTTGGTTCTCCAAGATTTGTTAATTGGTTCGAGTCCTTTAGGGATGTCGTGGAAAGTTGGCCGTTTTTTTTTTTTTTCAATTTTAAATTTAAGAAAAAAAAATACATATATATATATATATATGTATATGTGAGAAAGATTAATTTTTATTTGAATGGAAAATATTGTATGTTCAAAACGATTTTTTTTTTTTTAAAGAATCAACAATTCACATTTTATTTGTATGAAAAATAATGTCAAGAAAATAAAAACAATGATCTACATTGCCCCAAAATATGTACACTTTAAATTTTTTTTAAAAGATTTTTCATGCCCCAACAATATTTTGAAGAAAACTGTCATTTTTTCCTTTTTGAATGATTCCGAAAACAAAATCAATTTTAATTTTTTTTCATATTTTTTATTTATCAAAAGAAACATGACACATTTATTGTAAAAATGACAGACAAACTGAAACAAAATAGTCTCCCTTCCGTGCCTTATCAGAGGTTGAATGACTTAAAGTTTTAAGGCCGAATATATGCACTCACAAGGATAGCTTCCTAATGCTTAAATCAGGCCACCAGAGCTATGGCTCTTTTCACTGTTTCTCCACAACAGTCAGAGTAATCAACTAGATGTGGAGACACAAATGAAAAGAACAGACTCTGGCTGGGGTTCTCACGATAGCCAAACAGGAAGTACATCCCAGAGTGACACCGCTACACAACCCCTCTATTTCTAAGTTGCGCTCAGACCCGGGTATAGGGCCTCACTCATGATATGCATATGGTGTGTGTGTGAAGGGAGAAAGCAAATGTACACCCCAAACCCTCACCTGCAAAACAACCAGAAGATTCCCAGGCAGATATAACATGTTTTCTACCCTAGGGTTCAATATAATCAAAATAAACACACATGCAATTATGCCAAATATCAAACAAAGATAAAGAAAAAAGGGAAGAAAAAACACAAAGAAAAACCACATTGAACTCGCACATGTAATTAAATGGCCTGACTCTCTGGCTGTCCCCAGCGGAGTCGCCATCTGTCGCAACCGGAATCGCGACGGGACGACGACCCGAAAAAGAAAAACGCTTTTGAAAAAAAAAAGAGAGATTTGGAGTCGCCACCATAGTTTATTCTGGAAAACTACGGAAAAACCATAAAATGATAAGGCATGGTCCGCGAAACTGAGATTCTTGGTTCGGGAGTCGGTTACGTGTAGGGAAGGTATTAGCACCCTACAACGCCTGCCCTAAGGCAGTACCTTTAACTAAATACGCGAATATGATGTGGTTTTCAAAATGTTTAACTTTCCCCTAAAATAAAATTCTAAAGAAACAAAATGTATTTTTTAGTTTTTGTGGGCCCGACAAGGATTGACCTTGCTCCTACGTATTCTCATTAAGAATGAGAAATCAGGGTTCCGTAGTTCTTTTAGAAAACTGCTTTAAAATTTGTTTGAGAAATTTGTTTGAGAAAATGATTATGGATAAATTTGGATTTTTGGGAAAGTGAACCTGACAAGGACTGGCCTTGCTCCTACGTATCTCCACTTTTGATGGAGAATCAAGGATCACGTAGTTCTGGCTAGCAATATTGATTATTGTTTGAAAATGTGGATGTTTTTAGTTTTTTTGAAGATTTTATATTTTTTTGGTATTTTTTGATGTAATATTTAGATTTTTTGCGTAATGAGCACTAGGCTGATGCGTACGATCGCACGAGCACTCACACGGCTTGTTCTTTGTTTTTTATTGTTTTGCGTAATGAGTACTAGGCTGATGCGTACGATCGCACGAGCACTCACACGGCTTTTTCATTGTTTTTTATTGTTTTGCGTAATGAGTACTAGGCTGATGCGTACGATCGCACGAGCACTCATACGGCTTTTTTTGTTTATTTTATATTTTGGGTAACGAGTACTAGGCTGATGCGTACGATCGCACAAGTACTCATACCGATATTTATTATTACATGTTTTTTTAAAGTTTTATATATTTTTTTATTATTTTTATTAAGAAAGAGAGGTGAGTTGAAATATCTATGACATAAAAATATCAAAAAGCATAGGATAAAATTGTGGTAGAAAATAGGATAAATTTATAAACTAAAAAAAAGTGATCAAAATGCATATATAAATAGAATGAAGAGAAAATGTGTACCTTGTTGAAGATTTGTGTGATGAAATAAAACCTTACTTGTAATAAGTTGTGAGAAAGATAGATGGAAGATGAAGAAGATAACTTTATGGTAGAAATGGGGTATGGGATTTATTATGTGTAGAGAGATTATGAAATAGTAAAATGTGAGAGAAAAATGAAGTAGAGTTTTGGGATGGAATGAAGAGATTTTGAGAGAGAAGAGATGAATATTATGTAAAAAAAATGTGTGTGTGAAGTGAATGAAATGTAGGTATTTATAGAGTTAAGGATGAAGAAAGTTGATGAATAAAAATAATATAATAAGTTGGTGGAAAATTTAGAGGAAATAAAATATAATTAAAAAAAGATGAATAGAAAAAGTTAATGTGGAAAATAAGTGAAAGAAATAATATAAAAAGTTTGTGGAAAAATTAGGTGAAATAAAATATAGTGAATAGTAAAAGTTAATGTGGAAAATAAGTGAAAGAAATAATATAAAAAGTTGGTGGAGAAATTAGGTGTGGAAATTAAGTGGAAGAAATAATATAAAAAGTTGGTGGAGAAATTAGGTGAAATAAAATATAGTGAATAGTAAAAGTTAATGTGAAAAATAAGTGAAAGAAATAATATAAAAAGTGGGTGGAGAAATTAGGTGTGGAAATTAAGTGAAAGAAATAATATAAAAAGTTGGTGGAGAAATTAGGTGAAATAAAATATAGTGAATAGTAAAAGTTAATGTGAAAAATAAGTGAAAGAAATAATATAAAAAGTGGGTGGAAAAATAAGGTGGAGAAAAAAAAATAATAAAAAATGTTGATGGAGAAGATATAATTAAAAAATGTAAGTGGAATAATTAGAAAAGTTGATATATAAAATTAATATGGAAATGATGTGGAAAAAGTAAATGAAAAAGGTAGATGATGTGGAATGAGATGTGGAGGGTGATGTGGATGGTGATGTGGAGAGTGGGGTGTAATAAGAGAAAAGAGGTGATGAGGAAGTAAAAAAGTAAGAGATTATTTTTGGCCATTGGGTTAAGTGTTTAAAAGATAATTTGGGGGTGCAAAAAGTAAAATAAATAGTGTTTTTCATTTTGGTGTTTTTTTTTATGTTTTTTTTTTTTTATTTTTGTGAAATCTTATTTACCCGGACGAAATTGGGTATTCACAACTACCCAACAAGAACTCTTCATTTGCTCATTTTTCTGGCACTGTTTCACTTAGCCCACACCTTACTTTACATAATGTCTTGTTTATTCCTAATTTTTCTGTCAATCTTATTTCGGTCACAAAGTTAACTAAATCTCTATCTTGTAAACTTAACATTTCTGAATTTTCCTGTGAAATACAGGACAAGTCAACCCTGCAGATGATTGGGAAAGCTGAAGAAAGAGATGGCTTGTATGTCATGATAGTTCCTGCACCCACCCCCCTTGGTTCACCAGCTTCTATTACTTCTGAGAATTCTATTGCTTGTTCTACAATAAGACATAACTCTATAGATATTTGGCACTATAGACTAGGACATCCTTCTTTTTCTTGTTATACCAAATTACGCAACATGTATGCCACTTTACCCAATACAAAATACACGCATTGTGATGCTTGTCATTATTCTAAGCAAAGAAAATTACCTTTTCAATTAAGTACTACTGTTTCAAAAGCTCCTTTTGATTTAATTCATGTTGATATTTGGGGGCCCTATAATACTTCTTCTGTTGATGGTTTCAAATATTTCTTAACTATAGTGGATGATATGTCTAGATACACATGGATTAAATTAATGACAAGTAAATCAGATACAAGATCACAACTTATTGGCTTTGTTTCTTATATAAAAACACAATTTGGCATTGATGTAAAAGCTGTTAGATCAGATAATGGTAATGAGTTTGCAATGACAGATTTTTATAGACAAAAAGGGATACAACATCAATTATCATGTGTTGAAACACCTCAACAAAATGGAGTCGTTGAGAGAAAACATCAACACATTCTCAATGTTGCTAGATCTTTAATGTTTCAATTCCATTTGCCCATAATTTTCTGGTCTTTTGCTGTTCGTTATGCTGTGCAACTCATTAATATTTTACCTTCCAAAGTTTTGACATATTTTTCTCCATCTCAGCTGTTACACAATGTTAAACCTGACATTACTTACTTACGAGTTTTTGGCTCACTTTGCTATGCTTCAACTCTTCAAACTCATAGAACAAAATTTCAACCTCATGCAAGAAAATGTGTTTTACTGGGTTTTAAAACAGGAGTGAAAGGCTACCTTTTGTTAGATTTCAATTCTAGGGAAATTTTTCTATCAAGGAATGTAGTATTTTATGAAAATATATTTCCTTTTCTTACTAGTGACAAGCACTCACCTATTAATACACAAAATTCCTTGGATTTTGTCACCAAAATTATTTCACCTCCATCACCTCTTTTCTCAGAAGTTACTGATCAACCCTCTTTACCACTTACATCTCCTCCTTCTATTGTTTCCGACCCTGTTATTTTCTCTTCTCAGCCTGTTTCTGTTGAACCTGTCACTGCTACTCCACAAAGGAAATCAATTAGGCCAAAACATACACCATCTTATCTGCAGGACTATCACTGCAACATGTCATCTACTTCTTCCGTCACTCAGTCATCCACAGGTACCTTATATCCTATCTCTTCATATCTATCATATGATGCATTATCATCTCTTCATAAATCATATGTCCTTAATCTTTCCCAAGTTAGTGAACCTAAAACCTATAACCAAGCCATCAAACATGATTGTTGGAGAAACGCCATGGATCAAGAAATTGCAGCTTTAGAAAATACCAAAACTTGGGTTTTGACTGATCTACCTAATGGAAAGCAACCTATCGGATGTAAATGGGTATACAAAATAAAGAGGCATGCTGATGGGAGTATTGAACGATACAAGGCAAGGCTTGTAGCCAAAGGCTACACACAACAACAAGGTTTAGATTACTTTGAGACTTTTTCACCTGTTGTCAAACTCACAACAGTAAGATTGGTTCTAGCTTTAGCAGCTTCCAAACATTGGTATTTACATCAACTAGATGTAACTAATGCCTTTTTACATGGGGATCTAGATGAAGAAGTATACATGTCTCTTCCTCTTGGTTATAAATCTGAAAAACCAGGACAAGTTTGCAAGTTGTTGAAGTCTTTATATGGACTCAAACAAGCCTCTAGACAATGGAATTACAAGTTGACAACTACTTTACTTTCTTTGGGCTACACACAATCAAAATCAGATTATTCACTTTTTGTCAAAAGTGATTCTGCTCATATTACCATCTTACTTGTTTATGTAGATGATATAGTTTTGGCAGGTGATGACATCCAGGAAATCCAAACTGTGAAGGCTCTATTGAATGCAAAGTTCAAGATTAAAGACTTAGGCCAACTCAAGTATTTTCTGGGCTTAGAAATTGCAAGATCTCAACAGGGCATTAATTTGTCACAAAGGAAGTATGCTCTAGAGTTACTAGAAGATGCAGGATTGTTGGGGTGTCAACCTGTTTCTACTCCTATACAGCCAGGCACAAAATTTTCCAAGACAGAAGGGAAACCCTATTCAGATGTGCAGGCCTATAGAAGACTTCTTGGCAAGTTACTATATCTAACCAACACAAGACCAGATTTATGTTTCGCTGTTAGTACTCTCAGTCAATTTCTTTCCAATCCTTTGGAAGATCACTATGCAGCAGCAATAAGAATCCTGAGATATATCAAGAACAATCCAGGACAAGGATTATTCTTTCCCTCCAACACAGAATATGCTCTCAAGGCTTTTAGTGATTCTGATTAGGCTGCTTGCCCTGACACTAGAAGGTCTGTGACTGGTTTTAATGTGTTATATGGTGCATCATTAATTAGCTGGAAATCCAAGAAGCAAGGTACTATATCTAGATCATCAACCGAAGCATAATATAGAGCTTTAGCTTCCACAACATGTGAAATTCAATGGCTTCTGTATTTGCTCCATGATTTGAAACAACCTCTACCACAACCAGTTTCTCTGTTTTGTGACAATCAATCTGCTATACAAATTGCACAAAATCCAGCCATGCATGAAAGAACAAAGCATATTGAAATTGATTGTCATCTCATAAGAGATAAAGTTCAAGCTGGTGTAATTAAGCTCCTGTCCATTCCTACTTCAGCACAACTTGCAGACATTCATAATAAAGCTTTGCATCCAGCACAATTTCAATCTTTGTTGTCCAAGATGAGCATTAAGGATATATATGCTGCAGCTTGAGGGGGGATATTGGATTTAATTTATTTTCCGTTCATATCTGTGCATTTATCTTCATATATTTATATTCTATTTTTATATTTATATTCCGTTTATATATTGTTTCAAACAATTATATATATGTAAAATTGTACTCTCTTTTTATGGAATAAGAAATACAATTCCTATCCTTTCTTTTCTCATAACAAAAACAAAAAAAATGACATGAAAAATTCAAATTTAGGAATTTTGATCTTGCGGTTTCCCTTATTTGGTTCAAAATTGTTTTTCGAAGTTGGTTTTTGGTGAGAATTCTTTGCGAAAGGGAGGAGGTGTGTCATTGCAACCACCATCGCTAGAACCAACGGTATTATTGTCAATTTGTTGTCCTGCGTTGGTTGTGGGTGTCACGGTTTGTGTTTTTTTAGAGGTTCTGGGTCCGATTTTGTGAAATAATCATCGTGGTTGCACCGTTTATCGGTTGTCGTGGTTGCGATGTTGGTGGTGTTTGTGTTCTAGTATAGGCAATTAGGTCCTTTTTTATTCAGCATTTCATTTTGGGTTTTTTATCTGTTTTTAATTTTTGGACTCCTTTTTTGTTGAACATTAGGTATTTTTGAAATTGACAGAAAGAAAAGCAGTATAAACATTGACCTAAACATGTTATATTAACATCATAATAACACATCCAGATCTAAAACAGCAGAAGCAAAAAAATCGAAACAATAATTTGTGTACCTCTTGTTATTGCAGCTTTAAAATTCAAACACCACTTTATTTTCTAAACCTTAATTCACTCAAACTCGATGGTGCGTTTTCTGAATAGAGGAGTAAGCTTAGTGATCAAAATTGAGAGTCACTCATTCCCTTATATAAAGTCTAGTCCTCACAGGGTTTTAAAAATAAATGGGCTTTATGTAAAATCAATAACTGATCCATAACCTTTATCCAGTTAAAAAGATAAAATATAATGGTTTAATGGATCACTTTATGCTCCTTAAAAAAATAGGAATTGAAAATGCTATAATATTTAAAATATTACTAACATTCTCCCACTTGGTCCATTTATCCAATTATTAACCACAACAAGTGGCAGAATATATACGGAGTCATGGCGATAGGTCCTCTAATAGTGGGTGTAATCTTCCATGTACCACAATATATTTCTCTCAACATTAGCTCTCAATTTAATGCAAAAACCATATATTTATGCTAAATCTAAAATAAATGATATCTTCTCAAAATAAATGTGCACAAAAATATATGAGAAAGCATCAGATTGAATAAGAGTTTCATTGAAAAATAATAAATATACTGATAATGAAATTACATAGTGGAATCAAGTCTCATTCGCACTACATGATCCTTAAAATTCTTTGGTGGCATGCCTTTAGTTAAAGGATCAGCAATCATCAACTCAGTGCTAATGTGTTCAATGACCACTTTCTTTTCTTTAACACGTTCTCTAAAGGCTAAGTATTTGATGTTAATGTGCTTACTTCGACATCCACTTTTATTGTTCTTATCCATAAACACCGCAGCAGAGTTCTCACAATACAACTTTAATGGCCTAGAAATAGAGTCTACAACTCTAAGCCCAGAAATGAAACTCTTTAACCATACACCATGCGAGGTAGCCTCAAAACAGGAAACAAACTCAGCCTCCATAGTAGAAGTAGCAGTTAAAGTCTGCTTGGCACTTCTCCAACATACAGCTCCATCGGCTAACATAAAAATATAACCAGATGTTGATTTTCGTTAATCAACGTAGCCAGCATAGTTTAAATCAGAGTAGCCAATCACTTCCAAACATTCAATTCGTCTATATGTAAGCATGTAATCTTTTGTCACTTGAAGATATCTCATTACCTTCTTTGCAACTTTCCAATGGTCAACACCTGAATTACTCTGATCCCTTCCCAAAACTCCAACAACATATGCAATGTCAGGTCTAGTGCAAACCTGAGCATACATAAGGCTTCCGATAGCTAAAGCATATGAAATATTCTTCATGTGTTCTCGCTCAAAATCATTTTTCAGACATTGACTCAAATTGAGTTTATCACCCTTCATAATGGGAGCTATACTTGGTGAACAATCCTTCATGTTAAACCTCTCTAAAACTTTGTTAATATAAGTCTCTTGAGACAAACCCAAAATGCCTCGAGATCTTTCCCTATGCATCTTAATGCTAATGACATAAGATGCCTCTCCCATATCCTTCATGTCAAAGTTCTTTGAGAGAAATTGTTTCACTTCATATATACATTGATCCATGATGTTTTCTTCAAAACCAAATGAAGTGATGACATCATGAAATTTTAGATACCATTGACAGAAGGCTTGTTTTAATCCATAGATGGATTTATTAAGCTTGCAAACTAAGTGATCATTGTCTTTAGAAGAGAATCCTTCAGGTTGTTTCATGTAAACTTCTTCCAGATGACCATTAAGAAATGTTGTTTTCACATCTATTTGAAGTAACTCAAAATCAAAATGAGCTAGTAATTCCATAATTGCTCGGAAAGAATATTGCTTAGATATAGGAGAAAAAGTCTTTGTGTCGTCGATTCCTTCTCTCTGAGTGAACCATTTGGCAACAAGTCTCGCCTTATGTTTCTCAATGTTGCCTTTTGAGTCTTTCTTGGTTTTAAAGACCCATCTACATCCAACGGATTTTACACCATTAGGCACTGAACGAGATCCCAGACTTTGTTAGATGCCATAGAATCCATCTCATCTTCCATGGCATTATACCATAGGTATGATTCTTTAGAACTCATGGCTTGTGAAAACGTTTCAGGATCATTTGCAGCACCAGTATTGTAGTCAACTTCTTGCAAATACACTACATAATCACTAGGAATTGTTGGCCTTTTAACTCTAGTAGATCTTCTCAATGTTGCCTCATTATTTTCTTGAGGAACTTATTGCTCAAGTAATTGTTCAAAAGGTTGTTCAACATCATCTTGTTGTTCCTCATTAGCAACTTGATCTATAAAGTCACTTTCAGCAGGTTGTAGGGATTCAATTATTGTTTGTCTAACATCCATTTATGTCTGAGGGGTGTGAATGACAACCAATCTATCACTTGAGCTAGAGGGTTGAGCTTCATAGTGATCCCTTTTGTACCCAATGTATGGAAACTGATCACTCCCACTAACCAAGTCGTTCTCAAGAAATTTTGCATTTTTTGACTCCACAATCCTAGTCTTATGCGATGGACAATAGAATCTATATCCCTTAGACTTTTCAGCATATCTAATGAAATACCCACTAATAGTCCTTGGATCTAGTTTCTTTTCTTGTGGATTATAAATTCTTACTTCAAACAGACATCCCCAAACGTGTATATGTCGCAAACTTGGTTTCCAACCTTTGAATAACTCAAACGGTGTCGTTAAGACGGCCTTGGTTGGGACTCAGTTTAATATATACACAGCCGTCTTTAATGTTTCAGTCCACAAGAATTGAGGAAGTTTTTTATTACTCCTTATAGATCTCACCATGTCCATTAATTTTCTCTTCCTTCTTTCTGCCACACCATTGTGATCTGGAGAACCAGGCATAGTGTATTGGGCAACAATTTCATGTTCTTGAAGAAACTTCGCAAACAGACCAGGTGCTTGTCCATTCTCCGTGTATCTACCATAATATTCTCCACCTATATATGATCTCACAATCTTTATTTGCTTTTCGCATTGTAGCTCAACTTTAGCCTTAAAAATTTTAAAGGCATCAGCCTTAAAAATTTTAAAGGCATCCAAAGCTTCATCCTTAGAACGATGTAAGTAGAGATACATATAACATGAGTAATCATCTATAAAGGTGATGAAGTATTTCAGACTACTTGCGTCCATATCTAGACAAAAAATATTTGTATGAATAATTTCCAATAGGTTTGAACTTCTCTTGGCACAAGTTTTAGACTTGTTAGTTTGCGTACCCTTTATGCAATCAACAAAAGTCTCAAAATCAATAAAATCCAAAGTACTAAGTACTCCTTCATTTATTAATTGCTTAATTCTCTCAATGGAGATATGTCCTAATCTTCTATGCCACAACATAGAGGATTCCTCATTCACAACACATCATTTTAACTCAACAGTAACGTGCATAGAATCATAAGCGATATTGTTTTGCAAAATAATGGAATAAAGACCATCACATAATTCACCAAAACCAACAACTTTGGATTTATTCATTACGGTAAAACCAGAATCTGAAAAATTAAAAGAAAAACCCAAAGGTATAAGTCTTGAAATAGAAATCAAATTTTTAGAAAAACAAGGAACATAAAATGTCTTTTCCAAATGCAAAACAAAACCACTACTTAAAACTAAGTTGCACGTTCCAATGGCCATCACATGTGAACTCATCTTACTCCCTGAGTATATGTATTGCTCACTTCTCAATGGCCTCCTTAGGTTTTGCATACCCTTTAAGGTATTACAAACATGGATTTTAGAACCAGAATCAATCCACCATATGTTGTGATTAACATTAACCATATTTGATTCATAACAGACAAAAGTAAATGGAGTACCTTTCTTATCAAGCCAATTCTTAAATTTTAAGCAGTCTTTTTTCATGTGTCCTTTCTTTTTTCAAAAGAAACACTTCAACTCCTTCTTTATGTTTGTTTGGCTTAGCATGAATCTTCCCTTTATATTTATCCTGACTCTTATTACTCTTTCCAGAAGTAGTCAAGTTCACCTTTTCCCCTTCTTCCAATAATAACATTTCCTCTTCTTGAACACACATGGTCAATAATTCATTAATAGACCACTTATCCTTATGTGTATTATAAGAGATCTTAAAGGGAGCATATTGTCGAGGCAAGGTGCAAAAAATATAATTTACTACGAAAGAATCTGACATGGTAGCCTCCAAAGAGTTCACTTGAGCCACAATATCCCTTATGCATATGATATGATCACGCACTCCTTTAATCCCAATGAGCTTCATGGATGAAAATTGCATTATAAGGGTGCTGGCAAGGGATTTATCAGATGCTGTAAATTGTTCATCAATAGCCTTTAATAAATCCTTGACTGTGTTATGTTGATCAATATAACCCTGTATACCAGCAGAAATGTTGGTCTTTATGAAAGTCACAGAAAGACGATTAGACCTCTCCCATTTTTCATAAAGTGTAACTTCATCTGGAGTACTGGTTTCAGTAATAGCAGGTGGTTCTTCCTTCCTAATAGCATAGTCAATGTTCATCCATCCCAAATGAAGAAGAATTCTCTCCTTCCAAATTTTATAATTATCACCCTTTAACTCGGGAATACCACATTTAATATCAGAAATATTCATGGGTTGAAAAACTGCAAAGTTCAAAAATTACATGTTTATCATATAATATTGAGGCAAACTTAAATGTCATGTTTTACCAATGCAAACATGTTTTTAATTCATGAATCTAGTGACATAAAACCTGCCTATGGGCTAAAATCCTACTCAATTAGATTCATTATCTTAATGATAAAACTATTAAATTATGTTCCTTTTTCTTAATTCATGGGTAAATTAAGAAATATAATTTAATATTTTATCTTAATTAATCATATAAATATGAAAAAAATCATGTAAATAGATTTTATCATACTAGATACAATTATTTACAACTAATGTTTCTCATGTAATAAAACTTTATATACAATTTTAATTAATTAAAGATATTGTGGCTACTCTTTAATTTATTAAAACTATATTACTACTAAATCATTAATAATATATAAATATTTACATAACATTCTTAATATGCAAATAAAATAACAATAATACATATTTTAATTTGCAAGTATAATAACAAATATATACATACAAATAATATCCACAAAATATACATAATTATTAATCTAAAAACACTTAAACATATATTATATAATATTATATGTTACGTATTCAATAATATTATATGTTAAAAAAGAAAAAATTAATTAATTAAACATAAAGGCACCATTTAGTACTGCAATTAATGTTTGCGTGGAAAAGCAATAAAGCTACAGCGGGAAGCAGGTCATTAAATTGATAAAAATATCAAAATAAAGAAAAAGGAATAGGATTCAGTGACGGGTAGATACCCTCTTTTTTTATCTTTATTAATTAATAAAGATGCAAGTTTTAAAGACCCAATTTTCCACCACGACAATTCTACAGAAAGACCTTTCTTCATTCCCTTCGTCTAGCAACAACACAGTACAAACTGATAGTAAGCCGAAAAGACCCCGAATAGGGATGAGTCGCTGTAGAAACTGATGAAGAAGCACAAATCCAGAAAATAGTCGCTGATCAACAAGTTAATCTCAGGACGCTATGGGAAATTCTACAGGCTCTGATGGCAACCAATTGTCGTCGCAGGTCAAGCACTAAACTTTCACCACGTCGGGAAGACGATACAAAAGCGAAAAAGGAAAACTTTAAACGAAATGGTTTATCGTCAACCCGCGAATCCTAATGACGATCTGGCTAATTTGATTCGCTTTTCGTTTATATTACAAGAAAATTGAAATCAAGTTTTAGGTTAATTTGGTAATATTTGTTTGGATTAAATGAATCAAAACAACAAAGCTCATAAATCTAAAAATCCAAACTGACAAAATTATGCAAGGCAGAGGATAAACATAGGCTACGATACCAAATGAAAAAAAAGCAATATAAAAATTGACATAAACATGTTATATTAACATCATAATAATGTATCTAGATTAAAAACAGCGAAAACAAGAAAATCGAAAGAATAATCTGTCAGTTTTAAAATCTAAACTCAACTTTGTTTTCTAAATCTTAACTCACTCAAATTCGATGGTGTGTTTTTTTAACAGAGGAGTAGGCTTAGTAATCAAAACTAAGAGTCACCCATAGATATAAAAGTCTGCCCATCACAAGATTTTAAAAATAAATGAGCTTTATGTAAAATTAGTAACTGCTCCATAACCTCTATACAGTTAAAAGATAAAATATAATGGCTTAATGGACCACTTTATGTTCCTTAAAAAAATTAGAAATTGAAAATGGTATAATATTTAAAATATTACTAACATGGACAACTTTGGTGAAGTTGGTCAACATAGTCATGGCAGAAACAAGGTATGTTTGGTTATACAAAGTTGGTCAACATGGTCATGCACATCCCTTATTTTGGAAAATTGATTCACTTCTTTGAGTGAAATCCTAGCAAAACCAGTAACCCTCGACGATTAAGTTTATGACATGGCTCTCTTATAATAGATGTGTATGCTTTCGATACCTCAACAAGAATAGGCAAGTTTTATGGAAGTAACTTCGAATAAACCCTAATTTCCCAAAATAAGGACCTCTTTGTGACGGAAAAAAATTAAGAGACCTATTTGACATTCTCAACCCAAATAGGGACTTATTTGAAATTTTTAATCCAAATAGGGACCTTAGGAATGATGAAACCAAAAATGTAAAATAAAAATCATCTTATCAGATTTATTTTGGGTCTTACATCTAAACATAACTCAAATAGAAAATTTTTACCTATCTTAATAGACTGTGACAACCCTAATAACCAACCAAAAGTTGTGTTCTCAATATAACTCTTTTGTTTACTACTGATCCTTTAGTTCAAACCACCTACGAATTTCATGTTGTAGGAATGTCTAAAAACTAACTGCATAAAAATATATTGTTCTTATTCATATACAAAAATAACCTAAACTATTTGGAACTATAGTATAGTCACACAAACCTTATTCCTGCCATGACAACGTTCACTATGTTTACCAACTTTCTCCATTTCAAGAATACTTAGATTACACAAATAAAGAATTCCAAATATTAAAAATAGAGTAAAAAAACAAAAAAAAATGACATTGACAAAAAGGACCCATATACCTTAACCAGAATACAAAAACCACCAACACTCACAACCACGATGGCCAACGAACGGCACAACCACGATGATTGAGAAAACAATGACACCCACGATCAAAAGCAACTTTGAAAACGACACACAAATTCAAAACCAACATAAGGTGAGAACGATGACACCCACGACCATAACCAACTTTGATAACAACACCCAACTTCAAAACCATCGCAAGGCACACCTCAGACAAAGAACTCGCACAACAAAAACAACTTCCCTGAAACCAATTTTGAACCAAATGAGACAAACTACAAAGTTGAAACTCCTAAATTATATTTTTCATGTCAATTTTTTTGTTTGTTTTAAATTTAACCATGTGAATCAATCAATGTTAGTGACAGAGTTAAAATGTTGTTAAAAATATTCAAAATATCATTATGCTATAACTAAAGCAAATTAGAAAAAGAATTAATACATACCAAGCTCCTCACTGGCAGGGATACTTCTATGTTAAGACAAAATGTGAAAAAATAACTTTGGATATTTTCACTTGTTATATATAAAAACTTGCTTTACTTGATTCATTTGATATTTTCACGATTCTAAATTTATTGATTTAACTACTAACATTTTTTATGCGCTTTTGTTTTTGCAGGAAATTTTGTAAGTTACATGATACTATAACATTTTCTTATCATGTCAACGAGTGTTTGAGTACATTGACCATTGAAGCCAAATACACGCAACCCATCAAAACTTACAGTATGGGACAAGGGGGAAGAAAAGGACAATCAAGCATACTCAACGTTTCACGAGGTTTTGATTGTGTAGAATTCTTTTCGATCAGGTTATTTCACGAAGTGGGTCGGAACCCTCGCTAGAATAACAACCCGACAATGAAAGACATAAAATTCATCGAATTCTATCACAGTCTTGGAATCAAACATGTAGTCAACTCAATGACACTTAACAGTTCATTGCCGAATTAAAAGAAGATTTGGCATCGGAAAAGAAACATGAACAAAAGAATTGCTGAAAGTGTTCTGGGGTGTTGTACTCTGCAAACCTCAACGAAAATACTAATGTCATTATACCCTTCAATTTTAGAGAATCAACTATACTATTAAATTTGGTGGATCTCCATCTCGACCATGAATGTCTTAAAACCAAACATAATCAAACAAAAGGTGACTTATTGGATTTTCATTTTCATCATATTACTTACAAATTGTTGGATTTTTATTTGTCCTGCTAATTTTTCCCTAATCTTTTCATTCCTAAATAATTTTTATTTTAACTTAAAGAAAAAAAGAATTTGTATTGTCAATACAATTTAGAGCGTGGGTTGAGCATGCTCTAGAAAACGCTATAGAGACAAAATTAAAATAAAATAAATATTAGAGATGAAAAAGTTAAAAAGCATTATTAAAACTGAAACGAAAATTCAATAATTATCAAAAACTAAAATTATATATAATCGAACAAGAAAAACATTTAGGGAACATTTCTATATGTTTAATGTTACGTGAATTATGGAAAAAAAATATTTAATCCAACAAATTCCCATAAACTGTGAAACAAACATGATAGAATAAACTAATGGCAGCAGTCGCGGCAGTCATAAATTTGTGTATCAAATAAATTGTGCAAAAATAATTTTCCAATCATCCAAGAATAACTTGAAAAAATTCCAACACTTGGAGCATTAAGGGCCCAAAGTTTCCAAATCTCTGTCCTTTGGTTGAACCAGACATTGACCAAATATGTCCTTGAGACTGTTATGCTGAACCATGAGATCAAGAACTTTATCCTCAAACTTCACTCCAACATTTTCAAGCTTATCATTTTCAACATTCCTACTTGAGAATACCAGTTCAGATAACCGGTCCTTCTCTGACTGTTTATCATATTTTGCACATTCAGGGGTGCCCTGTGCAAGAAGATGATAAGTATAAACAACCCTCTTCTGTCCAAGTCTATATGCTCTACAAATAGCTTGCCTTTCCACTGAGGGATTCCAAACAACATCAACAAGCACGACCCTTGAAGCTCCAACCAGGTTAATGCCTTCAGAAGATGCTTTTATAGAAGCTAGCAACACCTTTGCCTGGCTATTTGCATCATTGAAATTGTGAATGAGAAATTGCTTTTGCTTTTGATCAAGTTTTCCATGCATATACAACACGTCCGTTCCCACACTCCAGTTGAAGGCTGACTCCAGCTGGTCCCTGATCAAGCATAAGGTATCAATGAACTGGCTGAACACAAGGACTTTCTCATTAACTGCATCACATAGTCTCACAAACTCAATCAGAAATTTGGTTTTGACCCCTTGATAAGAGTCCAATCTAATCCTTTTCAACAGCTCCGAATCAATAACAGATTCTTCTTTCTTTGACAGAGCACAGTTTAGGAAAAGGGAGGGATGAACAGAGACCAAGGCCAACTTGTGCTCAAAGTTAAGTGCATTTTGAGAACAATCAATGATCTCCAGAATGTCTTTCTGCAAGCATTCTGGCTTCAAAACTAGCACACAGTCTCTTAAACCAGGAAGATTCTTCTGAAGAATACTACCTTTGTGAACATGAACAAAGGGATTCATCAGCAGCTTTAGCTGGTTTATCTTTTCATCGGCTTGATTTCCAGCAGAAATGGGTTCCCAACTCTCGTCTTTTGAAGCTTTCGTTTCCTGTATCAGTTTGTTTTTCAAGAACTTCTTGAGTTCCTGCGGTATGCTGTCAGGAAAAGATGGTTTCATTAAGCACAAAATATTGTAGAGTTCAAGAAAATTGTTCTGGAAAGGAGTCCCTGAAAGAAGGATCCGCTTCTGACTTCTACTCTCAGAGAGAACCTTCCAAATACAGCTTCGCTTGTTCCTTGGTGTGTGGCCTTCATCAAGAACTAATAAATCAGGATAGTCTCTCAGAACATTTCCCAATTCAGTTTCAACACGTTTCTTCTCTTTTCCGATCTTTCTATTTTTCTTCTGTTTTCCATTCTTTCTATTGTTCTTCTCTTTCTCCCCATCTCCTTCAGACTTTCCCCCGGCTAGCTTTTCATAAAGATTGTAGCTGATTAACAGAATGCTCTTCTCTTTGTACCAAGAACACAACTTCACCATTCTTATGACATCCTTTTTTTGCTGTTGGTTGAATAACCAATCAACTTCCCTAATGGCATGTTCCTTCCCTGATAATTCAGCATTGTTCAAATTGTGGAATGGAATTCCTATGTTCCACTTCCTCAGCTCATCTTCCCAAGTGAGTAATATGTTGGCAGGAGCAATGATAATGGGTAAACACTTAGGAAACACCTGCAAATATGTCTGCAGAAACACCATGGTCAACCTCGTCTTTCCAGTTCCAGGAGCATGAGAAACTATGCACCCACCCTCGCTCTGAGGATCAACCATCTTCAACTTTGAAAGTTCAATGGTTCCTGCCAAATTTGCCCAAATAAACTCAAATCCCTCTTGTTGGTGAGGAAACAAGCTTTCTTTTATGCCTGGAGTAAGGTCCCAAACTGTGCCATGATTGTGAGACCTAACTGCTTCCGACTCTTCACCACATTCACTGAAGAGAACCCCATCAAGTCGCGAGCTGTTCCCTCCACCAGACGACACCCTTCTGCCATATCTCTCAGAATCTATCTGCATTATGTGCAATGCACACAACGACGCACACATCAGAACTTCACATCATACCAGAACATAAAATCACAGCAGAAGTAGTTTATTTAACCCCTATGCTTCAACACTAGTCAAACACTGTTTCAGTTTTTACATATCAAAGAAAACTCAATTAGTAATACTGAGCATCATGGTTCAATGGAAAATAAAAATATCATCCTTTATGCCTAGGTTCACATGTGGAAAGAAAGTACTCTAAATGGGGCAGTTGAAATTTATTTAATACATTAAAAGAAGTGGAAAATATTTTCAACAAACAATCATCCCAAGTTCAAAGGAACTTACAAATGGCGGTGTGATATATTTAATTTCAGTTTCAATCCAACCACACCATCTACAGTGAATCCCTATCTGCTCATCAAAAATGGTGTCATGTTTGCATCGAATGGCTGGATTTTCTTCGATTTCTCTTGGTTCATTTATCTCTATATTATCACTCTGCCGATTATACAAAGTTAGTGCGTAACTTCAAATTTAAGAATTCCTAAAATCTAATGACAAGAACTAATATTATATTACAGTTTTTGTTTGGTCTAAAATTTACCTGGACTCCAATTTTTTCAGCTTGAAGCAACATCTCCATTTCTTCCCACAGCATATCCAACTCTTGCTGTGACTCAGATTTCTCAACAGGTTTTTCTTTCATCATGGAGTTCCAGTTTAAAGAAATTGTTTCCCTTGAACCAAATGGCCGAGTCTGACCCTCATCAACACCAACCTTCTTATCCAAATCTCTTGAAACATCTTTAGCAGAATCACGCTTGCCCCTAAAGCATTCATTGAAGAATTCAAAACAGTGGTTCTTTGTTGTCGATGACATCCTCAGCATTTCATGCAGCTCATCTTTATGTCCAGTTTCTTTAGCATTGGCCTTGACCTTATTATTTTTCCCACACTTATTGATCACATTTGAATATCTTGTCTCGTTTTGAAAAAACACCCTTTGATGATCCCCCACTCCTTTCTCCTTATCCTCTAGTGCATCATCATCGGAAGACACATAGAGACCTGAACTTTTCCCCTGATCACTCAAAACTTCAGGATCGGCATTATTGACATTCTCTACTCTGTTTGCTCTTTGTTTATTCTCTTGTGCCCTTTTTGTTTCCTCCTTATTGATCTCTGATTTACTAGATGCCACGCTAGCACAATCACCACCATTCCATTTCTCCACCAACTCTTTCTCTACATGCTTATTCTTTCTTTCACCTTTCCTTCTCCAAACTCTACTGCTCTCAGATTCACTCACCACCTTTCTTACTCTTTCCTTAACCATCTTGTATCCCCTCCTCTCATCATCTTCAGAAGAATCACTCTCCTCACTGCTAGAGTATTCACTCTCAACATCATCATCATCATCATCCTCATCAACCTTAAAATCATCGTCACTAGTCTCAACATCTTCACTCTCCGTCGAAGACCACAACGAATCATATCCATCATCAGAACTACTACGTCCACCCCTAAATGAATAGGGCAACAAAACAACCGGCTTTTCAGGTTTAGTACCGTATTCATCATCATCAAAGCTCTCACCTTTATCAGCTCTCACAGCTGCTACAGAACAGCCTTCACCCTCCTCATCCCTCTCTTCCTCCTTAACCTGAAAACCCTTGGTTTCGTAACACTCATCAATCCTCAGATCAGCCCCATCATGGCCTTCGAGGTCAACCACCTCTTCAGGATCAGGATCAGGATCATCCTCAGTCTCTCCCAAATACGCGAAACCATTCTTCATATCATCTGGTGATGAACATGAAGCCCCAGACGCAGATGCAAATTTCTCTCTTGCAGCCCCTTCCCCTTCCAAATTTTCTCCCAAGCAAATCACTTCATCATCATCTTCTTCATCCACTTTTCTTCTTTTCCGACCCATCGTCAAACCACCACCGACCACCCAAGGTTTCTTGCTTCGAGTCCTGCGAGCAACAGCCTGATACATTTTCAAACAACAAAAAAAAAAGAAACAAAACAAAGAAACACTTTTTTCTTGTATTCTCAAAGGACGCAGGAACGCCAAAACCCAAATGAACTATTTGCTCTCTCGAGATCACCAAGATCAATCTATTGCCCACTAAGTGATAATGCGAATGTGAACGAGAGAAAGAATGAGGTGGAAGAAGGAACCATGGTTGGGAAGAAAACAGATTGAGAATAGGAAGAGTATCAGAGTGGAGTTTCCAAATTGGTAGATATGGCGCCAATAAAAGAAACAAAAACAGTGAAACAATTTTTTGCAATAAAGTTTATCTAAATAAGAGCAAATAAATAATAATTCATAGAAAACCAGAAAGTATCTCCACACATGCTGTACATACTGACAAAAAAATCATTCTCAGTACAAAAATATTAATATTATGTTTCAAATCTCTAACTAAAAGCAACATTCCAAACTCAGCTTAATTTTATTTATCACACCTCTAACTGAATAGTCCTTTTTCTCCCTTCATTTTAAGTTTTTTTCTTTTAAATTAAGAAGAAAACATGGATTAATCTTTTAAATGTATGCCCATCAACATAGATCACAAACATACAGGAGTAATGCATGTTCATCATAGATAACAAACATGCATATTATTATTCCAAGATATTTCTTGAGTATTTTTTTACTTTTCTGTTGAAACTAATAATGCATAAATCACTACAATTTACTTTATTATTTATTATTAGAAAAAACACTTTGTCACGTCCACATTTTTCTAAAATTTTAAAAGATAATATGGGTTGTTATTGATATTGTAATTAAAATGATATAAAAAAATAATTCTCTGAATGCATTTTAAATTATGTTTAGTTTGTTCAATGTAAAAAAATAAAAAAAAATAAAAATTGAATGAAACACTCGTAAGAAATTATATATTTTATATAAAGGAAATATTTATACTGATAGGTAATTTTGGAAAAAAAGAATTACATACATCAAATGAAAGATTCTTTTAATATATTATTATAAAAACATTTAGAATGACATAGATATAATCTTGAATAAAGGAGGCATGTTCTTGTGAGTGAGAGGAGTAAGTCTCTCGTTAAATAACAGCGAATTGAGTTTGGTACACTCAGTGTCTACCTAATATCCATCCCCTGTTGAAGAAAATTCACTCTATAGTATGTTAAGTTGACATTATTATCTATAGATACTTACGGATTTTATTTTTTAACTTTTAAATAAAATTATTTAAAAACAAGTATTTAAAATATAAATTAAAAAAATCAATTTAAAGTAAAATCTAAATAAAGTTAAGTACGAACTTATTAATGTAAATAAATTATATTTCTAAAATATAAATTTAAATGAATTGCACAAATTAGCATGTTTGAAACTCTTTCGCAAATTAGCGTTTTATGGTTTATAAGAGATATATAATTTAAATAATATATTTCAGCAAATTGAAAAAATAAATGATTTTAATTAAAATTTTATAATTCAAATTCAAAATATATGACAGGAAATTTTATAAGGACTACTTGATTATTCAAGCTAATAGTAGTAACTTGATTACTTTATTTACAAAGGATTTTAACTTATATGAATAAGTAGTTTCAATACATAAGATAAACAATAGAAGGTATTGCGACATTACAATTTTTTATATGAAATTAAATTATTCAATATCTTATATAAATCAATTACAATATTATTGTACACTAAAATTGTTAACAAAAAAAATGTATTTATTTAAACAGGAGTAAAGAAAAAATATTTAACTTGTGTAATATAATAGATGATGGTTTATTCCTTTTCAAATTTTTATTAGTTTTTTTCTTCATGGTCATTTTTGTGGGATTTGCAATTCAGTCTCACAAGTCTTTTTATTGTTGTCAAATTCAAATTTGATCATGGTTCACAACATCTTTTAAATTATAAGTTAAATTAGTTGGCTGCATTTTTCTTTGTGTATTATTAGCATAACAATATTTATAAATTCCAAACAATGCATCAACCAAACACTATAACACCATCATAAACTAAGTTATTGGTTAATAGTAAAACAATATTAATACAAATAGTAATAACTCAGAATTGATATTTGTGTATTACAATTATCCCCTAAATTAAGTATGCAAAACTTAATTTTAAGATAGTTAATTTTTTAGAAGGATATAGAATTTAGTAAAACATGTATTACTAATGAATACAAGAAGTGCACAGGATTTAACATAAGTTTATCTATATGAATAATCATCCTAGATATTTTGATTCCTTTTACAAAAGTTAATTATATGAAACTCTATATAGATGTAAAAGAACAATAGCTTGCATAATACAAGAAAACTTATTCATGTCCAGTTTTGTATTTATTTCTTTTTCTTCCTCTTCACTTTGGTGTGATTTGCAATTAACTCTATAGAGTCTTTTATTATTAACAGATTTAGATTGACACTTTGTTCACAAAAATATTTATTTATTTTTAATTTATAAGCTCAATTAACATAAAAATATTGCATATGTACCATATAATCCATCAAGAGAACACAATAGTGAAAACATAACACAACTAGTGGATTAAAATTAAAACAAGATTAACACACACTGATGATGATCTAGAATTGGTATTGATGTATTCCAATTATACTACAAATTATATAAGTTATTTCATAATGATAAGTAACTAGTTTCACATCAAATTTCTTTCAAGTACTTGTTTGGTATTTGTTCTGCCAAGTAAATATAGAAATGCTCCATAACTCCAGTACGAAACTTGTTTTAATATATGGATTCTAGTGTTAGAATTTCTCCATCTGCGATCTTGATGGAACCGGATTTTGGATAACAAACTGACATTCCAACTAGGTAACCCTTTTCATTTCCTGCTTCTTTTCCAGTTCCATATTTTGGATTTGGAGTGCATAAAACCCTTCCATCCTAAGTTAAGCATAATCATAAAAATATATATTATTCAATAAACTATTTAATTTCTTATAAAGATATATAGGTATCAACAAAATTTATTCGTGATGAATATATGAATTAGGCAAAATTTAACGTAAGTTTATCTGCAAGATAAAGCTTGTATTTGAGAACAACAAATATCAAATGTTATCTGTCCATATAGAGTGACATTGACAACACCGGTATGCATATAAGCAGTGTCATATATAAGATAACCACCTTTTTATCATTGGGATGTTTGCTTTCTTAACATGAGGGAAGTCATTGTCATGATTTCTCGGGATCGTATACTCTACCTATAGAAAATTGAAGAATTTATTTTACTCACATACGGATGAAAAAAGTAATTAATACCCTGATATTTTTGTTTAGAAAATAAATTAGTTTCAAAAGTTTGCTAATAATTTGTAAAGTATAGTATGTATTGAATAAATCATCTACTTGACAATCATGAATTGGTGTAGAACCATTTCATCTCACACGATCAGTTGAATCAAGTATGTAGAACTTAAGGCATTTGGTGTTCATCCCAATCAACCCACCTTATTTTGTATCTTAGGGAAAACTTTCTTGTTGGGCCACGAAAACCATTTCTTAATTTGCATTGTACGTTGTCTTGACAATAAAAGAGTCCTCATTTATAATTTTTAGACAACAATTGACCATTAATGTCCGTCGTAACATTGTAAAAGTCCTTTGGGAGATTCATAAGCTTACACGTACACTCTATACAACCTTTTCTATCATGTGTTCCACGTGTATCAATAACCATTATGCTAAACAACGATTTTTCTTTAAACCCACGCTTTATTTTTGTAGCATTACCTAATTCAACAGCAAAAGGATCTGGAAGATTTGAATGTGTCTCTCGTGATTCTCCTCCCAAGCCCCAATAATGTGGAAGCAAAAAACCTTGGCATGCACCATCATTTCTTTCAAATTTGATAACATTGCGAAGGTCATGAGATTGTTTAATGTAGTGTGACATGGTAATGTTTTCAATATATTTTACAACAAACCAATGATGAAGGTAAGTTTCATAAAAAGGTATGTTTTCACCGCAATTTTTCCTGGTCCCACTTCAAATTTTTCAAAGAAAAAAAGTAGTTTACTTTATATGATTTTTACCATAGTCTAAAACAACCGATTGGGTTGTGTCAGAAAGCAACATCATTATTGATAATAAAATCAAAACTACTTTAGAGATACTCCGCACATTAACCTACACATAAATTGATGTCATTAGCCATGAAAATATGTGTATATAGGATCAATCTTTTGATAATCATGTAGATAATTTAAAATATAATGAGAACCTGTGAATTTGATAACATGGAAATGAAAAGGTAAAGTAATAGAACATTGATAATAAAAAATGGATACCATATAACAAAAAGATAATGCTTTGATCTTGGCCATGATTTGTTCTTAGATAAAGACGATGTTGTATTGATCAAATTTTAAAGGGAGTAAATTTGTACATATATGAAATTAATTACTAGTTTTATATACAATGAATCACTAAATAATAACATATCTAGCATAACTAAATTTTTAACTGATGTTGTTTGTTTTTTTGTTGTATGTATAAGGGATTTGGTAATGTATTTAAATCTAAATTAACATGTATTGACTTAGTTTTACGGGTGACAAAACTATTTGTAAACTTTTGTAACTATTTGTATATTTAAAAACAACTTACTTATGATTTGTTTGGAGAAACTTGACATGGTTTCATAATTACCTTTTTTTTTTATGACAGTAAAGTGTTGGCTTAAATTATGCTTAAGAGATGAAAATAAAAAATGAGTAATATAAATTTGAATAAAGTTTATTCAAATAAACCTATATGAAAGAGACAAAAAAAGATTATTTTAATAACATTAATTAATGATACTTTAATACGTAACGTATATAAAATAACTTTTTTTACATGTTAATAATATATATATATATATATATATATATATATAGAGAGAGAGAGAGAGAGAGAGTGAGAGAGAGTGAGAGAGAGAGAGAGAGATGATTGAGTATGCTTGATATTTGTTTATTACTATTAATAGTATTTTAGTAAGACATAAAATAATGTTTCTATATGATTTATGAATATTTTTCATATCTCTAAAATTATATAGGTTAAATATTTATTAAGATTATACTTTAAAAATTGATTTTTCATTTGTTTTGTCCTTGAAGCATAACTACTAGAAATAGAGTTGTTTATAGAAAAACTACTACCATGAACATAACCTTGTTTTTTTCTAATTAAAATAAATAAATAATACAACACACAACAATGGAAGGTTCTGTAATTTTTTATGTGCAAGTGCGTGATATCACTTATATCAAATGCAGTAAATATTCTAATCACATATACATGTTGCTCAATGTAATGTGACTCGCTAAAATGAACAGCATATGAGTAAAATAAAAAAAAAAACACTGAATGTACAACAATCAGTTTATGGCAATATTTTTATTTTTATAAAAGGCGAATATGCATAAAATAATCTTAGGCACCTACTTATTATAAAAAAAATAGTTATCCAAAAAAGAAAATGACATATTGAACAAAACAAGAACATAAAGTTTTGTAAATCAATCTTATCAAAACTACACTTGCTTTTAATCAATATCACTTTTATGATTTAAAAGCATATGAAATGAAAAAAAGAAACATTATTATTTATTCGTTCACTATGTGATTACATATGATGGTCGTTAAATTTCGTTCGAAAAATGTTTGAATCGAGAAGAGGGTTTCGCGCATTAAGATAAAGTAAAAATATTCCGCTCAAATTTTTATTGAATTCACTAACTTTTTGACGTTTAACGCTATGACATTCGACATTTATATCTTTTTATGTCGAATTGCAATTCTAAACGACGTTTAATAATTGCATTTATTTACAAAAATGTCACTGATCATTATTAACGTTGACTATTGAGTGGTTGAACGTTGAACACGTAATGTTATACACATTTTTGCACTAGTGGAGTAAACATTCCTCGCAAACTCATGTATTTCTTAAGGTCCTTTTGGTTCAGTAAAGAACTTTAATAAAGTCATTCGTCCTTGTTAGGATTTGCACAGACAAAAAGGCACTACACAACAGAAAAAATAATTATTCTTTTAATGATTACGCACATCGGATCTAAACAATACATTATTTACTATATGGTTTACAATAGTTTTTAGTTAGATAACGTTTAACAAGTTATCCAAGAAGGTTTTTGCGATAAACACAATTTTTATAAAAAAATTGTAAATTCAAAATAAAGAGTTTCTAAACAATCGTGTCTTAATCTTTTTCCCTTTTCGATGTTTAATAAATACTTTACAAAATATAATTCAATAAATACATTCGATCAATGAATTTTTATCATGCTAGTCGTGTAGCTAATCATTTATGCATATAAAATATGAGAAAAAAAAGAAAAATATAAACATATAATAGATAATCAATATAAGTAAATGAATCCCTAAGAATCATAAGATATTGTTTACAGCAACAATGCTTTATGTATTTGCGAGGATGTGAGCATGTTTGTGTTAGAGTAATTTAATAAATACTTTTTTATTAATAAAATCAAATATGCAGTACTTAACAAAAACGATGACAGTTACGTGATGTATATATATCTTTTAAATGATATAAATATTTTTTTGGATATTTAACTGTTTAATTACTGCTATTGATAAAAAAATTAAAAACATTATTATTTTTATATGTTGAATTACATTATGATAATTAAAAATTAAAGTTTAATTTGTAAATATTAATGATTTAAGTTAGAAAATTATCATATATACAATGCAAAAAAATATTTCATATAATTTGTTATTTTATCTTTTTAAGAAAAAAAATAAATGGGTTAACAGGACAATCTATCCTATCTCATACCATACAGACTAAAACACTAATCCAACCCTTCCAGCCCCTCAAATTTGTCACCCCTATCTAAATCTTTTATAAAATATTTTCAGAATAATTTTAATCCCCTAAATTAACTGACATTGTTTCTTAATAAAATTGAAATAACTGCGTAAAAGTAGTTAAAACTAAAGAAGATTGCGTACTAGCAGTGTAAAGTAATATTGGCCTGCAATCATAAACAACAGTTCCCTGCACCTCTCTATTTTTATCATGCACTTCTAATATCTCAAAAATGTCTTTACAAATATTCGAACATAGGTTAAAATATTTATTTAATCGGCGTTGGTTAAAAAATTTATTCAACCGACATTTAAATATCGTTAATTTTTTTTAATTTGCATTTTCTGCTTTTATTTAATAATAATAACAATAAAACATATTAAAAAATTTTAAATTTAATATTTTAAATTAAAAAACTAAATTAAAAAAGTTATTTATTTAAATTTAATAATCAAAAATTGTTCTTTTAATATAATAAATATTTAATTGATTTTATATTTTTCATATAATTAAATATATATTCATAGTTTAATTTATAAAATATTATTTATTAAAATAAATAAATAAAACATATTACAAAATTAAAAATAAAAAAATTAAAAAAATTAAAAAAAAAATATGTTAACCAAAAATACGATTAATATTATATTAACATATTTTTTTAATTTTTTTTGTTTTTAATTTTATAATATGTTTTATTTATTTTCATTTAATAAATAATATTTTAATTTAAAATATTAAATTTTATTTTGTAATTTTTTAATATGTTTGTTATTATTATTATTAAATAATAAATAAACTAAAGAAAAATTGAAAAAAATATATACTCGGATTAAGGTTTTTATATATTAATATTATTATTAAAAAAACACAAAAATTAAATTGAAAAAAAAAAACCTTAAGTTATGTTCGAACGACGATGAAAGCATTTTAAAATTTTTGGAAATACAAGATAAAAATAGAAAACTGGGGACGAATATAGAGAAGTGTAAGAAGAACTGCTGAATCATGAATCAATAGTGGATTAACTTTTCCAATAAAACTTTAAAAACCCACCCCAATAAAAACGTAATATTCGAGACAATTGAAGACACCGATCAGGGCACAGTTGGCAGTATAAAGTTTTATGGCCAATTGAACGGAACCATCATACCATGATAATTGAAATTAAAATAATATCTGACGAGTGCAAAATAAATGAGTATTTGAAGGAAATCTGCATAGAAAGAATGATGATAAAACCATAACAGAATAGATATGGCACTTCAAAATACAGCTATTGACTACATAAATTAGCGTGTAAACAAACCAAGAGTAAATATCGCTGTACAGGAGGAAACTAGAATCTACAAGGTATTTAGGCATACTTTCCGTCAAGCAGTTCTGCTATAATCCATCCGTCAAAACACGACATTCTTCTTATAGGCAGACAAACTTATATAAACTTCAACTTTGCCACATTAACATGATCAACTGAAATACCTCCCACTTTATTAGATGAGCTATTGTTGTCTCTGAATTTGTGTCTCTTCCTCGTATTGTCTACTTTGCCGGTTTAATCAATTCTTATGGGATTGCCTTCTCAACCAGTTTGTTGTTTGACAGTTCAAGGTCAAGAAAACAAAACAAGCATTGGAACACCAAATTCAAGACTCGATAATGTTAACAACCAAGAATAAGATTACAAAGAATACACAAATTATATAATCAAAGCGAAGATCATCGTTCTGTGTTGATATACACTACAATTCAGACAACCAAATCAACTCCATCTTACAAGAGCAGTAAATGAGTACATTACATCAGGGTCCAGCCAACCCATAACTGATCGCTATCGTACAAGACTAGGAAGACACTCAGTTAGCACCAAGCTCATCGTACCCAGGAAACAGAATCAATTTCATCCCGTGCTGCTTTATATAGTTCAAGCCTTTTCGCACACTGTTGTCTCCTCTCCATCAATGCTGGGTCTTCATCTAACATTTGCGACAGCTGTTTACCCTATAGCAGGTAATATCTTATCAAGAATATGTTGTCAAACATCAAAACAAAGGACGATTAACATTTGTCCGGATACAACTCTGTAATTCGCCTTGGCTTCCACTTAGGACTGTTTCATTAACATTGCTAAGCTTATAAACGAAATAAAAGGATTTTAATATTTATTATCATTTATATTTAAACTTCAGAAGCATACTATCCGATGAAAGCCTACTATGTAATCCTTCCATGGTAAAGGTATTTGGACTATACCATCAAGAACGTGCAACTCTGACTCCGAGTATGTCACTAACCCTAACAGTATAAATTAGGTTTTGTCTAAAAAGTGTGAATATAATAAGATAAATAAAATATTAGAGGCAACTCAATACTTAGGGTTGATGTTGTCACAATCTGGGTTATAAGTTACAGCTTCACTGAAGTTATTGAACTTCAACAATTTGTATAGTACAATTGCAAGGTATGGGACTTCCGTCCCACACTGAAAGTATGAATATATAATTTGAGGTTAACAAAACCCTAGGCTCTCCAACTACTACAAAACAAAATTTTAATAGTGTGGCTCTCCTTAGGTTATTATCAATAGGGATAAAGATTTACGGAATCTCTTCAAGGTAGCAACACAAGTGTGGTGACATTTGATTATTGCAGTGTCTGCCCAGGATAAGTTGGAGTGGTTTAATACACAGCTACCCTGTGTGGATGCCGGTGGATATGGAGTATGTGATCTAGTCTAGGCTTTATGAGGTCTTGGAAGGGTGATTTACCTATAGTTATGATTCTCCATTAAGGAAAAAGCTATACTTTCTTAAGAGATAAAAAGAAAGAAAAGGAAACATAGAATATACCTCCTTCTTCCCTATTTGTGTATAGAAATGGTTAAGCAAAGACTGTTTTGCTTGTTTGACCTGGCAATGAACAACAGCCTTTGGAATTGTGATTCTAAGTGTGTCTGCAACCAACCCTATATATGATGACACATTTGATGCAATTCTCCTGAAATGACCCTCTGCATAACGATCAATGTTTGAGGGGGCAGGAGTTGCAGATTTTTCCACTTCTTGAGGAAGTCTCCGAAAGAAATCCACAGTGAGATAAGAAGACTCCATGTCTACAAGCCGAAGATTTGTCTTCTTACTCTCTTCACGAAACCTTTCTAAAGCCTCATTTGCTGCTGCAGCTAGTTCAGCTTGAAATGTTGGAAAGCGTTTCAGTTCCTGCAGTAACATATTAGTATCTCCGCAAATTGTGCAAACAATTCATGAACAAGGTAAAACATATTTCCAAAAGTTACCTGAGTTTCAGCTATTGATTTCCTCACAAGTTCTTTTAGAACAAAGTTAACCTACAGAAAATCAAGATCAGTCAATTTAATTATTCCTGTTAGATCAAAATTAAAAATCAGAGAATACAAGTGGACTGTATACAGCATCAACTGAAGCTTCAGCTGGGCCTCTAAAGTATCCAAGAGCCCCCTCAATCAAGCGCCTGTAACCTTGCTCTGGGGCAATCAAGTGAGGTTGGTAACCATCAGCCTCTGACACTACTTTCCTTACATTCTGGAGAGAAAGATGCCGATCAAATGGGAGCTTCCGTAAAGCAGCAGGAAGCTGATTGTCAAAGACATTATATATCCTATCTCCTCCAGGCCGCCTAAGAACAATAAAGAACATTATTATTTAAATAGAGACCTATCAACTAGCTCATTATCAATGACCACAAACTGACAATCTCCACAATCAAGTCAATCAATTTTTGGCTATGTTCACTTTAGCTTATGCAGCAGGCAAACCACATCATAAAGGTTTGCGTTGTTGAAAGCCATTTCCATTTGGCGAAGTATATCATTAATCATTTCAGGTAATAAATAGTAATACTAAATGTTGAAGATCTCACAGCAACTACAAATATGATCAAAGTATAGTATTAATAGGATATCAAAGTCTATCCAAGTGAGATATGTTGGGTCTATCATGCCAATGTTACCTACTAATTGGACCACCCATGAATATTCATTTACACACCTGAGATGTTAAGTCCTCAACATGAGGTGTCTTGAAGATCCCACATCAACTAGAGATATGGTCAATCATAATTCGTAAATTGGTGCAAACCTACCATACATACCAATTTTGATTTTGAGTTGGTTTGTCCACTTCGTAAGACAATTTTGACTTCCTCAAGACTCTGGATATAGTAGTTTGTCTAGAATATTAGCAGCCCAAAAAGAAACACCAAGGAACTAGACAGTTGAGAAAAAGAGTGTATTATTTCAAGACTGCAAAATCTCATATGATATAGATCATCCATTGTTAGGTTTCCGCTTTAGAAAACCTAATTTCCTCACAATACTCAAACACACAACAGCGCAGAGACAAGAGATAACAAAGAAGTAATATGTATTGTATGTATTTACTGCAACGAAATACAAAAATAATCCGGGAGCCTAACCCCCTCCAAGGTCCAAGACATGTTTCTATTCAGACAAAAGCTACCTCAAACGACAAACAGATGTCTATTTATTCCCTCTCTCTCCCTAACAACCTAACCAACTTTCCCGCCCTTTTCTACTCTTCCTCTACCGATCGGTGTTAACAACAACCTACCGTTCGGTATTATTATAGATACCGTTCGAACCCTCATACAAACCGTTCGGACCCCCATACCGTTCGGTACTCTTCTTCCTCCTCCTTTCATAGACTCTTCAACTCCTAACATCCATCGATGTTGAAATATTGAATATTTCAAACCATATGATTTTTAGTAAAAACATCTCCATTTAGGAACAATAAACACTGATCATTGATAATCAGTGTAGTCGTTCAATATTGACCTTAGATTCTTGCCCCCACAATCTAAAGTTATTTTTGAGGGATCAATAGAATGGCTGTAAGACCCCTGCAAACAAGCTCAATGAGCATATACAATAGAAAACACCTCTCTCGGGAAAAAAGATCTACTCAGAGAAGATACTTTCTCTTCCCAGCTAAAAGACCTAAACAGACAAAAATAACTCTCTTCCCCTTTATCACATCAACCCAGCCTCCCTCCCTTCAGACATGCTAACAACCTGGCAACTCAGGTCGTCCACAACCCAGACTCCTTATAGTCCAATAGCTGACTTTTTGACCAATTATCTCAAGCAGTTCCTGCTACTGTAGCATTAAGACCAAGGATCCTATTAATAGCCTTCTTGTTGGCTTTTGTGCGGGTAGAAAGTTAGATGCTTCTCAGGGACCTTTGTGTTCAATGGGCTTGCCCAAGATAGAGGAGAGGCTACTATAAATCCTAAGGATAAGTTTAAACTGATGGAAAGAGATGCAAATGACAGTGGGATGGTAATTGTGTTTCATTTTGGGCCATTCTAATTATTCCAAACATAGAGTAGAAGTTGGTCAATCAATTGAAGTTGAAGGATATGAATTTGTAAGGAAAAAATTTAATAGATTTCCTTAACTGAGTGAAGGAAAAACAAAAAACCCTTTAGTGTAAATGAGGGTAAAACACAGATTTTGTTCGCTTAAGTGCACATTGAAAAGGACTTTTGTTTTGAAAAGAGATGAAAATCTCTGCAGAATCATCTTGATTCCCAGCCCATGATGTCGGGCTGCAACTCCACCGCAATCCATGCATCTATAGCGACCAAAGCAAATGAACTAGCAACAGACCTATGCAAGGTTACTCTCAACTAGAGCAGCACTGTTACTTAGGAGTATTAGCTACTACAATGCATAGAAAATTTTTAATTGAGGTTGGTATTTACATTCCTTGTTATGATTTGATGTTATTCGTATATCCCTTACACAATCCTACGCAGGATCTACAAGTTTCATAACCTTGGTAAACTCTTATGTGGATTCTCTAAAAAAAGACAATAATTTCATTCACTAGATCAATTTTAAGTGTATGCCTAGCTCCCAAATCTGGACAAAGAGAAATGAATCAATTTCATTCACTTTCTACAAATCTTTCCAATAAAAGATGTTTATCACCGATACCCTCCCTTTCCCTTTTCAAATTGCACTCATAGCATAAAAATGGAATACAGTAAAAGAACATATTTACCCTCCATCTAAATGCTCCTTGAATATCCTTTCAAATGCTCGGCAAAGTTCTAGGATGGTGTATAATTGAGCCTGAACAAGAAATCAACATTCAACAAATACTTAGAAGGACATCATGAAAAGAGTTATACTTTTCAAAGAAATCGTTACACGTTTAAAGCACTCACTCCAGCATCAAGAGCAATAGGCCTCCCAAGATGATCCATCTCTGATTCAAGTTCCTCAATGCTTTTGTTTATTAAAGATGTTATACTAGGTATCCTTGCCCTAATTACGGACTCCAAATGCTGCAAAATAAGTTCATGGGGTTAAAAGTACAACTCATCTCAAAAAAGGATTAGCAAAGAGTATCTTCAAAAACAAAACCTGTGAGAGAAGTTTTGCAAGGTATTCTGAACCCATTTTATTGGCCAAGTGCCCATAATCAGAACTGGAAGCAAAATACTCACGCTCCTTTCGTCGAGCAACAATCATATCAACATTTCTATTGATATCTGCTTGGGATCGATTTACTATCCCAACCCAAGGATGTTGCAAACGATAAGACCTTCCTTCAAGGACCTTGAGGGGATAAAAGCGAAAATGAGGACAAATTAGTATAATTTTACCGGCACAGTTCAAATTTTAACATTAAAGGTACATGCATCAAATAAAAAAGAAAGATTACATCTAACGCATTAGTTCCTTTGTCCATCAAATCTAGCTTTGTCAACACCCCAAATGTCCTTTCACCTAGCCAGATTACAGGTAAACTTTAGTAAAATATGAGAAAGCAAGGTAATAATGTCCATTACACGAAGCAATCAAAAGTACCTGTGGGATCAACTTCCCGAGAAAGTTTAATAGCATCAGAAGTTGCAATATCTTGATTGGCTGGTGATATTGCTAATATGATGCAATTAGGCTGTTGAACATAAAGTAATTGATTAAAGAAAATAGATCATGCGAGTAATTTATTTTAAGATACGAGGAAACAAAACGCCCCCATCAATTGAAATATAGAGAAAGCAATGTTGTTAAGAAATAGATTCACAATAATAAACTAACAAAATAAATGTGAAACAGTTAGGTATCTAGACAGAGGAAACCAGGAAAACGAATGCAAACACCCAGACTCACTGAATAGATATCGTATTATTGATTCTAGGAAACAAGTACAGCATGAATGCATCCAAGGGACAATGTTCCCTTCACACAGGATGTCAATATGATCCTGTCAACAATTCTCCAAACATTCAAAAAGAATGTCCCCGAATACAAAAACCTCCCAACTATATGTAGAAAGTCTCACTCATCCTAACATCCCAACCAACAACTACTTTTTAATATATTTCCTCCTAACATACACATTACATATCCTATTAGAATCAAAAGGTCATAATATATGAAATTCTGATGTCATTAAATTAAATTGTAATAAGATTTAAGTAATACACTAAAGAGCTTCACAACAATATTCCAAACTACCAACTGATTCCCAGACTTCTGACATAAAACAAACCAGAAAGTTAACACATTATTGTTTACTGTTAATTAAGTCATACTGAATAGTTTTATCACGTTGAGACATAAACACTTCTTGACTAAAAAATGTTCAGACCCATCAGCATATCATTTTGGAGTACATCCTACAGGAACATAGTGTAGCCAGAGATGGCAAAGTGTACCCAGAACCTTCAGGTACTCCCGAAAATATCTGCAAATGAATAGGGTAAATACCTGCTTGTTTGTGGATGGATTAAGGGCAGTAAGTTACCGGTAAAATTTAATGAGTACGGGTTCAAGTACTGTATTGCCAAACCTGCCCCCTCACCTTTGTGTTAGAGCATTATGTTTCCAATATTTTTTGTTGTGACTAACATTTTAATGACTTAAGGTTGTAGTTTTAATATTATGTTTTAATAGTTTCGATGTTTTGAGCAATTTATAGCAAAACCACTATTTGGTTTCTAATTAAAAAATCATGATTACAAAACAATGATAATTGTAGAAATAATATAATTTTTAGTTTTATATTTGTGCACAATATTGTATTTCTTGTTATGTGTGAATATATAACAGTCAATTATTTTTATACTTTTTTTGTGAGTCAAGATGTTATACAGTTTCTCCAACTTTCATAAATTTAATTTTTATACATTTGCATAATTTTTTGTTCTTATAAATGTGTTTTACTGATGTTTGAACATAAGAAAAAAATGATTTTATTTATGATATGGCTGTGCTATACAAAGTGGTAGAATGAAAAATTATAGTGAAAATCCTTTTGTCAAAAAAATGGTAAAAGTTTGATTGCATATATATCTACATATTTTTTCATAATGGAGATGTCATTGTAGAAATAATTCAAAATTAAAATGGAGATGTCATGGTAGAAATAATTAAAATTTAAAATGTAAATAAAACAATTGAAATTCAGAAATTAAATTATATTCTATAACAAATATATACATACTCATAATTTTAAATTTGTAAATAATAAACACAAGTCAAAGTGACAATTTCAAAATTTTAAATTATGATAACATGTTTACCATCATCAGTGTCTCAGTACTAGTAATACAGTTATACATACATTGTATACATATATACATACATACATACATACATATATATATATATATATATATATATATATATATATATATATATATATATATATATATATATACACACACACACACACACACACATATATATATATATACACATACATATATATATATAGATATATAATACCTAATGTAAATAATTATATAACATAATTTAAATTTTAAAAACAATAAATGTTTACAAAATTGCTGTTATGATTATGTTTGAATGACTCAAACCAAAGATATGCTTAGTTGATTTTAATTTTACGTTTTTTATGTTATTTTAGATTAGTAACAGTGAGATTTAAGTTTACTAAAGGAAAAATATTTTTTTAATTTTTTATTACGGATGGAGATTAAAATTATACTTGCGCCGGAATACCAATCATGGATGGGATTTAAAATTGATACCTGGCAGGAGGGAGGGGGGAACCAGTACCGTTAACTTTTTCAAAATGTATGTACTAGGAAGGGTACTATAGTACTACTACCCATTGTCATCCCTAGGTGCAGCTGACCCCAAAAACGCAAGGTGAAGATAAGGATAGAATGCAAGTGGTTTATTACATTCACATGCGTGTAAATACTAAAATTTGAGACACATTAGCCTTAATAATCCCAACCTAAAAGGAACAATAACTAGCTTAAGGGATAACTAAAGACAAGTGAAAGAAAATGTAATGTTTCCTGTATTTTTTTCCCATGGTCTGATATTTTACTGAGTTTGGAGCAGGGGCTGGAAACACTGCATGAGAGTGGAAAGAGAGTGGAAAAAGAGTGGACTTGTCTGAAATGACTACGCAGATTCAATTAATTATCGCACATAGTTGGCACACAAAACAAAAGTGCTCACTCGAAGAAATCAATTATCTGTCAGAAATGGAATTCAAGTTGTAGTTGAACTATTAAATCAAATTACAAGTAGCAAATAATTTCTCAAATTAGATCATATAATTGTCTATACCACTCTCACCTGTTTGGTAATGCAAATAAATTATTAGAAAATACAGGGAAATTTGGTATATTATATAAATTTTAAGGTCAGGTGAGGTTCCTCGGCCAGTGAAAGCTTCCAGCTCAAGGAGAACTTGCTCATATACTTAAAGGGATCCATCAGACATAAAAAGTAAAAATAAATGATGCTAACATACATCCGAACTGTTGTAATTCAAATAAATTAAAGGCAGACAGATTGTGATTACACCAAAGATATGTCCAATATATATTAACTGCCAAAGAAAAACGTTTTTTACCTTTTCAACATATGATCGAACCATAGCTTCAATTTCTTGAACAATACTCTCAGGTTGTCCCTCTGAAGAAGATGGACACAATTGTCAATCAAAGATAAAGATTATCATTTGATCCAAACACTTGATTTCTAACTAAAAATAGGAGTTAAATACAAAGCATACCTACGGCCACTTTAGTCAAACCCGGTAAATCAATCAATGTTAGGTTGACAACTGTTCAAGAGACAAAAAGGAAAAGGCAGTAAAATTAGTCAGATAATAAAGGAATAGCTGTTCAAATTTTCAAGCTGGTTAAAATAGTTTTGCAATGTGTTCAAAGTATAGTTTCATCTTAGGAGTAAGTAAAAAGAGAAGATAGCTAACAATAAGATGGAATATATTATTGACTGCACATAACATAATACAAGACACTAGCCAACTAAAATAACACTACCAATTATATATTAATTAGGTCTATAAGTCATATTTGAAAAAGAGGGTAGAAAACCAAATGGTTACATCGCACTAAGAGTGGGGAGGGTGATATGGGAATCACGCATTGGGGCTAAAAGGGAGAGAGAGGAAATGGGTATATAAGGAGGGAGGGTACCCAAATGAAAATGGGGGAATTATTCAGGTTTTAGGTGGTGATTTTGAGTAGAGGCAGGAACTTCTCATCATCTAGGTGTGTGTTTGTTTTTACAATCTTAGTGGCTATTCCATGCTTGTAAGGAGATTATTTATATCTATGGCCATATGTTGTTTCTCTATTAGACTTCTCTAATCCATTATAGAGGAATTTTATTCCGATACACATATGTTGTTTCTCATCATCTAGGTGTGTGTTTGTTTTTACAATCTTAGTGGCTATTCCATGCTTGTATGGAGATTATTTATATCTATGGCCATATGTTGTTTCTCTATTAGACTTCTCTAATCCATTATAGAGGAATTTTATTCCGATACACATACTAGTACCAGTTTAGCTGTTTCACTTGTTTGATACCTTGGTTCCTATCATCCTGTCTTTTTATAGACGAACTGGGCATCATTTATAATTACATCAACCGGAGTTTCTTTTGGGATTGGGGGAGGCAGGATGCGGGGTTAGAGATTTAGTGCCTGCATATATCACTGATTCGGTATTCTGATTTAGTATGGCAATTGTATAATAAATAATCTAGTATCTGTAACATCAGTTAGTTATATCTCTGTTTCAATTGTGCTGGGCCTGCACAGCTAATATTCTAACTGCCCTAGCTAACTACTCCTTGTATTCTAACACATTGGTTGAAATTATTTTGCCTTAGATTATGAGTAGAGTCATTATATTCCAAAAAGTTGCGGGATTTTTGAAATAAAATATAAAGTTATGATAATATTAGTTAACATTAACTATTTTACCAAATTTTATTGGTCTTGATGACTGAGATATTTGTTTCTTATATATAGGGCCAGGTAGTAACATTCTAGGGTATTTTGTCCAAGATTTCTTCATTTGATTCTTATTTTCACCTCTCATGAACCACTTGAACCCATCACAATATTAGATATTAAAATAAATTAAATATGAGTTCAAATCTATTTTATATGTTTAGTTTCAATTTTTAAAATATCTTTGATAAAAAGCAAGACACAATGAAAAGAGATGGATACCATTTGGTGAATAGATGCTAAGATGAATTGGAATAGGAGATATTTGTTTCGTCTTCCCTGTTAGTCTATCAGTTTCATCCTGAATTTCTTGGCGGACCAAAGCTGCACCAAGAAAATTTGTTTTAAGAAATGAAATAACATAGATTATATAGATATATATATATATATATATATATATATATATATATATATATATATATATATATATATATATATATATATATATATATATATATATATATATATATATATATATATAGATATATTATGCCACAGAACACTAATAAAAAAATCAACTCCACAAAATTATAAATCATATTAGCATGTGAACAGTGTCACAACGAACAATTATCATATGATAAAGTGCTAGCCAAACACAATCGTAACACTTGACCAAAGGTTCTGTTCAGAGTATTGATTGAATCTCAAAAAGAATTAGAATTTGTTGAACACGTTGAAAATTGATTTGTCTGTAACCACAGGGACACATGAGGGCAGCTATAATATTATCATTAAAAAAAAATGAGATAAATGCACTAGATATAAACATAACATAATGGCAAATTAAAAGAAAATGAATCCGGCGGCAGGGGGCACATTAGTGAACATGCAGTTTACAAACAAGCACAAAAGATGTTAACAAGCCTTCAAATTCTTTTACACGAAACCAGAAAACATAAGTCATCCTACAATTAGTCAAAAACATGTCATTCCCCTATATGTAAAGAGGGAAGTGGGCTACAATCGTACAAAAGTCAGTAAACTTCCTCCTCGGCAGGTGAAGAAACTCGGCATACTCTTGTGACCCTGTTTCCAATTTATGAAGCTGCAACACCAACGGACGCCTTGTCACAATCCCTGTAGTCCATTCACAAAAAGTAAAATGGATAAGTCCAACAATTCGTTAAAATGAGAAAAATAAGAAAGAAGATATCAAACCTGATCCTCTAGGCAAAAAGTCACGACCAACAATGCTCTCCAAAACGGAAGACTTCCCCGAACTCTGCTCAAATTTTAAAAGATATAAAAAGAGAAAGTGAATTCAGACCTACACTCAAAATACCGATGTTAAAATAAAATTAAGCAAAACTAAACAGTTTTCCCAAACTCCACTCATTTTTTTCTGAAAGAAAAAAAGGAAAACACACTCTTCAGACTCATATGTCATGCATAAAAAATAAACAAAAAATTAAAACAAAGGCTCCTAAAAAAACTGTCTAGTCTACTCTATTACTGAAAAAAAAAAAAAAACCGATAGAACTACATCCTGAAAATTACATTATAACAATATGAAAAGAACCCATTTCCAATTATCCAATTGATTCTACTTTCTCCTCCGCAAGTTTCAAAATTTCATACATACACAGAACCACCGAGCAAAAACACACAGAAAAAGATACCTACGACCAGAACCACTCTCCAAACTAAACACTGAACTCAACTCAATCAAAGAAAAATATAATTCAGAAACATAACTAACTAGTTTGTTCGAAAAATAGATTGTTGAAAAACGCAAAAGCAGAAACCCAAAAGTCTGTTTACTGAATCTCAACCTTTCATTCTCCGCCGAAAAAAATTTAAGAGCGTTGAAATTTAAAATTAAAAAGCAAGAGAAAAAAAAAAGGGGGATTAGTTGAGACGAACCTGGCCACCAACAACAGCAACAGAAGGAAGAGCTTCCCAGAGAGAAGAGAAGGTGTTGTTGTCACCACCCCCATAGTCACCGAGCACCGTGCAAGCCCTCTGAATTCGGTTCACCAGCCCAATCAAACTCTCCATGGTCGTCATCTTCTTCCACGAAACCCTAGAATCCCCGAACGAGCTGAAACGACGAAGTAGAACGCGAACGCGAAGCAGGGCACCAAAACGCAACGTAGATTCTAGAGAGAGAGAGTGAAGTGAGATAAAACAGGATGGGAGAGGTTTTCGTTTTCAATCAAAGGTCATGCACTGGTCACCACTAGTTGAGTAGAAAACCCTGAAAATTACGAATATGCAATTATAGCTCGGTGCTCACCGTTTTAGACGTTTTCTTGTCTTAACGAAAGTTCTATTGCGTTTTCGAAATTTGAAAATGGTTGGGGTCCACCAACGTTGCTGTGTGTGACTTTACACGAATGCACTCTGAACGTTGATGGTTAGTGGGTGGGTCGTAAAGTAATCAACAACGCGCCAATTTGAACGTTCATTGTCTTCACATTAACATTTCACACCCTTCTATTTTTTGTTTTATAGAACAGAACGTAAGAGATAAAAAGTACTTAAAAGGCTTTTTTTAATTAATTTTAAAGTTTTAATGATGTGTTATGTATTTAATAAATTGAAGTTATCAAAGTAAAAAAATTAAATTAAATTTAAAAACAGAATCAACTTTATTTATAGTAAATTATATAACAAACTAAATGTTCATAAAATTTAATTTAAATGCATTAGTAATACATAGATAAACAACTTTCAATCGAATATAAACTTTATAACGATAATAATCCTGTAAACTTTTATAACAATGACTTTGAGTTATTTCAAAAGTAATTTTAATTGATGGTATATATATTATTTATATCCACAATTAAAATTGTGGGAGCAATTTTTCCACTAAATTTTAAGATTTTTTATATTAATATATATATATATATAATTATTAATTATTAAGACTTCTCTTCTTTTATAAAATATACAAAAATTAGTTCATAATCAAATACTCTCACATCACATTTAGATCTTCCTCATTTTTTTATTTCCTTTTTTTTTTCAAAATCTCACATTTTTCCTTCCTTGGCTAGGGTTGGCAACATAACAAGGGAGGAGAATTCTTCCACTCCGCTGTCTTAGTTTATCTCAAAGTAAGTCATTTTCCTTTCTCTTTTTTTTTTGTCAATGATTCATTTCTTGCAAGCTTTATCTTCTTTTCATGTGTTTTCTTAGGTTGTCGTTGTGTTTGTGTTTATAGAGTCTTTTTAGAGTCTTTAGATCTTAGAGCACCTTGAAGGAACATTAGAATCTGTCCAACCCAACAAGGTGAAAGAAGTTAGGTTTCTCACAAATTGTATGTTGATTTTTTGTCAATTAATTGTTTGCATGTTGAATATGAGGGTGAGTATTGTTGTTAAGATGCATTGTACGTGTGGCCAATTTGGTATAATTAAAATAATGTTTTAAAATAGATTTGAGAAGGAAGAGAATTGAGGGTGTCGAGCAATTATGCAAGAACTGGAAATCTGATTTCATAGAACCCACTAACAAAGCGTTAAGTGGTAGTTTTCACCGTTAAGTGCCACTTTGACAACGAACCCCCTAACTTTGTAGTGTTAAGTGTCAATTTGTGTTGTTGGGCGCTAAACCCTATGGAAAACAACATTGAGCGACCCTCCTTACTATTAAGCGCCATTTATGTGTTGTGTTCTCATATACTATGTGTTACATATTTTTGTTTTGTTGGTTTAGATAATTTATTGGTTAATGTTATTGATGTCCATGATCATTAAGTAAGAAATATAATTGAGGTTGTAGTGTGTGTGTGTGTGTGTGTGTATATATATATACATGTTATGATTTTATGGGAATTATATGGGGAAAATTTCTAATGTTGTGTTTTCTTTAGTATATGGATTCGAGCAAGGAGATATCTTAACAGTAAATAATTATTTACACTCACATAAAGTAGATGGGGTATGTGGTAAGAATAATAAGAGATCTTAGTCTAAGGGTTTTCCTTGCCCTAAGATGCGAAAGAGCTATAGAAAATCTTAGTACGAGGGAGAGAGAATTTATGTGGTTTTGGAGTTTAGATAAAGTTCTAGTATTGGTCAAGGTATGGAAAGCTTACCATTGTTTATTGTATATTATGCATTCTTGATGTACTTCCATGAAAATCCTTGTTTGATATATGTTTATATGATTATGATTATATGTTCCTATTATTGGGCAAGGGTTTGTGTAGCATGGGCATAGGTTTTTGGTAATTTATGTGATGGGTTTTCCTTATGAATATATTATGTATGTTTTGTTGGGTTATCCCAACAGAGGGTTTGATGTTAATGGAGAAGAAAGTCATTATGCTTGCGGATTTCCATGCAAACATATGTTGTAAGGGTGTGGTATTAATCATATGTAGTATAATTGGGTTTATTGGGGATATAATATGTCAATGATTGGATTTGGATGATTCAAGTGATGTATTATATGTGTTTGAGTATGTTTGAGTATGATTTGGATGATTCAAGTTATAAAAACATATGTCATATCTTCATTTTAGGCATTGAATTGAGGACCAAATATGTAGTAATAGAATAGGAATGGGTTTGTGAGGCTCGAGAGATATGCTTTCATTGTAAATCTTATGTATAGATGTTGTTGGGATTGCATTGCAATATTCTATGAGTAGTTGAACTCTCTTGTGTCGAGGTTAGGTATAATCAATTCTAACTCTTTGTACTTCTATTTCTTGGATATTTATTTATGATTTTATTCAATCTATTTGTGAATTGATTTATGCTTATTGTTAGATGAACTGGTCACTCATCTTATTTAATCGGCTTAACATTAAGTGGAAACTAATTTCAAGTTATAGTCCAATCAATTTTTCTATATGCTTTTACATGCTAGGAATAAATCTAAGGTTGTAGTTGGATATATAGTATTGATCTTAAAGGAGGTGATTCATTTAAGCAGTCACTAAAGAATCATACTAAAGTTTAGTGATCCTATGCTCTAGATTTCAATAATGGACCTAGAGTTACATTAAAAAAAAAGCACTCATAGGACAAAGAATGATTTGCGTAAGTACGTAGACAAGATCAACAGTGGTGTAGTGGAAGAGGATGAGATGAAATCCAGTCATAACCTCTATTTCACTTAATCTATATAATATATACTACTATCAATATTTTCTAAATATGTATTTTCTATCAAAATACAAAAATCGAAAAGAAAAATACCAATATGCTTGTTGAATCCCTATGGATAGGATAACCCCATTAGATTGTACTTCAAATGACTTTGTGCACTTGCTAATATATCACACAACTGGATAAACCTTTTAAAACATGATATTGTGTGATATTGGAGATTTTAAGACTTAATCCTAATAAACACAAAAATCAAAACCCAAGTTTACCCCATCAATACTCAATTTTTTTAATTAGAAGTGGTTACGTTCCAAATAATACTCAAGTTTTTAGCTAGTAGTGGTTGCATGTTCAAATAATATTTGGTTCATTTAGCCATAAGTCAATGAGTTCCAAGTAATACAAATGTGTATCTCTGCACCATTTAGCCATAAAAGAGGACTTATAATTCCAGAGACAAATATTCATTCGAAGAAAAAAATTTATGATAGTAAAAGGATAGAATTCGGAAAAAAAATTTTGCAGATATTACAAATAAGAAATATTAGATTAACTAAAAAATCACATTCTTTTTTTCAATTTTTAATGAAAAAAATATACATAGATATCTTTCTATATATCATTTGTATTCTGAAAATCCAGCTACAACTTTTTCTTGAATCAACAAAAAAATTTTTAAATAAATGGCTTTACGATAATGAACCAACTATAGAAAGAGCTTATAAAACAAATAAAAGTATAATTCCCTTTATTTTAAAATTACACAAATACTTTAATAATAGGAATGCGAATTCCCATAATTATTTTGATGTATCCTTTTTGTCACAACCATATGTATTTTTAAATTTGTTACAAACCCGCTTAGTGAAACTTACTCAGTTGATTGAAAATTGGACAAAATAAATTATTTAACCAATATAAAAATAATTTGTTTCGATTGCATGTTACTAATCTTCATTTGACTTAAAGAAAGAAAGTCTTATGAAAAAGCAAGTTTTCGTAAGAGTTTTTTACAATGTGTCTATCCAACTTACAACCGAACGATCTCTTTCAAACACGTCCTTAAATCATCTATAAAGTATAAACTTTGTATTATTATCATATATTTGAAAAAGCTTTTTGTGAAAATATTTCAAAAAGATTTAAAACACTACTAAACCCTCAATTCTTGTTTTTAGACATGTTTTCACTACAAATATAATCAATATTGGATTAATTATTTGATATTGGTTTATATTGCTTAAATTTTTTAGCATATTTGATGAGTACATTTTCAATCACATTTAAAACACTCAATGTTAGTTTTTTTTATTGTATAAATGAGATTAAATGATCTTTAAATAAAATCATCCACTAAAATCAACTTTTTAAGTCATGTTAGACAATATATGTTCTAGGCATCTAGACAATGTGTTTTTTAAGTCGTCTGGTCAATGTATCATTGAACTTGTCTTATGTGTTTCACTAGAATTGTTTACTTTGTGTTATGTCAAACTCTTTTAATGAACTCGTATACCATGTAATATGCATAAACACTAGTCATATGATGCATTGGGGGTCCATTGGATCATTTGTTGAGTTGGACTTTATGGGAACAACTGTTATATCAAGTTTATATATATTTTGTGTGAGATGTGTAAGGTCATTTGATATCGAAATACGTTGTTTTACACTAAATATTTCACAAAAATGAATCTTGTCTAGATATCTTGAGTATGTGCAAAGAAAATTTATTCAAAGAAAGGGAAGTTAATACATGTATTGTATCTCAAATATATATAAATGAGAGAAATGTGGAACATAAATCAAGATAGATCAAGAGATATGTCCAATTACATGTCTTGAACCTAGAGTAATAACAAAAAGGTTTACAAAAGATTATATCCTTAATCAATGAATTAAACAATCATCGTTCATTAGAAGACCTTAACTATGCTAATTCATGCTCATACACAAGGACATATTGTAACTCTCTAAATAGGTTGGTATTTTATAGGTATAAAGAGCATTCAATTGTTTTTACTACTCATAAATTCACACAAACTAACTTGAGTATCAGAATGTCTTATAAGAATATACATGGCTCAAATTTTGCTTGAGAAAAAAGGTCCACATTAACTTCAACTTAACCATCCCAAAAATATCATAAGAGTACAATGAAATAGTGGGAAAAAAAGTCCCTCTAGACTTATGTAAAAACAAAAAATAAAAACAACATTGAAATTAATTAACGAAAAACAAAAATTATAATTAAGATGATGTGAATAAAAGTTACATTAGAAAAAACTTGATTGATAAGTAAGAAAAAAAAGAAGGAAAATCGTTAAAGATAAGAAAAAAATAATAAATTATAAAATTAATTTAGAGATAAACGAAGAACATCATCATATTAATATTTATATAAGATACATCATCCGTAGAATGTATATATATATATATATTTTAAAGTTTCACTATAATTTTATCATTAAAAAGGGTTTTGAAAAATTAAGAAAGTATTTAAATTACCTTAAATTTTAATTTATAAGTGATTTTATAAGTGATGTGAGATTTTAGTCCTATAAGAACAAAATTTTTGTTCTTAGTCAAAGTCTAAAAAGAATGATGGTATGCCTTTGTAATATTTATTCACAATCCATTAAAATAATATCATGAGTATGAATTAACATATTGTGAGATATTATCTATTTCGATACTGAGAATTGGATGCTTCATTACAATTTCTAAGTGGTGTGGGTCTACGAAACATATTTGAATTTCTTGCTCACGTTACAATGGTGACTAAAATTTGAATTGGACCTATACATATTGAATGATTAATTTCTCTGTATGGCTGTCCCGAGCTGTTAGAAACTAGGACTCTTGAGTGATTGTGAAACGCATTTTAGGGTATTTTGTTGATCCAATTTTCAAATTATGTTAAAAGGTGTGTGGGGTTTCTCTGATTCAACATGACACTTAATTCAATGTTGTTTTTAGTGCAATGTCGTTTGTAAGACTTTATCATTCAGATTATAATTTTTGTCGCGTGATACTTGCACAAAAACGGAATATGCTTTTATTAAAAGAAAATAGCAAACTACTTGTAAATACCTAAAGTTATAATATGCGTGAAATTGAAACCATTCAAAGCTAAAGTTTGTCATTGGTACGTGTAAGAAAGTAATAGTGAATGCGAATGATAATCAGCATTTAAACTCTTTAATTTTAACTGACAACATTCCACATTCTCTCCTCCAAAAACATGTCATATCCACAAAAATATAAGTAGAAATAAATAGGTTTAAACCCTCGTTTTATCTTCATATTTGTTGGTCAATTTCAAGTAGGTTTTTGTTTTTTTTTTGTTTCAATTGAATCCATAAACTTGTAAAATTGAGCCAATTAAATCCTCTTCGTTAAGTTTTCATCGAAGTCGTCTAACTGTGTTGAGTTGTATTTTTTTTATATAGCGTGACATTGTATATTAAATTGAATGAGTGATCTGATATATAATCAACAATTCCACGTGGCGGCCTCTTCTCTTACTTCTTCTACGGCCACTAGAAACCCTCCCAGAATCGTTCCACCGGCCACGACGACCTCTTCTCCAGTCATCGATACCCGCCGACCTCGACTAGAAAAAAGATTTCAAAACACAGTGACACACACTCATACAGGTAAAAAGGAAAAGAAAGAACTTTCTTCCATTGTTGTTGGGAAGAACACACATCCCTTTCTCCCATTGCGAAGAAATCTCTCGCAACCACTTTCCCTTGTGACGTTTTAACCATCGCTTACGCCACGTTTTCAGCAATTTCGCCTGAGATACATTGATCCTTTTGTGCGTTTCGTGTCCTTGCTCGCGGTTCTGGGTGAATTGATATGTGAATTAAAGATCGCGACTTAGGGTTTTGATTTGGGGTTTTTCCTAGATATTTTGTGTTGTCTTGGTTGCAGGTTTGAATGGAGGCAGCGCGTAGAGATTGGAGAGGTTGAGGTTTAAGGGTTCTTTGTGATTGGAGGAGACCGGAGGAAGAAACAAAACTACACAAGTAAATTATATGCACTTTTTAAAGTTACTCCTTTGTAACACCATACCATGATTTCTCCCAAACTTCCTGAAGATCCTCACCTTTTACATATGGAAAAACGTTCCTCAGGTATGTTTTTCCATCATTTTAAAATTCCAATATAGGTGGAGAAGAATGTTCCGTTTGAAATGGTTCAGAAGTCCAAATATGATGTCACTAATCATAAGTTAATTTTTTGAAAAAACAAAAATCACAGAGAGCAGCCACGACATGCTATGTTGCTCTCCACCCAAACGTGAAAGGTGTAACTAGGAAGTACTTTGTGGATTTCAATCTATGCAAGCCAAGTGCGCATGCCAAAAACAAACATCTAGCAAAGAAACTCTGGGATTTCAACAACGAGTTGATCAAATCGATTTTAAAAGTTTGAATATTCTCACAGCTTGGTGTTTTCCTCCTTAATTAGGGACAAAAGCCACTTGAAGTCTATGAAAATTGTTGCAGCTCATGCAATAAGAAGAACGTTATATACAGTTATGTTGGGTATCAGTCATACAGCACAAGCACACACAACTAAAATAGAGAAGAGAAAAATACCGATAATAGACAAAATGGAAATTTTATACTACTGGAAGAAATTTACAGCACCTCTCTCTTCCTATCAGAACTTCTCAAAATTATGAGAATACAAGAAAGGAAAGAACATGAGAGAATGGGATGTGTTACAAAGGGGGCAAGGGGTTTGTTTTATAACCACCAAGCCACATCCCTTTAGAAGTTCCCACCAATGTGGGACTTCATTCTTCACAATCTCCCACTTGAAGATTTTGATGAAACTAATCAAATCTTCACACCATTTTTGCCTTCATGTTGCTCGTTAAACTTTTAGTAGAATCGAATCTCCGAAACGCAATGCAACACCCGATCAATATTTCACTGCTCTCCACCAAAACCTGCTACGAACCTACTAACCACTCCCACTGCTTGTGCAATGTCTGGGTCTTGTACACATCATAGCAATTACAAGGTTGTCCACCACTGATGCATACGGTACTCGAGACTTCTCCATCCTCTCCGCTTCATTGCTAGGACTCAAACTTGAGGATGATTGATAGGAGATGGGGTAAAACTGGCTTGCACTCTTGCATGTTGAAGCGCCGCAAGACTTTCAGTAAGTTTTACTTCTGAGAAAGCCAAATCTTCCTATCTTTTTCTGTCTCGGTGAATTTGCATCCCTAAAATCTTGTTTGTCGGTTCCAAGTCCTTCATATCAAACTCCCTAGCCATTGTTCAACCTACAAACCAAGTTTTCTTGTTCTTCAAAACCTTCTGGTTGGAGCATCATTTTATTCCTGCTTAACAATAACCTTGTGAACGGTGAAACTCACAGGCAATACCCCTTCACATTGTTAGCATATCCAAGCACTTAATTCTTTCCCCAGTTTCAAGCTTGTGCTTTAGTTTCCTTGAACTGGTAACAACACATTTGACTTCCTCTTGATGTAATACACTCAAACTCCTGGAATAAACTTTGCTTCTCCTAGGAATAACTCCGGTGATTCGCTTACATCAGAATGAACCAAGTATTCTTGTGTTTTCTTTTCTGGTAGTCAAACTAGTAAACCTCGATCTATGTTTAAGCCCGGGTACAGATTACGTTCTGCCTTGCAAACTTCACTCTGACATTTGTCCAAGTACGATGTCACGTCAACACCGCTTCTTCTTGACTTGTCGATGTAACCATTGCATTAGCCTTTTGCAACGTATCTCCCATAAGCATATGCCATGATCTTCTGAGCTTTTATGACTTACCAGACCTCCCTTCTTTCTCACAGAATATTTTCATTCTCTGAGGTATTTGCCATACAACCTTGTGAGGTTGATGCCTCAGAGTTCTTTCTTCCACTCTTCCCGTGCCAACATTCTTTCTTGACATGCCCCCTCTTACCACAATTGTAGCATTTGAGATGCTTCTTACTTTGAGATATATCATGGGACTGACTCCCACTAGACCCATATTTCGTTGATTTTCCTCTCATCATCACCAAAGCTTGTGTTTGCTTTGAACTTTCCAGCATGTCTTCTTTGTTCCTTCGCCTGGATTCTTCTTCAAGAATTGCTCCGGCAACATCCTCAAAGTGCAGACTACCTTCAATATTATTATTCGTAATATTCATGATGAGTTGATCATACGAGTCAGGTAAACTCTGCAGTAGAAGCTCCGCGCGTTCATTTTCAACTATGTTGAAATCAGCCGCTGATAGTTGGGCAAACAAAGTGTTCAGATGGTTGATGTGGTCCGTCACCGTTGTGGACTCACTCATCCGGAGAGTGTAGAGTTTCCTCTTCACGAATATTCTTGTGTGGAGAGACTTCACCTCATATAATTTTATGAGGGCATCCCAAATCTCCCTTGTTGTTTCTTTTTCCGCCACACTGGATAACACTGAATCTGCCATTGATAGGTACAAATTCGCGATGGCGTTATTGTCAATTTCTTTCCACTTCTGTTCCGTCATTTCTGCGGGTTTTCCTTCAATTGCAGCTATGCAATTGTCCTTTCTCAAAATTGCCTTCATCTTCAATTTCCACAACGCAAAATTGTTGCTGTTGAACCTCTCTATCTCGTATTTTGTTGTCATGGTTTTTAAGAACCGGCTTATGCACTTCTCACTATGAATAATATTGTCTACTGGAACAGTACAGGTAGACCGTGAAGTAAAGCACCAAGAAGTTTCCAGGAAAGAGAGGTGGGTCACAAACGGACACTCTTAAGTACCAAGTCTTTCATAGCCAGAACTTTCCCGGACAACACTTTCACACTACCAAACGTTTCCAGTAATAACTCTTTTCTGATGTGGAAGATCGGATTAAACCGCAACCACAGAGCATACTCAGAATTTTACCAACACTATTCTAATGACAATAGCAGCGGAATATTAACCAATAGCTCTGATACCACTGTTGGGTATCAGTCATACAGCACAAGCACACACAACTAAAATAGAGAAGAGAAAAATACCGATAATAGACAAAATGGAAATTTTATACTACTGAAAGAAATTTACAGCACCTCTCTCTTCCTATCAGAACTTCTCAAAATTATGAGAATACAAGAAAGGAGAGAACATGAGAGAATGGGATGTGTTACAAAGGGGGCAAGGGGTTTGTTTTATAACCACCAAGCCACATCCCTTTAGAAGTTCCCACCAATGTGGGACTTCATTCTTCACAATTATTGTTGGAAATCCAAGTGTGAGTTTAAGTCCCACATTGGAGAGAAATGAGAAAGTAGAGTGGTTTATAAGTGGGAAGACACATTAACTCATTTGCCTTAAGGTTTTGGGTGAAGAGTGGTGTCAACTACTTATAAGGTTGGACTCACATCTCATTGCTCATTGACTTCCCGGTCAAAAACCTCCCCCTTGATACTCCTAACAGTGGTATCAGAGCCAATGGTTGGTGTTGGTGACCAAGGCTCGGACGAGGGTAATGACCCCTATATCGAAAGTCTGTGTGACCCGTTAAGATGAACGGCGATATAGAGGGCTAACTCGTGGTTAAAGGGGGAGCTGTAGAGGGAGTGTACCAATGACTCACCCTTGAGGGGGAGATTGTTGGGAATCCAAGTGTGAGTTTAAGTCCCACATTGGAGAGAAATGAGAAAGTAGAGTGGTTTATAAGTGGGAAGACACATTAACTCATTTGCCTTAAGGTTTTGGGTGAAGAGTGGTGTCAACTACTTATAAGGTTGGACTCACATCTCATTGCTCATTGACTTCCCGGTCAAAAACCTCCCCCTTGATACTCCTAACAAGTTATATATAACTCGAGTTTGTTCTCGGAGGATTTTTTGAACTTTAGATAATTCCACTGCTTTCGCCTGAACGTGATTGTCAGTTTTCTGGTTATTTTGCCCTTCAGTATTCCTCCATAACTAATTTTTAGTTGGCTGCTATGTTCTATGCAAGTACCATAACACTTTGTACCTCCAACGGCAAGGAGCGACGGTGATTGACGGTTTCCGGTGGCAGTAGAAGAAGTAGGAGAAAAGGCTGCCACATGGAATTGTTGATTATACAACAGATCACTCATTCAATTTAATATACAATGTCACACCATATAAAAAAAATACAACTCAGCACAGTTAGACGACGTCAATGAAAGCTTAACAGAAAGGGCTTAATTGACTCAATTTTACAAGTTTATGAACCCAATTGAGACCGGAAAAAAAACGAGAACCCACTTGAGATTGACCAACATATATGAGGACCAAACAAGGGTTTAAAACAAATAAATATTATATATTTTAAATATTTTTTAATTAAACTAAATTTAACTAATTTTTTAATTCAAATAAAAAGTGTATTAAAGCATATAATAAACTATAAAATATTTTAAAAAAACATAATAACCTCAAATTAATTTATTATGCTTATATGGTTGTAAAAGTCTAGAAAATAATATTTTAGAATTAATAATGTGTTTAAAAAGAGAAGACTCGATTATTTTAATATTAAAAAGTTTATAGTATAAATAAAATTTTTATAAATAAGTTTCATCAACATTTTAGAACACGTATTCTCTCTAGAAACTCTTTTTTAGAACCTTCTCTCCATTTTCTCTAAGATATCTCCTAAACTGTTCATTCTTTTGAAGATAATATAGGATTTCTCCTGGCAGTGAACTTGTCAAGATCATTCGATCAATTTCTTTAATAGGATAAGTTGATTTTTTGTTCCCTTCTGGTCAGTTGGTCTTTCTTCTGCATGTGACTTTTGTTTAGCTTGCATGTAGTGCTTGTGCTCGTCTTATGAGTCTATGTTGATCAGTGATTCTAATTATGTACCCTAATTGTGTTTGCTTTGTTCACAAGGATAACTTGAGCTATTTGTGCGTTTAAGGATGCTTTGGGGTCTTTAAGTTGTTTTAGTCATCTTTTAGGTAAGGGAAGTTAGATGCTTTAGTGTGCATAAGTTGGATTTTTTCTAATTGAAATTAGTATGTTGTGAATCTAATTACTATTTATGTTGAATTGAATGGTATGATTGTTGATTAAATTGAGTTTTTATTTGTGTTTGGATAGTTGAAATTATTTAAATTGGTGTTGAATTGGGGAATTGTGGATTTGACCATTTGAGCCAATTGATATGCATTCTGATATTGAAAACTTTTTTTGAATCAAGCATTGAGTGAGAAATTCCAATTTGATCCTCTGAATAGGTCTTTAGTTTCCCAAATCACAAAATTTAGTATAATATTTTCTTTATATGGTGTTGAGGAGTACTGGTGTAGCGTTGAGTGCAAGCGTGGTTGTACAAGTCTGGAAGCATTTTTGCTCCAGACCGCTAAGTGCCCTCTTTTATCACTGAGCGACCATTTTTGTGAATACTCTATCGTTGAGCAATGGCAAGCTAGTGTTGAGTGTGAGTCTCTTATGCATATCTAGAAGCATTTTAGCTCTAAATAAGCGTTAGCTTTGTACCCCTGAATGTGCAAAAAATGTGAATGCTTTGGTACTAGGTGGTCCCAAGGTACCGCTTGCGCAACTTTTCACTTCAAGTTTGGAACAATTTAATTTCTTTTCACTGAATGGAAGAAATGTGTCAGTAAGCAAGACTTTTTGTGAGAGAAATGGTGCTGAGTGCCAAAACCTATCGTTGAGTGTCATCTTTTTTCAAAAGGTATGGCATTGAACGCCAATCTATATACTATGTTGTTTTTGTTTGGTATTGAGTTATCTAATCATTGATTATGCTTATGAGTATGATGATTGTATATATGGAAATGGGAATGTTTGTTATGATTATTATGGTAATGTTGAGAGAATTTCAAAGAGAAATTTTGTGTGTGGTGAAGTTTAGTGTGTACTTTTACATATGAAAGTTCAGAAAGTGGGTATCCTGATATACTATTGGACATTTAACTCGTACACATAGATGAATGAGGTGGGGGAGAGAATGATAGGAGTTCTTAGACCTGGACTTTTGTTCTTAGGTGTGAAAAGATTAATCTCGTGAGTAAGAAGGTGATAATCTTTATGTTTATGGTTTTGTAGAGTATAGATACTAAAACGAGTGCACACCTATAGTAAATCTCTGTCAAAACATATATCTAAATAATTGAATCTAAAGTTAATTGTAAGGATGTTTTTACTAGTACTTTATAAAATGTTGACATGTATTTGATATAATCTAGTTGTTTTATGATGTTTTTTTTTTTACTTTTTTTTCTTGATTTTTTATAATGATCACCTCGAACAGATGAGTTAAATGCTTTGGTGGAATGTGACAACTTGAATGTTTAGCGATATTCTTCTTTCTAGATGAAGTATATAGAATGTTCTTCCTTTTGAAAAACTTTAATAGTTTTCGGTTGTTATTATGTTAGTATAGTTATTATAATAGATAACTGTACCAATATTTTGTATGTTTTCTATTTATATGTTGTACATCATTAAAATTTATAATATTTTATTTAGTAATTTTATATTATTAAATAAAATGTTATAATAATAATGTTTTTTTTTTGTTTTTCAATTTTTAAAATTCTTTCGATATATATCGCAATACAATCATTTTCTAAAACTTTATGCTAGGACCTTATATATACAAAAATGTATTGAGACAATTCCTTTTATGTCAAGTCTTCTATTATTCCTAATCATCAGATTTTATTTGTTGTCTCATCGTATAACTACTAGTAAGTCATATAAATAGGAATTTGGAAACTAAAATGCTTTCTTTTATTATAGGAGCAAAAATTTATAGACTAGGACACAATTATAACCACTGAAATAAAATTGAACCAAACAATATTTATTAAAGCAGAACAAAATCCAACTAAGAATCCTAATATATATATATATATAGATATATATATATATATATATATATATATATATATATAATTGTTAATATTGTTGTTTTCTTTAATTTTTGATTTTTTAAATACTAATTAAAACTTAGATTAAATTGTTTACATTTTGACTTCTTTAAATTAAATTGTTCTGTTTAATTTAATTTTACAAATAATATAACTTTTCTTTAATTTTTAAATTTTTTTGAAACAAATTATTTTTCAATTTTTATTTTTCTTACCTAAAAATAGTTTTGAAGAAACTTTTTCGAAGAAGATTAATTATTTAATCTAGATTTTGAAACAAGATAAGTTATTAAACTAAAATATATCATTTGTTTTTATTTTTTAAATAAAGTCATGTTAGATGTCATTATCAATTTTAACATCTTAAGTATATACTTCAAATCCCATCAATTATTTATCATCAAATACAAATTTCAAACTTAATTTAAGTTTGATTGATGTTTATTTTACTCTTTTAACTTTTTTTAATAATTTGACAAGACTATTTCAAAGTTATTTTTATAATAAGAGCTTTCAAATATGTTAATAAATAATCTGCTACATAGAATCCCGACCCGGAGCTTGCTGCCCTGTCATGTGGGTATCAACTTTTAAAAATATTGACTACTTTATAATGTCTGAAGAGTATACTAAAACATTTTAGCATATTATTTACTTAAATAATCTCACCTAGATATTATAGTAATAAATAAGTTTAAAAAAACTTTAATCTGACTAATTTAAATTAATACATATTAGACCGTATTTCATTTACAAGTGAAATTGACCTATTTCCATCGATAAATGTCACATAGGATGTTACATAGGATGTTCTATACACGGTGAACTCTTAAATTTTGAAAATGAAACCCAAAAGAATTAAAAAAAGAAATTGAAGTTGATTAGGTCTTTTCATGAAAGCAATAAATTAAAAATTAACATTGTTTAAAGGATTTCTTGACAACAAAATTTTGACACTCTTTTAACAACGTCATGTGTCAATTGGTTGTTTTTTATTTTTTTTAAATATTTAAAATCTGATGTCAACATTGAGATCGGTTTCAGAAATTTGTGATTCTAAAAAATATCCCTTATCGTGTTTCATTAAAATGAACCTTTTCTCTTTTGTTTGTCATTCTCCATCTTTGTTTTCGTTCTCACTCTGTGTTTTGTTCTCGCTTGTGCTCTCGTTCTTGCTCTTTGTTGCATCTCTTTGTTGCATCTGTTGGTTTTACTCAACGTAGTCGTCTTTGTTGAGTTTATTCTGCGAAATGGCAAGTTCCGGTAACCATGGTCCTTAAACGAGTAAGGTAAATGTGTTGTTCCTCCATTTTTGTTTGGATTTTGGGTTTTCCTTGTTGTATTATCTTTTTTGTTGTTTTCGTTTTAGGGCTTTCATGTTTTGGATATTTTGTTTGTCTTTGATGTAGTTGACGATTCGTTGTCTTGGAGTCAGAGTTGGCCGAAGAGAAAGCTAGAAGAAGAACAATAAAGGATGGTGGACAGAGTGTGCCATGTGCAGAACTGTCTATGAATAGCATATTTGATTCCCCAGGAGGCATATCCATCAATCCACCTCAAATGAAGACGTATGTCAGGATGGGTCACGAAGGCGTTACAAGAGCAGAGCGCTTAAGACTCCTTACACTGACAACTTAAAATAACATATAAGTGATATTTGTACAGACTTCTTAAGAGAATATAATACAAAATTGTACATAGATGAACAAATGTTTATAATTTGGAATATATTGTGTTCAATGTTATAAAAAATGCATCTTTCCTTGCGTTACATATTATTACTGTTAATTGAATTGCCTTTGTTATTGTCATTGTCAAATGAGGTTTTGTTTGAATTGTTAATGAATAAAAGTGACCGCTTTGATTTACTATTGATGTATTTGATGGACAAATGAAACAATGCTTGTGACATCATGATCCTAGCATAAGTTTTGCAAGTTCTGCACCAAAAATCACACCTGTAATCATTTACAAGTACTTGGTAAACAATTACATGAACAAAAATTGGAATTTGTATAGAAAGTTGTACTATAGGAGCCACCTATAGTAAACTAGGGGACCACATTCAAAAATTTTGTATTTTTTGCATAAATGCCATGGTTTTGGTGTGATTGTGTTGTTTAAGTGTGATTTAAGTGTGAGAAATCATGTTTGGGCGCCCCCATGTTGGACATAACTAACAATTGTGTTGAGTTGAACAACTTAATTGAAGTCCTGCAAGTGTTGCACCAAACAAAACACTTGTAAACATTTGCAAGTACTTGGTAAACGATTACACAAACAAAAATTGGGATTTGTATAGAAAGTTGTACTGTGGTAACCTAGGCGACAACAGTGTAAATTTTTGTATTTTTTGCATAAATTCAATGGTTTTGGTGTGATTTTGTTTTTTATGTGTGATTTTAGTGTGGAAAGTCATGTTTAGGCAATGTTGGACATAAGTAACAATTTTGTTGAGTTGAACAACTTAGTTGAAGCCCTGCAAGTTCTGCACAAAAAAAAAAACTCGTAATCGTTTACAAGTACTTGGTAAACGATTACACAAAAAAAAAATCTGGATTTGTACAAAAGTTGTACTACAGGAGCCAGTTGTGGTAACCTAGGGGACCATAATCTAATTTTTTGTATTTTTTGCATAAATGCAATGACTTTGGTGTGATTTTAATGTGGGAAATCATGTTTGGGCACCCCATGTTGGACATAAGTAACAATTTTGTTGAGTTGAACAACTTAGTGGAAGTCCTGCAAGTGTTGCACCAAGAAAAATACTTGTAATCGCTTACGAGTACTTGGTAAACGATTACACGAAAAAAATTAGGATTTGTACAGATAGTTGTACTACAAGAGCCAGCTGTGGTAACCTAGGGGACCATAGTCTAAATTTGTGTATTTTTTGCATAAATGCAATGGTTTTTGTGTGATTTTGTTGTTTAAGTGTGATTTTAGTGTGAGAAATCATGTTTGGGCACCCCATGTTGGACATAAGTAACAATTTTGTTGAGTTGAACAACTTAGTTGAAGTTCTGCAAGTGCTGCACCAAAAAAAATACTTGTAATTGTTTACAAGTAATTGGTAAACGATTACACGAACAAAAATTGGGATTTGTACATAAAGTTTTACTGTAGGAGCCAACTGTGGTAACCTAAGGGACCATAGTCTAAATTTGTGTATTTTTTGCATAATTGCAATGGTTTTTGTGTGATTTTGTTGTTTAAGTGTGATTTTTGTGTGGGAAATCAAGTTTGGGCACCTCATGTCATAAATATACTTTTATTCAAATATAAAAATTAAAGGACATGAACATAAATTGATGTTGTCTTTTGTGGTTCACACTGATATTGGATGATTAACATTAGAATTACATCCAGTAATGTGAATTTCAATTATAAGATCATTCCAATGATGGTCAACCTCAAAGACAACAACGTCTCCTTCCTTCAAGCCATATTGAATGCAGAATTCTTTCCATCATTTTCCAAACTTTTTTGAATTCCTGTATGTGAAACTAAAACTTTGCACATGATGCCATCCTTATAACCAAGAAGCATAACCTTTGTGAACCCTGTGTTCCTAATTTCATTCCCAAATGTAGTATGCAAGGCTTGTGCAACAAGTAATATGAAGTGAATGACATTGTGAAAATTATATTATTTTTGACAAATATTGGGGAAAATATGAATTGTTGCAGACGTAGCAAATGACTTCCTTGACATTGGGATGCCATTGGACCTGTAGTTATAACAAAAACAAAACAACAATGTCGACAACATGGTTAGGGTTGATGAAAGAACAAAACGTCAATGATGGAGAAGATGTTTTAGGGTTCGCGTTTGACATTCTACTTATCAAAAAACACCACGACAGCGAGAACACAAATGCTGGAGAGCGACGCCGAACACGAATGTTAGACAACGACAATGAACAAAAAGCAAAGTTTGACTAAAATGTTTCGTCTTTAGGTTTTCCATACTGGAGAAAGATAAGGAAACTGAGAGAGATGAGAGAACTCAGAGAGATGAATGAACGCAACAATAAAGAGAAGATGAGAGGTGAAAGAAGAATAGGAAAATCGCCAAATGAAAAATTCGTATTTTTTCCTTCCAATAATACCCTTGCCTGATAAAATATGTATTAATTCTTTTTTTAAAACTTCAATCAATAGACAACGTGACATTGTCAAAATGTCAAGAAAATATCTTTAAAAAGTTTTTCTTCACTAGTGCAGCGAGGGGATTTTACCGCGGTTACTTTTCACTATACGTCGCGGTTTACGAACCGTGGCATATTCAGCCGCGGTAGTAAGTCAGAGACTTTAGGCCGCGGTCATAACCGCGGTATATAGGTTGCGGAATATGCCGCGGTTGTCCAAGGAACCGCTGCCTAAATCCATTTTTTTAAAAAAAAAAAAAATTTGTCCACTGTATGCCGCGGTTCAACCGCGGCAAAAGACCCTAGTATATGCCGCAGTTTTAGCACTAACCGCGGCCATATGTCTCATTTAAAAAAAAACGAAACACTGTATGCCGCGGTTGTGGTTACAACCGCGGCATATTCCCCTGCATATCTACAAAAATATTTACAAATTAAGATAATACATATTAAGCACATTCTTTACTAGTACTAGCATATCTTGGTTCTGCATGGTGGTATCCAAAGCCTTCCTGAGAGCAGGAGTCATAGGTTCAACAATTCTTCTATAATTAATAGCACAATAAAAAATGAATATATGACAAAATAATTTTATAGCCAATTAATTATCTATTTTAAGTAATCAATCAAGAAGTTATGTTACCTTAATAGCTATTGGAACTAGGTCAGACTTCTCTATAGGCAATTTAAGCCAAATCCCCTTCTTTCCCGGCAATCATCAGGTAACCTTCTGTAATACTTCATGAGACAACAAATGGTATCACAAACCATTTTATCAGTATTTAACAAATATTGTGTTCTTCTCTTACAGTATTTAATAAGGTACTAACACTTTTTTCTTTTCAATTTCCATAAACACAATGCAGTGTAACTTAAATATAGCAATTTAATAACCTAGTTTTTTCTTACTAATTAAAAATCTTTAATATAGTCATTGGTAGAGTTATATTTTCACCTAAATATAATTGAACATTAATTATGTAAAGCTGACAATAAAATGATGACTCACTGAAACGTTATTAACAGTGTACTTACTTATGATATGCAAACATTTTCCAAGGATCAAACTTCTTCATCTCACTAACAATTTAAAATTACAGAACTAGAAATTTGAAGTATACTTAAACAACTAATTGCTTTGCAGTTTACAATTGTATGCTCATTAGTAGGGGCACAAAATTTTAATACACGAAAAGTTCATTAAAAATTTTGAATCTCAGACTGAAATAATAAATCAGTTAAAAAATAGTTTATTAGTTTTAATCCACAATGCACACTTTAACAATTTTACACTATCAATGAACTATAAAATGCCACCTTTTAGAATGGGGTTAAAAACTTTTACAGAAAAATCTTAATTATTACAATGGACTAGATGTTCCTTGTTTACTGGAAAATTTTACAATTTAAATGGATCCAATTTATATGGAAAATACTTACGTTGACTGTTGGGTGCCAGTCTGTTGTATCAACTGAGAGTAAATATATTCATCAACTCTCTGTTTTGCCAAAGCTACCTGTTCACAAAATTCAAGCTTCAACAAAAAACTGTAACAGCTAAAAACCAACAAAAAGGTAGAAAAAGCAAGCTAGTAGAACTTGCATGCTATATAAAATATCAGATTAAATTACTATCTTGATCTGAGCTGATATCAATTTTTTTTTCAAGGAAGATCCCAGACCAAGAAAAGGAGGCTATGGACAAATTGAGAAGTTCCCATATTTTGAATTTCTTTGTCTGACAGGTAGCACACCTTTCCAAAGTGTTTAGTGTTTCAACAAGAATTACTCGTCAAGGACAGGACGAAGCCTAGCATCATGTTGTTTTATCTCAAGAAGCTACGACTGTACAACCAAGATTATATCTAATGCCAAGCACAATACAAAGGGATGAAAATCAATTGTAGAAATATCAGGAGGAAAGGGAAACAACTATGGAAGACACAATACAAAATCGCTAGACACAGGAAGGAAATTCCCTCCGAAACCCTAACCCCCAAATCACAAGAATGAGATAAAAAACAAACCCTATCAGAAACGCGAAGCTCGTCGCCGCAAAATCGCAAACCCCCGCGCACCTCGAAGATGTCACCGTCGTGGTACCCACCGTGCCGTGAGGATGGAGGTTGCGTCTGGCCGCCGAAACTTGTCTCTCCTCTTTACCAAAAATGAACCTGAACTTGAAACGAATGAGAGAAATGACAGCGGAGAGGAATGACAGGCGTTTCAAACGATTTTGATCGGCTAAAACTGTTTCTTATCGTCAAAAATGAGAAATGACCGAACAATTTTGAGTTTAAATGGTGAAGAAACGAGGTATCTGAGATGATGGGTGGTCGGCGGGAGAAGAAAACGCGAAACCAGAGTGCGCGACGCGAACAAGACGATACTGTTCCAAAGTTTTATTTTTTAACTCTGACTGGGGAATCTACCGCGGTTCACTACTTAACCGCGGTATAAGATGGTTATATGCCGCGGTTTCACAACAAACCGCGGCCTATGCTCATTAAAAAAATAACCTAAATGGCATTTTTGAAATTATTTTTAAATTATATGCAGCGGTTCAGCGGGCAACCGCGGTATATTCTTCTAAATATTTCAAATTCATTTTAAATTTATTTCAGGTAGGAGAATAGGTCGCGGTTACCCTTAGAACCGCGGCCTATACCCCTGTAACGTGCTGAACACAACTGTCTCCCCAACTGCCTTTTGGGGAATTTCAGTAGATGACAGGGGGTATATGCCGCGGTTCTCTGTACAACCGCGGCATATACTCTGTTATTTAATTTTTTATTCAGACGTGGCGTCAAAGGGGATGGTTGACTGGAGTATATGCCGCGGTTCAGAGCGGAACCGCAGCATATTTTTTCGATTTATTTACAAAACTGCTACCGCGCACCATTATGCTGCGGTTTCCGGTGAACCGTGGCATAATATGCGCTGTAAAAACCCAATTTTTTATTAGTGCTTGTTTAAATTTAATAAACGGCCTCGTTAACAATCACAATAAATATAATATTATTACTTTTATTAAATTCTACTATAATATATATTTTTTTAATTTAACACTTCTTTGTATTTGAAGTTTATAAACCATCAAATGTTTCTATTATTAACGTATTTAGTGATACGGTTGTTACGTAACTATAAAATATAATATGAAACATGTTTTTAAGTCAAGTTAGTCTATATATTTGAAAAACTTATATCAAGAAAATAAGTTCAATCCTAAAAAGACGCATTAAACACAGACCTAGAAATAATTTTTTTTCAATGAATGTTGACTAATAATTTTGACAAAATAAAATAACATATTCAAATTAAATATAATTTTAATATTTATGTGAAGTTATTAAAGTCTGTCATCTGTAAGTTATCTTATTGCACTACTTTTATGTATGAATAAATAATATAAAAACAATTATACTTATTTTAATTACCAACAACACTCGTTCATATGGCATTAGAGAAAAAGTTTCAACAAAAATGATAAATCTGAAAACAAAATGGGTGACAGAACTATCCTCCTCCCTTATGCATTTCTTCATTCTCTCTTTGTTTTTCCTTTGCCTTTTATACACATCATTTATTAGTTGCGCCAATTTCTCCCTAAATGTAGTACATTAGAGATAAGGTATCTCCCTACCTACCACCTACCTGGGAGAAAATACCAATAACTTAGAGGATAAGAACATGTGAATACGATTTTTTTTTCTATTAAATTTAGATTTTGAAAGTTGTCTAGTTACTATTTTATATTGATAATGTGATATTTATGCTTTAGTTTACAAAAATCACACTGATAGGAAGTGTGTTATAATATTTTTCATATAATTAGAAGGGTTAGTATAATTTGTCAAGAGTGTCATTGTAACCTTGTTGAGAGAATTAAAAAGGTAAAGTAGGACCTAAAAGGATAAAAAAAAACCTTTAATAACTTTTTTACGTTAACTTAGGTAATAAGTTGTGATTTATCCGTTTTAAATATACATATTAATAGAAGACAGTGATACATAATTTAGAAAAGTTGTTAACATATTAAATTGACCTAAGGTAAACTTTGTCTGGTTGTTATCAAATGAAGTCACTTTTACCAGCTAAACTGGGAGTTGTGGCAAATATATTTCCATTTTCTAATGCTTGGTTGGTTCAGTTTTGTTGTGTTCTTGGCCCATCCTTTTAAGAATGTTTTTCGCTTATTAGCGGTGTTCACCTAAATTCAACCTAATACTTTCACAATTTTGTCTGTTTTCAATAAATTGATGCTGTTCGTAATACACAACTTTTGTCTCCATGCCCAAAACCTACGCTGAAAAAGCAATTTCCTTTACTATCAAATGCTTTTGCACGTCACATGTTTACACATACTTTATTTGGGAACGAATTTTCTTTCTTTATTCATTTCATGATCGTGATTCAATAAAATGGGATCAATCAATTTTTTGAGGAAAGTACCAAAAACTGTCAAAAACTAGAGATGTCAAAACATGAGTTAATATGGGTGAGTTAACTCACTCCTTTGACAATCCTGTATAAAACAGAGCCTTCTGCTTATAAAAATTAAATTTGATGATGATTTAAAAAAAAATTAACATGAATATAATAATAGATAAACTCAAAAGTAAATGATGATATAAAGAGGTCATGTAATATAAAAAGTTCATGTACGTATTAAGTTATATTAATTTAAGTCAAAATTTACCACCTATTTTATAAAAGTAAAAGTTAGGAACGTATACTGGAACTTGACCGTGTGACTCATAATCTTCCATTTCTTTCTAGATGTGTCACGAAGAACATCTGACTATTGTTTCACATTAATGCCAAAATATGAAACCCTAAACCACTTATTGAATTGTTACAAAATAAAAGGATAGATATATATTGAGACTCAAAAGTATTTTACAATTATAACTTTTTAATAGAAAAAATAATTATATTATTTTTTGGCCGAATATAAAATGTTCAGCAGTTTTCGAGATTAATTTTGTAAAATATAAATAATTGTCTCTAGGAAACATTGACATGGTTTGGAGAGGTAGGTTCGAAATTGGCCAAGAGCAGGATAAAATTCAACTTATTCAAACTAAACGCGTTGAAAAACATAGCGACAACCCAACAACAATTAAATGTCATTATCAGATACCAGAGAATCTCCTCAATATCTACTTCAATACCAAGTTCAAATATTCATGTTCAAATACCATTTTTCTCTCACAAACCGTTCACCAAAACCTCAGCCATGAAGCTGAATCGCCTCTGCATCGTTTTTCCACCAAATTCTGGTGAAATGGTGGTGCCACTTGAAAAGGGTGTCCAGCAAGAACCCTTCCAAACACCAGAGAAACAAGTTGTTGAGGCCAAACAGCCTCACAGGGCATGTGGGGGACAAGTTCTTGCTTCTCTTGGAGATTTTTTGGGCAAGTTGTATGACTCAGGATGGTGGAGAATTTGCCAAAAGGGAGGGCACAAAGAGAAGCACGACTCTGGTGTGTTGTTTCATGACATGGATGGTGTGCAAGTTTCTGTTAACGTTGGCAGGGACAACCCCAGAATTTTCAGCTACGCAGAGCTGTTCATAGGGTCTAATGGTTTCAGTGAAGACCAAGTTTTGGGGAGTGGAGGGTTTGGCAAAGTGTACAAGGCCGTTTTGCCGAGTGATGGAACCGTGGTTGCTGTGAAGTGCTGTTTGGCAGGGAAAGGGAAGCAGTTTGAGAAAAGTTTTGCAGCGGAGTTAACAGCCGTGGCTGATCTTCGCCACAAGAATCTTGTGAGGCTGAGGGGTTGGTGTGTCAATGAAGATCAGTTGCATCTTGTTTATGACTACATGCCAAACCGAAGCCTTGACCGTGTTCTGTTTCGCAGACATGAGAATTTGAAGGCCAAGCCTCTTCAATGGGGACAAAGAGTGAAGATTGTGAAAGGTTTGGCAGCTGCATTGTACTATCTCCATGAGCAACTAGAGACTCAAATCATTCATAGGGATGTTAAGACCAGCAACGTTATGCTTGATTCCCATTACAATGCTCGGTTGGGTGACTTTGGCATGGCCAGGTGGCTAGAGCATGAGCTTGAGTATGAGTATAAGAATAAGAACAAGAAAACAATATCAATCAGAAGTGACCATTTCAGATTGGGAGAGACGTCAAGAGTAGGGGGCACAATTGGGTATCTTCCTCCTGAAAGCTTGCAGAAACCAAGCAATGCTACCTCCAAATCTGATGTCTTCAGTTTTGGGATTGTTGTGTTAGAGGTGGCATCTGGAAGGAGAGCAATTGATCTCACACAACCAGATGAACAAATGATTCTGCTTGACTGGATTAGAAGGCTTTCTGATGAAGGGAAGCTTCTGGAAGCAGCTGATACAAGGCTACCAGATGGATCCTTCATGCTGTCAGAGATGCAGCATTTCATTCACACAGGCCTCCTCTGCGCACTCCATGACCCACAATTGAGGCCAAGCATGAAATGGGTAGTGGAAGCTCTTTCTGACTTTTCTTTTAAACTACCACCACTCCCTTCTTTTCTCTCCCACCCTTTATACATCTCTTTGTCTTCCCCATCTGATACTAGTCACAGTCCAAGCAGCACAAGTGGCACTAGCTCCACCACAGATAATGCAAGCATAACCACCAACAATACCTCAAACTATGTCACGGCAGCAGGTGAAACTGTGTATGTAACCGCTGAGTACAAAAACAGTGAAATCATCTCTTCTAAGAGCAATCACCACCAGCGACCATTTCTTGTGGTAGAAACTCCAAGAGAAATATCATACAAGGAAATTGTTTCTGCTACAGATAACTTCTCTGATTCAAGAAGGGTGGCTGAGCTAGACTTTGGAACTGCTTACCATGGCATCCTTGATGACAAATGCCATGTTTTGGTGAAACGCCTTGGGATGAAGACTTGTCCTGCACTGCGTGATAGATTCTCCAACGAACTCCGGAACCTGGGACGGCTTCGCCACAGGAATTTGGTTCAACTTCGTGGATGGTGCACTGAGCAAGGAGAGATGCTTGTTATTTATGATTACTCGGCAAGTAGAATCCTCAGCCAACTGCTTATGCATCATAACAATGGAACTCGAAGTGGAGCTTCTTTCCTCCAATGGCATCACAGGTACAACGTAGTGAAAGCACTGGCCTCTGCAGTACTCTATCTACATGAGGAATGGGATGAACAAGTGATCCACAGAAACATTACTTCTTCCGCTGTCATTCTTGAGCCAGATATGAATCCAAGACTCAGCTCTTTCGCTCTGGCAGAATTTTTGTCAAGGAATGAGCATGGTCATCATGTAGTTTCTGACACTAGAAAATCGGTCCGTGGGATTTTCGGCTACATGTCACCAGAATACGTGGAATCAGGCGAAGCAACCACTGAAGCTGATGTTTATAGTTTTGGTGTGGTGGTGCTTGAAGTTGTGAGTGGACAGATGGCAGTAGATTTCAGGCAACCAGAGGTACTTTTGGTGAAGAAGGTTCATGAATTTGAGATGACAAAAAGACCATTGAAAGAATTAGCTGACATTAGACTCAGTGGAGAATACAATGACCAAGAATTGATGAGATTAGTAAGGTTAGGAATTGCTTGCACAAGTTGCAACCCTCAGCTAAGACCAAGCATGAGACAAATAGTAAGCATCCTTGATGGCAATGACAAATTACTTGTCCAGAATAGCAAGGAGAGCAGGGAAGAATGGAGACAAAGAAATTACCGTTCTTTGTCAATGGTTAAGAGAATCCAAGCTCTAGGAATACAGTAAGAAATTGCAGAAGGACATTGAAGTTACCTAATGGGAACTGAAATTTTTGTAACATAGAAAAATCTCTATCTTGTTTTTGTCTCCATGTTTTATCCATTTTGTCTACTTAATATCTATACTAGGTTGTATATTATATAAAAGAAGCTTCATGTATCAGTGTATTTTTATGCAGAAGCATGGCAAAAATCATGTGTTTCTATTCATACTTCAATTTTCTAGTTTTCAATTCCACAAGCAAAGTGTATAAAATTCTCCAACACAGTGTTAAGAACATGGAGACAAGTCAAGCTCACACATTTAGCACAATGTAACTTCAAACTCTTGCTCTATTCATCTGCTTCAATCCCAACCCAATTAATGAAACCAAATAGGAACTCCCTGAACGTGACCTGACCATTCTTGTCCCAGTCCATTTCTTCTGCAAGGAAGACAAAATCAGAGAGGGAAATCAGAAAGGTAACATAAAATAAGAGAGGAGAAAGGAAAGATCAAAAACAGATCATGCTATAGAATTGAAGTGAAGTAAATAATACGAAATCGGTGTTTAGAGATGCGCGCAGGGGATCTTTCACGAGGGTTGGTCTCATTCAGTGTCCTGATCATGTCCTTTTTGTTGAGCTTTCCATCACCATTTTGATCAAAAAACACAAAGGCCTCAACTATGGTATTGAAAATTTCTCCAACCTGTTCTAACCCTGCTTTAAATGACTGAAAGAAAAATGTAATCATGATGAAGTCATTGCATAGTTTAAGCAGATATAGCAATTTCAAGATCAATAAAGCATAAAATTAAGTTTCCAATGAGTACATTAACAGAGGATGAAGGTTCTGCTAGTAGATGGATGAGGCATAGAAGAACTATAAACTCATTGAACTGTATGCCCTTGCTTCCATCAAGATCACAATACTGAAAAAGATTATCAATCTCCTGCTCTTTAAGATGAAGTTCTAGATGTTCTAAGAACTTCTTTAGCTCATTGGGTTCTATAGATCCATTAGAATCCTCATCTGTGAATGATACAAATATAAAACACTTACTTTTCTACCAAAATTGAATTGTAGCTCATTCAAAACAGAATATTGGGGCTGTTATTGAAACTTACCATACTGTTCAAACATTCCTCTCAGAGTTTTCAGCCTCTCCTTAAACATTGGGAACATCATAACTATACTATCAACTGATTTCAACTTGCTCTGTCCAAATTTATATCTTCTCATTTCAACTATTTTCCTTTCAATCTTGTCATCCAAGCACATATTCTTGCTTGACTTGCCAATACATGACATTATCACTCCCATTTTATTGGCAAAGACTTCTGAAGAAAGCAAAAGGTAAGAGTAACAATCCTTGAAATCAGGTACATGGAAACAAAAAAGAAATTAATCATGTGTTAATTTTTGTGAATCTAACAATAGTGTCTTTGATATCTTTCAGTTGATAAATATCAGAAGTAAACGAAGTATTTCTAGTTTTTCTTAAGACTGTTATCAATATGCATGTGCAAGGGACACAAGAAATTCTCAATTCTTGCAATTTTTCAAATTATTTTGTCAAGTGATGTTCTAGTAAATTAGAAATTCCAAATGTTGTCCAATGCCTAACAAAATATGAAATGGATTAAAGAAGAGAAAAGAATACGACAAGAAAAAGAAACATACCTGCCAATTTTCTGGTGCTTGGCTTATGACAGGTAAATAAGGTAGTTTTGGGAGAACCAAAGGATCAGAAAGAAGCAATTTCTAAATATGCAAAAATTTTGAAGAATAGAGAAGCATCTCAAAAATTATACGGAAAGAAAAAGAGAAGTTTAGTGGATTCCAAGTGGGGAGAGTAGCCATCTTTTCTTGAGTGCTAGGCCCTCTCCAAGTATCCAAGTTCCAAAGGGGTACTTAAGGAATATGTTCCATTGACTTTAAAAACTGCATATTATGCTTATTCACTTATTCACTGTTTGTTTTGGTGCTGTTTCCAACGAAGACTACGATGTGTTAACAATTTTTCATAACAATTTTTTTATAATAAGAAAAAAGAACAAACTAACTTCGGTTAGAAGTACAAACATTCGGTCTCTACAGTTAAATAATAAAAATGTTTTCAGTCTTGAAATTGGAATTTATTTGAAACTTTCTATCTTTAAACTTTAAAAATCATGTAGTGATACATTTTATTAGTCTTGAAAATGGAATTTATCTTCAAACTTTGGATCTTTAAACTTTAAAAATCATGTTTAGTTCAAATGTTAATCTTAAAACTTATTTAACATATAATTTTTTTTAATATATTTATATTAAAAATATTATATCTATTATTTTTAAAATTTGAATATCAATGTATCAAATTTTAAAAAAAAAATCTAATTTTACGTCTAATTTAAAATCTTAAAAATATATTTAATGATAACCTTTAACTTGGTTTTGCCTAACGTTTTTCTAGGCGCTGCCATTATTTATAGAGAAATAGAACATGACCAGGTAGCCACAGTTGTTCCTGGTTTCTCCTTGTACCGAAGATATCATATTTGACAATTTTCTGGTGAATAATATTGCTGAAACTGTGTCCAATACTTTGCACATTTCTATGTTGACATTCCTCGTAGATAATGAAATGTTCTTTGTTGAGAAGTTTCACCAAAAGGGTGAAATATGAGTCAATTTGTTTAATATTCCGACTTATAAAATATACATCAAGAGCATCTGAAAACCGTGGCAGTATTGGACAAATCAGAAACAGCAGTTGGAACACAATATCACGTCAGTCGTTGGATGGTCATCTAAATTACGTATAAATATCTCTCAGTTTTGTTCAGTTTTAATTAATATAAAATTTCAGCAGAGCTGTGCTTTGGAATCTATCAGTTTTAGAGTGATGCTCCCTCCAGATCTCATCTTCTTTACTTTTTATTTTTAACAATTTTATTATTTATTTTTCAAAACTCTAATCTCAATTTTCTCACTTTTACTTTCCTTTTCACTCTCATGAACAAGTTATTCCTCTTCATTATCACTTTCTCTCTTTCTCTTAATTTTTACATTGGTTAACACAAAATTTGTCAGAAAATATAAATTCTGCATAGTATAAATTTAAAACATTTATAAATTCTGATGAGTTTTGAAGTATCATGATTCCATAATATAATCTGCTAAAAATTTCTTTCACACTTCCTTGTCTTTAAATAACCAAACTTGAAAATCTATATTTAAACTTGAAACTTTAAACCACAAGAGATAACCCTTGCCATTGTAAACCAAACCATCGAGGTCGCAGGAGCTGAACTTCTCTTCAATGATCACTGGGTGTTCGGTGAATCTCGCAAAATTTGAAAGAAAATGAAAAATATTGTGTTAACAGAAGTAAAAACTAAGAGAAAGAAAGAAAGTGACATGAATGTTTGCTGTTGAGTGTAAAAGTAAGAGAGAATTAAGATTAAGGTTTTAAAAAATAAAAAGTAAAACTAAAAAGTAAAAAGGGTAAATTTGAAATTTAAAAAGAAGTAGAAGGTGTAAGGAGAAGATGGGATCACCCTCATTTTTAGTTATTATAAAATATCTTTCAAAAGAAAATCATAAAACATTATTAAACATTTTATAATAAATAAATAAATAAATTACATAATTTTATAGTAAAAACAAGAAAAGCCAATTCTTTTTATTTTGATAATATAAATGTTATAAACAAAATACAATAAAACCGTATATACTAACATTCAACATACATAGCTATGTAAATTTCTTATTTATTAATTAACTTGAAATATATAATATTACATTTAAATATAATTAGTGGTTTATTCCGTTTTATTTTCCATGAAATTTTATATCAAATAATTTAGTTCAAAAATGTATTAAAAAATTTAAAGAAAACTCCAGTTGGATGGGTTTTGTTTTCTTTTTCAAAATTCAATTATACTTGTTTAATTGTTAACACGGTATTGAGTTCCATTTATATCTTTTAGTCGATTTTAGGCAGCACCTCCGTTACACGGTTAAAAGATGAAAATGACCTTTTGTGTTTTGCATAAAACATTTTGAGAGGTGCATCGGATAAAACATTTTAAAGGTGTATTTTATCCGATCCATTTCTATATAACAAATGTTAGCATTATTTTGACAGAAAAATAACCGATTCAAAACAAATATGATAGAAGATTATTTATTTGAAAATTTAAATTTTTTTCTGTTTTGAGGATACTATTAATATCTTTCTTTTGCTTTAATTCCAAATTGATTAATATCAGATTTTCTAATTTTTAGAAATTTTACACAAAAGACAAAATATTATAGTTATTTTAGATATTCTTCACAATCCATCCTTATTTTAGTTTTCATTTACTATCTATTTTTTTACTAATTTGAGTAGTTTAACTTGTATTTATCTATCTTTGGATATATGATGTAAAGTTCATAATCACATTCTTCTTTCGTCTTTAGTTTTTTATTCGAATTTATAACAAACACAAACTCTCGACCATAAACATCATACTTCTATTAAGACACTAAGACTAACCTATATTCCAAATCCACGATCATAATAGACCATATGCCCTCGCTTCCTTAATCTTTATTTGAGGTGCCAAGACTTTATTTCAAAAAAATTCAAAAGTATATGTGACAACTTTATGCTTACAAGTGAAGTTGTAGTTATATGACTAAGAAAGAACATATAACAAATATAATAAAGTTGAATAATTGATCAATGTGATGTGATATGAAGTTTAAAATATGTGATATATACTTATGCAAGTTAGTGTAAGATGGAACTCTAAGAAATGTAAAGGTCAAGTCTTAGCATTAGACGAGCTTAAGTAGTAAAGAAGTAATTAAGGTAGACAAGTTCAACCATGGTTATAATCAAGTTTAACCATTAGAAGACCAAAGTCATTAGATGATCCCTCAATATTTAGGTATTTGGGTAATATAAGGTGTTAGGCGACTTAAGGAATACAAAACATTAGATGGCTAGAGGCGTTAAACAACCTAAATAATAAAATAAATCATAATGCATTTTGGATGTTTTGTTAAGTGATTTAACCTTTGATTGATAAAGCGAATTAATATATTGATGTGAGTATTTAGAGCATTGATTTAATGGTATGAGTTACAACGATCAAGAAAATTCCATGGTGATAATTACATTCTAGAAGAAAGTTTTGAATCAAACATTCAAATGAACCCAGTATTAGGAAATAATTTATGAACGAATTCTTTGATTGAGTGTGAAATATTATTGCTCTAACAATTCAAATACAAAAATATTTTTTAATAGAACAATTATGACATTGAAAAGATAACATAATTTAAATCAACTTTGAGCTTATTCAAGAAAGGAAAGAAGATATAATGTTTGTACTGACAACCGATCGGCTCTCAGACAAACTAATCAGGAAAAGTAAATATCATTAGTGGTCAATTAATGTGTTTAATGACAATATTAAATGCGAATATACGCTATTTATGAGTGATTGACAGGTCATATTGTACTTATGTTATTAATAAACAATTAGCAGGTATATTAGCAAATATTATTGAATTTATTGCAATATCAAATATGAATTAATGAGTTTGATTGCCATAAGCCCTATAAATATAGGGTTAATGTAAGATCCTTGAAAATATTTGTAAGTCAGATACTAAATTAAAAAAAAAAAGTAAATAGTGAATAGTAAATTGTGAATAGTAAAAAGTGAATAGTAAAAAAAAAATAATTAAAAAAAAAATTATTTTTGGAAAGGATAAGTGTTCCACGTAGCTTTGAGATCAGAATTCACCAATTTGCAAATAAAAAATTATTTTTGTAATAGTAAAATGAATAAAAAAAATGAATAGTAAAAATGAATAGTAAAAATGAATAGTAAAATTTTTTACTATAAATAGCCAAGGGGGGAGGCTGAAAATTTACACCAAAGAACTTAGAAAATTTTTGAGAGAAGAGAGTTGGAAGAATTTCTAATTTCAAAGGGGATATTCTGGAAGTTTTCAGAGAGCGAGGAGATTAAGTCTGTAATAGAGGTAAGGGAAGCTAACCTTGAGTATCTCCTTTTGTATTATCTTAAGCCTTGAATATGCTATATGTTGCTTTTGTCTGATCTTAAATCTTGATTATGGAGTATTTTGTTTTTGTATGATTTTGAATTTAAATGAGAGTATGCTTTTGTGTTGATATCCGAGTGTGATAGTTGTAAAACGTGATATTGATTATGTTATGTCATTTGTATGTTATTAGTTGTTTATTTTTGTATTTTGGAAGGATTAGAAATTGTCTAACCGGCTCTGCCAGATTCAATTTCTTGTTTCCCCAAACATTCTATTGTTTTCCTTATTTATTTTTATTGTATTTTGGAAGGATTAGAAATTGTCTAACCGGCTCTGCCAGATTCAATTTCTTGTTTCCCCAAACATTCTATTGTTTTCCTTATTTATTTTTATTGTATTTTGGAAGGATTAGAAATTGTCTAACCGGCTCTGCCAGATTCAATTTCTTGTTTCCCCAAACTTTCTATTGCTTCAGTTATTTATTTTATTGCACTTTTGGAAGGATTAGAAATTGTCTAATCGGCTCTGCCAGATTCAATTTCTTGTTTCCCCAAACTTTCTATTGCTTCAGTTATTTATTTTATTGCACTTTTGGAAGGATTAGAAATTGTCTAACCGGCTCTGCCAGATTCAATTTCTTGTTTCCCCAAACTATTTATTGCTTTACTTATTTATTTTATTGCATTTTTGGAAGGATTAGAAGTTGTCTAACCGGCTCTGCCAGATTCAACTTCTTATTTCGCCATACATGCTATTGTTCTTGTTATTTAATTATATTGTATTTTTGGATGGATTAAAAGTTGTCTAACCGGCTCTGCCAGATTCAACTTCTTGTTTCCCCATGAATTTTTATATTAAGATTATTTTTATGATTGTCAAATATTGTATTCTTCTATGACCATTTATTGTAATGTTTTATTATTGTTAATTGTTTATAATTATCTTGTATGAATTCTATTATGGATGTTTATTGTGATGAATTTATTGAATGAGTTTGTTGGCTGAAATTGATCTTGTTGGGAGGTTTGGAATAAGGGTTCTGTAATAACTTGTATATGGGTATTAAATAGATATACAGATACTGGTTGAGGTTGTTGTGAGAGGAAGTAAAATTAAGCATTTTAAGATTTAGAGCATAAGAAAATAAGGTAGATAAATTAAATAAATAAATTGTTAATTATTGAGGACCTCCCTTTGTTGGTAGGATAGAGGAACCTTAAAAACCTGAGTTGGCACATCCCTGATCATAGAGCAGCCCTGGCCTGGTCCAGTCAGTTGTGACTAGTCATATGTGCTGGCGTCGAAGGTGAGTTTGATGCGTTCAGACATCTGGGTCCTCTCCGGTGACCAATTGGGGTAAAGAAAAATCTATAATAGGATGAAAATAAAATAAAACAAGTTGATTGTAGATGCATAATATTATCATGGTAAAAATTTCATATATATTTTATTTATCATTACATTGAGCCCAGACTTTAATATGTAGTTCTTAAGATATGTTGATATATTTTGGTTGATCCATGATCTTTGTTTGGTGAAAATATGTTGAGTTATACTCGTTATGGGCAAAATGAGTTTATAATATGAAGCATGATATCTGGCAATATGTTTGATTTATTGATACCAAAACGGGTGATTATGAATTCATGATTAAAGAATGAACATGATTGAGTTAGGTGGATAAGAGGGTATGAATTGTTGGTTTTATGAAATGTTGGGGTGGATATGAGAAATCATTACTTTTGAAATGATGTTTACTACCGGGAGTAGTTCGTTCGAGTTATACCATGAGAGTTTGGTATGAGCAAAGTAACACTTGAGGTTTATGAAAGCAGGCAGAAAGTGGTCTGACCATAAGGCTTTGACATAAACATATGATTCGTAAGTTTTATAGAAGCAGGCAGAGAGGGGTCTGACCATAAGGCTTCAGAAAGTAAGACATAGTATATAAGTGAGGCTTAAGGAAGCAGGCAGAGAGCGGTCTGACCATAAGGCTTCATGAGTAAGCATGGAACACTTGTAAGATTTATGGAAATGAGAAAGATGATTTTGATAATGATGAATTAATGACATCGGAATAATGATATTTTATCAATTGCAGAAATACATGATTATAATATTTTTATTACAAGTTTAATGATTTTATGATATGGTTGGCTTACCCTTATTTGTTTGTGCTATGATCATATAACTCATGTTATATGTGAATAGATAATGTCGCAGATGCGGTTGAAAAAGCTTAGAGATGAGAGAGACGCGGGGAAAAACTTTCAGGGATATTTTGTAAAAAGAATAAATTTGTATTGGAAACATTATGTTGTGTAAAACTTATAAGTTGAAATTCAAATTTATGTTAAGTGGTGAAGACTATATTGTTTGAAGTTTGTAAGTTTGGTATTGTACTTTGGGAGAATTGAAATAAAGTTTGATGGTTTATAAAATATATCAAATTAATTTAGTCTCTACTATCAGTAATACCCTTTAAAATATTAGGGTGTTACAGTTAAGGCACAGCTAAAGGGATAATTTTCTATCCTAATAAAATATAGACATCTTTATGAAACATATCTAGCTTGAGCGTCAGAGTGTCTTCTGCAGGCCAACAACTCATCAAAGTGGATTGCATTCTCAGAGAGGATTGAAGATCAAAAGAGAGCAGAGCAAGAAGAACGACCGACCCTTAGACCAATTCAACCGAAACATTTTGGCGCCCACCTTGGGGCCGAACGAAATCCCCCATGAAACCACGAGGAACCAGACGTGTAGACATGCGCACAGCCTCGACATTGCTACTTCGGATCAATACCAGGTTTTGCAACAAGAGTACAAAATTCCATAATAATTTCTAAAGGCGTGTCTTTTGTTTTGAGAACTTTCAGGAACGTTCAGCCCTACATCCAACCTTGTCAGGAAGGTTCAAGTCTTACGTTCAACCTTGTCAGAAACTTTCAGGTCGTGACTTTGTCGGGCGGTAAACTAAAAAGAAGATGAGCACGTGGACTTCTCTAAAAATTGATATTTACATATCATTAAATTTGGGACATGAATCTTGAATTTGTGACATAGCTAACTTAAATGTCAATGTTTCTGTCCACCATTTATTCTTAGCTGCAGCCGCTGGAAGAAATGGCGTATATAGTTATCTTTCTTCAACTGATCCCTAACCTTCATTGCCATGTGATTGATCCATCAACAAGACAATTAAGATAACCAAAGGAAAGCCACCGTCCCTAGGAGCTATAGCCACAGTCCAAGTCGTCATCGTGAACGATCGGTCCGTGAATTTATAAACTGGGGAGAAGCATCCAAAACTTTATTAATGTCATGTTTAAATTCAATTTCATTTTATTTAGATTCTTGTTCTTGTCTCATGGTTTATTATGGAATAAATTAAGCCTATAAATTCATGCTCAGTCACTGGTTGCTAACTTTGTTAAAGTTCATATTCAACGACGATGTCTCTCAGGAAGAGTTTGAAGACAAAGACCGAGCGGTTAATCCCACTCGGCCGAGAGGTAAACTCCTCTCGTTGAAATTAAAGACCAAGAGGTAAATCCCTCTTGGCCGAGAGGTAAATCCCTCTCGTCAAGTTTGAAGGTAAAGACCGAGCGGTAAACCCACTCGACCGAGAGGTAAATTCCTCTCGTTGAAATTAAAGACCAAGAGGTAAATCTCTCTTGGCCGAGAGGTAAATCTCTCTCGTCAAGATTGAAGACAAAGACCGAGCGATAAATCCCACTCGGCCGAGAGGTAAACTCCTCTCATTGAAATTAAAGACAAAGAGGTAAATCCCTCTTGGCCGAGAGGTAAATCTCTCTCGTCAAGCTTGAAGACAAAGACCGAGCGGTAAATCTCACTCGACCGAGAGGTAAACTCCTCTCGTTGCAATTAAAGACCAAGAGGTAAATCCCTCTTGGTTGTGAGGTAAATCTCTCTCGTCAAGATTGAAGACAAAGACCGAGCAGTAAATCCCACTCGGGCGAGAGGTAAACTGCTCTCGTTGCAATTAAAGACCAAGAGGTAAATCCCTCTTGGTCGTGAGGTAAATCCTTCTCGTCAAGATTAAAGACAAAGACGGAGCGGTAAATCCCTATTCGGCCAAGAGGTAAACTCCTCTCGTTGAAATTAAAGACCAAGAGGTAAATCCCTCTTGGCCGAAAGGTAAATCCCTCTCGTCAAAGTTGAAGTCAAAGACCAAGAGGAAATTCTCTCTCAACCGAGCGGTGAAGAGTGTTCGTGAACTCTCACTCTCATCCATAAAACCCAGGGAACGCTCTTCGAGAGCTCTTGGTCCTAAATCGAGCGGTCACAAGTATTCGGCCATTCGGTCTCAAACGGTAGCACACCGCCCGGTTATTCAAAAGGGTAATCACTTTTTCCCGTCACTTTAAATTTGCCTGACGTATTTAAACCCCTTCGCACCTGCAAACAGTTGCTTGGGGCTTTGGGGGCTTAATGTACTATACCTGGCAACCGACCAGTTGTCAGACAAACTAATCAGGAAAGGTAAATATCATTAATGATCAATTAATATGTTTAATGGTCATATTAAATGTGAATATACGTTATTTATGAGTGATTGACATGTCATATTACACAAGAATATGATATTAATAGACAATTAGCAGGTATATTAGCAAGTATTATTGAATTTATTGGAATATCAAATATGAATTAATGAGCTTGATTGCATAAGCCCTATAAATATAAGGTTAAGGCCAAGGTAAAGGGATCCTTTTCTATCCTAATAAAATATATACCTCTTTATGAAACATATCTGACTTGAGCGTCGGAGTGTCTTCTGCAGGTCAACAACTCATCAAAGTGGATTGCATTCTCGGAGAGGATTGAAGATAAAAAAAGAGCAGAGTAAGAAGAACGACTGACCCTCTGACCAATTCAACCCAAACAATGTTGAACATCAATTGATTCAAAATTAAAGTTTTGAAGAATGACGTTGAAGAATCAAATTAAATAATAGATGAAGTCATTCCTTATTGATAATATTTTAATGAATAACTATAATTCGAATTCTCAATGGCTAGAAAATGCAATAGGTATATAAAAGAAGTAAGGCCATAAGAGAAGATTAACGAAAGAAAGTTATATAAAAGATCAAAGTAATGAAATTGTCATATCATTAAATTATATATTCTTTATTGAATGAAGTTGTAACCTAGGGAAGTTTTTGCTCGAATAATTGGGGAGGTTGAAACTCGTGTAACTAAAGAAGGTGATACTCGTGACTAGTCAAATGTGTTGATTAGTGAAGTTTCTTAAGCAGGCTGCTTAAGAGACTAAACGTAGTCTAAGTGGAGGTTAACCAATATAAATCCCTTATGTGCATTTTCTTTATTCTTACTCTTTTACTTTGTATAATTAATTATCTTCTATTTATTCATTATGCACATAGTTTTTTTTTTATTTTGTTTTTAGATTTTATTCATCTTCCCTCCCTTCTAGAAGGACATTTTACAAACTCTAAAAAGGCCTACAAAACACCAAATTAGAAACGGAATGGACATATAGTACCTCAAATTACAAAGGAACTAAGAGAAGGAACTTTAAAACACACGCGACTCTCGTTACACATGATTTCAGATTAAAAATGAAAGAAAAAAATGAGTTGAAACTTGTTCTATATTAAAAATTGATTGGATTGAAGTGGAGATTACTTTGTCATGATCTCCTAAGAACTTCTTAATCGTCACACAGACGAATTTAAAAATTTCTATTTATTTTATTAATTTTTTTAACTTTAAAATATTTAGTCTCTATTTTAAAAATCCTTGTTAACTAAGATATTCTATTTTCTAAATTTTTAGTCTAGTTCTTATAATTTTGTTGTTAGTTTATTTAGCCTCTTTAATAATATAAGTCACTAATCTCGGTAATATGCAATTTGAGGATTAAAAGTCAACAAACCATTCCAAGTCATGTAAATAATGTTTTTAATGTAACGAGAGTATTTAACACTAAAAAAAATGTGAAATATTATATATCTTAAAATGAATGTTAGGTTACAAAATAGCGATTTTAATATTTAGAAGGGTGAAAATTAGAGAAAAATATTTTACTAAAAGAGAAAAATTCTTTCATTTTCTGTACAGGCTAAAAGACCAACAACTTTTAAAGGATGAAAAATAAATAAATATTAAAATCAAGCACACAGTACATTACTTTTTAATTTAGGTTATACTGAACTAGCTCACAAGTGTAAAATTGTTGACTAAACGTCTAAGAGGTCACACTTTTAAAAATGTAATTTAAAAACTACTAAAAGCCCTAATTTTATAAATGTTGCCCCTGAAAAATATGGGGCTAATGAGTGTAACCGTTGCCTCTTTCTTAAAAATAACAGTGAAAAAACCTGTTTTCCCTCCACCAATTCTCACTGCGTTCCCCTCTCAGTTCCCCTCCACCCTATTGATCTTTTTCACACCACCGTCTCCCTCTAATCACCACCGTGTCTCCCTCTAATCACCATTGCACCGCCCCACTTCGTTTCCCTCTCAGCACAGAACCCCCTTCTTCATCTACCTCTCAAACCAGCGCAGCACTTCGCCTGAATTTTGTGCGTCCCCATCAACACCACCGTGCGTCTCCCTTTCTACCACAGACGTGAAGTTCGTAAATGAAAGTTAGTATCTCGTTCTCCAACCTACGAATTTTAGGGTTTTCTGTTGTTTTGGTTCATTTACTTAAATTAATTTTATTGCTTTTCGTTTTGTGTCCAATATTTTTATTTTGTTATTTTAGTAAGATTTGGTGAATCGGGTCTTGTTAATAGGTGCCCTGTTCTGATCTTAAATTTTTTTTCCCGCATAGGCTTTCTTCGATCTTCAGGTTGTTTTCGTCAATTTGATTCACATTCTTATCATATTGATCTTCTCTTGATTCATCCCTTTGATTTCACCCTGCCAAACTCGTACTCGGAATGCCTTTTAATACAAATTTACTTAGAAGAAAACAATATAGTTTGCAGTAAAATAATTCAAAAAGTAAAACAATATACGAAGACAATACGTATTTCACACTTAGATGAAACAGTGCGATACAAAGCAAATAGTAGAGTGGTTTTGGTTCGTTGTGCCTTTTTCTGGTTTGTAAAGTAAGGTGGCTTGAGCTTTTTATTCCTGCACTCCATAATGAATGTATGCACGTGTTTTTTCTATTTTCTGAGGGTGTGTGGTGGGGACTGTAAATTTATACTGAGAGTGCTGTATATATGTGTATGTATAAAATAATCGTAGACTTCTTAAGAATTGTGTCTCATTAATGGTATTTTGTCAAGTTGTCCAAGTAGTCATGTGCTTGAAACAACTTATTTAGCTGTAACCAATACCAAATCTACGATGATTTCTTATGGGCCAAACAAAACCATAAGTATTTAGTTTGATGAAAGGAAAACCACCCATAGGACTAAAACCATGGGTCAAAGTCAGTTTATTGCAATTTGTATAACCAACTGTATTGTATAGAATGAGATAGGCTTCATTTCTAAACCCTTCTTCTGCAAAATGGCCACTGCCATTTGAGAGCCAGTGCGGTAGCCCCTTGAACGAGAATGCACTATTTCTCCTCCAAATTGTACCATGCTCGCATGGTTTCTCAAGTGACTAAACAAGTGTGTTGGTCAATACCCAACAAGTAGCCCTGACCCAAATTCCAGTCACCAATGTCAATGCTTTGGGTTCTATACACCCGGAGTTTCATTATGGTATCTTAGAATTATTAAAGCAAAAGGAAATGAATGTTAGGTATAGAAGTATGGAGCTGTCATATATCTATATAAAAGTTAAAGATATAGAATGAATTGCAATATATGGTTGATTGCATTATTAATAGAGACTTATATGTTGTCCTTGTTTTCCTCTTCCCATTTGTCTTTAAATACCAGGGCATTTACCTGTTAATGACCCTACCATAGAGTCTCTGTGTAGCTCCGCAGAATATAAAATCATTCATGAACTAATTCCCTTTGTGACAAAACAATGGATAATTAATATTGTATGGCAAAAAATCTTTGCAGAATTGACATGTTTTGAATATAATACATGGAAACATGGACCGAATCTGAGATGATTATTCGGAAGGTATATACCATTTTGTTTCAAGCTGCTAATTATGTCGTAGAGCCGACTCTATATATCATGTGTTAGAATGTTTACCTTATTTATTATTGTTAGAATATTTATCCTATTTATCATCATTGTAGTGTGTCTAGTATATATAGTAGTAGTACCTAGGTCTTCACCTAGGTCAAGGGGCAGACCTGTAATCTTTCATGTACTTTTGTATCAGAACTTTCTTATATATAGAATGAGAGTGAGAGGGATCTTTCAAGCTCTCTAAAATTATTTTACAGTTTCAATCTCAAGTCCATGATTATGCAATGTAGGATTGGTATACATTTGTTGGCAGACTAGAGTTTTTCTTGTGTTATTCTTTGCTGAAATGCAAACTTTGAGAACAATAGTATATTGTGTTTGCATCATCCGAGTTCCCTTATAGCCTATGTGCTATCTTTTTGTTTGTGTCATCTGAGTTGGCTGGATTTGCCTGTCATTCTACTCTAATACTTCTGCAACAGTTTACATGTCATTTAATTAGGAGGAGGCCTTTTACCAACTCTTTGAAACATAGTTCATTTACTAGAATAATAGAGCCAACAGGTTTGCTTATTAAGTTATGTGGACAAACCACTAAGTTGGAAATTGTGTGCACGTGTGCGGTCATTTACTAGAATACTAGAAAGAAATCTTTGTCTAGATTATCCCTCAACGTAGATGAGATGTATAAAAGTTGACTTTAATTCTAACTTAACCTCACAAAAATGATTTGTAAGATGAGATTTGCATCCATTTATATACTATAAATTGGCCTTATACACGACAAGGTATATACATCTTGAGCGTGACACTAGACATTAATGGGTGGTTCGATAGTGGTCCGATAACGGATGGAACAGTGTATCCAACAAACAACAAATATTGCTAGGATAGACTCTAACATAGCTCTGATACCATGTTAAGAAGTGAACTTTAAGCCTAACTCAACTCTACAAAACCGGCTTGTAAGGTAAGGTTTGCACCCACTTATATATATTATAAATTGACCTTATCTCTAGTCGATGTGGGACTTCTAACATTTGGTATGCATTAAGTAGGGGAAAATCTTAACACCTCCACTCCCAGTTTCCGTAAGTATCCTCTTCCTTTCCCATTGAAGAGAGAAACAAAAGCAACATAACGTAGTGTAATTCATGAATAAATGACAGAGAAGGAGCTAGGAGGGGTTGTGAATTACCCAAGTTCAGTACAAGGAAATGGGGCTGTTAGTATCTATACCTAGTCTAGTTCTTGCTTTTCTGCTATGATTCACTTTTTAGATTTCTGTTGATGGTAATGTTTAATTCCTGAACTTTGACTCCTTATTATTATGCACTCTATGACTCCTTAATATTTTAGGTTTCTGTTGAGTAATTCTGCTATGATTCACTGATATTTCTATTGATGAGTATTTATAAAAAAACAGGGTTAGGTCTTTCATCCAAATAAGCCAGGCCCATTGTGTTCACGTGTGCTTTCATCCTTGATTCTCTAATCCTATTTTCTGAGTTCTGGAAGGTCATTAACCAGAATACCAATTCACAACAACATCGATTCTACCCACCTCGTCCATAGACATGGTTTGTTTTCGTTATTTCTACCCTTTTTGTTTTTCTGTGTTTTAATGGAACATTTTCAGTTTCAAATTTTAATTTTGAAGTATGAACGTTTGGGGTCTTATAATTGTGTGTTTGATTCCAGGCTACCCTTGCTGATTCTTTTCTTGCTGACCTCGATGAACTCTCTGATAATGAGGCCGAAATTCTAGTAAGCTTCTTCTTCTTCTTTATCTTTTTATTTACTTTTATCTAAACTAAGTTTGAAAGAATTTAGGAAAAGTTTTGCTACAAATAAGGTGGTTGATTCCTTTTTGTTTCAGGAGAATAACGATGTTGATGCTGCTGACATGGAAGAGGATGTTGATGGTGATCTGGCTGACCTAGAAAACCTCAACTATGATGACTTGGACAGTGTTTCCAAGTTGCAGAAAACACAGAGGTACATTGATATTATACAGGTAAGTTGCTCCTCATTTCTTTTGAAGTGATTATAAATTGACCACAGTCAAGCATTTAAATTGTGGACATTGTTTCATCGTGTTCCTTGATATTATGCCAAATTGGGGACAGATGCTGTTGGTGCAGCCACCACCATTGTGATCTTTTTACAGTTGCAGACACTCTATAAAACGTGACGTTGCAGCCAAAATCATGGTCACATACTGTTGCTTAAAACCTTGCTACCAGTTGCTGTTGGTGGGACCTTCAATATCGCTACTACTACTTTCACAATTTAAAACCAGGCTTGTCTGTGAATAGTCATTGTTATTGCTATTGCTGTTGGGTGCTTTATTGACTTTTGTAGAATCTAAAATCAGTTTGTCTAAGCGGGGAATTTAGGTTTCTTTCTTTTTTATATTGTGAATGGTGTTGTTCTGTCTTTTTAGTTTCATTTCTTTTGCTGATATCTAGGGTGTTTTATTTATTGAGACATACATATTGACATTGGGGCATGAATAAGTTATAATGTTATTTTTTATTGCAGAAAGTGGAAGAGGCCCTTAAAATGGGGTCAGATGTCTCCACTCAGGGACTGGATCTAGAAGACGATCCTGAATATCAATTGATTGTGGATTGCAATGCTCTGTCAGTTGACATTGAGAATGAAATTGTTATAATCCACAATTTTATTCGTGACAAATATCGATTGAAATTTCCTGAGCTTGAGTCGTTGGTGCATCACCCGATCGATTATGCACGTGTTGTTAAGAAGATAGGAAATGAAATGGATTTGACTCTTGTTGATTTAGAAGGGCTTTTACCCTCAGCCATCATAATGGTTGTGTCTGTTACTGCTTCAACTACAACTGGCAAGCCCCTTCCGGAAGAAGTCCTTAGTAAGACTGTCGAGGCCTGTGATCGAGCACTTGATCTTGATTCAGCAAAGAAGAAAGTTCTAGATTTCGTTGAGAGTAGAATGGGCTACATTGCACCCAATCTCTCTGCTATTGTTGGAAGTGCTGTTGCAGCTAAACTCATGGGCACAGCTGGTGGTCTGGCATCTCTAGCAAAGATGCCTGCTTGTAATGTTCAGCTTCTTGGTGCCAAGAAAAAGAATCTTGCTGGGTTCTCCACAGCAACATCACAATTTCGTGTAGGATACCTTGAGCAAACAGAGATATTTCCGACTACTCCTCCATCTCTAAGGATGCGAGCATGTCGACTCTTGGCGGCAAAGTCTACACTTGTAGCACGCGTAGATTCCATACGGGGTGATCCATCTGGAAATACTGGAAGGGCTTTCAAGGATGAGATTCACAAAAAAATTGAGAAGTGGCAGGAGCCCCCTCCTGCAAAGCAACCAAAACCACTACCAGTTCCTGATTCTGAGCCTAAAAAGAAGAGAGGTGGTCGGCGGCTTAGGAAGATGAAGGAAAGGTTAGCATAGGCTTAAATTTTTGTTTGTACTGGAGTTTTAGGTAGCTGTGTTGAAGGTATGCTGCCTTGTGCCTTTTTTTTTTAATTTATGACCTGTTGATTCTAATTACAGGTATGCAATAACAGACATGAGGAAGTTAGCCAATAGGATGCAATTTGGAGTCCCAGAAGAGAGTTCATTAGGTGATTTTACCAGTTTGCTCTTGTCCTGATCTGATTACATTTGCATAGCAATTTTTTCCTTTTTGATTTTTTTTTTAATTTGATGCTTGAATTTATATTTATTATATTGAAAAATATAGGGAGTTAGGGATTATTTAAATGGAATAAAAAGGAGAACGGGAAGTAAATAGACTTTTAATAATTAAGTTGTGATAGTGATGCAATACCGATCACATAAGGAAAGTGAAGGATTATTTGGAAAAACAAGGGAGGGAATTGAAAATATATCCACCCGCCAATGTAGTTGGTGGTAGTGGGCAAAAAGGAATGTTACATTCTGTTAGGCTATTAGTGAACAACAGGATTGAAGAGAAAAGTGAGCAAGAATTGAGTTTGGAAAATGGTGGGTGACAGGAATTTCTCTATTTCTTTGGTCCTGTGTGTTCTTCTGTATTACACATCAGAGATCCCAAATAGCTAGCTTTTCCTATCCGTTTGTTATGGCAATTCTGGTCTAATTCCTAACAATTATTAATCCAATTATACTAATAATTGATGCAGCAACTATGCGTGAAATTCACAACTCAATTTGATGAATTCTGATATTTTTTAATTCAAAATGTTCTTAAAAGGCAGAGTATGAAGACATCTCAATTCCAGGTTGGGCATGCAAATAGTAAAACTGAAAATGAGGTGAAAATTAGGAAAATAGCTTGAAATATAATTTTATGGGTTCGGTACCTTGAGATATTGAGAAGAAAAGTCTGAGTTGCTTACTTTATCACTCATCTGCATATTATATCTATATGTATGTGCGTATGTGTATGTATATATATATATCAAAAATGGAGCAATGAGTATACTAACATAAAAGAAAGCAGAGCAGACTTCGCCTATGGATGGCAGTAGGCTACAATTCAGAATAGGCGAGAAGAAGACAGCTTTTTTCAATTACAAGAAGTGCATACAATATATTATCTAAAGTTTAATTCTAGAACTCCCCTTAAGTTGGAGCATATAAATTATATGGAATTTAAATTGATACCCTTTTAAAGACTTTGAGGCCATCTGCAAGTTGATCATTTAAGTTGAAAAATTCAGTAGAAATTTCCTTGGCCAAGAACGTCTCTTGAATAAAATGACACTTAATCTCTATATGTTTGATTCTTCCATGGAACCCTGGGTTAGAGGAAAAGTGAAGGGCTTCCTAGTCGTCACAATATAACTTCATTTGTTTAATATTAGAAAATCTTAACTCTTGAAGTTGTTGTTTAATCCATATCAATTCACAAGTGACTATGTCCATTGCTCGGTACTCTGCATCTGCACTAGACCATGCAACATTCTCTTTCTTACACTTCCAACTAATAATATTACTACCAATGGATATATAATGCATTCTCTTTCTTACTCTTCCAAGAGATAATATTACCACCAATGGATAACAGTACATAGTAGTAGATCTCTTGTCTGGTGGATATCCTGCCTAATCAACGTTACATACCTAGATATTTGTCCCTTCATCCCCATACAATAGACCTTGAGCTAGAGTTGTCTTAATATACCTTAGAATAATAGGAATCACAACATTCTAATAATAGGGAGCTTGTGAATAATTACATCGACTGCAAAAAAAAAGAAAATATTAGATCTTGTGATTGCAAGATAAATGAGTTTTCCCACAAGTCTTCTATATTTCTCTCCGTCAAATTATGGTTCACCCCTTTCTCCCATTGACTTCTATATCTTGTGAATATTACTTCCTTTTCTTCATAGTATTACTCCTGCATTCTTGTGTGAGTGGATCATGCGACTGTGTTGGTCACATCCAAACTTGTATAAATAGGAGTATCCCCTTTCCTCCAAAAACACTTTTGAGTACTCTTCTCTTCTTATCTTGGGTCTTAGCCTTGTCAGTTCCGTAACTTCAGAATATCACAAGAGAGGTTCCTTTTATATTCTGGGGGCTTTAAAGGAAGTGCTTAACCACACCTTATGTGTTCAGCCATTGAGCATTATCTTCAGATTGTATTTCAATTTCCTCCTCTATGTGGTCATGGTATCCTTGACCAAGAAAACAAAGCTCTATTCATATGGATCATGAAACGTAGTTCTTTCCATTCAGTTTTTCAGTAGTAATGGTAGGTGTTCCAGAGAAAGACAACTGGACCAACAGATGATATGTTTGGGGACCAAAACATGAATGAAAATCTCCTTAAAGGACTAAAGGAGAAGAGTGAAGTGCCCGTGCCTATCAATGACATAAAAAGATAACATCTAATCCTGAATTTGTTATAAACATTAGCAAGAAAAAAAATTTGATGGTTGCTGGCAACAACAGATGGTGGTGACAGGCGGTGGGGTGGGATAGTGATGTCCAGTGGCAGCAGGTGGTGATGGATGACGGTCGCCATTGATAGAGGCAGCAGATTGAATTAACGTGCTCCGGTACCAGCTTAAGATATTGAGAAGAATAGTCTGAGTTGCTCACTTTGGCACTCAACTATATATATATATATATATATATATATAGGTTTAATTATTCTTTTGGTCATTATTTTTGTCAATAAGTTTCAAGTTGATCTTTTAGTTTTTTTTGTCTTAATTTGATCATGACGTTTTAAAAAATTATTTATTTTGGTCATTTTCGTTAATACTGTACAGTTGGTCTATATATATTTAGTTAATTTGGTCCTTATTTTTAAAAATTTTTCTTCTACATGTCACTTCACAGTTGGTCTCTCTCTCTATATATATAGATATATTTGTTTTTGAGATTCAATTTAGTACAAATTTTGTAAAAACGGATTAATATTGTCTCTCTTTAAATTGGGACAAAATTTATTTTTTTTTGTATAAATCTTATACCGTTACCTTTACTAAAATTGACATTTTTATTAAATATTTCTGAAAATATTTTTAAACTAACTTAAAAATCTATATAAATTTATTTAAAATCTTAGAGTTTGAATGTGATTATTAAATCTAATATGAAATGAACACAAATTGTGCAACCAAAAAAGACGTGAATAAAATAAATAAATAAGTTGAATAGTATAATTATAGATATATATATATATATATATATATATATATATATATATATATCAATTCACCCGTGTGACTTGTCTTAAATTAAATATTTAATTTTATTGTTTTTATAATTGTTTTCCCTTTCAAAAATTATTTGTTAGTTTCAATTTGGTATAGATTTTAAAGTTAACTTAAAAGTATTTAATAAAAATGTTAATTTTAATAATAATATCAGATTTATACAAAAAATAAGTTTGTCCCAATTTAAAAAACAAATGTAGGGATCAAATTGAGACTGTCCACACGTGGCACTATCACATCACACTGATATTGTCACGTTGACTGTGTCATTTGGCACAACTTTGAAGTGACATGTGGAAAAAAATTCAAAAAAAAAGTTAAAATTAACACATGACATTAACTTTAACATCATTTGTACAATACCTGTTGAATATAGTGAAAAACTATATTTAGATTAATCTCCCTTGTGGAAAATACACACATAGGGTTCTCTATTTATAATAGAAGAAATATGGGCTAAGCCCAAAATACATATGAGAAATAATAACAAACTAACTAAAAGATAAAAGATATAATATATCTAACACTCCCCCTCAAGCTGGAGCATACAAATTGTATGACAAACAGTGCCGAACAGAGGCAAACTACGCCTGGACAATGGCAAAACGGCACCTGGACAGCGGAAACGACGCCTGGACAACGGTCAATAGTGGCTGGACAGTGGTCAAACGGCGCGAACAGCAGCAAACAGTGGCTGGACAGTAGAAAACGGTGCCTGGACAATCAACGGCAGAGACGAAGATGGCAGCAATGGCTGCTCTGATGGTCGGAACAGAGAGAGGGAGCTCCGGCGATGCCTATGGAGGTGTCGCGGTGAAACTCCGGCGGCTAGAGGGCGGCGCGTGAGCTGTACGGGCCTGTTCGCAGCGTACGAAGAAGCGGCACGTGGCGGAGCGTGTGGAAGAATCAGATGCCGGCACCGACGGAGTTGGTCGTCGCGTGAAGAGGCGAACCAGATCCAGTGGTCGCCGGTCGGAACGGTGACGGTGGCCGGCGACAAGGCGGCACGTGCAACACGCGTCCAAGATCTGCCGGAAAGAGGAGGCGCGTGGAGGCGCGTTGAGAGGATTCTGGTCTTGTCTCCGGCGGGGTTGGCCGTCGCTCGAGGAGACGTTCCAGATCTGCTGGTCACCCGTCGAAACTGTGACGGTCGCCGGCGGTGGCGACGGCGGCGGCAGCGGCGGCCGGCGGTGACGGAGTTAGTAGCGACGGCTGCGGAAAGAGGCGGCGACAGCAGTGGCTGGCTGGGTCTGGACTGGTGCCGACTGTGGCACATATTTAAGAAGAAGAGAAAGAGAGAAGGGTTGCCCACTGAAATTTTAGGGGCTGCCGGCGGCCATGGCGGCCGGCCGCCGGCAGACAGCAGAGACACCAGAAGAAGATCAGAGAACCTGCTCTGATACCATGTTGAATATAGTGAAAAACTATATTTAGATTAATCTCCCTTGTGGAAAATACACACATAGGGTTCTCTATTTATAATAGAAGAAATATGGGCTAAGCCCAAAATACATATGAGAAATAATAACAAACTAACTAAAAGATAAAAGATATAATATATCTAACAATACCAATGGAAAAGACCAAATTGAATCACTTTTTACAGAAGAATCCAAATTGAATCACTTTTTTAAAAAAGTCAGGACCAAAGATGAAAAAAATTGGAGGACTTACTTGACACTTTTCAATAAAAATAAGGACAAAAAGAATAATTAAACAAAAATAGTACTTAAGCCCTATGCAGAATACTATGTCTCTAATGTTCCATGTTTGCAATCCAGGTCAAAAGTACAATGGTAATAGAAAGGTAAAGTATTGCATGCTTAGCCAAATTGCTCTTATAACACAATAAGACCCTTAAGTACTAAAATGGTATTAATTACTATGTATGACATCCTTTGGACACTTAAAAAGGAAAATTTTTAATCTGTCCTTATATTCTTATATTTATGCATGTGAATTATAGGAGATGGTCTGGGTGAGGGCTATGGAATGCTTGGTCAGGCTGGCAGTGGCAAATTGCGTGTGTCTGTTGCTCAAAGCAAACTTGCTGCAAAAGTTGCAAAAAGGTAAGTGCTTCTCATTGCTTGAGTTCTATATTATGTTCTAGTTACTTGATATTCTGATTTTGTTGCTAGATGATAAATTACGATCCATATCTCTAATACCTTATTTATCTAACTGACCACGATGACAATTCTGGTGGACTACTTTTCATTTGTCAGATTCAAGGAAAAGAATTATGGTAGCAGTGGTGCTACATCTGGTTTGACATCAAGTCTTGCATTCACACCAGTGCAGGTTTGGTCATCTTTTTGTTGTTTTTGTATGTTTTCTCCTGCTCTCTAGTACCTAACTAGTGCAAAAGTAGTGAATTTTGCACAGAATTGTTATGACAAGTTGTAACTGGAAACATTGTTTAGCATTTAAATTATTTAGGCTGTACCTATAGTATTTGGAGTAGCAGTCATCCTGCTACCACTCCAAAATTAGTGAATTTCTCCCCAATTGGTTGTGGGAAGCTGTGAATGAAAACACTGTTTAGCATTTTAAATAGCTTGTATCTATCCATAGTGCTTGGAATAGTGATCATCTTGCTATCTCACTAACACTAGTGTTTTTGGGACTGACCAAGGTAGTTGAATTAGGATACTAATTGTGAATTGGAAATTTTCCAAATTGCAAACCAAAATGTATTGGGAATAGTAAGATTCACTATTAATATAATAAGTTGAACATACTTGAACGATTGAGAAGGAAATCTGATTCAATTTCTTGATTGTAAACTAGTGCAAGAGGATACATTATTTAAAACTCTACTACCCTAGAAATAATTGCAATAATAAGTAATAACTCTTTGTATACCTACAATATTTTATTGGTAATAGTTGCAATAATTGATAGTATCTCCTTGTAACTCAACACTCACTGGGAATGAATATTTATTATTCTCTCCTTGCATGTAAGCATGCAAGATCAGGAAACTGTTCTATGGAAAGTCCTTTGCAAACAAATCTACAAGGTGAAGTCCTTATGGGATATAGAAAGTAGATGTAAGGCATGTAATTTTTCATTGAAGTGTTGGTCTATCTATGTTTATGTTATCCTGTTTTGTTGAATTGGATTATGAGCAATATTAATAGCTGATTTATTTTCAGAAAAGAATCATAGGTTCCTTACGTTTCACTTTAAGATCATTCAAAATAATTTTCAACGTCAACAATTCACATCTCTTGTGCCATAACTTGAGATTTTGGACCTTGGTACTACATTTTTGGCCACAACGTATTTTGCAGGATTTATATCGGCGGATAGCATATGCACGTGTTCTTTCTTATGAGTTAGTTCATATCAATAATTTAACTGATATTTATATTGACAATGGAATACTTGATTTTGATAGAAGTTTTAGCACAATAACCAGTTACTTTTTCTTTCTTTTAAGTTTTGCATTAATATTGGTTACTTATATTATTTTTCAGGGGATTGAGCTGACAAATCCACAGGCTCATGCACATCAACTTGGTAGCGGAACTCAAAGCACCTACTTCTCTGAAACAGGAACATTTTCGAAGATTAAGAGGACATGAAACCGTGCATGTATTCAAATTCTCATTCAGTCCAGACAATCCTTGCTTGGTTAACATGCCTAGAAACTGTTGATGCGGTGGATATTACTTCGTAGGTTTATGATAGATTTTTGAAGAGTAGCCGTGTTGTGATTATGTTGTTGATACGTTCGCTTGTATATGATCCTTTTCATAGTCACTAATTATGATTGATATAGTGACCATTTTATTGAGTTAGGTTGAGAACCAAAAAAACATTCTCATTGGAAACGACCAAGTTTTGGTATTTCATGCACCCGAATGAGACTCAAGTCAACACCCTTTTATCAATTAATTGGATAAGACAATTACTTCCTGCACCCCATCATTTCCAGAATTTATTTTTCGGAACATAATAAACAGTTCCGGAATATTTTTTTTCTGGAAGTCAAACATTCTCTCCTTTTACGGAAAGCATTTTTTGGAAGGTTTTGATGGGGTTGGGGAAAGAAATTTGATGAGGTGGACTGAAAGTGTGATGCTGTGTTTTATTTATCCCAATGCCAATTGAGATCATGTTTCTTTGCTAACAATTTTAGGCAAATTCTTCCAAAACACTCCATAATTTGTCATGCATCTCCAGGAATATGAAAATCTTTTCTTTTTTCTGGAAGCAAAAAGTTATTTTTGGGTTACACAATTTGTAAGATTTTTTTTTCTTAAAAATAGAGATCTAAATTACACAACCTAAAAACAAAAGAAGACTTTTTTTTTTGTATTGTGTGATTTAAAAGCCAACAATGATTTATAAATTGTGCAATTTAGAGGATAATAGTAATTAACACCTCAGATTAGTAAAATCATTTTATATTACAAATTTGATATTAAACAAACATAACATAGAAATAATCTATGTATTACAATATTTCTTATAAGTTACATAATAAAGTTTTATCTAAAACATAATTGTATTCCAAATTAGAGGAAATATCTAAAACATTAAAGGAAATGTACTTAAACAATTCTTTCTATTAACACCACTGCAGAGTTATCTCATTACTGATAACTTTGACATACATTATCTTCTGGTCACCTAAACAAAATTAGGCAGATAAACCATGTATAATATACAAAAAAAAGTGGGTAAACTAGAGATTATTTAAAACTTATTTTAGAATGTGTGATTAGAAGACCGATAAGTTTCATATTGTGTAATTTGGAAGTCAAAAATAATCTTCGGATTATGCAAGTTGGATTATAGAACTTGGAATTCAATTTTGGTTTTCAGATTGTCCAATTTGGAAGTAATTTTTATTTTTGGTTTATGTAATTTGAAAGCTTACTAGATTATACATTTTGGAAGTCATTTTTTATTTTTGGATTGTACAATTTATGAAGATAATAGTGGTAATTTTCATATTTGTGGGATGTAGGACAAAAGTACGGGATGTAGGAATAACTGGCTGCAATTTTAAAACTTAGTATCTTCATTGCCTGAATGCTTAAATTTAAGAAGGCAAATTCTTCCTACATCCATAATATTTTGTCCATGGATATAAACATTTCCATTTCGCGTTTTTTAATTGTATAATCTGAAAATTAAAAACTATTTTTAAATTATTCAAAAGTCAAATAATTTTATCTTTTACAATCTAGAAGTCAAAAATGTAAAAAATATTTACATATCACATAATTTGGGTATATATATATATATAAAGACTTTTGGATCGGACAATGTGAAAGAAAAATAGCAATTCGAAAGCCAGAAATGTCTTTTAAGTTTTGCAATTTGAAAGTTATTGTTTTCTTAACCACACTTCAAAGTATGAAAGTCATTTTCTTAACCAACTTCAAAGTATGGAAGTTATTTTTTATTTCCGTATTGCATGGTTTGAAATTCGTATGTGACTTCTAGATTACGTAATTCGAAAGGTTTTGTAAGAAAAAACAGTCTCTAGACCATATAATCTACAAGTCATTTTTAACTTTTATATTATACAATCATAAAGTTATTTTTTACTTCTACATATATTTTTAAGAAAAAATATAATTTTAAATTGTGTAGTCTGAAAACATTTTTTTATTGTACACTCCATAATTCATAATAGCAGTAAATTAGGTTACTTCATAGTGGTAAAATGTCATAATCTAATTATAAGTATATTAAGAACCTAGGTAACACTTACAAGTTTTTAAAAGTGAAAACAAACGTATCTTAAATTGTCCCTTTTAATGATTACTTATAAAATTCTACCAAAACAAAGCATATTTTTATATCATCATAAAATTTTCATTCAAATTGTAATAAGAGTTCAATTTCATCCAGGCTTAAAAAATTTTACAGTATCAATCAATAAAAAATATATTTTAGATATGAATTTTGACGTATTTTTTTATATAAATTAACAAATTTATTGACAATATGATTTTGATTAAATTGTTGTGGTAACAACCATGTTAGCCAAATTTTATTCGTTATAGTGAACTGTGTGATTACTAGTTTCTTAATGTGAATGAACATATATAAAAACAAGTTCAATCATATAAAAACAATTGTCGGATTCACTTTTCAATCAAAAGTTTTGAAAATATTTTTCAAATAGTTTTAAAAGGATTGTCTAACCCTCATTTCTCATATGTAAATGAAAATATACAGGACTAAGGTCATTGTGGAATCCAAAAAAGAAATTCAAAAATATTTTCTTTATTAATTTGTATTTATCTATTTTGTTTAATTTTTGAGAAAAAATAGGTATTTTAAAAATTACATTAATGTTAAACATTTAATCAAGGAAAACTGTTTTTGAATAAATGTTGTAAATCTGATACTTTTTTATGCGTAACCAAATTTTGAACTCGATTTAGTTTCACAAACTATTTTTATTTTAAGTTTTTTAATAGTTTTTCTTAATAAACTATGACTGTGACTCTCTTACTTTTGAGACGAGAACAACTATGTTCTTTAAAGATATTGAGTTTGGAAGGAATAACAATATTAGAGATTTTGTATTAAAGGAAGAATCGATGACAATTTCATAACTAATTTATCGAGTCTCTTTTGATAAAAACAAGTTCAGAACCTCTACAAAATATTACCATTCAAGAAAATTTGGTGGTTTGTGAAGAACAAACTTAAGAACCTCAAGATCCTTAAGAACATGTGTTTCATGAGCTAGTACTTTGTGGAGATTCACGAGAAAAAGGAAAAGTATTATTCTATATTATTATGTAGTATTTCTCTAAGAACATGAAAAAAATAATGAGATTATGGAAGATAATTAAATCATGCAATATTTCAAATTAGAAAAGTATATTGAAGTAATAAATGAAAAATATAAGTTCATAAGAGACTTGGAAATTTGTTATGTTACTAAAAGATGTGAAACCTATTTATTACAAATGAATATTTGAGACTAAGCAAGATTCCAAAAGTAATATAAAATTATATAAGATTCTCTGACTAAGGATTGTACAAGGAAAAAATTGACTAATATTTTCTCTCAAGTTTGTTTGATTAAGATTTGATTCACATTAAAAAAAATGGTTTTAAACCATGAATGTTCAAAAGAACACCTAATTAAATTAATATTTGAAATAAATTGATTTTATTCATAGACCTTTATTAATGATTAATTAAATATATATTATAAAATATTAAGAATATAATAAATTAACATAGTTTTATTTACTTAAAGGATTACAAATTGAATAATTCAATGAACTGATGATATAAATTTAGTAAGGCAAGTTTATATTTAAGTAATTTTCATTTTGTAAAACTAAACCTAACATCTTCATATCATAGTTTATCACATCACATAGTTTTAACAACAATAACGTCAATTGAAAGTTTATTTTATTTTTCCTTTATCTTCTTATCTTTATTTTTATATTGATATTTTATGGTTTATTTCATCTCAATTTTTTTTTCTTTATTTTTAGTTTTATCTTCAGTTTTATGTTTGTATCTTTTTCTACCCTCTTTTACTTTATTTAAATAAATTTTTTGTATAATTATCTATCTAATGAGGATATTAGATGCTTATAATTTAGATTGATTCTTTTGATCTAATCTCGTTTGACCTACTCAAAATATATTTTAATATTTTCACAAATTTTATTTTTGAAACTGTTTTAAACTTTTATTTCTATGGATGCATTGGATATCTTTTCAAGAAATTTAGTTTTCAGGATGATTTTGATTGAATTTTATGAAATGGATAAGGATGGATAATATTTTTAATGGATCAAAATGAGTTAAATATTTTATTTAGTCTCTTATAATTTAAAATAAAATTTATCCTATTTATCAATATTGTTATTCTTAGTTTTCATTTTGGAATTATTATTTTGGATTTGATGACGAATTTAAATATACATATACTATACATTTAATAATTCTAAATACTACTTGCATCATATAAACTTATATTTATAATTTTTTACTTATTTTTTAAGCCAAAAATAATTATATTATACATATGTAATTGGTGAATGTTGAATGAAAAGATTCCAATGGAACATACTCACCCTTACTTTTTCTTTTGGAAAGTTCACTTCTCAGCTAATCCCTTTCTTCATATAATTAATGGTATCTCTCTTTGTGGTTTTAAGTAAAGTAAAATAGGACTCATACCATTTAACTTTTAAACACATATTTACTGTTAGGTTTTTAGTAAGTAATATTTATCTCTTTATATTTTTAATAAATAACATCTAACCCTTATACTATTAATAAAGTAACCATAACAATTTTACTTTATTTAAATTTAAGATATTAGGAGAAACATATTACCATTTGTTTGTCCACATTTTTTAAATATTTGTATTATAGCATAAGTTAACTATGTTTGATTATAGTTTACGACCAAATTCAACATTTTTTTATTCTTTTTCAATTGGGAGTTTCAGTTAGTTGGTCACTGTCATGGTATTTTACTATAGCAAACTTTCTATTAATGTTTTAATTGTTCATTTTTATAAAATTATCTTCAAAAGGCTTATTTTTGAACTTAACAATTGATTGATAAAGTCTCTCAAGGAAAAAAATGAGGTCTTTAGCACTGGATGAATTGTTAGTAAATGCATGTGTGTGCGTACTATGGCATGTTTATTATTATAATGAATTTTTAATTATATTTTTTATTTTATTATTATAAAAATGTGTACATACAATAATAATATGGCATGTTTAATAAAGGAGAGGATGTTTATTTTGTCAACAAACTAATATAAATATTACTTATTATGAATTAAATTTATTTTCCTGTTTGTTTTTACTTTGAGACGAAGTAACCTAAATCTTTTCTAATATTCCTTTCTTATAAAGTGAAGTAATTTTTTTAGTAACTTTGAAAGTAGAGTGGACAGGTACAAAAGAATTAAGCTCAAAGTAACATTGGTGACTCGTGCAGAGCACGTGGCAATTGAACACTACAAAACTTGACTGTGCACGAAAAAGTGTCAAATGAAGACATAAATACATTACCTGTGAGATGTTACACTAGTCTAACATGCACACCAGTATTTCAGTATAGGTTACACGTGAGCAACAATCTATAGTTAAAGTATATTAATTTCAGAATTATAGTAAATTAAAAAATACTTATAAATTACATGCACACATATGTCTATATATGTGTGCCATTTTTTACCATAATAAAAAGATGTAATTATTGTAATAAAAAATTATTATTAAATTTATAAATATTCATACATATAAATGTCATACTTATATTTTATTAATTTTATAATATTTTTAATTTCTCACTACAAATAATCAATATTTATGATGAATAATTTAATGCATACCATTAAATTAATAAAATTCATTATGTTTAAAGAGTAAAATGATGAAAAAAAAAATTGTACCAACACCATCACTATAAATAATTATATTTATAAGACTAGAAAAGAAAAAGCAGTGGAAGTAGTATGGAGAGAGTAGTCATAAAACACAACTCTATTTATATAAAGTATAAATTCTTCTTGAAAACTATGATACATTTGTATTTACTTTTGGTATAATAATAAATAATATAATTAAAAAAATGTTACTGACAAGTCTATAAGAAGTTATATACACAGAAAATAATTATAAAAATATGTTTTACTAATTTTTAATGTTATAATTATATAATAAGAATACTTATCATTTTCATCAAAATAAAAAAAAAATTATACAGTAACAAGTACTTCTAATTTTATAGCTATTTTTTTAAAGTAATAAAAACTAAAAAATTATTAATAAATAAAAAGATAAAAATATTTAAACCAAATAGAAACTATATAAAACTCAATCCATATTATTAATTTGTTATATATAAATTAACTATCTTACACATCTTTTAAAACTATTTCAAGTTTGAAAAGAAATTTTCATTCTAAACATATAGAAAATGATATTTTAGAATTGCCATTTAAAAATAGTAAGATTAGATTATTTCAATATTAAAAAGATTTAGTATATATAAATTTTTTGTAAATAAGTTTCATTATTTTAAAACACACAATTTTTTAAAACACACAATTTCTTAAGAAATCACTTTTTTATAGTTCTCTCATTTTTCTATAGAAGTTCTCCTTCTATGTTTATTTGTTTGAAGATCTGAAATCATTGAAGTGATACTTGTGACGACCTCTTCAATTTGGATTGATTAGTTTCTCCGTTCATGTAGTTCTATTTTGGTCTAATTTGTTTTGTCCTTGCATGCAGTCCTATTTTGGTTGCATGTGTCATTTATGCCATCAATAAGGTTCTTTATTGGTCAATGATCATAATGGTATGATATGATCATTATTGTGATGTTTCTATGTAGATAGAGCATCTTGTAGAGCTAAAAGATTCATGGTATTTAGAAATATTAGAGTTGTTAAAGAGGCAAGGCAAGCTAGTTTATTATTATGATTGTGCCTATATGTTGATATTTACATTATATGTGGATGGTGTGACAAATCTAATGTATAAATTGTTGAAACTGTGTTAATTGTTGTAAAGATAATGATTTGTGTTGAATAAATGTTGTAGTATGTGTTTTTGAATATAATGAATTATGGTTTGACATGGAAATTGAATGAGAATATTCTAAAATGAGAAATTATCTTGATTAATATCAACTAAAGACTAGTTTTTAGGTATTTGAATTAAAGAAAGAAGTAGATGTACCAATTAGAGGTAATAGATCAAGCTAGATAATTCTCATTCATTTTTTTGGTGTTTGATATGGCGTTGAGCGCCAGTGGAGGGGCATTGGGCACCAGCTTCAAAATTTCAAGGTTTGTAACCATTTCGCCCTAGGGTGTTGAGCATAAGATGATGCCGTTGAGCGACACTTTGATAGTGGCTCTTTGACTTGGTTTTCCTTGGGCGGACCTATGCTACTTTGGGCAACACCAAAGTTAGTGAGGTCACTGACTTTGAATCGCTGGGTGCTACCCTATGCTCTTGAGCACCAATATTTAAAATTTATCTAGAGGTGTTCTAGGGGTTTTGTTGTTGAATGTTAGGTCCCTTGAGCACCAACGCAAGTGCGCCTCTAATATCGCTTAACGCCATTTGTTATGTGTAAGATCCATGAAAAATATTTATAATAGTAAATTTTAGCATTTTATTAGTAATAATAATTTTAATGGATAGAAAAATGTAAATTTTGGATATAAAATTATAGTAATTCTAGAAGGCGAGGTTCAAATTTTTGATAACTTATATAGGATTTTTTTTAAGAAAATTGAATAGTGAATAGTAAAGTGAATAGTAAATAGTACAAAAAAAAATTAAAAAAAATGAATAGTGCCAAAGTGATAAGAAAGCCACGTTGATGCAAAGAGGATCAGATAGAATTTGAATTAAAATAATATTTTTAATAAAATAAGGAATAGTAAAAAAAAAAAATAGTGCCAAAATTTTGGCCTATAAATAGAAATCAGAGGAATGAAGTTTTTGCACCAAGAAGTAGAGAGAATTATGAGAAAAGAAGAAATTAGGAAGTTTTTGGAGTAGGAAGAAATTTTAGAGTAGAGGTTCTGAAAAGTTTTCGGGAAAACAAATTCGGAGCAAGAGAAGTCTGTAATAGAGGTATGGGAGCTAACCTTTCTAAGCTTTTATATTATGATTTAGTATTGTTTTATTACTATTCATGTCTTGAAATTCTGTGTGAATACTGTAAATGCTTACTGTATATTTTTATATTGAATTTCTGTGTCAATATTATATGCTGTTATTTTGAATCTGTAAATAAGAAATTTGTTAAAACTAGTTGAGGAACACTTTGGCTAAGGAAAGACTTGGTACTTAAGTTGTCCATTGTGACGCACTTCTCTTTCCTAGAAGTCTACTCGACAAGCTTTTAACTTAAATCTTGTTGAACAGATTATGTACTGTTAAACTATTGTGCAATATATCTCGTTGGAATGAATTCATGTTATTGTGGTAGATACAAAATTATGAATTTTAATTGTGATGATTGTAATTTATTATATTGGATTTAAATTTATGCGTCTGAACATGATATGAGTATTATGGGGAGATTTCGTAATGGTATAATATGAGTTGAGGAATGTGAGCATTGTATGAATCTCGTGGAGAGATTCTTTAATGATGTAGTAATTGTGTATATGTTGATGTTGAGGGTCCTGTAGTTGGAGGTTATCCTGATACTCTAATAATCATCTAGTCTCAAGTAGAGTGGGATGAATTATGTGGTGAGAGGAGCAGGAGGTCATGGTCTATGTGCCGGTTTTGGACATAGTGTTGAGGACTAACCTTGTGAATGATATGGAGTATTTTGGAAGTGTATTTGTAAGAAGAAGTAGAAGTCATCACAAGTGCATAACCTCCCGTGACCGCTCATCAACGTATCATCCGGATGAGTGTCTTTTGGGTATTGTGGTGTTCATTGGGTATTGTGGAACGAGTGTCTAATAGGAATTGTGATATGATGGTTTGAGGGTGTCTGACATAATTATTATATGATGTTAGTATCAAAGCAATTATGCATGTTTTATAAATGATTTGTTGCATGTTAGCTCACCCTACTTGTTTGTGTTTGGGTATGTACGATGATCGTATAATTCGTTATACGGGAGTAGATGAAGGAATGTCGTCTGATCCAGTACTAGTGAAGAAAGAGATCGAAGAATAAGTTAGAAGAATTCGAGTTATATTTAGGAGTTTATAGTTGAAATCTGAGTTTAAAATATGTATAGACATATATCAACTGTGAATTTTTAAGTGTGAGATTACGGGATGTTACCGTAAATGTAATGTTACAATATTTAAATTATGAATTATCCAGTGTGAGATATTGGGAAGTTACATTATGTATCTTTTGGTGGTTATTTTCTTTAATTTTATGATACTAATTGTGGTTTTAATACTCTATTTGGTTTGTATAGTGAACAAAGGCATGATTAAAGGAGTTGTAGGGTATTTCCAGGGAGGAAAACTCGTAGAATGTATGTTTCACTAGGATGTGCCTTGAGGTGAGAATTGTTTCAATTTTTGTATAATTGTCCTAAACTCTATTAATCTTCATATTCATCTAGAAGAGAATGATTAAGTGGTGAGAGTGACAGAAGATCCTGCCATAAGAATGACCCCAAAGTTGTTATGATTGTGACAAGGACTAACCTTGTGGGTGTAAGCTCAATAGAGTAGTATTTTATGACCCAAAATGCTTGGTTTCACTAGTCTGACTTAAGAGCACGTATCCGGATAACTTGAGTTCTAAAAGAGTTTAGTTGTATGTATGTTTTTGTATGATAGTTAAATGACATGTTATATTACAAATGTATGATATGTCTTTTTCCAACTAGCTTACATTCTTGTGTATTTTGTGGTTGTTGTGTTGTCTTCTTTTTTTTTATTGAAAAGGTAAGCAACTGAATATGCACATGTAGGAACACCTCTTGTGGATGATGAGCTAAATGTTTAAGCCATGAGACAATATTATATCATGTTAGGTATAATTATAATATAGTAACTTGAAAACGTACATGTCTTATATCATTATAGTTGTATCTTTTAAACGCTTATACTGATATAATATACTTTATATAAATTGTTTTCTGAATATTTATGATAAAATATTTTATTTTAGTGATGAAATATTTTATTTTAACAAGATTATGCTATTTTTAGTTTTTGAATATATTGGTGTACATTTTTATTACTCCTTATCATAATAAGTTTTTGAAAATATTTCTTTTGAAAGAAAATTTTAGTGTTGCACTAGTGCAGAAAGAGGATACGACATCGGTTAATTTAACTCATAGGCATCGGTTTTTGAACCGAGGCATATTCAGACGAGGCAAAAAATGGTAGTATTTTTGCCTCGATTCCAGACCGAGTTATTTTATCTGTCTCTACTGCCTCGGTTAGAACCTAAACCGAGGTAGTAGGATCTTTTTTTTAGCGTGCTTGGGTTCTTAAATTATTCCAATTTCAAACCCAGAACCAGACTGAAAAACGTTAAAAATGAAAGAAGTTAGATAATAAAACTCGGTTCATTCATTCTTATACATTCTGTCATGCCAAACAAACCAAAAATTTCTCCTAATTTCATTTAAAAAATCTAAAACAAACAAGAATTTCTTAACAGAAGTAGCAAAATTACAACATCCAATGTCAAAATTCTCTCTACAGAAGCAGCAAAATTACATACTCAGAAGCAATATTACAACAGAAGAAACTCAGAGATGAAACAGAAAGCCAGAGAAGCCAAATTTCTTCCTCTTTGCACATGGTGAAACAGAAAGCCAAGTTTCTCTATTCTTCCCCCAACCTCCGCAGGCCCGCCGTCCCTCCACCTCCTGCCCTGCCACCCCGACGAAGCCTTCACCGGCTTCTGTCCCGCATCCCTCTGCAAACGTCTCGTCCTCCTCGACCCCAACAACAACAACAGCCTCGCCACTGCTCGCAAACCTCCATCCATTACCGCCGTCGCCCCCTTAAAGCCCTCTTCCGCCCTAGAAACCCTAGAAAAAAAAGGAAACTTATTCTAGACCGATTGATTGGTGTAAATCAAAGTTTAATCGGTGGAAAAAGTTTCTAACGGTGAAAACAAGGTTTTAATCAGTGGAATCGAAGGGAAATGGTGAAAAGGAGAAGAAACCCTAACGGAGGGTTTAGATCTGTGAGTGTAGAAGGCTTACCGTGACGATGAAAGGCTTGCGATGAGGAGATCCCTCTCTCGAGCACCGTGGAACGGCAGCGGCCGACGGCGTGGTTGAACGGCAGCTTGCGGCAAGGGATGAACGTGGCTTGCGGGAAGGGTTGAACGGCGGCTTGCGGCGTGCCCTGATGTTGGGGTTTGGTGGAGAAGAGAAACTGGAAGCAAGAGGGTGAGAAGGCGAGAGGCGAGAGGCGAGAGGGCGGAGAGCAGAGGGCGAGAGGGCAGAGAGCAGAGGGCGAGAGGGCATAGAGCAGAGGGCGAGAGGGCAGAGAAGGCGAGAAGGCGAGAGGGCAGAGAGCAGAGGGCGAGAGTGCGAGAGGGCAGAGTGCGAGAGTGCGAGTTCGAGAGAGAAATTCGTGATTTTAACTTAGGATATTACCTCGGTCAAATTTAAACCGGTGCCTAATTTTAGGGTATTACCTCGGTCAAATTTAAACCGGTGCCTAAATCATTTAAACTTTATATTATATGCCTCGGTTCGCCTTTTACTCGAGACAGTAAAGTTTATAGGCATCGGTTAATATATAACCGAGACATATAACCACTCAATATTTACGAAAATGTCACCGCGTTTTTATATGCTTCGGTTTCAGTAGAACCGAGGTGTATATAGCGCGTTAAAAAATACTTTTTTTTACTAGTGTTGGTGCTTACAATATAAGTTTATATTTAAATATTACAATTTAATGATCATATATTGAAACCGTCATTGTACGTATCCTAAATGAAGATTTTATTTATTTATAAATTTAGGAATCAAATATAATTATTTGCATTCATAATAATAATTCTAGCATCATGAATATTAGCTAGATAAATTAGTAAAATAGTAAGTTTATTTGAATTTGGCCGGTGAAAAAAATATTCTAATAATCTTTAGGATTCATTTGAAGGATGGAAATTCAATTATAAAGAATTTGATAAAAAAAAATTATTAATGTTGGGATAAATTATTCATACAACTAATTATGATACTACTTTTCGAAATATTTGTTTTCATACGTTATTTTTCTAAGTTCGTACTTTTTTTTAAGTTATTTTATTTTTTATTTTTGAAATAATCTCATATTTTACACTTTTATCTAGCGATAAAAAGATAGAAAACTAAACCAAATATAATTTTGTTATCAAATCTTTTGTTGTTTTTAGCATTTTGCATACATAGATTTCGGAATGCTCCGTAAAATCTAAACAAAATCACTGTATTTTGGTTAATTTATGTTATAATGATGTATTTTGTTTGTAGGACTTTCAAGTTAGAATTTTTCAAGTAGGTGTTGTTGTTGGCTAGGAACATAACAGTGAGTTTAAAATTTTGAGACTTTATATGGCATGGTTGGATTTAAATGGATGATGTAGAGTTGGCCTTGATTTTAAACACAATTTTGGTTGGTATAGCTGGACTGAATTGCATTAGTTATATTTTGCAAAATACGTATGAGGTATTCTTTGAAATGCTTAAAAAAATAGTTATATTTTGCAAAATACGTATAAGGTATTCTTTGAAATGCTTAAAGAAAGTTCCTTGCTATGTCGTTTTATGTTTTTTAATATGGTAAAAGATTTTTGGCTTAATACCTCTTTTGGTCCCTTTTTAGGGGGACAATGTTCAAGTTTGTCCTACCTTTTTTTAAAAAGTTCAATGTGGTCCCAAGTTATGAAAAAAGTGTACAATTAAATCCTTTTTGGTCACGGCGTTAAATATTTAATGATCCAGCTGATAGCGTGGAGTGATGTATGCAACGTGGTTGTTTAGGTTCACAACGTGACTGCATAAGGGGTAAACATGTGATTTTCATCAAAGTTGACGTGGTAGTGGTAAAAAAATTGTGAGTTAGGGTTTGGGTCGCAGAAATCGCGATTTTGGGGTTAAGCATTTTGGAGGAGCCGTCTTCCAAATTGGGTGATCTTGAAGCTGAAATATGCATAGCAAATAGAATTCCGCAAATCACTGGCTCTCCTTTGATGCTTGAGTGAATATCACTCTCGTCTGTACTGTTACAGATTATGAATACATTTGGAAGCTCTAAAAGGGAAAGGGAGATATTAGAAGGAACACACGCGCAATAAGATTTGGAGAAAACGGTGATTCTGTTGGAGTAGATGGCGTTTTGAATGAAGGCGGAAACAAAATTAGAGGCTTAGATGTGCAATGTTCCAAACCTAAACACAAAAACAATGAACGTCACCGTTACGACCATACTCCACCTTAACCCCATCATTATTCTCCTTCTCTTTCGCAAATACACTGTTCGTTTCCTTCCTCTTCTTCGATGGCCGCAATGCCGTGGATTTTTCAAAACACAATGCAAAATCGTGGTTTTGGTGCTGAGACTCAAGAAAGCACTTGTTTCTTCTAACATACATAAGAGTTCTTCAATTAACTTAATTTAATTATTTTTTACAAACTTTAATTTTAATTTTTTCCTTATTGTACAACTATGAAAAGGATTATTAAATATTCATGTCATAGAAAATATCAAATTGTCTTATTTTCAGTTATATTTTTCCCTTTTTCCAGTTTGTCTTTTTTTTTTTCTTTCTTAATCTCATGTTGTATCTTCTAATCTTTCACACAATATTATATCTCTACCCTTCTTTGGTTTATTATTATTGATCATGAGGACTTCTTTATTTCGCCACTTTGAAAAAAAAACCTTCAATCATCCTTCAATTCAAATAATGGAATAAATTAGAGTGATACACATTTTATTTTTTTATCCCTTTGGTATCTACAAAGATATTTTAACTAATCATCTATATAAAGTGCATAAACGATGCACCTGTTTTATGAGTGTTTATGGTTTATGCAATAAAAATAATAGTTAGACTCATAAGTTACGAAAATTACATCCTCATCCTTCTTTTTCCTTTTCCATCTCATCATTCTTGTTTAAATATGTCAATCCAAATTTAATATTCTTACTTTTATTAGTTTATTTTCTTTATTCACAATATATTTGTGGATCCAAATAAAGAATTACAAAACCTATTTATATATAAAATTTAATAGTAATCATTTATATTATTTAAAAAGTTGCTTTTTAATTTGAAAAATAATTAAATTAACATTTTTAATTTGAATAAAATTTAAGTAATAATGTTAAATTTTTATCACAACACACGAAAAGAAGTGAAAATAACCCCCTTTTGCTGAAGATCAAGTCTTCTCCTCTTGTAGGGAGATCCTAACTACAACAGACGATGGCCGAGGTTGCCGTGTCAACCGTTGCTACAAAGCTGACGGAGCTACTGGTGGAGCAAGCAACAGTGGCAGTTTCACAGCTTGTAGGGGTAAGAGGGCAGGTGGAAATTTTGAAGAATGAATTGGGGTGGATGCAAAGCTTTCTCAGGGATGTAGATGCCAAACAAGAAGGCAACAACCGAGTTCGCTTGTGGGTGTCAGAAATCAGAGACGTGGCTTTCGAGCCAGTGATTTGCGGAATTCAATTTGCTCTGAAGATTTCAGCTTCAAGATCACCCAATTTGGAAGACAACTTCTCCAAAATGCTTAACTCCAAAATCGCGATTTCTGCAACCCAAACCCTAACTCACAATTTTTTTATCAATGCCACGTCAACTTTAATGAAAATCACATGTTTACCCCTTATGCATCCTTATTGTGAACCTAAACAGCCACGTTGCACACATCACTCCACGTTGTCAGTTGGATCGTTAAATATTTAACGCCGTGACCAAAAAGGATTTAATTGTACACTATTTTCACAACTTGGGACCACATTGAACTTTTTAAAAAAGGTAGGACGAACTTGAATATTGGCCCCCTAAAAACGGACCAAAAGAGGTATTAAGCCAAGATTTTTTGAATGATCATTTTGTTTATTGGGCAACAATTTTTTTGTTTACGTGGGTATATATAAGTTTAATTAAAAAAATAACTTCAACTTAATATTTAAAAGTAAGTATAAGGTTCATAATGAACAATTTTGAGTTGTACTAGTTTTGTGAAATTGATTAAATTTGTTTTTTTAATTTTTAAATAAGTGAGAACTTTTAGCTCAAACAAAAATTGTAACATCTCATTTTTAAATAGAATTAATACTATAAAGGAATAATCACATCACTAATAAAAACACAAATATAAAGTTAATTTATAGTCATCTAACATAACTATAAAAACAAATTTTATATATAAAACACTAAGCTAAAAAAAACACAAGAATAGGTATGTGAAACCACTAAAGTTAAAACATAATTGATAAGCACATAAACACTAAAGTTACTACGCCTCTAAATCAACTTCACCTAACACTTGCTTCACCGTCACATCATCGTCTTTAATCACTCACTAAATGATCATTGCCTAAACAAGTACATAAAGATAACCGAACAAAGAACACACAAAAACAAGGTAAGCTAGTGTAAACAGAAATGTCAAAGAATATTTAAGATTTCAACATAGATCACATTTCAAGCCAAGTAATTGAACATCCTAAAATCATGCAATAAACTTAGACTTGACTATCCGAATGTAGTATGAATGTCGAGCTATGATGGATCAAACACTTGTAATGGTGAAACAGTTGATCCACTCCAAGCTACCACACAAGGTTAGTTCGTTAAACAACGCCTTAGGCCAAGGTAAATTCCCTAGACTAATACCTCCTACTACTCTCACCACATGTGTCACCCCTCTCTACTTGAGAATGTATGATCATTAGAGTGTCAGGATAACCCTTAAGATTAAGCTCCCTACATTAATGCCAACAACACTGTGATACAATCATTAAGAATTCTCCTTAAAACTCTTATAAACTTCACATCCATTCAATCATATGTTCCAAACCATATTACTGAGTATCAGATAAATCATCACACCATATAAATCCAAACACATAAGAGAAATAAAAAATAAAACAACCAAATAACCCCAAATCACTTGCCTAGCAAAAATAACCTACTCGCCCAGCGAGAGCCCAAACAGGAAGGCTCCTCAATCAAGTGAGGGAGCTCGCCCAACCCCTAAAACTTACTGCCAAAAACACCTAAAGCTTGCCCATCAAGTAGCCTTTGCTCGCCCAACAAGAGGAAAAACAACAAGGGGCATAAGCCTGGCGAGCTGGCTCGCCTAACCATTAGAATTCACTAATAGAACTCCCATAATCTCGTCCAGCGAGCCATTCTTGCTCGCCTAGTCTCGCTACATAATTCTGCAACACTAAAATCTGCACTCCTAAAATCCTCATGACCTATCCTAAATACTTTTACCAAATTCTATTACTCCTAGATTGAATCCTAAACTAAAATGGACCTAACCAAAAGTGTATAAACCAACTTAAACTACTTATCAACATGATTTACAACCAGATTCAAACTTAAAACACTCAAAACACCACTTTTAAAGACCACGATTCAAATCTAACAATTTTAGCTTATAAACAAGTCACTTAGGGGTCTGAACAAGTCACTTAGAGGTTTGAACAAGTCACAATTGACTCAAAGGCAAACCTCAAACAATCCAAATCTCTTCAGGTCTTTTAATTTAAAATCTCACTCTCCAACACCCCTAAAATGCACAAAAATTCATTTCAAGCCACCTCTTACTGTCTATTACACACTTCTAAATCACCACACAACCAAGTCTCAAATAGTCACACACAAGTTATTAACTTACCATACCTCCTTCTAGATCATTATTTCTCAAACTCACCTATCAATGCTCTCATTTTTACACCAAAACTAATCTACACTAGTGCAGAAAAAGCCTTTAACATCACCCTTTAGACGTCCTTTAGAAGCCGACATCATATCGGGAGACATTAAATTGATGTCGAACATAGAACAATTCGACGTTAATCAAATTAACGTCAAATTTTGTCAATATTCGACGTTAATCAATTTTTTTAAATTAATTGTAATCCTTTTTTACAACTCAACGAGACCTGAAAAATAGGAAAACAACAAATTTCAGTTTTTGATATTTAATAAAGCATGAACTATGAATGTGTAGTATCAACAACAAACAATAACAAACAACAAACAAGTTCAATCAAACAACAACAACAAACAAGTTTAACCAAACAAAAACAACAAAGAAGTTAAAAAAAAAAACAAGTTCAACAAATAAGTTCTTCAAAACGAAAACGAAACTAACCTTCAAAAGATGGGTTCGTTAAAATAAAGTATTGTCATCAGTGAGAGAGAAAGCAGAATGCGTCTATGAAGGACAAGAACACGAAAATAATCGGTTAAAACAAACGAAAATCATACATAAAGTAGTTAATTAACATGCATTTGTAACAAGTGAAAGAAAGATTACATGTGATGGTCGTCAAACTTCGTTCCAGAAAAGTTTGAGCAGAGAAGAGGGTATCGCGCGCTAAGATAAAGTGAATGGATTTTCAACGTTTTATATCCTTTTGACATCTGATTCTAGGGAATTCGACGTCATACGTAAATACATTTTCAGCTTTGCACCAAACATTTTCGCAAAATTTATCCAATATAAGAAATTGACGTCGAATTACAATTCTAAATTGCGTCTAACAATTGTATTTATTTACAAAAATGTCACCGGTCATTTTTAACGTTAGTTATTCAGTGGTTGAGTGTTGAACGTGTGACGTTATACGCTATTTTTGCACTACTGAGTGTAGAATTCATTCAATTCTTAACCAACTAGTTAAGTTCTACAAGATAGAATACTTGTTGAGACAAGATCGTCTAGAGAGAGACTGGATCGTCTAGAACATCTCTAGTGTTAAAGTTTAACAACAACATTAAATGTCTAGAAAAAAGGGAAAGGACATAGATATATCACACAAATAATAAAAAGAATAAAATTTCAATCTCCAATGGTCATAAGAGAGTGAATGTTTGAACACTAGAAAATGGACAACATAGAATCATCTAGGCATCCATCAAATGGATCATCTAACTGAAAAAAGAAGTCAGAAAGAAAAAACGTCTAAAGATTATAAGCATTTGAGCGCCAAGCCAAATTAAAATAAAAATCAAAGGTTATATCTAAGGCTACACAATATGTTTAAACATTAAAATAATGAAAGAAATAAGCTAAAATGCTTGATGTATTCTTGAGAAGAAGCATCTAATAAGTAGGAAAACCCTACGTACACTTATCAAGACACTGTATTTAAAGATATATATATATATATATATATATATATATATATATATATATATATATATATATATATATATATACATTCACAAAGTGATGAGTGTAAAAGTGTCTAAGTAAATCTGGTAAAGCATTGAACGCAAAAATCTATCAAGTAAAACATTATAATGGGTACCTTCTAAAGGACCAATGCGCAAAACAAAGGGATATACCTTAAGTCTAAAGGATGACACTTCACTCTTAAGAAAATATATAATACTAGAGGTTGATGTCTCAAAATTAATCAGTGGCACAAGAGGAGAAAAAGTTAAGGCAAAAACATCGTTTAAGGGATATTAGCTCTGATCATTAAAGACATGATCTCAAACTTGTAATCAATGGAAAATGTCTTACAAATAACATTGTAGGATGAAAAGCACATCAATCCTTATGTATCAATTACTTTTCGTCTATAAGTGTATAATTCTTCACAACAAATAACAATATACCTTATATTGTCTAATATTATCTGAATGTTGTGATCAATTGATATATTTATTGACATGATGCATGACAAGATGTTTTGAGCATATAATGTAAGATAACGTTCATAAACAATCAAAACATTTAATGTCATTTAATGCATGTATGGTAAAAGTATTATTTACTCTATACCTTGTCCTTGTTTAATATGCATATCAAAATTACACAATGGATTAATCAGAGCAACTACAAACATGGATAAACACGTTGAGAGAAGAAATGAACGTTATGAAGATGATCTAAGTAACTACTCGACATGACATATAAGTCGCGGTTTAATAAAGATATGATCAAAAATTGTACCTTTGCATGACAAGACAAGTGAGTGTGACCATCTACGAAAACGTACTAAAAAAGCCTACACTAAGGTCAACTCCAAGTCCAACGGTCATCTCTTCAAAAGGCTATATAAAGAAGATCCGAAGAAGAGAAAAGACTAACAAAGCAATAAAAATAGAAAAAGAGAAGAAATGATCATGATGCCTAAGATGGGATGAAGAAAAGAGAGAAAAAAAATGAGGTTGAAAAAGTTGAGGTTGAAATGAAATTAAGAAATGAAGTTGAGAGAACATTAAAAGGAAGAGAAGAAAAGAAAGAGAGCATAAATTGAATATTCACTCCATTGCTTACCAAGCCTATACACATTATCTAAAGTTCTTCCATGCATAAAGAATGAGGAAGATAAGGAGAAATCATTTGAAAATTGATTGAACATTCAATATAACTACTCCTTTAAGCTAACATAGTCTATAGTTCTTTGATCAAAGAAAAACAATTTCATCAATGAGAGGAGAAAAGAGAACGTGCAAGTACTTGTCCTACTGCTTTTCACGTGCATATCGTCTGAAGCTTCTCCATTCAAGAAGATTCAACCTCACTGAAGTTAAGAGATAAAGAGCAAACATAAGCATGAAAATTAATCATCAATGATGTTACTCATCAAGTTTACATCGTCTGATGCTCTTCAGCAAAGGAAGCAACCTCTAAATTACAAGACTACACTTCATTAGATTTATCCTCTCTATGAGAGTTTAATTAAGTCTGTAACTTTACAATTGTTACATTGTAATTGTAACCATATCCTCTCATGGAGAGTTAAACATCTATACCTTGTAATATCCCGTAGTGGATTTGTTGTATGTTTTGGAGAAAACTAAAACACTTGTAACCCGAAGTGAGGATACTCAAGTAGACAACATATCAAGTTGATATCAGACGTTTAGGTGTCAATAATTATGTGAATACTCAACTAGACAGCGTATCAGGTTTATATCAGACGTCTAGGTGTCTGAAGTGACTGGAATAATCAACTAGACAACGTATTAGGTAGATATTAGACGTCTAGGGATACTAGGAATGATGAATAATACTACACAACCAAAAATGGGTTAAAATTAACTAGAGAGTTGTCTAGGAAACTAAGAGTGGTGAAATTCAACTAGACAACGTATCAGGTTGATATCAAACGTCTAGAGATATCAAGAGTGGTGAATAATATTGCATAACAAGAGTAGGTTAAACTCATATGTAATCTTTGAAAACAATAAATGGAACCCCTCAAGAGTTCTTGGGAGAGAGGCTGCACGTAGCTTAGTTGGAGTGAATCAGTATACAAACCTTGTATCTATATAATAAGTTATTCCTTTAAATACCTTTTTGCTTTCATTATAAAAAGACAACGTCTGAACAAGTTGGTTAAACTATCTACTTTTCTATTTTTCACTAGTCATTAAGTATGTGAATTACAACATGTGAATAAGCACATTTTTATTCAGATGTAAGATGCTTAAAGTATTCTTTTTGAAACTTACACTTCTTTTTATTACTAATTTAAACGCTATATACAATTCTTCTTGTGAAATCCTTCTAAACAATCCCTATACGATCCAACGTCTAAAAATGTCCCTTGCTACTAATTCTCATTTATTTATCAGACGCTATGTTGAAGAATTTGAAAACACTATTCAAACCCTCTATTTCTAGTGTTTTTATGTGATTTCAATACTATTATGAAGTACAAACAAATATTCTTTTAAATTGTAGTCACTCTTGGCTAACCATGTATGAGTATTCTTTTGGATCGTAACCACGCTTGGCTAACCTGACTAAGTCTTCTTTGACACTTAGTCACTTTTGACTAAAAACCTCAAGTTTTATTTTGAATTGTAGTCACTCCTAACTAACCTTATTTGAGTATTATTTAGATAACAAGACATTCTAAGCTTAACACGAACATTATTTAACAACAAACCACTCTTGGATAAAGACAAATAAAATATCTTTATGATTAACAAATTGTAAGATTTTCTCACTAAAAAAGGATTGAGTCTTTTTATGTTTACAAGGGTGGACATTCTACATTAGTTTGCTAAAATGAACACAAATAATGTTATTTACAATGCTTTCGAGCTAAAATATATTTTTTCATCAATTCAACATTATTTTTAAATTTAGCTCTATTGCTCTTCTTAAAAGATGGGTTTATAAAGGATTGTGAGAGAAAAAAGTCATTACAAATACCTTTTTTTATTGTTGGGTTAGCTTTAGACTTACTTAAATGACTTCATTAAATAAGCTTTGACATAGAATATGAATTTAATGTGTTTTATGCGTGCGTTAAATGCACTTCATTTCTTTAAGAAATATTTTGTCTGCGTATACATATAAGTATTTTTGTTATATTTTGTCCATGTATACATATAAGTATTTTTGTTATCCCTAAATGCAACATACTTAGAATTTATGTGCATATTGTATAAGCATGTAAATGTTTATTGAACATAGAAATAAGACTACATAGTTCAACATCATATGAAACACTTGTGTCTTTCACAATTTATTGTTTGAGCTGTGTCTTATTTGTTTTAAGCACCTAATCAAAATTATGAGTATCAAACTTTCTTAACACTATGCTCTAGATGTTTAAATTTTGAGTGATAATCTAGCTTGAGTTGAAACTTTTTTAGAACAAGAAACTACGTGTAAGAGAATTTGTAATGTTTTCTATAGAGCCTTATAATTGATCGTTTGAATGTGAAAATGACTTGTGAATAAAATCTTGATTTTCATGTAGAGATTATGTTTATTTGATTGTTTGAAATTGAAGAATAAGAATGTTATTTGAGTTTTTGATTAATAAAGAATTGTTTTAATATGCTTTGAATCTGATACTGTTTTTGAAAGCAAAATCTAAATTATGTGAAAATGCAAATACAGATGATTCAAAATGTAGCAAAGTGCATCCTTTAACTAACTCAGGAGGTGGGAGTTCAAGTCAAAGTAGCTCATATACATTACTTTTTTGGTTGCATGCATGAATACCTTGCAGTTTGCTTTCTTTCTTCCCTTTTCTGGTTTCCAGGAATCACAAATTGGGTATTCTTTGTCATTCCAATTTTAGATGATGCTGCTATCCTTCTTTTCCATCGTATATCGTGTAATGTTTGGTTATTTGAAATACATTGGTAAGAGCCTTAATAGGACTTTAATACTCATTCAACATTTGATGCAGGCAATATATTGCACTTCTTCTACCTATATGTGATACTTAGACATAAAAGGAAGCTTTATGGTTCAACGTGTTCTTCAAATTTCTGAATAATGCATAGAAGACATGGCTGTATATAGCAACCATTTTCACAAATAGTGATGGTGGCTCAATGTTGCAGGTCCACTTTTGCTTTTAATCATGAACCAAGGTTTCCATAGTGACAAAACTAAACATAGAAAAATAATTAGGCTGCCAAACTATGAATAAATTCTACTACATTTAAATTTCTTTATGGCTAATATGTGTGGTCTACATTTTTGTTTACATTATTTGATCTTGTAATAATACTTGATGAAGTTGCTGTTTATGTTCATTTTATAAGTATGTTACATGCCAATTATAAATACTAAAATTTTAAAAAATCTTGGGCTTTTATAAACTTTCATTTGTTTTAGGATTTATGAAAAAAAAAACATAGCAAATGAAATATTACTGGGAGTTTGAAACCCCAAGAATAATTATTGAAAATTAATTATTGACATTTGAGGGATTTAAAATTTCCGGAAGTAGTTGGAGTTTTAAAAACCTCCAAAAGTTTTTAAAAATCCTGGGAACTAGATGAAATTTTATAATCTCTCAGGAAGTAACATCGTTTCAAGGGTTGTTAAAAATAATTGATAATCCACTTGTGACTTAATTTATAATATAATAAACTTATCATGATTTATTATTTTTAAGTCATATGTTAATTTTTCTCTTTAATTGAATTTGATGTTAGTCTCTAACAAGACATGTAATATGAGTATAATTTACATTTAATTTGTTGAATATACTTTTATATATAGACTTATGAGGTCTATATGGTTTTTAAATGTTTGTATTTGATAAATTTTTTTTTAATTTTTAGTTAAAATATTTCATTTTGTTTATATTTTTCTTAAGTTAAATTTTTGTTTTAATAATTTATTCTTGCGTGTATCATTTGTGCATTGGTAGATATGATTGTACTAGAGGATATATAAATAAAGATGTATGAACTACGTATCAAACATATTAAAGACTTAATTTTGACTCTCTCTTTTCATATATATATACTTATCTTATATGTTTAAGTTGTAATTTAAATACTAAATAAATTCTTCGTTGTTATTTTTTATGGAGTGAAATGCTACCGTAGTTAGATTATTTTAGATGTTATAATAATAAGCTATGTGAATATTTTGTGACATTAATTAAATTTCTTCCATAAATCAAATATTTATTGTAAATAATTATTCAAATTACTTTAAGTAGATATCTTTATTATAAAAGGTGGTTTATGTAAGATTCATGAAAAAAAAAAATATATATATATATATATATATATATATATATATTTATAGTAGTAAATTTTAGTATTTTATTAGTAATAATAATTTTAATGGATAGAAAATTGTAAATTTTGGATATAAAATTATAGTAATTTTAGAAGGAGAGGTTCAAATTTTTGGTAACTTATTTAGTAAATTTTTTTAAAATTGAATAGTAAAAAGTAAATAGTAAATAGTAAAAAGTAAATAGTAAAAATAAATTTTCAGCATTTGGATTCCTTAGCATGGAAGAAAGTAGTAGGTAGAAATTATGATCAGATTTGGTGAGAAAATGATTGAAATATTATTTTTAAATAATATTAAAATAATAAATAATATTAAAATATTAAGGAATAGTAATTTTTTTTTTACTATAAATAGCCATGGGAGGGAAGGGTATTTTGCACCAAGAGAAGAGAAATCAAGTGAGAGAAAGTTAGAGAGAAATTTTTAGTTGCAAGAAGGGTAGAGGTTCTGAAAGGTTTCGAAGAAATAAATTCAGAGCAAGAGACGTCTGGAATAGAGGTAGGGGAGCTAACCTTTCTATGTTTTTTTTTATTATGATTTAATAATTCTATGCTTTTATATTATGATTTAGTATTATTTTATTACTATTCATATATTGAAATTCTGTGTGAATACTGTTAATGTTTACTGTATGTTTATCTATGTTGAAATTCGGTGTAAATATTATATGTTGTTGTTTTGAATCTGTATATAAGAAATTTGTTAAAAACTAGTTGAGGAACACTTTGGCTAAGGAAAGACTTGGTACTTAAGTTGTCCATTGTGACGCACCTCTCTTTCCTGGAAGTCTACTCGACAAGTTTTTAACTTAAATCCTATTGAACAGATTGAGTATTGTTAAATTATTATGCAATATATTGAGTTTGTGTGATTTATGCGATGATTGTATTTTATTATATTGCATTTGAATTTATGCATCTGAACATGTTATGAGTATTATGGGGAGATTTTGTAGGGGTATAATGTGAGTTGAGGAATATGAGTATGGTATGAGTCTCGTGGAGAGATTCAGTAATATTATGGTATTTGTGTATATGTTGATGTTGAGGGTCCCGTAGTTGGAGGTTATCCTGATACTCTAATAATCATCTAGTCTCAAGTAAAGAGGGATGAATTATGTGGTGAGAGGAGCAGGAGGTCCTGATCTATGTGCCGGTTTTGGACATAGTGAGGGGATTAACCTTGTGAATGGTATGAAGTATTTTGGAAGAGTATTTGAAAAAAAAAAGAAGTAGAAGTCATTACAAGTGCATAACCTCCCGTGACCGCTCATCAACGTATCATCCGGATGAGTGTCTATTGGGTATTGTGGTGTCTATTGGGTATTGTGAGACGAGTGTCTAATAGGAATTATAGTATGAGGGTGTCGAACATAATTATTATATGATGTTTATATCAAGGTAATTATACATGTTTTATAAATGATTTGTTGCATGTTAGCTCACCCTACTTGTTTGTGTTTGTTTTTGTTTGGGTATGTGCGATGATCGTATAATTCGTTATACGGGAGCAGATGAAGGAATGTTGTCTGATCCAATGCCAATGAAGAGAGAGACAGAAGAATAAGTTAGAAGAATTCGAATTATATTTATGAGTTTATAGTTGAAATATGAATTTAAAACATGTGTAGACATATATTAACTATGAATTTATAAGTGTGAGATTACGGGATATTACCGTAAATGTAATATTACAATATATGAATTATGAATTATCCATCGTGAGATATTGGGATGTTACAGTTTAAAATCTGAGTCTTATAAAATCTTTTCAATTCATAAAATTTAAGATTTAAATCTTAAATCAATCCTGATGAATAAACATATTTATTATCTTTAAAATATCAACAATAAAATAAAATACCAATTAAAATTTAGATCTTGTAATACATTCTATTGCTATGATAATGTCCTTTAAAATCTTCTAAACAGTCAAAATGCACGTCTAGTAAAGTTTTATATATTATAAATTAAAATACGTATTTAGCTAATATACTTTTATAATCTTTACTCTTTTTATTAGATATTTCAATGAAAAATGTTGGTAATATAATTTTTAAAATACTTTCTGCTATTAATTGAAATCTATAATATTTTGTAAATCTCACTAATATTTGGATTAGTGTTGTTTAATGTTTACTGAAAAATATAAAGTTTATGCAAATCTTTCTATAATTCTTATTTCCTGAATTTTACTTATATTCTAATATATTCTAATGGGTTCCACTAATTCTATTTAATATTTACTGAAAACTATAAAGAATTTTCAAATCTTTCTATTATTCTTATTTCCTGAGTTTTACCAATAACATATTAAAAGTTGTGTATAAGAAGTTAGGATATATTATTAATGTTTCCTTTCTTTTCATCTTCCACCACTTTTATACTTATAAATTTCACTATTATTTTAAATACACTCGTCTCTTCTGTATTTTATATTTTTATCAAAACACAATGATTTTCTTTTATTTTTTAAATAAATATTTACGTATATTTATAACTTTAATAAATAGCATTTAATAATCTTATATTTTTGATAAATTGATACGCACTTCCTTATTTTATTTAAAAATTCATATTCATTGGCATTTGAATACAAGAATTAATCTTTAAAAAATTAAAATCTGTCATAAACAATATTTAAAAAATATTTCTTTTTAAATAAAAAACATTATTTTATTAGAAAACATAAAAGTATGTATAATTTATTAAATTACTTGGTAAGTAAGTGTATATTTAAGATATGAATATCATTTAATATAATTGTAAGCTCTAAACTCCTCGTCTCCTAATTTAAATTATATTTCGCACACTCTTATAATATCTAGTAATTTTTTAAAAATAATTTTATACCCTTCTTTACTTTATTAAGTGTACAAGTATATTTGTTTCTTAACCGTATATCCATTTTAGTTTATTATTTTTTGACTGAAGGAAATTATTAACACTTAGAGATAATCTTATACCACAATTTAATCTTTTAATAACAATGAGTTATAGTTTATATACTAAAATATATTGATTTATCATAAATTTCAGTTATGCTATAATTTATATAAAACAATAGTTATTAGAAAATCTAATTATATAATCAAATATTTATATTCTGCAATATTTGATTAGAAAAGTTTAAACTTTAAGCATGTGTTTGTTGTTTAGACATGTATTAATGGTAACATGAGATAACAACTTTTGGAGTAAATCATACAACTTTCCATATATAAAACATACAAAGTAATGTTTTTTAACCACTGGTAAGAACCAATACAGATAAAAAGAGTTAGAGTAATGTATGTAATTTTAAAAAATCATAGAAAGTCTTAAAGAAATTTATTCTAAATTTTACTGAAAAATTCTTTGGGGAAGAATCTAAAATCAATTATATTAGCAAACTACTTGAATTTATATGACCATTAATTTCATGATTTGATATGTTTAAATTATTTGAATAATAATATTTTAGAAGATTAGAGCAACAAAATATACTTGAAAAAGAATCCTCCATCTAAAATCTAAAATACTATACACTTCACTCGATAACTGTTTGTCAAGAAGATAATAACTATTTTTAAAAAAGTAAAAAAAAGATAATAAAAGAAAATATTACCAACACATCCTTATGTACTAACTAAAATGTCAAATAATCTTATCGCAACTAAGAAATCTCATGCCGGATCACACAAACAAACTAAACTAAAAGAAAAAAAAAAAGTAAATTAGTTCATTTATTTTGCAAGGAAAATATATGATATGAAATTTATGATTAAGAATGTAAGGACTAAAAAGTATGACAAAAAAAATATAAATGTGCTTAAAAACTTAATGTTTAAAAGTAATTTTTTACATTTTAAAGATTTTAACTAATTTTTTTAAATTATTACGATTGACTCCTGAGAAATTCTATTCATATCAACACGAGGGAGGGATATACATTTAATTGAAAAAATTTCGATAGGTCAAGAATAAAAATACTTTTTTTATTATAAATAAAGTTTTTTGAATTAAAAACTATAAAATTTGAAATAAAATTCGAATAAAACTAGAAACCATCTGTAGTAGTTTGTTTGTATTATCTGGATATGTAGTTAAGAAATTATGATAAAAATAAAAAATCTAGTATTATGTAGGGGTTAGTTTGTTAAAAAATAATTTGTAAATTTAAGAAAGTAAATATTTAGGAATTGTTTAGAAAGATGGATATTTGATTTATTATGAATTGAGAAAGTGAATGAAGAAAGGAATTAGAAGGAGAGGAGGAGGGTATCTATGATCTATCTCACCAAAAGCGCGAGCGAGGCGTTTCTGAAATGATCTCCTAAAAAACCTACCCTTTCTTTTGACCACTCTCTTAAGCCTCACTCTTAGGACGAGTATTTTCGTTTTTGTTACCACGCTTTCGCACACTACTCTCTCTCTCTCTCTCTCTCTCTCTCTCTCTCTTTCTCTTTCTCTTTCTCTCTCTTCTCTTCCCAAATCGCCCTTTCCTTTCTTCTATCCATCGGTCTCAGGTACACACGCCACTGGGAAGCACCATCCACCGAATAATAACAAAACAAAGGGAAAAAGGAAAACAAAAAGAAACCCTAATTGCACACTCTTCAGGTGCCTCACTCTCTCACCCAACTAACCTCACTTTTTCATGTTGTTCCTCGTACGGGCTTTCTTTGCTTGCGTGCGATGATGACGTGGATCTGCTTGTTTCGTTGCAGGGGAAATTGAGGAGGGAAAATTTCTATTTTTTCCTCTCTTTTTGTGTTTTTGTTTTGTTTTTCAAGAAACTTTGATTTTGAGGAATTAAGGGTTGGGATTTATGTCCTTCAATCAATCAAAGTCCGAGAAGAGCGACGCTGTGTACCGAAAATCCGGGCGATCCGCCAGCTTCAATCAGCAGCGAGGCTCCTCCGGCGGTGCGTACGGCAGGGGCGGTGGCGGCGGTGGCGGCGCCGGGCCTTCTCCGTCGCTCTCCTCTAACCGGAGGTGAGTTTGGTAGGGTTTGCAATTTTGAGGTTTTCTTTCTATTTGATTTTATTTTTCTATCTTTTTGAACTTTTGCGTGTTCTCATAGGTGTTGGGATTGCGATTCTTATTTAACCTTTTTTTTTTTTTAATTTCGTGTTGGGTTGGGTTGTTTTCAGTGTGAGGTGGTGTGGATTGAAATTGAGTTTGTTGTTCGGTGACCTAGGGTTATATGATTTGCTTGTGTTTTCTCTTTAATCGTTATAAGTGGCGTGCTTTGGTTCTTTATTTTGTTTCTGTTTTGTTATTGTTATTGATTTATTGTTGCCTGTGTTAGTTTTAACAAGAAGTCTAATAACAATGCACAAGGTGGGCAATCTAGGGTAAACCCTGCACTGGTGAATTCGGCTGAGTCTAATAGTACTTATGCAGCCCGGACTGTTCCAAACGGTTCCCACTTACAGCCACAGATTCATGGTAAGTTTGATGTAAATATGTCTTTTTGAGAATTGGTTCTTTGCTTAGTTGGTTTTTGAGTGCGGTGGTATGTTGTTTAGGGGAATTATATGCATATTGCAATTGGCAATGTGAGCGTATTTCATGTATTTATTTGAGTTCTTGATATTGTTTTATGGACGCGATCCGCTTGTAATATTTTGTTATAGGAGTATCTGATGCGCCAGTTACTAATGCAACTGCCAAGCCATTTGAATCGTCAGCTGTGCAAAGGAGCACCAGAGCTGTTCCAAAAGCTCCTACCTCTCAACCTCCCTCCATGAGTTCTGATCCAGCCGCCCCTACAACTCCTGCTAAGGGTATGTTGCCCTTGTAAATTTTTTATGCTGTACATTAAGTACAGAAAATTAAAATAAGATTTTAATCTGAATCGTAGTTTAGGGTCATAGTAAAGTTACATGTTATGAAATAACTTTTTATTCGTTACATTAATTTGTGAGAGTGATTTGAATGTTGTTGTATGCCCCAGCAGATGCATCTAAGGCGTTTCCTTTCCAATTTGGATCCATCAGTCCTGGCTTTATGAATGGGATGGCTGTAAGTTTAATATCTACTAATTGCTCACTGTCCTCCTGGAGTAAACTTATTTTCAGTACATAGCTCCTGTAACTATAGGGGGTTAATCATGTTTTGCTATTACTCGCAGATTCCTGCTCGCACAAGCTCAGCTCCTCCTAATATAGATGAGCAGAAGCGCGATCAGGTTTGCATTTTATTGTCTGTCCCTTCCCCTTCCTTTTTAAATGTACAACAATATAGATATAAATTTGCTGCCGCTGCTGCATAACACTTTAGAAAGAAAGTTGTAATTGATGTCATTGACATCAACTTCTTCTCTGTCATAAAAAGTTCGCTATGACTTCCTTTTTCAAAAATTATAATGTGATAAGTGGGTGCATGCGTCTGTGTTTTAGTACTCAGTCTATTGAAGTAATCTTCATCTCCAGTTTGCATACTAATTCAAGCATTTTGTTTGGTGTATAATTTCATGAAATTCAGGCACGGCATGATTCTTTTAGACCTGCACCCTCTTTGCCAACACCTCCTGTTCCAAAGCAGCAGGTAGTGAAGAAGGATACAGGTGTTAGTGACCAATCTAATACTGGGGAGACTCATACTGGGACTAGGGCAAAAAAGGATACTCAAGTGTCACCGTTACCCCCAGCAAGCCAGATGCAAAAGCCGTCTGTCATTCCTTTAACTGGAATTTCAATGCCAATGCCATACCACCAGTCACAGGCATCTGTACACTTTGGTGGTCCTAATCCACAGATTCAATCTCAAGGTATGTCATCAGCACCTCTTCAGATGCCCTTGCCAATGCCTTTGCCGATTGGAAGTGCCACACAAGTGCAGCAACCGGTTTTTGTTCCAAATCTTCAACCTCATCCTATTCATCCTCAAGGAATCATGCATCAAGGCCAAAGCATGGGTTTCACTCCTCAAATTGGCCCTCAGTTATCCCATCAGTTAGGCAACATGGGTATTGGAATTAGCCCACAATATCAACCGCAGCAAGGAGGAAAATTTGGTGCTCCTCGTAAAGCTACTCCTGTTAAGATAACCCATCCTGAGACACATGAAGAGCTAAGACTTGATAAAAGGGCAGATGCATATTCAGATGGTGGGTCATCTGGTGTGAGACCTCATTCTGGTATGGCTTCTCAATCTCAGCCTGCCCAGCAATTTGCAGCTTCTCATCCTATTAGTTACTATCCATCAAGTTCATATAGTACCAATTCTCTCTTTTATCCAACTGCTAGTTCTCTTCCATTAACAAGTAGCCAGATAACACCTAATTCCCAGCCACCCAGATTTAATTATGCTGTGAGCCATGGTCCGCAGAATGTTAGTTTTGTAAATTCATCATCTCATAGTTCCCTGCCTGTTAATAAAGCTGGCACTTCTATTACTGGAAATGCTGAACCACCTAATCCTGAATTTTCTCGTGATGTGCATAGTGCAATCTTATCTACTCCGTCAGGAGTTACCTCTGTGTCAATTAAACCAAGTGGTGGATCTGGTGTTGTGGATTCGTTTGCCAATTCCAGTACCCAAAAGAGTGTATCTCCTAGTTCTGCATTAACATCTGGTGATGCTTTCTCTTCTGCACAACTAAAAGGGTCTGAAATAGCTGAAATATCTTCCCAGCAGTCTAAGTTATCCACTGATTCATCAGCCTTGAGCTCATTTCCAAATCTATCTTCTGCAAAGCCTGCATCAGCTTCCTTGTTGCTTTCTACATCTGCTGTCTCTGAAGATTCTGTTTCAGTTATACCTAATAATGAAGGCAGAAAGAAGGAATCTGTTAGTAGGTCAAATTCTTTGAAGGATAATCAGAAGAAAATACAGAAGAAAGGGCAATCACAGCATCAGGTACGTAAGTTAATATTTGTTAAAAACATCTTTTTCCTCGTTCATTTTGATTTGCTTCAATTGTGAACATTCTTTTACCTTTTTTTTATCACTTTTTCACAGGTTTCTGTGCAATCTGCTCCTGTGCTTAATGTGCCTTCCCAAGCTGTTGATGGTGGTATACCTGATGAAGTTTCTGAAACTACGGGAACTGGAACAAACGATTCTGCAGTAATTACGAGTGAAAATATCTCAACTGCAACTTCAGACTTGTTATCGGCTACTAGTGGCAGCATGCCTTATGCTGTTGAAATGAAAACTAATGATTCTACAGAAGTGTCAACTCGTGCTTCAGCTGAGGGATCTTTCATGGGGGTGGATGATTTTAACAATCTTAAGAGTGCTGAGCTAGATGAACTGTCACAACAGGATAAAGTATTGCAGCCAAATATCATGGAAGTAGTGGGTAAAACAGAAAACTTGTCGCTTGAAGGATGTACACAAGATGTCAGTGTTGGTGGAACAGAATTAAGACAAACTAAACAGGGTGATGTAAAGCTAAACACTGAGGCTGTAGCCTTGAGGTCTGCGCAGCCAGGGCAGGATGGATCTACAAGTTGTAGTGCAGGAAGTGATGGGACGGCTGATGATACTTCTTTGGATAGGAAAGATGTTTCCTTGATCAGAAATGACAGTGTAATTAGTAATGAAGGTTTTTCTACAAATTCTGGCACATCAGATCAGCAGTCTGCTGATAGCATAGAAACATCTTCAAAACATTTGAAGGATGGTTCAGACAGTACTAGCAGTGGTGCAGTGTCTCTTCCAGCATCAGGTACCAAGGACAAATTGGTTTCAGAGCCTAGTAAGGTGAAACCTACATCAAAGGGTAAGAAGAAAAGAAAAGAAATTCTTCTGAAGGCTGATGCTGCTGGGTCAACATCTGATCTTTATAATGCATACAAGGGACCTGAGGAAAAGAAAGAATCTGTGATAAATGTAGAGAAAACAGAAAGTGATTCTGCTTCTGGAAATTTAGAGCAGTTGCCTACCGAGGTTGCACAGTCAGATGATGTAGCAGACAAGCAATCTAAGCAGAGTAAAGCTGAACTTGATGATTGGGAGGATGCTGCTGACATGTCTACGCCAAAACTTGAAGTTTTAGATGAAACTGAACATTTTATTGAAGGAATTGCAGTTACTGGCAAAAAGTATTCTAGAGATTTCCTTTTGAAATTTTCAGAGCAATGCACGGACCTTCCTGAAGGGTTTGAAATCACGGCTGACATAGCTGAGGTTTTGATGAATCCTAATTTTAGTTCTCATGTAACTGAACGTGATTCACCTTCTAGTGGAAGAACTATTGATAGGTCAGGCAGCATGTCTCGACGTGGGAGTGGTATTACTGAGGAAGACAAATGGAGTAAAGGTTCCAATGCATATCATTCTGGTATGCGTTTGGATGGTGTTGGTGGTAATGCAGGATTTCGTACTGGCCAAGGAGGCAATTTTGGTGTTTTAAGGAATCCACGCACACAGACACCTGTGCAATATACTGGAGGAATTCTTTCTGGTCCAATGCAATCCATGGTAAATCAGGGAGGAATGCAAAGAAATAGCCCTGATGGAGAAAGGTGGCAGCGTGCTACAAACTTCCAGCAGAGGGGTTTGATTCCATCTCCTCAAACTCCTTTACAGATGATGCACAAAGCTGAGAAAAAGTATGAGGTGGGTAAAGTGACGGATGAGGAAGAGGCAAAGCAGAGGCAGTTGAAGGGCATATTAAATAAATTAACTCCTCAGAATTTTGAGAAGCTTTTTGATCAGGTCAGAGCAGTTAATATTGACAATGTTGTCACTCTCAATGGTGTCATCTCACAAATCTTTGAGAAGGCCTTGATGGAGCCTACCTTCTGTGAAATGTATGCCAATTTCTGTTTTCATCTGGCTGTTGCATTGCCCGATCTCAGTCAAGACAATGAAAAGATAACTTTTAAGAGACTATTGTTAAACAAGTGCCAAGAAGAATTTGAAAGGGGTGAAAGAGAGCAAGAAGAAGCTAACAAGGCTGATGAAGGTGAGGTCAAGCTGTCTAATGAGGAAAGAGAAGAAAAACGAACCAAGGCAAGGAGACGTATGTTGGGTAATATCAGATTGATTGGAGAACTATATAAGAAGAAAATGTTGACAGAGAGGATAATGCATTCATGCATCAAGAAGCTATTGGGTCAGTATCAGGATCCAGATGAAGAAGATATTGAAGCTTTGTGCAAACTGATGAGTACGATTGGGGAGATGATTGACCATCCCAAAGCAAAAGAACATATGGATGCATATTTTGAAATGATGAGATCACTGTCAAACAACATGAATTTATCTTCTAGGGTGAGGTTCATGCTGAAGGATGTAATTGATTTGAGAAAGAATAAATGGCAACAAAGAAGAAAAGTTGAAGGTCCAAAGAAGATTGAGGAGGTTCATAGAGATGCTTCTCAAGAGAGGATGGCCCAAGCTGGTAGGTTGGGTCGTGGTCCAGGCAACAATCCACCTAGAAGAATGCCTATGGATTTTGGTCCAAGAGGGTCATCTATGTTATCTCCTAATGCTCAGATGGGTGGACTTCGTGGATTGCCTTCTCAAGCTCGTGGGTATGGTTCCCAGGATGCTCGTATTGATGAACGGCAAACTTATGAGGCTAGGACATTGTCAGTTCCCTTACCACAAAGACCTTTGGGTGATGAATCAATAACCTTGGGACCAATGGGTGGTCTTGCGAGAGGAATGTCCATTAGAGGTCCACCTGCTGTTTCAAGTTCAACCGGTCTTAATGGTTATAATAATTTTTCGGAGCGCACTTCATACAGCTCTAGGGATGATCCTGCAGCAAGATACGCTCCAGATAGATTTTCTGGTTCTACTTATGATCAATCTAGTGTTCAAGATCATAATGTGAATTATGCAAATAGGTTTACAAATAGGTTTGCTGAAAAACCTGTTGTAACTTCGCCACCTGCCAGAACACAAGGGACAGCAGTCTCCCAAAATATTACCCAGGATCGATTACAGGACATGTCCATGTTAGCAATCAGAGAATACTACAGGTACTGTTTTCTCTTTATGGTGTTTTTAATCCATTTTGTTTCAGCTTGCTAGGCCAATTGTGCTTTTTCTTTGAGAAACACAATTTATAATTTAGTATTAGTCATTTAATTATAACTTCCATATAAGCAGTTTTCTTTTTGTTCTCACTTGAAAGCACCTTGTTTCTCTTTTAAGACAGAATATTCCCTTTTGGTGAAGGATTTTATTTGTTGGTTGATAGTGTCTTTTATTGTTTTGTTTCAGTAAATGCATTGCTGTCAAAGAATATTAAAAAACTGATTTTAAAATTGCGACATTGATATTCTATGCACATTTTTAAGCAATGAAATTTATGCCAAGTTCGCTGTGGGTTCTAGCATTAGTAAATGTGAAGAAAATATGTATATGAATTTGATGTATACATCAATTTTTAATAGCTATATAAATGTAAAGTTATAAATGGATGACCTTCTGTTTTATTTGTTTCTCATTTTTTTTGGCCTGATTATTTTTTCTAATCCTATAATTTGATAGAATAATGCCATTTGAAACATCCCTTCATTACTTTTGTATGCACGTGATGAGTACAAAGTGATGACCAAACAATAGGGTTTAGTTTCACTCCTAAACTATGATATCTTTTTATAGTTTTGAACCTCTGACCTTTACAGTTGTGGTTATTATTTTTTATGGTTGCGGACTTGCAGTATGTTTAATGGATTCAATTTACTGTATTGGGAAATGTTCTGACGACTAGATTAATTTATCATGTTTGGTCTGTAATTATTTTTTCCAAGCGTGGATCTTGACCTCGCTTCATCTTTTTATCTATATGGGGCAAAGTGATGACCATACCATGGGTTTTAATTTTGTTTCTCCCTGCTTTTATTTCTATTCCTCCGTTGATTCAAACTGTTTTTGTTGCTACTGCTACAATCATTTCAAATTGTTATTTTGCTGCAACATCCGGTTAATGTTGAAAATTGTTCAAGTTATGGATTCGCCCTTTAAGCTTGTAATCATAGTTTGTTATTAGAACCTTATGATTCACAATTCAAATTCTATGATTTGGTTATTTTTTTCATTTGTATTGTGAGATGTATATCAATGATTTCTATACAGTAAGTTAACATGAATTGGATTTGAGCAATTTATATCCCTGACACAAATCACGCCATTTAGTGATTGTTATTTTTTCTTTGTTAAAAAGATGAAAAAGCTATATAAAGCTTAAATTGTTAAAGATATTTAAGGAACACTTAGTCTAATTGATTATTCCACATCTTAACTCATGCAATGCACGTACTCTATTTGGCTATTTCTTTGTTTTGTTCCATGTGTCTAAAATAACTCAGATGTAACAAATAATTTGTTTTTACAAGACTTATGGTTTAGTTGCTTTATTTATTTCTTGGACATTTAACACTACATGATATAATATCTATAAGTAAATTCTCATTGTCTTTGAATCTTACAGTCCAATACAAATTATATTTCATGATAAAAAATTAGGTTGAAGATTCACTGTTGAATCCTGACTTAAAAGCCTTTTTTAAGCATTTTCCCAAAGAATCTTATTTCCAAGTTATTGTCTTGTTTGGTACTCTTCTGACTGTTTGATTGTTCAATCTAGTGCGAGGGATGTGAATGAAGTTGTTCTATGTATCAAAGATCTGAACTCTCCAAGCTTTCATGCTTCCATGGTTTCTATCTGGGTCACAGACTCTTTCGAGAGAAAGGACACCGAGAGAGATCTTTTGGCCCAGCTGCTTGTCAAGCTTGTGAAATCTCAGGATGGACCCTTGGGTCAAGCCCAGCTCATCAAAGGGTAAGACTTTTTTTATATAGTATGATGACAAGTATTTTTAAGACTCTATCCTTTAAATAAAATAAATTGTTACTGATTAACATTTTGTGTTGGCTAGGTTTGAATCTGTTCTTAGTACTTTGGAAGATGCGGTTAATGATGCCCCCAAAGCACCGGAGTTTCTTGGCCGTGTTTTTGCCAAAGCTATAACAGAGCATGTAGTCTCTTTGAACGAGATTGGGCATTTAATACATGAGGGTGGAGAGTTACCGGGGAGCCTATTAGAAGGTGGGCTTGCAGCTGATGTTCTTGGAAGCATCTTGGAGGCAATAAAAATGGATAAGGGTGATGCTGTTTTGAGTGAGATCTGTGCAAGCTCCAACTTGCGGTTGGAGAGCTTCCGGCCGCCGGAACCTCTTACATCAAGGAAGTTAGAAAAATTTATTTAGGGGGATAGAGGAAAATATTTATTTATGTCTAGTGCTAATAGGATGCTCAAATTTTCAGAAATGGTTCTCCATGGAGGTGGGTGGGGAGATTTTATGTTCGGATTTCTGTCTAAATATTATTTCTGCCATATCTTCACTGCAATTATAAAATGCTTCAGTTAAGCGTCTGAAAATTTTAGGCCGAGTTATATCATGAGGTGAGGGGTTTGGTTTATTTTTGTATCATTCAACTGTCCATGAAAATATACTGCCATATTGATCTGCATAACGTTCATGTGTATAGGTAGACTCCTAGTTTAGTAAGAATGTGATGTAAATGGGATATGTGATTAAGTATAACGCGACATTCTAAATTGTTTTAAAATATTACTTCACCATTTTTCCCTTTGTAGTTTTGGTAATGGGAGAAGTATGTGATGCCCTCTGTCGACCAAGTTGAAAAACCCAAAACTAGATATTGCATGGGCATTAATGGACGTATGCTTATAGTTTAATTATTCGCATTTTCTGTTTTGAAGATTCTGATTTATGTATAATTTTTATTAATTCAAGATATTAGTGTAAATCTCAATGACTCTTAGAACTTGCTGAAAGATTTTAAATTCAAATTTAATGGTGTGATAATTATTATATGAATATGTGTACATCTAGATATAAATATCTGCCTGTGTTGGAAACTGATCTGATTCTGAGCTCCTGCAATTATCGTTCTAACTATTAATTTTATAATTTAGTAATTTTTAGAAAAAATAAAACTGCACTTTCGTAATGTTTATTGTAATTACACGTCTACTCCTCTTATCTCTACCAAGAGTCACCAAACTTTTGTGAATTCGTTGTTCTAGTTGCAATTTGCACATGCATTTTCTCTCTTGTTTTTTATTTTTTGTGCTTTTAAGTGGCATAAAATTCCATGACATTTATGACCGTGTTTTGTTATATGTTATTCTGACTCCACATTTTCAAGTTAAGTTCAAATTTAATTTTAAAATTTATGCCATATTATCTTCCATCTCATTGGCACATGAAATACTTAAAGGTGGATAAATGTACATTTTTTTTGGTTACTTCACATATGTGTAATTCTTATACCTTGTTAGTAGATTAAATTGTAAAACTAAATTTTGATGACTTTCCTTAGGAGGCACGTCTTGATCAAGATTTTGCATATCTTCACATAGGCATATCAGACTATAGAAGACTTTTTGCAACCAAGATTGTGTTGGATATCATTTTGATAGAAAAAGCACAAGTTAAGTATGTGAGTTCATCAAACTTTGCTTGATATCATGGTTAACAAGAAGGAAAACTCTTGACTTTATCTATAAACAAGGTGGAGTACATGTTAAGCAAAATATACTATTCTTAACTTTCATAGGTAAAATACCAATTAAAAGAATTACTTTTTGCTTTATAAACAACATTTGTATAGTCACAATACTAGTACAAATAATATATCTAAGAACTCTATCCAACATTCTAATCTTAAGTGTATATGTATAGGTTGAGGAAACCTCATACCACATAGGGACGAGGACATCTCAACCTGCACCAAGAGGTTAGAGACATGTATAACACTATTGTAATATAGATCCATATAAGCAAAAAGACAGATCGTAGAAGAACTAAGAATAAGAAAGTACATTAGGAACTCTTAAACTTACCTACAAACCTTAGGTCTAACAGACATGACCTATCCAAATACTATATATAGTCATTGTTCACGAGGTTTATTGGTAGAATCATTTATTATAACTTTATTATTTATTACTAGCAACTAACTTGAACATCAAAGTATCTTTGTAAACTCCCTCGTTGAGGTCATCTCACTTTTACCGAAAGAGAACACATTGCCATCGGCAGCAAAGAATGCATCAACAACAAGAGTGAAGTAGAGTGGATACGTGAAGGTGCCCGATACACCTAGACCTAATAAGAAGAATAATGTGCTTTTTAGGTACGTCTAGGTCTAGCATGAACGTTTGGCACCCACCGTGGGGTCGAGTTCCATCTTCAAGCATGATATCGACGAGGAACATGATAAACAATGGACATAACAATGAAGCAAACGAAGGACTGAACCTTATGAATTGGCAAAGTTGAGGAAGCAAAGTGTCAAAGACACCGAGACAATAAGAGTGTGGAAGAGGAGATTATGGGATGAAGAAGAAAAGGGAGGAGGCCAACCTCAGACTAATTCTAAGACAATTGAGCAAGGAACAAACCAACGAAGAATTAGCACAACTAACATATCCACAATGCTCCTGGGCATAATGAGTCATCCTTTTATAAATTGTATTGTGGAGACACCCTAGGATGGAAGGCACTCCACATGGACAAATACAATGGCAATACCAACCCAGAACGACCATATACATTCTTACCTTACTTAAGTTAGGTTCTGTTCCACCGAAGACACGGTCCTATGAAAAGTGTTCCCTACTTCCTTAAAGGCATAACCTTCACTAGGTTTATCAAGCTCCCCTCAATCTCTATAGACTGCATCGACACTCTAGCCTTCCACTTGGGACCCAATTTTTCATAAGCATACCACACCATCTCACATTTATAGCTCTGATTAACATATGCTAGGAAAAGGAAGAGTCATTATCAACATTCATGGAATGCTTTGGCAAAGTAACATTCAACATTCCCATCCTTAGTCTCGAAGTTGCTCTCCATAACATCATGACAACTCTGTAGCCTACCCTTTCATGGGCAACCTGTGTAAAAGCCCGACAACAGTGATAAATGAGTTGCAATAAAGAACAACCAAATACATGCAACTCAAGGAATTAAAGGAGTTCAAGAGAAAAATTAGAGCTGAACACATGTATGAAAAAAACCAAACACAGATAATGCCCATAAAATAATGTCTCGACCTTTGTTACCCAAAACACCAAGATTCACCAGGTACACCCATTGAACGCCCCTAGGTCTCAAGTATTGGAGGAGGCTATACACGCCGACCTCCTCACCACCCCGAGGAAGGCAAACTCACTTCCTATCATAAATACTATTCGATAATGTCAATATCACATAAACTTTAGTCATAATAAAGGTAAATGCACTACGATCAAGGATAAGAAGGAGGAACTTATTTAGGTTAAGCATCTACGACGTTTTATAGCTTAGGAAGGAAAGTTGGTCAAAGGGAGCCCAAGTGATATGAAGAAAGGAGAAGAGATTACCAAAGACGTAAGAATGAATATAATGATCATAAGAGACGAGATCAACCAACGAAGGGGAGAAATCAACATCCTGATTCCAAACCCTCTTTTAAAGGAACTATTAACACCATTGCAAGAGGGTTTGCTGGAGGGGGTCCTCGACAATCGTAAAGAAAAAGTATCTAACGACAATACAATCTGTTAATGCAATATTAACATCCATGAGAAGGTGTATGCCACTCATCACCTTCACCAACACAAACTTTAAGGCCATAGATCTCAAACAAGATGACCTATGGTGATAAAGGTGGAAATAAAATGTTTAGCGGTCAAGAAGGTACGTTGATTAAGGAAGTTCAACAACCATTACATGTTAAAACAATATCGTCTAGAGATACTAGACTGTCAATTCCAAGTTTTGAAGTTTAACATACAACACTTAACGAAATATCATTTAGTAAAGTATAACGTTTAAGCGAAGTGCATATTAGGACATATTTATCAAACGCTAGCAAGATAAACAATTATGTGTCAATTATAAAAGGTTAAACACAAAAGCGTGTTTAAGAGAAAGCAATAGTAAACACTAAATATTTTATCAATTGAGACACTACTTTAAAAAGTACAGACTCGCACTAAATGCTCATACTACGAATCATGCCTAAACACTCTCTTAACGTAAGAACATTAAATGCATGAGCGTACTGTACTTCTATTTATTTTTCTTTTTCTCTTTATCTATGTAGGTAGTGACTACCCTAAGTTTACTTAAAAGCATTGCACATGGATCAAAAATATGTGAAGAAATAGGAAGACATTCTTGGAATGTTTTCCTAAAGCTTTGTATCCTACCATAGTCTTACAAGCTCTCACTACTAAAATAATGCTGCTTTTCCTAAGATGTAGAAAAGTACAAATCTTCATACTAGAAGCCACCTATTCTCAAGAAGGTCAACTCTTTATGAGTAATGATCATTTCTCGAAGAAAGCTATATAAGGAGGACTTGCTAAACAGAATAAAAGAACTTTTGCTATCATTGAATCGCTATGCTGTTATTCTCTTTTAAAGCTTACATTGTCTGAGTCTGTTCTTAGTAAAGAAAAATTCTTTCAAGTTATCATATTTTATTGTATTCAATTTTTCCTCTCTTTGAGAGTTATTTGAATATGTACTTGTAATTAAAACACTGATTGCGTTTGTATATTAAGTAAATTAATACACTTGTATTATTTAACTCAGTTGAGTTAAACTGTCTAGACAATTGTCTAGGATTGATACCAGGAGTGGTTAAACTCAAACTAGTTAGGTTGACCAGGGGAACCAAAAGTGGTTGATAATACTTGTATACTAAGAGTGGGTTGTACTCGTTTATAATCTTGTATAAGATTAATGGAAATCCTTAAGAGGTGTTAAGGGAGAGCTGAACATATCTTAGGTTGAGTAAACTAGTATAAAAATACTTGTGTTATTGTTTTTTTTGTTCAAAACATTTTCCTAAATGCTTACTCGAAAACACAAGCATCTAACAACTATTACAATTTATCTAACACTCGTAATAGTTATTAAACATTGTTTTTGCGAAAGGAATTTGAAACACTATTCAAAACCAATGTTTCCCTATATTTCATTCTATATTGGGAAACATTCAAGAAACTACGAATCTTGGAGGATAGGATGTGCCCACACATCGATGAGATTGTTAGATATGTAGAGAGTGGAAACTCGGGGATATATATACCTATACACCATGTTTGGTGAAGGTCAGAACACTAGGACGATATTCATAAGGTACCTTGTAGTTGATGCATGCACTTCTTACAACATCCTCCTAGGATGCCCCTCCATAAACATGTCATGAGTTATCATATCAACACCTCTCTTAGCTATGAATTTATCATCCTTAACGAAAGACATTATCATGGTTCATGTGAACTGGAAAATAAGACGAGAATCCTACATCGCCAATTTGTAGCTCTCAGCCCCATAAATTCCCCATTCCTTTAACAATGTAGAAAAAGTTGTTTCTAGTATGAGCTCAAGGCAAAGGATCTTGATCCAATGGTAGAGGATGAAGATCGCATTAAGCCAATAAGGAACTCCAAGTCCCTCTCGATGATGTCAAGAAAGTCTTAAAAAATGGGTACCATTCTTTAGGGGTAGGATGAGGAAACTTTGGCCATTGTTATTAAGGACAACATTAGGTCATTCTCCTAGATAACAATAAAGCTACTCGACATAGATTCTAGCATAGCATGTTGCAAGCTATCAACTTTCAAGGAAGCTAGACCTATGACACAAATAAAGAGGAAACTAGAGGAGGAGAAGAGAGAAGTCACTAAGGTGGAGGTGGATAAACTCTTATAAGTTGGCTTCATCAAAGAAGCATGCTATACAACATGGTTAACGAACATAGTCTTAGTTCACAAATCTAATAATAAATAACGCTTGTGCACGGAGTATATCGACCTAAACAATGTTTGTCCCAAGGATGCATACCCTCTACTCAACATAGATTTATTGATGGATGGGGTAGCATGTCATGGCATACTTAGCTTCTTAGATGCTTACTCATGGTATAATCAGATGCCCATAGATCCTAGAGATAAGTTGAAAATGACATTCATGACTGAGAGTGCTAATTTTTATTATGAAGTCATGCCTTTTGGTCTAGAATACACAAGAGCCACCTACCAAAGGCTCATGGATCAAATGCTCAAGGGCCTATTAGGTCGAAGCATTGAAGTTTATATTGATGACCTAGTCATAAAGTCCAATTCGCTATAACATGTTGAAGACTTAGTTGAGGTCTTCTCTACTTTACAAACATACAGTATAAGGCTTAACCTAGACAAATGTATGTTTGGAGTAAATGATGGAAATTTTATAGGGTTTATGTTAAAAAATAAAGGGATCAAAGCCAATTCCGACAAATGTCAAACGATTATCAACATGTGAAGCCTGAGGAACGTCAAGGAAGTTCCAAATCCGATATGAGCCAAGAAGGATGATAAAAGCCCAAACTCAGAGTTGGACATTTAATTGGAGAGTATCAAGTTAAAGGCAAATTGTTACTTTAATATTATCACATTTTAAAGATGATGTTGAAGGGGTTTGAAGAATTCCAAGTAAAGCATGTTCCTAGAGTCAACAATAGCAAAACTGATATACTTTCTAAGTTAGCTAGCATTAATAACAAATGCAAGTATTGTTCAGTGTTGCAACATGAGTTGTCAACATTGTCCACCAAGACCAACAAATGCATATCAATTGAAAACACGAGAGGTTGGATGACACCCATCAAACATTTTCTAAAGATAGGAGATTAGCCGGAAAATGCTAAGAAAAGACTATGAAAAAATGACGACCAAGTATACATTCATTAGAGATGAGCTCTTTAGAAGAAAGTTATGTTCATCACTACTCAAGTGAGTTGACCCCTCATAGACATACTAAATTATGTGAGAGTTATACAAGGGACTGTGCGGGTGTCACTCGGGAGCAAAAACAGTGACAATTAGGATCTTGAAGGCCGAATATTATTGGCCCACTATGATGACTGATTCCACCGAGTATGTTAAGAAATGCATGTACTATATGTTGTAGAGGCTGACAATAGAACAATAAAGATCACTAACAAAGGATTTCCCGATTCGTGTAGATCACTATCCTTAAGGACTTATCCACGGTGTATTGTGCAAGCCCCCTAGGATACATGAACTTCTCATAATTTCTGAGGATCTCAAAACTAGCAAGGATCTCAGAAGTAGCAAGGATCTCTAAAAAGAGAATAAAATAAACCCATAATATTTTTAGGAAAAGAAGAAAAGAGAAAAAATGAAACCAAGAGAAGAGAGAATGAGAAAAGAATGGTTTCTGATGATGTTTTTTGGAGTGAATGAAGTGCTCTATTTATAGAGTTGGGGAACCAGGCCCATGATCCAAAATATTTACTATTAAAAAATTATTTTTAATAAAATAAAAGGAATGTTGAAACCAAAATCTAAACGTTGGCAGCGTGCATTTTGGGAAATATCTTCAAAGCAAAACGTTGGAAGCACACGAAGCTTACGGGAAAAGATTTTGTGATCCCTAGCTTTACGATTTGATCACGTAATCTTCAAAACATTTTCTCTGATAAACTTTTGCAATATATAGGCTCCATCCCCACATATTGCAAAAGTCGAGAAAGAAAAGAAATTTTTTTGGGTTTTATAAGATGTAAAGTTTCAGAGCTGGTATAACAAGCTATATGAATGGGTCCTAGATCAAGAAACTTAACACACAATGTAGTTGGTATAGCAAGCTATATGAACCAAAGACACTTGAGTGTGTTAGAGGTTTATCAATCATAGTACACCCCACAATCCTTGATGTTATCGTTGTGATGCGCTTACTAAGCAATGTGTGTGCCCAATATTCATGAGTGCTACAAAAATCATGCCAAGATCTCATGCAAACGACCCTACTTGACACTCATATAGGTGATTTTATTAAGTGTATGTTGCAAATCATACACCACCCGTGAGGGATATAGAGATCATTAAAAACTTTGTTTAATCACAAAGTTTAACCTCTTAAATATGCAATCTCTAGCACTTTTACACATACCGTAGGAAAGGATTTAAAATCAAACTAGTGCTATTAGAACTAACAAGTGACTTGTTTTTACCTGTATGAACCTTATTCATGGGATCTCCAATCACAAAGGCTGGGTTACAATTACCTGTTTGTTTGCTAGTGGCTTAAGTCTCATTTCCCTCGATGTTTCTAAAATTCTATTTCTTCTCAAGGGTGTTTTTTAGAGGATCTGCTAGATTTCTGTCTGACTTCACATAGTTAGTGGAAATAGTTCCACTCTTTAGCAGCTGCTTCACCAAATTGTGTCTCAATTGGATATGTCTATTCTTTCCATTGTAATTCTTGTTTTAAGCTATTAGCCATTGTCGATTGACAATCACAGTGTATTGACACCGATGTGATTGGTTTCATTGCTAGTGGAATATTTGCTAAGAAGTTTTTAGCCACTCAACCTCACTACCAACCATCTAAAGAGCGACAAACTCAGATTTTATTATTAACCTTGCAATAATTGTTTGTCTGGCTTATCTCCATGTAATCGCACCACCCCAAGTGTGAATACATAACCACTAGTGAATTTTGTTTCATTTGAATCAAAGATCCAGTTAGCATCATTGTACCCTTATAGTATACTGGGAAATCCATTGTATTCAATGGTAATCCATTGAACCTCTTAAGTATCTCATAAGCCTGAAAAGTGAATCCTAGTGTTCTTGATTTGGACATTGAGTGTACCTACTTAGTCTACCTACTGCATAAGCAATATCAGGTCTAGAAAAGCTCATCAAGTGTGGTAAGTTCCCAGTTATATGGGCATACTGATGATGAGATACAAATTATCCTCTATTTTTCATTCATTTAGAGTTAACATCTTAAGGGGTACTCACAGGTTTGAAATCATAATACCTAAACTTCTTAAAAAGTTTCTCAATGTATTGTTCTTGGAATGATAATATATTATTTCCCTTCCTTATGATTCTAAAACCTAAAATTAAATTAGTTTCACCCATGTCTTTCATTTCAAAGTTCGATTCTGGAAACAATTTAGTTCTAGAAACAATCTCATTGCATGTACCAAAAATTAACATGTCATCCACATACAAACATACAATGACACAATCACCATTTTCAAATTTAGAGTACACACATTCATCAACATCATTAAGTGAAAAACCATCACATAGCAATAAATTATCTAGTTTTTCACGCCACTGTTTTGGTGCTTGTTTATACCCATACAAATATTTTAAAAGTTTACATACTTTATTCTCTTGACTTGGTACAACACACCCTTCAGGTTGAGTCATATAAATTTCCTTCTCTAAATCATCGTTCAACAAGGTAATTTTAACATCCATTTGGTGAATTACTAGCTTATGGATGACTGTTAAGGCTAACAATTCTCGAATAGAAAAAATCCTAGTCATATGGGTAAAAGTATCAAAGTAATCTATGTTGGGTTTTTGAGCGAAACCTTTTGCTACTAATCTTGCCATATACTGCTCTATAGATCCATCAAGATGATACTTTTTCTTAAAGATATGCTTACAACTAATGAGTTTTGCTCCTTTAGGCAAATCTACTAAGGTCCAAGTATTATTTTTCTAAATTGATTCAATTTCAGTCATAATGGTTTTATCCCATTGTTTTGCATCAAGAGCACTAATGGCTTCTACAAAGCTACTTAGATCATTATCAACTAGACAGCTAAAGAAATAATTTCCAAATCAAGTTTCCTTCCTCTGTTTCTTACTTCTTCTTAATTCCTCACACAAGGCATCACTATTATTATTATCTATAGGTTGAGACGTTTCACTAACCTTTAAAGGAAAAACATATTAAAAAAACTCAGTATTTTTCGTCTACATTATAGAATTACTTTCAAGTATATCACTTTTAAGAACTAAAAACCTATAGGCAGCACTATGTTCAGCATAGCTTAAGAACATTCAATCAGAGGTTTTAGAGCGTATTTTCCTTTTCTTTGGATCGAGTAATATCACCTTAGCTAGGCACCCCCACACTCTTAGATATTTAAGGTTAGGTTGATAACCTCTCCACAACTCATAGGGAGTTTTACCAGTTTTCTTATGAGGTATTCTATTTTGTAAACAACACGTAGTAAGTAAGGCTTCTCCCCAAAGGTTATCAGGTGCACTAGAACTAATAAGCATCACATTCATCATCTCCTTAAGAGTTTTATTCTTTTTCTTAGCTACTCCATTAGATTCAGGTGAATATGGTGGGGTTATTTCATGGATGATACCTTCTTTAACACAAAAGTTATTAAACAACACATAGTCACCACCTCTATCTAATCTAATCCTCTTAATTTTTTTATTTAATTGATTTTCTACTTCTGCTTTATATGTTAGAAACACATTAAAGACTTCATTTTTATGTTTGATTAGATACATTTTAGTGTATCTAGAATAATGATCTATAAAAGTTACAAAATAATTTTTACCTCCTATAGACATGGTTTGTTTTAAATCTGCTAGATCAATAACAATTCAGTTTGACGATCTATAGAATAACATGTTTTCTTGGTTATTTTAGATTCTACACATATATTACATTTACTACTTTGTTTATCATGCATATTAATTAATCATAGTCGTTGTAACTTCATAACATAGGAAGAATTTATATGTCCTAATCTAGCATGTCATATATCATATGAGTCAACAATATTTGCAGAAGAAGATGATTCATTAATATCCTTTCCCCACAAAAACATTATTTTTTGTCATTACAATTTTCTCATACTCGAATGACACTTTAACCCTTACTTTTCCCAGTAGTGCTACAAAGATTAAATTAACTTTGATTGATGGCACATGTAGCACATCACTCAAGGCCAGAGTCTTTCCAGATGTGAGTTTGAGAAGAACTTTCCCTTTTCTCAAAACATGAGTGGTCCTGGAATCACCAAGGTAGACGTGTTCTTCTCCATCCCGTACACTAGTGTAAGAGGTATAGACACTTATGTTTGCACATATATGTTTGGTAGCATTAGAGTTTACCACCCACTTGCTCACATTGGTCATCAAATTTACTTGAGAAACGACCGCGACAATAATGTCATCTCCTTCGGCTATATTTGTCCTAAGAGGATTTTTGTTTCTTGCTCTACACCTGCATTGTGATGCATGATGGCCCGACTTCCTACATACGAAGCAATTTTCTTTCTTCTTAAAGGCGGGGTTAGATGCGTTGGGAAGATATTTTTGAAAATTATTTTTCTTATTGTGATCAGGTTTATGTTCGTACCTTTTCGGAGCAAATATGTCTTCTACTATGTTTGTTTTTACAGATAGAGCTTTGGCCCTTGTAGCAGTACACTCTTTCTTGTTGGTATCTTCAATAATTATGTGAGTGATAAGCTCTGAAAGTGACATTTGCTTGTGTCTGTGTTTTAGTGTTTGCTTATAATTAGTTGAGGAAGGCGGCCGTTTCTCGATCAAAAGCTTTGAAACAAACTCATATGGTAGAAGAACATTCTCCACTTTTATATCTTCTAGTAGCTTATGGTACTCATTGATTTGCGACTTTATGTCCTTGTTTTCAACCATTTCCCAACAATAGGAACTCCCAATAATGAACTTTTGTCTGACTATATCTTCAGTAGTGTATTTGAGAATCAACGGAACTCAAATGTCTTTCGCTTCCTTATAGGAACAGTACACATCAAACAAATTGTTAAAGAGTGCACTAAGTAAAGTATGACGACATACCTTGTTTGCATGAACCTAATCTTCAACTTGTTTTAGAGTTGGAGGGAGACTAGAGTCAGGTTTTGGAGATGAAAGAGCAAAGGCAACTCCGTACATGTCTAAGAGGGTTGACACATGTTCTTACCAGCTCCGAAAATTCTGACCAGAGAAGACTTCAATTTTTGATAGCTCCGGAAAAGGTTTCGCGAAAATCGTCTATGTTCTGGAAACAATATTCTGATTCTCCAGGATTGAGTTGTTCTTGTCAACCATAAGTTCTGAAGATTATTGCAGAGGATGACAATAAAAGAATAAAGATCACGAACAAAAGATTTTCCTAGGCGTGTAGATTATTGTCCTTAAGGACTTATCTGCAGTGTATTGCAGAAGTCTCCAAGGATACAACAGGAACTTCTCGTAATTTTTGAGGTTCTTAAAACTAGCAAGGATCTCTAAAAAGATAATAAAATAAACCCATAATATTTTTAAAAAAAGAAGAAAAGAGAAAGAATGAAACCAAGAGAAGAGAGAAGGAGAGAAGAATGGTTTCTAATGATGTATTTTGGAGTGAATGAAGTCTCTATTTATAAAACTGAAAGGAAGCTCATCATTCAAAATATTTACTATTAAAAAAAAATTTAAATAAAATAAAAGAAACGTTGAAACCAAAATCTAAACATTGAAAGCGTGCATTTTGAAAGTATCTTCAAAGCAAAACGTTGGAAGTAAGTGAAACTTGCGGAAAAGGTTTTGTAATTCGTAGCTTTACAATTTGACCACGCATCTTCAAAATTGTTTTCTCTAATAAACTTTTGCGATATATAAACTTTTTTAATAATACCGTATATAGAATAATTCTTTTATAACCTTAATATTTATTGATAGCTGGAAATGATACTTTAACAACAATATTTGACAACATTTTGACACGGGCCACGTGTCAAAATGGGATTGGTGCACGTGGAAAACAATTTACAAAATGAGAATGACGTGTAAATTGATATTTGGGAGTAGGGGTTTTAAGTTTTGGGGTTCATTTTCAGCATTCAAATTTTGAATCTGAGACTTTGTTAGAGAGAGAACATAAGCTTGAAAGAGAGCGTGAACCTAGAGAGTCCATCTTCCTCCGACCGAGCCACCCATGGAGGCGTTTTGAGTGGAAAGGAATATGAGGTAGAAAGGAAAATGGACGCAGGATTTCAAGTGGCGGGTTCATTTTGTCATTTCAAAATTGGGGATTCTGAGATAACCTTAGATAGAGAAAAACTTCCCTTCCACCCACTATTTTTCGTGCCTCTTCCCAAAAGCTTCATCGAAGTGTTGAAGTGTCGCCGTTGACGAAAGTATTGTTCGTTTCGCTGACCGACACCGTTTGCCGGGTGAACATCGTTTGACGTTCGAAGCTTTGATTGCAACAACCACCGAAAAAGAGTGTTTTCGCCATTCCGTAGTCGTTTGATCGTTCGTTTGGGAACTCTTTAATTGTTGCTGGTGTATGTTATTTTTGTTCTACTTTTTTCCACCATTTATTGATTTTATTATTTTATGGGTGTTATTATATATTGTTTATCCTTATTTGATTTTGGTGTAGTGTCATGGAGGAACTTGGTGAATAGAGTAAAGCTTCTCATACGAGGAAGAAGGTATGTAGGGTTTTATTAATTTTGATGTGCTATTGTAGATATTTTTACTTTGATGGACTTGTCTGAATGTATTAACACTAATATCTGGTTTGACTATGTTTATTTAGTTTTTTTTGCCCTCATTCTCTGGTTTTATATCTTTCTCTGGTTTTATATCTTTCTCTAGAAATTCAAATGTTAAATTATTTATATTGATTAAATATTACTCAACATAGCTTATGTTTTTATCTTCATGTTAATGTATATTATTTCATGGACAGGATTCACACGACCTTACTGAACTTATTCCTAAGAATGCATTTAAATGGATTTTAATGTTAAGAAGAGAAAGTATAAGGTAATAATTTTTTCTTTAACTCGTGATATTTAAGAGAGTGTAAATTCATATATTTTAGAAGGTTTTATTGAATCCTTAAATTTTGATAAGCTTCATAGTTTTTTGAATCCATCAAACACTTTAATTTCTCATAATTCCTTGTCACCATCAAACCGATCTTCACTAGCAGAGCAATTAGCATGTTTGACGTGTGAAAATGCTATATTGGTATATCATTTCTTCTTTATTTTTAGTGAATCACTTTTGTAGCTTTGTCACTAGTTACATACTCTCTACTGCTCTTTAGTGATCAATTGTTCATGTAGGAACCATTACATGCTTCCCCAGTTGTATCAATAATTATAATTGGAGAGAATCATTGACACGGCCTTTATCGAAAAGTGATGGATATTGAAACCAAACTTTTTTTGTGTAGGTGCTACCCTATTTGTAGATAGAAGTGATATAATTGTTCTTATAATGAGACTTGGTACTTAATATTTGTTTATTCCCTTCTCTTATATTTGTCTCATCACTTTATTATTAACTTGGAGAGTTTGAAACAGCAATGCCACCTTGGTGACTGAGTTTTTCTTCATTGATGCAATTTTCCAGCAAACACCATGTGCTTTTGATTGGAACTCCTCTCTAGGTATATTTAAATTCATGTCATTATGCCTACGATGATTTACTTATGATGTCTTGAACTGTTTTAACAACATGGGTTCATTTGAAATTGTTTGGTTTGTTTTTTTGCTTCTTCCTGGGGTTTTGTTTAATGTCTAGAAAACATGTGAGTCTTGTGATAAGAGTGAAGAATTTTATTTTCTTAAAGTCATTCATGCCGTAGTGGATGAAATACACAGACATATTTATTATAAAGATATTAAAATATTTTGTTTCTAATAATGTTTTATTTACAACTTTAAATTATTAACCAGTTTCATTGATGTGATTTTTTAGCCTTTGGGTATAAGGAAGATAAGGTGCATCATGTTAAATTTTAAAGAAGATTTCTTAGGTATAGAAAAATGACTTACGAAGACTTAGTTATAACACTATACATTTGCCTCCCCACTCCCCTCTTTGAAATAGTAAGCAAATGTGTATAAAATGTAATGTAGAGTGTCTTATAATCTCACATCTCTTAAGACTATTGCAACCATATGCACAAAAATAAAAAAATGTACTAGTTTTTTAAGACACCGTAGGATGTTATGAATAATGTATGCATTGGTCTGATCAATATTTATATGTGCAGGATTACAACACAATAGTAGTGGAAAGAAAGATTGAACTATGTGGAGGGCATAAACAATGGGTGGAAATTGCACAAGAATAGTGAAGAATACAAAAAATATTACTACTATATGAGGCCATTAGTGCATTTAATGCATCTGAAAAAGTGGTTCAAGATGCACTAAAGCGTGTTATGGTGAATCGAACCATAATAGTAGTGGCTCACAAAGGATGTTGGTTTAATTGTAGTAGTAAAAAGTTGTGTGATAGCATAGAAGGGAACACATGAAGCATTAGTGAGCAATGAAGGTGATTATGCTTCCTTAGTAGCATTGCACACAAGTGTTTTTACATTCTAGTTTGCTTTCACCTCCTTTTGATTTTATCCGAGAAATACTGCTCTGAAATATTTTCATACCAATAATTTTGCAACTTTAAATGTCACTCTTTGTCTTCATTCTGCATGGATGTTCACAATATATATATATATATATATATATATATATATATATATTTCATTTTTGTTAACATATATCATTAATAATTTTATTAAATTTTTTGTTATTCCATTGGCTATCCAAAATTTGTATAAATGTCTCAATTTGTAGTTTGAAGCACGATAGCGTTAACTTGATAATAATATAAAATTCTTTTCTAGACTTTTTCACATTTTTAATATCACGTCATTTCATTTTCTACACTAGAATTTTATTTTACTGTAATGCACTTTAATTATTTTTTTTATTGATAAATAAATAAATTTTTATTTGTAAAAAATATAAAACACCACTTAAAATCATTAAAAATTATATTTAAAACATAGAAAATTAAAAATATAACAAAATGTTAAATTTTTAATTGAAATTTATAAGAGTTTTAAAGCAGAAAGTGAAAAATTAAAAAAATAGTAAAAATATAGAATTTTTAATTGAAATTCATAAAATTTTAAAAATAAAAAATATATATACAAATTTATTTAAGAAGAACTATAAAAATAGAAATTTAAAAATATAACCATTTAAGATATTTGAAATAAATTTCACTATTTTTATTTTATCAATTATCCACTTCAAAATCAATGTCATTTTCATAGTTGGCTTTTCTGTACAAAACTTTTGCCTCAAGTATCCACTTATTTTGTCTTTGCTACCACTACTGTTTCTGCACCATGAGTTTTACTAAATATGATTCCTTGGTCATGAACTTCTATATAAATACATAATAATTGGTTTCACATCACTTTTAAATTGAAGAAATGATGAGAAATAAATTAGACAGTCCAAAATGAGTGTAATCTTCGTAGTTGACCTGCCTATGCAAAACTTTTGCCTAAAGTACCGACTTATTTTGCCTTTGTTACCATTGTTGTTTCTGCACCATGAGTTTTACTAAATATGGTTCCTTTGCCATGGAATTCTATATAAATGACATAATAATTGATTTCACATCACTTATAAGTTTAAAAATGATGAGAAATAAATTAGGTAGTCCAAAATGAGTGTCATCTTCATCGTTGACCTGCTTGTGCAAGACCTTTGCCTTAAGTACCCGCTTATTTTGCTTTTGGTACCAATGTTGTTTGCGCAACATGAGTTTTACTAAATATGGTTCCTTGGCCATGAACTTCTATATAAATGGCATACTATGTGGTTTCACATCACTTTTAAGTTGAAGAAATGATGAGAAATTTTAAAATTAGGTAGTCCAAAATGAATGTCATCTTCGTCGTTGACTTGCATGTGCAAGACCTTTGCCTTAAGTACCCGCTTATTTTACTTTTGGTACCAGTGTTGTTTGTGCAACATGAGTTTTACTAAATATGGTTCCTTGGTCATGAACTTCTATATAAATGGCATACTATGTGGTTTCACATCACTTTTAAGTTGAAGAAATGATGAGAAATAAATTAGGCAGTCCAAAATGAGTGTCATCTTTGTAGTTGACCTGTCTATACAAAACTTTTTCCTGAAGTACCCAGTTATTCAAATTAAAGGTGTTTGGACATGATACTCAATATTTAAAGTTGGAAACATTTATGTTGAAGTCAGTGTTGATACTCAATATTTAACGTAACTCTCCACTTATTTGAACTATGCTCTCACACCTATATTGAAGGTATATTTCTTTATTTTTAACATCATTTGGTTACTTAGGCAGTAGATCATGATGGGGTGTCCTTGTTCAAACTAAAGGTGTTTGTACATGAGACTCAATATTTGAAGTTGGAAACATTTATGTTGAAGTGAGTCTACCCTGGTGTGCATAACTGCTAACGTAACTCTCCACTTATTTGAATTATGCTCCCATAACTTCATAATCTCGATTTTCTATTTCTTTTAAGTCTATCTAAGCATATCAAAATCGCTAATATGTGATGATATAATTAAAAAATAAAACTTAAACAAACAGTCCTATTACTAAAAAATTAATAAAAAAATTCACAATTTCGTCACATCATTATGCTTAATTTGAAAGTCATCATCATAATGATTGTACAGTTTAGGCAATTTGGATATTAAATTTTCTCTATGAAAAAAGTCATTCATTACAAAAAGGAATGCTTAGGGAACAAAGTCGTCACATGGCTAGCTAGCTACTTGTAGAATACTCGACTTAGGTGACTTTTCTAGCCTTTTTAATTTCTACACACACGTGAAGAAAAAAAATACTTCCATAATCTAGGGTCTTAAGAATGATTTTGAAATCATATTACAAACAGAAAATACATCAGAAATAATTTTATAATTTCATTGCAGTTGAATGTAGATATTTTAACCATATCTCGATTATTTTATTTCTTTTTCCAATTTTAATAACAACGTATAACTCACCCTTTATAATCAGAAAAAATTATCAAATCAAACACATTAACTTACTGTTTGATAAACTGGAGGTATAATCCTTAAACATATGTATATATATATATATACACCTACGAAAGAACAATGTTTGAAAAAGGTTTTGTTCTATGTACAAATCTAAAAGAAAATCCAAGGGAATGGGTAATTTTTCAAAAAGGTACACAATTGGCACCCATTCCCATGTTCTGTCGTAAGCTTTAAATTCACTTGACCTCCTCATCTATGATGCTGCTGTGGATTTCAGAATTGGGTGATAGTTTGAACTTGAGAATCTTGTGAAGCTGACAAAAAGGTTTCACTTGCTTTGTTGAAGTTTGACTTGAATCAATTAGTCTTGTTCTAGAGAAAAGGTTCACTTCAGATGATCCTGTCTCTTCATGAACCACAAGGGCATCTGCATGTTATCAAATAACTTAATTTAAAGGGGGAAGTAAATCAAATTAAAACTTAGTTCCATAAAAGCATGTCTTCCATAAAACATGAGCATCTTAACATTTTGAAAGGCATCGTTACTGAGTGATTAAAGGATTATTATTATTCTGAAAACATATATAATTCAACAATTGATTGACAGATAGAAATAAATTAGAATAAATATAGAAAAAGAGATATTCTTCATTGCTAAATCTTCTACAAGTTCATTTTAGAGTTTACTCGAGACTATAACTGCACCATGGGTGGAGAAGCAATAATACCAACTTCCAAATATAGATTACAGTTACATGATCTATTACTGTTATATAAAATAGTACATAGGATAACATAATGGATGGAGAGTTAATTAATGGATGCTACTAAACATGCTGACAGATAGAGCAACTGAGAGAAATTTGGGAAAAAATATAAATAACAACATTGTAGGAAAATGCCCATGATTTTCAATCTCAATGAAGACAGGAACTAAGACATTGTAAATCTTTTACTTACACAGGAAATGCGGAAGAATCAGATTAGTAACCTAGACAACACAAAACTATAAAAACAAAACATTGATGGGAATATCTTTCAAGGGAGGAACTACAGACTTTTAGGTGCTTATAGAACTATACAATAGAACCATACAACAAAACATAGATGGAAGGAGACATATTCTCCCATCTTAGAGTTCCAACATTATCAATCCCTTACATTACCCAACATATTCTCACAAGAATAACAACCAAAATTAACATGGGAAGATCTTTTGAAGACTAGAGATTTTCTAATTACTATATAACCATAAAACAAAAATGTGAACGAGCAATATGGTATTCTGCTAGAAAGTTCAACTGACCTCGCTCGGTAGGGTGAGACCCTTGACAAGATGAATCCAGCCAATAGCCACGTAGACCAGGGTTTCCAATGAAACTGCAAATAAAATGTGACGTCAAACAAAGCCAATAGCCACAACTCCATAAATCTCAAAACAATAACTCCACAATCATACTTACATCAAACAAAGTCCAAAATACAAATAATATTATTTAACATATCAATGAAACAATAAATTTTTTGCAGAAATAAGCATTAAAAACTTACAAGTTTGGTTGGCTTGGAGTGTGCAAGTGTTGTACCTGCAACGTAGTTGACCTGGTTGTGCAAAACATTTGTCTGAAGTCCTAACTTATTTTGTCTTTGCTACCACTGCAGTTTCTACACCATGAGTTTTACAAAAAATGGTTCCTTGGACATGAAATTGTATATAAATGGCATAATAATTGTGTCAAAAGAACTAAACCAGTAAATGGTCAAAAAAATTAGAAAAAAACTTCATACTTTCCACCCAAAAACGCCATCAACCACTAAATCTTCTACACAACTTCAACCCACACTTAACCATACCTTGAAAGGGTCCGGCGATGCTCCGGCGGCCACCGCAAGGGTCCAACATAGGGAAGGAAGCAGGTGGGAGGAATCGAGACTCAAAACGCGCCCTTAGTTGGCTGGGTCGAAGGGAAGACGATGTCGTCTTCGTTTCGTCTGCGAATGCCGGAGTTGCGACGACCCTCAATCGGAACTGGCTGGGTGGAAGAAATACGACAGTGTTCAACGTTGTCCGTAAGCCTACCGAACGCCGGAGTTCCAGCGGCTCTCCGTCGGACCTCTCTATCTAGGGTTCGACTCTCTCTCTGAAGCTTCTCTTCTCTCTACGAATCTCCTAATTTCAAATTCTGAAAAGTGAAATTGAAAACCGGCAAACTTGAAACCCCTTCTGCACTCCCTTTCCATGTCATTTAACATTTTCAATTAATTATCCACGTGAACCAGTAACATTTTGACACCTGTCTCGTATCAAAATATTATCAAAACCTATTATTAACGTATCATTTCCCATCGATAGCAATTGACTTAACGTTAAAATGTCTTTGGAGACTCCCACGCCGAGGTCAACTCACCTTTACCGTAGACAACATATGGACATCAATAGGAAATGATGCATGTCATGAAGGTAGAGTGAATACATAAAACTTCTTAGTACACCTGGGCTTAATAAAAAGAATAGTATGCTTATAAGTATATCTAATAGGTTTATCAAGAGCTTTAAACATAAGGAAAATATCACTTTATTTGTGATTATGAGTATAAATTTTTTCAACTAAAATTTGTTAAGATAAATCATGAAATAATTGACTTATTTATGAAGATATTGTCGTAAAATGTTTTGAAATCAATAAATCAAACTTCAGTATCAATATTATTTATTTTTTTGACGCATGATTGATCACGCGATAAGTTTAAATATGTATGTGTTTAAATAACATGTGAGAAGTTTATTTCCATAATTGTTTCTAAAAAAATAGATAAAATAAATAATTGGTTTATTATAATAGATATTAACATATTTGATATAAAGAGAAAACTATACTTTTACAAATTATGTTAATTTTATTTAAATTTTGTTAATAGTTAATATTTAATATTTAATATTTTTTAAATTAATTATATGTTAACTTTATTTGTTTTTATTTAATAAACATATATGTGATAGTTACTAAAAAGACAAACACATATCTAGTTATTCCAACCTTTTAATAAAATTAATTTATGTATTAAAATTATAATATTTTTTTATGATACTAAACACAAAATGGATAATGAAGTCCCTCTTTATCCAAATAAATATGTTTTGAAAAAAAAAAGATAAAATTTACTTGCTAAGTACCTTTCTTTTATTAATCAATCATATACTTGATAAGATATATATAAAAAGTAAAATAAATATAAACAACAAAAATAAACACCAGACCAAAATCATGTAACCGATGGATTTTACCGTTACAGATCGCAGTCCCAATAAACTATATACTTGATAGATTTATTTTTTATAATTATATTTGATATGTTTTATTTTGAATCATATCTATATTAAAAAAAATTTAAATATCTTTCGTTGATTTTAGCGAAAATATTATACTATATTAAAATTTGCAGAACCTCTGTTACTCCAGTTAGTTTGCCCCAACGGTGATGGCGTCAAAAGGTTCAACACCTCCGTATCCCAGTGCTGCTAGAATCGCCGATTCTCAGTGTTTTCCGCAATACACCGCTTCTCTCAAATGTCAGTACTCTTGTTGCTCTCCTCCTTCATCCTTTACATTTTTTTTCTTTTTCACTTTTACTTTTCAAATTGATCAGGCTACGGTTTCCGATGATTGATGTTCTAATTGAATTTGAAATGGCCGTAGAATGTCTTATCTTTTGGATATAAGTGCGTAATTTCCGTACCTCAGATATATATGTATTTTTAAAATAATTTAGGTATCACAGTTTTGGTGATTTCGATTGGGAATTAGTGGATTCAGTCAAGTGGAAATCAAGTAGTTATCTTTTCAAGAATGAAAGAAGGAAAAAGATGTAAAAGAAAATTGAAGGAACCTGGGTAAGAACATTCAGTTTAGTTGACATGGTGGATGAAATGGAAAATTAAATATTGTTGAAAATAACTTGATCTCCATCAACATAATTTATGATCCTCTGAACTATTTCTCTGTGTAATAGGCTTCATTTTTTCTATGCTAAATATTTTGTATGACCATACCGCAGATTATAAAATTTATTTGCTTAGCTATATTGGTTTTTGTTCTTTTATAACGTTATTCGAGAATAAGATTTTGGGCCTTCCTAATGTATTAGGTTGTGTTGTCGAACTTTCATATCATACTCTTTATTGTAGTGAGTGCCTTCTTCTGATTGATGATTGAATTAAGCATAAATGTTGAGTAATTGTTGGACCAGGGCAACTGTTGATGGTATACCTAAGGAGTGACAGTTCATAGTTATGTGATTATTTTGAATGTTGCACATTTCCTTTATGGGATCATATCGACCTTGAGCTATTCAGCCAATTATCAGTGTATCTTACACTCTTTTTAAACATTTCCAGGTTTAGAAAAATTTAATTCTGATAAGAGTAAATGTCAAGAACATTTTGATGTTTACAAGGAGTGCAAGAAAAAAGAGGTAACAGAAGTCATAGCATCTTGTTTTTTCTATTGTTTTACATTTTTCAATATTTTGAAAGTGTTTATATGGATCCTAGGAGGATTAAGTGTTTCAAATGAATTTTGTATCTCTGCTGAAATGGGATGCTGGTATACAAAACAAGGAATCTGTCATGTTGGCTGAGCATATTTAGTTTTCTGTCAGCACAGAATTGTTCAGCCGTTAAGCATAATTTCTCCTTCCTTTGTCCATGTTCTCTCTTTCTCCACACTACCTTCAGAATGTTTACTGGGGCATAAATATTTGTAGGTTCCTCAGAAACACGGGGAAGAAAATTAGTTTTCCTGGTGACTTAGCTTTAGAGAAACCTGGCTGAGCTAGTTACGTAAAGTTCAATCAGTCAATCTTTACATCAAATGGGCAATTAGCAGCGGAGCCTTGTCAGATCAAATTATGAAACTAATGGCATGACATATATATAATACAAAAGGAGGTTTTCAAAACATCATGTTATTCAATGCTTGTGATTTTAAATCGCATGTTATAGTTTTTTACCAAATCTCTTATTATTTGAATCATAATAACCTCATCTAGCTTTGCAAAATTTTATGATGTAATGTTTGTTATTTGGTTGGGTTGGGTCATTATTGTTTTCACTGATTCATTGTTTTAATGTGATTGTTGAAATCAGTTATAACATGGAAATATGTAAATTGGGGCTGGTTACTATGATTAATCTTTAGTGGGAATAGATTGTAACAAGGTATTTTAGGGAACTTGGTGTATGAAAATAATGTATTGGTGGCTAAATATGTTACTTTAGAGTGTAATTCTCTATGACGATAGGTAATCCGTAATAAACATGATTTCTATCACAATTAGCAGGGAAATTATTAAGGTTTTGCTTCTTCTAAACTAAATCTTATGGGGTTTGGTAATCTGCAGCAAACATGATTTTGATAAAAATGAGTACGAAACTTACCTCTTAAGTTTATGCCTCTTTTAAAACACATGTCATGTAGGGCTTGAATTATGTTTTTATAAGTACTTCTAATTGCATCTTACAATCCATTGAACAAATAGTGCAATAAACACTGGTGTAAATACGATCCATTGCTACCTTTGTGACTGTTCGTCAACTTAAATAGGCAGCTCCGAACTGATGGAATACAAGGTTTTTTTAAGTTTGGGCATTTTAAAATAATACTGAACAGGGCGTAGGGTTAAAAATGTACCATTTGATTCACCAAAAGTGGGCGAGTGTTAGAGCAATATTTAAGTTCCTTTTGTGGCCTAGTGGTCAGATGCTCAAATCCTATTAACAGCTTCTCTACATGTGGGAGTTGAGGCTGTAAAATCCAGAAAATAATAAAATGGGGTATAGAATAAAATAAAAATGAGTTAGTCTTGTATGGATAGGTGTTGAAATTGTTGGAGGAATAAACTAACTTATAAAATTGTGCTGTTATAGAAACACACGGCTGCAGCTCAATGTTCATCTTTATCTTTATTGTTTAACACTATTAATTCCCCTACTCAAATCCCCCTCCTGGTTTGCCCCTGAATTTTAAAATGGAGTTAGAGCTTGATATATCTTCCTTGGGAACCATTGCATCTCTTCTTCTTCTGCAAACAGTACTCAGTACTCATCTTTCAGGGAATTTTTTTTATTGCTGCAATTTCATTGTCAAAATATTCTTTTCAGAGTCGAACCAGTTTCTATTCAAGTTGATGTCATTATCCATAACTGATACCAGTTTCTTCATTTTAAATAATATTCAGTTTATGAAGGTCTATTACTGGACACTGCCAGCAGTCAACAAGTTTTGTCATGCGTAAATTTTATTGGTTTTCATTTGTTCTCACACCTTAGAAAACGTAGGTCTGTGCCAATCACGACAGCCTTCTCTGATAGGTGAGATAACTGAAGGATATTCTAACTAGGAATGATCATGAGGTCACCTGACCAACGTTACCCGGGCTAAAATTTAGTTAAGTTGGGTTAATAGGTTGAATGAATTTCAAAATGTATGAAGTAGAAGTAACCGGTTGTATTTGGAAATTTTGTACCCAACCAACCTACCAAAAGCACTTGATATATGTAATTATCTTTAATCTTCAACTTTATTTCTCTATTCTTTTCAAGATCCAACTTTTGATATAAGATATCAGTTTTCTTTCAACTTTATAATTGTCAGATTTTTTTTTCCTATTCTTTGTGGGTTATTTTTTCCAGTTTTCTGTTTTATTTATTTTTAAATATTTACTCCAGCGAGAACCCAAATTGATTCTTATGGGGTCAGGTTAACATCTATCTGAATAGCCATAACTTCAACCGATCAATTTTATCAGTTTGTGTTCAAGATTTTCCTGAACTTGGATCCAATCAATGATCACTCCTATCCACGGTCTCTTACTGAGTATTATTAGTTAAGAAACCATATTACTGTCATTTTGGATTCTTTATCATTGTCTCCTGTATTGTGTTCTCATTCTAAACATGTTTTATGATAGAATATAGTGGATCAGTTGGTCGATTTAGCCAATTCCACCTAGTGTGAGAAAGGGTTTGTTGGTTGTTTTATTCTTATTATGAATTTCAGTTTGCCTGCATGTTTCCATTTGGTTACACGAGATATAAAAATAAATGTTTAACTCAAGGCATCGCATAAATTAAATGGTCGTAATATCTCTCTTAAGGATACAATGAATTTCGTTGCAGTACTAGTTTAGCTTGGCACTGCTGCATTTGTTGAGATATAATCGTATTAACTGCACATATATCCATGAATACATTATAACTATGGCCAAGTCTTCCTCTGTTTTCTTTGACATAAATGCGCCGACTAACTCAGATCTAATATTGTTTATAAAATTAATTTTCATTGTATTACCCATTGCTTGATAATGCTGCTTAAAATGTTTTGACCAGTTCCTTCACCTTGTTTAACAGAGGGAAGCACGATTGGAACGAAATAAAAATCGGTCCCTCTTCTCATGAAACCCTGGCTGGGATTTTACTGATTGTATCATAGAAAACAAAATCAAGACTTCACCAGGTCACTGGTTCACCTATTATAGCACTGAGGTTATGAAACTTTCTGAAACTGCTGCGAGATGATGTTCCAATAAATGTGTACAATGGTATTCTACACTATGCCCTTTTTGTCTCAATTCTTAGTTAGGTTCCTTTTTCTTTTCTTTTTTTTACTGCGGTTGTCTCACAGGGCCACTAGAGCAAATGCATAGAAGTGTGTTAACGTCTGTTAAATTCTAGCAAGAAAATTTAAGTTAATCGGTGAGCACCAATGTTATTAATGGCAGTTAGCTAGCAGCAAGCGAATAATGGACTATGGCATAAACATGGTAGCAATAAAAAACGCAAGTGACTAAGTAACATCTGTGCTCTATGAAATTGTGGATATTCTTGAGTCTAGCACATGGCGGAAACAATATTAGAATTCAGCAATGCATCATCTTAAAGCATCACCTTACATGGAGAAACATAGATTGACTCAATGCTTTTTCAGCACACATTTTTCTGGTTGCTTCTCCATGTTTATAATACTTCCAATTTTGTCCTTTTTAAATATATCTAAATTAATAAAAATATTATTTTGACTTACACGTTCTAAAATGTTTTTTTTTTCAAATTATGTAAATGACGGTTGCATTACGTAATTTTGGAATATGTATTCCATAATATCTTTTACTATTATTCTGAAATATATTCGATTATATTTCGGAATGTGTCTGACATTTGTTTGAATTGTGCATTCGGAACACTCCTTACCCTCTAATTTGTTATCCTGAATATGTAATCTAAGGTTTTTCTTCCTGCACCTCCGTAAAAAGTTGTCCTTTCCAAACTATCTTTCATTAAAAATATAATAATTTTTTTTACACACTATCTTTCGTTAAAAATATAGTAACAATTTTTAGACGTCTTTAATTTTAATACTTTTCGGTTGGATCTTTGGGAAGGTAAAAAATGTTCTCTCAGACACTTAATTTGAAATAAATAAAAAAAATGTTTCATGAGATATTTATAGATTCGAAAATATGTTTTGAAACCCTCGTTCTTTCAAATTTTGGATTACAATTTATCTTTTTCAAACAAGTGTGAATTGAAAATACTTTTCTATTTCGGAAGTATTTTTTAAAATACTCCAAACATCTTTTTTCCATGGTGGCAGGCAGCGCCTCTGTCGTAGCGTTTCCCACACTTGTCACATTAGGGCATCATCTTTCCTGTTTTTCTTCACATTTCTTCTTCTTCCCATACATTTCTCCCCACAACAGAGAAGATGAGGGACGCCATAGTAATGCTGGAAAGGTTGAGGAGTTCGCTGCAGACCTCCATTCCCAGGGACTATCAATCCTTTCTCCTGAAAACGTTGATACTCCCGTTAAAGCTCCTTCGCTCATTATCTTTGCAATGCCACCACCACGAACGCAAGATGCATCAGTGTACAAGTGAATAAGCCCTTTAAATAGGCGTAAAAAAACTGACAATTCTCTCGAAAAATGTTTAGGTAAGACAAAAGATAAATGCAAAATTATTTTTATATTCATTCACTCTAAAATAATATGCTTGTAGAGGGTTTTATTATAATCTTCACAGAATTACAATCAAGTATTTTCATTGCTCCTGATTTGAGTATTCACACCACTCTTGGTACTAGATTATCGTTCCTAGATTTTCCGTGGGTATTCGCACCAATTTTTGTACTAGACCGTGCCTAGATTTCTCTTGAATATTAGACTATCGTGCCTATATTTTCTTTGAGTATTCGCACCACTCCTAATACTAGACTATTGCACCTAGATTTCCCTTGAGTATTCACACCATTTCTAATACTAGACTATCACGCCTAGATTTTCCTTGAGTATTTGCACCACTCCTAGTTCTAGAATATCGCGCCTAGATTTCTCTTGAGTATTGACACCACTCCTAGTAGTGAGGTTTAGAGGTTGGACAAGCTCTCTTGTTGGGCTGAGGAAACTCTTTGTTTCTGCTCTCGCTGGGCAAAGAGAGTAGCTCGCTGGGCGAGCAAGTCATCACTGAGCACCAGATTAGATACGTTGAGCGCCACTTTTTTAGTAGCGCTCGGGTTGAGTGCCAAGCTAGTTGCATTGAGTGCCACTTTAAGACTTAATACCTATTTTGGTCCCTATATTTATTATTTTTGTTTAAAGTAATCATTGATTTTTTTTATGTTCAAAGTGATTCTCGAGAATTTTCGGCGTTTAAAGTTTTTTTTTTTGTAAAATTTGTTCAATTTAGTCTTTTTTGTTGACTTCGTCTAAATTGCTAAAGACATAGAGTCCGCGTAAGAAAAACGAAATGAGTTGTACGCAATAAAGCTCATAGTGGCGGGCTCACATCATCATATCGTCATGTCATCACCATCTTCCCCAAATGTGCACCACACTCAGGCCACCATCTTTTTCATGTCATTGGACCATCGTGAGTTTCGCCATTAGCAAACGTCGTACTTGCATCTCCATCCTCGCACAACCACCGTGTGAACCATAATCAACATCTCACCATCTTGATCTTCTTCATCGTGAACCAAAAACCTTCATCTTCGCGAGAACTTCTAAAGTAAAACCCTAAAAATCACAACACCATTGAACTTGTAGGAAATCCAAAATTCCCAAATCTCCTTCGAAGATCAACCCTAGTTCGCTTAACAATCACTAACCTTTTCGAACTAGAACCTTAACTCACGCAGATCGCATTCAACCCTTAAATCGAAACTAAGATCCTTCGTCGCAGTAGGTTGTGTAGCCTTCATCATCTTCCTATCGCACCATCATCAACACAAATTTCAAAAACCCAATTCGCGATTAATCCTCAATTCTCAAAATCGCGTCTCTTCCATGAAAACCTGCAAAATCCCAAATCGCATCATCATTAAACTCATTCAACCTCCATTGATGACTCAAAATCATGTACAAGGAATGAAACTCTCAAATCGCTTTCCATTAAATCACAAAAACCTATTGAAATCAGAATCAACCATAATCCATCATTGAACTTTCGTGCCTCCACCACTGACTTCACGACAATCAGACCACAAACATTCAGAAAACCCAAAACACAGTTTAGATTCTTGCACCAACCATCTTCTTCTCATTCACAACCCAATTCAGACCAGAAGCCAACCACCATCCCACTAAATCATGAGTCACTCACTGTGAGCTTAGGTCTATTACATGATAGCTCATTTTGTTTTTCTTGATTGAATTCCACACGCTTATCAATTTAGCAATTTAGATGCATTAGCAAAAATATCAAATTGAATTTTTTTTTAATTTTATTTAAAAAAGAACTCCTTTAACCTCAAAAGAATTCGAGAAAAAAAATGATAAATATAGAAATTAAAATAGATATTAAACTTAAATTAAAATAATTTTGGATTGATAAATTAAGATAGTATGAATAAATAAATGGAGTTTTCTTTTGTTTCAATGAGTCCGACACGATAGTGAATGAAATTTCCGAAGCATGGGTTTTAAATTCGAATACGAGATTCGCAGCAGTGAAAGTAGTACTCTGCAATGACTACTTCGACACTTTTCGGAATAACCACTCCGGAAATCTTACCGCGGTACCGCGTCAGGTTCACCCACGTGGGCGTTAGCCGGGAGCAAGGGAAGTTGAGCGGATTGCCATCGACGACCGGGGGTATTATGGCAACGACAGATCGACTGCGGAGATGCAACACACTGTTTACAGCGGCACATGGTTTACGGCAGCCGCAGTGAAGGAGAATGGGGAAGAATAGGTCAGGTGGTAAAAACGAACTCAAAGGCATTTTTGTCTTTTTAATTTTGCTACGGGGTTGCCGGTTGCAATTAAGGTGGTGCAGGACGCAAAAGTCCTAAGTAATGGTTCGGGTTTTTGGGCCCAGAAAACGAGAAGAAAAAAACCGTTGATTATTCGGGTCATGCCGGACGCAGTCGGATTGGATGTTTCATAAACGGTGACCTGAAAGCAGAAGAAGCAGAAGATGGAGCAGAAAAATTGGAACCTTCTGGACGAATCGCTGGGGCTTCATATTAATGACGACGCGAAGCCATGGCCTCTGTGTGGTCGCTTCGTGCTTGTGGAGGACTGTGTTGACACAAGCGCCGCTTTCGTTCTTCACCACATCCTCAAACGCTCCTTCTCTTCTCACCCTTCTTCCGCCGTTCTCTTCCTCGCTTTTTCTCATCCTTTCTCCCACTACGATCGCGTCCTCCGAAAGCTCGTATTTCCCTTCTCTCTCTATACATATGTGCTCTCTTTTTTTCATGGGTACTGTAATCTTGTATTTATGTACGTTTCTTACTGTTGATTTGGTGGTGAAATTGCTTTTGCTATTGATAAGGTGGCTAAATATTCATTTCACATTGGATGCATTTGATTCTGTTATTAGCTAATTGTATTTTCAACGACTGTAGTGCCGGAGGCACTATGACAGTGCCAGTCTGTATATCTTTATTTTTGGTGGATACTTGAAACTGGTCCTTGAAGGTATAGACCATGCCCTGAGAACTATAAATTGAAAGAAAGGTTTGTGAAAGTGCAATTTGTCACTTAGTTTAATCTAAAAATGAAAAACGTACTGTGAATAATACTTTAACATAATTTTAGGGACTACAGTTATAGACTGATAGCATGAGGATTTATTTTGAAGTTTCTCCCTGGTAGGAACTAAGACTAAGGACCAATTTGGGTATTGGACTTTTTTTCTTGAGTAAACAATCAATTTGGTATAGCGCGTGATATTTCGCAAACTAAATTGATCGTTTGCTCTTTTGTTTTCGTCGTAGTTTGGTTTCATAACATGCTAGTCAATTGTTTGTCAACCAGCATTGGTTGACCACAGCGGTTGTAAATTGTGTCCCTCAATCAAGTGGTCCAGGTTTTGAATCCTGATTATGCCACTTTAGGTATGAAGTAAACCATGTTGGGAGAGGAACACTCACCTTCTGTGCCCTAAAGTTTCTGAATCATTGCTTCCAGTGATGAACGATCCTTACTAATACCATGGTAAAAATGTTGTTTGTCAATATCGTTTTCTTGTACTCTGTTACGATGTCGTTGTTTACTTGGTTGTATTTACCAATGTTCACGGGTACTTATGATGTGATAGGGTTGCAACTTAACTGCTCAAAGAGATAATGGCAGATTCTTTTTCCTTCCTATGCTTATGTTTCAGTGTCCAGGTGAGAAACTTTGTTATTGGTATTTAGCTCTTTTTTCTCATTGTTTGTTTGAAAAAGATTACTGATGCAAGAATGAATTTGTTCCAATAGTTTGTCTTTAATTGTTACTGGTGTACTGTGTTTAAAGTTTAGATCAGAAACTACATGAGTTTGTCATTCATGAGTCTTTCCCTAACTCTCCTTGATTACTTGATTTCATTGTTATAATGGTTAAAGTAGGTGACGGAGTTACAATTATGTCTAGGGGATGTATATAGAAGAAAAGCACAAGAATGGATAAATAAGTTTAAATGGAGAGTTAAGGAGTAATTCGGTATTAATATGTGATTGTTGTATGGAAAGTATGAACCAGAGACACATTGTGAAATTCTTGATGTTCTTCAGTAACTGGACAATTTTCTTAAAATCTATTGATGCTTTTTGACGTCAGTAGTAGCAATACAAATTTTTACTTTTAGATACTCAATATACTTCCACTAAAAGAAACAGAGGAGCATGAAGTTTAGGTGGCTATAGATAATATAGAAGTAGTTAAATTAGTTAGTAAACAATTGATGAAAAAGAAGTGGAATTTTTTAGTGGTCTACTTGTGTGTAGCTCGTTCTTATCCTTGTTTGGGAGGATATGCAGGTAAATGAAGATAGTGAAAACTTTCCTTTATAAGTCACGTATGGACTGTAAATCTCATGACATATATTTGAGGTTGAGAATTTATCCGTGTTTGGGTCCCCTGATTCACAATGCAGGTTTTGTAGCTTTCAGTAGTAGTGAATCAAAAGCAAGGTTTGAGAAACATATTCACCATTAAAGAATTTAAAGATCTAAATTTTAGATGGAGAAAAATGAATCAGCAGCCCAGTGTTTGAAGCACAAAAGATTTGTTGTGTTAATTAATGATATACGAAAAGTATTTGAGCTTATATGGAAGTGTTTTGGCTAGTCAACAGCGATGAGAAGCCAACAATGTGTTTTACATATGAAGACACTTGAAATTTGGTTCATGTGTTTCTAAACTTCAATAGTTTAATAAAATCCTTTATTCAACAATTTCAGCCTGAAACTGTCAAAGAAATTAGAGTGTTTATACTTTATTCATCCGATTAAAGTAAATAAAGTCAACTATTATGTTAGATTGTTAGATATCCCATATTGACTTTTGAGTTGGTTTTGTTAAGTTTAGTTAAAGTCCACTTTCTAAGATGGGATTAGAACATGTATTAGCAAGTCAACTATTATGTTAGATTGTTAAATATCCCATATTGACTTATGAGCTAGTTTTGTTAAGTTTAGTTAAGCTTAAAGTCCACTTTCTAAGATGGGATTGGAACATATATTAGCAATGTATACTGGGTCATTATATCATCTACTATCGTGCCGTTATTGGACCATCCATCCATCCATAAATCTCTATTCTCATGTTTGAGATGTTCAGCCCTTGGTGGTGGGAATTTGTTGAATACCACATTTTCATAGAGATATGATCAAATTATAATATATAAGTAGGATTAAACCTCATCTTTTATGTCAATTTTGTGAGATTTAGTTAGGTTTTATTAGTAAGTGGGTTTTTAAACCTAACTCAACCCCACAAAACCGGTTTGTAGGGTGAAGTTTACACCTCACTTATAAACTATGAATTTACCTTATCTCTAGTCGATGTGGGACTTCCAACACACCGTCTTCACGCCGAGTTATAGACATCTCGTGCGTGATAATAGAAATTGGGTGGTCCGATAACGGCCCGATAGCGGGTGGAATAAAAGAATAGAATGCCCACTTAAAATTCGCTAGGATAGACTCCAACTATGGTTCCGATACCATATTAGTAGGTGGATTTTTAAACCTAACTCAACCCCACAAAACCGGCTTGTAGGGTGAGGTTTGCACCTCACTTATAAACTATGAATTTACCTTATCTCTAGTCGATGTGGGACTTCCAACAGGTTTAAAGTCTACTTTCCAAGCTATTAAAAAGTAGCAAAAGATTGTTTTCACAATTTATTATATGAAGCTAAGAATGAGTCATAAAAGAAGATGTCCAGAAGAAGAAATAACTCTAATTTTAATCTAATTAATCTTGACTATATATTTCAAGATGATCCATTCTCTCCTTAGATCAAGGAAAGAGAACATCCACTGATGGAAATTGGGTGGTTGCTGCCTAGAAATGATACTGATAGGGATATATGGAAGTTGGTGACAACATATCCAAAGATATCATGCTATAGGCATGACAGGAATCTAATGACTGGTGTGATATCTTCTAGACCTATTCTTTCTAATGGTTTATTTGCTGATAGCAAAAGTTCTGTGGTTAACATTGTAGGAGAGGAAAAATTTAGCAAAATGTTATACCTGAAGATTTTTCCAGTTCTATTATTGTACGAAGTTTTAGAAACCATGGTATTGATAAATATCTCAGAGTAGTTAAGGGTCAATAGAATGGCAAGTGAAAATCATTATTTTGGTGCAGTGTTGAAAGTTCTATTCCATTTAAGCATTTACATCCCATAATTCTGAGTTAGTAACTGATCATAATGCGAGGTGTGAAGTTTGCGTGAACGCCATTCATCTGATGAGATTAAGAAGTTAATAATTATAAGAAAAAACAATTAGTTCCATTCCATGTCGACCCTTGTGTGGTTCTGTCTACTCCTTACGTATCTATCAATTCAAACATAGCTTTAGGAACATTAATGAAATTTAGAAATGTAGAGTCTGTTGGATTATATACATCCCTGAGTAACAAATTTTTTTGATGCCTAGGGGAAGGAAAACCCAATCATGATGGGCTTGCTTCTGTGTTTGAGCAAATTGAAAGAGTGATCACTGTGTTACATCAAGACAAGAAATCCATCTCTATCATTATAGATGATATATCTTTTCTTGAAGTTGCTGCTAATGGTTCTTCAGATGATGTTTTAAACTTGCTGCATTATTGCCATACGTTAACATCAGAATATGTAAGATAATACTACCTTTTCTTTGTTTGAAACTTATTCCTATGTTTTTAGTTCTTCATTTCTGTGTTTGTGTGACAGGGTTGTGCATTGATTGCACTTGATCATAAAGATATTTATTTGAATGGAGACAGGACTGCTGTTATCTTAGAGATGGAGTACCGTGCTGACATTTTGATCAAGGCTGAACCATTGGCCACTGGTTTAGCAAAAGATGTGCATGGTCAGGTAGACTTGTATCACTCTGCACTGCAGTATAATAAATTCATACTGAAACTGTTTATACAGACCCAGGTTTTTCTAGATCTTAATCTTATTGAGAATAACCCGTTTAACTTCCTTTGGAGTTGACACCGACACCTTATAGGTTTTCCTGTCCATTGTAATCTAAGTTTATGACAGAATTGTTATTTTATATTTTTTCACTTTCTTGATTAAATATACCCTGCCACTGCTGCCTTTCTATTGAAATGGAATATAGAATAGTATACCTTTGGCTTTCAAAACATGGATTGCTACAAGGTTTTCAGTTTGATCTTTACTAAGAAACCTTATCTTAAGTTTTATCGTTTTGTAATGTCTGCTTAGAAGTCCTCATATTTAAACTCCCTTTCTCCATGAGGTGTCTTTTCAAGTGTATATGATGAACTTATTTTACTCTAATTCTTTATGGTGTTTGGGTAAAAATCAAATGACTTAACTTTTCATATAGACCTATTAATTACGTTTTTCAAGTTTCTCAATTTTTAAGTTAAAGAATTGAATCTGAATTCAAACAAAAGCAGTATTGTGTTAAAAATTCACCTGGGTATAAGTAGTCTGCTCATTGAATTTGATTTCTCTTTTCTATTCTTTCTGATTAATCGTCACAGTCCATATACGAGGGAGCTCCAAGGGTTGCTGTTATGACAAAAGTATCAGAACAGTTAATAAACAGAGTAATATGGAATATCAGAGAAAAGTTTATTGATGGCAGATTCTATTTTTTCTTTCCCTGCTACCATGGATGGTCAGGATACAATGAAAAGCAATTAAACAACCATAATAGAAAGTCACAGAGAATTTCCCAGAGAGATGGGTCAAGTTTCTTTTTCCTCCACTCTTTCTCTTTCCTCTAACAGAATTTGTACTCTTTGTCAACACTGAAATCCACGTAATTTTGAGCTGGCCCACTTCACACGTGTGCTTTTCCTGCACTCAGCCTCTCCTTTTGGTTCTGTGAGAAATGGAGAGGATTGGGAGAAAATCTCCTTGTGTATTGAATACACATAGGGTACTTTTATTTATAATGAAAGATATGGGCCAATGCCCTTAATACAGAATGGGCTAAGCCCAACTAACAGAAAAATAAATCTTAACATCTAACACTCCCCCTCAAGCTGGAGTATATAAATCATATGTTCCAAGCTTGTTACAAAGATAATCAATTCTAGGTCCTCGTAAGGACTTAGTAAATATGTCTGCCAACTGGTTGCTTGAGTTAACAAACTCAGTCTTGATATCTCCGGATATGATCTTTTCTCGAATAAAGTGACAATCAACTTCAATGTGTTTGGTTCTCTCATGGAAGACAGGGTTAGAGCTGATATGGAGAGCAGCTTGATTATCACATATAAGTGTCATTTTAGTGACATCTCCAAATTTCAATTCACTAAGTAATTGTTTAAGCCACACGAGCTCACAAGTAGCTGATGCCATAGCTCTATATTCTGCTTCTGCGCTGGACCTTGCCACAACACTTTGCTTCTTGCTTTTCCATGATATCAGGTTGCCACCAACAGAGACACAATATCCAGAAGTAGACCTCCTATCAGAAGGGGAACCAGCCCAATCAGCATCTGAATAGCAAACGATTTGTGTATCGTTGTTAGGACCATATAGCAAACCTTTTCCAGGTGATCCTTTAATATACTTCAGTATGCGAACAACAGCATCCCAATGGTCTTCACATGGGGAGTTTAGGAATTGACTCACAACGCTAACTGCGAAGGAAATGTCAGGACGTGTAACAGTAAGATAGTTTAATTTACCAACTAATCTTCTGTACCGTTCAGGATCTGAGAAAGGCTCCCCCTGATTTGGTAGGAGTTTGATGTTAGGATCCATAGGTGTCTCAACAGATTTAGAGTTCGTTAACCCTGTTTCCTCCAAGATGTCTAACGCATACTTCCTCTGAGATATGACAATACCGGTGTTGGATTGTGCTACTTCAATACCCAAAAAATACCGGAGTTTGCCAAGATCTTTGGTTTGAAAATGATGGCAAAGGTGTTGTTTCATCTTAGAGATGCCAAGATAGTCACTTCCTGTGAGAACAATATCATCGACATACACTATTAAGTAGATACATCCAGCATTTGAGTGGCGATAGAACACTGAATGATCCGCTTCACTGCGTGACATACCAAATTGTTGAACAACACAGCTAAATTTACCAAACCAGGCCCGAGGAGACTGTTTTAGGCCATATAAGGATTTGCGAAGACGACATACCAATCCAGATGACTCCCCCTGAGCAACAAAGCCAGGTGGTTGCTCCATATAAATTTCTTCATGCAAATCACCATTAAGGAAAGCATTTTTGACATCAAGTTGGTGAAGAGGCCATTGGCGAAGAGCGGCCATGGCAATGAATAGGCGAACAGAGGTCATTTTTGCCACTGGAGAAAAAGTATCACCATAATCCAAACCAAAAATCTGTGTGTAGCCTTTAGCAACCAGTCGAGCTTTGAGACGATCAATAGTGCCATCAGGACCAACCTTGATAGCATACACCCACCTGCAACCAACAACAGACTTTCCATATGGTAATTGGACAAGCTCCCAAGTTCCACTTTTCTGTAAAGCACTTAATTCATCCAGCATAGCTTGACGCCAGCCAGGATGAGTTAAGGCGTCACCCACAGATTTGGGAATGGACACAGAAGAAATGGATGAGAGACATGTGTAAAAAGATGGTGATAATCTGTGGTAACTAAGAACAGTATAATGGGGAGAAGGGTTACGAGTAGAGCGTATACCTTTGCGAAGGGCAATGGGCAGGTCAGACTCATTTGCTGGAGCCGGAGGAGACACAGGAACCGGCACTGGAAGTGAGCCATGAGGGAGACGATTGCGACGACTATACACCTGAAGGGGTGGTGATGAAGGACGATCTTGTGGTGAATGAGAGTCTAAAGAAGGAGGAGACAAAATGGGTGGAGTATCACTAGGAGGATCACAGAAAATAGGAATATCAACCGTAACCGGTGGAGGTTCAGAACTCGAAGATGGATGGGAAAAGAAAAAAGAAGATTCATCAAAAGTAACATCAGCAGAGATAAAATGACGATTGAGGGAAGGAGAATAACACTTATAGCCCTTTTGTGACCGTGGAAATCCTAAGAAGACACATTTGTGAGACCTAGGAGATAATTTATCAAGACCAGGGCTAAAATCGTGAACAAAACAAGTCGACCCAAAAACTCTAAGAGGTAACGGATGTAGAGGGTCTTGAGGAAATAAGATAGAATGAGGGATTTTGTTATCTAAGACGGAAGATGGCATGCGGTTTATGAGATAACATGCCGTGAGAACGGCGTCACCCCAAAAACGTGAGGGTACTTGACCATGAATTAGAAGAGTACGAGTTGTCTCAATAAGGTGTCTATTCTTGCGCTCAGCCACCCCATTTTGTTGAGGGGTATAAGCACATGAGGTTTGGTGAAGAATGCCGTGAGAAGCCATAAAATGTGTAAACGATTGAGAGAGGTATTCACGACCATTATCACTACGTAAAGTTTGAATAGAGACCCCAAACTGTGTTTTTATTTCATTGAAAAATGATTGGAAAATAGGAAACAACTCAGAACGATTCTTCATTAAAAACAACCAAGTACATCTGGAATAGTCATCAATAAAAGTAACAAAATACTGAAAACCTAAAGTGGACTTAACACGACTAGGTCCCCAAATGTCAGAATGAACCAATGAAAAAGGGGACGATGCCCGTTGTGAGACACTACGAGGAAAGGAACTACGAGTATGCTTTCCTAACTGACAAGACTCACATGACAAACTTGATAATTCTGACAACCTTGGGACAAGTTGTTGTAGTTTGGCAAGACTAGGATGACCTAACTGAGCATGAAGAAGGGATGGTGACTCCATGATTACGCCAACATGTGGAGAAGGGCGGAGATGGTATAGGCCATGAGACTCACATCCTGTGCCAATCATGTGTTTCGAACTCCGGTCCTGCAACCAAACAGAATCTTTAGTAAATGAGATAACACAATTAAGGGTACGAGTTAGACGACTTATGGACAATAAGTTGAAGGGAGACCCGGGAACATAAAGTACATGATCAATGGATATGGACGGAAAAATATCAACAGTACCAACACCATGAGATGAGACTCTAGACCCATCAGCCATTGTTACCGAGGGTAAATTATCCGGACATGACAAAGAAGAAAATAAGGACTTGTTACCAGTGATATGATCGGTGGCGCCTGAGTCAAGGACCCAAGATCCGAGGGAGTGAAAGTGAGTCAGACCAACAAAAGGTGTACCTGTACGTGCAACAGATGCAGATGTAGTGGAACTAGAGTGCTGACGATCCTCATACCATCTGAGAAATTCGTTAAAGATTGCAGGTTTTTCTACGGTATTAGATGAAGTAGGAAGGTCTCCAGATGGATCAGAATTGGCCATTGCTACAGGTCGAGGAGGTCGTCCATGAAGCGCATAACATTGATCAATTTTGTGGCCTAACTTGCCACAGTGGTCACATTTTGTAACACGTCCTTTATTTTGCCTGCGAGGCCGACTTCGATCATTACGTTGGATAGCCATAACTGAGGAGTCATCAATATGAGGAGATGTCTCAGTGACTGGTTTGCTCGGTATACGCAGAAGAGCTGAACAAGTAGAAGTAAAGTTGGGTATGACAGGAGAACCCAAAATCTGATCACGGACATGAGAGACATCATCAGAGAGTCCGTATAAAGCCAACAACATGAAGAACTTTGATCGTTGTTCCAGTTCTTCAGCAGGAGTGGGAGCAGGAGGTAATATATCATTAAAATCATGAAGAAGGGCATGAATTTTACCCAAATATTCGGCCATGGGACCATGATTGCGTGGACCAATAACAGTTAATAAGTCCTGACAAACACCATACAGGCGTTGAGTGTCATTTGTGTATAACAACTTCGCCTGTGCCCAAACTTCTGAACATGTTTCATATGATCGAAACATTTGTTTCAACGAGGAGTGAATGGTGGATTTTATGACAATGCATAGCTGAGCATCAATTTTCATCCAGCGGGAAGTGTCATCCGTTGTAGCAGTAGTCACATCTTGAGTAAGGTGATCTAAGTATCCCTGACTCTTCAACCAAAGTTTGATGTCAGACGCCCATGTTGCATGATTTGTGCCATCTAACTTGTCAATAGACAAGTGTACATTCACATAATTGGTGTATATTGAAGGATCAGAAGAAGAGCCACCAACATAAGTGTTCGTAGACGAGGAAGATGCCATGGAGAAGGAGAAACCCTAAAAATCCAAAGTGCTCCGATTGACGCAACGACCACAGATCCAGAAAGAGGACGAGGAGGCGATCACGGCGGTTCAGATCGGCGACGGAACTCTCCGGCGACGCGCCGTCACGCGCGGTGGGAAGCGGCGGCTCCGGCGATTCTGGCGGCGGCGCGTGGAGGCGCGTGACTGGTCCGTTGGCTGCGATATTTGTACCACGGTGGTCGCCCGGGCGAGACGATGCCGATGGAGTGGTCGTCGGTCGATTCTGGAACTCCGGCGACGGCGGCGGCGGCGGCGGCGGCGACAGCGGCGGCGACAGCGGCGGCGATGAGTTGTGCCGGAAACTAGAGTTGGCTGGACCTAATCCTATGCTCTAGATACCATGTGAGAAATGGAGAGGATTGGGAGAAAATCTCCTTGTGTATTGAATACACATAGGGTACTTTTATTTATAATGAAAGATATGGGCCAATGCCCTTAATACAGAATGGGCTAAGCCCAACTTACAGAAAAATAAATCTTAACATCTAACAGGTTCCACCTCCTTTTCAACCATTACAGTTGCTTTTTGTATTTCAGTCAAAGAAAAATGTCTTTATTTTTATGTTTTGTCTTTAGGCCTAGCTTAAATTTATTCTATTTCAGGTTCATCTTAAAATATAGCAGAGCACTTGTTACAGAGTTGATCTGCAGACCCATAAACGCAATGACATTTTCTTCTATATTATGTTTTGACCCGCAATTCATTTTCCCCAGCTTCTCATTTTAGTACCTCCAAAGTTTCAAATAAGGCATTCTGATCTTTATTGATTAAATGTAAAAGAGATAACTACCATTATTGTTTATCTCCCCTTTGTTGAATTTTGTTGTATAAGTGACACTGCAACTGCTAATAGATCATGCTACTGTTTGCGTTGATTCCTTGGATTTCTCTTAGATGATGATTTAATATAAAAACTTCTCTGTAACTTCTGATTAAATCACATATCCACCGTGGTTGATTTTGTTTATTGTTCGTTTTATATGTAGTTGATGGTGTTAAATAAGGAAACACAACATCAGCATGGAATTACAGCCATTAAGAGTTACAATTTTCACTTCAAGATCAAGGAAAATGGCATCGAGTGCTTTTATCCTGGTACAAAAATCCAATGATGATCAATGATTCTTGATAGGTACAATACTTAATCGATTGTGAGATGATAGAATCCAATGCGATTATACTTGAATTGGTGATTGACACACTTAGAGTTATTGGTTTTATTTGTGCATCACTGATTGGTGTCAATGATTTTTTTTTCACTTGATCGTGTATTATGAGTAATGAAAGCCTTGGAGCAGTAAATTTTAGCCATACATTCAAAATGGATGCACAAGGTTAGATTTAAATAACATAATATTAATTATTTGCATAGTTTTAAGACGAAGATTAACTTCTCTCCTGCTTTCATTAGATACGTGAAAAAGATTCAGTTAAATTTATTATGAAGGCAAATGTGGAGAGCATGAGTTGAATCATTTTATTAAAAGCTTTTCAATTTGCTTCACATCAAAATACAGATGAACTTCCTACGCCTTTTATATTTCCTCTTGCACCCTTTTCTTCTTTTTTTAAAGCCTAAAAGTATACATAATTGTCAATACATAATAATGTTTGTGTTTCGAAATAACTAATTCAAAGCCCTCAAAAGGTACGGGTGTACATTTTAGAATACGTATTTTGAAGTATAAAGATAACATATTACTTATGAAGAAGTTCATATAAAACGCGTATGTTTGTTTAAAATAGGTATCTTGTAACATAACGTACTTAATTTCAGAATAATTATTTAGGAAAGTAATGAGTTTATTTTGGAATGTTCTAAACATGAGATGTAACAACAGATCCGTTAATTTAGTAGCATCTATATATCACTTCGGATATTGTAGTGCGGATTTGGTAATTGGGAAACATATGCATGATAGATATAGCCGGTGAAGTTATTAGATGAGAGACTAACATAAGAATTTTACATGTCAGGTATAGGGTGTAGCATTTGCTTTGTAGGGTATAGAAACAAAGGTTGATAGACTAACATGAAGAGGCAGAAAGAGAAGAAAATTAAGTAGATGAAAACATGTTAGAACAGAAGTAACAAGCAGACATGTTTAGAGATATTACACGACAAAGATATTACAGGAATATCTTTTGAAGATCATTTCGATAATATTCTGTGAAGTCATCTTGATGATCCCGACAAAATACCATGTATAGTTCATCTTAACAAAGTATTGTTTCACTGAAATAAGGTATAGTCTAGGCTTGAATTTAACATTTATTGATCTAAAATTTATTTAATATTATTTTTTCTAGTATCTTATTTTTTTTTATAGTAATAAAATCAATTATATCAACATGCTAAAGAAAAATCAACGTTGGGTACAAGATCACCGAAAAAGTACACTCTAATTAATGGATTGATGAATTAGATTTTTCTCTCTTGTGTCAACTTGGTCCCACAAGTAAAAAAATATCATATTAACTACATTTAGATAGATAGGCTTTTTTATGGTATCAAAGAATCAAGTTGGTAAAATGTATTAAATAAAATTTATACTATATTTGGTTTAGGTGCATATAACGACGCAATGAAAATTAGTAGAAAGTGAAATAAATTTATTTTATTTATTATTTTTAATATTTTGTAATTTAATAATACAAAATGTAAATCTTAATAACATGTCTAAAACATGATTGGTTATGTAACATAAACATAATTGGTTGTGGTGTGATACAATCGATTATCCAATATAAATATAAGAAAACATTAATGACAATTAATCACGTTGGTTACTTTTCATGTCTTTCTCTTCATCTGTGATTATAAAATGGTTGCATCCTTTTCTTTCTTACAATTTTCATTTTTCATGGTCATTGAAAGCAAATGCAGAGAGCATGGTACTTTTATGGGAAATTCAAGCTCATTTCTCCTCTTCAGTTGCCCCGTCCCCGAAGAAAAAGTCCACTCGAAAAGGTTTACCATGTCTTGCAAGATTATATTTTTAAAGACTCCTTTGTATTCTTAAGTACATGGTACTCGAATTATTGATGCGTATGTATCTTTTTCTGTACAATTTTTAATGCTTTTACATGCTTTCTTTATGAGAATATCCAAATTAAGTGGAACTTTGTATTTCTCTTACACAAAGGTTGGGATTACAAGCACCAAGCAACTTCATTGCTACGCTCAACGCCACGCTGGTACACCATGCAGGACGCTTCCTGATCGAAATCGACTACTACTCAGTTTGCAAGCAAAAGATGATTGAGCCTACGTAGAGATTTCGTTGGAGCTATTCTTTGGGACAAACTCGAAATGAAAAATCAAGTGAAAGGGACAGAAGAAATTTAGAAACAGTTTTGACCGGTTAACTATACTGAAAATATAATAGATTTGGTTTTTTTTAACTAAATTAAAAAATAGAATAATTAGTTTTTAGTAAAAATAAATTAATTTTTTAATTATAAAATACAGTTAACTATTAGTTTAGTATAATTAAATTATTTTTGTTCAATCCTGAAATTAAGTCTACAAAATTAAGAATATATGACGGTTATAATAATGATGATGGTAGTAACTAATTAACAATGCTTCCTTAATAGCTTGAATTACCTATTCTTTTTGCCGTAAAATATTAGTTCCGTGTAGAATTAGTTAATTGTACAGAAGATAAGATATTTTATAATAATGATGACCGGGGTCATAAGATATTTTATAATGATGATGGCTCGACCTAGTCAGGTTCACCATATGTTGTTAATTCAGTGAGTTAATTTAATTCGACTCATTTATTAACGAGTTGAAAAAAATTTAAACTCGACTTGACTTAGGTGGATTAAACGGGTTGACTCATTTAATTATAAGTTTCTTTTAAAATAAAATAAAATAATTTTTTTTTAATTCAGATCTAAATAAATTTCATCCTAAAATGATGTTAAACTCCAAAGACAATTCAAAATAAAAAAAATTATACAATCCAAGCGTAATCCAAAAGCAAACACAAAAAACGAATAAATAAGCTTTTAATATTGATAATTTTTGTATCACTTGTCTATCTATAATATTAGAGTCTTGAATACATAAATTTATAATATTTTTTTCTCTTGAAACATGTTTTTTTATCTCATCTATAATATAATAAAAAAATGTTAACTAATAATATTGAAACATAAAATAATAAATAATTAAATTAAGGGTTCTAAGTGAACCGGGTTGAAAACTAACCCACATAAAAAAAATTACAGTTTTTTCAACCCAACCTGGCTCAAACTAGTGGTGGGTCGGGTTGCCTCATGGGTTACAACCCATTTTGACAACACTATGGAAATAAATAAATATGTTTTGAGTGTATGTTTCAAGTGTATGGTTTCCTTAAAAGTTACAAATAAAAGTGAATTATTGTGAATGATTTCAAACATTAGAAGTTGCACACAATATGGTAATATTAGTTCCAACAAATCTATAAAGTGATTTATTTTATCAATAAATGTGTTTTCATTTTATTAGATAGTCATTATGTATAATTACATATAAAAAGGAAATCAATATTAAGTGATACATTTGTTAGTAATTTGTCTTTCTCAATCAATGAAGTTCAATTGTGTAATACTCTTAAGAAAAAACATACAAGAAAGGACGTTGAATTATATAACTAAAACAATTTCAATTTTTAAAAGGATGTTTAAGTATAAAAATGAGTTTAAAAGCCTTTTAATAAGATGATGTATTTCAAAATGTTTAAGTATTAAATCAAGTTAAATTTTTTTTAACAACAAGGTTGAGATATATGAAAAACACTTTACTTTTTATATTAGTTTCTTTCAATCACTAGAACGATGTCTAGTTCTTGGCATTTTCAATAACACAAGAATATAAGTATTGTGGCCTATAGTCTTTCAAATTTTTCAATGTACATGTTCACCATTTAGTTAGTTACTAAAAGAATTGAAATTAAAAATTATGTTTAATAGTCTCTTTTGTCCCCAATTGTATTCGGTTTTGTCAATTTGGTTCTTGGATTTAAAAAAGTGTCTACTTGGTTCTAACTTGGAAAATTTTGTATCAACTTTGTCTCTTTCGTTAAAAAGAAACAAACGAAGTTAATAGTGTGATGATATGGTAGTTTCTTTTCAATTTTTTTTTAATCTTTGGGCCACCTATTCCCTCCTACCACGTCAGTTTTGCCTTTCCAAACAGCAGAAACTATAATTTCTCCACCGTCAACCAAACCCTATCTGCCACCACCACCTTGCCGCGCCGCAACAGTGAAGTCCAAACCCTATCCAACTGTGCCGCCACCACCCACACCGTCAATGCCGCAAAGAACCTGCAACCACCACATCGTCTTTCACCATCAATTCCGCAACCACCCACACCGTGAAACCCATCCACCAGCATGAACCATGTCGCGTTGTCAGCACTATGCCGGAAATCGTACAACCAAGTTCAAACCTACCCTCAATCATCAATCTCGCGCAACCCAAATCACCAACAACAACATCATCTTCTTCCTCACGATTAAGACCTAAAAAGCCCCGAAAAATTCCCAATTTTCGAACTCCCAATTCGCGCAGAACAGAAATGAAGGCTTACCATGTGGCAACCCTTCCCCACCCAAAAATTAGGGTTTCAGATTGGGGAAGAGTGCTTCTGCACCGTTAACTCACGAGAATTAGGTTTCGGCCTTCCCATCTGCGGTGGCTACTGGTAACGTGATGGTGTTTGGCGAATTGAAGGTGTTTTCCTTTTTGCAGGTGGTGAATTCAAGTGGATGGAGGTGCGAAGATGCGAACTCAGATCTCGTAGGATGATGCTTTTTTTCTGATTTTGTGGTTTGCAGGTTTAGGCCTAGAGAAGGTGATGAAGGTGTGGTGGTTGCAGGTTGTCGTGTTGAGTGGCGCGATTCTTACGGTGGCAATAGCCTGAAGTGGGCTTTGTAGTGCGGTAGCGATGGTGATGGCACGAGGCAGTGGCGGTGGTGAGGTTGCACTTGGGTTCGCGATCCTGTAGGGAGAGGTTCACTCTGCGGTAACGACGGCATGGTGATTTAGGGTTTTGCTTGGTGTGGTGATTTCTGGTATGCAGGTTTGGTGATGGTGAAAATTGGTGGCGGAGCTTGCGGGTTTGATGAGGGTGCGAGATGGTGGTCGCGACAGCTTGCATGAGCTTGTGATGAATGGTGCCTTGCGGCGGCTTTGTAGCGCTGGTGGTGGTCTAATGAAGATGTTTCATGGTGGCAGCAGCGCATGATGTTAGCAGTGTCATAGTTGTTGACAGCGAAGATTGTGGATGGTTCGACAGCTAAGGTTTGGTGCTTGATGGAAGTTAGGATTTCTGAAGATGGTGATGACGTGGCAGCCAAATTTAAACTGTAAAATCCGATCTGTAAAATCCACCTCAACCTCTCATTGACATGTTACCAATTTATACTGCCATATCATCAATTCATTAACACCTTTAGTGTTTTTTAACGGAAGGAATAACGTTAACACAAAATTTACTAAATTAGGATCAAGTAGACACTTTTTAAAAACCAGTGACCAAATTGACAAAACCGAACACAATTGGGAAGAAAAGAGGCTATTAAGCTTAAAAATTAATATCCTAATTTAAAATTTATCTTTCATGTCGATCATTTGTAACAAAATAGTCTAATAACATAATGCATTGAACGCATATCAATTGACACCATAATCTTAACGGTGACCATTGATGCACTTTTTAGCATTAAATCTTTCATAATTTAATTAAAAAAATTAGTTAAAATATTATTTAATGAATTATTTATTACTAGGCTTAACCTAATTATACTTTTATTTGTTTATCTAATATATTTTTACCATACTCAATTATTCACATATTTTAAAAATTGATGTAAAGTACATTTGAAATACTTTTTCTTCTTCTTCTATTATCTAAAAATAAAACTGTGACGCTTCCAATATTGTGAATTTTTTTAAAAACTAAAAAAAATTCAACTTTTGTGTTTTTTTATATAAATAAAAACTTGATTATCACTTATATATCAAATGTTTCAGTATAATATTTTGGGACCGAGATACGAACCTTGTTGATGATACTTTATTACTTTTGTACATCTGGGACATTTGTCTTTCCTTCAATGAGAGTGGGGGTACCTGCGAAGATACTCCAATACTAAAGTCATATATGAGTAGTGAAACTTTAATTCTTTCAATCAGTGATTTTCTTACAAAGTGATCTCTTTAATCTTAGAGCAAAACATACCTTTTTTTTTCTTAGGTTCTCCTGTATTTAATCTAAAAAGTAAAATAAACTGATTACCTTAAAATCCGGTTAGTTGGTAAATCTGGTACTTGCCTGTAATCCACGTTAGTCTTGAGATTCGGTTAGTTGGCTCCGTAACCTGCGTTATTACAGTTAGATATTTTTTGACTACTTTCTTTAACTGTATTATTGGTCCAATTATTTAAGTTTTTGGGCTAATTGGCCCAACCTCGTTTAATGTAATTGAGCGTTCGTCAACCCCGTTTAACGTAGTTGAGCGTTGTTGATTCTGACTTGATTTGGTTGACTGAGTGTGTGAGCGTTCACTGATTCTGGCCTGATTTGGTTGACTGAGTATCATAATGTCGCTTGACTTTTGTCTAGCGTTTTTTTTGCTTAAGGATGTTTGACGAACGCTTTCAACTATAGGATAGTTGACGAGCGTTCGATATAGTTAGAAGATAGTGAGTCGTTTCTATAGTGGATAGATCGATCGGTCGATCGACTGTGCCTGACAACTTCTTTGTTTAGATATCATACTATACATCAAATAAATTCGAAAACTTTCACTAAATATTGTATTTTTCAAAAAATGTTTTTTTAAAGTATTATAAGTAATCTATAAGAGAAATATAACTTAAATATTTTTCAAACAAATCAGAATAATCCTTATCTTCCTTTAAGGGTTTAAAAAGAATAGAAAAAGACGTTGAAATATCTTGGAAAAGACCATTATTTTATTATAAATCTACTTTTCAACTTATATTGAAAAAAGAAAACCAGGAAATATATTTTTTTTTCATAATTATACATTTGTTTAAACTAAAAATTATGAGTACCAAAAGGGTTTGAAAGACAAAAAGAGAAAAAGAACGTGGGATTCACGACGTAAAATTTTCGGACAGAAAACAGAGACGAGGAGAAAAAGACTTGCTCGGTGACAAATATACCAATACCATATTATTTCGTTGATATATATGATGCTCTATTAATATTTAACGCTACATAACCTTATTCTCTTTCCTTAATCCAGTATTTGACCTTAAAACAACTAAACATTTCTATTTAATTTCATCATGAATAATTTAGTTAATTAATGTATAACAAAGATAAAATACCATATTGGAAAATTAAGTATAGAATCAAATATTTTCTAAAGTCTAGAGATTCAACTTAAAAATTGTAAATAAAAACTGAAACACTATGTTTTTGGCTAAAGAGTATTTTTGTCCTTAAAAAATTACAAGGTCTACATCTTGTTTGTCATAACTTTTCTTATGTTACTGGCCTTTTCTTTTATAAATTTAATTTTTATTATTACATCATCGGTAACGCATCATCATATATTTAATAAAAAAAATTAAATATTAAAAAATTTAAAAATAGTATGAAATTATATAAATAGTTAATATGATAAAAACAAAATACAAACTAATATTTTTATAAAGATCAAATATAAAATTTGGAGACATTGTGACTAAAATTAAGAATTTTCTTATTTTATTTTTATTTATTTTTTCCAATTATTTTGTTTTCAGGCATCTAATGATCCAATCAGCCACGGCCATTACATTATATATCAGAAAAAAAAAAGATTAAAGAAAAAGAAAAAGCGAGCTTGAAGTTAACGTAACGAGATTTCAAAATTGGAAAGTCCAAAGGATATATATATATGGTTTGGTTGGATAGTTTCTTAATGTAATTTAAAATCTAATGTATAAAGATTTTCAATTAAATTTTTGCTTTAAAATTTTTCTACTCAATTTTAGTACCGTAAACTCATCGCAGACTCCGATTTTCAAGCACAAGACATCCATCGAGAGAGATTCGCTAAACCCACAATTCTACCCCCTCCGATAGCCAGAAATTAAAACGGGGTACAAACACAGAAACAAAACCACACGCCGTTAAACCAAAATACAGAGAATAGCAAGTAGAAGATTTGGAACGTCATAATAACGGAATCCTTGGAGCGAGCGAGCGAGTGAATGATTTTCGATTTCTTTCCCTTATGTAATGCATCAGAAGAAATCAGAGGTTCAGATCGGAAAAGAAAGCGTAGGCGTCTCTTCCGATTTCAATCCTTCGCCGCCCCTGCAATACCAGAAACACCCTCACCATCGTCACCAATTCTATCCTCAAATCGAAATCGACATCTCCCCACCGCAACAGCGCACCGGACCGCCGCAGGGGACCCCTCCGCCCTCGCTATCAAAGCAGAAGCATCTCCATCCACACGCCCAGCCGCCTCTCTTCAAGTCACACAACGCCGCCTTCTTTTCCGTGACGGTCGCCGCCAAAAGCGCCGCCTTCCGCGCTCTGCGTCGCGTGAGGCGGCAGCGCGCGTTGCTCCTACTCGCCGTGCCGCTCCTCTACCTCTACTTCCTCGTCTCGCGGTCCTTCCTCCTCGACCTCCTTTCCGCGATCGCCTTCTCCGCCGCGCTTGTGTTCTCTCTCAACCTCGCGTTCCCGCTGCCGCTCCGCTCTATTCGGCTCAAGTCGCCGTCTGCGGTGGTCGCCCGCCCCGCGCCGCAGCTGCCGGTGTTCTGGACGATTGGGTCGCGGCCTAAGTCGGAGAAGCGCGTGGCGTCGGGGTGCTGGGTGCAGGTCTTCGGAAACGGCGACGTTTACGAGGGGGAGTTTCACCGAGGGAAGTGTTCCGGCAGCGGGGTGTATTATTATAGTAGGAGTGGGAGGTACGAAGGGGATTGGGTTGATGGAAAATACGATGGCTATGGGGTGGAGACTTGGGCGCGTGGGAGTCGCTACCGGGGGTGTTACCGGCAGGGTTTGAGACACGGGTTTGGGGTGTATAGGTTTTACACCGGGGATGTGTACGCCGGCGAGTGGTCTAATGGACAAAGCCACGGGTGTGGGGTTCACACATGCGAGGATGGGAGTAGATACGTTGGAGAGTTCAAGTGGGGTGTCAAGCATGGCCTTGGTCATTACCATTTCAGGTTGGTTTCTATTTTGTTGTGGTTTTTTGTCCCTGCTTGCTTCAATAACTGTTATTGGGTTGTGTAACAATTAATTAAAGTTTAGGATTGTTCTAAGCTAACTTTGGAACGAGTAGTGAACTTGGGGATAGGTTTTGTTTTCTATGTATATGTCTGTGTGTGTGTTTCCGTGGTTACGCTTCCGTGTTGGAATGATACTGTGTATCTTTGATTGCTGTTTGAGGGAGGTTCTGTTACTGAGTGTGAGCATCAGTATTACATTTTATGTTCCGTCAGCTTTTTTCACGGAATTCAGTTGTTATATATTTGCTGTTTGCTAGGTTAGTGGGGTTTGAGAGCTGTTGAATATAATTCTGTGTTTCTTAGAGGTTCACTTGTGTTGATAAGGAATGGAACGTGCAAGAATTCAACATACAAAAGGTTTTTGGGGTTTCGGTTTTGAAAGTATACCTCTCAGATTAGAAAATATCCTGGTTTCCCTTCTGTAACTCAGTGCACCCGTTGATAACAATGGATTAGCTGGATATGTCGTACTCTATTATGAAGCCAATTTTTATGGATATTCATTTTTAACACATCTTCAGCCTTCAGAAAAATTGGATCGCTTCAATTCCAAGCTTTTAGGTTTTTGCATGAGTATGCAGTGATTGTGTTTTCTAGTTGTTAAGAATTAAGAAAATTGCGAAACCAATTAAGATTTAGTTTTAACATAAACTATAACCTTTGTATATGATCTCTTTCTTTGCATATTTAGAACGGTTTATCACCAAAAAGGAACATGGTATTTGATGTGTGGTTGTGTTTTTGTATCAAACTTTACTACTGTTTTACCACTACCCACAATTCAGAGTCATAGTCTGAGACAATCCCCTTCTTTAGTTCTTGTCATGTTTACTTTTCCCAATCATATGGGATTGATTTCTTACTATTCTGTCATATAAAAGTTTTTGAACTCCCCCATATTTGACAGGGGAGAGGGTTAGTTCTACAGATGGGTGGGAGAGATAGTAGTGAGGTAGTATGAATAATAGGGGGAGCTTTAGCTTTGGAGTCAATTGGGAGGGGAGCATTAGGACATTCATATTTCAGGAAGCTGTTAGGTATAATTTTTTGTATCCCATCTTTTTCGTCTTCCCTCTTGATTCTACGGTCATGATGTTTCAGAATCAAGGAGAATAGGGCTGGTCCTAAAAGTTCAATTTTCATTTTTTCTTTCTTTCCTGGTCTTGTTTCTATCAACTAGTATCAGTTGAGACTAAAAGAGACTATATTTGAGTGTTTGAGAGAGCTTGAACGCTCCTCTCATTTGTTCTCATATTTATATTGACAAAGTTTGATACCATGAGTATAGGGTACAATAATAGGTACAACATATAACAATTTGCCAATACAACTACTACCTATTCTAACACTCTTCCTGAAGTTGGAGCATACAAATTGTATGTACCAAGCTTGGGACAAATAAATTTAATTTGAGTTCCTCTTAAGGATCTTGCTAACACAATGACAAGTTGATAATTGGATTTGACAAACTTACAAATTTCCATGGGCAACAACGTTTTCCGAACAAAGTAACGGTCAATCTCTGTGTTTAGTCCTCTAATGGAGTATTGGATTGGAAGCAATGTAGAGAGCAACCTGGTTTTTCAACTTCAGCTATTGATTGGGAAACTACATTTTGTTTCTTACTTTTCTAAGAAATAATATTTCCTCCAATGAAAACACAATATCCTATAGTAGAGTTTGATAGTAAAGGATCTTGCCTAGTCAAAATCACAATATCCAGAGATTTGAGTATTTTCTTTATCTTCAAATAATAGACCTTGTCCAAGAGCCTTTTTGAGGTATCCTAGGATACGAATGACAACATTCCAATGGTCAATACAAGTAACTTATATGATATAACTAACAACACTAACTGCAAAAGATAGATAAGGTTTAGTAATAGTAAGATAAATAAGTTTTTCAACCAGTCTTCTATTTCTTTTCGGATCAAAGAAAGTTTTACCTTGTTTTGTCATTCATTTTTTATTTAGGTTTGTAGGACTATCCACTAGTCTACAGTCAATCATATTTGCCTCTTTTAGGATACTAAAAACATATTTCCTTTGAGAGATTACAACACCTTCTTTTGAGTGAGCTACTTTAATACCCAAGAAGTATTTGAGGCATCCAAGATTCTTGATTTGAAAATGTTTAGAAAATGTTCCTTTAGCTTAGATATTCAGGTAGCATCATTCGTTGTAATGACTATATCATCAGCACACTATTAAGTAGACACATTTTCTAGGGTAGGTATGATGGTAAAAAATTGAATGACATGCTTCATTATGTTTCGGCCCAAAGGTTTGAACAATATTGCTAAATTTTTCAAACCATGTACGTGGTTATTACTTGAGATCATGGGAGAAAGCAATTGAGGGGAACTTTTGGTTTTGGAGCAGAGGTTGAAATGGATCTTCAATACTCAGATTTACTAGAGTTGTGCGTGTGTCAAACATTAGTCTGTATTTATTCTTTTCCGTCATTCTACTGATTCTGCTATCATTTTGATTCAGATTCAGGGAGAAGAGTGATAGTCAATAAACTCCATCCTTTGTTTATGTATTTTTACCCTTTTTTGGTTACAGTTTGTCTGTTCTCTGATGATTGGACTTTTTGGTAGATACTGTGTCGAACATTTCATAATATGCCCACTGCATTTTCCTCTCCAAATCTAACAGTGTGGTTAGTATCAATTTGTTTGACCCCTGGCATGCACAAATCGGTGCTTGATCACGTGAAGCATCAGTGTATCCTGATGTATAACGAAGCATTTCTAAAAAATAACTTTTATGCCTTATTCTGAGCATTGTGTATGGGATTGTCTTTCTTTTTCTCTGCTTACCATCAAAAGTTATTTCTTGCATTTCTTTGGTATTAATTACATCTGTTTAATTAGAAATGGTGATACATATGCGGGTGAATACTTTGCGGACAAGATGCATGGTTTTGGGATATATCATTTTGCAAATGGCCATCTATATGAAGGAGCCTGGCATGAAGGTAGAAGACAAGGACTTGGCATGTATACATTTAGAAATGGTGAAACCCAATCCGGTCACTGGCAAAATGGACTTCTTGACATTCCAAGCACTCAAAGCACTACTTATCCAGTTTCTCCTGTTGGTCTATCTCATTCCAAAGTTCTCAATGCAGTGCAGGTACATTCTATTTGTTTATGAGTTATTTCTGTAGGTTCTTGTTAAATGTTTCTTTACAGTTATATATATAAAAAGGTGAATAGTGTTGAATATTTTATCTCATTGTTCATATAGGGTCCTAGGTCCTAGGTAGTATGTCATTTCTGCTTGCCATGAAAAACTATATTCGAAAGATCAGGATGATGTCCCAGTCTATCCTTGTACTAACTTAGCTTGGGTAGTATTCAAGCTAAAATATGTTTTTCATTCAAGCATGGCCACTTTTCTCCTTTAGTACTGTAACAAAGAAATGGATCCGCCACCATACAACCACTATAGTTCCGTTTGGGTTTTAGTCACAATTGTTAATTGTGATGTTAAACGCTGATGATATTGTTAAGTGAAAAATATTGGTGTGTATTAATTTATTATGCTTTTTTCATACAACAAGTATTCTCGATTTTCATTTTTAGTATAATTAAAAGACTTGACCAGTCTTGATGCAGCACAGAGAAAATAACTGACTTGTTAGTTAACTTACATGTACAACCAGTTAAATACAAAAACATTGTTATATTCCATTAAATCTATGAGCAGCCATTCATTTATAAATTTTAACCTTCTGTTGGACCATGATCACCTAGATAGGGGAAGGGAGGTGAGTGGATTGACTATCCTTTGAACATAATGCCTACTCGCAGACAAGTGTAGTTAGAGGCGTTATGTTCATGAACATTTTTGTCGCCAGATAAGGAAATATTGGGGAGATTTTTGTGAAAGTCAAGAATTACTTGCCACCCTTTTGAGCGCTCGAAGAACTCAAGAGGTTGTATAGGTGTTCTCTAGATTCTAGAATTTGGATAAGCTTGTGCTCAGTGAAAAGAAAATTGCAAACCCTCCAATTTGGACAACTCCAAAGCAGTATCCCTAAGTTCCTTGAGCTCTTGGTGGTGGCAAACACCTTTTCTTTCACAAAACACCTTCTTAGCTAGACTGGGCTTGGCCTCGACAAGTTGACCAAAGACATTTCTCAGTTCAACGATGAAATTATACTTGTTAGGAGTGGGTCCACAAACCTTGCGCATAACGAACTCACGTTTGAAAAACCATTTATGACCATCAGGAAAATTGAGTCTAGTCGGAAAAACCTGCGGGCTTAACGGATTTAATGCTCGGTTCACAGATTTAATGTGGATTTTACCAAGTATTTATCAAGGATCTTAAATTTTAATTAAGGTTGTTTAAAATATTGATATGTTTGTTATAAATGTTAGTAACATGATATGTTTGTTCAGATTTTGGCTTAAAAAAATGAAAGGAAAAAACATGTAATAGGTTAACACGTCACAAGTAAAATGTGACTAAAATTGTCGACACATTTATGAAAAACATATTTGCCCTTGTTATTATTTGATTCATTTGATTTTGTGCGTTGTCCTTTTAATTTTTGTTGTAAAATTACTTCATTTTGGGTGAGATTAGCTCAACCTTGTAAATGGAAAGAGAAAAAACGAATTGCAGACAGTTAGATGCATTACAACACCATGAGCTAATTTTCATTATAAATTATTTTTATTGGTTTCACAAATAGGAAGCAAGACGAGCAGCAGCGAAAGCATATGAAGTGGCAAAGGTAGATGAAGGGGTAAACCGAGCTGTAGCAGCTTCTAATAGAGCAGCCAATGCAGCCAGAGTAGCTGCTGTGAAAGCTGCACAAAAGCGGATGCATCAGGTTAACAATGAAAGCTTCGCAATTCCTGTTATGTAAGAGTATCTCAGCTGCTTTTGTATTAAAAGAGAAGGTTGAGATTGTAGAAGAAAGCAGATTCCCTAGGTGGCTACATTAGTTTAAACAGCTTCATCCCCATTGCAATAATTGCTTTGGCATTTTGCTTTCTTTGATTTGATCTTTTGATTATTGGCTGAAAGAAAGCAGATTTGTTATCTATATCGGCTGCGGTCATTGTATAGAGGGAGGAAGGGTGATGGCATCCATATGGTAAAACTATTTTATAGATAACTTTTCATTTTTTTCCACTTTTTGTAAATTTATAGTGCTGGTGTGCAGGTGAAACCTACAACCGGCTCTTGTTGTATAATTGCTTGGTAAAATAACCAGAGGAGAAATATATACAATAAAGAGTTAATTTATTTCCCTTGCTTGAAAGTTGTTTCGGTTAGATTCTGGAATGACGTGTGAGCTGAACAGTTTACCAATCTTAATAAGCTAAATGGTACATATAAACAGTTGAGTACTTTTTTATGAATAAATTTTTCACTGATCTGGAAAACTGGATGTTTTTGTTTATTGATTCTTTTTGGGTGCCTTGAAGAACCTGCGTTTTAAATGTGAACGTTTTCAGAATGTGCCCAAAGGGTGTGCGACGAGAGTTAGATGAAATTTTATCAAAATACACCAATTCTAATTTATCGATTCGGAAAATTTAGCAAATTTGGTGCCTGTTGTTTAGATCTTACTTTGCGTAGAAAATAATGGAAATCAGATTTCATTTTACCGTTAGTACATTCATTAAATGAATTCGTAATCCTGCAGTTAATTAGTAAGTTTTAAAATATTTATTTTTGAATCACAATAAAATATACCGAAAGTATGGAAAAAGTCCTTAAATATGATTGGTCTCAACTATAAGAAAAAAAAATTAAATATGTTTTTAATTTTTAGTTTTAATGTAAAATTAAAATTTCTTCTTATCTGAAACTTTATTATAATTTAATATTCTAATTTAACTTACTGTTTGACATGATATAATAATAATAAGAGTAAGCAGTTGATAATAAGCAGTAAATTACAGTGGAAAGTTTTTATTTTTCACTGGTGTGCCAAACCAACTATATTTTCTCTTTATATTTTGATTTCAAATTTGTTTCTTCTCCTATTAAAAATTTAAGTTACATCAAGTTTAAATTGTTGAGATAAGAAACATCATGAATCGATCAAAATTTAAAATAGTATGGAGATAACTCTAAAATTTTAACTTGAAAATACTATTTTAAGGTAAGAGAAACTAGAAATATTTTCTAGTGTACGTTTAGGTTTATTCGATATGTTCATATATGTTTGATATATGTATGCTTTCATATATCTTTTTCTCTTAGTTAGTATTGTATGAATTATTGTAGTGTAGATTGATTCTTGGTATAGACTTTGATCTTATTTATTTATATTGTACAATATTTTAATCATCCGAGGTTGAGTTATTTTGATAAAAACTGTGATAATAAAACATATTTTAAGTAATCATGTTGATACGATCCTATCCAGGAAAAAAGTATAATCATTTTTGAATTTGAACTATCAGGGGACACAACAAAAATAAATTAGAGAAGAGTGCGAAATAAGAGAGATGAGAATACCACAATATAGTAGATTGATAAGTCAAGTTAAGATTTGCCACAAAGGTGTTAATCTTTGATAAGAACTAGAGTTATAATCCAAAAACCAAGAGAATCCTCTCTCAAAAATGCAAATGCATATATTATGACTCAAAAAGTATCTACATATGTATTTAATACCCATATAGGCAAAACATTTTAAGGCACCTAAGCATTTCTAAAAGAAAGTCCAAAGATATTGACTCCAAAAATACCTTGAAAATTTAAAAACAAAAATAAATTGTTTGCAATTAAAATAAAATTACAATTTATTTAATTTTCTGAATTATTCTTTAGTCGTGCTCATGATTTTCATGTTCTTTAAATTCATGTCTTCATGGAACATTATACGATTCAATGAGACATGTTTTGATCTTTGACATTTTCATCATAGATCCTTTAAATTGTAAATGTTCTTCTTTAAGTTCTTCTCATATATGTTTCAGGATATAATCCTTTATCATACTATCTTTCTTCAAGAGAATTTGTCTTTAAATTCGTACCACTAGAAGATTCTTTATCACCTATTGTGTTAATGAAATGAGATATTAAATATTAGAATGTGTGTGATCTCGATAAAATCTTTTTTTTTTTTTACTTTTGACTGTTGGATGGAACTGAAACTTTTACACATAGTCTATAACATATATTTCTTCAATCTAATCGAGTGTGATTAATCAATAGAAGTATGTGATTACAGAAATAACTTTCATAAGTTTGAGAGAAGTCGTCACTTTATTTTTGTTTGTTTGGAATTGTCTCGGTAAAACTCTTGTTTCTACTTTGTTAACCATTGGATTGACCTTCAACTTTTACACATGGTTTATAATACATATTTCTTTAACCTAACTATCGAGATATTCCATTAGAGGTTTGTGTTTAGAGAAGTCAGTTTCACAATTTTAGGGAGTTGAACATTATATTATTATGTTTTCTGAGTTGTTTCTGTAAAACCTATATTCTTAATTATTTAACTTTGCCTTGGCTTGGCTCACTATGCCTTGGCTTAGCCTTTGGTCTACTTTGGTTCAACAAACGTGGTTCAATAACTAGGTCTAGGATATGGTGTTGACTAGGTCAACAATTTGATTTGGGCATGAATTTCTCTTTCAAACTCTGTTTTGACCAATATAATAAAAGGTTAAGGTCTAAAGCTAAAAGAAATTTCTAATATTTTTTTATTATTCTTTTATGAATTTCCTATTATTTATTTTTCTAGAAAAATGAAAGCTTTTATTTCAACAAAATTTTCCATTAAAAACAATTTTTTAGCAAAGATTTCACAAAACACTATTTACACACAAAAACCATAAATCTATTCTAATTCTTCAAAATTGAAAACTAATTAAAACTAATAAAACACTTTTATCAAAGAAAAAGAGATAAAAATGGAGTGTTCGTAGTATGACATGATGTGAGGACTTAAGACTATATAAGAATGTGATGATTGAACTAAGTGTGATATATTGTTCTTTGGCTACTTTCTTGTGACTGTACTTATTATCTTGGTAATGTTTATTGAAATGTTTAGTGTTTAATATGTGTGCGAAAGAATTTTAATGATGGATAATGTTGAATGAGATGATGATGTGTGATTGAAATGTGATAAAGGTGGAATGAATTTTAAAGGAGAAACCATTTCACTCTTGTGATAAGTGTATTGAGTTGTGGCCCAGATGGAAATTATCCCAAACTCTACTATGTATTCTACTTACATAGAATAAAATATTTAGTTAGTGAGAGTCGATAAAGGTTCTTATGATAAAAATTGTTATGAAAATGATTCCTTTTAGTGGTCATAGGTGAACTAACCTTGTCATATATGAAGATTGGACAGAGACATGATTTTATAAGCCAAAATCTATTGGTATCCTTGTGATAGGTGCAAAATCTCAAGTGTTTGGTTTAATACTGGGAAATCCTCTAGAGGTAGTTGTTGTAGGTTATCTAGATAATGATGTATGTTTGAATGAAGTTAATGTTTCTGAATAATTTTTAACTATTTATAAGTTTTTTCCTTTTTAAATATATTACTTTACCCCTATGGTTTGTGACTCTTGTGGTTTATCCATTTCTGATGATTGTATATTATAAATAAACAAAAGAAATATTGGTAGGGGATTTGAGAAATAGTAAAAATACTTCATAATTAGATAAAATATAAATGATGCTTACATATATCATTTTTAAATTGTATAGATGTCTTAATTGATAAAAAACTATTTATCATTTTAAAGTTGAAGTCAATTTTTTCTCATAGAAGATTTGTAAATGTATTTTTATATATTTAATGTTGATTTATGCATGTTATCAACTATAGAATGTTTTAAATTAAAAAATAATCTTACTAAATTGGAGTATTACATCATATATCACTAATATTATCTAACCCTATGAACTAAAAATAATAGAAATCAAAAGTTTAAAAATTAATATACTTAATTTAAAGGACTAAAAAGAGATTTAAATATTTAATTTTTTAAAAAAGGGGTTTGCTAACGCCAGTTGATACATTTTAGTAATGTGTACCAGATTTTAGTAGACAAAAATATCCTTATATATCATGGATTCTAAGTTTTAAGGTTAAGGGTATTTTAATAATTTTCATTTTCAAAACTAAAAAAAAGGAAAAAATCCCAAACCCTTGTTCTTCTCCCTCGTTCCTCTCAACCCTTCCTCTTTCATCTCTCTCACTCCAACATTTTCTCTGTCATCCTATGGTAGTCCCAATTGAAAAAAAATCAGAAACACTAGCCATAAAACATTCTTACAAAAAACTGATTTTATAATAAGTTTTCATTTTATAATTTTTGTCTTATCTAATTTTATCCAATTTTCACAAGCATAAAAGGAATTAGTAATTGACCTGGAAAAAATCAGAAATACTTCCTCTTAAACCATTTCTTACAAAAAATGATTTTATAATGAGTCTTCATTTTATAATTTTTGTCTTATCTAATTTTATTTAATTTTCACAAGTATAATGACATTAAAGAATTGGTAATTGACTTGGAAAAAAAATCAGAAACACTCAGTTAAACAATTTCTTTTTGGCCATGAAGGTTTTTTTAGAGATGATGATTCAACGTATGAAATTAGAGATTAGTGAAAATCAGAAATTGAATAGATCTTGAATGTACCTTTGTCTGAAGGTGAATATGTCAATGACTCAACTCTTTACAAAGGAAAATTGTTTAACGACAAATGTTTCTGATTTTTTCAATTGGGACTACCATAGGATGACAGAGAAAATGTTGGAGTGAGAGAGATCAAATAGAAAATGTTGAGAGGAAGGAGAGAGGAAGTCAGTAAGGGTTTGGGAGTTTCTTTTATTTTTTTAGTTTTAAGAATGAAAATTATTAAAATATCCTTAACCTTAAAACTTAGAATCTATGATATATAAAGGTATTTTTGTCTACTAAAACTCGATACACATTGCTAAAATGTACCAACTGAAAAACAGGCGTGGAGATTTAGTAAACTCCTTAATTTACTTCAGGTAAAAAATGTTGAATGAACACTAGTTTACCAAATCTTTAACATGAATAAGGTGATATAACCTTAAAACTAAAATAATATTTTCCAAGATTAAAAGACTAAATACATTTAATTAAAAGGAAATAATATTCCAATTTCAAATAAAAACATATTTAAATTTAAATTACGATATATGTCTCATATTATTTAAATTCCCGAAACGTGACTGATGTGAGAAATTGGGGCTTGAAAGATATAGGAAGGCCAAATGAATCTTCGATTAAAATTACAGGAAATTAACTTCACCAAATCCTAACAGAACCTTACTGAAATAATAATAAATAAAAGAAACACGCTTTTGCCTCTATTCATTCTCACAAACAAAAGCCCTGTTAATTAGTTTGATACCATTCGGCCTCTTATTCGGACCCAAGAAATCGAAAGCACACGGCAAATTTCAATCATACCCCTACCGCATATTCCCTAATTTACAAGCTTTTCTGTGTTGGCAGGGAATCATGTACAGCAACATGCTGGTCAACTGCTCCAACTGCCGCACCCCTCTCCAGCTGCCACCTGGCGCAGGATCCATCCGCTGCGCCCTCTGCCACGCTGTCACTCTCATCGGCGACCCACGCGCCGTCTCTTCTCAGCCCCCGGCTTCCTACCACCCGCATCCGCCACCATCCCCCTACAACCACGCGCCGCCTGGACCCCCTCCCAACCCCCACGGCCGCAAGAAGGCCGTCATCATAGGCATCTCGTACCGGTTCTCGAGGCACGAGCTCAAGGGATGCATCAACGACGCTAAGTGCATGAAATACCTTCTCATCAACAAGTTCAGTTTTCCAGAATCTTCCATCATTATGCTTACCGGTACACTTCTCATCTTTCGATCGCTGATTTTCTCTTTCGTTTCCCGAGAGAATTTTTCATGGAATGTCATGATTTGGGATTTTTGTTATCTTGTGAGTGGATTTTGCTTTTTATTCTCGATAATTCATGTTTTAGTATTTATGCATTGGTTGATTTTGTTTTAATTAATTATTTCGAGCTAACTGAGATTGAGACGCGGGTGTGGTTTTTATTTTTTTCTACTAACGCAATTCTCTCAAATAATGCAGGCTTAACTGCTTGTTGAAACATTCTAGGAGTACACTTTTTATTTATCTATTTTATTTTGATTATATATTAGTTTATTGTGATAGACGTATTCTGTCATGCGCTTAATAATTTTCAATCTGAAAATTTCCATATCTAGCAGTTCTGTTAATATTATTCTGCTTGCAGCTCGGTAATCTTTTTCACTTTTCTTCAATAGAGATGGAAGGAGAATTTCTGGAGTTGAGTATCCACTAGGTTTTTTGAATAATATGGTTGAGAAATATAGAATCGTCCTTGGTTTCCTTAACGAATTATTTTGAACATTGTCACTTACGTCAAGTACAGTTTATCCGAATGGTTTGAATAAAATATCAGTCACTATACCTGCCTATGTTTAAAAAGTGACACTTTGTCCCCCAGGCTTTGCTTTTGAAATATGTAAACTCAATGCCAACATTGTCTATAATCTCTTTATCCCTTCAACCTTGCAAAACTCATTGAACTCCCCTGAAACAAACTCCAATCCATTGTGTTTCTTGAGCCTTTATTTCTTCTCTAAAATCTGTGTAATTGGGTGTGTGTGCTGTGGTGGGGGGAGCAGGAGGAGAGTGGGGTCTGTCAACAGTTTTGTATGAGCTAAATCTGATTTTAAATTTTGACATGCAATGTGTGGTTATGATTTAATCTACAAATTTGGAAGAGTTGATTATCCTATATTTTCTTTTTTTTTTTAAAAAAAGAAATTCATAAAGCATTTGAATTTTACAATGCAGAAGAAGAAGATCCCCATGGCCCCAAATTTCCATCCAAGCACAACATTAGGATGGCAATGTATTGGCTTGCACAAGGATCTCAACCTGGAGACTCTCTGGTTTTCCATTATTCTGGTCATGGTTCACAGCAAAGGAACTATAGTGGTGATGAAGCTGATGGATATGATGAAACTCTATGTCCCCTCGATTTTGAAACGCAGGGTATGATTGTAGATGATGAGATCAATGCAGCCCTTGTTAGACCCATTCCTCGCGGAGCTAAGCTACATGCACTAATTGATGCCTGCCACAGTGGCACTGTTCTAGATTTGCCTTTTCTTTGCAGAATGAAGAGGTTACCTTATAAAGTAGTCTGTTGTTTCTGCATGGTTTATCTTTATTATATTTGGCCTGGTTGACTTTAGCTTTGTGATGTTTAATGAATTTTTTTTAATTTTGCATCGACGCTTCATCAAAAGGAAAAGGGATATAATATAAATGTTTGCACTTTTTATTTAATACCGAGTAGTATGAGGATTAATAGGATATCGGAGAATATGGAGGTAGATGACCATACGTATAGGAAATATTGTATGCCAGGGAAAGTTGGAGCATCACTTATTGAGTAAAAACTGAAGCCTGTATGTGGCGTACTGCATGTGTAGGATAAAACCAATTTATTGCATTATTTAAATTTACTTTGCTTACTTACATTTATTCCTTCAGAAATAGAGTTCAATGGGAAAAGCATTTACAAGAAGAAAACTAAGATGTATTTTGCTTTTTCTTCCGTTCCTTCCTATATTTTTATAAATTTAGTTTTCACTTTATTTTTTGCCTAGATTGTACATATATAGAGAATAGAATTCTCAGGGGTTTCTACTTCATGAATCCCTTCAATTTCAAAATCCATCAAATTTACAGTTTGTCTCTCGAATCTTCTTTCCCCATTTATAAAAATATCTTCTAAGGTTACTAACAAACTAGTGAGTAAAGCTAATTGTCTAATGGACTAACTTACTAACAGCTGTCGTTGTTGACTCATCATATTTGTAACAGGAATGGACAATATGCATGGGAGGACCATCGTCCTAGGTCTGGTGTATGGAAAGGATCTAATGGTGGGGAAGTTATTTGCTTCAGTGGATGCGATGATGATCAAACTTCCGCTGATACATCTGTAAGTTTCAGCAAATTCAAATTGATTTATCTCTGACCGTGTTTCAATCTAGACCAATGAGATCTGTTGTCCGAACATATGATCACTATATTTATAAACAGGCTCTATCAAAGATTACATCGACTGGGGCAATGACATTTTGCTTCATCCAAGCAATAGAGCGAGGTCATGGGGCTACTTATGGCAGCATTCTCACTGCAATGCGCACTGCCATCAGAGATGCTGGCAGTGGCGGTGGGGGTGGAGATATGGTGACATCTCTTCTCACCATGCTTGTGACCGGAGGTAGTCTAAGTGCTGGTGGACTGAGACAGGTAAATATAGTTTACTTGACAGTTGTTTGATCGTATCACAAACCATGTTTTAACTGTTCCCTTTCTATCAGTTGCTGGATGATATGAAGTTCTGAACTCATTACTTGTATACCACCTTTAAGAGTTCCCTTTTTATATTTGTGTTTGTGCTCACTGAGTTTCCTTATGTTAAACTTACTTCTGTTGTTTTTCCTTGTTGCGTTTTGTTTCGACAGGAACCTCAGTTAACGGCTTGCGAATCATTTGATGTTTATAGAAAACCTTTTTCCTTGTGATACTCAATATTCTTTGTTCTGCAATTTGTTTTCTTTGGCATTGCCCCTGTATACGACATTGATCACAATGATAAATTAATGTATTATAAAGTAGATAGGATCCTTTTTTGGAAGTTACTGAGGATATGTTTGGATGATTTATGTTACCCTTGAGAATTTTATATGCTCTAATAATAACGACTCGGTTGCTGCTGCACTCATTGGATTAATATGCTGATTCGATTCCTAATTGAATTCCCCGTAAAAAGGTGAGCATCTTACCCTTTCTCCTGATTAAATTAGGTCTTCTTTTACCTAAAGTCTCAATAATGACAAGTGATTGTCTAGTGTTAATCTTACATCATGTGCATAATTTTGATGTAATTTTAGATTTAAATAGGTTTCTAAATTTCCAATATGAGGGGTGTACAGAACTAGACTGATCCACGAAACAAAATCTGATTTCCGAAAACTGATTAAACCGGAAATTTTTGGATCGATTTTGAATTTTTTTGGGGAACTGAGCCATTTGAATCAGTTTACAAATTTGAAATTTTGGAACCGATTAAAACCAAATTGAATTGAACCAAAAATAATTATTTAAATATTATTATACTATCTATTATGTCAGTTATAGATGTGTATATAAGAGAAAAATCTAATATACCTTTATTGATTTATGCCAAAAAATATATAATACAGGAATAATATGTTTAACATATGGATAAGGGGGAAGAAGAGTTATTCTAATGGTGTGAATGGTTAGTATTGGAAGAGAAAAAAATGCCAAAACAAATAAAATATTATTGAAAGAAAACAAAATAAAGACCTAACTTTGATTTTATGTTTGTGTAATATTGTATGCTTGCTGGGGATTTACAGGGCTTATAAGAGATAAATCTTTCTAGTTATCATCTAGTGTTTATGTCACCATATATGAATATAACATGTATATTATTAAAAAGTTATAGAAAAACACAAATCAGATTCAAATAAAATTGCTGGTTTGGTTTGGTTAAAACTTTTTAAATGTTCAAATTAAGTCAGATGTAATTTTTATGTTTGGTTTAGATGTACTTTTATCTAAAAATCAACTCAAACCACATTGCGAGCACTCTTATCCTATCCAACATTTTTCTTATCAATGTCTAATAAATTATAGTTTTTTTAAACATGCTAAGTATGAGTACCTTAACATTACATAAATGAATAAAAAATATTAAGAAAACAAAAAATAATGAGAACCATATCAAACCCATGTACTAAATTATAAAAATTTGATCTAAGTTTTTAAAAAATGTGTACTTTTTTTACTAATGGTATGTTGTCTTTTTTTAATTAATTTTTAAAATATTTATAACTTTTTTTCCTTTAACTTTTTTATATTTATTCAAAAAATATTTAGTAGTGCAAAATGATCACAAAATGTCATTGAGCTCTACTCATTTCCCTTCAAGAACTACATTGCACTGATAATTTTGATCATATTGTTGAAAACTCGAAGAAATCTTGGAGGGAGGGTTCAATAGAAACCTAGTATCCTTACAGCCGAGGAGATTCAAGCTAATTGTGTTATTTGTAGAGTTGTCACCTTCCCCAAAGGACAATCCTAACCCATGAAAAAGCACATTTTTAGGAAGCGGAAAAAAAACCCACAACTTCTAATCCCTGTAAGCAGTTAAGATGAGTTTAGTTCCATTACAAAATTTTAATTAATTTTTAAATACAATATCCTTTATATATATATATATATATATATATATATATATATATATATATATATTAAAATGCATGTTATTAAAATCAACGGGCTATTTATTTATTTTAAGGCAGTCCAATTAATTGTTATTTCCCCTATTATTTTTAGTCATATGCGATAATTTATTTCGACGAAATACGCGTATACCTAGTGCTTAGATAATGCTTCTCAGACCCTAGGAGAAATTACACATGACCCGTTAGGGGCAGTTGAACTATCCAAAGGAGAGAACAAGATGTGGTCCCAATATCATACGGAATTTTACATGTTTAAATGTATGAGGTGAAGGCACAAAGTAGAAAGGACAAGGTCGTAAACTTCATTTTTTGGCAGTGTCTGAAAGGCTTATTTTCAGACAACGTGGGAAACGTCTATTTGAAGACAGACAGGGACCAGCACAAGGTATGTTAGAGTTTGAGTAAATAGCTTCATTTATCTATTTTGTGTGGTTCAACGTATTTCAGCATACACCATAATCAAAGTAGGTTAAACGTGGAAAATAATTATTTTATGGAGACTGCAAGAGTTAAATTTAAAAGATTTGAAAATAAAGTTTCCATCTTTTTTCAATTATACTTTTGCATCGCACATCAGATTGTGTTGGTGATGAGCTTCTCTCAAAGTGTAACTGAATCAAAGTTGTTGATGAACATTTTCATATGATAAGAAAATACTTTGGATCAAACTAAGATTTTTTTAAGATAAATTTTTCGCTTTTAAATATTTTTGTTATATGTATTTTTTAAGTTACTTCCAACTGTCCTTTAAACTTATTTCATCGTTATAGTACGGATGGGAAGCACAACAAAGTTTATAACGAAATTTAAAAGAAAAACATTTTTTGTAGGGATGAAAAACGAAAGCTACACTAGTATAAAAATGGATTTTTAACGCACAGGTTTCGATTTTGATGAAAACGAAGGATAAAAAGACGTGGTAATATTTTTTAATTTTTATAAACTTATAGGCTTCAGTTAGAAAATACTGAAGTCAGATATCCCTTTTTCATATTGGTTAATAAACAAGTCTAAAAGTGGATTATCACTGGTGCAGAAACGGCTTTTTACGTCCGATATTTTGGCCTTTTGACGTCCGGCGTGCGCCGGACGTCTATGCGGTAGACGTCCCTCAGACGTCCGCTGCCTGAGGACGGACGTCTATATGAACGTCCGCTGCCTCAGGACGGACGTCTATATGAACGTCCGCTCTGCCTGAGGACGGACGTTTATTATAAACGTCCGCTGCATCAGAACGGACGTTTATATAAACGTCCGTTGGCTGAGGACGGACGTTTATTATAAACGTCCGCTGCCTCAGGACGGACGTTTATATAAACGTCCGTTGCCTGAGGACGGACGTTTATTATAAACGTCCGCTGCTGCGTGAGGACGGACGTCTACGTTGCTGAGTTCTTTTGGTGTGGGGCTGGGGTGGGACGTCCGTATGTGCACAGACGGACGTCTATAGACGTCCGACTGTACACTAACGGACGTCTAGTGGGCGGTTTTTTTTAAAAAAAATGGTTTGTTTTTTCAATAAAACCACACCTGAAAAACAGAAAAATGTCCCAGAACAATTCTCCAATAACATAAATATGCGTTTAATATAAACAAAATTCTACTTAATGTTCAATTCACTACCAAACTATTAACATAAAAATAAAACTAAAACCAAACAATGTTCAATCAAGAAAAAATATAACTATTCCTAACTCCATCTTTGTAGAAGATAAGCGGTCCACTCCTGCCTTATCTGGTTAATTGTGTCCTCTGTAATAGGCGATGTAGTCTTGAAGCGCTGCAAAATTCAAGAAAGATTCATTATTGTTTCATATATAGTTGAAGATGATTTTGATTTGTAATGTATTGAAGGTATACATCATTACCTCATTCCAGTCATCTGTAATGACAGCTCGAATGATGGTCTTAATCCAACACATCACATAGAAGCCACATTCCCATGAATCTACCTGCTGGTTACACTAAAATAACAAACTAAATAGTTAAAAATTTAGATCATTCAATAACATAAATGAATTAGAAACTATAAATGACTTACAACCTTTGGATACAAAATTTGAACCAATTGACCACGAGATTTACCAATAACTCTGTACAGATTGAAAACACAAAGTATAATTAATATGACTATTTTATCATAAAAGTTGAAGGTTAACATCAAATTGAAGTCATTTTTTGGAGAAACACTTACCCTTGAAGCATGGTTCTCAAGTCATTTTTCATCTTCCTGTGCAACGAACAAAACCATATAATTTTACATTGTTTGGGAATGATAACCATCAGCTGCCAGTGAGACCTATCACGAAGGAGAAATAGTTATTCAACTAATTAAGGAAACTATAATAATAAACTGACCACATATAAAAACACGTACCCGTCAATGTATGGCACAAGGTATATGTCTCTATTGGACTCATCCATCCATGTTTGCAAATAATGTTGTCTGTTTTGAAGTGTGTTACCAGACGGTTGAATGGTCTGAGGTTCAACAAATCCGTACATGGAAGACCGACCTTGGTCTACAACGATTGTGTCCATGTACCTAAAACAACAAAGTTAAGTCGTTAGAAACTATATAAGAATGTAAATAAAAGTAATATCAAAGACCAAATTGACTAACTTACATGCACCACAGCTGAATGATGGAAATATTCAACATCCTGTCTCCCTCAATCACCTCCAATGCATCAGAAAATGTGATATAAACTGGCACATGTGGGGGAAGACCAAATACCCTCAAATCCCAGTATAGTTGTAATGATGCTTTCTTCAATCTGGGTAATTTTGTCACTAACTTTGATATAGGATCATCCTCTGCTTCAGCCATGTCATCATCTTCATGTATGACTGTATCATGAATTGGCTGCTTCTGAGGACGTGTGAACTGAAGATAACAATTTACGTGAAAGCTTTATAAACAATTATATGAAGACAATTAACATAGAAATACTAAGGAAAAAGACATTATACCTGTGGAGTCCCGATGTGGGACATGATCAATGCTCTAGGCCAGGCAATAAATGTTCCTATGGCCTCCCCCACAAAGTTAATTTCTGGAGTGGGTACAGGCACCTGAGCCTGGGGATCCCGAACCTCGTCAATGGTCACACGCACGTGCTGGGGTAATATGGGAACACCATGAATGGTCTCCCCTCCCTCAAGCACTCGTCCGACAGCCACAATGCGTGGGGGATCCCCATCAACCAACAGCTCATATTGACCGCTATACTCAGTGGGTTCTACAGCAGAGCATGATCCTCTAGTGCTGACACGAGGTGCTGTGGGAGTTTCATCGGCCCCCATGTGGCCTTGCGTCATGGAATGCAGCTTTTCTTCAAGCGCTCTTTGTATTTGTTTTTGTTCTTCTAGCTGCTCCATGAATCGTTGCTCCATTGATCTCATGCTTTGGTTGAGTCTTTCCTCCCACTGAAGATCCATCTGCCTCAGTGTCTCCTGACTCATTGATTGGGGGGTTTTCTGTGTAGGGCCAAAATAGTCACGAAGACCAATCGCCCCTGGAACTCCACGTACACGTCCTGGGTGCTCGGGCCTTCCAATGGCCGTTGTCAGAATGTCGTCCCTACCTTGGCCAGCAAATGTGCCCTGAGTCTGCTGCTCAACCAACTCATCCTGCACATAAAAAACCAAGTTACTTAGAAGACATGATGTGATAGATACACAATCAAATAACTGCTTATAATTTGAACTTACAATTCTCTGTGAGATCAAGGCAGCTGAGGAAGATGTCATGTTCCCATCAGATTTAGTCCGAGCAGCCTTCCACAGCTCGTACCTAGCAGGTGCAGGTGCTAGGTCAGGCGACTCAAGTCCCAAGGCATCGGCTCTACACTTTCTCAATTTCTTCTCCAGTTTTGCATATCCACCTCGTGATAACAAGTGGGGTGTGTCGTTTAGCCTTTGTCTTTCTTGGGCGGCTAACCTTTTATCCTGTGAAAGCATGTATATAAGTAAGTCTAAAATCATAAAAACTCAATGAAAGATGATCTTAAGAAACATACCTTCCATTCTTCAGACTCTCTAGATGCACGAAACTGCATCCAATCCTCCTCTGTGAAGGTATAATGCTGAGATGGATTTTCATGTTGTCTATCTCCAAAGACATATAGTCGTGTCAGCCTTGTCTTGAAATCCCTAAATCTTATCGCTATATGCGATAACACTTTCTTTCTGATTTGCAATGTGTTTGGAATATCAAAATGTTGCTGTTTAAAACAAAAAACTTGTTACCAAGAGAAAAGTTAACAGATAAGTATATCACAAATTGCATGAAGTCTAAACATACCTGAACATCTTGCCATAAGAGGTTCTTGTCGACCTCTGGGACGTCATCCCAACATGCATGAAGGATAGAGACATGACTTTTTGCTAACTTGCCCAGATAACTCCTAAACCTATCAGCATTTGGCCCTGATGGATGACCTGATCTGGGGTCAATGTCAACATGCCTCCTCTGACCATCCACGCGTCCGGATGTCACATCTGCCACTCGGGTGACGCCTCGTCCACGTCTGCTCTTTCCCGATCCTGAGTCTGAGGCCGACATACCTGAAAAATTAGACAACGTTAGTAATAATTCAATTATGATGGACAAACATATAAAGTAAATAAAAGTGAAAATATTAACCTATTAATTAATTGTTTTTTCCCAAATGCCTTCGTTGTGATCACTACGAATTGCTTGCATTACATCGGCAACGTCATCAACAGGGTCTTCAGTGGGTCTACATGCAACAGATGTTGTCTCAAGTATATCAAGAGAATCGTCATCATCATGTCCATGCATGTTTCTACCTTCTAAAACCACTGACCATTTGTTATTCGATGGATCACTTACGTAGAATATTTGTCTTGCTTGACTAGCCATGATAAATGGTTCATCAGTATAATTCATCTTGTTCAAGTCTACCAATGTGAAACCAAGGTCATCCATCATGACACCAGAATTTATATCAACCCATTTACACTTGAAAACTGGTACTCTAAAAGTAACGTAATCAACTTCCCATATTTCTTGTATTATTCCAAAATAACTGATGGATGCTGTGATTGGATTTTTGTCTTTAGCACTAGCAAAGTGCACAGACTCAGCTTGTAGTGTGACGCCACTATTTTGAACTCTGCTTTTTTCATCTTCTACCTTTGTCTGAAAAGAAATATTGTTTATATAGTACCCACCATATGTAATGACCTCTGTGTTCGGTCCACGAGATAACCTCAATAAAGTTTCAGAAACATGTGGAGTCGCATACACCTTTTTCTTAAACCATCCCAAGAAGGTTTTCACATGTTCATTAAGATGCCATTTTTCACTCATTTTTGGGTTTGCTGCCTTTATTTCATTAACGTGGTCAGAAATGTAAGGAATCACATCAACAGTGTTGTTTAAGACGTACAAATGAGCTTGGTCAATTTCTTTTCTGGTAACACTTTGAATTGTCACACCTCGAACACCCTTACCTTCACATTTTCCTTCGTTTTTGCTCTTGGGAAGACCGACGGGTTCACAAGATGGCATATAACTTGAACAAAATTCAATGGCTTCTTCTGCAACGTATCGCTCTATGATTGAAGCTTCTGGTCTATACTGATTCTTGACATATCCCTTTAAGATCTTCATGTATCTTTCAACTGGGTACATCCACCTTAAGAAGACCGGCCCACATATTCGAATTTCTCTTACTAGATGAACAATCAAATGTACCATGATGTCAAAAAAGGAAGGTGGAAAATACATCTCCAATTGACATAGTAGTCTTATTCCCTCATTTTCCAATTCATCTAAACCTCGAGGGTCAACAACTTTCTTGCAAATGGCATTAAAGAAAAAACTCAGACGTGTCAGAATACCCCTAACAGAAGGAGGTAATATGCCTCGAATAAGAACCGGTAACAATTGTTGCATCAATACATGACAATCGTGAGACTTTAAACCAACTAGCTTTAAGTCTTGCATAGACACAAGGTTACTAATATTTGAAGAATAACCTTGCGGAACCTTCACACTTCTTAAACAGTTACAAAAACTTTGTTTTTCTTTTTTGGAAAGTGTGTGACAGGCTGGGGGCAGATAGGTGCGTCTTCCTATTATCTGTGGATGTAACTCAGATCGGATTCCCATGTCAGCCAAATCTTGTCTTGCCTTTATTCCGTCTTTGCTCTTCCCTTTGACGTTTAATAAAGTTCCGATGACACTGTCACAAACATTTTTTTCAACGTGCATCACATCAATACAATGTCTAACATCAAGTTCACACCAATATGGAAGCTTAAAAAATATCGATCGTTTCTTCCAAATGTTCTTTGCAGAGGTACTTTTATGATGTTTTCCAAACACAATGTCAATGTTTTTGACTTCGTTGTACACCTCTTGACCATTCCGGGGTCTGCACACAACCTCATCCTCAGCACTTCCATTAAATGCTTTTTTCAATCTACGATAAGGATGATTACGAGGAAGAAATTTTCGATGTCTTGTATATACTGTCTTCTGACCATGCTTCAACTGAAGGTAACTAGTGTTTTCTTCACATATGGGACATGCAAAATGACCTTTAACACTATAACCGCTCAAGTTTCCATATGCTGGGAAATCATTTATAGTGCAAAACAACATTGCACGCAAACGGAACTGTTCCTGAACATGTGAATCAAACACGTCGATGCCTTCTTCCCACAACAATTTCAAATCATCAATTAAAGGTGCTAAGTAAACATCAATGTCATTTCCAGGTTGTCTAGGACCCGATATCATCATGGTCAACATCACATATTTTCTCTTCATGCACAACGAAGGAGAAAGATTGTAAATCATCAACATAACTGGCCACGAACTGTGTTTGCTACTTAAGTTTCCATAAGGATTCATACCATCAGTTGAAAGTGCAAGCCTTAAGTTTCTTGGATCTGCACCAAATTCAGGGAATTTGTCATCAATCTTTTTCCATTGTGGAGAATCAGCAGGGTGTCGAAGAAGATTATCGCACTTTCTTTCGTCAGAGTGCCATTTAAGGTTCTTTGCATCTTCTTTAACAGAAAACATACGTTTGAACCTAGGTATTATAGGCAAATACCACATCACCTTAGCAGGTGCACCATCATTACCTTCATTACCAGTGACTCTGTCAGATTTCTTTTTAAAACGGGATAAACCACATGTTGGACAATAGTTTAACGAAGCAAACTCCTTTGTGTACAAAACACAATCATTAGGACAAGCATGTATCTTTTGATATTCAAGACCCATTGGACATAAAATTTTTTTGGCCTCGTAATTACGAATAGGTAGAGTATTATTTTCTGGAAGCATCTCCTTCAACAACTCCAACAACTCGGTGAAACTTTTATCAGTCCATCCATTCCTTGCTTTTAAACTAAACAACTTTAAAGTTGAAGACAAGCGTGTAAAGTTTGAGCATCCTGGGAACAACGGTTGCTCTGAATCATTAATAAGAGTATCATACAAATTAGCCCTTCCAAAATTATCTTCACCGACATCACGTATCATGTCCTCTAAATGGTCACTCATCCATTCTTCCACATAATTTGGTCCTCGTGACGTGGTAGGCTGCTCAAGTACTTCTCCATGCCAAGTCCAAACTGTATAAGTCCTCATTATGCCATACATGAATAGATGGTCACGCACATTGCCTAAGTCTTGGCGTATTTGATTAAGACAACGCACACAAGGACAAAAATATGTCCCGTTGACAGACTTAGCATTTTGTTCAACGTATTGCAAGAACTGCGAAACACCCTTGTCATATTCTTCACTCATGCGACGTTCGTTCATCCATCTTCGATCCATACTATGTTCGTAAAATCATCAGTTCAAGTGTTTTAAATTATGAAAATTAATTTTCTCAAACTGTCCAATCGGACAATTCAAAATTTAACACAAACGATTAAAAGATTAATCGTTTGTCTTAAATTTCAAACGGGAACTAAGTGTCACTCAATGTATGGCAATAACTAATACACATTTTACACAATAACACATACATGCATACACAAAATTTAACAGTCAAAAACGTCCATACACAAAATCCACATACATGCATACACAAAATCCACATACATGCATACACAAAATTTTCAACCAACAAGCTAACCTGAAAAGTAGATTCAAAATCCGAAGGAGGGAAGTGGAGGAGCAAACGGCCTAACACGCAGTCCAAAACGAGTCAAGGAAGCCGTCCAAGAACACGCAAGAGTCTGCAAACGAGTCACGGTGGGTGGTGGAGGACACTGGTTTTTCAACGTTTCAAGGGTCGAGTGAGGGATCTTGTCTCACTGTGTCACTGAAAGTGTATATGCGATTCTAGAAGGCACCACAATTAGCCACGCCGATTGAATGTGCTCCTGAAAGTGTGACCATTGACGAGGATTGAAGGCACCACAATTAGCCACGCCGATTGAAGGTACCACAATTAGCCACAATTAGCCACGCCGATTCTAGAAGGCACCAACTTTGGAAGCACTGTCTCGTGCTGCGAAGGCCAAAATGTCAGCACATGATACTGTGTTAGGGCATGCAGCCTCCAACTGGGTCTTGGCCTCGTCAATCACCTCGAAACCTCGTAAGCTTGGGTTGTTGATGAAGTTGTCTCGTTCAGCTGGTGGGTTTCCCGGTGTAGATGCAAGTAACGCAAACGAGTCAAGGAAGCCGTCCAAAAAAACGGACTGAAAACAAATTTTAATCGGTTCAAATCAAAGACATTTCATCACATAGCAATGTAATCGGATTAAATGTAATTTTAAACGGTCCAAAAGTGAGAAAACCAACCTGGAAACCGAACGGCGCAGGAGCAGTGACGGCGTTCGCGGGGAAGAAGATAGAGTGACTGATTCGCGGTTTGAATTTTAATAAACCTAGACGTCCGAGCCACGTGGGCCGGACGTCTATAATATTATAGACGTCCGGCCCGCCACTAATATGACGTGTAAAGAATTTCAAATTTGAAATTCGCGGGGCTTTAAACGTCCGTTCCCAGGGCTCGGACGTCTATAATCTTATCAACGTCCGTCCCCAAGACGGACGTCTAAGATTCTAATGAAAACCCTAAAACGATTCAACTACATGTCAGTCCTCTGAACGTCCGTCCTGAGGGGCGCGGACGTCTATAATATTATAGACGTCCGCGCCCCTCAGGACGGACGTTCAGAGGACTGAAAGTAATTATTACCCCAAGTACTCTCTCAGTCCTCTGAACGTCCGTCCTGAGGGGCGCGGACGTCTATAATATTATAGACGTCCGCTCCCTCTCAGGACGGACGTTCAAAGGACTGAAAGTAATTATCACCCCAACCACTCTCTCAGTCCTCTGAACGTCCGTCCTGAGGGGCGCGGACGTCTATAATATTATAGACGTCCGCGCCCCTCAGGACGGACGTCCACCATATAAAATAGACGTTCAAGAGGCTGAGGGGTTGTACTACCCTGTCAGCCTCTTGAACGTCCGTCCTGGAGGGGGACGGACGTCCATATAAATAGACGTTCGTCCCCCTCCAGGACGGACGTTCAAGAGACTGAGGGTTTACTATCCTGTCAGCCTCTTGAACGTCCGTCCTGGAGAGGGACGGACGTCTATTATATATGGACGTCCGTCCCCCGCCAGGCGGACGTTCAAGAGGCTGACAGGGTAATCAGTCTCTTGAACGTCCGTCCTGGAGGGGGACGAACGTCTATTACATATGGACGTCCGTCCCCCTCCAGGACGGACGTTCAAGAGGCTGACAGGGTAGTAACCCTCAGTCTCTTGAACGTCCGTCCTGGAGAGGGACGGACGTCTATTATACATGGACGTCCACCCTCTCCAGGACGGACGTTCAAGAGGCTAATGGGGTCACACCCTGTCAGCCTATTGAACGTCCGTCCTGGAGAGGGACGGACGTCTATTATACATGGACGTCCACCCTCTCCAGGACGGACGTTCAAGAGGCTAATGGGGTCACACCCTGTCAGCCTCTTGAACGTCCGTCCTGGAGAGGGACGGACGTCTACGATATAATAGACGTCCGGCTCCCCCGAGGACGGACGTTTACACACTCAATTATTTACATTTATGCCACCGGTCAATTATTTACGTTGGAGTTTTCGTGGACGGACGTCTATGGAGTGACGTTAAAGGTCAATTCTGCACTAGTGTATATATATATATATATATATATATATATATATATATATATATATATATATATATATATATATATATATATATATATATATATATATATATATATATATATATAATATATGCACGTACGCCTGTTTTTCAGTTGGTACATTTTAGCAATGTGTACCGGATTTTAATAGACAAAAATATTCTTATATATATGGATTCTAAGTTTTAAGGTTAAGGGTATTTTAATAATTTTCATTTTCAAAACTAAAAAAAAGAAAAAAGAAACCCCCAAACCCTTACTCACCTCTCTTATTCCTCTCAACCCTTTCTCTTTCATCTTTCTCACTCTAATCTTTTCTCTATCATCCCTACTGTAACCCCAATTGAAAAAATCAGAAACACTTGCCGTTAAACAATCTTCACTAATCAGGCAAAGGTTCATTCAAGATCTCTTCAATTTCACCATTTTCACTAATCTGTCTACTTTCATCATCTGCATATCTTGAATTATCATCTCTAAAAAAACCCTCCAGGCTAATTACCAATTCTTTCGGATGTCATTATGCTTGTGAAAATTAGATAAAATTATATACAACAAAAATTATAAAATGAAAACTCATTATAAAGTCATTTTTTGTAAGAAATTGTTTAACAACGAGTGTTTCTGATTTTTTCCAGGCCAATTACCAATTCCTTTGATGTCATTATGCTTGTGAAAATTAGATAAAATTAGATAAGACAAAAATTATAAAATAAAAGCTCATTATAAAATCATATTTTGTAAGAAATTTTCACCGAGTATTTCTGATTTTTTTTCCAGGTCAATTACCAATTCCTTTATGCTTGTGAAAATTGGATAAAATTAGATAAGACAAAAATTATAAGATGAAAACTCATTATAAAATCATTTTTTTGTAAGATTGTTTAACGGCAAGTGTTTCTGATTTTTTCAATTGGAGTACGGATGACAGAGAAAAGATTGAAGTGAGAAAGATGAAAGAGAAAGGGTTGAGAGAAATGAGAAAGGTGAGTAAGGGTTTACGGGGTTTCTTTTTTTTTTTTTTTTAATTTTGAGAATGAAAATTATTAAAATACCCTTAACCTTAAAACTTAAAATTCATTGTATATAAGGATATTTTTGTCTACTAAAACCCGGTACACATTGCTAAAATGTACCAACTGAAAAACAGACGTACGCGCGTTAGCAAACCCCATATATATATATATATATATATATATATATATATATATATATAAATTTAAACTTTTCACTTGAGTACACATTAATAAGGATCAATAATATCAGTTATTCTTAAAACAGATGTCAGAGTCTTGACATTTTCTCTATAGAGAGATGTGTTAGCTTTTCAAATTCTAAATAGGTCTATAGCATCGGTTCTTTATAGAACCGTTGTCATAAGTTCTTAACTTTACACATAACAGAAGGAACTTAATCAAACTGTTCAAATTCTAAAGAGATCTATGGTCTCGGTTGTTCAGAGAATCGATGTTATAGACCCATTTTGCTTCGGTTTTACAAAGAACTAAGACCAAATATTTGAGCCAAAAGATAGAAATAACTCTAAAACTTTTATTTTTTAAATATTTTGCGGTACTATTTGGCATCAGTTCTTAGTAGAACCGAGGTCATAGAGTACATATTGATTCAGTTATTAAAATAACCGAGACAACATGTCTTTGTAGTGGTAAAAAAAGTGCAAATTCACATAACTCTTTACAGTTTTTTCATGTATCTTCATTGCTCTCGAACCCTCATTTATCCTAATACTGCTCCATTAACTTCGAACATCGTGGTCATTGCCTTTAATTCCATCGCCATTGCCTCCATTAACATTGCCTGAACTCTTTCTTAGTGGTCTTTCATTCGTTCGTTCGAGTTTCTCCGCAGTAAGCTTTCGTTCCTTCGTTTTTTACCTTTTCGTTGGGCATTCTTTACTTACTTTTGGTTCTTGAGACTAATAAGGTTTTTTGTATTTGTGTCCATGTATGGTTTCTTTGTGGTGGGCTTTTGGTGCATTCCAAAACGCAAGTAGGGGTCACCGTTCTCCATTGTTCTCTGCCTTTTTCGCTTCCAACACTAGTACAAAAACCGCATATAACGTCATGTGTTAAACGTCCAATAACAGAACAACCAACGTTAAAAATTGCAAATGACATTTTTGTAAACAAATTCAATCGCTCAACGTCGTTTCAGAATACAAATTGTCGTCTAAAAAGCAATGACGTCCAACCATTCACAAGTCACACGTTAAACAATGTCCTTTGTAACCATATAACGTCACCTTAGGATACACCAGACGTATACTCCAAAATAAATAAATAATAAATACTCATTTGCATCCCCAAAGAAAATGTAACATGGTATTAGAGCCATGGTTAGAGCCTATCCTAGCGAGTTCTAAGTGGGTATTCTATTTCTTCTATTCCACCTGGTATCGGGCTTCTAATTCTTCTATTCTACCTGGTATCGGGCCGTTATCGGACCACCCAATTTCTACTATCACGCACGAGATGTATATACCTCGGCGTGGAGGGAGTGTGTTGGAAAGTCCCACATCGACTAGGAATAAGGCCAATTCTTACTTTATAAGTGGGTGCAAACCTCACTCTACAAGCTGGTTTTGTGGGGTTGAGTTAGGCTCAAGTCCACTTCTAACACCTACAAAATGTGATGTTACCCTCCTCATTGGTAACAACAACATCCACTATGACTCATCACTACCCTTCCCCATGCATAGATCACGTTGTACAAAACCTAAGTTTGACGTCAAACACCAATGTCTTTACAAAATGGACGTCGAACTCCTACAAAATACGGCGTTACCCTCCTCATCAGTAAGCAGTATCCACAAGGACTCATCATTTTCCTTCCCCATGTATAAATCACGTTGTATAGAACCCAAGTTCGACGTCAAACACCAATGTCTTTACAAAATGGACGTCGAACTCCTACAAAATACAACATTACCCTCCTTATTGGTAACAACAACATCCATTAAGACTCATAATTGACCTTCCCCATGTATAGATCACGTCGTACGAAACCCAAGTTCGATGTCAAACACCAATGCTTTATGAGTAATAAACAATCGTTTGCATTCCCAAAGAAAATGTCTTTATTATGATGGACGTCGAACACCTACAAAATACGACGTTGTCGTCCACATTGGTAACTGTAGCATCCATTGAGACTCATCACTACCCTTCCCCATGCATAGTTGACATCGAATACAAACAACATTCGACGTCAAGGGACACCTCCATTTTCTTTAAATACAATTTTGGATCCTTGGATAACCTCTACACCTCCATTTATAAAATTTCTCATAACCACTCCCTCTGTTAACTTTTTTTTTTTAGTTTTCTATTAGTTCCTTCAAGGTCACAAAAGTGAACACTTCTTTGTGGTTGATTCTTTGTCATTGTGAAAAGCTTGAAGGAATGATAGAAATCCACATAAAAAATTTAATAGATTTGTATTTCGCACCATTTGAAAACTCTACACCTCCATTCACCAAATTCATGTTAACTTTTTCTTTTGGTTTTCCATCAGTCCTTCACGAAACAAAGACATTTCTTTGTTAACAATGATGGTATTATGGAAAACCAACGAAAAATGTTCACACTTATGAATTTAGCAAACGTTCTCCATTTAATATTTTGATGCTGTTTTGATTTTTTCCCCCGTGTTTCGTTGAATGTATTTGTTCTTATTTTGTTTTCATTTTTTATGCTATGTCTTGTAAAAATGGATTTCTTATAGAAATCCTATATGATGTAGGACGTCAGCCAGGTAGGAAATTCGACGTCCAACTTTAAAATACAACTCCTGAAGAACTTAAAAAAATGAATCATTCAAAGCGATATGCATGTTCTTTGCATCGGATGCAACCAATATTTGACGTCAAATCTTTAAAATACACCTCCAGGAGAACTTAGAAAAGTGAATCAACCAAAGGGAAATGCATGGTCTTTGCATCGGATGCAACCAATATTCGACATCAAATGTGTATATAGATTCATATATTGAATTGTCTTCAAGTTACTTCCACCCTTAGATATCAATTAGCTCTGAAATCTCACAGTATAAAACAACTTCAAGACAATTTAAAAGATGAATCATACATTGCTAAATGAACAAGTTGGACAATTTTTTAGAGTTTTATTTTAGTTCTTAAAATTGTTTCAGCAATAAACATATTATGAACCATATTTATTTTTCCTGAGCACTTCCCTTTCAATGAGATATCCTAACTATTTATGTACTATAAAAACATTTGGTGACTTGAATTTCAAAGGGCACCTTCACATCAATTAAGCCGAATGCGCCACTTTGAAATTCAAGTCAACAAATTGAAATTTAAAGGATAGAAATGTCTGAAATCTAAGAAAAGGAAAATGCAAAGGAAATAAAAAAACATGGATCCTAATATGTTCAATAAGGAAACAGAAGGTAGGAAGTAATGTTAAATGCATGTTATATTATAAAAGAATAACGAAAGCCAAAATTCAAAAGAAATCAATGTTCAATAAGCAATTCATCATAGATAACAATACTAATTATGCCTACTAACTTCCCCTTTGCAATACCCAGAATTGATGTCCAAGCCCAGCCGAATTCAATGTGTAACCATCGTAGGGAACTAAACAACTATATGAACAAGTATACCTGTTAATAATATTTTTCCGTCAAAGCCCTATAGAAATCGATGTTCATGACTTCCTTGGTAATAACACATAATTAATGCACCCAACCACATCCTTGAGCAATAATTTCTTGTGGTTGTGTTTGTTTCCACATGCGATGATCGTATAACTCGTGTTGTTGTAGGGAGCAGATAATGTTACAGATAGTTCTATGGATGCTTAAAGCGGCGAGGATAATGAGAGACTTAAGGATTTTATTTCTTTGGGTTATTTTTTAACACGAATGACTTTTATATGATTGTTGAATGGTCATATTAATAAAATAAATAAAACATGTAGTATGCACACAACACAAATCAAATCCATGACCACCAACCCATAACAAGGAGCTTTAATCATCTGTGTTACTTTGACTTATTTTTTCTTATTTTAATTAATGACATATAGACCCACCATCTTTCTAGGTATTTTGTTTTTCCTAGGTCTTACAAAGGTCGTTATCCACTCATGTAGCAACCAGAAACACCTAACCATGCTTATGATGATTCGAGTCAAAGGTTCGAGAATTTACAAAATCTAGTCATGAGATTCATGCCTTTAGAAGCATAGAGTTGTGTTCAACAACCTTAGTCCATCCCAACATATCCCAGCAACAACCTAGTCCAATCTAGTCCATCTACTCTAGCCACATTCTTAGCACTAATAATAGGATAATGATGAAGAAGAAAACAATTATAATGGATATATAGATTATTAGCATTTTGTTACTTATAAACATGTTTTTAGAACTTTTATATTTATTTGAATTACATTATAAACATGTTTGTGATGTTTATGTTGTATTGTATTCATGTTTGTATGGATTTGATTGTCTGATGTGCATCATTAGTTTTGTTGACTTTCAAACGTTTATGTTTAGGATTCCATGTGTGGTAGGACAATATAATCCACTGTATTGAAAATTGTCACACCATTTATCAACTGATAAATTTGTTATGAAATTTATCAATAGATGTATTTCTCAATAAGTATTAAGGATATATATGTTGATAGTTACTGATCTCAAGAATAACTTGATAGGTTTGCAATAAAAAAACTTAATATTTAACACAACACACAAATAGTAAAACTGTGAAAAAAAACTTAAGCTGAAAATAAAATGTTGTTGCAAAGTCATAAAATATATATATATATATATATATATATATATATATATATATATATATATAATATTGTATAAATAAAAATATTATTTTTTATTGTGATATATTTGATTCTTGTATACGTACTATTATAAATAAAACTTTGATACTTCTATTGGAGATTTTCCACTAAATCCAACTATAATTCCGTTAAGAAAACAACCACTATATCGAAAGAACAAATGCAATGAATTCAACACATAATTATCCTAATTCTCGTTGCGTTATTGGACACCACTATGGAAGCTAATACCTCACAAATATTATATCATATTAGTAGTTATATGTAAGACTCGTTCTATTTTAGTGAAAATCTTTAAAATATCTATCTCAATTAGTTTTACTAATTTATAACAATATCAGTCGTATATTATTTATTACATGTTATTTGTATAGTTTATACTAACCAAAAAAATACGAAATAAAGTTAATAAACTATAAATTAATGTTTTTTTTTTCATTTTTAAACCATGTTTGTATAATTTCAAAATATTTATAATCTTCTTGTTTCATTTATTCATAATACATTAATTAATATTAATATGTATATACGTATTTTTTAAAACTACAAGAATGAATTGACATATTTAATTGTTTTATTTTTTTCATTATATTACAGTATATTTATTTTTATATTTTATTAATTTTTTTAATTTAATTTATTATTCAAAATTTCTACATATAAATGTTTTATAATCAAATAGTATTTCATAGTTTAAAATTATTTTCAATTAATATTATTACTTCAACAGATTAAAAATGTAATTTTATTATTTAAATATTTCATTATTCATCCACATTAAAAATTTTGAACTATTTTTTTATTTCACAAAAAATTACTTTATTAATTACCAATGGAACAATGTAACAAACAAATTGTAATCAACAATGTAACATAATAATTGTAACTGGCAACATCAGTTAAAGTAGATCCAGTTTTGACCGTAATCAGTAAATACGTATTGGTATATAATGTTAAGATGAAGTTTATTTGTTTAATTTATTTTGAAAATAAGTTTAATTAAAAAAAATACACTCGAGGAAAGTCATAATCTAAATAAAGAGAAAGCAGTATAGATAAGATATAAACTTCAATTATTCTTATTCTTATTATTGATGATGTTTTAAAAAAAATTCATTCAATTGACAATTTAAAATATTAATATTTTATTTATATTTATCTGATTTGGTTACTTAATAAATATATATATTTTAAATTAACAGGCTTAAGATAGTCGAATCTTATTATATTGAGCCATGCGATGATTTATTACAACGAAATAAGCATTTAGTTAGCGCATAGACTATGTTTGTCACCGAATAGAAAGAAACTAGGCATGACTTTTTAGGAGCAGTGATTGTTCATGGAGATCAGTTGCAGATGATGCCGGCGAAAGTCTCTCAAACCGAACCCATAAGGCTGTGCTAGCAATCTGGGTGACCACCAAATGCCTGTTTCTAGCAGCATCAAACATAACCCCAACATAACCACACGAACTAAGGTCATTAGGACAGAACAAGATGTTGTAGCCCCCAATGTCATAAGGAACACTCTGAATCTTAAACCAACCGCTTACGGTGTTGTCGTATCCAGTAAGTTTAACAGAGAGTTCTCCTTCCTCACCCTTCACAGGAGTCCACAGAGACGGAGTGGGAGCACACAGGGGCACAGCAATGAACCCAAAGTCCAAATTATCGCCTTCGCCTAAATAAAAGATTCTTAATGGGGATGAAATTTGTACCGGGAAGCCCGTAGAGAAAGGATTGGGATTTTGGACAACGGACAAAGGACAAGTTTCGTTTCCCGTTGCTGCATATTCTACTCCACCCCCGTTGCCAGTTATTATAACTGGCCTCAGACCGTATAGGCCACCGTTTCGAAGAGGTTTACCTTCAGTGTCCACCACATCAGCTATGGCTAATGGAAGGTTCCACGTGAAGGCACAAAGTAGAAACAGAGAGAAGAAGGTCGTAAACTTCATATTTTGGGAGGCTCTCGTAGGCTTATCTTCTGTTTGGGTGAACAAATAATATAGGAAACATGCATTTATAGGCTCGCGCGTATAGAGGAAGAGACCACCACAAGATATTTTATAGTTTGAGTGAACAATTTCTTATCTATTTTATGTGGTTCAACTTTTCTCAGTATAGAGACCATGAGCAAAGTAGGTTAAACGTGGAATGTAAGGAGTTTAAGGAGACTGCAAGAGTTTCAGAAGCTTTCTCTTTACTCGACGTTTTAAAATAAAGTCTGCATCTCCTTTATCTCGAATAATTTTGTACGGTGGTAAGCTTCTCCCAAAGTTAAATCACTTGAATGAGCCAAAGTTGTTGATAAACAAGTTATAAGCAGAAGGAAACAGTTTCAAAAGAACAAGATTTTTATAAAATAAATTTATAAATTTTTATAAAATACATTATGGTTCTTATGAGAGAACATGTATTTTTTTTCTCTTCATCTTTATTGGAAGAGAAAATTAAAAAGAAATTTAAGATGCATTACAGTTAAAAAATCAAATACCATATTTTTTTATTGTATTATTTTTAATAATCAATTCAATTTTCGTATACTACTATTGAATATTAAAAAAATACTTTTTTCATTAAAAATTTTATGGTTAATTTATGATTGATCTCGTTGGATATTCATAACAACATCTGCATCTCCTTTATTTCTTATAATTTTGTAAGGCATATCTCATTGTAGTGGTGATAAGCTTCTCTCAAAGTTGAATCACGTGAATGAGCCAAAGCTGTTGATAAAAAAGTTATAAGCTGAAGGAAACAGTTTCAAAAGAACAAGATTTTTATAAAATAAATTTTAACTATTTAAATAATTTATTTACAGAATTTCTTAATTTTATTTTAATTGTCCTTTAAATTTATTTCATCAATATTATAAATAACAAAAAGATAGCTGTGAAATTGATTTCATAGAACAACTCTTGGTATTTAATTGAAGGGCATCTATTCATAGCCTACAAGATGACAAATGTCAGGTTCACTATTTCATCCTTACCACCCTTATCTTTAAAGTGAAAACTCGTTTTCATTTTTATCTATATGTTTAACATACAGGCAATTTTGAACATATCTCATATCTGTTAATGAGTATACACGTATTCATCTTTTAATATTTCAAATATTAATTAAATTATTTAAAAATATAAAAATTAAAGATTGATTATTTACCATGAGGGGAGCAAAACCTCCATACAGGCGATGATATTCTGAAATTCATCTTACAAGTTGAATTCAAGGGAAAATTTGTGCCCTTCACCTCCACGAAACCAATAAAAAAATCTCCTTCAAAGGTCCAGAAGCAGCAGCCGACGATTTGGCAAATATTGAAGAAATGACTGACAATATAAGTGATAAAAAAAAATCAAAGTAACAGATATAGAAGAGAGAGCCAGGGTTCAAGAACATAAAAAACAAAAAGATTACAACAGAAGAAGACAAATGAGTAAAACAATAAATTGGACTTATATTATACGAGGTAAAAATAATGAAGGGAGAAAATAAAATGAAAGGTATCTATTTTAAAGTGATTAATAATTGGGTTAAAACAGAAGAATATATTTATTGTAAATTGTATTGAATATTAATGCCTATAAATCTAATATGATTTGATAGTTAAGATATAAATTGGCCACTATTAGTGTTAAAATATGGCTGAAATGAAAAAGGGCACTAGTGTAGTCAAATAACCGCAACTAAATAACTATTCTTGTTGATTGAAACATTGAGGTAATTTTGAAATAAAAGCCAACTTTTCTACAACGGTTCCCTCTCTAGTTAAAAGCTCTAAGTTAGAGAAACAACGATAGTTCCAAAGTTGAATCATCGTAAAAAAAATGTTTGAGTTGAGAAACAACAACGGTTCCTATATTGAACAATCATCAAATCTCAATGTACTACTTATTATCTTTTTTGCTTTTCTTCACTACGTGATCTTACTCTCCGACATTTTCTCCCTTTGTGTCATTGTACTTCAGTCATTGTATTACCTTCTGTTTCTGTTGAAATGAGACGAGGATTAACCGCCTGTGTAGATCTTCATTGTGCCAAACGTTTCTCCATTTCGTGCTCTGGTTACCGATCAGTGTATGGAGGGTGACCTGCAGAATACACTTTGACGCTCAAGTAAGAATTTTTCTTTGTAGGCCTTTAGTAATTCAATAATGAGTCAAAGTAAAAGTTTACCTCGAATTAAACTCTTATTTATAGAGTTTAAAAGAATTTGACTAATTAATTTACCTCTTAATGATCATTATGCAAACCTTAATCGCTTAATAGTAGTCATTGTGACATTAGTTGCGCCTTAACTCTAGTCAACGATTGTCGGGACCGAGCGGTCAAGAGATGCTTTCCTGGCATATCAACCGCTCGACTCTTTGCAACTATCTTGCCACCTTACCCGGTCGGTAGGCTATAAGCCCATAGTAAGATAGGCCCCTCAAGCCCTAGCAACATCTTGGATTTTGCGTAGGGTTTTGAAGTCTTGATCGTTCGGTTTAGGGTTTTTGAGTTGTGAGCTCATCAATCGCCACGTCCCTTCAATATCTGCAAAATGGCGGGAAGAGCAGAAGTCGAAGAGTCACGACTGAAAAAATGGGCGGAAAAAGGTGATAATGTAACGTCACGATACTTGAATCGTCAAATCTTTTCCCTTTGAAAGCCCAGATGAATTTGGTAACCACCTTTACCCTCTATAAATAGTGGTAGGGTCACCCCATTTTTTCACTTTTACCCTCGAGCTCTCCATAAACCGCACGGTTTCCTTGCCCTTTCCTCCTTTCAAGAGCTTCAAACTCAGTTTTTCAAGTAAACATGTCCTCTCAATTTGTTTCTTCTGACTCCATCGGAGGAGAAGGCGAGGGGTATGTTGACAACAAAGTTGCTACATCTTCCTTCACCACCTTGGGTGCCCTGACGAAAGGAATTCCCCTGTAGGCAACCAGGTCGGGCCGTCAGGCAGTGAGGATTCCTCACGCATTCTGGAAGACAATGACGTCGAAGAAGTGGGTATCAACGTGGACTTCGCCGGTGCTTGGGACGGAAGACCCAAAAAATGGCCCATCGTCGCCGGCTATGATTAGGCTCACCACGAGGTAAAGCAAATCGCTTCCTCTTTCCACTTCTGCCCTCCCATCAAAGAGCTTATAAGAGGACTTGGCCTAGTGAAGGCAACCAAGGATGGGGATTATTTTAAAATAGTCGTTTGCCGGATGACCGAACTAGCATGCCACGGTCGGGAGGGATATGCCTCAGACTTTTTTTATGCCTACTCCACCTTGTTCAAGGACTTAAAAGTCCTTATCCCATTCTTTGAGTTCCAAATAGGTGTTCTACAAGAGCTCAATGCTCCTACCCAAATGCACCCGAACGGTTGGGCCTTTATGCGGCCATTCTCGACTGGCTACACGGCTCTTGCCCTTCGTCCCATTCCTTGCGGCTTCCTCTACTTCTTCCGCGTGATGCCACACCCACATAAGCCTTGGGTTTCCCTTAATTCCATACCAGAGAGACATCTTTTTATGCTGTTCAACACCTCCTACAAGGATTTTAAAGGGAACTTTGTCAAGGTGGTCATTCTGGAGGTCGGTCGTCCAAGCTTTTATTTCTCGAACGGCCAACCCAAATTTCCCTTCTACTGGACTGATCATCCTAAGAAGGTTGTCTCCTGGCCCAAATCCAGAATGACGCCTGAGGAGTTAGACATGGTCCACCAACTGAGTCAACTGCCTCTTAAGTCCTTCTCCCGCAAGTTGATAGGATTTCTGGGCAATAAAATTGTTTGTAAACTTCAGGAAAAAGAAAATATCTAGAAAGGTGATATGAGCATGGACAATATTAATTAAAATGATAAAATATAAGTTATATAGAAGTAAAGTGTGACATAGTTAGTTAAAGTTTTTTATTTTAAGTTGGAGGTCATGTGTTTTATTTTTATTGTATGCATAAGACATGTTTTATTTCTTTTATTTTTATAATATTTGAACATGTGGTTCGTGATATCAGTTGTATTATTTTTTGGGCACGTGTATGATAAGATAAATGTGATGTTCATATACCTTGTTTGAACGTGTTTTCCTCTCTTTTGTTCTATATAATGTTCATATATGGTTCTTATGTTTATTGGTGGATATAATCTTTGTTGTTGGTGATGGGAGTTTCTATGAGTATCTATACGTTGATTTAATGGTGGGAAAATTCTATATTTATGGTTTATGTTCTAGTTACAAGAGAAGTAATTATCGGGATATATGAAATATCTTTGAGACAATATTATAGTTTAAATTTGAAAAGTTTGAATATTATTTTAAGTTATAATTCAATTAATTATTATTTTCTTAGGATTTTAATTGTGTTCATGTAAGAACTTAGAAAATATATTATTAGAGTTGATAGGTGTTTTAAAATAATGAGACCAAGTATTTTAATGTTAAAATAATTCAATAGTACAAATATAATGTCATAAACTCGTCTCATTATCTAAAACACTCACCATCTCTCTAGAACTCTTTCTCTGAGTTCCCTTTCCCTCCTCTCTATAATTTCTAACTCCTAAATCATTTGTTTGATGATCAGAAAATGTCTAAGCGCTCACAGCAATGAATCCTTCATTCTCTACCAACCAGTTTCTATTCTAGAGCAAGTAAGGTTATGCTTCTTTTCTTAAATTCATAGTTTAAGGCACATGTAACTAGATGTTTTCTCGCATGTGTCATCCACCTCTCTTTTCTAGTTTCCATTTGATCAGAGGTCCTAAGAACTCACTTCGATCACAATTATGTTGGTTATAGGCGTTTCTAGAGTTCCTTTACCTTGAAGCAAGGGTTATGCGTGTATAAATCTTGGTAGCATTTTTATTAAGGTAAAGGAAGCTAGTGCTTATGCTTAAATTTTGAATTTCATGTATGATTAATTGTTGTTGTGACAATATGATGATTTAATTGTAATTGAGATGAATGTTTTGGTAATAATGGTGTTTTGATGAGTATAATTAGTTGTGTGTTGATTGATTACTTATATGATTCCATGTTGGATTGAAGTACTCTTATGAATGTTATTGTTCTGAAGTTGGTGGTATTATTTTTGGTTGAATTTTTGAGAAGAAATGGGTTAGTAGAGTTAGAGGTCATTTTCTTGTATAAAACGGAGGTTTGATAGGTGAATTTTAGAAATAATGGTCTAAGGGGAGAAATGGTAAATCAGGACAAGTTGTATGGTCCTCTAAAACTTGTTTGGGTTGTTAATTAACATATATGTGATCTAGAATATGGTGGTAACCAATTGATTGTGTCTTAAATGATTTTAAGTGCATTTTAGGGGTTTTGAGTAGTGAGTTTTTAAAGTAGAATGTCTAAGGTAAAGTGGTATGTTTGGGATTTGTTTTTGGGTCATTTTTTACCTGTTCAAACCCTTAAGTTTCTAAGTTATGTGTTAGAATTGGTAGAACTGAATTATGGTCTATAGGGTGATGTTTTAGTTTATTTAAGTTGGAATTTCATTATAAAATGAGTTTAAACTTTGTTTGAGTTAGATCATATATACTTGGATAGGTCAATTGTAGCTTAGAATACCAAATGGAAGTGGTAGAAGTTGGTAGAAGTGCATAAGAGGGAGAAAATTATGTAGAATTGGGCCAATATTTGGGTGTTTTGACAATGTTGTTGGTATGAATGTAGGAAGCTTTCTCTTGGAGGTTATCCTAACAATCTAATCATCATTCATTCTCAATTAGAGAAAAGTAATGCATATGGTGAGAGTAGTATGAGGTCCTAGTCTAGGTACTCCATTATGGCCTAAGACGCGGAATAGACCAGCCTTGTGTGTGTGATAAGGTGAAACTCACTGGCAATGACTATGCAGAGTGATGGGGCTGTCACGGCCCGTACAAATTTGATGTGCATTAAAAATACAGTATAGTACTAGGAAGTGACTCCTAGGTCGTTTCTCAAGGACCAAATGTGGTTCAGTCAATAGGTCAAACACGTAGTGGGTGGTTTGAAAGTGTTTTTGCAAGGAAATGAACTAAATGAAAATGGAAATTAAACACAACCAAACATAATTGGAATCATTAAAGTATAAACTGCTTGGACCAATTAAAAATGCAACGGTTGAGCTAAATGTTAAGTGTTTCTTGTATTCAAACAAAAATAAAGTAAAGCATAATGATAAGCATGAAATGCATTACTAAAAAGAAAGAGAGCATGAATAGTGAAAGACATAATTTAAATTAGAAAGTTACTTTAATGCTGAATTCAAATCTATAGAATATAAAAATGCATCTTTGTTCAACCGTGAAGACCAAAATAAGGGACCCTAGCTCTCATTTCCCAGGACGTGGCAGCAACCTCTTGGTTCAGTGTTCTTTTCATAAGCAAAAAGTAAATGAAGCTGTATGCACCTAATCCAACAAAATCAAATGAAACTGGAGTACGTTTCTTCTCTCATAAATCGGCATGTTGCACCGTCTCCAACCAAGCTGGATGCTACTTCTCCCAATTAATCACCTTCCTATTCTCTAAATAAAGTAAAGAAAACTCATTTCCCCATGCTGCAAAATTTAAAAGAAGAAAAACGCTCCTGGATGTGCTGGACGTGAATGAGCAGGACGTGTGCTTTCCAAATGAAAAACGAAATCTCCCCAAAATCAAATCATCGTGTTTTCCTTATTGGACGCTGCAGCGTGCTCTTCTCCAGCCAAAAACAAATAAGCTCTCCTCATTATCTAAAAAGATATGAAAACATTTGTGCTGCTGCAGTAACAAAAATCGAGACCTCCTCTCCTAGAATTGAGAATTACATTTTGTTGTGCACCAAGCTGTGTGCTTACTTCTCCTTCAATCCATCACCGTGTTGCCCATATTAAAAGAAAGAAAAGAACTTCAAAATGAAAATAAGGATCTCTATTACAACGTAACAGCGTGCACCCGTAACTTGCTTAACTCCATAAAAACAAAATCAATCACCGCTAGTATTGTCTAAAGAAAGAAACACTCCTTTTTTTCTTGCTAGATAAAAAACCGAGAATTTATTTATTCACGAGTAATGTGCACAGAAAATGCTTACCATCCACTCCTCTCCGTCACCTTTGTTCAAAATGGGAAAAATAAAAATCCATCTGTGTGGCGGTTGGTTGCCTAGCACCGAATATCTTTTAGGTTTTTTTGAATAATAATAATAAAGAAAAACTAAACCTAAATCACTTTTGGGCCCAACATCTTTTGCTAAAAATTGCCCAAAATGCAAAAGTTGGTCTAAAAATCCTAACCCACTAAATTACAATATAACTAATTCTAAAATGTCTATGTAAAGAGTCTTGAATTACGTGGCAGCCCTTTAATGTCCCAAAATATATTTCCAAAATTTTCCTTGCAATCAATAATGAAAATAATAAGCTCAGATAATTCAAATTAATTAAAATAAGAATTTCTGGTCAAATTAAGCACAATTAGCAAAATTGGAAAAATACTGGACATTCAAGCACAATTCCCTAATTAAATCTAGCACAATAAGGTAAATGAAGTGAAGAAAATATCGACTCATCAAAATAGACCACACTTAGTCTTTTCCACTCTTGGGGAAAATCAAGACGCAGATTAATGAATAGTTTAAAGGACATCAGGGAAGTGACACAACCTCAGCACACAGAAAACAAAGACTCACAAGGACAAACATAGAATTACACAGTCCTCAAGGAATCTGGACAAAGAAAGGAAGTAGACAATATCCAACACAGAATCAAAGAAAGCAAATACTCATGAAATTATCCAAGCACTTCCAAGCATGACAAAATGATCAATTAGCTCAAGTGGTGAATCAAAAGCAACAGAACCTCACATATGCACTATCTGTGTTTCTCTCAAGTGTCTAGGGTAAACAATGTCAACTCGATGCACACAAGAAAAACAAGCAAAAACAGACTTGGCAAGCCTCTAATATCAACACTGAAAACATATGCATGCTCAAATCAAAAAGTCTTTTCATGGTTGTAATGGGGCCAAGGACAAGGGAGGATAAAATATGGATGAGAAGCTACAAACCAAAAGAAATAGAGGAGCAATGGGGAATAAGTGTAAACACAGTCAAATCACACCCAAACCTCTAATTCAATCCTCTTCTTGACTCCATTATTCACAATTTTTTTTTCTTATTTTTCTCTATTTTTTTCATTTCTCAACTTGTCTCTTTTCTTTTCTCTCACTTTAGGACACAATCGTAAGAGACAAGATACACATCATATTTACAAAAAAAAAAATAAGAAGAGGAACCAACTAGTCAATTCATCAGAATCTCCAGGGAGACCACACTTGCTCCCAAAACATATCTAAAGCTCCAAAATTCCCTAGGTTAAGATAATCATGGTTTTTCACTTAGGGCTAGTGTATGAGCTTCAAAACAAAGAAATGGGGAAAATATAGGCTCAAAAGGGATTATCAAGGGATTAAAACAAGGTAAGCTTATTTGGCCAGAGAGGTTCAAGAACAAAACTGCCTTTATTACTTCCAAACATGCATATCAATCAAGAACTATCAACAAGAGTCAAGCCAAGGCATATGCGCAAGCAATCAAGAGACATATCACACAAGAAAGAACATAAAATGGCTCAAATCTCACACAGGGTAATTGTCACGATCAAATCAACCTCTCAAACATCATAATCATCTTTCCAAGCAAAGAAAAATAAGGATTTCAAACCAATCAGAGTATCAATAAAGGGAAGGAAAAACCTACAACCTAAACAAAGTCCAGAAAGCAAGAAAAACATGTAAAACTGTACACAGACACAACAAAAAACAACCTAGAAAAGAAAAATTTTAACAAAGAAAACAAAGACGAACAAAGAAAAATCAAAATCTCCCCCAATAGACCACACTTAAACTACACAGTGTCCTCAATGTGTCATAACCATAAGATCGGAAATCAGAACAATCAACAGATCATGGACAAGTGTAATAAAAGTGGGAGAGAAAGGAGAAAAGAAGAAAACTCCCTGAGTCATGGTGGCAGATTCCAAACTTGATTAAGCAGAGAAGTCTCTCTCACAACTGCATTTACCAATTGAAAGATTGTTGATTAGCGGGTTCAACTGGTGCCCTTTGTCCTTGAAGTTTTTGTCTAGGAATGAGCCTTTGATTTCAATTTTAGGTGCTTTCTGGAAAGATTTATGCATACCTCCTGTAATAAGGTTAGTGCATTCCAAGACCACAAAACTTAAATGTAGAGGTGTAACACCCAAGCCCAATGCATCTAGCTGAACATCAAGTATACTCTCAGGACATGAATGAGGTTTAGATGTAGAGTCAATATCAAAAACAGTTTCAGATGCATGTTTAGTGCATGTAAAAGAAGCATTGACATGTGACAACAAAAATTGGGTCTTATCATGCAAAGAGTGAGAAGTATAAACATGCTCATCAATAGTATAATCAAGTATTTCAGCACAAAAAACAGACTGGTCCTCAGATGGAATTTTCATGGCATCAAGGATATTAAAATGAATAGCAATGTCGCCAAACTCAATAGACAAGGTACCAACATAGACATCAATTTTAGTTCGTGCAGTATTAAAAAATGGTTTGCCTAAGATGATTGGGGCAGACCCATGGGAAAATCCTTCCTCCATTTCAAGAATGTAGAAGTCAGCAGGAAAAATGAGTTCCTCAACTCTAACTAAGACATCCTCTATGTAACCAGTGGGGTGGGCAACACTCTTATTGGCTAACTGTATGACTACACCCGTAGGTAGCAAAGTTCTAAGAGAAAGAGACTTAAAAATTGATAGAGGCATGACATTTATGGAAGCGCCTAAATCAAACATGGCATTCTCAAATTTATGATTTCCAATAATGCAAGGAATGCAGAATGTACCTGGGTCTTTGCATTTTTCAGGAATATGAGGTACAAATTTACCTATTAGTGCAGATACATTTCTACCGATGCTGACTCTTTCATTTCCTTTCATCTTCCTCTTGTTGGTGCACAACTCCTTCAGGAATTTTGCATATCTTGGAATCTGCTTGATGTCCTCTAGAAGAGGTATGTTCACCTCCACCTTCTTGAAGGTCTCAAATATCTCCTTATCCACCTCTTCCATATTTTTACTTTGAATTACTTTAGGAGGAAATGGAAGAGGGATAGGTCGGTGTTGTATATCAGAAGATGCACCTATGGTGGTGGTGGTGGTGGTGGAAGAAGAAAGTCCACCTATAGAAGAAGAAGAAGAACCACCACTTGTAGAGGAAGGAGATCCACCGACCTCAATTATCCTACTTGAACCTACCTCGTCCTCTTTTCTCTGAGAAGTAACAAGTGAAGGTGTATGTGCAGGTGCATGTGGTGGCACTGTGGGTATCTGAATTTGCTTCCTAGATCTGAGAGTGATGACACTGACATTTTCATTTCTATGATTCTGCACAGTTTGAGAAGGCAATCTGTCCAAATTTTGTGACTGTGCTTGATTTAGCTGTGTGGCCATCTGTCCCATCTGATTAATCAAGCTCTGGATGGAAGCTTTTGTCTCCTATATTGAGGCCCTTGTTTCCTGATGAAATTGCATATTTTGAATAGTCATTTGCTTCACCAACTCCTCCAAGGTAAGCTCAGAAGAAGAAGTGGAAGGTTGGGGAGCTGGCTGGGCAGGAATCTCTTGTTGTTGCCTTTGATATCTCTGAACAAGAGGAGGCACATATCTATTAGGACCTGCAGCATTCTGGAAATGTGGTGGTGGTTGTTGTTGCTATTGCTGCTGATGATGTGAAGCATTGTTCCATCTGAGATTAGGGTGATCCCTCCACCTTGGGTTATACCAGTTGCTGGACAAGTCATAGTTTTGTTGTTGTGGTTGCCTGTTATTGTAGATGTTTGTAGCATAAGCTTGAGGTGTATCATGAGCAACAGGGTGTTGCACAGAAGGACATGCATCTGTATAGTGGTCACTGGAAGGACATATAACAGATAGTCGTGCAACAAATGCAAATGGAGGTGCTGGCCTCTGGTTGGATGCCAGCTGTGTCACCAAACTCACAAGAGAATCAAGTTTGCTTTCTAATTTCCTATCAGCAGATGATGAAGACTGGGTAGTAATGTCATGTACTCCCCTCACCACAATGGCATCACTTCTAGTACTAAACTGCTAGTAGTTGGAAGTCATCTTCTCTATCAAGTGCCTAGCTTCAGCAGGCTTCGTATCTCCTAGTGCTCCACCACTAGCAACATCAATCATACTCCTATCCATGTTATCGAGGCCTTCATAAAAATATTGGAGAAGGAGTTGCTCAAGTATTTGATGGTGAGGACAACTTGTACAAAGTTTCTTGAATCTCTCCCAGTACTCATATAAGCTTTCTCCACCAAGCTGCCTAATCCCAGATATGTCTTTCTTGATAGTTGTGGTCCGGGATGTTAGGAAAAACTTCTCCAAGAACAACCTCTTTAGATCATCCCAACTAGTGATGGATCTAGGCGCCAAGCAGTATAACCAATCCTTTGCTGCATTTTCTAATGATGAGAGAATGCCTTTAAGAAGATGTGATCTTCAAGAACATCATGAGGCTTCATCGTGGAACAGATAATATGAAATTCCTTTAGATGCTTATGCGGACACTCACCTGCCAGGCCATGAAACTTGGGCAACAAATGGATTAGTCCAGTCTTGAGAACATATGACAGCTCCTCATCAATATATTGGATGCACAAGCTTTCATAGGTGAAATCAGGTGCAACCATCTCCCTAAGAGTCTTCTCGCGAGGTGGAGGTTGTGCCATATTGTTCTCAGTGTGAAAAATAACATAATCAGAATTAGAATCAGGTGCAGATGCAACGGATGTAGTAGATGCAGTAGATGCAGTATCCACAATGTATGGAACAGTAAATGCAGAATCAGAAGTAGGATGTAAAGTCTCTGATGGAACTGACTCAAAAATAGACTCTAAAGATAAATTCCTAAAATGCCTAGCTAATATATGAAATGTCCTATCAATCTTAGGATCAAAGGGTGGTATAGGCCCAGGATTGCCCTTAGTCATACATTAAGTCACAACACCCTACAACCATGAAATGATAGCACAAAATTGGCAAACACACAAAACAACCTAAACAAATAAAACACACATACTCAAACACACAAGACCTAAGACTGAGCCGTTGGTCCCTGGCAACGAGGCCAAAATTTGATGGGGTTGTCACGACCCATACAAATTTGATGTGCATGAAAAATGCAGTATAGTATTAGGAAGTGACTCCTAGGTCGTCTCTCAAGGACCAAGCTGTGGTAGCTGTGTGCTTACTTCTCCTTCAATCCATCACCGTGTTGCCCATATTAAAAGAAAGAAAAAAACTCCAAAATGAAAATAAGGATCTCTATTACAGTGTAACAACGTGCACTCGTAACTTGCTTAACTCCATGATGAGTCGATATTTTATTCACTTCACTTAGTTTATTGTACCGAATTTAATCGGGGAATTGTGCTTAATTGTCCGGTATTTTCCCGTTTTTGATAATTGTGCTTAATTTGACCAAAAATTCTTATTTTAATTAATTTGAATTATTTGGACTAATTATTTGCATTATTAATGGTAGGGAAATTATTGGATAATATTTGGGACATTTAGAGGCTAAATCTGAGGAGGTGTGGATTTAAATTATGGGAGTGCACATGGAGATGGGCTTGGTTGGAGAAGCTAAGAAGTGGTGCTTGAAGAAAAAGAGGCTCACGGCCTGCACCCAACAGGAGCACGAGCGTCCAGCAGATGGCACGCACGTCCTGATTTTGGCTTCTCGCGGAGGACGAGCGTCCGCACACATCCAGGCCGAGCGTCCGCACAAATCCAGGACGAGCGTCCGCACACATCCAGGACGAGCGTTCGCACAATCCAGAACGAGCGTCTTGATTTGGCTTCTCGCGGATAGCACGAGCATCCAACACTTCAACGCACGTCCAGCACGTCCGCACACTTCCAGAACGAACGTCCAGCAGAGCAGCACTCCAGCGCACGTCCAACACTTCAGCACGAACGTCCAGCACACTCCACACGCATCCAACAATGTAGGGGGTGCACTGTCCAGTGAGGCCCACCACGGCCCAAGGCCTGGGAAGCAGTTTTGGGGGTGCATCGATCTAGTGGCTTTCATTTTTCCAGAGTGGTGTGTGCATGGAGAAAAAAAAAAGGTGAAGGAACGTCCAGCAAGCAACAGGGTGCACACAGTAACTCGGGAGTCCAGCAGAGAAGCAGAAAAGAAATAGGTCCAACACATGGAAGGAGAGTAACCCACGTGGAGGTAGGTCTAAGAGTTTTGGAGAAAAGGAGGGGGTGACCTAACGGGGGACAGTACCAGCTTCATTAGAGTTTTCCTTTGAGCGTTTTTCACATGGTGGAAATGGAAGGTTACGGGTGAGGGCTGGACACACTGCAGCCGCCACTGGACATTTGGCCACTTTACTCTCTGGTTTTCTGGGAGCTTGTGCCTTAGTTTTCGAAAAGTACCGAGATTAATATTTTGGGAGATTTCTTTACTTTCTAAGCAAGCACGGTGATGCTGCAGTAGTGTAGACGGTTTTAGTTTTTTTTTTTGTATGTTGGAACAGAGAACCTTGAAGAGCAAAGGTCTTGTCTTTACTTTTGTCTTTCATGTTGAACCAGATTTTTATTTTCATATTCTATGAATTAGAGTGTTATGTTGCTGAGAAGAAGTGTGCAGGGGCCGTTATTATTTTCATTTGGTGATTAAACGTTTTTGAGATTTCTTTTCTTTGGAGTTGAAGAAGTCACCCTTACGGAAGGGGTCTTTGCTTGGAACGTTTTTTTTTCTTTTCTTTTCTTTTCTTTCATGAAACAAAACACACACTGTACGCTGGTGAATGAGAGCATCCTTAATTTCATTTTGCTTTAAGCCTGCACTTATTGGGTTGTTATTTACACTGGAACACTGCACGCGTTTGTTTTAAAAATGTTGTTTAATTGATGGAGAATGAAATGGAGGCAAGTGTTGATTGGAAGAGTGGAGATGGTGACAGTGCAAGCTACTGGAACGTGTTGGAGGATCAATATGCCACGGCTGGAAGGAAGAAGTGAAGCACGGTGCTAGCTTTTGAATGTAGCGTTAAGTGATTCTCGGGTTGGGAGAGCTGCTGCACGCACATGTAGCAGGATGAAGAAATGGTGTGCTGAAACGTGGAGAAGGGAAGTAAGAAAGCTGATTTGAAAGGAGTTGGTGGTGTGCACGGGATTGGAGAAAAGAGTAGCTGTCTCGTCAGGGAATAGCACTAAAATAACTTTGGTTTCCTTACTGTTCAAGTGTGTTTTCTTTGCACAATTGCCATGATAAATTGCATTTAATGTTTAGCTTAATGTTGCATCTTCAATTGATTCAAGGACTTTTTCGGTTTTTGCTTTTAATATATGTTTCCAAACATTGTTTTATTTCAACGTTGCATTTTAATTTGATTAAAGCCCTTTTCAGTTTAGCGTTGTCTATTTTGCTTGGTCGTGATACTTTAGTTATAATGTTAGTAGTGACCAATCAATTTAATTTTTATTTTTAATTGAAACCGTTTTTATATTTCTGTTTGCATTCAAAATTCTTCACAAACCCCCCCACTGCGTGTTTGTCCTAAGACTCGAACCACATTTGGTCCTTGAGAGACGACCTAGGAGTCACTTCCTAGCTTATACTGCATTAATTTATGCACAACTTTGTTAGCAAAATGATCAAGATGAAGTTTTGATGATGTCCAAATCAAGTCAAGAGAAATCAAGATTCAAGATGTTATGAAGACTTATATTGTGATGGAAAGCTTTTGTAATACTCTTAGAAATATGTATAGGACTTAGATTAGAAAAAGAAAAGTGTTTTGTAAAATTACTATAGTAAATCATTGCAACAAAACACTATAGTACTATTCATATGAATAGTAACACTATTCACGTGAATAGTGACGGTTAACGGTAAGAGTATCGCACTTAACACGGACGTTGGAGAAACTAGTCGTTGAAGAAACTAGCCGTTTATGACCGTTGGACAAACTAGCCGTTTATGGCCGTTGGACAAACTAGCCGTTTATGGCCGTTGGAGAAACTAGCCGTTAAGTTTGTCTTTTAGTGAATGGAAGAGCCTTTGGATGAGTCTATAAATAGACTCTCATTTCCTCTCAAGAAATACATATCCAGAGACACAGAAACTCTTCCTTTGTGCTCAAATACTCAGAAATTATTGAGACTTGTGTGTTCTTGTTCGGCTTGTGAAACTCTTGTCTGTGGAGCTGGTGAAGTGCTGCTACGGTGACAGAGGAAATAGCCGGTTCATCCTTGGTGTGTCTAAGGAGGTGTTCGGAAGAGAATCATCCTTCGTGAAGTATTCGGAGGAGGTGTTCATCCTTTGTGAAGACTCAAAGGAGGTGTAGTTTCATCTCTTGTGGTATCAAGAGAGGTGGTTTCTAAACTTTTACAAATTGTATCTTTGTGATTGTAATTTGTAATTGTTTTGTGTTAGTGAAACTGTTTATCTTGTTTTGAGATAAGCGACTGGACGTAGGATTGGTAAGATCCGAACCAGGATAAAATCATCTGTGCAAATTTCTCTCAACCTTACTCTATTTAAGTGTTATTATTAATTGCTAAGTAAGTTTAATTGAGTAGAAATTAAAAGGCACACGTTAGTATTCAAAACCCCTCTTGGTTTGTTATTCCACGCTAACCCTTCCGCTGCAGCCGCTACTGACAATTGGTATCAGAGCTTGCTTTGATAGTCATTCAAATGGCGGGATCGTTTCAAACATTCGCAGAGGGTGCTTCTATCAATAGACCACCACTATTCACAGGTGAAAATTACGCATTTTGGAAGGTCAGAATGCAAATTTTTATGGAATCTATTGATATAGATATTTGGGATGCTGTTGCATTTGGTCCTTTTGTTCCAACTAACAATATGCAGGAACCAAAGCCCCGTGACCAATGGACTGCTCAAGATAAGAAAAAATTTGGTAATGATGTAAAAGCTCGTAATATTATTTCATCTGCTTTAACTGTTGATGAGTTTTACAGGATTTCTGTTTGTAAAACCGCTAAAGAAATGTGGGAAACTTTAAGAGTAACTCATGAAGGCGGAGATGAAATCGGGTGTGCTAAAACGAATAATTTAATCATGGAAGAGAATAATTCAAGCTCTTCATCAAGCACAACATCAAGTATGAGTGATTCTGATGAGCAAGCATACATCTGTTTAGTAGTGAACGACGACACTGGAAGCCAAGTAAGTACATCTAGCGATTCTGATAATTCTAGTCAAATTAGCGAAAATGAATTGCATGAAATTTATGCTGCTTTAATAGTAGAATCTGAAAAATTAGATAAAGCCCATCAGAAATTGAAAAAGGATTTCAAAAATTTAAAATTAAATTTTGAAAATATTTCTGAAGAAAATAAAAATTTGAAATCAGACTTTGAAAATATTCTTGAAGAAAATAAGAATTTAAAATTAAATTTTGAAAATATTTTTGAAGAAAATAAAGATTTGAAAAATAAAGTTTTATTTTTTGAAAAGGGTAAATTTACTAGTAGTGATGAATGTGCTTCTTGTGAAAATTTTAAGAAACTACTAGAACAAACAACCTCAGGAGAATGTAGTAAAACTAATGAAAATATGGTTGTTAAAAATAAGTATGTTCCTAGAATTAAAAATAAACACAATCATAGAACCCGTAGAACTTGGGTAGAAAAAGGAACAACTTATAGGAACACAAATGTTGTATCATGCTTTTATTGTATGAAAAAGGGTCATACATCTAACAAATGTAAAATTAAGCATTATGGTGTTCCAAGTGGTAGATATATTTGGGTTGTAAAATGATTTCAATTTTTTTTAAATTAACCCAAAGGACCCATACAAAATAGTTGGGTACCTATTGTTTAAAATTTAGAATTTCTTTAAAACAATATTTAATTATTATTCCAAGGTAGATGGAATTATTTTAATTTATTTTATATACAAAGCATATATAGTTTTCAAACGGAAAATATTTGAAATAGAAGAATATGTGCATGTTGTCTTTGATGAAATTGTAGACCTTGAGGCAAAACCTCTTGAGTCATTTGAATTGCATGCAGGCAATGACGAAGATTTGTAGAAGACAACAAATGAAGCAAATAATGATGACAATCCTCAAGATAAAGATCTAAACAATGTTTTATAAGATCTTTCTCCTAAAAATATTTGCTTTAAATATCCTATTGTGCATGTTTGAATGAATCTTTAAATTTGAAATATTTTTAGCTCATATGCATACATGCTTTTATTAAGGGGGAGTATTATCTTAGGGGGAGAACATCAACACAACTTTTTAATTATGATCAAAAAGGGGGAGAAAATGTTTAAAGCTTATTTGCCTATTTGTACTATTTGTGCTTATTCACTAATGCACTCTTTCTTCCATAAGTTGTGTTTTAAATACAGATTATTACCAAAAGCTTTAAATCAAGGAGTTTTTGATCATCATCAAAAAGGGGGAGATTGTTAGCAAAATGATCAAGATGAAGTTTTGATGATGTCCAAATCAAGTCAAGAGAAATCAAGATTCAAGATGTTATGAAGACTTATATTGTGATGGAAAGCTTTTGTAATACTCTTAGAAATATGTATAGGACTTAGATTAGAAAAAGAAAAGTGTTTTGTAAAATTACTATAGTAAATCATTGCAACAAAACACTATAGTACTATTCATATGAATAGTAACACTATTCACGTGAATAGTGACGGTTAACGGTAAGAGTATCGCACTTAACACGGACGTTGGAGAAACTAGTCGTTGAAGAAACTAGCCGTTTATGACCGTTGGACAAACTAGCCGTTTATGGCCGTTGGACAAACTAGCCGTTTATGGCCGTTGGAGAAACTAGCCGTTAAGTTTGTCTTTTAGTGAATGGAAGAGCCTTTGGATGAGTCTATAAATAGACTCTCATTTCCTCTCAAGAAATACATATCCAGAGACACAGAAACTCTTCCTTTGTGCTCAAATACTCAGAAATTATTGAGACTTGTGTGTTCTTGTTCGGCTTGTGAAACTCTTGTCTGTGGAGCTGGTGAAGTGCTGCTACGGTGACAGAGGAAATAGCCGGTTCATCCTTGGTGTGTCTAAGGAGGTGTTCGGAAGAGAATCATCCTTCGTGAAGTATTCGGAGGAGGTGTTCATCCTTTGTGAAGACTCAAAGGAGGTGTAGTTTCATCTCTTGTGGTATCAAGAGAGGTGGTTTCTAAACTTTTACAAATTGTATCTTTGTGATTGTAATTTGTAATTGTTTTGTGTTAGTGAAACTGTTTATCTTGTTTTGAGATAAGCGACTGGACGTAGGATTGGTAAGATCCGAACCAGGATAAAATCATCTGTGCAAATTTCTCTCAACCTTACTCTATTTAAGTGTTATTATTAATTGCTAAGTAAGTTTAATTGAGTAGAAATTAAAAGGCACACGTTAGTATTCAAAACCCCTCTTGGTTTGTTATTCCACGCTAACCCTTCCGCTGCAGCCGCTACTGACAAACTTTTGTTGGGAGGTGCGACCCTCTCATCACTCCATAAAAACAAAATCAATCACCGCTAGTATTGTCTAAAGATAGAAACACTCCTTTTTCTTGCTGGATAAAAAATCGAGAATTTATTTATTCATGAGTAATGTGCACATCAAAATGCTCACCATCCACTCCTCTCTGTCACCTTTGTTCAAAATGGGAAAAATAAAATTCCATCTGTGTGGCGGCTGGTTGCCTAGCACCGAATATCTTTTAGGTTTTCTTGAATAATAATAATACAAAAAACTAAACCTAAATCACTTTTGGGCCCAACATCTTTTGCCAAAAATTGCCCAAAATGAAAAAGTTGGTCTAAAAATCCTAACCCACTAAATTACAATATAACTAATTCTAAAATGGCTATGTGGAGAGTAGGGGTGGGCAAATAGAACTGAACTGTACTATACTACTAAAATCTGTACTGAACTAAAAACTAATTTGTATAAACTGAACTGAGCTCTAAAACAGTTCAGACAAATTGAACTGAACTGTTTTTTGTTTTATCAAACTCGACTGAACTGAACTATACTAAATTGTACTAAACTATAATATAAATTAAATTGAACTACTAACTATACTAATTTTAAACTGAATTATACTAATTTTAAACTAAATTGTACTAGTTTTTAAACTGAATACTATAACAATACATATTATTTTTAATTGAAATTTATTTTAATATTTATTTTATTTTATTTATAAGTGTCTTACAAATTAACTTTTTAATTATTTGATATTATTATTTTTTATTTTATTTATATTTCTTTTATTATTATATGTGTATGGAAATTATTTTATTATTTATTTTATTTTTTATTTTTTATTTTTTTATTTATATTTATTTTGTCATGAATATTATTTTACTTTTATATTTATTTTTTTAATTTTTTATTTATATTTTTTTGTTTTATATGTGTATATAATTTATTTTGTCTTTTGATCTACTTATTTTATTTTAAAATAATTTTTTATTTATATTTATTTTATTCCCTCGTAAAATTGTTTTATTAATCAATTATTTATTATTTATATTTAATTATGTAAAAGTTAAACTAATACTTATTAATTAGTATAATATAATAAAAGATGATACTAGAAAAATTACTCTTAATAAAAGTTTGTTAATTTTTTTTGTCATTTGATATTTCTATAATATTAATTAATTTTGCTACATTACTATTTTTTTATGATATTTCATTATATATTTATTTAATAAAATTTAACGTTAGAGATATATTTTAGTATTAGTATGTAAAATACTGTCATTTAAAAATAATAATATTGATATTTATTTTTAAGTAAGTTGATTTTTAAAATAAATAGTTATTTTAGTGTGTGCGCTTACACACATTTTAATATCATTAAAAGTTTTTTTAACATATTTTTACATATTTAATAATATGTTAAAGAATATAATATATTTAAAGTATTATTTTTTTATATAGTTTTTTTATGATTTATATTACTTAATCATTTAATAAAATTAAATTAAAAAAATATATTTTACTTTTATTACTTAAAATAATATTATTTAAAAAGTAATATATGTTTATTGATGAAAAAATATAAAAATTTGTGAGAAAAAAATTTTGTCTTAAAAAATTTATTATTAATTTTTTATTTGAACGGTTTCTTTTATTAATATTTTATTATTAATTATCGTTTTCTTAGCAAGATAGAGCAAATAGTAGATATAGTTTTCACAGTTAACTGAACTGAAACTGTTATAAGTTCAGTTTTTAAAAACTAAACCATAAAATAGTATACTGAACCATTAGTAAAAGTGGATCAGTTTTTTTAAGTATAATATAGTATAGTTAACTATAATACAGTACAGATCAATTATTTTTGCCCAGCCCTAGTGGAGAGTCCTAAATTATGTGGCAGCCCTTTAATGCCCCAAAATATATTTCCAAATTTTTCCCTCCAATTAATAATAAAAATAATAAGCTCAGATAATTCAAATTAATTAAAATAAGAATTTCTGGTCAAATTAAGCACAATTAGCAAAATTGGGAAAATACTGGACATTCAAGCACAATTCCCTAATTATATCTAGCACAATAAGCTAAGTGAAGTGAAGAAAATATTGACTCATCACAAAACAATAGAGGCTTGCTTATCAGAAAAGGCAAAAATCACACTCCTCAAGAAGACATGAAGGATATTAGAAGTGAAGTAAGTCACACTATAAAGTCAAAAGAAATTGTTCCTAATCTAAGATTTCAATCAATCAAGAAGTGTCTAGCTAATTCAACCCACAATAAGAAACACAAGGGTCGGTGGGTATCGAAGCTCAAATTCTCAAACTCTTTGATGTGTTGGATGATCGAGTAGAGCACTGATTATAAGACCAAGAAAAAGGCTACTAACGATACATAACCAACAAAGGGTATACATTTTGAAGCATGATAAATCAGATGAAGGAAACAATCACCAAAACGAAAAAATGACAAAGCAAAGATAGATATTAAACAAGAAAAAGGTACGCCCACCATACTATGACGCAAAATAAATTATTGCAAATTATGGTAAATCTTGTAGGTTGTAGTTTTGTGTTGCATGCTATTCTACATGTCTAAATAAGTGGATACTGAATTCATTAAATTAACTGGGGAATTCCAAAACATGTAGTTAAATATCCATTATTGTTTGGAAAACATTTAAGAACTTCTCTAGAAAAACTCCTGCCTGAACACAATGATTAATGTTAATAAATTAACATAAGCAGTAATCAATTACCACATGGAAACTCAAAATAAGCCTTTTTGAAACTTCTCTGATTTGGTTGAGCACCTTCCCGAGGTAAAAATTATATATATAAATAGTAAAATTAAAGCTCTTTGAGTCTAGTTTCCAACAAAAAAAAGAATAAACTCATTTGAAAATTTGTACAAAGAGTTATGAGCAAAATAGTAAGCAAAGGTCAAAGATGATTACATGCTATTTGACACTTATTTTTAGGCTCGACACAACTTGATATGTCTTCAACTTGCTCAGGTCTTATAGGCCTCATCTCCCTTGGAGCAATCAAACACTACAACACCACCATCATATCTCCTAGAGGCTATGAGCTTCTACTCCATCCACACCTTAGCTCATCATCCTCTGACCATTTACCACCACATTTATGCATCATCCGTCCAACAAAACACCTATCCATGAACATGTCCTAACTTTGGCCCAACCTAGTATATGGGGATTGCTATCAACCTGGATCCCATTTATGGATAGAGGGAGATGGGAGTATAATTTGGAACGTGAAATAGCTATAGAGAAAGAGGCACTGGTGAGAGAAAGTGAAATTAGAGTAAATGAGAAAATTGAGAGTTTTTCATGTAACTTTGGAAAGAAAAGGTTTTGTGTTGGGGTTTACCCTAGGTGGAGTCCGCGGTTGGTAACAAGGAAAAAGGGTGTGACCATTTAAGGTGCAAGCAAAGAGCATTGTGATAGTTAGGAAAAATGTGAATAGTGAAATGAATAGTGTATTAGAATTAAGGTGCACAGGTGAAACTCTTCTTTGTTTATCTTGAAAAGCTATAAATTGAGAAAACTATAAATTTGACGCACTACACACTACTCTAAAGACTTTTGATCATTCTAAACTTTCATATCTGATATTTGTGAATTGAGAAAAGAATTACAAGTGTGCTGAGATGCCCAAGAAACAAGATATACAGAAGTTGATAATCTTGAAGACTTCTTAAAGAACATATTTGGTTTTCACTACCGATCAACTACTGCACTATTGAGGTGTACTCTTGACTAATTAGATTTTGTTTTTAGCAATCTTGAATTGTGTTGTTCTCTGTGCTTGCGGCTAGGAAGAAGAGCGAGGAGTTCTTTGTACTTTGAGAGGTGTCTCAAAGGGGTTTTTGTAGAAGAGGATTGTTCTTGATGCAGGGATTTGTTATTGGTTATATTAAATTAGTGAGTTAGAGAGGTGATTTACATTTTGACAGATTGGTCATTGTAAAGCCTTGTTGTAAAAACTCATATCTTTATAGTGCAATTGGCTTTAAATCTTAGGTTGATTGAAAGGACACTAAATGTAAGTATTGAAGCCGAACTAGTATTATCCCTGTGTTTGCATTTCTTTCCTTATCTATTTTACTTTCATTGCATGCGCCTTATTGTGTGGATTTTAAGAAAGATTAAAGATTATTCTTAGTTCCCGGAAATATTTAAAATGCAATTATTTTTATTGATCACCAATTCACTCCCCTGCTAAGAGAAACAAGACACTTCTTTTTTAACACTCTTGCTTAGGGTTTTGATTTAGGAAAAGTTTTTGGGTTTTGATTTAGGGAAAGTTTCAATAAGGGTCAAATCTTTGAGGTATCTGAAAAACAATTGACGGAAAGGAAAAAAAGTAAAATGGAAAAGTGGAGTATAACTTATATAGGGCATCAACCTCTTCAAAAAAGAACTAAAATCTCCACTATTATCATCTTTTAAACAACTCACCAAAAATCATCGTAAATCATGTTAGTTTGTAGGAGTGTTTTATATCCTCTTGATAATGGTAATTTTTACCATTATCTATGATGCATTTTTATACCAAATCAACTCTATCTAAGCTTGAAGCTTACTTAATCCTCTTGTTTCTTTGACTTTTGTGAATAAGTTTAGTATAGGTTACACTTAATGGTTTTCATCACTAATTCCTTCATTTTGTAGGCAAATTATGTGCATTGGAAGAGCATCAAAACCATCAAGGAGTTGGAACCCAGGAAAAGCAGCAAAATCATCAAATTAGAAGACATATGAAGGCCTCGTAGGCACGCCTAGGCGCCTCCTCCAGGGGCACTGAGTGCCACTTGCCTCGCAGTCACGCTTGGGTGCCCCCTCCAAGGGCGTTGAGCGCCACTCACCTCGCAGTCACACTTGGGTGCCCCCTCTACGGCGCTGAGCGCCATTTGCTGCGCAACCTCGCTTGGGCGCCCCTTCCAGGGCGTTGAGCACCATCTAGTTATGTTGAGCTCGCGTCAGGCGCCCTCTTGTCTGGGCGCTGAGCGTGACACTTGCTGATGTGGCACCCTAGACCTATTTAATGTTAACATGCAACAAGTATATCGTCTTTATGCGGCTGAAGCACGAAAACACCACTTTGGACCTCTTGGACCAAGTTTGAGTGTGTGGGAGATCTCCATTCCTTTTCCTTGGGTCTTCATCTCCTTCATTTTCTTTCATTGTAAGCTCAAACTCTCCGTAACAATGACGCGGTGCAGGAACCAAATGTTTTTACTAATGTATGAAGAAATTAGTGCACACATATGCAGGAGATGGATGTGCATAATTGTGAAAGATCTCGAGAGCACTTTGAGAACCAAATGTTGAAGAGAAAGATTGGAGGTGGAAGAACAAAGAGATGAGAGGGAGATGTGTGGCGAAGGGAAATTGAGGGAAGGGAAAAGTAAGGTTATGGTTTTGATGATGACGGAAAACAAAGTTAAAATTTCTTAATTTAGGGGGTGCACCAGAAACAAATAAGGGGTGCAATAAGAATGACACCTTCCAATTTTGCATGGCAACAAAATGAATTCGTCTTGATTGGGTCGATAATCGATTTGGTCAGTTATCTTTTGTATTTTACCACAACTAAGCGGATTTGATGTCACGAGTCAAAAAATTGCAAAAAAATTTGGCAATGAAAGATTTTTAACTCTGTTGATAATAAATAATTTCAAATAGACAGGTTTGAAAGTAAAATAAACTGAGTTGGCCAATCTGATGAGTCATTTTCATTTCCTGGCATGATTAATTTGTTTCGGTACCATGAGTACAGCAAAAATCTTGTATTCATGATAAAGAAATTTAAATAAAAGAACTGGTCTTTAGAATGACCATACTCATACCGTGACACTTGAGTTAATGATTCGAATTGAAGGTTTGATTGGTCCGGTTACAAGGGTTAACACAGCTTTATAATGGGTTAACACACTGTTAAACCAGTTCAATTAAATTTTCGAACGTTTCCCACGTTTTGCTCTTTTTGCAACAAACATCTTGCATTATTGTACGTGACAGCTGTTATAGCCTTTTACTCCTTTTATACTTTTTATCATCATTATTTATTAATTTTATTTGCTAAAAATAACATTAAAAAGTTATTTGTATTTAGGTGATAACCACAGTAGCATGCGATTATAATGGATGAGATAACATATGATTATAAAGTCAAATCCACAATAACTAAAATAGAAAAAAAAAACAATTACCTCTTCTTAATCGAATTAATGTATCCCTGTAGCTATTTATTTAATAGTATTTCCCATTTTCCCAACAAAAAGAATTGCACTTAAGCAAAATTTCTAAAAGAATTAATAGTAAGAAGAATGTTTTTTATTACCTTGAGCAACTTAAAATTATTTAAATATATAAACTTTTAGATCTCACACAGTGGTGAGCCTCTGGCCCTCCTCTTGTATTGGATGTCAATAATTTAAACTTTCGAAAAATCTTCATATTTATATTTAATATTTGAAAGTAATTTTGATTGAATTTTTTTAAATGTATAATAAATATGTCAAAATGAAAAGCTAAAAATGATTTATTTTTATATTAAGTTAAAAGTGAATTCTTCTATGGATGATTTCTAATAAATTTCAATTAATAAAATTTTCTATCACTAGTAAAAAATATACTTTTTAATTCGCCCAATAAACATCGATCTAAGAAAAACCAAAGCCTATTAGTAAGTGGTGTCAATTTTGTAGTTTTGACGAACTTATATGCCTTGGTTCAGTGAGAACCGAAACATATAGCGTATGTTACCTCGGTTCAAAATAGAATCAATGTCTAATACTCTGCCAAAAAGTCACCTGTGCCTCTGCAAAACTGTGTTTTAGCCTATTAACTCGGTTAAAGGTGGAACCGAGGCCTATTACCTCTGTCAAATCTTCCCTTTTTCACTCGCACCTGACCTACTCTCATCTATCCTACTGTTCATTTTACACGAAGCAATTTTCTTTCCTCTGCCAGAAACAAAGTGCAATCTCCCTTCTCTCACTTCACAGCCACGACGCGAGGAGGTTCTTTCCTCCATCATAGCAGCTTGCGCTCCGGCGATGATGACGATGTCAGCCGGCGTCAAAAGTGGAGGGAGGCGCGATAGAGAAGACGAGTACCGCAGCGGCGATGATAGGAGGCTCGCCGATCTAAGACATTTGGCGAGTAGAGAAGATGGTGCCTTGGAGATGATGCGAGGTTCGCCGATCTAAGAGTTGAACGGAGTTCCTTGGCAGCGACGACGATGACGGATGGAGATGATGAATGGTGACACACCAGAAGAGCATTGGTCACGACGACTTGCTGAATAGATAGTCAGGGCACGATTCTCGGTTGGTTTCTGTGGAGGCGCTCATGGTGGCTGTGGTTGACAGAGAAGATGGAGATGATTGGCGAGGTCGTAGAGAGGTGGCGGCGAGGTTGCTGCGAGGCACGAAGAGGTGGCGGCGAAGTCACGGAGAGGACGTCCTGTAGCGATGACGTTTCTGCAAGAAGGGGAGGCATCAACCTTCATCTTTTCTTCTCTCCGTTATAGTTTGGCCTTGCAAGAGTCTCCTTTCTTCCCTAAATTGTTCTCAGAGTTGGTGATGACAACCTCTACAATGCTCATTGCATCAAAACCCAAAAGCCTTTGATTCTTACAAAAGCTAAAAAGGTATCTTTTTTTTCTATTATTTTGGGAGCGATTTCGTTAAGGCTGGTGTAGTTGTTGTTGCAGTGCTTGCTTCACTCCTTGGTTGCTTTCAGGGATTGGAAGAGATAAGAAATAGTAGAGCATTGGTGCCACTTCTTATTGATCTTCTGAGATTTGGTTATGTGAAATTGGTTATGTGAAAGGGAAAACAAATCCAAATGCATACCGAAAATATAAAAAATTAAAAACACGCTATTGTGTCGGTTATCTAAGAACCGAGGCATAATCCTATCTCGTTTTAAACTGGTTCAGAACCGAGGCATAAAAAAGCCACCCTTTTTACCTCATCCGTATATGTCTCGGTTGCAGAACCGATGCCTATAAGCAAAATTAACCATGTCATTTCCCCTTACTGCATTAGTGTATAAATTAAAATTAATTTATATATAAGTTAATTCTCACATTAATGTCTAAAAAAATAAATTTTTATTCAATATATGAACTAATTTTATTTTACAAAAAAATCATTTCATTTTTTTCTCATCTTAGCTCCTTATATATAAATCCTTACAAGAACATTTATCCAAACACACATCTTTATAATATAAATTTACTAAATGGTAATGATAATAGCAGTAAAATTATAATTAAATTATCTTACAAAGTATATGTTCGTCCTAGTATGATTACTATATCCAGTTTAAATTCTTTTAATTAATTTCGCCTATGCATAAATGGAAAGATGCAACTAATTCATGGCTTAAGCTTTGATTAATTTATTGATAGCTGCAATAACAACGTTTACAAGTTAAAAACCAAAGCATATTGATTTAGTGATAAGCACATGACTTTTCAGGCACATCATGCACTTGCTTTGAATCTTTCCCCGAATTTCTTAAACTTAACCACCAAGCGATTTTCGTCACTCTTACTCACCACCAAACGCCTGTTTTCTCCATCATCGACCTCAACCGCAAGGTAGCTGCATTTACGAGGACGAGGGCCCGAGGGACAGAACAAGAGGTTGTAGCCCAGAAAGTAACCTGGAGCGCTCCGAATTTGAAATAAACCCGATACAGTGTTGTCGTATCCTTTAATTTTAACATAGAGTTGCTCTTTCTCATCATCCCTCAAAGCAGTCCAGTCAGAAGGAGTGGCGCCACTACACTTAAGATCATAAGGAAGCTGAATATTTAAATAGTCCAATTCTCCGACGTAAAGAAAACCCGGCGGATCTGATCTAAATTTCACCGGTGTACCATAAACAGAAGAATTTGAATTTTGGATAACAGATAAAGGACAGGTTTCGTTTCCTGTACGGGTAATGCCTAGACCACCCCCACCGTTTATACTTGCTTCGTGCGGAATAAGAAAGTAATAGGCAGAAGAATACAGAACAGAATTACCCTTCATGTCTACCACATCCGCGGTGCTTGAAGGAAGGTACGAGGTGAAGGCAGAAAGTAGAAAGAGAACGAAGAAGGTGGTAGTACGCATCTCCATTTCTTTTGAGAGGCTTGTTGTGAATAAGCAACCTAGGAAGAATCTATTTATATGGACTGCCTGTAGTAAAGCGAGTCGTAGATTAATATGGAAATGGTGAATAGTATATTATGAGTTTAATATATTTTTCTCAAATCATAAAAATAGTAAATATAATTATTTTAATTCAATTATGTTGAATTTATTAAACATGTTTTAAGATAATATTTGAATTGTTTACATATACATGTGTTCAATGTTAACTCGTAAATACATTTGACATGTTAAAAAATTAATATAATTTTGTTAAAATACTATACTTATTTATTTTTAAAATTTAAGAACCAAAATATATTCAGACATAAATAAATTTTAATTTTAAATCAAAATTTAATGACTAAAAATGATATCTAATCTATCATTGATGATACAAGACTGAATAATTAACTTATTAGTAAGTGTGCATACTTAAAAAAGTTTACATATATTTTTGTTCTCTTTAATTTTTAAGTAAAAATTAGAATTAATCTATTTTTAAAATTTAGTCTAATTTAATCTCTCAACTTTATAAATAATGGATTTAATTCTTTAAAGTTTATTTTTAAAGTTATAAGACTAAATTAAATCAAAATCCAAAAGTAAATTAACTTTAATTTTTAGTAATAAAAGTTAAAAACTAAAAACATACTCAAAAACAATGATATCACGAGAAACTAAAAGAAAAGAATTGATACGGATAAATTTTATGGGTTGTGAAACGAAAATGTGTAAAGAAATATCTATATGATCGAGTATGACTTTGAATATAATATATTCTATTATAAACGTAACGGATTATTTTTAAAATTATTTTATTGTTTACATTTATGTGTAAAAATGTCATAATAATTATATTATTAATATATTATAATACCATATTATATATGAAAGAGTTAAATTTTTAGTATAAAAACATAATATAATATTTATCTATAATAAAATTATGAAAATAAAAAATAAAAAATTTAATTATTTTGAATTCTGGTATTTTATAAAATAACTATAATATACTGTTATTTTAAATCATTTTATTTATTTATTAACATTTTTTCAGTTTTACTTTAAACTTACCTCTTTATATTTTAAAAATAGTTTTCTTTTTATCAAATTATATTTAAGAAAATTATTTATTGATCATATACTTTTAAAAATTATTTTACAAACTATTTTAAGTTCATTGAGTTCACGTTATGAAGAATTATAATAGTTTCATTCACTAAAAATACCTTTAATAGTATATTAACATTAAATGATAAGAACAATTATAGATTGTAGTTGAGTGATTTTTTTTGAATTTGATGTCACAAAATTCTTAACGAAATTCCTAAAACACAAATTATGATAAAAAAAAGAACTAAAAAAAATTAACTAAATTAAAATAGGTAAAAAAAATAAGATAAAAACAAGTGATAAAAAAATAGAAAAAATAAAAATGTTAGTGAAAATTAAGAACCAAAATGATAAAATTTTTAGTCGTGTTTCCTTGTAGCGATGCCAAATTTGATAATACCATCAAACACGAAATTGACTCCTAACAAATTAATTCTTATAAAAATTATATCAATTGGTAAAATATAAACAATAAAGAAGATAAAGGTAAATAAAATATTATATAAAATAAAAAGATATAAAGAAATAAATTTATAAAAAGATTTAAAAATATATAAACAATGACAAAGAAAATAGATTGGTTGCACTTTTTTTTTCAAAATAAGATTCATCATTGGTTATCTGAATATTATTGTTTAATTGATTATTGTATTAGATTTTCAAATAAATCAATTTAATTTTTTAATTAATTGGTTGGCGTTCTCACAATTAATCAAAATAAAGTTTCTACTTTAATCAAAGTAAATTTTCAATAAAACCTTGGATTTACATGATTGATATGTTATGTAGATTTAACATCATACTAACTTGTTACAAATGTAAAAGTCATTACTTTCACTTGATTAAGAGAAAAAATACATAGAAAATTTGACTAAAACAATACAATTTAAATATTATATTAACTAGTTCAATTTTTTTTAATTTATTATAATACAATTTAGTATAATTTAATTAATTTTGCCCAGTATTTGATTGGATGATGATTGATTTAGTGAGTTATCTTTTGTATTTTACCAACAACTAAGCGGATTTGGTGTCTATGAGTCAAAAAAATTTGCAATGAAAGATTTTAAGTATGTTGATAATAAATAATTTCAAATAGACAGGTTTGAAAGTAAAATAATCTGAGTTGGCCAATCTGATGAGTCATTTTCATTTCTTGGCATGAATAATTTGTTTTGATACGATGAGTACAGGAACAATCTTGTATTCATGATAACGAAATTTTGAAAAAAGAACTGGTCCTTAGAATGACCAAACTCAAACCGTGACACTTGAGTTAATGATTTGAATTCAAGGTTTGATTGGTCCGGTTAGTGTTGTTAAACCAGTTCAATTAAATTTCCAAACGTTTCCCACGTTTTGCTCTTTTTGCAACAAAAATCTTGCATTATTGTACGTGACAGCTGTTCTATAGCCTTTTACTCCTTTTATATTTTTAATCATAATCATTATTTATTAATTTTATTTGCTAAAAATAACATTAAAAAGTTATTTGTATTTAGGTGATACTTATGAAGGTAAAGAAAATAATATCTAGATATCTATTTCAGGCTTCTTATCTTTTTATCTTTTACATATTATCATAGTATTTATCATATTGTCATTATTTTCTGTTTCTTTTTTCCAAATTATCTGTTATATTGTCCATCAAACCGCGACAGGATTGTAATTATGATTTAAACAATTAAAGAAATTAAAAAAAGAAGAAGTATGCCCATCACATTTATCCAACAATTATAAAAACTTTACTTTCATTAACAAAAATACATGTGTAACCACAGTAGCATGCGATTAATGGAAGAGATAACACATGATTATAAAGTCAAATCCACAATAACTAAAATAGAAAAAAGAATTGCACATAAGCAAAATTTCTAAAAGAATAATAAGAAGAATATTTTTTATTACCTTGAGAAACTTAAAATTATTAAAATACATACACTTTTAGGTCTCACACAAGCCTCCAGTCGTCCTCTAGTCTTGGATATCACTAATTTGGGATGATTCTTATATTTATACTAAAATCTCAATTGAATAGTTTCAATTGATTTTTTTTAAATATATAATAAATAGGTCAAAATGATAAATTTTAATATTAAATAATGTTTCAATCATTTTAAATAATGCATATCTGCATAAATTGTAAAAAGAAAAGAATCAAACTAAATATTAGGATATAAATAAAATATGAGCAAGTCACTCAAGAAAAATAGGAATGATACATGATGGTCCATCCTTACAATTAGGTTAAAAGCTCAAAAGGCTAAAAATTCTTTCACAAAACATTCCATCAAGTAATTATCAAATTAACTCAATTAATAATTTATAATTATGAATCAATTAGGTTAGCTTCTAATCAATTCAACAATCCATTTAACATAGAACATGACTACTATTTCAAGATTATGATAGTTCCAGATACTAAATCAAATCCAAAAATATGATGTCAATATGTTTTATTGAAAACAAGAAAATATTTCTAGGTGAATTTCTTATGAGACATATTATGTAAGAGTTTCACTCAGTAGAAAGTTAATATTTTCACAATTTTTTCAAAAAGTAATCACAATTTTTTTTTGGAAATAAAAAACTGAAAAACAAAGAGAGAAAAAAAAGTAATCCTAATTATTATTCATCTCTCCCACAATTATTTAAAAAATTGTCACTAATGGACTTATTTTGGGGAAGAGAACGATTTGTGACTTCTAGCTCAATTTGACCGTATGTCAAAATTTATTTTCTTTAACTTTATAAAGTACAAGTCACTTTGTACAATTTTATTAATTTTAATATTTAATAAAAGCGGATATTTTTCAAATTTTAATAAAATAATTTCTATTTATGCTAAAAACATAAAATAACATGCATGCATCTTTAAATTTTTATCAACAATGATACCAAATGAAGTTAAATCTAACATGTACGGTTTTCTTTTACAACAACATTTCTTTTAGTTCTGTAGCCAAGTCAACAAATATTACCACTTAAAATTTATTTTTATTGTTCACATCAACAAACTTGATGTTTGGAACATGTGGCTTCAACTCAATTTCATCATTATCAGGTGCACTATGATGGTTAATAAGATAATAAATAATCCTCATAATCTCATCTTGTGAGCAAAATTCTACACTTGAAATAGTCGACTCTACTACTTCATCATTAACAAGTTCAACAACATCTTTAGTAAGATTTATATGACCATTAGTAAGCATATGAGCGTGATGTGATTTTATAGTTGGTTTTTTATTTGATCTTTGAAACATGAAGTCATTCACATTAGCTAACAAATTTTGCAATCTCTTATCCTTGTCCTTAATCATTTTCTTCAATTCAATATTTCGCTAAACTCATATCTTCAAAAGAATTTCTAACTCGAGATCATTTAGTTGAAGTATAGTCAGCTTACTTATATCAGGTGCAGTGGTAAGTGTGTCAACTTGTTTCTGATAAACATATGAATCGTGTGGTTGTTGTTGATAATAATCATAATTCATTTGAAAATCACATTGTTGATTATTTTCATATGAAAAGTTATTTTACATTTTTGAAAGAGGTTTTCTGGAAAGAAATAAGTTGAAAGGTTGTTTGGTAGACTTCAAAGACAAAGAGGTTTGTCTCAATGGATAACTTAAGTACCTTATCTTTCCTTAGTGAAAGTGTTCCCTAACTAGCTTCACAAATTTTTCAACAAAATTCCTGAAACAAAAATTATGATAAAAAAATAACTAAATAAAATAAGTGAAGAAAATAAAATAAAATAAGTGATAAAAAATTAAAGGAAATAAAAATGCTAGTGAAAAGTTAAGAACTAAAATGATAAAAATTATAAACCTTGTTCCCGGTAATGTCGCCCAATTTGATATCATTTTTGTTAACGTGATCAAATTAGTATTACTAAACTATAACTGTTGGAACAACCAGTATCATCGAGTTGAGTAGTGGAAATATAAAATAAGAGTATGATATAAATTGTTAAAAGCAAAGAACTTGTTTAGTCAATTTTAAAAATGTTCCTTTAATTTTCACTTAAATGTTTTATCAAACAGTTGATGTGCTAAGAGTTTAAAGAGTGTAGAGTTCAAGAAAATTGACACAGAGATTTTATCCTGGTTCGAATCAAAAGATTCTACAGTCCAACGTTAATCACTATGAATAGTGATTAACCTTTTCACTAAAATAATGTTTGTACAGATTATAAGATATGAAGTAAAGATTGAGAAACGAGAACACCTTTCGTTTGACAAACGAACGGAAGAACCTTCCTTCGACAAACGAACCAGAAGAGACAGCTCAGCCAACTTGAAGAGAACCGCTATGACCTTTGACACACAAAGCGCGAGCTTCTCCTTTTCACTGGCAAGAGCACACTATCACTTTGAGAACTTTCTTAGACAAACTGTATTCTCAAAATGACATAGATTCCCTTTTCACTCACAAAGAGCTTCCCTTAGGCACACAACTCTAATACTCTCAAAATGAAAAGTTACTTCCTAAGAGCTGTGAAGACCCTTATTTAAAAGCCCAGGGTCAGAAACTGAAAAGTCATCTCCCAACTGCTACAAATAATCTATTATCATAAGTGATAATCGATTATTTGTGTCCGTTATGGGGTTTTCAAAAAGTGATAATTGATTATCCTGAGTTATAATCAATTATTTGCGCGACTTGGGCAATACTGACTCAAACTGAAATAATCGATTATTCTAAGCAATAATCGATTATTTGCGCGAGCAACTCTTTTCCAAACAAGCTCATAATAATCAATTATTATACCAAATAATCTATTATCTGCGCAAAGACTCTCTAAATAGGAAAACTTCTAAGAGTTCTTACATTAACAAAGTAATTACTACACAATTAATTCTATAAAATGCTTTTAAATAAATACAACAAAAGTCTTCACGTTCTTCATCTTGTAGCATCATCAAAACCATAGTATCTTCAAGACACCAATGCTTGTCATTGGTAACAATCTCGCCCTTTTAGATGGTGATAAAAAATCTCGTTTAAAAGCATTTCTAAATATCTGCACATATTTCAGACTTACAAACATACAACATGTTAGTAATAATTGCACTAGTTTAGAAGTTTTCTCACCCTTTTTGATCATAAGCAAAAAGTAAATAGAATCTCCCCCTCAAGTGTTGCTCCCCCTAAAAAAAAGAATGCAATTCAAATATTATAAAATTGTTGAGTACGAGATGCAATTCAAATATTATAAGGGCAAAGAGTAATTGATCTAGAATAGAAATAAATAACAAGATATCAAACAAACTCATATATCTCCCCCTCAAATAGGTACCATTTATCACAATATTATGACATAAGATGTCAAAAAAAAATTTTCCTCTCTTTATCATAAGCAAAAAAGATCGTCAATAAAAATTGCTCCTCAAATGGTTCTCCCCCTCAACAAAAATAGATGCATTTCTTTCAAAATAGAATAAAATTTAAATTTTCATAACATGAAAGAGAAAAATACATCATGAATTACAAAATGGAAATTCAACTCTAAATCAAGAAATGCAATTAAGACATAGAAAGGAGGGGTTGGAGGATAATTAGGAGGTTGAAGATGTCAATCAAAAAAATTCTCCCTCTTTTTTTTATCATATTCAAAAGATCATCTAATCTTGATTCTCTCCCTAAATTAATTAAATTAAAAATAATTTAGGTCCTTTTAATTCATTAAAAATTACTCCCCTTAAAGTAATATTCCCCTTTAAAATCAAAAATAGATTCCAAAAAAAATTTTAAAAAAAATTTGTTTTTAGAAATTTAACTTAAGATAATCGATTATCACTTTAAATAATCAATTATTTGCGAGCCAAATTTGTACGTTAGAGTGAAAATGACCTTGATAATCGATTATCATCCATTGGTAATCGATTATTTACGTTAATTTCCGAAAATCCCAAATTTAGGCTAAATTTTCAACCTAAGACACATCTAGCATTCATAAATTATTTTCAAAGCTCTTAAAAATTACTAGGATACCATAGAGCTCCTTTCTGTTTTTGAGAATTCAACCTATAAAACAACACAATAGAGTTTTGGTCCCCATAATCTCATTTGGGTGCTTTGAGCTTAGAGACAAATTACTTTATAACAGGAATCCAAGTATATTTTCCATTAGGAACATCAAGATGTTTGATTCTACATTTATTTGAAGTGTGCCCCTTTTTCATGCAGTAAAAACATGTGACAATACTTGGGTTTCTATAAAAGACAGTTCCTTTTTCAATCTATACTCTACAACTTCTTTTAATTTGGTTCTTACTTTTAAAAACACTTTTGTTTTTATAAACCTTTTTAACAGTTATAGGCATTTCAACATTATTATTTCCAGTTGCAACTTCAAGAAGATTTTCAAGAATATCAATATCAAGTATATGATTCTTACGTGAAAGACATTCAACAGAATGTTCAACATTTGAAGACTCTTTCATTTCCAAGTTGCAAATTTTATTTCTCAAACATACTTCCTCGTCTAGTGCCTTCACATATTTAGTTTGAAATTCTTTAAATTCGTTTTTCAAATTTTTATGAGCAACATTCAATTTTTCAGATTTATCAAGTAATCCAAGAAAAGCTTTTTGCAAATCAAATTCACTAGTTTCAGAATTAGAACAACTTACTTGGCTTGCAGTATCATCAATATTACCGTCAAACACAAGTTTGTTTCTTCATCAAAATCACTTGAGCTACTTGAGTCATTATCAACCCAAGCAATGTGGACCTTCTTCTTTTTGTGAATTTTCTTGATAATTGGACAAACGACTTTTACATGGCCTCTTTCACTACATCCATAACATTTATAGCTTGATGAAGAGCCTTGATTGTCCTTCTTTTTCTTCAAGAATTTTCTTCCAGATGATTCATCGTTGACCATCAAGCATAAATTTTCTTGCTCAGTAGAATCGCTTGAGCTTGAGGAGTTTGATGTAGAGCATGAATAAAAAAGTGTCAACTTATCCACATCTGTGACTTTATCATGGGTGACTCTTAAAAATTCCCACATTTCCTGAGCACTTTCATAAACAAAAACTTTGAAAAAATCATCAAGGGTTAGTGTAGATAAAATTATATTTTTGGCCTTAACATCATATTGTGCCATTCTATTTTCATTCATAGTCCAGTTAAAATATGGTTTTTATACTTCCACACCATCAACAATACTTTTAGGAATATAAGGATAATTTTTTATAGCTTCCCAGATGCCTCTGTCAATTGACTCTAAAAATATGTGCATTCTTATTTTCCAAAACACATAATTTTCCTTGGTAAACAAAGGATGTCTATCAATAGAAGCACCCTCAACATAAACTTGGTTATGACCGCCCATTCTTGAAAATTTTGAAAAGGTATCAAAGTAAGCTTTGATACCAATTGTTGGAACAACCAATATCGTCGAGTCGTGTAGCGGAAATATAAAACAAGAGTACGATACATATTGTTAAAAGCAAATAACTTGTTCGATCAATTTTAAAAATGGTTCCTTTAATTTTCTCTTAAACGTTTTATCAAACAGTTGATGTGCTAAGAGTTTAAAGAGTGTCGAGTTCAAGAAAATCAACATAGAGATTTTATCCTGGTTTGAATCAAAAGATTTTACGTCCAGTCGTTAATCACTATGAATAGTGATTAACCTTTTTCACTAAAATAATGTTTGTACAAATTACAAGATATGAAGTAAAAATTAAGAAACGAGAACACCTTTCGTTCAACAAACGAACGGAAGAACCTTCCTTCGACAAACGAACCAGAAGAGACAACTCAGCCAACTTGAAGAGAACCGCTCTGACCTTTGACACACAAAGCGCGAGCTTCTCCTTTTCACAAGACTTAACAAGAGCACACTATCACTTTTAGAACTTCCTCAGACAAAATGTATTCTCAAAATGGCATAGATTCCCTTTTTCACTCACAGAGAGCTTCCCTTAGGCACACAACTCTAATACTCTCAAAATGAAAAGTAACTTCCTAAGGGTTGTGAAGACCCCTATTTAAAAGCCCATAGTCAGAAATTGAAAAGTCTTCTCCCAACTGCCACAAATAATCTATTATTATAAGTCATAATTGATTATTTGTGTCCGTTATGGGGTTTTCAAAAAGTGATAATCGATTATCCTGAGTGATAATCGATTATTTGCGCAACTTGGGCAATACTGATTCAAACTGAAATAATCAATTATTGATACGCTGTCATTGAAGCTATCAAATTAATACTACTTTTCAAGGCAACTTCAGTATTGCCGAGTAGTATTCAAGAGAGTAGATAGGGTTAAAGTAACCTTGAGTCGTCTTCCAACGAATACGAAATTGCCTTTGAATATTTGAATCTTATGAATGCAATGCAATGATAAAAATGATGTTTGGAGAATGTTTAAAGAACAAATAAGAAACTTAAAAACAATTTTGATGAAATAGGCTAATTCCACTACTTTTCCAAGATAGATTCATCATCGGTTATCCACAGATAATTGTTCAATTGATTATTGTTTAAGTTTCAAATTAATTATAGTACATTCTTAATTAATTTGAGGGCTATCATGCAATTAACCAAAGTATATTCTCAATCAAATGCAAGACATTTCTAGATTATTCACAATAAATTCAACCAAAGTACATTCTCAATCAAATTCTATTGTGTTTAATCATGTCTATTCTTAAATCTCCTAACCAAGTTAAGAGCTAATCAATCAAAGTAAATTCTCAATTGATTATTTTTGAAATTATTTCTAATCAATCAAAGTACATTTTCAATTGATAGTAAAAACCATTTAATCATATGAAAGTTCCTAAATTAAATCAAAGTAGATTCTCAATTAAACCTAGAAACCCTAGAACTCATATAATCAATATGCATGTAGATTCAAACGCATTATGATGCAAAAATCTTTGCTTTTAATTTGATAAGGAGATGAAAGACGTAGAGAGAACAATTTAAATCAATAATCAAAATAAACAATTGCATTAACTTAATCTAACCTCAGAATCCATAATCCAATATAACATTATTTGGAAGATATTTTCTGTTGATATTCCCAAATTAAATTAATTCAACAACTGAATTTTATCTTTTAGCTTTTCTGACTTTCCAAAATTGCACAAATGTCCTGAAATTTCCTCTATCTACACTTTAGCCCCTTCAGAATTCTCCAAAATTGCACCAAAACTCCTGTTTGACCAACCTTGACCAGATTCAAATCAATTGACCAACTTTGACTCATATGGTCGTGGCCAACGAGAGCCCACCACGTGGCAGACCCCACTTCACCAAAATTAGGGTTTTGCAATTGTAGATGGGGAAAACACCTTGTTGCTTCTCCTGCGCCGCGAGAATGAAAGAGGAATCACGTTTCTGGATTTGTGTTTGCTTTGCAGGTTTGAAGATGAACGGAGCTTGGATGGCAGCGACAAGGAGGCTCACGAGATTATGGCGGATTTGGGTGGTATTCTGCAATGGCGTGATGGTGATCAGCGTGGTGCGCGACCGAGAGGTTGAAAGTGTTCCACGATTATGATGGTGGAAGATGATTTCACCGCTCACGATTTGTTCCTGGTGAAGCAAGGTTGGACGAAGATGAAGATGGTGAGAGAGAAGCGTGGTGGCTGTGTTGATGGTTGCTTGCAGTGGTGTTTTAGATTTGATGATTTCTTTCTTGCAGGTGGTCATGTGAGAAGTGTGGTGATTCTTTTGGTTTCCTTCTGCGGCGCGACGGTTCATGGTCTGACGGAGGCGGTGCAACATGGTGCTTGCCTCTCGGGGATGGCAGCTTCGCGGTGAAGAAGAGGGAGTGGTGGCACGATGAGAATCAGTGGTGTTCCGACGAGAAAGGAGTTGGCAGCACAAGGAGATTCTGGACGTTCATGGTGGTCGGCGTTGAGGATGGCATTAAGGTTGGTGGCGGAGCTTCGGCAGCACAATTGACGGCTAGGGTTTCGGATTAGGGTTTCTCTATTACAGAAGATGGTGATGTGGCAGAGGGGGGTGATGTGGCAGCATGTAGTTGGATAGCACTTAGGGTTTTAGATTGCCACATGGCATGATCTGGTGGAGTCTAGTTTAGGAGGGGTGTGTATAGGAAACATAGAGAGGTGTAGGAGAAAAGACTTAGTGTTTGGCTTACTATTGGGCCTGGTTAAGAAAATAGGGGTGTATGTAGGGAAATTTAGGAGGTAGAAGGGTAAAAATTGTCTGTTTGGCACATTTGTATTTTATTTTCCAAACAAAATCTGATTTTGGGCCTTAATTTGCAATTTGGACCAATAAAGCTTTAATTTTAGCTGCACAAATAAATAGTAAAACATCTAAGAATAATTTATGCGCTAAAACTCACCTCTTAGTCTCTTTAATTCACAAACCCAATAATTCCAATTGTCACAAATCCTCTTTAAATAAACCATTTAAGCATAAATATCTCATCAAAAATTTGAATTTTAAAGCATTAATGTGGGCATAAACATGCACTCATCACACCCCGCACTTATCCTTTTGCGCTCTTGGGCAAAATTGATTAATTCCAAAACTTTGTTCTGAGCCATTTTATTCCATATTTGCATTTGGATGACAAGAATGAACAACACCAAACATAGATCAATTATCTAGACATTACTTTGTCATAGACATGCAAATGAAATCACTCTATTATTCACACATAAGTTGACCTTTTTGAATTCCCAAGAAAATCAAATATGAAAGATAACACTCAAGTCAACATGTATTTATTTCTCTCCAATTCTCTCAAGTGTTTTTGGCTTGTGTTTACACTCAAAATACCCATGTAAGTAGCCACCCTTGTATTTAGCAAGATTCTATCATTCACATATTTCAGAAAACATGCAATTATTGATCATGATGGCTTTTTAAAGGTTGTATTGTGGCCAAGACAAAGATAGGAATTTTTCTTGGAATTTCTGAGCTTTTGAAATTGATATAGAAAGAGTAATGATACTTCAAAAACAAATCTATTTCTCGCTCTTTTAAGGAAAATTTACTCTTTTTTTAAAACTCCAACTTTTCATCTTCCTTTTTGCCTTTTTTTTATTATTTTGTGGGTGAGGTACTCACCCACACACTTATTCATCACTTTACTTCTAACAGAATCCATTACTCCTTCTTCTTTCCTGAGGTAAGGAACATATGACTTTTCTTCTTTTCTCATTTGCCAATGACTGAAAACAAGAAAAATAGGCTTAAGGCTCAAAGGGGGTTCCAATGGATTAATGTTAGGATAAATTTATTTGTCCAAGTAGCTAAAACAAGAAATGCCTTAATCATATCAAATCATGCATATTCACCTTAGTTGTACAACACATAATCAAGCTAACTATTAGAGTATCAACAAAACATGGGCAAATCACACAAGAAAATCACATGGTGGTCCGTCCTTAACATTAAGCCCAAAAATCACATGGTTCAAATTGCTTTAACAAAAGATTTAATTAGGAAATTCTCAAGTTAACTCAATCAGCAAATCATAAAAGCAATCGACTTATATAAACATGAATACTTTTTTTTCTCTTGAATTCATGATCATTCAGTTTACTGATTCAAACTCTCAAATCCAATGCAAATATTTAAAAAAGACAAACAAAATAGGGAACAAAGTTAATTGTTTCCCCCACACCCCCACACTTAAACTATGCATTGTCCTCAATGTATGTCTTATATGTAGAATGCAAAGAAAAAGTGTGAGGGTACTTACTTCTTTCATGGTGGAAGGAATATTGTAGTGGTCAAATTCACTTCATCTATCGTCTTGTTCAGCATGTCTTGATTTTCATTAAATATCTGCGAATGATGGCCATTAACCTTGAAGATTCTATCAGAAGATTCTTCCTTGATCTCCACTGCTCCATAGGGAAATACTTGTGTTACAATGAATGAGCCTTCCCATTTAGAGCGTAATTTACCACTCATAGGCCCTACCCTAGACTTATACAATAACACCTTTTGACCTATGTTGAAATCCTTTTTGGTCACAGGCTTTTGGTCACGAAATTTCTTGGTTTTCTCTTTGTAAAACTTCGAGTTTTCATAAGTTGTGAGCCTAATCTCCTCTAGTTCTTGCAGTTGGAGCTTTCACTCTTTCTTTGCTCCTTCCATGTCCAAGTTACAAGCTTTCACAACCCAATATGCCTGGTGTTGAATCTCCACAGGTAAATGGCAAGCCTTTCCAAATACAAATCTGAAAGGTGACATACCTATTGGTGCTTTGTAGGCTGTCCGATGTGCCCAATATGCATCTTACGGCCTAATCCTTCCTATTTAGCTTCACTAGCTTTTGCAATATCTTCTTGATCTCTCTACTAAAGACCTCATCTTGTCCATTAGTTTCAGACGTTAAATGCTCTTTCTGCACTAGTGCATGATTCATATTGTCAATACCAAATTTCGTCCGGGTAAATAAAATTAATCACAAAAAAAAAAGTAAATAGTGAATAGTAAATTGTGAATAGTAAAAAGTGAATAGTAAAAAAAAATTTATTTTTGGAAAGGATAAGTGTTCCACGTAGCTTTGAGATCAGAATTCACCAATTTGCAAATAAAAAATTATTTTTGTAATAGTAAAATGAATAAAAAAATGAATAGTAAAAATGAATAGTACAAATGAATAGTAAATTTTTTTTACTATAAATAGCCAAGGGGGGAGGCTGAAAATTTACACAAAAGAATTTAGAAAATTTTTGAGAGAAGAGAGTTGGAAGAATTTCTAATTTCAAAGGGGATATTCTGGAAGTTTTCAGAGAGCGAGGAGATTAAGTCTGTAATAGAGGTAAGGGAAGCTAACCTTGAGTATCTCCTTTTGTATTATCTTGAGCCTTGAATATGCTATATTTTGCTTTTGTCTGATCTTAAATCTTGATTATGGAGTATTTTGTTTCTGTATGATTTTGAATTTAAATGAGAGTATGCTTTTGTGTTGATATCCAAGTGTGATAGTTGTAAAACGTGATATTGATTATGTTATGCCATTTGTATGTTATTAGTTGTTTATTTTTGTATTTTGGAAGGATTAGAAGTTGTCTAACCGGCTCTGCCAGATTCAACTTCTTGTTTCCCCAAACGTTTTATTTCTTTACTTATTTATTTTATTGCATTTTGGAAGGGTTAGAAGTTGTCTAACCGGCTCTGCCAGATTCAACTTCTTGTTTCCCCAAACGTTTTATTTCTTTACTTATTTATTTTATTGCATTTTGGAAGGATTAGAAGTTGTCTAACCGGCTCTGCCAGATTCAACTTCTTGTTTCCCCGAACGTTTTATTTCTTTACTTATTTATTTTATTGCATTTTGGAAGGATTAGAAGTTGTCTAACCGGCTCTGCCAGATTCAACTTCTTGTTTCCCCAAACGTTTTATTTCTTTACTTATTTATTTTATTGCATTTTGGAAGGATTAGAAGTTGTCTAACCGGCTCTGCCAGATTCAACTTCTTGTTTCCCCAAACGTTTTATTTCTTTACTTATTTATTTTATTGCATTTTGGAAGGATTAGAAGTTGTCTAACCGGCTCTGCCAGATTCAACTTCTTGTTTCCCCATGAATTTTTTATATTAAGATTATTTTTATGATTGTCAAATATTGTATTCTTCTATGACCATTTATTGTAATGTTTTATTATTGTTAATTGTTTATAATTATCTGGTATGAATTCTATTATGGATGTTTATTGTGATTGTCAATACCAAATTTCGTCCGGGTAAATAAAATAAAAAAAAAACAACACAAAAACACCAAAATGAAAAACACTATTTATTTTCCTTTTTTTGCACCCTTAAATTTTCTATTAAACACTTAATCCAATGGTCCAAAATAATCTCATTTTTTTACTTCCTCACCACCCATCGTTTCTTATCACACCCCATTCTCCACATCACCATCCACATCACTCTCCACATCATCTATCTTTTTCTTTTATTTTTTCCACATCATTTTCATATTAATTTTATATATCAACTTTTCTAATTATTCCACTACATTTTTTTATTATATCCTCTCCATCAACATTTTTTATTATCCGTTTTTTTTTCCGCCTTATTTTTCCACCCACTTTTTATATTATTTCTTTCCTTTATTTTCCACATTAACTTTTTCTATTCATTTTTTTTAATTATATTTTATTTCATATAAATTTTCCACCAACTTATTATATTATTTTTATTCATCAACTTTCTTCATCCTTAACTCTATAAATACCTACATTCTCTTCACTTCACACACACAATTTACATAATATCCATCTCTTCTCTCTCAAAATCTCTTCATTCCATCCCAAAACTCTACTTCATTTTTCTCTCACATTTTACTATTTCTTAATCTCTCTATACATAATAAATCCCATACCACATTTCTACCATAAAGTTATCTTCTTCATCTTCCATCTATCTTTCTCACAACTTATTACAAGTAAGGTTTTATTTCATCACACAAATCTTCAACAAGGTACACATTTTCTCTTCATTCTATTTATATATGCATTTTGATCATTTTTTTAGTTTATAAATTCATCTTGTTTTCTATCACAATTTTTCTTTATGCTTTTCATATTTCAACTCATCTATCCTTCATAATAACAAATATAAAACTTTAAAAACATGTAATAATATAAATATCGGTATGAGTACTCGTGCGATCTTACGCATCAGCCTAGTACTCATTACCCAAAATAAAAAATAAGGAAAAAGTCGTGTGAGTGCTCGTGCGATCGTACGCATCAGCCTAGTGCTCATTACGCAAAACAATAAAAAATAAGGAAAAAGCCGTGTGAGTGCTCGTGCGATCGTACGCATCAGCCTAGTGCTCATTACGCAAAACAATAAAAAACAAGAAAAAAGCCGTGTGAGTGCTCGTGCGATCGTACGCATCAGCCTAGTGCTCATTACGCAAAAAAAAACCTAAATATTACATCAAAAAATACCAAAAATATAAAAATCTTCAAAAAAAAAAACTAAAAACATCCACATTTTCAAACAACAAACAATTTTTCAGCCAGAACTACGTGATCCTTGATTCTCCATCAAAAGTGGAGATACGTAGGAGCAAGGCCAGTCCTTGTCAGGTTCACTTTCCCAAAAATCCAAATTTATCCATAATCATTTTCCAAACAAATTTTCTAAACAATTTTCAAACAAATTTTCAAGCAGTTTTCTAGAAGAACTACGAAACCCTGATTTCTCATTCTTAATGAGAATACGTAGGAGCAAGGTCAATCCTTGTCGGGCGTAAAAAACTAAAAATATTTTGTTTCTTTAGAATTTTATTTTTAGGGGAAAGTTAAACATTTTGAAAACCACATCACATTCGCATATTTAGTTAAAGGTACTGCCTTAGGGCAGGCGTCGTAGGGTGCTAATACCTTCCCTACACGTAACCGACTCCCGAACCAAGAATCTCAGTTTCGCAGACCATGCCTTATCATTTTATGGTTTTTCCGTAGTTTTCCAGAATAAACTATGGTGGCGACTCCAAAATCTTTTTTTTCCAAAACCCCTGTTTTATTTTTTCGGATCGTCGTCCCGTCGCGATCCCGGTTGCGACAGATGGCGACTCCACTGGGGACACTCTGAGAGTCAGGCCATTTAATTAGGTATGCGAATTCGACGTGGTTTTTCTTTATGTTTTTTCCCTTTTTCCTTATCTATGATTGATATTTGAAATAATTGCATGTGAGTTTCTTTTACTTGTTCTTTATGTTTGAAATAATTGTTCCTTACCTATGTTTGATATGTCTACTTATTTGTGTTTATTTTTGCAATTGTTGTTTTACATTATAATCTCCACACACTTTATGCATATCATGAGTGGGGCCCTATACCCGGGTCTGAGCGCAACTTAGAATTAGAGGGGTTGTGTAGCGGTGTCACTCTGGGATGTACTTCCTGTTTGGCTATCGTGAGAACCCCAGCTAGAGTCTGTTCTCTTCATTTGTGTCTCCACATCTAGTTGATTACTCTGACTGTTGTGGAGAGACAGTGAAAAGAGCCATAGCTCTGGTGGCCTTCATTTAAGTAATAGGGAGCTATCCTTGTGAATGCATATCTTTGGCCTTAGAACTTTAAGTTATTCAACCTTTGATAAAGCACAAAAGGGAGAATGTATGTTCTTGTAACTCTCACGCTGTTTGTTCTTCTTCGAAAATAATGATTTTTTATTCTCCTACCATGCATGCATTTTTTTTGTCACTTTATGCATCATTCATCATTCGATAATATACTGGTTTTAGGGGAAATCACTAGCGTTCACTTGATATCATACAAAGATGGAAGTTGATACAAGATCTGGTGCTACACAACATATTGATTCTGTCATGTTAAGAAATAAATCTCGCCTGAGGACTCATGGTGGGAACTTGACAAGTCTGATAAAATTAGGCAAAAGGTTAAAGACCATAAAGAGGGAAACCTTCAAGAAAAAGTATGGAAATTTGTTGAGTCTAATGGAGGTGGAAGTACAATTGCCAGCCATCACAGCCCTTGCACAGTATTACGACTCTCCACTAAGATGCTTCACCTTTCAGGATTTTCAGCTGGCGCCAACTATAGAGGAATTTGAGTATATACTCGGATTGCCACTAGAGGGTACCACTCCGTATCAGCACTTGGAACATCACGCCTCTATCCCCACCATTGCCGCCATAATGAAAATACATCCTAAAGAACTTGAACACAGGTTGGTAACGAGGAATCAAGTGTGTGGACTGACACAAAAATATTTGGAGCAGTACCTACATCATCTAGCTGATAAAGAAGAGTGGGAGACTTTCATGGACGTATTAGCCCTTACCGTGTATGGCGTCGTTTTGTTTCCCAAAGTAGAAGGCTTTGTGGATTATACCGCAATAGATGTCTTCGTAGCAAAAAAGACAAGATCAGAGAACCCTGTAACAGCAGTCCTCACAGATGTTTATGGGACCATGAGTTTTTGTCATGAAAGGAACGGAAAGAAAATTCTTTGTTGTTTGCCGGTGCTGTATGCGTGGATGACTGCGCGCGTGGGTAAAGGGGTAGTTGATTGTCCGTTGGAAGGTCCGTCACACCAGAGGCTTAAAGACAGAGGAGGAAATGAGTGGGCCCATTTCTTTGCTGGTTTGAATGGGGAAAAGATAAAGTGGCGTCTTCCTTGGCTCGAGCTTAAACCCTCCATCCATCATTGTGGCAGCTTTCCCAATCTACCCCTCATAGGTACCAGATATTGTGTCAACTACAACCCCGTTTTAGTCCAAAGGCAATTCGGGCATCCCATAAGAGGGGCGCCTTCACCGGACTGTCTTACTACACTATTCATCTACTATGAGGACGGGCGTTTTGCTGAAATGTTAAGGAAGGTCAGAAATGCTTGGGAAAGCGTGGTGCGGGCTGAAAGGGATTTAAGGGTTGGAGTAGTAGATAGCAAGGTCAGTTACCACACTTGGATTTTAGAAAGGGTAAATGAAGTCAAACTCCCTTTCAAGACAATCAATGATCATCTGGCCAAGGAAGGGCAACCTCAGGACGTAGAGAGTGAAGAGGTGAGGCAATTGAAAGCGGAGATGGAAGAACTAAGAGAGAGGAATGCCAGGTTAGAAATCGAACTACAAAGGATGCACAATGATTTTGTGAATATAAAGAATGATAAAGAGGATAAGTCGCGAGCCTACGAAGAAATGATTAAAAGTCGAGAAGCTGAAAGAGGATATACACTCCGATTGAAGCAGGATCTGGCGACCGCAAGCAAAGAACTAACCGTGAGAATAAAAGAGAAGAATGCAGCTTTGGAAGAAGGGAAACAGTGGGAACACCTCTACGAAGAAGCCAAAAGAGGTAAACGAGAAGCCCTGAAAAGACTAAGAGATGCCCAAATTCAAGTAGAAGAAGTAGGGCATCAGATGAAGGAAATGACTACGTCGTTTGAGGCAGATTTGAACCAGGAACGGTGGAAGTGGGCAAGAGCCGAAGGAGAGCATCGGGACATGTTAAAACAGATGGAGGGTTATATTAAGGAGCAAGAGGAGCGATGGAAAATGATGGAGTGCGAAGAGAGTCATCAAGCCTTGATTAAATGGATGGAAGGTCGCATTGTAGAACAAGAAAGGGTTGTGGATCATTAGAAGGAAAGTTTCTCCCAACTGGCTGCCTTAGCGAACGGAGCAATTGAGAATGTTCCAAGGATGGTGTCAGACGCCGAAGTGATAACTCACTTTTATAATCCGCCTGAAGAGATAAAACTTTTTATCAGCCATTGTAAATGGTTAGTAGGCGAAATGAAAGCCTTCATCGCTCGAGCCAGGGAGTGATAATTTGTTTATGTCTTGTTCTCTTCCAACAATGTAATGCATTAGACTTCTCTATATGAAGGACCTGTGATGTTTTGTATGATATCGATTTGTATTAATTTCCATCATTAACGTCATCGTGATCCTGTGATTTCCACCTATTACTAGCGTGCATCATGTTTTCTTTTATTCTCATCTAAATTCAAAAAAATAATAACAGAATACAAGTAAGAAAAACAACGGCCAATTTTCCGCGACATCCCTACTGGACTCGAGCCAATTCAAGGATCATGGAAAGCTGGGAAGAGTCACAAGAATCCATCAAAGCTGATGTGAGCGAGTTGAAAGACCAGGTTGGCCAAATCTTGGCTGCCCTTGAATCCCTGAAGAGTACTAGGGAGTCTTCATCTGCACGAGTTGAGGGGGATGCCCACTATTATCCCCCGATGTTCAACGCTGTAAGCCAATCAGTCCCTTTCCCGATATATGGCTTACCTCCAGGTTATACTCCTCCTACAGGAGAGTACGCAGAAGTAGAGCAAACTTCAGTCTCCCTTCCCCCAACGGCTAATGTAGTACTGACCGGCACTCAAGGGCCTGTTTCAGTGACGGCTCCCATGGCGAGTATAGGGATGACTGGGGCAAACACGGTTGAAGGAACGCGAGTAACTGTACCACCCCATATGGGTACTGGAGAGGGCTCTTCAGCCAAAGTCATACCACACACTGTGTTGCAGGGGGTAGTTAGCAGTGCTGATGGGGCCAAGAGTAGATTAGAGATTCTAGAGGAGAGATTGAGGGCCATTGAAGGGGTCGAGAGCTATGGATTTAGAGATTTTGCGAGACTGAGCTTGGTTCCCGGGGTGATGATACCACACAAATTTAAAGCACCGGAGTTCGAGAAATACAAGGGTAATACCTGCCCGAAAAGCCATCTGACCATGTACTGTAGAAAGATGGCTGCGTACGCTTACGATGATAAGCTACTCATCCATTTTTTTCAAGACAGTTTGGCTGGGGTAGCATTGAACTGGTACACCCACCTTGAGCCGTCCCGAATCCGTTGCTGGGCAGACCTGGCAGACGCCTTTGTAAAACAGTATATATACAACACGCACATCGCACCGGACCGACTGCAGCTGCAAAATATGTCAAAGAGGGACAACGAAACTTTCAAGGGATATGCCCAACGGTGGAGAGAGTTAGCTGCACAAGTTGAACCACCTTTGTATGACAGGGAGGTGGTGGCAATGTTTGTGAACACTCTCCAACCGCCATTTTACGAGCACATGGTCGGGAACGTGTCTGCCAATTTCGCTGATATCATTATAATAGGCGAAAGGATAGAAATTGGGGTTAAAAGTGGGAAAATTGCATACAGTTCGCCCGCAACGGCAAATTACAAAAAACCCAATTTCAATGCGGGAAAGAAGAAGGAAGGGGATGTGCATGCGGTATCGGCAATGCCTGTGTGGAGAAGTCAAGCTCCCACTCATAGCTTCCGACCATACTTGGGTCAACCTCCTTATGCAGCTAATGCGGCGTTTGCTCATCAAATTAGGCCTCAACAGCAACAAGGATCTTATCAACCGCAACCTATCCCAAGCAACGCTTGGAGGACTGCGTCAAGCGTGAATCCAAATCCGAATGCAGGTCAAGGCACTTACCCGAGGAAAACCCAGGAAAGAAACTTTGTTCACTTCACCCCCATTCCTATGACTTACACTGAGTTATTACCTCACCTCGTCAAAAAGGGCCTGGTTGCTATATGTCCGATGATGCCTATGCAGCCTCCATACCCTAGGGGTTATGATGCCGAAGCCAAGTGTAGTTATCATGGGGAAGGCGTGGGTCACTCAACTGAGAGGTGTATGTCCTTCAAACATAAAGTGCAAGATCTAATCGACGCGGGGTGGCTGAAATTTCAAGAAGATAAATCTAGTATTGATACTAATCCATTATCCGGGCATGGTAGTGCCTCAACAAATGCCATTGAGGTTAAGAAGCATGAACTTATAAGGGATGCAAGTAAGATTCGGAGTTCCAGAAGGTTTATTTTCAAGGAATTATTGAAGTTGGGCTTTTTAAACTGGGATTATGATTTAGGAAGAGCATGTGGACTCCATCCATGCGCGGAACACTCTATCGATGAATGTGTTGAATTTGAAGAGTTGCTGCAAGATCTGCTTGATAGGAATTTGATACAAGTGTGTTGCGAGAACAAGGATGAGGAGGTGTTTGCACAAACTAGTATGGAGTCTGATGTAACTCTGCCAGAGCCGTTGGTAATCCGTTTCACTCGAACCACCCCTGCACCAGTAATTCAAGGAAGATCGTCCGTTGTCATCCATACACCAGTTCCTTTTCCTTACAAGAGCGGGAAAGCTGTCCCGTGGAGGTATGGAACACATATAATCGACGAAGGACAGTGCATTGAAAGTCAATTCTCCAGTCAGGATCCAGCTATTGAGAATATATCAGGCATCGGCAGAATAACAAGGAGTGGTCGAATCTTCACGCCACCAAACTTGATGGGAAAAGGAACTAGCAATAATGAAACACCAGTGGCAGCAAATGCTAAGGAGCACTTAAAGGGGAAAGAGGTGCAGATAGAGGAGACCCCTGACAAGGAAGACAAGAAAGAAATCTCTGAAGAAGAGGCTTGCGAGTTTTTGAAATTCATACAACAAAGTGAGTACAAAGTGGTGGAACAATTGAATCGTACGCCAGCTCGAATCTCCTTATTAGAATTGCTCATGCACTCAACCTCCCATAGAAAACTGTTGATGAAGATACTGAGCGATGCCCATGTAGAACAAGGTATTTCCCTAAAACGTTTCGAGGGCATTGTCAGCAACATCACTGCTAATAATTACCTCGCCTTTACTGATGAGGAAATACCTGAGGAGGGGAGAGGGCATAACAAGGCTCTCCATGTCTCCGTAAAATGTTTTGACTACGGCATAGCACGTGTGTTGATAGACAACGGCTCCTCCCTAAATGTCATGCCCAAAATGACATTAGAGAGGCTACCTTGTGACGGAATGCAGATGAAGCCAAGTTCTATGATTGTGAGAGCATTTGACGGTAGCAAGAGGGAAGTCATGGGAGAAATAGAGTTGCCGGTCCAAATTGGCCCATGTGTTTTTCAAATAACCTTCCAGGTCATGGATATCCTCCCAGCTTATAGTTGTCTATTGGGTCGCCCATGGATCCATTCTGCAGGAGTTGTGCATTCCACACTGCACCAAAAACTGAAATATATCATGGGAGATAAGCTGGTAATAGTTTCTGGAGAGGAGGATCTCCTTGTGAGTGGGCCATCCTCCACCCGTTACATAGAGGCAGCCGAGGAAGCTCTCGAGACAGCTTTTCAATCATTAGAGATCGTGGGAAACACCTATGTCGAACCATTTCTTGTGAATCCACATTTATCAGGCACCTCTATCATGATGACAAAGGTCATGCTGAAAGAAGGTTATAAGTACGGGAACGGGTTAGGGAAGTATGGACAAGGACGTACATTCCCATTGGAGGTGATTGAGAACAAAAACAGATATGGCCTGGGGTACAAGCCCAGCAAGGGGGATAAGAAGAGGTTGATTGAGGAAAGGAAGGAGCGCAGTTTGGCTCGGATGGAGAAACGGGAACCAAGGACGAGGACGATCCACATTTGTAGTATCAAAGAGAGTTTTCGCAGTGCTGGATGGGTGAACACTAGCCATATAGCGGTTGTGGAAGAGGAAGCTAGATCTGAAAGCTCAAACTTCATGTGGGTTTGCTCCCCAGATGCACAACTCAACAATTGGAAGACTTTGGATTTACCCATGATGTTTAATTCAAATGAAATGTAATATGTTAATTAACCCTATTGCTTTACCCGGAGCTTTGGGATTCATGACTTACGGGTTGATGCTTTTATTTTGCTTTCAGTGTGATAATTGAATCGTGTTTGTTCTCATTTCTATCATCATTTAGCCTTTTTCACTGTTTTTCCTATTTATTTATTCGCAAACTTAAATAATGCAGATATGACAATGAATGTTTTGAAAATAATAATGTTGATATCCCTAAGTGGGAGCACCCTGTCAATAATACGGAAGATGATTGTGAAGATGATCCGGAACCCTCTCCAGAGCTATTGAGATTAGTGGAACAAGAGTCTAAAGAGATAAAACCCCATCAGGAAGAGATTGAAATTCTCAACTTGGGTGAGGAAGACGAGATAAAAGAAGTAAAGATCGGCACTACCATGAAAGAGGAAGTGAGAGAAAGGTTGCGAGTCCTATTGAAGGAATTTAAGGACGTTTTCGCTTGGTCGTACAACGATATGCCCGGTTTGGATACCGATATTGTGCAGCATAAACTCCCTCTTAAACCAGAATGCCTCCCGGTCAAACAGAAACTAAGAAGAATGAAACCGGAGATGTCCTTGAAAATCAAGGAAGAGGTAGAGAAACAATTTGATGCAGGATTTTTGGCTGTGGCAAAATACCCGCAATGGGTGGCGAACGTAGTACCAGTACCCAAGAAAGATGGTAAAGTTCGGATGTGCGTTGATTACCGTGATTTGAATCGTGCAAGTCCAAAAGACAATTTCCCACTACCGCACATCGACACTCTAGTTGATAATACAGCCAAGTTTTCACTATTTTCGTTCATGGATGGTTTCTCGGGATATAATCAGATCAAGATGGCACCTGAAGACATGGAAAAGACTACCTTTATCACATTATGGGGAACATTTTGTTATAAGGTGATGTCTTTTGGGCTCAAGAATGCTGGGGCAACATATCAAAGGGCGATGGTGACACTTTTTCATGATATGATGCACAAAGAGATCGAAGTGTATGTGGATGACATGATTGCTAAGTCTGAATCAGAAGAAAAGCATATTCTCAACTTAAGGAAATTATTTGAAAGATTGAGAAAGTTTAAACTCAGGTTAAACCCCGCTAAATGCACGTTCGGAGTGAAAAAGAGGTTCGAGGCTTTCTAGGTAGATTAAACTACATCGCTAGATTCATCTCGCAATTAACCGCCACCTGTGAACCGATATTCAAGTTATTGCGTAAGAATCAGGCTTTGGTTTGGAATGAAGATTGTCAGGCCGCTTTTGAAAAGATTAAACAATATCTACAGGACCCTCCGGTGTTGCGTCCACCTGAGCCAGGAAGACCGCTCCTTTTGTATTTGACTGTGTTGGATGAGTCAATGGGTTGTGTATTAGGTCAGCACGAAGAAGATGGGAAAATAGAGCATGCTATATATTATTTGAGCAAGAAGTTCACAGACTGCGAAAAGCGATATTCGTCGTTAGAGCGAACTTGTTGCGCATTGGCATGGGCTGCTCATCGTTTAAGGCAGTATATGTTAAGTCACTCTAGCTGGTTGATATCTAAGATGGATCCCATCAAGTATATTTTTGAAAAGCCCGCTCTTACTGGAAGAATAGCTCGGTGGCAGGTGCTATTGTCAGAATATGACATCGTATACGTCACTCAAAAATCTGTCAAGGGCAGTGCGTTAGCAGAATACCTGGCTCATCAACCCATCAGTGATTATCAGCCAATGCAACCCGAATTTCCCGATGAAGATATCATGGCTCTATTCGAAGAAAACGGAAAAATTCGAGGCGAAGAAACGTGGATATTATTATTTGACGGAGCCTCGAATGTGATGGGGCATGGCATAGGGGCAGTTCTTATCTCTCCAGAGCGGCAGTACACGCCAATGACAGCGAGGTTGTGTTTTAATTGCACAAATAACATTGCAGAATATGAGGCTTGCGCTATGGGTATTCGAGCGGCAATAGAGTCCAAAGTGAAAATTCTGGACGTATATTGGGATTCAGCTTTAGTCATCCACCAATTAAAGGGAGAATGGGAAACTAGGGATGCAAAATTAATCCCTTACCAAGCATACATCAAGGGATTAATGATGTATTTTGACGTCATCACATTTAACCACCTACCGCGGGAAGATAACCAATTAGCAGACGCGTTGGCTACTTTGTCATCCATGTTTGAAGTTGACCAAGATGCAGAGTTACCAATGATTGAAATGAACAGCCATGCGGAGCCAACATATTGTCACCTCATCGAGGAAGAGGTAGATGGTAAACCCTGGTATTTTGATATCAAGCACTTTCTCAAGACCCGAAAATATAACGAGAAGGCATCTGAAAATGATAAAAGGTCGTTAAGGAGGTTGGCTGGCAGCTTTATCTTGAATGGGGATATTTTATACAAGAGAAATCATGACATGGTTCTCCTCAGATGTGTGGATGCAAAGGAAGCCGAGCTGATATTGAAAGAAGTGCACGAAGGTACATTTGGCACCCACATGAATGGGCACTCAATGGCCAGGAAGATCTTGAGAGCTGGTTACTTCTGGTTGACCATGGAAAATGATTGTTGTACACACGTGAGAAAGTGCGAGAAATGTCAGATGTTTGAAGACAACATCAATGTACCGCCCACGACCTTGAACGTATTATCTGCACCATGGCCATTTTCGATGTGGGGGATAGATGTTATTGGGGCTATAGAGCCAAAAGCTTCAAATGGACACCGCTTCATACTAGTCGCAATTGATTATTTCACCAAGTGGGTCGAAGCCGTTTCTTATGCCAATGTGACTAGAAAGGTGGTGACCAAATTCATAAAAAGGGAGTTGATCTGTAGATACGGGCTACCTAACAAGATTATCACTGATAATGCCACCAACCTGAACAACCGGATGATGACGGAGTTATGTGAGGAGTTCAAAATTCATCATCTTAATTCTTCTCCTTACCGTCCAAAAATGAATGGGGCAGTAGAGGCTGCTAATAAGAATATCAAGAAGATTGTACAAAAGATGGTGGTCACCTATAAAGATTGGCATGAAATGCTTCCTTTTGCTTTACATGGATATCGTACATCAATACGAACATCAACTGGGGCAACACCTTTCTCGCTTGTGTATGGGATGGAAGCAGTACTTCCATTTGAGGTGGAAATCCCATCTTTACGAGTTTTAATGGAAACACAATTAGAGGAAGCTGAGTGGGTTCAAACTCGGTTTGACCAGCTCAATCTCATCGAAGAAAAGAGACTAACAGCAGCATGCCACGGACAATTATACCAAAGAAGGATGAAGAAGGCTTTCGACAAAAGGGTGCGCCCAAGGGAGTTCCATGAAGGCGAAATGGTGCTAAAAAAGATTTTACCTACACAAAAGGATCACAGGGGCAAATGGACCCCAAATTATGAAGGGCCATTTGTAGTAAAGAAGGCATTCTCTGGAGGGGCGTTAATCCTCACAAGGATGGACAAAGAAGAGTTACCTTTACCGGTTAATTCTGATGCGGTAAAAAAGTTTTACGCATGATGATTTCGCGATAAGGGATGCTACTAAGGGATATTAACACTGTTTTTGAATTCTGTTGTATTTTGTGTTAATTCAATAAATACCATACGGTTTTATTCAACTTTTACGCTTTTGCCTTTCAACACGATTCATATCACATTGACTTTTAAAGTAAAAGGGAAGGTAATAATAATTTAAGCATCACGGGTATATCCAATGAGCACAAACTCGTTCCTGAAGGATGTCGTGAAGAAAAACAAACAATAATAAAAAAAAAATCTTTTTTTCAACTAGCATCATCATTTTACTTCATATTACAACCAAAAATAAGCATATCATATTAAATGTTGAGTCAATTATTTTCGATGCAAATAATCAATTTTATGACATTTCATAAAAATGTGATGGATGTCATAATCTCCTATAGTCGAATGATTAAATCACGTATTCTTAAGAAGTATTTGTGTGTGCATTGCTTGGAAACATCATCCTTCAGCCTTCACTAAACCAAATATTGACCCAAATCATGTTCTTGAGTCCAAATAAACGCAAACTTTTACATTGGGGCAGATTTTCCATGTTAAGATTACCTTCATTAGCTTTAATTTGGGAGATCCTTGAATCCGTTAGGACAAAACAAAAACAAAAAAATGAATGACTCTTGTTGATTGTCTTCTAATTAATCTTGTGAAAATAAAACAACCAAAATTTGAAATGATGTGTGGCCATATTTCTTCATCCAAAAATATATCCATTGATACCAAATTTGAGCCAATAAGAAACTTCTTTTCAAAATTTACCTAAGCAAGGGTTACCAGCACAGTAGAAGTCAACTCAAATTGCAAACAAATAAAAAACACACTTAGTGATCAAATGAAGAGAATTAATCGAAAGCAAAGAAAAAAAATAGAAAGAATCACAAAGTGATGACAAACAAAGAATGAAATTTGAAGAATGAAAAATAGTCAAAACAGATTTGACGAATAGCCGATGCAAGGTGTAGATGGTAACTCTTGTTTCAAAAACAAAAATAAATAAATAAATAAATAACCCACAAACATTTATTTGGGCCTTCATATCTTTTCTTTCAATACCCTTCAGCCCAAGCCACATTACAAGCTCAATAAAAGTCCACACAGATTGAATGATGGTTGCTTAAATTTTCATAAAGCTAAATTTTGAGACAAGACAAAATGACTAACAATACAGTTGTAAAAAAATGATGAAAAAAAATGTCCTCGGAAGAAAGGAAACTCCCTATTGATCAGAATTATAGGAAGGAAAATCAAGCATATTGAGGCAATCTTTTCAAGCCAATCATTTCCATATTCATCACAAATTTTTGAACAAATTCATATCACATTCAAACTCTTCCCCAATTCCCAAACTAGGGGCAACTTTGTAGGTTTTGCATAACTTTTTTCACTCGTTCTCCAAAACTAAGGCAACTTTGTAAGTTTCATATGTTTTGGCCCCTTCAAGATATTGAGCAAAGTTTATTAATCTCACAAAGCTCATACCAAGACTGGGGCATCCTTTGTTAGGCCTCGCATGATCTTGGTTCGCCCTAAATTTCAAAAAAAAAAAATCTACCACCACCAAAATTGGGTTTATTTTATAAATCTCACATGATATTCTCAGTCCCTGATTCATAACGTATCCCCTCACATTCCTTTTCCTAGACACCAAACCAAAGTAACCTTTGGGTATATCCTATTTCACATTGACATTCATATATTGCATCTTCATTGATGATTGTATAAGGAATGATGTACCCAAAAAGCCATTTCAGTCTCCTCTAAACCCCTCCAAATATCTCTTACCATTTTAACCATCCTCTCATATCAAGCATGTACACATTAGTATTCCATCAAGAAATATCCAACACATAAGTTTCATTTTGAACATTTGACTTTATAATTCGACATTCATGGTAAAAAGGAAAATGAAGGTTTAAATTTTCATAATTTTGATGATTTCAAAGAAAACAAATTGACTCAAAACAAATATGTCATAGTTTTCCATTACAAAAACAAATCACATCGTGTACATATTTTCATGAACTTTGAATTTAAATGAATGTTTACCAAATCTTCTTCCTTGCAAAAAGACAAAAAAATCAACATGCATCAAAGTTTTCTCTTCCAATCACAAAATTACATCAAATCTTCTTTCTTCAAAAAGACAAAAAAAATCAACATACATCAAAGTTTGCTTCTCCAAATTTCAAAATTTACATAATACAACTCCTGATTCATTGATTTCAACATTATGCAAAATTTTTAAAGCCTTGTTTGCTCATTTCATAAACATGGACACTCATTGTTGTCTAAAAAATCGGAAAAAAAACAAATGCAAAAGTTTCCAATTCAAAACAACCACAAAATTTTACTTTCTGTCATTAGTATCTCGGCCCTCTGCAAGGCAATGGTCAAGTCCAGATTGTCAAATGACCCTCTGCATGGCAATGGTCAAATTTAATTTTTCCTCTGCGACCTTGGCCCTCTCCAAGGCAATGGTCAAGTCCAGATTGTCAAACGACCCTCTGCAGGGCAATGGTCGAATTTAAGTTTTCCTCTGCGATCTTGGCCCTCTGCAAGGCAATGGTCAAGTCCAGATTGTCAAATGACCCTCTGCATGGCAATGGTCAAATTTAATTTTTCCTCTGCGATCTTGGCCCTCTGCAAGGCAATGGTCAAGTCCAGATTGTCAAACGACCCTCTGCATGGCAATGGTCGAATTTAAGTTTTCCTCTGCAATCTTGGCCCTCTGTAAGGCAATGGTCAAGTCCAGATTGTCCAACGACTCTCTACAAGACAATGGTCAAGTCCAGATTGTCAAATGACCCTCTGCAAGGCAATGGTCAAGTCCAGATTATCTCGGCCCTCTGCAAGGCAATGGTCGAGCCCAATTTTACTTTCTGTCATTGGTATCTCGGCCCTCTGTAAGACAATGGTCAAGCCCAATATTACTTTCTGCTAATTGTATTTCGGCCCTCTGTAAGACAATGGTCGGACCCAATGATCAAACTCAAATCATTTACTTCATCCATAGGGTGGTTACACCCTCCGCAATGTCTACACACCTCAATTCTCCCAGCCTTGTTCTTTTTTTTTAAGTTCCTTGTTCATTTTGAAATATGGACGAAATTAGTATTTCTATCTTTACTTATCTTTTACTCTGATAATATAAAAACATTATTTGTCATATTATCTAGTAAAATCTAAGTAAAGAGGGGCAGCTGTCAATACCAAATTTCGTCCGGGTAAATAAAATTAATCACAAAAAAAAAGGTAAATAGTGAATAGTAAATTGTGAATAGTAAAAAGTGAATAGTAAAAAAAAATTATTTTTGGAAAGGATAAGTGTTCCACGTAGCTTTGAGATCAGAATTCACCAATTTGCAAATAAAAAATTATTTTTGTAATAGTAAAATGAATAAAAAAAATGAATAGTAAAAATGAATAGTACAAATGAATAGTAAATTTTTTTTACTATAAATAGCCAAGGGGGGAGGCTGAAAATTTACACAAAAGAATTTAGAAAATTTTTGAGAGAAGAGAGTTGGAAGAATTTCTAATTTCAAAGGGGATATTCTGGAAGTTTTCAGAGAGCGAGGAGATTAAGTCTGTAATAGAGGTAAGGGAAGCTAACCTTGAGTATCTCCTTTTGTATTATCTTGAGCCTTGAATATGCTATATTTTGCTTTTGTCTGATCTTAAATCTTGATTATGGAGTATTTTGTTTCTGTATGATTTTGAATTTAAATGAGAGTATGCTTTTGTGTTGATATCCAAGTGTGATAGTTGTAAAACGTGATATTGATTATGTTATGCCATTTGTATGTTATTAGTTGTTTATTTTTGTATTTTGGAAGGATTAGAAGTTGTCTAACCGGCTCTGCCAGATTCAACTTCTTGTTTCCCCAAACGTTTTATTTCTTTACTTATTTATTTTATTGCATTTTGGAAGGGTTAGAAGTTGTCTAACCGGCTCTGCCAGATTCAACTTCTTGTTTCCCCAAACGTTTTATTTCTTTACTTATTTATTTTATTGCATTTTGGAAGGATTAGAAGTTGTCTAACCGGCTCTGCCAGATTCAACTTCTTGTTTCCCCGAACGTTTTATTTCTTTACTTATTTATTTTATTGCATTTTGGAAGGATTAGAAGTTGTCTAACCGGCTCTGCCAGATTCAACTTCTTGTTTCTCCAAACGTTTTATTTCTTTACTTATTTATTTTATTGCATTTTGGAAGGATTAGAAGTTGTCTAACCGGCTCTGCCAGATTCAACTTCTTGTTTCCCCATGAATTTTTTATATTAAGATTATTTTTATGATTGTCAAATATTGTATTCTTCTATGACCATTTATTGTAATGTTTTATTATTGTTAATTGTTTATAATTATCTGGTATGAATTCTATTATGGATGTTTATTGTGATTGTCAATACCAAATTTCGTCCGGGTAAATAAAATAAAAAAAAAAACAACACAAAAACACCAAAATGAAAAACACTATTTATTTTACTTTTTTTGCACCCTTAAATTTTCTATTAAACACTTAATCCAATGGTCCAAAATAATCTCATTTTTTTACTTCCTCACCACCCATCTTTTCTTATCACACCCCATTCTCCACATCACCATCCACATCACTCTCCACATCATCTATCTTTTTCTTTAATTTTTTCCACATCATTTTCATATTAATTTTATATATCAACTTTTCTAATTATTCCACTACATTTTTTTATTATATCCTCTCCATCAACATTTTTTATTATCCGTTTTTTTTTCCGCCTTATTTTTCCACCCACTTTTTATATTATTTCTTTCCTTTATTTTCCACATTAACTTTTTCTATTCATTTTTTTTAATTATATTTTATTTCATCTAAATTTTCCACCAACTTATTATATTATTTTTATTCATCAACTTTCTTCATCCTTAACTCTATAAATACCTACATTCTCTTCACTTCACACACACAATTTACATAATATCCATCTCTTCTCTCTCAAAATCTCTTCATTCCATCCCAAAACTCTACTTCATTTTTCTCTCACATTTTACTATTTCTTAATCTCTCTATACATAATAAATCCCATACCACATTTCTACCATAAAGTTATCTTCTTCATCTTCCATCTATCTTTCTCACAACTTATTACAAGTAAGGTTTTATTTCATCACACAAATCTTCAACAAGGTACACATTTTCTCTTCATTCTATTTATATATGCATTTTGATCATATTTTTAGTTTATAAATTCATCTTGTTTTCTATCACAATTTTTCTTTATGCTTTTCATATTTCAACTCATCTATCCTTCTTAATAACAAATATAAAACTTTAAAAACATGTAATAATATAAATATCGGTATGAGTACTCGTGCGATCTTACGCATCAGCCTAGTACTCATTACCCAAAATAAAAAATAAGGAAAAAGCCGTGTGAGTGCTCGTGCGATCGTACGCATCAGCCTAGTGCTCATTACGCAAAACAATAAAAAACAAGAAAAAAGCCGTGTGAGTGCTCGTGCGATCGTACGCATCAGCCTAGTGCTCATTACGCAAAAAAAAACCTAAATATTACATCAAAAAATACCAAAAATATAAAAATCTTCAAAAAAAAAAAACTAAAAACATCCACATTTTCAAACAACAAACAATTTTTCAGCCAGAACTACGTGATCCTTGATTCTCCATCAAAAGTGGAGATACGTAGGAGCAAGGCCAGTCCTTGTCAGGTTCACTTTCCCAAAAATCCAAATTTATCCATAATCATTTTCCAAACAAATTTTCTAAACAATTTTCAAACAAATTTTCAAGCAGTTTTCTAGAAGAACTACGAAACCCTGATTTCTCATTCTTAATGAGAATACGTAGGAGCAAGGTCAATCCTTGTCGGGCCTAAAAAACTAAAAATATTTTGTTTCTTTAGAATTTTATTTTTAGGGGAAAGTTAAACATTTTGAAAACCACATCACATTCGCATATTTAGTTAAAGGTACTGCCTTAGGGCAGGCGTCGTAGGGTGCTAATACCTTCCCTACACGTAACCGACTCCCGAACCAAGAATATCAGTTTCGCAGACCATGCCTTATCATTTTATGGTTTTTCCGTAGTTTTCCAGAATAAACTATGGTGGCGACTCCAAAATCTTTTTTTTCCAAAACCCCTGTTTTATTTTTTCGGATCGTCGTCCCGTCGCGATCCCGGTTGCGACACATATATAGTTAGTAAACTAATTAAGGAAACTTTAATGAAATATTACATAAAGCAACCCATACCCATCAATGTATGGCACAAAGTATATGTCTCTATTTGACTCAGTCATCCATGTTTCCAAATACTTTTGTTTGCTCTCAATTGTGTTACCAGAAGGTTGGATGTTCTGAGGTTCAACACATCCGTACATAGAAGACCGACCATGGTCTATAATGTCTGTGTCCATGTACCTAAAACAACAAAGTTAAGTTGTTAGAAACTAATAATGTAAATAAGTTTAATATGGAAGAGAAAATTAACTATATTACATGCACCATAGTTTAAGGATGGAAATATTCAACATCCTATCTCCCCAATGATCTCTAGTGCATCATTGAATGTGATATATACTAGGACATGGGGGGATGCCAAATACTTTATTATCCCAGTACACGTCTACAAGTCCTTTGTTCAACCTGGGTAATTTTGTCATGAGCTTTCCTAGAGGATCATCCTCTACTTCAGCTAGGTCATCATCTTCATCTATGACTGGCTCATGCATCGGCTACTTCTAGGGATGTATGAACTGAACATAAAAATTTCAAAGTTATCAATAAATATTTTTAAATTTAACATACAAAGACTAATAATAAAAATATTATACCTGTGGTGTAGCAATGTGTGACATGATCAATGCTTTAGGCCAAGCTATAAATGTTCCTATGGCCTCCCCCACAAATTGAATTTCTGAAGTGGTGTTGATGGATTGGCAAGTGTACCAAATCGCACAAGTAATATAAAATGGTAAGACCAAGTATCGTATCCTAGAGGACTCTCGACACTAAACAATCGTGTGATAAATTAATTAATTAACACTTAAAATAAACGAGAGCATTGGTTTGTAATGCAAAAACATAAAATAAAATATGAATGCAAATTGATCAATAGTAGAGTAACACAGAAATGAACGAATGTTGTTTAATATGAGATGAATATGTTGTTGGGGTTAGATTTTACCAGGTTCCCTCTCATGTATATAAGAATTCCTCTTTATGCATTAATGTTAAAATTACTTACTAAAGTACTTAACACCTAAACCCTTGGCGCAATAAGCCTGTCTTAATTCCTAGTTCGTGCAATTCCTAGCGTTCCAAGAAAATTTAGTCTGAAGATCAAGAGCTTAAGACGACCAAGTAATCATACCCTCATCCTTGAGAAATATTACCCTTGGGAGAATTCAACAAGAACCTGAATTGTAAAGAACCTCCCGGCACTCATGCAATTCATAAATCATGCAACTAAATGAGTTAAATAGAGCAAACATTAAAATAGATGAATTCCTTAACAATTAATGAATAAAGCATATATGATTAAGAATAAATTCAAATACAGGAGAGTTCACAAGGTTACATCATTCCCCAACAACAAATAGAGTTTAGTTCCCCAAAGACAGGGAGAAAGTATATGAATAATTGAAAAGCATGAGATAGTGAAACCCTAAGAGTAGAAGAGGAAGCTCTCGCCTCCAGATCCGCCTTTAGAGAGTAGAAGAGTGTGCTATTGTGTTGCTCCAACCAGAGATACAAAACCTAGAGCGCCTAGGTCCTTTAAATAAAGTTGAAAAAGAGTATAAACAGGGCCCGGTCCAAAAGAGTCCAAAAAGAACAAAAATTGGGTCGGATCAGCAGTGCACGCTGCTTGGGCGGCCCATTTGGCCGCCCGGGTGGTGGACGCCGATTTCCGTAGGGCTTAAGCCTTCAATTTCACCCGGGCTTCGGGGGTTCGACGCCCGGGCGGCGGGCGTCGATTTTTCCAAGCCCAAGCCTCCTGCAGGTCGCCCAAGCTTCGTGTAGTTCCCTCTTCTGGTGCTTTTCTAGGCCTTTCTAAGGTCTATATCCTTAGCACTTCATCTCTGCTTCCTGTATTAACTTATTTTCTATCAAAACAAAGGGAATTAGTCATAAAATCATCAAATTCAACCTCAACTCTCTTATTCACACAACTTAATGAAAGTGCATGAGTCCAAGCAAGTTTGTAAGTCAAAAGGGGTGTATTTAGTATCAAAATTACATCACAGATAACAATATTTTAAATTGTTATCAAGTGGGAACAGGCACCTGAGCCTGGGGTGATTACGAGGAAGAAATTTTTGATGTCTTGTATATACTGTCTTTTGACCATGCTTCAATTGAAGGTAATTAGTGTTTTCTTCACAAATGAGATATGCAAAATGACCTTTAACACTATAACTGCTTAAGTTTCCATATGCTGGGAGATCATTTATAGTGCAAAACAACATTGCACGCAAACAAAAAGTTTGTTGAACATCTGAATCGAACACTTTGACCCCTTCTTCCCACAACATTTTCAAAACATCAATTAAAGGTTTCAAGTAAACATCAATGTCCTTTCCATGTTGTCTAGGACCCGATATCATCATGGACAACATCACATGTTTTCTCTTTATGCGCAACAATGGAGAAAATTTGTATATTATCAACATAACTGGCCATGAATTGTGTTTGCTACTTAAGTTTCCATAAGGATTCATACCATCAGTTGCAAGTGCAAGTCTTAAGTTTATTGGATCAATACTTTAGCGAAGCAAACTCCTTTATGTAAAAAACACAATCATTAGGACCAACATGTATCTTTTAATATTCGAGTCCCATTGGACATAAAATTTTCTTGGCCTCGTAATGACGAATAGGTTGAGTATTATTTTCTGGAAGCATCTCCGTCAACAACTCCAACAACTCTGTGAAACTTTTATCAGTCCATCCATTCCTTGCTTTTATATTAAACAACTTCAAAATTGCATAGAAACGTGTAAAGTTGGGGCATCCTGGAAACAACGGTTGCTCTGAATCATGTTTAAGAGAATTATACAAATTAGCTCTTCCAAAATTCTCTTCACCAACATCACGTATCATGTCCTTTAAATGATCACTCAACCATTCTTCCACATAATCTGTTCCTCGTGATGTGGTAGGCTAGTCTAGTACTTCTCCATGCCAAGTCCAAAAGGTTTAAGTTCTCATTATGTCGAACGTGAATAGATGGTCACGCATATTGCCTAAGTCTTGGAGTGTTTGATTAAGACAATGAACACAAGGAAAAAAATATGTCTCGTTCACATACTTAGCATTTTGTTAAACATATTGCAAAAACTCCGAAACACCCTTCTCATATTCTTCACTGATGCGACGTTCACTCATCCAGCTTCGATCCATACTATGTTCGTAATATACTTCATCAATTTCAATTTTTTAACTCTCACAAGGTTAGGCCCTACCCATTTAGAAAAATTATTTTTCATAATTTGCTAAGACACATGCAAAGAAGTCTACATCATAAATTTGATAAGATTTCGGCAGCATTTCGCATAGGTCTCCGATATACACGAAATGAGAGTAGTCAAGGATGACCATAATCAAATATGCATCCGGAGAACAATACAAATACTTAACCGAAATTTTATCAATCTCCAACGTACATGTAATAGCAAAGTATGAAAAATAATTTTCCCAAACTGTCCAATTGGACAATTCAAAATTTAACCCAAACGAACGCAACACGTTCAACGTCCAACTACCGAATAACCAACATTAAGAATGAGTGATGACATTTTTGTACATGAATGTAATTACCAAATGTCGTTTAGAATTGTAATTCGACGTAAAAGATATAAAACGTCGAATGCCTTTTAAATTCAATGTCAAAAGGTTAGTGAATTAAATAAAAATTTGAGCGGGAGATTGAAAATTCATTCACTTTATCTTAGCGCGCGATACCCTCATCTCTTCTCAAACTTTTCTTGAACAAAGTTTGACGAGCATCACATGTAATCTTTCTTTCATTTGATACAAATGCATGTTAATTAACTACTTTATGTATGATTTTTGTTTGTTTTAACCGATTATTTTAGTGCTCTTGTTCTTCATAGGCGCATTATGCTTTCTCTCTCACTGGTGACGAAACTTTATTTCGACGAACCCACCTTTTGAAGATTAGTTTTTCGTTTTCATTTTGAAAAACTTGTTTGTTGTTTCTTTTTGTTGAACTTTTTTGTTGTTTTTTGTTGAACTTGTTTGTTGTTGTTGTTTGGTTGAACTTGTTTGTTGTTGTTGTTTGATTGAACTTGTTTGTTGCTGATACTACACTACACATTCATAGTTCATGCTTTATAAAATACCAAAAACTGAAATTTGTTGTTTTTTTGCTTTGTCAGTATTCGACATTAAGTTAACGTCGAATTTAAAAAATTCGAAGTCAATTTAACGTCTCCTGCTATGACTTTGTTCGCGAATTCGCCGTTAAAAGCCCAAAATATTTCGACGTTGTACGCGTTTTTTGTACTAGTGTAAATTTCAAACGGAACTAAGTTTCACTCAATTAGATATTAATAATCTAACAAACCAATCATAACAACACAACAAAACTTTATCACATGCATATTTAAAAGCCAATAACATGCATACATAAAAGCAATTAACGTGTATACACAAAAGTCAATAACATTTATATATCCAAAAGCCAACAACATGCAAATCCATAAGCCAACAACATGCAAATTAGAAAGTTAACAACATGCAAATTAGAAAGTTAACAACATGCATATTCGAAAGTTAATAACATGCATATCCAAATGCCAAAAACATGCATACTGAAAAGCCAATAACATGCATAGACAAAACTTTTAAACAAGAATGCTAACCTTCTTAACCGATTAAAAACGTAGTGGAGGAATTGGAGGACTAGAAAACGCAAAAAAAGTTGCCCAAAACGCAAGAAATCGTCGCCCAAGGAAACGAGCAAAATTGCACCAAATCACAATGAAAACTCATTTTAATCGGTTCAAATGGAAGATAATCCATCAAAGACTAATTTAATCGGAGTAAAAGTAAGTTTAAACAGTCCAAAAAAGAGCAAAGGAACCTGAAAATGCAAAGTTGCGAGACAAAATGCAAGGAGGAAAGATGATGAATAGTGCGCGTAACTGCCCCGAGTTCGCGCAAATGTAATAAAACAACCTTAGCCATCAAGGCCCTCCCCCATCGGACGTCTATAGAGACATCAGACGTCCGACATATGGGGCCCGAACGTCTATGTGTATTTAAAAATTTAATTTTGCCAGAGGCTATATATGTCCGATATATGGGGCCCGAACGTCTATATGGACATCAGTCGTCCGACACAGGGGCCCGGACTTCTAAAGCAAAAGAACATGACAACTTTTCACCTACATGTCAAGTCATTAGGCGTCTGACATAGGGGCCTAGACGTCTATAGAGACATTAGACGTCCGACATAGGGGCTCAGACGTCTACACTACGAAATAAAATGACTTTTGGTATTCTTTGCGACCATCACACGTCAGAGATAGGGGCCCGGACATCTAAAGCAATGGAACAGGGCACCTTTTCACCTACCTGTCAGGTCTTTAGGTGTCCAACATAGGGGCCCGAATGTCTATAAAGACATCAAATGTTTGACATAGGGTCCAGGACGTCTACACTGCGAAATAAAATGACTTTTGGTATTCTTTGCCACCATCAGATGTTCAACATAGGGGTCGGGACGTCTATAAAGAAATCAGACGTCGGGGACCATCCCGGTCGAACGTCTACAACATTAACTTATTTACAAAAGTGTCACTGGTCATTTTTTACGTGGGATATTCGAGGGTCGGACGTCTAAAGGGTGACGTTAAAAGTCTTTTCTGCACTAATGATTAGATATAGTTTAGGTTGAGTGAACCAGTATGAAAATCTATGATTTATTGCTCTCTTATTCAAAACGTTTGCCATTTACTCATATTATAAAAACTAACGTCTAAGCCTCTTAATAGTTTCTTTGTATGTTATTAGACATTGCCTTGTGAAAAGATTTTGGAAAACACCATTCACCCTACGCCCCTAGTGTTTTAGTTGTAATTTCATTTCATCATCATATATTCAGTTGTTACATGTCTAGGTATCCAACTTTAGCTTGTGAATGAAAAACGCTTCATTTGGGAGCTATACATATGTATTGACTATGAGATATGAACAAGAAATGTAGATAACGTTGGTGAAAAATATAAAATGTGAAATGTGATAGCATCTAACCGTATCAGATGGCCTAAAGTTACTATAACCACTAGAATTATACAATGTTCAACCAAAATATAATCTCATTTAAACCCAACAATGCCTAAAATACAATAGCAACCAACATCCCCAAAAATATACTACCTTGGTATAAAATAACTATACCAACTATTAACAACGTTAATGTACTATGACAATGACCTTGAAAATCGCTCAGACAAACATAAATTATGAACTGTAAAAAAACACAATGTTGAGAAAGTACATGTGAAATTGCTCTAACTGCCGATGGATGAGTACATAGGCTTTCGCTCGTCAAAGTAGCTTTAATTTGAATGTTCCTACAAATATATTAATGTGATAAAATTAGAACAACATGAAAAAACTTTAATGAAACCTGCAGTAAGGGAAACTTAGGGAAAAATTCAGACTTGGCAAGTTGAGATCCTGAAAGAGCTACACCATATACTTGACCACCTTGTCAAACTAAAACATCATCACCTTCCTCTTCTAAGCACGAGATTCATTGATGCCCCTCACAAGTTTTCTAATAGCCTGGAAATTAGATGAAAAACTACAAGTTAACCTATATCCAGATGAACTTGCAATGAAAACAAAAAAATGTGGAAATTTGTAGTAAATTAAGAACACACCTCTTGCAATTAACCACAACAATTTACGTCAAATTAAAACCCTAAAGTTAATGGGACAAGGTTTCCTAATGTCTAGAGTTTTTGGAAGAGGATAAAGAAATTTCAGACGAATTAAGGATTGCAGGAGAAGAGAACTTAACGTTGAGGGGACAACGAAAAACGAAGGGTAACCGTCGCACACTCAATATTGAATGGTGAAGAATAAGTAGAAGTGGAGAAGTGGGGTGAATAAGATACAATCAATTTCTAAAAGTGTGAAAGAGTGAAGTAGAGGAAAAGATCTGGAATGGAGAAGAAGATGTTGTGAAGTGTGAAAACTAAAGGACGCGAACGTAGAAAAGATGTGAAGTGAGGAAGAAGATGCGAAGTGGAGAAGATGCTGTGAAATGTGAAAACTGAAGGACACGAAGTAGAGAAGAAGATGCAAAGTGGAAAAGAAGAAATAGAGGCATAGTTTGACGAAGGGGATAATTAGGCATTGTGGAAATATTTCAACAATTGTCGACGATTTTCAAACAAAACTACCGAAAATATATTTAAGAAAAAAAAAGTTAATCATAGTTTCCTCTTAAAATTGCCGAAAATTTATTTAAAAAATAAATAAAAATAAACCAAAACTGTCGAAAATTTATTTAAAATAAAAATAAATTAGAAATTTTGGAAACTATTAAAAATAAACCCCTCTTATATTACTTTACTTCTGTAGTCACTTTGCTAACTTGGTTTAAAGAGTTATACAGACAACTGTTACATTGTTGTCTTAATTAACACAATTAAAGTCAATCTCAACCAACCATTTATATAAAAAAAATTGTTTTTAGTGATTGGTATGAGCGTCCAATTTATTTTATTTTATTTTATTTAAATACCTTCAATATATTTATACTTTTACTGTTTTTATTTTATTTTATTATACCTTTTATTAATTTTTAGTAATATAAAAGTGGAAATAAAATAGTATAATCTTATTTTAGAAAACAAATGAAAAAAAAATGGAAGAGTCTGTTCAATTTTTTTTTCTCAAGTTCTATGTTAGAGATAAAATTTAACTAAGTAAATTGAATGTTTTTACCGTTTACATTTGAACCTAATAGAGTAACATGTCGTACTTATTTGTTTATAAAGTCCATAATTTAAATGGAAAATTAAAATTGGTATGGTATTAATTATATTTCCTGTTTCATTCCTTAGTCCTCGTGAAATAGTTTTTTAAACACGGTTTGTTTTATTGGTGAAACGAAGGACATAAACCAGACAATGACTTTGAAGAGGCGAACGGATAAAATTCAAACAAATTTTGTGACTCAAGAAATATAAACACAGCAAAAAATCCAAAGACATAAGCTTTGGATGTTTTTTTATTCTTAAAGTAGTTAATTACATCCGAAGCATACCGTAGATGCATCAAGCACGAGTTTTCATGGATAGTGGTTCATTTAGACCTAGCAGAGATGTTGATGGAAGTGGCGTAAGAATAAACTGGAATGGGGTTTTCTGATTGACGGCCAAAAGCCTGTTCCCTGCTTCATCATTAACAATGGCAACATTACCGCAGAGGCTGCCGCCAAGTGTACAGAACAAAAGCTTGTAGGTATTGGCTGAGGAAGCTCTCTCAATACTGAAGGAACCTTTGAGTGAATTTTGGTAGCCAACTTTAACGAGGGTTCCTTCAGAAAGAACCTCAACAGCTTTCCACTCAAGAGAGTTGGCACCGAGAGGATCATTTACGAATTCAACGGACACACGGCCTTCAGGGAGAAATAGGACACGCAATGGGGATGTAATTTTCAATGGAAGCCCTGAATCGGTCTCAAAAGGAGACTGCACAACTGAGAGACGGCTAGTTTCGTTTCCAGTTTTAATTCGACGAATTCCACCGCCGAGCGAAAATATGTGTGGCCTTATATAGAATAAGCCACCATTACGAACGACGTTACCACTGCCGTCCGTGACAAAAGCAGTGATTGAAGGAGGGTAGAAGGTTAGGACAGAAAGAAGGAAGAGAGCAAAAAGCATTGTACTCGCCATTTCTTTGGTTGGCTATGGAACAAATCAAGGCTTTTCTCTTATCAGTTCAGTACAGGTTGTGTGAATAAGAGAAGATTGGAGAACCCATTTATAGAGCTACGCGACTGTAAGATGGTGATAAGGTGAACAGTTTTTATGGATAGAAAATCCTGGTACTTATACACACGTGAAAAAAATGAGAAAAAGGAAAATAATACTTTTGTTTAAATATATGTTTCGATTTTTTGTAAAATAAATTTCTTAGTTTTGCTTGGTTAAAAATATTTTGCATTTATCTGTTTAAAATTTTTGTTATATTTTTCTGCTGTTATTAAAATGTTCAAATCTTTTACTTTATTATTTACAAAAGAAATTATTTCCAAATGAAATATCTATTTTAAATATCCAAAAGTTTTATTTTAAAATGAATAAATAAGAAAGAATTATTTAAACTATTTAATTTCTGTTAAATATGTCTCATTTATATCAAACCAAAAGCATACATTAATAAACTTCATTTGATGACTCTTAAATTGTATTAGTAATGCTTTAGCATGACCGTGACTTGCATGTTATGAATACTTTCGAAGAAAATAAATGTTTATTTGCTTTATTTTGTTTTTGTTTGGTATTATTTTTTATAGTTATATGCTTTGCCTTAAGTTATAAATTTGCTTTTGAAATTAGAATTATTGAGTGTATATTTTTCTTAGAACATAATTATTATGTTATTTTTTTATTTTTATATTTTTGCTTAGAGGTAAAATGGTCTTTTACCTTTCATTTAATTGGTGTAGAAATTAATTAAGGAGTGGTTTGTGTTGAGATTGTTGATAGAGGGAGTACAAGTTTAGCTAAACCCACACAATCTCAATGATGACTATGTTTTTTATGATGACAACACACAATTAATAATAACACATGTGTATACTGTGTTACACATGTTATATGTTTTTGCTTACTGTGTTATATCTGTACAACCATATGTGTGAACATTATTGTGTTGTTTAAAGCATATCACTGTGTTTATATGTGATTTTATATGTGTATGCATAGCATAAGTGTTCGAAAATGAAAAACCACAAGCACTTTGGTTGAACTTTAATGTGTGGCAAAACAACAGTTTTAAGTCGAATACATAATGGGATGAATCGATTAAAACTTGTGGGTTTGCACAAACTCTTTTCAAGTGTGCTGTGAAATATTTTGAAGAGAAAAGTTTTCAAAATTTGATTTAAGTGTTTTTACTTAATCGACTATATGCTTCTTGTATTCGATTAAGTCTTTTAAGTTTTTGAAAATTGTTAAATGTTTGTCACAACTGACATAACGATCATATTTTTAAATGTGTTGCCAAGCATTTATTATGAGTCGATTGTATTAAATGTGCATTCAATTAAATGTTGTGATTGTTGTTAGTATGTTATAACTGCAAAGATTATTCAACTTGATTAATAGCTAAATCGATCAAAATGCGTCTAATGTGTGTAATACTATAAATTGATGTTGATTTGAATTCTGTAAGAACTTTTGGAGAATTAACATTTTCATATCTTTCGGAAAACGCTCTGTCTTACAGAGGAAAAGAAAAGCTCCAAGAACCAGAGATTGACCGTGGTGATCAGGGCTTAAAGGTTTCTTGAGAAGCAAGATTTACTGGGTATTGAACGTCTGATCAATCTGCACGAAGAGGTGTACTCTGCACGATCAAGAATTTGTAATATGTGAGGATTGGCTTGGATTCACTGCAGTGTTTGCAAGAAGAAGAACTGTGTTCTTGACTTTGAGGATGCCTCATAGGGTTTGACAGCAAAAGATGGTGTTCTTGCTGCGTGTATGTATTGTTTGCTACCTATATTAGATTAGAGGGTTAGAGAGGTGTTTTACATTTTTGACGTGAGGTCGCTATAAAAACCTTGGTGTAAAAACCTTGATCTTTATAGTGCATTTGCTTCTTGTGGTTGGAAGAACACTGGATGTAGGCTTGGTCGAACCCGTATAAAACCCAATGTTTGAATTCTCTGATCCTTACACTTTTTCATTACAGTCGATTAACCTGTTATTGTATTCGATTAAGTGAATTGTTGCATTACATACCATTTAAGTTACGATTCAAGAAAAGTGTAAAGACATCATATTTTGCGAGAAAGTTTTAGAAAGCTTATATTTTTACGCTTCACCAATCTACCCCTCTCTTGGTGTAAGAAACTAAGCACTTCTTTTTTAACAATTGGTATCAGAGCTGGTTTCCATAAAATATTTGAAAAACAAATCGATTAATATTTTTTCTTAATCGATTTGATCTTAAAAAATGGCTTTTACTCCTCAAACTTTTGGTGAAGGTGCATCAACAAATAGAACACCTCTATTTGTTGGTGGAAAAACTAGTTTGAAAAACTTTTTTTAGTGGACTCAGGATGAGAACCGCAGAGCACAATATGATGTTAAAGTAAGAAATGTAATTGCTTCTACAGTAACTATGGATGAGTTTTTCAGGTTTTCCCAATGCAAGACTACAAAAGAGATGTGAGAAGTTCTTGAAGTGACACATGAAGGCACTGAAGAAGTAAAGCGTGCTAGGAAGAACTCCCTTATGCAAGAATACAAGTTATTCAGGATGAAGGCTGGAGCGACTATCTATGAGGTGTAGAAAATATTTACAAGCATTGTAAATCACTTGATGTCTCTAGGCAAAGTGTTTGATAAAGAAGAAATCAACATCAAAATCCCGAAGAGTCTTAACAAAAGTTGGCAGCCAAAGGTAACTACTATTTCAGAATCTAAATATTTATCTAACATGAATATGGAAACCCTTGTTGGCAAGCTTAGGGAGCATGAGTTAAAACTTGGAAGGCTAAGAGAGGAAGAAGAGATTGAGGAAAAGAAGTCAATTGCCCTCAAAGCCACGAGCAGAAGAACGTCAAAGAAACCTGTGTCTGAAGCTGAATGAGATGTAGAATTGTAGGAAAAGGAAATCATGAACATGATGGTAAGAAAATTTAGTAAGTTCATGAAAAATAGAAGTTCTACTATTGATAATGTAGGTGCTTCAAGAGGAAGGAAGAGTTCAAGAATCAACACGGTGCAATGCTATGAATGTGGAAAGGAAGGCCACATAAAGCCTAACTGTCCAGACTTGAAGAACAGGCAGAAAACAACCACCAAGTACCCTCAGGACAAAAATAGAAAGCAAAGAAAAGCATATATAGCTTGGGAAAACAGTAATGGTGAATCTTTAAGTGATGATGACTGCAACGTTGAAGAGGAATCAAATTTATGTTTCATGGCAGGCTCTGCACATTCTGATGATGACAATGATGATGATTTTGAAAATGAGCCTATCGAGGTGAAGTATCACATGTTACTTGATGCTTTTCAGGAAATTCATGCAAAAGCCATGCGACAAAGAATTCACAACCTTGTAAAGGATAATGAAAAGCTAGAAAAAGAATTAGAATTGCTTTAAAATCTGCGAACATAGTTAAAACTAAAATACAAATTGTTGAAAATAATTGTGATAACTATCCAGTGCACATAGAGAAAATTGATTACTTAACCAGCACTTTAGCTAAATTTACTCAAGGAAAAGAAAATTTGGATGTTGTGTTAAGATCTTCTGGTAGAGCAATTAATAGTCAAGGTATTGGCTATAAAGCAAAAAGTAATAGGATTAATTCCAAAAAGTTTATTAATCTTAGTAAACCTATTACGAATGCTTGCTTCTATTGCAATACAATTGGTCACAATGTTAGAAATTGTTACTATAGAAAGGTTGGAGTTCCAAAGGGAAAATATAAATGGATTCCTAACGAACAACCTCCTGCAACTGACAAGAAAGGACCCAAGTTTGTGTGGGTACCTACATCAAAACCATTAAGTTGTTTTGCAGGAAAGTAGTTGCTATTGTAGCATAAACAGAGCTCAAGGATGAGCTACAATTGCAATAAATCTTAAGTTCTTGAGTATCTACAATGTGGTAACTATATCAATCTATTTTTCATGCATTCATGCATCATAAATAACTGTATGAATAATTGTCAAATGCATGATTGATGAATGTTTGTGACTGATCTGATTGTAAGAAAATCTTTTTGTAAGATTTTTAATCGATTGTATTATGAATATACTCGACTATGTTATGTGTATGTGTTTCTCTATTTTTGGAAATACTCTGTAAAACACAAAGTTGACTATGATATTAATAAAATCGATTAAAGTTATCTCTTATGGGCTTTGTATGCTCTTGAAAAATTAAATGGGCCAATACTAAAATTTTTGTTTCGTGCCCTTGTATGTATTTGATTTTGAAATAGCTTGTGTGTTGTTGTGTCTCATTGTTTGCTATAAGCAAAACCCTAAAAAATCGTGTAAGATTTTTCTAGTTGAATCGTATGAACATGACATCATTCTCTTCATCAAAACGCGCCAGAAGGGTTCCTCCATTTGAAAGAAATGCATGTCCTTCAGGATGGATTAGTGACAGTGTTGCTAGAGAAAGATTTATGGGATGGAAAAGAATCAAAGAAGTTGTTCCGCACAAATCACTCAAGTTATCTGTGTTCAGAGGTGAAGGATTCATATTTCCAGAAAAACTCACTCATCAAGGTCTATCTACTTTTATTCAAATGAAGGGTGACTACTATCTGGAATTGGTTAGTGTGTTCTATAACAATCTCAAAGTTGTCAATGGTGATATTCACTCACGCATAAAATGTGTGCACATCGTAATAAATAATGATACATGATTATAGATTGTTGGACTCAAAGATGAAGGGTGCATGTCACACTTACCATATTCTCTACATAATAGATGGACTACAAAGAGACAAATGTATAAGGACTGCATGAGGTATCTTAGAAGATACAAAAAAGAAAAAGGATTTTTGCACAGAGGATTGGATAAAGAAGAAATAATGATTACATACATCTTGGATTGGATATTGTTACCTAGAAGATTTCATTACGACAAATTAACATCAGAATATTTATATCTGTTGAACGCAATTCAGTTCAGAATTCCAATAAACTGGGTAGCTATTAACTCATTAACAAATGTACCAAATTGTATAAAGTAATATAAAATGGTAAGACCAAGTATCGTATCCTAAACAATCGTATAATCACTTAACTAATTAAGACTAAAGAACGATTCCATTGAATGAGATTGAATTACAGTAAAAGTAAACATAAAAACTTGAATGTAAAATTGATCAATTGAGGCTAAAACAAGAGTGAATGAATGATTTAAGATGATATGAGATGATGATGTTGTTGGGATTAGATTTCACCTACTTTACTTTCATGCATATTAGAACTCATCTTCATTGGAATGTTAATGTCCCTTACAAAATTACTTAGAACCTGATCCCTCGACGTAAAAAGCCTAGCCTTGATTATTAGACAACAATCCCATGAAAACCCTAACAACCAATTCCGCATTAAGAAAAGAAGCTTAAGACAACTAAACGTCCTATCTCTATCCCTAGGCAATATTCCCTTTCGATGAAATTCTCCAGATCATGATTCATAAGATATTTCCCAATACTCAAACAATTCAAACATCAAGTCATGAATGGAAAAAATAAGACAATCATTAAGAATGAGAGAAAATCACTAACATTCAATGAAAGAAGCATAAAATATTTAAAACATGTTCAAGTACATGAAAGTTTAGAGGTTATATCATCCCCAACAACAAATGAGTTTAGTTCTCCATTGTCATGGAGAACCTTGGTATACAACGGAAGAATGAATGAATGGAAACCCTAGAAAGTGAGAAGGAAAGCTCCCGCATCCCAATCTGCCTCCAAATTGTCGAAAATTGTGTTTCTATGCTTCAGCCATCCAAAGATATGAACTCTAATGTGTAAAAGCCTTTAAATAGTTCAATATTAGATCATAGGCCAACGTCGCTAGCATTCAACGCCCTAAGTGGGGAAGCAGGTGCAACTGCAAAGAGACTGGCCCTCAGCGCCTTGGCTGAGGCAACCAGGCGTCCTGCGGTGTAGCTGACTGGCGCTCAGCACCCCTAAAGAGGGCGCCCAAGTGTCCATGTATGACCACCAGCACTGAGGGCCCCAAAAAAGGGCAACCAGGCGTGGTTGCATGACAACCAGCGCCCAAGGCCCTAGAAAAGGGCAACTAGGCGTCCTTGAGCCTTCTACAACCTTCTATTATGGTGCTTTTGCTATCCTTCCTGGGTTCCAACTCCTTGATACTTTACTCCTCTTCTAAAACATACCAATAACCTACAAAATTGAGGGAATCAATGATAAAAATCATTAAGTATAACCTATATTCACTTATTCACCAAATTCAACTAAAACAAGAGTTTAAGAAAGTTTCAAAGTTAAAAAGGGTTGATTTAGTATCAAAATTTCATCACAGATAACAGTAAATTCAATCGTTATCACAACCCCAAACTTGAAAGTTTGCTTGTCCTCAAGCAAACTGTAACCTGGATTAAACAAAATAGCCATACTACAATGGTGTAGCGCACCAAAAAGCATTTTCTTCTAAGACAAGTAAGCACTCATGTTTGCCCATCATAGAAAGATCAGTCAAGATATAATGATGTCTTAGCCAATCAAGCTTCAATTATGGTGCTTACCTAACAAAGAATACACAACAAATGCAAAGGCCTTATGAGTGATCAACAACTAGGCAAAATGTTATCCTATAGTGCATGAAACCATTCCTCGCCAAAAAAAGTGTTTCACTCAAGCTCAAAGGTGTATAGTGAGGTGTCTTTCACTCTATCATCGCTATGTCACACAAATCAACTTTTCCTTTCATTTAAACAACATCAAACACATTCATAAGCAAGTTATCATCACAAAGACTTTTTAAGGCTTGTATTGTGGCTGGACTAAGAAGAAAACTGGTTTTTCTAGACAACAAAGTCCCTTGAGTTAAGAGAGTGAACAATTTACTTCATAATTTAACATTAATCTCTCTTTCTACTTTACTTGAGAAACCACTTCTCAACCTAATCCCAACTTTTATTCATTGAGCTCATTCTTCTCTTCTTTCTTTCTTCTCTTGCTTTGCTCAATGCTCTTTTTCTTTTTCTTTAAAATTTTTCCAACAACCCCAAACTTGAACCATTCTCTTGTACCATACATGCATACTATACTCAACTCAAGGCAAGGATTTCAAGGGTTTTTCACATTAAGCTTGTTGAGATTGTTGATAGGGGGAGCACTGGTTTAGTTGAACCCACAATCTCAGTAATATCTGAGTTTTTGATGATGACAACGCATAATTAATAACACATGTGTATTATGTGTTACATGTTCTATGCGTACATGTTATATGCTTATATGGGAACATGATTGTGTTGTTGTTGTGTTGTTCATTGCATTTCATTGTGTTATATATGTGATTTTATACATGAATGCATGACACATGTTTTTGGATGAGAAAAACCACAAGCACTAATGTTGAATTTTAATTGTGTGGAAAAATAACAGTTTTAAGTCGATTTCATTATGGGGTGAGTCGATAAAAACTCGTGTCTTTGCATAAACCTTTTTCAAAGTCTGCTGTGAGATTTTTCAAAGAGAATGTTTTCAAAACTTGATTTGAACTGTTACATAGTCGATTATGTGCATGTTGCATTCGACTAAGTTTGTTACTGTTTTGAAATTTTGTTAATGCTTGATATAACTTTCTAACTGTCATATTTTTAAATATTGTTGAAATTGTTGAGAGGGGGAGCACTGGTTTAGCTAAACCAACAATCTCAGAGCTTCTGGTTTTTTATGATGACAACACATAATTAATAACACATGTGTTTACATGTTCATTACTTTCATGATTATGATTATATGAGAACATGTTTGTGTTGTGTTGATCATTGAAATTCACTATGTTATATATGTGAGATTTAATCTGTGGTTGCATGATAATTGTTTTGGAAAAGAAAAATCACATGCACTTTAGTTGAACTTAAATTGTGTAGCAAAACAACAGTTTTAAGTCGACTTCACTATGAAGTAAGTCGATTAAAACTCGTGGCTTTGCACAAAATTTTTCAAAGTGTGCTGTGAGAACTTTTGAAGAGAAAGTTTTTTAAAACTATGTTTTTAACTGTTACAAAGTCGACTATGTGCGCAAGCCATTGGACTAAGTTTGTTATGTTTTGAAATTCTCTTAATAGTTGTCTTAAAATGTCTAATGGCCATATTTTTAAATATGTTTGACAAAACATTAATTGTTAAACAACTGCATTAATTGCGTAATCAATTAATTGTTATGACTGCTACATAATTGTTATAATTGTCATGACTGTATTCAACTTCATTAGTGCCAAAGTCGACTGAAGAGCGTCACAATTGTGAAAAACTATATATTGACGCAAATTTGAATTCTGTAAGATGTTTTGAGAATCTAACGAATTGTGTGATAATTTTCAGATTGTTGCGGCAAGACGCTCTGATACTGCAGGATGGATCAGTGATGAAGAAACCAGAGAAAGGTTTCTAAACGGAAGCGTCAAGGTTATTGCTCCTCCCAAAAATTTGAACTTGAACATGTTTGAAAAAGAGGGATTTCATTTTCTAGAATGGTTCGAGAGACAAGGACTCTCTATTTTTGTACAAATGAAAGGTTATTGGTACTAGGACCTTGTTAGAGTGTTTTATCACAACTTGAAGATTGTAAATGATGATATTCAATCCAGAGTAAAAGGTGTTCATATTCACATTGACAACTTTATGTGGAATCTAGTTACGGGATTAACGGTTGAAAGAACATCCTCTCACTTGCCAACTGCAGAAACTAACAAATTGTTGAATAAGAGAAATCTTTACAGAAATTGGCTAAGATTTCCTGGAAGATACTCAATTGAAAGACTCTTTGATCCTGAAGGGTTAAACAAGGAAGAAAAGATTGTTGCTCATCTTCTCGCTTGGGTAATTCTACTAGTGAGGTTGATAAGGGACATGATGTCCATTGAAGATGTCTACTTGCTTCATACTATCAAGAACAACATTCCAACAAACTGGTTGCAAGTAGTCAAAGACCATGTGAAAAATGCAGCATTAAAACGATCACATCATTTACCATATGTTGTTTTCATAAGCAAGATACTTGTGCTACAAGGTGTAGACATTAGAAATGAGCAGAAATGTTTTTCGGACTCCACAAATGTGTTTGACAAAAACTCTATTATGTCTCTTGGATTAGTCAAGACTATGAAAGGCTAGTGTTTCATAAGTGAAGAGGATTTTGTCTACAACTCTGGGAGTACTCTAGCAGCGATGAAGAACGTACAAACTTCTTTCCAGAAACAAATTTTGAGAGGTTCGCAACTGATCAGTTTAGAACTCTGAATGATAAATTCAATCATCTTGAAAGATGGTTTGATTAGGCTCAACAACGAATGGAAGACAGTTCTTCTTCTGAGGATTCTATGGAAACTTCAGATTCTGAATAGGGTTACTATGAGAGCTTCTCTATTATGTTAGTCTATTGTTGTTTGATGATGTGTTTTGTCTATTTTAGTTTGTTTGCTTTAATGTTTTAAGTGTTTCTTTTGTAGTTGGCTTTTTATGCCATATTGTGTTTTGGTTATCTGATTGTAATTACAGATCAATATTAATGAAATCAGATATTTTGTTTTTCATAAATCAGTACTATAATAGCGACTTAATCTGATTATAATCAATTGTGTTATGTATGAAGTTGAATGTATTACAGATTATTGTTGCATTCATACATTTACACATGCATATTCATTTCTTACCTGTAACAATTCCTATATTACAATGATTCTAAAATGCTTGATCTGGAAAGGATCTTGAAAGGTTTTTGCCGGAACATTGCTTCTGGATAAACAATAATGGAGATTCAACTCTAATAAAAAAACAATGAAGTTGATTATGAATTTAGGACAATCGACTGTGGTTAACAAGGGTTAAAAAAAATCCATGAGTTGGAATACTGTTATCTCTTTATTGATTACATACTGTTGATTGTTTTATATATGTTATATTTTTTGTTATAATTGATTGAAATGTTTGAGAGATTATATTGATATTGTTGTATTAATATTGCATTGATATGCTTACATGTTTTCTAACTGATACAAATATGTCAAATGTCAATAAATGACAGGGGGAACATTACATATTTTTTTAGATATTTCACATGCCTATACTTAAGGGGGAGAGTACATTCTTTCTTATGTGATTATCTGAGACAGGGGGAGCATCTGTGTTTTCTTTATCATTTACTGATGCCTCTCTAAAATAATTGATTATCTAAATATCAATACCTGTTTGCATACCTTTTTTGCTAATGCCCAAAGGGGGAGAATTATACTGATATATGGATTGATATTTGTTTGATAATATGTATTGTTGTGTACAACATGGTTGTTTATTAGTCATGGTTGTGCATCATCAGAAAAGGGGGAGATTGTTGAGATTGTTGATAGGGGGAGCACTAGTTTAGTTGAACCTACAATCTTAGAGCTTTTGGTTTTTTATGAGGATAACACATAATTAATAACACATGTATTTATGTGTTACATGTTCATTACTTTCATGATTATAATTATATGAGAACATGTTTATGTTGTGTTGTGTTGATCATTGCAATTCACTATGTTATATATGTGAGATTTAATCTGTGATTGCATGAAAATTGTTTTGGAACAGAAAAACCACATGCACTTTAGTTGAACTTAAATTGTGTAGCAAAACAACAGCTTTAAGTCGTCTTCATTATGAAGTAAGTCGATTAAAACTCATGGCTTTGCACAAAAATTTTCAAAGTGCGCTGTGAGAATTTTTGAAGAGAAAGTTTTTCAAAACTATGTTTTTAACTGTTACAAAATCGACTATGTGCGCAAGCCATTCAACTAAGTTTGTTATGTTTTGAAATTCTATTAATGTTTGTCTTAAAGTGTCTAACGGCTATATTTTTAAATATGTTTGACCAAGCACTAATTGTGAAACAACTGCATTAATTGTGTAATCAATTAATTGCTATGACTTCTACTAACTGTTATAATTGTCATGATTGTATTCAATATCATTAGTGGCAAAGTTGACTGAAGAGCGTCACAATTGTGAAAAACTATATATTGACGCAAATTTGAATTATGTAAGAAGTTTTGAGAATCTAACGAATTGTGTGATAATTTTCAGATTAGTGTTGTTTTACAGATTTGGGAAAAGCTCCAAGAACTCTTAAAGAAGATTGTGGTGTTCATCTTTGGAGATAGCTTAAAGAGCAAGGATTGTGTGCTTTTACTGTCTGATCAAATTTGCACTAAAGGTGTCTGTTTTGGTGATCAACTTCATCATTTAGCAATGTATGATTCGTTTTATAAATTTTCTTGGAGTAGTTTTGTACTATTAGATTTCAGAGCTATCTAATTTCCTAGTGTGCAAACAACTTCAAGACAATTTAAATTAAGGGTCTATTTACACAATTGACATTGAATATTGACTGCATTCGATGTAAAGAGCTGGGAGTTTATTCAATTTTTAAGTTCCTAGTAATGAAGTTCAAAGGTTTGACGTCGAGTTCTCGGACTCTTCGACGTCAACATGTATGTTCATATCATAATCTTTTGAAATCTATTCTTTTTCACAAAATGATGTTTGAACGTCGAATGCGGCTAGGATTCGACGTGCATACTAGGTGGCAGTTAGTAGGCATAATTACATGTTGTACTACCTATTCATGATGTAATGTTATTGCATGTCAATGTCTGGGACAATTGGACGTCACATATTCATCTATAAATGTAGCTTGCATTTCACTTAACACCTTGATTCCTGTTTCCCTATTGAACATATTAGGATTCATTTTTTTTATTTCCTTTGCATTTTCTTTTCCTTAGATTTCGAAGCATTTTTGTTCTTTAAATTGCAATTTGCTCACTTGAATTTCAAAGTGACTCATTCATCTTGAGTTCATATGAAGGTGCCCTTTGAAATTCAAGTCAACAAAATATTTTTTATAGTACATAAATGGTTAAGATATCTTATTGATAGGGAAGTGCTCACAAAAAAGAAATATGGTTCATAATATGTTTAACACTGAAATAATTTTAAGAACTAAAGTAAATCTTTAAAAAAGTTGTTCAACTTCATCACTAGCAATGTATGATTTATTTTTTAAATTGTCTTCAAGTTGTTTTCTACCATTAGATTTCATATCTAATTGATATCTTGGGTTGGAAACAACTTTAAATATTAGTATGATGTCGAATATTGAATGCATTTGATGCAAATACCTGGATTTTATTCCTTTTTAACCTCCCATAGCACGTCGAAGGCCCAACAATTCGACGTCCTATATCATAGAAGATTTCTAAAAGAAATCCATTTTTACAAAACATAGCGTCAAACATGAACACGAAATAAGAAAGAATACATTAAAATGAAACACAGAAAGTATATAAAAAAAATAGCAAAACAATGGAGAATGTTTTTTAAATGCACAAGTGTTAACATTTTCCTCTGGTTTTCCACCATGCCTTCATCGTTAACAAAGAAATGCCTATGTTTAGTAGAGGAATTGATGGAGAACCAATGGAAAAGGTTAACAAGAATTTGATTAAGGAAGTTATGTAGTGTAGGTTTTCAAATGGTACTACTTGAAATGAAACCCAAATTTGTTAACTTCTTTCTTTGGATTTTTATTGCTCCTTCATGCATCACCCAAACTTTTGTGAACTTGAAAGAGCTAAGATAAAACCAAAGACAAAATGTTAACAGTGACAGGTTCGCCAAAATTTTATAATTGGAGGTCCAGGTCAAGAATCTGAAACTGCATTTAAAGAAAATATACTTGACAATTGACGTCGAAGTTGGACACTGATCGACGTTTACGTCATATGGGAAAAGGTTGTTTGTTGACCATGATAAATGCTCTTTTTAGAAACGAAGATATTCACATCGAATTTGGAAAGTTTTTTACGTTAATTGTGCATGAGAAAGTATATTTGGTTAATCTTAATAAATTATGTTGTTAAAAACGAAAAGATTCACGTTGAAGTTGAACACTATTCGATGTTTACTTCATATGGGAAAAGGTAGTTTATTGGTCATGATAAATGTTTTTTTTAGAAATGAAGATATTCACATCGAATTTGGAAAGTCTTTGACGTTAATAAATCCCTTTTTTTCTTTTTTTTCTTTTAAAGCACCAATAGTACATGGAATTCAATTGGAATTCAACGTAATATTCCCTTTTGTTTTAAACCAACGTTGAATTATGGTAGAGTTCGACGTAAAACAACTTCAAGGATTTCTAAAAGAAATTCATTTTTACAGAAAGTATGTTCATAAATGAAAGCAGAAACAAAAGAAAAGCATAATAACACTAAACATAGAAAAATGAAAATCTAACCACGAAAAGATCCACGAGATAGTTAAAATGTAGAAGAATTTTGGTGAATGAAGGTTATAGCGTTTTAAAAGGGTGCGAAATCCAAATCTCTCAACCTTTTTCTTTGAATTTCTATCCCTCCTTCAAGCTTTTCACCATGCACAAAGAATCAAACCACAAGGAAATGACTCGCTTTTGTGACCTTGAAGGAGTTAATAGAAAAACAAAGAAAAAAGTTAAATATTGTTACGAGAAATTTTGTGAATGGAAGTTGTAGCATTTTGAAAGGGTACGAAATCCAAATGTATCAACCTTTTTCTTCGTGTTTCTATCATTCCTTCAAGTTTTTCAACATGACATAGAATCAAACCACAAAGAAATGACTCGTTTTTGTAACCTTGAAGGAGTTAATAGAAACACAAAGAAAAAAGTCAACACAATGAAACCTTGAAGGAGTTATTACGTGAAATTTTATAAATAGAGGTGTAGAGGTTATCCAAGGCTCCGAAACTGTATTTATAGAAAAAAAAAGAGTAACTACTAGGAGCCAGAATTAATGCGCCCATCACGTCGAACCCCCCAATGAATTCGAAGTTTTGTGGAGTGACCCTTTGGCTTCATCTGCATAATAAAACGTCAAAGCCCCCAATAACTGGACGTTTTATGGGTTGGTTTAAAAGAAAAATAAAAAGAATAATTACTGGCAATTAAAACGTCGAACACCCAAAAGAATTCGACGTTTTGTGGTTGGTTTAAAAGAAAAAAATAAAAATATAATAAAAAAGAGATTGAGCCTTTGGCTTCTGGCTAGTCAATAAAACGTTGAAGCCCCAAGTAATTGGACGTTTTATTGATTGGTTTAAAATAAAAAAATAAAAAGAATAATTGTTGGCAAATAAAACGTCGAAGCACCCAAAAGAATTCTTCGTTTTGTGGTTAGTTTAAAAGAAAAAAGAAAAATATAATAAAAAAGGGATTGAATTTACGTCGAGTTGGTTCTAGTTGTGACGTTAATTCATTTTAGACGACGAGTTGGATTCCAAAACAACGTGGAACGATTGAATTTATTTACAACAATATCACCGATCATTGTTAAAGTTGGTTGTTTTGTTATGGGACGTTATATGCGATTTTTCTACTAATGCACCCAATAGTACCTTAACTCCTATACCTTTCACTAACTTATAAAATTTGACAAATCAAGTCTATGAAAATGGTAAAGGACTGATTTCTCAAAAAAAACTAAAATCTTATACTCAAACACTCAAGAAAAACCTTTAAAAATGTAGTGATATTTTTGAAATTATTGGTAAAATATAAGTCTAGATATAAGTTAACTAAAGGTTATATCTTGAGTATCTCGATTTTGTCAAAGAACTAAAGCCTATACTCAAATAATCATAGTATAAGCTTGAGTTAACTAATCGGAGTTCATCTTGTCCACAATTTAAAAAACGTCAATACATTTTTAATGACTACGTTTTTCTTAAAACAATAATAAAAAATGTCAATTTAATTAATTTCATTATTTAGCTTTTTTAATTTTAATTGAAAAAATATTGATAAATTAGATTAGTTGAAATTTAAAAAGTAATATTTTGATTAAAATTTAAAAAAAAAACATGTTTTATCTTTTACACGTAGTTGCTGAAAAGGATATTATAGGAAGTATACTTTATTTACATACAAAGGAGTATGAGTAAAGAGTTTAATACTGTTTAATCAAATCAACACATTGTAAGGGTAAAAGATTGGAACAAAAGAAAAACGCAGTGATATATAGATTTGTTAAGAAAGCTACATTTTATACAGTCAAACAAAACAGATGAAATAATATAATACATTCTATACAAATAAACATAACATATGAAAATATATATATAAAAAAATGAAAATATATGGTTATTATTTGCATTTTGCCCTTGATTTTGTTTCTGCCTCTAAAAACTCTTTTAATTAGAATACAATAAAAGTTATAGGGTGTGTTTGACAATTGTTAACTGAAAAATTTACAAGTTGATTAAAAGTTAATTACTTACTAAAAACTATTAAAATTTTAAAATCATGTTTTTCCTTTAAAAATTTGGATAAAATATTACTCTGAAAACTTTTGGATATAAACTTGAGAAAATAATCAAATACTTAATATTGATGTTTACAATTTAAGAAAAATACAAAATTATTGAATATTTAATATTTTAAACTTCTTTGAATATAAAATGGAGGTCTTTGTTGAAGGTTTCTGAATAAATACAATGGTCCTTTACACTGATATACTAATCTTATAAAAATAAATAAATAAACAAATAAGACAGTAATTATTTGTAGTATTTATGGACGTTGACAAAGGCAAGAAAGTTTATCCAATTGCGGAATGCAGTTTTTAATTGCTTTTATCATAGAAACTTTCAACAGCATAGAAACTTTCAATTACTTTCTGTTCAATATTTATTGAAACTTTCAATTACTTTCTGTTGAATTTTTGTTGAAACTTTCAATTCTATTGTTACTCTCAAGGCAAAGGTGGTCCACGTTTTTCAATGCATTCATTGCAGGCATACAGGCATATATGTCTTCAGAGGTTTAGGCATTATCCTCTGTCAATGTTCTTCTGTGTGCAACATAAAACTTTCATACTGTAAAAGACAGGGGATAACCTATAAATTGTCTGTCGGGAATTTACTTTGGGTTGTGAAATATGAATGGTCCCTGTACATATACCTATAATCATAAATGAAGTTCTGCTTTCTTCTTAATATATATTAATAGGCTTAGTTTCTTGGAAAGTGAAAAGGTGTAAAATATCAGTCTGATAACCAAATCACTTCCAAAAATTTGCCACACACCTTTTACACTAACACGTCTTTTCTTTTGTTTCTTGCAATGTTTAATAACTGAGATACAATTTAAGAAGAAATTAAAGCATTTAAAAGAAACACAAATCATATTATCTCATCAGTCCAAAACAATAATATATATTCTTGTAATTTTTTTTTAATTAAGTTAAGTAGTGAGCTATCAGAGTCATGACTGAATTATTTTCTAAAATAATATGTAAATTAATGTCACAAAATAAAATTATGTATATTAAAATATTAAAAATATAATATCACCAATTAAGCTTTTGAACCTAAAAGTCTTATAGTTGTATTAAAATTTATATGACAAAAATATTAATCAATACATTAATAATAATAATAATATACCAGTTTTAATAAAATAATTTATATATATATATATATATATATATATAATATGCAATGATAAAATTTGAGAAATTATCTGAAATTAGTTATATTAAAAAGGGAATATACATTTTTCTAGTTTTAAAACATATATTTTCATATTAGCTTTTTATAAATTAAAATAACAAGATCTTTATAAATTTTCAAACATACTTGTTTTTGTAACTTATGTTTTGAATAAAATAAAATGACATTCAGATTTTTTTATTATGTTTAATAAAATAATACATAGCCTCACCTTATTTTAAAATAACGAATTTAGTAAATTTAATTAAAATTATGAAAATAATTAAAGTTTTAAAATAAAAATCAAATATTTCATAGAAATAAAATACTGTGTACAGTCTTTTCTTTAAATTTCAGTTAATATACTATTTTAGAATAAAACGAGAGTTTTTATTTAAAAATATATTGAAATAAGTATCATTTTGATAAAAATATAAAAGAAAATGATGTTTGATAAAAAAAAACTAAAACTATTACCATTATATTAAAAATTACCAGAACTTTTTCTTCATAAAACAATATCATATTCATTCTATTATAATATCAGTGTACGCCCTCTCGAGTAACATAATTTTTTACCGACCTTGATTATGTATCAGCACAGATTTTAGTTTTTAACAATCTTTCTACAAATTCTGGTCATTCTGCTTTAAATTCTATAACTTTTATTTAAATTTTATTAATTATTTATAATAAAAATTCACATACACAAAAAAGTCTACATAGAATATAATAATTTACTAATATTTTATTTTAATAATTGTTATCATAATTATTTATTTAATTTTTATTATCACGAATACAAGCAAAAAGTGAACACCTATGCACTTGCACATGTGATTCTTATATGTATAATAATATTAAATAAGTATAACATGCACATTTGATTCTTATATGTATAACAATATTAAATAAGTATAACAGTTAATATGTTTGGAGAATTTTGGAAATCTATTGACCGAATCAAATTAATATACAATTAAAGTACACTATAAATTAGGAAGCGACTTCTAAATTGTTTCTCAAAAATTAAATGTAATTCAGTCAATAAGTCAAACACGTGATAGGGAGTGATTTTTAGACAATTTTGTGAATTAAAATGCACTCAAGTAAAACACGAACTCAAACACTAATTTAGAAACGGTTGATCACTAACTCAATTAGATTATTCCAATCACATGTTAACAACAATAACTCACTCTTTTAATCCCTTCCAACACAAGTTAACCAACTAAGCGAAGATTAATCATGTTTTCATAAAAGCGAATTAAGGAAACGTAATGCTCAAATTCAACCAATTCTGCACCACATAGTTTCATCAATTAAGCAAAGATTAAACACCAATTAAGCAACTAAGCGTGTATCCAATTGCAAGTGCACAAACAGATTTAATATCACCCAAGTTAGAGTAGCAAAAACACAATTACGATTCAGAAATCTCATGAAAACGATGCAATATCAGTAATGACCAACCAAGCACACTTAACCTACCAAAACAAAGTTAAAACAGCAAAACCAAATCGAATTCATGAAACCACAGTAATAGCAGAACCAAAAACGCAATTAGAAAATGAATGCAGAACTAGAACAAAAATTGGAAGTGAAACTGAATTAGAAATGGACAAAATGAAAATGTAGGGAAGACAACAAAACAAGAATTAAAACAAGAACACAAACAGGAATTAAATTTGCAATTGAAAACGAAATTGATTTAATACATAAAGAGGGAAAAAGGAACAAAACCTAAAACCTCCCAAAGGGAGACTGAAAAACGTAAATTGGAGAAGAAGAAGAGTGAAATGTGATTTTGCGGTTTATAAACCCCTAATTACAATTCTGTCATTCATAAGGGCTTCTACAATAATTTGCCTAAAAATGGGCACAAAGCCAAAAAAGAGAGAAATTCAAATATAATGTTGACGTGGATAATGGAAAATGACATGCTAACACTCTTATTGTCCCAAAATATGATTTCAAAATTGTCCTGCAAATAATAAATTGAATAACTACGTCCAAATAATTCAAATAAATTAAAATAAGAATTACTAGTCAAATCCAACCTAAATGGTGAAAATAAGATAATAATGGAGAAATAAACACAGTTCACTAATACAATTTGATGCGAAAAGCTAAGTGAATAGTACAAAATAATAATTCATCAAGTACATACTCGACTCTCTAAAAACAATAATCATAGCAAATTATCATACAAACAACAAATGTAAGAATAAATTATTGAAAATAACTCTAACATAAGATATGGATATAAAAGAAGCAACTTTATTAAAAATTTATAAACTATCTAATTTCAATCAATCACACATTAAAAAAATCATATAAATCACACATGGATCTATATGTTAAAAGATATTTACCAACAAAATATTGACTCACGTCTTTTGAAAAACTCATACTAAATACATCCTACCATAGATTAATATCTAATATAATTCAAGATGTAGATTTACAAGCAAATCAACGAATTATGAATTCAAGGTAAGTTCATCACAACCTAAGTCTTTTCATAAGTAGTAGAAGAATTTACCCATTAAACGTGCAAATATACAAAGATGTTAATTGTATATGAAACTTTATCAAAAAGACCTTTCATGGCATAACCAAGAAGTCTTACATCATACAAAAGTACCTAATTAAAATATACATTTTATTTACATATTCACAAAAATACAACCAAAGAAAAGCTCCACTACTCCATTGTTGCTCCTCACTATCACCTAAAAGACACTCTTCTTATGTACAATATACGATCATTGTAGGTTGAGAAATCCTAAATATCACATAAAATAAAGGATAAGCTAATGAAAACTGAACAACACTACATAAACCATTAGTTCACTAAAATAATTTAATCTCCTACCATTTCATCATGCTCTCTCCATCCTTATTAGAAAATTTGATTCAACATATAAAATTAACTTTACGAAGAAGATTCATCATTAATTCTAAATCAACTATTAGCAACAAAAATCAAATGTCTATCATAATACAATCACCACTTATACTTCTAGAAGACCACATTATCGAGAAGGCTTGGAGACTTTCCATTCTTCCCCATGGGAGATTTGGCATCAAAGACTCTCTTCTTCTCCCTCTCACGCCTATCAAAGGCTCTCTTATTTTCTCTCTTGCAACACATTCTCCCACTGTCCTTCCCTAAACCATAATCTCGTAAACATATCGAAAAAGAAAAAAAAAGAGGAAGGAAGATGACTCTTACAATCAAAAGGCGAACAAAATAACATTACTATAGGTTTTCTCTCTCTCAACCCAATAGGAAGAAACAACAAAAAATAAAATCCTATTTGGTTCCCCATTGATTCGAACCTAGGCCATGCGAAGTCAAAACACAACCTTAATTAGCCACTAGGCTATTTTTTTTATTACAATGACATTTAATATGTATTTAACTAATACTTTAGCTCATGCAAAAAATAAAGCATTTTAACCAAACCATGAAATACCTGCAAAACACTAGAAGGAGGAATTGAATAGTGTTATTGAAAAACTTTTTCGAAGCCGATATGAAATAACATTAGAGGAGTCTTCGACACCTTAGCTAAAGTACATGATATAACATGTTATTCAGCTCAAAATTCTTCTTTTAAATGCTTAGATGCTCAACTTAATAAACATTGAACATTTAATGTCATTTAATGTTTTCTTATAACAACAAAGTGTTTTTTTTTAATTTTCTACCGGTAGGTAGTTTTTGTAATTAAGCTCTTTTATAAAGAGACCAAGTGTTGTATAAAGACTTCATTGTTGGACAAAATATGGTTTAAGCTCATGGTATCGTGTAATCAAGTAAACACTTCTTTTGTTTTTGTCGCTTTTTAAACAGATAGTGATTAGATTGTTTCAAATTTTTTATGTTTTAATATTTTTAAATCTTTTAGTTTGTTTTGTTAAAGACATCATCTTGACTTTTGCTTTAATTTAGAGAACTAAGTTGAATACCTTCTTCAAGTATGTTAAACATCAAACGTTTAACTACAACTCTCTTCAACACTTTAGGCATAATAGTGTTTAGCTTTATGCAACAAATATAATAAGTTATGAAGTAAATAATACAGTTTTAGTACCAACTTTTTCTATTTTACAAGAAAATTTTGCTTTTAACCGCACTTTTCTCACTTTCAACATAATTACATTTGTACACTGTCAATATTTTTGTCTTTCTAGCTTCTCACACCAATTTTGAACACAACAAAAATTAAGAGATAATAATAATAATAATAATGTAAGACCGCTACATCTTTATTTTTTAGCAAATAAAAATACCACACATGACAATGTAAGAATATCATCAAGTTATTAACTCTATTGACTTAAAAAATTTAATAGATTAGGAAAAGCATGTTAAATACTCAAGTCATAAAAATCATATCTAATCACATCTATAACTATTAATGAAATATGTATTATTGTCATTTTTGTGTCACATTCTCGTTTGTAAGAATCGTAAATGAATAATGATCTATTAATAATGATAATGATTTCTCACGACTCATAAACAGACTATAAAATATTTTTATCACAATAAAGTAATTAATATTAATTAAAAAATGAAACTGTGGGTATTTATACATAATAAAGTTGAAATTAGTTAATTATTTGAGTCAAAACACCTGAGAATTGAAGATTCCCTGAATAGTAAATAAATTTAAATATCAAAGAACGTTATTGACATTTGGAAAACATGATTTAAGAGGAAACAATTAAATTTTTTGCCCTTTGAAACTTTGACCCTTCTATATAATAATTGTAAGTTTGAGTGTTCATCTTTTTGAAATATAAATATTCTACATTAATGTGCCTCAGACCAAGAAAATATTTAGTTTTAAGTAAGTGCGCATATATGCATGCATACAAATATATGTCACGCATTAAGTGATAACTTCGCATTGAGAAAAGTAAACTTAAATTGGTCTAACTGAAAATTTATTACTACAAAGAGAACATGTACATACTTTAAAATGTCAAATTTTAGAGGCAATTCCACACTGTTCTTATTAAGCTTAGTCTTAAAGGATTCTTTTGATAACAAATGTCAGATCAACGGTTATCTAATATAAATTAAATAGCGCATTCAATATAGAAAAAGAAAGTGGCCAAAATTCACCGATCCTTTATCAAAAAAGAAAGAATCGTGTCAGCAAAAAGCAGTAAAAGTGGCATATCTCAAGAAATAATTTTGAAAGTGGTATAAGATGAGAAAAATGCTTTAATAAAAGTAGAATTATATATTTATGGCTATGAGAAAAGTCCCGATGCTTTAGCAGTGTGATAATTATAAAGTCAAACAGGAGCTAATTCTCCTCCTCACATCACATGTTCCTCCATCCTCAACAACACAATAAACCCCTCCACATGCTATTAAGAATTCCCCAACCCTGACCCTAGCTATTCTGGTCCCTATAAGTTTTGCCCCACCACCCTTTAACCCACACTGATTCCTATAAATTCACCAGAATGTCGCAACAACATAGCTCAAGGTAATTAAAGGAAAGCTGGTTTTGGAGGCAAGCCAAGAAGGCCGAGAAACCGTGCTCCATTAACTACAGAAGTGGGTCTCCGAATCTCACTGTTGTTTGTTTATCAAGAAAAAGCGTGTCTAAAAATGGTTAGGAATCAGAAAAGTGTAGTAGCTATGGTTAGCCAGGAGAGAAAGAAGAAGATGAAAAACGAGTCCTATGGGTTTGGGTCCATTTTCATGCATGCCGATGGTAAAGATTTGTTTTTAATGATTTTAGGTACACTTGGGGCTGTTGGGGAAGGCTTTGCCACCCCTCTAGTGTTGTTTATCAGTAGTCGCATGATGAATAACATTGGGAGTTCATCCAACATGCAAGGGAACACCTTCATCCATAACATCGACAAGGTTCAATTCTATCTCTCTCTATACACACAAGAAATTTGTATATGTTCACTAATAACCGTGATCTCAATTAATCTCAGCAACATACCTAGTTGAGTGTCATGTAAAATTAATTGAAGACATGAACACGTGAAACTCTTAAACTGTCTTAATAAATTCTCTACTTAAATCACATGAAAAGAGTATAACATGAGGGAAGCTTGCTAACTGTTTAGGCTTTACTTGTGATGCAGAATGCAGTGGCGTGGTTATATTTAGCTGTTTGCTCTTTTGCCGTTTGCTTCCTCGGTGAGTTTTGGTTCGCAATGATTTTGCTTTTCCTTTTTCTCTTTCCGTTTAGGCCACGCAAATTAAAGTGATGATATAGTTGCATCCTTTTTTCTTTAACTATTATTATACTTTGCAACTTTTTTTTTCCAGAGGGTTACTGTTGGACGAGAACTAGCGAAAGACAGGCAGCGAGAATGAGATTCAGGTATCTGAAAGCAGTGCTTCGACAAGATATCGCGTACTTCGATATGCATGTCACAAGCACGTCAGAGATCATTACCAGCGTCTCCAACGACAGCCTCGTAATTCAAGATGTTCTCAGTGAAAAAGTACGCTGTTATGTTTCATTATAGTTACCAAAAATAGACAATCTTAAGTGAAAGCTCGTAATTGTTCTTATAACCAATCACATGTGTTACAGGTTCCGAATTTCTTGATGAACATTTCGTTGTTCGTTGGGAGCTACATAGCGGCGTTTGCAATGTTGTGGAGGCTGGCCATTGTGGGGTTTCCTTTCGTGGTTCTTCTGGTGATCCCGGGTTTAATTTACGGCAAGACCTTGTTGGGGTTGTCTAGTAAAATCAGAGATGAGTATAATGAAGCAGGAACAGTTGTGGAACAAGCAATTTCATCAATCAGAACCGTTTATTCCTTCGTTGGGGAAAGCCAGACCTTGAACACTTTCTCAAACGCGCTTCAAGGGACGGTGAAGTTGGGCCTGAAGCAAGGCTGGGCAAAAGGCTTAGCCATCGGTAGCAACGGCGTCGTTTTCGCCATTTGGTCTTTCATGTCCTATTACGGCAGCAGACTCGTTATTTATCATGGCGTCAAAGGAGGGACAGTTTTCGCCGTTGGAGCAGCAATCGCTGTTGGTGGATTGTAAGCATTAATTACCACCCCTATTATATTTATTATATAATAACATTATTATCATTATCGTAATGAATACTATTGTCTTGTCTGTATTATGAATTTGTTTTATAGTGAAATATTTGAAGGAAGGTTAATTAATTTTCTGTTTGTGAAAAAGGGGACTGGGAGCGGCTTTAGCGAATGTGAAGTTCTTTTCGGAGGCGGGTGCGGCGGCGGAGCGTATAAAGCAGGTGATAAAGAGGGTTCCGAGGATTGATTCTGAGAGCGAGGAAGGGGAGATTCTGGAGAGAGTTAACGGAGAAGTTGAATTTGACAGGGTGGAATTTGTGTACCCGTCGAGACTAGAGAGTCCAGTATTGAACGGGTTGAGTGTGAGAATTCCGGCAGGGAAGAGAGTGGCGTTGGTTGGGGAGAGTGGGTCGGGGAAGTCGACGGTGATAGCGCTTTTGCAGAGGTTCTATGACCCAATGGGAGGAGAGGTGCGTTTGGATGGGGTAGGGATTCAGAAGTTGCAGGTCAAGTGGTTGCGTTCGCAGATGGGGTTGGTGAGCCAGGAGCCTGCTCTGTTCGCCACAACCATTAAAGAGAACATACTTTTCGGCAGAGAGGATGCCACGGAGGACCAAGTTATTGAGGCTGCAAAAGCTGCGCATGCTCATGATTTCATCTCGCTTCTGCCTCACGGTTACCAAACACAGGTCATACCTATTCTCTTCCTATCATACCTCTACTCTCCCTACTCACCCACTTATCTTATCAACTCATTCATCATTCATCCCTCTCTCTTCGCCATTCACGTAATAAATGCTAAAGCGGCTCCTCCATCTAATCTACTACCTACCTATGCTATACTATATCATGTATCATATTTTACATTTTCCTTCTCCCTTTTGCGTCTCTCTCACTTTAATTTTAATAAACTGAAAACCATGATACTAGCTGAAGTATTTTAAAGAAATCTAATACAAACACTTTTAGCATTTTTAAAATAAAAAAGAAAACCTTTTTTTCAATATTTTGCAGTAACTTTTAGTCAAAGCTTTCATTTAATATAGATCGCTTTTAGAAAATAAAATAAAAATTAATTTATATATTAGTAAAAAGAAAATTTTAAAGAAACTCCTGAGCGAGCGAATTTACAATAGTATTACTTAATTTTAATTTATGGTTTATCTATTTTTTTTCTTACTATAAGAAGAAATTTATGAAACATAACCTTATTAACAATATGCACATCAAATAACGCTTTTGATTCCACATGCAGGTGGGAGAGAGGGGAATTCAGATGTCAGGGGGACAGAAACAGAGGATAGCGATTGCGAGGGCAATAATCAAGAAACCGCGAATTCTACTTCTGGACGAAGCAACAAGCGCGCTAGACACAGAATCCGAGCATCTCGTCCAACAGGCACTGGACAACGCCGCCGCGGGTTGCACCGCTATCATCATCGCCCACCGTTTATCCACTATCCAGAACGCAGACCTCATCGTCGTCGTCGCGGGCGGAAAGGTAATAGAGATGGGCTCGCACGACGAGCTCCTCGAAAACGACACCAGCGCCTACGCCTCCTCTTTCCGCCTCCAGCAACAAACGGAGAAAGAGAAAGTAGCCGAAAGCGAGGAAAACGTTGCTCCAAGGAGTGTCACGAGCACGTCATCCACGACAGACATGGAAAACGCGCTCCCGGTGGGGCCAGTTGGTGGGAGTGGTACGGACGTGGCGGAAGGGAAGAAGGTACCAGCGCCGTCGTTTCACAGATTGGTATCCCTGAGTCTCCCCGAGTGGAAACACGTGCTTGTGGGGTGCTTAAACGCGATGGTGTTCGGTGCCGTTCAGCCAGTTTACGCATTCACTATGGGGTCCACGATACTGTTGTATTTTCACGCGGATCATGAGGAGATAGCGAGGAAGACTAGGATCTACTCGTTCGCCTTTCTGGGCCTGTTTGTGGTGTCTTTCATTGCAAATGTTGGGCAGCATTATTGTTTCGCCTACATGGGGGAATACTTGACCAAAAGGGTCAGAGAGACCGTGCTTTCGAAAATCCTCACTTTCGAAATTGGATGGTTTGATTTGGACGAAAACTCCAGTGGCGCCATCTGTTCCAGGCTTGCCAAAGACGCCAATGTGGTAAGTTTCCGCTTCCATTTCCTTAATTACTTCTGCCGTAACGTTTCTAACTTTTTCTTTTCACACTTTCTAATAACGGTATCAATCATTTGACTCCGTTTCTTCAATTTCTTCTGCTTTAACGTTTTTAAGTTTTTCTTTTCACGAATAATGACATCAATCATTTACCATTTGCCTTAGGAAAACAAACACCATAATAAGAAAAGATGAAACATAATGACTATGATAAAATATGTTTAAGAAAAGAAGTCTTGTTAATCAGTACCCCGCACTTGTCTGAGTCAAAATAATAGGATCTCGAATAAATGCCATCTTATTTCTCATTTTAAAAATATACATAGCCCACCTGATAAATAATAATACCTTTTATGAGCGATATATGATGAGCGAAAGATAGAAAAAAAAAATTATGTGTACAGTTAAGTTTTAAAAAAATATATTAAAAGCAGCATTCGTGTTGTTCAGTAACTTATCTGTTTTAACCAAACAATCATCAAAATTTTCACTTGAAAAAAAATATTTTCAAAATATTCTAGTACAACCTTTTTCTGTGTGTCAGGAAAGCGAAAGATATCAAACTTTAGTTATTCTTTCTTTTCTTATTTTCATGGTGAAAGTGATAGTGGGAGGTGTATAACATGAGAAGAAAAGATATGAAGGAATTTTTTATTTAAGGTCTTATTGTTTTGTACCATAAATTCTCACAAATGAGGCTATAATGCATGTATCTCTCTACATGCAACGCCATGGTTGTCGGTGAGAATGTGGTTCACAAAAGGTAAATCTTGTGGATTAAAGATGAAGGACCTCCATTGGTATATCTTCAGTTGTGGTTACATCCCATCCGTACCCTTTTTCTTTTGAAGAAAAGGGAGGACCCGGCTCCACCTCACTTTCCGTTTCCTTTCTTTATCTTGCAAACCAGGGTACTTCTAAAAACATAACTATATACTCCAAGTATAATTTTTATTCACTCTGCTACAGTGGAATTAGTTCAACTAGTCACTCATTCATTGAATACATTAAATTTAGAATAGGATACTGAGATATTTCCTTAAGAATCTAGGATTGTGCTAATTGAGTGTAGAAAAGAGAGATGGAAAGGAGGAAAAAAATCTAAAATGTGATAGAAAAGAAAACTAAGTATAGCCAATAGGAAAATCTATAGCATTTTCCTTTCCCAGAACGCTAGGAGGAAACTGGGCGTGGGCCAAGAAGAAGCGACCGAAGAAAGAAAGTGATTTTCATCACAATAGTAAAATTTAAAATTATAAATATTTATTTTAAATCATTCGATAAGAATATACAATAACTTAAGAATAAATACCATATATTCTAGTTTACTTAATGGAATCACTTTCATTTTATCTACTTATCATTAACGGAAACCATATTTCTTATCATAATTGCCTTAAGTAATTCTTTCAAGTATAATATTACGATGAAAGCATCTTTTCCTTACCATAATATTCTTAAGACAGGCATCTTTTTCGTTTGGTTGACCCTTTTTCTTTTATTTATAGTGAAGACTTTGTAGTTGCAGTTAACTATCCGTACATACTTTATTTTTTACTAGAACTTTGCAGTATAGACTGTCAATTTTAACAATTTTTCTTAGGATCAAACTTTTTTAACATATTAACTAACAGTAAAAGCGTAAAATGAGGACATTTAGTTTTAAATAACATAAACATTACCACTGCTAAAAATCTCATTGCACGTAAAAAAAATTAGTTTTCATTTTTTTTTCCTATGAGATTGTTTTACCATTTAATTATATATTGCCATCTATTAGAAAACAATACAAAATATTTAAATCGTCACATCAAATGCTGTGATGAACAGCATGAAAGAGAGGATTACGAGGCTTTGAAGGTGGTATTGTGGCTCCTGTCACAACAGAGGAAAGTTATGTACGTTGTTTGGGTACGCCAGATAATTTGATAGTGGCTTCATGCCGTCTAAACCGGCTTTAATGCAAGCACACGTGCTTGTTTTTCAGCGTGTTCTTTAGCTTTTTGTGCGATAAGTGTTGGTAGTTTGGCCGCTAAGTACAAGATCTTGGCAGTTGTTAGTGTGGTTGTGATTGGATCCATGACTAGCGTGTGTTGATGTTTGATATTTGGTTGTGTTGATTCAGGTAAGGTCTCTAGTGGGAGATAGAATGGCATTGCTGGTACAGACATTTTCAGCGGTGATAACAGCTTACACAATGGGTCTGATAATTTCCTGGAAGCTTTCCATTGTTATGATAGCTGTACAACCTATCATCATAGGTTGCTTTTACACAAGGCGTGTCCTTCTCAAGAGCATGTCCAACATGTCCCTGAAGGCCCAGCAACAAAGCAGCAAACTGGCATCAGAAGCGGTTTCCAATCTCCGAACCGTCACAGCCTTTTCTTCGCAGGACCGGATTCTCAAAATGCTTGAAGCGGCCCAAGAGGGTCCAAGCAGAGAGAACATTCGGCAGTCGTGGTTTGCTGGCATGGGGCTTGGATTCTCCCAAGGCCTTGCATCTTGCGTTTGGGCCCTAGATTTTTGGTACGGTGGCAAGCTCATCTCGAACGGGCACATAACAACAAAAGCGTTCTTTGAGAGCTTCATGGTTTTGGTGAGCACTGGGAGGATAATTGCGGATGCGGGAAGCATGACAACGGATCTTGCTAGAGGTGCTGATGTTGTGGCCTCTACTTTTGGCATCATAGATAGGAGTACGAAAATAGAGCCCGATGACCAAAACGGGTACAAGGCAGAAAAGTTGGTTGGTGAAATAGAGTTTCATGAGGTTCATTTTTGGTACCCTACAAGGCCTGATGTGGCTATCTTCCAGGGGTTCTCGATGAAAATGGAGGCAGGGAAATCAACTGCGTTGGTGGGGCAAAGTGGATCTGGAAAATCAACTATCATAGGGCTAATAGAGAGATTTTACGATCCACTTAGAGGGATGGTGACAATAGATGGAATGGACATAAGATGGTATAACCTAAAGTCACTAAGGAAGCACATAGCACTTGTGAGCCAGGAACCAACGTTGTTTGGTGGGACCATAAGAGAGAACATTATATATGGAAGAGGTGGGAGGGTTGATGAGAGTGAGATGATAGAGGCAGCACGAGCAGCAAACGCTCATGATTTCATAGCAGGTCTGAAGGAGGGGTACGAGACATGGTGTGGGGAAAAAGGGGTACAACTTTCAGGGGGTCAAAAGCAAAGGATAGCAATAGCGAGGGCCATATTGAAAAACCCTAAGGTGTTGCTGTTGGACGAGGCCACAAGTGCATTGGATAGTCAATCAGAGAAGGTGGTGCAAGATACGTTGATGAGGGTAATGATAGGGAGGACCAGCGTGGTGGTGGCACACAGGTTGAGCACCATTCACCATTGTGATACTATTGCTGTGATGGAAAAGGGGAGGGTGGTGGAGACTGGAACCCACTCCTCCTTGTTGGCCAAAGGACCATGTGGAGCTTATTACTCTTTGGTGAGCCTTCAGACTAGACATGCAGCCACACTCAACAACACTTGTACTAAAGCTACCCACTCTGTCACTTGAGCTTTCCAAAGTACCAAGTTGTCTTTGTCTGCTCGGGTTGCTAGCTACTAGACCTTCTTTTTTTTAGATAATAATAATAGTAATAATAATAGTAATAATGATAATAATAATGATGGTAGTCATAAAGAAGAGATTAGATGAGTTTGTTTTTGGTTGGTTTGGTTTGGTGATAGATGAAGCCAACTTAAAGAAGTGGACGATATGGAGAAGGAACTTTCAAAATTAGTGTACCTTTCTTATTTCGCACTTTCTCTTGTGTTTCCAACAACATCGATCCATGTTTAAATAATGTATGTATATATAGGTCTTTATGGATATTGAGAAGAATACTTGTGCCAAATGGTGCAAAATTTCTCTCCACTTTCCACCTCCAAATGATTACTAACTTAGTAAATATTAGACTAAAGTAGTACCGCACTCCTTTCAAGATTTTAAGAGTATATTATTTATATTTTGTTAAACTTGTTCAGATATTCTTACACCAACTTTCAAAATTATTTAAAAAAATTACACTGATATTTCGTAATTATTTAACTAATATTACACCGTATAATTTTATATATATAAATTAGTAAATATTAAAAAACAAAAATAATATTTGCATAGTATCACACTTAATTTTTAATTAGAACCTATTTAGAACATGATAAAATATTAGGTTTTAAAAATTTATAATTAACCCTTACTCTTAAAACCCTCCTAGAAAACTTTGGAACAATATCCCAACCAATAATACAGCTTCAAATTTTTAACAACAATAAATATAACTAAATATTAAAATGATTATTTTGTTGCATGGTATGATGGTTATATGTGTGTCTAGTATATCAGTATATAATACTATGATGATCATATACGTGAAGATGGTTATAAGTGCGTCTAAAAGCTAGAATATATCAATAATAATAAAAAAATTATTAATTAACATAATAAAATATATTGAAATTGATCATAAACATTTTATACTCAAGTGGTTTTATATATAAAATATGTGTTGAGTCATTTAAAATTTTATATACTAATTGAAAATATTAGTCTCACGATTTTTAAAGAAGATACTAATACATTAATGGAAATCAACTCCATATTTTTGAAGCTGCTCCATGCTGAAATGAACAAATGATGAACGAAAATGGAAAACAAAAACAAATTGAAAGGAGTTTATATGTTTGGTGAGTGAATTGGAGGTGCCTTTTGAGGGATGTTCAACAAAATCTTAAAAAAAAGTATAGGAAGAAAGTCTAGGAAAGAAACGATCCTAGTGAACTTAGAGAAAGAGAGAGTTATGATTTTGGAAAAAAAAATTTATATCAATTCAAATTTCAATTTACAAGGCTGAGGACTCCTATTTATGGTTTAAGAGTTAACTAAAGACTCAACAAAAAGATAGGGAATATTTAGAAATTCAAAATTGGAAAAAGGATTCAAATAGTCGAAATATTTGAAAAACATTAGAAGGGAGATTGAATAGTGTTGTAGGAAAACTTTTTCGCCAAAAAGATAGTTTAACAACATTTTTTAAATATTAAACAGTTTATAAGTTGTTAAATGTAATACCCTAATATTTTAAAGAGTATTACTTTTAGTAGAGGATAAATTAACTTATCTTCTATAAACAATCCAACTTTATTTCAATTCTCCCAAAGTACAATACCAAACTTACAAACTTCAAACAATATAGTCTTCACCACTTAACATAAATTCAAATTTCAACTTATAAGTTTTACACAACATAATTTTTCCAATACAAATTTATTCTTTTTACAAAATATCCCTGAAAGTTTTTCCCCGCATCTCTCTCATCTCTAAGCTTTTTCAACCGCATCTGCAACATTATCTATTCACATATAACATGAGTTATATGATCATAGCACAAACAAATAAGGGTAAGCCAACCATATCATATCAATCATTAAACTCGTAATAAAAATATTTCAATCATGTATTTCTACAATTACTAAAATATCATTACCCCGATGTCATTAATTCATCATTATCAAAATCATCTTCCTCAATTTCATAAACCTTACAATTTTACCATGCTTACTCACGAAGCCTTATGGTCAGACCGCTCTCTGCCTGCTTCCTTAAGCCTCACCTGTATACTATGTCTTACTCTCTGAAGCCTTATGGTCAGACCTCTCTCTGCCTGCTTCTATAAAACTTATGAACAACATATTTATGTCAAAGCCTTATGGTCAGACCACTTGCTGCCTGCTTTCATAAACCTCAGGTGTTACTTTGATCATATCAAGCTCTCATGGTATAAACCGAACATACTACTTCTCGTAGGAAACATCATTTCATAAGCAATGATTTCTCATATTCACTCCAACATTTCATCCAATCAACATTTCATACCCTCTTATCCACTCCAAAATTTCATCAAATCAACAATTCATAACCTCTTCTCCACATAACTCAATCATGTTCATTCTCTAATCATAATTTGACAATAACCTATTTTGGTGTCAATAAATTAAACATATTGCCAGATATTATACTACATATTATAAACTCATTTTGACCATAACGAGTATAACTCAACATATTTTCACCAATCAAAGATTCATAGATCATCCAAAACATTTCAACATATCTTAGCAACTACATAATATAATCTGAGCTCATTGTAACGACAAATAAAATGCATCTACAGTTGACTTATTTTATTTTATTTTCATCCTATTAGAGATCTTTCTTTACCCCAATTGGTCACCGGAGAGGACCCAGATGTCTGAACGCATCAAACTCACCTTCGACGCCAGCACATATGACTAGTCACAACTGACTGGACCAGGCCAGGGCTGCTCTATGATCAGGGATATGCCAACTCAGGTTTTTAAGGTTCCTCTATCCTACCAACAAAAGGAGGTCCTCAATAATTAACAATTTATTTATTTAATTTATCTACCTTATTTTCTTATGCTCTAAATCTTAAAATGCCTAATTTTACTTCCTCTCACAACAACCTCAAACAGTATCTGTATATCTATTTAATACCCATATACAAGTTACTACAGAACCCTTATTCTAAACCTTCCAACAAGATTAATTTCAGCCAACAAACTCATTCAATAAATTCATCACAATAAACATCCATAATAGAATTCATACAAGATAATTATAAACAATTAACAATAATAAAACATTACTATAAATGGTCATAGAAGAATACAATATTTGACAATCATAAAAATAATCTTAATATAAAAATTCATAGGGAAACAAGAAGCGGAATCTGGCAGAGCCGGTTAGACAACTTCTAATCCATCCAACAATACAATATAATTAAATAACAAGAACAATACATGTCTGGGGAAATAAGAAGTTGAATCTGGCAGAGCCGGTTAGACAACTTCTAATCCTTCCAAAAATGCAATAAAATAAATAAGTAAAGAAATAAATAGTTTGGGGAAACAAGAAGTTGAATCTGGCAGAGCCGGTTAGACAACTTCTAATCCTTCCAAAAATGTAATAAAATAAATAAGGAAGGAAATAAAAGTTTGGGGAATCAAGAAATTGAATCTGGCAGAGCCGGTTAGACAATTTCTAATCCTTCCAAAATACAATAAAATAAATAAGGAAAACAATAAAATGTTTGGGGAAACAAGAAATTGAATCTGGCAGAGCCGGTTAGACAATTTCTAATCCTTCCAAAATACAATAATAAACCACTAACAACGTACAATTGGCATAACATAATCAACATCACATTTTACAACTATCACACTTGGATATTAACACAAAAGCATACTCTCATTTAAAATTCAAGATCATACAGAAACAAAATGCTCCATATTCAAGGTTTAAAATCAGACAAAAGAAAAATATAGTATATTCAAGACTCAAGATAATACAAAAAGAAATACTCAAAGTTAGCTTCCCTTACCTCTATTACAGACTTAATCTCCTCGCTCTCTGAAAACTTCCAGAATATCCCCTTTGAAATTAGAAATTCTTCCAACTCTCTTCTCTCAAAAATTTTCTAAGTTCTTTGGTGTAAATTTTCAACCTTCCCTCCTTGGCTATTTATAGCAAAAAAATTTACTATTCATTTTTTACTATTCATTTTAACTATTCATTTTTTTATTCATTTTACTATTACAAAAATAATTTTTTATTTGCAATTTGATGAATTCTGATCTCAAAGCTACGTGGAACACTTATCCTTTCCAAATATTATTTTTTTTTTCTTAACTATTCACTTTTTACTATTCACAATTTACTATTCATCATTTTTTTTTAGCATTTAACTTACAAATATTTTCAAGGATCTTACATTAAACACTTGACTTAAAAATTTCTGTTCAAATTGCAAGTTCCAAAATAAATATTTTTCAATCGTCTAGTTAAATATGTTGTAGTATTTTGAGAATGATAGCTCTTAATAAGATTAATGTTTAGTAACAAGAGGGCTTATAAACGGTTGGGATAATAAGCACTTGTGTTTGTAAGAAAAATGTTTCAAAGATTAACGTTTAGTGACAATAGCGCTTATAAACGGTTGCAAGAGTGAAGTAATAAATAAACAATTATTTTATACTGGTTCACTTCACAGAGCTACGTATAATTCTCCTCTAAGACCTCTTAGAGGGTTCTACTATAATCTTCAATACGATTACAATTGAGTATTGCACCACTTTTGGTATTACGTTAATCCTAGTAACCTTCGTTACTCTGACTAGAATCGAGTATCACCCACTCCTTGTTGTGCAATATTCTTCATCACTTTTGGTATCCCTAGACAACCTTGGATATTCCAGATACATTGTCTAATTGAGTTTCACTCACTCCTGGTTTCTACTAGACAAACCCATCTAGCTACCGTTTAACCCCATTGAGATAAACATTAAGTGTTTGTTTTCTCTTCAGAATGTGCAATCAATTAGATCGTTTACAAGTCCTTAGAGGATTACTCTCACAAAGAGGACGCGTTTTCAATACAAATCAATATAACAGACTCTTAGAGTTTTCTCTCTTCTTACAACTATAAGCTTATGATTCTATGAAGGTTAAGAGTATTTTCTTTTATTTTTTAGCCTAATTTTCTTCTTGCATGATTTATTTCGTATTGTGCGGTTATTCTCTTGCTCTTCTCTTTAAGTATCTTCCATTTAGAGGCTTCAAAAAAATGTCTGTTAGATAGTATTTGCTTTGATCTTCGGATCTTAGCCATTTTGTAGGTAGTAGTCGTAGGTTATAGTCAACTTGTCATGGTGATGGAAAACTCATAACCAAGGGTCCAATCACTAGAAGCATGGTCAAGCAACTCCAAGAATAACCATTTAGAAGGAGAAGCAAAGGTTTGCTTCACTTGGGCCATCAGTGAAGAAGAAAGAGTAGTGTAGGATTTAGGCCTTGTATTTGACCATGTAGTGTAGGTTTGTTTAAGGCTTGAATTAAGGTCTAAGTAGCATAGGATTTTCCTTAAGTTAGATATACAAACCAAGTGGAAGGTATGTGTCATGCTTCCATTGGAGAGAATTTTCTTTTTAGAAGTGGGCATGTGACACCTTAGGAGTGGAGAGGACTTCTTTTTTGGTAGTGGTCACATGTCCCTCCTCCATTGGAGAGGATTTGTGACACATGGCTCCCTCCTAATGGTAACCAATATTCGGTCACCACCGTTGCATGATGGTAAGGTTTGCTTTTTGGTTTACAAAAAGATGCTTTTAGAGTTATAAGGAGACACACTTGGCCTATAAATAGAGGTGTCTCCACCCTTGTATTTCATCTTGGATTAATGTAATGTTATGCTACCAAATTATGGTCATACACTTCCTAGTTTAAGACTAGAGCAACCCTAGAGGTCCCTCTAGTCAGCTTCCTCCTTGAGTTGGTCTCACCTCTCTTGGAGCCATCACACACTACCTCGCCATCACCATATACACCAAAATCGTGAGCATATCACCTTGTCCAACCCTAGCTACGTAACCTTAGACCTTTTCCCACTCTATTTCCGTACTCATCATCTAAGGAAACACCCTCTTCATGCATATCTCCTAGTTTTGGCCCAACCTAGCTAAGGAGGTTGTTATCGTAGAACAAACTTATTTTTTTAGTACTTTATCAAAAATAAGTTGTACGAACTCTCTGACACGACTTTTCATAGAGAGAACATTTTGTGAATGGCTTCTTTGTCTTTAACGTCCACTTCTGACTTGTATATGATAAAGTAGGTGGATACTTGATATAGGCTTTTCAAAATTTCTATTGCTTAAGCAATATTTGATCGTTTAAGCATTCTAGTACAGATACCAAGCAATTCATAATTGTTTCATTGTTGGATGAAAATATCGTGTAGTATAAGGTATTGTTTAGCTTATGCAAGGCTTTTATTAATATCGCTTTGTTTAGTGATTATTCGTTTGGTTCAAGAATATGTTTAGTAAGATATCTTTCAACACATGCTTTTGGAACAATGTTTATATCTTTTAGCATATTTACCAAAAACATCATTTTGTACCTTATAGTGAGAGCTCGTCTAGCATTATTTAGCAAAGTACAACAAAAGAACATTTTGCAAGACTCTCATATAGCACATTGACATATTTTTGTGAGAAAAGTTTTTAATAGTGCATCTACTCATATATTAGTGCATTTACTAGAGCTTTTCTTAAAATATTTAGATTTCATAAAGCTTTTTCATAAAAATGCTTATCTTCGAACTATATTATTTTCCAAATATAGCACTTTGTCGTATGCTTATTTCATTTATAGTTGTTTGTTAATCAAAATATATGAGGACATTTAGTTAGTTTAGTCTTATAGATGATCTTGTCTTAACAAGTCATGCCTCATGTGTGACTGGTAAATTGTCATGCTCATGCTTTCCACATTGTCACATGTACAAAATGCAAGCAAGAGCTCTCTAAGAAAGTGTTATAGGTTCCTTGGGGTCCAAGATAGCCCAAATAAAACCCTATCTCTCTTACTATATATATCTTTCCACACAAGAACTTATTTTTCAAACCCAAACAACTACCCTACTTAACACATAATCAATTAATAAAGAAGCATTCCTGCGGTAAGTGGCCAAAATACATAACCCAAAAATTTATTCTATAATGTGAGGCCAAAATACAATGCCCAAATGAAAATAAATTCTACTTGACACAAATACCAAGACCTAAAATACACTTATTTACAGTGTTACATGTTGTAGTTCCTTGGATGAATTTCCATCTTTCCCTCTCTCTTGAAAAATATTTGTCTTTAGATTGGAAATGTTTATTAAAAACCACAACTTTTGGCTTTTGATCTACTCCTAGATCAAAAATCCATCTACAAGATCAATAAAAAAAATTGAATAAATTTTTGTAACACTAACAAAATATATGTGAATAAAGAAAGTGAAATAATACATTATTTTATTATTGCAATGTTCTTCTTTCTTGATCTTTAGAGTTCCTCATTTCCTTCTCATCCCTCTCTCTTCTAGCTTCCTAGTATCTAACTCTTTAAGCTTCTTCAGCTCTAGCTCTTAGAATTTCCTCTTCTCTAGCTCTTACAACTTATTTACCTTTTGCTCTCATCTCTTGATCTTCTCTCTAGTTGTAGTTATTCCTTTTTCCTTCTTTAAATCTCTTTTCTCTCTTCATCCCTCAATATCTTTTGTACTTTCTCTCTAAACTCCTTTTCCCTACAAAGGATCTCTTTTTCACTTCTTATAAATTCTCGACCTCTCTCAAAGTGTTCTCTTATTTCAGTTTAACCTTTTGATTTTTCTACATATAAGGTGCAACAAACATTCTCCTCATACATGATGTTAAATCATGTCAATCTCTAATTGGATATTTTCATCCACTTTCAACACCAAGTTGTCTTTGGTTCCACCACTCACATGTATGTCCTACAAACTTAGAAGTGCACAACCTAACCATATGATACACCTAACAATGAAGGGACAAAGTCTTTCTATCTTTTTCTCCTAAGCTAAATATGACACTAGATCAATTATTCTACCAAAATGAGGAATTTCAACTCTCAAATACAACACACCATGACTATAAGTATGATATAAGTTATTATGATCCTAAAAAATATCATGCAAATTAAAATGATATGAATGATCACTCATGATGTTGTGAATTTAGAAATATTTTTACAATGATTTTGAAAAAAATTTAGAATTATAAATGTTCAAATTTTCACAAGTGATTTTTCTTTTTGGTGGAGGATTTCTAAAAAGAAGCTAAGTTTGAAAGTATTTCAAGTAGCTCCTAGAAAAGTGAGGTGAGTCACAAGTAGTCAAGCTTAGTAATCATGTATTTTTTTTTGCCCGAGTTTCCGTATATTGCTTTCACCAAAGTTTTCTAAGTAAAAACCTTCCAAAAAAGAATTCCTGTTAGGGTGTGTAGAGTTTTCCAAGAGACCAAAGGAAGGTCTATCTAGATTGGAAACAAAGAATTGCAAGAATAAACTAATGCAAAAAGAATGGTAAAAACAATTCACTAGCTAGGCAAATCTTATGTGAAAGTGCACGTAACACTTGGAACCCTTTAACATCTTTTCACTTCTAGTTAAAAAGATAGGATTTCACCAAAGGAATTTTTTCAAAATACCAAAGCAAAGAAGAAATGAACAAAAAATTACAACACAATATAGCAAAATTACATAAATGTTCTATGACACAAGCTACACGAAATAAACAAAAGCTATCTTGTTTTCCAATGTGCCCTTTTGCTTCACTCTTCAAGTGTTAGGTTTCTTTGTTCTACTCCAAAGTCTCTCTTGGTACCCTCCCTTCCATAAACTCACTAGGACAGAATCTCCATCCAATTCCTCCTACCTTTACAATGCTACCTTGAGATGTTAGTGAAACTAAAAAAGAAACACACAATAAAAAATGTGATCCTCTCAAGAGATCAAAGGAATAAAATAACAAAAACTCAAATTGAAAAGCTAATCTCAAAATGAATGTAGATGAGACAAGACAAATAAAATTCCAAAAGAAAAGACAATCTAAAAATAAGTCACACAAATAAGTAAGCACTCAAAGGAAAGTTTTAAAACCGGTTCTAGAATGGATTAGGAAAAAACCAAAACAAACTAAGAATGAATGATGTTATTTGTCTTTTTCATTTCTGATGTTCAACAAGTGAAGACAACAAATTCAAGAAAAATACCCACTAGAAACGAATTTAACTAAAAAAGGTTATATAAGTGTAAATATTTGCTTTAAGAACAAGTTTCAATTTTAATTGATTTTTTCTTTTGTATTAATTGATTAAACCAACAAATAATCGATTAAAATGCATAGTCAAAATTTTTAATTAATTTATTGAGTCATATGTTTCTTATCTACATTAAAATTTTGACATTTCAAACGCTGATTTAGTTTCAAAGAAGGTCTTATCTATTATAGTTCCCATGTTGAAGGGCTTTAAGACTTTCTTGACTTAGGAATATGTGTTTGAAAAGTGAAAAGGTGATAGTCTGTATTTGAAGTATCGGATCACTAGGGAGGATTACATGTAGTTTAGTGCATCTCGGTTGGATGAATTTTGACAAGTTTGTTTTTTACCATTATTAAAATCTTACAAGTACATAGATTGTTATTTATCATTGTTTTATTATCTATTGTATGGCCAAATTAAATGGTAGTAACTGAGCAACAATTAACGCTTAGTGAAGCACCCCACCTACTATCCCAAAATAGGTATACATTACTAGAGAAATGTCTCAAGAAGTCTCAAGCAGAGGCTTCAAAGCTATAGTCCCTAAAGCTTGTATTTATACCTCCTCTATATTATATTTGAAAGGTTAATAAGAATAAATTTTATGGAAAAACGACTTCACAATCAACATATATCATTATTGGGAAAATATTGAGTATAAACATATCTTCCCCAAATTTCATTACGAAGTAGTTATGTTTATGATTAAACAATACGTGTGAAATGATTCTTAGTTGAGTAAGTGACTTAGTATTTATCTGATTCCCACAATTGAAATGGCATACTTACAATGACCATTATAATACATGAGGACTCAAGTGTTATGCATGACTCTATTTGTTTGTGGTGACTTCAAGGTTATTTTGGTTCAACAACAATGAAGAAATGATGAATCCTTAAGTTGGCATGCCTTGTAGAAGATGGAGCTCCAAATTTAAGAATATTTTAAAGGAAAAATTAATGAATTAAAGGAATCCTTTAAGTTGAAATTTGAAGAAAAGCTCTAATTCCTAGTTCAAGAACAAAAATTGAAAACATAAGAAAACATTAAAGGAGAGAGGTTTTAAAAGTTTTCACAAATGGCGTCAGATAGGTTTTCAAAGGATTGATAGAAAAAGATATGTTCAGACGATGGTGTTTAAAAGGAGCATTAAGAAAACTTTTAAAGACACAAAAAGATAAAGCAAAAAATTTATATTAGTTTACTTAACTTGAGCTACGTCCAATTCTCCTTTAAGAACTCTTAAGGGGTTCCACTAATCTTTCAGAAGTTTTACCTAATCAATGAGTTTTACCCCTCTAGGTTTACAATGAGTATTCTTACCACTCTTAGTTCACATAATCAATATGAGTAGTCCGAGTTTAATCACTACTGGTATACAAGTATTCTAATCACTTTTGATCTAACCATATGAATATGTCTAGAATGTTTAACTCAACTGAGCTAAACACCAAGTGTCTTAATTCTCTTCAGAATGTAGAACACAATTAGTGTTATGAGAAAATATAGATTGATGACTCTCAAAGAGAGGATAAAAACAATACAAAGAAATTTGAGATTTTGTTAAGGCTTTTCTCTCTTAGAAAATTTAGCTTCAGATGATTTATGAGCACAATAACCTTGTTTGAGTGTTCACGATTTCAGTATATTATTCTTCCAATTATCTTCTCTTCAAGCTTCTGTCTATTTATAGATTTTCTTGAGAGATGAACATTACATGTAGAGGTTGACTTCATGTAGAACAGGTAGCCTTTTGGTGAGAAGTCAAACTCAAGTATACTTTGCAAAGGTATAATGTTTTGTCATAGCCTTTAGAAAAAATGTAGCTTGTACCAGAGAAGAAGTCTTCTCGACCATTTTCTCGATTTGGCATGAGTTAGCCCATCTCGTCCATTGGTCCAAGAGAGTTTGATTAAATTTTCCATTTAAAACAACTTGTCTTAAAATCTGACCTAGGCCAACTGTCACAACCGGGATCGTGACGGGAGAGCGAACCGAAAATAAACGAGTTTAAGAAAAAAAAATTTGGGAGTCACCACCATAATTTATTTTGGAAAAATTATGGAAAACTGTAAAATAAGACATGGTCTAAGAAAACTGGATGTTAGGTTTGGGAATCGGTTACGCGTTAGAAAGGTATTAATACCCTCTTGCACCTGCCCAAAAGTAGTACCTTTAATTAATTGTACAAAGTTGACGTGGTTTTTCTAAATATTTAGTTTTCCCCAAAAATAATACAATAAAGAAATAAAAATGTTTTTTTTGTTTTATGGGTCCGATAATGATTGATCTCGCTCCTACGTATTCTCATTCAGGTTGAGAAATCATTCAAAAAAAAGTTTGTTTAACAATGTTGACTTTTTTTTATATTTTGAAGATTTTTGTAATTTTTGGTATTTTAAAATGGTCGAAAAAGGGAAAGAAATATGTACTAGGAGGACGAGTACTTATACTTTTAAAATAATATTTAATTATTTAGAAAAGAAATAAGCACTAGAACGATGCGAACGATCACACGAGTGCTTATATTTTTATAAATGTGAAAACATCTTTTTCATTTACTTTATGATTTATTATTAATTTTAAAATATGAAAATACGTTATAAAAAAATATTCTTTATTTTTGGGAATTTTTTATTTCATATTTTTTAAGAAAATTTAGAAATATCACACAACGTGAGGGATCTAACAAATACCAAAAGAAATGTAGGAAGACCTTCTTTTTATGATTTGTAAAAGAACAAGTTATTTGTGTGTAATAAAAATAATGCCCTTAGAAGAAAAATGTAAAAGTACAATCAAAAGAGAAATAAAGGTGTAGAGGTGACATACCTTCTCAACTTTTAGTACTCCCTTAATTCTTCTTTTGCAATTGTTGTTGACAAAGCCCTTTTACGTGAGAACTTATCATTCTCTATACTTTTTCCTCTTTCTATGTTTCTATATCTAATATTTTTGCATACCTATCTGTATTTTTCCCGTCCCTTTTCCTTCCACGTTAGGGTGCGTATTTATATACACATATTGCAATAATATGGTTATATTGCTTTAATTGTGAATTAATTGACAATGAACAAAACAGGGAAAGAAATGGTCTTGCTTGCAATATATTTCAAATTAATCAAATCAAATAATATTTAAGATATTGATTATTATTATTATTTTCCGAAACTTTCTCAATTTTTAGGATCATATCTTTCTTTTTTAGAAGAAACTCACGCAACAAAATATAGTATAATACCAAGATATTATTTATAATTATCATCAGGAATATTGCTTATAATTATTGACATAATATTGATTCAAATTATTACCATATTAAAATCATATCTTTATCTAGAAACCAATATTTAAAAAATATTTTCTAGTGATCTGTCTTGTGAAGGGTATGAAAAGCAAAGAGTGGACGAAGATATAAAACTCTTGGGCTAAATTAATTTTTGAAAATTATATACATTTTTTACCCATCATTAATTTTTATTCTTTTTTTATTTTTATTTTTATTGACTTATCCGGACGAAATTTGGTGTTGACAGTTGTCCCTTTGTATTTAGATTTTGCTAGATAACATGAGCATTAGAGTTTTTATGTTATCATAGTAAACGCTAAATAAAGATAAAAACATTAATTTCGTTCGGGTTTAAGAGAAGGACAAAGATTACCTCACAGAGTGTCTTGTAGATTATTAATCTGATGAGATGGTATAGGAATCATGTGGATTTTGATGAAAAGGTGCATGAACCGTATAAATTTAGCTTAAGCGGTGTACCAACCCTATGGATTTCGCATAAGAGGTGTGTGAACCTCGTGGAGGGTGTATCACCTTTGAATTTTGCTTAAGAGGTGTACAAACCCTATGGATTTCGCTTAAGAGGTGTGTGAACTTCGCATATGGCATATCACCTTTGAATTTTGCTTAAGAGGTGTGTTAACCTCATGGAGGGTGTATCACCTTTGAATGTTGCTTAAAACATGTACCAACCCTATGTATTTTGCTTAAAAGGTATAAACCTAGTGGAGGGTGCATCATCCCTATCGATGTTGAAATTTCTTGGCATTTCAGTAATGTGTATTTGTTTTAATTGATTTTTCCTATAATTTTGGATTTTCTTCTTTGAATTGTGTTTTATAGTCATCCCTCTAGAAATGCATTGTCTGTCATGGTGATGCATGTGTGATGCATGATTGTGGGGGTGGAATTCGTGTTAGACCCTTGTTCACTTTCTTTTTTTTGTTTTTTTTTTAATTTCTGATTTTTTTCACTGATGCCCTTTTTGACATACAATATACAATAAACCCTATTTAATCATAACCATAACCAGAAATATAACATACAATATACAATAATCATTTCAAACACATAATAATATAGTCATAAACTTATTTCATCACAGAATTAACATCCCAACCAAATCAATCATAAACTAATGTTCTTTTCTTCTATTGTGTCGTCATAGCCAGTTCTCACTAACAGGGTGATTTGAGTCGTCTTCCATCGCAACTTCAAATCTATATCCCTGACTTATTAACGACTAATGAATAAAAACATCGATACTACGCGCATTGCTGCACTATATTGAATAGGAGCCCAAGCTTTTGGGCAACACATCCAACCCTCTCAAGTCCTTATGCAGGAGGAAGGGTGACACTCAAATCTTTGTCTCTACACACAAGACTGAACACCCTTATCGTAGCTCAGTACGAAAAGCGCACACACGACTGACAATGGTACAAGAAAATATCATAGTTTCGTATTCGCATCACAGTTCAATACCTATTCATATTACATGTATTACCAACCAAGCTCATGGTATAAGACCACAATAAGACTAGTATTTCTCTTAAATACCAAACAACATAGAGTCAGGAAAACATGAGGATTTCACATGTTCACTAATCTTCAACTAACATCCAAAACTTATATGAGCAATTATCATCCATCAAATATATAAATATAATTAGTGAAAAGGAAGGGAATGGTGGTCATAGATCCACCTCACACAAAGAACAAAATTCCTCGTACCTAGGTTCGAATCGAGTTTTCCTACAACTCACAAATCATCAACAAAATGTATTATGCTTCCTTTCTCAACTAAGTGATATGGAACCCACTCTTATTCACTCATCCCCTTCTTTAACAGACCCCAATTTAAACCAACTAAGGAAAAATATCTCTCCTTGCCATCTAAACTCACGTCTCATTAATTGATTGCCTTTCTCTTTTCTTCTCACATTCTCACCAACATAAACCCTACCACCACTTACATTGCAAAATAATTAAATTTCTTTCTTATAGAATTTGAGGCCACACACAAAACCCTTCTCTATTTTAATTTCTATAACTAGAAGTGGGCTCCACTATCCAACCTATTAACATCACGCCATAGGAGCATTCAAATCCAAAAGGAAGAGAAGCCTACTCCTACGCCATAGAGAAAATTGATTACTTGATGAATACTTTATCAAAATTTACTCTAGGAAGATCAAACCTTGAAGTTGTGATACATGATCTGATATATTTGCTAATCATTTGTACTGATACATTTTGACATGATATGATTGGATTTGTACAACATGGTTGTTTATTAATCATGGTTGTGCATCATCAAAAAAGGGGAAGATTGTTGAGATTGTTGATAAGAATAGAATTGGTTTAGCTGAACCTACAATCTCAAAGCTTTTGGTTGTTGATGATGACAACATAATTAATAACACATGTGATGTTTATGTGTTACATGTTTTATTGCTTACATGCTACATGTCTTAATCAATGTACAAATCTGTTTAATGCATGGAGAACATCATTGTGTTGATACATTTAATTTCACTGTGCTATATAATTGATTTTATTGGCGAATGCATGTCTGATGTTTTATAGAAAGAAAACCACAAGCACTTATGTTGAACTTTTTATTGTGTGGAAAAACAACAGTTTTTAGTCTACTTCATTGTGGAGTGAGTCGATTAAAACTCGTGGCTTTGTACAAACTTGTTCAAAGTGTGCTGTGAGGATTTCCAAAGAAGAAGTTTTTTCAAAACCTTGTTTAACTATGTTACATAGTCGATTATATGCAACTTGCATTCGACTAAGTCTGTTACAGTTTTGAAATTCTGTTAATGTTTGTGTTAAATGTTACAACGACTATATTTTTATATATGTTGACCAAGCATTTATTATGATTCGATTGCATTAATTGCACATTCAATTAACTGCATTGATTGCTTCTAACTGCTTTGACTGAATTGTTACATTCGACTTACATTCGACTGCATTAGTAGCTAAGTCGATTAAAATGCGTCTGAATTGTGAAAATCTATAAATTGACGCGAACTTGATATTTGTATGAACTTTTGTGATTCTAACAGTTTTGTGATATTTTGCAGAGAGTGCATTCTTACAGAGAAAGGGAAAGAGCTCCAAGAAACAAGAAGTGACCGTGGTGATCATCTACTTGTGAATTCTTGAAGAGTAAGTTAACTGCACTTAAAAAGGTTGATCATATCTACACATTTGGGTGTTACTGAAAGATCAGAGGCTACAATCTTGTAAAGATTGGTTTGAGGTTTCCATGTTGTGATTACAAGAAGAAGAGTGTGATGCGTTCTTGACTTTGAGGGTGGCTCAAAGGGTTGGATTGCAGGAGAGGGGATTCTTGTTGCTAGTCTATTTTGTATATGCCTATATTTTGATTAGAGGGTTAGAAAGGTGTTTTATATTTTTTACGTGAGGTCGCTATAAAAACCTTGTTGTAAAAACCTTGATCATTATAGTGCATTGGCTTCCTGTGGTTGGAAGGACACTGGATGTAGGCTTGGCCGAACCAGTATAAAAACTCATTGTTTGATCTTACTATCCCTGTACTTTTTATTTAGTCAACTGCATACTGCATTAAATCGATTATATTTCCGCTGCATAAACAAATATTTTTCCTTGCGTTTCAAGAAAGTTTTAAAGGCATCCAGTTTGCGAAAAAGATTTAAAGAAAACTTTCTTTTTACATTTCACCAATTCACCCTCCTCTTGGAGTGAGAAATTAAGCCACTCTATTTTCAACATCAAGGATTAAAAACATTTGGGCAAATGGCAAACCCTTGGTACCCTAACCTTGTGAGAGTCTTCTTCTCAAATTTGAAGATCAGTAATGGAAAAATGTTCTCAAGAGTGAAAGGGAAAGATATAAAGTTAACAAAGGAAGTTTGGTTCTCTATTGCGAGGTTTTTTCCAAGAGGAGAAAAGAATAATCGAGGGCTTGCAGGTCTTCACAAATTCTTAGTGTATCAAGACTGTCTAAGGGATCCAAACCAACCAAGGGACTAATCTCTATACAAAACTGGTGGCATGCAGAGAGATGATTCTGCTTCCAAGAGGAAGTAGTCATGCCCAAAATATATTTGTATAATTGATGCATTAAAATAGAATATTCAAACACACTAGGTTGCTGCAATTGTTGACAATATGCTCAAGGTAAGATTGTGAAGTGTTCACAATTGTCAGAACACACTGAACCAACCATCAGTAACAGATTTATCTCTTCTTCTAATCTTTCATCATCATCACTTGAAGAGCAGTTTAAGTCACTGTCATCTCAAACAATATAGGTTTTTTTCTACCTTTTCTTTTTGTTGTCTTAACTTGTCCTATCATCTAGCTTTTTCTTCATCTTTAGGATAAGGCATTCAGGTTTGATGTGGCCTGTTTTTCCACATTCATAGTATGTTGGTATAGTAGCTTTGCTACTCTTCCTGTTTCCTCTTAAGTTGCCTGAAAAATCAGAAATAGATTTATTTCTAGATTTCATAAACCTTGAGAATCTTTTTACCATCATGTTCATTGCTTCCAACTCTGGAATTTCATATTCTGAATCAGGTTCCTTAGTATGCTTTCTTGAAGTTGTTTTGTGTGCTATTTTAAGAGCTATAGTGTGCTTCTGTTCACTTTCTTCTTCCTCTCTCAATTTTCCAAGTTATAACTCATGCTTCCTCAGTTTTCTAAACAGCGTTGCCATGTTCATAGATGTTAAATATCTGGATTCTAAAATGGTAGTAACTTTTGGCTGATAGCTTCTGTTAAGACTCATTAGGATCTTGATATTGATATCTTCTTTATCAAAGATCTTTCCCAAACCAAGAAGGTGGTTGACAATATGTGTGAAACTCTTTTGAACATCAAAGATAGTCTCGCCAACCTTCATCCTCAACATCTCATACTCTTTGATGAGAGAGAATTCTTTCTTGCTCTCTTCACCTCATACGTTCCTTCATGTGTAACCTCAAGCACGCCCCACATGTCTTTAGCCATTGTGCAAGTGGAGATTCTGTAGAACTCGTCAATTATTACTACATAAGAGATTATATTCTTAGCTTTTACATCATAGTGTCTAAGGTGCACTCAGAAAAGTCCTTAACCTCTATCTTACCATTTTCCATTTCTATTGGTTCAAAGGGGACCATTGATAATTGCACCCCATACACCCTTGTCAATTGATTATAAGAAAATCTTCATCATGATTTTCCAGAAAGGGTAATTCTCACCCGCAAATAGTTGTGACCTATTTGTGGATGCACCATTCTCCAAAGGTTTGAGATATACTAGTCATCATGAACTTTTTAATCGATTATACAGAAAACCTAACCAATTAAAATTCGAGTAATTTTTCGAATTCCTAACTCTAGTGCCAATTGTTAGAAAAATGATGTCTTGTATCTCAAGCCAAGAGCGGGGTGAATTGGATTTTTCTTTAAAAAGTTGTTCTTTTGAAAAACTTTACAAAATCCTTGAGTTTTCTTGAAATGAATAAAATAATTATATGGATCAACAATAAAGGAGAAAGGATAGAAAGATCAACACAACAATATATATTGGTTCAGCCAAGCCTACATCTAGTCTTCCTTCAACAACCTTAGTTGAAGGGATTCCTATTATTTCATTCCTCCAACCTACCTTTTGTTCTCCCTCCACTATGTTTATGTAGAGTACACACTCACCCCTCACATCTAGGAACATACAATTTTCTCTCGTCATGTAATGTGAGCAGCCATTGTCTAGATACCATGATAAGATTCTCTTTTCGATCATGAAGCATATCTACAAGAGGAATTATTTGACTCTTACGTACACATACCGAATTGGGTCTTGGTTTGTTAGATGCATACATTTTCTTCTTTTCAAAAGATAATGTATCAACATTTGGCTTAATGAACCTAGTGTGTTTGGTTTTGTTAATGAACCTAAACCTGGTTTGTCAGAAGGGTGTCTACTCTCTTTTAATAGACGATTTAACCTAACATTCCCTTCAATAGTTATATACAATATCAGAGTAAGGCTATCATTTTCATGCCTAAGGGATTTTATGTGTTTAACACTTTTGTTTAGAGTTATAATTCACAAGCTTTTTATTCTTCAACCAAGTTTTCTCTTTTTCCTATTCTGAGGCATTCATCTCTTCCTTAAGATTATAAACGTTTTGTTGCAGTAACTTCACATTATCCCTAAATGAACTTACTTCCTCTGTTAAGTTATTTCTTTGTACAAGAAGTTCTCTTCTTTGTTTGGATAGATCCTTATATGTGTTAGATAGTTTGGATAAATATGATAACAGTTCATAATATGCATTTCTAACTGAGTATAGGTCAAAAAAATGATTAAAATTATCATTTTACTTTTAATGACGAATATATATTTGTTGGTATATTTTCACTACTGACAGATGTTGTAGTTTACTTACCGACAAAAAATTTGTTTGTAAATCTGAAAGTAATGCATATGTCACTTATCGATGGAAAAATTCGTCGGTAAATCCGTAGATAATGAGAATGTCACTTATAGATGGAAAAGTCTATTAGTAAATCCGTCGGTAATGGAATGGCAAAATAAGCAGAAACTTTCCCGCCCATTTTTCACTTATCAACGACATTTTTCGACGGACGAATCTGTCGGAAAGTGAAATACGCATTATCAACAGAAGAATCTGTCGGTAAAACATGTTTCATTTACTGACGAAAAAATTTGTCGGTAAAAACAACGGGAAATTTCTAGCCCATTTTTCCTCGCTCTTTGTGAACCACTTAGTATTTTACTCTCTCACACGAGTAGAATGATGAAGGAAACCCCCTATTTCCTCTTCTCTCTCTTCTTCTTCTTGTTCTTTTCGTTCTTCTCTTTTATCTTCCTTTTGTCATATGCTCTAAGCCATTACCAGACATCAGTAAGCAAAATCTTGCAAGAGCACCAGAAGCAACCATAAGAAACCTGCAACAACCACCAACAAATCCCCTTTGTTGCATCAATCGTGACCCAACCACCATTTCATTTCTTCTCCAAACATTGCGTCATCCTCGTAGCATTTCGAATCGTACCACCGAAAGCTTTCATGGAAATCTTGAACAAACAATGATCCTCTACATCCTTGGTTGCAAACGGTGAAAATGACAACAGTGACATGTAGCAGGACTTATGTTCCCTCTTAGGTGCTTGTTGTGTTAAAAATGGTTACTGTGAAGTATTTATCGATGATGAAAAAGCCCTAAAAGTTGAATGTGAAAAAACCCTAAAAGACGAAGAAGGAGGAGAACGGGTAAGAAGATGAACCAAATCACGATATTTTACTAACGAATTTACCGACAAATTTATTGTCGATTATTATCGACAGAGCTTTCCATCGGTAATTATCGAAAAATTTACCGATAGATTTTTCCATCCATAATTACTGACAGATTTATTGTTGGAACAAAAAGTCCCTCAGTAAAATTTACCTATGATAGTTTTATCGACAAACATTTGACCATTGGTAATCCTTCGATAATTTTAATTTACCAACAGATTTTACGCATTATCGACAGATTTTGGTCATCAATAATATCAATTTTTATTGTAGAGCTCATCATTTGAGTCATTTGATGTACTCTTAGCATTTCCTATCACAACGCATACTTTGGCATCTTCATCCTCGTGAGATGTGTCCAGGTCTTCCCAAATGCTCATCAACATCTTCTTCCTTTCATATTTGGGTCTGACTCCCTTCTTTTTCATCTTTTCAATCTTATGACATTCTTAGAGCCAGATTTGAAGCGTCTACTCTTGAACATTGTGCCTCTTCTTTTCCTCCACATGGAATGAATCTTTCTCATAATGAAAGAGTGCTCTTCTTCTTTATTATCGTTCATGAAGTCTTGTTGATCGTCAGACTCCTCAAAGGATTCATAAGTTTTGAGAGCCTTGGTGGGCGTCCTCTTGACGAATTTGAGCGCAATACTCTTCTCCTTTTTTATGGGACCATCTTGTAGGAGTTCGAGCTCATGTGCTTTCAAAATCCCGACTAGCTCTTTTAGGCTCATTCCGTCAAGATTCTTTTTAACATTTTAAGAGTTGTGACCTGTGATCTCTATTGTCTGGGAAGACTTTGTAGGATTTTATCAATATGACTAAAGTTGTCATATGACCTTCCTAGGGATTTAAGCTCATTTAAGATCGTTTGGAATCTATTGACAATGCTTTGGATGTTTTCATTTTCCAGCATTGTCAGCAGCTCGTACTGCCTGGTCAAGAGGCTCAACTTATTTCTCTTTACTGCATTCGATCCTTCGTGGGTTACGAGCAAGGTATCCCACATCCTTTGGCTCCTTGGTAGGCGTCAACCTTTCTATATTCTTCTTTGAAGAGGACGCAAATTAGAGAGTTGCAAACTTTGGAATTTAACAGGTAGTGTTGCTTCTGCTAGTCACTTCATTTGAGTTTTTAGAGTGACTCTCCTTCTTTATTAATGTATATATAGTTGTCATTTTCTACGATGTCTCACATGTCGATATGACATGTTTCAAAGAATGCTATCATTTTTTGCATCTAATAGTCGAACTTCTCATCCTTGAAGAGGGAGGGCAATTAATGGCATATCCTTCTTTTTCCATTCTTCAAGATTGTATCCTCAAGTCTTGCTAAGAACTAATCCCATGAGGTTAGCTCTTATACAAACTGAAGTATCTGAAAAACACTAGAACGGGGGAGTACAAGATTCTTCAAGTAGTTCTTAAACGCTCAATGAATTCTTTTCTTTGTGTTATATAAAATATTCACTATAGTGTTTGTAAGAGCTTGTCTTTTTAATGAATAATCGTTTAGTATGGCAAGCTCTTGTATTTAAAACTAATGGAGATGAAATCTCTAATGAAATAAGAAAGGAACACAACTTGGAATTGGAAGATAGTATAAAAGTCAAATGAATTAATTACGACAATTTAATAGATAATTTTGCATAAAAAAGACCTCCAAAAATAAATTTTAAATAACATGTTTCATTCTTAAGTTTGCATTAGGCTTCCTAAACCTTGAGCTACCTCTAATTGTAAGTCGTTTTTATTTATTTTGTAGTAATTTTTAATTAAAAAATAGTTAACTTTTAAAAATATGGATGAATAAAAAATAACTAAATTTAAACAAACAATCATTTAAAAGATCATATTGATAAAATAGTTATTTGAATTTAAAAAATATTTAAAGAGTAAAGTTGAAAAATAAATGTGACATTAAAAATAAGAATCCTCATATATATATATATATATATATATATATATATATATATATATATATATATATATATATATATATTGCTTAGGATTCGAGGTTTAAGGAAGTTTAAATACTTTTCTTTCATGTTCCAATTCTAAGTAGTCAAGAGACATCATTAAGTCAATCATCATATATTCAAGGTATTTTTCATTTTGAAGTATTGTATGTCATGGATTTGTCCTTAAAAGGCACCTTAGAGGGTGGAAGGAGAAGTCGTATTTAAACTACACTTGACTTCGATTTCTAAGTGATGTTGGACTATTGGATGTGATAGGAACATAAGCTATCAATTGAGGTCTAAGGAAAATAAGGGTTCATCCCCAATGAAGTGCTTAAGGGAACCAATGATTCGTCTTGCATCTGAGACATTTTCCGTTTTGGAGCGTAAAACTCTGTCACCAGTTATCGTTAAAAGGCGTATTAGAGGATGGAAGGAGAAAAAATATTTAAATTGTGTTTGACGCCAACTCTTTATATCATATTAATTATTTTTGTACAATTTTTTCATTTATATCTATTGACTTTCTTTTAATTCAAAAAATTTAAGATTTTATATTCCTTTTTCGCTGTTTTCATTCTCTTTCGACTCGGTAGTCTTATTAAATTTATTCAACATTAGAGAATTTAATAACCCCAATCTTACAATGATTTTCGCTCTTAATTTAATCATACTTTGTCAGCAATCCTCTTCGTTAACAATATTAAATCCTAAAATTTTAATTAATGTTCTCAGTAAAATATATTTCTACAAAATAAACTGAGATTTATTAGAAGAAACAATGATATTTCAGCACACGCCCATATCATTTTCTATCACATGATATTGTTAATGAACAATTATTTGTTATAGATTTTTTATAACAAACACAATATACGTATCATTTTTTGTATTGTATTTAGAATATGTCAAATCAGTAAAAAATAAATAATGAATCAATGAAAACATAACATATGTATTATATTAAAATGTTGTAAAAAATTCTATATCAAAATATTCTTTTCATTATTCATTAGAGAAGAATGCTTTTAATGTTATTCTTGACTTTAGATTAGTTCGTTAATAGTTTAGATTGTTATTTTAGTCTTTTTAAAGTGAGTTCGTCAATTTATAGACTCAGTTTAGGAGTGGGATCCATAAATTTTATGTTTGTAAATTTAGATTTTGACACGATAAATTAAATTAATTGTTTATAAACATATTTTTCAATTTCAAAATTTGTATTTCTTTAGCCTCTTTTATTTATATAATAAACTTCTTATTCACCGTTATTACGACATTTTCATTCTACTTTTTTTTTTTCTTTAAAATCTATGCTTTTTCATTATTTAACAATAGTAATAATATATTTCATTATATTCTTTTTCTTAATTTTTAATTATTTTCTTTTGCAAAATTTTTAAATAAATTTAAAATTACGAACATGAAAAGCATATATACTAATCATTAGCTGTAACAAAGCTTAATAAATACAATGATGTAACGCAAATGTTAAAGAATATATTATGCGGATTAAATGGCAGGGGAATGGTATTTTTTTTTCTTACATTAACATACTTAATGGAAACATTTGGAATATTATATTTAGGGTAAAAACAATTAGGCAATTATTTTTTCCATGTGGTAATGTCTTGTTTTGAATGACATATTCCAATACCATTAGTTTCCTCCCAAAGGAATCTCAAGCTCTAATATTTTTCTTTCGAATATTTCATTTTCTTTAATATTGTTTCTCAAATCTAGGTATTAATAATAAACATAATTTTCAGAATGAACAGATGATCCTAAGTTTATGCTTCAAAACTTTTCAAAAATTACAAAAATATCTTACGAAATTAAAAATCTGATTTTAAACATAATCTTTCTCTTACATTTTTTTTAATCTTCATAACATGAAATAATAAGAAAACTAGAATCAAATAGTGGAACATATTCTCAACAAAGTTATCAAGCATTTTTATCTTTTATTTTCTCATCTCGGGAATTGTTTTCGAAAAGGGGTATTCTGTATTTCAAGATTGGATTTTTATTTTGAATGAATATCCTAATCGTAAAAGAGTGGCTTTTTTAACTACGGATCTACCAAACTAAAAATTTATATAGGATCCAATTCCATAAGATATACCTTTCAAAAATTAACACTAATAAGATCATTTTTCTTGTTTCAAACAAATCTTCAAAAAAAATTGTAGAATAATTTTACAAATATAAAACCAAAACACAATACAAAATATATCATGCTGCATCTCAATAATCTAATATTAAAAATGAAAGAAAGAATAAAATCCAATAATGGAGCTTTTAGGAAGACAATACTAAAGATTGATGGACTTGAAACGATGAAGATTCATCCACAAACCGAAAAACAAAGATATTGAGAATAATATGTTTCAAAAGAACGATTCCATGCTCAAGCAATATACTTTGCTGTAGTGTTTGGGGATGGGAACATCTATTATATAAAAGAAAGTAACTTTATTCACAAGTGAATGATATTGACTTAATAGAATAGAACTGCTGGATGCAAAAAGTTTTAGATTCGATTCTTGCTCTTCCTTTTGCATCATGTCCTTAAAAACAGCATAACCCCACATTCTTTCAAACTTTATATTAATAACTCCTTTAATGCTAAGGGACACTGGTGACATACTATTCCCTTTATTTATGCACACACACTAGCTATTTTAATAGTGACAATCCCAAATTACCATTATCTCAATATCTTTCGGCTCACATACTAGTATACCACCTTTTCCATCATGGTATATTTTTCAAAATATATATATAAATGATGTTGATGTAAACTTAGTAATTTTGAGATTAATAAGTGGTTTGAGTTCAAGTTGTTTAGCTTCTTGCTATTAAGATCAATATATAGAATAATTATAACTTAAAGTCTATCTTAAATATAATCTAACTGATTTTATAACACTTTAGATCAACGTGCTCAAATTAGATGTGATATAGATCATTATTTTATAAAAAAAATTTATTAAATATGTTCTATTAGAAAACAATATTTGACCATTTTAAGCACTTTTGATATATATTTTAAGACAAAATCGTTTAGGAACTGTTTATTTTGAAGTTTAACAAAAACATTTGATGAAATAATGTTTATCAAAATGACCATATAGGATAATGCACTAAAAATATCTATGTCTAGATAATATCCTAAACGCAAACAATATAAACTACATCCTAAACGCAAACAATATAGATTACTCTTAACAATTTGATAAACATACTAGCATAAACGTTATGGTACAAGGACTACGCAAAATGCTATAATTAAAATTTAACGTTTTAAATCCAAATCTATGAATATTACTTTTGTCTATTGTGTTGTTTCTCTTTATCTGTGCATATCCATAAAGGACAAATGTTTTATTCAAATATTTTGTGCTGATTCAAAAGAATGATAAAAGGTTTAATGACATTTGGGGAATGCTTCTTCAATACTTTATATCTATCCATTCCATACAAACAGCACAAATATCTCTGCAAAAGTAACATAACATCTAACCTCGTATAAAAGGCTACATTTCTACATCAAAGTCGATGCTTATGAGTAACAAATCTTTCTTAAAGTTGTCCATGTAAAGAAGATTGCATGAAGAGAAGAAAACTAATGGAATAAGGTCGACTAAGGCACCTCTTATAAGAGGGATGATCAAGAGAATGTAAGAAAAGTTTGATGAGGAAGAACCAAAGGACATCAAAGCCTTGTATATCCAGCTCAATTGGTAGCTATTGATCGCTCAGCACAAGGAGAAGCTCGCTCAGTGCATGATACATGAAGACTTCTTTTGGCTTGCGGATCAGGTAGCGCCCAATAGAGGAGGATTTGCGCTTAGTGGCCTACGAGGAGCTTCTAGCTTTGCACAATTATTTTGCTTCCTACATATGGCTAAGCCCATGAAAAACGTGATGGACACCTGACTCTTGATCCATTTGATTTGCCTGAGGATCAATGAATGCTTATATTGTGAAAGGGTGTTGAATCACCTATAAATTCAACGCCTCCCCCTTTGTAATTCTTACTTTTGAAACTAACAATGAAGAACAAAGAATCTGACCAACCTCGATTATAGAAGGGTTACAAGAGTTATTGCCTATACAATTATAATCCAACCTGCAAAGAAAAGAACAAGTTATTTAGGCAATTTCCAACACCAAATAAGTCAAAATGTAGGTAAATCTTCATCAATTGACAATTGTTCAATTTGAAGGACATAAAATTTTCAACCGCAATGTTACCGTTTTCAAGCCATAACCCCAAACTCTAAATGGAATAACCAACATGAAACTATTAGTGCCTATTCCCACAAACTACAGTAATAGAAAGGGTATCTACTGTTTCTTAAAACAATATCATTGACAAAATGAAAATTGTGTGCCTAATCAAATTGTTGTTGTGATTGAAAGGGAGGAATAGAAAATATCGTGGAGTTCAGTAAACGCTACCTTAAAGCAACATGTTTCGTCCACGGCATGTGGGAGACGACAACGCAACTGTATTAAGGATGTGGAGAGGCGATGGCATCGACGGCATGGAAGCGATGGCATCAACGACATGGAGGCATGGCGTCAGTGGCGTGGAGAAAATGGCTCCCAAGAGTGTGTGTGAAAACAAATAAGAGAGAGGTGCTTTGAAAATGAACTGAAAGCTTCAAATGAACTAAAGGAAGATTGTAATTAGAGATTTACACCTATTATGACAGGTAAGGAACCAACAATCATAGTAGAGTCTTACTATGATAGGTATTCTAAAACCTGTCACAATAGTTTTTTATCATAATAACAATTTTGCCATTGCGCTCAATTTACTTTGATAGATGGCTTTTATCTGTCATATACGTGCTATTTTTATTACGAAAATTTCACTGCTACACCTATTATGATAGGTTTCTTGAAGTATATCATAATAATTCTTACTTTTATTACGAAAATTTCATGGTCAGTGTATTATGACAAGTGGATTTCACCTATCTTAATAAGTCGTCATAGAAACTTTTTTTTCCAACTAGTGAAAGAGAACTATACGCAACTCAAGTTGAGTAAACCAATATAAAAACAAGCTTTCATCTTTTCTATCTTTTGTTGTGTTTTTAAACGCTTTCAGAAATCTTTAAGTTTTCAACACTATTTGTAGATTGTCTAACCCTGCAAAGAGCGTCTAGGACTAATTGCGGGAAGTTTTCAAACTCTATTCAAACCTTCCCATTTTTAGAGTTTGCATATCATTTTAGTTAATTGTTTTTACTTTTTTTCTTATTGCTTGTTTGGCCTCATATATGAAATCGTAATTTTATTTGTAGTTGAAAAACCCTTTTAATATTTAAAATCTAGATAAAAAATTATGCTATAACGTATAACTGAGAATGGGTTAAGAACTACCAAGTTAGTTTTAAGTCTTTACTTTAATGTTGGATGCTTGACAAACCTTACTAGAGAATCCAATTAATCTTCGTTACTTTATCATCGAGAAATCAAGTTAAAATCAATTTCATAAATCATTAATTAATTGAACAATTGAATTTGATTGAACTTGTTTACCTTGATAAAAGAAAATTACATTTGAAAGCCAAGTGGAATCAATCTCCAATGTGTTATCATTCATACTTGGTTATCTTTATTCATATTTTAAATCTTACTTTGGTCAATCTTAACTCTTTTATTTAAAAAGTTTAAAACTCTGATTTGACTGTTTTTTTCTTATTGAATTTTTAACTTTATATTTGCTCTCATATTCAAAATTGTCTGCTAATTAAACAATTATATAGCAACAAAATCTGTCATATAGTTATTTAATTGTTTATATTGTTCATATTTATAACAATTTTGTCCGTAGGGTTTGGTAGTTTTTTTAAAGTGTACTACACATTTTTAAAATTATTTTATTATTTAATTAACTTTTTAATTTGAAAAAAAATAATGAATTAAGTAGAACTTATTTATTTATTGATTTATGTTGGATCTAGTTTTGTCTTTCATTTATAATTATAATTATAATTGTTCCAAAATAGTTGTATCCATGAAATAAATTTGAAATCTATATGAAAACGTCATATGAACAATTTTGTCATATGATATTTATATTACTTCAATGGAGAATTTGGCGAAGCATTTATAACCAAATATACCATGTTAATGATCTTTAGCTATAAGCTAATTATTTTTAGCTTCCACTAATTATTCAGTTATTAACAAACTCTTTAAGTAATCTTACCACACCTGAGCTAACGCAAATTCGCTAATTAATATATTTTAAAGGTGGAATGCTGTTTTTCAGGAGTAATGGTGAAGAAAGTGGGACTATAGCTTAGTGTTGTTTTTCCATCTACTTTAAACCAATTATACTTTTAGGGCCTACAATTCAGTCTGATCATTAAGAAAAATAGTCGTCCAATTAATTAATCATTTGCGGCGTTAGCAAAATCTCAATCACATTAAAATATTCAAAACAATGCTAAACAGAAAAAGATTGAGCATATAATTTATTTGTGTTTTGACCCTTACCTAACCTAACAATGATATTCATTACTTTATTCCGTAAAGCTAGAGAAGTTTCACTTTAATTTGGGTAGGACCCAAAGAAGGACTTGATGAAAATCTTGATTTGTAAGACGCCTAAAAGGAAAGATATTAACTAATAGAATGTATAGTCATTACTCTAAAGTGGAAAATTTTGAACCTTTTCAAAGGATGCAGTGATAGATAGGTAGCTAGCTTACTCCATTTCTTCTGCAAAAGCTTGATCACTATGGAGCCTTACGGTTTCATTCCCTCAATAATCCTTGCATAAAGCAACAGGTGTATGGTACTCACATCTTTCCCTGTCCTCTTTCGAACTTTAACAGATTTCGATGTATAAATAAAGGAGACCTATACGTAGTGAAATTATTTACTATACTCGTTCTCATTTATACAATCAGGTTAAGCACCAAGGCTTTACGTTCTGTGAACATTTTTTCAATTCTGATTCAGCTCTCCTTACATTTTCAACAACGAGTTGAACTTTTGTGGATAGTTCACGTGTCTCCTCCTCAACATTTTTTATGAAGCTGAGCAGTTTTTCTCGATATGCAAGACAAAGTTGATCTTGGTGTTCCACCTCCATTGTAAGTTCTGAAATTTTCTTATCTTTATCACCCTACAAGAAGAGAAATAAATAAATATATATATATATATATATAGAGAGAGAGAGAGAGAGAGATTGAAATGGTGTTGATCCAAACATCAAGGACCATTGGAATAGGACAATGAAGATAAAATAAAAAACAAACCCAACAAAACAAAACTAGGAAAGAAACAAAATGTTGTGTTCATATGTTTTGCACCAAAATACAGAAGATTTTTTTATAATCATATTTACTTAGCATCCAATGTATTGCAATAAAGCACCAAATGTTACCTTTAATTCCATAACTACATCCATTACTTTGCAAGAGAATTATTCAATCCTCGGCTTTTTAAATAATGAAATTTGGAGAGAGATGCAGTTTAGCTTTGTTAACTTTCTTATTTGACAATTTACCTTCCTTTGTTATTGTGTTCACTAGATAGATGAGCAATCTCTGACTCCTTGCACATCTAACCCCAACAATAAATATGAACATTCACTACACATACAAAAACCACGATCTTTCAACACAATAAAACAACAGGAACAAGGCCTTTCTAAACTATCTTTTAGTTCACATGGTACTGGCAGCCTAGCTTTAACTGAGAACCGCTGGTTGTCCCTAGTCATTGGTAAGACCCAACGCAGTTTTGGGTAAGAACTCAAGAAAGGATTGAACACAAATCTTTTATAGCTAACCAATAGCCAATAGGATGAAAATATTACACTTTGGAGGTATATTCGGAGTACATGTCCAATATATTCTGTTAGGTAGCTGGCCACCCCTGTACAAACAGTTATTCAGTTATTAGTCACAACAGCATCATTTTCCCCTTTTACCCTTTTCTCATACAAAATAAAACCTTTTAGTAAGTGATCTGCAATTATCATCTCGCTCATGTCCAATACTATTGGCAATATTTCCATTATTGATCTTCGTGAAAAGTTGTCCTAGGTAATATACATCACAGGACTTCAATTAGATCATTTTCCTTTGCTTAAAAATTTCTATCACCTTTGAAATCAGAAATTCCGGCTTGATCTAATGTCTAATTCTTTCACTGTCATCTCAAGGTTAACTTGAACAGAAAGCCTAGGAACTGAACATGACATCTTTGTTGGGTCCATCGAGGAAGAGGTTCCCTGCAGGTTACACAAACACCAATAACATCTAAGCCAACTATATAAGGGATCGACACCACTCTCTACCCAAAACCTTAAGACAATGGGTTAATGGGTCTTTCATCTTTATATACTGCTCAGGGTAAGTCCCTTCCACATAGGTACACTCCCCCTCCAGCGAAAGCATTCCCAACTAACCACAACCACGAGTAACCCTTCCAACCGCTGTATCTTAACGGAACTCGCTTACCTGAATACCCTTTTGCCAAGAAGACTTTCGGTATAGGGATCATTATACTCGTCTGAGTCGGTCACCAAGACAAACCATCAGCTCTGATACCATTTGTAAGGAGGTTCAACACACACATAAGATCTCCACACTAGTAAGATATTGTCTGCCTCAGGTCAAGCCCCCACGAATTTGCTTTTGGTACCACTCCAAAAGGTCCCTTACCAATGCAGGTATCTTATATGTATATAAACTCATATTCATCTCTTATTTTATCCGATGTGGGACTTTGTTTGTACCCAACCATCTTAAGTAATTAATTAAAAACTTGGTATCAGACAACAATTGTTATTGAAACATAACCTCCTTTTCAAGTGCATAAAGTACATTAGATTTTGGAAAAAGGGATACTGTCATGATTCAATTGTCTATATTTGATTACAGCTGATTACAACCAATAAGCCTTTTTCCCTTAGGTGGGGTCAGCCATATGATCATTGGATCAAATAATGCATAATGCTCTAGGAAATCATGTTTTTGTAGACAAGTCAGTATCCTCTATATCCTTTCTGATTTCACCTATAGTTTTTGACAGTCTCCCTTTACCTCTCTCCTTATCAGTGCTTCTAGAAGTCTTCTTCACATACGATATTCCCTAAATCTGACTATTAATAAATATTTCATATATATTCCCCACCTACATAATACAAAATCAGTGGTCGTTACAAATAAAAGGCATCAGGAAAAGTACTCCTGATAAATTCATTATTTTCGTCTCATTTATAGAATTTAGCAATTCTGCAAAAACAGTTGTTGTGACTCCATTTATGCAAAAATCCAAATAAAAAGTCTTACAAACTAGTGAACACCAATGTCTCAAATTATGATTGATATAAACAAAATATATTGAAATGACTATTAAGCAATTAATGTTATCAGCAGTTTCCAAAGGTCTTACATGCACCATTCACATACCATACCCCAAAAGGTAAACTAAAAATAAAAGAATATTATCACTTGATAATCTTATGAAATAAGTTGTTACCTAATGCACAATGAATAAAACAGAATAATTTAAACAAGCAGAAAGCTCACCACTGTGCCGAATCCATTAGCAGTAGCAATTAGAGGATGGTTGTGGTCCTTTATAAATCTGGTGACAACCCATTTTCCAGATTTTTCTAACTTTACCAAGATAGTGGCCTTGCAACCTTCACGGGCACTAGGTCTTGGCTTTTTCTCTGGTCCGAATGCCCCCTTGGTATTTGGTGAGAATCCTTGTTTGTTACATCCAAGCCGGCGAGCAAGAGTCCTCCCATCAATTCCAGAACGTCGCCTTTGCATTATGCGTACAACAAATCCAACCCGTCTGGCATAATCAACATAAAATTTTCTAGCAGCTACTTCGGAATCAAATTCCATGCCCACATAAGGCTCTTGGATTTCAACTCCTTTAAATATACTTGTACTCTCTTCTAGACAGCAACGCTCAGTTTCATTTGCCTTGTCCGAATCCACCACCAGAAAATCCATAAAAGTCTGCCTATTGTGTCATTAAGAAAAGCAATTTCAAATATTCATAGTACAAAATATATAATATTCAGCGCTTATGAGTTAGCTGATGCATTACCAATTCTCCCCACAGTGTGTCCAACAAATTAAGAGAAAAAAATAGAGAATAAACCTCAGCATGGACATATTTCATATTTATTTAGATTATAAAAAGATATAGCTGAATTATCTACAGGCTTTTCAGAAAACTACTTTAGGCTGAACCAGAGTGACAGTTTCTTTGAACGACCAAGGCAAATGAGAAAGGGAAGGGAGAAAGTGAAGAACAGTAAAATGAGTTACAGTTTAAGGAAATTGAGTCGATCTCATATATAATGTGTCTAGAGTATGAGTATTATACAGACATGGGTTTGGCTGGGTATTGGTATTATTTAGAGAGAGAAAAAAAAGCACTTTATTTTTTAGAAAACTCTCAAGAAGATGGAAGAGAAAAATAAAAAATGAGTTTTCCTTAAAATAAGTACATCCAAACAAACACTAGATAATAATTGTCCCAAAGCAAGATTAAATGGCTAAAACTATTGTATCATAATTTATCCAACCATAAATCTATCCCAGTCCATCCATCACTCCATTTCCTTTTGGGGATGCAAAAATGACATGGAACATATTACAAGCAACTAAAAGATTTACAAGAACTTCCAATGCATGGTTTTTGTGATATATTAAATGAAAGAAAGAATAAAAATTGAGCTTCTAAATTCTAGGAACAACACAATCAAAAGGCCAGCAAAGGAAGTTGCTTATTTTAGGTTTGTTATCTGACCAGAAGTCTGACAAATTTAATTGAGCTTTTCATTTTGTTTCTCAGCTCTTCAAAAGTGTAGGGAATTTTTTTTGTATATTTCAGCTTAGAAGCCTTTTATTCAATTGATACTCCCGCCATAGGTTTGAAAAACCATGAATTAATAGTATATAATTAACCAGTCAGAGGACAAATTCCATCATAAATGCTGACATCTACGCTGTGATTTGACTACCCATTTTCCAAGTTGAAGAGTTACGAATGGGTAGTCATGGCTCCCGCAAGGTTAGACAAGATCACACACCTGATTATATTTCTTCTCTACCTAAAATTCTAAAGCCTGTATGTGCCAGCTCAGTCATGATTAAAAGCTACAAATTTGAAAAAAATGACACACCTGCAACCACCTTGATAGACTTCTTTGTACAAGAAGTATATTGACACTCTCCCCTCACTCAAACATACACAAAGACAGCAAAAGAATGAATATTATTGCTGTAAGAATGAATTAGTCAATCAAGAATTACACCAAAGGAAGCCTTCCTCCCTCCCCTAGACAATGTTCCAGTCTAAAAATTCACAAATCAACACTGACCCCCCTGTACAAGTATATTCCCTATTTATAGTATTCCCTCCCCTTCTATACAATACTATTCTAACTGCCAACAGCCCTTCCCGCTAATTTCTTTTTCTCCTTTCGTAAACCTTTAATGCTCTATCACACCTTAAGTTGTGATTTTTTTTCTAGCCAATGGTTATCAAACTCTAGGGTCAACTCAAACTCATGAGTTTACTCATCTTATCCAAGTTGACTTGTGTGCAAACTCGTTTTTTGGTGGAATTGAATTCAACTTAGAGAAAAGTCAATTAATTCAAAGTAGACTTGTGGGACTATGTTCAAGTGAACGAGTCACCTCGTTTTTATCATTGGACATTCGACTCTCATGCTCGAGATCTCCTTCTCATGTTCATGATCTCTTGCTCTGCAACTCATATCTTCATCAACAATCGTATCACATCTTCTCATACAACCACATCATATCTTCTAAGGCCATCATGTGTCTTTCTCCAAACACCACTATTTCACAATCTTCAATCATTGTTTCGCAATCTTTGATCAACCATTGTGTCTTCTTCATTTGCATGCCATGTGTTTGTCATGGTAAGCTTCAGTTGCTTCAATTGATGGATTTAGTTATAAAACCCACAATGGTCCATCAAATTACTATCAAGAAGAGGAGAAGGATCACCACTTGCATTTATGGTAGAATAGTGCAAATTAGCATGCTGAAAAAGTTTATAAAAGGGAAGAAACTTCATAAGGTTTCGTATGACTAGATTTGCCATGACTTATTTTACTCTAGCTTGCCTTTATGAATTGAAAGCATCATTGTGGGCTATTTTAGCTCCAGAGTGGGAAACAAGCAAGTTTGGAACTTCACAAAAGGGGAGTAAACTTGAGAATATTGTATTAGATAGCCAATTTTGGTAGAATGTAATCATGTCTGAAAGCTGCTAGAATTCTTACAGTGGTCCTTCAATTAGTATATTCAAATATAAAACCCACAAAGAGTTTCATATATAAGGAAATGGATTGCACTAAAGAGAAGATCAAGAGCAACTTTAATAATATTAAGAAAACATTAAATTTAAACTATTTATTCACTAATTATAATTGGTGGTATTTTCATAACTATGAACATGTTTGGAAAATCATTGAGTAGAGGTGGAATAATCAGCTTCACAAGTCTTAGCATGCAGCTACCTATTACCTTAAACCCTACTAGCACTATGAACCTATTTTAGAAATAATGATCTTGCAATGAGGGATTGTATATATGCATGAGAAAATTGGTTAAAGATGTTACAAAAAGGAAAAGAATTAATTTGCAGCTTATTGACATGGGTTTGGTTGGCACAGGAGAAAAAGTATCACAATATTCAAGGCCATAAACTTGAGTATACCCCTTAACTACTAGACGGGCTTTGAGACGATCAATTTCACTAGTAGGACCAAGTTTAATAACATAGACCTATCTACAACTAACAGGCTTCTTAGCGAAAGGAAGAGGGACAAAGTGTCATTGTGTTCAAGTTCCTGCATTTCATCAACCATGGCTTTGAGACGATCAATTTCACCATTAGGACCAAGTTTAATAACATAGACCTATCTACAACTAACAAGCTTCTTAGCGAAAGGAAGAGGGACAAAGTGCCATTGTGTTCAAGTTCCTGCATTTCATCAACCATGGCTTTGAGACGATCAATTTCACCATTAGGACCAAGTTTAATAACATAGACCTATCTACAACTAACAAGCTTCTTAGCGAAAGGAAGAGGGACAAAGTGCCATTGTGTTCAAGTTCCTGCATTTCATCAACCATGGCTTGTCGCCATCCAGGATGTCAAGTGCCTCATGAATATTATTAGGAAACTTAAGGGAGGATAAGGAGGAAACAAAAGAGAAATAGCAAGGAGACAAACGATGATAACTCAAAATTATAAATAGTATATGGATTACAAGTAAAGCGAATACCTTTCCGAAGGACAATAGGTAAATTATCATTTGAGTCAAGAGAAGGCGAGGAGGATGAATGATCCATGGTCTGAGGATCTGATGGAGGAGGATTTGAGTCTTAAGGATCTTCAGTGTTCTGAGTTTGAGATTGTCTCTAACGCTGATATGTGATAAGAGGTGGAGGAACAATGTCATTCACATTTTGAGTTTGAGGTACATAATACCTCTTTTCCTCCTTGCTTGAACCCCACTGTCAAAGTCCCCTAGTTAATCATGACTTCTCCTAGGGTAGGTAGCTAAGCAACGCCCAAAATGAGATCAACTCCACCCAATTGAAACAGATAAAACCTTCCCTTCACCTCTACTTCATCCAGGCTCACCATCACTCCATTACAATAGCCCTGCGTCTTCTTCCTCTGTCCATCCCACAGACACACCTTATATGGTTGTGTCTCTTCCACTAGGCACCACCATCTTCTAGACTATAAAGTTGTGGCTAGCTCCACTATCTACCAGCACTAACACCTTCCTTCCATTGATCCATCCTTGTAATTTCATTGTCTTAGGTTGTGTGAGACCCCCTGAGGAAAAAGATGATAGCTCCATGTGCTTCTGCTCTTTTTCCTCTTCTTTTTGCACTTCCTCCTCTTCCTTGTCTTTTAGTATAGTCACCTGCATACTCCTCTCAAGAAATTGATGTCCTTGACTATACAACCCTCCACAGTGGAAGCATCTTGCGTCCTTCCTCCTTTCGATGTACTCTGGGTAAGGTAAGTTTCTTAACCCTTTGCCTCTCGTTTCACCAAAGGAGTTACTTCCTGTCTTGGACATCGCTGCTCCACCTTCCCCTCCTTCACTATACTTATACTCTCCGATGGGTTCTTGTTGCAATTGTCCCTGTCACTATGGGTACTTATACTTATATTCTGTCCTCCCCTGAATGGATCAGACTTTGCAACTGTCCCTGTCCCCCCTTGATACCTTCCCCACAGTTGATTGTTTCTGTTAGTCGACCCATTGCTCGTTCTTGGGTTCTTGTTGACTTCTTCCACATCCCACGCCACTTCCATTGTTGTTAGCAAATCTTTGGGATTGTGCAGCCTAATCTGGCTACGAATGTCGTTCTGTAGCCCTGTGAAAAAATATCTCATAAGTTGCTCCTCCGTCAACCCTTTCGTTTTGGCCACTAGCATTTCGAATTCTTGGACATAGTCCTCCACTGTGCCCTTTTGTTGCATGGCTGCTAGCTTCTCAAACATGGTTCCTCTGTCTCTTCCTCCAAACTAATGCTTCTCATAGATCCTCCCAAGAAGGATTTGTGACCTTAGTTTTACAGAATCTAAAACAATAATTGATGTTGCCTTCCATACAGATAAAGGCTAGTTGCAGTTTCTCCCTTTTCGCAACTCGCTGCATCTCAAAAAACTATTTCGCCCTCGCGACCCATCCCATTGGGTCCAAACCTTCGAAAGTGGGTAATTCCCTTCGTTTCACCTAGCTCGATTGTGTCATCCTCCAATTCTCCTTCCTCCCCTTCCGATTCTCGTTCACCGAAACTTGACTCCCTTTTTGAGTTTCGTTCAAGGTTTCGCTCTAACCCTCCAAGGACTCGCGTGAGTTCTTGCAAATTAATTTTTGTCCTTTCTACAACATCTTTGACCAATCTTTTCATGCAAATATACAACCCTTCTTTTACCTCCACATCAACATTTCTAAAATTAGGTTTGTAGTGAAAGTAAGGGTTAAGGTAATATGTAGCCGCGTGCAAAAGGCCTATGAAGCTGATTATTCCACCTCTCATCGATTATTTTCCAAACTTGTTCATAACTACGAAATTTTCAATGATGTCATTTTAGAAATAATTACACAACAATAAATAATGAAATTTTCAAAATAGAGAAGGTTTACAAATTTTACCTATTCTTAAAAGGTCTACTATGAGTCAACCAAGTTTGAACAAGTCTACTCCGAGGCTATTAGAAAACGAGTTTGCAAACTAGTGAACTCATTAGTGACCAAACTCCTAAACTCATGAGTTTGCGAGTCAACTCGTGGGTTTGATAACATTGCATAAATCCATAATTGATTTTGGATCCACATGACCAAAAAAATAGCAAAATATTCTCCAAGCCTTACATTGATTTGCCAAAACATGTTACTAATTAGGAACAGTTTTATTACGTAATATGCATGATTCAGTATCTTGCTCTTTCTTAAAAGTGAGTAAATGAAAAGGGAAGAGATTACTCTGTATTTGCAACTTCATGGCATTGACATTGAAATGATATAAGTAGCGGTATGATGGATGAATTAGAAATGTTCAGAGTATATTTTTGTCAAATTTCCTTTGGAAAACATATGACATAGTTATCCCGGGAAAAATCATTTGCTCATCACTTAAATAAAGGAAGTTGAGAAAACAGTGTCCATATCTGCATTTGTGCAGATCAAGGCAGAAAGTTTGACCTGACCCAAATTTTAATGCATTTATGTATTCAAATCTATACTGCACAATTAAAAAATGCAGTTCGTTGTTGCAGTCATGTACTTAGTAATAAGCCCGAGATAAATAGCAATGGAATAAAAAATGTTGATGTTGAGGAGAGATTTTAATCTATAACTTTTAGCGAAGAATAATTTCGTTTAAACAAAGATAACACAACGAAATTGAAGGATAAGGGATCTTTCAACCCCTCTCGATATCAATTGCGAAATTTAACTAGAAAAGGAAATTACCAAAACCCTAAACATCAACCTCATACAATAACGAAGCCCTGCTTAACCATTAAAAGGTTTAGCTCTGCTAAAAACTAAACTATTCAATTTTATTTCACTTTCTAGACTTGTATTATCACAAATTACCAAATCCACAAACTCCATAGTCATTTTGTTCAACAATGGACTTTAGCGTCTAAAGCCCCCTACACTCCACAATCTTCCAAGATACACTCACACTCTGCTTCTATTAGAAGACTACCACAATCTCATGTTCGTTAACCTAATCCTAAAATCTAAAGAGACCGTGACAAAAATCACTTTGACCAGAAAAACTTATAAAACTCTAGCTCACTCTCTGACACACACAACAATATAAATAAATATAAATATATATAAAGGTTTCCCCCACAGAGAGACCGTAGTTGCCAAAGAGTAGAAGATGAATCAAAAGATCTAAACAAGTACTTGTTTGCGTTCTCCAAAGAGAAAAACTTTTCTGGGAAGAAAAGAAAAACAAAAAAACAAGCATGGCGTAACTTACTGTGAAACAGAAGAGGGTGCAAAACTAAGATCTTTTCACCGTGTCGCGTTTTGTCGATTGAATACAGTTAAGTAAGAAATTGAAGAAATCAGAGTAATACGAGGATTTTGTGTGTTGTATTGTATGTGTAAGGTGGATGAATGAAAAGAGGCTTTGGGTACTCTCTTTTACTGTTTTCTCAAGTAACCCTCGTCATGCGGGGTTATCATAGCTGGTCGACTTTGAGTTTTGCACACCGTCATGCGGGTTCTGGTCGACTTTGAGTTTTGCACACCGTCTCCACCCAAAGTTGGATTTTACACTTAGATTATAATAAATAAAAACTTATTTATATTTAACCGTATTGAAAATTACTAAAATTAATTTTTTTAATTTTGAAAATTAGTTTAAATTTTATATTTGAAATTTGGTGTAATTTAATCATCAAATGGAAAAATAGAATTCGTCTTATAATTTTTTATTCATATATTTTTTTATATAATATATAAGTATATTATGTTAGTACAATATTTTATTCTTATCAATAAGAACTAAATTAAGGAAATTTTTGCTATACAATATGTGTTGTTATATAAATTTATAATTTATTTAATAAAATTTCTTCTTCTAAATACTCTTCTTCAAGTTCGGATTTTATATATTTTTAATTAATTTAATGATCTCCTTGCAAACCAAACTTATCACAGGTAATTTAGTCTTTAAATTGATTATTTATCAATTTCAAAATGTTATCAAATTTTTTTGTGAAAAATAAAAACTAACAAATTTTACATGTTTTGTATTGAACAAGTATGTGAGTAATATCTTCGAAGTTTTATTATCATAATATAATTAAATTAAATAGATGTGAATGTGTATAGCCTAATTCTTTCTAAGTCATAAATTTCACTTACATTAAGTCTAGTTATATCATCAAACCATAAACACCATAATGGAAAGAGTCAATCTTACTCTTGTATCCTACCTCGCTAATTGTCGTTGCTCCTATAGCCCAATCTATAGATTCTCTATACAAATACATTTGAGTAGTTCTGCAATTCAGCTAAGGAACATGTAATTATGTCACACAAGGACAAGAAGGACACCTTCAACCCTACATAAAGAGGGCTTAATACCAAAATAACTCTTCAAATGCATACAAGGCAAAAATGAAACACCTATATACAGATAACATTAGGATTTATTAGGTACAACAAGTAAAACTTATCATCTACTCATATGCTCATCAATCACCTACTGAGGTACCACTTAATACTCACTCATTCTCCATTTTCAACCATAAATCAACCTGACACCAAACGCAACAACTATTCTCATTCTCTACCTAACTTTATTCATTTATCCCTATCAAATATCTTATTTTATGGACCCATTATTGATTCCATTAAATTAATAGATTACAAAACAAACAAATAATTATCATTCGATATCAAATCAAAAATAATAAAACATTGATTATTTTAATCAATCATTAAAACTTCATTATTTTTCCTTTTAAACCATTAGTCAATAAGACTTATGAATATGTTAGCTAATTGAATCGGCTAATTGGTTCTTCTTCTTGTTAGTTTTATAAATATGTTGTGTATCTTGTTTCTTACAGTTGTGTTCGGAAAAAAAAGATAAGACAAGAAAAGATAGAAAAAAATCAAAAGAGAAAAATATATTTTTTTAATAGTGGAGTCAAGAAGATGATTGAATTAGAGGTTTTAGGTGTGATTTGATTGTACTTTCATTTGTTCCTCATTGCTCCTTTATTTCTTTTGGTTTGTAGCTTCTCATCTATATTTTAGCCTCCCTTGTCCTTGGCCCCATTACTACCATGAAAATACCTTTTGATTTGAACATGCATATGTTTTGAGTGTTGATATTAGAGGCTTGCCAAGTCTATTTGTTGCTGTTAGAATTATTGTTCAAGTGTGTTCCAACTAAGAGTGAGTTGGAAATGAGTGTGTTTGTTTTCTATAAATGTAAGTGTAGAGGTGTTTAAGCCCTCAAGAGAACATATTTTTATCTCAAGTTGGTATCAGAGCAAGTTCATCCTGTGACACCCGGGCACGGAGACGAGGGCGGGGAGTGACGCCGGTGCAAGAAGCATGGTGCAGGGGGCACAGACAAGGAGCGGCTCCTGGCAGCTTCGGGTGGAAGGGGTACATGGATGAATCGAACATACACCGGAATGAGAGGGATCTGGAGACTGTGTAGGTATGGGACTATACAGTTGAAGGATAGCTTAAAGGAATTGATTTGACTACTCATATCACCAAAATGCATTTACTTTTCGGTAGCCTGACTCATAAGAACTCCATGGTTAAGCGTGCTTAGCCTGGAGAAATTCTGGGATGGGTGACCTTCTGGGAAGTTTTCCCAGAAAGTGTGCGAGTGAGGACAAAGTACACTGGAAAGCCTGGTGGTGGTCTGTGGGGGCAGTCAACGGTCCCTGCGAGTTGCCGGGACGTTACAAATGGTATCAGAGCCTAGCCTCTGATGAATCATTATTTTCTTCACTTCACTTAGCTTATTGTACTAGATTTAATCAGGAAATTGTGCTTAATTGTCTAGTATTTTCCCGTTTTTATTGATTGTGCTTAATTTGATCAGAAATTCTTATTTCACTTAATTTGAATTATCTGAGACTAATAATTTACATTATTGAGTGCAGGGAAAATTCTGTAAATATTATTGGGACATTTGGAAGAATAATAGCACGGGTCTTGTGGTATGCGCGGCTGGAAGTTGAAGATGGAAGGTAATTAATTTGGTGTGCACGGAGTAAGGGAGTTCATCACATCTAATATGTGGCAACCAACCAAGCACGTTCACATGGAATTGCAAAATGATGAGGTGCTATTTTAATTGAGATAATGTAAGTGGTTTCACGGCCAATTATTAGAAAGCAGGGACCACATTTCTTGATACATCACGGCCATGATGGGAGGATTTCCAAAATGAGAGTGCTAAATGAGAATAAAAGGAATGGGTAAAGAAATTTGGCAAGGGTCCACGTGAAAGTGGAAATTGTTGCAATGAAAGTCTTATTTGGAACACACCACACGGCTCACATCTTTTGCAATTTAAAATGATAAATTGGTATGAGACAAAGACAGCCATACTTCCAAATTCTGAAAAGAAAAACTGTTCCAAATGCTATATGGGCTGCACGTGAGAACAATCAATTTAATTCTTTGTCTTGTAGCAAACACATCACACGACAATTGCATGCTACACAAAAAGGGAATCTTCTTTTCCTTCAAAGAACTAAAGCACACGGCCTTGCACAAAACAAAAATTGGAAAAGTGGAATTGGTATCCACGAAAAGTGCAACTGAAGAATGAACTTGGTCCATCCGGCAAAGCCACTGAGAGAACACGTCCAAGCGACCCATAGTTGGTGTGCACGGTGCTGCAAAGGAGAGCATGGTGATTGAGTAGAAGCGGTCTGCACGTCCTGGAAGAAAGCCACCACGCTGGAGTTGCTGTTTTTGTTTATACAGAAAGCTTTGAAGTGCAAACGGATGAGTGGGAAAAAGAGAGGGCAGCAGTTCATGGCCATGGCAGCAGCTTACATCTTAGGGGCTGGACATGTGAGGATGTCACGGTCTTGGCAGCAAGAGGAGACACGGCTTGGGAAGGTCTTCACAGCCAACACATTGAAGAGGGCAATTCCAGTAGCTGGTCCGCACATTTGGAGGTGCTGTCACAACTGATCCAGCAAGCAAATTCTGCAAAGAAGAAGAAGCACACGGAAGAAGCTTCACACTCACGGCCTGGTCCAGAAGCTCTAGCAGTTACCACGTCTCAGATGGAAAGCTCCAAAGCCAGCATGTTGAGAGGAGTGGGGGCACGGCCTGGATGGTTTCACGTCCAGCAGTCACGTTGAGAAGGGAGAAGAGTGCTGGAATGTACACAGTTGAAGAAGAAGACAAACATGGAGGGCCCTCACCCTATTTTCTCACGGGAAGGATTCTGAACAAACAGGGAGATGCTCACGGGAGGAGATTGGTGAGAGAATTGCTTATAAAATGGAGCAGCAGAGAAGGAAGAACATGATTAGAATTTGAGTAGAATTTGCAGTAGATTTTAGAAGTAGTTTAGGAACCACTCACGGCTAGAAGAGGCTCTGGCCTCTTTCCATTTTCCAGCAAGCTCTCTTAGTTTCTATTTTCCAAACAGTGTAATGTATAATTTCATTTCTGAGCGTGTAGTTTATCACAGACAGTTTGTTAGTTTATTTTGTAATATTATTTTCAAATGTTTAATCCTTGATGAATTTCATTTTCATGTTAAGTGTTTTTATTTTATCCGTTGAATTTTACCGTTTATGATTTTTTTGCACCATTAAATTCTGTCATTGTATTTTACTGTTCATGCTATTTTCAAAAATCGTTTTTACTGTTCATTTTCACTGTTGCTTTGGGTAAATTTTATTTACACTGTTGTTATGATTTCTGCATGTTTATTGTTCCAGCATTTTAAATTCAAACAATGTTTAATTTTCCGTTTTCCATTTTTACCATCTTTTACCGTTTGTTTTTACCGCTGTTAAAATTTATTTCAGTGTTTTTAAATTCAGTCGTGTTTAATTTTCATTGTACCAAAAATCACAAAACCCCCCCCACTTCGTGTTAAATCTAAGACCGAACCACAAAAATTGGTCCTTGAGAGACGACCTAGGAGTCACTTCCTAGTATTATACTGCATTAATTTCGTGCAATCAACTTTTGTGAGCGGTGCGACCCGTTCATCAAAATGGCGCCGTTGCCGGGGACCAATGGAGGTTTGGTTTTAGATTATTGTTGTGTAAAGTTTTGTTCTGTTAATATGTTTGTTTTGTGTGTTTTGTCTTGTATATTTCTGTAGGCGACGACACCTTCAGCAAATTTTGGCGGCGTTGTCACTTCAGTTCCAGGTTTTTCGTTTTAGATTTTTGCTGTGTTTTTCGATTATGTTGTGTTAATATATGTTTTGTCTTTTATATTTTATTGTGCTGTGTTCTGTATTTAGTTGCTATATTTAAAAAAAAAAATTTAATTTTTTTTTTACTATTGATGTTCTGTCTTGTGTGTGCTTGTAGCATGTATAAATGTGTTTAGTTTATCTGTTTCGTAATTTTTAGTTTTTAGTTTTTATTTTTATTTTCCATGTCTACCTATTTTAATTTTGTGAGTAGTGCTTATTCTACAAGTGCCTGTAATTATGATTCTCTTTCTGCATATTACTCTGATTCTTGTGCTGATTGTAATACTGAGAAAAATATGGATCATCCTCAAATTCCTGAGAGCTCCCTTTGGGAGCCGGTTCCACCAGTTCAGCAATATCAGAGTCAGCAGTATGATGCTCCTGCCCAAGTAGCTTCTCAGCCTTCAACTTCTGAACCTACATTGAAGGAGTTATTGGAGCAGATGACCATGCAGAACATTCAGTTTCAGAAAGGGAACATGCAGTTCAAGCAAGAGAGCATGGAAACTCAAGCTGCCATTCAGAAGCTGACTGATCAGATCGGGCAGATGGCCACTCAACACTTTCAAGATGATAGTGGCATCAACATAGAAGATGGGGAGCAAAGCTATGAGTTTACTACTACACCCACTTTCCTACCTTTCTATGATCCCACTCTTGCACCTAAGACTGTTGATGATTATTTTAAGGACCAGGCAGGTACGAGTAACACTGTTGAGACAGGTAGACCATTTTTATCTTCCACCGTGGAGGTAAACGTACCTCAACTTGAATGTGCAGTTGATGAATTGGAAATTCATGAGAAAATTTATTCTGAGCAAAAACATGTTTATTCTGAAACTGAGATTACAAGCTCTTTACCAGATCTACCTATACATTCAATTGCTTGTGATTTGTTGCACAATGATTCTACAGGTTTTAGGATTGAAACTGATACAGACTTGATTGACAATTCTAAAGTTTTTGATTCAGTATTAGTCTCTGAAACCATTGGTATAAATGTTGTGTTGAATGAACATGATTACAGTGATGAAATTTCCATTGATAATAGCTTTGCACTGAATTTGGATTTTGTTGATGATGCATATGTCAATATTGATTTTGAGACAGGAATTTTGCAATCGCATAACTTGATAGAGTTAGAACAAAACGTTGATCTGACTCAGTTTTCTGAGAATTGTGAATGTGATTGTGAATCTGATTCTTGCCCGATTTGTATTGAAATTGATTATGTGTTACAAACAGATTCTAAATTCATAACAAATGCTATTGATTATGAGTTTGATGACCAGGTTACAAAAGTAAATGAGAATACAGGTACTGACATAGAGGAAATAATGATAGATGAAGGAAAGTATACTGCTATTTCTCTTATTACTCCGGTGTCACAGACTCAACAACTGCTAGTGGACAGAAGGCTCCTGATTTTATTGATTCAACAACTTGCTCGGAGAAGTGGCGTGGCTACTGGGATTTGTCCTGATTCAAGTGAGAGGGCAGTACTGGGCGAGCTGCTCCTGAAGACATCTTCGCCGGATCCTGAGGTGGAAGATATCTCACTGATAGTCCAGAATTGGCAACTGCCACCATGACCAGGGAGCACTCTTTTTCCTCATTATGTACATATTATTTAGCTTTTCTGATGTGTTTTCATGGTTGTGTTTATTTCATTTTTAAATTGTGAGCATGAATTAAAAAAAAAAATTGTTCAAATTCATAAAAATTCATAAAAATAAAATAAAGATGTCCGAGGTTCGATCATTATTGATCGTTAATATTACAGTCCAAATAAAAAAAAAATTAAAAACATAAAAAATTAAGTGTCCTTATTACAGTACTTGTTCAAATTCTGGCCACACTCGGCCAACAAAAACATAAAAATAAAAAAAAAAACATAAAACTTTTAAAATGAAAGAACTCTCGAGCTGGTTGTGGTGGTCTAAGGGAGAGCTCCGTTGAGGGAGCTCTGGTTCGAAAAGTCACGAGCGGAGGCTTTGGTGGAGGAATTTCTCGTTCATTTCTGTCGTCATCGATAATGATCGGAACTGGAAACAAATCCAGCAGCCTCGGTGCCCTCATTATCACCCAGTTGTTTTCTTTCAAACAAAAAAAATAAAAAATAAAAAAATAAAAAATAAAAAACTTGTGTTAATAATAGAAGAGGAATGGAAAATTCAATGGAGGTATGATGAGAGTTCTTACCGTACATGTATAGCGGCAGTTGTGAAAAGAGAGTGCCTGTGGGGTCTATCTCCGCTTGCCAGCGCCTGACCCGATTGCCATGGTTGTTAAACCAGCAGTGCACGTTGTATTCAGTGGCTTCGCCGAAGGTCCTTAGTCGAGACGCGATCTCGACGACTTGCGCTCGGCTTGGGTGTGTGACCCCATAGTTGTAGATTTTGGTCATCATCGTGATCTGATCATCTGTAGGACGCCATCGTTGACTGGTATATCTCTCTGATTCCATATCACTCATCCTTCCTCTCGTAATATACAAATACATAAATAAAAAATAAATACATATAAAAAGAACAAAAACAAGAAAAAAAAAGCATAACATAAAAAAAAAAAAAAAAACATAAAAAAATTAGATTCTTAGTTCTGTGTTTTCTTTATTTGTGTTTGTTTCCTTTTAGATTTATTTTGTCCTGTCAGTCTTTGATATTTCTGTGTTTGGTCTCAGATCTGTTTCACGGTCCTTGCAAAAGGGGCCTAAACGGATCTACGTCCAGTTGTCCGGTTGTTCTTGTCCATATTGTTCTTGTATATTATGTTTATGTGTTTATTTAGTTTTAAGTGGGGTACGTGGCGTTGTTCTACCCGATTGTCTCTGCAATACCTTCAATCGAAGGGAGATTAACGTCTGGTTTCCAGCCGATATACCCCTTAAGTTTTTAGACAGTTGTGTTTTATGTGTTTAAGTGTTTAAATTACAAAAAAAATAAAAATAAAAAAAATGGAAAAGAGGGAGAGCAGGCAAGAGATCAGATGAAAAATAAAGGAAATACTGAAAAGGAAAGAGGAAAGCAGAGAAGAAAAATAAAGGAAAGCAGGAAAAGTAAAGCAAGCAGAAAGCTTAAGGGCGAAAAACTTAAAGAGAAGCAGAAAAGGAAGAAATAGAGATCCAAGGTGCAGAGAACTTACCCGGAGTAGTAGGGCTTACAGAAGCTTGACGCAGATCTCAGACGCTCCGAAGGCACACAGGCAGAGGCTCCTCACGGATCTCACTCAGACTCTTCAGAAGGCGCGGGGGCAGAGCTTCCTCGCAGATCCAGATGCTCGAGAAGAGAGCAGAGAGAGAAGAGAGCAGAGAGAGTTGAGAGAGAAAGAAAGGAGTAGAGAGAGAGTGAGGGGTCAGAAATGGCGCTGGACGCGGAGGAATGCCTCATTTATAGCCAGATTGCTTTCCACTGTAGCAATAGTTCCGGTCTTTGTCACCGAGACTGTTGTCACAGTACCGGTCTCCTTTTTCAATTAAAAAAAAATAAAATAAAAATAAAAAATAAAATAAATAAATAAAAATAATAAAAAATATTAGCATCTACTGATGGGTGCTAGGTGTTTAAGACATCTGCTGATGGATGTCCCTGATAACATCTGCTGATGGATGTTACTGAAAAATTTCTTCCCATTTTTCCTAACTTTTTATTGCACTTGTCTATATTATTTGCTGCTCTGAAATTGATAATCTGATGATTGTGACACACTGAGGACATTGTGTGATTTAAGTGTGGTCTACTGGGAAGAAATTCTGATTTTTCTGATTTTTCTGTTAGATTGTATTTTGTGTGTTAAATTTTTTTTGTTTTTGAGTGTTAATTTTTTCTGTTTTAAGTTATTTTTATCGAGTTTTGTGTGCAATAAATTTTACATTTTTTTCTTGATTTCTGGATGATGTTTAAGTTGTAGATTTTTCCTTCACTTACTTAATACTTATGGTTTGAAATCCTTGCTTTTCTCTGCCTGGAAAGATGATTATGTGTTTAAGAGGTTGATTTGATTGTAACGAATACCCTGTGTGAGAATTTGAGCCAATTAATTTTCTTTCTTGTGTGATATGTATCTTGACTGCTTGCACATATGCCTTGGCTTGATTCTTTTTGATATACTTGATTTATATGCATTTTTGGAAGTGATAAAGGCAATTTTATTCTTGAGCCTCTTTAGCCAAATAAGCCTACCTTGTTATTATCCTTTGATAACCCCTTTGAGCCTATACTGTATATATTTCTTTGTGTTGAAGCTCATACACTGAACCTAAGTGAAAAACAATGATTACCTTAACCTTAGGAAAGTCTGGAGCTATAAAAGTATTTTGTGAATAAGTGTGGTCTCCTTGGGAATTCTGATGAATTGGCTAGTTGGTTCCTCATCATGTTTTGAAATGATAATTTATATCCTGTTGTGTGATAAAAAAAAAAGACAGGATAAAAAAAAATGATGAGAAAAAGAGAAAAATTGAAAAATAATTTTGTGAATAATGGAGTCGAGAAGAGGATTGAATTAGAGGTTTGGGTGAGATTTCCCTGTGTTTACATTTTTTCCTACTGCACCTCTATTTCTTCTGAGCTATAGCTACTTATCCAAATTTATCCTCCCCTGTCCTTGGCCCCATTACAACCCAGTAAAGACCTTTTGATCTGAACATGCATATGTTTTAAGTATTGATAATTAGAAGCTTGCCAAGTCTACTTGTGTTTGTTTTCTTGAGTACATCGAGCTGATATTATTATTTACCCTAGACACTTGAGAGAAACACTGTAGTGCATCTGTGAGGTTTTGTTATTTTTGAATCACCTCTTGAACTAATTAATCATTTTGCTATGTATTGAATTGCTTGGATGATTTCTGTAAGTATCTGTTTTTCTTGATTTTGTGTTGGATAATTTCTACTTCTTTTCTCTGTCCAGACTTCTTGAGAACTTTGTAAATTCTGTTTATTTTCTCTTTAGTCTTTATTTTCTGTATGCTGCATTTGTGTCACGTCCTCTGAAAGTCCTTTGAACCATTCCCTGATTTGTGTCTTAATTTTGCCCAGGAGTGCAAAAGACTAAGTGTGGTCTATTTTGATGAATCATTATTTTCTTCACTTCACTTAGCTTATTGTACTAGATTTAATCAGGAAATTGTGCTTAATTGTCTAGTATTTTCCCGTTTTTATTGATTGTGCTTAATTTGATCAGAAATTCTTATTTCACTTAATTTGAATTATCTGAGACTAATAATTTACATTATTGAGTGCAGGGAAAATTCTGTAAATATTATTGGGACATTTGGAAGAATAATAGCACGGGTCTTGTGGTATGCGCGGCTGGAAGTTGAAGATGGAAGGTAATTAATTTGGTGTGCACGGAGTAAGGGAGTTCATCACATCTAATATGTGGCAACCAACCAAGCACGTTCACATGGAATTGCAAAATGATGAGGTGCTATTTTAATTGAGATAATGTAAGTGGTTTCACGGCCAATTATTAGAAAGCAGGGACCACATTTCTTGATACATCACGGCCATGATGGGAGGATTTCCAAAATGAGAGTGCTAAATGAGAATAAAAGGAATGGGTAAAGAAATTTGGCAAGGGTCCACGTGAAAGTGGAAATTGTTGCAATGAAAGTCTTATTTGGAACACACCACACGGCTCACATCTTTTGCAATTTAAAATGATAAATTGGTATGAGACAAAGACAGCCATACTTCCAAATTCTGAAAAGAAAAACTGTTCCAAATGCTATATGGGCTGCACGTGAGAACAATCAATTTAATTCTTTGTCTTGTAGCAAACACATCACACGACAATTGCATGCTACACAAAAAGGGAATCTTCTTTTCCTTCAAAGAACTAAAGCACACGGCCTTGCACAAAACAAAAATTGGAAAAGTGGAATTGGTATCCACGAAAAGTGCAACTGAAGAATGAACTTGGTCCATCCGGCAAAGCCACTGAGAGAACACGTCCAAGCGACCCATAGTTGGTGTGCACGGTGCTGCAAAGGAGAGCATGGTGATTGAGTAGAAGCGGTCTGCACGTCCTGGAAGAAAGCCACCACGCTGGAGTTGCTGTTTTTGTTTATACAGAAAGCTTTGAAGTGCAAACGGATGAGTGGGAAAAAGAGAGGGCAGCAGTTCATGGCCATGGCAGCAGCTTACATCTTAGGGGCTGGACATGTGAGGATGTCACGGTCTTGGCAGCAAGAGGAGACACGGCTTGGGAAGGTCTTCACAGCCAACACATTGAAGAGGGCAATTCCAGTAGCTGGTCCGCACATTTGGAGGTGCTGTCACAACTGATCCAGCAAGCAAATTCTGCAAAGAAGAAGAAGCACACGGAAGAAGCTTCACACTCACGGCCTGGTCCAGAAGCTCTAGCAGTTACCACGTCTCAGATGGAAAGCTCCAAAGCCAGCATGTTGAGAGGAGTGGGGGCACGGCCTGGATGGTTTCACGTCCAGCAGTCACGTTGAGAAGGGAGAAGAGTGCTGGAATGTACACAGTTGAAGAAGAAGACAAACATGGAGGGCCCTCACCCTATTTTCTCACGGGAAGGATTCTGAACAAACAGGGAGATGCTCACGGGAGGAGATTGGTGAGAGAATTGCTTATAAAATGGAGCAGCAGAGAAGGAAGAACATGATTAGAATTTGAGTAGAATTTGCAGTAGATTTTAGAAGTAGTTTAGGAACCACTCACGGCTAGAAGAGGCTCTGGCCTCTTTCCATTTTCCAGCAAGCTCTCTTAGTTTCTATTTTCCAAACAGTGTAATGTATAATTTCATTTCTGAGCGTGTAGTTTATCACAGACAGTTTGTTAGTTTATTTTGTAATATTATTTTCAAATGTTTAATCCTTGATGAATTTCATTTTCATGTTAAGTGTTTTTATTTTATCCGTTGAATTTTACCGTTTATGATTTTTTTGCACCATTAAATTCTGTCATTGTATTTTACTGTTCATGCTATTTTCAAAAATCGTTTTTACTGTTCATTTTCACTGTTGCTTTGGGTAAATTTTATTTACACTGTTGTTATGATTTCTGCATGTTTATTGTTCCAGCATTTTAAATTCAAACAATGTTTAATTTTCCGTTTTCCATTTTTACCATCTTTTACCGTTTGTTTTTACCGCTGTTAAAATTTATTTCAGTGTTTTTAAATTCAGTCGTGTTTAATTTTCATTGTACCAAAAATCACAAAACCCCCCCCCACTTCGTGTTAAATCTAAGACCGAACCACAAAAATTGGTCCTTGAGAGACGACCTAGGAGTCACTTCCTAGTATTATACTGCATTAATTTCGTGCAATCAACTTTTGTGAGCGGTGCGACCCGTTCATCAGCCTCTCCCAGTACGGTGTGGGGGCAGTCAACGGTCCCTGCGAGTTGCCGGGACGTTACACATCCTGCTCTGGGTTTTGTCCTAAAGTGGTCCACCAGCATTGTCATTGTTGTTTGCATTTGTTAGGTGCCCATTGTCGCCGTCCGCGATTGTCTTACCATTGTCTGCAGCTGTCAACTACAGTTTGAAGCTCTTCAACTTGGTTATATGCCATCTCGCATATGTCCGCCATCGTCCACTACCGTTCGTCGTCATCCACCGCCGTCCACCGTCGTCACTGTTTCGTCCGGCAACCACTAGATCTGGTTCGCCTCTTCACGCGAAGACCAACCCCATTGGTGCCGGCGTCTGATTCTTCCCCACGCTCCGCCACGCGTCGCTTCTTTGGGCGCTGCGAACAGGCGTGTGCAGCTCACGCGCCGCCCTCTGGCCAACGGAAAGTCACCGCAACACGTCCATAGTCGTCACCTGGACCTCCTCTCTCTGCTCTGCCCCTCAAAACCTTACTTCAGAGGGGTCCAGAAGCTCTCTTTGAAGAAAACCCTAAGAAACCCCTAGGGTTTTCTAATTCCTCTTGGTTTTCTAGCTCCTTTATGGTTCCTCTCCTATTTTTATAAACAATGGTGTCTGGAAGTGTTCTTTCTTTATCTAGAAGTCCCTCAATTATTTCCGAAAAGCTAAACGGAAAGAATTACCTCTCTTAGTCTGCTGTTGTGGAAATGTGGTTTCTCGGTCAAGGACATTATGACCACCTTGAGCAGGATGGAAGCCAAGTACCTTCTGAAAAAGCTGAACAGTGGAAACAAGCAGATTTCCAATTGTGTGCTCTATTGTGGCAATCTGTGGAACCCCGACTTTTGATATCTCTTAGAGCCTTCAAAACATGTCACTCTTTTTGGAAGAAAGCTCAAATCATTTATGTTAATGATATTCAACATCTCTATGATACAACAAACAAGCTTGCATGTCTCAAAATGACAGACCATGATATGGTCTCCTTCATGACTGAAGCCCAAGCAACTGTGGAAGAGTTGAGAATGTTCTTCGAAGTGGGATCTTCGGAAGACATCAAGAAGAAGCTTGACAAGTATTATATGGTGATGATCCTCCGTGCTTTACACCCTGATTTGAATCTTATCAGAGATCAACTTCTGACAAGTCATGAGGTCCCTTCCTTGGAAGCCTTGACCACACGTCTTCTTCGTGTTCCAGTGCCTCAATCTTAGGAAGCTCCTGAAACAATGGAAACATCTGTCATGGTTGCTACGCGGGGAAGATGAGGACGGGGTACTAGAGGAGGAGGACGTGGAGGTAGGGGACGTCTACAGTGCACTTACACTTGCACAACTTGCATTTCTCAATCCCCAAGTACATCCAAAACTTGCATTTCTCAACCCATGGAAGGTCAAAATTCATGGGTAATTAACTCGGGTGCTTCTGATCACGTCTCTAGTAATACCTCATTGTTCTCAACCCTTTTCCTCCAAGGAAAACCCCAATTCATTACTCTTGCAAATGGCTCTAAAACTTGTTCAAAGGGAGTCGGTCAAGTCTCTTTGTCTCCCTCTCTAACTCTAAAATCTGTTCTTTTTATCCCTAATTTTCCATTCAATTTAATTTCCTTAAGTCAGTTAACCAAAATGTTACATTGTTCAATAAATTTCAATTCAAATTCTTTTGTTATACAGGAGCGTGGTTCGGGGAGACAGATTGGAGAAGGATATGAAGCTGGAGGTTTATACCATTTTGGATCTTGTCCACAGGTATCCTGCGTTGCAGCTCTTCCCCCTAAAGTGTTACACGATCGATTTGGCCACCCTCACTTGTCAAAGTTAAAAAAGATGTGTCCTGAACTTAGTGGTCTTCAGACTTTAGAATGTGAGTCTTGTCAACTAGGAAAACATGTTAGATATGTTTTTCCTAAAAAGTCTCAATCAATGAGTAATTCTAGTTTTTCTATTATTCATTCTGATGTTTGGGGACCTAGTCGCGTCTCTTCTTTTGGTTTTAGGTACTTTGTTACCTTTATTGATGAGTATTCTAGATGTACTTTGGTTTATCTAATGAAAGATCGCTCTGAATTGTTACCCATCTTCACATCCTTTTTGAATGAAATCAAGAACCAATTTGGTCAAGTGATTAAAATCTTAAGAAGTGATAATGCTAAAGAGTATTTCTAATCCAATTTTTCTGCAATCCTTAGCTCCCATAGTATTTTGCATCAGTCCACTTGTCCTCATACACCCCAGCAAAATGGTATAGCCGAAAGGAAAAATAGACACTTAGATGAAACTGCTCGTACCCTTTTGCTTGGTGCCCATATACATGTCCATCACTGGGGGATGCCATCTTAATAGCCCTCCTTTTATTCCTTTTTATCCTCAGTGTCCTCTGTGGTTATACCCAAAAATGTGAAAGAAGCACTTGATCATCCTGGATGACGACAAGCCATGATTGTTGAAATGCAGGCTCTTGACCACAGTAATACTTGGGAGCTTGTGCCACTTCCCCTGGGTAAAATGGTTGTTGGCTGTCGATGGGTCTTTGCAGTTAAAGTTGGCCCTAATGGTGACATTGATCGGCTCAAAGCTCGGCTAGTTGCAAAGGGGTACACTCAGGTCTATGGCCTTGATTATTGTGACACATTTTCTCCATTAGCGAAGATGACTACCATTCGTTTGTTCTTTGCAATGGCAACAATTCGTCATTGGCCACTTCATCAATTGGATATCAAGAATGCCTTTCTCCATGGTGATCTTGAGGAGGAAGTTTATATGGAGCAACCTCTTGGGTTTGTTGCTTAGGGGGAGTCTGGTATGGTTTGCAAATTGCACCGATCTCTATATGGGCTCAAGCAATCACCACGTGCTTGGTTTGGAAAATTCAGCTCCATTGTTCATAAATTTGGGCTAAAACGCAGTGAAGCAGATCATGCAGTCTTTTATTATCACTCGTCTCTCGGGAAATGTGTTTACTTAATTGTATATGTTGATGATATCGTTATTACAAGGAATGATACTGCTGGAATATCTCAATTGAAGGAGTACTTGTGTAGACATTTCCAAACCAAGGATCTTGGAAGCCTCAAATACTTCTTAGGCACTGAAGTAGCTCAGTCAAAAGATGGAGTTGTAATCTCGCAAAGGAAGTATGTTCTGGATATTTTGCAAGAAACATGCATGATTGATTGTAGACCGGTTGAAAGTCCCATTGACCCAAATCAAAAATTAACAACAGAAGAAGGTGAGTTATTCTCCGACTCGGAGAGATATAGGAGACTAGTTGGAAAACTAATCTATCTCACTATTACAAGGCCAGATCTATCTTTTGTTGTTGGGGTGGTTAGTTAGTTCATGCAAGCTCCATGTGTTGGACATTGGAATGCTATCATTCACATTCTAAGGTATCTGAAAAAGACTCCCAGGCAAGGGCTGTTATATAAACAAAAAGGAAGCCTTCGGGTATTAGGATATTGTGATGCCGATTGGGCAGGTTCTCCTATTGATAAATGATCTACTACTGGATATTGTGTTTTCTTTGGAGGAAACATTATCTCATGGAAAAGTAAGAAAGAAAATGTAGTGGCTCGATCAACAGCGGAAGCTGAATATAGGGTAATGGCGTCACTAACATGTGAACTCATATGGGTGAAACAGTTCCTCCAAGAGCTTAGCTTCTGTGACATCCAGAGTATGAAGATGTATTGTGATAACCAAACTGCTCTTCACATTGCATAAAATCCAGTGTTTCACGATAGGACTAAGCATATAGAAATTGATTGTCATTTTGTTCGGGAAAAAAGTGATTATCAAAAGAAATATGTACCGAGTTTGTTGGATCAAATGATCAACTCGCAAATGTGTTGACTAAGTCATTAAGGGGACCTCAGATCGAGTTTATTTGTTCCAAGCTTGGTACATACAATCTGTATGCTCCAGCTTGAGGGGAAGTGTTAGAATTATTGTTCAAGTGTGTTCCAACTAACAGTGAGTTGGAAAGGAGTGTTAGTGTGTATGAGTTGTGTTCAAGTGTGTTCCAACTAAGAGTGACTTGGAAATGAGTGTGTTTGTTTTCTATAAATGTAAGTGTAGAGGTGTTTAAGCCCTCAAGCAAACATATTTTTATATCAAGTGTTGCTTGTTTTCTTGAGTGCATTGAGTTGAAATTGTTTAGCCTAGACACTTGAAAGATATAGTGATAGTGCATCTGTGAGGTTCTATAGCTTTTGATTCACCTTTTGAGCTAATTGATTATTTTTCCATGTTTGGAATTGCTTAGATGATTACCATGAGTATCTAGTTTCTCTTATTCTTTGTGTGTTGGATGTTGTCTACTCCTTTTCTTTTTCCAAATTCATTGAAGATTGTGTAAATCTATTTATTTACCTGTGTGTCTTTTGTTTCTCTGTCCTGAGGTTGTGTCACTCTCTTGACGTTCTTTGATTTGTTCCTTGATTTATGTCTTGATTTTGCCCAAGAGTGCAAAAGACTAAGTGTGGTCTATTTTGATAAGTCAATATTTTCTCCTATTCGCTAATCTTCTTGTATTAGATTTAATTAAGGAATTGTGCTTAATTTGACCAATATTTCCTCAATTTTGATATTTAGGCTTAATTTGACAAGTAATTCATATTTTAATTAACTTGAATTATTTGAGCTTATTTATTTTTGTTATCATTTTTAGGGGAAACTTTGGAACCATACTTTGGGACATTAAGAGAGTTTTCATGTCATTCTCCACTTTCCACATCAGCATTTTAGTTTAAATTAATTATAATTTCGCTTTTAGTGTATTTTTGGACCATATTTAGTTATTGGGTCATTTTTTGTCATTTTAGGTAGAAGTCCATTTTAGGGGCTGACCAAGTTTAGTGTGCCCAGGTAGCAGCCACCAAAGGACACATTCTCATTCTCTTATTTCGTTTTAGAAGCTTTGGACGTGAACAAGAAGTGCTCTTCAATTTAGGTTTTATTTTCATTTATGTTTATCCATATTGTCCTTGTTCTGAACTCATTTGCAGTATTAATTAAAGTTTGGTTTTGGATTTCAATATCGTTTTTAGCTTTTACATTTTGCACAACATCATTTACGTTTTGTGTTCTTGAGTTTGCAATTCGTTTTAAATTTCATTTGTGTTTTCTAGGTTCCCTTTTCACCTCTTTACATCCATTTTCAGTTTCATATTTGCAATCGTTTTTGCTGTGATGATTAGAACTCGTTTTTACAATGTTGAACTCATTTTAATGATGGCTTAAATCTATTTGGGTTGGTGATTAGTGAGGTTGCATTGTTTCCATGAGGTTTATGAACTATTATTGTAATTGTGTTGCCTAGCCTTACATCATGTTTAAGTTGTTTATGCACTTGTAATTAGTAGACGCTTAGTGGACTAATTGGGGATTTAATCTTCGCTTAGTTGATTAACCTATGATGCAGAATCGATTAATCATGTGCAATTTGTTTGCTTAATTCATTTTTAGGAAAACTCAATTAATCTTCACTTAGTTGGTTGATTGGTGTTGGAATAGGGTGAGAGCAATGTTTAATTTATTGTTAATCAAGGATTGAAAATATTGTAGCTGGGCTAAGGACTAAATTTGTCTTTAATTTGTGTTTTAGTTAGTGTATTAATTGTTAATTACAATTAGTAAACTGCCCACAACCCCCTACTACGTATTTAACCTATTGCCTAAACCACATTTGGTCCTTAAGAGACGACTTAATAGTCACTTCCTAGTATATACTACACTTTAAATTGCATATTAATTTGATTTGAGTATGACTTCAATCAAACACTTTCGCAATAGTTTCCTCATCTTCATACATTTTATCCCAGCCATCATAGTAACAGTTGTTTACTTTGGCTTAATTAATCGCATTCACAATAGTTGCAATGTTAACCAAGACTTCTTGACCTAGTACCTTTGAGACAATCTCTTCTTCTCTAAGTTCCATGTTGGTCAAAAACTGAGGAATAAGTTCAAGAAGGATGAGAGAATCTCATTCAAAGAAGCGATGAATGTCGCAATGGTACGCATCTAGAAGAATGTCATATCCATGAACTCTTAGGTCTTTTAGATCTACCTAGTGTTCTAGGTATATTCTAATTGCATTGTCTTTAGTGTGATTGATGAAGGATTGTCTTCTAACAGTAATGAATACTTCATCAATGATAAGGATTTCCCAAGGATGAGAAACCATGATTGTAGAGTGGTTTTTGATGATTTTAGGTTTTAGGAGTCAAATGTCGGGAGAAGGGTTTGATAACTTAAGAAGCACGATGAGTGTTCGATTTGGCGGTTATAAGGTGAGGGATAAAGGTGGAATCTTGGAATTGTAATTTTTAGGATTTTGAAATAACTAATCATTGCTTATTTAATGAGCTTTGTGTGATTGTGGATGATGTGGAAGGATGTATCCTATTTTTGTCTTAGATGACGTGTCTATAGATGATGTAGTCATCATAGATGATGATTCATAGAAGTTTTCTTCTAGACGCTGCTTAAACATGTATACAATTGTCTATAAATGATCTCTCTCAGACGATGTGAAGTGTGACATTGTTTAGATGATGGGTATTCGACGTTTGTCTCTATATGCTATATGAATTATGATTGATGCATTAAGTAAAGTCTACTCATTGATCATTTTCCATACTATAAAGGATGATTAGACACATTGTTTTGGATGACTATCCTTAGGCTTTTGCACGATGTGCTTAAGAGGTGTGTTTTATGTATTGAATGCAATTGAGAAAATGTATCTTCTAACACTTAATTGGCTTATGCTATACAGTTCATGTTATTCTTGATGACCCATCTTATTCCAATGACATTCTAATCAAATTAAGGTGATGCTAAAATCTAGATATCATTTATGGTAAATTGATTCAAGTCTTCTTCAATGGTTGTAATCCAATCTCTGTCTAACAATTTCTTTTCTATATTCCTATGTTCAATCCGAGATACCATAGTGATTACAACTTCTTTTTCGAAGGAAGATCTTGTTCTAACACCACCATTTATTTCTCCTAAAATTTGTTCTTGTGGGTGAGATGAAACATATTTTCACGCCTTCTAGATGGTCTAACTTGAGTGAGGTTGTTCAAATGGTCCTTCCTTTGTTATGACAACTTTTTCTAGTGTTTTGCTTTCATTTAATCCTTATTCTACATCAATATATGATACATGTATGCTTTATTCTTATTTAGCTTAACAATTTAGTAATCGGTTATCTTGTAAGGATAATTAGTTATGTGCTTCCATAATCGATTATCCAAGTCCATAATCAATTAAGCCTGCATTTATGGGATTACAATTGTACTATAAAAACTATGTATGACCTCGAATACCCTTATTCCATGGATGGATAATTGATTCTCACTAAAACTGAAGAAAAAAAACCTTTAAAATTAAATAATTATTTTAAATCAGAAAGAAAGATCTCGGATTTTAGTATAAACAAAACCAAATATTCATTTTTTAAAATTTTTTATTTTTGGTTTAATGATTCAATTTTTTTAACCAAGCAAAATATTAACTTTTTTTGTTTTTGCAATTCATAACCAATGTTAAAAAAATCCTACCTTTTATTATAGAAACGATATCGATTATTGAAAACAACGGCTGTGTATTGTATTTACGCTAGTACACTACCTACCAACAACCTCAACTATTCTTTTACAATATACCAAACACACAAACACGAAGCAAGAAGGATGAACAAGTTAATTGAACGTAAAACCAAATGATGAACTCCCATGTTTTTAATGCAACTATTTTTCGTTATTTTCTTAACTATAAAAATTTTGTATTTTAATAAATAAAATATTTTTTCTTTCTTATAAAACAACTATATAACTTTTTTCCTTAAATGTAATTTTTATATATTATTTTACTATTATCTAAAAAATCATATATATTTCTTTAATGTTATTTTTCTAAGTATATATTTTAAATTCTATTATTTTAATTTTTTAGTATTATTTTTATAAAATTATACATTTTTAAGTAATAGAAACTGGGTACACATGCCTTCATCCCATGTCTTTTAGCTGCTTTTGGGTAAAGATTACAAATGAAGACTCGTTAATTTGACGTGTTTCTATTAAACACGCTCTCATTTCTTTTTCAAATTTCTTGCATATACCTTTCGTTTTCAAAGCAGTCCAAAAGCAAAGCAAACAAAGCAAAGCAAACAAAGCAAAGCTAAGAAGACAACCAGACACTGAAAACCAAAGCATCTCCCTCTCAGCTAAGCAAACAATTTCCGTTAACCCTAAAACCCAAGCCACCTCTTTCTCCACCGGCATTGATTCCTAATGGACGAGTATCTCTCTGTGCTCTCTCTCCATACACATTTTACTCACCACCATATTATTCTCTTAATCGCTTCAATTTCTAATCCAAAAAATTAATCTTTTTTTAATTTTGTTTCCTTCGATTTGGTTGACGCAGATCGGAGCAGTACCCAAAGGAGTTTTACCCGAACGATGGAATGACCAGAAGGGTGTCTTCTTCTTCCTCCTCCTCCACCACGAGCGTCCATGTCACGGCCTTGGACGGCTTGGTCAACGTGAATTCCCTCTTCACCATCGCCGTGTTTGTCGGGCTCTCCCTCACCACGCCGGGGCAGCGCAGCCTGGAGAGCCGTTCGGCGTGCGACGCCGGCATCGACATGGCCAAGAAGCTCCTCGTCTTCGAAGTGGTGTCGTTTAGCTTCTTCCTTTGGTCCTCGCTGGTGGCGCAGGGGCTCAAGCTGGCGCTCAACTTGCTCAACAGCAAGGACACAGACGAGGCCTTCCGGGCCCACATCAATCTGAAGGCCCTGAGGCTGGGCATGCTGGGCTCCGCCATTGGGTCCGTCATGGGCTGCCTCTTCCTGGTGTTGTCCATGGTCAACGTCATCCAGATCCGCCTCGGTGTGCTCTCCTGCGGTAGCAAGGCCGCCGTGCACGCTGTCACCGCCATGGTCGTCTTGGTCTCTTCCGCTCTCGTGCTTTATATCTCCACTGCTATCTATGCCTTCACTCACTGAAATTATAATAATGTCAGTTGTTTTATATGAAAAATGGTTCCTTTTTAATATGTTGTTGCTTGAATCGCCGATGGGGTGAGCAAGTAGGGATTGGAGAGAAATATTTTAGTGTGTTTTCTCTCTTTACATGTTTTCAAAACGAAAGGAAGAAAGAAATATTTACTGATAGTTTATTTTGTCTGCCTTGTGTTTGGTTATTAGTGTTGTGAATAATTTATTTCAATGGGGACCCAAACGAGAAGTGTTCGGGTTATAGCTTGGATAATGTACGATCTGATTAGGCCGCATTTTATAGGTTTGGGATAAAGTTGGCAAACTTAATTTTGGAATGTTTTCATTTTGCAAACTGAGGATGTAGTAGGAACTTGGTTTTGCATTACTGGGAACTTGGTGTAATGTAAAATGTAAGTGTGTGTGTGTGTATGAGTTTTGAAAATAACTAAATAGGTTATGAAACTTAGGTTACTTTTCAAACTGAGTTTGGAGCATTTCGAATTAAACATGTTTGAAATCTATTCTAACATGGCGTGGTTTGATTTAGATCACGGGTTTGTTCAAATTAGTGAATGTGTCAATGGTGAATTTGATGGGGTATGATTTTCTTGTGGAAGAAGATTCATGTTTACCGATGGAACTTATTTTCACTGGATTGAGCTTCCGGTGGAATCTGCGGTTGCAGGATTTTGTAAAAGTTTTGCACCGGTTAGAAGATTGCTTTGGTTGGTTAAGTTAGCAATTGACGGATGTTTCTTTGTGTGATTAGATATCTGGTTCTGGTTTTCTGTTAATTAACATGGTTTTCTTTGTCTGAGTAGTGTTCTGCTTGCTTGCAGTCAACCTTAATGTTGTTGTATTATGGTTGAAATGGAATAGATTAATGCTCAAATGCTTAGGTGATGACTTTTTTATTTGCCAAATTCTAGCCTATTGGCCTGGGGTTTGGTCAATTGATCTGTCTAAATTAAGATAATGCAGACATTCGTGTAAGAGCATTCAACTATGTCTTAATTTTTAAGTCTTGACGAAAGGGTTGAGGTTAGATTTTGTACTGTGGTTGGGGAAATAGTTTTCTTGAGGAAGCCACAAAATGGAAAGTTGATAATTGTGGTGGATCCTTAATGGAACTTTTACTGAATTAAGTATCTGTTACGAACTGCTGTAGTGGACTTATGTTTTTCAATCTACAGTTCAGAACATTGTTTTTCCTTGCGATCAAAGCTTTATTTCAGGTTTTCATTTCATATACTTTTGATTCTTCATTATCAGCGCACTTATCAGCAACTTTAACGGAAGAATGTGCTGAAAATAAGTTGGTTCTAATTTGCTTGTTGTTTGCCAAGGGATAATATTATGGTCAACTAAGCTAGTAGCAATTGAAATTCAAATGGAAGTTATAACACGATGAATGATTTATCAGGGTATATTTGAAGGTTCAAGCCTGTAATGCTACAACCTTTCAACACTATTAGTGCTGGTTAAGTAGCTCTCTTAAGGCTAGGATGAACTGTATAGAGTGTTTGTTTCACAAAATCATGTTATATTTTTATGAATCATATTCTTGCAATGTTATTTCTATTTCTATTTGTATTTACATTAAATGTGAATAGTATTTATTTTAAATTGTTTGATTTTTCATATGTTGTATGTAGATAATACAACTTAATGAATTTTCATTTTCTTGTAAGAATAGAGTATTTCAATTATAATATCAAATTCGAAAATTTATCTTTCAGTCCAAAAAAAATCCACAAAATTCTACCTTGAAATGGCAAAATATAGCAAAATATAGCAAAATTTGAATATTTTTCTTTTTTTTAATGAAATTTGAAATAATCAAATTTAATCTCACAAATACTTGAAATTCTAATTTAAAAAAACTACCCAAACAATATATTTTTATTACTTTAATCAATAGTAATTTACAACACCCAGGAAATAAAATTTTATTTATTTTTATTTTTGTTTTATTTCATGATTTAATGCTATTTTTTTGTTTGATTAGCGGGGTAAATGGTTAATTTGCAATGCTAATTCTCGAGTTCAAGGGGTAAGATAAGGACTTTGATTATGAATTTTGGATCCTATTGAATAAATTGTCTATTCTGCATAGTAACTCCTACTAATGTTGATAAAAACAGTAAATGGAAATAAAGACTTAAATTAACGACCAAAAGTTATAATAAGCTACTTTCGGGATGACTGAAACTCAACAATGAAGTCATAAATATAATAAGAGATTCCACCTAACTCCACTTGGTATTTCAAGATATATGTGTTTTCGATGAAAATTTGAGGGATATAAATTTCATATATCAAAATAAATAAATGTTATGATTTATTCATTTAAATATTTATGATTTTCAATTTAAATATACAAGTTCTTATACATAGGCTAAAAATATATCGACAAAATACATTACATCAACACCCTAGACAACATATTTAATTTTCTGTAATGATAATAATACAGACTTCATCTTTTACTTTTATTAAAATTTTAAAATATTTAGTACTTGAATTAAACTCTATTTCATATTACTAATATTTATAAATGATTTAAATTAAAAAGTTTTCAAAAGATACTTCAAATAAGATATTGTAAAGAATAAAACGACGAAATAACCAACAATAAACAAAGGTAAGAAAATTTGTAAAAAGAAAAATAAATTATACAAATTTTTAAAATTTTAGAGTAAATAAACGAAAAAAAATGAATGCAAAGATAAAACAAACACAAAAATTAAAGATGTTAAAAATAAGTTTTAACCTATGATCCAATTTGATTCCCTATGAATTTGAGTATAGTTAGTATTGGAAGTTCCACATCGACAAGGTCAATTTATAATATATAAGTGAGGTCCAAACCTCACCTTACAAGCTAGTTTTATGGAATTGAGTTAGACTTAAAAACTCACTTTCTAATATAGTATCAAAGACCTATTGGATTTATGTTCATATATTTATATTTTGTTTGTATGTTGTTTTAAACACCTATATATATATATATATATATATATATATATATATATATATATATATATATATATATATATATATATATATATATATATATATATATATATATATATATATATATTATCAGTTGTACTATCTCTATTATAATGGAATAATATACACAATTTTCATCCTTTCTTTTCTCATAACATGACTACTCCTTTTGTTACTCTCGCATTATATTTGGAGGAATCTAAATGATTTTTTGGAGATTCGGGTTGTGAAATTTTTGTCCAATTTGAGGTTGTGAAATTCAATGGCTTTTGTAGTTGTTCCTTCTTCTACTAATTCTCAGACGTAGTCACATTCCTCAACTTTGGGACTTTCTTAAGAGCAAATTCATGGTCTATTGACACTCCTTCCTCAATCTAATCCCATAGCCACACATTCTACCGATCTAGTGAATTCTCATTATGTTTCCACTTCTTCTCAGGATCAAGGTAATGTTTATTCCCAATGGATTCTAGACACAGGTGCTACTGATCATATATCAAATTCTTTGTCTCACTACCCAACAAGAACTCTTCATTTGCTCATTATTCTGGCATAGTTTCTCTTAGCCCACACCTTACTTTACATAATGTCTTGTTTGTTCCTAATTTTTCAGTCAATATTATTTCGGTCACAAAGTTAACTAAATCTCTATCTTGTAAAATTACCATTTCTGAATTTTCATGTGAAATACAGGACAAGTCAACTCTGCATATGATTAGGAAAGCTGAAGAAAGAGATGGCTTGTATATCATGATAGTTCTTGCATCCACACCCCTTGGTTCACCAGCTTCTATTACTCCTGATAATTCTATTGTTTGTTCTACAATAAGATCTAACTCTATAGATATTTGGCACTCTAGACTAGGGCATCCTTCTTATTCTTGTTATATCAAATTACGCACCATGTATGCCACTTTACCTTAACAAAATACACTCATTAAGCAAAGCAAATTGCCTTTTCAATTAAGTACTACTGTTTCAAAAGCTCCTTTTGATTTAATTCATGTTGATATATGGGGGCCTATTGTACTTCTTCTGTTGATGGTTTCAAATATTTCTTAACTATATTGGATGTGTCTAGATACACATGGATTAAATTGATGGCAAGTAAGTCAGATACAAGATCAATACTTATTGGCTTTGTTTCTTATATCAAAACACAATTTGGCATTGATGTAAAAACTGTTAGATCAGATAATGGTAATGAGTTTGCAATGACAGATTTTTATAGACAAAAAGGGATACAACATCAATTATCTTGTGTTGAAACACCTCAACAAAATGAAGTTGTTGAGAGAAAACATCAACACATTCTCAATGTTGCTAGATCTTTAATGTTTCAATCCCTTTTGCTCATAATTTTCTAGTCTTTTGTTGTTCGTTATGTTGTGTAACTCATTAATATTTTACCTTCCAAAGTTTTGAAATATTTTTCTCCATCTCAGCTGTTACACAACGTTAAACCTGACATTACTTACTTACGAGTTTTTGGCTCACTTTGTTGTGGTTCAACTCTTCGAGCTCATAGAACAAAATTTCAACCTCGTGCAAGAAAATGTTTTTTACTTGGTTTTAAAAAAGGAGTGAAATGTTACCTTTTGTTAGATTCAAACTCTAAGGAAATTTTTCTATCAAGGAATGTAGTATTTTATTAAAACATATTTCCTTTTCTTACTAGTGACAAACACTCACCTATTGATACACAAAATTCCTTAGATTTTGTCACCAAAATCATTTCCTCTCCATCACCTCTTTTCTCAGAAGTTACTGATCAACTCTCTTTACCACCTACATCTCCTCCTTCTATTGTTTTAGACCCTGTTATTTTTTCTTCTCAACCTCTTTCTGTTCAACTGTCACTGCTACTCCACAAAGAAAATCAATCAGGCCAAAACATAAACCATCTTATCTGTAGGACTATCATTGCAACATGTTATCTACTTCTTCCGCCACTCAGTCATCCACAAGTACCTTATATCCTATCTCTTCATATCTCTCATATGATGCATTATCATCTCTTCATAAATCATATGTCCTTAATCTTTCCCAAGTTAGTGAACCTAAAACCTATAACCAAGCCATCAAACATGATTGTTGGAGAAATGTCATGGATCAAGAAATTGCAGCTTTAGAAAATTCCAAAACTTAGGTTTTGACTGATCTACCTTATGGAAAGCAACCTATTGAATGTAAATGGGTATAGAAAATAAAGAGGCATGCTGATGGGAGCATTGAGCGATACAAGGCAAGGTTAGTAGCCAAAGGCTACACACAACAAGGCTTAGATTACTTTGAGACTTTTTCATCTGTTGTCAAACTCACAACAATAAGATTGATTCTGGCTTTAACAACTTACAAACATTGGTATTTACATCAATTATATGTAAATAATGCTTTTTTACATGGGGATCTAGATGAAGAAGTATACATGTCTCTTCCTCTTGGCTACAAAACAGAAAAACCAGGGCAAGTTTGCAAGTTATTGAAGTCTTTATATGGACTCAAAAAGGCCTCTAGACAATGGAATTACAAGTTGACAACTACTTTACTTTCTTTGGGCTACATACAATCAAAATCAGATTATTCACTTTTTGTCAAAAGTGATTTTGCTCATATCACCATCTTACTTGTTTATGTAGATGATATAGTCTTGACAGGTGATGACATCTAGGAAATTCAGACTGTGAAGGCTCTATTGCATGCAAAGTTCAAGATTAAATACCTAGGCCAACTCAAGTATTTTCTGGGCTTAGAAATTGCAAGATCTTAACAGGGCATTAATTTGTCACAAAGGAAGTATGATTTAGAGTTACTAGAAGATGCAGGGTTGTTGGGATGTCAACCTGTTTCTACTCCCATACAGCCAGACACAAAATTTTCCAAGACAGAAAGGAAACCCTATTCAGATGTGCATGCCTATAGAAGACTTCTTGGCAAGTTATTATATCTAACCAACACAAGACCATATTTATGTTTTGTTGTTAGTACCCTGAGTCAATTTCTTTCCAATCCTTTGGAAGATCACTATGCAGCAGCAATAAGGATCCTGAGATATATCAAGAACAATCCAGGACAAGGATTATTTTTTCCCTCCAACAAAGAACATGATCTCAAGGCTTTTAGTGATTCTGATTGGGCTGCTTGCCCTGACACTAGAAGGTCGGTGACTAGTTTTAATGTGTTCTATGGTGCATCCTTAATTAGTTGGAAATCCAAGAAGCAAGGTACTATATCTAGATCATCAACCGAAGAAGAATATAGAGCCTTAGCTTCCACAACATGTGTAATTCAATGGCTTTTGTATTTGCTCCATGATTTGAAATAGCCTCTACCACAACTAGTTCCTCTGTTTTGTGACAATCAATCTGCTATACAAATTGCACAAAATCGAGTCATGCATGAGAGGACAAAACATATTGAAATTGATTGTTATCTCATAAGGGATAAAGTTCAAGCTGATGTAATTAAGTTCCTGCCCATTTCTACTTCAGCCCAACTTGCAGACATTCATACTAAAACTTTGCATCTAGCACAATTTCAATCTTTGTTGTCCATGCTGAGCATTAAAGATATATATGCTGCAACTTGAGGGGATATTGGATTTAATTTATTTTCCGTTCATATATATGTATTTATGTTTATATATTTATATTCCGTTTTTATATTGTTTTAAATATATATATATATATATATATATATATATATATATATATATATATTGTACTCTCTCCTTATAATGAAATAATATACACAATTTTCATCTTTTCTTTTCTCATAACAGTTGAGTTTAAAAAATTTTAGTGTCTTTTTTTTAAATGTGGGTTGAATTGGATACCATTCACTTAATTCATGGATTAATAAGATTCGAGTAAGTTAAAAATGGATTGATTTTGTAACTTATTAACTTTATTAACTTTTTTATAATGTTTTATAAAAATTTTTATTATAATTATTAACTATTTTAAATTATATATATATATATTGATATTTTTATATATTAGAATATTATTCAGTATTGTTCAAATAATTTCAATGTCTAATTTATTTGTTTGTGAAATCATATATGATGATACTTTAATTTTCAACTATTATCTTTATATTTTTATATTTTGTATACGTTTTTTTATTATAATTATTTACTGTTTTTAATTATATAGGTTTTTTATATTTCTAAATACTATAATGTTATTCAATAAGATTTGAATAATGGGAATGTTCAATTGATTTGATTATCATGTTATATATGTTTGTACTTGAATACTACCTTTATAATAATATTTAGATAATTAGTAAACACTATTATAAGAAAATAAATTAAGTTAATCTACTCTCATTATATTAAAATAAATATATAAAATAAATTATAAAATAAATTATTTGTAAGTAAGTTAATCTATTACTTAACAAATTTGTGATAGATCTAATTGAACTACAAATTTTTAATTAATAAAAAGTGAATTAGGTTAACCTGATCAACCAAACCGAAAGAATGAAAATGACTTACTTTGACATTATTGTTAAAGGGGAAGGAAAGATTGGAAATTAAGATCTAAATTTTAGTAACTAAGGGTATTATTTCTGCTTTTTAATTTGTCATTTTCGAGTTTTAGACATTACAGTGTTTTATAGTATAGTGTTTTATAGTACAGTATGTCGTTTATCATCTTATTTGTGAGTACGAAAACCTATATATAGATAATATGCTTTTAAATAGTAATAATCTTTTACAAGATTCTTGTACTAAATTTATAGGTACGGTTATTACCTCACTTGTAATCCTTTTTAATAACATGTACAACTTGGAACATTTAGTGTTATGTATCTTTTACGTTTATTGATACGAAATAAGTCTTTTTCTTGCACAAAAAGGGCTCTTTTATGGTAAAATCATTTTGTCAATACCTATCTCGTAATCTTTTGAGTTATTTCTTTTCCTAACCCATAATTGAAGACTTTACATTTTTATTATTAATAGATGTTTTTCTTTCATAAAAGTATTTTATGAACATTTAAATTAATATTGATTATAAATAAGCACTTATACTAGACATTATTATCATCACATAAAATTTGTATTATAAAAAAAACAAAAAAAAATATGAGGAACCACATAAAAATATATCGCACATATAGATAAAATTACCTGTTATAGAAAAGATTAAACTCATTAGTGTTTTTTAGGAATCTTACTTTTGATGATTTAGAATTAACTTATAATTAAAATCTTTCATTTCATCAAGTACATTAGTCTCAAGGTTATTTTCATTTCCTCTACAAGACGAACTTCTTGGATGTCAAAAAAATTAAGATATATCTCAGAATTATAGTGAGATGAATCTAAATGTTGTAAATCCTGCAAATTATCGATAATAAGAGTCACATTCTCCAAAAAAGAGATACCCTTCGTCTGGATCATGTCCACTTCAAACCACGCAAAGAAAGTTGTCAAGAATTAAAAGAATACCAAAGACTCTTCCACAACACTTGGTATGATGGCCTTTTACAAGAAAAACAAAATAAAGCTAAAATAGAAACATGTTACAAATTAAAATGATCACAAAACAGCTACAAAAGTGATAACTCTACTGCCACAATTCAAGACAAATCTTGTGCAGGAATTCACATGCATTCTCTTTAATTCTGAGTAGCTTTGGTCTCCTAATTCCTTGATTTCACTACTGTATCTAGTTGTCATTCAAGAATGAATTCCTTTTCCATGCATTACTGTAATTTAACTACACCAAATTCCAAAGAAACAAGAGAAATAGTAAACATATCAGCACAATTCAAAATTGATTCTTGTTCGCACAAAAAAAATCATAGCTCGAATTTAAGCTCTCTCCCTACACTAGTGTTTCTAAATCATTAAGATTCTATCTGCTTGATCTCTTTATGCAATGCACATGAATGCTTTTCTCTTCATTAACTAATCACATTGATAATGTACCAATGTGCAAAATCTACTCCTTTGAAGGTTTTGGAAATCCAGCTTGGAGAAAATTGAAGATCCCGACCAACTAATATGTTACAAACATGATATCTCTTGGCAAGTACTATTATGCAACATCAATTCACACAAAAATCTAGCAAAAGTGGATGTGGTTCAAAACTTATTCCAAAACTCAAAATTGGATTTATCTTAGCTTTCAAACAACAAGCACAACACCCAATTTTCTTGAACTTCGATCATCGATCTTTGATCTCTAACCCTTAATGTCATTCCTAACATCTCACATGTATATCCTTGGTCTATCTACTCATTAACACTCATGCTAACTACTTACGGTAACCATTATAATAACACCGCTATCGATATAACATAACCTGAAGTATCTCAAGTACCATGATCATCATCATAGATACACCACCATCATGACTATCTTAGTCATGAACAATACCATGAGCATCACCGTACCATAATATCATAGTAGAAAGAGTCCGTCTCAATCCTATACCCTACCTCACCGATTATAGCTGCTCATACAGCCCACTTGTAGCCTCCCTACAGGACATCTGTAGCCTCCTGTATAGATCATCTCCTTCAAATGTACACAAGGTAAAAAGAAGCACCTATCAGCAGATAGAACTAGAATTTACGAGGTACAACAAGTAGACCTATCCTCCACTCTCATGCTCATCAATCACATACTTAGGTACATCCAACACTCACTCATGCTCCACTCTCAACCACAAGTTAAATTGATCCTAAACACTCAATCTCTAACTATCATCATGTTTCCCAGCTCCTCAAACTTGGTTCACGTCCATTTTCATCAAATCCATCATTTTTCACCAAAATGCACTGTGATAATTGATTATCACTTAAAATAATCGATTATCTAAGTGAAATTTATCCAAAAACATCACGCTGACCAAATCCACACTTAAAACCAACGCGTAGATAATCGATTATAACTAATGATAATCGATTATTATCGAATTGAAACACATCATGGACATGATTCAAGCATTCAAACATACATACATCAATCCCATATCACGTGGAAACATAGTTAATACATCATACATGCATTCAAGTATCACATACCCATGCAAACATACTCAAACACATTATATATCTAGATCCAATCATTGATATGTTATACCCCCTATAGGGTGTAAAAGAGTCTCCGATAAAACCACATAATAGGGTTTTCAATAAGCCAAACTAACTAAGTATAATACTTACAAATGAGAACCAAGAAGGTGAAAATTCTCCAAAATAGATTTGTTGATGCAAGGTTGTTTTATCTCAAACTAGACCTCTGATTAACAATTTGAACAGTCAAAATGAAGAACCATACGTCTGGAACTCACTGTCCAAAAATCAGCCAAATCCAACTATGAACGATTTCACAACAACGAAAACACCAATGCAAATTTTATAAAATTCTCCAAAAACAAAACTGCTGATTTGAGGCTGTTTTCTCCCAAATTAGACCTCTTATTGATGATATGAACGATCAGAATAAAGAACCATATGTTTGGAATCCACCATTTAAAAATCAACCCAATTCAATGGTAAACGACTTCACAACGATGAAAAAAAAAAATATATATATATATATATATATATATATATATATATATATATATATATATATCGTAATATTTAAAAATCACGTTAAACTGAAATTCAAGCAACACAAAATGTCCTTGAGATCTACCAATTTTGAACAAGCCTGGAAGAGAATGTTCAATTCTAGGTAAGTTTCCCACTGGAATCATTGATCTGACGAGAAGTATAGCAAGACACAATGACAATGTAACGCGGGTCTACAGTTAAATCCTTTGACGCTGCTTTCTGCTCGAATTTGCACATATACAGGGTCAGAAATTATAATTAGCAAAAATTTCCTGTTCAAGAGAATTTTACAAATTTTATGCTTTCATCGTGTTTTGTTTACAACAACTTCAAAAAAATCATATCCAATATGATTTCTGGGGTTAATAATATAAATTTTAGTCTTATCATATATAGGAATTAACTCACAATTATTGTCAATTACACTCATATTTCTATCTAAAGATGGATTCAAGGTATACCTATGAGATTAAATTTGTCAATTACACGATATTGTTATCATTTTCTATGTCTCGTACCACGTTTGATCCGTGAGAAGAGCCGTTTCTTGTCCCCTTGAAAGATTTTAAACTAACCAACCGAGCAAAGGCACTCTTTGATCTGGCCATTATTGGACCTCCAAGTTTCTGATCATCAGATAACGATTTTACAAGATCATCGAAGCGTCGCTTGAAGGTTGGGAACCTTGACATGGATTTGGTGATCCCTTGTAATCTGTGTTTCAGAACGGAAACAAAAATGAGAGAAATTCTTGACATGGATCATTGGAACGAAACCTATCTGAAGTAAAAGCATCATCAGAAAAATGGCAAGGTCCATCACTGTAATGTATTTTGGGCTTTAAAAGCCAACAAAATGTAACATTGAAATTGGGTTGAGAATTATATAATAAACCAATTTAGATTAGCTTCTAACATGAAAGTTTTTCACGTTATAAGAACTTGATTACTTTTACAATAAAAACCCTTAGAAATTTGTGAAATGTTTTATGGAGAAGTTAGATGCTGGTAGCATTTGAAGACATTAAGATTCATACGTTGATTTTTAAAATATTCAAAAAGTTTGATTTATACTAAGAGAAAATATATTATACATTAAGAGAATAAAACAATTTTTCAAAATCATTCAATCACAAAATACTATGCATGGTAAGTTTGTAAGTGCTTGCCCAAATTCACATTAACCAAGTTTTTTGGTATATTAAGTACCTTCTAGCCAATGCCTCAAGTTCTGCACGTTTGACTTCGGATTCAGGGGCTAGAGCATTGATAGAATTTTTCAGTCTCTCTGCATCACCAATCAAGAGAACTAACTTGCAGAGGTAGTCCTCTTCTGAGGCAGAAAGATTTTCAGCTTTGATTTGCTCTTTAATGATCAAAAGCGGGTTAAGGAACCAGTCAAAGAATTTCTCTCTTGGTCTGTTTGTGGTAGTTAGTTCAGTATCATCACCTACATTGGGCAAGTAACCAAAAATGGTTTAAAGAAAAAAATATCAAAAAGAGAAAAGGGTAAGGAAAAGTGTAGAAGTCTTAGAAGTTTAAAAAGAAAAAAGAAAGAAAGGAGCTGGGGGAAAATAACAAGAACTGCTCGAAGGGTTCCACTTACTAATAAATATGCCCATGGAATTGCATTTTGCAGAGCGCAAGAGTCCTTGAACTAAGCAATATGCTGGCAAACCAATACTAATAACTCTACTCCCTTCACCAGATCTGGCTTCTTCTATGTCTTTTCTTGTAATTAAACCTTCAGAAACCATTTTTTCTCCAACTAGGCAACATTCCTTGAATAAGGCATCGAACAACTACACAATTCATGAACAAATTATTTTGTACGGACCATCAAGCTGAAAAACATGATCACATTCAAGGAAGATAAAGATGATATCTTAAGTCACATCATTCGACACAAGATATTACAAAGAATACCTCAAATGATTTCAGCTCAACAATGTTCTTCATTGAATTTGTGCGAGAAGGGGCCTTTTGGAAGGAGCTAGGTCTTGAGATGGAAATTGAATTAGATGCTCGTTGTGATGAATCAACTTCTTTGTGAAACTGAGGCCTATCATCAGAGATCAATTGCATAAGAAAAATATAAAAAGCATTGACTGTAAGTAACAGTGATAGAAGCATGGGAGCAGAAAAAGACATAGGGAAGCAGGTTCCTTCTGGCATGTCAAGAATATCATTGCTGTATTCATCATAAATGGCCAAAGCTGCAACAACATATGAAAGACCGAGCTTAAAAGAAGACTCCTGCATTTCAGAGAACACAGAAAGACAGTGAGACAGCTAGGAAACCAGCAGACAGGTTTGGGGGATAGGAAACAGATTTCATTTTATTCACACAATAAATGGAAACAACAGAAGATCAGTACGAAAGGAAATAATAACCAAGAGATACTATTATGTGTGTTTTCTTGGGATACTCTCGTCTTCAAAAAGAGTATAAATGTTATTCTCCCTACACCAAGAGATATTATATATCTGTTCATGTCACATTCTTTGACGATACACCTATTTTCTTGTCTTCCATGGAGAATTGTCTAGCCACAAAGTCTTCAAAAAATTTTGGAGGTCTTCTCATGATATACATCATTGTCCTCAATGATAAAATGAATGTGTTCTCATTGTAACGCAAAGAATTAAAAACACCCTCTTTAGAACCCATTAGATGGGCAAATCTAGGCTCATTATAGTATGGCTCTAAATTCAGGATTAGACCCTGTATAAAGACCTGAACTTGTAAAGTTGTTGAAACACCTGGTTGCCACTTCTCAGTCTCATGGCTAGACCCGATGCTAGCTAAACTAAGGCAAACTTTTCCAAAATTATATAATTTTGGGTCGAGCCGAAGCCCACAAGAGTGGTAGTGGACTTCCGGGGGTATAGTGGAATAGTTGCTTAGGAAGAAAACATCAACAAAGAAAAGGCCATCATGATAAGGTGTTCCCTCTACTCCAATAATTACCGCCCCCAAAAAATCTATTCTCGATTCATAAACTCTGACAAATATTGAATCCAATAAATCCTTCTCCAGTGACTTCCACTCTTCCTGGATCCTTTTAGCACAATTTTTTGTGAAACCCTCAAAATTTCATCTTTGGCTTCATCAATTATTGTAGCAACAGCACTTTTGGCAGCAGCTCCATTATGCACATCTCCCACAACATAATGAACCCAAGAATTATCAAGCAAGGGCTCCAAAGTAGAGATAAAAGGAATAAAGGGACCAACAAAACTGGATTTAACAATATAACTAGAGACTGGTTGAAAACGAAAATCTTTCTTCGACCACATATCGTTGCTAAATCCAGTTCAAGGAAAATGAAATGAAGATTGAACAAAATTTGAATGATTCAAAGTAAAACTTCCCTCTACTGTCAAACTCTCACGTAAAATTTCCACACTCCCAATCTATGCTACTGCTGCCAAACTCTCAAATAGCATGCTTCTTTTGTTCCTTTCAATTATCCTTAGTAGAGTTGTTTCAAGATCTTTCCGCAAAAGGTTCTTGGATATTTGTTGCCAAATCTTGAACCCTTGGACAACATTTTCTTCGTTGTTATTGACGGTTGGGTGTACTTTTGTTGATCCTTTGATGTTCTGAACTTCAAAAACATTTGTTGCCCTTGTTGTTTGACCTTGGGTGTCAGTCCCTTCAAATGCAGACAACTCCTCTCTTTCCACCCATGGGAAAAATGGTTCTTCCTCACCCTTCCTAGTTCCATTATTGTCAATGGCATCCTTTTCTCTTTTCTTCTCCCAATTGATTGACTTTTCTCCTACATCTGAAGGTTTCTTTGCTTTCTTGATGTCTTGTAGACTGTCTTTCTTAGCATCCATACCCGTCTTTACCTCTTTATTTCCTTTCAAGATGTCTTGAAGAAGTTTCTCCCTCTTCCCTTTGTTGCTCTTTAAACAAATTTCTCACTTGCTTTTGAGCCCCTCTCCTGATTCTTGGATTTCCGCATCATTTCTTTCATTTCTTGGATATCTTCTCTCATTTCTTGAATATTTCCTCTCACTTTTGTCATTGCCTTATTCTTTGCTTTATTGATGTCTTGTAGACTATCTTTCTCAGCATCCATACCTATCTTTACCTCTTTCTTTCCTTTCATGATGTCTTGAAGAAGTTTCTCCCCCTTCCCTTTCTTGCTCTATAAACAAATTTCTCACTTGCTTTTGAGTCCCTCTCAGGATTCTTGGATTTCCACATCATTTCTTTCATTTCTTGGATATCTTCTCTCCTTTCTTGAATATTTCCTCTCACTTTTGTCATTGCCTTATCCTGTTCGTTGGCCCACCTTTCAAGCGCATTCATTTTGCCTTCCATGATTCATTCCCCTGAAGTTGTCACTAACAATACTACAATTATACTTTTCTTTTTTTAATTATCTATATGCATATATTATATTTCTTTTGACTGCAATGCTTTCGCCAAAACCCGATATGGTTTCTTTTATAATTTCATAAAGGAATTTTGAGGTCTTCAATATTTTCTGTTATCCGATATCGATAACATTGTATTGAGATAGCACAATCCAATAATGGAATTTTTATTTCTCAAAGGAGGTATGCATTGGATATTTTGGTGAAAACTAAGTTGATGAATTCAAAGTTTGTTAACAAACTCATGGATCTTAATGTTAAACTCTTACGTAATCAAAGGAAGCCACTCTCAAATCTCCTAAAGTATAGAAGATTAGTTGGAAAGTTGAACTATCTTATAGTTACACGCCTTGATATTTCTTTTTCATTCAGTATGGTGAGTCAATTTCTTAATTCTCCAACTGTAGATCATTGGAATGCAGTCATTTGTATATTTGTATATTAAAGTACATTAAAGGAACTCCTGAAAAAGGTTTGGTATATGGTCACAATAATCACACTAAAATTGTTTGTCATTTATTAGACAAGATCTCTTTCTGATAGAAGATCCTCTTCTAGATATTATGTTTCCCTTGATGATAACTTGATTTCTTGGAAGAGCAAGAAACAAAATGTTGTGGCAAGATCTAGTGGAGAAGAAAAATATAGAGCTACTGCATGAGCCACTTGTGAACATATTTGGCCTAAACAATTACTTAAAGAATTGCAATTTAGAGATGTCACTCAAATGACACTAATATGTGATAATCAAATTGCTCTACATATTAGCTCTAATCCCGTCTTTTATGAAAAAACCAAATACATTAAGATTGATTATCATTTTATTCAAGAAAATATTATATTTGTAGACATCAAGACTTCATTAACTCGTGATCAATTAGCAGATATTTTCATTAAGTCTTTACGGAGACTTAAAATTGATTATATTTGTAACAAGCTTGGTACATACGATTATATGCATCAGCTTGAAGGAGAGTGTTAGATGTAAGGGACTTAGGCCCATCTCCTTTTGTTTTCCTATTTATACACGCATAACCCTATGTGCTCAATACACATTAGGGATTCGTACTATGCCTCTTTCTCTTTTATTTTAAAAAGTTTGAAATGTTGAGATAAATAATTTTGTTTTCTAGTCACACCTTCCCTAGAAAGTGCATACAATATGCAAGTTGATGACATTGTCATTAAAGAGAATGATGTTTCTAGAATATCTCAATAAAATGAATACCTAGGCAATCACTTTTAGAACAAGGATCTTGTAAGTCTCGATTAGTTTTTGGGCACAAAAGTAGCCCAATCCAAGGTTTTGAGATTTCTCAGAAAATATGCTCTAGACCTCCAAAATGAGACATATATGATTGATTGTAAACTAGTCTAGACATCCAAAATGAGACATATATGATTGATTGTAAATTAGTGGATAGTGCTGTAGGTTCAAATAAGAAATTAATGGCAAAATAGATAGAGAAGCTTTCTCTAACCTAAAAAGATATAGAAGCTGGTTAAAAAATTGATTTATCTTACAAATACTTGACCGAATTTGTCTTTGTAGTTGAAGTTGTGAGTCAGTGTATGCAAAATTCTTATATTGATATTTGGAATGTTGTCATCCGAATTACGATGTACCTAAAAACGGCTCTAGAACAAGATATACTTTATTAAGATAAAGGGAATACCCAAATCTTTGGGCATTGTGATGTTGATTGGCAGGTTTCCTGTAGACAGGCACTCTATTACAAGAAAATGTGTTATCATTAAAGCTAATATTATCCCTTCAAAAAGCGTAAAACAAAATGTAATTGCCCGATCATCCTAGATAGAATTTGTTGAAAAGTTGTTGTGTTTTGTGTTATACCGAGTTTCTAGATATAACCTTATCCTTTTCTCTTTCCACTCATCCATTGTATTTGAAATTCTGTCATTATAAATATGAGATCCTACGAGAGGAAAATCAAGTTCTCCAATTCATTCTCTATTTTTGTATTTATGTTGGCATTTCTCACTTGTGCACTTATATGGGTAAAACAATTCTTTCAAGAATTAGTTTTACGTTAGATTTAACAAATGAAAATGTATTGTGATAAGAACGATGCTTTCTACATTGTTTCTAATCCAGTGTTCCATGAAAGGACTAAACATATAAAGATTGACTTTCATTATCAACTCAGTTTGACTATTATTTGAGAAGTTATTTTCCAAAGAAATTTGCACTAAGTGTGTCAAATCAAATGATCAACTTGTAGATGAGTCAACAAAATCTTTGAGAGGATTCCTCGGACTTAATATATTTGTTCAAAGCATGACACATTTAAAAGTTGTTTTTGTGTTATACCCATTAAAATAACCTTTCTTATCATTTTCTATTTCCTCTCTTCGTTGTATCTGAACTTCTAATGTCATTATAAATGAGATCCTAAGAGAGGAAAATCAGGCTCTCCAACTCATCCTCTATTTTTTTGTATTCATCTCTAGTAATTAATAAAAAAAATATTTTCCCTCTCATTATTCAAGTCCCTTCACATCCCTTCTATTCTTATCACTGTACTGCTTCAATTTCTTATGAATCAGCACCAAATATGATTTGACATCTAACACTACTGTTCTTTCAGCCATGCCATCAACTGGTTAACTTCTACTGTTGATACATCTTCTGCACATTTGAGCAATAAGGAAGGGTCTCTTCCATATGTGGTCATACCGGAAACATTTCACGGAAATATGGTGGTTAGCAATGTAAGAGAACTCAACCCAACTAACTAAGCCCTGTCCACTGGTTATGTTTAAAACCTGTAAAGAATTTCATAAACTGACAATTTCAGTATGCCCAATTGAACATCCAACCGTGAATGATAGGCAGAGCTGAGTTTTAGACTGGTTTCTGACTGTTTAAAGAGATCAGTCCAAAATTCTCTCGTAAAAATGTGAACTCCTTCTGAGACTGGTGAAAAGAAAATCCGTGAAGCCTTAAACTCCTTTAATGAGGGACTCAGTAACCTCTTCAGAAGTATGTAGGTGGCAATGTGAAAAAAAAATGACTATACTTTGTAAAGTTGATCTACATATAACAAATAAGTTTTGAAAGGTTAAGGCTAAACCCATTTTCTAAGATTTAATAGAATCTAATCTAGTAAAATTTGAAGAGGGTATATTGGAAATCTCACTTTAACTAGAAATATAACCAAATTATGGTATAGAAGTGTGTAAACCCACCATACAAGATGGTTTTGTAAGATTGATGTTAAATCTAAATCCACTTTCTAAGATTGAGGGCATAATTACAATACATTCATTCAGCTACTGTTAGAGATTCAAGTAAGAAATCTAACTCACTCACACACTTACGCTCACAGAAACAAACACCACATAGTATGGGATGAATAATGGGTGTGTATTCACAAGAAAGAAACAAGAATACAGAATAGTCCAGGAGCTTAACCTCCTTCACCAGTTGCTATGACCGGTCAACAAATCAACAAATGTCTAACCACCTAACTGATACAACATAGAGGTCCTTATATAGGCCTCTTTCCCAAACCCACTTAATTGACTAGCAGTTAAGTCCTCTGTTTTCCCTTTCTTCTCTCATAGACCCTCCATTCTATAACATCACTCCCCCCGAAAATTGACCTTGTCCCCAAGGTCGAACTCGGGGAATTGTTCCTGCATCAACCTCTGATCCTCCCACGTTGCGCTGTCTGCCCCTCCATCTTGCTACTCTATCAACACTTGTTCACGTTGTTCCCCCTCTTGCTGCTGGACTCTTCTATTTAGCGCTTGGCTGGCCAGCACATAGGTCCACCGACTTGTAAATCTGTTGGCAGCTCAGCTTCCACCTGCTTTGTCCCAATAACCAATTTCAGCTGAGACACGTGGAAAACAGGGTGAATCCTGGCGTTCGCGGGCAATTCTAATCTGAACGCCACTTCCCCTATCTTCTGGATCACCTTGAACGGCCCATAGTATCTAGCCGTTAACTTCGGATGCAACTTCACCGACATAGAGGTTTGTCAGTGGGGTCTTATCTTTAAAAACACCCAATCATCTACCTTAATGGTTACCGACCTCCTCTTTCGATTTGCTTGCTTCACCATCGCATCTTGCGCCCTCGACAAGTGATATCGCAACTACTGCAACGCTTCATCTCTTGTTTGTAACTCTTGGGCCACGGCTTCCACCATTGTTTCTCCCGGAATAAACCTTGATAACGAAGGCGGAGCTCTCCCATATACCGCTTCAAACGGCGTGCATTTGGCAGCTCCTTGGTAGCTGGTGTTGTACCAATACTCCGCCCCTGGAAGGACCAGGTTCCAGGTCTTGGGTTGCTCAGAACAAAAGCATCGTAAGTATCTCTCTAGTACTCAGTTCAGCACCTCTGTTTGGCCGTCTGTCTCCGGATGATAGGTTGTGCTCATCCGGAGATGGGTTCCCTGCATCTTAAACATTTCTCTCCAAAATGCGCTGAGAAATAATGGGTCATGATCACTCACTATGGTCTTGGGAATCCCATGAAGCTTTACTACCTCTCTCACAAAAACTTCCGCTACTGTTCGAGCAGTGTAGGGATGTCTGAGCGGTATGAAGTGTCTGTATTTACTCAGTCGATCGACAACCACCAGTATAGCGTCATGGCCTTTGGATTTCGGGAGCCGCACAATAAAATTCATGCTGATGTCCTCCCAGATAGCTTGTGGAATGGGCAGTGGTTGCAACAGGCCCTGCGGTGACGCCGTCATGTATTTGTGCTGCTGGCACACCAAACAGCAGTTGACATACTCTGTCACTGATTTCTTCATCCTGGCCCAGTATAGCGACTGTGCCAATCTCCTATAAGTTCTATAAATCCCCGAGTGACCCCCTGTAAGTTGAATGAAATTCGGCCAACAATTTATGTACCCACTCAGACTTTGCCGGAATAACCAGCCTCCCCTTGTAGTGCAACTGTCCGTTTTCAATGGTGTAAGCCGGATATTTGTTGGGATCCTGTATGACGCCTTCTCTGATTTTATTCAAGTCATCATCTTCCTCCACTTCTCGCATCACGTCTTGGAAATCTTTCCAATACGGCCTCATTATCCCCATCAATTCAACACCCCCGTCGTCCCCTTCGATCTCAACCTCGCCATCTAACTCCTCGCTGCCTTTTCGTGATAGCGCATCAGCCACTCGGTTGCTGGCTCCCGTTTTATACACTATGTCAAAATCGTAGCCGAGCAGTTTGGTTATCCAGTGTTGCTGCGTTTGGGTCGTCACCCTCTGTTCCAACAGAAACTTTAGACTTCTCTGATCCGTATACACCACAAATACGGTCGCCGGTGTTGCACCGCCAGGGCCACTGCCATCAACTCTTTCTCGTAGATCAACTTGCCCAAGGTCACCTCACTCAACTTCAACAACTTCTCCGGTCCGACCACCCTTTTTTCCAACTTCGGATCGCTCTTAACAACCACCCTTCTCCCTACATGTTTGAATGCCATGGTGGACTCCCTCCAGTTGAGGGTAATTTCCCCCAGCTTGGCCAACCACTCCACTCCTAGGATCATGTCGACACCCCCCAGGTCGAACAAGTAAAGTTTTTCCTCTATCGCAACTCCCCCCATGTCGACCACTACCTTCAAGCAACATCCACGGGTCCTTTTCTTACATCCGTCTCCCAGACCCATCTGGTAGGGAGGGGTGTCCTCCTGTGCAAGCTGCAGTTCCTCCACCAACCGTCTACTCACAAAGTTGTGGCTGGCGCCACTGTTGACCAGAATTAGAATGTCTTTCTCCCCCACTCGACCTTGCAGTTTCAGCGTCTTGGGTTGGGTTAATCCCCCGGCAAAGACTGCCGACGGCTCCATGCATGGGGTTTCTGTTTCGACCTCATCCCCTCTTCACCACCTTCTTCATCTTCGGCCAATAACACCACCCGCAAACTCTTCTCCGGACACTGATGGCCAGGGCTGAAAGGTCCCCCACAGCGAAAACACAGGCCTTCTTCCCGGCGTTTCAGAAACTCTGGGTAAGGTAGGTTACGTGTGTTTCTTCCCCTGTTCTCTCCTCCGCCGACATTTCCGCTTCTCGCCATCACATTCCTCGTCACCAACCCACTGCTTTCGGCCGGACTAGTTCTTCCCGAAGTGATTCTCTGTGGCTCGGTCCTAGCCACCACCGCTCCTCTGCCGGAAGGTCGCTCCCATGGAGATGGGTTCTTGGTTCTGGCCCATCCCATCAATCCTAGGCCCCGAAGAGCCTCTTCAACGTCACGCGCGATCTTCATCGCGGTCATCAGATCTCGTGGGTCGTGTGGCCTCATCTGACATCTCAACTCCTCTCGTAATCCCGCCAAAAAATATCCCAACAGTTGGTGATCACAGAGAATTCCTTCGTCTGTCCCGCTAACGCCTCGAATTCCCTGACGTATTCTTCCACGGTGGCCGTTTGTCGGATCGCCGCCATCCTCTCAAAAATTCCCCCACGGTGCCAGCTCTCGATTCGTATCAACAACGCTTCCTTCAGCCCCTCCCATGATTGATCCTTCGCTTGCCAGAATTTAAACCAATACCCGGCGCTCCCCTCCATACTAATGTGCGCCAGCTCGACTTTCTCCTCTTCCGCCACTCTTTGGATCGCGAAAAATTTCTCCGCCCTACTAATCCAGTTCAAAGGGTCGGGTCCTTCAAAGGTGGGCAATTCCACCCTTCTTCTCCAATTGGGTAGCGTTTCGGGACGCTCCCCGCCTCCTCCTCCTCCACCATCATTGGGACGGCCACCCCCGTGATCGTTGACAGACCCCTAGCTCCCGTCAGAATTGTCATCAGCTGTTTTGGCGCGCGCATTAGTTCTTGGATGTCTTTGCGCATGGCAATAGATTCTTGCCGATTCGCCGCTGATTCCGCTTTCATCCCATCCACAACCATCTCGATGTGCTCCAATCGCCCCTCAACAACGTTCATGCTTCCCTCCATAGCACCCTCTCTCCTCCGCACAGATCCGGCAGGTCGGACCACTTTGTTAGAGATTCAAGTAAGAAATCTAACTCACTCACACTCTTACGCTCACAGAAACAAACACCACACAGTATGGGATGAATAATAGGTGTGTATTCACAAGAAAGAAACAAGAATACAGAATAGTCCAGGAGCTTAACCTCCTTCACCAGGTGCTATGACCGATCAACAAATGTCTAACCACCTAACTGATACAACAAAGAGGTCCTTATATAGGCCTCTTTCCCAAACCCACTTAACTGACTAGCAGTTAAGTCCTCTGTTTTCCCTTTCTTCTCTCATAGACCCTCCATTCTCTAACAGCTACCCTATTTTAAACTAATAACAAAAATATAGAATCAATCTAATTAATCCTTATATCCACTATTTCTAACAGCTATAATAACAATAGTAGTATAGTACATCTCAGTAGAGAAAAAATATGAGGACTGACCTGATAAGCAATAATCCCTGCATATGCACCAAGAAAGAAACTTGCCAATATGGATGCCAGAACTGCCCCGCCCACAGCCAATGGCCAGAGAAGGATAGCAAGACCTGCCAGAGGCACACATATTGTCTCCAGGAAAGGGCCTTCACGGCCAATGAGGTCATGAAACAGTCTATGCCACCCCTTAAAAAGCATGTATGGACCTTTGCATAGGGCAACAAATGATATAATTGGCACATCAACCACAATTCCAATAACTGCAGCTATTAAAGCACCAGGAATATAAAACAGCCTGCATTAAAGCAGAAAAAATTTAAAAAAAAAAAATAATAGTATAGCACTAATCTTGTCAGCCATCATACTTGGCATATTATGACTGGTTATCTAGAATTACCTTTCATGGTTACATTCTCTATTGCTTTTATTTTTTAAAAACCACCAATTCAATCACTTTTCTTTTTCAATTTACAGATGAATATTCTCATGATAAATCTACCAGAAACTAAAGATACAACTGGCACATAAAATACATAAGAAAAAATAACATAGTTTACAATTAGTGTTATCTGGTTCGCCAAGTATTGTTTGAACCAAAAAATAGAAAATTTTGGAAAAACTATTAATTGAGATTTTTCTGTCCTTTGACTTCTACTTTTTACTGAAATGTCACTGGAATCAAAAGATATTCGCAAAAATAATAACCATTCTTTAAGATTCCATCCAAGATCAATGTCTTCTGTCATTATTTTCAGTAATATGCTCAAGAACGCTAATAAGTTCGGAATGCAAATGATTAAAGATTAAAACAACCTAATCATCACTATTTGGTATGACATACAGAAGACTTGTGCCCTCTGTGATTTTAAGAGTTAAGTTTTTCGAAGATAGCAATCTACAGGAAATCCAACGACCTACTTGAGGGAATATTGATATATTTTTTTTTCATTTGTTTCAACCCAGCTCCTTTAGTTTCAAAGTAAAATAACTAGCACTCACGTTCATAACATACTATCTACACAACTAAGATTTAAAACTTGAAAAGCTTTAAAGTGTCTGTATGCAGCTTCAACCAATGTGTAGAGATTGTTTCCAACTGAGTAGGGTCAAGGAGGGTATCTGTATGCAGTCTTAACCCCTAGAAAATGCAGAGGTTGTTTCCAGGTTTTGAACCCGTGGCCTCCACGTCAGACAGCACAATGACATCAAAATAAACAAAATAGAGACATGTAAACCTGATCTCATAATATTTTGCATTTGGAGGTCCTCTCTGTAGCAGGTCATCCATAACCGAGAAGTATGAATGGAAAGCAACGTCTTTTACATCCCTTACAACCATGCAAGACTTTTCAACAGTGCTCCAAGTACCATCCTGACAATTTAGTACAGTTTCTGAAATTAATAACCGTAAAACAGTAGTAGTGACCATCTAAAGCAGAAATATAACATAATGAACATACAATGAAACAGTGGTAAAGCTTGTCATCTTTTCCTTCCTCTACAGCTTCAAAAGTAGCAAATATGGGTGAAAGAAATCCATAGGCTGCTCCACCTAGAATGCTTCCAAGAATACCAAAAGCCGGGCACAAAACCAACAGCACTGGTAGTACACACAGGCAGATAACAATCTTCAGAAGTGGCCCTAATTGTTTAGCTCTGTCCGTTAGAGAAATCGCCATGAGAAAGTAATCACAATTTCATAACAGACAGTAAAGTGAGCTAAAATTTGAAAGAGTGGCAGTCAAGGAAAGCACCTCAGAACGCAATAATATGTCCAAACTGCATGCACTGTCCAAAGTGCAAGTATGATAGCAGTGTTCCCAGTTGCAATTATTACGCATATCAAAGGGCAGAAAAGGATACCTGAAGTGATTGACAGTTTGAGCAATGATTAGTAAGGTTTGCAATCACACATCTGATGTAGAACCATACCCTAAATCTTCTCTAGTCTAGTGAAGCATGACATACAATAAGCTATTACATATTCCATTATGGAAACTAGAAAATGAAGCAAGAGCAGAAACTATTTAAATTCCTCGGTTTTGCCTAGAAATAATTCTAAGCTGGCCTTTAAAAATTATATAGTTGGCTGCCATTAAATTTATTCCTTTGTATTTTCAACTTTCAAAATTCTGTGCTCCCATGATATTAAATCTTGTGCTGCTGTGCTTAATAAGCTCGTAAGATTAATCAGTAACAAAAGTAAAAAATTCAATTATTTCTATTCATAAGATGAGATACTTGAAGCAAAATTCAACTTGTGGTTGACAGCAGTTAATTTAATGAAAGCAATAATTTGTCAATAAACATTGGTCACAAGGCAACTCGTGAAAAACCCCACACCAGGCTCCACATAACCTCCCCACCGTTGGTTTAGGAAAAGAAAGCTGAATAAATTTCAAAGCACGATCACTGAATTTTTTTTTTCTTTTGATCGGCACAGCAAAATCACTGAATAACTTAACAACTATAAATAGAAAAAATAATATATGCACAGATGGTCCATTACTATTTCATTTAATGAAGTAACAATCTAGAAATCATCTATAATATGCTCAAGTTCAATTACTAAATTTTCTACTAAAACTCAACTAATTTAAAAACAAGAAACACACAACAATCCAAAAGAACGTAGAACAGATTCATTGTCATTTACCTTTGATGCTGCCCAGAAGCAGAAGCCCAATGAAATAAGGAAGGAATCGGACGAAACTCCACAAAGAAGCACAAAACCCCGTAGGAGGCTCCATACACTCGGATCTCTGCAGAAGAACACTACAAACTCATCACACTTTCGGTTCTCCACTCACCACGCTCAAGTTAGAGAAGATCCAATCTTTGACCCAGTTAACCATCGATCAGCACATAAGAAAGGTTTCAAATAAACACCCACAAGCCAAAAGCCCGTTTTTTCTACAGTGATAAACTAGCACGAAAACTCAAACGTGGCCTTTACTATGCCCCTAATAATGACCATAGAAACAAGTGGATCTTCCTGAACCCCTTTTTGTTGGGTTCTCCAACTTCATAACGGTAAAGAAAAAGTTAACTTTGTCCAAAAGGGTACAAGCTGAACGTGACTTCGCTGGCACCGTTGAAAATTTTCATGTCTGAAAAAATCAGAGGGATATGAATGAAGCAGTTTGGATCACAGAAAAAGAATAAGCATCGCATATGGTTACCCACATCTTCATATTGGACGGATTCATTTCCACCGCCCTTCCTGTGCCCCCTGTTGCTTCCAACATTTTGTGTCTAAATAGTTTTCTTCTTATTTGTTAGGCCAAAACAAAAAACAAGTTGAAGTTTTTCTTTCTGTGATTTAATGTGATTGTTAATGATGTTACGCGTTTAAATTTCTTCTCATTTCTTTTGCCACCAGACAAAGGACCCAATTCTTTAAGTTGAAGGAAGGCGTTGCTAATTATTGTTACCTTTTGGTAAGAATAAATTTATATAGAACAGTGTCTATCCCCAAATATCCAAAAATATATATATATTATAAATTTAAAAAATAAAATGTAAATAAAATTAGAAAAAAAATATAAAAAATATAATATAAATTAAATTAAATATAAATTGATTTAATATAATAAAATATAAATTAATTATAAATTTAATTTAATTTAATTTAATAATACAAATTAAATTTTTATTTTTTATGAATAACAGAAAGTAATATAATACTTAAATCTAAAAGGTTTATAAATTAATATTAAAATACTCGTGAATAATAAATACACGTGGTATACGGATTTTATGTGCACATGCGCTTGCAAGTATTAATATTTTAACTATATTTAATTGAAAACCTTTTTTGTGTTGTAATTTGTGGAAAAATAATTAATCATGTGAAAGTTGGTGAAAACAAATAAGGAAACTAAAATTATATTTTTGCTAAATTACAATATTGGTTATTTTAATTCCTAATTTACAATTTTACTTTCTTTCTTTTTCTTTCTGTCATTTTAGTTTTTGTCTTTATTTTGATTGAGAGATTTCTATGTTTTAAAAATCCCTAATCTTGATTTAATTATTTACTTTATGTACTTTTTATTTTGTTTACGTTGTCAAATTGAGGTTTATTTTAAAGTAAATCATTATAAATTGCTTTTATCAAAACTTGAAGAGAGATCTTTGAATAGGTAGGAAGATTTAAGCGATGATTATGATATTTTTTTACTCAAATATTTATAGTATTTATTCAAATTAAGTGTGTATATATAATAGGGTTAAATATGTTTTTAGTCCCTCAACTATAATGTGATTTTATATTTAGTATCTTTTTGAAACTTTGGTACACTTTGATCTTTGTCCTTAAGAAAATTGTAATTTTTCGCCCTCCAAAAACAACATCATTAAAATTAGGCTGATCCGATTAACGGCACATCATTTTCTTCTTTTTCTGAAACTGAGTAAACTCTATCTACTTTTTTCACACGAAAGGTTTGAAAAATGGGATGACAGTGGGTTATGTGTAAGATCCTTGAAAATATTTGTAAGTTAAATGCTAAAAAAATGACGAATAGTAAATTGTGAATAGTAAATTGTGAATAGTAAATTGTGAATAGTAAAAAGTGAATAGTTAAAAAATAAAAAAAATAACAAAAAAATAATAATTGGAAAGGATAAGTGTTCCACGTAGCTTTGAGATCAGAATTCATCAAATTGCAAATAAAAAATTATTTTTGTAATAGTAAAATGAATAAAAAAATGAATAGTTAAAATGAATAGTAAAAAATGAATAGTAAATTTTTTTGCTATAAATTGCCAAGGAGGGAATGTTGAAAATTTACACCAAAGAACTTAGAAAAGTTTTGAGAGAAGAGAGTTGGAAGAATTTCTAATTTCAAAGGGGATATTCTGAAAGTTTTCAGAGAGCGAGGAGATTAAGTCTGTAATAGAGGGAAGGGAAGCTAACTTTGAGTATTTCTTTTTGTATTATCTTGAGTCTTGAATATACTATATCTTTCTTTTGTCTGATTTTAAATCTTGAATATGGAGTATTTTGTTTTTGTATGATCTTGAATTTTAAATGAGAGTATGCTTTTGTGTTAATATCCAAGTGTGATAGTTGTAAAATGTGATGTTGATTATGTTATGCCAATTGTACGTTGTTAGTGGTTTATTTTTGTATTTTGGAAGGATTAGAAATTGTCTAACCGGCTCTGCCAGATTCAATTTCTTGTTTCCCCAAACATTTTATTGTGTTCCTTATTTATTTTATTGTATTTTGGAAGGATTAGAAATTGTCTAACCGGCTCTGCCAGATTCAATTTCTTGTTTCCCCAAACATTTTATTGTTTTCCTTATTTATTTTATTGTATTTTGGAAGGATTAGAAATTGTCTAACCGGCTCTGCTAGATTCAATTTCTTGTTTCCCCAAACATTTTATTGTTTTCCTTATTTATTTTATTGTATTTTGGAAGGATTAGAAATTGTCTAACCGGCTCTGCCAGATTCAATTTCTTGATTCCCCAAACTTTTATTTCCTTCCTTATTTATTTTATTACATTTTTGGAAGGATTAGAAGTTGTCTAACCGGCTCTGCCAGATTCAACTTCTTGTTTCCCCAAACTATTTATTTCTTTACTTATTTATTTTATTGCATTTTTGGAAGGATTAGAAGTTGTCTAACCGGCTCTGCCAGATTCAACTTCTTATTTCCCCAGACATGTATTGTTCTTGTTATTTAATTATATTGTATTGTTGGATGGATTAGAAGTTGTCTAATCGGCTCTGCCAGATTCCACTTCTTGTTTCCCTATGAATTTTTATATTAAGATTATTTTTATGATTGTCAAATATTGTATTCTTCTATGACCATTTATAGTAATGTTTTATTATTGTTAATTGTTTATAATTATCTTGTATGAATTCTATTATGGATGTTTATTGTGATGAATTTATTGAATGAGTTTGTTGGCTGAAATTAATCTTGTTGGAAGGTTTAGAATAAGGGTTCTGTAGTAACTTGTATATGGGTATTAAATAGATATACAGATACTGTTTGAGGTTGTTGTGAGAGGAAGTAAAATTAGGCATTTGAAGATTTAGAGCATAAGAAAATAAGGTAGATAAATTAAATAAATAAATTGTTAATTATTGAGGACCTCCTTTTGTTGGTAGAATAGAGGAACCTTAAAAACCTGAGTTGGCACATCCCTGATCATAGAGCAGCCCTGGCCTGGTCCAGTCAGTTGTGACTAGTCATATGTGCTGGCGTCGAAGGTGAGTTTGATGCGTTCAGACATCTGGGTCCTCTCCGGTGACCAATTGGGGTAAAGAAAGATCTCTAATAGGATGAAAATAAAATAAAATAAGTCAACTGTAGATGCATTTTATTTGTCGTTACAATGAGCTCAGATTATATTATGTAGTTGCTAAGATATGTTGAAATGTTTTGGATGATCTATGAATCTTTGATTGGTGAAAATATGTTGAGTTATACTCGTTATGGTCAAAATGAGTTTATAATATGTAGTATGATTTCTGGCAGTATGTTTAATTTATTGACACCAAAATAGGTTATTGTCAAATTATGATTAGAGAATGAACATGATTGAGTTATGTGGAGAAGAGGTTATGAATTGTTGATTTGATGAAATTTTGGAGTGGATAAGAGGGTATGAAATGTTGATTGGATGAAATGTTGGAGTGAATATGAGAAATCATTGCTTATGAAATGATGTTTCCTACGAGAAGTAGTATGTTCGGTTTATACCATGAGAGCTTGATATGATCAAAGTAACACCTGAGGTTTATGAAAGCAGGCAGCAAGTGGTCTGACCATAAGGCTTTGACATAAATATGTTGTTCATAAGTTTTATAGAAGCAGGCAGAGAGAGGTCTGACCATAAGGCTTCAGAGAGTAAGACATAGTATACAGGTGAGGCTTAAGGAAGCAGGCAGAGAGCGGTCTGACCATAAGGCTTCGTGAGTAAGCATGGTAAAATTGTAAGGTTTATGAAATTGAGGAAGATGATTTTGATAATGATGAATTAATGACATCGGGGTAATGATATTTTAGTAATTGTAGAAATACATGATTGAAATATTTTTATTACAAGTTTAATGATTGATATGATATGGTTGGCTTACCCTTATTTGTTTGTGCTATGATCATATAACTCATGTTATATGTGAATAGATAATGTTGCAGATGCGGTTGAAAAAGCTTAGAGATGAGAGAGATGCGGGGAAAAACTTTCAGGGATATTTTGTAAAAAGAATAAATTTGTATTGGAAAAATTATGTTGTGTAAAACTTATAAGTTGAAATTTGAATTTATGTTAAGTGGTGAAGACTATATTGATTGAAGTTTGTAAGTTTGGTATTGTACTTTGGGAGAATTGAAATAAAGTTGGATTGTTTATAGAAGATAAGTTAATTTAGTCTCTACTAAAAGTAATACTCTTTAAAATATTAGGGTATTACAATTTGGTATCAGAGCAATGGTTTTCGAAAATATTTTGGGACTCTGGGGAGTGAAATTATTATTCTTAGTAAAATTATTAATGGTTTATGATGAAAATGACCATTTGAGGAAATTGATATCATATGCTAAATTGTATTGTTATCTTTTTGAAGAAATTATTTAAAACTCGACAAAGATGCAACAACAACAAGTTGATCAAGCACCTCAAAATCATTCTAGCTTGAATGACTTTTTAAGGCATGATCCAACTAAATTTAATGGGGATGCTACTCCTGATGAGGCTGACTCTTGGCTAAGGCAGAATGAGAAGATTTTCCGAGTAATAACTTGCTCAGAAGAACAAAAATTAACTTATGCATCATTTCTTTTGGTGGGTGAGGCTGAATATTGGTGGGAAAGTATGCAACAGTTGATGACAATTCGTGGTGAGGTTGTGAATTGGGAGAACTTTAAGATAAGGTTTCTGGAAAAATATTTTCCAAACAGTGCAAAATTTGCAAGGGAGGCAGAGTTTCTGACCTTACAACAAAGAAGGCTATCAGTACAAGAGTACGTAGTAAAATTTAATTATCTCTCAAGATTTTATACTCAGAATATCACAGAAGAATGGAGATGTCGAAAATTCGAGGGAGGACTAAGGCATGAACTGAAGAAGGTACTTAGGCCATTGGAAATACAAGAGTTTCCAGCATTGGTAGAGAAAGCCAGAATGATAGAATTGTTAGAGTTTGATCCAAGTAGAGTTTCCAGACTTGTAAAGGGAGAATCTTCAATAAAATTCAACAAAAAGCCTTATGAAAAACCACAATTATCGTATCGAGGAACAGTGAAGTGTTTTGAGTGTGGAGGAGCACATTTCAGACGTGACTGCCCTAAACTTATTGGAGAAAAAGTTGAAGGGAAGAGATGTTTCATCTGCAATGATCCGGGACACTTTGCTAATGTTTGTCCAAAGAAAAAGAAGGTGGGAAAACCACAACAACAAGATTCTGCTGAAGTAAAGCCCCGGGCAACAGGAAGAGTATTCGCAATGTCTGCAGAAGAGGCTACTAAGCCAGGTACATTAATCTTACACACCTGTATGCTGTTAGGAGAATGCGTATATGTTTTGTTTGACTCTGGAGCCACACACTCCTTTATATCCCTAGCATGTTTAGAAAGACTCAGATTACCGATGCTTGATCTAGGGTGTGAATTAGTAGTTTCTACACCAGCATCGGGACCAGTTACGACCAGTTCAGTCTGTGTCGGATGCCCGATCCAAATTGCAGGACGCAAGTTCAAAGTGAACTTGATCTGCTTACCCCTTCAAAATCTAGACATTATTTTAGGAATGGATTGGTTGACTGCCAATCACGTTCTTATTGATTGTGGGAAACAAAAGATAGAGTTTCTAAATTTGAACAATTTAGAACTAAGCTCAACTCGAGTCGCTGCGAAGGATATCAAAGATGGAGCTACCTGTTATGTGGTGTTAGCTCAGGAGAAAAGAGAGAATACTGAAGAACAAATCATCGGAATACCTGTGGTAGAAGAATATGTTGATGTTTTTCCAGAAGAAGTGTCAGGTTTACCACCTAGTCGAGAGATCGATTTCACAATAGATCTAGTGCCCGGAGCTGGCCCGGTTTCTATGGCTCCATACAGAATGGCTCCTGCCGAACTAGCAGAGTTGAAAAAACAAATCGAAGATCTGTTGGAGAAGAAGTTTATCCGTCCAAGTGTGTCTCCATGGGGAGCTCCTGTATTGCTGGTGAAGAAGAAGGATGGAAGTTCAAGGTTGTGCGTGGATTATCGACAGTTGAACAAGGTTACAATAAAGAACAAATATCCTTTGCCAAGAATCGATGATCTATTAGATCAGTTGAGAGGAGCAGAGGTGTTTTCAAAAATTGATCTCAGATCTGGGTACCATCAGATTCTTGTCAAGACGGAAGATGTACAAAAGACGGCTTTCAGATCTCGCTATGGACACTTTGAGTACGTGGTAATGCCGTTTGGTGTGACGAATGCCCCAGCGATTTTTATGGACTACATGAACAGAATATTTCGGTCATGTTTAGATAAGTTCGTGGTAGTATTTATAGACGATATTCTTATCTATTCAGAGAATAAGGAAAAGCATGCAGAACACTTGAGGGTGGCGTTGGAAATTTTAAGAAAACATCAACTGTATGGGAAACTGTCAAAGTGTGAGTTCTGGATAGAGAAAGTACAATTTTTGGGTCATGTGATTTCTGCTCAAGGAATCTCAGTGGATCCAGCAAAAGTGGAAGCTGTGCTAAAGTGGGAACGGCCGAAAACTGTAACTGAAGTACGAAGTTTTGTAGGATTAGCCGGTTATTACCGACGTTTTGTCGAAGGGTTTTCCAAGATTGTAGGTCCTCTAACTCAGTTAACTCGTAAAGATCAACCATTTCTGTGGACTGACAAGTGCGAAGCCAGTTTTGAAAATATGAAGCAACGACTAACGTCAGCACCAGTATTAATCATTCCAGACTCTAGCAAATCTTTTGAGGTGTACTACGATGCGTCATATCAAGGATTGGGGTGCATTCTAATGCAAGGAAGGAGACCTGTAGCTTATGCATCTAGGCAGCTAAAGGCGCATGAGAAGAACTACCCAACGCATGACATCGAACTTGCAGCAGTAGTATTTGCATTAAAGACATGGAGACACTACCTCTATGGGGCAAGTTTCCAAGTTTTTAGTGACCATAAGAGTCTAAAGTATTTTTTCGATCAAAAGGAGTTGAACATGCGACAAAGAAGATGGATGGAATATATGAAGGACTATGACTTCGAGCTTTTATATCACCCAGGAAAAGCCAATGTGGTGGCAGCTGCATTGAGTAGGAGAACAGCTCAGATAACAACAATGATGGTGAAGGAATTAGAACTGTTAGAAAAGTTACGTGATATGAACTTGGGGTTACAGTTAAACCCAGATCACATATGGTGTAATCATTTAGTAATCACTAGTGACTTCTTAGAACAAGTGAAGGTTGAACAGTCGATGGATCAAGAGTTGCAGCAAAAGATCAGGTTGTTGGACACCGATCAAGCTAAGGAGTTCGTTCTAAGTAAAGATGGCATACTTCGATTTAAAAACAGAGTGTGTATCCCTGCAAAGAGTGAATTAAAACATTTAATTTTAGACGAAGGCCATAAAAGTCGTCTTAGCATACATCCAGGTATGACTAAGATGTATAAGGACCTGAAAGAGTCATTTTGGTGGAATGGAATGAAGAGGGATGTGGCCGAGTTTGTAGCAGCCTGCTTGGTGTGTCAAAAGGCAAAAGTGGAGCATCAAAAACCGGGAGGGATGTTACAACAGTTAGACATTCCCCAATGGAAGTGGGACAGTATCTCGATGGACTTTGTAACACATTTACCAAAATCATCAAAAGGTCACGATTCTATCTGGGTTATCGTTGATAGACTAACCAAGAGCGCTCACTTTTTGCCTATTAATCAACGTATGTCACTAGAAAAGCTGACGGAGTTATACATCGGGGAAGTAGTGAGGTTGCATGGCATACCTACAAGCATCGTGTCAGACAGAGATCCAAGGTTTACTTCAAGGTTTTGGCAGACACTACAGAAGGCTCTGGGAACACAGTTGAAGATGAGTTCGGCTTATCACCCTCAGACTGATGGTCAAACAGAAAGGACTATTCAATCTTTGGAGGATTTGCTGAGAACTTGTGTATTAGATCATCTTGGAAGTTGGAATGAGATACTACCATTAGTAGAATTTACTTACAACAATAGTTATCATTCCAGTATCGGTATGCCACCATATGAAGCCTTATATGGAAGAAGATGTAGAACACCGTTGTGTTGGTTTCAAGATGGGGAAGCACTGACAGTGGGACCCGAGCTATTACAACAAACCACAGAAAAAATAAAATTAGTCCATGATCGGATGAAAGCAACTCAAAGTAGACAAAAGTCATATGCCGACACGAGAAGAAGACCGTTAGAATTTGAAGAAGGAGATCATGTATTCTTACGAGTAACGCCAACTACAGGAGTCGGGAGAGCTATCAAGATGAGGAAATTGACACCAAAATTTCTCGGACCGTATCAAATTCTCAAAAAGATTGGGCCAGTGGCTTATGAGATAGCACTACCACCTCGATTGACAAATTTGCATAACGTTTTTCACGTATCCCAACTAAGGAAGTATATTCCAGATCCAAAGCATGTGTTAGAAGTTGATGAAATTCAGGTCAAGGAAAATTTAACAATGGAAGTTGGCCCAGTGCGTATACTAGATGTTCAAATGAAAAAGTTAAGAGGGAAGGATATTCGCACGGTAAAGGTACTTTGGAATGAAGACACACAGGAAATGACTTGGGAATTGGAAGAATTTATGATAAAGGAATATCCATATCTCTTTTGTAAGTAATTTGTTTTTTGTTAAATAGTCTTTGTTTAAATAAATAATTTTCGAGGGCGAAAATAATTGTTGTTGGGGAGATTGTAAGATCCTTGAAAATATTTGTAAGTTAAATGCTAAAAAAAAAATGATGAATAGTAAATTGTGAATAGTAAATTGTGAATAGTAAAAAGTGAATAGTTAAAAAATAAAAAAAAATAATAATTGGAAAGGATAAGTGTTCCACGTAGCTTTGAGATCAGAATTCATCAAATTGCAAATAAAAAATTATTTTTGTAATAGTAAAATGAATAAAAAAATGAATAGTTAAAATGAATAGTAAAAAATGAATAGTAAATTTTTTTGCTATAAATAGCCAAGGAGGGAAGGTTGAAAATTTACACCAAAGAACTTAGAAAATTTTTGAGAGAAGAGAGTTGGAAGAATTTCTAATTTCGAAGGGGATATTTTGGAAGTTTTCAGAGAGCGAGGAGATTAAGTCTGTAATAGAGGTAAGGGAAGCTAACTTTGAGTATTTATTTTTGTATTATCTTGAGTCTTGAATATACTATATCTTTCTTTTGTCTGATTTTAAATCTTGAATATGGAGTATTTTGTTTCTGTATGATCTTGAATTTTAAATGAGAGTATGCTTTTGTGTTAATATCCAAGTGTGATAGTTGTAAAATGTGATGTTGATTATGTTATGCCAATTGTACGTTGTTAGTGGTTTATTTTTGTATTTTGGAAGGATTAGAAATTGTCTAACCGGCTCTGCCAGATTCAATTTCTTGTTTCCCCAAACATTTTATTGTTTTCCTTATTTATTTTATTGTATTTTGGAAGGATTAGAAATTGTCTAACCGGCTCTGCTAGATTCAATTTCTTGTTTCCCCAAACATTTTATTGTTTTCCTTATTTATTTTATTGTATTTTGGAAGGATTAGAAATTGTCTAACCGGCTCTGCCAGATTCAATTTCTTGATTCCCCAAACTTTTATTTCCTTCCTTATTTATTTTATTACATTTTTGGAAGGATTAGAAGTTGTCTAACCGGCTCTGCCAGATTCAACTTCTTGTTTCCCCAAACTATTTATTTCTTTACTTATTTATTTTATTGCATTTTTGGAAGGATTAGAAGTTGTCTAACCGGCTCTGCCAGATTCAACTTCTTATTTCCCCAGACATGTATTGTTCTTGTTATTTAATTATATTGTATTGTTGGATGGATTAGAAGTTGTCTAATCGGCTCTGCCAGATTCCACTTCTTGTTTCCCTATGAATTTTTATATTAAGATTATTTTTATGATTGTCAAATATTGTATTCTTCTATGACCATTTATAGTAATGTTTTATTATTGTTAATTGTTTATAATTATCTTGTATGAATTCTATTATGGATGTTTATTGTGATGAATTTATTGAATGAGTTTGTTGGCTGAAATTAATCTTGTTGGAAGGTTTAGAATAAGGGTTCTGTAGTAACTTGTATATGGGTATTAAATAGATATACAGATACTGTTTGAGGTTGTTGTGAGAGGAAGTAAAATTAGGCATTTGAAGATTTAGAGCATAAGAAAATAAGGTAGATAAATTAAATAAATAAATTGTTAATTATTGAGGACCTCCTTTTGTTGGTAGAATAGAGGAACCTTAAAAACCTGAGTTGGCACATCCCTGATCATAGAGCAGCCCTGGCCTGGTCCAGTCAGTTGTGACTAGTCATATGTGCTGGCGTCGAAGGTGAGTTTGATGCGTTCAGACATCTGGGTCCTCTCCGGTGACCAATTGGGGTAAAGAAAGATCTCTAATAGGATGAAAATAAAATAAAATAAGTCAACTGTAGATGCATTTTATTTGTCGTTACAATGAGCTCAGATTATATTATGTAGTTGCTAAGATATGTTGAAATGTTTTGGATGATCTATGAATCTTTGATTGGTGAAAATATGTTGAGTTATACTCGTTATGGTCAAAATGAGTTTATAATATGTAGTATGATTTCTGGCAGTATGTTTAATTTATTGACACCAAAATAGGTTATTGTCAAATTATGATTAGAGAATGAACATGATTGAGTTATGTGGAGAAGAGGTTATGAATTGTTGATTTGATGAAATTTTGGAGTGGATAAGAGGGTATGAAATGTTGATTGGATGAAATGTTGGAGTGAATATGAGAAATCATTGCTTATGAAATGATGTTTCCTACGAGAAGTAGTATGTTCGGTTTATACCATGAGAGCTTGATATGATCAAAGTAACACCTGAGGTTTATGAAAGCAGGCAGCAAGTGGTCTGACCATAAGGCTTTGACATAAATATGTTGTTCATAAGTTTTATAGAAGCAGGCAGAGAGAGGTCTGACCATAAGGCTTCAGAGAGTAAGACATAGTATACAGGAGAGGCTTAAGGAAGCAGGCAGAGAGCGGTCTGACCATAAGGCTTCGTGAGTAAGCATGGTAAAATTGTAAGGTTTATGAAATTGAGGAAGATGATTTTGATAATGATGAATTAATGACATCGGGGTAATGATATTTTAGTAATTGTAGAAATACATGATTGAAATATTTTTATTACAAGTTTAATGATTGATATGATATGGTTGGCTTACCCTTATTTGTTTGTGCTATGATCATATAACTCATGTTATATGTGAATAGATAATGTTGCAGATGCGGTTGAAAAAAGCTTAGAGATGAGAGAGATGCGGGGAAAAACTTTCAGGGATATTTTGTAAAAAGAATAAATTTGTATTGGAAAAATTATGTTGTGTAAAACTTATAAGTTGAAATTTGAATTTATGTTAAGTGGTGAAGACTATATTGATTGAAGTTTGTAAGTTTGGTATTGTACTTTGGGAGAATTGAAATAAAGTTGGATTGTTTATAGAAGATAAGTTAATTTAGTCTCTACTAAAAGTAATACTCTTTAAAATATTAGGGTATTACATTATGCATTGTGTTCGACATCCCCGTCACCATAAAGAAAATATTCTTTGCCGCCCTCGTCTTCTACCTCGCCATCTTCACCAACACCAACCTCCTCCACCATGTCAAAATCGAAAACATGTTAAAGTCTGACCAAACTTCCCTCTAGAAATTTAAATAAATCCAGCAACTGGCTAGGTCGCACAAGCCACACCAAGTCACATGGAAAACATGGCACACATGTGGAAAGTCCATCGCTGGCGCTAGGCGCCCAAGGTTGTGCACTAAGTGGCTTCAACTCCGGAAGCTCTTCCTATTTTGATTCTTGAATCTAGAAGCTCTCCTCCATGGCTTAACTTAATTCTTGAATGTTCTATGGCCTAAGGATGTGTCCTAGCTTATTTGATACAAAAAAAAAACATACAATGTTAAGAGAAAAAGAAAGAAGGATTGATAATCAATCTTCCATAACACCAATGTTCTTTGCAATCCTTTTCCTCTTGAATTTTTCTTGCCAGGACTCTAGTTAGAGGTCCTATGTTACCATCTCTATCAAACATTGTAGGTTTGGGTAAGTAATGCAATCTAACTACTTCTTTAAAGAAGAATCTTGAAATGTAGCTAGCATCATCTATCTTGTGGCGGGGCATAAAATGAGCCCTTTTGCTAAAACAATCTACCACTACAAAGATATAATCATAGCCTCTTTGAGTCCTAGGGAATCCTAAGACAAAGTCATGTTAAGATAAGACAAGCTCGTCTATAGAACCCTTGGTTTTGAGGTTTAACCGAACAACATGAAACGAAGAAATCTTGTAAAATGTAAAACAAACACTAAACACTAGGACATAAACCCTGAGTGGGAAAGAACAAGTGTTCACACAACAAGTCTAATCCACTGGGAAGAAAATTCTTAAAGCAAAAACTTTAAAAGATTGAAAACTTATAAAAGGAGAAACATGTTCATAGGCTATAGTCCCATCACTCACATCGCAACAAGCAATCATAATTGTAAGATTTTAAGGGTGCACCTCATAGATCCCTACATTCACAATCACAAAAAAAAATTAATTAACATTATTATTAAAGCCTTGAAGACATAAACAATGCATAGGTACATACCAACAAACTAGAATTTAATGGTAATGTATGACGAACTGGAATGTCATTTGGGATATGTTGTTAAAGCTTAGGTGCAAGACTAGGTCGGTCCTCAATAGGAATTACATATAGATGTGATACCTTTCTAAACCACTATAGGTATCCCTTAAAAGAAGTAGATAAATATGAGGCATGTGTCACATTCATTGACATATGATCCGCAAAGCACAACCAAGAATATCAATGGTTGGCATGTCAACCTTTAAAGTAGCGTTCAAGGACCGCGGGATAGACTGGTCATACCTAAACTATCTTATCACGCATTCAAGCAAATGTCAGTGAAGCATCTCACTAACTTTGATCCTACCAAAAATCAAAGTGATGGTCAAATGTGGATAACTACCTTGATGTGACTCATATGGGCACCAATTTGCTCCATCATACGTCAGTCCATCGAAATGTGACCTAGCCTCAAGTAGGCTGCAAATTTGCCTCCCTATCACGCAACGTGCGACATGAGGTCTGTTTTCATCGTAAGTTGGCAGTACATGCCTCCTTTCCATTATAGGGAAGTGCTCATAAATTCAACTCTACAAAAAAATAATTAAAATTTGGTGAACAACGAAAAAATAAAGGCAATTAAACTACAAAATATATGTGTACCTGTTAAAGCTAGCATCTCTAAGTTGCTTGTACATGTGGGCTGATGTAGTAACACCTTAAACATGTCTACCACATGTGTGCAAGTCTCTGAAGAGTATCAAGTACGATACATGAAACAATGTGACACTCTTATTCATGAAAATAGTGCATCCAGTTAGATGCAACAAGTATATCTATGCAACTTACTTCCACTACTACTACTAAATGTAAACATATCTCAACCAGCTTAACTTAACTTTGGGATCATATGTTTGTCTTATCTCAGCTCTAACTCTCACACGGTCCACGCCCAAAAACTCCATGATAGTAGACCTAACTTCTTCAAAATGTAATGACTCGATTGGACATAATTATCCCACTATAGGTAGGTGAAGCAATAATGACACGTCATCTAGTGTGATGGTCATCTCACGCATCGGGCGATGGAAACTGTTTGTTTCAAAATTCCATCTCTCAGCGAACGCCAATATCAAACCTTTACCAGCGTAGGAAATATCACATAAAGGAATCAATCCAAAATTCAATATAAAATGTTGAATTTCCTGGTGACATGGTCTAAATTTATTTATTTTTTTTACCATGGGAGATCAACTTGAACTTCCCTTAATCCTATACAAAAACAATTAATATAAAATTTATTCAAAATTCTCATTTGCCATTAAAATTCAAGTATTGTACTAACTTGACCCTATCATAAGACATATGTAACATGCTCCAAATAGTGAGTCTGGAGTGATGTATCGTGTGGACCTCCTAGAAATCCACCTATTTCCTCTTACCCTGGACCAACATCCTCATCCTCCTCCTACTCAACAACATGATGCTGCTATTCAATAACAGCGTGGTGGTGCTCATGAACATCAATATCCACTCTTTTAGGCTGACATCTACAAACTGATGTTATAGATTTCCTTCTCCCTTCAAGAACTCTTTCCCTGGTACATAGATGCACCTCATGTTCTGGTCATATCTATGACAAACAAAATTATAAAATGTTAAAAGACTAAATTAATAAAATATTAAAAGCTAGAAAAAAGAACATAAACAATTAATAAAAAAAATTAGACAAAAAAATAATTAAAAAATAGCCTTCACCAGATTTTTAAATTTGGTGAAGTTTTAATTGGTTTCGAAATCAAATAAAAGCTATAACAAATTTTGAAATTTGTTGAATTCCTTAATCGTATTTCGAAATCTGGTGAGAGTTTATCTAGATTTCAAAATCTGAAAAGACCTTAATCGACTTTTGAAATCTGGTTAAGCTGGTTAAAGTTTCAACAAATTTCAAAATTCGATTACAATCTCGTAAGATTTCAAAACTCTCATTCTTCACGAATTTTTCATATGCCTTTCAAACAACTAATAAGACATAACACACAATTCATATACTATGCAAATTTTTAATAAATGTAAATGAAAACCAAATACCTGTGCATGACTAATGAAGAAGTGACCAAGAAACAATGAGTAAAGCTTTCCTTTCTCTTTGTCCAGTGACCAAGAAACCCCTCTTCAAGTAGCCCTTCAACCTTCCTTGTGCAACCTTTGTTCAGTGCAGAAGAAATGAAAAGAACTATTCAAAAAAGTGTATAATGAGACAAATATGAAGAAGATGAAGAAAGAGGCGTCGAAACAAGTGTGCAGTGAGGAATAAGAAAGAGATTTGAGTGTTGCAACTCTAGAAATTCAAATTTGAAATTTGTGAGTGTCCTGGTGGGTGGGTGTGTGAGTTTATAGAAGAGATAAGAGGTTAAATTTTTTTACTTAATTTAATTTTATATCAAAATCAGTTGTAGAATTTTTTAAAAAATTGGAAGTGCCGGAGAAGCTTTTGGAGGTGCATTGAGAAGCATCCCAATTGCCACTTGATAGACAGAAACAAAGCCCAAATAAAGATGAATAAGAAGGCCCAATTTTGATACTTGCTCCCTACTCCTTCTCTCTCTTTCTGTCTCACAACTTCAGCACACTCTTCATAATCGAACAACATCGTTACTCCTGCGACCTCTCTCAGTTTCTCTTTCTCTCTCCCTCAGGTTTGTTCACCTTACTCAAAAATTTCACTGTTTTCTTGCTCATTTCCCTTCCTTTCTTTTCTCCTCACTGGTGCACACATTCTAATTTTTGTGACAATTATTCTTTTCTCTCTTTTACTAGGGCTGGTATGAAAAGCCACCATTCAACTGTTTCTAATTTTCAATTTTCAATAACAAGTTAATAAAATGATTGATTTGCTTTGTGATTGTAGCTTGCGAGTGAGGTTGTTAGTGCAGATTATCCCGCGATTTATCATGGGGGATAGTCAATATTCGTTTTCACTCACCACATTTAGGTATGTCTATTGCTGATAACTTCTAATTTATTTTATTTATTTTTTTGTTTATGAAGAGAATTTTATGATGTGTGTTTCTAATGATTCTGTTGTATTGTGGAACAGCCCTTCTGGAAAGCTTGTTCAGATTGAGCATGCTTTGACGGCTGTTGGGTCTGGGCAAACATCTTTGGGAATTAAAGGTGATTTGTTATGTCTGCCTCTGGACTGGATCTGTTTATGGCCCTCACTTTAGCTCTTCAATTTTAAATTCATTATTTTTTGGAGCACCTTTCACTTATGTTATAAGGGGTGGGAAAGCAAATAAAGGCTTATACTTGAGTATAGGGGCTTTGACATGATGAAGGAATTTAAGTTCAGTTCTGTGAGAATACTGCTCTCTGAAATGTCGAATTTTTTTGGCTGAGTAGGCTTTAGAGGAACCTAGAGTTAGATATTTCACTTTTTTTTATTTCTCTTAATTTGGAGAAAACTTATTTTACATTTTGCGGGTCCATTTTGGTTGCTAAAATCTGTCTGTTATTGTTTGTGCTATTTACTCTCGTATTCCGTGGATTCTCCTGTTGTCCTGTAGGCTTGGATCCTGTAATATAAGCTGTATATTTTGCTAGTTGTAAATGAATATCTGATATTTGATTTTTGCAGCTGCAAATGGTGTTGTCATCGCTACCGAGAAGAAATTGCCATCTATTTTGGTTGATGAAGCATCAGTGAGTTTATTTCCATTACTGGATCCATTTTTGTTCACTATTCATGGAAATTTTTTATAAAATTGTCCTATGCAAATATCCAACGTTTTAATATCCTTCTGGGTGTCCCTGTTGTGTGTTTTACACATGGGTTTAACACCTTCAGTGATTCATATCCAAATATAAGCTAGATTGCTTGATAGTTCATCGTTGAAAATAAAAATTGAAGATGAACACCGTTTTGTCCATTTAACTCAAACACTGACGCCCCCCACTCCCACACACACATCTCCAATACTCAGTTTGTTATCTCTGTTTACAATTTATTTTTCATATTTATGGTGACTAAATAATATGCTTTTACTGGATATTGTACATAGTAGCTTTCAACAATCACATGACTGCTTCATGCAGAGCAATTTAGTGTGTTTGGTTTGCAGTTGCTAACCTGCAACCGTCCGTTCAACATAAAAGAGATAAATTGTTGCTTCCTCTTTTTATGCTTTGGGTGTGTCAACACACCCATATTCTCTTACCACTGTCACTTCCTTATCCTCTAAGTACTCTACGTATAATATATAGCTCTGTTTTGCTTTACTTTTCTATGAAAATATTTGCATAGTGGAACGGTGTTCTTGCTATATCATAGTTAAGCATGTGTCAAAGTCTGACTATTGATAAATGAATCTGTTATGTAGTTTTTGCAAGCAATGTGTCAATATAAATTAAAAAAAGTGAAGTTACTTAATTAATGATGTATTATGTGCATTTACACTTCGTTGTACTTAATTGCAGGTCCAGAAAATTCAGTTATTAACACCAAATATTGGTGTCGTATATAGGTTTGTTTCTTTGCACGTATTTAAATAGTTTGGAGTTAAATATATTTTGTAACATCAATAATTAATTGTATATTGATGGTGGTTACATGTTTAAATATACTAAAAATATGATAAAAAGAGCTTAAGGGACACCAAAAAGTACAAGGAAAAGGTGATATCTGGGTAATTAATGCTAATAAGTAAACATCTCATTTGTACAACATACAGTAGTTTTCCAATATAACTACATATATTCAATACCTACTCTAACACATAATCATGCAACACATTAGCTTTGAAAGTGTTCTTAAACATGAGGTGCTATTGAATTTACCTACACATAACGTGGGAGACAATAATAACATGGCATAACTATTTTGGTGAAATGTTTTTCTTAAGTATGTATGAAATAGAAATTGAAAAGGCACGTTTAAACTGATTAAGGACTTACTAGATGCGAAATCAAGAAAAAATGTTGTTTTGGTTGTAAGCAGCTAACTATTGTAATACTGACTTAAACAGCCAGAAGTATTAGTAAAGCATAGCTGAATGTAGCAGACTGTTAATCCACATTGTATGAGAAATAGAGAAGATTGGGAGAAAATATCCCTTGTGTGTTTAACATACACATAGGGTAGTTTATTTATATTGTAAGATATGGGCCAATGCCCTTAATACAGAATAGACTAAGCCCAAATAACAGAAACACACATCTTAATATCTAACACTCCCCCTCAAGCTGGAGCATATAAATCATATGTTCCAAGCTTGTTACAAAGATAATCAATTCTAGGTCCTCGTAAGGACTTAGTGAATATGTCTGCCAACTGGTTGCTTGAATTAACAAACTCAGTCTTGATATCTCCAGATATGATTTTTTCTCGAATGAAATGGCAATCAACTTCAATGTGTTTGGTTCTCTCATGGAAGACAGGATTAGAGCTAATATGGAGAGCAGCTTGATTATCACATATAAGTATCATGTGAGTGACATCTCCAAATTTCAATTCACTCAACAATTGTTTAAGCCACACAAGCTCGCAAGTAGCTGATGCCATAGCTCTATATTCTGCTTCTGCACTGGACCTTGCCACAACACTTTGCTTCTTACTTTTCCAAGATATCAGGTTGCCACCAATAGAGACACAATATCCAGAAGTAGACCTCCTATCAGAAGGGGAACCAGCCCAATCAGCATCTGAATAACAAACGATTTTTGTATCGTTGTTAGGGCCATATAGCAAACCTTTCCCAGGTGATCTTTTAATATACTTCAGTATGCGAACAACTGCATCCCAATGGTCTTCACATGGGGAGTTTAGAAATTGACTCACCACACTAACTGCGAAGGAAATGTCAGGACGCGTAACAGTAAGATAGTTTAATTTACCAACTAGTCTTCTGTACCGTTCAGGATCTGAGAAAGGCTCCCCCTGATTTGGTAGGAGTTTGATGTTAGGGTCCATAGGTGTCTCAACAGATTTACAGTTCATTAACCCTGTTTCCTCCAAGATGTCTAATGCATACTTCCTCTGAGATATGACAATACCATCACTGGATTGTGCTACTTCAATACCCAAAAAGTACCGAAGTTTGCCAAGATCTTTGGTTTGAAAATGATGACAAAGGTGTTGTTTCATCTGAGAGATGCCAAGATAGTCGCTTCCTGTGAGAACAATATCATCGACATACACTATTAAGTAGATACATCCAGCACTCGAGTGGCGATAGAACACTGAATGATCCGCTTCATTGCGAGACATACCAAATTGTTGAACAACACAACTGAATTTACCAAACCAGGCCCGAGGAGACTGTTTTAGGCCATATAAGGATTTGCGAAGACGACATACCAATCCAGATGACTCCCCCTGAGCAACAAAGCCAGGCGGTTGCTCCATATAAATTTCTTCATGCAAATCACCATTGAGAAAAGCATTTTTGACATCAAGTTGGTAAAGAGGCCATTGTCGAAGAGCGGCCATGGCAATGAATAGGCGAACAGAGGTCATCTTTGCCACTGGAGAAAAAGTATCACCATAATCCAAACCAAAAATCTGTGTGTAGCCTTTGGCAACCAGTCGAGCTTTCAGACGATCAATTGTACCATCAGGACCAACCTTGATAGCATACACCCACCTGCAACCAACAACAGACTTTCCAGATGGTAATTGGACAAGCTCCCAAGTTCCACTTTCCTGTAAGGCACTTAATTCATCCATCATAGCTTGACGCCAACCAGGATGAGTTAAGGCATCACCCACAGATTTGGGAATTGACACAGAAGAAATGGATGAGAGACAAGTATAAAATGATGGAGATAATCTGTGGTAATTAAGAACAGTATAATGGGGGGAAGGGTTACGGGTAGAGCGTATACCTTTACGGAGGGCAATAGGCAAGTCAGACTCAGTTGCTGGAGCCGGAGGAGACACATGAGGCGGCACCGGAAGTGAGTCATGAGGTAGGCAATTACGGCGACTATAAACCTGAAGTGGTGGAGGTGAAGGATGAGCCTGTGGTGAATGAGAGTCTAAAGAAGGAGAAGACAAAAGGGGTGGAGTATCACCAGGAGGATCACAGACAAGAGGAATATCAACAGTAACAGGGAGAGGTACAGAACTAGAAGATAGATGTGAAAAGTAAAAAGAAGACTCATCAAAAGTGACATCAGCAGAGATAAAATGACGATTGAGAGATGGGGAAAAACACTTATAGCCCTTTTGTGACCGGGGAAATCCTAAGAAGACACATTTGTGAGATCTAGGAGACAACTTATCAAGACCAGGACTAAAATCATGAACAAAACATGTAGACCCAAAAACTCGAAGAGGTAATGGATGCAGAGGGTCTTGAGGAAATAAGATAGAATGAGGGATTTTGTTATCTAGGACGGAAGATGGCATGCGGTTGATAAGATAACATGCTGTGAGAACTGCATCACCCCAAAAGCGTGAGGGTACTTGACCATGTATCAGAAGTGTACGAGTTGTTTCAATAAGGTGTCTATTCTTGCGCTCAGCCACCCCATTTTGTTGAGGGGTATAAGCACATGAGGTTTGGTGAAGAATACCATGAGAAGCCATAAACTGTTTAAACTGTTGAGAAAGGTATTCACGGCCATTATCACTACGTAAATGTCGAATAGAAACCCCAAACTGTGTTTTTATTTCATTGAAAAAAGATTGGAAAATAGAAAACAACTCAGAACGATTCTTCATTAAAAACAGCCAAGTACATCTGGAATAGTCATCAATAAAAGTAACAAAATACTGAAAACCTAAAATGGACTTAACACGACTAGGTCCCCAAATGTCAGAATGAACCAATGAAAAGGGAGACGACGCCCGTTGTGAGACACTACGAGGAAAGGAACTACGAGTATGCTTCCCTATCTGACAAGACTCACACGACAAACTTGATAATGTGGACAACCTCGGGACAAGTTGTTGTAGTTTGGCAAGACTAGGATGACCGAACTGAGCATGAAGAAGGGATGGTGACTCCATGACTACGCCAACATGTGGAGAAGGACGAAGATGATAAAGGCCATGAGACTCACATCCTGTGCCAATCATGTGTTTCGAACTCCGGTCCTGCAACCAAACATAATCTTTAGTAAATGAAATAACACAATTTAGAGTGCGAGTTAAACGACTAATGGACAGTAAGTTGAAGGGAGACCCAGGGACATAAAGTACATGATCAATGGATATGGATGGAAAAATATTAACAGTACCAATACCATGAGATGAGACTCTAGACCCATCAGCCATTGTTACCAAGGGTAAATTATCAGGACATGACAAGGAAGAAAACAAAGACTTGTTACCGGTGATGTGATCAGTGGCGCCTGAGTCAAGGACCCAAGGTCCGAGAGAGTGAGTTAGACCAACAAAAGGTGTACCTGTACGTGCAACAGATGCAGATGTAGTGGAACCAGAGTGCTGATGATCCTCATACCATCTGAGAAATTCGTTGAAGAGTGCAGGTTTGTCTATGGTATTAGATGAAGTAGGATGGTCTGCAGACGGTGATCGGGGAGGTGGATCAGAATTTGCCATTGCTACAGATCGAGGAGGACGTCCATGGAGAGCATAACATTTATCAATCTTGTGGCCTAACTTGCCACAATGGTCACATTTTGGACGTCCTTTACTTGGCTTGCGAGACCGACTTCGATCATCACGTTGAGCAGCCATAACAGAGGAATCATCAGTATGGGAGGATGTCTCAGTGACAGGTTTGCTCGGTATACGCAAAAGAGCAGAACAAGTAGAAGTAAAGTTGGGTATGACAGGAGAACCCAAAATCTGATCCCGGACATGAGAAACATCATCAGAGAGTCCGTATAATGCCAACAACATGAAGAACTTTGATCGTTGTTCCAATTCTTCAGCAGGAGTGGAAGCAGGAGGTAATATATCATTAAAGTCATGAAGAAGGGCATGAATTTTACCCAAATAATCTGCCATGGGACCAGGATTGCGAGGACCAATAACAGTTAATAGGTCCTGACAAACACCATAAAGACGCTGAGTGTCATTGGTGTATAACAACTTCGCTTGTGCCCATACTTCTGAACATGTTTCATAGGATCGAAACATTTGTTTCAGTGAGGAGTGAATGGTGGACTTTATAACAATACATAACTGAGCATCAATTTTCATCCAGCGGGAAGTGTCATCTATGGGAGCAATAGTCACATTTTGAGTAAGATGATCTAAGTACCCCTGACTCTTCAACCAAAGTTTGATGTCGGACGTCCATGTTGCATAATTTGTGCCATCTAACTTGTCAATGGACAAGTGTACATTCACATAATTGGTATATATTGAGGGATCAGAAGATGAGCCACCAACAGAGGTGTTTGTAGACGAGGAAGACGCCATAGAGAGGGAGAAACCCTAAAAATTCAAAGTGCTCCGATTGACGCAACGACCACAGATCCGGAAAGAGGGCGAGGAGGCGATCACGGCGGTGCTGATCGGCGGCGGAAAGCTCCGGCGGCAGCGGCGAATCTTGCGGCGGCGCGTGGCGGCGCGTGGGTGCTCCGATCGCCGCGATCTTCGTGCGACGGTGGTCGCCCGGCCGAGACGATCCCGATGGTGTGGTCGCCGGTCGATTCTGGAACTCCGGCGACGGCGGCGGCGGCGGCGGCGGCGGTGGCGGCGGCGGCGACGGCAGCGGCGGTGACGACGGCGACAGTGATAGGTGCCGGAGACCGTGGAGTTGACTGGAACTATTCCTGTGCTCTAGATACCATATGAGAAATAGAGAAGATTGGGAGAAAATATCCCTTGTGTGTTTAACATACACATAGGGTAGTTTATTTATATTGTAAGATATGGGCCAATGCCCTTAATACAGAATAGACTAAGCCCAAATAACAGAAACACACATCTTAATATCTAACACATTGTTTTATATGTAATGGTGGACTACTGTAGGTTTTCAATAGATTCTCTAATTAAAAGAATTTTACTGGATTCAATCTGCAAGACTTTTGACTATTAACCTTCTTTTTGGTCAGGGAGGACACGAGGGGTTTATTAAATGTTCACTTTTTAAATATATTTGGGGACATTTTAAAATGAAATATAGAAAACGTAAAAATTCACTTTCTGATAGGTTCCTAAACGGGGAACCTAATCAAGAACTCTCTTCCTCGCAGAAAAAGACACAGAAAGAAGGAAACTGAATTCTATTCACAGTAAGAATCACTGTACAGAATGGAAACCGAGGCCTAACCCTCGTCACAGGTCAATACCTATCAACAAATCAATTCATCAAAAAGTCCCTTCTAACTATACAGTCAATCTATTTATACCGTCCTCTCCCTTCTACCCTAATCCCCTTTCCCCTTACTCTATATCCTAACAATACACCCCCTGCAGAACAACCTTGTCCTCAAGGTTGGAATCGGGAAGCTTGAGCCGATGGCATTGTGATATGGTCTGATCATAGGAAGGAACCCGCTGCTACTACCTGCATTCAAAAGTTTCACTACTTTTTACATCATCATTTTCAATTGGGATTCCATTAGCAGTGGCAATAAATTGAATCCCACGTTGTGCAATTGTGCTTGTAGCCATTGCTTCATGTTTTGTACCAATCTCATCAATTACCATAACTTGTGGCATGTGATTTTCAATTGCTTCTATCAATACCTGCAACTTCAAGTCTGGGGGTTTGGGTGGTGGTCGAAATAAGAGACCGAATTTATGGGACGCGCCACTGTCCATTAAAACTCGTTTTCCCTCAATTTCTCCTTGCAATTTCATCTTTTTGGGTTGCGTCAGGCCTCCAGCAGAAAACGCAGAAAGCTTCATCTGCATCTGAGCCAACTCTGTCTCTGCCTCTGTTCCATCTTCCTCCTCGTCCTCAACCATCATCAACATCCTCAAACTTCTTTCTGGGCATTGATGACCTAAGCCGAAAGCCCCTCCACACCTGAAACAACTTTCCTCCTTCCTACGTTTTGCAAACGGTGAGTAGAGTAAATTCCCAGAATTTCTCCCTCTGTTATCGAAGTTTGACTTCGCAAGCCCGCTCGCCTGTGTCACCTTCTTGCGCACCGACCCACTATGCTCCGCTGGCCTCGTTCGGTTCTGGGTTTGTCGACTGGTTCAACCCGCGACGCCACCCCGCTCGGTCTACTCCAATTCGTCAGGTTTCTTCCCATTCCTCCTCCTCCGGTCTTCGCTCCTCTGTTAAGTTCCTCCCCATCCCGTGCGATTGGCATCGCGGCCATCAATTCTTGACGATCGAGAAGACGCACCTTGTTGCGTATCGGTTCTTGCAACCCAGCCTCCACATCCCTTGAGATCTGCTTCGCTACTATCACTTCCTGCGAGTCATACGGTTGGACTTGGTTCCGAATGTCCTCTTGCAATCCTGCTAGAAAATATCGTGACAGCTGCTCGTCCGGTACCCTCTTCGTTTGTCCTGCCAATTTCTTGAAGTCTTGTACATACTCGTCTACCGTCCCCGTCTGTTTCAACAAACGCTCAACAATTGTTCCAAACCTTATCACCATAGCTTTCTTCAGTCCTTCCCAAGAAGGATTCTTGGCTTTAGCCTTCCAGGCTTGGATCCAATACCCAACACTTCCCTCCATGCTACTGTATGCCCGGCGCACTTTTTCTTCCTCTATCACCCCCTGGGTCTCAAAAACTGTCTCCGCCCTAGCAATCCATCCCATAGGATCAAACCCTTCGAAAGTGGGTGATTCTACCCTTGTCCTCCAACTGGGTTGCCCTTTATTGAATATAGAGAAGAAGATTAGGAGAAATCTCCCTAATGTGTTTAGCATACACATAGGGTAGTTTATTTATAATGTAGAATAAGGGTTAAACCCTAAATACAGAATGGGCTAAGCCCAATTAACAGAAACACACAACTTAACATCTAACACTCCCCCTCAAGCTGGAGCATATAAATCATATGTTCCAAGCTTGTTACAAAGATAGTCAATTCTAGGTCCTCGTAAGGACTTGGTGAATATGTCTGCCAACTGGTTGCTTGAGTTAACGAACTCAGTCTTGATATCTCCGGATATGATTTTTTCTCTAATAAAATGACAATCAACTTCAATGTGCTTGGTTCTCTCATGGAAGACAGGGTTAGAGCTAATATGAAAAGCAGCTTGATTATCACATATAAGTGTCATGTGAGTGACATCTCCAAATTTCAATTCATTAAGTAATTGTTTAAGCCACACAAGCTCGCAAGTAGCAGATGCCATAGCTCTATATTCTGCTTCTGCGCTGGACCTTGCCACAACACTTTGTTTCTTACTTTTCCAAGAAATCAGGTTGCCACCAATACAGACACAATATCCAGAAGTAGACCTCCTATTAGAAGGAGAACCAGCCCAATCAGCATCTGAATAGCAAACGATTTTTGTATCGTTGTTAGGGCCATATAGCAAACCTTTTCCAGGTGATCCTTTAATATACTTCAGTATGCGAACAACTGCATCCCAATGGTCTTCACATGGGAAGTTTAGAAATTGACTCACCACACTAACTGCGAAGGAAATGTTAGGACGCGTAACAGTGAGATAGTTTAATTTACCAACTAATCTTCTGTACCGTTCAGGATCTGAGAAAGGCTCCCCCTGATTTGGTAAGAGTTTGATGTTAGGGTCCATAGGTGTCTCAACAGATTTACAGTTCATTAACCCTGTTTCCTCCAAGATGTCTAACGCATACTTCCTCTGAGATATGACAATACCATCATTGGATTGTGCTACTTCAATACCCAAAAAGTACCGGAGTTTGCCAAGATCTTTGGTTTGAAAATTATGACAAAGGTGTTGTTTCATCTGAGAGATGCCAAGATAATCACTTCTTGTGAGAACCATATCATCAACATACATTATTAAGTAAATACATCCAGCACTTGAATGGCGATAAAACACTGAATGATCCGCTTCATTGCGAGACATACCAAATTGTTGAACAACACAACTGAATTTACCAAACCAGGCCCGAGGAGATTGTTTTAGGCCATATAAGGATTTGCGAAGACGACATACCAATCCAGATGACTCCCCCTGAGCAACAAAGCCAGGCGGTTGCTCCATATAAATTTCTTCATGCAAATCACCATTTAGGAAGGCATTTTTGACATCAAGTTGGTAAAGAGGCCATTGTCGAAGAGCGGCCATGGCAATGAATAGGTGAACAGAGGTCATTTTTGCCACTGGAGAAAAAGTATCACCATAATCCAAACCAAAAATCTGTGTGTAGCCTTTGGCAACCAGTGGAGCTTTCAGACGATCAATTGTGCCATCAGGGCCAACCTTGATAGCATACACCCACCTGCAACCAACAACAGACTTTCCAGATGGTAATTGGACAAGCTCCCAAGTTCCACTTTTCTGTAAAGCACTTAATTCATCCAGCATAGCTTGACGCCAGCCAGGATGAGTTAAGGCATCACCCACAGATTTAGGAATTGACATAGAAGAAATGGATGAGAGACAAGTGTAAAAAGATGGAGATAATCTGTGGTAACTAAGAACAGTATAATGGGGGGAAGGGTTATGGGTATAGCGTATATCTTTATGGAGGGCAATAGGCAAGTCAGACTCATTTGCTGGAGCCGGAGGAGACACAGGAGGCGGCACTGGAAGTGAGTCATGAGGGAGACAATTGCGGCGACTATAAACCTGAAGGGGTGGTGGTGAAGGACGATCCTGTGGTGAATGAGAGTCTAAAGAAGGAGGAGACAAAATGGGTGGAGCATCACCAGGAGGATCACAGATAAGAGGAATATCAACAGTAACAGGGAGAGGTACAAAACTAGAAGATAAATGTGTAAAGTAAAAAGAAGATTCATCAAAAGTGACATCAGCAGAGATAAAATGACGATTGAGGGAAGGGGAAAAACGCTTATAGCCCTTTTGTGACCGTGGAAATCCTAAGAAGACACATTTGTGAGACCTAGGAGATAACTTATCAAGACCAGGACTAAAATCATGAACAAATCATGTAGACCCAAAAACTTTAAGAGGTAATGGATGTAGAGGGTCTTGAGGAAATAATATAGAATGAGGGATTTTGTTCGCTAGGACGGAAGATGGCATGCGGTTGATAAGATAACATGCCGTGAGAACAGCATCACCCCAAAAACGTGAGGGTACTTGACCATGAATGAGAAGGGTATGACTTCATGGCGTTCACCCCTTGCCTCTCCCACTTCCTCCTCTTGCCTCCTTTTGTTCTCGTTGACGGAGGCTTGGCTGTCGTCCGACTGTTGGCCCTCCTGGTTGCTGGTTCGCCCACTCAACCTTTTCATAATTTCTTGCAAATCTTGGCGTATTGCTGCGTAATCTTGGCGTATTGCTGCCATGTTCATTTTCAGTTTGCTGGTCCTCCTCTCCACGGTATCGTTTCTTCCTTCCATGCCTCCACCCTTTCTTGATTACTTCTTGATCTATCAGTCCCCTCCCAAGCGAATCCGGCAGGTCGGACCAATTGATAGGTTCCTAAACGGGGAACCTAATCAAGAACTCTCTTCCTTGCAGAAAAAGACACAGAAAGAAGGAAACTGAATTCTATTCACAGTAAGAATCATTGTACAGAATGGAAACCGAGGCTTAACCCTCGTCACAGGTCAATACCTATCAACAAATCAATTCATCAAAAAGTCCCTTCTAACTATACAGTCAATCTATTTATACCGTCCTCTCCCTTCTACCCTAATCCCCTTTCCCCTTACTCTATATCCTAACACTTTCTGTGCACGTTTTACATTTTCTAAGAATACTGTTGAAATAATTAATTTTATGATGTTTAGTATGTGTTTGAAACTTCATAAGCAGGCTTGTTGCACCTTTTTCTATTTCTGTTGATCTTTAGTAAATGGAAATAATTATTTGTCCTTGACTCTTCTATTACAAATATTTTATTACTTGACCTAAATTTGGTTTTTGCTCAGTGGCATGGGTCCCGATTTTCGAGTTTTGGTTCGAAAAAGCAGGAAACAGGCCGAGCAGTATCACCGATTATATAAAGTACGGTATACAAGATTCTATTCCAACCAACACATTTTTCTTTCTTAGTATGAGTTCTTGTTCTGCATATACTTAGTTAAGATATAATTCAGTTATAGTGTGCTTCACTTTCAAACCCGACATTTTAATGAATTATAATCATAGGGATTGTTACTTGGTTACACATCTGTAGGTGGTTTGCGTCTTTTTTCATGCAATGAATGTTTTATTTACTACATGAATAATTCTAGAATCTTTTATTTTTTGTATACAGTGAGAAGGGAAAAAATAATTCTAATATAAGGATTTTTTTCCAGGAATAATATTAAATAAAATCCTCTGTATGATTAAGATGGTCAAACTACTACAGTCAGTGCAATGCCTTAGCTAGTTATGATGAAAGTATGTCTAGGAGGAGAAACAGAGGACGGATTCCATCTATAATTGTTTTGATTGCATAAATTAATCTATTATAATAGGGTTAACCAAAACTAGCCACTAATACCCTAAGATTGGAGAACTGTTACTATTAAATTCAGTGTTACATTCAAGTTATAAATAAATTTTGTTCTTAATAATGCCTATTTATTGAAGATTTTGTGTAGACTAGTAAAGAGAAATGTTTCTAGTGACACCTTTTGCCAAATAGTTAATGATTGAGGACCTGGATTGACATTAGAGAAAAATTAGTTCAGCCTTTTTTTATGTTCTAGTCTACTACATTTTTCCAGTGAGTCTTAGAATTCTGTATTTTATAAGCCTGAATATCTTGAATTATTAGTGGTGTGTAACCTTCCATCAGTGAATTTTGTAATTCTTGTTTGAAGGTTGTAATGCCTGTTAATACTGATTTTCATATAATAATAATTAGCTTTTCCATAAAACACCTGTCTTTTTTTTGTTTGATAGTTTTGAGTACTAAGTTATTGATGAAGTTTGTCTCAGCAACAAAAATATAATTATTCCCTATTTATGATCTTGATGAATATTATACATATGCTTTTCTGTCTCTTTCTCTTTGCTTTTGATATTTTATGTTGGATCATCTTTGAATTGTGGGCTATATTTGATAATATGATCAAAATTTGCAGGAACCAATTCCTGTGACTCAACTTGTCAGGGAAGTTGCTGCTGTAATGCAGGAGTTTACTCAGTCTGGGTAATTATTTCCTTGTAAACTGTACTCTTAGCACTGCAATTTACCTTGTCAACTCAGTATATAAGTTTATTTTATGCATGTATATAAATCATTTACAACTTGGTATCCTAAATGAGTGATTTCTAGCTCTGATTTTTTGTTTTTTCTTCCTTCTCCGCTCGTCAGAATTTCTTAGCTACAGATTCTCATTAACTTTAAGACGTTTATTTTACAGTAAACTCAAATTTTCAGAATTCTCAATTCCAGTGTTGTGGGGGATTAATTGTTGTAATTAAATGTGGAAGAACTGGTATGCCAAAATCTCTATTGTCATTAGCTTCTGGAAGCCAGGAGCATAATTATAAATTATAACACTTTGGATATTGGAAGCTTGGAATAAGTACAAGTGTAAATGCCTAAAACAGCTTTATCTTTACTAAAAGAACCAGCATGGATTAATCTTTACAGAGCTTTGTTTTCTTTTCCTCTGGAGACATATGTTAGATAAATTGGTAACATTGTGATCCATATAGAAATTTCATGTAAAAATTAGGCATATTTTTGCAGTGGAGGAATCCTTGATAAGCAGCTTTCTAAATGCACAAAACTTAGTTTGATCCTCTGATTGTCTCTCTGTATGCACCCAACTACATTTACTTACCATTTCTACCCTTTATAATGCTTTTAATTCTGACATTTCTGTTTTGGTTCCGATAGTGGTGTTAGGCCTTTTGGAGTGTCGCTTCTAGTTGCTGGGTTTGATGATAATGGGCCACAATTATACCAGGTCTGTTGATATTCTTTTTCTGATGTAACTCTTTACGTATTAACATTTACAACCTGGTAAATGACCATCGCTTGCATGTAGCAAGTCTAGACAACCTCACTCGATGGTTGCATGAATGAGTGCTCCTTAGATTCTTTGAAGATATTTGATCATGAAAATTTTTGTATTCAAGTGCATAAATTCTTTACTACACCTGAATTAGTTTCTCTTCAAATAATTGAAAGTTGCTCACTGATTATGAGTGTTCAATTTCAAATATGAGCATTGGTTGTCTATATTGCTACAATTCTGAACTCGTTCTAAAGTACTGTGAATTTTAAGGAAATAAATAATTTAAGGTCGTGAATTGATGTAATTTTTTTTCTCTAGGTAGATCCGTCAGGTTCATATTTTTCTTGGAAAGCTTCTGCAATGGGGAAAAATGTATCTAATGCAAAGACTTTTCTTGAGAAGAGGTAAGCTTTTCATCAAAATACTCAAAGCAAAAAATGTGTGGAATGCATCTATATTTGTTTTTGGACTACTGCATAATGATTAATATCTGTAGAGATACTCAAGTCACATAATGAGAGCTAAGAAATCCTTTAAATATGCTGAAATGGCTGAGGGTAGCTACTGATATCTTAAAAGGACTTCTAAACCGTAGTAGCTGAAGTCTTCTTGGGAATGCACGCTTGAGAAATTATTTATATATCATTTGTATGGCTGACTTGATTGTCCACTTATAGGTACACAGATGATATGGAGCTTGATGATGCAGTCCACACAGCAATATTGACTCTGAAGGAAGGGTAGGAGAACATAATATACAAGTTTATGCACTAAAATTTGAAAACCATAGTGAAAATGACATGTTTAACGATTACTGTTGATTAGGAGGTGCAATAGTTATTTTACCTTTTTGCGTCATTTTCATCTCTTTTTGGTCAAATGTTATTCTGCTACAACAAATAGCAGTGCATAATAGCTTGTGTCTCATAATTATAGTTTGGAGGAGGAAAACCCATCTAAGATTGGCTTATTGGTCTTGACTTGACTTGACAATTACCTGCGGCACATTCCTCCAAACCATCATCATGTCTTTTTTATTCTTGCAAGTTATCTACGAAGTTTATTGCATTAAAAACATTGATAGTTTTCATTTTATTGTTTTTTATAGCGATATGCTCTATATTCATGTGATCTTTGTTTAGTCTTTTGAAATGTTCCGTTAGGCAGGGAAATATTGAGAGAAAGTGGAATGTGTATTAAGGAAGGGGATTAAAAAATAAAAGGTAGTTGTGTAGTTAGTTGTTTTGGGGGAGAGCTTTCTGAGAAAGTCTTTATATTGTTTCCTTTAGGAAGGAGTTAGGGTAGTTTTTGAAAATGGAGTCTTTGGCTGTGTGACCAGGGAATACCCTGTGTGAAAGGAAGTACCTTTCTTTGTGTTCTTTCAAACAAACATGCGATCTTTGTTTAGTCTTTTGAAACGTTCCGTTAGGCAGGGAAATAATGAGAGAAAATGGAATGTGTATTATGGAAGGAGATTCAAAAATAAAAGGTAGTTGTGTAGTTAGTTGTTTTGGGGGGAGAGCTTTCTGAGAAAGTCTTTATATTGTTGCCTTTAGGGAGGAGTTAGGGTAGCTTTTGAAAATGGTGTCTTTGGCTGTGTAACCAGGGAATACCCTGTGTGAAAGGAAGTACCTTCCTTTGCAAGCGGAAGTTGTTTGGTTTGTGTTCTTTATTTCTTTACGAAGAACCTAAAACGTTCTCAACTTTTCTCTTCTGCTTTCTTTTGTGGGTGTTTCCCAGGTTTGAGGGACAGATCTCAGGGAAAAATATTGAAATTGGCATAATTGGTGCTGATAAAAAGTTCAGGTGCGTATGTGTTCCTAAAATATTACCTAGTTTGCTTTTCACCTTCCATATTATGTTATATGAACCTTGCTTCCTCTTGTTACTGTAATCCAATTGAGTTGATTTTTGGGATTTTGGTCTGTTCCGTCTCAATTGATAAATTACGAGTACTTCAAAGTACATGGAAATTGCATCACAAAAACGAGGCTTCCAATCCAAGTTATCTGCATCTCAACCTATCTGGACCTCAGACTTATCATCCTTGTATACTTCATTATTTAACTGGTTAACTTAATAATAGTGTGTTTATGGTGCAGGGTATTGACACCAGCTGAAATTGATGACTATTTGGCTGAAGTAGAATAGTGTGCAATGGAAAAATGCTGTGTTCTTGAAGTTGATGTTTGCTTCAAAGTTGAGTTTAATTTGTAGCTTAATACTGGCTGTGATGACAATAGTGAATTTGCGATATACTTGTAGTTGTGACCAGGAACAAGCCTTGAGACAAACCTTTTTCCTAAGTCGTCAACATTATCAAACATAGTATGTCTAGACGATGCGGCAATGATTTTCTTAATGAAGATTCCTGATTTATTATTTTTTTCCCGACAATCTTATTGACCCATATGTCTACCATTTTATACATATTGCCGGTTAAGTTCAATGCAATACATTTGCTCTGGCATCTCAAATTCCTTTCCTGCTTCACTTTTCCTTTCCAATGACATCTTGTTCATTTACTTATGCTAGACATTTTATCCTTACGAGTTTGTTGTATGAAGGAGGTCCAGACCAGTATTTTCAAATTTGGAACCGTCTAAATGATGATATTAAAGTTGTTATTGTATGGACGATAAATTCGTGATATGTTATGTTTAATTGTATTTATAAATTCGTAATATGTTATGTTTTATTATATTTATGGCTTTTAAACATATTTCTCTATTATTTAATTTTCCAAAAGTGTTATTAATATATGGTATTATTTAATAATATTACAAAAATAGCGACCAGTTAAAATATATACATTTTAAAAATATATATTAATGTTTCCTATATATTTATACTAAGTTTATTCGCAATGAATTTTTCTAGCGATTCTTTGTTTATAAAGAAAGAATATCTCGCTCTGTGTGAGTGCGCAAATTATGATATGCAAAATGCAACTTTACATTTCTGACTTTACTGTATTCTTAGAAGTTGAAGTGTGTATTCTCAGATGAAGTTAAAACTTCTTAGGAGTTGAAGTTTTCCATTATCATTGTTGTGCTATAGATTAGGCGAACTCTAGGTCTTTATCCGCTCAGTTTCGTGTGTCGGACGGGATTTGGGTCTTTAGTTACTCGGTTTTTAGTGTCAACATTGTTTAAGGTCTCTTTAGATTGTTACAAAAATATTTTGATACTAAAATTAATAGATAATGGTTTGATTAACAATTAATACATATTATGTGTATGTTATTTAAAATCATTTATGAGACTTTTATAGATATAGTAATTATGAATGAATTTTTATTTTTTGTCGACCTAGTGACTGTCAAATCAGACATTAATCTACATTAAAAGGTTAATTCGTCATTACTATTGTTAATCTGATCATGCTCTCATTAGTCAATCATATTGTTTAGTTCTAACCATACTAAGATTGATCAACCATGCTATGACTGATCGGTCATGGGCAATCAAAGAGGTTTTGTTCGAAAATGATCGGTCTTGGATATTAACCTAAAAGAGCTTGATCCTGAAACTCTGTGTTGAAGCTCGACTGAAGGAGTTCAACCAAGGAGGACAATCTAAGGAGGATAACCTGGGGAGGCCGGCCTACCAGAGCTCGGTCCGGAGAAGTTGTCCTGGAAAACTTGACATAATGAAGGTCGGCCTAGAGAGTTCGACCTAGATGAGCTCGACTTTAGAGAGTTCGACTAAGCATATGATACACTTGTGAAACTTAATAATTAAATTAAAGAATTTTAAACTACTAATAAGTTATAAAATATTCTTAATTTGGTTTTAATATGGAAATTACGATTTATGATTAAATAATAATGTAAAATGTTCTAAGTGCTCAATAAATTTTCGCTAAAACTATTAATTATTTTAAAACAATTAAAAACATTATTTAAATTCAAACAATAAGCATAGACCTAGATGACACTGACATTTTCACTTCTAGGATTCCGCACTGTCTGAGAAGACAATATGTCCAAATTTTGTGATTGTGCTTGATTTAGCTATGTGACCATCTGTCCCATCTGATTTGTCAGGCTCTAAGTCGAAGCTCTAATCTCTTGTTGGAATTGCATATTTTGCATAGTCATATGCCTGACTAACTCCTCCAATGGAGTCTTAGAAGATTGAGGAGTTGTTGGTGCACTAGTAAAAAAGGGGGATTCAAACTCGCACATTACGCTTTTGTTTCACCAAAATCGAAGTGTATCAAAACGCGGTTGCAATCCTGTAATTCTGACCACTTTATATGTTTCGATTTTCAGATACCCACGGCCTAAAACCCATACTGCTTCGATTTTTCTAGGACTAACCGAAACATATAACCCCTCTTTCAACTATCACGTTTTGAGAGACAGAGGTACTAACTCGGTTATCACAAAAAACCGAGGCCTATAACTCAAGCTTTTCCACTGAAACCTCTGCTATACCCTACTGCTTGGAGAATGTATTTTGACCCTAGAGCTCGGCTTTGTTTCCTCCACCTAATGCCTGTGACCATTACCAACTTTTGGTGCTTTTTGGTTTGTACTTAGTGCTTACGTACGAGCAATTTATAATTGCTATTCATAACAAAAAGACCACACAAGAAATGTTACTCATATCTTACACACTACTCTCTCATCAATTGAACTTTTTTGGGTTAAAATTTATTGAAATTATAGAATTATGTCTCTTACCTCCTATTTATTCAATTTATTTAATCTATTTTAACTTTTATTAAGTTTTAACTAGTAATAAAAAAATTCAATTTGTGATTTTTTTTCTTAATTAAAAAACATTATATTTGTAATTAAAATACAAACATTCTTTATAAATTAAAAATAAACCAAGGATGAATCTATTTGTGATTTTTTTTCTTAATTTATTTAACAAGTAGTTTTTAATTTGGGTACAAGTTAAATTTAATCTATAAAAAATAAAATTGATTTTTTTTAGTTTGCTTTTAAAAATACTTATAGAAGCATATAAAGTGTTTTTTAGCTTATGCCATAACAATATTTGTGGGATTGTAGGTCATTTATATTAAAAGTTGGTTAGTGTTGACAGACCCACAACTACAGGTGGCAGAAGTCCTTAATAAGGGGCTACCCTCAAAGAGTACGGTAGCGTTGGTCTTACATACACTGTGAAATGACTAAAGAAGCTACTGCTTCAGTTCTTGCAGTCACCGAGGCATATATGCTTGCTAAAAACTTGCTTCCTTTGAGATACTACCTTTTAAATTAGTATAATATAATTAGATACGACCTCGGTTGCTTGAAATCGAGACATATATGATCTTTAGGCTTTGGGTAGACGCCTAACCGAGACATATAGGGTAAATTAAATTTCGAAAATGCCATTATTGAAATGTTTAGCCACTGGTCAAGCTAAGAGTCGAGGCAGTAGGACTTTTCTGGATCACTTTAACCCTATGTAATCTTCTTTGTTTCCTTCCAAGAGCCTATCAGAACTTTGGAAACCCTTGGCCTTCATGTTTTTTTTTCTTCCCTAATTTTGGTTTCTTATTCTTCTTTTTGCAGACCACCCAATCTTGGGGGTTATCTCTGGCTCGTGCAATGGCCTTGTGGTGATGAAGACAACGTTGGGGAGATGGCGCGACCAGGCGGCGTTCGTTCGTGGTGACTCGCAGTGGCGCACTGACCGTTCTTCTTCCTTTTGCTTTTTCCGTTTTGAGTTCGTCTTTGACAAGAGAGGGGAGGCTCTCTTCTTCCCTTCTTTCTTTTCCCGTTCAGACGCGGTTTTCACAGGGAGGGGAGACTCTCTTTCCCTTCTCGTTGCTGGTTCGGTCTTGCAAGGAGGGAGGCGATTTCGCGGCAAGGGTTTTTGATTTTGGGATTCTGGGTTTCTGTTCTTCTCTGCAGATGGGTGGCCAAAAGTTGGGGTTTCTGTGCTTGCAAATTGTTCTTGCGATTTGGGGGTTAGGGTTTACGAATTTTGGGTTTCTTCTCTGATTTCGAAATTGGGTTGGGATTCTATTTCTTCTTTGTAGATTCAGGGCGCGGATTGGAGGCTTTTGATCTTGTTTTCTTGATTTTGCGATTTGAGATTTCCGAATTAGGTTTCTGATCGTTGTATTTTTTGGTATTCTCTGTTGTAGCTTCTTTGCAGGTTTGAGATCACGTAGTGAAGGTTATCCCAATTTTTGGGATGTCATGGTTATGAGTAATTTTTTTACGTATAAATTAAAACATAATATCATCACTAAAATCCAAATTAAATATATCTTCAGAATTAACAAAGGGTTAAGGGTTTGAACTTACATGCACGATAAACTCCCTTAGTTCAAAACCGAAGTATAAACTCCTACGAAAAATAAAAATAAAAAATCTTATTGTTTTGGATAACTTTGAACCGAGACAATATCTTATCCTTTTAATTTTCGGTTCCGAATCGAGGTCAAAAGTCTATCACATTTTACCTCGTTTGGATATGTCTTGATTCAGGAACCACTTTCTATAGGTGAAAATAACCGTTGTCGTTTCTCCTAACTGCACTAGTGGTGTAGGCATATCATGTTGCTCTTGTGGTCTCTAGTATTGCTTGAATGGTAGAGGCATATACAGTCTACTTGAACCAGTAATATTCTAGACTGGTGGTGGTGGTGAAAGTTGCTGATGTTGCTGTTGCGAAGCATTGGACCATCTCAGATTAGGGTGATTCCTCCACCTGAGTTGTATCTGTTACTAGAGAAGTCATAGTTTTGTTGTTGTTGTGGTCGTGACTGCCTATTGTTGTAAATGTTTGCAATATAAGTTTGAGGAGCATCTAGGCCAAAATGTTGCTGTAAAAATGGACATGCATTAGTGTAATGGTCACTAGAAGGGCAAATACCACATAAACGTGAAACAGTTGCAGACTTCTGATTCTGATTCCCAACAAGTTGAATCACCAAATTGACAAGAGCATCAAGCTTGCTCTTTATCTTCCTATCTACAAATGAAGTACCAACACCCACATCATGAACTCCCTTAACAACAATAACATCATTCCTTACGCTGAATTGTTGGGAGTTAGAAGTCATCTTCTCAATGAAATGTCTAACTTCAGCAGGTGTCATGTCACCAAGGGCTCTACCACTGGCAACATCAATCATACTCATCTCCATGTTGTTTAAACCTTCATAAAAGTATTGAAGAAGGAGTTGCTCAGAAATATGGTGGTATAGGGAGCTTGCACATAGCTTCTTAAATTTTTTCCTCAGTACTCGTACAAGTTTTCACCATCGAGCTTCCTAATCCTAGAAATGTCTTTCCTTATAGGCATGGTCCTCGATGCCAAGAAGAATTTCTCCAAAAACAATCTCTTAAGATCATCCCAACTCGTGATTGACCTAGGCGCAAGGTACTACAACCAATCCTTTGTCACGCCCTTTAATGAATGTGAAAACACCTTCAGGAAGATGTGATCTTCAGGAACATCTGGAGGCTTCATTGTCAAACAAACTATGTGGAACTCCGTCAAATGTTTGTGTGGGCATTCACCTGCAAGACCATGAAACTTGGGCAACAAATGGATCAGTCTAGTTTTGAAAACATACGAAACATCCTCATCAGGATATTGGATGCACAAGCTTTCATATGTGAAATCAGGTGCAACCATCTCCCTAAGAGTCCTCTCACAAGGTTAAGGTTGGGCCATATTGTTCTTAGTATGATGAAAAGCAACAGATTCAAAATTAGATGCAGATGCAGTTCATGCAATATGCACAAAGTATGGAGTAGTAAACATAGAAGGAGAATGTTCAGTACTATGTAAACTAATGGAATCTAAATGGATAGACTCTAAAGAAAAATTTCTAGAATTCCTAACTACTCTATGAAAAGTCCTATCAATTTAAGGATCAAAGGATAGTAATGGTCCACGATTTCCCCTAGTCATGCACTGAGTTAACACATATAAGCAAAAGTCAACACATTGAAACATAGGGGTAAACTGCAAGTATATGAAAATCTAATCCAAATAAGCTGAAATTTTGTGAGCAACACCCTAAAATCATGAAACGATAGCACAAAAAATTTTAAATCAAAATTCAAAGTATAACCATGTGAACCAATGCAAGAAAGTATGAAAAACGGGAAAAATAAAACTTCAAAAATAAAAAAGAAATAGAAAATGAATTATTTTTGGAATTGGAGGCGGGGGCAACTAGCATAGCAAGATGGAATGGATTACTCGTATTTTTCTACCCAAAAAGCATATATAATACGTTCAATTCTGACATCGTGAGCAAAAGTTACGTTGGCACGAAGTTTTGACCGACCCGATTTTCACAAAACAGAATTGGGACTACTACAAGTGCTTCTGTGATTTTTCTATCAAAAATGAACCAAAAGAACAACACACACCCAATTTCAACAAAAAAAATAAGACCTCTAGCTATCGAAATGAAAAATGCCAATTAATTATACAAAACCTAGCACTATTCACGCTTGTCGCCCAACGCCACTCGACTCCAGCTGCTCAACGCTAGTTCTGCAGCACAACACAACACAACACAAAACAAAATATGCACACAACTAACACAACACAAAACCTAAGGCCAAACCGTTTGTCCCCGACAACAGTGCCAAATTTCATTGAGGTCGTACACGAGTCAAATTAATGAGTAATTAGAAATGCAATATACTACGAAGTGACTCTTAAGTCGTCTCTCAAGGACCAAAATTTGGGGAGGTTTTTGGATAGAATTGCGAATTGAAATTGAACAACTAAAACATGAATTCAAACACTAATTAAAGGTTGGTCACTAGCTCAATTGCATTGTTCTAATCACAGATAAACAATAATTACCCACTCCCGTAACCCCTAATCCAACACAAGTTAACCAACTAAGTGAAGACTAATCATGTTTTCATAAAAGTGAATTAAGAAAACGCAATGCACATATTCAATCAATTTTGCACCATACAATTTAACCAACTAAGCGAGGATTAAACACAAATTAGGCAACTAAGTGTATACCCAATCAGAAGCACAAGATACATTCCATATTATGCAAAGCAAGACAGCGAAAACACAATGACAATGCAAAAACCTCATTGAAACGATGCAATGTTGCTAATGACCAACCAAACAGATTTAAACTACCATTAAAACTCGTTCAACACAACAAAACAAAGTATAAAACGTCATGAAATCTAGAACGAAAATGCAAAATTCAAAATGAGAATGCAACTACCAAACGCAATTGGAGAACAAAATGGAAAAACGCATTGCAATGGAAAACGCAAACAGCAAATCAAAACGCAAACAACGATGGAAAACAAAACTGTAATGAATTTAGGGATGGAATTTAAAGTGGATTGTAAGCTAAACTAAATTACAATTACAAAACATAAATGAAGCAAGAAGACGAAACACAATTGAAATTGAAACAAAATTGATTCAGTAATTGAAGGGGAAAGAAAACAAAACCTAAAACCCTAAAAATGAGGAAGTTGAAAACATCTCAATGCTAAAATATGAGAATCAGAAGAGGAGTAGCGTTTTTGCCCCCTTTAGGTACTAAACCTAAGGTGCCAAATCAGCCCCTAAAATGGGCTTTCACAAAATTTGCCCAAAAGTGGGCCCAAAGGTAAATCTGGTCCAAAATACACATTAAAAACAAAATTACAAATGAAATGGAAACAAAATGATGGGGTGGAATTTAACAGATGATGTGAAAATTCTCTTTATGTCCCAAAATATAATCCCAAATAATGCCCTAAAAATAATAATAAGAATAATTAAACTTAGATAATCCAAATTAATTAAAATATGAATTACTGACCAAATTAAAAATGAGGAATTATGGGACAATTAAGCACAAATCACTAATTAAATTCGATGGGGAAAGCTAAGTGAATAGTATAAAATAATGATTCATTAGGGTTGATGGGGAAATTTGAGGTAGACAAGGAAAAATTATTTTGGACCCATATGAGGAAATATGTCGAAAGACATTATAATAGATGTATTACATGTTTACAATCTAAATCTACAACAATGCCTCATGGACTAAATACTCATTTGCCTAATATTTCATTCCATTGGGAGGATATTAGCATGGACTTTGTCCTAGGTCTTCCAAGAACTACCAAGGGTTTTAATTTTATCTTTTTGATAGTAGATCGTTTTAGTAAAATTACTCATTTTAATTATACCCTACCACAAAGTAGATGATGCAAGCAATATAGCTAAGTTATTATTTAGATATGTGGTTAAACTTCATAGTTTACCTCATACCATAATTTCTGATAGGGATACCAAATTTCTTAGTCACTTTTGGAGGACCTTGTGGTCTAGATTATGGACTAAGTTATCTTTTTCAACACTTGTCATACCCAAATGGATGGAAAAACAGAAGCAGTTAATAAGATCTTATCTACTTTGTTGAGGTTAACTTTGAAGGGTAATCACAAGTCTTAGGATAAGTACCTTCCCCATATTGAGTTTGCTTACAATAGAGTAGTCTATAAGACTACTAAATTATCTCTTTTTGAGGTTGTTTATGGGTTTAATCCTCTCATAACATTAGATTTCATATATTTTTTGATTTCTTTTGACTATGTTCATAAGGAAGGGGTATTCAAATCTCAATTTATCAAAGAACTTGATGAGAAGGTCAAAACACAAATCCAACAACAAACTGAGAGATATGAAAAACAAGTAAGGGGAGGATAGAATTGATCCTAAAGGAAGGAAACTTAGTTTGGCTTCATCTTAGGAAAGAAAGATTTCCTAAACAAAGGAAGTCCAAACTTAGTCCTCGGAGAGATGGTCTATTCCATCTTTCTTTAGAAGATTAACAACCATGCTTATCATTTAGATCTTCCTAAGGACTATGGAGTATATACTACTTTCAACATATCTGACCTTTGTTCTTTTACAAATGATGCTGAAGAGGATAAATTCTTCTCAAGAGGAGCATATGATGGAATAGAGCCAATCAATGGACCTCTTACTAGAATGGTTAGGAGAATGCAAGAAGAACTAGAAGAGGAGGCACCAAATGCTGAAGAGTCATTGCAAATCAAGCTAATTTGGCAAGTAGAGAACCACTCAGTGCAACTTGAAGTCACTCAGTCCAAGCCACATGGTGCTTCACCATTTGCGTTGTGGACCAGACTTGTGCTTAGTGGTGATTGGGGGCGCCCAACGCCAACATAGCTTCTAGAGTAGTCACATTCTTCTTCTTCTTTTGCATACGTGTACACACACACACACACACAATAAAAACATGTTTCCACGTGGCATATGATCCGTGAGAAGAGGCTAGTGATCAACAAAGGTCGAAGCTCGTGCAAATCCATTATAAATTTAGCACCTGACCCTTTATATTACTCACTTTTGGATGCTTAGTAAAGATATGTTATTGAGATCACTCCAACTTCTTTCTTTCTTGAGAGTTACCTTAACTGAGTCCTTCTAAGTCCCCTCTAGGCTCCTTCCTTAGTTAGGTCAGTTACCTAGGCTTGTTAGCACCAAACACTACACCTTCATTTCCACTTTTGCTTCATCCACAGACTCATCTTTTTGCTGCATCCTTCAACTCATTTGCTTCAATTCACTGTTATCTAGAGTATGATTGTTCGAGCACTTTGAAGTTGGTCATCATCTTCTAAGACTCTTCTTAACTCCTTGATGAGAGGGTCGCACCTCCCAACAAAAGTTGTGCATATAAGAATGCAGTATAGACTGGGAAGTGACTCCTACGTCGTCTCTCAAGGACCAAATGTGGTTCGAGTCTTAGGTCAAACACATAGTGGGGGGGGGTTGTGAATATTTTTTTTTTGGATGCGGAAAATTAAACTGGACTGGAAATTAAATAAAACAAAATTAAAAACGTTTGAAGTAAATTTCGAAACAGTAAAAACTGACGGTAAAAGACATCAAAATAAAATAACCGCGTAATCCTTTTTAAATACCCTAAGTGTGCTCTTCCTATTTCTCAATTAAAATTCAAACTAACCTCTAAAATAAATTAACACTTCATAAATAAAAACGTAACACTATGTCCTAAAATTGAAAACGTCACTGTCTGTAGAGAAAGCAAAATGAATATCCATAATAACATCATCCCGTCCAGCTCCAAAGATAAACCATCATGAACAACTTGAAGGCGATGAATAAAAAGACAATGTATCCAATGTTATAAGCTTGCAACGCATGAGCTCAAAGTGAGAAAATAAAAGGCATATTATAATCATTTAAAAGAAGCTTATCACGGAAACAACACAAGAAAATTTGCACGAACAGTAAAACACTGTGATTAATAAAACTGCTTCAATCTAAATGTTTTCTAATATATATAATATAAGAAACAAGTTTTCATGCGTGAAAGAAAAAAAAAAAAAAAGAAACCAAATCGTTGTGCTGCTCCGCTTCAATCAATGCTTGCTGGAAGTGAGCCTTCAACCGTAGTCCTCCATTCTCAGTCACAAGCTTCTACTGTTCTTGCACCTCCTCACGGTCCACTGTCCAGCTCTTTGTAGTCTCACCTCACTGCCCTCTACTTCCTGGCTGGAACGTCACTACTCTTGCTCTCTCTACATCACTACCTACACTACACTACTCCTACTGCCTGGAACGTTAGCTACTCTGCTGGAACTGGCATCCTTTTATTGCCAAAAATCAGACCATACTGTGTACCCCTCTTTCATTCCTGACATGTGCTTTTCAAAGAAAGAAGAAATAAAATTGTCTTTTTCCAGCAGCTTTTCCGTGTGTTTGTCTCCCTAGCATCTTTGTTTTTTTCTTCAATTTATGCTAAAAGTAAACAAAGGTGGGCCCTCCAAATGTGTTGTCCGTGTGTTTTTTCTGCTTCCCCTCCGGACGTTGCCAAATTCCTTTGAACCAACCATGGTGCCCACACTCCAAGGTGTTGCTTTCCTTCACACGTCCGTAGCCTCCCCATGCTTCCTAACTGCTGGACTTTGTCTTCTTTGCTGGATTGTGCAGGCCATGAACTACTCTTTCCAAGCTGCTTGTCCGTTTGTAGCTGTGCTTGCTGGATCGAGCCTACCCACTTGAAGATTCATTGCTTATGGCTGCACCTCCTACGTGTTGCTGCAGTGTGCACCAAGCCAAGACCGTGAAGTGCTCCTTCTCTGCTGTATCTCCGTGTGAAGGCTCTTCCTAAGCTGGACCGGGAATCTCTTCTTTGCTGGACGCAACATCCTGCTGGACGAAGCTGCTGGACGAAGCTTGCTGCTTCTGCTGGATGTGAATCAGCGTGTGTTTGCTCCCTGACACCCTTATTCCATCAAGCTTCACGGTGCTGGAACGGTGGAGGATTTTGGACTGGTGCTCCAGCCGATGGATGAAGATCTCCCTCTCGGTGGCAGTTGGACGTGCTGGATGGTGGAGCTGTGTTCTTTCTTGCTCTCGGTGGCTGCTCATTCTCCTTCCTTCACCACCGTGAAGCTCTAAGCTGCTGGACCAAGGTGAAGATAGCTGGGCTGATGGAGGACGCTGCACCGCTTGCTGGACGAAGGTGTTGGATGCGTGAAGCCTTTGGACGTGGCAGCTGCACTCCTTCATGCGCTGGACGTGACTCTCCTGTGTGGAAGGTGTAAGCTGGAAAAATAAATAATTAAGAATGTGTTCCACCGCTCCCTAAAAGCCAAAACTGAATTGCATTTCTCCAAATTTGAAACCACGTTCCAGCCAAGAAAGGGTGTGGTGGCTCCCACTTTTATTCCAACTTAGATGCTTCCAAAATAAATTTTTCCATGGGCACTAGGCCGTGAGCTTTGCTTAGAATTTGTGGCAACCCACTTTCTCTTTAATTCCACATGAAAAATTATTTTCCCAATTGAAAACAGCACTTCACGCATTCCAACCAAAATATATATTTTTTTTAAAAGCTTCTCATGTGATGTAGCAGAGCTCCTTGCTGGACGGACTCCATAAGCCATGTGCTCCTCCATCTAAATGAAAATGAATTGTTTCTTCCGCACACAAATCACGTATTAAAATCACCGGAAGTCCATTCAGCTCTCCTTCTTGTTCACACTCAAAACAATTTGGGCCTCCTTGCAACCAATTAAGAGTATAGAACCACATTTAATTTCTTTTTGTGGCCATGAGATGCATTGTCCAATGATAAATTCCAGCCACCACAAGTACTAAACAGCAAGCAAACAATACAAACATATTAGAACACTCAAACAGTAATCACTGGATTGACATAGGGGAGTAAAACAATTACTGGGAACAGTACAAAACTAATTTGAACAAAGTAAAAACTATACATGAAAATAGACATCTAGACGAAACTATGAAAAAAAATTGCATGGAAAACGGATAAGAATTGGACTCAAACGAGGTTACACAAGTCGACGCAACATTCACGCAGCACTGTGCGAAAATTGAAATGACTGAGATGCATTGGACTCAATTGCCATTTCTCATTTAACCTTCAAGTGTTCTAAAAAGTTATCCAAAATTTTCCCGTAATTAATAATGCAAAATAATAAGCTCAGATAATTTAAATTAGTTAAAATAAGAATTTCTGATCAAATTAAGCACAATTAGGAAAAACAAGAAAATACCGGACGTTTAAGCATGATTCCCAGACTAATTCCAGCACATTAAACTAAGTGAAGTGAGGAAAATATTGGTTCATCACTCCTTCCTTGCAAGGTTGGTCCAACCTCCTTCAAAAGCTCTCCCCAAGTCACTCATCACTCAAGCACTTCCTTCATCAATTAGTCTTCCACAAAGCTACTATTTGACTTTCATCAAGCTCCTTGAAGAAGGTTCCATCATGAGTGCTTTCATTGAGTGTGTCTAAGTGATTGTGTACATCTACCACGACAAGGAAAAGTTGTCCATCTTTTGAGTGTCAAAGGAAGTGTTATTCGTCTCTTTTGTCTTTAAGAGATGTGCTTTCTAACCTTTACTCTATTCTTTGCCATTAGTTCTTGTTATTTTTAGTGATTAGTTTATCCATCCGTAGAGAGACTAACAATTGGACGTAGAGTCTTTTCATCTGAACTAGTATAAAACTACCTATGCAACTTTCTCTATCCCTACATTCTTTATCTTTATTGTTCTCATTTAAAGTAATCATTTTTTGTTACAAAATCAGTTTATAAAACGAGAAATTTTTTAAAAGGCACAATTTTTATTAAGTAAACCAAGTGAACATGGAAAGAAACCTACTAAAATCAAAAGATAGATTATGAAACTCCACAAAATATAATGGAAACCTATCTCTATGAACTTGTTAAGAAAATAATAACAATTATGGACTCAAATATGCAAAATAAAAGCACTCAAGAACATATAAGGTGTATTTTTGAAAATGAACATATATTTTTTAGATATTTCAAAAAGCTAAACTAAGAAAAAATGACATAAAACGGATACACATGACTCTAGACAACATAGATTTATTTGAAAATAAAAATGACCCAACAACATATGATGACTGAATGTGAAACAATAAGGACTCAAAAAAGCTAAACACATGTAAACATGTTATCTAATACATTTAGGATCATTTAGAAGGTACAACATAGTAGCCAAAACTACCAAAACAAAACCTAAAAAATGTTGATGACAACATTCTGGCAATTGTGACATTTGCTGACTATTTTGCTCATAACTTTCTTCATAGAACTCCAAATGAGTTGATACTTTATTTGTTGGAAACTAGAATCAAAGGAATTTCATATTCCTACAAGCATGTAATTTTTTAACTTCTAAGTTAGATGCAGTTTAAATTTTAACATCGTAGACATTTGCTACCAACATTGTTTTGTGTGTAAGGGAGGTTGATTTGGACATTTAGGATATCTACAAGAAGACAAGGCTAACTTTGTTTGTATATTATGTTTGTCATTGTAAGAATATGTTGTAATAGTAAAACAAGTTTGCTTCTTTTGAACTTTCATGACATTTGAAATCAAAACTAAATATTGGTTCTCACTTGGTTCATTTCTACCACAAAATGAAAAAGGCTCAATGAGATGGGGATTTCATTTTGGTGTGTTGTGTATCAAATGAAAGATTTTTTATAATGTTGAAGAAGAGTTAGTGAGTAGAGAAGTCAAATTTAAGACAAAAGTTGAGTCATCCAAGAAAAAAATTGAGTTGATGTATTGAAGTTGGGATGAACTCAAAATTAGACTCAGTCTTCCTTTGACTTCAATGCATGTATAACTTAATCTTCTTATGATGTGATCATGTGATCCAATATATGTCCTAAGTTTGACTTTTCTGTTCACCAAACTCTTGAACTTTATGAAAATCATACACACCATGCAAAATTAAAATAAACTAGAAACACTCATTTCATTTTATTTTTATTGGATGCAAGCGTTTTCTCTTTTTTTCGTCAAACATGATGTAATCTGATTAAATTGTCACTTTTACTTCAAACGTTTAGTAATCGAACATAAATGTACATTAATGATAAACATAAAATAGGCCTAAAAAACCAAAAATTATAACAAACGTAAATGATCATTTTAGTGTTCTCTTTCACATTAAGTTAGACCATTAACATTTGTTTGTTATAGTTAACATTACAATGCTAACTAAATAGAAAATAATCATATTGTTATATATTTTTTAAAATTGTGGGACTTATTGAATCTGTTATTAACGATTAAACTGAATAAAATAAAATAAGTAATGACATTCAAAAGGTAATTAAACTTTATATAAAATGTATAAACATAAAAAATTCAAAACAATCAATTTTTACGTAATTAATTAATATAATAGGTTATTATTTTTTATGATAATAGTAATCATTTCACTATCATTGATTTTTTTATTTAGTTTTCAGTACATTATTTTTCAAATTCAATCTTAAATTTTAGGCTTCATCATATGTCATTATCTAATTTAATTAGGAAAAAGAAACATGGAAATTGTTTGTCAAGAATTTCGAAGAGATAAATTTCAGAAATTCATAATTATTATATTTATTCTGGTAATTGAGACTCTTTGTTATATCTGAAGTGGGTGATAATTTAGAGGAAATCCCAGTTCTTACAACTATCATTTTCCTCAAACAAAACTTTCGATTTCGACTTAAAAAGGACAAGGAAGCAAGTAGCTATTGTAATATGTTGAGTTTGGCCCACTAATCAAGCTAGCGTGTTCTCGGGTACCCACCACCCATGTGCCACAGTGATTTTCAAAATCAGCAGAAAAATCAATGCCTCCATTATCTTACACATGTTGCAAACTCATTGGCTTTTCTGTTCAATTAAGTCTTGCTTTTTAGTAACACAAAGCCAACTTATATTTTATTCATGTTTTCTTCGTCCATATGCACGCTTTCTAGTATTATATAACCGATTCAGCTCCTCTTACTACTCTTTCACCTCTTCAAAGGAATACAGCAACAGGGAAGAAAGAAATTAAGCAAGATGATTATGTTGAGGTCAATGAGGTTCAGCCGAAGCGGCTCCAAGCTTAGAAATGGGAACAAAGCAACAACACCCACAGAAAATGATTGTAGGGGCATTTGTCAAATCCAATGGGAACTTAGGCCTGGCGGTATGCTTGTTCAGAAAAGGGAGAGTAACCTAAGTTCAGGGGAAGGATTGATCACAATTACGGTGTCAACTGTCTCACACTCACACCAAATTTCTATTGAGTCCATGTCAACTTTTGGTATGTCTATTCTACCACACCTCTTTTCAAAATGGCTCTAATTTTTGCTATAAATTAGGTTAAAGAAGTTGGGAATCTAAATGGAATTATAAGTCTCCTAATATAGAAATGAAAAAGTAAAATATTATATAAAGATCCATTAACCTATTATCTTAAGGTTTTTACTAAAAAGTGGTATATGATATGACTCATATATCATTGATATCGTGTCTCCTCGATAAATCTCTTCCTTAATTGGTTTGTTTTTATTTTATAATATTAGTTCTACTTTGTTTTTATTTATCACCAAATATTTTTTTCCATTAATAGAAATAATTTGCAGGAGAATTGAAAATTATCCTGTCATTGGTCACAAGTTTTGAGCCCCGAGAGCAAAGGCTTCTCTTCAAGGGTAAAGAGAGAGGAGACGATGAATATCTACATATGGTTGGGGTGAGAGACAAGGACAAGGTTCTTCTATTGGAGGATCCAGCTATAAAGGAGAAGAAAATGCTTGGCTTAAGAGACCGACCCATTAGCAATCCAAGTCGTACCATCTCTGTGTGATTAATTAATTAATTAACCAAACTCGTTAATATGAATTAGTGTTAACCTCGAAGTAAACTTTGATGAAGTTTAATCTAGTGAGGCACGCGTGTTTTTCGCACTTTTACGTTAGAGTGTCAGAACCTAATTATGTTATGTGTTGTTTGGTGTCATGGCTTCATTAAAAATGTTTTAGTTGATGAAATGCCTAGTCATTATGCGTAGTTTTGTGAATGATGTGGAGTGTTGTTTTCTTCTCTTACTTAACAATTCTCTTATCATGATTGTATATGTCCTATATGTATGTTCATGAACCCACGCGTGCACGCCGAAAAAAGTAGATTAATTAACAATGATAAAGCTAAAGAGGGAAGCTTTGCTAAGGCTGGGACAATTTTTCCAGAAAAGATGGCAGATTATGAGTTTTAAAGTTTAATTTGTCGATTAAAGGGTTAATTTCATTATAGTGATATTTTTAAATTTATTCAGAATGTTTTTATTTTAAGCTATTCAAATTTTATAGTATAAAAAATTCATGAATTCAGTAAACATATTATGATTTTCATAATAATATATAAATGATTACTCATAATGATTTAATTTTATTATTAGGTAAGAAATAATTAAGATTATTATACATTGTTAATTTTATGAATAAGCAATATAATAATAGAGGAAAGGATTTTTGCAGATGATGGCTTGAGATCTTAGAGCAATCTGCATCTCTTGAGACGCAAATGTTTGTTAATCTCCAAAATAATTTTTTAAATTAAAATTACATGGCCAACAAATCAAATTCATCTAACAACCTTTCAGAACTATTCGAACTTATATTTATGTATGGCCTTATTTTTAGTACTATTAATATTGATGATAATAATGAGGAAGCTTTGTGGTCAGCCATGGAAGAGGCCCCAGCATGGAGAAGGATCCTCTTTTCATGGGAAGCAAAATCAATGGAATTTTGGATCTTGTTCGCTTACGGAATCATTTTATTTGTTCCGTTTAGTGATCCTGTTTGTATCTAGAGAACCAAAAAATCTATTGATATTTGAAATCTTTTTTTTTAAAGGAATGATTGATTCTAGGGTGATTCTTCCTTCATCTCTTTTCTTTTTTCCTGTAATTCCAAAATTATAAATATAATTTTTAATTTTAATTATTTTTTTAAAACTTTTTTTCCTCTTTTGTGTTGGATATCAAGTGTGAGTCTAAGTTTCACATTTGATAGAAATGAGAAAGTAGAATACTATATAAAGATGAAAGACCCAATAACCCATTACCTTAAGGTTTTGGGTAAAAGAGTGGTGACTCTCTTATATAGTTGACTTAGTTGTTATTGATGTTTGTGTAACCCACATGAAACCTCCTCCTCGATAGACCCAACAACATGTTGCACTCAATTTATTCCTAAACCAGTTTTCGAATATCTGTGAAGAGTTGAATGATAAGCTAATTAAGGTTTAAAATATATTTTTTTCTTAATCAACTTTTCAAAGTCGATAAACTCTTAACCAATTTTTGAAAGTTCATTTATTTCAAAATACATTTAAAGAATAAATGTATTTCAACATATTCTTCCTTAAAGGTATTTCATAATTCATTTAAGAAAAAACTGTATTAAATTTAAAATAAAAAAAAATTAAAATAACAAATAATAAATTTTAAAAAATCAAAGTAAAACAAACAAAACATAAAAAAAGTTAACAAAATTTCAAATAAAAAATCACAACCAAATACAATTGAAATATTTTAAAAAATCAACTAAAATTAAATTAAACAAATAAAAACAATCAATATAATTTCAAACAAAAAAAATTATTTTAATAACAAAATTAAAAAAAAATGTTATTTTCAATTATTCAAAATAATTTAAAATAACAATTTTATTTTATTTTAAATTGTATGTTTTTTTATTTATTTTTAGGTTTAATTGTTCAAATAGTTTATATTTTCGGTGATTTTTCTCAAATAAGTCCCTCACTTGTTGAGTCTTAATTGGGTTCTATTTGAAAAATTGGAACAATTGCCATTACTTCCTTACTAACAATGTTAAAGAGGTGCAACATGTCACCTTGTGATTTTTTTTTAATTTTTAAATATTTTTTTAATTATTTTTTAATTTGTTTAATTTTCATTTTAAAAATAAAAAGTTTGTCACGTTTCAAGCTGACATTGTGTCACGTGGTAATGATAGTATGACATGACAGTAACAATGTCACTTGTCATTGCATTTACCTCAATTTGGTCCCTATATTTTTATTTTGTTTCAATTTCGTCGTAGTATTTTTATTTTGTCTTATTTTTTAAAATAAATTAAACAATTTTGTCCATTTCCAAATTCAAACAAAATTTAAATTAATTATAACTATATACAAATATTTTTATTAAAACTGATAATTTTATTAAATATTTTTAACAAAATTAAATTTATTTATATTTATATTTAGTTAATTATATAAATGTCAATTATGTTTTTTAAATATACTTATAAAAGTTAAAAAAAATGAATAAATTAATGACGAAAACTTTCACTTTTCTTGAAATAAAAAATTTAAAAAGTTTTGTTAACGTGAAATGTGTAAAGAAATAACTAACAAAATGGCTAATACTATTGTGTTTTATGATAAAATGGTCATGACTGTCACGCTAGTTTATTTTATTAAGTGTTATTTTAATTGGATTTTAATTAGAAAATTTAAATATTATTCTATAAGTATTATTTGACTATTTATATTATTTTATTGTTGATATATGCAATTTAGTATTGTCATAAAATTTAAATGATTAAAATAAAAATAATTTAAAAATTCAAAAAAACCTCGAGTTGACACATGATATTTTTTTTAATAATCTTAGTACGGAACTAAAGATAAAGACCTAATTGCATAAATATTTTCAAAAATATAAATCTAATTAAGATAAAAAAATAATGAGAGACTTATTTGTGAAAAGTCACCAAAAATATAAATTACCTGAATGATTGAATCATAATTTTAATTGTTAATTTCTAAAATCATACTTTAAAATACATTTATTTCTTAAACACACGCGCACACACAACACACCCGTGCGCGCACATACATACACCAACGCACGCGCGCACACATACACGCACACACACACACACGAGCGCGCACACACACTCACACGCGAACACACACACACAGACACAAACACACGCACACACGTGCACGCAGACAAACACACACACACACGCGCGCACACACAAACACAAGCGCGCACACACACACAGACATACACACACACACACACGTGCGCACTCACACATACACACACGAGCGCGCAAACCTACATACACGCACACACACACACACACATGCACACATACACACACAGACACACACACACACACACACATGCACGCACACACACACACACACACTCGTACACACACAACAACACCCACACACGCGCGCACACATTCGTACCCACACACACACGCACACATAAAAACACCCAGACACATACACGCGCACACTTACACACACACACACACACGCACGCATACACATACACACACACACACACCCCAACACACACAAACGCACACACAAAAACACGATCACACACACGTGCGCACACATACACATACACACACATGAGCACGCGCTCATACACACACACACACACACACACACACACACGAGCGCGCACACCCTCACACACGCACGCACACACACACACACATCCACACACACATAAGCGCGAACACACAAACACGCGCCCCCACAAACACACGTGCACATACACGCGCACACACACACCCGTGCACACATACAAGCGTAGACACACATACGATTACACACGCGAACACACACAAATGCGCGCACACACACACACACATACACACACAAGCACACACACTCACACGCACACACACACGCACGCACACAAACACACCCACACCCACAAACACACACAGACCCACACACGCACACACACACACACACACACACACACACGAGTACACACACACACACGCACACACACAAACACGCGCACACATAAGCACATGTGCACATACACACACGCGCACACACACACCGGCGCATACATACAAGCGTAGACACACATATATGCACACACACGCACACACACACAAACACACGCACACACACATGCACACACACTCACGCGCACATACATACACACACACGAGCACACATACACATACACACACCCACACACATGCCCCCACAGACACGGCCCCATAGAGACACACATACACACACACAAATGAATACACACAAGCATACACGCGCGCATACATACACATGCGCACACACACAAACCGCACAAACAAACGCACACACAGGCACACGCTGATGAATCATTATTTTCTTCACTACACTTAGTTTATTGTACTAGAATTAATCGGGGAATTGTGCTTAATTGTCCAGTATTTTCCCGTTTTTACTGATTGTGCTTAATTTGATCAGAAATTCTTATTTTACTTAATTTGAATTATCTGAGAATAATTATTTACATTATTGATTGCAGGGAAATTTTTGGAAATATAAATTGGGACATTTGGAAATACATTCACACACTGTATTTGAAAGTTGTACTGCATTGATTTATTATGTGTGTTGATCCGTGTAAATGATGGAATATTTTTCTTGAATTTGTAGAAGCAAAAATTTCAATTGGAACACGGATGTTCCAAGGGTCCATTGGAGAATTAATTTTGGCAAGGGAGCCACCATGTTTGTTTGAAAACTCACGGCCAAGAGAAGTTACAAGGAAGTGTTAAATTTCATTTGTAGTGTTATTAAGGGAAGGAGGCCACACTCATTGAAAATCCACGTAGGAAAGTGTGGTATGCATGGCTGAAAAATTGAATGTGAACTAAAGATGGAAGATAATGGATTACACATGGCCCATGACAATTCACGTGAAAATCACTCAAATACTTGAAAGTGGAATCAAAAAGGGGACCACCATGTTGAAAACACATTGTCTCCAAAGCATTTAGCATGGGGACCACCACAATTGGCTCACGGTTTTCTTCTTTCTTTAGGCTACATCTCACGTAAAGAAGGAGAATGTGAATGTGTTGAAGTGACATTGCTAAAAATAATAATAGCACATGGCCCCTAAATTCACGTCCAAAAGAGCACTTATCTGAAGATAGAATGTGTTGGATGGAAAAGATGAAGAGGACCATATTCCTTGAGAAAGCCACGGCCAGGAGGTTGCAATATGAAATGAAATGCTAAATTTTATTCAAATGAAAGAGAAATGGTACACACGGCCCCCCTTTTCTTATTTTGTCATTCAAAGAAATTATAAAATATGCTAAAAGAGACAAAGCCACCACATTCTATTGTTCTTTGGAAACGTGGTTTTCAATTGGCTTGAAAAAAAACATTTCATTCTCTTTGGTGCTGTTACGAAAAGAGAGAAAGCTGCCATATCCTTCGTTGCTGGAACGAAAATAAATAAATAGCAACAGAGAGCACATCCAGCTTGGTTAAAGACAGTCCAACACCTTGCAAGAAGCAGCTAGCTGCGTGAAGAGAAGCCACTTGCAGCGTGAATGAAGTGAAGGAAATTCCACCAGCAGCTGCAGCTACTTACACGGTCCAGTTTGGAGCAGCCACCACGTTGAGGGAAAGCTCACGGTATTTTGGCAGCAGCTCACGCTCATCTCCCAGGAGAAGACGTCCAACAGCTGTAACATATGGGAAAGAAGAAACTCTCGGTGTACTGATTTGGAGAGAATGAATTGGTGAACATGGTTTTTGGAAGCTCACACCAGCAACTCACGGTTTCTCTTTAGCTTGGTAACATCACACGGCCTTGGTCTTGGACAAAAGAACACCCAAGCTTGGACGGAAGTGTAGCAGCAAAGGAAGCTCACAGGATTGATTTTTGCTGGAAGTTCAAATCTCCTTTGAAGAAGCATTCACTGTCTTCATGCATACAGCAGCAAAGTTGGAGAAGAAGACATTCACGGTTCTTGGAGGATACAACTCGGAGGCAGCAGCTCATTGTTCCAGGAGCTGGAGTGCACACGGTGATTCACCAACAGCAGCTGGTCACGGCTGGGAAAAGAGCACGGAAATGGAAGGTTTAAGGGTGCACTCGGAAAGAACAAGCTGCCACGTCCAGAGGAGAGCTCTCCATGGTGGGCATTTAATTTTTGCTGGAAGAAAAGCAAAGCACAAGGTGATTGATGAAGAAAAAGAAGAAGCATCCAGCAGAAGACACACACACTTCACGGCCACATGGAGAAGACATCCAGCAGTAGCACGTTTAAGAGAACCAAAGCATGAAGAAGCATGCAGCTGTGTGAAGAGGGGTCGGACTTAGAAGACTTAGAATGAAGAAAAAAGCCATGGAAGAAAGCAGGAAACAAACACCAAATGGAGGGCCCCAACATTATTTCTTTTTCTTACGTCCAAGAGGTGCTCACGGGTGAGCTGGTTTGGAAGCAGTGAAACTCACGGGGTACCAGAGACAAAATCCAAAATGAGGCTAGATTTCAGAGAATTGGCTATAAAATCTGAAGCAGCAGCAGAGGGAGGATCATTAGATTTTAGGAGTAGGAATGTGCTTTCATTTTTCTCCTCCCCTTTGGGGAGGTTTTTGGATTTGTTTTCCAGTTTCAATTGAATCTTAAATTCCAGTGTGTTCTTCATTGATTGTTGTTAAATTTTATTTGCAAATTACCTTTGGTCTAAAATTCCGTTTCCACGTTTAAATCTTTGATCAATTCACTGTCATTTTCTAAATTAATGCAACTTTATGCTCAAATCACTTTCATCTCAGTTTCATGTTTTATTTCCAATTGCACATTTTAAACTTTGTCAAAAGTTTATATTTTTTTTATTTACCGTTTTCGTTTTTACCGTTTCTGAATTTTACTGTTTCGTTTTTACCGTTTGCTTTTACAGTCTTTAAAATTTATTTTAGTGTTTTTAAATTGAGTTGTGTTTAAATTCCAGTTTTAAATTTTATTTACCGCACAAAACATTCACAAACCCCCCCTTTCATGTTAGCTCTGAGACTGAACCAACAATATTGGTCCTTGAGAGACGACCTAGGAGTCACTTCCTAGTAAACTATACTGCATTTCTTTTATGCACAATTTTTGTGAGCGGTGCGACCCGTTCATCACACGCGCACACACACTCACACGCACACACACACACACGCAAACACACACACCCACATATACTCACACACAAACACCCACACATACATACTCACACGAACACACATGCGCGCAGTCCCACACACAGACACAAGCGCACAAACACACTCGTACATCCACACCCACACCCACACACAGACACATAAACGCACACACACACACACACACACATTCACACGTACACACACGCGCACAAACACATGTGCAGACACAGAGACATGCGCACCCAAAAACACACGCGCACACACATACACATGCAATCACATAGCCACACGTGCGCACACATACACACAGACACACGCACATAAACACACGCTCACACACATACACTCGCAAACACACACATGCGCACGCATGCACATAGACATGCACACACACCCATGCGGACACACGCACGCACACGGGAGCACATTTAAACATACACACACACACACCCACACGCCCCAACCCCAACACACACACACACGCACACACGTCCCCACACACAAACGCATACAAGCAAACATGCACAGACACACACACGCACACACAACACACACCCACATACACACGCGCACAAATAAATGCTCAAACACACACGCGCACACACATGCGCACACACACGCGCACACCCTCACACATGCACGCACACACGCTCACACACACACATGTGCAAACACATATACGCGTAGACACACACATGCGCGCACACACACGCACACGCGAGCACACATACGCATACACACACCTACACACATGCCCCCACACAGACACACACACACAAACGTACACAGGCACGCGCGCACACATACAAAAATGAACAGACACACACGCACGTACACAGACGCCACACACACACGCGCAAACACAGAAATGCACACATACGCACACGCGCACGCACACACAAGTACACACACACACACATGGGCACACACACATACGCGCGCACACACACCCAATACACTCACACAAAAACACCCACACATACATAGTCACACGCACACAAGCGCACACACACACACACATGCGCGCGCACATACACATACACACTCACACCCACACACGTGCACACAAACGCACACGCACTTATACACGCGCACACACATACGTACCCACACACACATGGGCACACATACATACTCACATGCACACACACACGCACACACGCGTGCACACACACCCAAATACACTCACACAAAAACACCCACACATACGTACTCACAATCACACAAGCACGCATATAGACATACACACGCACACAAACGTTCACACACCCACACACGTGCACACACACAGACACACATAAACGCACACGCACTTATACACATGCACACACATATGTACCCACACACACAGACGCAGACACACACGCGCACACTTACACACACGCAGACACACACACGGACACACACACACACACATAGACAGACACACACGCACACACACAGACACAAATGCACACACAAAAACACGCTCACACATACACGCGCGCAAACACAAAAACACGCTCACACATACACGCGCGCACACATATATACACACACACGCGCGAACACACACACACACACACTGACGCGCACACACACATGCACACGCGAGCACACATACACATACACACACCCATACACAAGCCCCCCCCCCCCCACACACACACACGCACACACATACACACAAACACATAAATGCATACACACAAACGTACACAGACATGCGCACATACATAGGTACACACAAACACACACACCCACACACACACAAACCGCACAAACAAACGCGCACAGACTCACACGCACACACACATGCGCAAACACACAAATGCGTAGACACACACATGCGCACACACACACAAACATGCACACACCCATGCCGGCACACACACGCTCGCATGAGCACATTTACACATAAACACACCCACACACACGCCTCCACACACACACACACACACTCACACGCACGCAACTACACACGCACATACACACACACATGCGTAAACCGTCACACACGCACGCGCACACACACACACACACACACGCACACACACTCACACGCACACAACTACACACACACACACACACAGGCGCATGGACACACACGGACGTGCACCCAAAAAAACACATACACACCCATACACCAGCACACACATACATGCGCAGACACATACATAGGCAACCACACGTGCACCCACACAAACGCACGGACACACACGCGCATACACACATCCGAACACACACCCACGCGCACACACTCACGCACACACGAGCACACATACATATACACACACCCACACACATGACCCCTCCATACACACACACGCCCTGACACATACACACACACGCACACAAAAACACATACACACAAACGTACACACACACGGGCGCACACATATATACGCACACAAACACACACACGCACATACACATACGCCCACACACACAAACGCACACATACGCACATGCGTACAACACACAGGCGCGCATACACACATGGGCACACACACACACACGAACACGCATGCGGACACACACACACACACACAAATGCATACACACCCACATACACTCCCACACAAACGCCCACACATACATACTCACACGGACACAAGCATACACACGCACACACACATGCACGCGCACATACTCATACATACGCACACGCAGAGACACATACGTGCACACAAACACACGCGCACACACATTCGAACCCACACACACACAGACACACATACGCGCACACTTACACACACAGACACCCACACATACCACACATACACAGACACACCCCCCCCCACACTCCCACACACGCACACACACACACCCACCCATACGCGTACACACACAGAAGTGCGGACACACACACGCACACCCACAAACACATGTGCAAACACACACACACACACACCCGCACATACACACCCGTAGACACATACACGCATAGATACACATACTTAAACACACACGCGAGCACGCATACACATACACACACATCACACACCTACACACACGTCCCCACACAGACACATGCATGCACACACATACACACACATACACACAAACGCACGCACACATACATACGCGTACAGACACACACACGCCCACATACATGCACACACACACAAACGCAGACACACACTCATACGCACGTACACACAAGTCCGCACACACATGTGCACACACACGCACATACACACGCGTGCACACACATCCATATACACTCACACACAAATACCCACACATATATACTCACACGCACCCACGCGCACACACACACACACACACAAGCGCACGAACATACGCACACACACATGCGCACACAAACACGCACACCCACACACGCACAATTACACACCCACACACGCATGCACAGACACACACACATGCACAAACGCGCACACACACAAACACACACACACACACACACACACGTGCGCTCGCACACACATACAAACACACAAACACGCACACACATACAAGTGCGCACACACACACACATAGAATCGCGCACAGACACATGTGCGCACACATACTCACACACACACGCACAAAAACACAAACAGATACGCACACACACACATATACACACACGTACACCCACACCCACCCACACACACACACACACACACACACACACACACTTACACTCACACTCACACACACACTTACACATGCACACACGCAACAACACACACATGCGCGGACACACACATACGCGCGCGCACATATAGACATACACGCACACATATACACGCTCAAACACACACCCGCACACATACATGCACAGACACACATACACACATGCGCACACACCCACGCGCACACACACACACACAAGCACGCATACATACACATACAACCACACATCCACACACACCCAGAAACACACACACACGCACACACATACAAACACACACACACATGCCCAAACACACAAATGCGCACAAACAAACGTGCACACACACTTACACGCACACACAAACAACAGCACATATATATTCACATGCACAGACATGCGCGCACACCTACACTCACGCACGCACACACACACAAGCGGACACACGCACACACACACACAAGCGGACACACACACAGACACACACACACACACACACACACTCGTACACCCACACCCACACCCACACCTACATACACACACACACAAACACATTCCCGGACACACACACACACACACACAGCCACAAACTTACGTGCACATACACACACACACATGCACACACACACACACACACCCGCACACACATACACGTGCACAAACACATATACACACACACGCGCGCACACACACACACACACTAATACGGACACACACACGCACACGCAAGCACATTTACACATACACACACCCACACACACGCTCCCACACAAAGACATACAAAAAACGCACACAAACACATGAGCACACACACATACACGCATAGACACACACGCCCACATACACACGCGCACCCACACAAACGCGCACAAACAATTGCTCAAACACACATGCGTACACACACGCACACACACACACACACACACACTCGCACACACATGCGGGTGTGCATCCACACACCCACACACGCACACACGCTCAACCACACACACACACCGATACACACACACACACGAGTAGACACACACATACGAACACACACAGACACACACACACACTCAAACACATATACACAGGCACACACCCGCATGCGCGAACACACATGCACACACATACGCTCAAATACATACACACGAGCACACACCCGCATGCGCGCACACATACACACGCACACAAACACACACTAACACGCGTGCGCGCACACGCACTCCCACACACACACATAAGGGCACATACACACATGAGCTAAAATACACACACGCACGCGTGCACACGCACATACACACACACACACCCAGACACGCCCACACACATGTTCACACACACACACACACATACGCACATACCGAACACACACACACACACACACACTCGCACAGATAGACACGGTCACACACACACGAACGCACACCCACAAACACATACACACGGGAACACACCCACATGCGCGCACACATACACACGCATAAATACACATGCACACAAACACATACACTAACACGTGTGCGCAGACACGTACTCCCCCACACACATAAAGGCACACACACGAGAACAAATACACACACACACACACACGTGCACACGCACATACACACACCTAGACACGCCCGCACACATGTGCACACACACACACGCACATATGCACATACCGCACGCACACATACGCTTACAGATACACACGGTCACACACACGCACACACGCACACACAAACACACACACACACTCACAAACCTACACACATGCACGCACGCACCCACCCACACGCGAACACACACAAGCGCACACGCACATGCGCACACACACACACACGCGAGCACAAACATACTCACACACACGCCCACACACAAACACGAACGTGATCACGCAAGCACACACATGCACACACTCATGCACACACACCCACGCACGCGCACAGGTACGTGCATGCACAGACACTCGTGGACATACACATGCTCCCACACATACACAGGCACACACACACGCACACACGCACACCCACACACACGCGCGCGCTCGCATGCACACCCAATAACACTCACACACACACACGCCCACACACACATGCACACATGCATACACACACATACGCCTACACATAGAAGCACACAAGCGCACACACACACACATGTGCACACACACACACATACGCACACACACATGCATATACACACACACACATTTACACACGCACGTGCATGCACAGAGACGCACACACACACACACGCACACACCGACACGCGCACGCACACACACACACACAGGCAGACACAGACGCATACTCATACACACACGCACACACCGACACTTGCACGCACACACTCACACACAGACACGGGCAGACACAGACACGCATATACACACACATGCACATAGACACATGCACACACACACACACACACACACTCTTGCGAACACACACATACACACACACGGGCACACACACACATACACACACACACGCACGCACACTCACATATGCGCACACACATACGTACACACACACATATATTAATTCCAAATCCGTCTAGTGATATAAGGTCAATCACTCCTCATTCGAGGTATTGTCCATTTTTGAATTTATGTTCCAGTAAGATTTTGTCCTTAAACGGTGTCTCAAAAGTAGAACGAATAAAAAAAATTTAAACGCATGAAATACACCAATTATATTGTCTTAACTTGTAAAACAAAATAGCTCTAAATGAATCTCAAGGTTATTCCCCATCCTTTCTCGAGTCAATCACGCTTCTGGAACATCTGTAACATTATCTGCTCATGTATAACACATTACACAATTATCACCGATAATTTCATTCGCAAACATACAAACACAAGCATGTATGAGGTAAGCTACCAATAAAACAATTAGAACAACAAGATACATACATACTACTTATATCAACCACAATCCAACACCCCATACATAGTAGTAATAATAATAGGATTCATAATCCTCTAACATAAACAATTCAATCATACTGAATTATTCGTTACCTCAATCCCCAATCCTTAAACTTCGATCATCGATCTTTGATCTCTAACCATTGATGTCATCACTAAAATCTCACACACAGACCCTTGGTTTATCCACTCATTAACACCCATGTTAACTACTTATTATAACCATTATAGTAACATCACTATCAACATAACATAACTTGAAACATCTCAAGTACCATGATCACCATCATAAATACACCACCATCCTCATTATCCTAGTCATGAACAACACCATGAGCATCACCATACCATGATATCATAGTGGAAAGAGTTTATCTCACTCCTGTACCATACCTCACGGATTGTAGCCTCCCCTAATAAAAATTTGTAGCCTCCCCTACCGATCATCTCTTTCCATTGCACACAAGACAAAAGGAAGCATTTATCCGTAGTTATAACCAAGATTTATGAGGTACAACAAGTAGACTTATTCTCCACTCTCATGCTCATCAATTACATACTCACGTACATCCCAACACTCACTCATGCTCCACTCTCAACCACAAGTCAAACTGACCCTAAACATAACCACTAACCTTAAACTCTAATTATCATCATGTTCCATAACTACTCCGGCTTGGTTCACGTCCACTCTTCATCAAATTCACCATTTTTCACCAAAATGCATTGTGATAATCGATTATCACTTAAGATAATTGATTATCTTAGTGAAATTTACCCAGAAACATGATGCAGGAAGGGAAAATCAATTATCATCCCAAATAATCGATTATAACTAATTATAATCGATTATTGTCGAATCGAAACACATCCTAGACATGATTCAAGAATTCAAACATAAATACATCAACCTTAGATCATGTGGAAACATAATTAACACATCATACATGCATTCAACCATCACATACCCATGTAAACATACTCAAACACATATAATACATCACTTGAATTATCCATATCCAATCATTGACATGTTATAACCCCAATAATAGGGTGCAAACAGTCTCTAATAAAAACACTAAATAGAGTTTTTTATTAGCCAAACTATCTAAGCATAATGCTTACAAATGAGAATCATGAAGATGAAAACCCTCTAAAACATAGTTGCTGATACAAGGTTGTTTTCTCTCAAACTACACCCCCGATTGACGATCTGAATGGTAAGAATGAAGAACCATACATCTAGAATCCACTTTCTAAAAATCATCCCGATCCAATGGGGAGCGACTTCACAACGACGAAAACACCAGTGCAGATTTCATAAAATTCTTCAAAATAGAGATGTTGATGCACGATTGTTTTCTCCCAAACTAGACTTTCGATTGACGATCAAAACCGTAAGAATGAAGAACCATACTTCTGGAACCCATTGTCCAAAAGTCAACCCGATTTAACAGGGAACAACTTCACAACGACAAAAACACTAGTGTAGGTTTTATATTATGCGAAAATGACTTCTTCTCTTCCTTTCTCTCTCACTTGGCTTTTCCCTATCTTCAAATGAATCTAATATGCCCTACTAATCTCACCCATCTCCACTAAAACAAAGTGAGACATAATGGTCCACATTATTTGACCTATTCTCCATATTGGAAGGGAACCCAATAACCCAACACTTACAACATATATTTGCATCGAAATCCTTAAGCATCATAACTTTGTTCTCTCTTAGCATTAAACCCTCTATTGGGATAACCCAACAAAACATACACAATACATTCATAGGAAAAACCCAACACAAATATTATATAAACCCTATGCCCATGCATACACAAACCCTTGCCCAATAATAACAACGTACAACCATAATCATAATCATATAAACATATATCAAACAAGGATTATTAATCAAAATAACCAAGAACACATATAACAAAAAAAAAAAAAGACAAACAAAAGTAAGTTTCCCCATACCTTAGCCAATCATAAGGCTTTATCTACAACCTTAAAACATAATCAATCTTCCTTTATACTAAGAGTTTTTCATCGCTCTCTCTTTTCTTTTCCCAAAACGTGAATCTCCTCTCTTCCTCTATTTTCACCCTTTGATTTAGAGTTTCTAGGGTTTCTAAACATCAACCCACCCCTTAATCAATTTCTACACCAATTAAATAAAATTAAAAGACCCTTTTACCCTTAGGCAAAAATATAAAAATATAAAGAAATAACATAACAATTATGTTCTAACAAAAATATACACTCAAGAACACTAATTTCCAAACAAAAACTTAAAGTCTCAAAACTACTTTATTTTTAAAACCCTTATTTTCCCGAATCTTACATTATCTACTCCACAATGGGTCTTAATGTTTCGATCCTAAGTCCATCGACTGTCATCGTTAAGGTCAGTCACCCTATGTTTGAGTTATTTTTTTGAAGTACCTGAAAAACATTAGAAAGGATGGGAGCAAGGGGGTGGTGGGGGGACGAGTGGTTTAATAGTGTCTTTGGAAAACTTTTCGCAACCCTCTTTATATAGCACTTTCGTCGAGTACAAATTTTTACGTAGTTGTTAAACGTTCGACTTTGTAAATGATGTTAATCAACAAATTCTTTTCTTCATACTATATAGGATATTCACTATAGTTTTTTAAGAGCTTTCTTTTTAATGAACAATCGTTTAGTATGAACAAATATTGTATTTAAAACTAAAATACAACTATAAGTTTAATAAGAGAAGCATTTAAATAGAATTAAACAATAAATGCACAAATATTTTTTATAATGATTCATTCAAACTAAGTTACGTCTAATCTCCACTATTAACTGAAGGTTCCACTATAATTTTCAACAAGATTACAGTTGAGTATTGCTTGACTTTTCTCTTTTTCTCTTCTCAGATATTCTTTTTTTTCTTGAGCTTCTCAGTGCTTCTCTTCTAAACGCCTTTCATAGGATTGGCATTTACATTGTAAGTTATCCTCTTGATTCTTTCTTTGAATGATCTTCTATTTAAAGGCTTTTTCAAAAGGTATCCGTTAGATTGAGCTCTTGGTCTTGATTCTTGTGTCTTCTTTGTCTTACGTGTGAAGAAGTTGTTGGTTAAAGTCAACTTATCAAAGCAGACATGCTTTTTCAGTACTTTGCTTGAAGTAGTTTGTACTTTCTTTCATACACTTCTTCTTATGAAGAGAATATTTTGTGCATGTCTTCTTTGTCTCAAACGTCCACTTATGATATATTTCAAATAACGCAGTGAATGCGTGTAGTAGGTTATCTGTATAAAATAGAGTAGATTGTGCATGCAAAAAATATGTCTTATCTCTTATCACTTTTGTTGTTTTTGAACGTTAAGCATTTTATGGCATTTAATGTTTGTTCAGAACAACAAAATGCATTTTATATTTCTATCGTTGAGGTATCGTTTATCATTTAAGTTTTTCCTTAAGATATCATTCATTGAGTAAGAACTTCATTGTTGGACGAAGTAAAGAATTTAGCTCATGGTATCGTCTAATATGTTATAAAGTTTTTTGGAATATTGCTTTTTAGGGCTTAAGCGTTTAGCATGTTTCTTCTTTTATAAGTTTTTTATCTTTGTTTAAGACTTTTAGAGAGTTTGGTCAGAAACTTTGTCTCGACACCTTTTTGCTTCTTGATAGTTCAACTTAATACCACTGGGTACAGTATAACTTACGCCATTAGTATAACCCACTACAAGAAAAAACATTATTACCTAAGATAAAATTCGTATGTAAACTCTAAAATTCACATATAATGCATTGTTACCTACGAATTACATATGGATAAAAATTCGTATCTAAAATAGTTGTGGGTAACATTACATATGCATTTTTCTGTATGTAATTACATATAGAAAAATCTGTATGTAATTACATACGAAAAAATTCGTATATAAATCTGTATGTAATTATATACGACAATATACGTATGTAATTACATATGGATAAATTTATAGATAATTATATATGAATAAATTTACATGTAATTACCTACAAATAAATCTATATGTAATTATCTATAAATAAATTTGTATGTAATTATCTATGGATAAATCTATATGTAATTACTTATGGATAAATTCGTATGTAATCATCTATCAGAGGGGTGTTGCTCCCTCCACCACCACACCTTTCTCCCTCCACCTTTCATTTACTATTTTGCCCCTAGTAAAATTTTATTTGTAGGGTTATTTTTTAATTTTACCCATTCACAACCTATTACACTAATAACCTATTCTAGTCCCCGTACATGAGTAAAATACTTTTATTTCATTTTAACATTATATTTCTTCCTCTCTTTCTTTTGTCGTTGTGAGATACTACAAGCTGTAAAGGTTGGTGGTGGTGGAAAGAATTATCAAGAACTCTCCCTCTCGTGGTGCAGTGTCGCTCTTGTGGTGTAGTGTGTGGATGTGTTGCTTGCGTATTCGAATAAACCTTCAAATAAAACCCTAAAATAAAAAACGTAACCTTTAGACGGAGGTGATATCCTTCCATGGATGTCAAAATCCTTCAACGGATGTCAACATCCTTCAACGGATGTCAACATCCTTCAACGGATGTCAACATCCGTTTAAGGTAAAACGGATGTCGACATCCGTTTTTTTCTTAAACGGATGTTGACATCCGTTTTTTCCTTAAACGGACTCCGAAAGATTACGTTTTTAATTTTAGGGTTTGTTTTATTAGTTTATTCTTTATTTTGGAAATATTTTAATAATTTAATTTAAATGTTTTGATTTATTATTTTTCAATATATTTTTAATGTATTTTAATAATGTAAGGAAAATGAAGAAGAAATAAACGGATGAGGAGAAGTGAAACGGAGAAGACAAATAGAGTTGTAAAGTAAAACAGAAGACAAATTATTAAACGGAATTGAGAGATGGAAAGATTGGGTGTAGGGAATAAAGTAGGAGAACTAGGTTTGAAATAAATTAAAATAGTAAAAATAAAAAATTTTAATTTGAGGATATAATTGGAATTAAAAAAAATATGAGAGATGAAGGAAGAAAGGTGTGGTGGTGGAGGGAGCAACACCCCTATCAGAGTTGATTAAAATATGATGCTTGTTTAATCCATTATAGTGTTGGACATTGACTTCATTATATAACACATAATTAGCCACTAGAATACCATTCATTCAACACCAAACCATTCATTAAAAAAAACTAACATTTTAAAGTATTGAAAATAAAAATAAAATTCATTTATTGGAGTTAAAATTGAGTACTTCAAACATATTTCTATATAGATATAATTACAAGGATGAGAAATATATAAATTAACAAAGTAAAAAATATGGGCTAAAGTTAGAAGCAAATGTTTCTTGGATACATTGTCAAGAAAAATTACAATATACACATTCCTGTCAAAAGCCTCCTCAAGTTTTCAAAATTTCTTCATGGATAAGTTGTATGTACTACACAGGAGAATCTAACATTGTGGCACAATTTAACTTTTCATGTTGATCCACCCGTAACATAATTGAAAGATAAAGAACAGTAACAATCAACAAGGCAATATTGAGATACATTTCTTTTTCCTATAAGAAATCTATTCCATATACAAGAGGTTAAATAGTCAAAGTTCACTCTCGCAATATAAAGAATAATTAACATAAATTTGAGATTTGGAAAGTTTCGTCAAAGAGTTTGCAGAAATAATGAACTCAGTCACTATCCATCAATTTTGCAAATGAAGGGAAACATTTAATTCTGAAATCATAGTTTTTCCTTAGTGAGTTTAAGATTCTTGTATGGGTTTCTATTGATTATTTAGAATACTTTTACTATGTAGTGAAGAGGTAGTTGTTGCAGCCAAGCACCTGCTTTTATTCCTGGTGAGCCCATAGACATCATGACTTGTGCTGAGAAAATCTCTTGCTTATAGTGGTCTTACAAGAGGTCTTCAAGAAAGTGCTAACATCATTGAGAAACATGTTGCACAATCTCTTAATTCTGTTGATCTAGTAGGTAATAGTTTTAGATCTATTTGGAGTCATTGCTAGAGGAGTTGTTATATGTGTTGCACGATCTCTTGTCAAATCTATCAAAGTTGCAAAGATGTTTCTTCCATTTGATAGCATGAGGATATTGACAATTTGAATGTGAATCATTTTTCTCAATAATTGGACTAAAAGAAAAAATTGGAATAAATTTATTTTATTTAGTATACTATGAATAATGTATTTTATTTTATATTTATGATATGCATCAACAATTTATTATAATTTTATTATCTTGGACTTATATTTAATTATTTCCAAATTTTAAGTTTATTATTATATTTTTCTGATGGTAAAATGAAAAGTCAATGGATTGACTCTGATCCATTAAACTTTATGGATATAACCTTGTGGATTTTTTTAATAATTTTGTTTTAACTTTGTGGATTATTTTTTGACCCCGACCTATATAAATTAAGGTTAAATCTTATAAAATGGACTAATTTGAAAAGTCTAGCTCCTTTTACCATGACGACTCAAAAGGTCTATAGCCAAAAACAATAGTTATGTGACAAAGATGGTGAGGAAAGGAACTTTAACGGGATAACTATGTTCTCGTTTTCGAAGGAGGAGAAATGACTTTTGGATAAAAAAACATTTTCGGAAAGATTAGATGGTGGAGTATTTCGAAAAACATTTCTGAATCCAAATTGCTTTTCGAAACACTCGTTCATAATACATTTTTATACCTTAAGATAGATAGAGTGTTTTGGAAAATACCTTTCATAGGAGTGTTTTTTTATTATAATTTTGATGAGAGGTAGTTTTGGAATTCCACCTTTTATAGGAGTGTAAGAAAAAAAAATATAGTACGGGAAAAAACACCCTAAAAAAACTAAGAATGTTGCTCCCTCCACCACCACACCTTTCTCCCTCCATCTTTCATTTATTATTTTGCCCCTAGTAAAATTTTATTTGTAGGGTTATTTTTTAATTTTACCCATTCACAACCTATTACACTAATAACCTATTCTAGTCCCCGTACATGAGTAAAATACTTTTATTTCATTTTAACATTATATTTCTTTCTCTCTTTCTTTTGTCGTTGTGAGATACTACAAGTTGTAAAGGTTGGTGGTGGTGGAAAGAATTATCAAGAACTCTCCCTCTCGTGGTGCAGTGTCGCTCTTGTGGTGCAGTGTGTGGATGTGTTGCTTGCGTATTCGAATAAACCTTCAAATAAAACCCTAAAATAAAAAACGTAACCTTTTAAACGGAGGTGATATCCTTCAATGGATGTCAAAATCCTTCAACGGATGTCAACATCCGTTTAAGGTAAAACGGATGTCGACATCCGTTTTTTCCTTAAACGGATGTTGACATCTGTTTTTTCCATAAACGGATGTTGACATCCGTTTTTTCCATAAACGGATGTTCACATCCGTTTTTTCCTTAAACGGACTCCGAAAGATTACGTTTTTAATTTTAGGATTTGTTTTATTAGTTTATTCTTTATTTTGGAAATATTTTAATAATTTAATTTAAATGTTTTGATTTATTATTTTTCAATATATTTTTAATGTATTTTAATAATGTAAGGAAAATGAAGAAGAAATAAACGGATGAGGAGAAGTGAAACGGAGAAGACAAATGGAGTTGTAAAGTAAAACAGAAGACAAATTGTTAAACGAATTTGAGAGATGGAAAGATTGGATGTAGAGAATAAAGTAGGAGAACTAGGTTTGAAATAAATTAAAATAGTAAAAATAAAAAATTTTAATTTGAGGATATAATTGGAATTAAAAAAATGAGAGATGGAGGAAGAAAGGTGTGGTGGTGGAAGGAGCAACACCCAAAAACTAATAAGATAAAAACCCACCCCACCAAACAAATCATCAGGCCCAAAATAGTAATACCACCTCCGCATCACCAACACCCATATGCTTAATAATCAAATAAAATTAATCTAATACCGAAATAAGACCCCATATTCCTAAAATCTTACACCGATTATATATATAGCATTACAAAAAAAAAAATCAAAGTAGCAAAACGCCATCTTCAAAACGGCAAATTTCATCCAAAAAATATATGCAATCCCAACACTATTTTGCATCACCAAGCCCTCAAAACCTTATAACTTTAACTTTTTATGACACACACACACACACTAGTTAAGTTTTCTTATATTGCCAAAATATGTCTTCTTGATCATCGCTCTAAACTATTACCAAGTGGACTATGCTTCCCATCAAACTTAATGTTTCCCATCAAACTTATTCCGACTTGAAGAAGAAGAAAAAATCACAAGACTATGCGTCTACAACTCTCAAAACATATTTGTGTTGCTTTTTTCCATACAAAAAAATCTAATTGTCCTTAATAAGGTTCATGTCAACCTAAAAAAGAAAAATTGAGGTTCAACTTTTTACTTACCATAATTGCTTAATGATAAATATTATTTGCCTAGGTTTAGGAAAGTGTATGTCTTGTATTTTGCTTTTCTCTGCCATAAATTTGGTGTGGTCTTCTTTTATTGCTTATATATATATATATATATATATATATATATATATATATATATGGGAGAAACGAAATATAAATCCCTATTTGATCTGAATAATAATAAAATAATTAAAAATATCTATGCATGTAAATTTACGTATGATAAAACTGTGTAGTTTATTAAATAATAAGAGAAGTCAATGGAAGATACTTGTGAATGGTGTTGTGACACATATCAAGTGTTGTTTTGTACACGGGTGGCTGCGGGGTACCCACGGCAAACCAAAAGGTAAAGGAGGAAAGGGTGTGATGGTGGGACCCTCCCTGCACTTTCTCGTGTAAATCCTCCTCACTCCCTCTGTAAACTCTTTATCACTTTCTCCCTAATTGCATGCAAACAAATTCATTTATCAAATGCTTCATTATTCATATCACATGACTTCTCTCTTACCCTGCTCCACCTCCACCAATAACAACTTAATATCTATAATAATGGCAGCGATAACAGTTCAAACAGGAGGAGATTATAACATCTCTGCATTAAACACTAATTTAAACATCCTATTTAAGTATAATTTGACGTAGCCTAATTTCATCACCTAATCATCATTAGCACTCTTTCAACAGTAAATGTTTTAGACATGTGAATAATACTTGAATATTAAAATCACTCTCTTTTGTAAGCAGATTATTTAAAATTTAAGTAAATATTTTTTTATTATAACTTTTTTATATGTTTAAATCCAAGAATATTTTTATTTAATTTCTTTACGTATCTTAGTTTCATGTGTGTGTGTGTGTGGTATTATCTTATTAGACGTGTTCATCGAGACTCTTCTAAGAGCTTCTTTTGATTGTAAAAATAGAAAAAATTGGAATTGGTCAAGAGTGTTGGGAGGGAGTAATCTAGAGTGCCAATAAGGATGGAAAAGCTTTTTACTCTTTAACAATTGCACCAATTCGCTCAAACCCAATCTATCTCCTCATCTCTTCCAAAAACGAAATCCAGATAACAATAGAATCCACTGCGGGGGCCAATAATAAGTGCCCACGTGTCAATGGGAAACACGTCACATCATCCCTTCATTCGTCCCGGTCCCACCTCTGGAAAAAGTCCTTACCTTTTGGCTCGCTTTTTCTTGCCTTCCCAAGAGTGAGAAACCGAAACTCCAACGGAGAAAGAGAGAGCGTCAGTGAGTGTTTGTGTTTTGGTGTGTGCGCGCATTCATTCAGTGATGTGCAACAAGAACAGTCCTTCTTCTCCAAACATTCAAACAACCTCTATTATGAAGAGGACTCGGAAACCGACGAGACGCTATCACTCTTCTTCCTCCTCCTCTTCGTCTTCTTCCTCGCTTAAGCCGCACCGGCGCGGGAACCGGACCAAGACGCGGAGGCCCAAGTTCGTCAGCTTGCGTCTTCAGCTATCCGAGCCCAAGAACATGGGGTCCCAGCCCAAGCCCAAACCCAAGGCCCTACAGCAGCCGCAGCTCAACCTCTTCCCTCTGCATCCGGAGCACCATGACATGCAGGAGGAGCAGAACGTGGCTCTGCTCTTCAGCGCGGAGGGCGGGGCAACGCTGACGGGGCTGCTAGAGGAGGATTCGATGTCGCCGTCCTCGGCGACTACAGAGGGGTCGCAGTCGGCGCGTACGTGTCCGGAGGAGGACGCCGGGAATTGGCTAGTGAGGAAGGCGATGCGGCGGAGGGCGAGCGAGGAGGGGAGCGAGGAACGGTGGGTGTGCTATTCGGAGGTGGTGGAGGAGAAGAAGGAGACGATGGAGGAGGTGACGAGTTATTGCATGATGGGGACAACGACGACGGCGACGACAACGTCCTTTGGATTGTTGTCCTTGAAGCTGGATCACCAGGGGATATTGAATGCTTGGTCTGATAAAGGCTCGCTATACGTCGCGGGGGAGGGAGGTCCACACATTGTCCCTGACTTCCTCAATGGTTTCCTCCTTCATAATGCGTTCCTCCCCCATGTAATTTTCTCTCCTTAATAATTATATTTTGTCTTTGTACAATTTCAATTTATTTATTTTTGTCTGATCTTTCTTTTTTTTTTTGCCTGATTTAGTACTGTTGATGCCATTTTTTTATCAATCATCATTAGTGAATAGATATTTAACCTCAGAAAGGTAGATGGTGGCCACGAATTGATACATGGGCCAGAGAAATTGTTCTAGTAATTAAATTGATGAGTTGGTTTTTGAACAGGTTGCATGGGATGGTTGGGGGAATGGTGTGGTTGGGAACACATGGAATGTTACTGAAGATTGTGGAGTTAACAAGACGAATGTGAAGGAAGAAAACGGTTGGAAGTTGGGGCAGAGAGAGGCAAGTGTTCAGAGATACAAAGAGAAGAGGCAAAGCCGACTCTTCTCCAAGAAGATCCGTTATGAAGTTCGCAAGCTCAATGCTGAGAAACGGCCCAGGATGAAGGTACCATTCCCTATACTCGTTTTTATAATGTCTTAGGCATTCGATCATTACAAAGTTGATGTTGGACTCACTCACAATGGTTCTACATTAAGTTCACGTGCCCTACGATAGTTTGTGGTAATGTCATTGTCATTACACGGTGGTAAGTCGACATCGTGCCACCCCGTGAAACACTTCAACTACACTTCATAGTGCTCAGGATTAGAAATATCTTGCTTTCAGTAGCCTATAAGTCTAACAGTACTAGCCTTAGTGATCTGGATCTCATATAGTAGTGAGCACATCCTTTTGTGAATAAAAATGCAAATTTGATCAAGTTGAAGCAAACCACATACTTTACTTGATCCGTCAATCCTTTTAACTATAACTTTTTCTAACTTTGTTAGCCCAACTATTTTGTCATTGCAAATATAAAAGATGAACAATATAAAAGAAAGTGGGGACAACAAATAGAAACTCACTATGAAACAATCCTAAAACAAAAGTAGAACAAATATACTTTTATAACTCTAGAATAAGAAATTTTTGGTTCGGTACAAACAAAGTCTCACATCGAATAAAATATGAAATATACATGGGTTTATATACAGATAAAATACATTTCTTAGTAAGAGATCTTTTGGAACGGTACCAAAAGTAACAAACAAGTTGAATCCAAATACATGGTTTAAAATATATATTCAACGAACTTACCGTTATTCATATGTATTTTATACATTTTGAAAATAATGTCATTTATTTACTAGCTTTGATACGGTCAAGAATGAGCTGCGATTAATGATTTTTTGTGAGTGAAAGGGCAGTAGTAGAAGACTAGAAATGCTGTCATCACTTTCTGTCAAACACATTTTCATATTTGGTGAGATTTATTTGGGTCAGCGTGTTTTGTAAGATTAGATCAGATGATGCGTTGCAATTACTATAAACAAACATTTTTGGTATAATTCTTGTTTGCATGTTTGTCCGTTAAAAGTGGGTTTACAATATCAGAACTTGTTAATCCCATTGTGGCCATGCTAAACTCTTGTAAAATGAATTTCATTTTGGTACATTTTGCAGGGACGATTTGTGAAGAGGGAATGAGAAGTGCAGAAGGATTGGGACGGTTGATAATAAGAATGTTGTGTGATATTACATCGTTGGAAGAATTTTTCATGTCTTTGGTTTTGGGTAGTGCTGGGATGCTTTCTTGGTGAAATGTTTATGCAATGTAAAATCCCAGTGGTACAAATATGAACAACCGGGAAAATCTATATTCAACTGCTGTACTGGCGCAACATGTAAGGGCAGTTTCTAGACCTTTGATTGAAGGAGTTTGACAAAGTGTTACGATGTGTTTTATATCAATCCAAGGCTTTAGAAACAGTCAACCATGTTGTCAAGTACAATAACAAAAAACTGTATAGCTTACTCTGAAGACTCGAACGTAGTCTCAAAATTAAATATTTGGAACATGCTAAAATACTGGGGAACTGGAAACTGAACCGTAGTCAGACCGACAAGGGTAGGCTCTAGGTGAAAGTATATGTTGTGTGATTCAACCCTTATATTTTGACATTTAATGAAATAAAAATAATAAACATTAATTAGTGTCTCTTTGTGGTTTTTGTATTATCTTTCAAGATATTAAGAAAATCTATTAAAAATATTATAAAATATTTTTAAGATATTTTCTGATAGTGGTTTTATAATATATTAATTGATTATTAGATTCTGATATATTTTTAAAAACTTTAAAGATAATATCTTATTATATAATAATTTTGTTATCTTTTAAGATATTGATATTATTTTGTAGTATAATAATTAATTATCTTTAAGATAACTTGTTTAATACATACATATATATATATATATATATATATATATATATATATATATATATATATATATATATATATATATATATAATATACTACATGGAATAAATACTCAATTCTTGTACTCCATATCTCTCAGATTATTTTGTACTTTATATAGATCCTTTAAGTTCTTATTGGTTTTAGTGTAGACGAGTTTTTTTGTATGATTTTTTTTTTTTGTGTGTTTTCATTAAACTTAAAGCTTTCTCATTGGGAGACAACTCATAGATTCTTGAGAGCCTCATAATTAACCTTAAGAAACTTGAACCAAATTTTATAAAAATATTTGACACTCACTAAGTGGTTTAGATAAAATTGTTCTTTGACCATAAATGTTATGACAATGTGCTATAGTTGAATTATGAATAAAAATGATGTACGCTTTTTTCTTACCTTAGCTTTTATGTCTAACGAGAAATTTTTTGAGCAAAGTTTGAATGAGGCACATTCTATAAAAAAAATCTTTTCATTCAAATAATCATATTGTGACATTTAATGATTTTATTGTCTTATATGTTACTTTATCCAATGTTTTTGAGATTATTGTATGAATGTGTAAACAATCAATAATATAAAAATTTATTTGGTTCAAGATTTTTGACAATGATTAGTAAAGAACATATCAATTACACATGACAAATAGAACATATTTAAATCAACAGAGAACACTATTGTTTGTATCTTGATGAATCAAAATTATTAAATTCCAATTTCTTTCTAATACCTCATAATCGAATTGAATCTTGACGAGTTAGTGTGAAGAAAAATCTTGGAAGATTGAATGAGGATGAAGAAAAAAAGAAAAAAAAAAGACTTTGACGTTTAAAGCAAATCTTGATAAAAGATTCAAATAATAAGAAGAAGACTCTGAAGAAGATGAGAAAAACGAGTCTCGTCGTTAAGAAATTTAATAAGTTCATAAAGCTCAAAGGAAGAAGAAGATTCAAAGGTAAAAATAAGGAAAACAAGGAATCTTTGCGAAATTATCATTGTTATGACTACGGTGAAAAATGACACATGAAGGCAAATTCTCCAAATTCAAAGAAGGGTGAAGAAAGAGGCCAAAAGAAGTTCTTCAAGAAAAAGAAGGAATATATTTCTTGGGAGAAAGATAATGATTCTACAACAAGCTCAAACAATTCTGATGAGCAAGCCAACATATGTCTAATGGCTGGTGATGACATCTCGGAAAATCAAATAAGTATCTCTAGCGACTCTGAAATTTCATATTATACTGAAAGTGAATTGTTTGCCACATATAAGAAATTAGTATTTGAATCAAAGAAATTAGATAATGCTCATTAGAAATTTTCGCAACCGGAATCGCGACAGGACGACGATCCAAAAAGAAACGGGTTTTGAAAAGAGATTTTGGAGTCGCCACCATATTTTATTATGGAAAACTACGGAAAAACCATAAAAAAAAACAGACACGGTCCATGAAAACCAGATTCTGGGTTCGGGAGTCGGTTACATGTAGGGAAGGTGTTAGCACCCTACAACGCCTGCCCAAGGCAGTACCTTTAACTAAATACGCGAATTTGATGTGGTTTTCAAAATGTTTAACTATCCCTAAAAGAAAATTATAAATAAACAAAATATATATTTTTTAAGTTTTTTGGGCCCGACAAGGATTGACCTTGCTCCTAAGTATTCTCATTCAGAATGAGAAATCAGGGTTACGTAGTTCTAGGTTGAAAGACTGTTTGTTGTTTGAAAAAAAACCAGATATTTTTAATTTTTGAGGATTTTATGTTTTTAATATTTTCGAGAAAAAGAAGGTAATGAGTACTAGGCCGACGCGGACAGTCGCACGAGTACTCATACCTTTAGAATGATATTTAAATATTTTTAATTATTTTTTTAAAAGAGAAATAACGATATTAAGCACTAGGACGATGCGAACGATCACACGAGCACTCATACCGTTATCTACTTATTTAGGAAGACTTGAGAGTATTAAGTGCTAGGCTGATGCGGACGATCGCACGAGCACTCATACCCTCGTTTAATATTACATAAATAAGAGAGAAAGGTATTGAACACTAGGACGATGCAGGCGATCACACGAGTGTTCAACCTTTAAAACGTATTTTGGAAATTTTATTTAAGAAAAGGTTTTTAGCACAAGGACGACGCGAACGGTCACACGTGTGCTTAACCTTCAAAACGTATATATATTTATTTTTTTTTAAAATTTATTTAAGGAAGAAGAAAAGGTTTTTAGCACAAGGACGACGCGAGCGGTCACACGTGCGCTTAAACCTTTAAAATATTTTTGTAAATTCTTATAAGAAAGAAGAAAAGGTTTTTAACACAAGGACGACGCGAGCGGTCATACGTGTGCTTAACCTTTAAAACAAATTTTTGTTTTATTTTTTATGTGTATATAAGTAAAACTATTATATATATATTTTGAAATAAATGGATATTTAAAAGAAATAAATAAAATAAAGTAATAAAATAAAATGAAATGAAATAAGATAAATAAAAAGGCAAATGAATAATTAAATAATAATTAAATAATGGGGGTACCAAAATAAAAATAAAATAATAATAAAAAAAGTGTTGAGCGGTCAGTTGAAAAGCTTGGTTAACGAGCGCTCGTTCGTTTGGATAACGAGCGCTCTTTAGGGAGAAGGCTGAGCGAACGGTAAAAAAAGGCTTAAGTTTAACGAGCGCTCGTTCGTTTGGATAACAAGCGCTCATTAGGGAGAAGGCTGAGCGAACGGTCAAAAAAGGCTTAAGTTTAACGAGCGCTCGTTCGTTTGGATAACGAGCGCTCTTTTGGGAGAAGGTTGAGCGAACGGTCGAAAAAGGTTAAGATAACGAACGCTCGTTAGGGAGAAATCTGAGCAAACGATCGAAAAAGTTTGGATAACGAACGCTCGTTAGGGAGAAGGCTGAGCGAACGGTCGAAAAGGCTTAAGGCTAACAAACGCTAGTTCGTTTGGATAACGAGCGCTCTTTTGGGAGAAGGTTGAACGAACGGTCGAAAAGGCTTGGATAACGAACGCTCGTTAGGGAGAAGGCTGAGCGAACGGTCGAAAAGGCTTAAGGCCAACGAACGCTAGTTCGTTTGGATAACGAGCGCTCTTTTGGGAGAAGGTTGAACGAATGGTCAAAAAGGCTTAAGGTTAACGAGCGCTCGTTCGTTTGGATAACAAGCGCTCATTGGTGATAAGGTTGAACGAATGGTCAAAAAGGCTGAGCGCTCGTTCGTTTGGATAACGAGCGCTCGTTGGTTTGGATAACGAACGTTCGTTGGTTCACTTATGGGCCTGGCCCACAGGGATAGTTTCTAACCTAGAATTCTCCTAGGGGTTCTGCCTTCCCATTCTCATTCACTCACTCACGCCGTTCGTCCAAATGAGACCAATGTTTCCTTCTCTCTGATCAAAAGGGTTCAGAGACACCCACCTCTGTCACTCAACGGCCACGTCTTCTTCCGATTGACCACCGCGGACCAGACTAGCCACCGCAACGAAGGTGGCCACCGTATCACTGCCTCTACGGACCAGTTACCAGGCCATCATCTCTCTCGATATAGCCACCACGCCACGCCGCGCCACACCGCACCACTGCTTCCTTGCTCTTGTCTGCTCTCTCCGACAGTTCAAACACACGGGCCGCCGCTTCTTCGTCGAGCTCTCCGCCTTTCACTGCCGAGACCATCGTGGGCCATCGCTCCAGCTCATCCCCTCTTTCTTCGATTGTGTAATGGGTTTTGGATTTGGTTTGTTGAGATTGGCCATGAGCGTGAGAGTTAGGAAGGTGAGAGGGAACGTGGTGAAACAGAGAATGAATGGAAGGGGAGGTTGGTGATAAGGGAACTCATGATGTTCATAGGAAAAGCATTCATGATGGAATAAGCATAAGAAGCAATTATGCAGTAAGCGTTCATGATGAGTCTGGAAGCACAGATGAACCAGAGACTTACCTGCTGCTACGACTGCTGCTATCGTTCGCTGTATATCCTGTGACCTCTTCTCGCCCTTCTCTTTCTCTGCCGGTGTCGGTGCCAATGATGACTCTGGATGATGATGATCCCAGATGAAGGTCCCTGTGTGTCTCCTCCTTCTCCCTTTTTCTCTCTCTGATCCAACAAAATCTTCCCTCCCCAAAATCTTGGAAAATATCCTCTTGTAACCACCTGGTCCCCTTCCTTCAGACACGCTTCCCATCCGTCACCTCCACGTTTTTTATTTTCCCCCTTTTTTTAATATATTTTTATTTCAATTTTATTTTATTATTTTTTATTTTATTTTTTTTTATTTTTCAATTTTTCAATTATTTTGATTACTTAACCCTATTAAAACAAAATTAATATAAGAAATAAAATAGAAATTGAATTAAAAGCAAATACCTAAATACATAAAAAAAAGAATAAGATAAAGAGGGTAAAATAAAATAAAAGGAAAATAATAGAAAACCAATAAAAGCACACTTTTTACAACCCGGACAAAATTGAGTGTTGACAGAAATTAAAGAAAGAACTTAAAGAATTAAAATCAAATCATGAAAAGTTCATGAAGAAAATAAAGATTTGAAAAATAAAATTTTATATTATGAAAAAAGTAAATATGCTAAAAATGAAAAATGTATTTCTTATTTAAATAAAAAGATGTCTTTAAATAAAACAACCAACGCTAAATGTAGAAATAATTCAAAAGTAAAAAAGGTTGTTAAACATGTTCCAAAAAATAATTATAATTACTATGATTGTAATTATGGTAATAAAATTTAAAATATTCCTAAATATAATTATAATTATAAAAATAAAATAAAATATGTTTCTAGATATAATCGGAATTACTATTATGACTATAATTATAAAATTAAAAATAATAGAACCCATAAAATTTGGGTAGAACATGAAACTAAAAATAATAGGAAACCAAATGTTGCTACTTGTTTCTATTGCATGAATAAGGATCATACATCAAATAAATGCAAGATAAAACATTATGGTATTCCTTGTGGAAAGCTTACTTGGGTTATAAAATATTTGTCTAACTAACCCAAAGGACCTAGTGATTGGGTACCTAAAATAGTTTGTTCTCTTTCTATTTTGCATATGAGTTCTAAATTCAGGAAGTCCATGTGGTACCTTGACAATGGTTGCTCAAGGCACATGACAGGTGATATCAAGAAATTTACATACTTCCAAAAGAAAGAACAAGGTTATGTCACATATGGTGACAACAACAAGGGAAAGATCCTTGGATTAACAATTGGATGTAGGATCTTTATGATCCAAACTAGTATAAAAATTATATGTGCAATTTTCTCTCTTCCTTATTCTTTATATTTGTTTAAATTGTTTTAAGGAAAATTGTATATTTACGAGAAAATTATTATAAGAACGATTTGCGATAAGAAACCAATTCACCCCCTCTTGGTTTGTTGTACACATTAACCATTTCGTTGCACCGCTCTGACACATACCACATAAATAATCTAAATAACAACATATCATGTTTCACCTAATCAATAATAATAATAAACATAATAATTATAATTCTAGAAAACATCTAATCATCAAACACCAATTAACAAACAATAAGGTCCAAGTCTCGTAACCATATTATTCCATAATTACCACCTTTTCTTGGGGTCTTACACATGATGATAAGAGCATAAGTGCACCTTCCACAGATGACTCCAACTCTTCTTGAGTGTGTTTGACCATGGCTGGGGGAATTGCCATCAGATGGACACATTAGGCTCGGAAGGTCACACGTTCTATAGCTATTTAAGCATTTACCCATAACCCATATTCACTAAGTTTGAATGGACAAACATTTATTAGCTACTTGAGTGTTCACTCGTAATGTATATTTATAAAGCTTAGATAATGACACATTCGTCAACTACTTAGAGTGTTTTCCATAACACATATTTACTAAGCTCGAATAAACACATATATGCCAACTACTTTAGCATTTACCCATTACACATGTTCACTAAGTTCAGATGGACACATATCCATCAACTACTTGAGTGTTTAACCATGACACATATTTATAAAGCTTGAATCCACAAACATTAACAAGCTATTGGTTAAAGCTTAAATCCACAAATATTTGTAAATTACTCGTTAAAGCTCAAATCTATAAAAATATGCAAGCTTGTTAGAGTTAGAAGCTCATAAATTTGCAAGCTATTTACACGATAAAATCCATTACAGCTTGGATCCAAGTGATCGCATGTTTACTTAAATCATGTTAAATAAAATTTATTTAACATTTCCAGTAATTAGATCCAAATTGAATATATTGAAGTTGTTTCAAAATAAACAACTCGCAAGACCTAAGAAAAATAAAATACCTAGAAAAGTAGTGGGGAGGATGTCTTTAATTAGAATAAGAAAAGATAAGCTATATAGAAGCAAAATGTAGAATAGTTGGTTCGAGCTCTTTGTTATGCGTTAGAGGTCATGTGTTTGATTCTAGTTGTGTGCATAAAAAATGTTTTTTTCTTTTATTTATTTATATAATTTGAACCTAAGGAAACCTAGGAAGGGAAAGTTAATGTATGAACGTGAGATTTCTTAGATTTGTGATAAGAAATTAACGTGCAAAAATAAGGTAGCTAAGGAAAAATTGAAATGGAATATCTAATTTAGGGATTAATCAGAATTAAAAATATATTTTATTTTGTGTTTATTTTGTAATAATGGGCTTTACCAAGGCTTAAGGGATAAACCTAGAAACTCTCGAATTAGGGTCAGCCATGCCTTTTGTTTAAGATATATGGAGATAGAAACCCTAGAAATTGTGAAAAAGAGGTAGAAATATGAGTGTGCCGTGAGAGAAAAATAGTATTTGTGTTGAAGGTTCGTGAGAGCTTGTGGCTATTTTAGAAGAGCATTTTCTGATTAAGGATAAGAAGTAGTGGAAACCAAGGTAAGAGGAGTTATCCTTATACTTGTTTTATGTGTTGATGATTGCATTAGTTGTGTAGGTTGCAGCAAACCATTTTGTTATGTTACAATCTGAGTTGTCTTCCTTTTATTTTACATGATGTTGGAACATTTTTTTGTTAGTGATGATGCTTTGGTGTTGTCATGAAATGTTCGTGGAACATGCTTTATTTCATGTTAATCAATTTTGTAATTATTGTGTTATTAAGAAATTTTTGGGGCGAATGTTTTCGTTTCATCTTGTTATTTTTCTGTTAATGTGTGTATTGTCAAATGTTGTGGTGTACTGTGCTTTCTTTGGTTCGTGATTGGTTTAGGAAGTCATGGCAATCTCCTTAGCTAGATTGGGCCAAAGCTAGAAGAGAAAGCCATGGTGAAGGGTGAAGGGTGAGTGCTTGCGAAAGTTAGTAGAAATGACAGCTAAGCTCACAGTTTTTTGTGGTTTATGGTGATGAAGGTGATGTTGATGATTCTCTAAGAGAGGTTGAGCCAACCCTTGGAGAAAGGTGGCTAGAGGAGGCCACTTAGGTTGCTCTAGAGTCCTCTCCATTCCTAGAGTGACATATGGTCATTAACTATGAGGAAAAACTCTCCAAAGGGAAGGTGACACACGACATGGATGGCCCACCCCTCCTTGTCCACCAAGTTAAATGAAACCTTGGTTAACAAACCCAAAATTCATATCCCACTTTGGTCAACATTGGGCCTTGGCCCTTTGTTGACTTGAGTGGTCTTAACCCTATTCTACTTGGCCTAAAAATACAAGGCCCAAAATTATTCTCACTCTACTAGAAGCTTCATTATGGCCCAAGATAGCCTAAAAGAGAGAGTCTAGGCCCATCTTCCACATATGACTTCAACTCCTCTTTAAAGTGCTTGGCCATAATTAAGGGGTATGCCATAAGGAAGGATGCATTGTTGTCCATGGATAAGTGTATGTGGGGGGATCCTTTTATGATTTTAATTAAACCAGTTAATGTTCTTTTGGGTCTTGATAACTTTCTTGGGGTAAAGTTGACGTGGCAATATGGTTTATTGCATGAGAATGTATTTTTCGTAGGTATATGAATTATTACATGATGTATGACTATTGTGGAAATTTTGGAATATACTTCTTGACTTTATGATAAATGCTATTAGTAGTATGTGAGTTTTGTTGTCTGATCTGTGGTGTTAGATATGGTGTAGAGCAGGTATATAGTCAAAAACCGAGTTGTGCTTCATTTAAGTTGTGTTGTTTCAAGTTTAAAACATATGTTTAAAATTTAATGTGTTTAGTTTCTATATAGGAACCATGATGTCAGGGTTAGAAATCGAGTTGTCTACATTGAAACTATGTTGTTTTATTTTTTTATTTGTGCTAATCAATGTTGAACCCTACTTTTAGGCTTGAATCGTACTATTTTACCATAGTCTGGGCTATTCTAAGTGTTAACCATGCTCCTTGATCAAAACCATGTTGTTTTATATTGTTGTCGTGCTGTGATTTTATGTTGTCGTGTTTTTCTGAATATGATGTCATGGTGTTTTATATGATGCCATGATGCTTGAGTACAATGTGGAGTTGTTTAATACATTGTCATGTTGTTTTAGTGCATTGCGATGTTGTTTTAGTAAGTAGCCATGTTGTTATGCTATGTTGTCGTGTTATCTTTTTGCTTTGTGCTAGGCTGAGTTGTTTTGCCAGGTTATGTTACTTTGTGTCGAGTTTGTTATTTGGTGAGTAGACAAAGTAACGATAGGTTACGGAGAGGAAGAGATATTGGTTGGATATTACTTGGTGATAATATGACTTGGTGAATTTCATGGATGCGGTTTTATTTTTTGAGATGGAATTGGTTATTTGAGTAGTGTAGATGAGTATGGTTATTGTTTATTATCTTGTATTGTTTTACTGGTTAACTCACTCTTATTTGTTTGTGTTTGTTCAATGATCATATAACTCATGTTGTTATACGAAAAAAAATGTTGTTACAAATGATGTTGGAGATGCTTAGAATGACGATGCACGTTGAGAAATCTTTTGGAGAATTTTGAAATGAATTTGGAACAATAGTTTATGTTTTTTAATTACAATTTTGAAAAAGTATATGAAATTTTGGAATCAGATTAAAGTTGTTTATTACGAATGGTTTTAAATTCTTTTATAACGATTAAATAAAGTATTTTTTTTTGTTGTTCAATAGTGATGGTATTAGATGTTTTTTTTTTTAAAGTTATTGAAGTTTTTATAGTTTAGAAGTGACATCCTAATAAGAGGGTTACACAACCACTTAATCGAGTCAAAGTAATATTTCAAAACCATTTTGGAAATACAATTAATTACCTATGCTATACTTGATGAGTAATACAACTCTTTCATCCATTAATTCGCTCCACACGCATTTCATTTATGGATTTCTAGTTAACCTAAGTCGTTTTCCAAGAAATCTGATACAAGAACTTCACTCATAATAACTTTTATAAAAGTGTAAAATTAGGTGTTAGAAATATATACAAAGTAAAGGGGAAGGTTTTAAACCAATAAAAGAAATAAAGCAAAAAAGAAGATAAAAGTAACAATAAATAGCAAAATAATTAATAAATAAAAAAGATTAAATAAATAACAAATAAAAATATAATGACTTAAACAATAATAATTAAATACGTAATTCTACTCTCTTTTCGTAATTATGATGTCTAGTTGGTTATCCAATTATTATGTTAAATTAATTATTATTTTAGATTTCAAATTAACTTCTTAAATTTGTTCTCGTTCTCAAATTCAGTAAGATAATATTATGATTAAAAGTAACAACTTTTTAGATTAATTGTAGCTTCTCAATTAAACATTATTATTTATAATTATGTATATTCTTTTAAATTTTTTATCAAGTAAAAAACTAATTAACTAAAGTGATTTTTTAATTAATTTTAGTTAAAGACCTTTCATCAAAGTAATTTTTGAATTATTTACAAAAATTCATCCATCACAAGAAAGTTACGAAATTTAACCAAAATGAGTTCTCAATTAAAATTGAAAATCCTGACTCATATAATATTGTTATCGTAAAAACCATACTAATTTGATACAATATAAAAATCATTAGGTTTACTAGACTAAGATATGAAACACACACACATATATATATATATATATATATCACATTAAGAATAAAAAAACATACAATTTGATTCTATGTAACCTCAAAATCTCATTCCCAAAACCTTAGAATTCCATGACGGATAAAGAGAACATGAAAGTAAAAGAAAATAGAGGGAAAGAGGTAAAAAGAAAAGAAGAGGACGTTAAGATGAAGCAATGCTTATCTTAATTTCTTATATAGCTTAGCTAATCCATGAACTTAAACTTAAAAATAACTATTCTCATATTTTGTTTTTCTTACCAAACAACTGGTATAAGAAAAAAATAATATTTATATATAGTTTTTTATTTCCTCTCCGTTCTATTTTCTTCTGTTCAATATGTGTAAATAAACAAACATAGGGTAAAAGAAAAAACCATCTTTGATTTTAAAGTATTCTTTTTAATGTAATATATTTACTAATCTCTTTACCAAGTAAAAAGGGACCATTCATGCTGAGACTAAGAATTTAACGTAGTTATTATTTATTTATTGCGGGTTAATTTCTACCTAGGGATTGTGGCGTAAAATATTCTGTTCTGAGTTGCAAGGAAAAACCGGAACAAAGCAAGGAAGCATACCATACCAACGGCCTTCAACAAGTTTTCTACTGACCACCATGGTCAGAATACGGTTGTTTCTCTTTGTGTGTTGCCTCCTAATAAAGTCCAAACAAAGATGCCAAACATCTAAATCTAGTTCATCTACTTACCCCGATTACTTGCAGCATGGTCTTGGGGATCTACTTATCATTGAATATTTCGTCTACATCATTATTCCATGTATACTTTACACATTTCGAATATACTTACACCTTAAAATAGTACATACTATTGTAGGACTATTCCCTAATGTACATTACACTAATTTCAGAGACCGTGTTGAAGTTTCTTTCATTGCCTAAAACACTAAAAGAGTTTCGATGCGACAGTTATGTTGTCTTGTCACATTACAGAGGTTATCACATATACTAAAGTGAAGACATAGAGACAGCGGACAAGAGACAAAAGAAGCTTAAGCCTTTAAAGCTTCCTTCCTCTCGCTTAGAGTCCCAAAAACTAAATTACGAGGAAAGAAAGGAAGTTGATTCAGGCGGGGTTATTCCTTTCGATGCGTTATTATATGTAGGCCTATCACATTGCACTTGAAACGCAACTAACATAAGCCTTATCACCTCTTTCTTGCCTCAAAGCTAGAGTTCTTCATCTGGATTTTGTTTTCTGTAGCCACAATGAATAGCATTGGCAAGTTGGGTGCTATGCAACAACTTATAAAAGGTGGAAGAATGATGCCTGCAGCTGCAATATCTGATGACAGCGTTTTGGTGAAGAAAATAGTGGCAGAGCATAACCCTGAGGGGATTGAATATGATGTCAGGCCCCTTCTCCAAATAGTTGAGGATGTTCTAATACGTTCCGCCTTGAGTTCTGAAGGTGCCACAACGGTATGATGCTGATAAAAAATCAATAATCATTTCATTCTCTCGTTGTTTAGGGACTAAAATGTATTTTACAAATTTGAGGGTTATCATATATTTAATGCTTGGTTTTAATTAATATGATGTTTTGTTTTTTTTTCCTATTTTCTGATTAACCTGTACATCTTTCAGGGTGCCCTTGGTCGTGTTGATCATGTGGAAGACAGAAGCTACCATCCTGGCCAAACAATAGAGGCTCTATCTGCTAAGATTGATAGGATTTCCTGTGAGGTGATAGAAAAATATCCTAAACATTAATGTTAACATGGCTATACAAGAGTTTGAGCTACTACCTGATATATTCTGTTCATAATTTCTAAAACGGATATATTATATTTATGAAAATGTTTTTAACAATTAAAAAATATTTAATCGCAGTATACTCTCGAAACCTTATTTTCCTCATGTTTGGGTCATGGCTGTCATAGCTGGAACATGTCTGCATGCATAATTTCCATCAAGGTTTAATTATGTTTCAGCCTCTGAAATTTGGGGTAAACCCGTTTTCAGTCCCTCAGATTAAAATAGGTTCATTCTAATCTTCCAAATTTAGTAAAATATGGTTTTAGTCTCTAAAAATTAAATTTGAAGGACAAGAGAACAGTTTTACAATTTACTCCCTCAAATTTAATGTTCAGGATTAAAATCTTAACTTTTCAATTTTGAGGGAGCAAAATAAGTTCCAGTGAATTTGGGGGAACCAAAACAAAAATCACCCTATATTTTGAGAGACTGACTAAGGGAGTCTTTGCATCAATGGAACAAATTAACAATATCAAAACCAACATGAAATTTCAGATTTCCTGCAAGACTCTCGGTGGTGATGCACACTCCACAACAGTTGGAATATTTGACATGCTTACAATCTTCAAGTGGGATGTGAAAATAGTGCTGACCTTAGCTGCTTTTGCTCTAACGTATGGTGAATTTTGGCTGCTGGCCCAAATTCATGATAAGAACCAGCTAGCCAAATCAATGGCAATTCTGAAGCAACTACCTAGTATCATGGAGCATGCAAGCTCTCTAAAACCACGGTTTGATACTCTTAATGAACTAGTTAGAATCATAGTTGAGGTGACCAAGTGTGTCATAGACTTCCATGATCTGCCATCTCAATATATTACGCAAGACATAACAGCCTACACCACTGCCTACAATTATATCCCAGTTGCTTCATACTGGACCATCAGAAGTATTGTGGCTTGCGCAGCTCAAATTACCAGCCTCACTACCCTTGGCTATGAGTATGTTTTCCAATCATTGTCAAGTTTTTCATGCTTCTTAGAACAACCATGCTCAGCATTTTGAATTCTCTTTATAAATGAATGGTCATATGTATGAAGAGGTTCCATCACAGACACAAATAATATACCAAAAACACTGTTTCAGGATATTCACATCCACTGATGCTTGGGAGCTATCTACTTTGATTTTCAAGCTCAAAAACATAATTCACCATCTCAGGCAGCTGCTAAATAGTTGCCACGAACATATTGGTAGGCCACTTTTGGCATATTTTGTACTTTCATTTTTAATTACAGAAGGGTTAATTGCTTTTACTTTATTTCCTACTTTCAAAATTTCGTATAGGAAATAGTGACAACAGAAAATATAAGTTGGTTTTACTGTTTTGTAAGTAAACTTTTTTAGATAGGAAACAGTAAAAACAGTGTAACTCGTTAGCTAGCCAACTAATTTAATATCATCATTCAATGTAGGGAAAAAGATGGATACTGAAGCTTACCAAATGCTGCGAGATTTGTTTTCAAAACCCCACACTGACAACATGAAGGTTCTCAAAGCTCTCATTTATGCACAGGATGATATTCTACCTCTATATGACGGTGTTACCAAGAAAAGGGTTTGATTTTCTAACACAGTACCTACCTACAATATGCATCAGTATTATGAGAAGCTGTGTTGGTGATGCTAATCTTTGAATAATGAATGGAAACAAACAGGTTAGCCTTGAGCCATTGAGAAGGAAGAATGTGCTGCTTCTATTTTCAGGCATGGAGATCTCCACCGATGAGCTTCTGATTCTTGAACAGATCTACAACGAATCGAAGGCTCATGCACCGAGAATGGAGAGTAGATATGAATTGGTTTGGATCCCAATTGTGGATCCAAACTCGGAATGGACAGAACCAAAGAAAAAACAGTTTGAGAGTCTGCAAGAAAACATGTCATGGTACTCAGTGTATCATCCATCTTTGATAGGCAAGCCAGTCATCTGGTTCATCCAGAGCGAATGGAAGTACAAGAATAAGCCAATTCTTGTGGTTTTGGATCCACAAGGGAGAGTTTCTTGCCCCAATGCTATTCACATGATGTGGATTTGGGGAAGTGCTGCCTACCCTTTCACAAGTTCTAGAGAAGAAGCTCTATGGAAGGAAGAGACCTGGAGATTTGAATTGCTAGTAGATGGCATTGATCAAGAAATTTTGAACTGGGTAAGCATATATTCTGACAATCAATACACTTCTTTTTCTCCTTTTTACCACTCATTAGGTCGAGTTGTTGTTTTCCTACTAGCATATATATATATAATTCAGCCTTTCCTTAGGAATGTCATGAAAGGCGTAACACCACAGTTCCAATCCAAAAGCATAATGCTGCTATCTCAATGATTAAAATAGTACAAGACTAAATGAGCCAGTCAAATTTTAACAGGAAAAATGTCAAGTATGGCCACTAATTCAGGTGGAGAAATGAAATGTTACTATGTGTAGTTATGACAGCACACTGCGGTCAATGCACTTACTATGTTTTCTGAAACACTGTATATTAACTAAATTTATCCATGTTAACTACATGAAATGGGTCTCGCTCTATTTAATGTAGAATGTGTTACTAATGTTAAGAAAAATAACAAATGCCAATTTCTGATTGCGCAGATTAAGGATGGAAAATACATTTTCTTGTTTGGGGGGGATGATCCTGAATGGGTAAGAAGATTTGTGAAGGAAGCCCGCAGGGTTGCAATGGCTACACAAATACCCTTAGAGATGGTATATGTTGGGAAAAGCAACAAAAGGGAGCAAGTGCAGAAAATCATCGACACAATAATTCGTGATAAACTGAACACTCAATATTGGTCAGAGCAGAGCATGATATGGTTCTTCTGGACTCGTCTTCAGAGTATGCTGTTCTCCAAGCTTCAACTGAAGCAGACCGATGACGACGACCATGTGATGCAGGAAATCAAGAAGCTTCTGAGCTATGACAAACAGGGGGGATGGATTGTTCTTGCAAGAGGGTCTCACATTGTGGTAAATGGGCATGCCACAACCGGGTTCCAAACCCTGGTGGAGTTTGATTCCGTGTGGAAAGATCATGCTGACAGGGAAGGGTTTGAACCAGCTTTTAAGAATCACTATGACAAAGTTCATTCCGTTGTTAGTCCTTGCTGCAGATTTGAATTCTCTCATGCAATGGGGAGAATCCCAGAGAGGCTCACGTGCCCTGAGTGTCGCCGCAACATGCACGTGCTCACCACCTTCCAGTGCTGCCATGATGAAAAAATTGACGAGGACTTTTTTGTCAGCACCGTAACTCCTCCCACCAATTGATCAATCATTCTTCACTCACTATTGCTGCTTGTCTTTCTCTCAAATTTCAACCACAGCCTTGTGTCTTTACTGCTACATGTGTTTGTTCTTTTTATCACATATTAATGTAATAAAGTGTACGGTGAGGTTTGGTCTCCCCACTGTGTGATGAGAAATTATGACTTTTGTGATGATCAATAAAGTTACAATTTCATTTACTTATTTAAGCAAATTTTATTTTATTTTTTTAAAGATTTTGAAATTAAGTACCTTTATAAACACTTTGTCTAAATTCACTCTAGTTCTAACCTTGAAGCTTTACTTGAATCACAAAGAAGTGTACTAAACAAGTCAGGAATTGACTATACCGGTAAAGACAATAAATTGAAGACTAGAAAGTTCATTAACATTCGTAAACCCTCGTCTATAACATGTTTTTAGTGCAATCATATTGGTCATCTATCAAAGGCTTGTTACTATACAAATTTTAGTGTGTCTAAAGGTTAATTTAAATAGATTCCTAAAGAATCACCACTGTAACGTCCCAAATTTCATGAGTGTCACCGGTTATTACAAAAACTGGTAATTTTTAAAACTTTCTTATGACGCGAAAACATATTTTCAAAAACATCGGCATTTAAATTTACATTGCATAATAGTTTGAAAATACTAGTTCAATTGCATTATTTAGATAAATATGAAATTAGAAAGAAAATAAAATAATTCCAATTACATTGTCTTAAAAACTCAATTGCAATAACTTTAAATAAAACCCCAAGTTTGTCCCTTATCATCTTAAGGATCTATCATGCTTTATCTTCATCTGTAGCATCATCTGCTCCTTATAACATCACATATTATACGATCATCACATTCACAAACATGTATGGGTAACTTACCGATAAAACAATTATAATAATAAGATACATAAATACTAATTATATTAACAACAATCAAACACCTCCTACATAAAAGTAATAATAAAAGGATTCCTAAACCTCTAACCCAACAATCAATCACGATAAATTACTAAATCCTCAAAGCCCGATCCTTGATCCTCGATCATCACATATCTTGACTGCACTTTATTCGTTCACTAGCTCATATGTTGTTTACACCACATTATCCCATTACTATCAATATAACATTTCTTGGAGCATCATTGTCATAGATACACAACACTCATGACTATCCCAGTCAAAAACAACACTACGATCATCACTGTACCATAATATCATAGTGGAAAGAGTCCATCTCACTTTTGTACCCTACCCACCGACTGTAGCCGCTCCTACAACCCACTTGTAGCCTCCCTATAGGACATTTGTAGCCTTCCCTACATATCATCTCCTTCCAATGCACACAAGACAAAAGGAAGCACTTATCCACAGATAGAACCAGGATTTACGAGATACAACAAGTAGACTTATCCTCCACTCTCATGACCATCAATCACATACTCAAGTACATCCCAACACTCACTCATGCTCCACTCTCAACCACAAGTCAAACTGACCTAAGCATAACCATTAACCTCAATCTCTGATTATCATCATGTTCCATAGCTCCTTAGGCTTGGCATGTCCATGTTCATCACTTAAGATAATCGATTTTTTACTACCCAAATCACCCATGAGTAAAATCAGAGCAACACACCCAAAGAACCACACCTATAGTGGTAGAGAACTTTACCCCTCATGCATAAGTTACACCACCAAAAACCCCACTATTTAAACCAAATAATGTGATATAGGAAATACACAACATCTACAATCACAACCATATAGATTTGTCTCCCCTTATAACATTATCATAAATTGGTCAATGCATTCATAATAATACCAAAATGAACACCAAATCACCAATATAACATTTATATCATAGTAGTTAAGTCCTTATTACAATTCCATCACACCAAACAACATCAGTTCATAATAACACTATAACAACCAATGTGATAACCACACCTATATTCCCTTAAACAAAATCATGTTCAACCCATTAGCTCTACACCATATGTCAATTTAAGGCAACCCGTGTTTATCCAACCATCATTATAAATGTATGTCAACTTTCATACTTCAGCGTATCATTCTTGTTTATCAAAACAAGATGATTCTAGTGTTCCTCCACCGTAATTTTGGACATGTCTCCCATGTTCTCAACTGTTCACCCATGATACAACAGCCCTGTCCAAGTACTTCGGATAGAATCCCAACTCAAGCATTTTCATGATAGTTCTTGTAGTTACGCTCAAGTTAGATGCCAAGTAATTCCAAAACATAAACCAACTCCAAAAATATGTTTTTTAGGCAAAATTGAGGTGCAATTTTCACTCAGGTAACAAAATAATCAATATTGGGTTTGGGTATGCAAGTCAGGAACAGGCTATCTAAATATCCCTCCATCAAATGTATATCCAAGCAGATTTTCAACATATATTCAAAATTATGTTCAGACAAAAGTTTGCTTAGAGAACATATTGAAGTATGTGTTTAACCTGTCATTCACAAGCAACTCTAGTCCACTAGGATAAAAAAATCAAAAGGTCTAGTTCTTCCTCATCAGAAAATCAGAAAATAATTAGGAGTTAAAGGCACCAGGGATTCATAATAATTCAAAGTAACAGATACATGACAGAGCAGATAAAACCAGCATAACAAATGAAAAAAAAAATGAAAGAAACCAGGATTCATAATTATGCTAAAACCAATCTGATTTGCATGATAAATCTTTATCTTCTATAGTGTTCTTTCACTCTCGCATTTTCAAGATAGCTCCTTCCTTTTCCCCCATTTCCCAGTACAAAGAAATCACCTTTTCAATCATGCTAAAACCCAGCCGCCATCCTCGTCGACGTTTTCATCCTCAGTCTCCGAAGCGGAGCCGGACGGTCCCGCAACAGTGAGAAGGGTACCGTGAACGCAAAGATATCTATGAGTATACTACCTCGGTTACAGATTTACCTGAGGTAATAGAGGCATACTGACTCTGTTTGAACCATACCCAATGCCCAAAGTTTCAGAAAATAATTAAAATTTGAAAACATATACGCGTTATATGCCTCGGTTGGCGCGTAACAGATGCTGAAAAGTTTTTTTGCTTCGATTCTACTGATACCCGAAGTAGTAGACCTTATTCAAAAGTTATGTTAGCTTATATCACGCGATTTAAGTGCGCGCTGGTGCGACTTTATGCCTCGATTTCTGACTTAACCGAGGCAGTAAACGTTTTACGCTTCAGTTTCTTATAAACCGAGGTATATAAGTTCTTTAAAACTACAAAAATGTCACTGCACTTTTATACGCTTCGGTTTCAGTAAAACCGAGGCATATATAGCGCGTTAAAAAACTTCTTTTTTACTAGTGCTCGAATCTCAGTCCCTTCCACCGCCCCTCCAGGACTAAGAGACTTATCTCTTCCACCGCCACTTAAAGACGAAGAGATCCACCTTTCTACCCTCTCGCTAGAGGAAAGGTGACTACCTTTCTACTCCTCTAAAGAGGAAAGAACAAGACTCGAATCTCAGTGCCTTCCACCGCCCATCATGGACGAAGAGACCCATCTCTTCCACTGCCTTTTAAAGATGAAGAGATTTATCTCTTCTACTGCATTTTAAAGACGAAGAGATCCACCTTTCTACCTTCTCGCAAGAGGAAAAGTGATTACCTTTCTACCCCCTCGAAGGAGGAAAGAGCAGCACTCAAATCCAAATCCCTTCCACCGCCTATCATGGACGAAGAGACCCATCTCTTCCACTACCCTCATGGACAAATAGACTCATCTCTTCCACCGTCTTTTAAAGATGAAGAGATTCACCTTTCTACCCCCTCGAAAGAGGAAAGGTCACTACCTTTCTACCCCTCACAAGAGGAAAGGTGTACCTTTCTACCCCCTCGCAAGAGAAAAGGTACAACCTCGAATTAATTAAGTATAGCCAGAAAACCATACTTAAAACATACCTACCACCATCACACCACATGGTTGGTTCAACACCGTGACTCTCTCACTAAGCTAATCAATTATAACAGAAAACTATTATTGCGCTTCTCGTAACCCATCCTCTTCCCCTGCCTCACACAGGTGAAAGAAAGACCCTAACTTTAAGGGTATAACCACCACCATGTTGGATCACTTCCTACTTTTAAACAACATCACGTAGGAAGGGATAATGGATTATCATCCCAAATAATCAACTATTCCCGAAATCACACTCAAAACCAACGCATAAATAATCGATTATCATAGAATATTTTTGACTCCAAAGAGAATTTTAAAACATTCACTACAAGGAATCAAATAAAACACTAAGCCCTGCATAAAAACAACTTATTACGAAAACTTTTATACGTAATACAAGTCTTCATAAAAGTCCTGTTACAAAATGAACATTTGAGACTTAATATGTATATCATCAAAATATTTGTAATAGATACAACACAGTTATCAATTACAGTGCTTCTATTTTGTTTTTTGGGTAACGTACTATTTGTTTGTTTTTAGTAAGGTTTATTTCAACCGTTTCAATATCCATCAAATCTCTTGTTTTGAAAGTATGATAAAATATATAAATACTCTAGCAAACATTTTTAATATTGATTTAATCTTTTATATTATGCTAGTTAATATCCTTAGTTAGTCATTGTCTAGTCTATTTTATTGCACTGAATTATGTTGATACTCATAATTGACTTTCATGAATTACAATCAAGAAACAATTTCCTTCCCGAAACTAATTCTTGTAGATTTTTGTAGAATGAATTTACACCGATAAAGGAAAAAAAACATCTGAATTTTCTGTATCAAGTTTGGTGGTTAGAATGGAGCTAAATAAAAGTTCCACATAGATTGGATCAAACGACTGCTCTTAAAACTAAAGTTACTTCTTGATCTTCCAGTTATGGGATGTGCGGGGTCCGCTTGCGATGCCTTCATAGTAGTGTGAATCAAGTTTTCCTTTATTCCAAGCTTTGACAAAATCTGTAAACAACTCACGTGCTGACTCGGACAACAGATCAGAGAAAAACACATTTTTCTCTTCCTTTAGCCAGGCAGAGAACTCATTATTCTTTGCAAAATAGTCATCCTTTGACAATTGTAGGAATTCCTACATCCAAAGTAGCCAAGATGAAACCTAAATACCAATGAATCAATATATAAATAATTTCAATAACTACTCCTATCAACTAAAAGCACATAACTTGATCAATATAAGCCAATTGACAAGATATCAGTTTCAGCCTTATAATAGAAGGCCAGGACCTATGTTGAATAGAGTGGTCAATCCTAAAAGTTTTCAATAATTTGATAATTATACAATTCAACTAAATAAAGTCATTAAAATAAGGGAAACAAACACTGTTGGACTGTTAGACGTTGCAGCATTAACCTTTTTTTTTTCTACATTTGTTTCTCTTTCTAATAATATAAAAGCTTTCCCTACAACATAACAGTGAAATTTTGTAGAAAAAACAATGCGGTAAAATGTGAGGGTAGAAGAATAAATTTAATAGAAACAACTATTGAAATGAAAAGCATAAATGAAAAAAATGAAAGGGTGAGGTCCCAGATACAACTTGATAGTAATACAATGTTATTTTCATGTAGCACAACAAATGATATTGGCAATACAACTTACCGTATGGGCATCACCTTTTCTATCCTTGTTTCTGCGCTTATCTTTCGACTTCCCTGAAATAACAACAAACTGTAGATTTAATTTGCCATGAAAAAGAAACCCATTTGAAAAAGGGGAGTAAATTAACCAGAACTCTAGTCGATAAAACAACCAAAGTTAATGCTCATCTAACATAATATTAAGCAATAATGACTGGAAAAATCGTAATAGAGAGGAAGAATATGACCATCTTCACTTCACTTGGGTTAAAATGTAGGCATTCAACTATTTAGAAAGAAAATATTTCAAAGAAAAATTTCTAGTTTTCTCACCATTCATCAGCGGAGCAATTGTTTTACGGAGAGTTACCAAGCTATGAGAAACAAATTTTAGCCAAAATTTGTTTTCTTAAAAATTGAAGCATTTTTTAAGAAAAGGTGATGAAGTACCATACACATACATCAGCACTACATAGAGCCACTGATACCAATAATTCGTGCGTTGTTTCTCTCAAAAATCAATTTGGCAAATTCAACTCAAACACATACAATATTAACGTAGGACAAACCGCACACATGGCAGGAAGAAAGATCTTTGGAACGCTTAAAAATAATAAGGAATATGGAAGAAGTAAGGGTGATATACTAAGAAATGAGGAATAAAAGTAAAAGAAGAATCAATAAACAACTTCGATCATAAATTCAGTTTTGCAAATCCCTAAGAGCAATGGTCAATAAATCATGATATACAAAGTTTTTATTTGAAAGTGTTAGGATATAGGATGATAGAATAGATGGGTTTAGAAGTTAAGGCTATGGGGTGTCAGTTGTAAAGGGGGGAGCGGGTTAGATATGCTATAAATAGAGCTCTTGTAACTCTATAGGGGGTATCGAATATACTTTGTGGTAAAGTCAGGTATTTTAGCTTATAGAGAGGGGTTATGCCCTCAGCCAGGGAGGTTATGCTCCCAACTCAGTCTTGTAAAGAGGTCTCTTTTACTGTGAATAATACAAAAAAACCCATTTTTTTCTTTTTGTCTCCATCTTTTGATTGAGTTCTTGTTAGGTTTCAAACCCAAGAACCTAACAAATTGGTCTGACTCGCCGTTTCGAAGTGAAGGGGTGAAGGATCAAGTAGTAATCAAGATACTGTCGGATCCGAATTGGTGTGAAGCAAAGATGGAGGGGAGCACGAAGAGACGATTGGAGCCTCTAGAGATTACGATGGAAGGGATGGAGGCGGAATCCGCCACAGTGCGTCAGAACTTGCAAAAAATAATAGGGTGATGGGGGCGCGGGCTTACAACAACGAAGAACAATCAGGTCGAAGTCAGATTTCCGTAAATGACAACCAATGACGACGCGATGAGGATATTGGAGTGAGCATGGATGGCGATCATCCGGAGGGGCAAAATAAATGGTGGAAGAGGGGTGAATTACCCACTTTCGAAGGGCTGGACCCGTTAAACTGGATCAATAGGGCGGAGAATTTTTTCGAGTTTCAAGGAGTAGCGGAGGAGGAGAAAGTGCGACTCGCGTACATAAGCATGGAGGGCAGCGTGGGTTACTAGTTTAGAGCCTGGAAGGAGAAAGCCAAGAATCGTTCTTGGGATGGTTTGAAGGAAGCCCTGGTGATAAGGTTTGGAACCTACATTGAGCGTTTGGCGACATACAAACAGAAGGGGACGGTGAACGAGTCTGTAAAAGACCTCAAGATTTTGGCGGGAAGCGGGTCAGAAGATGAGTCATTTGGGGGACGAACGCGAGGAGCGGTTACCGAGCAGTACAAGGCCAAGTATTGTAGACCAGACCCATTGGGATTAGCCGAGCGGTCCGAGACCTATTCCTATAACCCATGCCGATTGAAAGTTACCGAGCGGTCAGAGGCCGATCGCCATAATCCAGGACGACCGTTCGGTCCAGGCCATCAGTGTCCAGAAAAGAGTCAAGGGACGGTTATTTTGGGGGAGGATGAAGAGGTGGAGACTGAGGAAGCTGAGACCGAAGTAGACTGAAAGCAGATGGAGATGTCCGCTTTCTCGGCTGGAGGCCTCACTCAGCCAAAAATGATGAAGCCGAACAGTTTGATAGGGGCCGAACGGGTATGGTTTTGACCATTAAAGGGCGAAACCGAACAGTGTTACTCATTATAGGACGAAACCGAACGGTGTTGACCAATATAGGACGGAACCGAACGATATTGACTAGGGTGTTCAATCCAGGAGGGAAGAAGGTATTCAGCAAGGTGGATCCAACACTAGCTAGAAGGTGGGGGAGCGAGAAGCTTTGTTAAAAATAAAGGAAGTAGAACCGTGGACCTTGGTGTGGGATTTGGGGGTGATAGGAAGGAAAGAGGAAGAATGGAAGATAGTGGAGGAGGAATTGCCACCACCTAAGCCTCCCGACCTGAATTGGTGGGCAGTAGCCAGTGGATTCTCTTCATATGATAACAAGATGATGAAGAGGAGCCAAGAGACCTTGAGGACAAGGTTGTTCGCAGCGGAGTATAATGTTAGGATATAAGATGATAGAATAGATGGGATTAGAAGTTAAAGGTATGGGGGTGTCGATTGTAAAGGGGGGAGCAGGTCAAAGCTGCTATAAATAGAGCTCTTGTAACTCTGTAGGGGGTATCAAATATACTTTGTGTAAAGTCAGGCATTTTAGCTTGTAGAGAGGGGTTATACCCTCAGCCAGGAAGGTTATGCTCCCAACTCATTCTTGTAAAGAGGTCTCTTTTACTGTGAATAATACAGAAAACCCATTCTTTCTTTCTGTCTCCATCTTTTGATTGAGTTCTTGTTAGGTTCCAAACCCAGGAACCTAACAGAAAGCATGGTAATTAATGCATTGATAACATTAAATGTTACATTTTGAAATAGACTTACCATTTTAAATTTCCTAATGGTTGGTGATAGCACCAACACAGAAATAGAGACAAAGGTAAAATAATTTGTCATTGCTCGCTCTGTCTAAACGGAACATAGGAAAAGAAAAAAAAAATTGTACATGTCATATACTCTGACCTCACTCCCAATTTCCCAAAATTTCCCAAACCCCCTACACGTGCTCCCCCTCTCCTCTATATTCTCCCTTTCCCTCTCCCTCCAAAACCGAGAAAGAATCTTTCTGTTAAGATCATAATAATTGGGTGTGTGCATATGGTCCCTAGAGAATGGGTTTCCAGTTCTTTCTTTTATAGACCTTAATGAACTTCCCTTTTTGCCCTTTTTCATTTAAACTTGTATTCGTATCAACTCCATCCTCCATAATTTTTATCTTGTCCTCAAGGTGAAGTTCTGGAAAGTAATTTCCCATCTTTTGTAGATATTCTCATGAATCTTCACACGATGGCATACCCTTCCATTTCACTAACACCTCAGCATTTTCTCCCTCTCCTCCCCTAACTGATTAAATCTCTTCTGGTTGCATTTCCAACTCCCAATTTTCAATTGTACACAAAGGGAGTGGCTGCACTGTTACTTTTGTTGACACAATTGGCTTTAATAAAGAAAGATGAAAAACTGGATGGACCTTGCTTCCTTCTGGCAACTTCAATTTATAAGCTACCTCTCCAACATCTTTTGATTAATTCTCTTGGCTAATTTTTTTAGCTTATAAGGTTGGATCTTCAAGTAAACCCAATCCCTTATCTTGAATTCCATCTTTCTTCTATGTATGTTTGCCTGTTGCTTCATGTGGTTTTGAGCTTACAATAAGTGGTCTCTGAGTTCAGTTAACATCTCATTCCTCTCTTGTAACATGGAGGTCACTTCTTCCACGGGAGGGACTGGCACATCTCCTCGTACCACCAGAGGGGGATCTCGCCCATAAAGGGCCCTGAAAGGAGTCATTTTTGTAGCTTCATGGTAATTGGTATTGTACCAAAACTCAGCCCAACTCAACCATCTATGCTACTACCAGGTTTTGTCCTTGTCATAAATGAGATAAGTCTCCAAGAAACTATTCACCACCTTTGTTTGACCATCCGCTTGAGGATGGTAAGCTGAGCTAAATTTTAATTTAGTCACGGCCAATTTGAACAGCTTTGTCTAGAAAGAACTCATGAAGACCTTGTCTCTATCTGAAACAATTGATTCTGGAAATCCATGAAGTTTTACCACTTCCTTTAAGAACAGTTCAAAAACTTCTTTAGCACTATAAGGGTGTGCTAAGGCTAAAATATGTGCATATTTGGTGAACCTATCCACCACCACTAGAACTGTATCCATTCCTCCCGACTTAGGTAATCCCCCCACAAAATCCATGGATATGTCAGTCCAAATTTGTTTGGGAGTTGGAAGAGGTTGTAGCAACCCTGCTGGACTAAAAGTTTGATACTTATTTCTTTGGCAGGTCTCGCATCCTCTTACATAATCTTGGAACATCTTCCTTATTCCCTCCCAATAGAATAGGTTAGATATTCTTTTGTAGGTCCTGAAAAATCTGGAGTGACCACCTATGGCAGTATCATGGAATTCCTTCAAGATAGATTTGATCTTTGGAGAGTGTTTAGGAATGACCAACTTATCTTGGTAATATAACTTACCCTTTTGCACCTTATACTCTAGATGGTTCCCTTCATTCACTGTCACCTCTTGGAGGATCTTCCTCAGTTTATCATCCTTCTCTACTTCAATCTCAAAGTCTTCCCATTCATTGAATTGAGCCATGTTAATGGCTGAAAATTGCAGTTTTCAAGATTAAACATTTGTTGCCTTATTTTCCAGCCCCTTTTTGTATCTTATTTCAAAGTCGAACCACATAAACTTGGATATCCACTTGTGTTATCCCTCTCCCATTAATTAGCCAAGAATTTTAGATTCCTTTGATCTGTGTGCACAGCTTCTCTCCGATTAGCTTTCGGGGCGTGTTTGTCACACGTCACTTTTCCGGTGTCAGAATCACACTGCGACACTGTCGTTCGTCTCATCGAACCTCCCTCTCTTTGTTCTGAACCTCCATAGCAGCCATGGTAAATAATTGGGAAATCCTAATTTCTCTCCGAAACCCTAAAATTAAAAATCCCTAAATCTCTTTTCTGAGTTCGTTCTGCAAGCAATTCCAAGGAGACCTTCGTCATATCTTTCCTGTTCTCACCCTATGAATGTTTCTAGGGTGGAAGAAAGTAATTCAGTTTGGAGTCACTAGCGGGAAATGCAGTCCCCGCAAACTTCACATAATATCTCTTAGGAAGTTCTCACTTCTTCTTTACTCTCTCGTAGATTAACCTTTTTCCCTTCTGTTTTAAGGTTGTGAAGATCTAAATGAGTTGAGGATGTGTTTAAGTTTCACTTTTTTTGATTGGTGATGGAGAAAATTGGAATTAATGGTGTTTCCTAAATTGGATGAAGGATAACGATGATGAGGGAATTGATGATTGAATATGTCACCGAAGGTATAGATATTATGAAATTGAACAATAATCTCTTGGTGAATGGAAGTGAAGATGGGATGAGAGAAGTGTGTTTATATTGTAGCAGATGTGATGTTCCTGATGGCTTGTGTCATTTATTTACAAGTCTCCCAAGAGAGTCGGTGCTATCAGCTTGTTAACACCAAAGAATTTCAACACCAAAGTCATGGGTTGAAGGTTGCTCATGGCATGAGGGAGAGTCTATTTCTGGCAAGATTCAGAATCTTAGTCAAACAATTTCACCATCCCCTTGTCAGATTTGTTTTTAGATGCTTTGATGAATAAAGGAGACCATTATGACCGTCCACTTTCACAGTTGGTCATCGGCGCGCCGTCATTTCCGTCGTTCGCCGTGAGGGGAGTATGTTTCAACCACTACAAGCCCCATCCTTACTTGATGGCAGTTTGGAATTTATCTATTACAAGCTTGGTACATACAATTTGTATACTCCAACTTGAGGGGGAGTGTTAGAATATTTACCCTATTTATAATCATTATATTGTGTAGATGGTTTCTCTATTTATCATGATTATATTGTATCTAGGGTTACCCTACTTATCATATACTCTTGTATCAGTTTATTCTTATAAATAACAAATTATGAGAGGGATCAATTAAGCCCTCTAGAATTATTTTACAGTTTCAATCTCAAGTCTCTCTTAAAGTTGTCAATACCTATCTCACTCAAGCCCAATGACTATCTTTTTCATTGTTGTAATTTAAGATATCATAAAATAATACAAGGGTAAGCCTTCTCAAATATGGTTGCAAAACTTGATTCATGAGAGCTTGGAAGGTCGAAGGGTGGTGAGTCCAAATGGCATCACCAAAAACTCATAATGGCAATATAATGGGCCAATAAGGTTGGTCTAGGGAGATTATCAACATCCAGGAGAGAGATGCAAGGCTAAGATTATCAGCAAGAGCCTTCATAGAATCAGCATTTCCTATTTCCACCTTGAAGGCAATATAGAATTTCAAAGGGCAAGTATTCTTAGGATGTATAAGAAGGAGGACTGAATAAGGACAACTGTTAGCCAATTACTTCGTCAGTTATTTACTCAAACTATTTAGTAAAAATGGTTTGGTTAGATAAATAGGAAAATCAGATTGGGGAAGGTATTCGGTAAATCAGATTAAGGAAGGTATTCGGTACATCATATTGCCCTTTTTCATGTGATCCCCAAACTTTATAAATGAACTAATATAGTCATTTTAACTCAATTTCATTAAATGTTTTTAACATGTCAAACGTGTTTCTCAAATGACATTGAAATGAGAATGATAGGACTCCTAATAAGGATCATAAGGTGGGAAGTGAACATGGGCCTATTAGTCAGCAAGGAACAATTATAGAAGGAATAGTTAGGCCCAAAATACGGAATGTTTATGTCAGAAGAAAGAAAGTGGGGTTAGGAAAAGAAAGAGTGAGAAGTTAGTTAGGATGGGGAATGACGTGTCAAGAATCTTGGGATGGGGGAATTCTATTATAAGAGAGAGAAGGGAGAGTGTGAATGGGTAAGGAATAGGAAGTTGAGTCGGTTAGGAGGGAAGTAATGCTCTAGAGGAGTCTAGTGCTCTGGGTTGCCTTGTTGTTGTAGAGCTATCAACTCAATAAACATTTTACTTCATAATATTCTAAATAATACAAACTTGGATATTCAGTTATTTCTTAGTTTTTATCATTGGTCTGACCTGTCGGATCCCGAAAAGAGCTAGCATTGTTGTCCATGCCACCCAAAATGTTTGACCAAGTTGAAGCATTAGAGGAGAGATTATTAGCGATGGAAGTGTCAGTACAAGAGACGTTAGGACAATTTCGCCAATTAATGTTGGAAGAGTTTACTAAGTTGCATAAAGAGTAAGTGGGCGATCATCGAGAATCTCCATTTTCAGATATGGATTCAGGGGCAGAGTATAGGATGGCAGCAAAGAAGTTGAAATTGCCATCATTTGATGGCATTGACCCTGTGGGATGGATTACGAGGGCAAAGACATATTTTGAACTGCACGGCTCTATAGAGGAGGTGAAGGTCTGATTATCCAAATTGAGAATGGAAGGTGCAACCACTCATTGGTCAATCTTCTACAAGAAGCAAAAGTGGGGTTGTCGTGGACCAAGTTAAAAAGTGAGTTGATCGGTCGTTATGGTGGTTGTACTAACGATAATCCTTTCGAGCAGTTAAAAGATTTGTAGCAGACAGGTGGCATGACAAGTAACTAACGGAGTTTGAGTACATCTCGTCTCAAGTATCGCGCTTACCAGCGGAGCAATATCTGGGCTATTCTATTAGAGGATTGAGATCAGAGACTCGATGGAAGGTTCACACCTTCAACCCTGTGAATCGTCTCCAAGCCATGCGTCTGACTCATGTGGAAGCAGAATTGCAAGGAGAGGGATTTTAGCATGGAGGAGGAGTATGTGGTTGGAAAAAGCAATCGAGATTAGGGTACAGGTTAAGGAGAGAAGTTTTGATCTGGATCGGGTCAAGGCCCAAATTTAAGGAGATTAGGAGTTGGATTAGGCCCAACATAGGACACATAGACTAAACCCTTATTGGTAGGGAGTTCGAGCCCTCACGAGTCACGCTCTGTAACACAACAAAGCAGTCGAGTGTTCGGTGATCATTTTCTAGCTGTTGACTGGAATCGCGACACAAAGCATTTGCCTTATTCTAAATTGATGAACAGGAAAGCTTAGGGGATTTGTTTTAGATGCAGTGAAAAATACCACCTTTGCATCGATGCAAGGAGCGGCAACAACGAATGGTGGTGTCAGCTGACAACAACACAGTAAATGAAGCAAGGGAGGTTATCGCGAGTGACATGCGAGAAGAGGAAGATGACCGTACCTTGGAGTGTGGTTCTATGGGGTGGTCGGAAGCGCCCTTCAACTCTGCCCATAGAGGGTCGTTTCAATAAAGTAACCCTGGGAATGTAGATTGATAGTGGGGCCAATCACAATTTCATCTCTCCTAATTCAGTGGTTGCTCTAGAGATTAAAGTGGACAAAAGAAAACTAATTTGGATGCGTCTAGGAGATGGGCATAAGGTGTCTACTATGGGGAAATGTGAGAAGTTGAATGTTCAACTAGGAGAATTCTCTACTATGGTGGAGCCATATGTGTTGGAGTTGGGAGACATAGACATGATTTTGGGAGTTTCTTGGTTGTGAAGATTTGGGAAGGTTACTTTTGATTAGGAGATCACTCCAAGTTTTTCTTTGGCAGGACAAATAGGACAAATAGGACAAATATCTAGAAAGAACAAGGTCAGAAACTAAGAAAACATGGAAAACGATATTGTCAATAACGTCCTTACAAAGTTTGGTGAAGGAGAATAATTTGGAAGAAAAGTCCACATTGAAGCAAAGTTTATCTAAGAAACAAGTTGGAGATATTCAACATATTTTATTAGAATTTTCAGTTGTATTCCAAGAGCCACAGGGGTTGCCACCTTGTAGAGATGTGATGCATTTCATTACATTGCAGTCAGAAACGAAAGCAGTGAGTGTGCGACCATATCAGTATCCATATCATCAAAAAGAGGAGATTGAAAAACATGCTAGAAAGATGTTGAAACAAGGAATTATTAGACCCCGCTCTAGTGCTTTTTCCAACCCGGTAATTCTTGATAAGAAGAAAGACGGTTCTTGGCACATGTGCGTGGATTATAGAGAGTTAAATAAAGTCACAATTCCCAATAAATACCCAATTCCGGTGGTAGAGGAGTTATTAGATGAGTTACATGGCCTAACTTATTTTTCTAAACTAGACTTAAAATCCGGGTATTATCAAATACGCATGGCGAAGGAAGATGTTCATAAAACGACTTTCAGAACATATGAGGGTCACTATGAATTTTTAGTGATGCCATTTGGTTTGACAAATGCCCCTGCAACTTTTCAGTCTACTATGAATCAGAATTTTAAGCCTTACTTGCAGAAGTTTATATTAGTATTCTTTCATGACATACTAGTTTACATTAAAGGATGGGAAGAGCATTTGAAGCACTTAATTATAGTGTTTGAGTTGTTGTGTGAATAATCTTTCATGGTTAATAGAAAAAAGTGTTTTAGGGAGTAGGCAAGTAGAATACTTGGATCATCTAATTTTTGAGCAAGGAGTTGCATGGATCCAGAAAAAATTAAAAGTGTGGTAAATTGTCCCATTTCTCATAATGTCAAGGGTGTGAGGGGTTTTCTGGGATTGACGAGGTATTACAAAAGTTTATTGCGGGTTATGGCAAGATTGCTAGGCCCCTCACTGAATTGACGAAGAAGGTTGGATTCCATTGGGCCCCACAAACACATCACAGAAAATTTATATTGGACTGCTATGAAGAAGATGGTTCAGGAATTTGTTGAAGCGTGTGATGTGTGCCAATGACAGAAATATGAAGCAACGTCTCTAGCAGGATTACTTCAACCCTTGCCTATTCCGAATAGCATTTGGGAAGATATTTCCATAGACTTAAGATTGAAACCGTAAAATAATTCTAAAGGGCTTAATTGATCCTCTCACAATCTCCTATTTATAAGAATAAATTGATACACAAGTACATGATAAATAGGGTAACCCTAGACACAATATAATCATGATAAATAGGGTAATCCTAGACACAATATAATCATGATAAATAGGGTAACCCTTGACACACTATAATGATGATAAAATATGATAAATATTCTAACACTCCCCCTCAAGCTAGAGCATACAAATTGTATGTACCAAGCTTAGAACAAATAAATTCAATCCGAGAACCCCTTAATGACTTGGTCAATACATCTGCGAGTTGATCGTTTGACCCAATAAACTCAGTACATATTTATTTGGTCAACAACTTTTCACGAACAAAATGACAATCAATTTCTATATGTTTAGTCCTCTCGTGAAACACTGGATTTGATGCAATGTGGAGAGCAGCTTGATTGTCGCAATACATCTTCATAGTATGGATGTCACAAAATTTAACCTTTTGAAGGAATTGTTTCACCCATATAAGTTCACATGTTAATGATGCCATTGCCCTATACTCGACTTCCGCGATTGATCGAGCTACTACATTCTGTTTCTTACTTTTCCATGAAATAATGTTTCCTCCCAGCAAAACACAATATCCTAGGTGAACCTGCCCAATCTGCATCACAGTACCCAGAGACCTGAATGCTTCCTTTATCTTCATATAACAATCCTTGCCCGGGAGCCTTCTTTACATACCTTAGAATGCGAATCAGAGCATTCCAATGGTCAACACATGGAGCCTACATGAACTGACTAACCACTCCAACTGCAAAGGATAGATTTGGCCTTGTAATAGTGAGATAAATAAGTTTTCCAACCAGCCTCCTATACCTCTCTGGATCGGAGAATAATTCACCTTCTTCTGTCCTTAATTTCTGGTTTGGGTCCATGGGACTGTCAACCGGTCTACAATCAATCATGCATGTTTCTTGTAATATATCAAGAGCATACTTCCATTTGGGAAATTACAACTCCATCTTTTGATTGCGCTACTTCAATGCCTAAGAAGTATTTGAGACTAACAAGATCCTTGGTTTGAAAATGTCTACCCAAGTACTCTTTTAGTTGAGATATTCCAACATCATTTCCTGTAATGACAATATCATCAACATATACTATTAAGTAAACACATTTCCCGAGAGAAGAATGATAATAAAAAACTGAATGATCTGCTTCACTGCGTTTTAGCCCAAATTTTTGAACAATGGAGCTAAACTTTCCAAACCAAGCACGTGGGGATTGCTTGAGGCCATATAGAGATCAATGCAATTTGCATACCATACCAAACTCCCCCTGAGCAACAAACCCAGGAGGTTGCTCCATATAAACCTCTTCCTCAAGATCACCATGTAGGAAGGCATTCTTGATATCCAATTGATGAAGTGACCAGTGACGAATGACTGCCATGGCAAAGAAGAGACGAATAGTAGTCATCTTGGTTACAGGAGAGAAAGTGTCACAATAATCAAGACCATAAACCTGAGTGTAACCTTTTGCAACAAGCCGAGCTTTGAGCCGATCAATTTTACCATCAGGGCCAACTTTAACTGCATACACCCATCGACAACCAACCGCTTTTTTTCCTGGGGGAAGGGGCCCCAACTCCCAAGTATTACTGTGGTCAAGAGCCTGCATTTCTGCAATCATAGCTTGTCGCCATCCAGGATGATCAAGTGCTTCTTTCACATTCTTGGGTATAACAATAGAGGACACTGAGGATAAAAGAGAAAAATAGGAGGGCGACAATCGATGATAGCTTAGAAAGTTATAAATGGGATGAGGGTTTCGAGTGGAACGAGTACTTTTTCTGAGGGCAATAGGTCATGCTGAATCATTTGCACCAGGAGGCGTGGGAGGAAGTGATGAGGGAGAAGAATCTGAAGTAGGAGATGCACCATTGTCTTGGGGAGGTGGACTATCCATTGGGGCCCTGTGTGGGATGATCTCAGTATGTGGAGAAACAGGTGTATAAGGATTGTGATCAAGACTTGGAATGATAGAGACAGTGGAGCTATTTGACTCAGTCATTGGAGTATGAAGGACCTGCTGGAGGATAGAAACATCCTGAACAGATGGAGAGAAGTAAGGAGTCTGTTCAAAGAATGTGACATTGGCAGACATGTAATACTTCTTAGTTTCAGGAGAGTACCACCGATATCCTTTTTGAAGTCGAGAATTAAGAAGACACATTTGAGAGCGCGAGTGGAGAGTTTGTCTAGACCTAGAGACATGTCATGAACAAAACATACACAGCCAAACACTCGGGGAGATGTATGAAAGAGAGGATCATTAGGAAACAAAATGGAGAAAGGGACTTTATTATCAAGAGAGGAGGAGGGCATCCTATTAATAAGATAACATGCAGTTAAGATGGCATCCCTCAGTGATGGACAGGAATATGGGCACCAAGCAAAAGGGTACGAGCAGTTTCAACCAAGTGTCTATTTTTTCGTTCTGCTATACCATTTTGCTGTGGTGTATGAGGACAAGTAGACTGATATAAGACACCATGGGAACTCAAGATGGCAGAAAAGGAGGATGAGAAATACTCTTTTGCATTATCACTTCTTAATATTTTGATTACTTGACCAAATTGATTCTTGATTTCATTCAAAAAGGATGTAAAGATAGCTAACAATTCAGAACGATTTTTCATAAGATAAACCCAAGTACATCTTGAATATTCATCAATAAAGGTAACAAAATATCTAAAACCAAAGGAGGACATACGACTAGGTCCCCATATATCAGAATGGATGATGGAAAAACTAGAATTACATATTGATTGAGACCTTTTAGGAAAGGAAGATCTAACATGTTTTCCTAATTGACATGACTCACATTCTGAGGTTTGGAGACCACTAAGTTCAGGACACATCTTTTTTAATTTGGACAAATGAGGATGGCCAGGTCGATCATGTAGCACTTTAGGATTAGGAGCAGCAACACAGGACACCCTTGGACGAGATCCAAAATGGTATAATCTGCCAGCTTCATATCCTTCTCCAATCTGTCTCCCCGAACCACGCTCCTGTATAACAAAAGATTTATGATCAAAGGTTATTGAACAATTTAACATTTTAGTCAACTGGCTTAAGGAAATTAAATTAAAAGGACAATTAGGGACAAAAAGGACTGAGTTGAGATGGAGGTAGGGAGACAAAAGAAACATGACCGACTCCTTTGGAAGAAGTTTTAGATCCATTTGCAAGGGTTATGAAAGGAAATAGATGAGAACAAAGAGATATTACCAGAAATGTGATCAGAAGCACCTGAGTCAATTACCCATGAATTTTGACCTTCCATAGATTGAGAAACGCAGGCTATTGATGTATTGGGAGATTGAGATGGTTGTGCCAAGCTGTTAGACTTTAACCTTAAATACTCTTGATATTTATCCTCAGAAAACATAGAAGTGGAAGTTTCAGTCTTTGAGGTGGAAATTTCAGTCTTCGAAATATTAGCGGTTTTGGAAGGGAAACCATGTAAGGAGTAGCAATTCTCTTGAGTATGACCCATCCTTTTACAGTATGTGCATTGAGGACGTCCTCGACCTCCTCGTCCTCCTCCTCAAGTGCCACGTCCTCCTCTTCCTCGTGTGGCAACCATGACAGATGGTTCCACTAGTTTATGCACTTCTTGAGTTTGAGGTACCGGGACACGCAGAAGGCGAGTGGTCAATGTTTCCATAGAGGGGACCTCATGACTAATTAGAAGTTGATCTCTGAGATGATCAAATCGGGATGTAGGGCACGACGGATCAACACCATGTAAAATTTGTCTAGTTTCTTTTTTATATCCTCTAATGGATCTACTTCCAAAAACATCCTAAGTTCTTCGATAGCAGATTGGGCTTCAACCATGAAGGACATCATATCATGGTCTGCTATTTTAAGAGATGCAAGCTTGTTCGTAGTGTCATAGAGACGTTGAATATCGTTGGCATAAATGCTTTGGGCTTTCTTCCAAAAGGAGTGACAAGTTTTGAAAGCCCTCAAAGATACAAGAAGTTTGGGTTCCACTGATTGCCATAACAGGGCACACAACTGGAAATCTGCTTGTTTCCACTGATCAGCTTTTTCCGTAGGCACATGGCTTCCATCTCGCTCAAGGTGGTCATAATGCCTTTGGCCAAGGAACCACATTTCAACGGCAGCAGACCATGATAGATAATTTTTTCCATTTAGCTTCTCGGAGGTAATTGATGGACTTCCAGAGAAGGAAAGAGTACTGCCAGACGCCATTTCTGAAGAAGAGGAATAGTACTAGCATGGAACAAGAAAACCCTAAGGGTTTAGACGAAGGAAATTGTGACAGTGATGGACGACGGTGGCCGGCAACAGCGGGCGGTGGCCGGCAACAGCGGGCGGTGGCCGGCGACGGTGGTCGGACGGTGGTCAGTGGTCGGACAGTGGCCAGACGGTGGCCGGCGACGGCCAGCGGCGAACGGTGGCGGTGACGAAGAACTGTGGCGCCGGACAAATATATATTACGAGACAGAAACCAGAGCGGGATCGACCCGCTCTGATACCAACTTAAGATTGAAACTGTAAAATAATTCTAGAGGGCTTAATTGATCCCTCTCACAATCTCCTATTTATAAGAATAAATTGATACACAAGTACATGATAAATAGGGTAGCCCTAGACACAATATAATCATGATAAATAGGGTAATCCTAGACACAATATAATCATGATAAATAGGGTAACCCTTGACACACTATAATGATGATAAAAATGATAACTATTCTAACAGACTTCATTACGGGTTAACCAAAATCAAAACGGTTTCAAGCTATATTTGTAGTGGTCGATCGATTGTCTAAATATGGCCACTTTATTTTGTTGAAACATCCTTACACTTCAAGGAAGATTGCTTAATTGTTTGCTAAGAAAATTGTAAGACTTCATGGCATTCCACATTTGATTGTTAGTGATCGAGACCCTTTGTTTATGAGCCTCTTTTGGCAGGAATTATTTCAATTACAGGGAACAACTTTGAAAATGAGTTCTGCTTATCATCCTGAAACCGATGGTCAAACGGAAGTGGTAAACCGATGTTTAGAAGCTTATTTATGATGTTTTGTGTCGAAACAGCCCAAGAACTGGTCATATTGGGTACCTTGGGCAGAATTATGGTATAATGCTACTTTTCATGGATCAACAGGAAAGATTCCTTTCGAAATTGTTTATGGGAGAACACCACCAACAATAGTGTGCTTTACACAGGGAGAAACGCATTGGACGTTGTAGCCGCTGACTTGGTTGATAGAGATGAAGCTATTCGACCATTGAATTATCACTTGTTGCTCAAACACAAATGAAGAAATTTGCAAACAGAAAATGTAGATTCATGCTGTTGGAGGTAGGAGAGTGGGTGTTTATCAAATTGCGAGCACATAGACAGCTAACCATAGCTTAGCGTATTAATCAGATGTTGGCACCTCGGTAATACGGACTTATTTTAATAGTGGAAAAAATTGGAGAATTGTTTTATAAGGTGCAATTGCCGAAATCAGCCAAAGTACATCCAGTTTTTCACATTTCCCAATTTCCCAACTGAAATAGGCTATTGTATTGGAAACCATGCACTAGAACCGACTTTACCAATAGAGTTCAGTCTTGAGGAGGAAGATAAGGAAAAGCCTGAGGCAGTGTTAACAGCCAAGGAGCTTTTGGAGGGTGGTAATATCATCAAACAATGGTTGGTGAAATGGAAGGGGAGAATAGAGGAGGAGACAACCATGGAAGATGAGGTGCCACTACAGAGTCAATTTCCTTCTTTCAGCCTTGAGGACAAGGCTGTTGTTGTAGGGGGAGTAATGATAGGACTCCTAATAAGGATCATAAGGTGGGAAGTGAACATGGGCCTATTACTCAGCAAGGAACAATTATAAAAGGAACAGTTAGGCCCAAAATATGGAATGTTTATGTCAGAAGAAAGAAAGTGGGGTTAGGAAAAGAAAGAGTGAGAAGTTAGTTGAATGACGTGTCAAGAATTTGGGATAGGGGAATTCTGTTATAGGAGAGAGAAGGGAGAGTGTGAAGGGGTACGGAGTAGGAAGTTGTGAGTCGGTTAGGGAGAGAGTGATCCCATGGAGAAGTCTAGTGCTCCGGGTTTGCCTTGTTGTTGTAGAGCTATCAGCTCTATAACATTTTACTGCATAATATTCTAAATAATACAGACTTAAATATTCAGTTATTTCTTAGTTTTTATCAGAGAATGTGTCAAACAGTGTAAACAACTCAAATGCTAGCATGAAAACTGTTTGACACGTCAAAAAATATTTAACATAATTCGGTTAAAAATGACTATATACATTCATTTTTAAAGTTTGGGTACTAAAGTATATCAAAGTTTTGGTAAGGAGGAATTCCAATTTCGTGTCAAAGTTCAGGGACTAAACATATTTAAGAATTTTAATAATATTGCCAGTTTCCCGTCATAATGGCTATATAGTCAATAAAAAATATATCAACATTTTCAAAGAGAAAGATAAGGAAATAGTGAAAAAATCTGCTGTGCAATGGCAATATAATTGGCCAATAAGGTGGGTTTCAAAGGCTAGGGAGATTATCAACATCCAGTAGAGAGATGCAAGGGTAGGAGTATCAGCAAGACCCTTCAAAGGGCAAGTATTGTTAGGATGTATAAGAAGGAGGACTGAATAAGGACAGCTATTAGTCAGTTACTCCATCAGTTATTTACTCAAACTATTTAGTAAAAGTGGTTTGGTTAGATAAATAGGAAAATCAGATTGGGGAAGGTATTCGGTAAATTTTTTCACCAAGGTTCCATCCAAATTTCTACCTTCCTAGCAGGTAGTCACGTTTTATGGCTATACTTTGCCCTATTATAGTAGGAAATCAAGTACCTACGAATACATGATTGAGAAATGCTTTCATTTTCCAAGACCAAATGAATTTAAATTTAAATTCGATCGGCTAAGTTATGTTATGAACTGGAGAATGGATGAGAGTTTTTCCTATTCATAAACCCATCAAACGGAAAGATGCCTAAAATTTATTTTACATTCAAAATACATAATAAATATTGACATGCCTTTCGGATTAGAACATTGAAGATTTCAGCATATAAAAAATTAGTGTCCATGGCCACTCGCTTTCTATTCTAACAGGCTTACAATCTCTCGATACCCTCCAAATCATGTTGACTGTAGATAACCCTTCCCTTTTTTTTCCTGTGATTGGAATTATACCATAACATGGTAACACAGCCTAAGGTACTTTCAAAGCAATATTTCTTACACAATAATACAATATTAATGCTATTATATTCCGTTTATTTAAGATTTGAAACTAATACTGCCACCAAGGTTGAACTTGGATGTCCAATCCAGATAATCAGAACCCAAATATGCATGTATCTATGTCCTGCCGGCACTACAGTTAAGCAACAACAAAAGCCTTATTCCACTAGATGAGGTTGACCACATGGATCATATGAAGTTTTTCGTCTAAATTTAAGACCAAATTTAAAGACATTATTCAGTATAAGGTTCTTCTTAAAGACGTCCCCCAAATTCCCTCTTTGTCCCCCCTTCCCCTTTTGACATGACTAGAAGCCATGCTGGCTACTCTTTGGTGCTTTCAATGAGCTTCTCTATTCTTGCCCAAACCATCTTAATTGATTTTCCGCATTTTTTCCTCAATTGGTGCAACACCAATTCTTTTTAGAAGCAATACAGTGTTATCAACGTGCTGAAAGCTGAAATTCCGCCATAAAACATGTCACTATAGCCAGAACGGCCTTAGCATACCTCCCTTCACAAATTGCCTACGGCAGTTGGCAAAAAATCTGCCTCACCATTCCACCACATGTCAAGGTGCCACCATTTAGGAATACAGATACTTTCATTTTGTATCTTGTCTTTCCTTGTGTGACCATACATTCATCTTAACAATCTCATTTATACTTTTTTTTTTCTCTCTTAAAACCTTCACAGTTCTATCCACCAAAGTTAAGCAAAGGTTAAAAAGTAAAAGATATAAACCCTACTGACCCTTCTTATCAGATTTTTCTTTGGAATGCTTGCGAGATTTCTTGTCTTCCCTTGGCTCTTTCTTTTCCCTCTTCCGTTCCTTCTTCTCCTCATCCTCTACCGTTCTCTGCCTCTTGCTTCTCTTATCATCTGTCAATTAACCCCAAAATTAACAAACAACAATAACGATAAACGGGCTAACACAAAAACATGGATAAATAAGAACTAAAGAATCCATGAATCAAATTTAGTTCCAATCCCAAAACATAGTTTGGATTTTTGCAGAAAGTGGAATGATGCATAGCGAGGGCAAGTCAAGTACCTTCTTCTCGTTGGAAGGGTGAAGTTCGTTTCGATTTCCTATCGCTTCCCATGATTTTTTTTTTTCTTTTTTTGGCAAAATGTGATAACCAAATTGCTCACAGCGTCACTCAAAACCCGATCTCAAAATTAGTGTGAAGAAAGAAAACCGCAAATATAAATTAACGCGTGTTTTATTTGGTTATTATGACAATCATGATGCTAACGTGGTATTTTGAGTCGGTGGGTTTCACCTGCCAAACAATTGAACCGATTTGGTCGCAATTGGTTCTCATCTTTAAAGTTCAAAAAATTTATAATTTAAATTTTTCTAAAAGATACTTGTGTCTATTGTAAAACCCTAAAAATATATCTAGAAGAGAGGGACAGATGTCTCAATCAAAAGAGATTTAACATTTTATAAAATCTTTCAAACCAGAGTTCATTTCATTTTCTTAGAAATCTACATTTCTCTAAAAACTCAAATCTTTACTATCTTTTCTCCTTTTTCTCTCTAGAAATTCTTCATCTCCTTTCATCTTTTCCTCAAACAACCATCATCTAAGCAATTTGGGAATCAAGATTTTCAATCTCCACCGATCAAAGTCTTGTTTAGAATTGGTAAGTCTTGTTTTTTTAGATTATTGTTAGATTCTGTAACTTTTAAACACATGCAAGCCAAGTTTTTGGTTGCATGTGTTCATTAGTGTTCTTTTCCCAATTCTGATCACATTTCTGGTCCTTTGGTTGAACTCTTCTCATCAATCGGTGAGCTTTAGGTGCTTATAGAATTTTTGAAATTGGGCACAAATTTCTGGAGGATAGAAGTTGTTCGGTCTGTTTGAGGTAAGGGAAGTTAGTAATTTAATTAACGTTTTCTGTATTGAAATTGGTTGTTTAAATGTATGCATGTATGATTGAAAGATTGAGTTATTGATTTGTATGTATGATCGAGATCCTGTGAACTGTTTTGTTTCTTTACTGAAATGGTGTTCGGTTGGTACTTGTTTGGAGAAAGTGAATGAGAGAAAGTCAGAAGTTGAAGCTAAAAATGAAATTTGGTAATGAATTGTGTCTGAGCATGTTTAGTTAGATTGGTTAGAGTCTTTAAGTTCTTCGGTAGGGTATGGAAAGTGAGAAATCTGACTTTGGGTTCTTATTTCTGTGTATTTTAAGGAGAAATATGTCATGAAACTCTTTAGATTAGTGTTATTGAAGTTTAAGTATATCTAATTAGGTGTGTATCGATAGACGATTCAAGTTGTGAGGATTTGAAGTTAGCCAAAGTGTTTAAAAATGGTCATGTTGGGTGCTTTTCATAATTCTGCAGAATTATGAAGAATGCTGAAATGGTTATTGTTGACCGTTCGACCTTCTTCTGTGTTCGGTTATTAATTGGGTTCGGTTTCTTTGAAGTCCTCTCAGTTTATGACCGTTCGGCCTTAGTAGCGCTCGGTCTCAGTAGTGTTTGTTCTGTACTACCGTTCGGTCTCGGTAGTGCTCGGTCAGATGCCAGCACTCGGTCTTAGTAGTGCTCGGTGATGCACTAAGCACTCGGTCTTGTACTAGCCGCTATGCTAGTGATATCGCTCGGTCATGTACTGTCTTAGTAGTGCTCAGTCTTGTACTAGCGCTCGTTCTTGGTAAGTGTTTGGTCTTGGACCAACGCTCGTTCGATATAGTGCTCGGTCTTGTACTATCACTCGGTCTTGGTAGTGCTTGGTCTTGTACTAGCACTCGGTCTGGAGAGTGCTTGGTCTTGCACTGGTACTTGGTTTGGTATTTGTGTTCAGTCTTAACTACGTTCGACCTCTTATGTGCCTTACTTGTTAACGATCTTTCGGTCTCTCTTAATGGTCGGTCCTAAATAGTGTACTGCCACTTCTTTAGTCTTATATGTTATGAACCGTTCGGTCTCCACCAGTCATAGAGTGTTCGGTCTAAGCCGATAGTGTTCGGCATAAGGTAAAAACGTTCGGTTTATCTCTAATTTTCGGTTGTTCTAGTATTTGGTTCTAAAAATGTGTTAGGCTCATGCTTAAGTCTTGCTCTTAAATGACCGTTTAGTCATGTTAGTATGTAGGGAAAGTTTCTCCTGTTCGGTCGTATTCAAGAATGTTGGTTGTTTTACTAATTAGTTTTATTATACTTAAATGTGATATGAATGGAATAGTATGGATATGAATGGAATAGTATGGATATGAAGAAGTATGATGTGATTTGTATTATATGGATATGAACAAGTGTTCCAAGGAGGAATAACTCAAAAATGGTTATCGAATTGTAAAGTATGAATATGGTCAGACTGAGTTGTCGTTCATCCTGACATTCTAATGGTCACCGAGTCTCAAGTAGAGAATGGTGGCGCATGTGGTGAGAATAACAGGAGGCCTAGTTGCATATAGTTTGGGGTTCCAGCTATCAGACTAAACTCATGTGTAGACTTGGTTTCCAGCTATAGTGATGGATGAATGGCTAACCTCGTGTGGCGGCTTGGGTTTCCAACTATGGCAATTTTGATGATTTTCCAAATTACCTTTTGCACGAGTGCAAGAACGTCGTAGCTACATAATTCATACAGTCCGGACAGTCAGAGTAAAGTGAACAGTCATTGCATGCATTGTTGTGTGATTATGGTTGGAAATGTATGATTGTTTGTTGCATGATGGACTTATTGATTTATATCATATTTATGTGAGTTATCTGTTTACATGGTTAATTAAATTACACTCATTTACCCTTATTTTCCTGTCTTGTCATGTTGTCCGTTCGGTCGTCCTTGTCTTTGCGATTATTACCCTGTGGGTGTGAGTAGAAGGTGCAAAAACTTCTCTGGAGTAGACGTTGGCAGAAGAGGATGGTCTTCGCTAAGATAAGACTGTTTGGTCTTGACTTTGTTTTGGTATTTAGTATAAGACCGTTCGATTAATAAACTTCTTGTATGATCGATCGGTCTGCCCTTTTGGATTGTATCAGTGTAGGTTTCTGTAAAGTTTTTAATTTATAGTTATTTTAGGATAACTGTAAGTTAAACTTTATTTCCTGTAACTATTCTATTTTTATTGTAAATGTAAGTACTCTTGAATATAGTTTGCAGCTATATTTTTGGGATGTTACATCTATATTATTAAATTTTTAAAATTTGACATAATAGAATTTTAAATTTAAATGAAATATTATTTTTAATAATTTATTATTTAATTTAGGTTTAATCCTTTCGGACATCCCTATATTTGGAGCTTTGTCTCAAATAGGTTCTCATATTATAAATGGTCTCAATTAGGTCTTTTATTGTGTAAAATTGAATCAATTTAGACATTGTCGTTAATTTGGCTGGACCGCGTTTAAAAATGTTGCGTATGGCAGAGTGACATGACTAAGTTCTATTGACGTGACAAACATTGGTCGCTGAGTTGACTTTCTTTTATTTACATATTTAATTTAGTTGAATGAAATCAAAACGCAAAGTTTTATTTATGCAAAACTAATTACGACGTTTAGGTTTTTGTAATTTGACTAGGAAATTGGGTGTGAAATTAGGGAAAGTTGGGAAAATAGGGTTTTCTATAAATCCCTAAATTGGAAGATTGAGATCGTTGAGGAGAGCGAGGTAAGCGAGGTTCGTGTTGGAGCTTGTTAAGGTTGTTGTTGTAGGGTGATTTGTTGCGACGCATGTGGGTGGGTGCTGAACGTAGTTGTTCGAAGACGATGTCAAAGGACCATTCTTACTGTTTGTCGACATGCAATGTAGGGCGGAAGGAGAACCCTAATGTGTATTCACCGATTTGCCACTATGGACTAAGATGTGCATTGAGAACTGCTAAAACTATGAAGAATCGTGCCAAGCAATTTTGGGGATGCTCGAAGTATAAGGTATGATTTATTTCACTTATGTATTATATGGAAGTGTTTCTGAGAAGAGATTGTCACTAGCAAAAAAAGTTTTTTTAACGCGCTATATACGTCTCGGTTTTACTAAAACCGAAGCGTATAAAAGCGCGATGGCATTTATGTAAATATTGAGTAGTTATATGTCTCGATTCTATATGAATCGATGCCTATAGATATTACTACCTCAGCTAGAAGGCCAACCGAAGCATAAAAGTCTGTGTCACCTCACAAGGTTCCCAAATCCAATGGATATTGCCCCGATTGTCTGTAACTCGAGACATATAATATAAATTTTAAATTTTTTAAAATGGTTTATGCACTGGTTTGCTTTGTAACCGAAGCAGTTAGTTGGTTTAGGCACTGGTTTTGCTTATAATCGAGGTACTAGCCCTTAGGTTAAAGTAGTTACTGTTCTTCTTTCAATATCGCATTCTCGCAATTTCTCTCATATGTGCCTCCCTCTGCCTTGCGATTTTTCTCCTTTGTGACTCGCGATTTCTGCCATTTCTCTTCACCGCAGACGGCCCAACGTTGGAGCAAGGATGATATGCGCCTTGAGTGAAGGCAACGACCTCTCAGCATCGGTGTGGAGATGGCGCGACAGGCGGCGGTTGTGGTGGCTCGCAGCGGTGCTCGTAGTGGCTCGTGGCGGCGCGATTGATCGTTCTTTTTCTTCTCTCTTCTCTTTCTGGTTCTATTTTTGTTGCAGGGAGGAGGATGCGAAATCGACGGCTCAGATGCAACATTCATTATTCGCGGCCAGTAGGCATCTTAGAGGCGGAGGCGACGGGAGCACGACGAAAGTGAGGCGGAGGCGACGGGAGCACGACGAAAGTGAGACGGAGGCGTGGCGGGACACGGCGATGGCGCAAGGATTGAAACGTGTTTTGGAGTTTTGTTGGGATTGAGAAAGTTAGGGTTTTGAGTTTGGGGAATTTCATTTTGAGTTTGGGCTGGATTGGAAGTGGCGAGAAGAATTTGGGCCAGTTGGACACACACCCTTAACTGGTGGTGAGGTTCCACTCTATGGGGATGGCGTCAGCATAGGAGACGGTGGCGTGGTACAGCATTCTCGGGTCGCAGGAAACGGGTATGGGGAAATCTCATCCATTTTTCTGAAATGTCTTTTTGTGTTGCAAAATGGTTTCCAGAGATCAATCTTTTGTGTAATATGTCTTTGTTGCGTTGTGTATGGTGGGTGGAATAGAGATGGAAACTGAAGTCTGTTTCTGGATTATATTGACTGAGCCAAGCTTGGACCAATTTGAGAGGCTGGAAGGAACATGCCCATTGTGGTTTACTACTATTGTGTGAGCACAACAACATTCAGAGGTTAATTAACTTGGATTGACTTTCTTTTTGTTTTGTACATGACACATGCTTGGAGCATCATGGCTTATCCAAGTTGGCATTGATTCATATAGATTCTTTTCCTCGGCATTCAAGATGTAGAAAGAGGATAATAATGTTGATAAAACTAATGAAATTCTTCTTGAACAGAAGATTTTCATCACTATAGTTAGATGTACTTCATCTTTAATTTTTGCTTCCATAGGAGCAGGAATCGGTGTTGTTGGTGTTTGGCTGGCCCTATTATTGTAGCATTTTGTGCTGACCAATTATTTCAAGTGAAACTTTGAAATCTGGTTATATTTTCTGACGTGTTTGTGCTCAAGTCACTGGGTTGGAAGAATTTGCCTACTAATTTCTTATGACAATAAACTGAACAAAGTGTGGCCAGAAAAAGAAAAAGTAAAAATCACTCTACTGCCTCGGTTCAAGTCCCAACGGAGGCAGTAGAGGACGAGATACTAACTCGGTTCACAACCGAGGAATAAGGAAAAGAGTTTTTACCTCGTCAGGATATGCACTGGTTGAAAAACCGGTGCCAATGGTAGAAAATAACCGATGCCAATTCCTTTGAGTGTACTAGTGTGTTGTTTATACATAGTGGTACTGAAGACGGTAGTTGCAACTACTTCAGATGGTGCACTGATGTTGCAGAAGACGAAAGGGGCACATGGTTGAAGTCTGAAGGAAACAAAGAAAGTTTGCTGAATAGTGAAGAAATGGATAGTAATAGGAAAATGTTAGTTAAGTTAGACAAATTTGTCTTCATTGTTAAAAAGTGGATGAAGGTCTTGATGTTTTTGGTTTATGTATTATGTGTAATAAACACAATTTTAGTTTCAATGCTGATGAGAATGGGCTGATGTCTTGTAAGTGTATTGTACCTTTCTTCCATTTTAATGAAAATCAGACTTGTTTGGTGTGTTTATGAGTAACAAATTCAATTGTGGTTATGGAATCTGATATGACTAAATTTTTTTTTTTTTTAATCTTATGTTGTAAAGAGAGGTCTATATATTGGTTTTATATGGTATGGACTAAGTAATTAGTTGCCACATCCATAAGAATCTGCTAACTTGGGATAAGACATATATTGTTTGTGTGATTAAACTTGACATATATTTGCAAGAATATATGTTAATTTCATTGATAACCAGTGATAAACAATGATAAACAAAGACAATTGATGTATGTTCATTTCATTGCTAACCAGTAGTAAGCAAACCAAAATTAAACATCCAAATATACAGTGATAAAACCACACAATTGTTGTACAAAATGATCTAACAGCCATTACAATTGTTCACATGCTTACATTGTCTAAACATTACAATTGATCATTTATCTCCTTGACCTACAACTTCATCTTGATTTGTTGATGGCATCATTAGTTGAGTTGATGGGTTAGTTTCTTGTGTTTGGTGGGAGTTGACATCGCGTGTCTGTGTTGATTTGGTGCAACAAGTCCTGTTATGGCCTAGTTCCTTACAAATGTCACATCTTTTCTTTAGACCACCCTTCCTCATTCTTGTGTCGTCCTTGACCAACTCCCATTGCTCTAACATTCGCTTCTTCTTTGATCTCCCAAGCAATATTCTTTTTGGCGGAGGGAGGACATCAACACATGTTGTAATCTCCCACATGTTGTTACCATTTATTGGATACACAATTAAAGAGTATATTTCTTCATATATTGACTTCTTAAAGCAACATGGTACAAAGTCCTCTGCATCTAGATTTAGGAATTTCATAGCAGCTAAGGAGTGGCAACATGGTATGCAAGTGGTAGCCCACTTCCTGCATGTACACAAATTTTGGTTTAAATTCATTACAAACTTGCCACCAGCTTGGGAGACATGGCGAACTTCAAACAACTTGTTTTCTGACCAGCTGTAAAGTGAATAGAAGAAAATGAATAATGAATAAAAACTATACATTTTAACACAACCATTAAACAATATTGCATTTAGGTTACCTCGGAATCCAATATTTAGTTAATCGAGATTCCTTATTTAGTCTAGTCTTGATTTTAGGACAAATCTCCCAGACAATGATTGTATTTTTGTCCTGTTAGTTGCCCATCTCTTCATCAAGTAAAGGCGGATGTCCTCCAACATGCTTATGATTGGCTTTGACCTTGTATGCACCATTACACTGTTGAAAGCCTCTCAAATGTCGTTTACCAAAGTATCACATTGAGGTGTGCTGCTAAATCTAGATCGTGACCAGTACCTACATGCATGATAAGGATAAACAATATTAGTGTTTAATTGGTCAAGGAACATTTAAAGGCAAACGTATAAAGCCGAACGGTATAAAACCAGGGGTCAGCCGAACAATATAAGAGAGGAGGAAACTAGAGGCGGGAAATAAGGTAAGTAGAAGCCGAACGGTATGAAGCAAAACGGTATGTAAGGAGGAATAAGAAGGGAGGAAACTAGAGGCGGGAAAGGAGGTTAGTAGAAGCCAAATGGTATAAAGCCGAACGACATAAAGGCAAACGATATAAAGGCAAACGTATAAAGTCGAACGGTATAAAGCCAGGAGTCAGCCGAACAGTATAAGAAAGGAGGAAACTAGAGGTGGAAAATAAGGTAAGTAGAAGTCGAACGGTATGAAGCCAAACAATATGTAAGGATGAATAAGAAGGGAGGAAACTAGAGGCGGGAAAGGAGGTTAGTAGAAGCCTAACGGTATAAAGTCGAAAGATATAAGGCAAATGATTGTAATGAGGAATAAGAAGGGAGGAAACTAGAGGTGGGAAAGGAGGTGAGTAGATGTCGAACGGTATAAAGCCAGGGGTAACCATGTTCAACTATTAAACAATACAAGTATAAATACAAACCTGGGAGGGATTTTTAACAAGTATTTAAAAGCCTCATCATTCAACTATTTTATATTTCTCATTTCTGATTCCTATGTTTGTGGATGGGTTGTTGTAGCTGCCTTCCACATCAAACACTTTAGATGTTTTCCAGGGAATTTTTTTCTGAAATTTGCGTATAGGTGTCTTACACAGAAACGTTGATCAACTCCAGGAACCACTTCTTGTACAGCTTGCAATAGTCCCTGTGGAATCAAATTATGACAATGTTGTTAGAAATATGATTTCAATATGAATCTTAGTGAACATAACGGGGGAAAAGGTCATATGCATTACCTTTTGCCGGTCCGACATGAATGTAAATGATGAACTTACTGCCTCCCCATTGAGATCTTCAACCAGAAGTTCAATGAACCATCTCCAAGTATCCTTGTTCTCTACTTCCACCATAGCATATGCAAGAGGTAGCATTTGGTCATTTGCGTCTATACCAATAGCACTTAACAATTCACCACCACATTTTCCTTTCAAAAAAGCACCATTCAGCCCAATAATTGGCCTACAGGACACAAAACTATCCTTACAGGCCTTCAGACAAGTATAAAACCTCCTAAAAATGGGTCCACCCTCATTCTCTTCAACTTTGACCCTCACTATCAATCCTAGATTACGAACTAGGAGCTCATTCGCATAATCATAAATCCTTCTTATATTGGTCTTTGAAACACCCATCAACATGGTCTGAAGCAATGGCCTTTGCCCTATAAGCCATGCATCTAGATACACCTACATTCCATTTTCTATTTATCTTCTCACGAATTTCCATTCCCTTTACTTTCGAATTTTCTCTAATAGTTTTTTCCAACCTCTTACTAAGCCATTTTGCATTAAGTAATCTTAGTTTGTGCTCTCTACTACAGCTGTGGTTGTCAACAATAGTCCTTGATTGCCACGTTTGAATGACTTCCATATAACCACAATATGCCATCCAGGGGCATTCTCCTTTACCACTCATACATTTTATCCTAATTCTCTTCTTATCATTTTTAACATATTTAATATTTCTGCCATTTTGTACTGCATACGTTTTTATGGCATCCACAAAGTCTCGCTTGTCGGCAAAATAAGTGCCCAGATCCCATTTATAATCTACCATTGTCTTAGTCATAGAGAATGTTACAAACTTCCCATAACCCTCGTCTTCATCGTCTTCACCATCACTTTCTACTTCACTGTCTAATACATCAGATTCCCATTCATCATCAGACAAACTTCTATCATCATCACTATTTATTCCATCATCAACATCACTATCGGACATCTGAGTCCATGATGGTCCATCAGATTGCACATCAACTTGAACATTACCAACTCCATCTCCTACCTCCTATTCTATATCACACTGAACATTTACATCAACCAAACCTTCCATACAATCATAATTAACCTGATCATTGCCATCATCATCATTAACATCCTCCCTACTAGAACTCCAACTACGAACATCACCAGCATCCCCTTCACACTCAGCCACACCAACCTCTGTTTCAATTTCACCTTCAACAACATCATCACCCTCACATTTTCTTCTGAAACAACAACAATTTCACTCATACCATCACATTGACCTCTCTCACCTTCATTGCCAGGCACCTCACATTGTCTTTCACTATCTTGTTGACATTCAGCCCCACCTTGTTGTTCACATTCACCTGTATTCTGAGGAGCATATTCTAACAAATGTATGACCTCAGGTTCAGAGACTATGTAAACAACAAAAAGATGCACCTCACCATTAAGCCTGGCTAAGGTAATCATGTGCATGGCTCCTATAGCATCCAACAAAGGCTCCAACCTATTTTATAACACAAAACCACCACCTATGCAGTACCACAACCCATCATAACCTAGCCCTTTGACTACACTGACTACAAGGAAATAGCTCCACATCTCTGGGTTAAACGACAAAGTTGTACTCTCACCCTCATAGTTAAGTTTCCCTTCATTTATGAACTTTCCACCGTGGTGGAAAACAACTTGGAAATTTTCCTCCATGACATACAAACGAAACTTATATTTAACCTATAAAGTAATAAGAAAACTACGACAACAAAAATTATTAAGAATATATGCAAACCACAACCCACTGAAAAAGACAATCCAACAACACTTTAATATTGGTGGACCACATTACAATAAAAAACGAAACAAGATAGACCATGCAACATTGTAGGACAACCATAAAAGGACAAAATCATCAAACAATTAAATGAAAAGCGCATTTACTAACCTGAACACGTGATTCTCCTCCAACACTTTCACCACTGCCTTCCACGTGATTCACCGCCAAGAGCTTGCTGATTCTACCAATTTAGCACCGATAGATCACTCCAAAATCTTCAAACGAACCCTACTTTGCAACCACGTATACAATTTTTCGCACCCACTCAACAATTTTTCGCCTCGATAAAACCTTATTTTCCCAAAAATTCCCAATTTCACTCCCAATCAACAATCAAATTAAAATTCCCTTCATTATAATCAATTTTCAATGAGTTAAACGTTGCGTTTTCATTTATTTAATGTTTTTTAAACGTTGTGTTTTCAATAAATTTATTTAAAACAAATTAAATATGAAAATAAAAGAAAGCCAACTCAGTGACCAATGTGTGCCACGTTAGTAAAACTTGGTCATGTCACTCTGCCATGCACAACATTTTTAAACGCCGTCCAACCAAATTAACAGCAAGGTCTAAATTGATTCAATTTTACACAATAAGGGACCTAATTGAGACCATTTAGAATAAGATGACCTATTTAAGACAAAGCTTCACAAATAGGGATGTCTCAAAGGATTAAACTTTTAGTTTATTAACAATGCTATTATTCAGTTATTTATTCATTCTTTTATATCATTATTTAATTATTACTATTATATTAGAATTATTATGTTATTGTATTATTATATTATAATTAAATATTATTAATAATCTATTGATTTTTAAAATTAGGAAGAGATGATAGAGAAAAAGAACAAATTAGAATAATAGTTATAGAGTTTGACAAATCTAAAGATCTATAGGAAAAACTCTTAAAATATATGAATATATGTTGATAAGATTCTCGAACATTATTGAGCGTTTGAAATACTATTTTGAAAGCTTAGATGTTCGACTTAAAATATATGTATATGTGTTGATAAGATTGTCGTCTTATTAATAATATTTCTACTGTAGTGTTTTTGTAGGAACTTCCTTAAAAAGAAAAAATCATTTATCTTGGAAGTTCTTGTATTTTGAAATATAAAGCTCAACTATAGGTTTTTCAAGAGAATCGTTTAGCTAAGAGGAGATAAAATAACACAAGAGATTTTATACTAGTTCGCTCCAACTCAGCTACATCTAGTCTCCTTTGTAAAGAGTTCCACTGTAATCTTCACACGATTACAAATGAGTATTAGCATCACTTTTGGTACTCAGTCTAAATACTCATAAGTGTTTCTCTCTTTTCTCTCACAATGGTAAGAAATTTGACGCTTAAGCTCGAGAATATCTCTTTCTCTTTTCTTCAGCTTAAATGTATTCTTTTTCTTTGAGCTCTTTCTCTCTTTTCAAGGATGAATATATCGCTGTAAGCTTTTTTGCTCTTGAACTATCCTCTTGATTTTCTTCTTGAGAGATCTTTTATTTATAAACTTCGTGATATATGTCCATTAGACTGAATTTATATTTCATAGTCTCGATACTTGTAATTTCTTTTTCTTCTTTTCACAGCAGCCATTGTGTAAGTCAACTTTTATCAGAGTAGACATGTTTTTTCAGTTCTTTGCTTGGAGTAGGTTGTGTACGATCTTTTTAGACTTTGCTTCAAGTGAGGAACATTCTTTAAGGATCTTCTTTATCTCTAACGCCCAATTTTTGATATTTGATCTATAGCACTGTGGAGACGTGTAGAATAGTTTATTTGGAAAATAAGAGTAAATTGGGCATGCAACATATATAACTTTTCTTATCACTTTTGTTGTTTTTAAATGTTAAGCATTTAATGTCATTTAATGCTTGCTCAGAACAACAAAGTGTTTTTTTATTTCCTACCGTTAGGTAGCATTTAACAATTAAGTTATTTAATCTGAAGGTACCAAATGTATTTAAATACTTTATCAAAAGATGAGGTGCTTGTTTAGCTCATGGTATTGTTTTAATCAAATACACACTTCTTTGGCCTTTGTCTCTTTTTAGACAAATAACGTTTAGCTTGCTTAGGCTTTATTGTATGTTTTAGTAATTAAGTCTTTTGATGCATTTGTCGAAGACATTGTCTCGAACCATTTTTGTTTTTGAGAGATGTTGAATACCTACTCAAGGTATTATAAGCATTGAGCGTTTAGCTCAATCTCTCTTGGACGCTTTTAGATCACGCGTCTAAGTGTTTTAGTCTAAATGTTTTTCTATTCCTAAGACCTAGGTGTTTTCCTACATGTTTTTCTATTCATAAGACCTAAATGTTTTTCTAAATGTTCTTCTATGTTTGGGTTCAGGTTTTATGTTGTGTGTGTTTTGGGATTTTGGCTCTAGGTTTTATGTTTTCATCCTAGGTTATTTTTTTATGTTAACCCGTTTTAATGTTATTTGATTAAACTTCAAAACATTATATCATTTGTTCGCATAAACGATTTAGTTTTTAACAATTTTCATCGCCATTAAGCTTTCACAAATCATCATCCACTTAGGAGTCTCCCCTAGCTTATGTGATATAACTTGAAAGAGTTTATTTCATCTCCTGGAAAGAACGAACACCTTTTGAAAATGACAAATGCTCTTGAAATTAGAAGCTTAGAATGTTGAAAAGTTTTTGAAATCTTCACAAAATATATTTATCCTAATAACAACATTTGTATATATTTTTCACCATAGATATTCTTTAGCTTCTTTTATGTATTTAATTAGATGAAAAGGTTGATTGATTAATAAAAAGAATATATTTTAGCGAAATTCAATTCTTATTTTCACATTATTCATATTTTTTTTCTCATCTAACTGAATTTTTTTCTCACCTAATTGATTTTTTTTTCTTTATTCCGTTAAACACATTTATTTGCTCTATCTATCTCTCCTTTCTATTTTTTGTTCATATCCATCATAGTTATTTTCTATCCTTTTCAGTTTACCAAACAAACATTAAGTTTATGTCTTGAATTAAAGTGCTTCAATTATACAATTTTACCATTGATACTTCGTGTGTTTTCAATACCATCCTAGTATTATACCCTTCTATATATTTTGATGTTAAGGTTAATATACATATATATCAAAAAATATTTCATATAAGCAAAACTTTACTATCTTCTATTTTATATCTTTTAACATTTTATATTTAAAATTTGTATTTCAAATAATTGATATTTTCAAATTTTACGGACTAATTAATGTTTTTTCAAATATTTATTCAACATCTCCCGTAGGAAATATATACATGAAAGGTGAGAATATTAAATAAGACATTTTATTTAGACCACCCACGCACACACACGTACACATGGACACACACGTGGACACACACTTATTGTCGATTATTTTTAATAATGCTTTGATTTCAAGTTTGTCTTCAATCACATGTAAGTTCGAGTAAGCCTTGTCACACCTTTATGAATGGCACGAACTGAAATCTTGTGTTTTCTCTAGTTAGAACCAAATTAATAGTTTTGCTTCGTCAGTTTATAAAATGCAATTTAAAATATTACAGATTAACAATTTTCACGAAAAAGGTTACTCTAAAATTAATAAACAAAATACCTCCTTATAGGAGCCCTATTCATATATGAAATTTCCCAAATTTATAAAATAACAATTCCTATAAATATTACAATCAATATATAATTAAAAATTCCATTAAAATAAATCATTTACCGTATACCTAAAGTTCTTGAATATTGCTAAAGTTTATCGTACACAACATATTTTGTATATTATCATAGATCATAGATAATCAAGAAGCTGTTACGATAATAGCTACATTAATTCCATATAAGACTAAACAGATCATAGGCAATACAAATGTCTTACTAGTTTAACAAAATATAAAGTCACGTATTAAAACAACTAATTTCTCTACTCTTTCGGTCGTTTAACACGGACAAGACGGAGCTAATATACAAGTAACCTAGCTTGGTTTTGTTGTTGAATTGTTTACGCGGCAAACAAAACAAATTCAATCGGGACTAGGCAATCAACTTTAAAGCCAAAACACATGCGTGCTAGACCATAATGTTAATAATTTCATAAGCAACACAAAAATTCAACAATACTAGTGAAAAGTAATTTAGAACAATAAATGAGAATGGCAGCACCAAAATTCTTCGAGCCAATATCAGAATATGTGGCTCACTTCTTGGATTTCTTTTGTGCTCTGCAATAAAAGATGTTATTTAGACAATATACAAAGGCCAAAGGAAATAAACATAGGAAAAGCTTATAAATTAACTACTCACTGGGCAGGCTGCGGCGCTGTAGCTGCAGACTTTTCGCCTGGACCCTAGTCAAATTTTATAATTCCAATTTCAGTAAAATAATTTTGATTGCATTAATACCCAAGTGCACCAATCACCAAATTCACATTTAATATCAACTCAATACAGTATGAAACTCACTTGGGCCAATCGCTCCTCCCTCCGGGCAATTTTCCTTTCTCTGCTGGCCTTGTTCTTGGCACGTTTCGCCTCAAACTGATCAGACAAAGTCTTCTCTCTTGCCTTCTCTGCTTTCGACTTGTGTATGCTTTCCATCAAAACCCTCTTGTTCTTGAAAACATTACCCTTAACCTTCATGTACATGTCATGGTACATATGCTTGTCAATCTTCTTCGACTCCCTGTACTTGCGAAGCAAGCGTCTGAGCACACGCATTCTCCTCATCCAAAGGATTTTAGTGGGAAGCCTAGCCTCCCTCGTACCCTTACGCTTACCTAGTATTATTCAGGAAATAATATAAGTAATCCCCTATTTCCTTGCTGTTTCACACACAAATGTTTCATATATAAACTTGGTATTTTGCAAGACAATTACACTGATAACCCCCATTATCAATATCAACAGAAAAAGGCAGAAAGCCAAAATTATGAAAAATAAACATGTCATTGTGGCTTACGGTGCACCATTAGAGGACTCCCTTCACATATGACACAAGACAGTCAGCAAAAATTAACCCACCACACTATTCTGCCATAGAATCACCACTTACCAATATTATTTCTCAAAATGGGAAACAACCCAGTAAAAATATGTCATGATATTACAGCAATTCCACGATATGTCATAGATACCAACAAAGTTTGGGACATTAAGAACTAAAGACAAGATTACATTACACATTACGGTCCGCTTAAATAAATAGCTGAAGACAAAGCTTTATTGAATAAGTAAATAGTATGTACACACTAGGCACCTAATTATATATACTGGTTTTATAATCAAAAGAAAAGTAGGTTGAACTATTTTTATGTATGTTGTAAGATTACTTTCCCCAGCTATAGTGCATAGTTCATTTCTGAAAAAGTTCACGGACACATCATAAGCTATCTAAAAAAACTCTAAACCATTTCCACGAGAGGATTTAACAAATTGAGAAAAAAAAACGAATGATCTAACAATTATTAGATACCCAATCCATGAGATAGAATAGGTTTCACACAAGGGCAATTAGGGCGGTGACTAAAAATACCATATCCAGAGTGACGTCCTTTTCTCTTAGCTTCCTTCATTCGACGGGCACGTGAGCGAGAGTGAATCTTGGTGGGCTTCCTGATAATAAATCCATCCTTAACCAGCTTCCTTATGTTTTGGCCTGAAAACAAAACTCCCAAGTTTAAAAACATACACATAACCACGAATAAGGCATTTGGATCCCGCAAGACCTATGCAATCATTAGAAAAACCAACGACATTCTACAGTAACATTAGTGACAGGATTCTCAATCTACGCGTAAAATAGGCTGTGTTAGCATTCGCATATATTAATGCAAATGCTCAAAAACACCAAAAAAGTTCACATCCTATAAAACCTAAAACGAAATCATTTAAATGAAATTAATGATGACAAAAAAGCGGAAGAGAGGGGATGAGTACGAGAATTGGCCATGGAGATTTCGTTGACTTCATTGGGGTCAAGCCAAACCTTCCCTCTGCCGCACTTGAGAACACTTGCAGCGAGGCGCTTCTGCAGTTTCAGCGAAACCATTTTTGCTGCAACTGTTGGTGATGCCAACCTTATCACGGACGGTGAAGAGGAAGCACCTTAAAACTCTAGGGTTTGGATATTATACTTGTTAGGTTGGGTTTGTGTCCCATGGACTACATTTCATGGCCCTTGCACTTTCTGAGTCTTAATGGCCCAATCCCATTTTTCATCTTCTGTTAGAGTTTATGCTACTTTTAAACGGGTCTGGCCTAAAGATGCACGACAAATTTATCTTGGGTTAGTCTGGGTTCCTTCTTCCTGCACCTACATACTTTCTGTCTGCACCCCATAGAATTTAATATTTCCATTTTATTTTTATTCCCCTCTATGCTAGAAAAACCTACTCACAATGTCACTATTAGTGTTGTCAAAATAAATTAAAATATGTGGATCAACTCGTTCCATGGATCTGGGCCAAGTTGAGTTTGAAAACAATGTAATTTTTTAATATGGACCAATTTTCAACTTAATCAACTTAGAACCTAGCTTATCCAAAGGTATAAAGAAAAAGATGTTTCAAGAGAACAAAATATTATAAATTTATCCATTCAAGATTCTAATCTTATAAATGAATAAGTGATACAAAAATTATCAATATTAGAAATTTATTTGTTTGCTTTTTATGCTTGCTTTTGGATTACATTTAAATTGTATGGTACTGTTTTTTATTTTAAATTGTTTTTGGAGTTTAACATCATTTTAAAGTTAAATTTATTTATATTTGAATTACAAAAAATTTGTATTTTTTTTTTTTGGATTTGAAAAAAACAATTGTACTTATGTGAGCCAGTGAGCCAACATATTTAACCTATTAACCCATGGTTGGTCGGCCCAGGTTTGAATCTTTTCGGCTCACTAATAAATGAGCTGGGTTGGGTTGACTCACTAACTGACCAACTCGTGGTGAGTCGGGCTAGATCAGGCTGGATTATCTGTTTTGACAACACTAGTGATAATGCACCTCACTCCCTACCTCATTGCACCTTACTCCTTACCGCACTAAACCTCTCTCCCTTGTTCTTTCTTCAAGGAGCCTAACACCTCACTCTCTCATTCTCTCTTTAAGGCGCCATACATCTTTCTTCCCTCTTTCACTCTTTAAGGAGCCCCACTACACCTTCGTTCCTCTCCTCCTTGTCTACCTCCTCTCATGTGTCCTACTATAGGGAATGAAATTATGGGAAAAGAATTATGGAAATGAAGCTAAAGTTGAAATTTTAAAGGGAAATGGAGGTGGCCAATGTGATGCCTGTGTGTTTTTCTTTTTTCTATTATGTTATCTTTGATTTTTGTGTGATGGGAAGAGTGGACGTGAAGGTGTGTGAGAGAATACGAAGATAGAGATGAAGAAGTTGATGATGGATGGAGAGGGGACCTCTCCTTTTTTTGATGAAGATGATGTAGGTGGGAATGTTACATTGAAGATGATGGAGTGAAAATGTTACATTAAAGATGATGTAGTGCGAGAATGGTGGAAGAAGTTGGTGAAAATGTGAAAGAAGTTTGTACCACATGTGTCCGTCCACGTATCCTAGATGTCGGCAAACATATAATTACTTTCTCATGTCAATTGAACATATTATCATTAAGATTAAGCATCATTTAGAATAATTAATTAATCAAAGACTAATCGAGATAATTAATTATATGGATTAAATTTATTTATCTAAAAAAGTTCATAAACATGTAAATAACACAATACACGAATTAAATTAATGAAGTTTATTATTATTATATTTATTATAAAGTATTTTATGTAGGTGCATCATTTCTCGGTTTTGAAGACACGTTGACTTAGAACATCTTAATTTAAAAGTGTGAAGATGAAAACATGCTCTCCCTTTGTCTTAGCTTTTAGAGGGTCTTTACAGAATGATCTTGGCCTTGTGAGAACCTTAGTGCCTATCCTAGGGCTAAGGTTTGGTTTGTGAAGAAAAAATATGTTGACCAAAGGACCTTATTGAGTCCTCAACATCTTGGCCTCAACTTCTCAGTCTTAACATCTCGGCCTAAACATCTTAGCTTCAATTTATGAATCTTACATCTTGGTCTCAACCATTCAGGCTTGATTTCTCTATTGACTTTTCAATATTGACATTTTAGGTTGACCATTCAACCTCAACCATTTGACCTCAAAATCTCAACCTCAATTTCTTTGTCAAAATTTCAGTTTTGACATTTCAACTCGACCATTCGGCCTCGATTTCTCTGTCACCTTTTTAATCTTGATATGTCAGCTTGGTCATTCGGCTATAACCTCTTAACCTCAATCTCTCTATTGACTTTTAAGTCTTGACATTTCAAATTTAACCATTTATCCTTAACCATTTTTCCAAACCATTCAACTTCGATTGCTTGGCCTCAATTTCTCTATAGTAGTCTTGACATTTTTTCTTTAACCATTCAACTCACCCATTCAACCGAAACCATTCAGCCTAAACCATTTGACCTTGATTTCTTTGTCGACTTTTCAGCCTGAACATTTTGACTTAGCCATTCGACCTAAATCTATCAGCCTCGATTTCTCTGTCAAGTTTTTAGTCTTGACATTTTGGTATCAACCATTCATCCTCAAATTCTCTCTTGACTTTTTAGTCTTGACATTTTAGCCTCAACCAATCAGCCTCATTCTCTCGGTCTCCATTTCTCAGTTTTGACATATCGACCTCGACCTCTTGACTTCCATTTCTTAGTGGGCTTAACATCATGGCCTTGACATCTCGACCTCTACTTCTCGGCCTTGACTTCTCAATCTTAACATCTCAGCCTTAGCCTTTCTAACTAATATAGACTAAAAAATGATTCAAATAATTTCAATTTTTACGCAATTAAAGTAAATATGAAACATAAATGGTAAAAGTGAACTTTGGTAACTCAAACCTTAGAAATGGAAAGATTAGAAATGATATGAATTGGTATTGTCGGGGTATGATTTCACCTACTTCACTCTTATGCATGTAAAATTTATGTCTTCCTCATTGATATGCTAATGTCAATCTACTAATTTACTCAAACTCAATCCTTTGGTAGAGAGAGCCTAGATTTACTTATTAAAATCCAACCCCTTGGAAAACCTAACAAGTTCATCTGTTTTAAGAATTGAGATCTAAGACAACCAAAGGTCCAAATTCCATCCCTTGATACAATTTTCTTTAGGTGTTTAATCCAGTTCTAGATTCACACAATATTTTCCAATATCAACAAGCAAACCAAAAATCATGCTATGGTTGATCAAATCATAACAAGCTTTAAGTGAAGGAATTAAACATTGATAATCAATGGAAAAAGCTTATAAAATCATTAAGAACAGTTGCAATTACATAAGAGATTCGTGGTTACTTCAATCCCCTAACAAGAATGGAGTTAGCTCTCCATTGTTATGGAGATTTCAAGCTTACAATGGAAGAAATGGAAAGAGGAGGAGACCTAAGGAAGAAGAAGGGAGAGCTACCATACACCCAAACTAGCCTCCAAGTGCTCCAAGAAGGTGTTTTCATGCTTTAGTTGTAAAAAAATGCAACTCCCTTTTCCTATTAGCATTAAATAGGTAAAAAATGCCACATAAGAAAAAGTCGCGCTCATCACCCAGACAGGAGGGCGTCCAAGCACCAACTCTACGAACTGGATGGCGTTCAACGCCTTGGATGGGACACCCAGGCGCAAGATTGTCGAAGAAAATGACACTCAACGCCTTGGTTGGGGCACCTAAGCGTCAACTTTGCGCATCAAATGGCATTCAACGCCCTAGATGGGGCGCCCAGGTGTGGTCTTTACGAGGCAAATGGCGCTCAGGGCCCTTGGAGGGGCGTCCATGCGTGATCTTGGCTTCATGAAATCATGCTTTTGATACTCTTGGTGCTTTTTTTGGGTTTTAACACCTTGATTTGATTGATGTTCTTCCAAAGCACATAATTAACCTAAAAAATAAGGGATTTAGTGATGATATCTCCTAAGTGTAACCTAAACTATAATTATTTACAAAAGCAAAATAAAAGAGAGGATTAAGCAAATTTCAACCTAAAGGGAAGCTCATTTTGTCTCTAAAATGCACCTCAGATAATGGTAAGAATTACCATTATCATATATCTCAATCTATTGTGGGTTAGTACATCTCAACCTATGCTGGCTTGGTACTTCTCAGCCTATAATGGCTCAGTACATCTTAGCTTATCATAGCTTGACATATCTTAGTCTAAGGTGGCTAAGTACATCTCAACCTATATTGATGGCATACCCTTTAGCCATGGTCAATCATCTACAAGAAGAGTTGAAGTCATCCATGAATATGGTCTAAACTCTACCTTTTGGACCCCCTTTCGAGCCATCATGGAGCATAACTTGGAGTAGTATAAGTTTCTTTTGGCCATGTATTTTGGACAAGTAGTGTAGGTTTCTTTAGGCCATGTATTTCAGTCAAGTAAGTAGGTTTGTTTAAGGCTTGTATTAAGACTTAATTAGTATAGGGTTTTTCCTTAAGCTAGACATCCAAACCATGTGGAAAGTATATGTCATGTGTCATGCTTCCATTGGAGCGGATTTAGCTTTAGTAGTGGTCACATGTTCTCTCCTCATTGGAGAGGATTGGTGGACAATTGTCAATTCCTTAGAAGGCCTCATTTTTGGCCAATGAGTTCAAGAGTGAGAGATCATGCTTTTAGGGCTTTTAAGAGACACCCTTAGCCTATAAATAGAGGTGTCTCCTCCATGTACTCATCTCTGATGTTGAGTAAAGTTATGCTATTCATTTTTGGCCATACTACTCATCTTAAGATCAAGAATAGAACAACCCATGAGCCTCCTTTACTCACCTTTCTTTTTGAGTTGCCCTAACCTATCTTAGAGCCTTTAAACACCACAACACCACCATTTAACCACCATATGGTCATGAGCTTCTAGCCTAAAAAATATCATAGCTTTCGTATTTCCAACTCTATCCTTGATGATCCACCACATTTCTGCATCATATATCTTCAAGGGACCATCTTCATAACATTCTTCTAGCTTTGGCCCAACCTAGCTAGGAGATTGTTATCATATATTAACCTGGTGCATCTCAGTCTTGTTAAAACAAGATCGTTCATAAGATAGAACCGTTTAACACCTTCATATTTTGAAGTTTAACAAACAACGATAAACCAAATGAGTATTTAACAAAGTATTATCCTTGTGAAAATAATGAAACAAGTGTTATAACATTTGAATAAACAAAGAAAAGTTTCAGTAAACGCACTATAATCGAACAATCCTATTGACAATAGACACACTATTACTAAACAATGATTTATTATGAAAAGGTCACTGTAATAAACAATATTTTAGTAAACACATCAATATTTTACATGATATTTTTGCTAAATGTGATCTTATTGTACCTCACTAAACTATGCAATAATGTGATACATGATATTTTTGGTAAACGTACTAAAGCTATAAATAATTCTTCAAAAACAATGTGTTCAGCAACACTTTCCTAAACACGCTCTTGTACTAAACAAAGATCCCTAAACTATAAGTTGTTAGTAAATGCCTTTAAAAGGTTAAATGATACCTTATACTAAATGATGTTTTCATCTAATGATGAAATCTTTGTGAATCAATGCTTGGTATCTTTTATAAATGATCTATATGCATAGAAAAATTGACATGCACCAAATCATTTTGAACACGTAGTGCAAAGTATTATATGCACAACGTTTCAAACAACAAAACTAATAAGGACATATCTGTTAGCATTCATTTTACTCTACTATATGTAGATGCCTATTACACGTATCGATATGCTCCATCATAAATAAGTCAAAAGTGGACGTTAGAAATAAATAAGACATTAATGAAGGGTTCTCTATATTAAAAGTTGTGCTAAAGATTTCATACAACCTACTTTGGTTAAAGTACCTAAAAAAGCATGCCTGCTTTGACATGTTGACTTCAATCTATAGCTGTTACCTATGAAAGGCTTCGAAGATATGAAGATTATATACAAGCATTGCCTAACGAATCTTTTCCTTTGAAACCTATAAGTAGAAGATCCTTTGGAAAGAAGATCAAGAAAGACAAGCATAAGAATAACGGAAAGATCATTAAAGAAGTGGAACTCACACTCCTACAAGAACAAAACTCTGAGAATACACTCCCAAGCCTTGTAGAGTCATAAGTTACATCTTTAAGAAGAGAGAAAATCCTACAAGGTCTATTAGATTGGGTTATATTATAAACATATCATCTCTATGAAAGTTATCATCTAAGACTTTTAAACAATATGATTGATTGTACATTCAAATCCTTGGTGGTTAGTTCAATTGAGTTAAATGCCTATTAGACAATTGTTTACGAAAAACCATTTTATTTATAAACCCTGCAATAGCTTATGAAGTTAACTATTGATATACGCTCTTTTCATAAGACATTATTTTCCTTAACAACTTTCTTTCTTAAACATTGTAGTAGTTTTACTAAACGCTTGAAAAAACACTTTATCTTTGAACGTTGTGGTTTAAATAGTGCCTTATAATCAATCGTTTAACAACCTGTTTAGATCGTCTAACCGTCACCAAGGTTGTTAAACGTCTATGTGACATCGAGTATAATGTTACCCTTGGAAAAAAACCAATGCAAAGTCTTAAACGACAAAGGTCTACTGATATTTACTACTAATATGCAAGATAAATTGTACAAAATATATCTAAATGAATTCCAAGCTCAAAGCATTTCATGTCTAGTATTTGTAAAAGATTAGGCACTATCATGGCATAATAATTGTGGACATGCAAGTATGAGATTAATCTCAAAGTTGCAACGTCATTACCTTGTGAGAAGCTTGCCTAAAAGACTATTTTGCCCTTTAAAAAAATATAAATAAAACAAAGGTTTCCCTTAACTACCTATCTCCCTATAATTGAACTCACACCCGTTCAATCTTAAATCACTCTTTCATTGACAAGCCAACACATTACATTGATAATATCACACAAACACAAATCACCCAATTATCACATACCAATTATGTGTTGCACTTTTATAATAATAACATGAAATAATCAACATAGTAATTATAATTCTAAGACACACCTAAGCTTCACATCAATTACCAAACCTCCCTTATGCCAACATTTTCTAGAAAAAAAAAAAACAAACAGAGAGGAGTTAGAATTGACTTACCCTAATTCCACTTCCAATCGGTTCAACTGAAAACTCTTCTCACCATAGACACCCAATTACTCTCTGATTTTGAATCAAACGAGAAACCAATGTGAACTGTAAAGAGAAGCAAGAAAGAAACAAGAAGAAAAAGATTTCAGAGAAAAGTACAAGTTTTTGAATGGGATACTTTTGTGATAGGATTTTGTTTCTTAAAGCATGTTTTCTCAAATAACCCAATCACATACTTACACATATCTAGTCGATCAGCCTTCTCAAGGACACTTTTCCCCTGTCCCTAACTCACTGCTGCTCCACTACTCTTCTCACGTGTCAACAAGACACCATTCCATTCACAGAGCGTCCAACATATGACAACCAGAGTCATCTAACACTTTAGCTAGATTCTTCTAACACTCTCAACAATGACTCATCTACTTATTGTAATTGCATTAGTCGTCTAGTGCATGCATTTTACACTTAGTTGTCCATTTAGTGTAAAACACACACCCCTATATTGGTGAAACTTCGCCTTTTGTCTAACACTCTAACCAACATACCCTTCTCCGAAATTCGTCTACTTACTTCATAGCTTGACATTATATAGTCCTCCGCTAGTCAACCCATCATCATTTTCTATTTTCATATATGTTGTAATTATTTGTATTGTCTTTTGCTTAAGAGACTAACCTTTCTAGATTGATTATCTTGTGAGTTCATAATAAAATTTTTATGCAATTCAAGTGTTATTCTTCAAATTCTATAAACAAATGCTATATCATCAAAAAATTTAACCATAAAATTATTTTTTAACTTGGTTGATAATTCAAATTTTCTCCATAATTGAAATTCTTGTTATTTTGTTTAATTTTGAAAATTTCTTGTTTATTTAATTCGAGATAAAATAATACAAGTCTTAAACATAGACATTTGAAGAACCTTGAGATATCTAACAAACTAATTAACGTTTGTTTAATTAATTTTATTTTATTTAAAAATTGAATGAATGACAATCACGTAACAATTGATAAAGAATTTAAATTTTAATTAATTGAGAAATTAATATGTTTTTCTAATTGTTTTCCTCTCATTATTTTATTCTTTTAATACATCTATAACAAAACCCTCTTTCTACTTTCTTTCTACCTTATTACGACTTTGGATTCACCAACCTTATTTATACTTTATTCTCTATAATTTATTTTTTTGTGATAGATGATTTTGAACGGTCTAATTTTGCATTAAATTATGTACTCTAGACGACTTTTAACTTTACATTAAACGATTTAATTTTGCATTAAATGAGCTACTCTATACAATATGTCTATTCATTAAACGATCTATTTTATTTGATTGTAAAAATAATAACAATCAGTCATGGCCATAAACATAGGAATTTGACAAATGTAAGTGCAAGGAAAATCTAAAATGTTACCAAGTTCCATAAACGGATTACATAAACCCACTGATAAAAATGTTCCCCATTTTCATTTGTTATCCATGTCATTTCCATACATTAAGCATAACGCACGAGGTGAAGGCCTTTGGATGAACCATATTGTACAACAATACATCTGAGCAGCCTCAACCCCAGTTGGTTAGAAGTGAGTAAACCCAATGTTAAAAGAGAATGGCGTTCTACGTACTCTTACTGAGAACATGGAATGAAGGTGAACTAACCTGCGTCATTGAATAAAAGCTTTCTTGTTAAAATTCTAATTGCAACATTTTGTGACGGATTTATTCAGATTGCCACACCGTGATCTGGGTCAGCCCCATCTATGTCAGCATCGTGTGGTCATCAGTAACATTGATTAAAGCAGAAGAAACACCCTTTAGACCTGCCTTCAATATCAATTTTCGGGGTTTCGCCAGAATCATCTCTTCGAGCCATTAAAGCACTTGTACCTGGAGATTCTGGTGGCAATACAGCATTTTTGGATGATGAAATACGCATTGGAGCAACTGGATCGGCCGGGGAAATGGTAATTAGATATCGAAGCAACATCTGTATTATTTGACTAAAATTGGGTCGATCATTTGGTTCCTCTTTCCAACAAGAAGTCACAATCAGAGCCAATTCATCAGGGAGGTCTTCAGCGCTCGGCCTTGTACTCTGAAACAGTTAAGTCAATATTTATATAGTGAATCCTTAGTAAACTCCATGAAAAAATGCAGCACACTCAATGATAAAAACATATCAAACTATGATCGTAGTCATAAAGACCTTGAAAATAACAATTTAAACTCTTGAAGATTACACTATATATGATGTACCAAATAATTTATATATTGGAAAGGGGCGATATTCTTGCAGCATAAGAAACAAGACTAATTCATAACCAAACCAGAGCAATGGTGATAGAGTAAATGCCATTAACCTTGGCAATATAAAATGAAGGATCTACATGATTTGAAAGAATGCTTTTTGTTAAGTGTTAAAAAGTGGACTTTAAACTAAAGTCAACTCTACAAAACTGGTATATACATCTCGAGTATGGGATTAAACATAAAGGCCCAATAGAAAGTGGAACAACATGCCCAATAAACAATAAATTTATTAGGATAGACTTTAACTGATGAATTTGATATCATATTAAGAAATAAATTTTAAGCAAACGTGGGACTTCCAACCCGCAATATCATGTTAACAAATTGATTTTAGCTAATGTAAGACTTCTAACATATCCCTCGAGACATATCATTTCGAGCGGATTTTAAGTCAATACGAGACTTTCAACACATTCCTATCACACCGAGGTATATCATCTTAAGCATGGAACTATACATTAATTGGTACTCTGATAGCGGTTAGAACAATATGCCCAACAAATAAGAAATTTGCTAGAATAGGTTTTAACCTAAGACTTTGATATCATGTTAAGAAGTGGACTTTAAGTTTAACTCAATCCTATAAAACCAGCTTGTAGAGTAAAGTTTGCATCCATTTATATACTCTATAAATTGACCTTATATCTAATCAATATGGGACTTCCAACATTAAGTAATAATCAAATCTTAATTTTACTCTATTTTATGCTTTTTGTTTTCAAATATTTAAACACGGAATTGTAAACACAACATTTTAGTTCCTCCCCATGTGATCATTCCATGCATAAATCTTTGAAAACATACATCAGAGTGAACTAAAACCTCGAAATAAAGGTTTAAGGGTCTGGTTCAACAGACTTCTGCATAAGTTTTGGAAAAGAAAAACAAGACGAAAATTTAATTGATTTTTACATGAGTTAAAATTAGTTTAAGCATGAACTGATATAGAAGCACTTTCTTATAGCTTCTCCAATGTTTTACTTTTAATTTGTGCATAAGCTATGTTTCAGCAGTTTTAATTTTAATTTCGTATACCTTCTAGTTATGATAGGAGATGACTTGCTAGAGGTAACAAATTATTCAAATGTTATGACTTTGAGCATAATTCATTATGGTAAGCACCAGATGAAAAAAATGTTATCAACCTTAAATGCAGCTGCATATGCAGCCTGTAGATTTGACATGCCTTCAAAAGGCAACCTATTATGGATGAGCTCCCACAGCACTATAGCAAAACTGTAGACATCCACCTTATGGTTGTAATGTTTCTTCTCCCCTTGTCTTAGAGTGACAGTGCTGTAAAGCTGTAACCAAACAAGGATGAAATGGTAAATTACTAACATGGATCACAAAACTGAAAAAATAATAAATTGTTCAGTTTTTGACTATTAAGAAGTACTTCTGGAGCCATCCAACGATATGTCCCTGTCTCAGCAGTCATCATCTCTGCTAAGGACTCTTCTCTGGCTAGACCAAAATCTGCAAGTTTAACAGTTTTATGATCTTCTGTCAAGATCAAGTTATCTGAGATGAAAACAGAAAATTTGATCAGAATTCCACTAGATCGTAAAATAGATAGATATTCCTTGATAGATATTAAGCTGTTTCTTTGTAACATCAGTTCTATAGAAATATGAAGCTGTTTCTTTACCCAAATATTTATTATCTCGATGGTCCATCGAACACCTTAGAAGTGAATGAAGGAATTGCCTACATTTTTTCATCCGCTAAAAGTATATTTTTGGTCCTTTACATTTTACTAAAATTCATTCTTATTCTTTATCTAGCAAAGGATTCATTTGGTCTCTTTAACTCTTGAATTTGAGTTGATGTTGTCATTCTGAAACTCTAGTAGATTCCCATTTTGGAGAACGGTTTTGAGCCTATTTTTAATTGACTCAAATCTTGAAATTTATCTTACTAGAGTCACCAACTTGAAAGTATGAAATGAGAGTAATTACCAAAGCAAAAAGGGCAAACAAAGAGGACAATGTGAGAAAAGTGACTCTTACAAGTAATGGAAAAAGAATCTTGTTAGGTTTCTCGCTGACAAGAAACCAAGCCTTCCCTCTGTTCTGATGACAGAACACACAACACACACTCACAGTAGAAAAACCTTGTATTATTATATGGGTAACAAAGAGAATGTTCAATGACATCCAAGGGAACTATCTCCCTTCTCACAGGTACAAACCAGTCCACAACAGAGATACAAAATCGTGTCTGTCTCAAGATACCTTCCCCTTATATATAGCCATCCCCCAAGGGACACTATAACAGCCTAACCACCCCAAACCTCCTAACAACCTATGTTGTGTTTTTAATTCCCCTTTCTCCTAACATAGACCCTCATGGTCCTATCAAATCTGATATTAGATTTTTCAGTTTCCTAGTTCTTAAATTTAGAGAGAAAATATATATTTTTTTAAATGAGCACCCTATTCTACAAAACAAATCCCTAAAATTATGGGATTGTTATTCTAGTAATAATAGCAAGATACAGAGAATATAACAAATTAAATACATGGGAATAATATCTAAAGTTTCCTAAAATATATTTTGACACTAGTTGATCAAGGAGCTCAATTTTTTATGCTATTTCACATGTTTAAGATATTTTCTGTTACATTTTAGAGCCATGGCCTTGGGAGTTAGTGAAATACTATGGTTAAAGATAACTTTAGAAGACTTGAAGATCGATTGGAAGAAGCCTATGAAATTGTATTGTGATAACAAGTCAACAATAAATATTGCACACAATCTTGTACAACATGATAAAACTAAGCATATTGAAATATATAGACCCTTTATAAAAGAGAAATTAGATAATGGGACAATATGTACACCATTTATATCCTCTAGAAATCAACTTGCAAATGTACTAACAAAAGGGTTATTCGGTGCTACATTCCAATCTATTTTTATTTTTAAGGGTTAGGATTTTTGGCAAGTGTCTTGACTCTTTTTGTATCGGTTAGAATCTTTTTATCAGTATTAAAGTCTTTGCTTTTATTAGTTATATTTCTTCCTTATTTAGGAGATTATAATTATTGGTTATGATTAGGATATCCCTGAAATACAGGGATTCTTTCTTTAGGAGCTATTATTAGACTTCCTAAAATAGCTTTCTAGCATTGTTTATATGGATTTGTAATCTCAGCATAATAACATACACATTTTACCCTAAATTATGAGATGGTATCGGAGCTCTCAACATCTAGGAGCCACCTCTAACTGCTCACTAAAACCCTAGCCTGCAACCTTCATTGCTACCACTCTCTCTTTCAAAACAGCCTTCATTGCTGTTGCCAACACAACTCTACACTATAGCCTTCATTGCTACAATGTTCTTTCTTTTGTAGTGCTTTTCCTTTCAAATCTCGTCTCACTGGATTACCATCGTTCTGCTGCTTGGACATGGCAGACCAAACTATGGAAGTGGTGCCTACTGCATCAAAAACCAATCAGGAACAACTCCAGAACCTCAACACTACCTACCGCTTAAATGGAACAAATTATTTGAAATGGGTCCAGGGAAAGCTAACCACTTGACTGATGATGCTCCCTCCAGAAGACGATCCCAAATTTACAAAATGGGATGAAGAAGACTCTATGATCATGGCATGGCTATGGAACTCCATGATCCCAGAAATTACTGATACTTGCATGTTTCTTAATTCTGCAAAGGAGATTTAGAATGCAGTGAAGAAGACATACTCAAAAGCTAAAGATGCTGCCCGAATATATGATGTGAAGGTGAAGACTGTCGCTGCCAAACAAGGAACCAAGACTGTTCCAGAGTATGCCAATCAACTCAAATCATTGTGGATGGAATTAGACCATTACAGGGATGGAATTAGACCATTATAGGGTCATCAAAGCCAAGTGCTCAGATGATTCCGCCATGCTCAAAGAATATATTGAACAATATAGAGTCTATGATTTTTTGGTAGGGATTAACTCTGATTTTGATCAAGTGAGAGGTCAAATTCTTGGTAAAGACAAAGTTCCAGGAATTAATGAAGTGGTAGCTATGGTAAGAAGTGAAGAAAGCACAAGGGGAATAATGCTAGAATCCCCAACCATGGAAAACTCAGCCATGATAGCAGGGGAAACATATTATTAGAGAGTTTAGCAGCAGTGACATGGACTGGGAGTGGGGAACAAGTCATCCGAGAATTCAGGATACTGGTGTCTCTAGTAAATCCAACTTCAGTGAATCAGTTGGGGGAGCATTTCTTGACAAAGTGGCAAGTCCTATGCAAGAAGAACAAGATTATCACCAACACCCCCAATATGGACATGGCTGAGTATTTGTCTATGGGTTTGGAGAGCAAGGACACAAATAAGAGTGTGGTGTTATTTGGTAGGAGTTGTTGGGTTGTTAGGGTGTCTATGTCCTGGAACAAATCACATGAAAAGTAGGTATTCTTATGGTAGGTTTGGAGCTGATAATAAGTGCAGTGACATTGTTGATGTTGCTTCTAAGAAAGGTGCAAAAGCTGCTACTCTAAGGGTGGATAATTTGACAAAGGTTGGTGGGGAAAATACATCAGGTGAAGACTATGATGGGAATGTTGTGACTCTTTCTTCTTAGAGTAAAGTTGCAAAAGTTGCTGATTTTAGTGGGGATAGTGTGGATGGACTTGGTACATATGTTAATACAGTGGAGGAGGGTGAAGATAGAGGAAAGAAAGTAGAAAGTGGTGGAGCATAGTGACTACTACTTCTGAGAATAAAGTAGAACATGCGGTTGTTTTGAGTGTGGATGGTTCAAAAGTGGTTGGTGTTGAGGAAGAAAAAGACGGGGGAAGCAGTAAAGAGGTCAAAACGTGGGGAACTTGAGAGATGAAGGGTATGGTTTTGTTGTTGGTGATTTTGGTTGGGGACAAGCCAAGAGGAAACCTTGGTGGCTTGGCCTAATTTATGACCCACTTGATGCATCTGATGACACATTGAAGCTAGAACAAAAGAACAAATCTCTGGTTACCTACTTTGGGCATGGAACCTATGTAGGGTGTCTTCCATCACAGTTAAAGCGTTTTGGGGACAACATTGATGAGAGGGTTAAACAAAGTAGCTGCATCGATTTTTCCAATGCTGTACAAGAAGCTGCAAGGGAGGTTGGAAGACTTCTATCTATGAAGCCGAGTCGTTTAGTCGTTGACAAGCGAACCGGTTTTGAATCTGAATCTACTCTCCTATTAGGGAAAAATTCTGGAATTAAGGAAGGAGTGGTAGTGCCAAAAATTGTCATAGATAGACATTTATATAGTCAATCCGAGCCAGCAGAATTACTTCCTCATGTCAATCGTATTACACGAGTCAGTGATAGCGGTAGTAGTATTATGGAGCTGCAGATCTTTAAGGCTTGACTTTCTGCATATTATTAGTTGGGGGGTCCTAGTATGCAGGGGACTTTTGGGGGTGTTAGAATAATTACTATTACATATCATCATTAAGGCTAGTCTGTTAGATCAGTAATGAGTAGTACCTAGTTCTGTACCTAGAGGTCTAGTGCAGACTCTTGATGTTTCATGTACTCTTGCTTTTCAATATATATAGAAAAGAATGAGAGGGATATGAGAAGCCCTATATATTCTTATCACTTTTTAATCTCAAGTTGGTGTCAGAGCAGGATCCTGCTCTGGTTTCTGTCCTGGGTTGTCTACCAGCTGTCCGCCGCTGTCTGCCGCCGTCCGCCGTCACTGGTCCGTCCGGCGACCATTGGATCTGGTTCGTCTCTTCACGCGACGACCACACCCACTGGTGCTGGAGTCTGATTCTTTGTCCGCCGCCGTCCGCCACTGTCCGCCGTCACTGTTCCGTCCGGCAACCACTGGATCTGGTTTGTCTCTTCACGCGACAACTACCCCCATCGATGCCGGAGTTTGATTCTCCTCCACGCTCACGCGCCGCCCTCTGGCCGTCAGAAGGTCACCGCGACACCTCCATAACTGTCGCCTGAGCCTCCTCTTTCTGTTCTGACCCTCAAAACCCTACTTCAGTGAAGTCCAAAAGCTCCCCTTGAAGAAAACCCTAAGAAACCCTCTCGGTTTTTTGGTTCCTCACTGCTGCGTTTTTTCTTTCTCCTATTTTTATCAAGAATGGCGTTTGGAAGTGTTCTTTCTTTCTCTGGAAGTCCCTCCATTACTTCCGAAAAGCTAAACGGAAAGAATTATCTGTCTTGGTCTGCTGCCGTGGAAATGTGGTTCCTCAGTCAAGGACATTATGACCACCTTGAGCAGGATGGAAGCCAAGTACCTTCTGAAAAGGCTGAACAATGGAAACAAGCAGATTTCCAATTGTATGCCCTATTGTGGTAATCTGTGGAACCCCGACTTTTGATATCTCTTAGAACCTTCAGAACATGTCGCTCTTTTTGGAAGAAAGCTCAAAGCATTTATGTTAATGATATTCAACGTCTCTATGATACAGCAAACAAGCTTGCATGTCTCAAAATGACAGACCATGATATGGTCTCCTTCATGACTGAAGCCCAAGCAGCTGTGGAAGAGTTGAGAATGTTCTTGGAAGAAGAATCTTCAGAAGACATCAAGAAGAAGCTTGACAAGTATTATATGGTGATGATCCTCCATGCTTTACATCCAGATTTGAATCATATCAGAGATCAACTTCTGACAAGTCATGAGGTCCCTTCCTTGGAAGCCTTGACCACACGTCTTCTTCGTGTTCCAATGCCTTAATCTTAAGAAGCTCATGAAACAATGGAACCATCTGTCATGGTTGCCACGCAAGGAAGAGGAGGACGTGGCACTAGAGGAGGAGGACGTGGAGGTCGGGGACGTCCACAGTGCACTTACTGTAAGAGGGTGGGTCACACCCAAGAAAACTGCTACTCCTTGCATGATTTTCCTTCAAAAACCGCCAATATCTCTAAAGGCTAAAACTCCCACTTCTGACTCCAAGTTCACTGAGGAAGAGCATCTGCGATTAAAGTCTAACAGCTTGGCCTAATCATCTCAATCCCCAAGTACATCCACAGCTTGCATTTCTCAATCCATGGAAGGTCAAAATTCATGGGTAATTGACTCGGGTGCTTCTGATCACATCTCTGGTAATACCTCATTGTTCTCAACCCTTTCCCTCCAAGAAAAACCCCATTTCATTACCCTTGCAAATGGCTCTAAAACTTGTTCAAAGGGAGCCAGTCAAGTCTCCCTGTCTCCCTCCCTCTCTCACTTTGAAATCTGTTCTTTTTGTCCCGAACTGTCCATTCAATTTACTTTCCTTAAGTCAGTTAACCAAAATGTTACATTGTTCAATAACTTTTGATTCAAAATCTTTTGTTATACAGGAGCGTGGCTCGGGGAGACAGATTGAAGAAGGATATGAAGCTGGAGGTTTATACCATTTTGGATCTCGTCCACGAGTATCTTGTGTTGTAGCTCTTCCCCCTAAAGTGTTACATGACCGATTTGGCCATCCTCACTTGTCAAAGTTAAAAAAGATGTGTCCTGAACTTAGTGGTCTTCAGACTTTAGAATGTGAGTCTTGTCAGCTAGGAAAACATGTTAGATCTATCTTTCCTAAAAGGTCTCAATCAATATGTAATTCTAGTTTTTCTATTATTCATTCTGATGTCTGGGGACCTAGTCGCATCTATTCTTTTGGTTTTAGGTATTTTGTTACATGTATTGATGAATATTCTAAATGTACTTGGGTTTATCTAATGAAAGATCGCTCTGAATTGTTACCCATTTTCACATCCTTTTTGAATGAAATCAAGAACCAATTTGGTCAAGTAATTAAAATCTTAAGAAGTGATAATGCTAAAGAGTATTTCTCCTCCACTTTTTCTGCAATCCTTAGCTCCCATGGTATTTTGCATCAATCCACTTGTCCTCATACACCCCACCAAAATGGTATAGCCGTAAGAAAGAATAGACACTTGGTTGAAACTGCTCGTACCCTTTTGCTTGGTGCCCATATTCCTGTTCATCACTGGGGGATACCATCTTAACTGCCTGTTTTCTTATTAATAGGATGTCATCCTCCTCTCTCAATAGTAAAGTCCCTTTCTCCATTCTCTTTCCCAATTATCCTCTCTTTCACACCCCTCCTCGAGTTTTTGTTTGTGTCTGTTTTGTTCACGACATGTCTTCGGGGCTAGACAAGCTCTCCGCTCGTGCGATCAAATGTGTCTTTTTAGGCTATTCTCGGCTTCAAAAAGGGTACCGGTGTTACTCTCCTAAAACCAAGAAGTACTACATGTCTGCTAATGTTACATTCTTTGAATAAACACCTTTCTTCTCTCCATCTGTTCAAGATATTCATATCCTCCAACAGGTCCTTCCTCTTCAAGTGGTTGAGTCCAATATCTCCAATGTCTCAGTCAATCCAAGTCATGCTCAAGGCCCTCCTGAACCTTCCTCTCCACATATTGATATCTTCCGCCACTGTACCCCGATGGGTAGTCCTCTTCCAGAAAATAGTGGATCTCCTCCTTCATATTCTTCTCCCTCACCACCTTTTGCCACGCCTCCTGGTGAAAATGATTCTGGTTGGCCCATTGCTCTCAAAAAAGGTACTCGTTCCACTCGAAACCCTCATCCCATTTATAATTTTCTTAGCTATCACAAACTGTCGCCCTCTTTTTATTCCCTTTTATCCTCAGTGTCTTATGTGGTTATACCAAAAAATGTGAAAGAAGCACTTGGTCATCCTGGATGGCGACAAGCCATGATTGCAGAAATGCAGGCTCTTGACCACAGTAATACTTAGGAGCTTGTGTCACTTCCCCCGGGCAAAAAGGTTGTTGGTTGTCGATGGGTATATGTAGTTAAAGTCGGCCCTAATGGTGACATTGATAGGCTAAAAGCCCGGCTAGTTGCAAAAGGGTACACTTAGGTTTATGGCCCTGATTATTGTGACACCTTTTCTCCCGTGGCCAAGATGACTACCATTCGTCTTTTCTTCGCAATGGTAGCCATTTGTCATTGGCCACTTCATCAATTGGATATCAAAAATGTCTTTCTCCATGGTGATCTTGAGGAAGAAGTTTATATGGAGCAACCTCCTGGGATTTGTTGCTCAGGGGGAGTTTGGTACGGTTTGCAAATCAACACGTGCTTGGTTTGAAAAATTCAGCTCCATTGTTCAAAAATTTGGGCAAAAACGCAGTGAAGCAGATCACTTAGTCTTTTATTATCATTTGTCTCTCGGGAAATGTGTTTACTTAATAATATATGTTGATGATATAGTCATTACAGGAAATGATACAGCTGGAATATCTCAATTGAAGGAGTACTTGTGTAGACATTTCCAAACCAAGGATCTTGGAAGCCTCAAATACTTCTTAGGCACTGAAGTAGCTCAGTCAAAAGATGGAGTTGTAATCTCCCAAAAGAAGTATGCTCTGGATATTTTGCAAGAAACATGCATGATTGATTGTAGACCGGTTGACAGTCCTATGGACCCAAATCAAAAATTAACAGCAGAAGGTGAGTTATTCTCCGACCTGGAGAGATATAGGAGGCTAGTTGGAAAACTAATCTATTTCACTATTACAAGGCCGGATCTATCTTTTGCAGTTGGAGTGGTTGGTCAGTTCATGCAAGCTCCATGTGTTGGCCATTGGAATGCTATCATTCGCATTCTAAGGTATGTGAAAAAGGCTCCCGAGCAAGGGCTGTTATATGAAGAAAAAGGAAGCCTTCAAGTATCAGGATATTGTGATGTCGATTGGGTAAGTTCTCCTATTGATAGACGATCTACTACTAGATATTGTGTTTTCCTTGGAGGAAACATTATCACATGGAAAAGTAAGAAACAAAATGTAGTGGCTCGATCAACAACTGAAGCTGAATATAGGGCAATGGCGTCACTAGCATGTGAACTTATATGGGTGAAGCAGTTCCTTCAAGAGCTTAGCTTCTGTGACATCCAGAGTATGAAGATGTATTGTGATAACCAAGCTGCTCTTCACATTGCATCAAATCCAGTGTTTCACGAGTGAACTAGACATATAGAAATTGATTGTCATTTTGTTCAGGAAAAGTTATTGTCAAAAGAAATATGTACCGAGTTTGTTGGATCAAATGACTAACTTGCAGATGTGTTGACCAAGTCATTAAGGGGACCTCGGATTGAGTTTATTTGTTCCAAGCTTGGTACATACAATCTGTATGCTCCAGCTTGAGGGGGAGTGTTAGAATAATTACGGTTACATATCATCATTAAGGCTAGTTTGTTAGACCAATAATTTGTAGTACCTAGTTCTATACCTAGAGGTCTAGTGCAGACTCTTAGTGTTCCATGTACTCTTAATTTTCAATATATATAGAAAAGAATGAGAGGGATCTGATAAGCCCTCAAGAATATATTTTTATCAGTTTTTAGTCTCAAGTGGGGGATAATTTTGTAGATTGAGCTTTAGCTCTTTGTGAAGGGGAATCCCTTGGAGGAGAGAGTGCTCTCCTATTTTTGTGTTTTTTTAGTCTATATAATAAAGAATATTACTCTTCTTTCCCTTTTCAATTTTGGGTTCTTAACACTAAGGCAAAACACACAAACAAGGAGTAGATTCAAACTCCAATAGAGCAACAACCAAAGCAGCACAGAGCAAAGCATAAGCAATTGTGATAGTCAGGAAGAACGAGGAGAATCCAGATCGGTGAGAAAAAATGCTAATGATACCATCTTACAATTATAAGATGGATAGAAAAGAGAGAGAAAACTGAACAGATGTAACTAATTTTATTAACGTGTCAACTATTAAAGTGTGTTGTACGATTTGGTATTAATAGAGAAATACACATATTGACAACTGTATACTTCAGCTGTAAGACCTAATGACACTAACAATATGGATAAGCTCCCTGCATTTGCAAATACACTTCAGCATGCACAATCCAAGAGCATAGTCATCATTGTTAAACATAGTTAACTCCACCTTCTTCGTTAACTGTCTGAACTCCACCTTGTAAATTCAACATGGTCCCCTTACCATTTGATTCCTCCTTGTTCTTACTAATTATGATGATTAACCTTTTCTAATTGTCCTCTACTTTGATCTGACTCGTAGAATGGATTTGAGGCCTTCTAACTTTGTCTCAAATGCTGCAACCTTGGCCTCTACCTTCTTCGGTGGCATTGCTGCTTTTGTCACCATAAAAATCATCTCTCTCCTTCACTCACGATTTGGCGGGTCAGACCCAACGTTAGAGACCAAAACAAAGAACAATGAAACAGTGAAATTGGAAAATGTTTATTATTTAATATTGAAACGTCAAATACAACAGCAATAAAATCCTACAGCCACAGACCTATGCTCCCACAGAGCAGCTACTGCCCTTTGTCCATAAATGTGTATTCTTTTTCTCCCCCTTCCCCCTCTTCATAAGACTCCTCATATAGCCTATATTTTACTTCATGCATTTGTCAATTCTGTTACACCTACTGCCATGTCAACCCCCCTCTTTTCTTTAGTGTTCCTCCTAACATAGACCTTCCAAACCTTGGCCTTCCCTATAAATCTAAGCCCTCCAGTCCTATTACTTTCCAAGTAGCTTAAGTTAAGGAGTCGTATCTTGAATCAATAAAAAAGAGGTTTGAAATTGTCCTAAAATTGGAAACAGTCAGTTCCAAAAGAAAATTAACAGAATTTTGAGAGTTAAAGGACAAAAAGTAAACCTTTTAAAATTTAAAAAGAAAAAACAAAATTTAATTAAAAAAGCAAGCAAAAATAGAGAACAACATTGTTAATGAAAACTGGTATAGATGGAATCTTCAAGTACAACTATCAGAAATAGAGAACAATCGGTAATAATAACAAAGGTTTGAATCTCTTCTCTTATGTACAGGCCATACAGGCTAGAAAACAAAAAGATGCTATGCTATTAATCATTACCAAAATAGAAAGCTAAGCTTTTATCGAAATAAACAACCTTGAGCAATTAACAAGCAAGCATTATCTGATGGAAGATGTAAAATTCCACAAACCTCTAGGTCAGTCCCAATCTATTCCATTATTAACTACTGACTATAATTTACAACACTAGCAAGTTTGATAATCTTATAAAAATACCAGGTTTAAGGTCACGATGAATGATCCCATGAGAGTGTAAGCATTCCATTGCTCGCGCAATATCAAGAGCAAATGCAACTGCCACACGCATATCCAAGCAGTTTGGACGGATACCCCACAGGTATTTGCGCAATGTTCCACCTAACAGAAGTTCAGTTACAATAACCATAACTGGTTCTTTGCAAGCCCCAATAAACTGGCATCAGACAAATGTATCCGTTATTATGTGACTTATCTTTGCCTAGTTTACAAATACATACACACACACACATATCTCAATTAGTATATATATATATATATATATATATATATATATACACACGCTTCAGAAAAGAGAAAAGCTTTCATTCTGGGATGACCCACCTTAACTAGATTTTTGTGTTGAACTCTAGATAACATTGCAATTTCTCTGCCAAACCGAGCCTCTCTCCTAGAAATCTGTTCTGGGGTTTCACCCTTATTAATAATCTTAACAGCAACATTCTGATTTTTATATCTACAAAAATAAGAAAATGAAACAAGACGACACACAGTCATCCAATAATTCTCTATTACGATCCAATAGTTGATGTAAAATATGTATTTTTTTTTTCTAAACAAATATATGATATAAAAAGTTAATGTGAAATTCTGCATAAATCTAGTGATATCCAAAACAACATTTTTTTACAAAAATAAACGTTGACTTACTTTCCTTCGTACACTTTGGCATGGGCACCTTCCCCAATTTTTGGCCCAACAAATAGTTGTTTTGGATCTATAAGCCACTTTGCATCCAGACTGAACTCCACCACTGAGTGAACCTCAGTGCCAGATCCCATTCTGCTTCCCCTAAAGATGTTGAACAAACAAGTATAGCAAGTAGCAGAATTACTCACAGTCAGCAAAAAGATCATGCCCTCTAAGCAAAAAGAATTACTCACAGCTCATACACTTGTGCTACAGCATATATTGACCTGTGGGTTGGACAAACCAAAAGGCTCAACAGGGTACCCTAAAAACACCATGTTCCAAAAAAATTTCAGAAGCACTCACGAAAAAACCAATAAATCAGAATAAAAGGCCTTAGAAGCAATGAATAGAGTAAAAAGGAAACAACACCTTTTACACTCTTTGATTATGGAATGGAGTTAAAGGTTGAAAACCAAAGGTAGGTACGAAAACTAATAACCCAGATGGAGATTTGGGACAAGAAAGAGGTTGGAAACTAAGGTGGATGTTGTAGTAGGAGAGAAGAGAAGAAAGAAAGGATGATTACATTATTTTAATCTATAACGCGTGAGGCATTTGAGAGAGAGAGAGAGAGAGAGAGAGAGAGAGGGATTCTGGTGGTAAAGTGAAGCCGCGGAAGAAATGGTGTCTCTGTCAGAAAACAGTGTCGCAAGTGGTGGGTGATTGTTTTTCTTTGGAATAAATTGTGCTTAGAGATGGAGTTGGAAGAAATCTATATCCTATTAGGGGTATTTATATACTAATAATAATAACAGACACAAGACAAAAAGATTGTATTAATTAAATAAATCCATTAGAGTTACGTGGTATTTAAATAATTAATTTATTAATGGATGAAGTGAGTTACTGCTGATTATGGAGTGGATAGTGTGGTCAATACAATTATTTTGTCAACATGGGCCTTTTAGTTCCAACAGGATTTACAAATGGTGAAGCTATAGTCATAACTAGTTAGGTAAATTCGGAGGTAACAACTCATTATTGGAATGTGTTAATTGCACCGCCTTAATTTCTAGTTGATTTTATCCAATCCTAACTATTCTATTACCATTTTTTTTCTTATAAGAATTGTCCATCAAAGAAAAATATAGTTATTTAAGAAAAAATCTCAGGTTTACTAGCTTAGCAAACCCGAATTGATGAAAGCTTTTGTCAGAGTGGTCAAATTGGAAGGCTAAGAAATTGAAAGGCTAAGACAAGATTTATCCTAAACCAATTTTTTTTTCTAAAATGTATTTACTTAATTTAATTTAATATTTCATTTTTATTTTTATTTCATCCTCTTTCACTTGTTGACGTGTAAGAGGAATCAAAATTATTTTACTTCTTTTGTGGAAAAAAGTTAATTTACTGGTGTAGCCATCATGAGTGGAGTTATGATCATATTGTCATAGCCTACCTAGTAAAACATGTCCAACATCCATTGGCACAACATCACACAAAATTATTTCTTTATAGTTTTCAATGAAAATAGGTATGTTTACTTGTTCTTTGACTACTATTTCTTGATCCTCTTTTATACACTGAAGCTTGTAAAGTTTGGGATGAGAAATAGTAGTTAAGGCTAACTTTTTCACCATTATAGAACTACAACAATTACAAGAGGATCCACTATCTACAATTAGTGAACAAGTGTTTTTAAAAACTTTGCATCTTGTGCGGAATAGATTCTCTCTTTTGAGATTCTTCTAGTTCTCTATGTTGACTTCCAAGAAGTCTTCTAACCAATAATAACTCTCATTCAAAAGATAAGACTTCTTCCTCAGATATGGAAGTATTTGAATCACTAGAATAATCTTCATCTCCATCTTGATGCTCTAGGATATAAGTAAACCTTTTGCTAAGACAATTAAAAGCAGAGTGTCCTTTGTAACCACATCTAAAACATTTGGTCTCCCTATTCCTATTTTCTTTTGAAGGTTCTCTCACTTGAAGCTTTTCTTTTTCTTTTTCTCTCTCTTTTTCTCTTTCTCTCTCCCTAGACCCCTCAAATCTTGACTTTGATACACTATCCTCCCTCTTATACTCTTTCCTATGGGTGGAGTTGGTATGGTAGTCTTTTCTAGTGGAACTTTTTCTTTTGAGTTGTTGCTCCACTCTCACACAAAGTTGGACTAACTCATTGAGATCCTTGTAAGGTATAAGTTCTACCTTATCTCTTATGTCATAGTTAAGTCCACTTTGGAACCTAGCAATTGTTATCCTTAGCTCCTCTTTTATATCAACTCTCAACATGAGTAATTCTATTTTTTTCCTATACTCCTCAACACTTATGCTTCTTTGTTGGAGTTTATGGAGCTTGTCCATTAATTCCCTATCATAATATGTTGGCACATGTCTTATTCTCAAGGTAAACATCAACTCATTCCAATATCTAATGGGAGGTAGGTTCCTTAATCTAAGGTCTTTTACCAAGGTTGTCCACCAATATAAGGCATAGCTTTGAAAACTCAAAGAGGCCATAAACACTCTTCACTCATCATCTATTTGGTGGCCCTTAAGCAATTGCTCTATTTTCATCTCCCATTCTTAATATTCTTCAATATCATCTTTACCATGGAAGGAAGGAAGATTAATCTTTAGTTCCCTTGGGTGATGTTCTCTAGACCTAGGATTTCTCCTAGGGGGTGATTGATAGTGATCATCATTGTGATGACTACTATAAAGCTCAAGCTCACTAGGTGGAGATGATGTGTCTCTAAGGTATTTCCTTCTTCTATGTGAAGACCCTACTTTCTTTTTGCCTTTCTTTTGATTGATCAAAAGTTGACCAATCATATCTTTGAGCTCACTAATCTCTTTGTCCCTTTGTTGGAACTTTTGTTCAAATTCCTCTCTTAATTGTAGGCTCTCACTGTTAGGTCTTACACTACCTTGGACACTAGATTGAGTCATGCTTGTGAAGTATTTAGAAATGGTTCACAAATTTTTCAAAACTTGCACAAGTTATGAGTGAAAGTGATTTTCACAAACTTTTCTTGTTTCTGGTGAAGGATTTCTAAGGAGAACCTAAAGGCAAAGTTGTTCCAAGTAACTCCTAGAAAGGAGAGGTGAGTCACAAATGGTCGAGCTTAAAAACCAAGTCTTTCTTAGCAAGAGTTTTCTTATATTGTCTTTACCTAAGCTTTTAGGTAGAAATCTTTCAAAAAAAATTTCAAATGCAATATAGATGCAAAATGTAAATGCTAGACGACCTTAAGTGAAAGTGAAAGTGACATTTGAAGCTTCTTGACACACTTTCACACTAATGTACGAAATTAAGTTACTTCAATGTTCAAATGTGAACTTGAAATTGCTTCAAGAGCATTTTCCCAAGTTACATAGCCAAATAACAAGAATTAACTCAAAACACAAAATGTTCCAAGATATGGAAGCTCAAATAAACTCAAAATGATGCCTAAAACTAATATAAGCTTCAAGCTTTACCTTTTGTTGCTTGTTACTCCAAAACAAATTGTAAAGTGAGCCTTTCAAGTGAGTTTTAGACTGTTGGAACACCAGAAATGCTACCTTAGTAGGTATAGTTTTAGACTCCTTTAAATATAAATTTTTATTCAAATATTACTCAAAAATTGACGTCCTCTTTAAACTTCGACGTGAACATTACGTCCGTTATCATCCATAACGACGTTAACTTTACGTCACTTCCCTCGTACATAAGACGACAAATCTTACTATAAATATAAATATTTATTCAAATATTAGACGTCATTCTCTTTACTAATGGACGTAACCTCACATCGTTGCACAAAATCGACGTTAGACTTACGTCAATTCTTGATCCACTCGACGTCAAATTGTCCTATTAACGTCGTCTAGTGATATTCAACGTAAAATTTACGTCACCCATTATGACGTCGATCTCGAATACATCGTTAAAAGCCAAAAATAACCGACGTAATACACTGTTTTTGTACTAGTGTCTGGGTGCCTCAAACATATGTAACAAAACCTCCAAAAACAACCTCAAACATCACCAAACAGATTTAGCACACTGCACTAGAATTCAACAAACCAATTTTATGAAATTGACAACTTAGAAGCCAAGAATTGGAAATTCAAATGAAAACAAGTATGGAATAACATTAGGCACTCAAAAAGAACTTAAGACAGATGCTCAAACATATTAAGAAAGCAAGGAAAATCAAATCAAAAATCAAAACCAGTCTAGACCCAAATTGTTTGATATTTTGCAAAATTGTTTGATGAAATGTCCCAATGAATTTCAGATTTTGAGTTTTTGGGTTTGAGAGACTATGAACTAGATTGCACGGTTCTATAAGTTTTTTTCACTTTAATATACTTCTTTTGATCATTTATTTTCAATTTCAAACATTGAATAAGATTTTACCAATACAAAATTGAATTTGAGTAAAAGAAATAAGCAAACAATTGCTGGAAAACTGATTTGCACCAGAAACATGTCCCTAGTTTGGTGGTTTAACACTCAAAATCGCATGGAAGTGGTTCTAAAGCACAATTGACTATTTAAGCAACTTGGTTTACTGATTTTAAATGTGTCTAAACTCTTAAATGAGTTATAAACATCTTACAACTCAAAATAACTACTCCACTTCCATTTTTAACTCAAAAATGATGGTTAAGAAAGCAAATATGCACTTAGGCCAAGATATGACTAAATGAATTGTGGTAGCAATTTTCAAACATCAATTTAAACTTGTTCAAGCTTTCAAACAGCACAAAAATAACATAAACAAAAAGCAGACCTTGTTATGGCCAATTATGCAGTAAAATATTTCATCACACCACCAAAACCAGGTTTCATAGAATCAAAGGCGGAAACAACAAACAAATTGACTCAAGGAAGTGTAGTTCCACTCAATTAAGCTAGAATTAGAAGTCTTAGCATGACCAAACTCGAATTAAACCAATCAAATAAATTTAGCATGGTGAAAAGCTAGAGTTTCAACAAAAATAGTATAGAGCTATTGGTTTTTAGCAACCAAGCTATGCAAATTACATTTTGTTTGTTATGGTTTGCTACACTTTTAGCAACCTTCAACGACATCAATCAATGTTGTACAAAGATCTAGAATCACAAAATGTTAACTGAAAACAGATTCAGATGTAGAAACTAGAAATGAAAACTACAAAAGTGAAGGCCTTCCTACTAAGGAAGGAAGCTAGAGGAAAGGGTAGAGAAATCAAAACAAGAAATTGACTCAAGAGAAATAGGGCTAGAAAATGATTTGAGTAGCATTACATTAAGCTCAAAAGTAAAGAATACATAGGCATGACTCTCTTATTTATAAGTAAAGATGAGCCATGTTTCTGACTCAAATTCCCTCCCAAATTTAAATTATTTCGTATAAGAGGTATCATCTCTTTGAAGAACATGTTCCATGCTCCCATGGAAAAAACTCTCATAGGTGTCGGGCCGCGTAGGGTTTAGGTTGGGCATGGCTCTTAATCCAGAAGCCAAATTCCTTCATATCTTTAATCCGGAAGCAATGTTGCCAAATCCGGAAAACACATATTTTGCTTCCTAATTTAGCTAATTTTCTTTCCTTGGTTTATCAAAGCTTCTTGGCTGGTTGATCCATGATCTCTTGGTCTTATTAGGCCCTACAAAACAACATATAAACATTAAAAGAGAATCATTCTAAGACTTAGAGAAAGAAAATTAAGAAATAACTTTTAAAAGCCCTTCTTCAGCTTCCCTTTCTTATCCTTAGCTTAAGTTGGTATTCCTTTGAATGGATTTTCTTAGTTAGGTTTTCATCAGTCTTCTTAACAGTTTTGAGCGTGATACTTTTCTCCTTCTTGATAGAACCATCTTGAAGAAGTTCGAGCTCATGAATCTTTAGTATCCCTACCAGCTCTTCTAGACTTATTTCGTATAGGTTCTTTCATGTATGTAGAATTGTGACCTGAGGTCTTCATTGTTTGGGAAAACATTGTTAGATGTTGTAAATATGATCGAGGTTATCATATGAATTTCCCATTTCAGCTCGTTAAGGATCGTTTGAAATCTGTTGAACATGCTCTGAATGTTTTTGTTTTCAACCATCAAAAACAATTCATACTGTTTGGTCAGTAGGCTCAACTTATTTCTTTTGACTTTGCTTGATCCTTCGAAGGTGACAAACAAGGTTTCCCACATCTCTTTAGCTCCTTTGTAAGAGTAGCCTTCTGGTACTCTTCTTCAGAGAGAGCACACATGAGAGAGTTGTGAGCTTTGGAATTTAACAGGTAGCACTACTTTTGCTTGTCAGTCCACTTTCTTTTTGTTAGTGGCTCTCTGTCTTTATTTGCAGGAATGTGGTTATCGTGCTACACAATGTTCCACATGTCAATATGACATGATTCAAAGAATGAAATCATTCTTTGCTTCGATAAGTTGAACTTTTCACCCTTGAATAGAGGAGGATGGTTGACGACGTATCCTTCGTTTTCCATTTTCCAGGATCGTTTCCTCGAGTTATGTTAAGAACTAACCCCGCGAGGTTAACTTTAATACCAACTAAAGTACCTAAAAAAATTAGAAGGGGGTGTTGAATAGTGTTAATGCAAAAAGCTATTTTGCAACCCTTCTGATATAGCACATTTTGAGCTTTATGAATTTGTTTTAGATTCTTAGACACTCTACCTAATAAAAGATTGTTTCAAGGAATAATTTTGTCGTGTTATTCTGAATGTACACTGTAAAGTTTATAAGAACTTCCTTTGTGTAATAGTAATTGTTTAGTTAGGGAAGTCGTTCCTTTAGTGTAGAAAAAGATTGGCCTAGTTTCTCAACCAAGAGGAGTTGAATTGGTTTTGCTTTATAAAAATTTTTCTTTGAAAAATCTTTTCAAAATCTTTAAGCCTTTCTTGGAATGCAAGCAAATAAAGAATGTAAACAAATGAAAGAGATAAAGAATATAAAGAACAACACCAAGGTTTATACTGGATCGAACTCAATGCCTACTTCTAGTCTCCTTTCAATCAACATGAGATTGAAAGTAAATCCACTATATAAATCGAGTTTTACAATAAGCAATACAGAGACACCCTCTCAAAGTATTTTCCTCTCTAACTCTAAATCTACTATAGTAAAACACAAAAAGAACAATCCTCTTTTTGTAACCCCTTTGAGATACCACACTAACCAAAACTCCACAAGTTCTCTTCCTAGCCAGCAGCAAAAGGGAACCACAATCACAATTGATTGCAAACAATTTTGATCTTCTAGAGTTACATCTCACGGTGAAAATTGATGAGACTTTGAATGTACAACAACTCTTCAAGAATCCTTGATTTGATTTCTTTCCAAATGAAATGCTTCTTGATTCTTGGAGAACGACGCTCTTGCAATTATAAACTCAACAAACCTTTTCAGATATGAAAGATATTATTCAAAAGGTTCTTTAATGCAAAGAGTTATGCACCAATTTATAGAAATGACAGTACTTACGCGATTTAATCGATGACATTATTAATGTAATCGGTTAAGCAATTAACGTTGTTGTAACATAATTACATTTAACACATTTAACAGATTAAGCATAACATGTAATCGATTAAGTAATTAATGTAAATCATAGCATTTGAAAATATGACCTTTAAGGTAGTTATGACTTATCAAAAACAAGTTTTCAAAACATACGAGCTTTAACCGATTAAGAAAATAGTGTAATCGGTTAAGTACAACACTTAAGCAAATTGTAAATAAGTATATGCAAAGATACGAGTTTTAATCGCTTATCCACATAATGTAATCGATTAAAACTTCCAATTTTGTTACTACTAAGCAAATATTGATATTTGATGAATCTAACAGATTACATAAACTCTGTAATCGATTAATTCATACAGATATGTAATATGGAAAGAGTTTTATCAATCTTAATCAATGTATATGCATATCACATATATAATCACATATCACAAATATAAACATGATGAATATGCATAACATATAGTTCAAGCACAATCAATTGTGTTTTCAATTAAATCTCCCTTTTTATGTATTAAATCTCATTTTCAATTGAATTCCATTTGAAATCTGTTTATGTTTTTCTATTCTTGCTTAATTACATTTTTTTCTCTTTTGCTATTCTTTGTGCTGCTGAAATTTCGTTTCTGTTTTGTTTCCCGTTTCCATTCTAGTTTGATGATTTCATTCTGTAATTGGGTTTCCTAATTTTGTTTTATTTCCAATTTCGAATTTGGTTTTCTAAAGCGTTTTACCGTTCTATTTTCATTCTTATGTTGATTGCAGTTTCGTTTTAGTGTTTTTATTACGTTTTGTTGCACTAATATTTTATTTAATGGTAGCTTATTGCTGGGTTGGTGATTAGTGAGACTGCAACGTTTCCATGAAATATTTGTGTCGTCTTTGTGATTTTTCTAATTTTTGCCTTGCATCATATAATCTATTTTGCGCTTGTAGTTAGGTACACACTTAGTTGTCTAATTGGGTTTAATCTTCGCTTAGTTGATTAGAGTCACAATTGCTAAATTGTGGTAGGGTAGAACTAATTAAATGTGTGTACTATGAAAACTACTTTAGTCTTCACTTAGTAACAAAGATTTTAACGTGAAGTTGATGAATGCCAAATGGTTGAGTAAAAGGATGGAGAAAACAATGAGAGAAACCCCAACTATGAAAGTGATGGACATTCAAGACAATGTTAGTAGGAAATGGAATGTTAGTATATATAGAAATATGGCCTTTAGGAAAGAAACATTACGAATGATAATGTTGATGGGTCATACAAAGAATAATTTAGAAGAATCTATTATTACAATCATGAACTTTTGAGAACCAATCTTGGTTCAACAAACAAAATAAAAGTTGAGAACAATGACGGTCAGTTAATCTTTAACATATTTTATGCATGTTTGAAGGCATGGAAAGATAGTTTTGTATGAAGTAGACCCATAATTGTGTTGGATGGATGTTGTCTAAAAGAAAAATATGGAGGGGAGTTGCTGATAGTGATTAGAAGAGATGAAAATGAACAAATTTTACCCCTATCATATGCTATTGTGGAGTTGGAAAACAAGGACTCATGGAAATGCTTCTTAGAGCTTCCCATTGAGGACCTTGGTGGGGAAGTTGTGTGTGCATCATGCACTTTTAGTTCAGACCTACAAAAGTTTAGTTTTATGTCTTTTGATTCCAAAATTTATTCACATTTACATCAGCTGACTCGACTGTTTTCTTTGTTGTTGTGAAACATCAAGGTCTTTTGCCAACTATTCAAGAACTTCTACCTAGAGTAAAACAAAGATTTTGTGTTAGACATTCAAATTTTTAAAATAAATTTCAGGAAAGAATCTTAAACGTCTCATGTGGAGGGCAACAACTGCTACATATCCACAACATTGGGAGACTAGGATAAGGAACATTAAAAATGGTTAATTTGGATGCCTTTAAATATTTGATTGCTATTCCACCCATGTAAACATTTACTGTTATAAATACTAATATACATTTGTGGTCCATACTTTAGACACTTATATTTACTGACATACATTACATCAGGTTTTGGTCAAGATCTAGATTCATCTCTATATCACAGTGCGACACTTTTGTGAACAATATGTGTTAGGGCTTCAATAGTGTACTAGTTCATAATAGGTCTAAGCCCATTATTAGCATGTTAGAGGACATTAGGGTTTACATTATGAGGAGATATGCTACGAACAAGACAAAGATGACATCATATGAAAACTTTATCTGCCCCAAAGTACTAAATAGACTTCAAAAAGCATCAAGCTTAACCAAATGTTGGATACCAAGGTAACTTTAATCATAACTATTAACATCCTTTTACATCATGAGTACTTTAATGAAAATTATGTTATGGCTTTGTATACATGATAGGTGGTTAGCAAATAAATTATTGGAAGTAATGCATGTATCTCAATTTCGGGAGTAATTTGTCGTTAATATTGATAGAATGGATTGCACGTGTAGAAAATGGAGCATTATTGGAATTTCTTGCTGCAATGAAATTTCTTAATTTAAATGGAGAAGACTTCATTGGCCATTGGTTTAGGAAGACAACATATGAAGAGACTTACAATTCAATCATCTATACTATCAATGGTAAACACGTGTGGGAAATTACACCATATCCAAATGTATTTCCCCAAATAAAAGGACAATGCTAGGAAGACCTAAGAAAAAGAGACAACTTGAGTCATGGTAGATAAAGAAAAATGATACTAAATTAAGAAAAGGAGGGTTAAAAAAAACATGTGGTGTATGCAAGGTAATTGGACACACAAAAAAATCTTGCCCACAACGACCACAAACACAAGATACTACATCAGTGGCACCCATAGATGCAACCCATCCTCCTTAGCAATAATCTCATGTTGGGATGTAATGACCCTGCATCTCCAACATAAAAACAGATTTATCTATTCTTGATATTTTCATCTTTCAACATCATTTTCTTCCAACTTGAGCATAGTTCCACCAATTTCTTTGTTTTTCATACTTTCACCATCCCTTTCTTCCAGATTCACCACAGGTGCACACATTTCTTTATTTCTTAGACTTTCATCAATCCCTTGCTCACTGCACTATTGAAAATAATTGCAACCAACAAAATCTTCACTCCCTCTTTGTATAATAACACAACTAAAACACAGTTTAAAATACAATCATTTTTTCCACAAATAAAAACACCTATTTTTGCTATGGTTCGTGCTCATAATAGAAATAAAAACAACCACTTTTGCTTCTATCTGTCTTACCTTGAACTTAGGGCACCCATAGAATTGTTTTCCCTTATTCTTAGGCATTTTTGCAGTTCTCAAGACTACATTCTCACCACAAAAGTAAATGGGATTTATGCTTAACCTCCTTGTGACGCCACTACTATGTTGCATCCCTTTCCAACCATTTTAAGTGCAAGATGAAGAAGAACTAGACATGCCTCAACTGAACAATGCTTGAAGAAGAAGATGAACAATGTTAGGACTTAATTTAAATGTTAGGGCAAACAATGCATGAATAGAAATGAGATAAAATAACGCGTCAATAACTCAAATTATTGAATAATGACAGCTTCGATAAATATTACACCTCAATACATCTTAACACCATTTTTGTCTACTTAACAAAAATAACCTATTTATTATATATTTTAAAAAGTTAGTACCCAAGACAACTTAAAACTAAATTAAGATTTTAGTACAAATATAGAACATCGGAGGATTTTAACCTACATTTTTGTTAAGTTGCTTCTCTACATTTTATCATTATACTTTTAAATCTTTATGTATTTTATTCATTTATAGAATATTACATGTTCAGGTGTAAAATTGTTTCCTCATTTAACGTGACATCCTCGTCAACTAAAAGCATTTACCACAATCGAACTTTGACTTTGCATTCTCACTGGCTCGCTTCGGTTTGGCAATTAAAGTAATGGAATTCAGACCTTGTTCCCAAAATTAGACAAAACCCACTTCGCATCTCACTTTTTCCCTGATCCACAATGGAGAAATTTTCAATTTCGTTTTCATTGGTGATGCTGGGACTTACCATTTGTAGTATGGAGAGAGTGGAACCGGCTCAGAAAGCTCCTTGGAGGATTCAGACTCTATTCTCTGTGGAATGTAATAACTACTTTGACTGGCAAACGGTTGGACTCATGCACAGTTTTAGAAAGGCAAAGCAACCGGGTCACATCACGCGTCTTCTCAGTTGCACTGAGGAGCAGAAAAAAACTTACAGAGGGATGCATTTAGCTCCTACATTTGAGGTTCCCTCGATGAACTATCACCTCACAACTGGTGACTGGTAAAGTATAATCACTGTTAGCAAGGAGTTGAATCAGCTTCAGGAGTCTAATTTGGGGATAAAAAAGAGTATATTTGTTTTATGTGTTGTAGTTTTATTGAGAACTGATCTGCTATCATTGACACTGGTTCTGATTTACTATGCTGGCTACTGCCTAGTACAGTTTATCAAAATGCATGATTTGTTGATGTGTGATTGTGTTGACGTTAATCATTGCAAAATTTTGTGCATTTCTGTGCTAGCTAATTTATTCCCGCGAATGTATATATCTTAATTTGTATTTGCATCAATCGGTTATCAAAACTTATGTGCTTTGGTTTGTATGAGTGTCTTTTACTTAAGTGATCTCTTTTGAAGTAGACAAGATGTCTTTTATTAAAGCATGTTGTCCAAGGATATACTATTTTAATTGTGAGTGAAGACCTTTTTCCTATTTGACTTCTGTTCCTCTGAAATTAATGCTGGGTGTTAGTTAAATTTTAAGCTGCTTCTGCCTCTATTTTTTTTTTTCACATTCAGTGTGAGTACTTTTGTATTGTGTAAATGGTTGATCCCTACCATTCCCATGTTTACAGGGATGTGAATTTTAGTTTTTGGCCAAATAAGACACATAAATACCATATTGCAGAAGTAAATTAGTGACATCCCTTTCCTATAATAGGGTGCTTGAGATATAAATTTTGTCTACTATGCAGGTACCCTGCATTAAACAGACCTGCTGGGGTTTTACATTGGCTCAAATACAGTAAAGATGCAGAGAATATTGACTGGGTTATTATCCTTGATGCAGACATGATAATCCGAGGCCGAATTGTACCATGGAAACTTGCTGCAGAGAAAGGAAGACCTGTTGCAGCATCTTATGGGTATTCACTAATATCTTAAATGCTTATTAGTAATTTTTTTAGTGATATAGTGTTAATAGCTAGATATTCAGACAATGGAAGGATGTAATTGGGCTAGTTTAGCTTCATTTATGGCAAAGAGCAGATTATAAGAATATTAAAGTTTTAAAGACCTGGGATGTTTTCATTTGACATATTTTTTGCGATGAGAGAGGGATTTAAAGTTTCTAATGGTATAGTTGAAAATATAAACTTCCCTAAAATCCAAGCAAGAAAGACTTAGTATCTTGACTTTGAATCAAGTTATGAAACTTGTTTGAATTTCTTGAAAACAGTACAGATATCTTGTATTTTTTATTCAGTGTTTAAATCTCTGAATCACCATGAAAACATGCCATAAACAAAGTAAAATTCCTTCTCTAGGTATTTAAGAGGTTGTTACAATATATTGGCTCAACTGCACACAAAACACCCAGAACTTTGTGACAGAGTAGGTGGACTTTTGGCAATGCATATAGACGACCTGCGATCTTTGGCACCTATCTGGCTTTCAAAAACAGAGGAAGTACGGCAAGATAGGGCTCACTGGCGAGTAAACATAACGGGTGACATATACGAGAAAGGATGGATTAGTGAGATGTATGGATACTCTTTTGGTGCAGCAGAAGTGAGTTGACCCTTTAAAATGATTTTTGTATTTAAAATATTGAAATTTCACAATTTGTTTTGCTTTTATCCTTCTTTCACTCTTTCCATTTGGCTTTTCTTATGCTACTCATAGGTTGGGCTCCATCACAAGATCAATGATAACTTGATGATCTACCCAGGTTACGCACCCCGGGAGGGAGTTGAGCCAATTCTTCTCCATTATGGGCTGCCATTTAGGGTAGGAAATTGGTCATTTAGTAAGGCTGACCATGATAAGGATGAGATTGTTTATAGCTGTGACCAGCTCTTTCCTCAACCTCCTTATCCCAGGGAGGTATGTATACCAACATATTAATAGGAGGATACTTTTGTCTTTTAGAAAACAGCTTCATATTCCAGTGACATACTTGTCTCAGTCTTGTAGAGAAGCATATATATTCCCTTTGATGTGTATATATGAGACTGAGTATTTTAAGCCTAATGTTTAAGTCATTATACTGAATGCATCCATACATCAATTTTTACTTTTCATGTTTTAATGAAGCTTAAAAATTTCTTATTGCAGGTAATGCAGTTGGAAATAGATCCTAATCTACGGAGAGGACTATTTTTAAGTATAGAGTGCATCAACATTCTAAATGAAGCTCTTCTGATACATCATGCTGCTAACGGCTGCCCTAAACCAGCATGGTCTAAATATCTGAACTTTTTAAAAAGCAGAGCCTTTGCTGAACTAACTAAACCAAAAATTGTAACTCCTGCTACTCTACAATTGATGGAGGATACAGTACAAAAACATATTGATCATGATGATACCCGGCCATATCCTAAAATCCATACTGTTTTTTCCACTGAATGCACACCATATTTTGACTGGCAGACTGTAGGGCTTATGCATAGCTTCCGTTTAAGTGGACAGCCAGGAAATATATCTAGACTTCTCAGCTGCTCTGATGCAGACTTAAAGCTATATAAAGGCCATAACTTGGCTCCCACCCATTATGTCCCTTCTATGAGTCAGCATCCATTAACAGGCGATTGGTAATTCTGTGTATTTCAATTGTCTTATGTTTGTCTTCGTAGTTACTTTCTATTTCTGCACATACAGTTGGGAAATAGGAATCAATCAAAAACAGGGGTTATAACATGAAATGTGCAAAAGACACATTTTTCAGCTTCTTTTTGTTTTTTCAGAAGATTTTAAAAGTAATGTAGCTAAAAGCGTTTCATCTTGATGAACTTCTCCTGATGATAAAATTATGATTTTATCTGAATCTATATTTGCTATGGTCAAACTTGTTATCTGCCTTGGTTGATTTTTTCATTTTCAATTTCTATTTTTTCCTGATTTTTGTTTCTAGTGAAAACAGTGCGCTTGCTAACATGGGGACTAGATGATGAGTAACAGATCTATCTTCTCAACTTTATTTGATTATTAAAACAAGTGAAACCTTCTAGACCCAAGCTAGATGTGACTATTATTAGTTATGTATTGAGCTAACTTCTGATCTTCCAAACATATTGTTCTTAAGGGGGTCTTGAACTGGTCCTTTGGGTAGGTGGTGTGATCCAAATGGCCTTATGTTCCTGGCATAGACTCCTAAAGTTTGAAACATAAGGAAAGATCCATCTATAAAAAAATTCTCTTGACACTCAAGTCCGCATAAGAGTTTGGATCTTTATGAATAAAAGAGAGAATATGAGAGAGCGTCTATGAGATTGAGTGAGTATTCCTTTGGGAATACCAGTTGTATTTATAAGATTAACATGAGTTGTGGACCTATGTTGTATTACAAAAATAATACTTACCTTAGATAGATAATAATAATGAAGTGATACTTTATCATGAATAATAACCATAATATCAAACCGACGAGATTGACATTAATATGTGAATATTCTCCCAATAGATGTAATTTGGGCTGTTCCAAGTCAAAGAAGCTTAATGAGCTTTGTTGGATCACACTCTTTAGTATATCTATTGGGTCGGATAGGTAACACATATGGTTCTTGGTTTTGGCCATCTATGTTCGGTGGGACTACCATCAAACTTAATTTATTTATTTATTTTATATGCAACGCTGCTCATTGTGGCAGGCCTCCAATAAGGGGTGTCTAGATCTGTGTGGAACAATGTACAACAATTAGAGCGTAGGGAATTAGAGATTTAATATGTAGCAAGTAAATAACAATTATGGTAGGAAATTTTTAGGAGGTCCTTGAGTGAAGATAGTAGAGATAAGGCTGTTAGGGAGACTGTTAATGCATAGATGACCTGATACATGTATAGACAACTTATTTGCATAGTTTGTGTATCCTTTATCAATCAATTCAATCTTGATTATGACAATTCATGGTTTTGATGATGGTAACAAATAATAGTAAGTTTTGGTTGATATAATCAAAGTTACTTAGTGTGTATCCGGAAAAACAAGATGAACACAATAAAGATTAAAGTCTATATGAAGCACAAAGTGGTAGACACTACACAAAGTCTAGACAGTGTTATAGATTTCTTATCCAGAACTCACACTAGAACACACCAAATAGACACAGAAAACACTAAAACAACCTTGTATTATTATTCTTGAAAACAAAGAATACAAGTCGAACACTTCCAAGGGAGCCCTCTCCCTTCACACAGGAATACTCTGGTCCTGTCACTAAGGTACAACAAAAACAACATGTCTTCCCCCACACATCCCGTTCCCCTTTTAAAGCTACCCCTACTCGGAACAGACAACCAACCTGGCTCCTAATGGTTCCTAACAAACCCCCCAACTATTATGTTTTATTTCTAGTGAGAGTTTCCTTGTAATCATTTTCATACAAGTTCTGTGACGTTGTGTTTTATCTCAACGAAAGATAAAGTAATGTGAACCTTAGGATTTTGGAAGGATTTTGATCAACTCAAGAAGGTGTGGAGAACTCAACCCTTGGAAAGCGAAAGAACAATGGAAAAATCATGAGGCTCATGGGTGCAAGAAGATTTGTCACTTGAGAAAGATTCACAAGATATTTCTCAAGATAAGAACCAAGGTTCGAAGTGAACTCACATAGAGAACTCCATTCGATTTGATTTTACAAGGAGAGGCCTTCCTTTTATAGAGATAAGGATCAGCCTAGGGGGAAGAAGAGACAACTTGAGACACTTAAGAACACATAATCTAGAGTTAACATGCTTAATCTCTTTAGTTAACTCCTAATCTAGTTTAACAAGGTAGTTTCTTGAAATTAGGAATGATTCATGACGAATGCCTCAAGAGTCACACAAAAGGCGCCAATCTGCTCTTCAAAAGGCACAAGTTGGCTTTTAAAATTGTGAAGGGTCAAGTAAAGAAGTTATAACCAATCATGTGAACTTGAAAGTGACACTGTGTTGGTAAAAAGCTCTCCAAAAGACACTTCAATCTTTCAAATTCGGCCAAGCTTCCTAGAATCTCCTTGGATTATAGAATAATCCAAGAAAATCATGGAATATTCTATAATCTAGGAAATCTATAAATTTACACGTCTTTTTATTTCTTCTTCTTTATTTATCTTTGTCATGTTTCTTGTCTTTATTCCTTTATGCTTATCTTCTCTATGTTCATCAAGTTCTTCTTCATCCTTATTTACATGACAAAGAGATAACCAAGAGTGACTTTGTATATTCGGGGATAACAAGGAGTGACTTTGTGTACTGTGAGCCAGAAGTGGTGATGTATGATAGTTTGATTAGTGAAACTCTTTAACCTTTGTAAAGGTGATTACAATATAGCTTAGGTTGAGGTGAACCCATATAAGAACTAAAAGAGCTATATTTATGTGTTTATTGCTCGTGACTAACTCTTGGTTGTCTTAACAAACATCTTACAAAAATATTGTGAACTATACCAATTGATGATCCCCATTGGGCGTCTAATTGACTTATTAGGAAAAGTTTTCTAAACTGTTTTACAAGTTCTATTCAACCTCACCTTTTATAACTAACCTGTTATTCAGAGGCCAGGTATCTTAGATTTGTGCGAGGAATGTGGTTCTACTCTGTACGTCTTGGAATTATAATTGCTTATCTGTCTCTCATTTGAGTCACAATCTATTAATCATCCGTCTTTCGTTTGATGTGGCCAACTGAAATAGTATATCCTGCTCCACTGCACTAAATCCACAATTATCGAGATCCTATCTCTTTTGGATATTTATTTAGACAAATTATTTAGACTTTAGGAAAAGAAATGAATTTATCCGATTTATACCAGGTATCCAGCCATTAACAAACCAGCTGCAGTTCTCCACTGGCTCAATCATGCAAATATTGAAGCTGAATTCATAGTGATTCTAGACGCTGATATGATTATGAGAGGCCCCATTACGCCATGGGAATTCAAAGCTGCACGCGGAAAACCTGTTTCAACTCCCTACGAGTAAGCTTGTGAATTCAATTTATCATTGTAAAACCTATTATTAGAATTGTTGGCATATTGTTGTGGATGCTGTTGTTTTTCTGGGTTTTGTCTCGTCCTTTCATTTGAAGTATGATGATTCATTTGTTGTTTATATTTTATTCTTTACATGCTAGCTACCTTATTGGCTGTGACAATGAGCTTGCAAAATTGCATACAAGCCATCCCGAGGCTTGTGACAAGGTTGGTGGTGTAATCATCATGCATATAGATGACTTGCGAAAATTTGCTTTACTTTGGCTGCATAAAACTGAGGAGGTTCGGGCTGATAGAGCTCACTATGCCAGAAATATAACAGGAGACATATATGAATCTGGTTGGATCAGCGAGATGTACGGTTACTCATTCGGTGCAGCAGAGGTATATTGTTTTTAAATTTTCGCAATTCATACTCAGCATAGCTGTTCATAGAAGCACATGCACGGGGGCCAACAAAAAAAAACAATCAAAATGCTGTATTGAAATTTTATATGATATAATTTGCACATGGTTTCCTTTCTGAACTTTTCATGCTTTATGAGTGTTCACATAATTATGCTGCATACCTTACTGTAGATTGAAATGATCTTCGAATTTCTTCCCCCATCATACCCTCATTAAATTATGAACAGGTTTCACTGTATAACCTGTAATGCTGTTGATGCAGTTGAAATTGAGGCATACTACAAACAGAGAGATTATGATATACCCAGGATATGTTCCTGAACCAGGAATCAAATATAGAGTTTTTCACTATGGTTTAGAATTCAAAGTTGGGAATTGGAGTTTTGACAAGGCAGACTGGCGAGAAGTCGACATGGTTACCCGATGCTGGGCCAAGTTTCCAGAGCCACCAGACCCATCAACACTTGATCACAATGATGAGGAAAATTTACAGCGAGATTTTCTCAGTATAGAATGTGTGAAGACACTAAATGAAGCATTGCGCTTGCATCATGAAAAAATGAACTGCCACAAAGATGGTTCCATATCCGAATTAAAAGAGGAAAGAGAAATCTCTAGGAAATTAGGCAATTTCAGTGAAAATTTTGACTCAAAGGAAAATCTTAAGTCAAGAAATTATTCTGAGGAAATTGTTAGTGTTAAAGATGGGAGAGGGATACCTAGTTCCTTCAGGGTCTGGGTGTTATTTTTATGTGGATTTTCTGTATTTGGCTTCTTGATCATAGTTTTTTTGGTGCATTCTGGTCATAAAAGAAAAGGAATGAAAATGAAACACCATAGAACCAGGAGAAGAAACTTGTAAACAAAATAGATGGATACATGACTTGAGCCGCCATGCCTCTTTAATAATTTTGCTTCTCTTATTCTTATGGCGTAAAGCATGCAGGTAAAGAATTTAAGACTATCGTGCAGTGAAGTGATCATAAATTGAAGGGTATAAGTTATATTGCTCTGGAGATTTTGGTTTCATTCCCATAGTGGATGATAATATGAACGTTCAAGGACCTCTCATTTGGATAGGTTTGAGAGTGCTTGTACTATTTGTACCCAAAATTCATGAAAAGATTAGCAACATGGAATGAGTGAATCAAATCCTGCACCTTCGATGTTCAAACAGGTTGGTGTTGAACTGTGATTGTCCTACTGAGTAGCTGATTAAAAGTAGTGTATGATTCACTCACTGCAAAGGCATTTGATTGTGAATTGTGACAGTCTTTTTAATCATTGTTGTAACATTTTATCCCTCACAACAATACTTGTAAGGGATTTGTAAAATAGTGTTGTATGTCTGCATCGGCCATCAATGCTAACGAAAGTTATAAATTCATATTGTGTGCCACCAAAAGAAATTAACATTTGGATTAAGTATTTTGTCTACACAATGTCTCACCTGCTCTTTAAAGTTTTGTTGGTTGGGATTAGGGAGAGAATGGGAAGGGCGAATGGATTTGAATTTAGGAAAAATGAATGAAAGGGAGTGGAAAGCTTATAATCGATTTGATTGATATGATACAATAAAAATTTAATTGAGTAATATAATGAATTATTAAAATCTTTTGGTTTACTAAAATCTCTTGGTTGTAATTTAGTAAAAATAAGTATGAATTAAATTTGAAAAATATGTAATTATGAAATAATTATTTTAAAAATACAAAATAATATTGAATAATTATTTAAAAGACCTTGCAATAATTTGTTATTTGTTTCATTTTTGTATTATAGAAAGTTTAGAAACAAAAATAAAGAGCAGGTTTAGAAAATCATCCCTAAGCTGAAAAAATAGGATAAAGATTAGAGAAAGTTATACTTTTGGATTGTACTGAAAAAAAAAACGAATAAGCAGAAGTCATCAAGAACCGAGAAAAAAAATCAATTAATTTGGACATATTTCAGAGATCAAGCATAATTGGTAACAATTATCACTATTATTTATGCAATAACTAAGTAATATAATTTAACTGTTTTAAAAGAAATGGATTCTTAAATAATAACTGTATTCATATTTCTAGATTATCCTAAATATGACATTAAGAGTTAAAATAAATTTATTAAATAACAGAATACAATATTGCCTAAAATTATTGGGAACTATAAAATAATTGTTCCTTTTTCCTGGGTTGGAGCCGATTTCTTTTCGGGCGTTGCTACCTACATTACCACGTTATGCTCCCAGCACCTCTCCATTTCTATTTTACGTTTCAGTAGAACTTAAGTTTTAAGGATTAATATTTTTAAACTTTTACCCATTCCATTATTAACCTAATAATAATCTCTCTATATAAACGACAACCACACAAGATCTTCTTCTTTTTTATTGATTGTTTCACTGCTTCGTTTCGTTGTATTGTGAGAGTGTTGTGGTTGTGGTTTGTGCTGTGAGTGTGGCGGTGGTGTGAGTGTGTTTTTGGTGGTGGTACAAGGAACTCATCCAGCAGTGTGGTGGTGGTGTCAGAGATTGGTGGTGATATTTGAAGGTGCAGTGGAGAAAGTCGTGAAGGTACAACACAGAGCTTCTTCGTCAAGGTATATAATAAATCATAAAAAGTATTAACCTTAAACGGATGTAAACGGATGTAAGTATATGTTAGCTGTCAACAACATCCGTTAAAGATAAAACGGATGTTAACACATCCCTTTAAAGTTAATATATCTTTTTATACTGGTACGAGAGCAATCGAGCTGAGAAGAAGGTTTCCGAGGCAATGGTTTCCGTTCATGAGAGCATGGCAAGTCCGCAAATGCTAGTGCTCGTTAGAGTGGTTGACGGCGAGAAAACGGAGCATCAAGCGGCACTATAAGAACTCAAGGAAGCTCTTAAGAAGGTTTTTGAGAAAGGCGACGCGAACGCGTCGACAATAAGGAAGGTGGTGGGGATCTTAAGCTCGCCGCAGATGTTACTTGCGGCAACGATGCACTTTCAGATGCGGGTAAGGAAGAATGGTTTGCACCTAGACAAGGTTGGACCGTTACGTTGACATGTCTCTGTCAGCATGTATTCATCAAAAATCTATACTGGACCACACACCATGCTTGACGAACGCGTCCTATTTCCTATTCGCGCATTTTTTTTAGCTCCTATTCGTTCTATTTCCTATTCGTAACAAACAAATGAAGGAAAAAGAAAGAAAAGCAAGAACAATGGAGGAAGGAAAGTGAAATGGAGAAGAGAGATCCGTGAGATTGGTGGTGCAGGGAAAGTGAAACAGAATTAGGAAAGAGAGATCCGTGAGATTGGGTGCTACTGCGGAGAGTAAAGTAGGAGAAGTATGGTTTCAAATAAATTAAAATATGGTAAAAGTAAAAATTTTTAACCTAAGAATAAAATTGGAATTAAAAAAATTTGGAGAGGTGTAGGAAGCATGGCATGGTGGTAAAGGGAGCAACGAACTTTCTTTTCAAATTGAGGGATATTATGCTTCTGCTATTGCTTCTTGCACTCCTATACTAACATAAAAGGATTAAAATATCCTTTCCCATTGTAACACATTATCGGTTGTCACTGTTGTCGCCGTGACTTCCATTATCTCCACTACTGCAGACAAAGAATTAAGTAAGAATTTGAGGGAGAAGAAGAAAGGGAACATAGAAAAAAGAAATTCGTTCCTGAAAGCTCTTTCTAAAATGTATTTCATGTGGTTGTTTCAAAAAACATGTTCCGGAAGGCATTATATCTATTTCAGAAATTTTATTGATTTAAAGTTTTCAAATTGTTGTGATGAGCTTGTAGCTTCTGCTGGTGCTAGGTACGCAACTACTCCAAGCAAGCTTCCAATTCTTGACCTAACTACTTCTTCATCTCCTGCAAACTTGTAATTATTTGTTGGAGATTTTCCTTGTTTTTATTGAGGATTGTCTCCATGTGAGTTTTGATTGCATTATCTGCTTGTTGATCCATATTCGGTACATACGAACTGGATGGTGAATGCGTACGTTTGGTCGTGTCTTAATACCATGCACTTGTGTATTATGGGGGAAGAGCCAAATGTTTTAAGCGAAATTTCGCAAAGCGATTTCTTTGTTGATGTGTGTCCAAACTTCGAATCACCACAAAAAGAAAAATTCACTTGCATAGACTCCAATATCCAAGCCACTGATTTTTTTTTTTTTTGAGTGAGTATCTAAATAAAAGTTGTAGTGTACCCGATAACCACTAAAAGAGGCATGGCATGACGGGGAGTTGGACCGATCAGCAAGGACGGAGGAGTCAGGCATGAGGCAGTTGGGCATGATGCAGTTGGCTGATTGCTTATATGCATTAAAGGCCAATTAATGCTATCAGGAACATAACTTATGGCTTTAATGACCAAATAACAAGCAATAGAAAATAAATTGATATGGTATTGATTAACAATTAATGGTTATTATTAAGAATCAGGTCTATAAAATGAGATTAAAGTCCAGGTAATGACACTTTTAAAATAATAATCACCTTGAAACTAACATGACTTGAGCGTCAGAGTGTTTCTTGCAGGTCACAACCGATCAGTATTGTGGAAAGGAACTTTTACATAGGAAATCGCAGCGGTAGAGTCAGGTAAAAGAAGAAACGATGGTCTCGGACCCAGTAACCGAAACAAAAGTGATTATGATAGATCATATTCTCTTTATTCATAGTCTCTTTAGAGTAAAGAACCAACAAGTTAATAGATTCAATAAATGTGTTATCTATGTAACATATAATATCAAATAATATCAAATATCTACCTAAACATTTTTTTTTGTCTTATTTTAAGAAGATTAATATTTTATATGAATCTCATATTCATATTCTATTTGGATATTTTGTGCCTAACAATAATAATGCAATTTGGATTGGATAGTATAATATATAATCTGAAATAAATTTTACAGAGGATAAAATAATTTTTTTTACGAACGGTAAAATTAAGGAGTGCAAAAAGTAAAAACTTCACTGTATGAATGAATACTTTAAAAAAAATCACTTTAATCTCCACCCTCAATTCTTCACTTAGAGTAGAACTACGAATCCAAACATGGTAAAGGAGTGTAGTCATTTTTGAAAATGGATTAATTAAATAATGATTAACAATGAACAAATTACATCTATGTATCATCAAGCATATGTAGGATGTAATGTGTTATATTTTTTATGAGTTGTAGCTATAGTCGTAACTAGTTATGTACATAGGTGTTTAGTACAATCCCTTAATCTTCCATGTATTATTGTATCAATTCTTTATTATAAATAGAAAATTGTGAGAGAGATCTTAATACAACCCTCTAGAAATATATTTTATCTATTCTAATATCAAATTGGTATCAAAGCAGGTCGATCCCGCTTTGGTTTTTGTCTCGTCTTTTCCACCGACATTAGTTATTGTTGTCCACATCTGTCTGGTGTTTTTTGCCACTGTTCGTGATTGTCCAGTCCCTATTTGCAACTTTCCATTGTCGTTTGAAGCTATTCAACACTATCAACCACCGTTCTTTACCATTTCATCGCTATCCGCCATTGTCTGCCTTTGTCCACTGCCGTCCACCAGATCTAGATCGTCTCTCCAAGCGATGACCAACCCCGCAAGTGTCGACAACCGGTTCTTTACCACGTGCCACCACGAGCCACCACGAGCTTCATCTTTGTTTAATGCACCCAAGTGTGTATTGTTTGCGTACTGCCTTTTGCTCGTTGAAACGTCACTGCACCACCTCCATAACTGTCACTGGATCCTCCTCTCTCTGTTTTGACCCTCAAAACTTTATTTCGATAAAGTCTAGAAGCTACCCTTGTCGGAAGTTACCTAGGGTGTTCTGTTTTTTTGGTTGGTTCTTTATCCCTTGATTAGAAATGGAGTTTGGGAAGTGTCATTTCATTCTTTGGAAGTCCCTCAATTACTTTCGAGAAGCTAAATGGAAAAAATGCTTTATCTTGGTCTGTTGTAAAAAATGTAGTTTATTGGCCAAGGACATTATAATCACCTTGAGCAAGATTGTAGCCATGTACGTGCTGAAAAAGCTGATCAATGGAAACAAGTAGATTTCCAGTTGTGTGCCTTGTTATGGAAATTAGTGGAACCAAAACTTGTTAGGTCTCTTAGAGCTTTCAAAACTTGTCACTCGTTTTGGAAGAAAGTTCAAAGCATCTGCACCAACAGTATTCAACATTTCTATGACACGACAAACAAGCTTGCATCTCTTAAAAATGGAAAACCATGATACGAGGTCCTTCATGATTGAAGCCCAATTTATTGCAGAAGAATTGAGCATGTTTTTGGTAGTGAACTCTTTGGAAGATATTAAGAAGAAACTAGACAAATATTGTTTGGTGTTGATTGTTTGTGCTCTACATCTAGACTTTGATCATAATAGCGATTCCATGGAAACCTTGACCATATGCCTTCTTTGTATCCTGGTGCCCCAAACTCAGGAAGCTCATGAACTAGTGGAACCATCTGTCATGGTTGCCACACGAGGAAGAGGAAGACATGTCACTAGAGGAGGAGGACGAGGAGGTCGAGGATGTCCTTAATGCACATACTGTAAAAGGATGGGTCACACTTAAGAGAATTATTAGTCCTTGCATGACTTTCCTTCAAAAACCGCCAATATTTCAAAGGCTGAAACTACCAATTCAAAGTTCACTAAGGATGAATATCAAAAGTATCTATAGTTAAAGTCTAACAACATGGCACATCAATCTCAATCTCCCAGTACATTAACAACCTACATTTCTCAATCTATGGAAGGTCAAAATTCATGGCTAATTGACTTAGTTAGATGCTTCTGATACATTCCTAGTAATACCTCTTTGTTCTCAACCATTTCCTTTCAAAAAAAACCTTATTTCATAACCCTTTCAAATGGCTCTAAAACTTCCTCAAAGGGAGTCATGTTTCCATGTCTCCTTCCCTAAATTTGAAGTCTGTGCTTTTTGTCCCTAATTGTCCTTTCAATTTAATTTCCTTAAGCTAGTTAACCAAAATGTTAAATTGTTCAATAACTTTTGATCACAAATCTTTTGTTATGCATGAGTGTGGTTTAGGGAGACAGATTGAAGAAGGATATGAAGCTGGAGGATTAAACAATGTTACACGGTCGACTTGACCATCCTCATTTGTCAAAATTAAAAAAAAAAAGTGTCCTGAATTTAATGGTTTCCAGACCTTAGAATGTATGTCATGTCAACTAGGAAAACATGTTAAATCTACTTTTCCTAAAAGGTCTCAATCAATGTGCAATTCTAGTTTCTAGATTATTCATTTTGATATTTAGGGACCTAGTCGCATGTCCGCTTTTGGTTTTAGGTACCTTCATTGATGAATATTCAAGATGTACTTGTGTTTATCTTCTGAAACATCGTTCTGAATTGTTACTTATCTTTACATCCTTTTTGAATAAAATCAAGAATCAATTTGGTCAAGTAATCAAAATCTTAAGAAGTGACAATGCTAAAGAGTACTTCTCATCCACCTTTTCGCTAATCTTGAGTTTTCATGGTATATTACATCAGTCCACTTGTCTTCATACATCACAACAAAATGGTATAGTAGAGAAGAAAAATAGACACTTACTTGAAACTGCTCGTATCCTTTTGCATGATGCTCATATTCTTATTGATAGAGTGAGCTTTAACCTCTTTATATCTTGGTTTTTAATGATGAACAAAAGAATGGCTTAATGGTTTCTTGTACAACAAATGACATAAAAATTATCTTATCTTTATTATGTTTGTGCTTGATATGTGAATTTATTATTGATGAATGAATCATACTTAAAACAGATTGATAATATATTTTCTGGTTGAAATTATCGATTTAACATGGTATATAATTTCTTAGATTTAACCAGATCACTTAGAGAGCTAAAATAGGGAAAATTGTTTTGTAGTAATCAATTATACAAGGTATATAACCAATTAAAACCGAAAGCAAGCCATAACATGTTTCATAAGTGAGATAATCTGTTTAAAATGGAAATTGGATAGACAAAATGCTTAAGTTTTGGAATAATCGATTACATAAGTTTTTTAATCGATTAAATAAGTTAACATAGTCTAATCCTTTTCATGTATAGCTTGATCTGTTATAATTGTCAAATGAATCAATAACTGGCTTAAGTGTTTTAATAATTTATTACATGCTCAAGATAATCTGTTAAAACAGAGGCAAAAGCTTAACAAATTACATAAATATCTTAATCAATTATAATGCGTCAGGTTTTGAAAAATCCTATAAATATGTGTCTTCAAACCTGTTTCAAAACAAGAATTGGTTATCATTTTCAAATACTGGTATTTTCATTGAGTTTTGCTTACAGGTGCTTTCAAGAAGTGTTCTTGGAGAATCAAAGCTTCATTGGTTGATTATCAATCAAGATTCGTTCAAGAAATTGTTCTAAAGTTGTTCTGATTTGATCTACACTAGAGGAGTGTGACTTAGAGATCAAGTTCTTCATAGACAATTTGTGTATTGTGTTCTTGTGTGTGTTTGCCAGGGTTAAGCGCTGTGAGTGCTCTTGTATTGTAAGAGATTGAGGTTGTTCATCTCTTGGGTTGCTATATTGACTTTGAGTGGTGAAAGAAGTGCCTTGAGAGGGTTGTCTCTGTATTTTTGTATACTTAATCAATTATAGTGGAATCCCTTTAACTTAGGTTGTTGAAGGAGGACTGGATGTAGGCTTATGATAGCCGAACCAATATAGATTATTTGTGTTGATCTTTCTCTATCTTTTCTCTCTTGTTGATTCATTATCTTTTCTTGGTTGATTTCAAGAAAGCAAATTTATAAAGATTTTGAAAGATCAAATAAAAGGGTTAATCCAATTCATCCCCTATTGACTTGAGATATAAAGGCATTTCTTTTCTAACAATTCATATCCATCACTGGGGGCATGTCATCTTAAGTACATATTTTCTTTTTAATAGGATGTCTTCCTCCTCTCCTAATCATAAAGTCCCTTCCTCCATTCTCTTCCAAATGATCCTCTCTTTAACACATCTCATAGAGTTTTTGGCTGTGTATGTTTTGTTCACGACATGTCTCCAAGACCAAACAAGATTTTCGCTCGTACTATCAAATGTGTCTTCTTGGGCTATTCTCGACTCCAAAAAGGATATCAATGTTACTCTCTTGAAACCAAGAAGTTCTACATGTCTACCAATGTTACATTTTATGAATAAACTCCTTACTTCTTTCCATCTATTCACGATTTTTCATATCCTCTAGGAACTCCTTCTTGACCAAAGTCCTCCTGAACCCTCCTCTCCACATATTGATACCTTCAAACACAGGATTTGATGGATAGTCCACCTCTTTGAGAAAATAGTGAATCCCCTACATCAGATTCTTCTCCCTTGTTACTTTATACCATGCCTCCTAGTGAAGCTGATTCAGGTTGGCCTGTAAGACCTTAGGAAAATGTGGTAATTAGGGAATAACGTGGTTGTGAGACTTGGATATTATTGTTTGGTAATTGGTGTTTGATGATAATATATTTTCTAAAATTATAATTATTATGTTTATTATTTAATGTTATTATTGATTAAGTGGAACATATGATTGATATGTTGTTATTTGGATATTTGTGTGGAGTATTGTTACTAATATGATGGGTTGGATTCAGGGAAGCAGGGTGATTTAAGATTGAATAGGTGTGGGCCAAATTCTAGAAAGAAAGAAAATTAAAGAAAACTTTTGATTTTAATTTGTATTTTTGGGTCCAAGGGCAAAAAGGTAATTTTACTCTTATTAATTAGTGCATAAATTAAATAAGGGGGTATAGGAAGAAGATAGATTTGGTGTTAAAATATAATATTATATGTGAAGAGATATTGGAGATAGTAATGGCATACCCCTAGCCATGACTTAGAACATTCATGAAGAGTTGGAAACATCTATGGAAGATGAACCTAGACTTTTTCTCTTGAGTCATCTTAAGCCATTATGAAGATTTAGTACAGTAAAAATAATTTTGGATCAAGTAGTCTAGATTTTATTTTGTCATAGACCTAATATTATAGGATTTCAATTCAGTATTATATTTTATACCAAATAGAATAGGATTTTGACCAAACAAGTCAACAAAAGGTAGTGTCCAAAGTTGACTATTCAATTTACCTTAACCTAAGTATTTTTAATATAAATTTTTTATCCATTATTTTTAAATAATTCAAAATAAAATATTATAAATTTCACTCAAAATTCGGTCTTCTAAAAAACATAATTTCGAGTAGTTTTTTACTACAATGTCATAATTCGGCTCCTCATAAACCGAAGTTTGACCTATTACAGAAAGAAAATATAAGTAATAAACTAAAACGTGCTGCCGCAGAAGGAAAAAAATATTTTATTCCTTGTTAGTAAATGCACTCCATCTTGTGTCTTATATTTTTGTGAACATAATGAAAGATTTTGATGGGATGGTGTACATTTTTATCTACGTGAACCATATTCTAAACAGCTATACATGGTATTTGCTTGAATAAATATATAAAATTCAAAAGAAAGACTATACCAAAATTAACTTGCCAGATTTTTAAACAGAAACTAATTATAAATAAAACAAGTTAAAGAAATTTATCTGAAACATAATGATAACTAAAATGCATACTTTTGGAATAATATTCAATAATTTAATTGTTTAAGGGATTAAAATCCGTTAACAGAAAAAATAGAAGTTTAGGAGACCTACACGAAAATCTTGATCATTGATTTTATTAAATGACTCATATTACTTTAAATCTAACCGTTGACTCTGTTCATTTAAAAAATTTAAGGAGAAACAAAATGATGTAATATAAAAAAAGGTAACAAAGCTTAATTATCTAAACCACTATTATATTTAATAAAATTAACTGTTGAAATTTGATACATACATTTAGACTGTAAGTTGTAAAGAGACCTTAATAACCATTTTAAAATAGAAATAATTTTGAAGCAAAATTGAAACACCAATTCATATCAAACCCCACAAAAGCCAGAGCCAGTCTTTTTCAATGAACAGCCAACATTATTAACTCAGAAACATCTTTTTCTATTATATATCCCAATCATTCATATCAAATATAATACTATAAGATAGTGCTTTTTTTTAACAGTGTTATTTTTTGCAGACAGTGTTGTTTGATTAGAAGTTTGGTTAGATGCAAGGAGAACATGTGAACCGCATGGCTGCAAAATCGGGAATTTTGCACAATAGGCCTTAAAAATGAGTTAATTAATTTGCTGTCCGGGGTTAGGTGGGTCGGATGTACTCATGACTACGACTACGACCGGTAGTTTTCGGATAGAGCTGGTGACTTCATTTATTTTTTACAAGGTCCTTACACTACAACGATTTTGTCTTTTTCTACTATTTATTGTTATTATAATTATTGTTTGTTTTACCATAAAAATTAAAGGATTGCACTATTATTTAATTAGATTTTAATGGAATTGAAAGTTTGACGGGTTTATGAACCCTCTTTTGGGTTGGTAGGTGTGTGAAATCAACAGCACCCTCTTTTAAGAACTATAATTTTATTTGTTTTAGAAATGTTCATGTATCATAACAATAATTTAAACTAAAATATAAAGATAATGTGAAAGTTGCTTGGCTGGCATTGTCGCCTAATTATTATCCTCTTTTTACTTATTTATATATATATATATATATATATATATATATTTCAGTTATTTTGGCACATAAATTGAACAAGATATTTGATGTTTTAAATTTCATAAACATTATTAATGTCTTTAACTTGAAAACAATAATTTTTTGAGATCTTGATAGAAATATTAGGAAATATTTAATCTATATATATTTAGTCAAAAAAAAATTTCGATTTTTCAAACTATTTTATTTAACTTTTCCATTACAAGAAATACTATTTTATGATTATTACAAAGAAAAAAATATTTGTTAACATACCTTGATTTTTTTTACACTTATTATACATTTATTTTTCTTTTTATATCCCTTTTCTTATCACATCAAATAATTTATAAATCTATCAGTTTTGTAATCTTTATAAGTATATATTAGATTTTAACACACCTTTTAGCATCGATAAACTCATTATTTTTAATAAAGAGTATAAGTCAAACATGAGGAATAGTTTCCAAAGATAAAAGGTTATTATTCTCCTTTTAAACTCAAATAAAATAAAAACAAAATGCGTTAAACTTAAATATAATCAAATTTCAACTACTTTTATGTGTAAATTTTGTTATTATCTTTAATGTATATTTTTACTGAAGTAATTTAACAATATTTTAAATGTATAAAATTAAAAAATGTTAAATGAGAACTATTATTCTCAATCAATATAAATTTAATAAGTTTAAAAAATTGTTTTAATTGTATTCCTTTGATCATTTAAGATTATAAGTACAAATTAATATTAGAGTTGGATAATCAACGTATTTTTTATATTTACTTTTTTACTGTTATAAAATCCCACTATATTATTTATATTCTAACTTTTTTTTTAAACTCATAAATATTATCTAAAATAAAATTTTTACTATTGATTCTGTGGTATATGTTCTTACTTAAATATATTTACGAAGACTCCAACTTCAAGCTCTAACTAACTTTAGCGATAACAATATAGAGGTAAATGGTAGTACACTTGTTTAGAGTTTTTTTATTATGGATTCATGGTTATGTGTAAATGTGTTCATAGCTTTACTTTTTTTTGTAAATATATTTTTATTGATAAAAATTGTTGTTGGTAGAGAAATGTGAGATTCTAGAAATTTCATAGTTTGTTATTTTTATTTAAAAGGTTTATTTTATCTTCTAAAAGTACGAGATTTAGGGAAAATTTATTCAGAATATTGTTAAATATTTTAAAAAATATATTTGGATATGGTTATATACTATATATATTTACAAATTAAAAAATATCTTGATATATTATTATATAGAGGTAGTTATCAGAATTAATTAAGTTAAAGAAAAAATTATTTTATTATATTATAAAAATAATGAGTTTTTATAAATATTTAGAAAAATAAACCTAATTGGGTTAGGTAGAGCTTCTGTTAGATAGATTATTATTAGATGTCTTAACTATATATTTTATTTTTATCTTATCTTTATCTTTTTTTATCTTTAGTTAGTTTGTTATTACTACTTATTAGTATTTTAAACATAACTCATATTTCTTCTATTATAAATAGAGTACCCTATGTGTATATTCAATGCAAAGGAAATTAATCTCATATATAGTTGTTGAGAATGAGAATTTGATCGAGTGAATGTCTATGAGAGCTTAATGGTGTTGTTGAAGGGTATTGTTTATTTTAGAAAAACGTCTTAGCAATAAACCTAGGTAAGGAGAACTCACATTCTTGATTGGTTACATTCTTGATTTCTTGATTTCTTATATTCTTGATTCTTGATTCTTTATTTTTTGTTTTTTTATTTTCTTTTTTTGCCTTGTTTGTATATGTACATGATTAATTGAGTTAAATTGATGTTTAGTTTGGTATTATTATGAATGCATTGATCAATTTATAACGATGTTTTAAAGGGAGCTTACATTCTTGATTTTTTTTCTTGTTGTCTTATTCTTTCCTTGTTGCTTGTATGTGTACAAGATGAATTGAGTTAAATTGTTATTTGTTATGATTGTTGAGTTGTGTGTGTTCGATCGAGCTGTTTGTGATGATTGTTGAGTCGTAGGTGTTGTTGACTATGTTGTTATATTTTGTTGTCGAGTTGTGTGGTTGGTTGTGTGATGTTTGAACATGATTGTATTGTGTGTCGTTGGTTGTATGTGTGTGAGGTTAAGACATGTTATCGTGGGGTCGTTTTGTCGTAGCTAGTAAATCCAACGATGACTCTTTTAGTCGTGCAACGTGGGAAAAAGTTCCTTTTCGGCTGTGCAATGTGGGAAGAGGATGGGTTTAAGTATCGGTTCTAATGAACAAGTGGTATGGTAGGGTATGGGTGATAGACCATGGGTGTTTGTGGTAATGTGTTTTTGTGTGATGTGAATATGGTTGACATTGTGGATTAGGGATGGATAGTTGAATAGTGTGGATAAGTGCAATTATTGTGTATTATCTTGTATTGTTTTCTATTAGTTCACCCTTACATTTTCTTTGTGGTTGTGGTTTCCATCTAGGATGATCATTTTTATACGGGAGCAGATAATTCAGATGTTGTATAGCGCAACGAGTTGATTGAGAGAGTTGTTGAATTTACGAGTGTATTTTGAACAAACTATTTTAGTTGGAGTTTTATTTTGTAACAAATTAGAACTATAGTTTATTTTTGGCTAATTGTAAAGACATTGAATTTGGATTTTCGTATGAGATTATGCTTTAAAAATTTTAAATTTTTACTTGTAACCGTGGCATCCTAAATTGGGGTGTTACAATAGTCGTTCTCTCCAAGCCAAACAAGCGTTATACCTGTAGAAGAAAATCTAACGCTCAAGTCATCAAGTGTGTTATAAGATAATAAATGAAGTAGTTAATGAACATAATTAATGTACCTCGTATATTATGTTATTTATACTATTTTTATGAGCTTTTTACTTGGATGGATCTAACCCAGGTGACTAATTATTTTGATGATGGAGGATTGCTTTGAGGATGCTTCTTCAACAAGAGATGCTCTCCAAGGTGTGTTGATGAAGCTTTTCAATATGAAGAGATGTGGTTGATGGTGTTGGATGGTCTAGTTAGAAGTCCTTTTAGGAGGTGATGACCAACCATGAAGGAGAAGTAAGAAGAAGTCTAAAGAAAGACATTTCTTAGAGTGAGAACTAAGGAAAAGGAGACTTGCAAATTTGACAAAGAAACTCTAGCATTCAAAATAGTTTTAAAATATTATACAAGGTTGCATCTTCTTTTATAGGTGAAGGAGTAGGCTAGCATTCAATGCACTAGAAAGGAACTATAAGCTTCCTATGGCAATAGGGGAGGAATGAGAGCCTTCCCCCTAACTACCGTCCACGTTCAATGTCTAGGAGCGTCCCTTGATGTTGACATGTTCCAAAGGCTTCCTATGACCCAGTTTAGGCGCATATTCACCTACATCGAGGTTTATGATGCGCTACTTTACTATAAAAGCTACTAAGATTCTAAAACAAAGCTAAACAAAGTGTTTTAGCCAAACACAAGGCCTTTAGAAACTATTTTACATATTTACAAAGAGTGTTTTAAGATAAAGAAGACCAAAATGTGATCCCCAAAAGAGTAGAATCCTTGAAGCTCCATCTTCTTCTTCCATCTTCTTTGACCATAGGTATTTATGAGAGGTCCAATGTCTTCTAAGGCTTAAGGGAAAGAAAGAACAAGCTTGAAATTCCTTCTTCTTCTTCCAATCTCATAGCCTTAGCTTAAGTTGATGGTCCCTTCATGGATCTCGATTTAGTTCCCAAAATGGATTTCATCATGCCCTCTCTCTTGAAAACGATATACCCTCAGATTGGAAAGATATTTGAGGAAGCATAACTTTGGTTTATTGATCTCCTCCTGGATAAAAAATGTACCTACAACAAATAGAAAATAAGAGTATTAATTCAACAAGAAATGCAGATTAAACAATTATTAAAAATGGTTGGTCACTAGCTCAATTACAATGTTTCCAATCACAGATTAGCAATAATAAACACTACTCTAACTCCAAATCCAACACAAGTTAACCAACTAAGCGAAAACTAATCATGTTCTCATAAAAGCGAATTAAGCAAACACAATGCTCCCATTTAATCATTTTCACGCTGCCACAGATTAAGCAAATGCGATTTAATCGACTAAGCGAAGATTAAATACAATCAGGAAACTAAGCGTATACCCAATTGCAAGCATAAAACATAATTAAATATGGAGCAAGGTTAAAACAACGAGATCACCATGAACGACCAACAATCTCAAGGAAAACGAAGCAATTTTGCTAATGAACAACCAAGCACACTTAAGCTAACATTAAAACAAAATTAACACAACCAAACAGAATTGAAAACATTGAAGTAAATGTGGACATAAAAACTGAAGCGAAAATGAGAAACCGAACAGTATTATTAGGGAGGCCAAACAGTACTGACTGTGACGGAACGGTCCTAACAATGAAGTATGTTAGGAACTAGACGATACAAATTAGTACAACTGGTATGAAGGAGATGAGAAGAAAAACAGGAAGGGAAAGCTAAAAGTCAACCGATATAAATTAGTAAAGTCGATCTGAGGGAAAAGAAAAGAAAAGCAGAGGAAAAGTTAAAAGCCGAACGGTATGAGAGAGAGAGGAAAAGAAAAGCAGGAAGAGCTAGAAACTGAACGAAATAATAGTGAGCTGAACTATACTAACAGTGACCGAACGGTTCTAACGGTGAAGTGTGTTAAAAGTCGAACGCTACAAAGAAGTACACCGAATGGTATTACATCAATAAAATGCAAATCAAATCAGAATGCATATACTATAACACCAGAAAAACGAACAAGAACAAGCCGAACGGTACCAACAGTGATGCATGTTAGAGACCGAACGATATAAAAAGGAATAATGTGGCAGAATTAAAATGCAAAAATTAAACCAAGAAAACGCGACTACAATGGAAGAACGAAACTGAAATTCTAAAAGGTAAAATGGCAAGATTGAAACGAAACTGGAAATAAAAATGAAAGTAAGAAACAAAATTGAAATTGCAATTGAAAACATAAATGATTCATAACAAGAAAGGGAAGAGAACAAAACCTAAAACCCCCGAAAAGGGGGGAAAGAAGAAAACACCCCTTTTTCTCCCTAAAACCTAAGAAGCTCCAACGTGAAAATGAGGGGGAGAGAATTCTAAAATATGATTTTGGGTCTTTATAACCCCAAATGACAAAAATGCCCTTCTAATGGACTTCTATAAAATATGACAAAAAATGAGCCCAAAGCTAAACTAAAAATGAAATTAAAAATCTAATGTTGATGTGGAAATTGGTAAATGACGTGTCAAAACTCTTTTAGTCCCAAAATATGATTCCAAAATTATCTTATAAATAATAATTTGAATAATTAGGCCCAAATAATTTAAATTAATTAAAATAAGAATTAATGGTAATTAAGCCTAAATAGTGAAAATGAGACAATAATGGAGAATTAAACACAATTCACTAACACAATTTGGTGCAAAAAGTTAAGTGAATAGTACAAAATAGTGACTCATCAATCGACTCAACTACCATCCACCATCATGTTACACAACTTATTCCATCTACGATGAGGAGGCATTCCCATTAACCTTTTTATGCATTCAAGATTTGCATAGAGGAAATCATAACACTGCTCCATAAGTGTATCGTCTTGTATGTTCATCATAGACAACATTTCTCATATGTCGTCCTCCGTGCATTGGAATGTAAGGGTGCAACGTAGGATATCCGTTTGGTTATTGAGAATTTCATTTCTCTTATCTATGGCAATCACCTGGGCTTGACCATTTTGATATGTTCTCAAAATGAACATTGTTGCAATCACATGAAGTCATTGAGCTTAGTCGTTAACTTATTAATTGTGAGTTGATTATTTCCACCATAGGTGCCTTCCTCTTTGAATCATGTGCATATGACATGCCTCATGACGGGACAGAAGGCACAAAATAGGTTGCCCTTGGGTTGTACTCGTCCATAAATGGAGGGGATGATGGAGTTGAGACTGTAAACCCTGGAAACATGGATTCTTTAGGAATGTATTCCACGTGCTCGTGAAGATCAACTTATAAATGAGCCTTCTATTGAAGTCAACGTGCTTGCCGAGTGGTACGAACTCTACTCCTAGTAGCACGATTAGTGACTCAAAGCTCCACCATTAGGTCATGATGTCTAATGGTATTAACCTTCCACTTAGTCGTAGATTCCCTTGCTTGAAATATGATGTAGAAATGAATCATATATCAATAAATGCTTAACATTTGCTATAACAAGTCCAATTTTTAACATATATAATTAATACCTTGATGAGGTCATCCCAAACTTCATCATCTGCTTCAAATCTCTTGGATGTTCTATTCCATGCAAATCCACTCAGTGACCCAAAGAGGTCATGAACCTCACTCCACATCACATTTTCAGTTGACCAATCTTTTCTTCCTTGAAATCTATGAGCATCTAATTTTGGAATCCTTACTCGTACATGAGTTCCATCTATGAGTCCTAAACAATCCTAAGTCATATAAATAAGAACTCATTAAAAAGGTCAAAAACATTATTAGACTTTGATAAAATTACATCTTAAGTGTTCAAATAATTACCTTAAAGTATAGGTAAAATTGACTGTTGTTCAGGACATATGGATGAACCTCATTTTCTGAGGGCTAAATTAAAACTTCAGATTATAGACTTAAAATAGCATCCAACACATTGTGAAAGTGTTTTCTAACGGTTCACCCAGATCGATGGAAGAAAAATGTCACACTTTGATTCTTAACGTTATGGCCAATTATATGAAGAAACTGAGCTACTTGTACCTTCAATGTCGACCAAATTGTGTTCTTAACTAATGCAATTGTTCTCAGTCTCTGGCAAAGATTAATAAATGGCTCTGGATCCATCTGAATGATGTCTCGACACCAATTAGTATGCACAAGGTAGGACATTAGCTGGTCCCTACAACGGTCTTTTTTTGGTACGAAATCGCTAGCACTACTTGATGCACTCGAACACATATTCAATATATTCAAGGCATGTCCAACACTGGATAACATTGTTAGTGCGACCAATATAATGTTTATTTGTAATTTTCGGTGTAAGTTTGTGACTATATTGAAGTCTAGATCAATCACATCATTCACTCTATCTCTACCGTCTAAATAATACAAATCTAATTATCCTTCCATCTATATTTACTTAAAGAAATATAAACATTATTACCAACATGCCAATGTAAAAAATCAAGCCAATTAACATCTTAACAACTTCATGTATAATACATTCAACATACACTTATTACCAAATTCATGCATACATTTAGTGATTAAAAAAGATGCATATTATAATACATATATCTTGAAGACTTAACAAGCTTTTAACCAAGATTGGACCAAGATTTTCCAAGAGACAACCACCACAAATTCACAGCCAAGGACAAAAAACCTTCAATAAACCTCTAATGCAATGCACCATAAATGATCCAAAAGATATTTAAGGATGCAACAAGCTAAGAACAACTCATCTAGGAGGATTGAAACACCAAATAAGCATGAAATCCTTCGATACAACCATCTCACTTCCAAATTACCACCCACCACCACACAATAACCAAGTCAAACTTCAAATAAATACAACAAACTAAGATATATGTAAGTTCAACACCCCTCTTACCAAATATATGCCTTGTCAGAAACAATATAATGCAATTGGATGCCTCCATCATTTACTCATATATCAAATTCTATCAAGTGCTAAAACAAGTGGCATAAGTAGAACAACCTCCTCAGAATAGCTTTACCACCTATAGAGAGGTATAAGCAACCACCGTTCTCTTTCGTAACACCTGTAACACAAACTAATGGTTAGAGGTGCTACCATTAGAATGCATTGTATGGACTCCCACTGCATGAACTCTTAAACTCTCGGTGCACTCTCGCTGCATGAACTCTCAGTGCCATTAACAATGTTTCTCCCCGCTGCAAGTAACCATTGCAAGGCCATCATCAACCTTTCAAACCCCATATAACCCAATCCAAGTTTGTGTAACCCGTGCTAGAACCAAATATGATCTCTTGGAACTGAATAAGAGAGGTTGTATTCGAATTCACCCCTGCAGAACCGAATAAGGGAGGTTGTAACCGAATATACCCTCTATGGAATCGAATAAGGGTGCTTCATTCCTCGTTGGAACTGAATACACTTGCCTACGGAATTGGATACACTTCCTTCGTTTTGTGTAATTGGCTTGGAATCGGATAAAGCCTCCATGGAATCGATTCCAGCAACAACATTTACGTCCTCCTACCATGTTCACTTGTAACTTCTGCCACAATGTCTACAATGGACAACCCTTCATCTTCAACGTCTGTAATGGACAACCCTTCATCTTCAACTTCTTCAACTTAGATGTGCAAAAGAAAACCACGTAGATCCATCTCTATAATGGCTAACGAGTATGGAATAGCTTGCATGTATGGTTGCTTCATGTTCATCTTGAACAAATTTCGTATTCCATTGATATTTGAAAACTTTGCATCATACAAAAACCACACAGTACATTTTAAATGAAAACCAAAGCACTCACCTTAGGTTCTCTTTGAACACACTCTCTTGACTTCTTTGAAACTCTCTTCAAAGTTTTTCCTTCAACAATGTATGTGTGTAGACTCCAACAACAACGATTAGTTTATATCCTCACCAATGACACTTTATTATATGCCACCAAGCCTACCAACCAATAGTTAATGGCATGGTTCTGTGAAAGAGAGTCAAAGGAGTCAAACAATTTCAAATTGTGCACTATAGCCCTCATGAATCTTGTCCTTCCTTTAGGAATCTATGCCACTCCAGTTCTATGCATCAAAGAAACAAAATAAAAGAAATGGAAAAGGAAAAGCTACATTAAACTTGGTAGCAAAGTAATGCAATGCAATTGCTTAATGGAACTGATTCCCTAGTTGCTTGGAATCAGGTATAGACTTAATAGCTCAAGATTTGTCAAGTAAATATCATAATATATCAAGGTCATTTTGACATTTCATCCTCAATCAACACAAATCCAAGCTATATATGAGGATACAAAAACCTCTACAATTATTCAAATCTACACTCTCACTCACTTTTAAATAAGTGAAAGCAAACATCATAAATCCTCGCAAATCAATCCTTGTAGATCAACATGAACATGAACATCCACATCCACGCAAACAAACACAATGTTAGTATTTTGATAATAAAATCAAATTAAATATAAAACATATGTATAAAATAATGAAAGGATCTTAAAAATTACGTAAATTAAAAACGTTATGGTAGTAATTTATAGGTTTAATTATTTACTTGGTCCCTATGTTAAGTGATTTTTTTTTAGTTTAGTACTCCATTTTAAAAGTGCATACATTGGATTTCAAAATTGTAAAAAAGTATGGATCACGTCCCTTCCGTTAAATTGACAGAAACAGAGTTAACTCCATGCTGATGTGGCTATGAAATGAGTATTATTTCTTCTCTCTCCTCTGCTTTTTCTGTCATATCCCAACTTTTCCTCTCTCTTCTATATTTCTTTTTATATCACACATTGTCATTTACTTAGTATTAAATAATTCAGTTGTTTTAGATAATCGGTCTAAGTTGCTCTTCTTCTTTTTCCATGCCGTTAAAATATTTTAATTATATTTTCATTTATTTGTTGCATTTTTCTATTTTTTTACATAAACATTTTATTTTTATGTTTTACAATCGACATCAAGTACCTTCGTTATATTACTTAGCTTTAAAAAAAATATAAAAACGATAATAGGATTATTGGTTCTCTTTTTCACTTTAAAAGATGTTATTTAAAATTTAAAATACTTTTTACATCATGCAGGTGATTTAAAATTTAAATTGTTTTTTACATCATGCAAGTGATAAATGCTAACCAAGACAAAATAAAAGTTATGAATTACGTAATTAAATGAAAATACAAAAAGTATTTCATGATTAATTAAAATTTAAAACATTTAATAAAATACATTAAATACTAAATTAATATATCTAATGCATTGTTTAGTTTTTAATACAGAGTAAATGACATAGTGTAGAAAAGAGTTAATGGTGGTGATTACATGCTATTAGATTATTAATAAAAAAACGAACTTTCTTATCTTTTTTATTCTGATTATTCACTTGTTTAAATAAAATTCTTAATCTAAATTTCGTGATATTACATGTAAGATAAATTTAAATATTCTACACAAAAATTTGACATTAATATTAAAATTGCTATTTATTTTTATAAATTTTACAATTAACTTAAATGTTAATGTTTAAAATATTTTCCTTTGTAAGATAAAATGTTAAAAAAAAAGTTGTTTAAAGATGTAAGTTGCAGAAGCAAATTCACCTTAGATATTCTAACAGAAGACTTTGTACTAGAGCATCGTTTATTTTTTTTTTTTAAATTAACATTTACAAGCCACTATATTAAAAATGACTTAGCAAATATTAAATAAAAAATAAATTAAAAAATTTAAATTACTTTTCTTTATCCTTTCTCACTTTATAATGGAATGATAAAATACTAATGTAATAAATACGATAGATAAAATCTGTGAATATTTAGTATTTATAAATAATAAATAATAGATATTTTAATATTTATTTATAAAGAAGTTTGATGTGAATATTATATTATTATTTTTATATCCGTTAATGAAAAAAAATAAATTTAAATTTTATTACATTATATTTAATTATAATTATAATTAAAACTAATGCATTTTTAATTTAAATTATATTATATTTTATATTTTTTGGAAAATTTTTTAAAATGTATTTTAAAAATCTATAACAAAATTTAGATATCCATAAACATTCGAATGTTTTTTAAAATTTTATAGATAATTTTAATTCGATTAACAGTATAATAATAGATTAATTTTTTTGTTTCAAATCAAATAGTCCTAAGTATTATTATACGGAAAACTAAAATAAAAATATAACGAGATGTAACATTAAAGAGGAGGAAATGTTTTTAAGAAAGAAAAAGATTGACTTTATAAAATTAAAGTTAGTTTGCATAATTGGGATATGTCATCATAGGCAAATAAGAAAAGAAACAGTACTAGTCGCATCACTGTGAAATTAACTCTATTTTTGTTAATTTAACGGAAAAAATTGTCATTCATACCATTTTTAATATTTTTGAAATCCAATATATATACTTTTAAAATCAGTATTAACTTAAAAAAATTCATTTAATATAAAAACCAAGTAATTAAGCCTAATTTATATTACTAATAAACTTTAAATATTTAAGTTTTATTAATATAATTTAAGAAGAAGAAAAAGCCAACATTTTTTTCTTTTTCTTTTTCAATTTTAAACATAAAACAAATTCAATAACGGTATAGACACAGAGACTAAAAATGTGTGTCTCAAATTGAATTTATATCTTTATTCCCACTTATATGGTACTGGTGATCAGTTAGTGATTTAAAGCTGAAATTATGTTTAACATTGTAAAAGATATATAAAATTAAAAATTATGAAATTATATATATATATATATATATATATTTAATTTTAATTGAAACTAACTTAATTAAGAAGGAGAAGAATGTAATATAAAAGTATTTATAAATTTAAATTTTGGTTTGAATTTTTATTTTAATTGACACTTCATTTATTCAAGAGTGAGTAAATGTTACAGAAGAAAAAATAACGAACTTTATTTTATTAATTTTTAATTGAAATTTGTTAAGTTGAAATAAGATAAAATTTTAACTGTATACTTTAATTGTATTTAAATTGAGTTTATAGCTAAAACAAATGAATAAAGGATACAACAAACAATTTGATGAAAACAAGATCAATACAATTTTATCGTTTTGTTGGATGATTATGATGATTTTCAAGTTTTATTTGATAATTTTAACGAGATACAATAATAAGTAAAATCTAATTTATAAATATAAAATCATATAATATTATAATTTCATAAATTTTTGATTTTAAATATAATAATGTGAATAATTTTAGACAATAATTTTTAGATTGGATAATTTGATTTTTTAAAATTTTAAATTAATAAATATTTTCCCTTATCTTTATTTCTCAATTTTATTTATGATTTTTATGCCGTGTGGTCAGTTTCCTCAGAAATGCCTCCTACTGTCCAACACATTCATTCCCCCTGCACTTATTAAAGATTTTAATCATTTTAATTTTTATTGATAATGTAATAAATGCATTGAAAATTTCAATGAGGCACATGGAAGTAGATAAACAAAATATTAAATAATTTTATATTTCAAAGGTTAAGTATTTGTATTTTTCATCTATTATATTACTAGTATAATAAGAAATAATTTCTCCATCTTCCTCTTCGAACAAATTTATATTTCCTTTTTTCATGTGCGTAAATGAATGCAGTTTACTAGTAATTTTTAATATTAATTTTTATACTTTATTTGGAGAAAAGAACTTTATATTTAAAGACTATTAATTTTAATTTTAATTTTGATCACTTTTATTTGTTTTCTTTTCATAAATTTAATTAAAAATATTTTTAACACATTAAAATATTGTATAATTATTTTTCAATCAAGATTAAATTAATTAAGTTTTATTATCACAATAATTGAATTCAAATCTAAATTGCATTTAGAAAGAATTTAGTATAGAAATGTAGGAAGTTTTAATGATTATTAAAGTCTTTTGAGAGAAGTACTTTTTTTATGTGATTCTATATTTATAAGATTGTGTTATTCAAATTTATCATTTGAGAAGATTTGCTTCTAGAGTCAAATATTTTCTTAAAATAAAAAATTAAATTAAAAAGTAAAAATATTTCTTTTTAAATAAAAATATTGATAAAGTGTGATCAAATACATACATTAAAAATTTTAATTATAAAAAGTAAAATACTTTTATATAAACTAAAAGGTAATTAGCACATAAGTTAATTTATAAAATTATTTGAAAATTAGTTTTTCAAATGATTATAATATACACATAGATTAATTTCAATTCGTGTTTCTTCTCTTCCAAACTAATTTCTCTTTAATTTATATCAAAGAAGATAAATAAAATTTGACTTTATGTTACCGTTGGTAGTTAGTCTGAAAATGTCAAAAGGAAGCATATGTTTCAGTGAAAAGAATTAACAGTGCAATTTTGTACAGAAACAATTATTTTTCTGTATTCCTAAAGCACTTTATCCGCATGATCCAAATTAGGGGTCTGAACAGAAAAAACGAAAGTTTGGAGGAAATGCAGAAATAAGTAAAAGACTAAATATGCGTCAGCAATGAGGGCTCTGACCCATGAGCTGACATTGGCAACAATTACTACAGAGATAGTTGGTGAAGAAACCAGTAACTGTTTGAGTTTTCCAGCTTAAAAGACTCTCTTCTCCTTTTCAATTCTCTCCCTCAAACAACACAGTCTTATCATCAAAATCAGCCACTGTTTCAGCTAACTCTCCATCACTTGGTACTTCCCCTCTTGTTCCTTGCATGTCTGGTGAAGAATCACCCTTTTTTTCATGATTTTTTTTATATCTTTCCACATGCAAAATCTCTTTCTTCCCGATCTTTTCTTTCTTTCTTATTTTTTTTCTCTCTCTTTGCTTTCAAGATTGATTCTAAATTCCAGTTGTTTTTGCTATTCTGGATTCTAATTGTTTTTACTGTTTTTACCCCCTTCTGGGTGAGTAATGTCTGAGATTGTACTGAAATCACTGTATTCACCATTCGAAAGGGTATTTATTTGGATGTTTTTATTTTTTTACTGTTTGGATTGGTGATGCTTTCTCAGATTGCACTTTTGGATGCCATGTTATGGATAATCAGGGTCATCGTCCCTGTTGCTTTCTCAATTCTGGACACTTATCATTATTCAGTTTATCTTTATCAATAGAATCTGTTATAGATATTAGCATATAATTTCTTATCAGATACTGATTAGATCACACTAATTACCAATTTATTTCAGTGGTTCAAGTAATTCTGGTGCTTCTAGAAGATGGGAACAAGTGAATGGCACATTGAACGAAGAGCTAGCTTTGGCAGTGAATCCGCCATAGCAAGAGAGACAGGAAATGTACCTGAAACTGGGTCCCTCTCTATAGTTGTACTTGGTGCCTCTGGTGATCTTGCTAAGAAGAAGACTTTTCCCGCACTTTTCCACCTATATCTGCAGGTAAAGCAGAATCTTGATGGATAATGCTAGCTTTTGAGAACAGTTGTCCAAGTGAGGAATATCAAGTGCTGATGATCATGTAACTGATCATGGACTGATAGCGGACTAAGGGACACATTGCAGAATGTGTTTCATAATAATACTGAGACTCTTTTGTGTGAAAAGATTCTATTCACTTGTTCTACATGTTTCTGACATCAAAATTAGATGTCAATTACTATTTCGTCATTTTGTGGAAAATATCTTGGAATATTTTATAAGATTGTTTTCTTAAAGCAACTTTTTCCAACTTTTAGCGTTCTTATTTGCAGGGATTCCTACCACCAGCAGAAGTTCATATTTTTGGCTATGCAAGGACAAAAATCTCTGACGATGAATTAAGAGACCGGTTGCGGAGGTGAGACTTTTTTTGTAAAAATAAAAGTCTATATCCTTTTCTAGGAATTTCTTGAATAGTAAATAAATTATATATATATATATATATATATATATATATATATATATATATATATATCACTTGGAGCCTTCAACTTCAGATGATGTTGATTTGATGTTACTAGATTGTGTTTGTAACTGCAGTTCTGTCCTTTAAATTTTGGAAGTAGTTAATGCAGCATACTTGAAGGATCTTTATTTTCTTTTAGCCAAACAATTTATTGTGAAATTTTTTCTGTGCACAATGTGCTTCTTTCACCAAGGTGTTTTACCGTATGCTTCATCCTATCCTATTAGCTCAAGTATTCTCTTGATACATGTTTAAACTATTTCTAAACCTAGCAAAATATGATTTGATATGCAGCTATCTTGTTCCTGAAAAAGGTGTATCCCCCCAACAGTTGGAGGATTTAGAGAAGTTTTTAAAACTGGTTAGTACTATTTGGTTGTCTTGAACCATTTTACTAATATTATGTTGATCACACGTAACCCTTTTTTTGGTTGATTTAAAAATTATGATCCCCTGTCTCCCCATTACTTCTTTGTAGATCAAATATGTATGTGGCTCTTATGATTCTGAGGATGGCTTTCGCCTGTTGGATAAAGAGATTTCAGAGCATGAATATTTGAAAAACAGTGTAGAGGGATTATCTCGGAGGCTTTTCTATCTTGCTCTTCCTCCTTCTGTATATCCATCTGTTTGCAAGATGATCAAGACTTGTTGCATGAATAAATGTAAGTTTCTATCATACAATGTATGATATTGATAATTACCTTTTTGATTGCAAATATTTTAAAGGACCACTTGCTTTATATTGAGGGAGGGGGTCGTGGATAGGATTGCAACAGTGATCCATAGTTCAACAACTGTTGGGATAATGCTTGGTCAAACATTAGTCTTCTCCGAACCACAGGATCTACTCTAAGAAGCTCTTATACTTTTATTTAAATATAGGATACTTGTGTACTTTCCTGCAAGATCTTTTTCCTGACAATAATGGTGCTAATAGAGGTTATTGCTTAGAGATATAGCTCCTTCCAGTGGTTGGTATAAGATTTTGGCTTCACAAGATAGCTACTGGTGGCTGTATTATATTTATAGCTTTTAGATAATAGGAAAGAATAATGAATAAAACTTGAACTTTGTGTTAGGTAGCTAGCATTTGCAAAACGGACTTTTGGCTTCAAATCATCTTCAGTCCCATTTCTTTATCAGCACAGACTAAAACTTTTTGTGACGAGAACAGTTGTCTTTGCTATATTCCTTTACATTTCAAGGTTTCTATCTATTATCCACAAATCTAATTCTGTTTGTATTGATATGGCTGCATCTGGTTCCTTTTCTTAGCTGATCTTGGTGGATGGACGCGTGTTGTTGTTGAGAAACCTTTTGGTAGGGATCTACAATCTGCTGAGGAACTAAGTACTGAGATCGGAAAGTTGTTTGAGGAACCACAGATTTACCGTATTGATCACTACTTGGGAAAGGAACTAGTGCAGAATTTGGTATTTAATGATTAGGCAATGCCTTCTAATTTGTTTCATGAATTTTGTCTGATGATTAATCTATTTCATTTAACCCCTGGCAGTTGGTACTTCGCTTTGCAAATCGGTTTTTCTTGCCTCTTTGGAACCGTGACAACATTGACAATGTGCAGGTGAGAACTTTTAGTTGTTGAAGAGTTACAATTTTGGGTTAAGAGTTAATTAAATTTTCTCCATTCAACTTGTTCTTACCGAAAATAAGCATGGTTCTCCCAATATGAAAAAAGGTGGTATTCATGAGAAACCAAATTTGTACTTCTAAGAATTGATTGCAGAGTTGTTGGTGAAGACCAAGAGCAGATTTATTTGTAGAAGATTCTCCAACATTAAGTCATTAAGAACAAGAGAAATTATAGAATACATGAATATAAAAGTGAATAAGAGAATTTCATGATATGGATATGTATTTATAGACTTTTAAGCCCTTGAGTAAAGACAGAAAAGATAATGAAAATAAGTATGAGATATAGTTGATTATTGATTTACGTAGAAAAGAAAATATCATTATTCAATTATAACGAATATTTTCTTATCATATATATATATACATATATATGTATATACATATATATGTATATACATATATATGTATATATATATATATATATGTTACTTGGATAGCATAATAATAATTTGTTAGATATATTAAGTTAGAAAAATATCTCTGAATATCTCTAAATATCTACACAACTGAAGTTAGGAAAGGTATTGCTTGTCAAGTACTGGCAATTCATAGTCTGCCCTATCATATCTATCCACCTTTTTTTCGTTCTTCATGTTTTACAACAATCTCAAATATGGCTTAACTGTCTTTTGTTGCCTTATCCATTTAACTACTGCATTACCAAAGTTGGTAAGCCATTCTTTTAAACTTGAATGGGCTGTTAACTGTATTGCAGATAGTTTTCAGAGAGGATTTTGGAACTGAAGGCCGTGGAGGATATTTTGACCAGTATGGGTATGTGCGGAAATTTGATTAAGCGAAGTTATCAAATGACTAGTGATTTCCAAATGTAGATTATGGAATGAAATGATAATGAAAGAAAACAAGTTTCTGCTTGCCAATTTTATTTTTATTGCTGATATTGAAAGAAATTTCTAATTTTGTTCCTACTATCTTCCATGGTTGAAATATTTTGGTGGATTTTTCAATAATTATTTTAAAAATGTTATAATTATTTATTGCAGTAAAGGAACCAAAACCGTCAATTTACTGTGTTTTTATTTTGCAGAATTATTCGAGATATTATTCAAAACCATCTGCTGCAGGTGATGCCCTGATTTTAATGAAAGAATTTCATATACTGGCTTTTATAATTATGATTGTATTATGAAGTACGAACTTCTAATGAATAATGAGATACAACAATAATACTTGAATTCACGTCTCTCGACGGTTGAAATTTTGTTAAGGGTGTGCTTGACATAACCAAATTTTAGCATAAAACCTTCAGTGCTACAATGTCAAATAAGTATTTTATTAGCAGTGATCGAAACTACAACTGTTAACTATTTAATGTGCACTGAAGGAAACTTTGGCATTTGAAAAGATAAATAAAAGGAAAATACTCAAACTAGTAATTCAAAGATTGAACTGTGGAAAGCCTTGTGCCGATGCTTTTGATTTGCTGAATATCTCTTAAAATTTACTTTTATAATGTACTAAAGAAATTCCAAATGCAAAATGGTATCCATTAATGAATTCATCAGAAATTTATCAGCCAACTATATTTTGCTCTTTATTTTTCTACCAACTCAGGTTCTTTGCTTGGTTGCTATGGAAAAACCTGTGTCTCTCAAGCCTGAGCACATTCGGGATGAGAAAGTGAAGGTGTGCCTCTTTCCATTCAATTTTACTGGAATTATTACTCACTTCTCGTGTATTCCTCCTATCTAATCCCAGCGCTAAGTAATCAATATCAGTACCAATCTCTTGCTCTTTTTTTAAATTTAATTTTGCATACTAGCGCTGCATCAGAGGGATATTTTAGTAACTCGAATACTGAGACTTTTCATGTTGCATTTTATGGCTACCTTGTTTTTGAGATAAGTCATGGAAGCCTCTAGAGATTATAACTCTTTCGGGTTGATATGAAAAGTGCAGGTTCTTGAATCAGTGCTCCCTATTAGAGATGACGAGGTTGTTCTGGGACAATATGAAGGCTATACAGATGACCCAACTGTGCCTGACGAATCAAACACCCCAACATTTGCTACTGTTATTCTGCGAATTCACAATGAAAGATGGGAAGGTCAGATGAACTTTCAGCATTTCTTACTAAAAAGAAATAGGATACCGGAGTATCTTTTAATTTCTTTGATACTAAATATTTGGAAAGTAAATGAAGTTCAAATTCATTCTAGTGCCTAAAAGAAGTATACTTTTTTTTCTCTCTTTTGCATCAGGTGTTCCTTTCATACTAAAAGCAGGGAAGGCCCTAAATTCTAGAAAGGCTGAGATACGGGTCCAATTCAAGGACGTTCCTGGTGATATTTTCAAGTGTATGTCACTATAACTTTTAACATCCTCGGTCTCTTTAACATGTTTTGGCTTGTCATGTATCTTTTGTTTGCTGCACTCTACATCAATCTTGAAAGTGAAAGTGGATTCCGATATCGTAAAGAATGTTATTATTTTGAAATATAAGATGATAGGAGGTGACCTGAAAAACCAGAGTAGAAATAAAAGAAAAGGTTGTGTAAGCAAAGGGTTGGATAAAAATGAATATCCATAGAAGATTTTCTTTTCATTTACTAAATAAACATTAGCGGGTAGAGGAAGTGAGGGTGACATTTTGTTAGAGTGCAAAGGGGATAAGTATGAAGAAAAAGTGGGGGAGAGTGATAGGCTGGAACAAAGAAGGTTTGGGGGGCCTATGGCGACGGAGGCTTGCAGACCCTCAGTCTGCTTCATCATTTTCACTAATGCTTCTATTTTTGTTTCTTCTTTAAAGAGGGGTGAAGTGTAGCGAACAATATGTTTATTTATCATCTATCCAGTCTATTTAGAAGAAAATTCATCCAAACCATCCATTAGAAAATTAAAACAAGAAGGACTAGATCAATTATATCAATTTATTTTTACCATGATTAATGATCCATTCATTATTTTTCAAAATCTAATGGATCCTCCCATCAATACTCAATGAATAAAATATGATCCAACCAATTTTTTTTTTTAACCAACTATTTCTTAAACCCTAAACAGTTTGTAAAAAAGTATTTTTAAAATTTGTTTTACAATTTCTTTCTGAAAATTGTTTTAAAAGCATATTGTTACTTTTCAAAAATATATCATTTTTATGGATGGGTTGGATATCCACCCATGAAAAAATTGTTAATGAATGGATTGATGGAATGGATCAAGATGGATTTGATTTTTAATTAAACTTTTTAATAGATCAAATTAGATTACTAATTTTTTTATTCAATTCTTTAGATCCGAAATAAAATTTATGGGATCCATTCAGTTGGCCACCGCAGGGTTACCCTGAATTACATAGATAACAATCTTCCCAAACTGATGATGACATTTTCTACATACACAGAGAATAGTTTTCTGGGTTTTTCAATAAAATATTGTGTGCATTTGTTGGCTCCTATCATTCTAGTTTTTTGTGATGAGTTGTGATAGTCTAGGAGGATGTCATTTGCATCTTGGTGAGTTATCTGTTGTCTTGATTGAAAAGATTATTCCTTGTTTCGTCTGTTTGAAGAAGTTGGCAACATTTGATATTGATGATTATTGCACTACTCAACATATTTTCACTCTAAACTAATCTTATTTCAGTGGAAACTGGCAAATTTTAGATGGATGACTTCATCTCCATATTCCACAATTACAAAGGAGACACCTATTCTTTACGTGTTTGTCCATTATGAATACACATACTATTAATATCATTGTTTGCTTGAATATATTCTTCATTTTCATAAAAAAATGCTAGTTTAGCATAAACATGACTATGAATTTTAATATTTTAGGTCAAAAGCAGGGGAGAAATGAGTTTGTTATCCGCCTCCAGCCTTCTGAAGCTATTTACATGAAGCTTACGGTGAGGCAGCCCTTCTAATGTCCCATAATGAGATTGATCATGCCACTTGTTTGATCTGATTCATTGTTACAGTTCTCTTTTATATGTTATATTAATTTATTTAGGATCTGAAGTAGAGCACTGAAAGAAGGAGTTTGCTTTATAGGGTGAATGTTCGTGTACTGGATATATTATATATATATATTTCACAACAGAGTTTACAATAATTTTTCTACAAATGTAAATAGAATAATATGCTTGTTTTTTTACTGTTGCTTCGACCAAATCTATTTGCCAAACTATTGAAGAAGTTCATCCATCTACTAGTTTTCTGTCAAATAACACTTGAAGAAATACTTTATGGTTAAATAAAATAAATATTATGAACTGACTTGTTGAATGTCTTATCATGCAGGTCAAGCAACCTGGACTAGAGATGTCTGCAGTTCAAAGTGAACTTGACTTGTCATATGGACAACGGTATCAAGGGGTAACCATTCCAGAGGCTTATGAACGCCTAATTCTTGACACGTATGTTCCTTTTCCTTGTTCATAGTTACAGCTTGTCAATGGTTTCTAGCGGAATACCGATGCAGATGGATGTATAAGAGGTCCTTTGTAAACTATTCTTATACATAACTTGATACACAGAAGTCCACCGAGCAGTAGTGATAGAACTGCAAGCATTGCATTACTTAGAAATATGTTCTGCTGTCATAAACAAATAGATGAACATTAAATAACAACGGAAATTGGATTGTTTTTGGCAGAATTAGAGGTGATCAGCAACACTTTGTCCGGAGAGATGAGTTGAAGGTAAGATGATTACATGCTTGATAGAGTGTTGCAAAAGTGTTTGCTTCACAAACTTAATGGCTTTATGGTTGTCTTATCAGGCATCGTGGCAAATCTTCACCCCACTTTTGCACAGAATTGATGATGGGGAGTTCAAGCCAATCCCTTACAAACCAGGAAGCAGAGGTCCTGCAGAAGCAGATCAGTTACTTGAACAAGCTGGCTATGTTCAAACACATGGCTATATATGGATCCCTCCTACCTTGTAGAGTGATCAAATGTTATAAAATGGGGAAGTTTTAGTTGGTCATGAATTCACAATAAGCTTGAAAGGGTTCCCATGAATCACTCCTCATGGATGTGCATCAAGCATTTCAATTTATTTTAAGAGTGTTTTGAGGTAGTTTGTGTAATAGATTTGTCTTTCGATGCAAAATAAATGGAAAATGAAGTTTTTCTACTATACTACTAATGGCATCAGGTGTTAATTTCGGTCTGACGTGTCCAAGGCACACAGGATCATATTATTCTAATTTTTTCGGCCAATTGTTTTAAACTTCAGATAAAATTAAAACTATTCATTATTTGAAATTTTGGTCTAGTTCATTAACTTTAAAAACACAGAAATGTAGTCTTTTTAACCATTTTATTTAAGTTTAGTTGACTTCAAACGTGTTTTTCTAACTAATACTAAAGTCAAAATATATTAAACAGTGCAAAAAATTAAATATTATGATGGAAAACGTTTGGAAAGTTAAGTAAATTTAACAAAATTTAGTTAAAAAAAATTCAATTCATGTATTTTTATGATTAAGAGATTAAATTGGACTAAAATTTTAGAAAAAAAATTAATTTTAAAAGTTAAAAGATAAAAAACATATTTAATTATTCTAATTTCTATAGCAAGCAAATCAATTAGTCACTGGTCATAAATATATTTTAATTTTATTTTAGAAGACGAAATAGGATAAAAGACTCTTTGCACATTCGTATTACATTATTATAACAAAAATAATATTTTAAAGAAAACTATATAGGAAATGTATTTAAAATTTCAGATTATACAGAGAAATTTTAGTAAAAGTATATTTCACAATTAATAATGCAGAATAAAATTTTAAGTTTTTCAAATACTAATTTTATCATTACATGTATAATATGTTTTCTGATATAATCATCCTTTTCTCAATAAAATGCGACTCGAACAAAACTGTTTTTGCTTTTACAACCTTTAAGAACGGTCGGTGTTAATGTAAGAGTTGATGAAATTTGCAAACATCGACAAAGTTAAGATGGCTCAGAAACATCAGAATTCAGAATGCTGGTTAGAGTTTGCACAAGTTAGTTTGAACCCTCAATTCAAAACCAAAACAGTGCACTTCAAATATAAATAATTATTAAAATGCTACATTGTCAACAGTACAACAGTCTCTCTAGCAAAATTTTTAGTTAACTAAGTTGAGTTTGCACAGTTCAGTTTGAAAACATTTCTTCATGGTTAACGGTCTCTATGGTGCAAAATATTTTTCCGCACATTCATCCGAGGATTATCTTCTTCTGTCACGAGTCCTAGGATTCATGGCTCTTGAGGCCATAGCCCTCAAATTTGCTCTTGCAAAAGACGGTGAAGGTAGCCTAATAGTCTGTTCCTGGCTGCTCCCCCTAAAGGTTTGGATGAACTCTTCTCTCTGCAACCTTAGAGCCAAAGCTGCATCCTGATCTTGGCTAGTAGGAACCCCTCTTCTTGTTCTCATTCGAGTTGTTCCCGGGCTTTGTTCAACAATTTCTCTCTGTAACCTTCTAGCCAATGCAGCATCCTCATCCTCCTGTGTTGTTGATGTGACTGCCACACTCTTCCTTGAATTGTTTCTGCTTGATGCCCCACCAGAAGGTTGTATGCTTGTATTCCTTAGGTTAGCATAAAATGCTGTTTGAGGACTCAGATTTTGAGCTTGTTGGCGACTATTCAAGGAGCGGGCCGCTTCTCTTGCCTCAATTTCTTGGGGAAACAGGAGCTGGATTGTGTTCCAGAGGACTGTGTTTACCGTGCATGATCGGCCATCGCTGCAATTGATCAAGAGGGATAATATAAATAAGCCACCTATTTAGAATGCTTCTGGGACAGAAATTAATTGAAAACATATATTTTTGTAAAGTGAAAGAAAAATAAGAGTAACACCTTATTAATTGCCTGCATTTGGGGCACTTTTTGCCACACTTATCTGCAGCAGATCGTAGACATTTTCTACAGAAGCTGCAAAATTGTAAAACATAAATTTGGTACCCCAAGAAAAAAATTACTAGCTTAGTTGTCTGCAATAGCTGAAAAACTGTATTCACACCAGAAATGTAGTAGTTCATATAATGTTAAAATTAGTTTCCGAAATAGCTGAAAATATATTAAAAATTAAATTGAGTACCCCTAAAGGATTTTTTCTAGAATAAATTTCTGCAAAGGATAAACAATCGTAGATTTCTTGACAGAAATCTATTAAATTGGGAATTTCTAGCGATTTGAATTGATCAAAGAAAAAGTTCAGTTTGGTTGGGTGTTTACCTGTGACCACAAGGAGTGGTACTTGGCTCAAAGCATATTTCCAAACAAATCTGCAAAAAAACATATACACGTCACATTCATACCGAAAAAAAATATGAAACTAGATCAAAATCAGCACCAATAAACATCATAGGGCTCTTACAGCACAGGAAAGCTCGTCCCTAAGTTTATCAATGCAGGGTAAAGCAGAACTAGAAGAAGGGGCACCCGGGTTCTTCTCTTTCGATACATTCCCATCCCCTCCTCCTCCTTTTCTTCCCTCGTTATTAACACCAGCCCTTTCTTCCTTCTTCTTTCTCCCACTTTCTGTTCATCGAAGCAATTAGTCACAACACAAGAAAAGCAAACAACTATAAAAGTGAGACTTCTAAGATAGTGAAATCACCCTTTTTGGGAGTTTCTTCTGCATCAAGATCAAGAATTACAGGGATTGGTTGTTGTGAAGTCCTCCAAGTTCTACGTATCCTAAAACCAGAGTTATTGAGAAAAAAAATCTTTACCAAGAAAAAAGACAAAAAGAATGACAAAAACACCAAAAAAAAAAGAATATAATTGATTGGTATTTTTTATAGGCTCTTCGATCAATATTAAAGTTTCATCCCAAAGTATTTTTCATTTTGCACTAGAGGGTAACATTGGTAACCTATGTTACGAAAATTGCATCTAAGTTTTGTCGAGAAAAAAGAGACACTACCTTGATGAGTTGGTGGATGGAGAACTGGAATTCAAAAGAGAGCGTTTCTTGTGCTTGGAATCTCTAACTGGCGTGTCTTCAACGATGAGGCTGGCCAATAACAGTGCCTCTTCATCCCAACCAGCCATAGCAGCTGCAGATTTGAACCTTGGGGATAAAAGGGTCGCCATGTTTTGGACATTGGAATCTGCTAATGGGATCTTTTGGCTTCTGGGGCTGCGTTTCTGTTCTCCGTTAACTGCCATTATTTTGTTCTCCATATCTCTCATGGACTTTGTCACGGTTAAAGGAAAACTGGGGGGCAATAGTCGCACACTCACACAGTACCGACAATTGTTTTGAATATTTATATTTATCCAACGGTCTACTTATTTTGAATTCCTTTGTGGTTTGCCCACCCTAACGGCTATATTTTATAGAGCAGTAATGTGATGTGATTTTCCATTTTCGCTAGTTTATCACTGTAATTGCAATATAATGTTTAGAATTTAGAATGAATTTTATAATTGTAAGAAAAAGTTTAATTGAGAAACGGATAATAATCATATATTAGTTCATTTCATTACATAAAAAGTATCGAATTTCAGCATTATCAAATTCCACAATTTACTTTAGATAATGAATAATGTATTTAAATAAACTTATCTCTTAAAGAGAAAAAAATAACATTAACTTATTTATAAACTTAAATTATCGATTGCATAATGTAATTTTTGGAACTTTTTTCATATTTTTTAAACATGCATATAAGTTAATATTAAACTACAAAAAAAATTCTTTTTCCTTAATTATTATTATTTTCTATATATTATTATTTATTTAATAAATAATATTTATTTAATAATAATATTTTTCTTTAATTATTATTATTTTCTATATATATATATATATATATATATATATAAAGTAACTTTCAAATTTTGATATCTAACCAATTATAAAATTTTATAATTTTTCATATTTTAACTGAATTTATAAACTCACAACCTTATCTTATACTAAATTCAAGTAGATAAAATTAAAAATAACGTATAGATGTAAGCTCTCCAAGCTTTGTAGCATGATTGAAGTTAACCGAATAGAGAAGAACTAGAATGAACATTGGATGCAACGAAATTGATGTGAAAATTGTTTGATGAAGGCTTGAGTGAAGTGATAGCAACCTCCTTGTGTTAGGTTGGGTCAAACCTAAGAGATATGTATGGAGAGGTGCTTCTTTGAATGGATGGTGTAGAAATATGGTGGTAAATGACCTAAGGATGATGGGCTAAGGTGTGGATTGTGTAGAAACTCACAACCTTTAGGAAATATGGTGGTGGTGGTGTAGTGTTTGGTGGCTTTAAGAGAGGTAAGGCCAATTCAAGGAAGAATGTGACTAGAGGGGCTTTTAGGATTGCTCTAGTTTTTATCTAATGTATGGCCAAATTTGGGCAGCATAACATTAATAAACTTTCAAGATTATTACAATGGTGGAGGCATCTCTTTATAGACAAGGGTGTCTCCTAAAACCCTAAAAGCAAAAGGAAACCCTAAAGGACAAGGCTTGGATGAATTTAGAGGCCTTCTAGGATAGAGACAAGTGTCTAAATCCTCTCCAATGGTAGAAGGACAAGTGGTCACTCATAAAGCAAAATCTCTCCAATTCTAGAGTGTCATGTGGCCACTTCTAAAAGCAAATCCTCTCTAATGGAAGCATAACACATGACACACGCTTTCCACTTGGTTTGAATGTCTAACTTAGGGAAAATCTTATGATAATTAAGCCTTAATACAAGATTTAAACAAACCTACACTACATGTTAGAATACAATGGCCTAAACAACCTACACTACTCTTCAAGCTATACTCCATGATGGCTCTAAAGGTGGTCCACAAGGTAGAGTTGATATCATCTTCAAGGATGACTTTCACTCTTTTTGAAAGTGTTTGACCATGGCTAGGGGATTTGCTATCATTCCCTCACTCTTGAAAATGATTTGCCCTCAAATCTTCAACATGGGCTAAGGCAACTTCCTCTTCTTCATTACCTCCAATTCTCTCTTATTTTTCTGTCAAGGTCAAATACCCATTTTATAACACAAGTTAGAACAAATGTTATAATAGTGAGTATGTGAAGGATATAGCTCCCATAAAGGATGCACCTTAAATCAAAATGAATGATTAAGGCCTTGGAAAGTAGGAGCATGTTTCTTGAAGATTTTATCTCCAACATAAGGATCTTTTGGGTCTTTTCTAGCCATGCTTTTAGAGGAAGATGGTAAGGAGAAGTTTATATCTTTACACAAGCCTTTGGCCCTTAACATCATAATTTTCTTGTTGGGGCATTCTTGAGACTTGTGCATCATGCTTTGACACTTAGAACAAAATGTGTCTTATTTTTTTTTCTTTTTACCTTCTTTTTCCCTTTCTTGTTCTATTTTCTTTCTCATTTGCGCTTGATCCTCTTCTACTTAGGGAGGTGTGAGAAGATGAAGTAAAACTTTCTTTTATTATGATTGATGATTATCTCATTGGTTGGACCATTATGTAAAGATTCTTTATCATAAAGCCATGGACTTCCCAACAAATGTGACAAGCATTCATAGGTATTATGTCACATAACATACTATCTTCATAAGTCCCTATGGATAGCTTGACCATCACTTGTTAATTAACTTCCATTTCCTTTTCCTTATTGATTTATTGAAATTTATAACATTGAGGATAAGGAAAAGTAGCTAATTCAAGTCTGTTAATTAACCTAGTGCTACAACAATTTGAACATGAGCCACTATCCACAACAAAAGAACATTTGTTGTCTAAGATTTTACATCTAGTATGGAAGATGTTGTCTTTTTGGGTGAGCTCTTGTGAAATAGGTTGATTATGGAGAATGTTGTCTTCACAAGGATGGACATCCTCACTTGCACCTTCTTCTTGCTTCTTTGCGCTAATTCTCCCATTCTCACTCTCACTCTCACTTTCTTCTTCTTTACAACTATAGGCATTATTACCCCTTATTATCATGGTTCTTTTGATGGGGCATTGTCAGACAATGTGACCTCTACCAAGACGCTTGACACATTGAATGTCACTAATGCGAATGTGTGATGATATTCCCACCCTTGGTCTTTCTTTTTCTTTTTCTTCTCTCTTTTCTCTCCCTAGATTTCTAGAGGGTTCTACTTCTTCTACTTGTTTATCCTTCCTCTTGTAGTCTTTCTTAATGTTAGAGCTAGAGTGAAGCTTGCTTCTCAAAAGTTATTGTTCTCCTTTGATGCTTAATTGTACCAAATCATTCAAATTTTGGTATGGTAGCAACTCCACTTTATCTCTAATTTCAAGGTTACGACCACTAAGAAACCTAGAGATGGTGATCTCACCCTCTTCTCTAATTCCTGCCCTTATCATAGAGAGCTCCATCTTTTTCCTAGAATCCTCCACACTTAACTCTCTTTGTTAGAGCCTTTGGACTTTATCCATTAGCTCTCTATTGTAGTATGAGAGTATGTGTCTCCTTCTCATGGTACTCTTGTGCTCATTCCAATATTGGATTGGTCGAAAGTTGGAAAGCCTTCTTTCTCTAACTAGAGAAGCTCGCCAATGTAAAGCATTCCCTTGTTGCTAGCTTGAGTGTATATGAAGATTACTTCCATTAAGAAACAATCATTTACTAGATAAACTACAACACACTAACAATTTTAATATTGGTTCACTCATTAGAGCTACATTTAGTTCTCCTCTAAGTTAACTTAAAAGGTTCCATTAAGTATTCAATGAAGTAAATTTGAGTGTTTTAAACCATGTCTAGTGTCCCTAGTCCTATTGAGTAACCAATGTTGCTTCTGACTAGTTGAGTTTCACTCACTCTTGATTGCGTAGTATTATTCATCACTCCTGGTATCCTTATACGCTTTTGGTATCACTCAGATACGTCATCTAGTTGAGTTTAACCTACTTCTAGTTGTGAATAATCTCTACTTACCCTAGACCAGCTGAGTATTCTCATCACTCTTGGTACCCCTGATTAGCGAATAACCTTTAGTTACCATAGACCAGTTAAGTATTCTCACCACTCCTGGTATCCTCAATCAGTGAATAACCTTCTGTAACCCTGGACTGGATGAGTATTCACACCATTCATAGTATCCTCACTTAGCGAATAACCTTCAATTACCCTAGACTGGATGAGTATTTGCACCACTCCTGGTATCCCTGATCAACGAATAACCTTCCGTTACGGTAGATCAGTTGAGTGTTTGCACCACTCTTGGTACTAGACACTCAACTGATTTAGGGTAACTAGAGGTTATTCATTGATTAGGGATACTAGAAGCGGTGAAGAATATTGAACAACCAAGAGTGGGTGAAACTCATTTAGGCGGTATCATGGATACTAGAATGCCTAGGGATACTAGGAGTGGTGCGAATACTCAAGGAAATCTAAGCATGATGTTTAGTAGAAGGAGTGGTGTGAATACTCAAGGATATCTAGGCAGGGTTGCTTAGTACCAGGAGTGTTGTGAATACTCATCCAGTCAAGGGTAATTAACAACTACTTGTTGATTAAGAAACCAGGAGTGGTGCGAATACTCAACGAATCTAGGGTAATTCGAGATTATTCATTGATCAGGGATACTAGGAGTAATGAATAATACTTCACAACCAAAATTGGAGAAACTAAACTAGACGATGTATCACAATGATACTAGAACCGTCTACAAAAACTAGGAGTGAGTAAAAACTCAACTAGACTATGTATGACAACAATACGACAATCTTCTAGGAATACCAGGAGTGGTAAATAATACTACACAATCAATAGTAAGTTAAACTCAGTCATAAGTAACAATGGTTACTCAATAGGACTAGGAACACCAGGAGTGAATTAAAGCACTAAAATATACTTTGTTGAGTATCTAATGGAACCTTTTAAGTTACCTTAGAGTAGAACTAGACGTAGCCCTAACAAGTGAACCAATATAAAACGTTTTGTGTGTCTTAGCTTGTTGATAAACAATCTAGTTATAGTTGAAGCTTCTTCACGCTATCTTTCTCTATCAACAAGCGTCACTTCATCCAAAGTCACTACCTACGTACAACATCTAAATACATTAAGTTAGTCGTGCAAACGATCTTGACAGGATAACATTTGTTATCAAGTTTCTTTAACACGCAAGTGTTACATACATCATGTTCAGTTTGCAAGTTGCGAAAAAGTTATGAAAACACTATTCAACCCTCTCCTAGTTTTTCCTCGCACTTTCAAGCACATCTCAAAATACCGAAAGAGCATTTATGCAACTAAAAAACTATTTTTATCATGTTTTTGTATTACATGCTTAATAACCAAATTATAAAAATTCCTAATTAAAATATTCTATTAAAGTACAAAAACCAATTAAGAATTCAATATTAAATGCTAAATGAGGGCATAAATATGCACTAATCACAAATTTGATATGTTGTCATTGACACGATCAAACTAATAATATTAAACTATTGCAACTTCAATATTTCTAAGATAGTAGCCAACAAACTAAGATAATAGCTAACAAAGTAGAAAGGGTAAATTCAACTCTAAGTCGTCTTCCAACAAACACAAAATTCATTCGTAACAAATTAATTCTTATAAAAACTTTATAAAAATGTTAGTAAAACAAAACTAATAAAGAAAATAAATATCAATAAAATATTAAAGATCAAAATAACAAAAGATAGAAAGAAATAAATTTATAAAAATATTTTTAAAGATAAAAAACAATGATAAAGAAAATAGGTTGATTTCAATGTTTTTCCAAAATAGAATTCATCATTGGTTATCTAAATATTATTGTTCAATTCATTTTTGTCTTAGATTTTCAAATTAATCAATGTAAATTCTCAATTAATGTGTTGGCGTCCTCACTCATACCAAATGGATTCATTCCATCAGTAGCTAAACCAAACAAAAGATTTATACATCTTTTAACAAACTAGGGGAATTCGTGATCAATATTTTTCCATTGCATTAAATTAGCTGAATGATGAAGCACTTTGTCACTTCTTCTCTAATGTACATGTCATATAGGATTTTTAACATCTTTAATATTCACAAACAAATGCTTAAGTTTGGGTAGAATTGGAAGCTATCAAACTACTTTCTAAGTTGGGGCATCCTTTTTTATCTAACTATTATCTTCATAGTTGTTTTTTGCTTGTACCATGATGACTCACACTTTAGACATTTTTTCAAACCTTCAAAATGTTTCCTATATAATATGCAATCATTAATATATGCATGTATTATTTTGTAGTCCCTACCTATTAAAAAAAGAATTTTTTGACATCATAATTACGAGTGAGTAGTGTATTTCCATCGTAAATATTTCATTCAACAACATTAGTAATTCTATGAAACTCTTATTGGTCCACCCATTGGCCGAGTTAAAATGCATGAGCCTTAACACCGCTGACAGCCATGTTGACTTAGTTAAACTAAAATACAATGAATTTTTTCATTAGTAGACATCGTCTCAAACGCATGTGCTTGGACAAAAGCTTTTACACCAACATCACGGATCATGTTCTCTAATTTGTCTCCTTCTAGTCGATCTTCTATGGTGGAATCCACAACATGTTTAGTTCGAGAGATAGTTGGGAAATCTATTAATTTGTCAAGTTGTGTCCATGTTGTAGAACTTTGAAGGAAACTATCACAAATAAGGTGTTCCCTACTTTTAGTTGCATTCAACTTTCTCTCTTTCAAACAATTGTCACAAGTACATATAAACATCACTTCATCATCACTTCTACCCTCATTACATAGCTCAAATTATATAAATTCTCTACTCCTTTCTCATAGTCAACACTGATGCTTGGTGAATTAATTCAATCCCGATCCATACGTATATATACTTAAATTGTGAGAACAATTTCAATAACTTTTGAATGAATGATCACCTTGATTTTTTATTCAATGTGTGACCCGGTCCCATTCAAGAATGTTCACTTTTCTTTAGTTTATTGGTACATATAAATTTTAAATAATATATCTTAAATTTCAAGAAATTTTTCTAGCATTTCATATTGGTTTTTAGTTTACACAAAATGAAAGTAGTTATAAACCACAATCAAATATGCACATGAAGATCAATACAAAACATGGTTGACAAATATTATTGAATTTTAAGTTGTATATATTAAAGTGAAATTGTTCACACAGTTTAAATATATATATATATATATATATATATATATATATATATATATATATATATATATATATATATATATATATATATATATATACACACTAATAAACCTATTGAAAAGTGATTAATTTCTTAAATTGTCCATTAGATAATTCAAGATTCAATATATATAAATTATTAGTATTGTCTCGTTTTATATTAGTTTTTAGAAAATAAAATTTCTCTTAAAAAAGTTGGTAACAATAAATAGTTTTCATATTGAATCTCAAACGAAAAACTAAGGATAACTTGATATAACAACAATCTCAAATAAAACAAAATAAATCAATAAATTTAAGCATATAATTAATCACATATTTGGAAAAAAAAAATTCATTACATAGGGCCATACTAAAACTAAAATTTTAAGATTGTAATAGGAACCTGAGAGTGTGAATCATTAGCAACAATGGAGGTACAATCCTAGATGTGTTTTGGGAAGCTAATCAACCCACCATAATATAACAATACATGGACAACAAGGGCAGCGTAAAAATCAAAACTTTACTAACAAAGAACCCAAAAATTACATGAACCCTACCAAAAACACAAAAAAAAATCGAATTAAGCACTCACTAGTTAGATGTTAAGTGGTGGCAGAGAGCGGAGATGTAAAGGTAGACGACAACGGAAAGGATTTCGTGAAGAAATAGAAGAAGAAGAGATGATGAAGAAGAAGAAATGGTGAAAAAAAGAGGAGGAAATGACAAGGAGAAGAAACTATGAAACAAAAGAAGAAGAAACCACAATGTTTTCACATAGAAGAATAAATAAAGGACATTGTACAACTTTCGTGAATATTGACTCTGGACAAAATTTTAGGCCTCAGTTATTAGTAAAAGCAAATTACAAAGGGCAACAAGCTTTGGTCTTAAGAATAATTGAGACTTAAAACTCTACACTCATTGGCAAACTTGAAATTTTGGTGAACCTTTAGGTCTCATATATTCAGAAGTCGAAGGCTAAAGGTATTTTTGCTTTAGTTTTCTCAACAATCGGGCCTATACCTCTTCTCTCAGATAAAGTAATTAAAAAAAAGAGTGAATTTTGAAAATTTAGCAAACCTTTAGGTCTCAATTTTTGAGAAACCAGACTATAAAGTTAGTTAGGCTTTGGATTTTCAAGAACCAGGGCCTATAAGTTCACAAAATTTTCAAAATTGCCATCATGCTTTGATATGTTTCGTTTACTCTATAATTGAATCATACAAGGCAATTTTAAAAGCCAAAAATGCATTAGTGTGCCTTGATGCATTAGAAGAGCATAATGATTATGCTGCATAGGATGACATCATTAAGACACAATGTTGGGTTACTGTTGTTAGTGGAAAAAAAAAGAAAGATTATATAGGATAAGACAACTTGCTTCAAATTATACTAGTGGAAAAACTACCCTCAAGCACCAATCATCTTTTTCCACTAGTGTTGAGGAGGTCATTATCAACTAATGCAACAAATAAAAACATGTGATCAGGCTCGACAAAATTTAGTCATGAGATTCCTACCTTTTCTCAAACTTGTCTTCAACAGCCTCAATTCATTCCAATAACATCCAACAACAACCTACTATAGTCCAACTCACCCTATTCAACTACAATCTTAAAAACAACAACACTCACAAGAAGAAGAAAGTAATTATGATAACTATATAGATTATTAGAACTTATTTTCACCTTATTATGTGTTTTTTTGTATTAGATGGCAAATTTTTGCATGTCAATAGTTTGTCAAAAAATGCTATTATCGACAAATTTTCGTAGTTATTGACAAATAGTAACTATGGATAAATTTAATTTTTTTTATTATTAGTTCATATGAACTTCAACTTGGATTGTGCTCTTAGAGATGACTTAGTCTTTTTGGATTCTCCTAACTATTTATCTTGTTATAGGTCCCTTGAGTAGAGGTATATCATCACATATTAATTAAACTTTGTTAATTTTTCCTTTTATAGCTCTAATTTAAAAAGAAAAAAAAAGTAATTTTAAAGTTATATCATAAAAATATCCCTGCAAATATACATTTTATTTATCTTTTCCTCATAAAACTAGAAAAAAAAATCTCTTCGCATTTGAAATATTTGCTTTTGCAGATACATATTCTTTCCAAATTTTGAATCTTTCTTTATTTTTTATAAAAGTTAAAAACATCGTTTCAAATTACTATTTTTTTTCTTTTGTTTTAAATCTTCCTTTTCATAAATTTAAAAATATATATTTTCAAAATAAATCTTCCCCTTTCAATCAAATCAAAATAATTTTTTTAAAATTTTTTTCGTTTTTTCTTTTATGACAAAATAAATAAATAAATAAATAAATAACTATATGTTATCAAATAATAGCGATTTGTATTCGTTAATGAAATAGTTCCCTGTTGTATCTTAAAACCATTATTTTAAAAATGGATAGGCTCAAAGTCTCCAACAATTTCGATTATTGCTTTGGACTATCCATAGAAGTACCCATTACTGAAAAAAATTATCAAATCCGAAATAGACTTTTTTTCCTTTCCTTTCTTATATATAAAGGTCAAATTTCCTTTTGTCTTTAATTTCAAAGTGAAAAATTAATAATTCTAATAAATAAAAACTTAATTAAATTTTAAATTCTTCATAAATTTTAATATATTTAATTAAATGTTTATTAAAAAATATTTAAAATAATTATTTAAAATGTTATTGAGTCGGAATCCAGAAGATACAAATAAATGGTGAGACGACGCTAAAAGTCAGCATACGTATTACTATTAGCAAATTAAGCCTTATTAAAGCGACTGTGCTTGCAAATTGCAAAGTAATTCACACGGCTAAAACAATGAAATAAAGTAATAAAAATAATAGAAAAATATCTAGTTAAATCCATAATATATCTATTTCCACAAAAATATCTATTGAATTTCGTTTAGGTAACATCCATTACAATACCTTTATAATTGAAGATATTTTATTGACAGCCAAATTTGACCCGCATATTCGTTTTGAGATGAAGACAAATAAAACTACACTTGCTTTAGTCACTTTCTAGTTACATATTGAATATGTTTTGAATCAGAAACTCCGATTCAGAATTTCCATTGCTATTTGCAAGTGCACAAAGAAGGTGGAGTTGTGATGGAGCTTTTGCCACGAGAATTGGTGTCCAACGTGTTCTCAAGGTTGCCAGCGAAGGTGTTGCTGCTATGCAAGTGCGTTTGCAAATCCTGGTTAGATCTCATAAGTGATTCTCATTTTGTTACCAATTACCCTCTTGTCTACAACAATCTTCAGAGCCAAGAGGAACATCTCTTGGTCATTCGAAGACCCTTTTTTTCTGGCCTCAAAACTTACATTTCTGTCCTTTCTTGGAACGTCAATGACCCCAAAGAACTCGTTTCGTCCAATGTTTTAAACCCTCCCTATGAGCACAACTCTGATTACAAATACTGGACCGAAATCATGGGTCCTTGCAATGGCATATACTTCCTTGAAGGAAATCCTAATGTCTTGATGAACCCTTCATTGGGACAGTTCAAGGCTTTGCCCGAATCCCATTTCACAAGTCCTCATGGGACTTATTCTTTCACAGATTATGCAGGCTTTGGATTCGACCCAACAACCAATGACTACAAAGTTGTTGTGATCAAAGACCTATGGTTGAAGGAAACAGATGAAAGACAACTTGGGTATTGGACAGCGGAGTTGTATAGCCTTAACTCAAACTCTTGGGGAAAAGTTGATTCTGCTCTCCCGCTCCCAATTGAAGTTTGGGGTTCTTCTCGGGTCTACACTTATGCCAACAACTGTTGCCACTGGTGGGGTTTTGTTGAAGAGTCGGGTGTCTCGGAAGATGTTGTTCTAGCATTTGACATGGTCAATGAGTCCTTCAGGAAGATAAAAGTGCCAAGAATACGCGACTCTTCAGACGAAAAGTTTGCAACTTTGGCACCCTTTGAGGAATCTGCTTCAATTGGTGTTGTTGTTTACCCGGTGAGGGGCACAGAAAAGTACTTTGACGTGTGGGTGATGAGAGATTACTGGAACGAAGGGTCGTGGGTGAAGCTATGCAGTGTTGGACCCGTGCCAGTGATTTACAAGCTCGTGGGGTTTTATGGGGGCAATCGGTTTCTTTGGAAGGACAACAACGAAAGATTGGTGTTTTATGATTCGGAGAATACAAGGGATCTTCAGGTTTATGGAAAATATGATTCTATAAGGGCTGCAAAATATACAGAAAGTCTTGTTTCACTTCACAGGGGAAACGAGTTTAGTCACAAATGTTTATCATGTACTTCGGTTCCTGACCCTCTGCTACATGATAGTGAATATCTTATTTCTTTTTAGAAAATAAAACTGTGTTGCTTTTAGACAGTATTAGGTTCTTTGGTTTGTTTGCTTTGTTGCTTCTGGATCAGCCATGTTAGTTAGTTGCCACACGTTGCTGTAATTGGCCGATCACATAATGTATTGGATATATAAATATGTCAGCTTTCGTTGTTCAAAAGCATGTGCTGGTTGTAGTAGAATTTGGGTGTTCTGAATGTTAGACTTTGGGACTTTTGATTCATGTGCATTGGTTCCCTTTAGAGTTACGCCATTGAAGTTGAAAAGGAAATAATTGTCATTTCTACTTGTTTTGCAAGTTGTGGAAAATTTTCCACTTAAAAAATATTGACCAAGTTATCAATAGTCAATAGTGGCTTGCAGATTGTATTTATTTTTCTGTTTAGAAAAAGGAAAAGATGCAGTTTTATTGTTTGGAGTAAAACATTCTTATTCATTACAAAATTTTTAAAATATTAAACAATTTCCTAGTAGTTTTGTCTTTATAAAATTTGAATATATTTTTTAATATTTTCTAAAATTTATTTTTTTTAAGTTCTTTTAAGTGAAAATAATAGATAGAAACTTATAAGCAATAATAATAATTAGAAAACTTACATTGATAATAACGATAAATAGCGTTAGTTATATATTTAATCTTGTATTAAATATATATTTAGTTAAAAAAATATTAATAATATATTTAATTTTGTATTAATTAATTGTTTTCTAAATGAAAATCGCTTTTAAGTACGAATGTCAAGAAATGGGGGTAAAGACAAGTTTCATTATTTCATTCTACTTTATATGTAAAAGCTCATGCACATCTTCATTGGGTATAATTTTTTTATCTCATCTGCAATGAATATACATGTGGCAAACTCCTTTCATGACCAAACGCATATATCAAGATGGGCTTCATATGTGAAAGGTGGCCCAAGCTTCTGTCTTTGGGCTTATATTTAATAAAACTAAATAGAGTAGGTTTTCTTTTAAGCTTTGTATAATACAACAAGTAGGTATAAGTTTTCATTTAGACTTTGGACTTGTAGTGTAGGGTTTTTGGGCCTAGAGAAGATGACGCATAAGAAGATGCATATCTAAGGGTTTCTACCTTAGGGTTTATGCGCAAGTTTGCTTCCCAAGCAACTCCCTGTGCGTCTTGTAGTGTGGAATGGGTGATCTTGTTGTTAAAGACAAAAATGTTTATACGTCTAAACGCTCATGTTTTGAAGTCTTATCAGATAACATTAAAACATGATAATAATAAAAAAATTACTTAGGGTGAAAACACAAGAGTTAGAACCTAAATCCCAAATACACAAAACTTAAAACCAAAATCCTCAATATAGAAAAAGAAAACACTTTAACATTTAGGTCAAAACACCTAAACGCATGGATAAACGTTGTTGTGCCTAAAACATCTAAGAAAAATTGAGTTAAACACCTTATAATACTTGGAATAGGTATTCAGCTTCTCTAAAAAAAAATAGGTCAATACAATGTCTCTAACAAAACATATTAAAAGACAAAATTATTAAAATATGAAAGAAAGCTTAAGCAAACTAAACGCTATCTATTTAAAATGAGACAAAAGCTAAATGATTTTTTACTTGACTAAACGATACGATGAGCTTAACAAGTGCCTCATCGTATGATGAAGTAACTATACACACTTGGTATCTTCAGAAGAGAACTTAATCGCAAAATGCTATCTAATGGTAGAATTTCAAAAAGCACTTTGTTGTTCTGACCAAACATTAAATGACATTAAATGCTCAATGTTCAAAAATAACAAAAGTGATAAGAAAAGACATATCTGCTGCATGCATAATTTACTCTAATATTGCTGATTAGTTATTCTACATGCATCCACAATGTTACAGATCAAATATCAAAAAGTGGACGTTAGAGACAAAGAAGATATTCATAGAATGTTCTTCACTTGAAACAAAGTCTAAAAAGATCTTACAACTTACTTCAAGCAAAGGACTGAAAAAGCATATCTACTCTGACAAGTTGACTTACCTAACAACTGTTATGTAAAGAAGAAAAAGAAAGCACGAGTATCAAGACTACAAAGCTCAGTCTAACGGACAAATATCCATGCAGCCTATAAATAACATATCTCTCAACAAGAAAATCAAAAGGAAAGTTTAAGAGAATAAAAAAGCAAAGCTTACAACGATAAATTTATCCTGAAAAGAAGAGAAAAAGCTAGAAAAAAAATTACATCTAAGTTGGTGATCAAAGAAAGGAGTACAAAGTCGGCCTGTAATAGCGCAACCACCAACGAAGAGGAAGAAGTTGGTGATCAAACATCCTACAAAAACAATGATGAGTATACATGCATCACGTCAAGTTAGAGTTGATATGTAAATCATTCTGTTTGAAAGTTTCGCTCAACCCTCCCATAAATCGATACCTGAGAGGCAAATCATGCAAGGATCTAAAATTGATGTAGAAACAAATGTGGTGATAGTAGAGCAGTCTACAAACAAAGGTAACCTTGAGCCATCCACCTCTCAAGCACCTTAATCTCAATTTGGTCTAGAATAGTCTATGACAATTCAAGCTTCTTATGAACAAACCACACCTGAACCTCCCTCAACACCTAACTCAACCCCAAAACTGACCTTGAACATATCATCCTTTTATACTCCAAATTTTCAACTACACCACGTCAACCCCTCGACTATCCATTCTTACCCATCTTCAAACCGGTCACCAGACATATCATCGAGATACCTTATGAAACCACTCATTATCAATCGTCATATCACCACATACCCTCACCCAAATATTTGAACCTTTCACGAGACTCAATAGTTGCTCTTCTTGCACCTTCTATAATAAGAGAAATATATCCAAACCTCAAGCGGTCATCACCATATCACATACCCACAGGGGCTATGACATTCATCCGTTATGAGTTGTAGTTTGCTCACGGACAAAAATCCTCTAAGGATGAAGAGATAAGAATGGTAATTGACCAATCACTAGCTCAACATAATGACTCAAGACCTGTAGGGGTCTATGTAGATGATAACTCTCCAAATTTACATATGTTTTTGTGTTTAGGAGTCTTTCTTAGCTTCTTTTAGTTTCTTATTGCTTAGAAGTAGGATAGTTTTAGGTTTTTTCTTTTATTCTTTAGTTTTATAGAATTTTAGTTAAAAACATATTTTTAAGTGTATTTTTAGTATTCTTGTAAATAAGTAAGAAATTAATATTTTCTAAAAATCTTTCAATAAAAAATGTTTTGTTTTAATTGAATTTTTTTCTTATTTACATTTTAATCCTTCTTTATTTCAAAATTTATTGCAGATTTGGGTTGTGTTGGGTAGAAGGTGATTTGATGTCAATTGGATCGTTTTTAAGTTGGGTCATTGATGCTAATTGAAGAAGAGAGGGGCCGCAGCATTGGACCTCTGAAATTAAGATTTAGAGGTTGTACTAGTGCTGTTTTGATTTGGGCTGTTGTGCTAGAATTGAATTGCACTGTTTTAGGCATATTCCTTATATTGGGATGTTGCTCCCTCCACCATCCCAAGTGCTTCTGCACCTCTCCACTATTTTTTTATTCCAAAAATACTCTACATCTCCACTATTTTCTTTTATTCCAAAAGTACCCTACCCCTCCCCACTATCTTCAACAATATTTCTTTTTCTCTCTCTACATTAATGGAGCATTCATATGACTTAAATTTAAACTTAAATATAAATTTTAGAGGAAACTTCAATATTAGTGTTTTTACCACTTTCATTTTATAAACTTAAAAATTAGATGCAAATACAAAATAATAAACATAAAAATATTAATAGTAAATAATATATTATTATTGTTGTTATTATTATTATTATATACTAACTTTATAATGACAAAAGAACTAAATAAATTTAAAATCTTTAACAAATAACTTTTCTTTTATATTTTAAGTATTTAATAATATTTTTATATTATTTATCTAATAAATTAAATACTTTATTCAGGTTATTTGAGTCAAACATGTCGGTAAGTTAAAACATAATATAATGTTAAAAATTATAGATATTAAATGTAAAAAAAAACACACACGCACACACACATACACACATATATATATATATATAAACATTTTTCTAGAAATTTAGAACAAAATTTTACCATTTATTAAGTAATTTGAAGAAAAAAAATATATTGAACAATGAAAATAAGATTAAATCAAACTTATTTAAAGGAAAGTGTAAATAAAATTTTGCAATATATCACAAGTTTAAATTTGAGCCATGTGAATGCTCCATTAATATGGAGAGAGAAAGAAAAAGATTGTTGAATATAGTGGGGAGGTGTAGGGTATTTTTGGAATAAAAGAAAATAGTAGGGAGGTGTAGAATATTTTTGGAATGAAAAATAAATAGTGGTGAGGTGTAGGAGCACCTGGGGTGGTGGAGGGAGCAACACCCCTTATATTGAGCTGTGCAAGGGTTGTCACTTGTGAACGTGTGGAGGAAGCTCGAATCAGAGAGTTGTGGTACAATCGGAGGGCTAAAGGCGTGCCTCATGGGTAGAGCAAAAGAAAGGTCGTTTGATTAGAGGAAGCGCGAAACGTTGAGGTTTTTTTCCCCTTTCCCATTTTCCCCCTATTTTTCTCTATAAAAAGAGAGTTGTAAAGAGATTTGGAGCGTGAAAGGCAGAGAGTGACAGACTCTGCTCTAGAGTATTGTAAAACGGAGAGTGAGAGGCTCCGCGAGAGACTTTGTGCGAGAGTTATGTGTGCGAGCTAGGTTTTAGGGTTTTCATTTTCGTTTAGTTTCATACTCGTAGTGTAGATTCTGATACTCTTGGGCTTAGATTGAGCAATCACAGTAGTGACAGCCGTGGTGGTTTCGATCGCGCATTTTGTTTGGTACATTCTCTTGTAATATTCATTTCTCATTAATAATACTTTCTTATACATTGATGTTCCTCTATGTTGAGTGCTTTATGATTCTGTTATTTTGATTTTTTTTTTCAATGTTTCTGAATTCTTGTTTAATCATGTAAATATGTTTCCTGTTTTTCTTTGAAAATTGATTTGGACTCTGTAACTCTGCATCTTTGCAATTCCTTTTGGAATGACTCCATAGTGAGTAGAACTGTCGAAATGGGCCACCCGGCCCGATCTGGCCCAGTATACCATGGGTTGATCACTTAGTGAGTCAACCCAACCCGGCTCAATAATTAGCAAGCTAGAAAATTTTGAACTCGGCCCAACCCATCACGGGTTGGTGGTTAACGGGTTGGCTTACTGACTCACTTAATTACAATTTTTTTAAAATAAAAGTGTTTTACAAACTTTCTATAATTCAAATCTAAAAAAGTTTCACTCCTAACATGGGTGTTTAATTAGTTTTGAAAATAATGAATTTAAATAATATTTTCAAGCAAAACAATAATAATAAATATTTTTTTATAAAATTAAAATTAAATTTTAATAAAATAAAATTAGGTAAGTGGGTTGGTGGGCCAACCCGGCCCACCACGGGTTTAAATGAGGCGAGTTGAAATCTGACCCGCATAAAAAAAATACAATTTTTTCAAATCCAACCCGGTTCAAACCCATAATGGGTTGGGTTGGCCTGCGGGTTGTGACCCATTTTGATAGCACTAATAGTGAGCATTCATTATCGAGATGTCTTCTCGAGTTAGAGATGAGTCAAATGCATAAAGATTCATTCGGTTTTATGTTTCTATTATTTTCTTTTTATTATTTCTAGTATGTGTTATTTCAATTTCATTATAGTTTTGACGAGCTGAGTGATAATCATTGATTCTTAAGTTTTGAAAATGAACTTTAAGACCTTGTAATGGGCTTATTTTCACAAGATGTCTTCCTGAAATGTGATCAACCACTCTATGCATTGAATCCATATGAATCTATATGAAATTGACTCTAGTTTTTGTTCTAACCAATTCTCTTGGTTGATTCTTTGATTTTTCATATTTCTTTTGATTGTAATATCTTTAGTAATTGATTTGCACATATGATAGTTTGATTTGGTATTGTTTTACATCTGCATATAGAATTTAGTTGTTGATTTCAATTTTAGTTGAGAGTAATGGCATGATTATTCTTTATTACTTCTATTTAGAGTATATGATTTGATGATTCACTTTAGGTTTTATGTTTTACATTATGATTCAGATATGATGCTTAGCTTAGGAATATCTCTTGATTGTTAATGCATTTTTTTAGACTTAGGTTTTGCTTTTATTTTGTATTTTTGTTTCAAAGATTTTCTTTCCCTTTTTTTATTAATTCATTTAGCACTTGAGTTCTATTTAGATTGTAGCATGTATGTTTCTATTTTAGTTTTAGGTAGTTATAGTAATTAGGTTGTATTTCTGTTTTGAGTAGTTTAGACTTTTATTTTCTTTTCTTTTATTGCATTTCAATTTCTTTCTTCTTTTAAACAGAGTTTAGTTTAGATTTTTCTTGTCCTTTTTAGTTCCATTCATTGTAATTGTCCCCACCTAGTTTTATAGTAATAGTTCATAAATAATAAAAGATCTAATTATACATTCTAAAAGTTAACAAGTCGATTCCTAGGATTGATATTTTGGTCAGCCCTTTACTACATTAGTGGGACCAAATTTGTTCTACTTTAGGCGACTAGAAGTCGTTTAACAGTAGATAAGATTAAACTCTTTCCTCATTTTTCCAAGTTCACTAAAGTCCATCCATGGGAAGTGAAAGGTGGCTTTCCTGAAGAATTTTATCGTAACATGGCTCTGACCCTACTACAAGCAAATGAATACGGAAACTAGCACATGAGAAAAGTACTTGTCATGCTAGATGTCATTGCACCCAAATTACCTCTGATTGATGAAAGACCTATGAAAATGGAGAAGATTAGGACTATTAAGGATACAAAACTAGCTCCCACAAAACCTTCTTTGATAAATCCTAGAAGAATATGGGAAAAAGACATCCACATTCACAACAACGAGTCAGAGGCTTATCTCTATTGAAAGCAAAACATATTCATCGCAACTGAAAAGTTTTAAATTGATCATGCCTCTACAAGGCCCTTTTCATTCAAACATGAAAGTGATGAACTACAAATAAAGGGAGCATGTCTTCTACAACCCAATGCGGCCTTCTTAAGGGATCCATATAACATTGGGTACTGGCTTCTTCCCAGTCTGCCTCAAACATCGTCATTTGACAAGTTGATAGTTAAAGAATGCTACACTTGATGTCATATGCAGAAATGTTGACAATTTGACGAAAAGACATGTATAAAAGAATAAGATGCTTGAATCAACTATCCATAGATCATCAAATGTAGAAGAAGTAGCCAATGAAAAAGACGTGCAAGAAGAAAATCAACCTGAATCAGCAGTCTCCAAAACATTCGCATCACAACCAATCATGTGGAAAAAGTGTTGACTATTGTCAAGACAGTTCTTGCCGAACAAGATGCAAAGGTTGAAGCAAAAATTGACGCTCTGTCATCCTAAATACAACTCCTTCTCCAACACATCACAACCCATCCTCCTCCAACTGTTCACGAAAACCCTAAACCATGAGTCATAACCAATGCATTCTTCTATTCAAAACTTTTGCAAAGAACACAATTAATTATGTGATTTACTATATCAATACGAATATTTGCCAAGTATATTTGATAATCTATTCATTGCATGATATATGATGATTGCACAAATTGTATGATTGCCTAACTCCATGCCCTACATGACTACACCTGTGTACTACTAATTTTTTAATTGCGTGCATCATTGAGTACTTATTTCTTTTTAATTATGTTGTCTCTCCAATAAACCCTTTTTAATGATTTATCAAATAAGTGGGAGATAGGGTCATAACCTCAGTTTAGTATGTTAATTCTAGGAATTATTGCATGACACTAAATGACAGCATGATATTGTTAGGATTATATCTAAACCTCAGCTTAGTATGTTTGCATGATAAAGTTAGGGTAGCATAGAATCAGGGGAAGTTTCTCCAAATTCTTAGAGTTCATCTTAGGAGTTCATGTTTACATTCATTTAATTTGTTTTGTGTTTTAATAAAAGTTGTTGGTTGTTACCTTATTTGTCTTATCTGTTGTTTATTTGTTCACTTTATCTGTTGTTTAAATTTATATCATCGTTTATTCGTTTATCATCTTTACCTCTATACCTAATAAGGTTTTTCGATTCTGTCTACTAACAACATACAAAAGATAAAAATAATAAAAGATGCAAAACACACAACAAACCAAAACTCACAAGACTTAAAACTAAAATGTTGAACAAAGAATGATTACATCATTTAAATGTGTATTTGTTAAACATCAAAAGGGGGGAGATTGTTAAAGACAAAATCGTTTATATGCCTAAACGCTTTCATATTTTAAAGTTTAATCAAATAACATTAAAATAGGATAATAATAAGAAAATTACTCAGGGTGAAAACACAAGACTTAGAGCCTAAACCCCAAACACACAAAACCTAAAACCAGAATCCTCAACATAAAAAAACTTAGCAAAACACTTAGGTTCTCAAGACATAGAAAAACATCTAGGTCAAAACACCCAGATGCATGGCTAAACTCCATTGTGCATAAAGCGTCTAAGAGAGATTGAGTTAAACGCTCAATGCTTACAATACCTAGAATAGGTATTCAACTTCTCTCGAAAACAAAATAGGTCAAGACAAGATCTCTTTAAGAGAATGACTAGAAGCATGACTATAAGGGTGAACTCTAAACATTATTCCTTATCTTTACTTTATTTCATTATGTGGACTTTTCCTAAGTTGACTTGACTTTGGTTGACTTGTTAACTTAGTTGGCTTGACATAAGTTAACATGTTGACTATTATGTTAGTTTGCTTTGTAGGATGAGCTAGTGCCAACTTGGAGAAGTGTAACACTACTTGAAGTAGAGGAGAGCATTATCCTTAGCCAAGCAAGTGGGGCACATATTTGAACCTTGGGAAACAAGGTTGATCTTTTTTATCTAGAAGGTCAAAGACACACCACCTTGGAGGCTTGTAGACCAAGTTAGGGTTCTCTCCATTTCAAGACACCTTCTTTTTTGACCTAGTTTCTAGAACATTACTTTATCTTTTTTTCTTAGGTCATATGTGCTTGGAACTAATAGTTTTCAATTTATCATTTATCTTTCTTTGATTATGTATAAAATCCATGTTAACTATCCCAATTTCAATTTTCTTTTAGGATCATACAAATTCATGAAGTTAAACTTGTATTTTAGAGGAAAAAAAGAAGAAATTGAACACTTTTGAAGAAATTTGCCATAACACTATTATAGCACCGGTTTTGAGAGCTCGAGCTATGAAGAAAACCTAGGCAAGAAGATTTCCTCACTAGCTTAAAGCTTAGGCCATATAGAGTCCTTTATCCTGAAGTAACATCAAGTAGCCAACTTAGAAACTCAATGCTTAAACCATAGAGAAAACCTAGTGAGAGAGGAAACCTAAAGATTGGAGCTATAGACCATCACTTGAGTTGTGTTGCCAAAATTTATAAATATTAGCACCTTTAATAGATTTAGAAAGAGAAAAATAAAAAAGAGACTTCAGTTGAAACACCTTTTAGGATACTTTTTAGAGAAACTATAAAGAGTCTTCTCACCTATATATTTTGTAATTAATAGAATTTAGAAGATTAGGAGATATATCTTCTTTATTGTTTATACTTTTTTCTATAATTTATGAGAAACTAAATTTCCTTCGTTATAGAGAAAAGATGTAAAAGATTTGAACTCTTGTATTTGATAAAACCTTCCATTTATGAATAATTTCTTTTGGTTTGAAGTTTGTTAATTGATTTATATTTGTGCTTGATCACTCATTTGAAGTACCTAAAAAACACTTTAAACTTTCACTTCCATAAATTTTTGTATTTCAAAAAGTAAAAATCTGAAATACAGTTTTTTATATTTGGAATTGTAAATTCAAATATACAAAATTTACATTCGGGATAGCATAATCTAAAAACAGTAGAACTTATGAGAGCACAGAAAGAAATTTGTGGATGTGCAGGAAGAAATTGCCGTAGAAAGACCCCAAGAAAAAAGTTAGTTTTGGCAATGCCTCATTCTGGTAAATAACTTATTAAGTATAATCTATATAAAAATAATACAGTAATATTAATAAGCAAACAACATTGCAAGATGCTTGCATTCTCCAAATCAGGATCAAAGAAAATTTCTACAAGTATAATGTAACGTTGAAATTTGAAACAACACATACATCTAAGACGCTTGCATTCACTAAGAAACTTATCCAATGTTTTCAAACACTATATACAAATTCACGAAATGCAGAAGGAAGAAAAGGAAGTTAACTATGATGTATTCTTGTGGACTTTGCATAATACGTTGAATTCAGATATAACGTTGACCCACAAGAAAAGTGAAGGTTCTTTTCTGAACAATGATTACTGAATCTAAGAGAAATTGAAATCACATTTTTAACCACTTTGGTTTAACAAGTTTCTTTTCAGCAGGTTTTCGTTGTTCAACAGGAGGAGGATGTGTTGCCACAGCAGGTTCAGGTTCTGACTGTACTAAAGGCTCAGATTGTTGGCCTTGTTCATTAGCAGCATGCAGTTCCTTCAAAGACAAGATATCTTCTTGAAGGTAAGGACCAGTGCTACCTAAACACCCCATCAAATGAGAAAGGAAAAAAAATATAACAGCTGGTAATTATTTAATCCCATGCAAGGTATTAAGAAACACTTTATCATAGCCTTTTCAGCAGTGCTTCTCAAATTAACTAGAAATACACGTCAATGGCATATGATGTGAACAAAATAAGTTAAGCTACTATCAATTTTATATTGCTCGATGCGGCGCTTGATTGCATATACTTGATGAAGTAACATGTAATGAAAGATTTGGTGGGCTGTACATTTCACATTTTAGGCAACAATATAAATGCATAAACAGTACCGAAAGAGACTAAATATAAAATCTGAAACAGATCAATAACAAAATAAAATACACAAGAGTACAACTGCAAACTTGAAGAATTTGAACATTGAATGAGGTTCAAAAAACCTACAAATACGCCAAAAATATCTTCTTCAAAATTGATCTCACATGAAAAACCATGGGATTTATATAGATACCAAGTCTATCAATTTTATTATTATGACATGAAAATTTGCTCCTCCATAGATTAGTACTGATATAATAATCAGGTAACCCCTAAATTGATCCTTCATTGATTAGTGTCACGACGATAATTCTCCAAAGATTTTGTGAAGTGAGATAAAAACATGAAAGAATTGCTAAACATTTCCTCTTATGTTGCTAATTCAGTCTTCATTAGAAATATATTAGACATATATGCAGACATTTGAGATATTCAAAGAATTCATTTGGAAACAAAAGTTTCTGACACTAATATTCCAAGGATTTAAGGACTTACTCGGAATAACACGGGACTCAAAGGACTTTACAGCAATATAACACTGAGAAAAGGATTCTCATGACAGGATGAACTTACCTTTTGGGACATCGTATGAGAAGTAGACAATGGCACCAGGACAAAAGCCAGCATCATAAAAATTCTGAGACATGTCTTTCATAATCTTTTTAGGCGGAGTAGTATCTGCATCATTCAAAGTTAATATGATTTATTTCTCAAATTATGTCCAAAGCAACTTTTTACTGGTTAATTATTTATAATCAAGCGATGATTCATAGTAAGCTACGCTAAACTAATAGTAGAGTTAAGGGAATTTGAATTATGCCATAAAGGTCGGTACAAATTCTAAGCACCATATATAATTCAAAATTTAATCTCAAATAAATACTAATATGCCTACATATATAGAATGGCTGCTCTGGCAGCACAATAACTTTAGTCAGGACATCAATTAAACTCTGGACTGTTTCCGATGGGTGGAATGTAGTCTCCAATGTGTGATTATCTGGGAATCGAACTCTAATTATAGCCTGCAAAATACCCCAAACAAACTTAAAAGATAAATTTATGTTTTACCAATCTGATTAATTCATAAAGCATTTATGAGCAGATAAAATATACCCCATATGGAACAGATTAAATCTTGTACACAAGTGAAATACTGTCTATACTTTGGTTCATTTGTTTTCTGATTGTTTCCATTTATTTTCGTAAATAGATAAATTCTAAACTTCTAATCCCTAAAACTAATCATAGTGATTATCAGTTGAAAATAAGACTGATTTATTATTCTTAATCATCAAAAATACATTCTCATATCCTCTATTTGTAATAATCAAATTCTCTTAAAAAGGAAAATAGGAAAACTAGGAAAACAAAATAAAATAAAAGATTATATATCTATATCTTTTAATTAGGAAGATTCTAAAGATATTTTCTCTAATTACAACACTCCCCCTCAAGTTGGTAAATGAATATCAATCATTCCCAACTTGCCTACAAGATCTTGAAATCTACCCGGAGGAAGCCCTTTTGTAAAAATATCTGCTATTTGAAGTTCTGTAGGAACATGAGTTGTAATCACAAATCCTCTGTCAAGATTATCTTTGATGAAATGTCTGTCAATTTCAATGTGTTTGGTTCTGTCATGTTGTACTGGATTATGTGCTATGCCATAGCAGACTTATTGTCACAATGTAGTTGCACCGGGTTCTCCACTTTGACTTTAAGATCATCCTAAATGATTTTCATCTAGAGTCCTTCACACATTCCTTGAGCAAGGGCTCGAAATTCAGCTTCTGCACTAGAACGGGATACTCTATCTTGCTTTTTGCTTCTCCATGTTACCAGACTATCTCCAAGAAATACACGATACCCAGAAATAGATTTTTTGTCAGTAATAGAACCTGCATAGTTCGCATCAGTATATATCTTCATAGTCAACGTGTCTTCCCTTTTGGATAATAACCCCTTTCCTGGACTTGACTTCAAGTATTGGAGAATTTTGTCAACTGCTTGCATGTGTCTCTCTCTTGGATCATGCATAAATTGGCTCACTACACTCACAGCATAAGCAATGTCTGGTCTTGTGTGTGATAGATAAATCAATTTTCCTACCAATCTCTGATATTGGGCCTTCTCTATAGGAGCACTTTCTTCACTTCCAATTCTGTGATTCTGTTCTATAGGAACTGTTGAGGTTCTACATCCCAGCTTTTCTGTTTCTTTTAGGAGATCAAGTACATATTTCCTTTGGGAGATGAAAATTTCGTTCTTGGAGTAGGCAACCTCTATTCCAAGAAAATATTTGAGTTTTCCTAGGTCTTTCATTTCAAACTGAGCTGTCAATTTATCTTTTAATGCCAACCTTTTTGTTTTATCATCTCCTGCAATAATCATATCATCCACATAAGCAAGTAATAGAGTGATTTTACCTGTAGAAGAGTGATTTATGAATAGAGTATGATCTCCTTGGCTTTGTCTGTATCCTAAGGAAACCATTGCTTCTGTAGATCTTCCAAACCATGCTCTAGGGGATTGCTTAAAACCATACAATGCTTTCTTCAGGAGGCATACCTTGTTTCTTTCATTTTTCACTTCAAAACCTAGGGGAATCTCCATGTACACTTTTTCATCTAGATTTCCATGAAGAAAGGCATTTTTCACATCTAGCTGGTGTAAGTCCCATCCAAAATGGGCAGCCAAAGAGAGAATAACTCGAACTGTATTCATCTTTGCCACTGGGGCAAATGTCTCCTCATAGTCAATCCCATATGTTTGGGTATATCCTTTTGCCACCAATCTAGCTTTATATCTTTCTATTGTCCCATCTGACTTATGTTTCACTGTGAATATCCATCTACACCCTACTGCCTTCTTGTCTCTTGGCTTATCAACAATCTCCCAAGTTGAATTTCTTTCTAATGCATTCATCTCTTCTTTCATGGCTTGATTCCAATGTTCAATTTTCATGGCCTCCTAGATTGAGTTAGGAATTTTTGTGGCATCAATGGTAGCAATAAAACTTTTGTGCTTATCAGAGAGATTGTTAGTGCAAACTACTGAGAAATAGGATATTTAGCACATGATCTTCTTCCCTTTCTCAATCCAATGGGTAAATCCTCAGTAATACTTAGCTCTTCCTCATTGATATCTTCAGGGATCCTCACCTCCGGATTAGACAATTTTTCTTGCTCGAGAGTTGAAGTGGGTTGTTTTCTTCTTTCATGTTTGTTGCCAAAAAAATTTGTCTCTTCCTCTTCTTCCCCACTGTGGACTATGGTAGCTTCATTGTTCAGGTCTTGGGCATCCTGCAAAGACAAATGTTGTAATGATAAGGAGAGTTCAACCACTTCAAGTGCTTTCTCCCCCTGAAGTGGTGGACTGACATAAAAGGATTGTGTTTCATGAAAGGTGACATCCATGGTGATAAAGATGCGACGACTCTGAGGATGATAACATTTGTACCTTTTTTTATTAGAAGGATACCCAATAAAGACACATTTAAGAGCTCTGGGATCTAATTTACCACGGTTAGGATTATGAGAGTGAACAAAAACAACACATCCAAAGACTCGACTAGGTAGACTCGTTATTATGGGAGAAGAAGGAACAAAAGACAATAGAGACTCTATAGGACTAATGCCATTTAAGATACGAGTGGGTAACCTGTTGATGAGATATATGGCAGCTAACACAGCTTCTCCCCAGTAATTTTTTGGAACAAACATTTGAAAATGAATAGTTCTAGTTACTTCAAGAAGATGACGATTCATTCTTTCAACAACCCCATTTTGTTGACGGGTGTTAACACAGGTTAGTTCATGAACAATACCATTATGAGACAAAAAATTGAGAAATTCATGATTCACATATTCAGTACCATTATTAGACCTAACCCTTTTGATATTTTTTCCAAATTGATTTTGGACAAGACGGAAAAGATTAACAAAAATTTGAAAAACTTAGGATTTATTTTTCATAAGGTATGTCCACGTGACACGGGTACAATCGTCAATAAAGGTAACAAACCATTTGGTTCCGGAAATAGAATCTATGACAGAACCCAAACATCAAAGTGAATTAAATCAAATTGAGAAATACTCTTTTTATTACTAATAGGATAAGATGCACGATGGTGTTTTGACAATTGACAAATATCACAATTAAAAGACTCAACAGACTCTTTGGTAAACAAATGGGGAAACAAGGACTTGATAAGACTAAATGAAGGATGCCCAAGCCTTTGATGATGTAGCCATATTTGGGAATTTGCCCACGTCTCAGATGTAGCTTGTTGACTCATAATTTGTGTGTTGCTTTGGTCATCAAACTCTAAAAAATACAACCCACTTTGCTCCTTAGCAGTTAAAATCGTCTTCCTGTGGCAAGGTCCTAAAAAACACAATAAGTTGGAAAAAATGTTACTGAACAATTTAAATCCTGTGACTTTTTGCATAGAGATAAGACTATTAGCTAATTGAGGAACATGTAAAACATCCTTCAATATAATAGATGAGTCCAAAATTATATTCCCAGAGCCGCATATAGGTATACCCTGACCATTCGCAACTGTAATAAGTTGTGCTTTATTGCTTTTACCATATGAGTAGAAAGACCCACTAAATGGTGTCATATGATCAGTTGCACTTGAATTAAGGATCCAAATACCTTGAGACACTTGACCAACAATATTGAGACAAATCTTACCTTTTATGGATAGAGTAAATGATCCAGAGGGCTTACTCATTGATTCAACCATTGCTTCCAAACGCTCTAGTTTCTCCTTGTAAGCTTTCATATCAAGATCTAGTGGTTTTGGATTAGATTGTGAAGAACTAGATTGATTGGTGGCTTCCTGTTCTGAGGTAGTATGATTTACCCATCTTTGAGTAGACCCTTTGTTGTTTCCCATGTGTTCGAGAACATTCTTTCTTTCATGGAGTTTGAAGCATATTTCCTTGGTATGTCAAGATCTTTTACAGTATGAACAATAGTCCCCATGAGTACCTTTTTCAAACGTGTTTCCCCCAGCATTTGTTCCCTTGTGAACTCCTTTTCCAGTTGTCATGGCAGAGCCTGTGTTGGAGATCCCTCCATTTAGCATGACAGTTCTCCGAATTCCTTCTCCTCTTACCATAAAAAAAAAACTTCTGACAGGGATGGTAAATTTTTCTCTTCCAAAAATCTGAACCCGGATTGGGTCATACTCATGATTCAAGCCCGGGAGAAATTTAAAGATTCTTTCCCTTTCAATGAATTCAGCAAAAGCGGCAGCATTTGTTTTACACATCTTTATTGTTTAGTTCTGATCGAATTCCATCCAAAGACCACTCAGAATTTCGTGATATTCTGATACGAAAAGGGAGCCCTATTTTGTATTAAATATCTTGTTCTCAATGTCATAGTAAGCAGCAAGATCCTTTTTTAAAGAAAAAGTTCTATGTAAATCATCCCATATTTCTTTTCCAGAAGAATGGAACATATAATTTCTCCTTATCTCAGGAATCATGGATTGCCACATCCAAGTCATAATTAATGAATCTTCATTGTCCCAAATTGAGAAATAAGTGTCATCTGGTCTTGGTCCTGCTCCATCTATGTGATCAAGTTTTGAACGATCTTTGAGAACCCTTCAAATAAATTGGCTCCATTGTAAGTTATTCTGACCATCCAACCGATCGGTACCTCCTATATTTGGTAGGTCATTAGGTACTCCCAAAGGAACCCTTTTTACTTCAAACATTCGTAGAACGGAACTAGAGTCTCTGGTGACCTTTTCTGAGACGACAACGGTGTGTGGATCACACCGAGAAGAGGAGCAAAACCTTCAAACTCATATATCCTCAAATATAAGCCAAACGGGTTGTCACCAACCCCAGGAACAAGCTCAGAGGCTCCAGCAACCCTGTCTGTGGCGGCCGCAACGAGTGGGTCTCGCCGGAGATGGGCGCGTGGGCTACACGCGCCGGTGACTGTGGCGGCGCGTGGCAACTCCTCTCACGGAGCAACTTTTGGCGTTGTGATCACCGCAGTCTTATTTTCAACGGCGGCGGGGGTGCGACTGTTGCAGTGGAATGGAGCCCCAAGATTTGGAGCTCTGACACAAGTTGAAAATAAGACTGATTTATTATTCTCAATCATGAAAAATACATTCTCATATCCTCTATTTGTAATAATCAAATTCTCCTAAAAAGGGAAATAGGGAAACTAAGAAAACAAAATAAAATAAAAGATTTTATATCTATATCTTCTAATTAGGAAGATTCTAAAGATATTTTCTCTAATTACAACATTATCTTATCCTTGTAAATTCTTTACTATTCACTATTTTCAGTCTCAACTCCAACTATAACAACAATAATAATAATAACAACCACCTTGGTCATTTCTGACCTCCGTGCTGCCTCTTCTGCTTCTCGGATTTTTCGAGTCTTCAAGAACTTATCTGAGAAAAATGAATACATTTAAATTTTAATGTAATGAAGGTAATATTATTTTGTCTAAGCAATTCCTGACATATATAACAACTTAACTGTTTAACATCACTATTTTAAAAAGTACCGTCACCCATGAATTATAAACAAAAACAAATACATTTTTTCTATCAGCACAAAATCAAATACATACAATTGCATTTAAAAAGCCAAAATGTAGAAGATAAAACAGTTTAGTAGATGATGGTTTGAACAGCATTAAAAAATATGGCAATTCTAACTTCCTAAGACTGCAAATAAATGGCCCATTAACCTTGACTAGAAAATCAATTTTGTCCTTATATTTTCTCTAAAGATTAAAATTCTAAGCATTATTATGGAACAACGAAATCCCAATTAAGTTGGCACCTTAAAGTCCACTAATCATTTGCAGCACGTCAAAGTAAATTAAAAAGAAAGAAAAACATATAAACAAGACACAAGGGACATCGAACCAAAAAGTTTGTCCTCATATTTCAACTTTTGCTTTCTCGACGTCATTAGATTATCAATTTTTTAGAAGTAAACATTAAATTTGTCAGGTAATGATCAAAATGGAAATGAAATGAGGGGAAGAGGATAAAAGTTCCCCTGTTTGAGAGTATAAATTACATAGGATGGAAATGGAACAGAAGGGGGAATCATTTTTCGTCGTTTCCCCTTGAAGATGAAAATATCACTTCCCACTAATTGGGGTGGAATGAGGGGAAACACAAGGATAATGGAATGTTGTACGGTTAGCACAATGGTAGCTTTGTCCCATGCCAATTCTTCCCATCCCAGCTGATCCCCTCTTTTTATTTTCAGTGTCATTAACAAAATAGATCATAGAGAGTAAATAAATAAAGTGTACATCAATGGAGACAGGGTATAAGAATAGTTTAAAATAAATGGTTAATAAAATTTTACTTTTCTTGTGAAATGGTATTACCATCATTACCTTCCTTTTTAGCTGCCAAAAGTCTGTGATAATCTTCAGCAGTAAACTCATAGAAGTCATCAGTCACCTCTTCTAGAAACCATAAACAAAAGTTTAATCAGGATATTTGAGAAAAATCCAATATCAAAAAATAAAAATTTCCAGGAAAGCATTTCTAGTGCCTTGGGATTGTCAATAAGATAGGGTGCAATTACCATTGGATAATGCAGAATTTGATGATGAGGAAACATATGTTTCAAAAACACGGATCTCTCGCCCAGCTCTTTCTTTCAATGCATCAAGCTTGATCTGCTTCAATACAATATAATGGTGAAGGAAATATCATCGAAATAAATAGTTCACTGAATTGCAGAAGCAGTAAACCTGGACCGGGAAACTTTTGATAGAAGTACAAATATACAAGTTAAGACATACATGAGATAGAAATATCCATAATGCCTCATGGAAGATCAAAGATAATAATTTCTGAGGACAGGGAAAGGAAACCTTTGTTATTATTTCGATTTAACAAGTTCAAAGAACCAATAGTATTTTTATCTTGGATCGGAAGGGGAATGGTTTTGAGTGCTGGAAGTTGCCATTTGAATTCCAAATCACACAACTCACTTGTGGCTGGGTTCACATATGTAACTAGTTTGGTCATGCACAAAGAGGTTGTTAGAAGTGGACTTTAAGCCTAACTCAACCCCACAAAACCGGCTTGTAGGGTGAAGTTTGCAGTCACTTATAAACTATGAAATGCCCTTATTACTAGTCGATGTAAGACTTCCAACACACACCCCTCACGCCGAGGTATATACATCTTGAGCATGGGATTAGACATTTTTAATGGGTGGTCCGATAGCGGGTGGAACAATATGCCCAGCAAATAATAAATATCGCTAGGATAGGCTCTAACCATGGCTCTGATACCATGTTAGAAGTGGACTTTAAGTCTAACTTAACCTTACCCTACAAGCCAGTTTTGTGGGGTTGTTAGGCTTAAAGTCCACTTCTAACAGAGGTTATGAGAAAACATTAAAAAAATTGGGCCAGAAGGGTGGGAAACAACCTCTCTTACCTTAAATATGATCCCCACACAGAAATTTCTTTGTTATCTTCCCCTCTTGACCCCTATTAGATATATTATATTATTAGATATCTTATTTTTATCTTATCTTTATCTTTTATTTTTAATTAGTTTATTATTATTCCTTATTTGTATTTTGCGCTAAGTTCATATCTCTTTTATTATAAATAGAGTACTCTGTGTGTATATTCAACACAAGAATGATTAATCTCATCTAGTTTTTCTACTATATAAAACATCGTATTAGAGTCAGGTTACTATATTCAAAATGATATCAAAGCTAGGTTCTTTTATATAAAAACTTCCGTTGCCTCTCCCATTACACCTGTTGTCACTGGAGTTCCAGTTTCGACTGACGACCACACGACTTTGATTGTCTTGGTCAGGCAACCACTGTGTTGTCAACAACGCCTTCATTGAAGCTCCTACATACTTTCAGTGCCTTTCTAAGTTGTGAATTTGCTTCCTTTATCGTTGTGCATGGCAGCGTGTCCCATCTCCTCTCTGGTAGCTATTCAGAACGTCAAGGTCGCTCTTTTTCCTCTTTCAAGTGCCTTGGTTGGAGAATCTTGGATTTTTAGGGTTTCTCTCTCCTGTTCATTCATGGCTTCTTCTGCTGCTGCCTCTTCTGACCTTTCTTCTGTCACTGTTGCATTTGACCCATCCATATATGTTTTTTCTCCAGTGGCAAAGATAGCTTTCAACAATGACCTATTTATCCACTGGATGTCAACACTGCATTCCTCAACGGCGATTTGCAAAAAGAAATTTATATGGAACAACCTCCTAGATTTGTTGCTTAAGGGGAGTCGTTTGGATTTATATTTTTTCTTCTACGTCGTCTTTGCAAATCATTAACAATTTTGTATCACTAGAGTGCAGAAGTTTGATACATATGATTTGTATGCACCACCTTGAGAGGGAGTATTAGATATATTATATTATTGAGGCTTAAATGCTTACTTCGGCCCATGTTAAGAGGTGAATTTATGTTTAGTACCCGATTTTAAAAGTGTAGACATTAGGTCTCAAAGTTGTCAAAATTGTATGGATTAGTCCCTTCCGTCAAATGGACAGTAACAGAGTTAACTTCCAACTCAAGTGGCAAAGGAATCTGCAATTTTTCTTCTCTCTCTGCCTTTTCCTGAAATGCCCCCAACTTTTTCTCTCTTTTCTATATTTTTATTAAAAAAAAATTTCTCTCTCTCTTTGCTATGCATCATCTACCTCCCAAATAACCATTGCTCCGGTGAGTTCCCTCCGAGTCTCTCTCCCCTCGCTCGTCTCACTCGCTTGGATCTCTTCTCTAACAACTTCACCGGTTAAATCCCTTTCTCCGTCAACTTAACCCACCTCACTGGCCTCTTCTTGGAACACAATGGCCCGCAGGAAACGTAGATCTTTGTGGCCTACCGTTGAAGGCTTGCAACCCTTTTTTCTCGGCTCCGGCACCGTCTCCCTCCTCCAATTTGACCCTGGCCACGACGCGTAAGAAGTCCAAGAAGCTCTCCATGGGCGCCATTGTCGCAATCGTTGTCGAATCCGTTCTCGTCGCAGCATTGTTGCTGCTGTTGTGCCTCCGCGACGGCAGCCAGCGAAACTGCCAAAGCCTGTTACGGCAGCACGTGTCATGCCGGTGGAGGCGGGAACAGCGTCGTCGAAGGAGGATATCACTGAGGGTTCTGCGGAGGCTGAGAGGAACAAGCTGGTATTCTTTGTTTTATTTGAAGATTTCACTTTCAGGGTTTTATTTGAATTCTTCTCTTTCGAGGGTTTTGTTTTTAACAAAAAAAAAAGACAATGTCTGATTTTAATTGAAGCCTCAGATTCGGCCGGAACCTGAATCAAGCTTGCCAACTACAGTGAATGGATCCTGTAGGCCTTCCAGTATTGCAGACACATCACCAAGATTGATCTCAAAGCCTCTACTAGTTGTCGAAACTTCTAAAGACCTCCATCCACCAAAATACCTTCTGGTCAAATAAATACTCCGTAATTTTGTAATTTGCTTTTCCTTTTATGGTTTAGTTGTGTTGGATACCTAGTCAAATGGGGCAAAGTGGGGGCAAATAACCTGCACTCTATGTGTTTGTGAATATGCCAATGTATATTTTACCAACATGGAGCCAACATTCATTTGATGGTTTCAACCTTATTCTATGTGATGCTGAAGTATTTAGCAGAAAAGTAGTCTTAAAGGATGGCCTGAAGTACTTCAACACAGTTTTATTAGTTCTGTTGTTGTTATTGCCATGAAGTGTGTGTTGGGTGATTAGCTTATTTGCATGAAGTGTGTGTTGGGTGATTAGCTCATTTGCAGGCAGTAGCATGGAGGTGTTTTCTAAGTTGATAATGGAGGTAGGTTTTGCAGGAAAAGCATTTAATAAATATATAAAAAATAAAAAAGCTGGGGCATTTCAGGAAAAGGCAGAGGAGAGAGAAGAAAAAATGGAGATTCCTTTGTCACGTGAGCTGGAAGTTAACTTCGTTACTGTCCATTTAACGAAAGAGACTCAATTCATACAATTTTGACAAATTTGGGACCTAATGTCTACACTTTTAAAACCGGATACTAAACAGAAATTTACCTCTTAACATTGGGACGAAGTAAGCATTTAAGCCTATTATTAAATATCTTAGATAGATATGTTATCTTTATATTTTATCTTTAGTTAGTTTATTATTATACATTATTTGTATTTTGGACTTAGTCCATATCTTTTCTATTATAAATAGAGTACCCAATATGTATATTCAATACAAGGGAGATTAATCTCATACATAGTTTTTACTATATTCAACACACCTCATAGAACTGCATGCACTTCATATATTCAATGTTTCCTTCTATTTTATTACCAATTGAAATAAATGCGGGAGGTCTGGCTGGTCATTGACCCCTGCCTCTACTTTGGTCCTTTTACACTTATTGTCTCTACCCTAAACAGCCATAGAAACTCCAGAAAAAAAAACTTCAAAAGACAGCCACAAAATGAGAACAGACAGGAAAAATGAGTTCAGACAAGATAGAAAAAAAGTCAAGAGAGTCAAATTTGAATGGTGTTACATGAGATTCAATCTTTTCCTATATACAATTGAAATCCTAAATCAGTCCCAAAGCCTGGGCCAAAACAGTCGTGCTTGAATCAGAGAAATTCTCAAATTTTATGATCTGGTTAGAAAGATCAGTTACTTAGTCCCATCATACCAAATTACTTCAAATCCAAAACAGAGGGCTGAAAACTCAAAAAATTATGCAACTCTACAATCTAGGTCATGATTTTGACAAGATAAGAAAAATGGGGTAAGCCAATAGGACTGATTACTTTATCAAATGCTTTGTTTGGATAGGACTATTCAAATTCACTATATTTTAATTTTCTTGTTATATACAATGCTTCAATTAACCCAAAACAAAGAAATTATTTTAATATTAAACAATATTCTACAATTCAAAAATAAAATTTCGTGATATATTTCCATCAACATTTGTTGAGGCTATTTTTTGGTCAAAGTTTTCGAAGATTTGTTGGGTAATGTCATCAAGGGTGTTTTTTTCAATGGACATTGGTTGATATTGTTTTCATTAGATACCACCAATAATTAACTTTGAGAACATATCAGGGTTATTTTTTGACATCAATAATCAAGGGGTGATAGAGTTCTTTAGTCAAGAAATCTAACACACTCCACAACACAAACTAACACAGAAGAAAAAGAATGTGTATTACTTTTGTAATTCTCGATACAATGTACATACTCCACTCAAGGGAGCACTCTCCTTCCAAAGGAACAAGTATCATGTCTATACAAAAGAATATCCCAAAAGCTAACCCTTTACAATAGCTCATAACCTTCTTATAAGGTTCCCCCAGACTAACTGTTAACTAATTATAAGGTTCCCCCAGACTAATTGCTAACTGAATAGCTAACAATCAACCACATTCCATAACCTCCTAACCACCCAATTAATTTCTCTTCCTCCTCTCGTACACTCTTAATACTCTATCATTACTCGTCGCCACAAGATCAACCTTGTCCTCAAGGTTAAATTCTGGATATTACTCCTTAATGGTCAGCTCATCCTCCCACGTTGCTCCCTCTTTCCCTCCTTCCTGCCACTCAATCAGCACTTGTGGCACCATATCCTCCTGATGTTGCTTCGTCCTTCTTTGTAGCACACTGAGTGGCCAACATAATAGCCTTCTACCTGTAACTTTGTTGGCAGGTACCCTTCCACCTGTTGTGTTCCAATTGCCAATTTCAATTGGGAGACATGGAACATAAGATGTATCCAAGTTGTTTTCGGAAGTTGTACTCTGAACGCCACCAGTCCAATCTCTTTGATCACCTGAAAAGGTTCTGTTAGAATAATTATTAAGTCTACCTATGATTAGTATAGCAAGGCCTACAGTAGGTAGTTGTGTGTTGGGTTATCTATAATGATTGTTCCTAGCAGTCTAGGACAATCTCTTCATCTTCCATCTATCTATTGTATTAGATTTTTATCTATATAAATAATAGAACTGAGAAGGATCTTCTAAGCCCTTCAGAACTATTTTTCTCTGTTTTAGATCTCAAGTTGGTATCAGAGCAGGTTCATCCTGCTCTGGTTTCCGTCCTGGGTTGTCCACCAGCACTGTCACTGCTGTTTGAACCTGTCCGGTGCCGTTCGCTGTTGTTTGCGGCTGTCTCACCACTATCTGCTGCTGTCAACTGCAGTTTGAAATTCCTCAACTCGGTTGTCTGCCATCTCGCATCTGTCCGCTGCTGCCACAGCCGTTCGCCGCCGTCTGTCGTCCGCCGTCACTGTTTCGTCCGACGACCATTGGATCTGGTTCGCCTCTTCACGCGACGGCCAACCCCACCGGTGGGCTCGCCTGATTCTCCTCCACGCTCCGCCACACGCAACCTCTTTGTGCGTTGCGAACAGGCGCGTGCTGTCCACGCGCAGCCCTTTGCTCACTGGAAAGTCGTCGCGCCACCTCCGTAGTTGTCGCCCTCTGCTCCTCTGTCCGTTCTGACCCTTAAAATCTTACTTTGATGTGTCCAGAAGCTCCCCTTTAAGAAAACCGTAAGCAATCCTCTAGGGTTTTCTGGTTCTTCACGGTTTTTTTCTGGTTCTTCACGGTTTTTCTGGTTCTTTCTCCTGTTTTTATCAAAGAATGGCGTCTGGAAGTGCTCTTTCTTTCTCTGGAAGTCCCTCAATCACTTCCGAAAAGTTAAACGGAAAGAACTATTTGTCTTGGTCTGCTGCTGTGGAAATGTGGTTCCTTGGTCAAGGACATTATGACCACCTTGAGCAGGATGGGAGCCAAGTACCTTCTGACAAAGGTGAACAATGGAAACAAGCTGATTTCCAATTGTGTGCCCTATTGTGACAATCTGTGGAACCCCAACGTTTGATATCTCTTAAAGCCTTCAAGACATGTCACACTTTTTGGAAGAAAGCTCAAAGCATTTATGCTAATGATATTCAACATCTTTATGATACCGCAAACAAGCTCGCCTGTCTCAAAATGACAGACCATGATATGGTCTCCTTCATGACTGAAGCCCAAGCAGCTGTGGAAGAATTGAGAATGTTCTTGGAAGTGGAATCTTCAGAAGATATCAAAAAGAAGCTTGACAAGAATTATATGGTGATGATCCTCCGTGCTTTGCATCCAGATTTGAATCATATCAGAGATCAACTTCTGACAAGTCATGAGGTCCCTTCCTTGGAAGCCTTGACCACACGTCTTCTTCGTGTTCCTGTGCCTCAGTCTTAGGAAGCTCATGAAACAATGGCACCATCTGTCATGGTTGCCACGCGAGGAAGAGGAGGACGTGGCACTAGAGGAGGAGGACGTGGAGGTCGAGGACATCCACAATGCCTTACTGTAAGAGGGTGGGTCACACCCAAGAAAACTGCTACTCCTTGCATGGCTTTCCTTCAAAAACTGTCAATATCTCTAAGGTTGAAACTTCCACTTCCAACTCCAAGTTCACTGAGGAAAAGTATCAAGAGTATCTGCGATTAAAGTCTAATAGTTTGGCGCAATCATCTCAGTCCCCAAGTACGTCCACAGCTTGCATTTCTCAATCCATGAAAGGTCCAAATTCATGGGTAATTGACTCTGGTGCTTCTGATCACATTTCTGGTAATACCTCATTGTTCTCAACTCTTTCCCTCCAAGAAAAACCCCATTTCATTACCCTTGCAAATGGCTCTAAAACTTGTTCAAAGGGAGTCGGTCAAGTCTCCCTGTCTCCCTCTCTAACTCTGAAATCTGTTCTTTTTGTCTCTAACTGTTCATTCAATTTAATTTCCCTAAGTCAGTTAACCAAAATGTTACATTGTTTAATAACTTTCGATTCAAAATCTTTTGTTATACAGGAGCGGGCTCGGGGAGACAGATTGGAGAAGGATATGAAGCAGGAGGTTTATACCATTCTGGATCTCGTCCACGGGTATCTTGTGTTGCAGCTCTTCCCCCTAAAGTGTTACATGATCGGTTTGGCCATCCTCACTTGTTAAAGTTAAAAAAGATGTGTCCTGAACTTAGTGGTCTTCAGACTTTAGAATGTGAGTCCTGTCAACTAGGAAAACATGTTAGATTTGTCTTTCCTAAAAGGTCTCAATCAATGTGTACTTCTAGTTTCTCTATTATTCATTCTGATGTCTGGGGACCTAGTCGCGTCTCTTCTTTTGGTTTTAGGTATTTTGTTACTTTTATTGATGAGTATTCTAGATGTACTTGGGTTTATCTAATGAAAGATCGTTCTGAATTGTTACCCATTTTCACATCCTTTTTTATTGAAATCAAGAACCAATTTGATCACGTAATTAAAGTCTTAAGAAGTGATAATGCTAAAGAGTAATTCTCATTAACTTTTTCTTCACTTCTTAGCTCCCATGGCATTTTGCATCAGTCCACTTGTCCTCATACACCCCAACAAAATGGTATAGCCAAAAGAAAAAATAGACACTTGGTTGAAACGGCTCGTACCCTTTTGTTTGATGTTCATATTCCTGTTCATCACTGGGGGATGTCATCTTAACTGCATGTTTTCTTATTAATAGGATGCCCTCCTCCTCCCTCAATAATAAAGTCCCTTTCTCCATTCTCTTTCCTAATGATCCTCTCTTTCACACCTCTCCTCGAGTCTTTGGTTGTGTTTGTTTTGTTCACGACATGTCTCCGGGGCTCGACAAGCTCTCTGCTCGTGCGATCAAATGTGTCTTTTTGGGCTATTCTCGGCTTCAAAAAGGGTACCGGTTACTCTCCTGAAACCAAAAAGTACTACATGTCTGCCAATGTTACCTTCTTTGAACAGACACCTTTCTTCTCGCCCTCAGTTCAAGATGTTCATATCCTCCACCAGGCCCTTCCTCTTCCAGTGGTTGAGTCTAATATCTCCAATGCCTCAGTCAGTCCAAGTCATGCCCAAGGTCCTCCCGAACCTTCCTCTCCCCATACTAATATCCTTCGACACAATACCCCGCTGAGTAATCCTCTTCCAGCAAATGGTGGATCTCCTCCTTCAGATTCTTCTCCGTCACCATCTCCTGTCACACCTCCTGGTGAAGATGATTCTGGTTGGCCCATTGCTCTCAAAAAAGGTACTCGTTCCACTCGAAACCCTCATCCCATTTATAATTTTCTTAGTTATGACAGAGTGTCGCCCTCCTTTTATTCCCTTTTATCCTCAGTATCTCCTGTGGTTATTCCTAAAAATGTGAAAGAAGCACTTGATCATCCTGGATGGCGACAAGCCATGATTGAAGAAATGCAGGCTCTTGACCACAGTCATACTTGGGAGCTTGTGCCACTTCCCCCGGGCAAAAAGGTTGTTGGTTGTTGATGGGTATATGCCATTAAAGTCGGCCCTAATGGTGACATTGATAGGCTCAAAGCCCGACTGGTTGCATAAGGGTATACTCAGGTTTATGGTCTTGATTATTGTGACACCTTTTCTCCCGTGGCAAAGATGACTACCATTCAATTGTTCTTTGCAATGGCAGTCATTCGTCATTGGCCACTTCATCAGTTGGATATCAAAAATGTCTTTCTCCATGGTGATCTTGAGAAAGAAGTTTATATGGAGCAACCTCCAGGCTTTGTTGCTCAGGGGGAGTCTGGTATGGTTTGTAAATTGAACCGATCTCTATGGGCTCAAGCAATCACCACGTGCTTGGTTTGGAAAATTTAGCTCCATTGTTCAAAAATTTGGGCTAAAACGCAATGAAGCAAATCATTCAGTCTTTTATTATCATTTGTCTCCCGGGAAATGTGTTTACTTGATAGTATATGTTGATGATATAGTTATTACAGGAAATGATACTGTTGGAATATCTTAATTAAAGGAGTACTTGTGTAAACATTTTCAAACCAAGGATCTTGGGAGCCTCAAATACTTCCTAGGCATTGAAGTAGCTCAGTCAAAAGATGGAGTTGTAATCTCCCAAAGGGAGTATGCTCTGGATATTTTGCAAGAAACAGGCATGATTAATTGTAGACCGGTTGATAGCCCTATGGATCCAAATCAAAAATTAACAACAGAAGAAGGTGAATTATTCTCCAAACCGAAGAGATATAGGAGGCTAGTTGGAAAACTAATCTATCTCACTATTACAAGGCCGGATCTATCTTTTGCAGTTGGAATGGTTAGTCAGTTTATGCAAGCTCCATGTGTTGGCCATTGGAATGCTATCATTCGCATTCTAAGGTATGTGAAAGAGGCTCCCGGGCAAGGGCTGTTATATGAAGAAAAAGGAAGCCTTCAGGTATCAGGATATTGTGATGCTGATTGGGCAGGTTCTCCTATTGATAGACGATCTACTACTGGATATTGTGTTTTCCTTGGAGGAAACATTATCTCATGGAAAAGTAAGAAACAAAATGTAGTGGCTCGATCAACAGCTGAAGTTGAATATAGGGCAATGGCTTCATTAACATGTGAACTTATATGGGTGAAGCAGTTCCTTCAAGAGATTAACTTTTGTGACATCCAGAGTATGAAGATGTATTGTGATAACCAAGCTGCTCTTCACATTGCATCAAATCCAGTGTTTCACGAGAGAACCAAACATATAGAAATTGATTGTCATTTTGTTCGGGAAAAATTATTGTCAAAAGAAATATGTACTTAGTTTGTTGGATCAAATGACCAACTCGCAGATGTGTTGACTAAGTCGTTAAGGGGACCTTGGATTGAGTTTATTTGTTCCAAGCTTGGTACATACAATCTGTATGCTCCAGCTTGAGGGGGAGTGTTAGAATAATTATTAAGTCTACCTATGATTAGTATAGCAGGGCCTAAAGTAGGTAGTTGTGTGTTGGGTTATCTATAATGATTGTTCCTAGCAGTCTAGGACAATCTCTTCATCTTCCATCTATCTATTGTATCAGATTTTTATCTATATAAATAATAGAACTCAGAAGGGTCTTCTAAGCCCTTTAGAACTATTTTTCTCTATTTTAGATCTCAAGTGGTTCGTAGTAACATGCTGACAGCTTAGGATGTAGCCTAGTGGGCATGGAAGCTTGCTTGATGGGTCTGATCTTTAGATAAACCCAGTCCCCCTCCTTTTTTTGTTAGCATACTTAACCATTTGATCCTGCACCTTTGCCAAATGGTGCCTCAACTGTTCCAGAGCCTCATTCCTTGTTTGCAACTCTTGCGCCACTACTTCCACTGTCGTTTCCCCTAGCACAAACCTTGTTAGAGTGGGCAAATGTCTCCTATAAACTGTCTCAAAGGTGGTACACTTGGTTGCCCCCTCATAACTGGTGTTGTACCAGTATTCTGCTTAAGTTAAAACCGAACTCCACATCTTGGGCTGTTCAGAGCTGAAACAACGTAGATAGGCTTCCAATATCCAGTTAGTACCTCGGTCTGCCCATTCCGAATGATAGGTTGTACTCATGCGAAGTTATGTACCTTGTAGTCTAAATAGTTCCTTCCAAAATAGACCTAAGAAGGTAAGGTCACGGTCACTCACAATCGAAGTAGGCATCCCATGAAGCCTAACTAGACCTCTGCTATGGACTTGGCTGCATAAGGATGCTTGATGGGTATGAAAAGCCCATATTTGCTCAACCTATTCACCACTACTAACACTACATCATACCCCTGGCATTTGGGTAATCTCTCAATAAAATCCATATTGACCTCCTTCCATATACCTTGAGGAATGCTAATGATTGAATCAGGCCTTAGGGTGATGATGCTAAGTACTTATGTTGTTGGCAAACTAAACAGGCTGCCACATAATCAATTTTTGACTTCTTTATGTCAATCGAGTATAGTGATTGGGCTACCCTTCTGTAGGTCCGATACACCCCTGAATGTCCCCCCATGGTGATGGTGTGAAATTAAGCCAACAACCTTGGAATCCAAGCCAACTGGGCTGAGAGCACTAAGCGGCCCTTGTAATGAAGTCGATCATCCCCTAGACACACCTTGTAAAGAGTTATTTCTTCCACCTTCAACCCCAATTCCTCTACTAGCCTTGTCGAAATGAAATTATGGCTTGCCCCGACTATCTATCAAGACTAATATCTTTTTCCCCTACACCCAGCCTTGCAGCTTCATTGTGTGGGTCTGGGTTAGGCCCCCTGCTGAGAAAATGGATAGTTCTATGTGTTTCTAAACCCGCATGCTTCTCCTCTTCTTCCTCGTCTTCCCCTCTTTCAACACCTTCGGCCATTATCATAACCCGCATGCTTCTTTCTAAACACCTATGCCCTGGGCTATATAAGCCTCCACAGTAGAAACACCTTCCTTCCTTCCTTCTCTTGACATACTCGGGATAGGTTAGAGTTCTCACCCCTATGTTTCGCAACTCCCCTACTGCATTACTTCCTACCTTGGAACTTATTGTGTTGACCGCTCCCTCCTTCTTCGACATGTTCCCCCCACTTGTAGCCCCCTTCCCTTTTTGGCTTCCCTTATACGTTTATGTTCTTGAAATTGTCCCCGAACTCCCCTGATACCTTCCCCATGGTTGATTGCTCTTGTTACCCGTTCCTCCACTCATTCTTGAATTACTCCCGCTTCCTCTACATCTCGGGCCACCTCCATTGCTGTCAACAGGTCCCTCGAGTTATGGAGCCGAATTTGGCTCCTGATATCCCCTTATAGACCTGCAAAAAAGTAACCCAGCAGTTGTTCCTTCCTTACTCCCATAGCTTGAGCCACAAGCACCTCAAATTCTTGGACATACTCCTCCACCATCTCCCTTTGTCTCACTGCTGCCAATTTCTCAAAAATTGACCCTATATTCCTTCATCCAAACCTCCTCATCAAAGCCTCCCAAGAAGGGTTCTCGGTTATTTTTTTCCAGAATCTAAACCAATAACTGGCACACCCCTCCATGTAGATGTAAGCCAGCTTGATCCTCTCCCTTCCCATGACATTTTGGATATCAAAAAACTTCTCTACCTTCAAGATCCACCCCATCGGGTCTTGTCCCTCAAACGTGGGTAATTTTACCCGCTTCATCCAATTTCGTTGCACTTCACCCCTGGCCTCCTCCAATTCGTCCTCGGGACTTTCCTTCCTACCCGACCTTCATTCACGGAGTTGCGACTCCCCTCTGAACTCCTACCCTGGTTCCCCGTCCTTCTGTAGAGAACACATGCGAGTTCTTGAAGTTCTTGGTGCACCCTTGTCATCTCAGCCTTCAATCCCTCCATGTCGTCTCCATCGAATCAAACCATTCTTCCATCCATCCTCCCCTATAGCATGTTCAATTTTCCCTCCATTTCGCTCCACAACCTTTGATTCGGCAAGTCAGACCAAATTGATAGAGTTTGTTAATAAAGAAATATATCTAACACACTCCACAAAACAAACTAACTCTAACAGAAGAAAAATAATGTGTATTACTTCAGTAATTCTCGAATACAATGTACAGACTCCACTCACAAGGGAGCACTCTCCCTCCACAGGAACAAGTATCTTGTCTATACAAAAGAATATCCCAAAAGCTAACCCTCTACAATAGCTCATAACCTTCTTATAAGGTTCCCCAGTTAACTGAATAGTTGACAATCAACCACACTCCTTAACCTTCTAACCACCCTATTAATTTCTCTTCCTCCTCTCATACTCTCTTAACACTCTATCAAGTGGTCTTTGGCCAACTTTTACAACATCTTAGTCAAGGCTAGATGAAAATTTTCCCAATTGACACTAAAAAAAGAAATTATCAAGAAAATAGAAAACAAGATAATGCTAATGCCAGCCAAAATACAAACATTGCAAGTATCGACCCAAACAAAACTCTAATAAACGTCAAGGGAAAAAAACTTGATGACATCAGCCGAAAAATAGTACCTTTAACATTGGCTAAGGCACTCTCTAACTAATGTTGACTAAGAAATGACTACAGCCTAAATCTAAATCAATGGAAAAATAATATCAACAATTTCAACCAACACAAATATATCGGTTTAATAATCTTCATACAGCAGGCAGAAAAACAGTCACATCGTTAATAAAAAAAAATCAAGCTGAGAAAAGTAGCCCAACCAATGGCTAACAACATCCCAACCAAGGCCAAACATATAAATCCCGGCCAAGACCAAGCTAGTGAGAGAAAGTTAGAAAAGAAGAAACATAGATGTGAAACAAGAGAAAGTACAAACATTTCAAATTCTTACATTTTAGGAAGAATTTAAAAGGGGATGGGATCTTGCAAACCAAATTCCAGATGTGATGGCATGATTGATGAGAATGTCGACCAAAGAATTAAAAGGGGAATAAGAACACCCTTTGTGGAGAGTTGAAGAAATGAAAGGAAGACTCGCTAAAAGTTATAGAAGGAAACACTAGCCAACCCGACCAAAGTGGGAGATAGTTGCTGTAGTTAGTATAAAATATCAAAGAATGCATACTGCAAGCCACAACATTTTCATGCAATTGTATGTAAAAAATTCTATGTCAAGGCTGGCTGAACAGTAAGGGAATCTAGAAAAGGTTGTGGATTAATCTACTGTACTGAAAATTAAATTGCAAAAAGTGATTTTTTAGAGGCCATATAATGTATTATAACAAAAAGAAAAGGTAGATATTACTCACAAGATGTGAACAGCACATTTAGCATTAGTACACAAAGCAAGTCCCATCCTAACATTAAGCTTATAAAACTACCACACATCCCATCCGAACATCAACACGCTCAAAAGAAAAACAAACAACACAATAGCAAACAGGAGAAACAAAGCACGAAAAATTCTACTGCTATCGCCAATTGGAGAAAACTAAGAGCTAGCCATCTTAATAGAAAGCAAAGGATGAACCCCCAAACATAAAAGGAAAATGACGATGTTTTGTTGCTCTTGGCTAACCCGCCAAACATAAAAGGAAAATGACGATGTTCTGTTGCTCTTGGCTCTAATCCACGAGCAAGCTCTTAACTTAATTACCTCCACCACTTTTTCCAAGAACTGATTATAGTCAAATTAATGAGAAAGACTGACCACTAAAGGAGATCACCACATGAGTAAATTTTACACTTTCCGCCCCATTTTAGGTTGCACAATTAAATGATTAGTTCTTGTGTTTTTAATCCTTAAAAAATATTTCTTTTATTGGGTACCTTGTTAGAAAATATCACTGTCAATTCAAAAACACTGAAAAACATACAGACGGTGAGAACAAAAATTATTTGCTTTCGAAGGATGTAAACAATCCAATAAAAGAACCTTGCGAGACCCACCAAAGAAATCTTCAATAATCAATAGAAAGGAAAATATTAAAAATTGAATTTATTTTTTTTTAATTGGGCATCCTGCTAGTACCTATCAATGTCAATTCAAAAACGCTGGGAAAACATTTAGACAGCGCTGAGAACAAAAATATTTTGCTTACCAAGGAAGCAGACGATCCAATAATAAAAAAGAAAGCTTGCAACAAACCCACCAAAGAACTCTTGAAATTATCAACGAATAGGCAAAAATAAATCCAACCCAGATCAGAAAAGAAGATGAATAGATTGTCAAAGAGATGGTGACAAGATAATTCCCAGAAATCGCACAGAACAAAGAATTCAAACAAGATAAAAAGAAGAATAATTAGTGTAATAGCAGAAGAAAGAAACCTTGGTGGCAGCTTCAGTGTCCATGTCGGTGGAAAATTTGTAGGTGGCCCTTCTCTTCGTATTAGAAGTTAGTGTGCAGGAACCCACGACCATTATAAGTGATATGCCAAGACTCTTAATATTGTGAAAATTGTGTTTTCTATGAGCCGTTTCTCTCTCTCTCTCCTCTCTCTCTCTCTCCTCTCTCTCTCCCACCTTTTTATAATAATCTCTTTGGATCACTTTGATTATTTTCCTCTTAGATATATGGTAATGGTTAGTTTCACAAATTTATTTAAATAAAAGCCAATAAATTCTTCTTAATTTTCTTTTTCACGGTTTCACAAGTTGGTATTCTTTATATGCAAGGAAGGGTTGCACCTCATGAACATGATCTCCCGTGCTAAAGCTTTCTATGAGAAGATTATAAAAACATTTTTGAATGTACATCTTAGTTAGATTCTTTAAATTTAACATTTAGGTGCTTAGGTTTTGTATAAAACATATTTTTAATAATAGAAAAGTATTAAAAATTTATCATTTTGGCATTTACGATTTGAATAAAACTGAGTTTTAATAGTAAAAAAAAAGAATAAATTACATAATTAAATAAACTTTTTAACTTGTTAAAAGTTAAAACGTAAATAAAAATGATTTATAAAATTTTACTATTGAAGCAAAGTTTATTAGAATAATCTAATTAAAATAAAATAAGATTTCATGAGAATATTTTATAAACCTTTTATCTTGAAAATATTTTTGGACATCTAAATATTTTGTGTTCTTCCAATGGTTTGCACATCGACTTTGTCATAGATTCTTTGAATTGCAATAATTCTTCCTTAGGTTCTTCTTTTATATGATCAAGGGATAGTTCTCTATCATTCCCTCCTTCTTGAAGTGAATTTGTCCTCAAATTAATACTTAAACTAAATGGAGACAAGTCATTAATGTTGAAACTATAACTCACTCCATAAACATTAAGTAGATCAACAATGTAAGGATTATCATTAATTTCCTTAAGAACTTGAAAAGGTCCATTTCCTCTATGTAGGAGCTTAGATTTCCTTTTGGAAGGAAACATTTCCTTCTTAAGGTGTACCTATACCCAGTCTGGGCTCCAACTTCATCTTATTCCTGCCTAATTTAGCCTTAAAAGCTAGTTTCTCCATCTTCTTTTCAATTTGTGCCTTCACTTCCTTATGTAAGTTTCTAACAAAAGTAGCTTTTACAATATCTTTGTTAGTCACAGAATAAATATTAGGCAAAGGTAACAAATCTAAGGGAGTTAGAGGGTTAAAACCATAGACAACCCTCAAATGGAGACACACAAGTAGTAGAATGAACTACCCTATTATAAGAAAGTTCCACATGAGGTATCCATTCCTCCTAAGTTCTAAATTTTTTATTTACAAAGCATCTAAGGAGTTGAGAAAGAGTTTGAGTTATCACTTTGGTTTATCCATCCGTTTGGGGATGACACATTATAGAGAAGAGAAATTGTGTACCTAACTTACCTAACAATACCTTCCAAAAATGGCTAACAAATTTTAAATCTTTATCCGACACAATGCTCCTTGGAATACCATGTTCTCTCACCACTTTCGTGAAAAATAAATCGGCCACATGGTTGGCATCATCACTATTATGATAGGGAATGAAGTGAGCCATCTTTGAGAACCTATCTACCATAACAAAAATAGAATTTTTTCCTCGTTTAGACCGTAGAAGTTCTAAAACAAAATCCATAGAAATATTCATCCATGGAGAATCAGGGATAGGGATGACAACAGGTCGGGTTGGACACAAATAGTGTGTAACCACAACCCAACCTGCATGACACAATTGTACTCGTTACCTCCTAGATGCCCGCACAAAAAAATCCGCAATTTTTTTCAACCCACGAGTACCCATTTGATGCCCGTTTTCAACCCATAAGTATTTTTAAAAAATTATTTTATAAGCTTTTCAATGAGGTATAAACTAAAGTGCAAAAAAAATACAAATAATATTTGAAACATATATCCGAGTAAAGTCAATGGATAAGTAAATAAAAGATAAAACATAAATTCAAATTAATACAAATTAATAGTAAAACATATATCCAAATACAAGTAATTTAAAAAATAATTCTTCTTAAAATAACACTATATGATCTATGTTTCTTCTCCTATATCTTCATTTTAATCACTTAATTCGTGAAACAAATAACATAATTAATTTGTGGAAAGCAGCATCCTACAGGAGAGAGAATTATATGGAGCACCAATGAAGAATGGAAAATGAGAGTGAAGGTAGTGCGCTTGGAAGGTAGCTAGAGGAGGATCCCTAGGATTCTCTAGCCTTACTTTCAAGGGAGAATTAATCTTGAGTTTCAGAAATTTAATTCTCATTCATCTCAAAAGTGACAAATACAATGGTGGACCTAGGTATTTATAGTGACACATGCTCCATGCAAGCCAAAAATCCATGTCGGGCAATATTCCATCATTCCCTCCCTCTTAAAAGAAGATTTGTCCTCAAATCTGGCAATCGCCTTTATTGTAAAGAAGTTCCTCACAGTCTTGAGAGCGGGTCATTTTGAAAGGGCCTTAATCCTTTATTTCTTTAGATCCATTTACTTATTGTTGGATAAAAAATGAACTTGCAATATGCATCAAATATATCTTCAATTAATATTGATCCAAGAAAGGAATTCTCTACAATAATAACTTTAGAATAAAGACTTCTTATATGCATCAAATATATCTCTTCTTCTCTCCTTTCTTCCTCTTATTTTCTCTCAATCTATCTTTCTCTTTTCTTTCCATATGTTCCTTGAGTCTGGCTCCAAATTCTATTTCCTTACGAAGAAAACCATGATCATCTAAACTCTTAAGAAATATTTTTCCCTCTTGAATGCTATCTCTCATTAGTTCTAGGTTTTTTTTAATTGAAGCAGACACAAACTTTATTCTCATGTAAGATTTTAGTTCATACCAATCACGAATGGAGAATTTCTACCTTTATTAACACTATATTGCCTTTCATCCCACCACCCTCTTGCATGCTCTTCAAATCTAGAAGTGTATAAACTAAGAACATAGAATTCACTACTTCTAGAATGGAAAATGGAACCATAGGATGCAAATTAACTTTTTCTAGCAATGAATGGATGCATTTAATCAATTTTCTTTTTCCAATCTAGGTATGTTAATGTACCAATATCCTTACCAAAGCATGGAAGATTTTTCCTAGCTTGATTGTACAAATCATCCTTAATCCTATCAAATTCCTCAATGGTACAATTTATTCTAGCTTTTTCAAGTTTTCTTTTAATGTCTTTAAAAATAATTGACTTATCAAAATTACTAACTCTAGATGACCTGTGACTTGACATCCTTTGTTTTTAAAAGTTTTCTTAATCTATAGAGTTAAAAGCTTCACACTTAGACAAGTCCTAGGAAACAGAGGTGAGCCATGAGGCATTCGATGTGCCTAAAGTGTATCATCCAATCATGTGGCCCAATCTTTATTATTTGAATTTACCAGCTTTTGTAATATCTTTTTTATCTATCTGTTAGAGACCTCAGCTTGACCATTAGTTTGGGTATGATATGGTGTAGCAATGCGATGTGTTACCCATACTTTTTCAACATATTCTTTAGCAGCTTATTGCAAAAGTGGGTCTCTTGATCACTAACGATGGCTCATGGTATTTCAAACCTACAAAAATTGTTAGACCTAACAAACCTGGCTCATGTGCTTTGACAGCTGGCCTCTCCAGCTAGTTTCATTTGAATTTTTTGAGGGAATTTGGCAGAGGCTAGAGGCTCCTCTTCACCTATAAATAAGAGAGTCAGTCTCTTTGAGCTTAGTAAAATGTTGTTGAAATTACTTTCTAGCCCTATTGCTCTTGAGTCATTCTTGATTTTTGATTTCTCTACTCTTTCCTCTAGCTTCCTTCCTTTATTAGGAGGGCTTTCTAAGCTGAGAGGCCTCATACACTTACCTTCCATTCATTTAAACACATCAAATACCTCATTTCTCTACATATTTCCGTTGAATCTTCATTCACTATTGTGTGACTCTCTTTGGAGCTGTTGCCTGCATGGTTTTAGCTAGTAGTGGTTTCCTTCAACTGGTATCTAGAGATTAGGTCGTCTACACACCAGGAGCTAAGTCATTTCCTCCATTTTCTACTCCATTTCTGTATTCTGTTGTCATTCTGTTCAAGTTTTCTTTTCCAACACTGTTTCAATTTCTTTGGTTTTGTTCTTCTTAATTTTGTGTGTTTAATCATTGATTGATATGTTTCCATTCTATTATTATGTTTATCCTTCATTTTAAACGGTGAATCTTTTGTGTTTGAGTCATTTTCAGCTTTATTTTTAATTCCAAGTTGTCATAAGTCATGTGCATCCTGATGTTATTTTACATCTGTTTTTGTTTTTAGTTAATCTAATTTTGCTGTGTATTTTCGTTCTAATCTAGTTCTGAGTGTTTGAACAACTTTACATCAACCAAATAAGTCGATGAGAACATGTTCTAGCTTTGGTGATACGAGCTGAAACATTAGAAATCCATTCTGATTTCAATTATGTGTTAAACTCTATTGGAGAATTTTGATTCTGTTTTAATTCATGAAATTGTTTTCCAGTTGATTTTTTTTATTCTGGTGCGTTATACAAACTTGATTGATGTTCTTGAAGGTTGCTAAAAGTGTAGTAGACCATCACAAGCAATGAAGTGCAATGTGTAAAGCTTGGTTGCTCACAATTATAACATCTCACTGTTTTAGTTTTAATCCAAGCTTTTCACCGTGCTAACACTCTTTGACTGGTCCATTATGAGTTTGGTCATACTAAGCATGTTAATTCTAGCTTCATTCAGTGGATTTACATTTCCTTGAGTCAATTTGATTACTGTTACAACCTTTGACTCTATGAAACTTGATTTTGGTGGTATGATGAAGTGATTTTTCTGCACTTTTTGATATAGCAAAGTCAAGTTTTGAGTGCTAGCATTTCTATGTTGTATAACAGTTTGAGCAAGCCTAAAATGATGTTTAAAAGTTGTTAGAGAGTTCAATTATTGATATAATAATTGAGAAATGACAAGGTGTTTTTTAGTAAAAATTTGGATTCAAGCCAATTCAAAATTTGAACACATTTAAAATAACTAAATAAAGTTGTTGAAGTGATAAGTTTTGAGTTAGAGTCACTATTGTACAAATTTGAGTTTCAAACCACGAATTTCAAGTCAATTTTTTGGTGTAGTGTTGAAAACTGAATCTGTTTTGATGATTTAATCTTCAAAATTCAATTTGGATTGCACCAAGAGTTGGTTCATTGTTCTAGATTGAAACAAAATGATCAAAAAAAGTCATATTAAGTGTTAAAAGGCTTGTACAACCGTGCAATTCAGTTTCAAGCAATTAAAACCCCAAAAAACAAAATTTGGTTTTCTTTGAGGCATTTCATCAAATATTTTTGCTTTTATCAATCAGTTTCGTGCTAACTGTGTTTTTCAACCTGCATTATAACTTTTCTTGCTTTCTTAATCTGTTCTAGTGTCTTTGTTAAGTTCCTTTTGAGCGCTTGTTTTTGTTCCATCCTGTTCTAGTTGAATTCCTCATTCTTGACTTCTAAGTTGTCAAAAATCAGAAAAATTGATTTACTGAATTCTGGTGCAGTGTGCTAAATCTGTTTGGTGTTGTTTGAGTTGGTTTTTGGAGGTTTGTGACATCTCTTTGAGGCATCCAGAGGCAGAAACCTGTAGCTACTAAGGTAGCTTCTTAGCAAATGGAAAGGGAACTAAAATTTGATCAAAGAAGGGTACTCTGTAAGAGCTGCATTTCGGCTGTTCACTTTCCAATCTGTTTTGGAGTTGTAAAACAACCAAAGCTTGAAGACTATACTACTTTTAGGCATCATTTTGAGTTTAATTGAGCTTCTATATCATAGAACATTTGCTGTTTTGTATTATTTCTTGTATTAATTCATCTTATCCTTCAACATAACACAAACCAATACCTACATATTATCACAATTTTATTTCTAAATAAAGCAAAAAAACAAGAGAAAAGAGAAAAATCAGTTTGAGATTCAATATCAGAAATTTAAAATAATTAGTGCTTTCGAAGAACAAATTTGTTGTCGGTGAAATAGTTGCCCACGCTCTTTGTCTCTGACGAAGTACCGGCGGTGCTGCAAGGAAGACCCCAAGCAAAGTTAGCGAGAATGGCTTTCGATCTCGCGAGTGAAAGATGGCGTCGGTGGCCACGTCCATGAACGAAAGTGGCTCAAGTGATCTCCTGCTTGCAGTGATGGAAGAAAATGTGGCGACGTTGGGGAAAGGCCTAAGCCTTGTTACAAAGGAAGAAAAGAACGTTGGTGAGCGCTCCGGTGGCGACAACGGTGGCGACAACGTCGTTGCCCATGGCTCTGATCAAGGAGGAATATTTATGAAGATGAATTCAGAACCAAATGGGAGGTAGATTTTAGAATGTAGAGGTTCCAATTTGGAAGGAAACCCTTGAAAGAACGAAATTTCAATCTCTCACGTTATTATCTATTGCTACCTTGAATTCCACGTCAGCAAAAATTATAACTAGACCAATCCTAACTTGACACGTGTTGAAGTTAAAAAGTGGTAAGAAAAAGAGTCAAAATATCATTATCCATTTGTTATTTATATGTTTGTAAGCGTCCTTGATAGTAAAATTATTATTTAAATAATTACTAGAATTTGTTTTTAAACATTAGGTTATATGACATTATTTAAAGTTAGTATGTGTATGTAAAATAAATTTGATGGGTTTGAAAAGGTAGATGAATCTAGAAACATAATAATAATAATGAAAGTTGGATGATGATAACGAATAAGCTTCAAAGTAGTAATGTTGAATAAAAAATAGTAAAAAGAGAAAAAGTCCAAAAAATCCCAACACTAGAAAGAAAAGTCACGGAAAACACAAGCAGTAGAGCTGCATGTATGTATGTATAATGTATCTATCCTTTGCAATCACGAAGGGACCCTTCCCTCTCTCTCTTCTCAACCCGCCATCGAACTCAACCACCGTCACAGAATCATCAATTTTCTCCCCCCTTAAACCATAACGCATCCAAATATCGATCAAATTCCACATTTCAAGGTTAAGCAAAACATACGAATAGTTTTGGAAGAATTAGAAAGAAATTGAGAAAGGAAGAGAGAGTGTTACAGTGGAGGAAGTAGTGGTGAGAAAGAAATGCCAAGTGTGGCCGTCAAGCTCTACAGCGTGTTCTTCAAGTTCCTCTTGAAGCACCGTTTGCAGAACCGGATCCAAACCTCTTCCCAACACTCCGACTCGTTCGGTATTACCACCCGACCCGAAGAAGTTGTAGCCGCCGCTAATCCCTCCTTCGCCGACGGCGTCGCCACAAAAGACATCCACATCGACCCCTTAGCCTCTCTCTCCATCCGAATCTTCCTCCCCGAATCGGCCCTCAACGCTCCCGAGTCTCGTTCCAAACCTAGGACTCGCTCCATTCCCGAGCCTCAGCCTCGATCCGCTCACCTCGATTCAATCACACGGAGGAAAAGCTATGGTCCGCCTCTCCTGGAGGAGCGCCGGAGCAACAGCTTCGGAGGGGGCTCCGGCGTGGAGTGTTTGAACCTGATGACGGAAGGCGCGTACCTCGGCTACTCGCCGCCGTCGGTGGCGCGGGGGGAGAGGCGGAGGCTACCTGTTGTCCTGCAGTTCCACGGAGGGGGGTGGGTTAGCGGAGGTAGCGATTCGGTGGCGAACGATATTTTCTGCCGGCGGATTGCCGAGTTATGTGATGTGATAGTGATTGCAGTGGGGTACCGGCTGGCGCCGGAAAACCGGTACCCGGCGGCGTTTGAGGACGGCGTGAAGGTGCTGAATTGGCTGGCGAAGCAGGCAAATTTGGCCGAATGTAGCAGGTCGATGAGTGGTGGGCATGGTGGTGGTGGTGGGGAGTTCAAGAAATCGGATGCTCATAAGCATATCGTTGGTTCCTTTGGGGCTTCTGTGGTTGAGCCTTGGCTGGCTGCTCATGGTGATCCTTCAAGGTTGTTACTATTTCATGATGATTGTGTTTTATTTATTTGTTACTGTTATGTAGAGTTCATGGTTGTCTGATTAATGATTTATGAATTCAGGTTGGAATTTTATCTTTAATGGTCGTTTTTCTTGACTTGTTATTGAACTTCATTTTCTTGTGTTGTTGTTTAGTGTGTGTGTCTGTAAACATTTTCCATTGCCTCTTGATATAGAGATAGTGATTAGCTAAAGAATGAAGGTCAAGGATCCTTCCTGAATTGGGGAGGGAGAGTTTGTAAATGAAAGTAGTTTGGGACAAGTTTAAGGTGAACACCAAAGTTTATGTTAATTACTCAGAGGCAATGGATTTGATTCATCTGAGTTTTGAATTGTATATGGTTGGATAAAATCTAGGACTCAAGATGAGAGCTTTCTTGTAACAATGTTCGATATATTTGCAAGGTCACATTTTATGGACGTTTTAGATTTAGGACAAACAGTTGTTAACTTTTTTTACTTATTCAATAATTCCCGAATTTTTATCTTAAATGAGGTCTATGTCTAACCTCAGCTGTGCGTAAATCACATTTTGGTGCATATTCAGGTTACAAACATATAGATCTGGTTGGCTGAAACATACTACTGGGAATGGATTTCTCTAATATTGTTTATATGTTTATATTAGCATTATGTGTTCATAGGTCACTTATAATAAGTACTATGAAAAGTACAAACACATTGAAGGAGAGCTGATAAAGTGATGACTGATGATGACATGCCAAGTATTCATATTCGGGAGAGGTTACATGTTGGCCGAAACAAGTCATTCTTCATAACTGTTGAAGGAATTAAAGGGAGACATGTAGTGCTTAAGCAACACTTTTGTGGACGCCTTTATCCTCAAATTTCTTTTTTTCTTTCTTGTTGTCTGATGGTTTGTTATTCTCAGTATTGAATTTCTGTTTTCCTTCAATGATGGAAGACTCGTACATTAAGACACTCTTCTAAACTAATCTTTCAGTTGTTGGCCACCCCATCTCAACTATATCTTCTATACTAAATGATTATGTAGCTTCCTTTGATAAAACCCAATATTAAATTGATGAAGCTTGGTTATAGAATCATTGACAATATTTATAATTATATATCTTAATTTTTTTCTCCAAAATATTTCTTTTCAAATAATAATCACTAATAATGGGAAGACATTGGCTATGATGATACGGTGAATTGAGAATATGATTGTTTGACCAAGTCTCTAGCTATTAACTCTAGCATGTCGAACATACTGGGATACGTTGCCTTTTTAAAAGGGGAGATTTCTAATATTCTCTCTATGTAGAGGTAGCTTTATAACCATTCATATATAATTTGGTAATATTTTAGTTTTATTTTATGGTTTTGTTACATTCTGAGTGGAATGGTGTGATTATGAGAGTGACTAAAAATCTCCTCTACTAGGGCACTTGTATGTGTGCATTGGGAGTTAACAATTTCCTAAATATTCTTTTGTATTGTTGGTCACACTAATTTCTTTCCGATATGCTTCCTTTGTATCTAGCTGTCAGATAGTCCTCATAGTATTTTCCTTCTTTAGGGCTTAACATTTTTATTTTTCTTTTAATGTTGAAACAGATGTGTTCTTCTTGGAGCAAGTTGTGGTGCCAATATTGCAGACTATGTAGCTCGTAAAGCTGTGGAAGGAGGCAAACTTCTGGACCCTGTCAAGGTGGTAGCACAGGTTCTACTGTATCCATTTTTCATAGGAAGTGTTCCCACACGGTCTGAAATAAAGTTGGCAAACTCTTACTTTTATGACAAGGCCATGTGTATGCTTGCATGGAAACTTTTCCTACCTGAGGGGGAATTTAGTTTGGACCATCCATCTGCTAATCCCCTTGTCCCGGGACGGGGTCCTCCTTTAAAATTGATGCCTCCGACATTGACGGTTGTGGCCGAACATGACTGGATGAGGGATCGTGCCATTGCATACTCAGAGGAGCTCCGAAAGGTGAACGTGGATGCACCTGTTCTTGAGTATAAGGATGCGGTACATGAATTTGCAACACTTGATGTCCTTCTCAAAAGCCCTCAGGCCCAGGTTTGTGCTGAAGACATAGCCATATGGATGAAGAAACATATTTCTCTTCGGGGTCATGAATTCTCATATTGAGTAGGATATAGCGGATTCAGATGATGATTAAGCTAGAAGATATTTACCCCACATGGGATCTGAGATATATTATTTGATTGGTTTTGATTCTTGATAAGGTGTTTGATGCTAAATGGTTCCATGTTCACCTGGCCAGTTTATTATTTTTTGGTTTGTAAAATAGAGTTGGCTGAGTAGGATTAGTTGAGCCACCAAGATGTATTGACTCGTACATACTGCACTGACCAATCTTGTGCCATTCTTTCTGTGTATTATGATGTCTTTTTTCTCTCTAAAAAAAATTATGGAACCATATTAAGGGTGAGTATATGGTATCCATTTCATCACCCAATCTAAGATCCTCCAAATGGTGTAAGGTACGTTCATTACAAAAATGAATTTCGATATTTATTATTTTCGACCTTTGATGTCGGTCCAAACTCACGTTTTAGTCGTCGACGTTGAAGGACACCGACGCAAGGTGAAACCGATGTTGACGGTGGATAGAAAAGAAACCGACATCTAGGGTATTGAGTGATAGAATCTGCACCATTGAGCATGAATTTTTGTGAATGCCTTGGTATTAAGCAGAAGTGGGCACCATTGAGCGGTATCTATGTATTGAAAATGGGAAGCAATTGATGTCAGATGTGGTATTGAGTTGTAGTATTAGTATTGACGGACGTTAATTGACGTTAAGCATTTTGTTTTAAATTAATTTATTTGTTTTTACAAATGTTCCATACCTAAAAAGTAGAAAATATTTATCACAAATTCGTATTGAATGTTTCCAAATTCAAGATTAAAAGTATAAAGTAATCAAAACTAAGAATAAAACTAAAGTTATCAATAGTATTAATACTAGACTAATGAATTTTTCTGAAGAATAATATAATTATTGTTATTACAGGTTCTAGGTTTTATCTCGTCATATCTTTTTTTATTGTATCTTTTTCATTGTGTCATGTGTAATAGATTATTATTGAAGTGTTGTAAAAACAATAAAACTTTATTATATTTGTATATTAATATTTAAAATTTAATGTAATTTGTAATATGTGGAAGGTATATATTTAATACCTTCTTCTTAACTATCGTATTGTTCAACAAGTCTAATTTTGTTCTTGGATATTTCTATTCTCATTAGTTTGTTTCTTAATATTCATTTTATTCTTATTACTTGATGAGTGTTTTTTCTAGAGATTAATTTTCTCATTTATTTCTTTCAAATTGGTTAAGTTCTTCTTGTATTGTTATACTCCATAGATCATCTTAAAGAGCTTCCTTTATGTTTTTGGGTCCTAATTATGAAACAAAAGCCATAATCATACAATAATTAGCTAAGTTTCTTCGAGTACTTACCTTTTTTGTGACATCTCTAATAACATTGTTTAATGATAGTCCTCGAGGTTGTTGTCATGTCTTAGCTAAAACTTCATGAAGAGAATTATTCTTCTTTTCTTCATTTGTTGTCTCTTTCAAGTATTCTTCTTCACCTACATCTGATTCATCTCACTCAAGGGATTTTTCCTCATGGTCTACAATTTCATCAAAGACAACATGTATGAATTATTCTATTTCACACGTTCTCTATTGGAAGTCCCACATCGACTAGAGATAAAGTCAAATTATAATATATAAGTAAGTTGCAAACCTCACTTTACAAGCCAGTTTTATGGGGTTGAGTTAGGCTTAAACCCATTTTCTAATATGGTATCAGAGCCATGGTTAGAGCTTATGCTAGTGATATTTCTTATTTTCTGGGTCTTTCTATTCCACCCGTTGTCGGGCTACTATCGGACCACCATTAATTTTTACTCTCAAATGTCTATACCTCGGCGTGACCTCCGCGTGAAGGGGGTGTGTTGGAAGTCCCACGTCGACTAGAGATAAGGTCAAATTATAATATATAAGTGAGGTGCAAACCTAAGAAATATAGCTTCATCGGATTTATAATGAAATTTTCCAAACTTTTGTTTTTCATTATTTAAAACAAAACATTTGCATCCAAATATTTTTAAATGAGAAACATTAGGCTTTCATCCTTTAAAGAGTTCATAAGGAGTACATTTTAAAATATGTCTAATAATCATTCTATTTAAAACACAACATCCAATACTCACAACATCAACCCAAAAATGTCATGGAAATTTTGATTCCTTTAATAAAGTTATTGCAAGTTCTTCTAAAGATCTATTTTTTCTTTCTACTACTCCATTTTGTTGTGGAGTTCTAGGCACAAAAAGGTTATGAGAAATTCCAAATTCTTCACAATAGTTTTCAAATAATTCAGTTTGAAATCCCCCTCCATGATCACTTTGAACGTGTTAATTTTCAAATCTTTTTCATTTTGAACTTGTTTTTGCAAACTTTTTAAATACTTTAAAAGTTTCACTTTTTAGAGTAATAAAGAATGTCTATGTATATCTTGAATGGTCATCAACTGTAACTAAAACATAATAATTTCCCCCAAAACATTTTATCCTTGAATGATCAAATAAATCCATGTGCAAGAGTTCTAAGGATTTTTCACTCGAAACAATATTTTTCAAATTAAAAGATGATTTAATTTATTTACCCTTTTGTCATGCATCACATAATTTGTCCTTGACGAATTTTAGTTTTGGTAGAACAATTAATAAGTCTTTAGATATAAGTCTATTCAATTGTTGTATATGAATATAAGTAGCTTTCTTATGCTACAACCATGAATTTTCTTCTCTTACTACTAAACATGAAATATTTTTATTAGATACATTTTCTAAATCAATTAAATAAATAATTTCATGCCTAATGTTACCAACAAGAAGATGGAATCCTTGCTTCAATAAAGGATTTTGATGATGATGTTTCATGGAGAAGTGTTGCAAAATTAAAGAAGTGCTTGGTTTCAAGAAATACTTTGAAGACTCATTATTTAGTTGTTAAAGATTTATAATCTATGTATTATAATTAATGTAGTAGTTCAAGAGTCAATAGATAGAACCCAAGAAGTAGAGGACTCATAAAAAGTTTTACTTTTCATAAAAATCTATGTGCTAATCGATTATCACTTAGGATAATCGATTGTTCCCGAAAGCATGAAATACCAAGGTTCGTAGATAATCAATTATCACATATGATAATAGATTATTAGTGGTGAATCTGATTCTTAGTTTTTTGACCTAATTTTCAAATGCAAGAGTCTGTAAATAATTAATGTAAATATAACTTTAAAAAAAAACTTTTCACTAAGAGTATTAGAGTTGTGAAACTCTATGTGTTTGTGAAAAGGGAGCTTCTGAACTTGGTGCTTCTAGGAGGAAATGCTATTTCTTAGTGTGTCTAAGTAGGGAAGTATACCAACATAACATAGTCAAGTTGTTCATCCTTTTGTGTGTCAAAAGGAGATGTCTTTCATCTTTCATCTGTTAAAAGAAATGGTTTCTAATTTCAATCCTTATTTCTCTATTGTAAATTATTACTTATTTTAGTGGAAAGGTTAATTCCTCTTTTGGAGATATTAATAACTGAACATAGGGTCTTTTTTATCCAAACTAGTATAAAAATTACTTATGTAATTTTTCTCTTCCTTTCTCTTTTTTGTTTATTTGCTTTTATTCAAATTAATTTTTCAGATTTATTAAAGAAATTTTTAAAAGCAAAAATATGTTAAAAAGAAGCAATTTTTTAACTTAAAAGAATCACCCCTCCCCTCTTGGTTTTGTCTAAACGCGCTTTTAAACTTTCCACAGCATGATACCGATTCCAACAATTGGTATCAAAGCTTGCTTTGATATTCTCTCAAAATTTTCAAAAATGGCCGAACAAAGTCAATTGTATGCTAAGGGTGCTTCAATTGTAAGACCTCCTTTGTGTAGGGGGGAAAATTCTGTCTTTTGGAAAGTAAGAATGCAAATTTTTTTGAAGTCTATTGATAGGGTATTTGGGAAGCTATTTTGAATGGACCCATCGTTCTCACCATTAATGTAAATGATATGCAGGAAGACAAACCTTATTTAAATGGACTATGGATGAAAACAAAATGGCACAATATGATGTTAGGGCCAAAAATATAATTTTATATGTTCTAACCCTTCATGAATTATACAAGGTTTCTGTTTATGAAAGTGCTCAAGAAATGTGAGAATTTTTAAGAGTCACTCATGATGAAGGCACAAATGCTGTAAAGTTAACATTTTTTTATTCAAGGTTTGCATCAAGCTCCTCAAACTCAAGCGTTTCTAATTAGCAAGAAAATTTATGCCTAATGGCCGATAATGAATCATCTGGAAGCTTATATCTAGCTATAATTATGATAATGATTATGCTGAACTACATGATGTTTTTCAACAATTATTGCATGAATCTCAAAAGTTAGATGTTGCTCATAAGAAATTAAAAAATTGGTTTAAAAAGTTGCAATTAAAATTTGAAAAATTTATAGAAGAGGAAAAAGGTTTGAAAAATAAAATTTAAGATCTAGAAAAGAAAAATGTTTCAAATGTTGAAAGTGAGTCATGTAAGAGTCACATGTTTGATATTGATATTCTTGAGAATTTGCTTAAAGAGGAAACTAAAAATAAAAATCTTGAAAAACCAAATTTTGATAAAAAAGAAGACTTTAATAAAAATAATCTAGCTCCTAAGAATAAGAATAAGAGAGCCCATAGGGCATGGGTTGAAAAAGGAACAACTTAGGAACTCAAATGTTGTCACATTGCATGAAAAAGGGGCATGCATCTAACAAATGTAGGATCAAACATTTTGATGTTCCTAAGGGAAAATATGTTTGGATTCCTGTTATAAAGTAATTTGTCTATAACCTTAAAGGACCCAAAAAAGATTTTGGGAACCAAAACTTTATTGTTTTGTTTTGCGGTTAAATTTTCCAAAGGCAAATAAGGCTCTATGGTATCCTAATAAATTTTAAGAGCTTTAAAGTGATTTATGAATCTTAGATATGTCTTAAGTGCCCAAAAAGAGTTAAAATAGCGTTTTTCGAAAATTAATGCACAACAATCGATTATCAAGGGTGATAATCGATTACCAAGGTTTTAAAATATTCATTTTGGCTCCAATATACAAATTTGGTTCGGGAATAATTGATTATCAAGAGTGATAATCAATTGTCTTAAGTTACAACGTAACAAAAAAATTAAAACTTAAGAATTTGTTTTAGATTTGAACGGGAATGTTAATAATTTTAATGATTTAAAAGGACCTAAATTCTTTTTCAATTAACTAATTTAGGGAAAGCATAAAGATTAGATGATTTTTTTTTATTATGATAAAAAAAGGGGAGAAATTTTTGTTTGACATCTTATAAGATAATCTTGTATCTATTTGAGGGGAGATATATGATTATTTTGATATTTTTTCATTTATCTCTATTATGGATTAATTACTCTTTTTTCTTTAGTTGTTAATTAAGAACAAGACCTTCAAGAACATGACATATCACAAGCCTTTAACAATATTTTTATCATAAAAAAAATGGGAGATTGTTAGTAAAAAGAAGATGGACATCTTGCTTCAACAAAGGATTTTGATGATGATGATTCATGGAGAAGTGTTGAAAAATTAAAGAAGTGTTTGGTTTCAAGAAATACTTTAAAGACTCATTAATTTAGTTGTTAAAGACTTGTAATCTTTGTATTGTAATTAATTTAGTAGGTAGAACCCAAGAAGTAGAACACTTAGAAAAAGTTTTACTTTTCATAAAAATATATGTGATAATCGATTATCACTTAGGATATTCGATTATCCTCGGAAGCATGAATTACCAATGTTCACACGATTATTAGTGGCAGTTGTGAATTTGACTCTTAGTTTTATAACCCTAATTTTCAAATTCAATAGTCTATAAATAATTATCTTGAACTTAAATTATAAAACAACTTTTCACTAAGAGTAAAAGAGCTGAGTGCTTAAGGGAAACTGTGAGTGTTTGTGAAAAGGGAGCTTGTGAACTTGGTGCTTGTAGGAGGAAGTGTTCTTTCTTAGTGTGTCTAAGTTGTGGAGTATACCTACATACTAGAGTCAAGTCGTTCATCCTTTTGTGCGTCAAACGAAGATGTCTTTCATCTCTTATCTGTTAAGGGAGGTGATTTCTAATCTCAATCCTTATTTCTCTATAGTAAATTTACTTATTTTAGTGGAAATATTAATCCCTCTTTGGAGAGATTAATAACTAGACGTAGGGTCTTTTAGATTCAAACTAGTATAAAAATTACTTGTGTAATTTTTCTCTTCCTTTGTCTCCTTTGTTTATTTGCTTTTATTCAAATTAATTTTTAGATTTATTAAAGAAATTTTTAAGAGAAAAAAATATGTTAGAAAGAAGCAATTTTTTAACTTAAAAAAATTCACCCCTCCCCTCTTGGTTTTGTCCAAACGCGCTTTTAAACTTTCCGTTGTGCGATACTGATTCCAACACCTAATACCTTTCAAAGCAATTTTTGAAGAATCTTTTATATGGATAATGCAGTAATTGGGTTCAAAGGTTACCTTGAGACCTTTATCACATAGTTGGCTTATATTGAGTAAATTATGCTTTAATCTTCTACAAACAATGTCTTTTTATCATGAAGGTGTTTGCACTTCCTATGTCTCATATTCCAAGGATCTTTCCCTTGTTGTTGTCATGATATGTGACATAGCCTTGTTCTTTCTTCTAGAAGTTTGAGAATTTCTTTCTATCTCTTGTCATGTGCCTTGATCAACCACTATTAAGGTACCACATGAACTTCCTGAATTTTGAACTTATCTGCAAAATAAAAAAAGAACAATTATTTTACGTATCCAACACCTTTGTATGAGTCCTTTGGATTAGTTAAAAAAAATTTAAAATCATGATATTGTTGTCTACCATCAAACACAAATGCTCGCACTCTCTCTATATCTTAATATTTTTATTCTCATTAATTATGATAAGTCTATCAATAATATATATTATTATTATCTAGTCATAATATCTAATAATATCTTTTTTTTCAATAATAATATCTCTTTCAAATCTCAATATTAGATTTCTTATTTTAATTTCTGCACCTAATTAATAAAATGTAAAAGATTCTTTTATCCATGAACAGAAATATAAATATAATCAAATAAAATAACATAATAATTATCTCTAAATAAATAGATACATACAATAACATTAATTATTACCAAAATCTCAAAAATTAATTTATTTCTTACTCATATTTTTCCGGATCTTACAGTACTTCATATTTTCCTACATCTAACAATACTTATTTTCGTTGTTTGTATTACGAGTTTTTGTCGGCTCTAATAGTGAATTACTTGCACAAGTGAGTGCTAATGACTAGTCTAATAGTTTTGCATTTAAGTGTCTTAGTTAACGTGTGCATTCAATTTGAAAACCTAAACATAATAAAAATATTACTATATATTGAAATAAAAGTATTAATAAAAAAACTGTTTAGAAAACCTATATCTCACCTACATCCTGGTAGAAAACCTATACACAGTTTTTGTGGTAGATTGATAGAGAGATATTTGGTTAGAATGGTGGAGGTCATTATCCTTTTTGGCCATGAAAAAGGCAGAAAAGGAAACAGGGGAATCCATCCATGAGATGCATCACTGTCATTAAAAGCAGACACAACTGCATGTACCTTTTCTAATGCAACAGTACCTTCAAATTATGAAAGTTAAAGCTGCATCTCACATGTGTGATTCCAACTTCCAAGACCCATCACTGGTTGGTTGGTGCTATTTTCAAGCTAAGCACCTAACCATATATAACCCCTCACCAAAATTTTTACCTCTACCCTTTGCTTTCCTTTGCTTAGCAAGCATTGATTATGAACTAAGCAAAGTTTGGTGAGTGAGCTCTTCTTTCACATGCATTACCGGTAGGAATGAACCCACGTGAGTGAGCCCGTCATGCTGAACTGGGTAGGTCACTAACGTCTCATCCGAGAGTTTGGGGAAACAAAAATTATTCTATGCTTCAATAACTCAAAATATGATTATTATTGTTCATGGCGTGAGATTTTTTATTTGTTTAAACTGGGTTATTATGTACAAAAAGAACACAAAAAAAAGTAATATTTCTTATTAAGAAATCATTATAAATATAAAAATAAAATTAATCCATGTTCTAAAGGGAATATTCAGAAAGTTAAGTGGTTACTTTAGTAGTCAATTCTCCCGTCTTCTTCAGTCATTCTCTAAATTTGTGGCGTGTGATCTTTTGCTCCCCTTTTACATTCTTCCATACTTGGTTGTCGATTATCATATTTCCCTGTAAGCTTTATTCTGTTGCTCCATCACCCTCCCACAGATCCAGCTTCTTCTTTTGAGAAAATCTCATGTAAATTAGTATCATTGTATTCGCTTTCACTGTGAGATTCAGCTGATTGCATTTGTTCTTCCCAGATACTTTTTGTTCAGGTTGTTAATTGTGAGCAGTGCTTGAAATTTCCACAATGGCAACTACATATTTCCCACTGAGGTGGGAGAGCACTGGGGATCAGTGGTGGTATGCATCCCCAATAGATTGTGCTGCCGCAAATGGACATTATGACTTGGTTCGTGAGCTTCTTAAAATCGACAACAACCACCTCTTCAAGCTCACTTCATTGCGCAGAATTCGCCGCCTTGAAGTTGTGTGGGACGATGAAGAACAGTTCAGTGATGTTGCAAAGTGCCGTTCACAGGTTGCACATAGGTTGCTTCTTGAGTGCGAGTCAAAGAGAGGGAAGAACAAGAACTCTCTCATCCGTGCTGGGTATGGAGGGTGGTTAATGTACACCGCTGCATCTGCTGGGGACTTGAGTTTTGTGCAACAACTTCTTGAGAGGAACCCTTTGTTGGTGTTCGGAGAGGGGGAGTATAATGTCACTGATATCTTTTATGCTGCTTCCAGGGGCAAGAATCGTGAGGTTTTTAGGCAGATTTTTGATTTTGCAGTTTCTCCAAGGTTTGTCACAGGCAAAGGTGGGGTTTTGGAGGAGCATGTTGGGGATATTCCTCCTGTTTACAAGTGGGAGATGAGCAATAGGGCTGTCCATGCCGCTGCTAGAGGGGGTAGTCTGGAGATTTTGGAGGAGTTTCTTGCTAATTGCTCTGATGTGTTGGGTTATAGAGATGCTCAGGGCTCTACTATATTGCATTCTGCTGCAGGCAGGGGGCAGGTTGAGGTGAGATTTTGTTGATTTTGTTCTCTTTAAAGTTGAGATTTTTAAATAATGCTCCATTTCTATGTATCAAAACGGTGCTACTTGTTGTGTGCTGTTTTCTTTAACTTCCTTCTCATGGGCCTCTTCAGGAGTAGTACTAGTAAGAGGCACTTTAAGAATCACAGTATAGTTTTGTTTGCCAAACAGGGAAGGATAGAGAAAACCCTTGTTTTAGTCCCTAATATTGTATATACTTTTAGAAAATGGCACTCAAATATATGTTTCTGATGTTTTCCACACTTCGTCAATTAGACACTTACAATTTATAGACTCATATATTGGCTTTTCACCTACAAAGCCATAAACTCTACCATTAAGCCACCATTTATTCTTTATTATTGTCTAATAAATACAACATTAAACTAATGACTCTTACACTCTAAAACTGACAAAACTCTTAAACAAAAATAAACAACCCAATTAAATCTATCACATTTAAGTTTACCACTTTGTCAATGACCACGTCAGTTCTGCTGATCGGTGTGCTCCTTGTCATCATCATAATCACTTCCATCATCATTTTGGCCACGACCTCCTCATTCACGGACTCTTCCTCCAGGACCACCTTGATCTCGAGTGTTCCGAGCACCTCCCTTCAGATCAAGTTTTGCCTAAAGTACCTAATCAAGTGGCTCAAACATCATTCTCCTCCGCTGCTCATGTGCCTCCAAAGACCTAACAATCTCTTCAACCGAGAGCATGGTCAAGTCTTTGGACTCCTCGATCACACACAATATTCTCGAATTCCTTAGTAAGTGACCTTAGGATCTTCTCCACAATACGAATGGCAGACAACTCCTTCCGAGTTGATTCACTACCGTCTCCACTCGAGATATATATTCATCCACTTGTTTTCTACTCTCCATTCTCAGACTCTCAAACTCGCCTCTGAGAGCTTGAAGTGTAACTTGTTTTACACGGTTATTGTCTTTTGTAAACTTTCTCAAAAATTTGCCACGCTTTTCTTGAAGATTTAGCATTCACTATCTTCTCAAACCCAGACTCATCAATAGCTCGATATAGTATGTACAGGGCTGATTGATCCTTCACCTGTGATTTTCTTAATTTTCTTAATGCGGCAAGTTGAGCCACAGTGTGGGCTACACATCTTCTGCGGGCTCTTCGTAGCTATTTGCTACAACATCCCAAACGTCTTGCACACACTATTTGTTAATTGTCAAAGTTGACTTTCTTTGTCGCCTGTGTCAGGCACACACTGTTTGCTAAGCTGGCCATCTCTCTCTCACTATCTTTTTCTCACTTGGACACTCTGGCTCCCTATGCTCTGATGCCCGTTTATTAGAAAATGGCACTCACTTAGATATTTTTGAATATGCTTATGGTGTTTTCCACACTTTGTGAATTAGACACTTACAATTTATAGACTCATATATTATATGTTGGCTTTTCACCTACAAAACCATAAACTCTACCGTTAAGCCACCATTTATTCTATATTATTGTCTAATAACTACGACATTAAACTAATGACCCTTGCACTCTAAAACTGACAAACCTCTTAAACAAAATAAATAACCCAATTAAATCTATCACATTTAAGTTTACCCTAACATATACAGTGATTGTTTTATTCCCTATCATTTGTCAGTAGTCACTTCAATGACTTTGTCATTTGTTAATACTTTTCTTCCCCTTTTTTATTGATGTCAAGGATCATTGAATTTTTAGTGAAGACATGGTTTAAAATAACCCGATTAATTAATATATGAGGGTTCAAAGTGAGGACTGACTGTAAAAAAGTATAGGATGTTTCTTTGGTTGTTGATTGACTGTAAGATGCTTTGGGTGGATGCTATTACAGAAACTTGGAGTAGAATACTCAGATTACTTATTGAATTAAGTCAAAGTACAGAAACTTGGAGTAGAATACTCAGATTACTTATTGAATTAAGTCAAAGTAGAACAAAGATCATATCTAGACCATTAGCATATGGAGGTGTACTTGGAGGAAGATAATGTCCACTCCACTTAATTGTACCATTACATTTTTATCGTGTCATTTGTTGTGGTGGTTTTACATTGTATCAAACTCTTCATGGAACTTATGCAGGTGGTTAAGTATCTCACATCATCCTTTGACATAATAAACTCCACAGACCATCAGGGAAACTCTGCTTTGAATGTGGCTGCTTACAGGGGCCAATTAGCTACAGTTGAGGCTCTAGTTTCCGCATGTCCTGCATTGGTTTCTAAGAGAAACAATGGGGGAGACACTTTCCTCCATAAAGCTGTGTCTGGTTTTCAGTCTACCTCATTCAGAAGGTTGGACAGACAGGTTGAACTTTTGAGGCAGTTAGTATGTTGCAAAAAATTTCACATAGAGGAAGTCATCAATGTAAAGAACACTGATGGAAGAACTGCACTCCACATTGGCACAATGGGTAAAATCCACATCGATCTTGTTAAGCTCCTGATGACTGCTCCATCAGTCAATGTGAATGTGAGTGATTGTAATGGCATGACCCCACTTGATTACCTTAAGCAAAGTCCAAACACAGCAGCATCAAATATACTGATCAGGAAGTTGGTTGCAGCTGGGGGAATGTTCCACAATCAAGGCTATAATTCAAGAAAAGCCGCAGCTTCACACATGAAAATGCATAGTATTGGAGGCAGTCCTGGAACATCTTTTAGAATCTCTGACACTCAAATGTTCTTGTACACAGGAATTGAGAATGCATCAGATGCTAGTACGGATCAGGGAAGTGTAGGAATGAGTTCATCTTCATCAGACCATACTGCATATGACTCAGCAGCAGAGAACAGACCCTCAACAACAAGCATAAGGCCATCAGTGGCTGCTGGGTTGAAGCGAGTCCTTCAGTGGCCACTGGTGAAGGATAAGAAAGGTGAGGGGATAAGGAAATCGATGGATGAGGGTTCAGTGGACTCATGCAAGAAATGGGACACCACAGATGAAATTCCAACTCCACTAAGACAAAAGTTCTTCAGGCATTCAGCACTTCAGAACAACAAAAGGAACCTATCTGTAAGGAGCTACCAGTCAAGTCCAAATGCTAAGAAGAGATTTGCTTCAGGACTGGTACATGTGAAGGTTTCAAGAAGATCAAGCTCTAGCTCATTTTCTATATCATCATTGTCATCCCCTAGATCCATAGATAAGCAAAAGGGTTTTTGTCTTGACAATGATGTTGCTGGACCGTCTTGCACAAGTCACCAAAATGATAAATCAACAATTTCAGGGAAGAGAGCTTCTGTCAGCAAAAAGCTAAGGGGCCATTATTTCTGTTTTTCAAAAGCCTCAGTAGACAGGGAGCAAGAAAGCCATTGTTACAAGGACCATGATGTTTTTGTGAGTGGCCTAATTGGATGAAATAAGCGTATTTCTGAACTGGTTATGTCAATTACAGAAGATAAAAACGTCCTTTAAAGATACCAGGGCTTCTAGTGCAATAATTGTTTGCAGGTTTTATAGACAGTAGTATGTGATGAATTAAGTTTTATTCATCGTCAGTACTACTTGTTATCGAATTACTCCCTAGTTAAAATATGCTTCATGGCATCAAATCAACAAAGTTTGGTGTGTACAGTGAGAATTTGTATTTCACATAAAATGTAATTATTTTGCATGTTCAAAAACAAGGAGAAGGTTTTTGAGAATAACTATTGAATCACGTCAATGCTTCACCGGTGTGAGTGAGACTACACATAATACTTGTCTAGCTTCTGTCCTTCATGATTTACATGCATCTTCTTAAATACGATATAAGTTTCATTTATTTCCTCTTTTGTGATTCTTTTTATTCTGACATAGAAAAGGGAAAAAGTAATAATGAATATTTAGTTAAATATGTAAACTCAGGAATACACGATGCAAACATCTAAATATGTGTGGTAACACTACTCTTGAGGTGAATATTCATTCTCTTCCTTAAGCAAGTTTGTTAAAAACAGAAGGCTGGAACAATATATTACTTTTATTTGCTCCTAAAAGTGTTATCTATATCATTGGGGATTTCATATATATGATGCAACATCCCATACTATCAAAGAAACTGATAATAAAATTTTCTATTTGGGTAACTTTTAGCCATAAACTGCATTCCCTTTTTCCAATTTATGCTAAAATTCACGGGGTTGGCATTTTTTTATGATTGAGATGACTTTCATCATGTATAATCTGAAATTATAAATTTGATAATATAATAAAAAATAAATATGATACATCCGATCTTGTGTTTTGTAAGATTTGGTATAGTTTTTCCGTTCTAGAAATTAACTCTCTAGCCAGGTTATTGAGGAACTTGTCTTTCATGTTTCCAAATTCGTTTGAATAAACTGATTTTTTTTCAATGTACATTTAATTAAATTTTGTCTTTTCTGAATTGGAGGTATGTAAAGGGGGTTTTCATTGCATTGGGTATAAAAATTTGGAAATATAGCTACGTCTTTACTACTTAGATATTTGATAGTAGGTTGCTTTCAAATTGTGACTTTCTTTTTGCTTCCTTAATCATTTTGTTGGTGTGTGTTGATTTTATAATTCCTTAAAATATTCTTGTTGTTGTGTGTTGATTTTTACTACACTCAGAAAATATTGATTTCTTGATCTGTCTAAATTATGTGCTTGTGTTTTTTATTTAATTAAATCTTTCTTCTAATCAACTATAGGAATGTTATTCGAGCAGATATAGACCTGGGTTTCTTGAGTAAAATTTAATCTTTGTTATCTTTGTTCCTTAAAATCTTTCTTCTAATAATCTATAGTAAAATTTTGTTATCTTTGTTTCTATCTATAAATACTAGAAAAAAATATATTTAGTGTTGATTAAAAAGTTGATACCGATAAATAGAAATTGAGGCTGATGATCTAATAGTGTAATATTTGTATTTCATGTGAAACAAATTTTAAAAGTATAGACATTAATTTAATTAGTGTTCACATAGCATACTCTAACGAACGTAGGCTAAATCTACGCTAATTCACTAAAAATATTTAAATTGACTTCTTTTTATTAAATTGTTTAGATGAGTTAAATTGATGTTAATTGTTTTTTATTTCAAAATAGGATTCAATTAAATAAAATATATTTTTGTTTCGATTAAATTGGGACGAAAATGTCGCCTAAGTGCTCAAGTCAGAATATTTATTTGTAGGTTTTTTGTGATTCAAAACGAATAAAAGTGAGTTTACCTCGAAACTAAACTCCTATTTATAGACTTTAGAAGAATCTATTAATTTATTTCTTGATAGTCACTAATGCAAACTTTAACCACTTATGTACTATTAATTGCGCATTAATTTTTGTCAACTGAGACGGAGCGACCGTGCGACACTTTCTTGTACATTAATCCTTCGTTCAGTTCTGTCCATCCAATTTGTCATTAGACACTATCGGTCCTATAAGCACATAGAACAATTTTGAATATTAATTTAATTTCTTTTTGTTTATTCCATGCTAATTTAGAAAAGTAAATTTCTTATAAAATGTCTTCATTTTCAATCAAATAAAATAATTGAAACAATTGTAGTGGATGAAGAATACGAGTGAGTGTTTGTGTACATATTTAAATATAGACTTTTAAATTAAAAATAATATATTGTTCTATTCATTGTCAAAGATCCACAAATTAATAGTACATAAATTAGCGTCCACTGATATTAACATAAATAAATATTAAAATATATATTATATTAGTTTCAAACTAACCGATACTAAATTAAATCAATAATAAGATTTATAAAATTATAATAATATCATTCAATACTAACTCAAAAAATATAATTGCTAAAAATAAATAAGATTAACATAAGTTAAATATTTTGCGGACAATTTTACCAACCGTGAAAAATATATTTACCAGCACTTAAAATTGTTAATAATAAAAAAATACTCTCTTAAAATTTGTTATTTTTTTAGTTAATGGACATTAATTTTATTTATACAAGTTGAGCTAACGTTCACAAATAATTATATATTAAAAAAGTTATATGTAATTGTAATTAACTAATATTTGTAATTCAATTATGAGAAAAAAAATATTATATGTAATTGTGATTAACTGATATTTGTAATAGTTTATATGATATTATTTGACTTATTTCTTTAAGTAGTTAAAATTTTGGTAGGAAGACTAATCTAGACTCTAATTCATAAATAAATTACAATTTTTTATTAATAATAGAGACTATTTTAGATATTAATTATTTTTAATTTATAAAATTGTGTCTAACTTAGTTAATATAATAACTAATTATTTTGTCTCTAAATTTGATTAGTATTTAATGATTTTCTTATAATGTTACATAGTAGATTATCTACTCTTGTAATTTAATTGAATAAAATAGCAATCATTATTTTTACGTCAATTTTAAAATTTGAAGATAATATTTTTTTAATTATATTTCAATTAAAAATTGTTTAGAAAGAGAAAATTGAGAAGGTATGATAGGTAGCTTACCTTAAAGTACTATTATACAGAAATAGAGGAAGTATAAGGAGCATCAATTGATAAAAAGTCATATAGACTAAAGCATAACATCTACTTATTTTCATATTTTGAAATACATAACCAGAGTTTCATAATTATGGATTTAATCAAGATTCTTAAAATGGAAACTTAATTTCTAATATATATATATATATATATATATATATATATATATATATATATATATATATATATATATATATAAAGTAATTAAATGATATACTTAGTATTTTTATGGACTTTATGTGAAATAAATATTAGCTTATGTTGTTTAAATTCGTAATAAATGAGTAAACATCAGTTAGACATAAAATTAAATTATAATTGATAGATGAATAAAAGAATTATTTTACAAATCAATTGTATAAGATTGAATTAAATTTAAATTCTATATTTTTAAATAAATTTTTTAATTATGACTTATATTATGATTAAACTTCGTATGCAAAGTATACCATTAACAAGTGTCTATTTCTTAAAATCCATAATTCGTGTTTATACACATACACAAGATAGAAGGAAGAAATAGGTAGCTAACTAGATCAAGGTGAGGTAATTGTGAAAGTAACACTATTTTAAAAAAATAAAAACCATGTAAGATATACTTTTTAGAAGAGAAAATAAAATCTAAATAAAAGTACGAAAAGTCTAAAATTTTCAATCACCAAATTAAATATTAAAAGCCATAATACCGAAAAAGAAATATCAACGAGTGATATATTAACCCTCTTCCCTATCAACAGTTATATATTACAATTATATGAAAAAGTGACATTCCTTCATGCAACCATCCCTCTTAAGAATAAAGAATTCTAACTCTTGCAACTATGAAACATAAGCTTATTCAAAGCAACTGCTACTAAATAGCACGAATCAAACACCACTGGCATACACGAAACAGAATATCAAACAAACAAACGATAAAACAATCTATCTTCCTATGTCCATGGTTCTTAATTAACGACCGGCATGAATCCCAATGTCAGGGAAGTTCGTTCCATAAAATTCAATAGTTAAATAGAAAGATCTCTCGTAAAATGAAACAATACACGGGTCCGAGATGGATGAGAAAAGGTAAACGCATCTCGTGCATGGAACACTTTTATCTCAAACAAAATTACAACAGTTCCGGTTGTCGTTACACTAAACCATTAACTTAGCTGAACGAATTTGAAATGAGGAAAAACCTTAATCATCTGTCTGACAAATTATTGCCAACAGTATATTTTGCTTAAGAGAAAATCAAACATGGGGCAGCTAGTTGACAACATCAAGAACCAGCTTGCGAGACTTTAGAACTGACCACCTCAAGCGACGGTAATAGGCAGCCTGAAGTAGTGCCAGAGATAGTACAAATATCCATTTAAATCCCATCTGCATATACAAAAGTATAGTCAGAAACATATGATATAGTTATTATGGTCTCTATTGATCTGTTGGAAACATAATATTAAAGGAACAAACCAGTTTCCTCTCTTCCATCTCGGGTTCGGCAGCCCAACTTAGGAATGACACAACATCTTTCCCCATCTGCAACAAAACATTAGAAAAAGCTGAGTTCTTTCTTTCTAATGTCCACAACGATGAATTTGTAAGATTTATTAGACCATTCTACACAAACAAATTTGCTACCTGAGCTTCTGTAGCAGGGGTACCATCTTCATATTCCACAGCACCATCATTAAGCATTTTAGGCATGGCAATTGCTCCACCAGGAAAGTAAGGATTATAATGAAGTCCTTCCCTTATCTACATTATTATTTTATATATAGCCATGAATAAAATTTAAGAATACAATATTAGAACATTCTACAGGGGCAAAATTATAAATGTTGATTTCACGAGAATTATAAATTACAGGAAGTATATAAAAGCTCATCACTAGATGGGTATGTATGTACGACCCATGAGCAGTTTAATGGGCGCTAGATAATGGAAAATATCTACAATTCAAAAATCCACTGCAGAAATAAATCGAAGCATAACAGGATATGGAATAAGATTGCGGATTCAAAACTCAATTACAGAAATAATTGGAAGTCATAACAGGTTATGGAAGAAACACTGCAGACAAATAAATACAATATATACATGTACATAAATAAATAAAATGCAGAAATATAATTAAAATACATAAATAATGAACGACAACCGTACATTCAATAACCGTTATAAGTCTAAAAATTTAAATAATAAAATCAAAGCAAAACACCACCAAGGTCAAGTTCAAAACTTAAAATGAAAACAAAAGACGATAAAAGTGTCCTAAATTTCTTAGTTTGATTGCGATTGGGGTGCTAAAAAGTAGACATTCAGGTGTTTCAGACTTATAAAGAATTAATATTGGATAGAAAAGGAAAAAAGAATAAAAAGAGAGGGTGGCGCTGAAGAACAAAAGAGGAAAGAGGAAATAGAAAAATGAAAAACGTGAAGACCTTGCAAGTTTGGGTCAGGTGGGACTGCATCAGGAGAATGGGGCAGGGGGTGGCACTGCAATTGCCGATGATGACAGAACATATCGCTGACAACAGAATAGGCCACAGGCAATGGTGAAACAAGTCAAAAGCGGTTTCACACCAGTGGCTGACAGCAGCTGCTATAGTAGCTGATCCTAAAAGGAGGAGGACTGGGTTGTGGTTTGCAGCAAAGGTACGTTAGATTTTTTTAATTTTGGGTCCAGTTGTATGCAGGGATGAAAAAAAATTCATACGTAGCTCCATAATGCATTGTACAAGAAAATAAGCAAGAACACACATCCTTCCCAGAAGAATCACTAGAAATAACTTATTTGAATTTATTTTACAGAAAGACTGCTGTTGTTTGTACCAATGTTTTAGGATATAATTTTATTTGGATTATTGATGACTTCGTGAATAGACAATAAGAAAATAAGCAAGAACACATCCTTTCTAGAAAAATCACAAGTAGCATGAAAATACAAATTGTTCTTTTTCAACAAAATGGTCCTTCTTTCTCCTTATTCTTTATTTCTTGGACTTGATAAGTGTAAGATTTATTTTTCTGAGTAGTGTAAATAGTAAATATCTAATTGGGCTTTCTCAAGCCCAAATTCATGTCCAAGAGGCATCTACAAGAGGACATGAAGAATAGAAGACCTATATCAACTGAAGCCAATTTTGACTTCTGCTTTCATGGCCAAGGAGAGTCAACTAAGGGCAAGGAAGGCATGTTCAAGAAAGCATGAACAAGCAAGGGAAGCATGCCTCTCATTTTCCACCAATAGGAGAGCTTCTTTTAAATCATTTATTTATTTTTATATTTACAACTTCACTTCTTTTTCATTAAAAAATTTCAACCAAATATAAGTAGATTCTAAATCCTTCATTTGCATTTAATTAGAGACACAACTTTAGTGTCGTTAGAATTGTAATTTTCGTACCGCTTGTAAATAGCCAACCATCTCACTTGTAATGTTACTTTGGAATTCATGAAAATTTGAGCTTGTGAGAGAACCCTTGTATCACTGATCAACTACTTTAGATCTTCTCTTGGACTTCTAGTAAAGTGGCAATTCTTCCTTGAGCTTATCATGAAGATGAACATCTTGAAGTGACGCTCTTCCACTTTTATAAGTAACTTTGCTTCTTTGTTTTCATTTTTGATTGTCTTTCCTAATTGTTCTTGTTCCTATGTTCTAAAATCTGCCAATTACAAGTTATTCTTCATGTCTTTTGTATCTTGTTTTGTTTGCTTAATCATTTTCATCTCTTGGAAACAAACTGTCACATTTATATGATCCTCTTGGATTAAATTTGTGTTTAGTGCTAAGTTTCCTAGGTTCTTATTCTTGTTATTCATCCATAAAAAATTAAACAAAACTTAATAATCATTACCTTTTCAAGCTAAATCCTATTAAGATCCTCATTAATTATACTCTTTATTTTCATTTATATTTAAAATGAATAGCTATTAAATAATTTTATTTAAATTTTACCAAAAGAATAAAATTTAAAAATATATGAGTACCCATGTATAAATAATCAACGGGTAATGTTTAAATGGACATCCACCAAGTAAGTGAGGACTATTTTAGATGGTACTCAGTGGATAACTACTACTTAGTTGACTGACCCAACCATTTTTTTTTTTTTGAGAAAGTCTATCTAACTTGGGTTGGATATAAGACCTAAAACAGCTTAAAAAGCCAGATTAGGGTTTCGTTGGTCTGGGGTTGGATCACACTGACCTGAGGCTTCTTCCTTGCAACAATACAAGGGCAGAATCATTTACACTACGGCTCAAGCCAGTGGTGATGTGCCTCCAGATTAAACCCAAGTCACCACCACCATGCTGGACACACAAGAATTCTTCTTTCCATCATGACACCACCATGGTCATTTTTTGATACCATTGCTTACAAATGGTGTCTCGAGAGCAGAAGCAGTGAGAGGAGTATTTATGGTGAGGAGAGGAAAATCCATCTTGACTGTTAGATTTATTTGGATGGTAAAAATCATTTTATTTAGTGGCCACGTTATTGCGTGAACAAGTCCTTTGCATTTATGTCCAAACTTTGACAATCAACCATAAATCTAAAGGATAACATTCTCTCCTCTTACTATAAGAACTTCTTGTTTTACGTATGTGCATGTTTGTGCGTGTTTGTTTGTGCTTTACCATTTATGAAATGGATTGAACCTGAAAATGGCATATATGATATGTAAGGGACTTCAAAAGGTGTGCTACAAACTTTCCGTGAAATGCTACACAAAATAAATCATAAGATGGATCCAAAGGCTTTTCAACTCTTCCCTACCCACCACTACACCATTCATACAAATATGTTCTCATAAAAGGGAAAGAAAAAGAATATATATTTGACAGTTGTTGAGCATGCATTTGTTTCAAAACCACTATAACAGATTTGCAACACATTTTATTTTGGTTCAGAACTAATTATTACGGGCAATGCATTTCAATCATTCAACTTGCAAAACGTATAAAAATACTTTACTAAATATAATAGAACACTTAAGAAAGCTAAGAAAAAAGAACTCACCTTACTAAATATAATAGAACACTTAAGAAAGCTAAGAAAAAAGAACTCACCGAGACACCAGCTGGAGGGTCACGATAACCAGTTAGAAGGGAAAAAACATAGTTCTGACCATTGTGGCGGGCCTGAAAAATAAAAAAGAATATATATTTCAGGTAGAGTTACATACAAAAATTCCAAAGACATCACTGTTAAATAAATAATTACTTTGGTAATAAGGCTTAGATCAGGAGGATAAGCTCCTCCATTAGCAAACCTAGCAGCTGCTTCATTAGCGTATGGCTGAGGAAAACGATCACTAAGTTTACCAGGGCGTGTAAACATCTCACCCTCATCATTTGGGCCATCAACCACTTCAATCTCAGCTGCCATAGCCTTTACCTCTTCTTCTGTATAAGCAACACCAACCAAATCACGGTATGATATCAAAGACATAGAATGGCAGGAAGCACAGACTTCTGTATAAACTTGATGACCACGACGGATCCTGCCCATGTAAAATTAATTGAAAACATTAAGAACTTAAGCCATTAACTATATTAAATTAAGGATGTTAATATAGTCTTAAGGTGAATCTGGATTAGATGTGACAGCAGCTGAAAATGTATACACCAGAATGAACCCTGTCACAACTAATATACTTAAATCAGGAAATTAAATCTTTGGCAAAATTAAATCAATGTATAATAAATAGAACAAACCACCATGTTGGTACTTCACATATACAAGTGTCATCACATTGGTCCTTACTACGTAATGCAAAAAATATGATGATAACACACATCATATAGCAGACAGTAATATATTCCTCAAAGATCATGGGCATTTGAATGAATGTGATATCATTATGTTAATTGAAAAACTTAATTGATGTTGAATATGAATGGAGGACCAATGTACTGCAGAACCCATATCAAGATTCAAACCATGTTATATCACATAAGAAAGAAATGAAATAACAAGGGAAAAGAAAGATGAACTGCTGATCTAAGGATGGGATAAAGATAACACGGAAGACCAATGAAAAGCAGAGCCACATACAAGATTCAAACCCTGTTATATCACATCAAACAAAATGAAATAACAAGAGAAAAGACAGATAAACTGCTGATCTAAGGATTGGATGAAAATGAAATATAAATATCAGTTAGAGAGGGGAAAATATTAAACTTCATTACATGTTACTCATGAGGGATAAGATTGAGTATCTTCGGTAAACATTATTGCTGCACAAAAGATAACAAAATATAGGGAAAATTGAAGCCAAACTTACGAAGCATGGTCATATGAACTAAGAATTCCCTTGTGAGGCCATGGATAGCTAGGACATGCCAGGCCATGCTCAGCTTCATCAGCTACTGCCACTGTAGAAAAACTGAAAAAGCCTGACACACCAGCTCCAATTAATGCAAGTACTTTCAAGGACCTACAGCCAGTAGAGCCAGCACCATCTTTCTTTGCTATAATGGGTGACAACACGGAAGAGTTCTGCAGTAAGTATACAGTAATTATTAGTAATAGCAGCAGAAGTTGTTCCATGCGAAGCAAAAAAAATTCATAAAATCTAACTTATGCACCCTCTAGCATTTTTTTGCTACTGATTGTTTGGGAAAATAGTCAGCATCCAATCAACATGATGGGAGGGTCAGTGGCTTACAGTAAATTGAGGGTGGAGTTTCCTCCTCAGTAGCTGAAAAACACCCCCCGTCATCTCGCTCACGCTGTTGTTGATTCCACAAAATATGCAAATAGATAATAAATAAGTAACATCATCAAACTAAGTAATGGACATAAAGTTACAGAAATAAGCATACAAGTGAAGTTTACAGAGTTCACCAAATTTGATATGCAACAGAACAATCATGAAGAATAGTGATGTGCCCAGTACCAGAGGAAACGCTAACATAATTATAAATGTTTGCAAGATTAAGATATAATGACCTATCATTCCAAAAAGCTTTAAACACTTCATAAGAAAATGTAAAGCTTTAAAAAAATGTAAATTGGTAGCTGAAAAAAATTCAAATTCAATCACAACTATATGTTCATTATAATATATATATATATATATATATATATATATATATATATATATATATATATATATATATATATATATATATATATATATATATATCAACAAAGAGAACCCTTGACAAAGGAAAATGGGATGAGATGTTAAATGCCGAAGAGCCATGGCTTTAATGGTACCTTCTTAATCACTACGAATGCAAGCAATCATAGATCTAAAACTAATCCTGTATCCGAACAATATCAACAACAAAAATAATGATAATACAACAGCAACAACAATATCCATCACGCAACACAATGGGAATCATGCAGCTCCACAAGCACATCAACTACATACACCACAGCTAAAGTACAGACAATAATCCAATCGATGACACAAAACTGGATAACCTCTACTATATAATTCAAAACAGCATATTTTCCGAATCAAGATCATGTTATCACCAATAAGTGCCTCTCACAATTTCCTGATAACCCAAATGAAAAATTATCGTTTGCTTTAAATCGAATTTTATAATAACACACTCCAAACTTGGAATATCTTACATATTCACAAACAAAGATAAGACGGAAAGCCGATAAGATAAAACGCAATTGCGAGGGATTAAACGGAGAAGGAAAAAGAAACCTGGAATCGAAGAAGAGTTTGGAACAATAGATGCGGGAAAATGTAAAAGACGGGACTTACGAAATCGAAGCAAAGGAAAAGGTTGAATGGTCAAAGGGAAGTGAGGTGAGGGTGCTCTGTTCTGTTCTGCCGCAGATTCAGTTGAAGCCAACACAACAAAATTCACAAAAAAACCAAGAAGCAGCGGCAACAATCGTGTTTCCACCACACGTTCCGTTCTCCTGAACGCAGTTGCTCTACATTTTGGGCTTTTATTTTACGGCCCACATCCATCAGTTTTAAGGGAAATTGGTTTTTGCACATCAGAAGTTCTTTCTTCACCCCATATATTTAAGAAAATGTTCACTTTACCCTTATTTTATTAAATGAAAATGGAGGTTTTGTAGACACACTAACTATAAGTTTTTGCTTGGATAAATAGTGGGTTCCATACAAGTATTTACATATGTCTTTTTCAGTAAAAAAAAAATTACAACATTAATATAACTTTAATTTTATTAGTTTTGTTTGAACTCTATTAATAATTAACACAATTGAGCGTGTGTTTGATTTTTGATAACGGTTAATTATGTTTATTAAAGAAAAAAAGTAACGTTAACATGGAACTAACTTTGAAGGAATCATTAAGAATTTTTTTATACTAAGACTGTTTTCTTTTCTTATTTTACTAAACAATACTTTGTTATACAAACCAATTGTTTTTTTTTTCTTGAAAATTTACAAAGGATACGGAGGTGTTGAGAAGTAGATTTTAACCGTTTGAATTTAGGGGAAGATCATTAAGATAGGTAGTGGTTTCATTTTTACATTTAAATTTTAGTTTCGAGTAGTCATGAGTTTCTAGATCGGAACAACAAAGTGTCTTTGATTTTCTATCATTAGGTAATATTTTATAATTAAGTTATTTTCTAAAGATACCAAATGTTGTATATAAACTTCATCGTTGAATGAAGTATTGTTTAAGTTCATGGTATCGTTTAGTCAAGTAAACACTTCTTTTAGTTTTGTCTCTTCTTAGACAGATGGTGTTTAACTTGTTTGAGCTTTCTTTTTATATTTTAATATATAATGTCTTTTAATGTGTTTTGTCACAGACATCGTCTCGATTATTTTGTTTTTTAGAGTTGTGTTGAATAGTTCTTTCAAGTATGATGAGCATCAAGCATTTGACCCCAACTCTCTTAGACATTTTAGGTACAATAGCGTTTAGTCATGCGTATGGGTGTTTTAACTAACATGTTTTTCGATTACCTAAGATCCTAAGTGTTCTCATAAGCTTTTCTATGTTATGGATTCTAGTTCTAAGTTTTTTTGTAGGTTTTCTATGTTTAGGGATTATGGTTCTAGGTCTTGTGTTTTCTTCTTATGTTGTTTTCACTATTAGAGTCTTGAGTTATTTTCTTCTCCTCTTTTCTGCTGAGTTTCTTAGCTTAGTTTGATCTTTTAGTGAATTTATATATTTGACTTTTTCTTAAATGGTCATCCACATCTTTTTTCCCTTTATAGTTTTTCCCTTAGTGTTTTAAACATTTATGTCTTGTTCTTTATTTTGTGAGGTTGTAATTTTTATTTGATCTTTCTAGTTTACAGTTTTTTAGCCTAGTGTTTTTCTAAATCAAGGTTGATTTTTTAATCTAGGATATTCTACTTAAGTGTTTGATGTTTGTTTCCTATTCTAAGGTTAGTCTTGGGGTCTTCTATCCTAGTATTTGATGTTCAATGTTCTACCTTAGTGTTTGCTGACTATTTTCTATCTTGAGGTTGGTCTCCTATATTTAGGGTTTTCTATCTTAGTGTTTGTTGTTTTCGAAGTGGTTCTTTTGCTAAGTGTTAGTCTAGCTTAGAGTTAGCTTTCCATACAGATTCCTTGTTTCATGTTATTTAGTTAAACTTCAAAACCAAAGCTAAGGTTTTTACTAGACAAACTTGTCTTGTAACGAGCTTGTCTTATAACAAGCTTGTCGTATCCTGATAGAAGGTTGTGAAAAAGATTTTCCAGCAACATTATTAAACCCCTCCCCCCTTCTAGTTTTTCAGGCACTTCAACAAATACCAGAGAAATGCTTACAAAAATTAGGTCATCTAAAAGGAGAATCCTTTGAGAGAGGTGTGACATAGCTTGTTCTTCAAGCCTCTCCTTATGAAATTTACCTTCTAAAAGGGAAGATTAACTCTAAGCTCTCTAAAAAAGCCTTTCGTGTGTGGTCCAAGCCATAGTTTATCCTCCTTTCAAAATAAGTGTTATTTTCCTCTAAGATAGTCCTAGCCAATCTTATAAAACAAACAAACAAAAATGTCAACAAATCAACTCATCAAGTCAAGTCAACTCAAACAAAAGTCGAGAACATATAGTCAACATAAGAAAATGCTAAATAAACTAAGAGATATGCTCCTTCTTATTGTGCTCCTAGTTATCCTCCTAGGAAGGTCCTATATCCTCTTACGAGGAGTCATGGACTTATAAGGATATGATGTTGAATCTCATTCTCATTTATTGAGGTTTTCATCTTTTGATTTGATGGTTCAACTTATGAGGATTCTTTCTAATCCTTTAAGTGGATACAATTGTAACACCCCAATTTTTTGGGTGTCATTAAAATGCAATAAAATAACATTTCACAATTGAGAGTAATTTTTCAAATAAATTGAATCCAAATAACTTTTAAAACTCAAATATTCAAATTCATTTGTCTGCAAATACATAAATCTATAAAACATCCTTAAAATACATAACCACATAGATTTTATAAAATCCCTACTGAAAGTTTGTCCCATCTCTCGCACGTCTATTGAACATTGGACATATCTATTTAATCCTATCTTGAATTATTTAATCAAACCCGAATTTATCTCATATAACAGACACAACAAAACCATAAACACCTTTCCACATATGCCCATACCGTCTTTCACTATTTACCCCCAAAACTCAAACTCATTGAAATCATCTATTTCATATGAAAAACCATACAAACATCAAATCAACAAATAACTCTGCATAGAATTAGCACATCCTCATTCACAACACATCAATTAACAATAGAAATTCATATTTTAATATTGATGGTTCAATTAGGAATTGTCCTAGTTTGACTACTCGAGGAGAATACATTAGTAGTTATTTTTCTTTTTAAGGATGCATACTTCTCTTTATGCTTTGTCTATGGGGATCATTTATGGTTTGAAACATGCTTGGAGAGAGAGTTTTAAGCATCTTTGGTTGGAGACAAACTCTACTTTAGTTTGTTAAGGTTTTATGGATCGACAATTATTTTCTTGGGCTCTCAAAGGAAAATGACACATGATTGTCTTTTATTTAACATACACAGTTTAAATTTTCTTATGTTTTTTGTTAGGGTAGTCATTATAATGATAAATTAGCTTTATTGGCTTTTACACAAAGAGAGAAATATAAGTGATTTAATATCTTTAGATTTTTTTCATAATAGATATAATTTGTTTATATTTTGTGCAGTATAATTTCTTATAATAGGTTTAGCGTAGTTCTCCATAAATTTTGCTTTATTCTATCCTTATTCTTATTTCTAATAATATTTTTTTCATGTGATAGCAAATGATAAATAGACTTTAGATATCAAAATTCACAATGATGGATATATTTAACAATGAAAATTATAATTATTAAAATGAAAAGAATGAAAAATGCAAGAGATATAAGGTAGGAAAATAATGCATTATTTATTAGATTCGTAGGTAAGATCTTGTATCAATATGTAATAATTGATAAATAAATTATAATTTTCTTAATGAAATATAATGAATATAGAATATCTCAATATGATCATATTATTAATTAGAACTAGTTGTTGAAGATGTGGTAAATGATTACTGAGCACCTTTATAAGCCTGTCTAATATAAATATATTCATGTCTAAAACTTAACACAGATAAATATTTAATGTTATATAAGCTTTGGGATTTCATGAAAAAATAATGTATACAAGGTTATATATTAAGCAAATTGGAACAACAATGTATTGTGACAGCTTTAAGATCACAATACTCCGTGAAGATAATCTATAACTACCAAAATTAAAAAATAATGGCATGTAGTAGATAAAACATATCCCTTGTTTACAAAATTATATAACCAAAATACTATTTTATTTACGATCATGATTATGATCTCATCCATGATAGACTTGTGAATAATAAGATGGCAGACATGATAATCATTTTAATATTTCTATTTGTAATTAAAAGAAATATTAACAGTGAATCAAAATTGTTTAATTTTCAAAATATAAAAGATAATATAATTTTTTTTATAAATAAAAATCACATATTAGATTGAACTCTTGTTTTGTGTTTACATTCTTTCAAATCAGAAACCAACGAATTGATTCCAAATTTCTATCATATACTTGTGTAATTTCTAATTATCTTGGCTCGTGGCGCGTTGAAATGAGCATGTTAGTGTGGTGATGTTGACAAAGAGCTTTTTTTTTTTCTTTGACTTTCACAATACTTCGCTATCGAGCCAATGAGTACTCCGTGTTATGACGTGATTCGCGAACTCAAAAAATATGTTCTCTGTTTATTCTTTTATTTTCATATCTCCACGTTTTCAATTCAGGTTTTAAATCAAATGTTTTATTTGGGTATAAAACAAATTACAAAATATTTCTTTATCGCCACTTTTCATTAGAAACTAAAAATATAGAAATTTCTGTACCCAATAAACCTTGTTTTCTGTCAAAATTAAAATAAATGTACTTAAATTTAATATTAGGTTAAAATATAGGTCACTGCTATACAATTTTCCTTCAAATAAAATGGAACAAAATAACTCAACTTTCTGGGAATTGTCTCTCTCCTAAAATGGAAATCCCATATTATCAAGGGACAAGGAGGGATAGGTAATTATATTATGTTTGTATCATTTTAGCATAATAACATAGAATAACTAAAGCAAAAAAATAAAATAAAATAAAAGTTAAATAAACACAAAATAAATTTGTGAGACAAATATTTTTTTCTTTTCTCGTCAAATTAGAAATAAAAATTATGAATGATAAACTATCCGTATGTCAATTTATCAAAATTTAGTGAGTTTACTAATATAAAATAAACATATTAAAACATGATATTAAATCGATTGTAGCATAATTGATATAACGCCAAATGAGATTTCAATTTTGTAAATACTAAAAATATATTAGATTGGTAATAAAAGAAACTGATATAATATATTAGTTTTAAAACAAGAAAAAAAATGTTGAATAACATATTAGATTAGATCGATTATTGCCTCGAATTAACGTAATATGTGATCTTTTCAAAACTCAAAGTTAAATCATTTTTATTTTTTCTCTTCTTCTTTCCTTACCTTTTGTTGTTGAGATAATATATAGATTTTTTTTCTATTTTTTACAATAATCATTATCATTATTATGGTGTAAGCAGAAGAAGAAGAAGATGATGTAAGAGTTGAGGTATCTCAAAATGTTGAGTAACCTTTAGTTTAATTATTAGAATAGTAAATATAAATTGTTATATAGGTTTCGAATTTCCATATATATTATATTGAAATAATTATATTTTGTATAAATATTATATACTGTGAATTGTTTGCATTTCACTGTCAATTATGAAATATCAAATAATCAGATATTAGAATAAAAAATTTACCAATAAAATAAGATTAAATGAAATATTATTATATTTTAGAACCTAAAATTTCATTTAAAACAAATCTTCTTGATTTTAGTTTAACTTGTCCGAATCTAAGCCACACTTTTTTTTCCATACCCCTTATTTATTATTTGTACGAAACTATGCGACACATTTCAATATTTCCTTATTTATTAACGTTATTTTTTTCAACACTCCTATTTATTATTTATATGAGACTAAGTCACACATTTCAATATTTCCTTATTTATTATTATTATTATTACTGTATTTATTATTATCACTATTATTATTATGTTTATTATTATTATTATTATATTTTTTATTATGATGTTTATTATTATTATGTTTATTATTATTATGTTTATTATGTTTATCATTGTTATTATGTTTATTATTGTTATTATTATGTTTTTGTTGTTGTTATAAATACAGTTTTTTCCAAGTTAAAAGAAAGAATATATAAAAAATGTTGAATTAGATGGATGATAAAGAAGTTTGAATTAATTCATAATAAACGGTGTACGAAAAAAAGAAAAGAAAAGAGAATAGCAAAGAATAAAAAGGAAGGGGAAGATTTTGGCGGTGAACAGAGAACCAAATAAACGTTGCTTTTTATAATGAGTGAAACGAAGAGCCAAAACCATTGGCGCCAACCAACCGCTGTTTGTTTCCTCTGCCATCCAAATTTCTCTTCTTTTCTTCTCTCTGTCTCTCCCAACAAGCAAATATATAAATGCCTCTCTTTTGATGATTCTGTCGCAAATCACATAATGGCTACGCCAACCAGGTTCCACCACCCCAACAACCACCCAAACCCTCACTCCGCCTCCAAAATCATCATCATCTTCTGTCTCTCTTCCTTTCTCGGCCTCGCCCTCGTCGCCAATCTCTTCCGCACCTCCCTTTCCTCCCACTATCTCTCCATCGCCACCAACTGGGTCGACACCAACGCCCCCATCCTCCTCATCCCCAATTCCACCGCCACACCCCACACCAAAGACAAACACCCCGTGAGCCTTTTCTAACCCTTTCTTCTTCAAATTACCTCTTTCTCTTCTATTCACGCACTCCATTTTTCTTATTTTCCTCCTCAAGCTTGGATCTTCTTTCAACACTCTTCAAGTCAACCTTCTTTCAACATCTGTTATTTTTCTTGTTGCAGGGAAAAGGTGGGACGAGTGGAAAAAGGAGGGGTCCTGATAGATTCCTTTCATCTACATTTGCAGACTTGCCTGCTCCCGAATGGCATTGGGAGCAGATGCCTTCGGCTCCGGTGCCTCGGCTAGATGGGTACTCTGTACAGATTAATAATATGTTTTATGTGTTTGGAGGATATGAACATCTTGACCATGTGAGTGTTTCTTCTTGTTTAATCATTTCACAAATAAACTACTTTTTGTTAATGAGCTTCGCGAGTTAATTTTGTTTCTTTAGGTGCACTCCCATGTTGATGTGTTCGATTTCAACGTCAACAAGTGGGTAGATGAGATTAAAATGCCAAAGGAAATGGCTAATTCCCATTTGGGTGTGGCCACAGATGGGAGGTATATATACATTGTCTCAGGACAATATGGCACCCAATGCCGAGGGCCTACGACAGCTTCCTTTACGCTAGACACTGTCACAAAGAAATGGAAACCTTTGCCACCATTACCCGAACCTAGGTACAACTTGGAACATATGCATCAACTGCACTCCCTCTACTCATTTTTCTGTTTGAAACTGTGAATTGCATGTTATTTTTTGAATTCTGGAAATTATAGATAAATGCAATTCTGGCCATGATGCTGTTGTGGTAGCAAACTGTGATTTAACATTGTGAAATGGACGATTTTAACATGAGACTTTCTTGTACCAGGTATGCTCCTGCTACTCAATTGTGGAAAGGAAGACTCCATGTCATGGGTGGTAGCAAAGAGAATCGCCATACACCTGGACTTGAACATTGGAGTTTGGCTGTGAAGGATGGAGAAGCATTGGAACAACAATGGCGAGACGAAGTTCCCGTTCCACGCGGTGGACCGCATAGGTTACAAAATTACTCATTCTACTACTAGGCTGCAATACCTTTTCAATAGTTAACTATATATGATGTTCTCACTTAACCTTTTGGAGTGTAGGAATACTGTGTTTCTATAGTGTCATATTCATTGTTGTCAAACTATAGTTATTTGGTGCAGGGCTTGCGTTGCAGTCGGTGATCGACTTTTTGTTATTGGTGGACAAGAGGGTGATTTTATGGCCAAACCTGGTTCACCCATATTCAAATGTTCACGCAGGGTCGAGGTATGATTTTCTCCGTTTGTCAACATCAAAATTGATTTAAAGAGAAACTATTATGATTTGGTAGTTGTTTTTCTGAAGATGAATGACATAGGAATTAGACTTTACCTGTATGCTTAAATTGTCCTTTTCACAATCACATACTTATGCTGAGAGGACCACATTTATTGGATATATGATCATTTCAAGTGAACTGGTTTGACTTAAATTTGTTACATTTCAGGTGGTCTACGGAGATGTTTACATGCTGGAAGCAGACATGAAATGGAAAATTTTGCCAACTATGCCAAAAGCAAATTCACACATAGAATGTGCATGGGTTATTGTGAACAATTCCATTGTCATCACTGGAGGTACCACAGAAAAGCACCCAGTAACAAAAAGGATGATGCTTGTTGGGGAGGTTTTCCGGTTTGATTTAAACACCATGGTACATTTTTCAGTCTTTTACTCATGAGAAATGGATTGTGCATCTCTCTTTATCCATTAATACCTCCAACTCTCTCACATTGCTTATTGGTCATTGTAATTTTATGAATACTGATCAAATAAGTGTAATCAACCAGTCAATCGTCCACAGACTCTTGATTTTCAGAAGCAACAATAAACTTCATGAAGCCATTGAATGAAAATGTGTCCCCTAAGATTAAAGAGTTCATTGAAGTGATGAAGTGTCACTTTGTAACATGACTCATTATTGTTTCTTAATACTGTTTGCAGACATGGTCAGTGATTGGAAAGCTTCCTTACAGAATAAAAACAACATTAGCTGGTTTTTGGAATGGGTGGCTGTACTTCACATCAGGACAGAGGGACAGAGGACCAGATAACCCTCAGCCAAAACAGGTCGTTGGAGAAATGTGGAGAACGAAATTGCATTTGTCTTAGTTTGAGATAAGAAAGCAGCATTTTGTGAAAAGCTTTGTTTCTGCTCTTCTTTTTATTTTGTTTTTTTTTCTTTCTTTCCTATTTTAGGTTCACATTGTTGCAAGACGCTTATTCAAATTATTTATCTTTTCCTTTTCAATTAATTCATTGCCCTATTTGGGAAATACATATGTAAAATTTGTGTACTTTGTACACACTACAAATCTAAAAGATTATGGAATGAGTCCGATGACACATTTACATTCATTTAAAAAAAGAAGAAAAAAATAAAAAAAATAAAAAATAAAAAACAATAATATTAAATTAATTAAAAAATTTGTCATTGTCAATGTATAATTTCTATTATGAAATTTTCCATTATTCTTGGAGTAGAAGCGCAATGGATAATGAAATACAGAATTCACATTCAACTTCTTCTTCGACATGCAATGGATGGCGGAATGGAAACCCCAATGTTGTTTTTCGTGGTGTGTCACCCCTGTGTGGAGAGAAAACAATGGTCAGAACAGCTTGAACTGCTAAGAACAAAGACAAACAATTATGGGGTGTCCTAAGTACAAGGTAAAAGAACGTGGATGAGTAGTTGTTTATGTTTCTAGAAAGTCGTTGTGATTGAGTTTTTCGTTTTTTTTTTTTTGCAGACCGAACATGAAAACGGTGGTTGCAATTTCTTTAAATGGCGTTGTGTTGATGATATTAAAAAAACCTATACGAATCTGAAGTGGGAAGAAAAATATGAGTATTTGTCAAAGACAAAAGAAATGGGAGGTGTAACGAATATGGTGATTAATTTGCAACAAACTGTTAAGGTTGTAAAAAAATGTATAAAATTGTTGATAGGGGTGGTTTGTGTTATTTGTGGGGTTAATATTATTATAATTTCAGATGACAAATCCATAATGTAACGTGGTTAATATAATTGTAATTTCGATATTAAATTATTTGAATATCTTCAATTAATATGATGATGTTTTTTTACCTGTTATGATTAAGTGTCATTACTGTGGTGATGTTTTGTAACTGTAATGAGTTTTAATTAGGCTTTTTAACATTGTGTTGAAGAAAAGGACATTTCAGTGGTGTGTGTAATATTTCTACTACAAGATTTGCTCTTAAATACAGGAGTGACACGTTTTAGTTCTCGTGGCTTGTGCTTGTATCTATTATCTTGGCCATCTGTAAAATAAGCCCTTCAGGCACTCCCTGCTTGAACTACACGACATAAGCAACATAAAACTTATTGATCAATATGTTCATTCTTTGTTACGTATAAATAGGGAACTATTATTCAATATGTTCATTTATAATGGCTTAATTCAATATTTTAAAAAATAGAATTCACACACATTTTTAATTACACGTATATTAAAACTAAACTCTCAGCTTGTCACGGATGCACTCCTTAACGTCTTTAATAAATTTGACAGAAAACTATTTGCATTAATTTTATAAAAAAAAAGACCCAATTGAGACACCAAAAAACAAGGTCCCTATTTGAAATTCTTGACAAAAATAGGGATCTAATGAAACATTAAACCTAAAAAATATTATAAAGTATTTTATATAGATGTAGAATATTAAAACATTCGTAATTACCATAATCATAATTTTTGTAATTATAATAAAGAAAACTTTTAGTTTTTCTGTTCTTACAATATTAAAATAATCTTACAAGACCTTTAATTACCATAATCATAATTATAAACTAAAATATTTTATATAGATGTAGAATATTAAAACATTCATAATTACCATAATCATAATTTTTGTAATTATAATAAAGAAAACTTTTAGTTTTTCTGTTCTTACAATATTAAAATAATCCTACAAGACCTTTAATTTACTTCCTCTTATTAGGTCCTAACTACTTCTCTTATGGGATCTCGGTTCAATTCTTCCTTCACTTGGTTTTCGACACAAAAGTTACTTGTAGAAAAAACTGACACTCAAATATAGATTGTGTCATGTTGTCAGAGGTTGTATGGTACGAGTATGGTTGGATACAACACATATTTTTAAATTTTGCATACCATTCGTAATGAGTCCATTTTCAAGCTATTTGTTATGTGCATGCTTAGATAGGAATCTATGGAGGAATGGTTGTGTGGAAGCTATGTATAAAAGAAATATGATTTGGTGATGGTAAGAAGGATAAGCTCTTAAGTGAGGTTAAGCCAAACACTAAAGGAAGGAGGTTGAAGGAAGACACTAAGGAGAACTCTAGCCTAGGTTAATTTACAAAAGAAAAGGGATCTGGAGTCATCTAAACAAAGTTTCTCTACTATCTACATGAATGACTTTTACATAGTCTAGAAAAACAAGGGAGAAAAACAAGAAGGCATTTGGAAATGTGCATAACGTGATTGAATAAAAAGATTTGGAAACAGAGAAACCGTTGAAGAGATTAAAATCCTATTAACATTCTATAGTTTTCTTTTCCTGCTAAAGAGGATCTATGTAAATAGATTCCTCGGTTTCTGATGCCATTTAAATTACAAATAAAAACAGAAAAATTCCAGAAATATTATGGTGATATAAAAGCATAGTTACTGTTTTAGTTGACATTATTATACAAGGAGCAACAATTTCATAAGCTATCATTAAAAAACTTAAGGTTTTGAATTCCAATGTGATATATATTAAACTGCAAACATCAAAAACATGAAAACAAAACATAAAGGAGAGAAAGGAGGATGAAAGCAATTCACAAGTGTAGCAGTAAGATCTGAACATCAAAACTTCATCAAATAACATTTTGAAAAAGAAAAACGGTATACACTCAATCCTACAAATCTGGCATAAACCTCTGAAATATGGGTGTTTATGCTCAGACCGGTAATAATAATAATAATAATAACATGAAACGTTCGTATATGGATAATACAAGTAACTCTTTTAATTGATCTATAATAGATTCTCATAACATCTTACAAAGTGGTTTTGACATTATCCCTAACTAAAGTGGGACTTAATTCTTTTTCCCAACAAGAACATTTCTGAAATCAACATGACAATTTTTTAATTAATAGAAGGGAACCACTAATGTAATATATTGCAGTGAAAAATTGAATTGATTCCCCATTTTTTCTTGTACTCCAATTGTTTCTTTCATTAAAGATTTGATCGTGTAGGGAAAGTATTGAGTTTATGCTACTCTTTTATGCATCAAGTTGGATAACAATTCTTACATTTTTATGAAAAATTCTTTTTCTGTGCATTTCATTTTGAGAAAATAATTAGCCATCTTTTGGCTTGTACTAGTAAATGTTAAAAATACAATTAATTATTCAACTTAAGAAATAACATGTTCAATCTTAAAAATTAAAATAAACATTTTTTAAATTACAATTATCAATTTTGTTGTTCTTCATTGTCTTCATCATTTGGTACACTTTGAACAGATACCTACAATATAAAAATAAAATAATAATTAATTGTTAATATATTAATGATATGCATTAACTTTATTAAGACAAAATGATCAATATATGTTCCACTCCTAAGTAAAATAACAATAACTTTATTCAAATGAGAAAAATATCATAAAATATCTATATCAATGAGAAAATATGATAAAATAAAGTGTATATATATATATATATATATATATATATATCAGTGAGAAAATAATTTTCTAATTGTTAATATATTAATGTTAGAAAGTTTTTACAAAAAAAATAGACTGAAATATATACTACGGATGTAGTAAATTTCACCTCAAGAAAGTTAGCAAGTTTATCACGTGGGTTTCCCATAACCAAATAGGCCTTCTTGCCAGTTATGAGCTCTTTCATTTGATTGATTATGTGAAGATAACCAGCTGCATAAGTAGGCAATATGTTAAATTAAATTCCACTTCTATTAAGAAAAAACAAGCATATAAAATATTTACTCTCACATGAGATAGTTTCCACATTTCTTCTAGCTACCTAAACCATATGATCAAGACTGTGAACCATTTACATATGCATTCTGTAATCATAGACAATAATCAAATGCTGTCTCACATAATTCTTCTTATTGAACTAGAATTAAAAATTCATAAGCTCAAAATCCAATACCATTCATAATTGGTCAGATAACTTTCTCTTTAGAAATATAAAGGGCAAGATTGTGAATCTCACGAAATTACAATCCTGCCACCAATACAACTCAAGATCTGAATCAGGATTTAACAACAACAATTGATATAAGCAATTCATGGAAAGCAATACAGGTTTCATGAGAAAGCTTAGGGTCAAGTCCGCATGATATTGATGATTCTAACATTACTTCTTAAATTTGTTGCCATTGGCCACCCTTGACTTTAAAACTAAAAATTGAGACAATCCCATTGGCCACCCTTGACAGGTAGGGTGAAAACAACTAATCATAAGCAGTAGAATAGAAATGATTTAACATAAAATCCCACCAAGAATATGCTAGCATGTAGTTGAGCCTGATAATTAGCTAGACAAGAATCATGCAGAACTTTCGAACAATGGAAAGAATAAAGGGAAGGAAAAAAGACGAACAAAATTGTTGTAGGCCAATCATACACTACCCATGCTAAAGTATTATTTGTTGCTTTAACAAAAATCTTTCCAGATATGATTTGCTTTATCAAAACCGTCGGGAATTTAAGGTGGTTTTAACAAAATGGCTGGGAATTTAAGGAGGTTTTAACAAAACCGTCGGGAATTTAAGGAGGTTTTAACAAAACTGCCGGGAATTTAAGGAGGTTTTAAAAACGCCGGCAATAAACCCCTCTTAAATTATATTATTTTTGTAGAGTATACATTAATAACTTATCTTATCTCTTGTTAATATGGGATCTCCAATACAAAATATGAAAGAACTTAAGAATTGCTTAAAGTTATCAAGAAGAATGAAAAGGGGTCCGAAGGGGTGGTAGAATTAGACGATGTAGAAGAGAAGAAGGAAGAACAATCAGTCCCGAATAACAACTATGATTAGGAGAACAAGGACAATAATGCTTTTAATAAAGAGGAGGAAGAACCAATTCACCCTTGGGTTAAAAGGTTGGAGTTGTCAATGTTTGTGGGAATTGGTCCTTTAGGAGGGATAACTTGAGGTAAAAGATTCTGAGGTACAAAACATCTCTTAAATGGAAGATTTCCACCTGGCGCATAACAACATGGAGGGAAACACTAGTCACTAGTTCAAGTTCTGGCGCCAAAAGACCATGAATCCATCTTGGGAGGAGTTGACAACTGTTATGAGTAAAAGATTTGTTGGCAAAAGGCAGTTTGAGTATTTTAAAGGTAAGAATGACATAGGTCCAAAAGCAGACTCTTTGGCTGAAGTTGTGACTATGGCTCAACATCATGATGTAGTATCTGAATCTCTTGCTTGTTCAACAGAGAAAAACGGGAAAAGTAGACTTTTCCAATGGGAAAACCTGGTACTTGTTGATTATAATCCTCTTATTTGAGATAATGACAATGAGTCTAGAACAATTAACTTATTCTGTGAAGGAAGGGAAACTTAATGAATATACCACCAGAAGCAAGGTCGAAGATTCAATAGAGCACACATAAATCTTACGCCAACAATGGATTTGATGGAATTGGTCAGACTTCTACAGCACATACTTTTAGACTTGACGGTTTACCATCTCCCAGCAATTCCAACAAGAAGTCTCCTCTTGTTTAACACCTCTTATAGTTTTTGAGCACCAATTGTGCATGAAGTGCATCAACAGATTGATTCATGGATATACCAAACTTTTAGAATGTACCAGGGTAAAGAACATGTTGAAGTTGAGTTTATTGTTGGATCTATATTCATTGATGATAGAGTTGGCAAGGAAATTGCAACTGGGATTAGAGCAATTTTTGCAAGTAGCAAAGCCTTCTCTCCAGTTTCCCATGAACATGATTTCATTGAACTGTGTTCAAGAATATGGAAAAGACTGGCACGAGGGAAAACACTTCTACCATTAAAGATCAATTTTCAAAATTCATCCTTGGGAACAAGATTGTTTTGGCAGTAGTGGGTATTGTTAGGAAGGAAATATTGAGATAGAGAAATGCATATTACACAAGGGCATTTAGAAATAAAAGGGGTTATTTATTTAGTTGTTTTCAAGGAGAGACTTTCTAAGACAGTCAATAAATAGTTTCCATTTGGAAGCGGTTACGGGGCTATCTTTTTGGTATTGAAAGTCTTTGACTTCGGTGACAGGGAATAACTTGTGTGAAAGGAAGCTTTTTCCTTTGTAAACATTGTTCTTTAACAGCTAATAAGTGAATAATTCAGTTTGAGAGTTTATCTCTGGTTCTTCTGTCTTGTTTTTCTGGTCTTTGTTTCAAAGGTGCCAAACAATTTAACAGAAATAATGATTAATCATAAGCTAATAATTTCATATTCTGCAGTGAACCTGAATATTATCCGTACAAATACAATTTCATCTGCCTTATTTTGTACATATAAGATAAAATATAAAGCAAACAACTTCTCAAGTAACAAAAAGCAATATTTAACATGTGTTTCTATTCCGTTTACAAAAGAGAACACTTAATGTTAGAGCTAGAGTTGTCAAGTTAGTCCATTTGATAAGATTTGGCCCTAACCCATGTGGGTTGGGGCCAAAAAAGCCCACAAGGCCAAAACAACCCTTTATTAAAAAAGTCCACAAGGCTGATATTGTACTTTCCTGGGTGGAAATTTAGTAACTTGGAGAAGTAAAAAATAGAATGTAATGTCTAGATCATCAGCTGAATCAGAGTTCAGAGCACTTGCTCAAGGAATATGTAAATTATTATGGATAAAAATTATTCTGGATGATTTGAAGGGTCCCATGAAACTGTACTGTGATAATAAATCAGCAATAGAAATTGCACATAATCCGGTTCAACATGACCGGACAAAACACATTGAAATAGATAGACACTTCATCAAAGAAAAAGTAGACGAAGGTCTAATATGCATGGCATATGTCCCATCAAGGCAACAAGTAGCTCATGTGTTAACAAAAGGTCTCAATAGCCCTATCTTCCAAGATCTTTGATGTGTTAACAAAAGGTCTCAATACCCCTATCTTCCAAGATCTTATAAGCAAGCTGGGAATAACCAATATCTATTCCTCAGCTTGAGGGGGGTGTCAAAATATGTGAATTTATTACACAATTAATATAGCAATTATGTGTAATCCTGCAATTATGTGTAATCCCTAAAATTAAGGGATTAGTATTAGTGATTATTGGGCAAATTTCCTTTTATTAAGATCAGGTATTATTGGGTAGATATCTCCTGATTTAGAGACTTTATTTAAGGAGATTTTTTACCTTAACTAGACAATAGTTTGTTTATTTTTAAACACCTATGTATTGTTTCAAAAGTATGAATGAGAGAATTATTAATTCCAGCATCCTACTATTGTTTTGCAACAGCATGGACTATAGAGCTCTAAATAATCGAGCCACCTAACAAATTTCCCATCCTTGTGATAGAAGAGTTATTGGATGAATTGAGGGGGGCTAGGTATTTCTCGAAAGCGGATTTGAAGGCTGGATACCACCAGATTCAGATGGGGGAAGGGGATATAGAGAAAATGGCTTTTAGGACTCACCAAGGCCATTATGAGTTCATGGTGATGCCCTTCTGCCTCACCAACGCACCTGTAACCTTCCAAAGTGCTATAAACAGTCTGATGCAGCCCTATCTGCAAAAATTCGTGTTAGTGTTCTTTGATGTCATATTGGTGTATAGTCCATCTTGGGAGGAACATTTGAAGCATGTCGGGTTAGTGTTGAGGAAGCTGGAGGAGAATAGTTGGGTGGCTAATAGGAAAAAATGTGAGTTTGGTAGGATGGTCTGCAGATGGTGATCGGGGAGGTGGATCAGAATTAGCCATTGCTATAGATCGAGGAGAACGTCCATGAAGTGCATAACATTTGTCAATTTTGTGGCCTAGCTTGCCACAGTGGTCACATTTTGGACGTCCTTTACCTGGTTGGCGAGACCAACTCCGATCATCAAGTTGGGCAGCCATGGAGAGGGAGAAACCCTAAAAATTCAAAGTGCTCCAATTGATGCAACGACCACAGATCCAGAAAGAGGGCGAGGAAGCAATCACAGCGGTGCTGATCGACGGCGGAAAGTTTCGGCGACGAGTCGGCACGCACGACGGCAGTGGTGACTCTTGCGGCGGCGCGTGGAGGCTTGTGGGTGGTCAGTTCGCCGCGATCTTCGTACCACGGTGGTCGCCCGGTTGAGACGATTCCGATGGTGTGGTCGTCGGTCGATTCTGGAACTCCGGCGCCGGCGGCGGTCGATTCTTAACTTATGATTCAACTAGTAAAAAAGAAACTGTACTAGAGTAGGGTTGCATGCAACTGATCTTTCTTTCTCTTGGTCATACTTGTTTCAATGGCTCTGTAATCCTATCTTTCCATTCTTTATCGAACTAAATTTTTTAATACAAACAAAAACCAATTTCAATAGTTAAAAAGAAAAACAAGATATCTTACGAGATCAGGTAAATGTGAGAGCCTATTGCAACAAGTAGGCTTGTTGCTGCTCGTTGCCAGTCAGAATTTAGTTCCTTCAAAAAACAACCACCGTGAATTAAATAAAGCATTAGTTGAAACTTAGCAAATTTGGTAAGACCATAAGCTCGATTATTCTAAGATGACCATGATATCAAGAAAATAACACACAAGGGAGGATCCAATGAGTTTAATAGACTTAGCATATGTATAGATAAACTTCTCCATAAACATTTTTCTGTCCTATAAGCGTCTACAGCGGAGCTTATACAAACAAGCCCTTACCATCATTTCAAATAAACGAAAGACCAGAAATATGAGAAGTACTCATCTAATAAAGGTCTCAAATACAGAGAAAAAGAAAATCTATGTCGCATAATCATGTGGTACTAACGGTGACTTTGGTTGTGAAGAACTGAAGAGGGTGAAATTAATGTAAGCTGTTTAGCAGGAGAGAATAATGGAGAAATAATTTTAAAAACAGCGAAATCCACTATTTTATTTGTCACTTATCTCTACACATCTCTCTCGCCACATCTCTTTTATATTTTCTTCAACCAAACACATGTAACTTTAATTCTGAGGTATTTTGACTCGTCTTTTTCATTTGCATCTTTTCCATTTCCATCTGACCCGTTTCTCTCTTCCCCTCAAAAACAAGGCATAAAAGTTGACACTAGTATTTTATTTATAAACCCAAGACAACAAAGACCGCAATAAGACAACCTGTTTACTGCAACCGATTTTACATTGCAAGGTCATAAAGTTTGTAGTTCTAAGAAAATGTTTACCTATGATCAATCAAACTGTTTCATTGCCTAGAGTACTTCTTGGGAAAAAAAAATTTTTTTCCACCACGGGCACTCTCTCCCATTATGAAAAACGAAATCAGAATTGCATAATGTCAAACCTCAAACGGTTAGGAACAGAAAATCACGCTGCACAATCCAGCATATCAGTTTGCATACCCATATAAACCAAACGGTCTAAAAGTAAAAAAATTCCAACAAACCTTGCCAAAATTAATCAAAATCCCACACTAAAACCATCATACAACTTACAACTTCTCTTAGCTCCTTCCTCGTTAACTTCTGAATTCAATCAATAATCATCTCATTTCTCACATGAGTCAAATAACAAGTTCGGACACCATAGGCCTAGCCATAAACATTTTCTTTGATAGAAATGTTCTGTAATACCTTCTGTACCAACCAACAATATAAGAATGATATAAACATAGACCAAGAATAAATTTGCTCTCCTTATTCCTTAACTTTGTTACTTCCAACTATATATGTAGTAACACATTTGAAGTTCAAAGTGATCATATTGACCAAACTCCAGCTTATGTACTGACTTTCTTTAATTATCTGACCACACTGCAATCAGTGTTTCCAAAATCATCAAGAGGTCCAGCATGTGATGCCTTTTTTTTTCGAGTCGCCTAGAAAAGTGAATTTCAATTTTGACAACCTTCAACCAAATCTTCTCTCATGGCAAATTTGAAACCATTCAATTTGCATTAAATTATTTGTCCATGTGGAAAATAAACTGGGGGGGGACAGCTTCATTTCAAACCTCGAATCACTTTTTGTTCAACCATCTATTAAATGAAGACCCAGGAATTATGCTTATCTCTCAAAAAAAATTATGTGAACAAGCTTAACTTCCAATCCCACAAATATCAGACAAACTACTTTTTTTAGGAAATCATCTTTCAAATTAAAATCAACATAGTCATGGTCACCTTAAGCTTCCTTATCATCTATTAAATCATCTAACAAATTAAAATCACACAATAAAATAAATCAATCAAATGTGAACATAACACCAATTATCAACCCTTCTAACTCTAGTCTGGATCTTATACTGACCATGGCCAATGCAACATCAAAGATAACATCCAATTTACATGCAAGTCAGATAAAATAATTTCTAGCAAAATTAGGCAGATATGCCACAGTTGGGAGACATATGCCACAATCATCAAGCACTATTTATTTGTGTCAAGTTCATGGACATAATCTGCGTTCTTGGTATCTTTATGAGGGATACAAGAATTGGTAACTAGTGTTACCCAAACTGTGAAGGTAAAAACCTTCCATCAACCGGTCTAGCATGTAACCTGCCCTTTTTTTCTTGTCCTCTCTATTCGGGATCTTAAATTGACCATGGCCCATTCAGCATCACAGATAACATCCGTATTACGTGCCAGTCAGATAAATTAAATTCTAACAAAAGTAGGCAGATATAGAATGTTTGCAATTGGGATACATATGCCACATTGTTCAAAGATTATTAATCTGTGTCAAGTTCATGGAACAGAGCTGCCTTCTTGTTTGTTATCTTTATGAAGGTTAGAAGGTTTGCTAATTGGTGTTACCCAAACTGTGAAGGTAAAAACCTTTCTATCAACAGGTCCAACATGTAAGCTGCCTTTTTTTTTTCCTCTAGTAAAGTGAATTTTGATTTTGAAAGCCTTCATCCAAATCTTCTCTCATGGACAATTTCAAACCATTCAATTTCCACCAAATTATTTGTCCATATGGACAATGAAAGGGGGGAGGGACAGCCACATTCCAAACCTTGAATCACCATTTGTTCAACCATCATATCAACAAAATAACACACAAGGGAGGATCCAATAAGAGTATAATAGAATAAGGATACGTTTAGATACACTTCTCCATAAACATTTTTCTGTCCTATAAGCGTCTACAGCGAAGCTTATACACACCAGCCCTTACCATCATTTCAAATAAAGGATACACCAGAAATATGAGGAGTACTCATCTAACAAAGCTCTCAAATACTATGAGAAAAAGAAAATCTATGAGGCATAATCATGTGGTACTAATCGTGACTTTGGTTGTGAAGAAATGAAGAGGGTGAAACTAATATTAGCTGTTTTGCACGAGAGAAAGATGGAGAAATAATTTTAAAAACAGCGAAATCCACTTTTTTGTTTCTCACTTACCTCTACACATCTCTCTCGCCAAGTCTCTTTTATATTTTCTTCAACCAAACACATGTAAATTTATTTCCCACTTCCATCTGACTCGTTTCTCTCTTCCCCTCAAAAACAAGGCATAACAATTGACACTAGTAGTTTATTTTCAAACCCAACAGAAAAAAACACCGCAATAAGACCATATTGTTTTATATTGGAATAAGTCCAATATAAGATAAAATCTCTAATAAATAATACCAAATCTAAAACCCTAATTTCAAAAATACAACCTGTATTCTGCAACCCAAGTTACATTACACGGTCACAAAGTTTGTAGTTCTAAGAAAATGTTTGCCTATGATCAATCAAACTGTATTTCATTGCCTAGAGTATTTCTTCTAAATAAGAATTATTTGTCATCACGGACACTCCCCCTTTATGAAAAACGAAATTAGAATTGCACAATGTCAAACCTCAAAACGGTTAGGAACAGAAAATCAAGCTGCACAATCCAGTATATTAGTTTGCATACCCATATAAACCAAATGGTCTAAAAGTACAAGAATTTCGAAAAACCTTGCCAAATCAATCAAAATCCCACACTCAAACCATCATACAACTTACAACTTCTCTTTATGTCAACCAGCTTAATCTCCAATCCCACAAAAATCAGACAAGCTTTTATTTCAGGAAATCATCTTTCAAATTAAAAAAACATAGTCATGGTCACCTTAAGCTTCCTTACCTCTTTTACTGCAGAGGACAGTAAAACAAATCAATCGAATTTTAAAGTGACACCAATTATAAAACCTACTAATCCTCGACTCTCTTGTCTGGATCAAAAATTGATCATGGCCAATGCAGCAACGCAGATAACATCCATATTAAGTGCCAGTCAGATAAATTAAATTCTAGCAAAAGTAGGCAGATATAGAATGTTTGCAATTGGGACAGATATGCCACACTGTTCGAGGATTATTAATCTGTGTCAAGTTCATGGAAAAAAGCTGCCTTCTTGTTATCTTTATGAGGGTTAGAAAATTTGCTAATTGTTGTTACCCAAACATTGAAGGTAAAAACCTTCTATCAACAGGTCCAACATGTAAGCTGCCTTTTTTTTGTCCTCTAGTAAAGTGAATTTCGATATTGACAGCCTTCATTTAAATCTTCTCTCATGGATAATTTGAAACCATTCAATTTCCACCAAATTATTTGTCCATATGGACAATGAAAGGGGGGAGGGACAGTCACATTTCAAACCTTGAATCACTATTTGTTGAACCATCAATTAAATGAAGACCAAGGAATGGTGCTTATCTATCAAAAGAAAAATTATGTCAACCAGCGTACCCTCCAATCCCACAAAAAATCAGAAAAGCTTTAATTTTAGGAAATCATCTTTCAAATTAAAATAAACATAGACATGGTCACCTTAAGATTCCTTACTGCAGAAGATATTAAAAAAAGTCAATCGAATGTTAAGGTAACACCAATTATCAAACGTTCAAATCCTCAAATTTGTCTGGATCATAAATTGACCACGGCAAATGATGCATCATATATAACATCCATATTACGTGCAAGTGAGATAAATTAAATTCTAGCAAAAGTAGGCAGATATAGAATGTTTGCAATTGGGAGACATATGCCACACTGTTCGAGGATTATTAATTGGGGTCAAGTTCATGGAACAAAGTTGCCTTCTTGTTATCTTTCTGAGGGTTAGAATGTTTGCTAATTGGTGTTAGCCAAACTTTGAAGGTAAAAAACTTTTATCAACACATCCAGCACGTAAGCTGCCCATTTTTTTTGTCCTTTAGTAAAGTGAAATTCGATTTTGAAAGCCTTCATCCAAATCTTCTGTCATGGATAATATGAAACCATTGAATTTCCACAAAATTATTTGTCCATATAGACAATGAGAGGGGGGAGGGATAGCCACATTTCAAACCTTCAATCACCATTTGTTCATCCATCTATTCGATCAACACCCATGAATGATGCTTATCTATCAAAAAATATTATGTCAACCAGCATAACATCCAATGACCAAAAAATCAGACAAGCTTTTATTTTAGGAAATCATCCTTCAAAATAAAATAAAAATTGTCATAGTCACCTTAAGCTTCCTTACATCTCTTAGTGCAGAGGACAGTAAAACAAATCAATCGAATGTTAAGGCAACACCGATTATCTAACCTACTAATCCTCGACTCTCTTGTCTGAATCAAAAATTGACCGTGGCCCATGCAGCAACACAAATAACATCCATATTAAATGTCAGTCAGATATATTAAACTCTAGAAAAAGTAGGCAGATATAGAATGTTTGCAGTTGGGACACATAAGCCACATTGTTCGAGGATTATTAATTTGCGTCAAGTTCATGGAAAAAAGCTGCTTCTTGTTATCCTTATGAGGGTTAGCAGGTTTGCTAATTGGTGTTACCCAAACATTGAAGGTAAAAACCTTCTATCAACGGGTCCAGCATGTAAGCTACCTTTTTTTTTTACCTCCATTAAAGAGAATTTCGATTTTAAAAGCCTTCATCCAAATCTTCTCTCATGGACAATTTCAAACCATTCAATTTCCACCAAATTATTTGTCCATATGGACAATGAAAGGGGGGAGGGACAGCCACATTCCAAACCTTGAATCACCATTTGTTCAACCATCATATCAACAAAATAACACACAAGGGAGGATCCAATAAGAGTATAATAGACTAAGGATATGTTTAGATAAACTTCTCCATAAACATTTTTCTATCCTATAGGCGTCTACGGCGGATCTTATACTAACCAGCCCTTACCATCATTTCAAATAAAGGACACACCAGAAATATGAGGAGTACTCATCTAATAAAGCTCTCAAATACTATGAGAAAAAGAAAATCTATGTCTCATAATCATGTGGTACTAATGGTGACTTTGGTTGTGAAGAAATGAAGAGGGTGAAACTAATGTAATTTGTTTAGCAGGAGAGAAAGATGGAGAAATAATTTTAAAGACACCGAAATCAACTTTTTTATTTCCAACTTATCTATACACATCTCTATTGCCACGTCTCTTTTATATTTTATTGAACCAAACACATGTAACTTTATTTCTCAGGTATTTTAACTCATCTTTTTCATTTCAATCTTTTCCACTTCCATCTGACCAGTTTTTCTCTTCCCCTCAAAAGCAAGGCATAAAAGTTGACACTAGTAGTTTATTTATAAACCCAACACGACAAAAAACCGCAATAAGACAATATTGTTTTATATTGGAATAAGTCCAACATAAGGTAAAATCTCTAACAAATAATACGAAATCAAAAACCCTAATTTCAAAAATACAACCTGTATTCTGAACCCATTTTACATTACACGGTCATAAAGTTTGTAATTCTAAGGAAATGTTTGCCTATGATCAATCAAACTGTATTTCATTGCCTAGAGTATTTCTTGGAAAAAAGAATTATTTGTCATCACGGGAACTCTCCCTTTATGAAAAACGAAATTAGAATTGCACAATGTCAAACCTCAAACGGTTAGGAACAAAAAATCAAGCTGCACAATCCAGTATATTAGTTTGCATACCCATATAAACCAAATGGTCTAAAAGTACAAGAATTCCAAAAAACCATGCCAAATTGATCAAAATCCCACACTCAAACCATCATACAACTTACAACTTATCTTTATGTCAACCAGCTTAATCTCCAATCCCACAAAAATCAGACAAGCTTTTATTTTAGAAAATCATCTTTCAAATTAAAAGAAACATAGTCATGGTCACCTTAAGATTCCTTACTGCACGGGATAATAAAAAAATCCAATGGAATGTTTAGGTAACACCAATTATCAAACCTTCAAATCCTCAACTCTCTTGTCTGGATCTTAAATTGACCATGGCCAATGATGCATCATATATAACATCCATATTACGTGCCGGTGAGATACATTAAATTCTAGCAAAAGTACGCAGATATAGAATGTTAGCATTTGGGAGACTATGCCACACTGTACGAGGATTATTAATCTGGGTGAAGTTCATGGAAAAAAGTTGCCTTCTTGTTGTTACCTTTATGAGGGTTAGAATGTTTGCTAATTGGTGTTACCCAAACTTTGAAGGTAAAAAACCTTTTATCAACACGTCCGACATGTAAGCTGCAGTTTTTTTTGACCTCTAGTACAGTGAAATTCGATTTTGAAAGCCTTCATCCAAATCTTCTCTCATGGATAATTTGAAACCATTGAATTTCCACAAAATTATTTGTCCATATAGACAATGAGAGGGAGGAGGGACAGCCACATTTCAAACCTTCAATCACCATTTGTTCATCCATCTATTAGATGAACACCCATGAATGATGCTTTTCTATAAAAAAATAATATGTCAACCAGCATAACATCCAATCCCCAAAAAATCAGACAAGCTTTTATTTTAGGAAATCATGTTTCAAAATAAAATAAAAATTGTCATGGTCACCTTAAGCTTCCTTACCTCTCTTAGTGCAGAGGACAGTAAAACAAATCAATCGAATGTTAAGGCAACACCAATTATCTAACCTACTAATCCTCGACTCTCTTGTGTGGATAAAAAATTGACCGTGGCCCATGCAGCAACAATGATAACATCCATATTAAGTGTCAATAAGATATATTAAATTCTACCAAAAGTAGGCAGATATAGAATGTTTGCAATTGGGACACATATGCCACACTGTTCGAGGATTATTCATCTGCGTCAAGTTCATGGAAAAAAGCTGCCTTCTTGTTATCTTTATGAAGGTTAGCAGGTTTGCTAATTGGTGTTACCCAAACATTGAAGGTAAAACCCTTCCATCAACAGGTCCAGCATGTAAGCTGCCTTTTTTTGTGTCCTCTAGTAAAGTGAATTTCGATTTTGAAACCCTACATTTAAATCTTCTCTCATGGACAATTTGAAACCATTCAATTTCCACCAAATTATTTGTCCATATGGACAATGAAAGGGGGAGGGACAGCCACATTTCAAACCTTGAATCACTATTTGTTGAACCATCTATTAGATGAAGACCGAGGAATGGTGCTTATTTTTCAAAAGAAAAATTATGTCAACCAGCTTACCCTCCAAATCCACAAAAATCAGAAAAGCTTTTATTTTAGGAAATCATCTTTCAAATTAAAATAAACATAGTCATGGTTACCTTAAGATTCCTTACTGCACAGGATACTAAAAAAAGTCAATCGAATGTTAAGGTATTACCAATTATCAAACCTTCAAATCCTCAACTCTCTTGTCTAAATCTTAAATTGACCATGGCCAATGATGCATCATATATAACATCCAAATTACGTGCCTATGAGATACATTAAATTCTAGCAAAACTACGCAGATATAGAATGTTAGCAATTGGGGCACTATGCCAGACTGTTCGAGGATTATTAATCTGGGTCAAGTTCATGGAACAAAGTTGCCTTCTTGTTATCTTTATGAGGGTTAGAATGTTTGCTAATTGGTGTTACCCAAACTTTGAAGGTAAAAACCTTTTATCAACACGTTCGGCATGAAAGCTGCAGTTTTTTTTGACCTCTAGTACAGTGAAATTCGATTTTGAAAGCCTTCATCCAAATCTTCTCTCATGGATATTTTGAAACCATTGAATTTCCACGAAATTATTTGTCCATATAGACAATGAGAGGGAGGAGGGACAGCCACATTTCAAACCTTCAATCACCATTTGTTCATCCATCTATTAGATGAACACCCATGAATGATGCTTTTCTATAAAAAAATAATATGTCAACCAGCATAACATCCAATCCCCAAAAAATCAGACAAGCTTTTATTTTAGGAAATCATGTTTCAAAATAAAATAAAAATTGTCATGGTCACCTTAAGCTTCCTTACCTCTCTTAGTGCAGAGGACAGTAAAACAAATCAATCGAATGTTAAGGCAACACCAATTATCAAACCTACTAATCCTCGACTCTCTTGTGTGGATAAAAAATTGCCCGTGGCCCATGCAGCAACACAAATAACATCCATATTAAGTGTCAATCAGATATATTAAATTCTACCAAAAGTAGGCAGATATAGAATGTTTGCAATTGGGACACATATGCCACACTGTTCGAGGATTATTCATCTGCGTCAAGTTCATGGAAAAAAGCTGCCTTCTTGTTATCATTATGAGGGTTAGCAGGTTTGCTAATTGGTGTTACCCAAACATTGAAGGTAAAAACCTTCCATCAACAGGTCCAGCATGTAAGCTGCCTTTTTTTGTGTCCTCTAGTAAAGTGAATTTCGATTTTGAAACCCTACATTTAAATCTTCTCTCATGGACAATTTGAAACCATTCAATTTCCACCAAATTATTTGTCCATATGGACAATGAAAGGGGGAGGGACAGCCACATTTCAAACCTTGAATCACTATTTGTTGAACCATCTATTAGATGAAGACCGAGGAATGGTGCTTATCTTTCAAAAGAAAAATTATGTCAACCAGCTTACCCTCCAAATCCACAAAAATCAGAAAAGCTTTTATTTTAGGAAATCATCTTTCAAATTAAAATAAACATAGTCATGGTCACCTTAAGATTCCTTACTGCACAGGATACTAAAAAAAGTCAATCGAATGTTAAGGTAACACCAATTATCGAACCTTCAAATCCTCAACTCTCTTGTCTGGATCTTAAATTGACCATGGCCAATGATGCATCATATATAACATCCATATTACGTGCCTGTGAGATACATTAAATTCTAGCAAAAGTACGCATATATAGAATGTTAGCAATTGGGAGACTATGCCAGACTGTTCGAGGATTATTAATCTGGGTCAAGTCCATGGAACAAAGTTGCCTTCTTGTTATCTTTATGAGGGTTAGAATGTTTGCTAATTGGTGTTACCCAAACTTTGAAGGTAAAAACCTTTTATCAACACGTTCGGCATGAAAGCTGCAGTTTTTTTTGACCTCTAGTACAGTGAAATTCGATTTTGAAAGCCTTCATCCAAATCTTCTCTCATGGATATTTTGAAACCATTGAATTTCCACGAAATTATTTGTCCATATAGACAATGAGAGGGAGGAGGGACAGCCACATTTCAAACCTTCAATCACCATTTGTTCATCCATCTATTAGATGAACACCCATGAATGATGCTTTTCTATAAAAAAATAATATGTCAACCAGCATAACATCCAATCCCCAAAAAATCAGACAAGCTTTTATTTTAGGAAATCATGTTTCAAAATAAAATAAAAATTGTCATGGTCACCTTAAGCTTCCTTACCTCTCTTAGTGCAGAGGACAGTAAAACAAATCAATCGAATGTTAAGGCAACACCAATTATCAAACCTACTAATCCTCGACTCTCTTGTGTGGATAAAAAATTGCCCGTGGCCCATGCAGCAACACAAATAACATCCATATTAAGTGTCAATCAGATATATTAAATTCTACCAAAAGTAGGCAGATATAGAATGTTTGCAATTGGGACACATATGCCACACTGTTCGAGGATTATTCATCTGCGTCAAGTTCATGGAAAAAAGCTGCCTTCTTGTTATCATTATGAGGGTTAGCAGGTTTGCTAATTGGTGTTACCCAAACATTGAAGGTAAAAACCTTCCATCAACAGGTCCAGCATGTAAGCTGCCTTTTTTTGTGTCCTCTAGTAAAGTGAATTTCGATTTTGAAACCCTACATTTAAATCTTCTCTCATGGACAATTTGAAACCATTCAATTTCCACCAAATTATTTGTCCATATGGACAATGAAAGGGGGAGGGACAGCCACATTTCAAACCTTGAATCACTATTTGTTGAACCATCTATTAGATGAAGACCGAGGAATGGTGCTTATCTTTCAAAAGAAAAATTATGTCAACCAGCTTACCCTCCAAATCCACAAAAATCAGAAAAGCTTTTATTTTAGGAAATCATCTTTCAAATTAAAATAAACATAGTCATGGTCACCTTAAGATTCCTTACTGCACAGGATACTAAAAAAAGTCAATCGAATGTTAAGGTAACACCAATTATCGAACCTTCAAATCCTCAACTCTCTTGTCTGGATCTTAAATTGACCATGGCCAATGATGCATCATATATAACATCCATATTACGTGCCTGTGAGATACATTAAATTCTAGCAAAAGTACGCATATATAGAATGTTAGCAATTGGGAGACTATGCCACACTTTTCGAGGATTATTAATCTGGGTCAAGTCCATGGAACAAAGTTGCCTTCTTGTTATCTTTATGAGGGTTAGAATGTTTGCTAATTGGTGTTACCCAAACATTGAAGGTAAAAACCTTTTATCAACACGTCCGACATGTAAGCTGCAGTTTTTTTTTACCTCTAGTACAGTGAAATTCGATTTTGAAAGCCTTGATCCAAATCTTCTCTCATGGATAATTTGAAACCTTTGAATTTCCACAAAATTATTTGTCCATATAGACAATGAGAGGGGGGAGGGACAGCCACATTTCAAACCTTCAATCACCATTTGTTCATCCATATATTAGATGAACACCCATGAATGATGCTTCTCTATAAAAAAATATTATGTCAACCAGCATAACATCCAATCCCCAAAAAATCAGACAAGCTTTTATTTTAGGAAATCATGTTTCAAAATAAAATAAAAATTGTCATGGTCACCTTAAGCTTCCTTACCTCTCTTAGTGCAGAGGACAGTAAAACAAATCAATCCAATGTTAAGGCAACACCAATTACCAAACCTACTAATCCTCGACTCTCTTGTCTGAATCAAAAATTGACCGTGGCCCATGCAGCAACACAGATAACATCCATATTAAGTGTCAATCAGATATATTAAATTCTAGCAAAAGTAGGCAGATATAGAATGTTTGCAATTGGGACACATATGCCACACTGTTCGAGGATTATTCATCTGCGTCAAGTACATGGAAAAAAGCTGCCTTCGTGTTATCTTTATGAAGGTTAGCAGGTTTGCTAATTGGTGTTACCCAAACATTTAAGGTAAAAACCTTCCATCAACGGGTCCAGCATGTAAGCTGCCTTTTTTTTTCTGTCCTCTAGTAAAGTGAATTTCGATTTTGAAAGCCTTCATTTAAATCTTCTCTCATGGACAAATTGAAACCATTCTATTTCCACCAAATTATTTGTCCATATGGACAATGAACGGAGGAGGGACAGCCACATTTCAAACCTTGAATCACTATTTGTTGAACCATCCATTAGATGAAGACCGAGGAATGGTGCTTATCTTTCAAAAGAAAAATTATGTCAACCAGCTTACCCTCCAAATCCACAAAAATCAGAAAAGCTTTTATTTTAGGAAATCATCTTTCAAATTAAAACAAACATATTCATGGTCACCTTAAGATTCCTTACTGCACAGGATACTAAAAAAAGTCAATCGAATGATAAGGTAACACCAATTATCAAACCTTCAAATCCTCAACTCTCTTGTCTGGATCTTAAATTGACCATGGCCAATGATGCATCATATATAACATCCATATTACGTGCCTGTGAGATACATTAAATTCTAGCAAAAGTACGCAGATATAGAATGTTAGCAATTGGGGCACTATGCCACACTGTTCGAGGATTATTAATCTGGGTCAAGTTCATGGAACAAAGTTGCCTTCTTGTTATCTTTATGAGGGTTAGAATGTTTGCTAATTGGTGTTACCCAAACTTTGAAGGTAAAAACCTTTTATCAACACGTCCGGCATGTAAGCTGCAGTTTTTTTTTACCTCTAGTACAGTGAAATTCGATTTTGAAAGCCTTCATCCAAATCTTCTCTCATGGATAATTTGAAACCATTGAATTTCCACAAAATTATTTCTCCATATAGACAATGAGAGGGGGGAGGGGCAGCCACATTTCAAACCTTCAATCACCATTTGTTCATCCATGAATGATGCTTTTCTATAAAAAAATATTATGTCAACCAGCATAACATCCAATGCCCAAAAAATCAGACAAGCTTTTATTTTAGGAAATCATGTTTCAAAATAAAATAAAAATTGTCATGGTCACCTTAAGCTTCCTTACCTCTCTTAGTGCAGAGGACAGTAAAACAAATCAATTGAATGTTAAGGCAACACCAATTATCAAACCTACTAATCCTCAACTCTCTTGTCTGAATAAAAAATTGACGGTGACCCATGCAGCAACACAGATAAGATCCATATTAAGTGTCAATCAGATATATTAAATTCTAGCAAAAGTAGGCAGATATAGAATATTTGCAATTGGGACACATATGCCACACTGTTCGAGGATTATTCATCTGTGTCAAGTTCATGGAAAAAAGCTGCCTTCGTGTTATCTTTAGGAGGGTTAGCAGGTTTGCTAATTGGTGTTACCCAAACATTTAAGGTAAAAACCTTCCATCAACAGGTCCAGCATATAAGCTGCCTTTTTTTTTCTGTCCTCTAGTAAAGTGAATTTCGATTTTGAAAGCCTTCATTTAAATCTTCTCTTATGGACAATTTGAAACCGTTCAATTTCCACCAAATTATTTGTCCATATGGACAATGAAAGGGGGAGGGACAGCCACATTTCAAACCTTGAATCACTATTTGTTCAACCACCTAGTAGATGAACACCCAGGATTGATAGTTATCTATCAAAAAATATTATGTCAACCAGCTTAACATCCAATCCCCCAAAAATTAGACAAGCTTCTATTTTAAGAAATCATCTTTCAAACTAAAATACACAGTCATGGTCACCTTAAGTTTCCTTACCTCTCTTAGTATCACTACTGCGGCTAGCTACTCACACCTGCAAGAAAACAGAAAACAAAGCACCTTAGAGGATTTCAGCTTAGCGGTAGCAATCTTAGCTAGCTTCGCCATGAAAGCAGAATCGACAACTCTTGTGTCAAGAGACCGAACGCCATCACTTGGAATACTTCAGCCATGTTCCCGAACCTCTAAAAGACCACAAAAGAGAATTAAAATATATTAAAGAAAGGAATAATCGAGTTAAACCTAAGCACCGAATGAAAAACAAGATAAAGAGAGTAAAAACGCACCTGACGTCCAATTGATTGAAAATTACCACATAACCAGAAGTATGATAAAAAATTCTAACATACCATGAAACGTTTTAAACAAGAACATTATAGTATTCATACCTCAAAATCAAGCATAGGAGGACCACTTTCGGACAACAAAGAGGCATTTGGCATATTGTGGAGACTGCATGTAGCCAAAAAAGCTATATCTTGATCTTTTTTATACCTGTCATCAGAAGATATGAATATGAATCCATCTGATAATACTAGTTGATATTTTAAGTGTCTTCATATTTTAATCTAGTGAGAAATCACGCATTAAATAGAAAAAAAAAACGAATTAAATATGAACAATAGATAATTAAAATATAAAATGCTCTAAAGACCATCCTTACAAGTCCAATATTGTAGGGATAAGCCTTGGTAGGGCAGTCTTTAACTGTGCTCGTGTTATGAGACCTACCATCCGCCCCAGTGCTTCTACAGATGCCACACGAACTTAAAACGAAATAAGTTTAAATAAGACAAAGATCAAAAACAATCAAGTAAAAAAGTTATAAATTATACACTAAAATACTCATCTATGTTCATCAACCACACAAACAGAACATGTTTAGAAACTTAACTTTTGTAGATGTATCAGCAAAAAAAGGATCCAGAAAATTATAAAGACTCATATAAGGAGCAGAATGCAAGAACAAAAGTAAAGAAAAATAGTAGTGACCTTAAGGTCTCTTGAAGCTGCCCAAACTCTCAACAAAAGCTCAAAAGCTGAATTTAGAAATGACCTGCACTACATAGAGAATTAGAGATATTTCTCACCTGCAGATAAGAAATAAAGGGAACAAGATGTGTTGAACCAGAAAATAAACTAGAAGACTATATATTGATCTCACATGACATCAGCATCTTGAGGAGAATGTGAAGGAAAGTCTATACTATCTTGCCAAGACGCTTGACACCAACACATAAATGCTGCAAAAAAAGATAAATTATGAATTAACTGGATCAGATTATCAGTAACAATAACATCTTTGAGCAATGTTAGCCAAAAATCATCCTCCCCTGTTCGCCTCGCATAATAAAATGAAAGCTCAACACAAAAGGATCACAAATTTTCAAAATTTATATTTTAAAACAATTTAAAAGTATTTCAATGATGTATCAGCCATAATATAACACATTACCAACTAAACCTAGAGTGAACTTTCAAAAATCGTACAAAGAAAATAAAATCACCAAAATTGGCATGCTCCAAAACCAGGTAGCCAAGATTTTCACGTCCATGCTGATAGAAATCGCCAATTTTACCATCCACTCAAAATGTTAGCCTACTAATAACACCAATTTATCTTAAAATGTTTTTTTTGGCCAAGGTCTCTTTAAAATTCCAGAAACCACAAGATGCACATGTCCTTTAAAACTCCAAAATTGTTCATCACAACTATATTTAATACATTATGATTTTCCAATTTTACATTTATCAGTATTACTCTATGCCCTAACATGTCATGGAATTTATAAAAAGGTGAATTCATATGCAATTCACTAAGGCTGGACCTGTGAGATATAAACTGCCCTTGTCAGCAATCTCAACCAATTCAAGAAAGTCACCTACGATGCATACGAAGCACGTACATGATATGCATTCAATATGATGATATGACTGTTCTAATAATAAATAAGATACGTTTAAGTTTAGTATGTGTATCTAGATATTAATAATAAATCCATAATAAACATATAACATCAATTTCATCCAAATTAAGAACATACTTAATGGACATTGCTAAAATAAATAAATAAATTATAAATATTGTCAACATAAATCACTTCCAATTATTTAAAAAAGGAATAGTACTATTAATCTCATTTGGTTATTGAAATCAACCATAAACAGGACAGTCACCATTTTTTGTTCACAAACGGACAGTGTTTCCATGGTTCCATATTGTATGTTTATATAACAACCAGCGTAGTTGTATTAGATTTTCTCACAAAAATTATAAGCCTTGATACTAGACAAATAGGTATCAATGAAGTATCCAAGAGTATCGAAATTGGTTACATATACGTGAAGCCAATCAAAGTACTATCCATTGCTTCATAAAAGACATCAAAGATTGAAAAACATATCCATCAACAAAGTAACAGAAAAATCACCATACCATTTGCAAAAATCAGGCGATGCATTTCTCGTACATTTCCATGAATTGCCAAAATTCGGGAAAGGACACCTTTCCAACGTGCAATGAACTGCATGGCTGTATCAGATTTATATGGAAGAAAAACTCATCAGCGTTTACAATTGAATGTGTGATCCCACAGAAAAATTTAGCAGCCGATGTACATAGTTAAAATTGATTACTAACAATCAGTAGAAGCAAATTCTGCAAGGATTTGAACCATAGCTGTACTGCTGAATTGGTACCGGATAAATGAAGAAAAATGTCTTCCATCATCTGCAACACCAATCCAAGGGAAAGGTAGATCAAAGACATGAGATCAAAAATCCAGGGAAAACTAGTGGATGTGCAAAAAAGAGTTTATATAAAATATATATGCAAGGCAGTGCTACATCCCATGAAAGTAAAATGAATGGGAGATATTACTTTAGCTTGATAGAAAATACTTCAATAATTCCAAGTACAAGGATAAAGCAAAACTATGGAGTATGGACAACAGTTCTTAACTTATGATTCAACTGGTAAAAAAGAAACTGTACAAGAGTAGGGTTGCATGCAACTGATCTTTCTTTCTCTTGGTCATACTTGTTTCAATGGCTCTGTAAACCTATCTTTCCATTCTTTATTGAACTAAATTTTTTAATACAAATAAAAACAAATTTCAATAGTTAAAAAGAAAAAGAAGATATCTTACGAGATCAGGTAAATGTGAGCCTATTGCAACAAGTAGGCTTTTTGCTGGTTGTCGCCAGTCAGAATTTAGTTCCTGCAGAAAACAACCACTCTGTGAATTAAATAAAGCATTAGTTGAAACTTAGCAAATCTGGAGAGAAAGATGGAGAAATAATTTTAGAAACAGCAAAATCCACTTTTTTATTTCTCACTTATCTCTACACATCTCTCTCGCCACGTCTCTTTTATATTTTCTTCAACCAAACACATGTAACTTTATTTCTCAGGTATTTTCACTCATCTTTTTCATTTCCGTCCTTTCCATTTTCATCTGACTCGTTTCTCTCTTCCCCTCAAAAACAAGGCATAAAAGTTGACACTAGTAGTTTATTTATAAACCTAACACAACAAAACACCGCAATAACACAATATTGTTTTATATTGGATTAAGTCCAATATAAGATAAAAATTCTAACAAATAATACCAAATCTAAAACCCTAATTTCAAAAAGACAACCTGTTTACTGCAACCCATTTTACATGTATCTTTATGAGGGTTAGAAGGAGTGAAAACGCACCCGACGTCCACCACGCGACACACGCGACACAACGGCACAGCAATCAAGAACAAGAAGACGATTCCAGAGAAAGACGCAAAGAATTGTGAGGATGAAATAGGAAGCGAAATTGAAGAAAAGCAACGAAAAAAAGAAGTGATTACAGTGCGGCAATGTTCTTGAGAGGACATGGAGGCCTCTCTGACGGAGGAAGAGTCGTCGGCGAGCAAGGAGAAAAGAACCTGCACGGCCTCTGCAAGAAAGAGATTAATTGATGATTGATTCACATTAAAAGAAGAGTGAATTTAACGAATGTTCGGAGAAAGAGAAGGAGAACGTACCGGATGCGGGAATCGAAGTTGAGGAAGCAATGGAATTGGAAGGTGCGAGAATCGTGAATGAGAGCAACATATATAGAGGAGTGGTATGGTGTGGAGACATACCTCTAGACGGCAGGACACAGACAATGCTGCGCTGGTTATGTCATGCCTTCCGGAAATTAAATATAGTACTCCTCTCTTCCTTTTCCCATTTAATATTATGGGTTCCGTCCCATCAACTATCAACACAAGAACATTTCTTTACTTCTTTTGTTAGAATTTAAGATGCACTCGTCCTCTTCCCCCGGAAAACAAAATTTTCTAACAGCTAAAATGATTGGAAACTGTCTTTTAACAGCACAACAACCTATGTTACAATTAATTACAAATAATAATAATGTTTATAACATCTTTATTTTAATCAATTTTAAATAATTATGACAAAAATATTTATACTCAAAACCAATCAAAAGTTATTGTTAATATCAATCTAAAACAACTTCCATAAATCTAAAACTTATTATAGATAATAATTTGTAATTAAATAATAATGAATTTGAATTTTCAACACTTATTTACTCAAAAATTCTCTTTATAACTAACTTTCTTTAAAGTAAACCAAGAAACTCAGGATACATGTTTTTTTTCCCCAAACATGTAAAGTCAGTAAATTTATTATTTGTGGAAATTTATAATTACATGTCAAAAAGCAATGTTAGAATATATTATTTATTTTTAACGTTTTATTTTTGAAAGTGCTGATTTATATGATATTTTTAAATAAAATAGAGAGGAGTGTTATTCATACCATTTTTCAATCATTCAAAATACCCTAAATCTCAATGAAAAACATTTAAAAAAAAATTAATAACATTTCTTTCGGTTCAAAAGCTTTACAGTGTTATATCAAAAACTCGAGAGTAAAACCCTAAATTTTTTCCCTTGTAAACAATGAAACCCTAAGTTTATTTTCGTGCCCCATTCTACTACAAAATAAAAAAGGAAAGGTAAAAATTAAATATGAAACAAATTAAATACAAATTTTTAAGGTTTGATTGAAAATTACCACATAACCAGAAGTATGATAAAAAATTCTAACATACCATGAAACGTTTTAAACAAGAACATTATAGTATTCATACCTCAAAATCAAGCATAGGAGGACCACTTTCGGACAACAAAGAGGCATTTAGAAGATTGTGGAGACTGCATGGTAGCCAAAAAAGCTATATCTTGATCTTTTTTATACCTGACATAAGAAGATATGAATGTGAATCCATCTGATAATACTAGTTGATATTTTAAGTGTCTTCATATTTTAATCTAGTGAGAAATCACACATTAAAAAGAAAAAAAACACGAATTAAATATGAACAATACATAACTAAAATATAAAATGCTTTAAAGACCATACTTACAAGTCCAATATTGTAGGAATAAGCCTTGGTAGGGCAGTCTTTAACTGTGCTCGTGTTATGAGACCTACCATCTGCCCCAGTGCTTCTACAGATGCCACACGAACCTAAAACGAAATAAGTTTAAATAAGACACAGATCAAAATCAATCAAGTAAAACAGTCATAAATTATACACTAAAATACTCATCTATGTTCATCAACCACACAAACAAAACATTTTCAAAACTTAACTTTTATAGATGTATCAGCAAAAAAAGGATCCAGAAAGTTATAAAGACTCCTATAAGAAGCAGAATGCAAGAACAAAAGTAAAGAAAAATAGTAGTGACCTTAAGGTCTCTTGAAGCTGCCCAAACTCTCAACAAAAGCTCAAAAGCTGAATTTAGAAATGACCTGCACTACATAGAGAATTAGAGATATTTCTCACCTGCAGATAAGAAATAAAGGGAACAAGATGTGTTGAATCAGAAAATAAACTAGAAGACTGTATATTGATCTCGCATGACATCAGCATCTTGAGGAGAATGTGAAGGAAAGTCTATACTATATTGCCAAGACGCTTGACACCAACACTTAAATGCTGCAAAAAATGATAAATTATGAGTTAACTGGATCAGATTATCAGTAACAATAACATCTTTGAGCAATGTTAGCCAAAAATCATCCTCCCCGTTCGCCTACCAGAAAAAAATGAAAGGTCAACACAAAAGGATCATAAATTTTCAAAATTTATATTTTAAAACAATTTAAAAATATTTCAATGATGTATCAGCCATAATTTAAAACAAACATACAAAGAAAAAAAAATCACCAAAATTGGCATGCTCCAAAACCAGGTAGCCAAGATTTTCACGTCCATGCTGATAGAAATCGCCAATTTTACCATCCACTCAAAATGTTAGCCTACTAATAACACCAATTTATCTTAAAATGTTTTTTTCTGGCCAAGGTCTCTTTAAAATTCCAGAAACCACAAGATGCACAAGTCCTTTAAAAATCAAATGGTCTAAAAGTACAAAAAATCCAACAAACCTTGCCAAAATTAATCAAAATCCCACACTCAAACCATCATACAACTTACAACTTCTCTTAGCTCCTTCCTCGTTAACATCCAAATTCTAGCAATAATCATCTGATTTCTCACATGAGTCAAATAACAAGTTCGGACACCATAGGCCTAGCCATAAACATTTTCTTTGATAGAAATGTTCTGTAATACCTTCTGTACTAACCAACAATATAAGAATGATATAAACATAGACCAAGAATAAATTTGCTCTCCTTATTCCTTAACTTTGTTACTTCCAACTATATATGTAGTAACACATTTGAAGTTCATAGTGATCATATTGACCAAACTCCAGCTTAAGCACTGACTTACATTAATTATCTGACCACAGCTGCAATCAGTGTGTCCAAAATCATCAAGAGGTCCAGCATGTGATGCCTTTTTTTCGAGTCCTCTAGTAAAGTGAATTTCAATTTTGACAACCTTCAACCAAATCTTCTCTCATGGCAAATTTGAAACCATTCAATTTGCAGCAAATTATTTGTCCATATGGAAAATAAACTGGGGGAGGGACAGCTTCATTTCAAACCTTGAAACACTTTTTGTTCAACCATCTATTAAATGAAGACCCAGGAATTATGCTTATCTCTCAAAAAAAAATTATGTCAACAAGCTTAATATCCAATCCCACAAAAATCAGACATGGTGTTTTTTTTTTAGGAAATCATCTTTCAAATTAAAATCAACATAGTCATGGTCACCTTAAGCTTCCTTATCATCTATTAAATCATCAAACAAATTAAAATCACACAACAAAATAAATCAATCAAATGTGAATATAACACCAATTATCAACCCTTCTAATCCTCGACACTCTTGTCTGGATCTTATATTGACCATGGCCAATTCAGCATCAAAGATAACATACATATTACATGCCAGTCAGATAAATTAATTTCTAGCAAAATACGGCAGATATAGTGTTTGCAATTGGGAGACATATGCCACAATCATCAAGCATTATTAATTTGTGTCAAGTTCATGCAACAAAGCTGCGTTCTTGGTATCTTTACGTGGTTTACAACAATTGGTAACTGGTGTTACCCAAATTGTGAAGGTAAAAAGCTTCCATCAACAGGTCCAGCATGTAACCTGCCCTTTTTTTCTTGTCCTCTAGTAATGTGAATTTCACTTTTGACAAGCTTCATCAATATCTTCCCTCATGGCAAACATGAAACCATTAGATTTCAAGCAAATAATTTGTCCAAGTGAAAATGAAAGGGGGGAGGGACAGCTACATTTCAAACCTTGAATGAAAATTTTTTCAACCATCTATTAGATGAAGACCCGAGAATGGTGCTTATCTATCAAAAGAATATTATGTCAACCAGCTTAACGTCCAGTCCCCAAAATATCAGAAAGCTTTTATTTTAGGAAATCATCTTTCAAAATAAAATAAAAATTGTCATGGTCACCTTAAGCTTCCTTAGCTATCTTATTGCCGAGGACAGAAAAATAAATTCATCCAATGTTAAGGCAACACCAATTATCAAACCTACTAATCCTCGACTCTCTTGTCTGGATAAAAAATTGACCATGCCCATGCAGCAACACACATAACATCCATATTAAGTGTCAGTCAGATATATTAACTTCTAGCAAAAGTAGGAAGATATAGAATGTTTGCAAGTGGGACACATATGCCACACTGTTCGAGAATTATTAATCTGCATCAAGTTAATGGAAAAAAGCTGCCTTCTTGTTATCTTTATGAGGGTAAGCAGGTTTGATAATTGGTGTTACCCAAACATTGAAGGTAAAAACCTTTTATCAACAGGTCCAGCATGTAAGCTGCCTTTTTTTTTTGTCCTCTATTAAAGCAAATTTCGATTTTGAAAGCCTTCATCCAAATCTTCTCTCATGGACAATTTCAAACCATTCAATTTCCACCAAATTATTTGTCCATATGGACAATGAAAGGGGGGAAGGACAGCCGCATTCCAAACCTTGAATCACCATTTGTTCAACCATCATATCAACAAAATAACACACAAGGGAGGATCCAATAAGAGTATAATAGACGAAGGATACGTTTAGATAAACTTCTCCATAAACATTTTTCTGTCCTATAGGCGTCTACGGCGAAGCTTATACAAACCAGCCCTTACCATCATTTCAAATAAAGGACACACCAGAAATATGAGGAGTCCTGATCTAATAAAGGTCTCATACTATGAGAAAAAGAAAATCTATGTCGCATAATCATGTGGTACTAATGGTGACTTTAGTTGTGAAGAAATGAAGAGGTGAAACTAATGTAATTTGTTTAGCAGGAGAGAAAGATGGAGAAATAATTTTAAAGACACCGAAATCCACTTTCTTATTTCTCACTTATCTCTACACATCTCTTTTGTCACGTCTCTTTTATATTTTCTTCAACCAAACACATGTAACTTTATTTCTCAGGTATTTTCCCTCATCTTTTTCATTTCCATCTTTTCCACTTCCATCTGACCAGTTTCTCTCTTTCCCCCAAAAACAAGGCATAAAAGTTGACACTAGTAGTTTATTTATAAACCCAATACAACAAAACACCGCAATAAGACAATATTGTTTTATATTGAAATAAGTCCAATATAAGATAAAATCTCTAACAAATAATACCAAATCTAAAACCCTAATTTCAAAAATACAACCTGTATTCTGCAACCCAAGTTACATTACACGGTCATAAAGTTTGTAGTTCTAAGAAAATGTTTGCCTATGATCAATCAAACTGTAATTATTTGCCTAGAGTATTTCTTGGAAAAAAAAAATTATTTGTCATCACGGGCACTCTCGCTTTATGAAAAACGAAATTAGAATTGCACAATGTCAAACCTCAAACGGTTAGGAACAGAAAATCAAGCTGCACAATCCAGTATATTAGCTTGCATACCCATATAAACCAAATGGTCTAAAAGTACAAGAATTCCAAAAAACCTTGCCAAATTAATCAAAATCCCACACTCAAACCATCATACAACTTACAACTTCTCTTTATGTCAACCAGTTTAATCTCCAATCCCACAAAAATCAGAAAAGCTTTTATTTTAGGAAATCATCTTTCAAATGAAAATAAACATAGTCATGGTCACCTTAAGATTCCTTACTGCACGGGATACTAAAAAAATCCAATCGAATGTTAAGGTAACACCAATTATCAAACCTTCAAATCCTCAACTCTCTTGTCTGGATCTTAAATTGACCATGGCCAATGATGCATCATATATAACATCCATATTCCGTGCCAGTGAGATACATTAAATTCTAGCAAAATTACGCAGATAAAGAATGTTAGCAATTGGAGACTATGCCACACTGTTCGAGGATTATTAATCTGGGTCAAGTTCATGGAACAAAGTTGCCTTCTTGTTATCTTTATGAGGGTTTGAATGTTTGCTAATTTGTGTTACCCAAACTTTGAGGTAAAAGCTTTTATCAACACGTCCGGCATGTAAGCTGCCGTTTTTTTTGTCCTCTAGTAAAGTGAAATTCGATTTTGAAAGCCTTCATCCAAATCTTCTCTCATGGATAATTTGAAACCATTGAATTTCCACAAAATTATTTGTCCATATAGACAATGAGAGGGGGGAGGGACAACCACATTTCAAACCTTCAATCACCATTTGTTCATCCATCTATTAGATGAACACCCATGAATGATGCTTATCTATAAAAAAATATTAGGTCAACCAGCAAAGCATCCAATCCCCAAAAAATCAGACAAGCTTTTATTTTAGGAAATCATCTTTCAAAATAAAATAAAAATTGTCATGGTCACCTTAAGCTTCCTTACCTTTCTTAGTGCAGAGGACAATAAAACAAAGCAATCGAATGTTATGGCAACACCAATTATCAAACCTACTAATCCTCGACTCTCTTGTCTGTATCAAAAATTGACCGTGACCCATAAAGCAACACAGATAACATCCATATTAAGTGTCAGTCAGATATATTAAATTCTAGCAAAAGTAGGCAGATATAGAATGTTTGCAATTGGGACACACATGCCACACTGTTCGAGGATTATTAATCTGCGTCAAGTTCATGGAAAAAAGCTGTCATCTTGTTATCTTTATGAGGGTTACGAGGTTCGGTAATTGGTGTTCGCTAAATATTGAAGGTAAAAACCTTCTATCAACAGGTCCAGCATGTAAGCTGCCTTTTTTTTTTCTCATCTATTAAAGTGAATTTCGATTTGGAAAGCCTTCATCCAAATCTTCTGTCATGGACAATTTCAAACCATACAATTTCAACCAAATTATTTGTCCATATGGACAATGAAAGGGGGGAGGGACAGCCACATTCCAAACCTTGAATCACCATTTGTTCAACCATCATATCAACAAAATAACACACAAGGGAGGATCCAATAAGAGTATAATAGACTAAGGATATGTTTAGATAAACTTCTCCATAAACATTTTTATGTCCTATAGGCGTCTACGGCGAAGCTTATACAAACCAGCCCTTACCATCATTTCAAATAAAGGACACACCAGAAATATGAGGAGTACTCATCTAATAAAAGTCTCAAATACTGTGAGAAAAAGAAAATCTATGTGGCATAATCATGTGGTACTAACGGTGACCTTGGTTGTAAAGAAATGAAGAGGATGAAACTAATGTAATTTGTTTAGCAGGAGAGAAAGATGGAGAAATAATTTTAAAGACACCGAAATCCACTTTTTATTTCTCACTTATCTCTACACATCTCTATTGCCACGTCTCTTTTATATTTTCTTCAACCAAACACATGTAACTTTATTTCTCAGGAATTTTCACTCATCTTTTTCATTTCCATCTTTCCCACTTCCATATGACCAGTTTCTCTCTTCCCCTCAAAAACAAGGCATAAAAGTTGACACTAGTAGTTTATTTATAAACCCAACACAACAAAACACCGCAATAAGACAATATTTTTTTATATTGGAATAAGTCCAATATAAGATAAAATCTCTAATAAATAATACCAAATCTAAAACCCTAATTTCAAAAATACAACCTGTATTCTGCAACCCATTTTACATAACACGGTCATAAAGTTTGTAGTTCTAAGAAAATGTTTGCCTTTGATCTACCAAACTGTATTTCATTGCCTAGAGTATTTCTTGGAAAAAAAAATTATTTCTCATCACGGGCACTCTCGCTTTATGAAAAACGAAATTAGAATTGCACAATGTCAAACCTCATACGGTTAGGAAAAGAAAATCAAGCTGCACAATCCAGTATATTAGTTTGCATACCCATATAAACCAAATGGTCTAAAATTACAAGAATTCCAAAATACCATGCCAAATTAATCAAAATGCCACACTCAAACCATCATACAACTTACAACTTCCAATCCCAAAAAAATCAGACAAGCTTTTATTTTAGGAAATCATCTTTCAAATTAAAATAAACATAGTCATGGTCACCTAAAGCTTCTGTACCTCTCTTACTGCAGACCAGTAAAACAAATCAATCGAATTTTAAAGTAACACCAATTATCAAACCTATTAATCCTCGACACTCTTGTCTGGATCAAAATTGACCATGGCCAATGCAGCAACACAGATAACATCCATATTAAGTGTCAGTCAGATAAATTAAATCCTAGCAAAAGTAGGCAGATATGGAATGTTTCAATTGGGACACATGCCACACTGTTCGAGGATTATTAATCTGCGTCAAGTTCAAGGGAAAAAGCTCCCATCTTGTTATCTTTATGAGGGTGAGTAGGTTCGCTAATTGGTGTTCCCCAAATATTGAAGGTAAAAACCTTCTATCAACAGGTCCAGCATGTAAGCTGCCTTTTTTTTTCTCCTCTATTAAAGTGAATTTCGATTTTCAAAGCCTTCATCCAAATCTTCTCTCATGGACAATTTCATACCATTCAATTTCAACCAAATTATTTGTCCGTATGGACAATGAAAGGGGGGAGGGACAGCCACATTCCAAACCTTGAATCACCATTTGTTCAACCATCATATCAACAAAATAACACACAAGGGAGGATCCAATAAGAGTATAATAGACTAAGGATATGTTTAGATAAACTTCTCCATAAACATTTTTCTGTCGTATAGGCGTCTACAGCGAAGCTTATACAAACCAGCCCTTACCATCATTTCAAATAAAGGACACACCAGAAATATGAGGAGTACTCATCTAATAAAGCTCTCAAATACTATGAGAAAAAGAAAATCTATGTCGCATAATCATGTGGTACTAATGGTGACTTTGGTTGTGAAGAAATGAAGAGGGTGAAACTAATGTAATTTGTTTAGCAGGAGAGAAAGATGGAGAAATAATTTTAAAGACACCGAAATCCACTTTTTTTTTTTCTCACTTATCTCTACACATCTCTATTGTCACGTCTCTTTTATATTTTCTTCAGCCAAATCTAAAACCCTAATTTCAAAAATACAACCTGTATTCTGCAACACAAGTTACATTACACGGTCATAAAGTTTGTAGTTCTAAGAAAATGTTTGCCTATGATCAATCAAACTGTATTTCATTGCCTAGAGTATTTATTGGAAAAAAAAAATTATTTGTCATCACGGGCACTCTCGCTTTATGAAAAACGAAATTAGAATTGCACAATGTCAAACCTCAAACCGTTAGGAACAGAAAATCAAGCTATACAATCCAGTATATTAGTTTGCATTCCCATATAAACCAAATGGTCTAAAAGTACAAGAATTCCAAAAAACCTTGCAAAATTCATCAAAATCCCACACTAAAACCATCATACAACTTAAAACTTTTCTTTATGTCAACCAACTTAATCTCCAATCCCACAAAAATCAGACAAGCTTTTATTTTAGGAAATCACCTTTCAAATTAAAATAAACATAGTCATGGTCACCTTAAGCTTCCTTACCTCTCTTACTGCAGAGGACAGTAAAACAAATCAAACGAATTTTAAAGTAACACCAATTATCAAACCTACTAATCCTCAACTCTCTTGTCTGGATCAAAAATTGACCATGGCCAATGCAGCAACACAGATAACATCCTTATTAACTGTCAGTCAGATAAATTAAATTCTAGCAAAAGTAGCCAGATATGGAATATTTGCAATTGGGACACATGCCACACTGTTCGAGGATTATTAATCTGTGTCAAGTTCATGGAAAAAAGCTGCCTTCTTGTTATCTTTATGAGGGTTACAAGGTTTGCTAATTGGTGTTACCCAAACATTGAAGGTAAAAACCTTCTATCAACAGGTCCAGCATGTAAGCTGCATTTTTTTTTTGCCCTCAAGTAAAGTGAATTTCGATTTTGAAAGCCTTAATTTAAATCTTCTCTCATGGACAACTTGAAACCATTCAATTTCCACCAAATTATTTGTCCATATGGACAATGAAAGGGGGGAGGGACAGCCACATTTCACACCTTGAATCACTATTTGTTGAACCATCTATTAGATGAAGACCGAGGAACGGTGCTTATCTATCAAAAGAAAAATTATGTCAACCAGCTTACCCTCCAATCCCACAAAAATCAGTAAAGCTTTCATTTTAGGAAATCATCTTTCAAATGAAAATAAACATAGTCATGGTCACCTTAAGATTCCTTACTGCACGGGATACTAAAAACATCCAATCGAATGTTAAGGTAACACCAATTATCAAACCTTCAAATCCTAAACTCTCTTGTCTGGATCTTAAATTGACCATGGCCAATGATGCATCATACATAACATCCATATTACGTGCCAGTGAGATACATTAAATTCTAGCAAACGTACGCAGATATAGAATGTTAGCAATTGGGACACTATGTCACACTGTTCGAGGATTATTAATCTGTGTCAAGTTCATGGAACAAAGTTGCCTTCTTGTTATCTTTCTGAGGGTTTGAATGTTTGCTAATTGGTGTTACCCAAACTTTGAAGGTAAAAACCTTTTATCAACACGTCCGGCATGTAAGCTGCCGTTTTTTTTGTCCTCTAGTAAAGTGAAATTCGATTTTGAAAGCCTTCATCCAAATCTTCTCTAATCGGTAATTTCAAACCATTGAATTTCCACAAAATTATTTGTCCATATAGACACTGAGAGGGGGGAGGGACAGCCACATTTCAAACCTTCAATCACCATTTGTTCCTCCATCTATTAGATGAACACCCATGAATGATGCTTATCTATTAAAAAATATTATGTCAACCAGCATAACATCCAATCCGCAAAAAATCAGACAAGCTTTTATTTTAGGAAATCATCTTTCAAAATAAAATAAAAATTTTCATGATCACCTTAAGCTTCCTTACCTCTTTTAGTGCAGAGGACAGTAAAACAAATCAATCAAATGTTAAGGCAACACCAATTATCAAACCTACTAATCCTCGACTCTCTTGTTTCGATCAAAAATTGACCGTGACCCATGCAGCAACACAGATAACATCCATATTAAGTGTCAGTCAGATATATTAAATTCTAGCAAAAGTAGGCAGATATAGAATGTTTGCAATTGGAACACATATGCCACACTGTTCGAGGATTATTAATCTGCGTCAAGTTCATGGAAAAAAGCTGCCTTCTTGTTATCTTTATGAGGGTTAGCAGGTTTGCTAATTGGTGTTCCCCAAACATTGAAGGTAAAAACCTTCTATCACACGTCCAGCATGTAAGCTGCCTTTTTTCTTTGTCCTCTATTAAAGTGAATTTCGATTTTGAAAACCTTCATCCAAATCTTCTCTCATGGACAATTTCAAACCATTCAATTTCCACAAAATTATTAGTCCATATGGACAATGAAAGGGGGGAGGGACAGCCCCATTCCATACCTTGAATCACCATTTGTTCAACAATCATATCAACAAAATAACACACAAGGGAGGATCCAATAAGAGTATAATAGACTAAGGATATGTTTAGATAAACTTCTCCATAAACATTTTTCTGTCCTATAGGCGTCTACGGCGAAGCTTATACAAACCAGCCCTATCCATCATTTCAAATAAAGGACACACCAGAAATATGAGGAGTACGGATCTAATAAAGGTCTCAAATACTATGAGAAAAAGAAAATCTATGTCGCATAATCATGTGGTACTAATGGTGACTTTGGTTGTGAAGAAATGAAGAGGGTGAAACTAATGTAATTTGTTTAGCAGGAGAGAAAGATGGAGAAATAATTTTAAAGACACCGAATCCACTTTTTTTTTTCTCACTTATCTCTACACATCTCTATTGTCACGTCTCTTTTATATTTTCTTCAACCAAATCTAAAACCCTAATTTCAAAAATACAACCTGTATTCTGCAACACAAGTTACATTACACGGTCATAAAGTTTGTAGTTCTAAGAAAATGTTTGCCTATGATCAATCAAACTGTATTTCATTGCCTAGAGTATTTATTGGAAAAAAAAATTATTTGTCATCACGGGCACTCTGGCTTTATGAAAAACGAAATTAGAATTGCACAATGTCAAACCTCAAACCGTTAGGACCAGAAAATCAAGCTGCACAATCCAGTATATTAGTTTGCATACCCATATAAACCAAATGGTCTAAAAGTACAAGAATTCCAAAAAACCTTGCCAAATTAATCAAAATCCCACACTAAAACCATCATACAACTTAAAACTTTTCTTTATGTCAACCAACTTAATCTCCAATCCCACAAAAATCAGACAAGCTTTTATTTTAGGAAATCACCTTTCAAATTAAAATAAACATAGTCATGGTCACCTTAAGCTTCCTTACCTCTCTTACTGCAGAGGACAGTAAAACAAATCAAACAATTTTAAAGTAACACCAATTATCAAACCTGTTGTAAAACAGTAGTAGGATGCTGGAATTAATTATTCTCTCATTCATGCTTTTGAAACAATACATAAGTGTTTAAAAAGAAACAAACTATTGTCTAATTAAGGTAAAAAATCTCCTGAAATAAAGTCTCTAAATCAGGAGATATCTACCCAATAATACCTGATCTTAATAAAAGGAAATCTGCCCAATAATTACTAATCCTAATCCCTTAATTTTAGGGATTAGACATAATTGCAGGATTACACATAATTGCTATATTAATTGCACAATAATTCACACATTCTGACACCCCCCCTCAAGCTGAGGAATAGATATTGGTCATTCCCAGTTTGCTTATAAGATCTTGGAAGATAGGGCTATTGAGACCTTTTGTTAACACATCAGCTACTTGTTGCCTGGATGGGACATACGCCATGCATAATAGACCTTCGTCTACTTTTTCTTTGATGAAGTGTCTATCTATTTCAACGTGTTTTGTCCGGTCATGTTGAACCGGATTATGTGCAATTTCTATTGCTGATTTATTATCACAGTACAGTTTCATGGGACCCTTCAAATCAACTTTCAAATCATCCAGAATAATTTTTATCCATAATAATTCACATATTCCTTGAGCAAGTGCTCTGAACTCTGATTCAGCTGATGATCTAGACACTACATTCTGTTTTTTACTTCTCCAAGTTACTAAATTTCCACCCAGGAAAGTACAATATCCAGTAGTCGATCTTCTATCAATTAGAGATCCTGCATAGTCTGCGTCAGTGTAGGCTTCAAGGTTCAATTTTTCATTCTTCTTGAATAGGATTCCCTTTCCAGGAGTGCCTTTTAAGTAACGTAGAATCCTATAGGCAGCTTGAAGGTGAGACTCCTTTGGTTCATGCATAAACTGACTTATTACACTTACCGAATGGGCAATATCTGGTCGGGTATGCGCCAAATATATTAATTTTCCAACCAGCCTCTGGTACATCCTTTTTTCTACTTCTGGTTCATCTCCAGATTTACTCAGTTTGTGATTGGGGTCCATTGGAGTTGTTGCGGGTCTGCATCCAATAGTCTTCGTCTCAGCCAACAAATCGGTTATGTATTTTTGTTGGGATATAAAAATTCCTTGGGTAGAGTATGCTACTTCAATTCCTAGAAAATATTTCAGTTTTCCAAGCTCTTTGAGATCAAATTCTTGGACTAGTCTTTGTTTCAATTTTTCCTTTTCTTTTTCATCATTCCCAGTTACTATAATATCATCCACATACACCAAAAGAACTGTTACCTTCCCCTTTTCTGAATGTTTTATGAACAACGTGTGGTCTCCTTGGCTTTGTTTGTAGCCAAATCCCTTCATAACTTTTGAGAACCTCCCAAACCATGCTCTAGGAGATTGTTTCAGTCCATATAGTGCCTTCTTAAGTCTGCACACCTTATTTTGTCTATCTCCTTCAACCCCCTGTGGGATGTTCATGTAGATTTCTTCCTCTAGGTCTCCATGAAGAAAGGCATTTTTAACATCATACTGTAGTAGTTTCCAATCAAAATGAGCAGCTAAGGATAGAAGAATCCTTAGAGTATTCATTTTAGCAACTGGTGCAAATGTTTCTTCATAGTCTATTCCATATGCTTGAGTGTATCCTTTGGCCACCAATCTTGCTTTGTATCGTTCAAGTGACCCATCAGCATTATATTTTACTGTGAATATCCACTTACAGTCAACAATATTCTTTTCTTTGGGTTTATCCACAATTTCCCAAGTGTTATTCTTCTCTAATGCTGTCATTTCCACTTGCATAGCATCTCTCCACTCTTTCTTTGCTAGTGCTTCAGTAATATTATTTGGTATAACCACAGAATTCAAGTTTACAATAAAGCTTTTATGATTAGCTGATAATCTATCATAAGAAACATAATTTGAGAGAGGATAGAGAGGTTTTTTAGTGCAATTTCTAGTACCTTTTCGGATGGCTATTGGAAGGTCAATCTCATTTTCTGGTTCAGGTATTTCTTCATTTTCTGGTGCAGAACTTGGATTGGATTCATGGACTTGCATCATCTCTGGAATTTGCTTTCTCCTGGTGTAAACCTTGTTAAATCTCGGAGGATTGTCAGCTTCTATTCGAGTTGCTTCAATGGGGAAATTTGTATCCATAGCTTCTGATCCTCGTTCAGAATTATGTTGTATAGTTGGAGGCTCAGATCTGTTGGTTGTGATATATGGCAGAGTTAAGAACTCAGTATTTTCATGAGGGTCTTCTAGACATTGTTCTGTAGGATTGGTTTTGTTAAAAAAAGGTTTAGTTTCAAGAAAAGTAACATCAGCTGAGATATACCATTTTTTAATGATAGGATCATAACATTTATACCCTTTTTGTGTGGCTGAATATCCTAAAAAAATACATTTAACAGCCCTGGGATCCAGTTTATCTCTAGCTTGAACAGGGACATGTGCAAAGGCTGTACATCCAAATATTCTAGGAATCAGTCCATTTGATTTCTTAAAGTGAGGAAAGAAATTATTTAGGACTTCTATTGGACTCTTATTACTTAGGCCATGAGAGGGAAGTCTATTAATAAGATATGATGCAGTAAGAACAGCTTCTCCCCAATAATTTTTTGGAACATTCCCTTGAAAAAGAAGAGCCCGAGTTATATTGAGTAAATGCCCATTTTTCCTTTCTGCCACTCCATTTTGTTGTGGGGTATAAACACATGAAGAGTCATGGATGATCCCATTAGATTGAAAATACGAGGATATGGTTTGGTTGAAATAATCTCTAGCATTATCGGTCCTAAACCTTTTAATATTAACTCCAAATTGAGTTGTAATCATTGAGTGAAATATGGGAATGATAATGCTGACATCAGATTTTTGTTTAAGCAAATAGAGCCAAGTAACCCTAGTGCAATCATCAATAAATGTTACAAACCAGCGGGCCCCAGAAATATTTGGTATTGTAGACGGTCCCCATATATCACTATGAATCAATTGAAAAGGTTGAGAGCTTCTATTATTGCTGTTGGGAAAAAAAGCACGAGTATGCTTCGCTAACTCACAAGTTTCACAATGAAGTTTTGAGACATCTAAGTTTTCATACAAATGAGGAAACATAAACTGTAGCACCTTAAATGATGGATGTCCTAGACGATAGTGATACAACCATAGTTCATCCTTATTTGTTATACTGTGAAGGGATTTTGCTTGGTTGGTTTGGGATTCTTGAGATACTTCCAAGTAGTAAAGACCATCCTTTTCTTTAGCAAGTCCAATCCTCCTCCCCGAGTCCTGTTCCTGAAAAACACATAGAGATGGGGAAAACATTGCAGAACAATTGAGATCAGAGGTTAGTTTCTTTATGGAGAGAAGACTGGCTGAGAGTTTGGGAACATGGAGAACGTTTTTAAGCATAAGGTTCGGGTTTACTTGGATATTACCATATCCTGCAACAGTAGCTACTGACCCATTTGCAACAATAATTTTTCTATTACTTGGTGAGGGTGTATAAGAATGAAACAAGTGGAATAAATGTGTCATATGATCTGTAGCTCCCGAATCCACAATCCAAGAGTTCACATTATATGAGGTATTCATACAAGAAGTTTTACCTGAGAAAACAAGAGAACATGATCCAGAGGGTTCCTCCATATTCCCCAATAGCTTCTTCAATTTCTTTATTTCTTCCATATTGAAACTGTCTACTGCTGGAGATTCTTTAATCTCTGTTTGTGTTATGTGCACTTGGGACTTTTGTTGTCCTCCACGATTCACCCACTCCTTTCCTGGAGGTTTGCCATGCAATTTCCAACATTTCTCCCTTGTGTGTCTCGGTTTCTGACAATAGGTGCACCATAAATTATCTCTATTTCCTTTCCATAGAGAATTAGGAATTTGCTCATTTCCTTTCTGCACCAGTTCAGGTTTGGTAAGTAGAGCAGACCCATCCATTGGTTGAGACTCAAGCATTACACTCCTCCGACTTTCTTCTGCACGAACAATAGAGATGGTTTCTTCTAGTGAAGGAGTATCCTTTCTCCCTAGAATTTGCACTCTAACTTGATCAAATTCAGGATTTAGTCCTGCAAGAAAATCATACACACGATCCTTCTCTATGAAATTCTTCAAGAGGATTGCATCCTCAGCACACTTCATTTCAAAAACTCTGTAGTGATCAAGTTCCTGCCATAGATTCTGCAAGAGTGCCGCATATTCTGTGATTCCTCTGCTTCCCTGTTTTGTGGCTGCAGTTTTTATTTTGATTTCATATACTTGGGCAGCATCATTGGCTTTAGAATATGTGCGGTTTATGGAGTCCCAAATATCTTTAGCTGTATTAAGAAACATACAAGTGTCGCTGATGGTAGCTTCCATGGAGTCCCACAACCAAGACATAATCATGGAATCTTTTTCATCCCATGCTACAAATGTTGGATCCTCCATGCTTGGACCATTTTCAAGGAGATGAACCAGGCATCCTTTTCCCTTGAGATAGGTTCTAACAAACTGGGACCATTTGAGAAAATTTTTTCCATCCAACCTGTATGACGCTCGGAGACCTTGGAGTTCTCCATTTTTGTGTGAAGGACTAGAGACTTCTCTACTTGATGTAGCACCAGACATTGTAATCGGATGTTAGGTTAACACAGCGGAAAGAATAACAGCAGCAATTAAGGCTGCCCCTTTTTTTGGACGAGAATGGCAATGAAGGCCAGCAATAGTTGAGGAAGGCAATGAAGGCCGTGAGGCAAAAAACAAAGACCAGGGCTCCAGGAAAAACCTAGAGCTCTGATACCATGTTGTAAAACAGTAGTAGGATGCTGGAATTAATTATTCTCTCATTCATGCTTTTGAAACAATACATAAGTGTTTAAAAAGAAACAAACTATTGTCTAATTAAGGTAAAAAATCTCCTGAAATAAAGTCTCTAAATCAGGAGATATCTACCCAATAATACCTGATCTTAATAAAAGGAAATCTGCCCAATAATTACTAATCCTAATCCCTTAATTTTAGGGATTAGACATAATTGCAGGATTACACATAATTGCTATATTAATTGCACAATAATTCACACATTCTGACAAAACCTACTAATCCTCGACTCTCTGGTCTGGATCAAAAATTGACCATGGCCAATGCAGCAACACAGATAACATCCTTATTAAGTGTCAGTCAGATAAATTAAATTCTAGCAAAAGTAGCCAGATATGGAATATTTGCAACTGGGACACATGCCACACTGTTCGAGGATTATTAATCTGTGTCAAGTTCATGGAAAAAAGCTGCCTTCTTGTTATCTTTATGAGGGTTACAAGGTTTGCTAATTGGTGTTACCCAAACACTGAAGGTAAAAACCTTCTATCAACAGGTCCAGCATGTAATCTGCATTTTTTTTTGCCCTCAAGTAAAGTGAATTTCGATTTTGAAAGCCTTCATTTAAATCTTCTCTCATGGACAATTTGAAACCATTCAATTTCCACCAAATTATTTGTCCATATGGACAATGAAAGGGGGGAGGGACAGCCACATTTCACACCTTGAATCACTATTTGTTGAACCATCTATTAGATGAAGACCGAGGAACGGTGCTTATCTATCAAAAGAAAAATTATGTCAACCAGCTTACCCTCCAATCCCACAAAAATCAGTAAAGCTTTCATTTTAGGAAATCATCTTTCAAATGAAAATAAACATAGTCATGGTCACCTTAAGATTCCTTACTGCACGGGATACTAAAAAAATCCAATCGAATGTTCAGGTAACACCAATTATCAAACCTTCAAATCCTCAACTCTCTTGTCTGGATCTTAAATTGACCATGGCCAATGATGCATCATATATAACATCCATATTACGTGCCAGTGAGATACATTAAATTCTAGCAAAAGTACGCAGATATAGAATGTTAGCAATTGGGAGACTATGCCACACTGTTCGAGGATTATTAATCTGGGTCAAGTTCATGGAACAAAGTTGCCTTCTTGTTATCTTTATGAGGGTTTGAATGTTTGCTAATTGGTGCTACCCAAACTTTGAAGGTAAAAACCTTTTATCAACACGTCCGGCATGTAAGCTGCCGTTTTTTTTGTCCTCTAGTAAAGTGAAATTCGATTTTGAAAGCCTTCATCCAAATCTTCTCTAATCGGTAATTTCAAACCATTGAATTTCCACAAAATTATTTGTCCATATAGACACTGAGAGGGGGGAGGGACAGCCACATTTCAAACCTTCAATCACCATTTGTTCCTCCATCTATTAGATGAACACCCATGAATGATGCTTATCTATCAAAAAATATTATGTCAACCAGCATAACATCCAATCCGCAAAAAATCAGACAAGCTTTTATTTTAGGAAATCATCTTTCAAAATAAAATAAAAATTTTCATGATCACCTTAAGCTTCCTTACCTCTCTTAGTGCAGAGGACAGTAAAACAAATCAATCAAATGTTAAGGCAACACCAATTATCAAACCTACTAATCCTCGACTCTCTTGTTTCGATTAAAAATTGACCGTGACTCATGCAGCAACACAGATAACATCCATATTAAGTGTCAGTCAGATATATTAAATTCTAGCAAAAGTAGGCAGATATAGAATGTTTGCAATTGGGACACATATGCCACACTGTTCGAGGATTATTAATCTGCGTCAAGTTCATGGAAAAAAGCTGCCTTCTTGTTATCTTTATGAGGGTTAGCAGGTTTGCTAATTGGTGTTCCCCAAACATTGAAGGTAAAAACCTTCTATCAACAGGTCCAGCATGTAAGCTGCCTCTTTTTTTGTCCTCTATTAAAGTGAATTTCGATTTTGAAAACCTTCATCCAAATCTTCTCTCATGGACAATTTTAAACCATTCAATTTCCACCAAATTATTTGTCCACATGGACAATGAAAGGGGGAGGGACAGCCACATTCCATACCTTGAATCACCATTTGTTCAACCATCATATCAAGAAAATAACACACAAGGGAGGATCCAATAAGAGTATAATAGACTAAGGATATGTTTAGATAAACTTACCATCATTTCAAATAAAGGAAACACCAGAAATATGAGGAGTACTCATCACTAGTAGTTTATTTATAAACCCAACACAACAAAACACCTCAATAACACAATATTGTTTTATATTGGAATAAGTCCAATATAAGATAAAAATTCTAACAAATAATACCAAATCTAAAACCCTGATTTCAAAAAGACAACCTGTTTACCGCAACCTATTTTACATGTATCTTTATGAGGGTTAGAAGGAGTGAAAACGCACCCACGTCCACCACGCGACACGACGGCACAGCAATCAAGAACAAGAAGAGGATTTGTGAGAAAGACGCAAAGAATTGTGAGGATGAAATAGGAAGCGAAATTGAAGAAACTCAACGAAAATAAGAAGTTATTACAGTGCGGCAATGTTCTTGAGAGAGGACATGGAGGCCTCTCTGACGGAGGAAGAGTCATCGGCGAGTAAGGAGAGAAGAACCTGCACGGCCTCTGCAAGAAAGAGAATAATTAATGATTGATTGACATTAAAAGAAGAGTGAATTTAACGAATGTTCGGAGAAGGAGAACGTACCGGATGCGGGAATCGAAGTTGAGGAAGCAATGGAATTGGAAGGTGCGAGAATCGAGAATGCGAGAGCAACATATATAGAGCGAGGAGTGGTATGGTGTGGAGACGTACCTCTAGAGGGCAGGACACGGACAATGCTGCGCTGGTTATGTCATGCCTTCCGGAAATTAAATATAGTACTCCTCTCTTCCTTTTCCCATTTAATATTATGGGTTCCGTCCCATCAACTATCAACACAAGAACATTTCTTTACTTCTTTTGTTAGAATTTAAGATGCACTCCTCCTCTTCCCCCGAAAAACAAAATTTTCTAACAGTTAAAATGATTGGAAACTGTCTTTTAACAGCACAACAACCTATGTTACAATTAATTATAATTAATAATGATGTTCATAGTTAGTTATAACATCTTTATTGTAATCAATTTTAAATAATTAAGACAAAAATATTTATACTCAAAACCAATCAAAAGTTATTGTTAATATCAATTTAAAATAACTTTCACAAGTCTAAAACTTATTATAGATAATAATTTGTAATTAAATAATAATAAATTTGAATTTTCAACACTTATTTACTCAAAAATTCTCTTTATAACTAACTTTCTTTAAAGTAAACCAAGAAACTCAAGATACATGTTTCTTTTCCCCAACCATGTAAAGTCAGTAAATTTATTATTTGTGAAAAATTTTAATTACATGTCAAAAAGCAATGTTGGAATACATTATTTATTTTTAACTTTTTTATTTTTGAAAGTGCTGATTTATATGATATTTTTAAATAAAATAAATAAAGTTAATGTGATATTTTTGACATGGTTGTATAATTCTGCACGTTCAAATAAAACTTCACTGTATGCACAACAACAAAAACCATTTCACGTCTACCAATTCATGGATTGAAGAAATACGTATGCAAATTAGTAATAACTGTCAAATATTTGTGCAGATGGAACAATTGCAACATAGTTAGCGGCCAGCTGTAATTATATTTCATTAGTCAAAGAGGCATGTGGAAATAAAGACAGTCTTGGTATATTGAGAAAAATATCATCTATTTTTCTCCATGCAAAAAAAAAAATTAAGAACATTTTTTGAGTTAAAAAACCTTTTACAGTGTTGTATCATTCGCAAAATTCATACTATTTTTCAATCATTCAAAAATCCCTAAATTTCTTTCGGTTCATTTTTTTTGGTTCAAAAACCTTTTACAGTGTTATACAATTATTCAATCATTCAAAATACCCTAAATCTCAATGAAAAACATTCCAAAAAAATTAATAACATTTCTTTCGGTTCAAAAGCTTTTACAGTATTATATCATAAACTCAAGAGTAAAACCCTAAATTTTTTCCCTTGTAAACAATGAAACCCTAAATTTATTTTCGTTCCCCATTTTACTACAAAATAAAAAAAGGAAAAGTAAAAGTTACCGACAATGTAAGGGCAACAGAAAGGAAGGCACAATGAAGCCAAACCTTGGAGATGAACTTCTCCTGATACTCCCGCGCGCTTGTCCAGAGAAACTTCATTGGGACCAGAAATTAAACTTTCCCCACTCCTCCTCTTCCCCCGAAAAACAAAATTTTCTAACAGCTAAAATAAATGATTGGAAACTGTCTTTTAACATCACAACAACCTATCTTACAATTAATTACAATTAATAATAATGTTTATAACATCACTATTTTAATCAATAAATAATTATGACAAAAATATTTATCCTCAAAACCACTCAAAATTATTGTTAATATCAATTTAAAATAACTTTCACAAGTCTAAAACTTATTATAGATAATAATTTGTAATTAAATAATAATGAATTTGAATTTTCAACACTTGTTTACTCAAAAATTCTTCATAACTAACTTTCTTTAAAGTAAACCAAGAAACTCAAGATACATGTTTTTTTCCCCAACCATGTAAAGTCAGTAAATTTATTATTTGTGAAAATTTACAATTACATACATGTCAAAAAGCAATGTTAGAATATATTATTTATTTTTAACATTTTATTTTTGAAAGTGCTGATTTATATGATATTTTTAAATAAAGTAAAGAAAGTTAATGTGAACTTACTAAAAATATAATGAATGTTGTTGTTTATTAAAAACATAAGGAAAGAGAATATTTATTCACAAATTAAAAATTATATTAATTTTATTTTATTATAAATATAAAAGAGAAATAATTTCTATTTTAAAATTAGTAGAAAAATATCATAACACTGTCAGATGTATTTTTCCTTATTTTAAATCGTTTATGAAAATAGGAAACAATTCCTATAAAAAATAAATAAAAATGCTTTTACAATTCAAACATGTTTTAAGTTTAACACATCCCTTATTTTTATTGTTTGGTTTATTTAAGAGTTTCATTTTCAAACAAGGTCATCTATAAATTTTAACATCTCATTAACATATTAAAGTCATCAATTATTACCGTCACATAAAATTTATAAAAAATTAAAAATATATATACAAACTAATAATAAAAATTATATTTTACAAACTATACTTATTATAAAAAATCTAAATAAATATATAAAAATAAAATATTAAACCATTTATATTTTTATTTAAGAATTAAAACTAAATTAACTAAATTACCAGCCCAATAATTTTTCTCACAAAAAATATCATAAAACTACGGGCATCAATGTTATCTTCCCCTACAATTTTAAAGAATCAATTGTTCATCCAAAAAATTATTTTTGTTAAGCTCTTTTTAAGTTGGTATATTTTAACAAAATGTACCAAATATTAGTAGACAAAAATACTCTCATATATGATTTTAAGTTTTAAGGTGGTATTTGAATAATTTTCATTCTCAAAAATAAAAATAAGAAACCTCCAAACTTTTACTCAGCGCTCTTACATCCCTTATTCCTTAATATTTTTTCTTTTATCTTGTTCACTCTAGCCTTCTCTCTTCCATCCTCAGAGAAGTCCCAACTCAAAAAATCATAAACACTCACCTAATCTTAATTCATCTTCATCACTTATCTAATTTGTTTCTCTCTCACCCACACAGTAACTTACGACACTGCATGTTACTAAATGAAGCTCACATTGTACTAAATAATTTAACAGGAACAAATTGCAGTGTTACGGGTTGCTGTGTGTGGATGTGAGAGATGATGAAGATGAGAGAGAAACAAATTGGATAAGTGAGAAAGGTAGATTAGGATTAAGTGAGTGTTTCTGATTTTTTTCAGCTGGAGCTACTGTATGGATGACATAGAGAAAATTAAAGTGAGAGTGAGAGAGACGAAAGAGAAACGATTGAGAAGAAGGATGAATAAGAGAGGGGTCACTAAGGGTTTGAGGGTTTCTCTTTTTTTTATTTTTAAAACTCAAAATCCATAATATACTAGAGTATTTTTGTCTGCTGGTATACTTTGTTAAAATATACCAACTGAAGAAAAGAAAAACCACATATATATATATATATATATATATATATATATATATATATATATTGACAATCCAAACGGTGAAAAGTGAAAAATCATACGTTTGGAACCCACAGTCTGCCCTTCATTTCTTTCTCCCTTTTTTTTCCTCTCTTCAAATTACTTTAATATGCCCTACAAATCTGACCCATATCCATTGAAATAGAGTGAGACATAATGGTTCACATTATTTGACCTATTATCCACACAGGAAGGAAATCCAATAACCCAACACTTATAATATATATTTGCATGGAAACCTCTAAGGTACCTTTGTTTTCTCTTAGCATCAAACTCTATGCCTATGCATACATAAACCTTTGTCCAACAATAACAACATACAATTACAACCATAATCATATAAACATATATCAAACCATGATTATTAATCAAAATAATCAAGAACACGTATAACATACAACGATAAACAAACAAATGTAAGCTCCCCAATAACCGATCAATAATAAAAGTTTTCTACAACCCTAAAACACCATTAATCTTTCTTTACACATCTTCCAAAACATCAATCTTTTCTCTTCCTCTGTTTTTTCTATTTGTTTAGAGTTTATAGGGTTTGTATATATTTTTTTCTTACTATAATAACAAAATATCAAAATAAAATTTATTTTTAAAATTATAAAATGCAGTTCTAAAACATAATTACAAAATAAATAAATTTTATTATTTTTATAATTTTATCACATTTTCATAAACTAAAATAACAAAATAAAGTTAATTAAGATTATATATATATATATATATATATATATATATATATATATATATATATATATATATATATATATATATATATATATATATATATATATAAAAGTATAAAAGATAAAATTACAAGAGATAGTGAATACTAAAAAAATTATTTATTAATGATAGGCATTAATCATTTTCATATCACTATAAAATACAGTCTCAAATCAAATCTCAATCACAAGTCTTAACCTGGGACGCATCGTATCCGTCAACTGTGCATGAATCCTATGGCTAAGATGCTTCATGAAGATATGCAAATTGCAGTACAAGGGATTGACGAAAGAGAGGGGCGGCATTGCTATTTTACTATTTAAAGGAGACGAGAGCTTTACTCTGAACAATAAAGAAACTGCTCTTAGCCTCACTCTCGTCTCCCCCTAGCCAATAACCTTTCTCTCATCATCTCTTTTCTCTTCCTCTTGCAACGAAGTCGTTCTCTTCTTTGCTCATCCCACCGCGCTTATTGCTTCTGGTGAAACGCGTACAACTTTTGTCGTTTTGCTCAGCTAGGGTTCACTCCTACGTCGATCTCTCACCCTAGCTCGTTTAGTAGGCCTCTTCCAGTTTGAATTGCCACCATTTTGAAGCTAGGGTTCCTCTGAATATTAGGAACTCCTTCGAGTTTCATTCAGCAAGCTGCTGCTTTCAGTTAGTAGCTGGTAATTTGATTTTGGGTTTGAGCCCATTTGAAATTAGCCTCTATGGTGGAAGCTTTGTAACTACCTTCTTGTTACATGTTACTGTTGTTATTTTTATGGTTTTAATGGTTAGAGTTAATAAGAAGGTGCTTTGGATTTCTCTTACTGATTGAGTTTGTTTCCTTAGTTTTGGGTTCCCTTCTCCTTTTGTACTATTAGGGTTTCAAGTAGTGAAGATTACCGTGTTGGATTTTGGTTTGTTTCGTTAATTACTACTGTGTGATTTTCAACAGTACTCGTGAACTGCACTGGGCTGTTAGGTTTGATTGAGGAACTGAGGATTTTAGTTAGTTGAATAATTGAATATGACGATGGCGAAGAGTAGGTTAGCTGGGGGTTATTTTGGGAATGGACTAGATACTGCCGGTGAATCTGAGGGGTCTGGTAGTTCTGGTCGGATAGACACTGAAATTACAGTTTCTGAGAATTCGAGTATCCCTGCGAGGAAATGCATTAGTTTGAATTCGACTCGCCGTGATGCTTTTGGTGGCGCCATGCAAATTGTTCCCTTGTCCAATATGTCGCATTCTCAGAGGAAAGTTCTAGTGCAAAGATTGAGGTCTGAGCTTGAGCAGATCCGGATGCTTCAGAAGAAAATTGAAGTGCAGAGGACGAATGGTGTTGCCATGTCCTCCTCCAGTGATATTCTTAGTTGTAGTAATGGAAATAATGGGCATGGAGTGGAAAGGGATAAAAAGCCATCAATGTCTAGTTCTGCACCGGGGAATAAGATGAAACCGTCCGCTAATAAGAACCAGAAGCCCCGTGGATGGAACCGTGGTTCTTCTGGGAAGTTTGAGTCTGCGGTGCGAACTGCTTCACCAACCACTGCACATGCAATGCTGATGAAAGATTGTGAGGTGCTGTTGAAAAGGTTGATGACTCACCAGTATGGTTGGGTTTTCAACACCCCTGTGGATGTTGTGAAGTTGAATCTTCCGGATTATTTCAGTATTATTAAGCGTCCAATGGATTTAGGAACAGTAAAAAGTAAGATAGGGGCAGGAGCATATGCTGGTCCACTGGAATTTGCTGATGATGTGAGGCTTACATTTTCAAATGCAATGACGTACAATCCACCCGGGAATGATGTCCATCTGATGGCTGATACTCTCAGTAAATTTTTTGAGTTGAGATGGAAAACAATTGAGAAGAAACTGCCTAGAAATGATGCTCTGCCATTACCTGCAAAGCCAAACAATAGTGAAGGTGTGAAAACTAAAAAACCAGCGCCTCCTTCAAAGAAGAGGAAAATTGCCTCTTTGCCCCCTCAACCTGAAATAATGCCACCTGCAAAGAAGGTCATGTCAGATCAAGAGAAGCATGATCTAGGTCGAGAATTGGAGTCTCTACTGGGAGAAATGCCTATGCATATAATTGATTTCTTAAAAGAGCATAGTTCAAATGGTAGGGAATGTGGAGAGGATGAGATTGAGATTGACATTGATGATCTCAGTGATGATACCCTGTTCACATTAAGGAAACTTTTGGATGATTTTTTACAAGAAAATGAAAAGAACAAAACAAAAGTTGAAGCTTGTGAAATAGAGGTACATGCTTTCTACCTGAACCTCTAATAAATTTTAGCCAGTATCATGTGTGTGAATTATGCACATCTCCATGATGAGATGCTAGTCTTACACCTGATTTGACTTCTGGACATCTGTTTTCTGTTGCAGGTGCTGAATGATTCTGGACCAAGCAATTCCTCACTACAACCATTTAAAGGTGGAGTCTGTGTGCCGTGCACAAGAGTCTGAACATATGCTGTATTTGCTTTTGCATTTAAACTTAATTTCGTTGTACTTGTTTAGGTAATGAACCAGCTGATGAAGAAGTGGATATTGGTGGAAATGAGCCTCCTGTGTCTAGTTATCCTCATGTGGAGATTTTGAAGGATACAACTTACCGAATGAACAAATCCCTAAGCCCAGGCAGCTTCAATGGTAAGTAAGACTAAATTTCCTTATGATGATCTTGAATAATTTGAGTAATTTGTGGCTTCGATTCCTTTTTCTGTGAATATTGTTAATTAAGATAGATCTGGTACATGATATGGGAACCATTTTATTATTTAATTAAGTTTTCACCCTAAATCTTGCTTTCAATTTCCCGTAAGGGTTTTAAACCACTTGAGATAAATAGAGAGTATATTTTAGTGAGCTTTTCCAAGTCTCTCTTAGGTTCTCATATTTATATAGAAACTGTAGATTAATATGAGATAATAGGGAAGAGAGAAAAGAGTAGAAAACAAGGAAAGACACCACATGGACCCTAGGTACAAGTAGGTAAACCTCAAACAACTTTTAATAAGCCTATTTTAAGCCCCTATTCTAAACCTATTGTAACACTCTCCTTCAACTTGGCCCATACAAATTGTAGTACCAAGCTTGGAACAAATAAATGAAGTCTAAAGCCATCTTAAGGATTTTGTTAATTCATCTGCAAGTTGATAATTTGATTTGTATAACTCAGTACAAATTTTCTAGGACAACAACTTTTCTTGAATAAAATGATGGTCAATCTCTGTGTTTTTGGTTCTCTTGTGGAACACAAGATTGGAAGTAATGTGGAGAGCTTCTTGATTATCACAATATGTTTTCTTTTGTTCTATGTCACAAAATTTTAGTTCTTGGTGGAATTGTTCTACCATCACAAGTTAGCAATTGAGAGACACCATTTCCCTATATTCAACTTTAGTAGTTCGCATGCAACTTCATTTTTTTTTTCTTGTTTTGCTAGGAAATAATATTTCCTCCAATGAAAAACACAATATCATGTAGTAGAGCATCTGTTCATAGGAGATACTACCCAATCAACATCACAATGCCTAGAATACAAATGACATTGATAACCTTTAGTTAGGACCTATTGAATTCGATAAGCACACAATATGGGAGTGACGAAAGGAGTCTGGGACAAACATATAGAAGTATGTCTTGGTTTTAGGAGAGTAACATTGATAACCTTTTTGAATGGGGAGAATATCCCAAGAAGACACTTGATGGCTTTGGCTGAGAGCTTATCTAAACCTAGAGACATATTATGAACAAAACTTATACAACCAAATGCATGTGGAGAAATATGAAAGAGGGTCCATTTGGAAATAAAATGGAACAAGGAACTTTATTGTCAAGAGAAGAAGAATTCTATTGATAAGAAGGCAAGTAGTGAGGATAGCGTCGCCCCATTGATGGCAAATATATTGACCTCAAACAATAAGGTATGAACATTTTCAACCCTGTGTCTACTATACCATTTTGCTTAGGTGTGTGAGGACAACTAGATTGATGTAAAATGCCATGTAAGCTTAAAAGAGCAAAAAAATAAGAGGAAAATATTCTTTGGATTCATGTCAGCAAGACCCAAATAAACTAGTTCTAAAGTAGTATAAGCCTTTTGATGCATGTCTTTCTTGATCACTTGACTTGTACCACATTCTTGTGTAATTAAAGAATTGACATAAAAGGTTAATTAACAATTTAATTACTTGGCTTGACTTCAGGAAATTAGATTGAAGGGACATGGTTGAACAAGGAGAGCATATTTTAAGTTTAAGGAAGGGTCATGACAATATATAACTTGTCCAACTGAATTTCTTCTAGTGTATCAGCTTTTAAGAACATCTTCAATTCTTCAAAATGAAATTGACTTTCAACAATAAAAGACATTATATCATGATTTGTCTGTTTGATATGTTGTGCTAGCTTGTGGGCAGAATAATAGACCGGATGAATGTCTTTTGCAAGAAACACTGTACCTTTTTCAAAAAGGTTGTGCATGTTTTGAAAGTTCTGAGGGCTCCCAGTAAATTGGTTCCACGTATGGTCAAAATAGAATATCAAGTTGAAAGTCCAACTTTTGCCATTGTGCAGTATTTTCTTATGAGATCTCATAATGCATTTTTCCAAGTGATTGTGAAACCTTTGACCAAGAAGCCAAAGTTCAACAGATATTTCATTCACGTTTAAAAGGTAAAACGAGTCTATACAAAATAAATCAATATGCCCAAAATTGGGGCGTCTGCTAGTGGTTTTGCATAATTAAGAATTAAAGTTTACTTATTCAGCCATAAGTCACCATTTATTCAAATGAAAGACTTACCAATGTAAAATTAAACCAAATAAATACTGAGTCTTCTAGTCTCCTCTCTCAATGAAATCATCCCATTCCCTGAAACGATACTTTTAACAATAGGCATTAAACAAGTTTCAAAAAAGGAGTTTAGAAACAACGTTTGTTCTCTGTTGTGCAGTAGTTGTAGAACACAAGGGTATCTGCAAAATATAATCAAGTATGAACTATCCACTTCATTACAATAAAAGTAAATAAGCAATTTTATAATCCAACATCCATATTCAAACATTTAATTGTAGAGACAACCCAATTATTCTCAGAATCACTTGAGTTGACTCTCTGGTTCGTGGAACTGCTGAGTCTTTGATTCAATAAGGTCCATAAACTCATTTTCATAGTTTGGCGTAGACATGTTTAAAATCATGTCTGCCTTCTATTAGAAGGTGGGTTTTAAGCCTAACTCAACCCCACAAAACCGGCTTGTAGAGTGAGGTTTGCACCTCACTTATATATTTTAATTTGGCCTTATCTCTAGTCGATGTGAGACTTCCAACACACCCCCTTCACGCTGAGGTATAGACATCTCGTGCGTGATAGTAGAAATTGGGTGGTCCGATAACGGCCCGATAGCAGGTGGAATAGAAGAATAGAATGCCCACTTAGAACTCGCTAGGATAGGCTCTAACCATGGCTCTGATACCAACTTAAGATTGAAACTGCAAAAATAATTCTAGAGGGCTTGAATAAGATGTACATATGCTTCAGACCGTCAAGAGAGAGTGTCTATAAACCAAATTGGACTCACAAACCAGCATAACCAAAGAGACTCCTCATAAGCTTATGGAGAATAATATTGGACAACCACGAAACTTCATCTAGCACCATGAACCTTCATGTAGGATGACTTTGACAAGTTGATTTCCATCAAAAGTGAATGATGAGTGGTAGACAACGATAACTGCAGAAACTGGATTTCCATGAAGTAAAGATGGGGTCTGCATGGCTAAAAGCGACAAAAATGCAGGGACTGCCATCAATGACTGATGAGGCCTATAGTGGCTGGAAGCGACAAAACTACAGGGAGTGTCATCTTTGACTAATTGGGGCCTGCAGTGGCTGAAAGCAGGGACTGTCATCTCTGACTAGTGGCTGAAACATACTCCCTTCACTGCAGGGACTAAATTGTCATTACTGACTGATGGAGCCTGCAGGGATTAAATTGCCATCACTGACTGATGGGGCCTGCAGGGATTAAATTTCCATCACTGACTGATGGGGCCAGTAGTGGTTGGAAACATACTCCCCTCACTGCAGTGACTAAATTGTCATTACTGACTGATGGGCTGCAGGGACTAAATTGTCATTACTGACTGATGGGGCCTGCAGGGACTAAATTGCCATCACTAACTGATGGGGCTTGCAGGGATTAAATTGCCATCACTGACTGATGGAGCCTGCAGGGACTAAATTGCCATCACTGACTGATGGGGCCTGTAGTGGTTGGGAACATACTCCCCTCACTGCAAGGACTAAATTGCCATTACTGGCTGATGGGGCCTGTGGGACTAAATTGTCATCACTGATTGATGGAGCCTACGGGGACTAAATTGTCATCACTAATTGATGGAGCCTGCGGGGACTAAATTGTCATCACAAACTAACGAGGTGATGGCGGGAAGCAACAAAACTGTAGGGACTGCCATCACTAATGGGGCATGCAATGGCTGGAAACATATTGCAATGGCTGAAAGCATACTCCCCTCATGACAAACGATGGAAATGACAATGCGCCGATGACAAATCATGAAGGTGGAAGATCATAATGGTCTCCTTTATTCATCAAAGGATCCAAAAACAGATCTGGCAAGGGATTGGTGAAATTGTTTGACTTAGATTCTGAATCTTTCCAAAAATAGACTCCCCTCATGCCATGAGGACCTCAAATTTATGACTTTGGTGTTGAAATTCCTTGGTGTTAACCAGCTAATAGCAATGACTCTCCATCATTAATCATAGCTGCTACAATATGCAAAGCTAAACACATGAAAGACGCTAAGGAACAATGCTGAAACAAAGATTATTTTTTTCTTTTGGTCTAGCAAGACGAATGGCAACGACAACCAGGGATGGGTCACGCTCCTCGAGAAAACGAGATGAGAGCGGCGACAGAGGTTGAACAGATGTGGCGCACGTGGCGATGCTTGGATGAGAACTAGCCCTCGACATAGGCAAGGTTGACCATGGCTCAAGGAGGCGATCCAAATCCATTGTTCGTCGGACTAAACTGTGGCGGTGGTCGGTGGCGAGCATTAGCGGATGACGTCGGAATGACAGTAAACAGAGGTTGATGGTGACGGTGACAAACTTATGTGGACAATTCCTCACAGTGGAAAAATAGTGCCAAATGGACAATGGAAAACGACGCCAGACAACGGCAAACGACACCAGACAGCGGCAAACCGTACCAGACGATTGCGGACAGCAACTAGGGTTTGGAGACTAGATAGAAACCAGATTAGGACTGCTTATTGAGGTATTTAAGAAAAGATGAAATTTTTAAGGCCGCCGGTGGCGGCGCTGGCCACCGGCGGCAACAAAGACAGAGTAGGAAGCGACTCACACAACCTGCTCTGATACCATATTAGAAGGTGGGTTTTAAGCCTAACTCAACCCCACAAAACCGGCTTGTAGAGTGAGGTTTGCACCTCACTTATATATTTTAATTTGGCCTTATCTCTAGTCGATGTGAGACTTCCAACACCTTCCACAACCTTGATTAAGGTATTTTGTGTCCCATCCTAGATGTTATGCTCCTTTCTCATCCCAGATAGTGGTATCTTTTATTGCATTCTATTTCCAAAATAGAATCTATAAAATCGTTCTTTCTAGGAGGTAACAGCTTTCACAACAATCATAAACTTGTGTGGTGATCAACATTGGGGCTTTCAAACCTCTTTATTTATAAACAAGTTCCAATAGAAAATAAACCTTCAATAATATTATAAATAGACACTTGGGTCAACGTAAAAGTCCCTAGATTTGTTGTCAAAAACTGAAACTAAATCACATCCCCAACAAATCATTTGATCAATATGTTGGACATCCCATGTTGTCCAGGAACATGGCCAAATAGCTAAATAGTATGAAACTGGGGTGAAAACTCTATTACAAACTGTTATTTTTTTCTTTTTAAAGTGGAGTTAGGTCTGAAATAACGTTCTTAAATCGAATGAGAGTGTCTCGTAGATCTATTAATGGGGGCCACCCACCATGTTATCTATATGTACATAGCCTAATAGTGTTGGACATGAGGGGCATATTGGGAAATTCCATTTTTCACATTGGCTAGAGATGGAGCCTGAAAAAGTATTAGTGGGGATAATTCATACCTTATAAACTCGTTTTGTGGTGCTGATTTAGCCCTAAATGTACATTTTAAGGTGATATCAAAACTAATTCTAGTGATTCTTTTGATTGAGATATCTCATGTGCTTATTTTCACTTTTGATGTTTAATTGAAATTTTTTTATGTTAATATACTGTGTGCATTGCAGATACAGACTCTGATTGTTCTTCTGACAGTGAATCTGATGATGAAAAGTCAAGTCCAGCAAATGCAGCGAAGGTCTAGTTTGATTATTAAATGAAAGAATTTATTTTATTTAGTTATCTCTGTTTTTATTGTTTTATTGCCACTGTTAGCAAAGATTTTGTGTATGGTTTTTTATTTATACATGGAATAGTTATTCATTTTAAGCTGTTCTTCAGGCACCAGAAAATATGGGTTCAGAATCTCAGTTGTCGGAAAAGACCACGGCTGCTGCTACTCTTGAAAGAAATCGTGAGTAGTTGTGTTTATCATTTTTTGCAATTTTGATATAGCATGAACCACAATATGAAGAAGACGAACTTGGTTCTTATCTCATTATTTGTCTCATGTTTGTGTTGTATGGTTTGCTTATTCCACAATATTGTTTTCTATATATTCTTAGTTGAATACTTTTGTAGTCGGTGTCATACATACTGTACTGATAAGTAAAATGTTCCTGTTACTTTATCATATATAGTAATTGTTATGATTTATGGTCTTATTTTCATGCACCAATGATTTGATTTAAAACCATCTATTTTCCTATTGATACATGTCAGACTTGGACCAGGGACTTGGTTTCCTTGAATTGTGTTAGATTACCTTCAATATTATTATTGATTAATTTTTGTCCATAGACTCTGACCTCTTATTTCTTACACAGAATCTGTCAGTGGGCTAGATCAGCTTGAGGATAATTCTCAGTTTAAGCCAAGTTCTTTTGATTCTGATTGCCATCAAGATGGTAAGTGTGAGTAGATTTTTGAAGATATTGTTTTGTGGTTATGCAGGATAGTTACACTGATAATCTTGTCGTTGTTATAGGGGACAGTGCTCCAACTGAGAGACAGGTCTCCCCTGATAAGCTTTACCGAGCTGCTGTAATGAAGAACCGATTTCTTGATACCATCTTGAAAGCTCGAGAAAAGACACTGACACAAGTAAGATAAATCACATTGTTGAGGTCCAAGCATCTTAGTCTTTCTTTTGATCATTGTTGAATTTGTATGTCATTTGCTTTAATTGGGTCAGGGTGAAAAGGGAGACCCTGAGAAATTGCGCCAGGAAAGGGAGAAACTTGAGATGGAGCAAAGAAAAGGTGATTTGGGTGTCATGCTTGTGTAAACAAGATTTACGTGCCTAAACTGGCTGTTTAATAACTAATCCTCTCTATCCAACTCATTATCGAGCAGAAAAGGCTAGGCTGCAAGCAGAAGCAAAGGCAGCCGAAGATGCTAGAAAGCAAGCAGAAGCAGAAGCTGCTGCAGAAGCCAGACGAAAAAGGGAGCTTGAGAGAGAAGCTGCTCGACAAGCACTGCTCCAGGTAAATAGCATAGTCTCTCACCAAAGTCATGTCTTTCTGCTTGTTCTGTCTTGATTTTATGGGAGCATGTACGGGCATCTGCGCAGATGGAAAAGACTGTTGAAATCAATGAGAATTCTCGGCTTCTTGAAGATTTGGAAATGCTTAGAGCTGTACCCGCTGAGCAATTGCCGAGTTCTGTAGACGAAACGAGTCCTGATCACTCTCAGGATGGTCTGGGTAGTTTCAAGTTTGGGAGTAGTAATCCCTTGGAACAACTAGGATTATACATCAAAGCTGATGATGAAGATGACGAAGGTGAGCCACCAAGTGTTCCAAATCCTGTACATGATGTAGAAGAGGGAGAAATTGATTAAAAGTTGTGCACATATCCTAATGAGTTGAGGATCACAGTATACTTAATCTTGATCCGAAAATAGTTCCCAAATTATTTAAGTTCTCGTAAGCATTTATATCATAAGTGGGACAGCATATAGAAGCATTGTGCTTCTAGAAGGGGCAAATATGAATTTAGTTTTGGGCTGTGATGGCAGTAGAGGAACAGTTTGAGCCGAAACTAAGCTATATTTGCAATGAAAATAGAGGGTAGAGCATGGCGTCTTTTGGTATAGTAGGTTATGTTGTACAGAAGGTAGGTCTTCGATTATGTGAACATAATTTGTTGTAGCTCCATCTTTTTAGTATTTCCTGCTTGTATTTGCGCATGGCTATTCCTTTATTACAATAGTTTTGGTTAAAATTTTAAAGCCAATTTCGTCTTCACAACATAAATGTTTTGTTCATCTTACTGCGTGTTCCATTTTTATTCGAAACGTTTGTCTATAATTGCAAAACTATGTTTTTATCTGATTTATATATAAAATGTGAAAGCAAAAATCTCATTTTCAGCAAGTCCTCTTATATCAAGGATGCGGACAGTTAAAAAAATAAGCTAAATTTAGAGTTGTCAATATCGATTCCAATTATCTTCAACAATTTTACAAAATAAATGGTGGCTGTTTGTTTATTTTTCAATTGAGATGTTCTACCAGCATCCTATGGCCGTTACTTCCTGCACTCCATTCCTGTACTCAGCATTCTGGATTTTACTTCCAGAAAGATTTTTTTCGAAAGACTCGTTTTTTCCGTAGACACTCATCCTGGAAAATTCTATCCAGAAGCTTTGGTGGAGTGCAGGAAGAAAATTGTTAGGCTACAGGAAATAGCATCCGCATCATATTCAGTGGAGGGTTACTTCCTGCACCACCCACGTTATCTTGAGGTTTTTTACTCGGGTGTTGGTGAACAATGGTTCTGTATAATTTCAGATTGTACAATCTGAAAATTAGATTCTTGACTTTCGATTAATTTCAGATTGTAAAATCTGAAATTAGATTCTTGACTTTTGAATTATTATTAAGAAAAATCAATTTTTTTTTATATAGATTCAGGAAGAAACTTCCACAGTGTTGATTGTGTTGAAATTTCACTTTTGATACACTTGTCATCCGCCAAATGTAGTATTGTGGGCAAAATAATCAATAGCTGGGCGGAGTGTATACTTAGTTCAAAACCGCTATTATATCACGTTCGTTAATCTCTAGTATTACAATAAATTTCTTTCTGTATTTTCTTTGCATTTTAAATTGTATAATTTAAAATAAAAATTTCATATTTTAAAATATATAATTGTAATTTTTATTTTATATTTTAATTATATAATTTAAAATATAATCTTTTATATCTAAAAAGGTTTTTATTTTATATTTTTAAAATAGTGTATTTTAGATTGTATCTGGAAGTGCAGGTTGAAATTAAGAAGATATAGGAAAAAAACTTATGAGATTGATAAGGCTATTTTTAGATGTCATCAGATTTTTACTATTTAACTAAGACTATTTTAATATTGTTAATAATAGTTAAAAGTTGTATAGGTTAAGTTAATTTTGAGTGATAAGAAATTGATTTTTAACAAACTAGTTTTTACCAAAATTATATAAAAAAGTTAGTAAAATAAAATAATAAAGATAATAGGAAAAGATAAAAAAAGTAAGATTAGATATTAGTTTTTATAAAAACTATATAAGAAAATTAGTAAAATAAAACAATAAAAATAATAAGAAAATATAAAAATAAAAAAAAGATTAGATAATAAATTTAAATAAAAAGAAAGATAAAAAAGATAATTAATCAAAGCACATTTTTTATTAATTCTTAAAATTTTCACTTTGAATCAAAATAAATTTTTAATTATTGACAAAAATTCATTCAGTTAACTTTAATCAAAGTAAATTTTCAATTAAAATTAAAAATTCTTGGACTCATATAATTTATATATTATATATAATATCCCAATTTTTATAACATCCAACTACCATGAGAGTTCTTATATATTAAATATTATAAAACACTCAACTCAATTATTACAGGACATTACACAACTATAAGATATTACACTCAACCAAAAGTGTAATAGGTCTTTCAAAAACAGATGACACAAAAACACTACATCCTACAATGTTACAAAAGAAAAGAAACAAAACAAACAAACAAACACAGAAACAAAGATAAGCTAAAATCCAAAAGGATAAAATATGGAATTTCCAAAGTAGTATATAACATTTTCATTTCAACTAAGTGCAACACCTAACCATATTATACATTTAGACTCAACATCCGAATATAGTATTTGATATTGGAGCCTAGTAGGTTGTACACTTGTGGTGATCTTATCTGCTCTGTAGAGTCGTTACTAAATTGGTTTTATATTATCACCACAAGGTTAATCTTTAAACGCCTTAGGTCACTAAACCTCAAGACTAAGACCTCCTAATACTCTCATGACGTAACCCACTCGTCTTTACTTGAGTATGAATGATTATTAGAATGTCAGAATAACCTCCTACTGGATCCCTATATCAATACTTACATTATTGAAACTACCACCATAGAATCCCCCAAAAAGTTCTATGGATTACGACATAAATATACACAGACATATCTCAATTAATCACCTCATAAAAATCGTCATTATCATCACACACTCAAACTATTTCAAGCATAAAATCAATTATAGCATTGTGGAAAGTAATTATCATTTATAATCATTTACAAGGTCAAGCATTTAAGTATTCATTTGATAAATCCAAAACTCGACAAATGTGCTATATCAGAAAGGTTGCAAAAATAAATTTTTCATTAACATTATTCAACATTCCCTTCTAGTGTTTTTGAGGTACTTTAATTGGTATTAGAGCTAACCTTGCGAGTTTAATTCTTAGCAGGACTCGAGGAAACGATCCAGAAGAATGGAAAACAAAGGATACACTGTCAATCGTCCTCCCTTATTAATTAAAGTTCGATTGCTGGAAGCAAAGAATGAATTCATTCTTTGAATCATGTCATATTGACATGTGGTACGTTATGGAGAACGGCAACTACATTTCTGAAGACGAAAAAGGAGAGCCACTCTCAAGAAGCAAGTAAACTGACAAGCAGAAGCTACACTATTATTTCAACTCCAAAGCTTGCAACTCTCTAATGTGTGCTTTGAAACACTATCATTGAAGCTATCGAATTAATACTACTTTACAAGACAACTTCAGTATTGCCAAATTAGTAGTTAACAAACTAGATATAGTTAAAGTGACCTTGAGTCGTTTTCTAATGAATGCGGAATTGCTTTTCAATACTTGACTCTTATGAAAACTTTGAAAGGTTAGTAAATGTTATACAATGCTAATGAAATTAACTTTTGCAGAATGTTGTGATTTTAATTGAAGAACAAATAGGAAACTTAAAAACAATTATAATGAAATAAGTTAATTCCACTACTTTTTCAAGATAGATTCATCATCGATTATTCATAAATTATTTGCTCAATTGATTATTGCTCGGGTTTCAAATTAATTAAAATACATTCTTAGTTAACTTGAGGACAATCTTACAATCAATCAAAAGTAGATTCTCAATCAAAAAGCACGACCTTTCTAGATTATTCACAATAATATCAACCAAATTACATTCTCAATTAAATCCTATTATGTTTAATCATGTCTATTCTTAAATCTCATAACCAAATTAAAAGTTAATTAATCAAAGTAAATTCTCAATTAATTATAGTTGAAGTTCTTACCACCAATCAAAGTACATTCTCAATTAGTAGCAAAAACTCGTTTAATCATATGAAAGTTTCTAAATTCAATCAAAGTATATTTTCAATCAAACCTAGAAACTCTTGAACTCATATGATCAATATATATATGTAGATTCAGACACCTTATGATGCAGAATAAGATAAATTTATAAATTTATAATTTTATAAATTTTGTAATTTTTGAAAATAAAAAAAATAAAAAAATTATAATATTAAAAATTATAAAATTATAAAGTCAAAAATTAAAAAATTATAAATTTTTAAAACATTAAAATAATAAAATAACATATAATGAAAATTCAGTAAAATGTCAATCACCTTATTTACTTAATAGAAAAAAATAAATATAAGAACTCAAATAAAAAATATAAATTTATTTAGACGATAAATATTTTTTATTAAAATCTTAGTTGAAAGTTCTTAGATTTATAAAAGAATTAAAATTTAATTAAATCTGAAAATAAAAATGTTAAACTATAATTTGTATCCTTATATTTTGTCAAATTTGAAAATTTTGTCCCTATATTTTGTAAAATTTTCAATTTTTGTCCCTAATTTCCCCTCGCAACTATAATCCATTCATTTCTAATTTTCGTAGTGTTAGGTGCTTGAATTTCTTTCAATGCAATTTCAATCTCTAAATTTTTAATTGTCTATATAACTTTGTTCAATTTTAATTGTCTATAACTTATTTTAATCTCTTATTGAAGACAATATATATATATATATATATATATATATATATATATATATATATATATATATATATATATATATATATATATATATATATATATATATATATATATATAAAATATATAGGGGTTTGCTAACGCGCGTACGCCTGTTTTTCAGTTGGTACATTTTAGCAATGTGTACCGGGTTTTAGTGGACAAAAATATCCTTATATATAATAAATTCTAAATTTTAAGGTTAAGGGTATTTTAATAATTTTCATTCTAAAAACTAAAAAAAAGAAAGAAACCCCCTAAACCCTTACCCATTTTCAGTATGTGAAAATTTAATAAAAATTATTTTATAAATTTTTAAATTAAATCCAGATTAAATTGAAAAAAATATAAATAATATTTAAAACATATATCCAAAAGAAGTCAATGAATAAGTAAATAAAAGTTAAAACATAAATTTAAATTAATACAAATTAATAGTAAAATATATATCCAAATAATAATTTTAAAAATAATTGTTCTAAAAATAACATTCCAAATTTATATTTATTCTCTTGTATCTTTATTTTGACCACTTAATTTCTGAAAGAAATAAATAAATATAAAGTCAACAATGACAAAGTGACACTGTTAAAGTGTGGCAGAACCATTCAGGCAAACTGAAACTGTCGTATTATGTGAAAACTAGACAGTTTCACTGTTTTAAACATTAAATCCATCCTTGGTACATGATTTTAGGTATAAAGGGATGAAAACGAAATATAGTTTGAGTACTACATAAAGTAATGCAGTATATGAACTCATTGAGTAGGCAGCTTCAGTCAAAAAATTACTTATGTGATCTGACTTTAATTCTCTCTATGAACAAGTTTGGCCGTATATGAGTACACCAATTTTAGTATAAACGAATTTAAAAGATATATCAACATCAATCAGTTTTCTTAATAACAGAAAATGTTCTTCTATTTACCAGCTTATTAATCAGAAGATCAACCCTCCACACTATATCAACTAAGCCATCCATCAAATCTTTTTATCTATATAGTTGAATCACTTATATTCTCATCTCCAAGACTACAAGTAATCTAATAAAAAATATTCAATACACAACTTAAAGGTTAAATATGATTCAGAGTCAAAAAACAATATATACATTTCCTTTAATAATCAGAACAGTACATAACTTAAATATCATTCATGTGAATTGTTAGAATATATGAAGAATATCCAATGCTATCTACATAATATCATAGAATATCTTATCTCTTGGGATTAATTTTCATATATTAGTTTTATGATTTATTTCCTCATGTAGCTAGAACTTCATATTATGATTTAGTATAAGAATAAATAAAGGATAGTTGTTTATATCAAGTCAAATATTGCCTTCCGTTTCTCTTACTTTGTTTCCATTCATTTATATCCAAAACCCTATTATACTCAAAACTCCAAAACCTTATTTCGTTTCTAAGGTGACTTTCGATTCTGTCCCTACATTTAGGTTCTCTAAACGTGCAGAGAAACGAAGGAGGAAAGTATGTGCATGCAGATTTTCCAAAAATCATAACAGAACTCACCCAAAGCAAGAAGAAATTAAGGAAAACGAAGAGATAGTTGGAAGAGATACCGTTCTTGGTCGACAAAGTGCAACTTTGACATTGAACACCAACGATGGTACAATGTGCATATGGTGGCCGGCACAGTCCAACAGAGAACTGTGATGGTAGCACAAAAAGTAAGCATGGGCAGGAGGGGGAGACTATTGCATAGATGAAAGAGGCAAGGGACAAAATAACAAAACCTAGTTTAAACCTAAAGATAAAAACATATTTTGAACTTTTTAACGGGTAACGGATATCTACGAGTCAGACAGTGTAATACTCGAATCTGACCTATTTATAAGTGAAATATCCACCACTTGCAATCCGCAAATAATAAATATCTGTGAGTACCAACTATCCGTTGCGGATTTTATCTGCAGTTCCCTAATAATGTTAAACACGTTTTATATTATTTAACATGTTGTTACTTGATTATTAATTGAAAAACATATTTAACATATTAAAAAAATTTAACTTAATTAAATTAAAAGAAATATATTATTCAATTATTTTTATAATTTGAAAACTAAAATATATTAAAATTTAATATATAAACAAATTTTAATTTGGTGTAAAATATTAGGAAAAGAACATACTTAACTTTCCAATTTTTTTTTTTTCATTTTACCCTAAAGAAAGTTGTGCATCCAAATGGCCCCTTGGGTTAATCCATGGTGAGTATGTACTAAATTACTAAATTCAGAAAGTTTGGCAACGCGAGCATACAATCCAGAGAATAATTTTTGAGAGGGTATGGTTACAAGAATGACAGTGTATCGGGTACGTTTGGAACTCACAGTCTCACTTTTCCTTGAATTCACACGAATATATATTTCGCTTAATATTTCCTATTTCACTTGAAAATGTCAAATTAGTCCATTTTGTCCTCATTTATTAAAATTTACATCAATAAAATCCCTTCTATTAAATCCGTACAAACAGCGTTAATTATTTTTCTCTTTCTTTAATTAACACCATTTGTACGAATTTAACTGAAAATATTTTATTGATGCAAATTTTATTAAGTGAGGACGTATTTGACACATTTTTTAAAAGGATTGACTAATTTCACATTTTGGAACAAAATTGGAGACAAAAAAGGGTATTAAGCTGTGTATTCATGCAAATTCTAAATTACATTACTAAGGGTTGAAGAAGTTGTAAGGACGTGAAATAGACAAGAAAGAGTAAAACAGGAGAGCGTGGTTTTATTTTAGACTACTGTGTGTTGGTTTTGCTGGTCAAATAGGATGAGCCGGATGAAGAAGAAGATACATATTGAGAAATCTGGAACACAAACATTACTCCCTGAAATTTTGAATTCGGATCCTACATTCTGCTTCTTACACCTCCCGGATTCAGTAATTCAGTATTCACTCCCATATTCGGTTAAAAAAGATGTTTACTGAATTAACTGATTTGAAAAATATTACGGAGAGGGTAAAATGGAAAAAGAGAAAAGTTTAAAAGTGGAAGAAAGAAAACACATGGGGTGTAAGAAGAAACCCCTTAAATATGATAATTTGTAAACTCTCCAATAGGCGAGTCATTTAAGAGCCCAATAAGCAACAACGAGTCCAGTTTGTTCATCAAACTCGTTTCTCACATTGATCGATTGCTTGCTTTGCTTATTCCATTCCCCAGTTCATCATATCTCCATTTTTTCTCCCTATCGCGTTCTCGCTTCCTTTAACTTCACCAAAACCACATTCCTTTCTTAAAAAACCATAAACACCAGAGCATCAGAATAAAAACCCAGAATATTCTGTTTTCCCATTCCAACAAAAACACAAAACACACAACGTAGGTTAAAAAAAAAACTAAAAAATAATGGGAACCTCGTTAGCGTGGTTGCAAAGCTGGGTTCTTTTGCCATTCTTCCTCATGTTCCTCGCCATCTACCTCGTCGGCTACTTCATCGTTTTCCGCAAACAGTCCACCAAGATCCGACAAGAGTTCTCCAGCTGCCTGATCTCGATCTTCCACGGCACCCCTGCCGCGCTCCTTGGCAGTGCCGCCCTTCTCACCGACCACCAGCGGGGCTTCGCAGCGCCTAACACCGCCTTCCAGAAGCTGGTCCTCGATTTCAGCGCCGCCTACTTCCTAACGGATCTGCTCCACTATGTGGCCTTCTACCCGAGCGACGTGCTCTTCATCGCGCACCACGTGGCTACACTCTTCGTTGTCCTCACGTGCCGGCACGCTGTATCGCACGGGGCTTTCTCCGTCCTCGTGCTTCTCGTACTCGCCGAGGTCACCAGCGCGTGCCAGAACGCGTGGACCCTGGCCGGCGCGCGTCGTCGCGAGGATCCCTTTGCTGCCAGGTTCTACGACGCGCTCTCGCCGCCGTTTTTTGCGGTTTACTCCGTTGTGAGGGGCTTCATTGGGCCCTACTTCATGTACCGGATGGTGACGTTCTACGCGAGTGGGGGCGGGTATGGGCTTGTTCCCGCTTGGGCCTGGGTCTCGTGGGTTTTGGTGGTGGTCATGGCCATTGGGGTTAGTATCATGTGGATTTGTAATCTTTGGATTCAGTTTTTTAGGGAAAGAAGGGGCAAATTGTTAGAGCAGAAAATTAGATAGGTATTCTTATTTTGTTTGCATCTACAAATATCAACATTAGGATTGTTCTCTCTTTTATTTTAATATTATTTATTATGATTCTTATAATACTTATCATTTTCAGAACTTTGATTTTGGTTTGGTTTCATATGCATTTATAAGATATTTTGAATAATTGTGGGCATAATTAATATGCATTTGCGGGAACTAAAATAGATCTTGAAAATTCCAGATTGGCTCTTATTAAACCCATGGAAAATGAATGTTTTGGGAAAATGATTGATATCAAGTCAATATCTTTTAATTGAAAATAATTTGAACAAATAAATTTATTCATACAATAATAAATGTCAAAATTTAATAATAGTTCTTTTAAATATATCAACATCACAAAAATCAATATATGAAATATATTTTGCTTACTTATACTATTTTTTTTCTTAATTATCATGTTCAATGATTTATCATTAACAAATCTTATACGAAAGATAAAATCAATTATCTAAAAGAATATAATTTGATATGAAGTACTAAAAATATAATTGATCATGTTTTTTTTTATTAAAATAAGACTTAATTAATTTTTGATTTTAGTTCCTAATTTTTTTTTGTAGTATATTACATTTTTAAAATTTTTAATTTAACATTATGTCATAAGACATCATGATAACAAAAATCTCTCAAGAATTTGATGCATTTATGAAATTTAATTTTAAAGCTAAATATAAAATAATATAAGTTAGAGAATTAGATAATTACAAACTATAAAATTACAAAGTATAAAATTATAATATTATTAAATTTTAAAATTACAAAATAAGAAAACTATAAAATTATAAAACTATAAAACTATAAATTATAAAATCTTAAAATTATAAAATTATAAAGTTACAAAATTATAAAATAATAAAATAATAAAATAAAAAAATAAAAAAATAATGAAATTACAACATTATAAATTATAAAATTATAAAATTATGAAATTATTAAATTGTAAAATTATTGTAATAATTCATAAAATAAAATAATTTTACTATCTTGAGGTCCTATGAGTTAAGTGTATTAAAAAACCCTGATCAAAATGGATAAAGGAAACCTACACAATCATACAAATAAAGTTTCGTTCACAAGGTTAAAAGTTTTTCAAAATATAAAAATTACTAAAATCTTTGAAAATAAGAGATAAGACTTTAGGTTATGTAAGACCTAAGGAGAATAAGAGTTTTAGAAATAAAGTTTTGTTAAGATTTAAATATGTGTTTTTTTTAAGAGTTGATATGTCTAATAAGACGTTGTGTATGAATATCTTTGTTATAACATAATTATATTATTTTTTTTATGTTATTATTAATAAAGTGCAACACATTATTGATATATTGATAATTGAGTGATTGATGTGTGTTATATTATCAATGTGATATGTTGGCTTGTTAATGGAAAAATGACTTTGGATTGAATGAGTATGAGTTCAATTATAGGCAAAAAGGAAGTTAAGAGAAACCTTTGTTTTATTTGTGTTTTTGTTTAGGGACAAAATGATCTTTTACCTTTATTTAATTAGTGAAGAAATTAAATAGAGAGGGGTGTAGGAAGTAAAAATGTGTAAATAAAATAAAGTAAAAGATAGATGGTGGGCATGAGATAGAAGGAGAATAAAGATTTAGATATAATTAGTTTTTAAAACATATTATTATAAGTGAGGAGATATTAGAGATATAGTTAGGTTGTTTTATAAATATTAAGATACACAGAGAGTGGTGACATTTGTGTTTTAGAAACCCTAAAAACCCTAAATCAAAGAGAGACGCAAAGGAAAGATAGACCTTTAGGAGAGAAGAGGAAGAACAACAAAAACCCTTAGAGCAAAGGGAACATTGGTGGTGTTTTAAGGTTGTAGATAAAGCCTTAATATTGACTGAGGTATGGGGAAACTTACTTTTGTTTGCTTGTTTGTTGTATGTTATATATTCTTGATGATCTGTTTTGATAATCTTTGTTGATGCATGTGTACATGATTATAGTTATGATTATCTGTTGTTTTGTTGGACAAAGGTATGTATTTACATGATGATAGGATTTATATCATGTTTGTGTTGAGTTTTCCCTATGAATGTATGTATGGTTTTGTTGGATTATCCCATAACAGAGTTTGATGCTAAGGGAGAACAAAGTTATGATAATGGCGTTTGACAATGCAAACATATGATATAAATATGGTATGATAAACATGTGTAGAGTTTTGGGTTGTTTGGCTTGAAACCTGCATGATTATGAGTTTTGGATGATTCTTTTGATATATTGTGTGCATATGATATATGCATGTATGATGTCTTAAGCATGTTTTCACGTGATTTGGGATTGATACATGGGAGTTGGACCTTAGGTTTTAGTCTAGGAACGTGATTATTTGCGGAAATAATCAATTATCTGGGTTGATAATCCTACAGTACTAGAAATGTTTTATGATGACCTAAGAGAACAAAATTTTTACTTCACCTTGCATGGATGACTTCATCTCTTCTTGAATATGTTGTGCCATGCTTCTTGTGATTGATCCCTTGGCTAGGGGTTTGCCATCATGTAACCTATGCGTTGTACTATGCACTTCTCCTGACACTAGTGTAGAAAAGACATATTATGACAGGTAAAATGAACATAATATAAATTTTACCAATCATAGAAATTTTGCAAATTCTATGACGCAAGCAAAAAATACATCATAATAAGTATAACCTACTATGATGTACTTTTCTCTAACCTGTTATAATATATCCAGTCTACTACGACATACTTTCAGCTATTAGTCATAATATATCCAACTTATTATGATGTATTTTTATTTACATGTCATAATACCTAGGCACACCTGTAATAATATGTAATATTTAGAATTAATCTACTATGGCATACATTATTATGTACGTCATAAAAACTTGTGTTTTTTAAAGTTATTTCTTCTTTTACCATCTCATCCAATCAATTTACCTAAAAATCAACAAACTCAAACCGAACAAACAATATGTGGAATTCATTTCATACAATAAAATGTTCAATAATATTTAAAACGTTATTTGTACATAAAGCTATATATTCAATCTAAATATTACAATAATCTACCTATACAATACTAAATTATAGTAATTTTGTACAAGTTACTAACACTTAAAATAAAATAAGCCCACTTGATTCTAATATCTTCCATGTCTCGACCTTCCATTGGAGATAAATCATTTAAAATCTATAAATTAAATAATGGACTTAAAACAAAATTGTAATGATCAATTAGATATGAATGCATAAATTGTTTCAAACAAATGATATTAAACCATTCTAAACTTTTAAACTAGCTAAACTGATGCAAAGATGTGAAAATGAAATCTGTTTATTAAAATGCCTAAGAGAAAATAGTATGCATGCTAGGTGTTCGACAAAATGCACATCAAAACTAAAAATGTGATTTTTTCATATGTGAATGCTAGAACATATCTAGATACCTTAAACTACTCATAATATGCATGTAGAACTAATAAAACACTCAAAATACTATAAATCACTCATGATATCGCCTACAACATCCAACAAAACTAATAACCAACCTTCATAAAGTTCAACGTATTATAACAACTATATATCAACTTTAAAGGAAGATTAAAAAGGATGTGTAGAAAGGTTATTCAGTGTAGCTTAGAGATGTTTGTACTCGTATACTTATAGAGGTTGTTGATTAATATAATTTCTTAAGCAGTTTGTTTAAGAAACTAGACAAAGTTTCAAATGAAGGAGAACCAATATACAAACTAGACAAAGTTTCAAGTGAAGGAGAACCAATATAAATTTGTTGTGTACATTCTCTCTATCTTATATTTTTATCTATAAATACTTAATTTATTTGTAATTGTATACTTGTCCATATAGTTTTTGAATTTAGACTCTATTCATTGTCTCCTTCTAGAGTCCCTTTTATCATAATTATAAAGTACGTTTATTTAAGTTTTTCTTTTTTCATTTATAGAATCCAATCATATTTCTTTATATGTTTGTTTTGACGTAGTTGTATTGTATTCTAAACCCTTTTAAAAATAACGTATGATCGGTACTGTATCTTTTCAACATAGTCGTCCACCATTTCTAAATGTCAAAGCTTGGAAACTCACCATCTATTCCCGGATTCTGAAGACAAATAATCGAATCCAAAAGTAAATAGATAGGTAGGAATCGAATAATGTTTGATGATTTTTGGTGAACACGTGAGGTATACATTTACAACAACTAATACAACATCACTTCTTTTTTCTCTTATCATCATCATATTGACATGCAATGTATACGAGATAGAGAAAAAATATCTTATTATACAAACTATTGCTTAAATTGTTTCAGGAGAGCATTTTTCATTATAAAATGAAATTTCACAAAGATTGGTGGATGAATGAGTTCAAGTAACACTTTCTAGCCCTACTTGTTTCCTCACTGGTAAAACCCATAGGTCTTGGCATTGAGTATGATACTCCTTAATCCCCCGATTGGTGCCAGAATCATCAGTAGGAAGCCAAGTATAATGCAAATCTGAAATCAAGTAAGTCCAATAGGTAAGCAAATTTTCATTCCAACATGTAGGAAACACCGTAGATAGAGTAGTTGAACATACCCAGTTGGTGATCCAGGATAAGCTGAACTTCCTAGGTTTGTAAATAGCAAGCCACATAATACAGGGGAGCTATGAAATTATATTTTGTAGAAAAATTCAGTCAGTGATATAAATTATTAAATCATAACAATACTCTTCTAACACAATTTGTTTTGTACATAAAAAACCCATTTAATTAAGAGACACAAGAAGTTATGTTAAGTTATGTCAACTAATGTTGGTTGGTATCATTCAGCAACATTTTATTTTACAGTCCATTTTTTATAATTTTCATACAAAGACAGGTTTTTTCACAAATTATACTCCTTCTACTTATATAATGGTGATATGATATATATATATATATATAAGAGAGGGTTGAGGGACTTACAAAGTATGTTGTTGGGGCAAATGCGAATCCTCCAAAAAATCCGAGAAGGGAACCGAAGAAAGGGAAAGTGATGGCCACAAACAATGTAAATGCTGAATCAAAGTGGTTGCAATAATGTGAGAGAAATTTCAAAAGGCATTTAACAAGTGAAGAATAAGAAAAAACATGTAAGAGAGAAGAGAGTGATTGATGTGCTCACCGACATAAACATTCCGCTCCACAAATCGTAGCCACCAGCTTGGCTTGAAACGCAATTGTTTGACCATCACTGTTTCAATCATGTCAAAAACCGGCATTGCATATAGCTGCATGTAGAAACTCATTGTATAAAAGAATTGAGATGTAATACAAATTTTACAATATTATAGAAAAACTTAAAATAGAAAATCAATAACATTTTATATAGGTAAAATCTCGAACATTTTACATTTGTGGCTAGCATTAGAGCTATAAAAAGGGGTAACTCGGCTTGATCCACCATGAGTTGGTCACTTAGTGAGTTAACCCAACTCACTTATTAGCATGTTGAGTCACTAGCTCACTTAATTATAAGTTTCTTTTTAAAATAAAAAAAATTATAATTTTTCTTAATTCAAATTTAAATAAATTTCACTTTAAACTAAAATGATGTTAAACTCCAAAAACAATTCAAAATAAAAAAATATATCATACAATTCAAGCGTAATCCAAAAACAAGGACAAAAGACGAACAAATAAGTTTTTAATATCACTTGTGCATTTATAATATTAGAGTTTTGAATAGATAAATTTAAAATATTTTTCTCTTATGAAACATCTTTTTTTTTATCTCCATCTACAATATAATAAAAAAATGTTAATTAATAATATTGAAATACAAAATAAGAAATAATTAAATTAAATTAGGTGTGTTGGTGAGTCACCCCGACTCGCCATGGGTTCAACCCGGGTGAGCCGGGTTCTAAGTGAGTCAGGTTGAAAACTAGCCCGCATAAAAAAATTAAATTTCTTTCAAACCTAACCTGGCTCGAACCCGTGACGGGCCGAGTTGGCTTACACGTTAGAACCCATTTTGACAACATTAGCTAGCATGTTCTAGAATAATCTATGGGTCTATAAATACCCATGTATTCTACCATTTGATGGAAGATAAGATGTATCACAACTAAGACAACTACAACACTTCTTTCAAGTACTACTTCCACATTCCACTATTTCCACATTTTCTCTACATTACATTATCTCTACATTTTTTCTTTCCCATCAATTATTCCTTTCACAATCTGAAAATACTAACAATGGTACCAGAGCTATGTTCAGTCATCTACTGAGCACAAATAAAAATTTTCAACTACTTCAAAAAAAACTATAACTCCATTCTATACTACTTTCAAAATATTTTCTCAACTCATGGCTACTACCAATAAAACATCATCAATTCCAATAACTATTTTCACACGAGAAAACTATGAGTTTTGGAAAGTCAAAATGAAGACATTCTTCTGCTCTCAAGATTTATGGGACATTATAGAAGAGAGATTCACTATTCCCGAAGACACCTCCACTCTTACTACAGCTCAGAAGAAGGAGTTGAAGGAAAACAAGCTGAACGATTCAAGAGCTTTATTTGCTCTTCAACAAGCAATGGATGACACAATTTTTTCAAGAATAATTGGTGTCACAAGTGCAAAGTAATCTTGGAACATAATATAAGAGGAGTTTCAAGGAAGTGATGAGGTACAAAATGTTAAACTTCATTCTCAAAGACAAGAGTTTGAATTAATAAGAATGAAAGAATTTGAGACCATTAAAGACTACTAATCTAGAATAAAAGAAATAGTTAGTTAGATGAGAGCCTTTGGGAAAAATATTTTTGACAAAAAAATCATTGAGAAAATTTTAATTTTTATTCCCCAAAAGTATGATGCAATCACAACCGCGATTGAACAAATAAAAGATTTGTCTACATTGTCAATAACACAACTAATGAACTCTCTTGAAGCTTATGAACAAAGATTGAAAATGCATGAAGAAGACTTGGTCGAAAATGCCTTTCAATCAAAACTAAAATTACGGTCTCAAAATAAAGAATATGAAGGAAATAAAAGTAGAGCATACATTTCTAGAAATAAAGAAAATTTTAGAAGCTTCTCTATGACTTATCAAGAAAAATATCCTCCATGTGGCATTTGTAAAAAGATAAGTCACTTGGAAAAAGATTGTTGACATCATGGAGAACCTTAATGTCAATACTATAAGAAATTTGGTCAATTAATGAAATATTGTCGTAATAAAAATAAACATTAAACAAACTTTCCAAAAGAAAATAATCAGGAGAAACTCTTATTTTATGCCAATCAAGAATCTCCTAGTGGAGAAGGAAGTTGGTACTTGGATAGTGGATGTAGAAATCACATGGCGAAAGATCAAAGCATTTTTAAAGATATTGATAAATCTATGAATGACAAAGTTCGACTAGGAAATGGCAGCACAATGGAGTCTCAAGGAAAAAGAGCTGTCATGATGGAGACAAAGAAAGGTACGAAATTCATCAAGGATGTTTTACTAGTTCCTAATCTTAAAGAAAATCTTTTAACTATTGTCCAAATGATGGAGAATGGATATTCTCTTCATTTTGAGAAAGATACATGCAAAATTTATGACAGTAAAATGGTAGAAATTGGCCTAGTATAAATGGAGAAGAGCAATAAAAGCTTTCCTATAAGCTTCAAACTTGGAAGTAATATTTCCATGAAGGTAGAAATTGATTACTCATGGCTTTGGCACAAGAGATTTGGCCCCTTCCACACATGCCTTAAAGCTTCTATATTAGAAAAACATAATGAGAGATCTTTCTGGTAAACAACACCAATTACCATAATGAATCATCCGAAGGATTTTTTCTCAGTAAAAAACACCGATTACCAATATCAACAGATAAAACATGGAGGGAAAAAGACTTATTGGAGTTGATTCATACCGATGTTTGTGGACTGATGAGAACGCCTTCACATCACAAAAATAGGTATTTCTTCCTCTTCATTAACGACTTCTCTATAATAACATGGGTCTATTTCTTAAAAGCAAAGTCAGAAGTCTTCAAAGTATTCAAGAAATTCAATGCCCTTGTTGAGAAGCAAAGTAGAAAATAGATAAAAGTACTTAAAAGTGATCATGGCAAGAAGTAAAACATCTCACGACAACTTACAGTCGCATACACTCCACAACAAAATGGTGTGTCAAAGAGAAAGAATCACATAATTATAGAGATGGCAAGATCAATGCTAAAAGAGAAAAGTATGCCTAACACGTTTTGGGTTGAATCAGTCTACACTATAATTTACATTCTAAAGAGATGTCCAACTAACACAACCTAAGACAAGACTCTTATTGAAGCATGGAGTGGAAGAAAGGCATCAACTAAACACCTAGGAGTATTTGAGTCTATCTGCTACATGCATGTTCCTGATCAAAGGAGGCATAATCTTGAAGACAAGACTATACGAAGAATATTCTTAGGATATAACAAATAGTTAAAAGGCTATCGAGTCTATGACCTACAAACAAGAAAGCTCATTATAAGTCGAGATGCTAAAGTTGACGAAAATGCTTCTTGGAAATTGGAAGAAGAAAAAGTTGTTAAAAGCAACATTTTAGTTCTAGTGATCTCAAGAAGAAAGTCAATAAGAGGCAAAAAAATTCAGGTATACTTTCTCCACCTCCACAAGAACAAGATTCTTCACCTGAATCCACTCCAAGACGAGTAAGATATTTGTAGAATACGAAACTTGCAATGGACATGATTGAGCCTAACTATTATGAAGAAGCATCAAAACAAGAAGTATGGGTGAAGGCTATGAAAGAAGAGATTAAAATGATTGAGAAGAATAATACTTGGGAGCTTGTAAATTGCTCTCATGGAAAAGACATCATTGGAGTGAAATGGATATATAAAGCAAAGCTCAATTATGATGGAACTATACAAAAGTACAAGGCAAGATTGGTCGCTAAAGGCTACTCACAACAACCATGAATCGACTATAATGAGACATTTACTCCAGTTGCTCGCTTAGATACAATTGGAGTTTTAATAGCCTTTATCGCACCAAAACGATGGAACATCTATCAACTAGATGTCAAATCAACCTTTCTAAATGAGTGCTCGAAGAAGAGATTTATGTTGAGCAACCACAAAGCTTCATCAACAAAGGCAATGAAGGCAAAGTACTAAGACTAAAAACATCCTTATATGGCCTAAAGCAAGCTCCTCCAGCATGTTATAGCAAGATTGATAAATACTTCATCCATCAAGGATTTAGGAGGAGCAAGAGCAAGCAAACACTAAATATTAAGACACAAGATCAATATTATCTCATTGTCTCCTTATATGTCAATGATCTTATCCATACAAGAAACAATATAAAGATGATGAAAGAATTTAAAGAAGATATGATGAGACATTTCAGATGATCGACCTTGTCTTGATGAACTATTTCCTCAGTATAGAGTTGAAAAAAAGAAGAAGGTATATTTATCTCTAAAAATATATATATATATATATATATATATATATATATATATATATTGAAGCTCTACTAAAGAAGTTCATGATGAATGATTGTAAACCTGTTGCTACTCCATTGGTTGTAAATGAGAAGCTACAAAAAGATGATGGAGAACAAGAGGTAGATGCATCACAATACAAGAGTTTGATTGGAAGTCTCTTGTATCTCACAATAACACAACCAAACATTATGTATGTTATAAGTCTTCTATCAAGATTCATGCAAAAGCCAAGTTATATTCATTACGGAGTAGGAAAATAATTTTAAGATATCTGCAAGGCACAAAGGAGTTTGGTATATGGTACAAAATCGTGACTAACTCAAGGATGATTAGATACACAAATATTGATTGGGCAAGATCAATGGACAACATGAAGAGTTCGTCAGGATATCTTTTCTCACTTGGATCAGGCATTTTATCTTGGGCATCAAGGAAGCAAACAATTGTGACACAATCAATAACAGAAGCAAAGTATGTAACATCTACTGAAACCACGAGTCAAGCAATATGGCTACGAAGAATACTTGAGGAAATGGGTGAACCACAAGATGGACCGACTATTATGCATTGCGATAACAAATTGATAAGAGTAATAGAAAATATCCAGTCCATCATCAAAGAACAAACTGCAGTTATTTGTAAATATCACTTCATTCGAGATGAAGAGACAACTAAACAAATTCGACTCAAGTATTTCCAAATAGAAGAACAAACTGCATTTATTTGTACGAAGGCGTTACCACGACCAAGATTTGAACTACTACATGCTATGCTTGGAGTTACCGAATTTGCATTAAGGAGAAGTATTAAAGTGTAATGCAAATTCTAGAAGAATTTAAAAACTCCTAAGATAGAAGACAACTAATAATATCTATCACAACTAAGACAACTACAACACTTCTTCTAACTACTACTTATGCATTTTACTATCTCCACATTTTTTCTATATTTCACTATCTCTACATTTTATTTTATTTCATCAACTATTTCTTTTACAACCTCAAAATACTAACACGAAGAAAAAAGAAAATATTTTTCTTTTTTTCTTATTTTCCTTTTATGACTACTTAGGAAAAAAGTTATTAGGGAGGAAAGTGTGTTGTGACAAACCTGATAGCTTCCTATGACATGGATGACGACAAACATGTTAGCAGTTACTATGAGCCAAGTGGGTTTGTTGAGGGAGATGAGGATGTTGTCATCAACAGAGTTGCCAAAGACCCAATAGCCAATGAGAGCAACAGGGAAGTAGCACAAGGCGACAACTGAGTAGGCCACCAAAACTCCCCACCACATGGGACGCTTTGAAGGCTTCTCAGGGGTTGATGGGATGGTTGCTTGAATCTCCAACACCACATTGTGTCCAGCATAGGCAAAAGCCACATCACCCAAGGCATTCAGAAAGTTGAAAAATGTTCCTGCTGATGTGCTCGCCTTGTACCCATATTCCACCTCTTTGTGAGGATTTCCAACATGCTTCTCCACCGAAGCCACCCATGCAATCGTTGAGTAGCTGCACCACTCATCATTTCAATAACAAAAAACATTTATCAACACTTAAAAAAAATAACAAATTTATAAAATATATAATGTAATAAGAAAAGAGATAAAAAGAAAAAGGTACATTCGGTAAACCAATTCTAAAGAATATTACATAAAACCTAAATATAATAAAAATAGAGGCTAATTACAAAATAAGAACAATTTATTATCTAAGAAACTCATTACACAAAAAGAATAACATAAAACCCATCATATTTATTCTTAGTATTGTTTTAAATGTTTGTCGGTTTATAATAAATTTTGGACAGAGTGGATACAATTGAAACAATTTCAAGTCTGAATTTATCAAGTTAATCGAATCAGGTTATATTATTCCTAACAAAATTTAGTAGAAAAAATTGAGTTTATACATGCGTTATTATGTAAAAATTGAACACTTTCTATGGATCATAAATAGTTAAAAATGCTACCCTTAACGAGAATAAATAAATAAAATGGACATGAATGTTATGTTGGAACCATAATGGATTTAAATAAGAAATTACAGATGTTTTTAAATAAATGAAATTACAGATAATTAAAACTTAAATTGAGGATTTCATTTATGGAAACAAAAATTACAATTCAATATTAAATATTTACTTATGTTCTCATACAGCTGATAAAAATACTTATCTTGTGATAAAAAGGAAAGTATAATACGTGGTGAATACGTAAACAACAAGGCTTTTGGAAGTATTATTGGAAAATAAATGAAAAAGACAGAAATTAATATGAGAGGGTTGGTTGAGTTGACTAACTGGAATGAGAAAGAAAACGCATGTTTACCTGAGAGACATGATTGCGGCAGCCAAAGATATGCCAGAGATGGCATTGAAGTTGGGAAGGTGAGAGAGAACAAAATGAACAGAGCCAAAGATGATGATGAAGTAAGTGGTCTTCATGTTATTGCAGTTATTTTTGCAGACAAGGTCATGAATTTTCTGCAGTGATTTTCCTCCAGTGACCATGTACACAATGTCCACACTAATCTCACATATCAGTTGCTGAGGCACCACAATCCACAGTCCCAGTTTTTCCCCAAACGCATGCTGCCCCAGTTCATGGTACCTATCAAACCTTTTCCCAGGCACCATCTCATGCATCTCAACCATTTGCCACAGTGTGTACAGAGTGATAATCCATGACAGCACAAGAATAACCACACCAGGACCCCTGTCACACCAGATTCAAAAATTAACACTCACACACACTATTTCAATACTTTCTCCATAGCCAACCACTTTTTCTTGCTTCTTTTATTTTACTACACGTATAGAGCAAAAGAGATTAACTTTTTCCTACCCTTTTGAATCATTCTTAACTGATAACTTGTAAAATCATAAAACAGAAGAAAAAAAATTCAACTCTTTCGCATCGGTCTATGGGAAACGTTATAACATATACCATCCAAGATTTGCCATGGCAGAAGGAAGGCTGAGAACTCCAGCTCCTACCATGGCAGTGACGTTGTGAAAAGCTGAGTACCACCATTTTGCGTTCCTTGAAGAAGTTATGGGAAGCCAATCATCGATTGCTTTCTGCTCCGCAGTTCTCTTATTATCAATCTATTTAACAACCCGGAAGCATCACACACAAGAAAAATTCAAGAATTAAAACTTCCAATAGTTACGGTCATAACACATTTAATAAAATGTTTTCGTGACTTTTACCTCAAGTTCTGAGGAATCAAACTTTTGATTAGTTGGAGTCTCGGTTCCCATGGTGGTGGTGTTAGGAAGAGGTAATTAGAGGAGATTGTGAAGATTAGTTGAATGGCATAGCATAATAGCCCGTGCTTGTGAAAGAGACTCTCAGATAAGTCCGTCCCAGTGTTGACAGAAGGAGAACAACACAAGCCGGCAATTTGTTTCACACAATAATTACAAACGCGTTTTTGTAGAATCCACAGACCTTCGATGGTCCATCATTGACCATTCTTCACGCAAGAAGAAGCAGCAGCAATTATATTTAGGCTTAAATACTTTATACACGTGTTAAAAGATGAATTTCTGTTTAGTATCCGATTTTGAAAATAAAAATATTGAATAAGGTAAAAAAAAGAACTAAGTTCAACAAATCATAAAAAAAAAAAACTAAACAAGAGAAAAAAAACTGAACAGCAGAAGAGAGAAAAAAAAAAATAGAGTCACAAAAAACAAAATTAAACAACAAATGAAATAATTTAAAATAATATGAATGAGTTAACTATAAAACTTAACATTTTAATAATAAATATTGTAAATTTTGTGAAGGTGATATACACAAAAGTAATATAAGTATTTCCTCAATAATTCATAGTTTATGAAGTTAAATGTTAAGACTTAGAATTATAAATGCCTATACGGTTTTGAAACACAAGTTAAATCATCATCATGATATAAAGGTTGGTTCACAAGCTTTTAATACACCATCACTAAAAATTTACTTAACAAAAACATATTTAATACATGAAGTTGGAAAATATACATACCATTATTTCAATTAGTTAAATCTTCTAAAATTATTTGTCCGTCAACTTTCTCGAAGTTTTTTGAAGAAAAAAAACTACGTTTAATTTAATCTTTTAATTGTCTAATTTTTAAGGAAAAACAATATTTTATATATCAACAATGTAAAAAAGTAAAGAATCCAATAAAACTTATAGAATAGTATTTAAATTTCCTAATTAAAATCCACTTAGAATAATACTTAATAAAGTAAACTATAATTGTAGTCACATTTATGACCATTTTATCATAAAAAATCAGTCATTTAGTCAGTTACTTCTTTACAAATTCCACCTTAATTTAGATTTTCACATAACTATTTCAAATTTTTTATTTTAAAAAAAGTGAAATTTATGTCATTAATTTGTTAATTGTTTTTTTCTTTAATTCTTATAGCTATATTTCAAAAATATAATTAATACTTATATAGTTAACTAAATGTAAATATAAATAAACTTAATCTGATTAAAAATATTTCATAAAAATATTCGTATATATTTATATATTGTTTGAATTTGGAGAGAAACAAAAATTGTTTAGTTTTTTAAAAACATTAGGACTAAATTGAGACAAAATAAAAATATAAGGACCAAATCGAAACAAAATAAAAATATAGGAACCAAATTGAAACTCATTCAATGACACGTGACCTAATAGTAACATGTGACATTGTCAATACCACGTCACACTATCATTGACATGTGACACAATGTCAACTTGACATGTGACATGTTTTTTTTTTCAAACAAAAATGAAAAAAATAAAAATAAAAATAAAAAATATTTAAAAAATTAAAAAAACAGAGCGATGTAAGATCTAAGAAAATAAGAGTCTTAGTAGTAAGGTAGTCATGAGATTTTGGTGTTTTTGTTTGGAAATTAGTGTTATTGAGTGTACATCTTTATTAGATCATAATTGTTATGTTATTTTATTTATATTTTGGCTAAGGGGCAAAAAGAGTCTTTTACCTTTTATTAATAAGGTGAAATAAATTAAAATAAGGGGTGTAGAAAGGAAAAAACATGCAAATTAAATAATGTGGAAACTAAATAAAAAGATTTTATATAATTTTTTTTGAAGATTTAGTTGTTGTTATTTTAAAAAGTAGTTGAAAGAAAATAGAAGATATAATCTTGAGATTAAAAGAGATCTTATTATTAGAAAAGGATATTATTAGATATTCTAAAAGATATTCTTGGATATTGTTATATACTTAATTAAAATATATATTGAGGTATTATTATATATAATTAGATATCGTGGGTAGATAATAATAATATATATTATTACTAGACTTATCATAATTAATTAGAATAAAAATATTAAGATAGAAGATATCAGAGACTTATCAGAATTAATTAAGTTAAATATAAATTTATTTTATGTTATCTATATCTTTTATCTTAGTTGATTGCTATTACTTTTTATGGGACTTTACTATAAATAGAGTACCCCATGTGTATATTCCACACAAGGAAAATTAATCCCACACATAGTTGTCACTATATTAGACACCTCCTATCGATATAGAAACTCTAACCATTAGGAAAATAAAAAGAGAGAAAGAGAGAGATAGAGAGAGAGAAACGTTCTTGGAGAGAATAAAAGGATTAACTGTAGAAACATTAGTGCAAAGGAAGATGTGTTGTGATTCGTAGGGTGTGGATAAAGCCTTAGTATTGGCCAAGGTAAGGGGATCTTACATTGTTGATTTGTTACGTTCTTGATTTGATACATTCTTGATTTCTTAGATTCATGATTGTTTACATTCTTGATTTTCTTGAGGGGTGTGAGGAAGCTTACCTTGTTTATTTATTTGTTTGTTGTACGTTATATGTTCTTGATTTGATTATCTTGATTGGTAATCTTTGTTTTAATGCATGTGTACATGATTACGAATTATGATTATCTATTGTTATTGTTGGGTAAACGTAGATATATGTATGATGGGTGTTTCTGCATGAGATTAGTAGTTATGTTCAAGGTTAGGTTTGTCTTAGGATGAAGGTTAGAGCATCAATGAGTGTTACTTTGTAATAGAACGTGTGGTTGATGAGCATAAGAGTGGGGGATAAGTTACCTAGTAAATCATGTTTTTATCTGCAGATAGGTACTGGTTGTTCGAGTATTGAACCTTCCTTGTGTGGAGGTGATTGTGGTTTCCTTGTCCTTGTGTGACATGAAGACATGTTCCTTAGTTGGATTACGGGACTACTCGAACATATCTATAGGGAAGGCTATAGAATGGGTTCTAGGAGCGACTACGATCGATGAGGTAGGGTACAAGAGTGTGATTGATTCTTTCCACTATTGTGCTATAGTATTCCGGATGCTCATGGTGGTGATATGATGGGGTTAATTGTGATGAAGGTACTAATGTTTATTATCATAGTGATGATGAAGCTTTAGAGGAATGTTATGTTGACAATCATGGTATTGGATGATGTAGTTAACATAGGTGTTGATGAACAAGTAGACTATGGTCTATGTGTGTGATGTTTGAGAATCGTGGATCGAGGATCGAGCCATTTAAATGATTAATTTGTTATGTTTAGAGGATTAAGAATCCTATTGTTATATTACTTCTATGTATGAGGTGTTTAATTATTGTTGATATATTAGTGGGTATGTATCTTGTTGAGTGTTTGATTATGGTTGATATAATTAGTATGCTTGTTTATATGACTTGTTTCTGTTAGCTCAGCCTTGCACGTTGTGGTTGTGGTTTGCACCTGCGATGATCATTTTTATATGGGAGTAGATGATAATGTAGTTAGTTTGGATGTTGTATATCATTGCGAGTGAATTGAGAGAGTTAGGGAATTTATGGTTGTTTGAATAAACTCTTTTATGTGGAGTTTTATTTTATAATTAAATTGAAAATTTGGTTCATTTTTTCTTGAATTGTAAAGACTTATTGAATTTGGATTTCTGCAATGGTATTATGATTTTAAAAATTTTAAATTTTCAATCATAATCATGGCATCCCAAAATTAGGGTGTTACATTTTGGTATCAAAGCCAGATTTTCAAAAAAAGTTTGGGGTCTTGAGGAGTGAACTTGTCTAGCTTTTGTTGTGTGATTGAAATGCAAGTGTATGTGTATGAGTGTGTGGATAGCATGCATATATATGATGAATGTGTGGATTATTGTTGAGTCTCTTGTGAAAGAGTCCAATGTTTCTATTTGTGTAGGGTTTGGTAATCTATGTGTAAATTGTTCTAGAATTAATTTAGTTTATTGCGAATTTTTGTAGTTTGTTGTTTGCATGATGAGAATATATGTAGAGTCTTTCTTTTCTTGCTATCTATAGTTGTGAATAGATTGTGGTTTTTGTTTTATAAGATACATTAGGTAGTGTGTTGTGATGTTCTTTTGATCTGTTAAAAAATTGTTGTTGTTATTGTATAATGAAAATTTGTTTAATTTTTTTGGGAAAGTATATGAATTCATGCCTAGTGTATGCTTTTGTATGAGTGCAATTTTCGAGGACGAAAATTCTTTTGAGGAGGGGTGAATGTAAGATCCGAGAAAATAAAGGTCTTAGAAATAAGGTAGTTTTGAGATTTTGGTCATTTTTTGGGAAATTAGTGTTATTGAGTGTACACCTTTGTTAGAAGATAATTGCTATGCTATTTTATTTATATTTTGGCTTAGGGGCAAAAATGGTCTTTTACTTTTTATTAATAAGGTGCAATAAATTAAAATAGGGGCGTGTAGAAAGGAAAAATCATGCAAATTAAATAATGTGGGAATTTAATAAAAAGATATTATATAAATCTTTTTAAAGATTTAATTGTTATTATTTTATAAAGAAGTTGAAAGAAAATTAGAGATATAATCTTGAGATTAAAATATATCTTATTATTAGAAAAAAATATTATTAGATATTGTTAGATATTCTAAAAGATATTATTGGATATTGTTATATAGTTAATTAAAAGATATATTGAGGTATTGTTATATATAATTAGATATTATTGCTAAATAATAATAATAATATATATTATTGATAGACTTATCATAATTCATTAGAATAGAAATATTAAGATAGAAGATATTAGAGACTTATCAAAATTAATTAAGTTAAAGATAAATTTATTTTATTTTATCTATATCTTTTATCTTAGTTGGTTGTTATTACTCCTCATGGGACTTTATTATAAATAGAGTATCCAATGTGTATATTCCACACAAAGAAAATTAATCTCGCACATAGTTTTCACTATATTAGATAGTTCCTATCGATATAGAAACTCTGGCAATTAGGAAAATAAAAAGAGAGACAAAGAGAGGGAGAGAGAGAGAAACGTTCTTGGAGAGAAGAAAATGATTAATTATAGAAAACGTTAGTGCAAAGGGAGATTTGTTGTGATCCGTGGCGTGTAGATAAAGTCTTAGTACTGGCCAAGGTAAGGGGATCTTATATTATGTATTTGTTACGTCCAGGATTTATTACATTCTTGATTGCTTAGATTCATAATTGTTTACATTCTTGATTTTCTTGAGGGGTATGAGGAAGCTTACCTTGTTTGTTTGTTTGTTAGTTGTACGTTATATGTTCTTGATTATCTTGATTGGTAATCCTTGTTTTAATGCATGTGTACGTGATCACAAATTATGATTATTTGTTGTTATTGTTGGGTATGCGTAAATATATGTATGATGAGTGTTTCTGCATGAGATTAGTGATTATGTTTAGAGTTAGGGTTGACTTGGGATGGAGGTTGGAATATGGGTGAGTGTTGGGTTGTACCAGAACATGTGGTTGATGAGCATAAGAGTGTGGGATAGGTTACCCAATAAACCATGTTTTTATCTACAAATAGGTATTCACTAGTGCAGAAAGGGCTTTAGACGTATGTTATTTTGGGCTTTCAACCTCTGATCTCTGTTCGACATCTATACGGGTGACGTCAATGAGACGACGGAGCCTTCGACGTTTATTAATTATTTTTAATTTTTAACTTTTTATATACATCTTTTACAATTAAATATAACATCAATAAATATAATTTTATATTACTTTAATAACTAGGGGCATTTTGGTAATCTTTAATTTCTACCAATTAAACAAATTTTTTAAATGTCCCATCAATCAAATCCTACACTAATTCTCACAAACTTTACTTCCAAATCTACTCTCAATTATCCACAAATCCACTCAAAAAAACAACAAAAATATTACCCTTAAATCCATTCAAATCATCTTCCCCAAATCACCTCAAAAGAACAAAGCCTAACTGCTGCCACATATGCCAACTCACTATCTTCAACCTACAATCACCCAACTGAAATCTCATCATGTCTCAACAAAAAAATCAGCAAACAATAAGTATATTAAAAACGGGAAATTTATAGTTCTCCACGTGTCATGCTTACAGAAAAACATACAAAAATGTTTGTATTTAAATAATAGGCAGATAAATGCTTCAGATAAATGCTTCACCTCTTTTGACATATATCAGAGCCTTTGTTGTCTTCTCAATGTCACGAGTGATGAGAACAAGGTTGACACCGGCCGCGACAACCTGAGAAAATTGACATAAAATGAGACGTATATACATTATAACAACCAAGACCAAACCAAGTAGCTATTACTCTATACTTTCAATAAAACAACAAACAAACCTACCTTAACACCTTCGGCAATAAGGCCTTGAGCTAGAACAACAAATGTAGTGGTTCCTTCACTAGCCAAGTCGTTGGTCATGGCGGCAACTTGTCTCACCAACTTGGCACCAAAATTCTCAACGGGATCCTCCAATTCAACCTTCTCGAACCACATTCAGCAAATAAAATCAATAGAAACACAAACGAGGACTAGCCACCTAAACACGAGATTGAAATAAAATTCTATCCAACAGAATAAAGTAAATCATATTCAAAAAGAGAAATAACCATAAACGATAAAAAATTCAAAAGAAAAAACATCGTCGTTAACGATTTTTGGCGAACCATACTTGCTCTCCGATCGATGTCACCAACGACACCTTGGCGAAGCAGAAGGACCATCGTGGCAGCCGACTTAGTTGGGAGAGTGAAGGTCATGCGTCTTTAGTGTCACCGATGGCGTGTTCAGCTAGCGGTGGTTGGGGTGCCAATGCGTTAGAGTTCGCGAACAGGAGGTGACTAGGAGTTCGGTCTGTCGTGAAGGGCGTGAGTTCTTCTGTTGGAGGCACCGACGGTGGCTGGCCTCGTTGGTGACTAGGAGAACTCGTCCCGTTGAGTGAGGGTGTTTCTCTCTCGTGCACGAGGAGGAGAACTAAAAGGAGGGCTTTCGCGGTCATTGGCGATGAGTCTGTCGACGAACGACGATGCCGGCGACGACGCCTTTGGCCGATCAGAGGGGGGTGTTGGGTCGGTGGGTGCTGTTGTTCTCACGGAGAAAGAAGAGGGGATGACCCCTGTTTTGCCCAGGGAAGAAGAAAGGCAACTAAAGTCATTTTGGTTTGAAGGTGCGGTGGCCAGTGCGGATCAAAGAAGGAGATGCTGATGTTTGCATTGAAAAAGATCCAACGTGGCAAACTTTAGAAAGAAAAAATGTCATCAGACGTGACCAAACATTAGTCACCTCAACTGATTCTTAACGTTGTTGGTTCTGGAGAACGAAAAATTATAATTTCCTTAAGAAGAAGGACCAAAGTGTACCAAAGTTTGAAAAAATGACGAAAAATAAAATCGCTTGATAATTACAGGAATAAAAACATATTTAACCCTTTATTTTATATCTTAGTTTTTACATAAATATCTTTTGCACTTTATACTTCTTTAGTTTTGATATATTTTTCTAAAACCAATGTGTTTTGGCATGAAAAATTATTTTTTATGTTGTACTTTTCCTATTTAAGTTATTTCTATTTTATCAAATGTAGATTGTTTGGGAAAAATAAAAAATCATAAGAAATTATTTTGACTTTAGTAAAATATTTTCAAAATTTTCAATTTTTTCATTTATATGTATGTAAGTTAATTAAAAATTAGATTAGTAGTAAGATTATAAATTTAAAAGAATAATTACTATAATTTTAAACTTTGAAATTAACAATTGAATAGAAAAATATATGATACTTTAAAAGAATCGTTGCACATTGTTTACACCTTTGTTTGTGATCGGAAAAAGCTGTCATGAATTTTAAAATGAATATGTTTTCAAGACGCACCATCTCCAAAGTGCACGATATATATAATCATGTTTTTGTTTTTTTCTTTTTGTCCATTTAATAATAATCAGAAAATCTCTAAATATTGTTTTCTTCATTGTGATTCCATTAAATTATCTAAATTGGGGAGATATTTGAAAAATTATAACAAAAATTAAAACATAAAAATTTACTTATTTGAGGATTAAAACACAATTTCTTGACAAAACCACACAATTTCTAGATAAGAGAACTAAAATATAAAGTTTTGAAAAATACAAGAACGAAAGAGAAAAAAAAATGTACTTTCAAAAGGACTAGTACAGATAACTTTTATGTGAATGTATAAATAAAGATTAAATTATTAATTAAATAAATTTTAAAGGTGGACTTGTTGAATTAAAAAGTATTTATAGGTATTTATGGATATTCAAGTTTTAAAAAATGTAATGAATAATTTTTTTCAAATACAAGACAAGTAATAGAATGAGTAATGAGATTGGTTTTTTAATATGATGAGTAATAGATACACGTTACTTACACTTAGGGATAGTAGTGGGTCGGGTCTATCTACCCGTAACTTGACTTGCAAAATGAAAATGTAATCCGCAATCTGTTTGTTATCGCGTGGGTACCTACTTAAAATATACTTACGAAATATTTTAAAACTCGCGCGTACCAGTAAATATTTGTAAAAATTTGAAAAAAATAGATTTTATACATTTTTTAAAATAAAATTTAAATAAAATTACAAATATATATATATATATATATATATATATATATATATATATATATAATAATTAAATTAAATATAAATTAAAATTTATTTTTTAATTAAATTTAACCTAACCTCCGATTTGCAAGAACAAAATTGCAAGCATAGAACTCCAAGATCAGAATGGTAGAGAAAATCCCAAAACACTTCAAGACCAAGAATCCCAAAAGTTTCTAAACTAGAAAAGAAGATCATAAACTCCAAACTCGCTACAAGGTCAAGAAAAACACCAATCATAGGAACCCCAACCCTAAATCGCTAGAAACAACAACCCTAAATTCCCAATTTCAAAACTTTCAATCCAAAATAAGAACCCTCAAAATTTTGCTACCACATATAAAGAAAAAACAAAGAAAACTCAATCCCAAAATATTGAACCAAACATGAGAATCAAACCCTTGTGTTGTGAAGTCACCGCAAAACGTAGAAATCCCCCACGTCTACAAGACAAATCAGAAAAAGTGAAGGTGGAGGAAACCTCCTTCGCAGCGAACTAGTACGAAGGGAAGGAGATTAACAATAAGGGTCATGCGCCCTCATGAGACACCAATGAAGATGATAACGTCGCCGGAGTCGCGCCATCGTTGCACGACCGTCTTTGCCACCACGAGACCACAAGTGTTCTTCCCCAAGCTGAGTTGCCCACACGAGAATATAGATAAAGAAAAATCTTGAAGCTTTTGGGTTTGCTCGCGAGATATGTAAAAGAGAACAAATTGGGAAAAAAACTCTCATAGAAATTTTGAGAGAAACCAACAATTGGACAATTGAGAATTTTAATTAGGCTTACATATTATTTAATTGAAAAGCTTTCCTCTTTTTCAAGAGTAATAAGGGTAACGGGTATCCGTAGGTTGGATAGTATAATATGCACACCCGACCTGTTTATAAGTAGGTATGAAAATATTTGCACCTGACCTGTTTAGTAACTATCCGTAGAACGAGTGCAAATTTTTTTACCATCCCTATCTACACCTATCCCGTCTCGTTGTCGTTGTCATCTCTAATTTTGATTAATTGAAAATTTTGAAACGTATTATATTTATAGTTATTATGTTGTCTATATGATATTATAATTTTTTTAATTTTTTGCTTTTGTTGATTTTGTATATGCTACTTAAGTTAGGTTGGTGAGGGATAGTAGTTCAAGGGAAGATATTTTGTCGATGATTAAAGAATGAAGATTTAAAGATATCTTTTTAATTTAGCAAACAACGTACAATAAATTAAACTTATAAAATGTTTTTGTAGAGTTAAAACTAAGTATAAAAGATTCTTTTAACATTTTAATAAATTATGTTAATTTGTAATTGATTGAATTGTTCCTAATAGGTTTCAAAAGTATAATTGATTCTCTTGTTAATCAATTAAAACAAGTGTTTTCAAAGTTTTCATAAATATAACCTTTTATTATTTTTCATAAAGGATTAAATGAAATGATTACACTAATTGAATAACGTATTTAATCAATTATAATAGACAGACGTTGTAATTGCTTTTCAAAATTCAATTAGGAAAATCGATTAAAAGAGCCAATTCTTATTTTAAATAATTGTTTTCAAAATTCTAAAATTACAGGCTCAATTTCAAAATTTAAAATAATTTTTACAATCAATTTTGGTGAATCATATTAAGACTAACAAAGTCATTTCGTACTTTCTAACGTGCTTTCAAGCTTTTAAAAAATTGAAGGTTATAGTTCTACAACCTTGTAATTTCTTATGTTGTGCGATAATGTTAATTATTATTATTATTATTCATTATTATTATTATTATTTATTTTATTATCATTATTTATTATTATTATTATTATTTATTTTACATAAAAAAATCAAGTCTTCTTTAACTTAGTCCTCATTTTGATCCTTTTTAAGTAGTTGCGCCACCTTCCAATTGTGAATTGTGTTGAGTCATCTCACTCTTACTAATCATAACATGGACTAATATCTCATTTCTTAACTTTGAGTTGATGCACCCAATGTGAAGTGTGTGGTGTTGGACGCTACTTTTTCTTATGTGACACTTTTGACTTATTTATTCTTGCTTCTTTTATACACGAGTCTTTTTTGTTATTTTGAAGTGGATAATGTGATTTGGAAGACCTTTGGAACTATTAGAGTTTCCTTGGAGTCCCTTCATTATCTTCTTGGGTATCATCATTTATTCTTCATATTTTCATTTTGGTTTCTTGATGAAAATGCAACAAAGTTATCTTCTTTCTGTGTTTCAATTGATGAACTACAGTGTTTTTTTCACAAAAAATAAGATATGTTTATGACCCTTGATCCTATACACTGACAAATTACCACAAGCTACAAAGTCATTAATGATACAAAATAACATTGCATGCATTGCAAAAGTTTTAGAAGCAAAAGCATAAAATATTTCAACCCCATCAACCCACAATAAGTTCAAGTCTTCAACTAGTAGATTGAGATAAACATCTATATCATGTCCAGGCTACCTTGGACCCAATATCATCATAGACAATATCATGTATTTTCTCTTCATGCATAGTTTAAGAGATAAGAGTTAAATAAATAATATAACGGGCTATTAATTGTGGTTGGTACTTAAATTACCAAATTCCATCGGTAGCTAATCCAAAATGAAGATTTCTATACATTCTTGACTAAACTAGAGGAATTCTTGATCAAGATTTTTCCGTTGCATTAAATCAGCTAGATGACGAAGTAGTATATCAAATTTTCTCTTATCTCCATGCCATATAATGTTTTTAGCGTCTTTTGGATTCATAAACTATTGATAGGGGGATCTAATCCTACCCTTTATATCTATGTTTTTTATGATGAATAAAAGAATGATTTTATAGTTTCTTTCACAACAAATGGCATAACAATTGTCTTATCTGTATCTTGTTTGTACTTGATATATGAATTCATTATTGGTAAATGAATCATGCTTTAAACATATTGAATATATCATTTCTAGATGAAATAATCGATTTAACAATGTGTATAATTTGTTAGATTTCTCCAGATATCATTATATGCTTAACAAGGGAAAACTACTCTATACTAATCGATTACATAAGTTTTATAATTGATTAAAACAGAAAGTTATGCCATTATATGTTTCATTAGTGAGTTGATCTGTTTAAAATGAAAATTGGATTGAAAACTTGTTTAAGTACAGGGTTAATCGATTATATAAATTGTATAATCGGTTAAATCAATTTACTTTATTTAAATCCATTTCATGTAATAGCCTGAATTGTCATAATGGTCAAATGAATTTATATTTGGCTAGTATGATTATATAATTGATTACAGGCTTGGTATAATTTGTTAAAACAGAAACAAACTTGTTAAAACAGAAGTAAAATCTTAACATATTACATTAAATCCTTAATCGATTATATTGCGTTAGGATTCAGAAAATCCTATATATATACGACTTAGAACTCTATTTCAAAGCAGAACAATTGTTATTACTTTCATGACTAACTATTTCTTTAAGTTTTGATTACAGGAGCATCCAATAAGTCATCTTGAAGAATCAAGACATCATTGGTTTGTTAACCCATAAAGATTAATTGGTTGTTATTGACGACATTCTCATTTACTCTAAGGATCGAGAATAGCATGTTGAAAATCTGAGGATGGCGTTGGAAATCTTGAAAGGGCATCAATTGTATGAGAAATTGTCAAATAGTGAGTTTTGGTTGGAGGAAGTCCAGTTCTTGGGGCATGTAATTTCTTCTTAAGGGATTTTAGTGGACCTAGCTAAGGTTGAGGCTGTGTTGAAATGGGAACGACCAATTACGGTAAGAGAAGTGAGAAGCTTTGTGGGGTTGATAGGTTATTATTGGAGGTTTTTGGAAGGATTCTCCAAGATTGGAGGTTTTTGGAAGGATCAACCATTTGCTTGGACAGAAAAATGTGAGGCAAGTTGAGATTTTGGAAGAATAAATCAAGATATTTTAGCATTTCACTGATGTTGATAAAGATTCATCTAGCTCAGCTCATAAAGGTTCAAGAGAAACTCAATTAAAAATCCAAGATCCTAGAGTTAGAATTTCTAAGGGAGATTTAAGTAGAACTTTAGAAGGTAATTGAGAGTTTTGAAACAAATTTTCCTTTACTTATATAAAAAGGGTTTTATGATGTTTCTTTGCGAACCACCACTCATGTTGTCGCGAACCACCATGACTCCTTCACCAACACATCAACACCACATGTTGCGCTTGAGTTGCCGTCGTGGATCCAGCGTCGTAAGTTGTGAGCACCTTGCCTAGAAGAAACAAAAGTTTCACACCTCCAACGAAGACCATCATCACTCAGCACCGCGAGGCTAAGGAAGAAGAAATTGGTTGTGCTAGCGGTTTCACAAAGTGAGGTCAAGGAGATTAGGATTTTCATACTAATTGTCAAAGTGAGGTTATGGGTAAAAATTTTCTTAATTAGAATGAGGAGAAATGAAGCAGGATCGTTCAGAAAGAGAGTGGAACAAAGGTTGATGATCATGAATCGAAACTTGTCACGACCAAGAACAAAAACAAAGAAGCGAAGTGAAACGAGAACGGTGAAGAAATGAGATTAAGGACAAGGAAAGAGAAATGTGAAGCAAAGCGAAGAAAAGTGAAGAAGCTTAGAAAAGAGAAAGTGAAGTGTGAAAGAAGAATCAAAACTTCTATACCGGTTAGACAAAATTCTCTAATATTACATTTCTGTCACTGCACTACTTCTATATCTGTTTTAGGTTTAGCTTGTATAGAAAAACGACTTTTTATTTCTATTCTAAGTGTAACCGTATAGACATGTTTGTCATTTAATATTACAGTTTTGTCACTACACCACTTTCTATACTTATTGAGTACACTCGATATAAAAAACTTATCTTATTTATGATATTTTCACTGTACTACTTTTTATACTTGGTGGATTCAACCCGTATGAAAAGTCATTATAAAAAGTATATTATGCATTAATGTAATTGGTTTTTTTAAAACAACCCTTTTTATTATTTATAATCTCGTAATGTTTATTAAAAAAAAATCAAGTTATTGAGCTACCCTGTGTTCTTTCAAATTAGGAAAGAATTGGAGAAAAAAATACAGTGATCGCTTAAAAAATAGTAAAAAGAAAAATACACAAAAACAAAAACTGACCAAGAAAGTAAATTTAAAATTCCTTTAAATTTCTTTTATGAAGAATTGTTTTCCCACTAAGGACCAAGGTGCAGATGCTCCTAAACCAAATTGTTCTAGAATGAAAGATCACCCTACAACCTATAAGATAAACCAGATTCTGTTTCACATTTGACATTATTGAGCTTTCGTTCCTTTCTTGAATTTGCATGCTTTAGATCCACGCATTTGCATTCTTGAATTTGCATGCTTTATGAGAAAAACTTGTAGCTCTTGGCACTGATTATAATGGACCTCAATCCTCCAATTGGAGATAGAATCATCAAGAAAAGGCCAAACACAATGCATATCTGTAATTAGCTAAGCAACATTAATCATAGTTTAAAATGGAATGAATCACAGGAGAATAACTAAAACACACATCAAAATTAGAATCAAACGTACCCAGTTGCTCCACCAAGACAAGCCGAATCTCTTTGGTTTGTAGATTGAAAGCCACATGACACAAGGTAGCTGAAAAATTACACAAGAAAATCAACATTTAAGATTTTTGTATCCTTAACGAATCTTGTTTGATTAAATTAATTAATGTTGTTGGCTCACAAAATATGTTGTTGGTGCAAAAGCAAATCCTCCAAAAAATCCTAAAAGACCACCAAAGAATGGGAAGATAATACCAACGAACATTGTTAATGCTGAAATCAAACAGAACGATGATATATCAGTTGTAATGAGCCACAAACCAAATTAAAGGTGAAGCATTTTCTTATAGCCCAAACATCAATCATTAAGAAGTTCTTACTTACCCACATATGTATTGCGTACAATAAAACGAAGCATTCGACTGGGTTTGAAGTTCAACCTCTTCACCAACACTGTTTCGATCATGTCAAACACTGGCATTGCATAAATCTAACCAATAAAAGAATAAGTTACCCTTGGTGACTTTAATTTCAATGAACTTTTAAGTCAAAACAATTATTGAAACTGAGATTCACCTGATAACTTCCAATAACATGTATGACAACAAACATGTTGGCCATTGCAATAAGCCATTTTGGTTTCTCTAGACTGATGAGAATGTTGTCTTGAACCTCATTTCCAAACATCCAGTAACCAACAAGGGCAACTGGGAAGTAGCACAGAGCCACCACTATGTAAGCAATAACCACTCCTTTCCACATAGGACCCTTGGATGGTCTCTCTGGAGTAGATGGAATTGTTGCTTGGATTTCCAACACCACATTGTGTCCAGCATAGGCAAAAGAAACATCTCCAAGGCCACTTAAGAAGTTAAAGACTCCTTCTGATGTACTTTTAGCTTTGTAACCATATTGTACATCTTCTTGAACACCCTTGTGAGCAGAAGCTGTCCAAGCAATGGTAGAGTAACTGTATGTAATGCAAATATCAAATTTGAAGTTAGTATGTTCTCCTCGTGTTTTCATATGAAACAATTCAAGAATAAATACACAAGGATGATAAAAATAGTTATATCAATGCAATGAACTAACTATAAGATGGTAAAAAGTGGACGAGGATAATAAACAAAAAAGTAGAATTAAACAGCAAAATAAAAATAAATAAAGAAGTTATGACTTGTACCTCAAGGACATAACTGCTGCTGCCAAAGATACACCAGAAATGGAGTTGAAGTTAGGCAGGTGAGACAATACAAAGTGAACAGATGCAAAGATCATAATGAAGAAGGTCAACTTGATCTTTTTGCAGCCATCACACACAGTGTTATGGAATTTCTGCAAGGATTTGCCCCCAGTGACCATATAGACAATGTTCACCCCAATTTCAACCACAAGCTGTTGAGGCACCACAATATAAAGTCCTAGCTTTTCCCCAAAGGCATACTGCCCTAGTTCATGGTATCTGTCAAAACGTTTGCCAGGAACCATTTCATGCATCTCAACCATTTGCCACAGAGTGTAAAGGGTGATGATCCATGACAGAACAAGTACAGTTACACCAGGACCCCTAAAGAAATCAAAGTGATTCTTATATTAAAAAGAACAACATGTATTATAATTAATAGATAATTTAGTAAAAATGTGATAAAAGTTGGGTTTGAAGGGTATACCATCCTAGCTCAGACATGGCATAGGGGAGACTGAGAACACCAGCCCCAACCATGGCAGTGACATTGTGGAAGGCAGAGTACCACCATTTTGCATTCCTTGAGGAAGTAATTGGAAGCCAATCATCAATTGCCTTCTGCCTCTGCAATTCTTCTTCAGTCTGTTCAACAACAGTCAGAAACAAACTACAATCAGAAAGCCTAATAAAAATAAATAAAATTTTCACTCATTGGTATTATTTCGAAATTTTAACTCGATTGTGGAAATTTCTTTTGGCTTTAAATGTAAAATCCTATTTGGTTATTACCTAATTATGTAAATAACAATATTTTAATGACAATTAAACTTAAATAATAACATTAAATAATAACATTAATATACTAAATTAAATGTAAAATTCTATTTGACATATATAGTAAAATTTCAAGAACTTAAATAATAACATTAATATAATAAATTTGAAAATCATTACTGAAGTATATAAAGCTGCACCAAAAAGTCTCTGGAAAAATTATATTGGCCAATAAATTAAAAAGTAAACCTTGTTTTTATGAAGAAGAACAGAACAAGCATTATTTTCAGAAAAAAAAAAACTGAGAACATCATAAAAAAGAACAAATTCGTTATGAAATATTCATCACTAACAAACAGATTTTAATCTGTACACATGTTTTTAACCAAAAAGAATTATTTATTATGGAAGACATTTTATATATATGGCCGAAGAGATGTGATAGAAATAAATGAATGTGGAACCGTATTGGTAAACATTTCTTGACTACTTTTTTCTGTTTGAAAAGTCTTACGAATTATAAAGGTGACAATAATGCAACGATATATTGCAAAATAAATCTCAATGAAGGGGCACATTTCTACACTTTTTACATTCAAAATAGCCCTCGAGAAAATATCTATTCTCTTTAAAAATCAATTAATGGAAAAATTACAAGTTTTCCTTAAAAAAATTAAATAACTCCAATGTTTTGTTTCAAAGAAAAAAAAACATTTCTGTTTTTAAAATAATTATCCAAACATGAATAAATTGCTAAAGAGTGATTATTTTATTCATAAGAAAAGTAAACAAACAAATCTGAGTGAAGTAATTAGGAGATTGAATGGGTAAATTTCTGAAATAGATTTTAATTTAACTGTGATTCTTGACACATGCAACCCAATTACATTTTTTCATGCCATAGAAAAAAAACAAAAAGGAAAATCTTAGCCAGAGGCAGATTTAAAAAGAATGACAAAAATAAATTGGGTATGAAAGAGACTTACAGTGTTTTTGAGATAATTATTTTCAACTGGTGTCTGATTTTCCATGATAATAAATACAAAAGCACAGACTAATGAAAAATTTAACTAACAGCTTCGTATAATTATCGTGTCGCAATGTTTAAAATGAAGAGAGAAAGCGAGAAACCCAGAGTTATTGAAGAACCAAGAAAGACGAACACTTATATATAAGCTAACTTTTTCTTATTCTTTTTTTTCTCCTTACTTGGTTATTTTTTTCCAAAGAAAAAACGTTTTATTTATGGAAGAAAAAAATGTATTTATTACATTACTATTATTGAGAATTAGGTGAGAGGAGACTTTTATTTTCATGAACGCCCTCATGAACATTGAAAATTATGATTCATATAGATAATGATTCTTAGAATTCTTACTTTAATGTTGAGAATCATGAATCTTGATGAGTGTGATATTTGTAAAGGACTGAATCTTATGGTAGTTTCAAAATAGAGTTGAAAATATTTTTATAAGTTTTTTTTTTAGAAATCAAATAAACTATTATTTTTACTCAACAATTTAATTCATTGCGATATTAAATAATTTAATAAAATAACTTGTTTTAAGTAAAACTTTTATTCTGATTCAGAAAATATAGTTTTCCCATCTTTCAGAATAAATAATTCCAATAATGTTGTTTAATGTTAGTGTTGATTTTTATAGGGTAAATTAAACAACCTCTGAAAAACAAAAAACTGTAATCTTACCCTTAAGGAATGGCAATCGTATTAATATCAGGAGTTTTAATCATTATTAATGGTTTTGGACACATCTAATTACAAATAAATGGTGTTCCTTATTTTTTAAAAACCAAAGACTTCTATGTTTAGTTCGTAAAATGATATTTTTTGATATTTTTATTTTTAATGTACTAATATTTTTATTAGTTAGAATAATTTTATTGTTTTAAAAATTATAAAAATAGGTTTTTTTTTTTTTTTTTATCTTGACTAGGGTTATCTCGTACTCTTACTTATCTCCAAATGAAAAGAGGAAATCACAGTTACGAAATTTTTAAGAGAAATTTTGTAGTTTGATGAACTTTAATTGAAATATCGTTACGAATATGTGAAAGTCGGATTGCTAAGCTGTAATATTTTAATCATTTTTCAAAACATGGTTATGTTTTCCCAAGAATGAAATAAAAAATATGAGCTTGTTCATTCAGACGTTTCTCATCCGCAAGTTGAAAGTAAAACTAAATAGGAAGGAAGTGAATCCTTTTTATGCATGAATAGGAAAAGAATCTTGATTAATTATGACTTTCATACCAATGTTACAATATATTTAATAATATATTTAATAGTTATTCTAACATGATAACTATTACATTTTTATGTTAGTAAATAACATTAAAATTTATTTAAGACTTTCTTTTTATGTGTTATCTAAAATTTTATCGTCGTATAGAAATTACTTAAATTTTATCATTAATATGACTAAAATGATATTTTTTGGATAAAATATTTTATAAATAATGTATTATAATATTTACAAAAAATATTATTTAAATTTTAATAATATTGAAGACAATATATGGTTACAATACTATAAGGTTTTTAAACACTTTTTTTACATACATGTGTGACTCACAAACCTTAGTTCTTTCTACATTGAAATGTTTTTTTTTTTATATATATGAACATTATTCAACCCTCTTTTAGCATTTTTCAAATACTTCATTTAATTCATATAAATCAATTTAACTAATATTGAACTGATTAATTGTTCAAACTTTGATACAATCTTTGGATAACATGGTTTTCATATTGTTTGGTTGTTTGAATATATAGTTTGATTTATTTTATTCTTTTGGAATTTTTCTTTTAATATCTAATTTTGTTTTCAAATTATCGTTTTTGGTTTCCCTATCCCTAAACTCTTAATTTTAATTTGTACGAAAAAATTGAAAAGAATGAATATAGTTCAATATGTACCATTTTTGGTTTCAGAATAATGGTGGAAATCAATATGGCATCCCAAGCATGAATTCAGAGCTAAGCATATTCAATATATGTGTATTATTCATGACTTAAAGTAATTTATTATTAGGCACTTATAACAAAGTAGCTGGTTCTTAGTTTTCTTAATAGAATTGTATGCTCTTGGTTTTGAGCATCTAATGCTATATATGATTGTTGTTTTAAAAGTCATCTATGTTTCATCTCCATCTTCATCTTGCACATCCATCCATCAATCAAAATACTACATTGAGGGTTATTGAAGAAGTTCAAGATGGATGGTTGCAAAGAATCTTGAATTCCAATGCTCACAAACTGCTACTTAGATAAAGATGAAGATGGTAAAGATGTAGATCAAACAATGTATTGAGATATGATTGGATCACTATTATATCTAACTCATAGTCTCCTGATATAATGCATAATGTGTGTGTTTGTGCAAGATTTTAGTCGTGTTTAATCAATCACACCTTACTATTGTAAAAAGGATAATGAAATACTTAAAAGCAACTAAAACACTTGGTTTATGGTATTGAAGAGGTGCAAACATATCACTTGTGGGGTATAGTGATTCATACTTTTGGAGGTTGTAAAGTTGACAAAAAGAGCACTAGTGGCACATATGTTACTTACTTGGTTGTTCAATAGTCTTATGACATTCTAAGAAACAAGCATGTGTAGCACTATCCACTATTGAAGCTAAGTACATTACAACTGGTAGTTGTTGTGCTTAATCAATATGAATAAAAAGTTAATTAGAAGACTATGATATCAATCTAGAACAAATTCCCCTTAAGTGTGATAATACTAGTGCTATAAACTTAACAAAAAAAAAATCTAATTTTGCACTTCAAAACTAAGCGCATACAAATAAGACATTATTTCATAAGAGATCATGTAGCAAAAGGAGAATGTAAAATTGAATATTTGTATACAATATCCATGAACTAGTAGACATTTTCACTAAATCACTACTTAAGGATGGATTCTTCACCATTAGAAATGAATTAGGCATCTTAGATATGCATCCTAAAAGGTAGAAATAATATTGCTTTGTATATATTAATTGATTCCCTAATCAATTAATGTCTTAACATCTCTCATAATATTTCTAAGAAATGTACTATGTTTTAATTGATTTGACAACTTATTTTGTTGATTAAAAACCTCTCGATACTAAAGTGCATTTATTCCTTTTATTTTAATTGATTATCGTCATATTTGTCTTACATTTTTTAAACTATAACAAAGATAGTTATACAAATTTAAAATTTAATTGTCCTAACATTTAATAGCCGTAACCTATCTTACATCATCTCTAACATCCATTCAAACCCTAATCTTCTCTATCTCAAACATTGACATCAATGATTTCTTCATCCTCAAAATAAAAAAAGGTTTAAACATGCAGCAAAGAAGAGTAGAGTAGCAAACATTGATGGATGGATAAGTGATGATGAAGCCTAAACCAATTTTGTTTGCTATTGGCGTTAAAGTGATGGCATACCCCTTAGCCATGGTCAAGCATCTATAAGAAGAGTTGAAGTCATCTATGAAGATGGTCTAAACTCGACCTTTTGGACCATGTATTTCAGACAAGTAGTGTATGTTTGTTTAAGGCTTAAATTAAGGTCTCATTATTAAAGGGTTTTCCTTAAGCTACACATCCAAACCATGTGGAAAGTTGTACCATGTGCCATACTTCCATTGGTAAGGATTTAGCTTTAGTAGTGGTCACATGACACTCTAAGAATGAAGATGATTTTTCTTTATGAGTGGCCACATGTCCTCCCGTCATTGAAGAGGATTTGTGGACACTTGTCCACTCCTTAAAAGGTCTCATTTTTGGCCAATGAGTACAAAGGTGAGAGATCATGCTTTTAGAGTTTTCTACAAAGGTGATAACAATCTTTGATGTTGAGTAATGTTATGCTGCCCATTTTTGTCATATTATTCATCTTAGATCAAGACTAGAGCAACCCATGAAACCTCTCTAGTTACCTTCCTACTTGAGTTAGCTTAACCTCTCTTGAAGTCACCAAACACTACACCACCATCACCATATCTCCTATAAGCCATGGGCTTCTACCTCATCCACACCTTAGCTCATCATCCTTAATCATTTACTACCACATTTTTGCACCATCCATCCAAAGAAACACTCCTCTATACACATCTCCTAGCTTTGGCCCAATCTAGCATAAGGAAATTGTTATCAAAAATTTTTTGGAAAATTATGGTAATGCCAATAACATATTTTTCTTTTTAAAAAAGTTACTTATTTATTCAATATACTTTATATTAACTAAATCCAATAAATTAACGGATTGTTTTAACTGTTTTTGGTACATTAAATTTTTTTATTTTTTTTAAATTAACATTTAACAAAAAAATTGACCAAACAAACAACCAAGTCACTAGGTGTTCTTATATGGATTCATCGTAACCAAATAAAAAGCAAACAATTTTTAAAAACTGAGGAAAGATTTACATTCATGAAGTAAAAACTAACAAAGAAAATACATACAAAATTCCCTTTTTGATTTCACTCATGAATATCTTTCCACCAATACACAAGGTGTGGATGCTCCACAACCAAAATATTCAAGATATAACGATCACAAGAACCTAAGATAAACAAGATTCTAATACCCAATTCACCTGTCATTCCTTTCTTGTGTTTTCACGCTTCATAATCCAATCATTAATTAAACGAGGAATGTGTTTATGAGTAGAAGTGGTAGTTCTTGGCATCAATTATAATTGACCTCAATCCTCCAATTGGTGATAAAATCATCAACATTAGGCCAAGCACAATGCAGATCTGTTATGAATGGAGCAAGATTAATCTGAGCTAAAATGAAATAGTTTTAAGGAGAATAATTGAAACAAAATTGAAAATCAAACATACCCAGTTGGTCCACCAAGACAAGCTGAATCTCCTTGGTTTGTAGATTGCAAGCCACATGATACAAGGGAGCTGACAAATAAGCAACAAAATGAAGAATTAATATTTTGTTTATCCCTAATGACTCTTGGTGGATTAAATTTTCTAATTAAGGCTTACGAAGTATGTTGTAGGTGCAAAAGCAAATCCTCCGAAAAATCCTAAGAGACCACCAAAGAATGGGAAGGTAATAGCAACGAACATTGTGAATGCTGAAAATATAGAGAATCATACGTCAATTGCACTGAGCCAAAACCAAATTAGAAGTTAAATATTTGCTTACACCAAAACATTAATAAGTAGAAAGTATTGCTTACCCACGTATAAATTGCGTACAATAAAGCGAAGCACTCTACTAGGTTTGAAGTTCAACTTCTTCACCAACAAAGTTTCGATCATGTCAAACACTGGCATTGCATAAATCTAACCAACAAAAGCATTAGTTACCCTCGGTGACTTTAATTTTGAACCAAAAAGAAAGGTGATTTTATAAAGAAAAAGAGTTTTAGACAAGAATAAGAGAAACTCAATCTCACCTGATAACTTCCAATAACATGTATGACAACAAACATGTTAGCCGTTGCAATAAGCCATTTTGGTTTCTCTAGACTCATGAGAATGTTGTCTTGAACCCCATTTCCAAACATCCAGTAACCGACAAGGGCAACTGGGAAGTAGCACAGAGCCACAACTATGTAAGCAACAATCACTCCTTTCCACATGGGACCCTTGGATGGTTTCTCTGGAGTAGATGGAATTGTTGCTTGGATTTCCAACGCCACATTGTGTCCAGCGTAGGCAAAAGCAACATCACCAAGGGCACTAAAGAAATTAAACACTGTTCCCGCTGTACTCTTAGCTTTGTAACCATATTGTACATCTTCTTGAACACCCTTGTTAGCAGAAGCTGTCCAAGCAATGGTAGAGTAACTGTATGTAATGCAAATATCAAATTTTAAGTTAGTATGTTCTCCTCGTGTTTTCATATGAAACAATTCAAAAATAAATACACAAGGATGATAAAAATAGTTATATCAATGCAATGAACTAACTATAAGATGGTAAAAAGTGGACAAGGATAATAAACAAAAAAGTAGAATTAAACTGCAAAATAAAAATAAATAAATAAGTTATGACTTGTACCTCAAGGACATAACTGCTGCTGCCAAAGATACACCAGAAATGGAGTTGAAGTTAGGCAGGTGAGACAATACAAAGTGAACAGATGCAAAGATCATAATGAAGAAGGTCAACTTGATCTTTTTGCAGCTATCACACACAGTGTTATGGAATTTCTGCAAGGATTTTCCCCCAGTGACCATATAGACAATGTTCACCCCAATTTCAACCACAAGCTGTTGAGGCACCACAATATAAAGTCCTAGCTTTTCCCCAAAGGCATACTGCCCTAGTTCATGGTATCTGTCAAAACGTTTGCCAGGAACCATTTCATGCATCTCAACCATTTGCCACAGAGTGTAAAGGGTGATGATCCATGACAGAACAAGTACAGTTACACCAGGACCCCTAAAGAAATCAAAGTGATTCTTATATGAAAAAGAACAACATGTATTATAATTAATAGATAATTTAGTAAAAATGTGATAAAAGTTGGGTTTGAAGGGTATACCATCCTAGCTCAGACATGGCATAGGGGAGACTGAGAACACCAGCCCCAACCATGGCAGTGACATTGTGGAAGGCAGAGTACCACCATTTTGCATTCCTTGAAGAAGTAATTGGAAGCCAATCATCAATTGCCTTCTGCCTCTGCAATTCTTCTTCAGTCTGTTCAACAACAGTCAGAAACAAACTACAATCAGAAAGCCTAATAAAAATAAATAAATTTTTTGCAATGAACGAAGAAGAAAACATAACACAGGGATTATAAGGATGATTAAGTGATAAAATTAAAAAAGAGAATAGAAGAAGTTATAGGTTAATTTCCTCCTCTGACAATTTAAATAGATAAAATCGGTTTATTAAATTTAAATAAAATGATGAAAGAAATCATGAACAAAAACCAATCACTGTAACATTGCCTATAAAAAAACTTGGTTTGGAATGTTCTTATGCGTGAGGGGCCATTTTGATTTGATTGTTGCTCCTTAGCTCTTACACTTTCTCATTATTTTCTTTTATTCCAAAAATACTTTACATCTCCCTACTATTTTTTTTTATTTCAAAAATATCCTACATCTTTCCTACTATATTCTACACCTTTTCCACTATATTCAACAATCTTTCTCTTTCTCTCTCCACATTAATGAAGCATTCACATGACTCAGATTTAAACTTGTGATATATTGCAAAATTTTATTTACATTTTTCTTTAAATAAGTTTGATTCAATCTTATTTTCCCTGTTCAATATATATTTTTCCTTCAAATTACTTAATAAATAGTAAAATTTCATTCTAAATTTCTAGAAAAATGTTTATATATATGTGTGTTTTTTTTTACATTTAATCTATAATTTTTAGCATTATATTATGTTTTAACTTACATGTTTGACTCAAATAACTTGAATAAAGTATTTAATTTATTAGATAAATAATATAAAAATATTATTAAATACTTAAAATATAAAAGAAAAGTTATTTGTTAAAGATTTAAAATTTATTTAGTTCTTTCCTCATTATAAAGTTAGTATATAATAATAATAATAAATATATTATTTACTATTAATATTATTATGTTTATTATTTTGTATTTGTATTTAACTTTTAAATTTATAAAATGAAAGTGGTAGAAGTACTAATATTAAAGTTTTATCTGAATTTTATATTTTGCAATATATCACAAGTTTAAATTTAAGCCAATGTTTCATTAATGTAGAGAGAGAAAGAGAACAATTGTTGAGGATAATGAAGAAGTGTAAGGCATTTTTGAAATAAAAGAAATGTAAAGAGGTGTAAAATATTTTTGGAATAAAAAAGAATAATGGAAATGTGAAATAAATTGTCCTAATTTGTTGGAAAATGTTGTTTAAGGGTTGTCATTGTACAATCCCGAAGCGGTGGTCATTATCTTATGCTAACTTGTGGGCACCAAATATCATATGATTTTGACTGTAACCATTGGTATGATTGTGAATTTTTTACTAGATTCTGGATATTTATTTTGCCTTTTTTAATTGTGAAATCCTATTTGGGTATTGCCTAATTATGTACTAAGATGCAAGTAAGAATATTTTAACGACAATTAAACTAATATATTTGGCAGGTATGAAGCTTTCGAAATAATAATAATAAATAAATAATTTAAAAATATTTGTGAAGTATGAAGCTGCAGCTAGGAGTCCCTCCAAATTTATTTTAAAAAGAAATAAAAGTTGAGAAAATAAATAGAGAAAAAACTCGTTTTAAAACAATCATCATGAACAAACAAATTGCAATTTTCACACAGATACTTTTCACCCAATATTTTTTCTTACCGTAGATTTTATATGTCTCAAGGATGTCACAGAAATAATTGATGCAACCTTGTTCGTAAGCATATCTTGAATACTTTCAACAAATACATACATAATGCAACATGTATAAATATATATATATATATATATATATATATATATATATATATATATATATATATATATATATATATATATATAATATTTATTTATTTATTTATTTATGACAATAGCTTTCGGGAGAACTGTAAAAAGAACTAAGGTGAATAAGCAATTTTATGAATACATTAAAATTAAAAGTATTTACTTTTTAATTTGTAAAAATATTATATAAATGTTTATATATTCTTATTATTGTTACTTATAAAAATTTAATTTCTAAAAAAATATTATTTTTCTATTAATTTATTAATAGATATCCTTAGTATAGATAAGGTGAAACTAAGTCAGTAAATCAAATGAGTTGACTAAGTATATCTCCTTAATAATATGAAAAAAAATAAAGTAAACATTCTTATTTTCTGTGATTGGTAATTCTGTCTCAAGTCGCGTTGACTCTTAAATCTCAAATAAAATATATTTGTTTTCTTAAGCTGTCATCATACTGAGAACATCAAACAAGTAAAACAGAATAAAATAGAAAGATTGCTCCAATCAAGCTCAACGTAAGTAACACGCTGCTTCAGTCAGTTGGATCTTATCATCTTGCAACATGTTATTTTGAATAAATTGGGGGTTTTAACTATTGTAAAAATTAAGTGAGAACAACTTCGTATGCCTTTTATATCCATTATTCTACGTGAGAAATGGAAAATATTTCAAAAAAATTGCCAATATTCGTGGTGCACTTGTTTATTTAAAAATAATATTAAATTTAATAAGTTAGAAATATTTAAAAAATGTGCCACAAGATTATTTTAAAATATTAGTCAATTTATGTATCGCGGGTGCCATTTATTCAATTCATTAAATGGATTCTCTGAAGAAAATTATTTCTTCGACCTATTGGCGGACCTAAAGACAGTGGATTTGAAGAGGCACTTTGAGTTGACTTGAGATAATAAGAGGATGAATTATAAAATAGAAATTAAATGTTTTAACATATTAAATATTTTACAAAATTTAAAGCAATGTAAAAAATATTATATATATATATATATAATTTGAAAAGATACATGTTGAATTTTCTTTTCGAGTATATATATATACAAAATTTTATATTAACCTAAATTGTTTGATGTCTCATTTATATGAATTAAAATAAATATATTTTATTATTGAAAAAATATATTAGAGAATTGAATGGACACAATTAGTTTTATATAAACTTATTTACACCGTCAAATATATCAATATATATATTGTTTAAATATAAGTTTTTTAATAGAGTAGTAAGAAAACACTGAAGCATAATCCTGATTAAAATATGAAGTGAAAGAAATGACGTTCCAGTGGAATCTCGATACGGAGATTTGTGTTTATTGAAAGAATTGAGTCCCGAAACCACGTGCAGCCTAACACCCAGCCACAATTAAATGGCAATAAAAGATAGTAATATCGTTTCAAACTTGTTACGAAATAGTAGAGATTAATTCTGATATAAGTTGAAATGTACTATTCACGCGTTTCTTGAAGGAAGCATAGAAAAAGGGTTTTTTTTGGTTATTATTTAAATGGACCCTCCTCATCTACGAAAGTTCAAGGGAACAGCAAAAGTAAATTTCAATCAAGGACAAATTTCTACACTCTTTACATCCAAAAATAAACTCTTCATCTTCATGATTGCTTTATTCTCTTTTAGAAAGTATATGTATGCACAATTTTCTAAAAAAAACTATCGTAATTTTAAAAATATGCATAAAAATCGACAATATAAATATTGACGGTTGATTTGCTCATCGTCAACTCTGTTTGAAAAGAAAAATTGTAAAATAAGTTATATATCTTTGAGATTCAGGATTTCAAATAGCAGTCACAGTAGAATTTCAGAGTGATTTTCTATAAACCTCTCGCAACTCAATTATATTTTTTCAAGTATAGAAGCAACAAAGAACGAAAATATTAATGTTTATCAAGAGTTTTTATAGATTTTGTTATAACTTTATGCTAAGAAAAAGTAACAGAACAGAGTATGCAATCAAAGAAAGATTACAAAATTTATATTGACATCGACAGAGAGAGTGAGAAAGAGACTTACAGCGTTTTTGAGATAATTGTTTTCAACTGGTGTTTGAGTTGCCATATTAATAAACACAAAAGCAGAGACTAATGAAGCAGGATCTGATGAACAGGACGCACTTTATGAATTTTCGCCTGCGGAAAACGCAGAATCACGTTTCAGCTTTGCATAATTATGGTGTGGCAATGTTTCAAATGGAGAGAGAAAGAGAGAAACTCAGAGTTCTTGAAGACCAAGATAAATTCCTAAGCACTCGCACAAGTGTATAAATATAGAGAGAGCAAAAGGGGAAAGAGAGAGAGAGAGGAAGTCTACGCGTTAAAGTTCTGTTTTCTCTTCCGAACTTTCTCCGTTCCGGCGCTTGCCTTTTTCCCTGCTGAATTAATTATTTTTAATAAAACTATATATTTATAAACAATTTTTTATTTAAAAAATATATATTTCTTAAAAGAAATATTTTTATGCCTATTTATTTATTATTTTTGGGAAAAGTATTAGATATATGTTGTTAACGAGTATTAATAATAAGATGCTTTGGGATTAATAGTAAATCCTTCCTCTCAAAAGTTGAAATTTCCATCACCTCATGACTCATAATATATATTTGTATGAGTTGGGGAAAAAATCTTGGAAATATTATTTTAATTTAGAAAATGAAAACATTTTCCTGTTTAATTCTTCTTATAAATGACAAAGTATATGTTGCTTAAATTTATGAGTTGTTATAGTACTGTTTCTCGATTATGAATAATGAAATTATTTATTGTTTATTATTATCCTTTACCTCTCATTTAATTGAGTAGTTCTATGCTTTCTAAACAATAAAAAAAATCTAATAAATAGATGAAAGAGAATACGAAGAAACTGATACTCTAATAGTGAAAGAAAATCAGTGTAAGTACTTGTAGTCAAATGAGAGTTGCTCTAATATTGTACCATTGAAATAAAGACTACATAATTTAAGATGCCCAAAATATTTTACCAAGGTCAACAAATTTTTATGTATTTTTAGCGTTGTCTTTTTTGAAGAGCCACTAGTGCAGAAACGGTCTTTCACGTCCGACATTTTGGCCTTTTGACGTCCGGCGTGCGCCGGACGTCTATGCGGTAGACGTCCCTCACACGTCCGTCCTGGGAAGACGGACGTCTATATGAACGTCCGTTCTGCCTGAGGACGGACGTCTATATGAACGTCCGCTCTGCCTGAGGACGGACGTTTATTATAAACGTCCGCTGCATCAGGACGGACGTTTATATAAACGTCCGTTGCCTGAGGACGGACGTTTATTATAAACGTCCGTTGCCTGAGCACGGACGTTTGTCATAAACGTCCGCTGTCTGAGGACGGACGTCCATATAAACGTCCACTGCTGTCTGAGGACGGACGTCTACCTTGCTGAGTTTTTTTTTGGTGTAGGCTGGGCGTGGGACGTCCGTATGTGCACAGACGGACGTCTATAGACGTCCGACTGTACACTAACGGACGTCTAGTGGGCGTTTTTTTTTTAAAAATTTGTTTGTTTTTTCAATAGAACCACACCTGAAAAACAGAAAAATGTCCCAGAACAATTCTCCAATAACATAAATATGCGTTTTATATAAACAAAATTCTACTTAATGTTCAATCCACTACCAAACTATTAACATAAAAATAAAACTAAAACCAAACAATGTTCAATCAAGAAGAAATATAACTATTCCTAACTCCATCTTTGTAGAAGATAAGCGGTCCACTCCTGCCTTATCTGGTTAATTGTGTCCTCTATAATAGGCGATGTAGTCTTGAAGCGCTGCAAAATTCAAGAAAGATTCATTATTGTTTCATATATAGTTGAAGATGATTTTGATTTGTAATGTATTGAAGGTATACATCATTACCTCATTCCAGTCATCTGTAATGACAGCTCGAATGATGGTCTTAATCCAACACATCACATAGAAGCCACATTCCCATGAATCTACCTGCTGGTTACACTAAAATAACAAACTAAATAGTTAAAAATTTAGATCATTCAATAACATAAATGAATTAGAAACTATAAATGACTTACAACCTTTGGATACAAAATTTGAACCAATTGACCACGAGATTTACCAATAACTCTGTACAGATTGAAAACACAAAGTATAATTAATATGACTATTTTATCATAAAAGTTGAAGGTTAACATCAAATTGAAGTCATTTTTTGGAGAAACACTTACCCTTGAAGCATGGTTCTCAAGTCATTTTTCATCTTCCTGTGCAACGAACAAAACCATATAATTTTACATTCTTTGGGAATGATAACCATCAGCTGCCAGTGAGACCTATCACGAAGGACAAATAGTTATTCAACTAATTAAGGAAACTATAATAATAAACTGACCACATATAAAAACACGTATCCGTCAATGTATGGCACAAGGTATATGTCTCTTTTGGACTCATCCATCCATGTTTGCAAATAATGTTGTCTGTTTTGAAGTGTGTTACCAGACGGTTGAATGGTCTGAGGTTCAACAAATCCGTACATGGAAGACCGACCTTGGTCTACAACGATTGTGTCCATGTACCTAAAACAACAAAGTTAAGTCGTTAGAAACTATATAAGAATGTAAATAAAAGTAATATCAAAGACCAAATTGACTAACTTACATACACCACAGCTGAATGATGGAAATATTCAACATCCTGTCTCCCTCAATCACCTCCAATGCATCAGAAAATGTGATATAAACTGGCACATGTGGGGGAAGACCAAATACCCTCAAATCCCAGTATAGTTGTAATGATGCTTTCTTCAATCTGGGTAATTTTGTCACTAACTTTGATATAGGATCATCCTCTGCTTCAGCCATGTCATCATCTTCATGTATGACTGTATCATGAATTGGCTGCTTCTGAGGACGTGTGAACTGAAGATAAGAATTTACGTGAAAGCTTTATAAACAATTATATGAAGACAATTAACATAGAAATACTAAGGAAAAAGACATTATACCTGTGGAGTCGCGATGTGGGACATGATCAATGCTCTAGGCCAGGCAATAAATGTTCCTATGGCCTCCCCCACAAAGTTAATTTCTGGAGTGGGTACAGGCACCTGAGCCTGGGGATCCCGAACCTCGTCAATGGTCACACGCACGTGCTGGGGTAATATGGGAACACCATGAATGGTCTCCCCTCCCTCAAGCACTCGTCCGACAGCCACAATGCGTGGGGGATCCCCATCAACCAACAGCTCATATTGACCGCTATACTCATTGGGTTCTACAGCAGAGCATGATCCTCTAGTGCTGACACGAGGTGCTGTGGGAGTTTCATCGGCCCCCATGTGGCCTTGCGTCATGGAATGCAGCTTTTCTTCAAGCGCTCTTTGTATTTGTTTTTGTTCTTGTAGCTGCTCCATGAATCGTTGCTCCATTGATCTCATGCTTTGGTTGAGTCTTTCCTCCCACTGAAGATCCATCTGCCTCAGTGTCTCCTGACTCATTGATTGGGGGGTTTTCTGTGTAGGGCCAAAATAGTCACGAAGACCAATCGCCCCTGGAACTCCACGTACACGTCCTGGGTGCTCGGGCCTTCCAATGGCCGTTGTCAGAATGTCGTCCCTACCTTGGCCAGCAAATGTGCCCTGAGTCTGCTGCTCAACCAACTCATCCTGCACATAAAAAACCAAGTTACTTAGAAGACATGCTGTGATAGATACACAATCAAATAACTGCTTATAATTTGAACTTACAATTCTCTGTGAGATCAAGGCAGCTGAGGAAGATGTCATGTTCCCATCAGATTTAGTCCGAGCAGCCTTCCACAGCTCGTACCTAGCAGGTGCAGGTGCTAGGTCAGGCGACTCAAGTCCCAAGGCATCGGCTCTAGACTTTCTCAGTTTCTTCTCCAGTTTTGCATATCCACCTCGTGATAACAAGTGGGGTGTGTCGTTTAGCCTTTGTCTTTCTTGGGCGGCTAACCTTTTATCCTGTGAAAGCATGTATATAAGTAAGTCTAAAATCATAAAAACTCAATGAAAGATGATCTTAAGAAACATACCTTCCATTCTTCAGACTCTCTAGATGCACGAAACTGCATCCAATCCTCCTCTGTGAAGGTATAATGCTGAGATGGATTTTCATGTTGTCTATCTCCAAAGACATATAGTCGTGTCAGCCTTGTCTTGAAATCCCTAAATCTTATCGCTATATGCGATAACACTTTCTTTCTGATTTGCAATGTGTTTGGAATATCAAAATGTTGCTGTTTAAAACAAAAAACTTGTTACCAAGAGAAAAGTTAACAGATAAGTATATCGCAAATTGCATGAAGTCTAAACATACCTGAACATCTTGCCATAAGAGGTTCTTGTCGACCTCTGGGACGTCATCCCAACATGCATGAAGGATAGAGACATGACTTTTTGCTAACTTGCCCAGATAACTCCTAAACCTATCAGCATTTGGCCCTGATGGATGACCTGATCTGGGGTCAATGTCAACATGCCTCCTCTGACCATCCACGCGTCCGGATGTCACATCTGCCACTCGGGTGACGCCTCGTCCACGTCTGCTCTTTCCCGATCCTGAGTCTGAGGCCGACATACCTGAAAAATTAGACAACGTTAGTAATAATTCAATTATGATGGACAAACATATAAAGTCAATAAAAGTGAAAATATTAACCTATTAATTAATTGTTTTTTCCCAAATGCCTTCGTTGTGATCACTACGAATTGCTTGCATTACATCGGCAACGTCATCAACTGGGTCTTCAGTGGGTCTACATGCAACAGATGTTGTCTCAAGTATATCAAGAGAATCGTCATCATCATGTCCATGCATGTTTCTACCTTCTAAAACCACTGACCATTTGTTATTCGATGGATCACTTACGTAGAATATTTGTCTTGCTTGACTAGCCATGATAAATGGTTCATCAGTGTAATTCATCTTGTTCAAGTCTACCAATGTGAAACCAAGGTCATCCATCATGACACCAGAATTTATATCAACCCATTTACACTTGAAAACTGGTACTCTAAAAGTAACGTAATCAACTTCCCATATTTCTTGTATTATTCCAAAATAACTGATGGATGCTGTGATTGGATTTTTGTCTTTAGCACTAGCAAAGTGCACAGACTCAGCTTGTAGTGTGACGCCACTATTTTTAACTCTGCTTTTTTCATCTTCTACCTTTGTCTGAAAAGAAATATTGTTTATATAGTACCCACCATATGTAATGACCTCTGTGTTCGGTCCACGAGATAACCTCAATAAAGTTTCAGAAACATGTGGAGTCGCATACACCTTTTTCTTAAACCATCCCAAGAAGGTTTTCACATGTTCATTAAGATGCCATTTTTCACTCATTTTTGGGTTTGCTGCCTTTATTTCATTAACGTGGTCAGAAATGTAAGGAATCACATCAACAGTGTTGTTTAAGACGTACAAATGAGCTTGGTCAATTTCTTTTCTGGTAACACTTTGAATTGTCACACCTCGAACACCCTTACCTTCACATTTTCCTTCGTTTTTGCTCTTGGGAAGACCGACGGGTTCACAAGATGGCATATAACTTGAACAAAATTCAATGGCTTCTTCTGCAACGTATCGCTCTATGATTGAAGCTTCTGGTCTATACTGATTCTTGACATATCCCTTTAAGATCTTCATGTATCCTTCAACTGGGTACATCCACCTTAAGAAGACCGGCCCACATATTCGAATTTCTCTGACTAGATGAACAATCAAATGTACCATGATGTCAAAAAAGGAAGGTGGAAAATATATCTCCAATTGACATAGTAGTCTTATTCCCTCATTTTCCAATTCATCTAAACCTCGAGGGTCAACAACTTTCTTGCAAATGGCATTAAAGAAAAAACTCAGACGTGTCAGAATACCCCTAACAGAAGGAGGTAATATGCCTCGAATAAGAACCGGTAACAATTGTTGCATCAATACATGACAATCGTGAGACTTTAAACCAACTAGCTTTAAGTCTTGCATAGACACAAGGTTACTAATATTTGAAGAATAACCTTGCGGAACCTTCACACTTCTTAAACAGTTACAAAAACTTTGTTTTTCTTTTTTGGAAAGTGTGTGACAGGCTGGGGGCAGATAGGTGCGTCTTCCTATTATCTGTGGATGTAACTCAGATCGGATTCCCATGTCAGCCAAATCTTGTCTTGCCTTTATTCCGTCTTTGCTCTTCCCTTTGACGTTTAATAAAGTTCCGATGACACTGTCACAAACATTTTTTTCAACGTGCATCACATCAATACAATGTCTAACATCAAGTTCACACCAATATGGAAGCTTAAAAAATATCGATCGTTTCTTCCAAATGTTCTTTGCAGAGGTACTTTTATGATGTTTTCCAAACACAATGTCAATGTTTTTGACTTCGTTGTACACCTCTTGACCATTCCGGGGTCTGCACACAACCTCATCCTCAGCACTTCCATTAAATGCTTTTTTCAATCTACGATAAGGATGATTACGAGGAAGAAATTTTCGATGTCTTGTATATACTGTCTTCTGACCATGCTTCAACTGAAGGTAACTAGTGTTTTCTTCACATATGGGACATGCAAAATGACCTTTAACACTATAACCGCTCAAGTTTCCATATGCTGGGAAATCATTTATAGTGCAAAACAACATTGCACGCAAACGGAACTGTTCCTGAACATGTGAATCAAACACGTCGATGCCTTCTTCCCACAACAATTTCAAATCATCAATTAAAGGTGCTAGGTAAACATCAATGTCATTTCCAGGTTGTCTAGGACCCGATATCATCATGGTCAACATCACATATTTTCTCTTCATGCACAACGAAGGAGAAAGATTGTAAATCATCAACATAACTGGCCACGAACTGTGTTTGCTACTTAAGTTTCCATAAGGATTCATACCATCAGTTGCAAGTGCAAGCCTTAAGTTTCTTGGATCTGCACCAAATTCAGGGAATTTGTCATCAATCTTTTTCCATTGTGGAGAATCAGCAGGGTGTCGAAGAAGATTATCGCACTTTCTTTCGTCAGAGTGCCATTTAAGGTTCTTTGCATCTTCTTTAACAGAGAACATACGTTTGAACCTAGGTATTATAGGCAAATACCACATCACCTTAGCAGGTGCACCATCATTACCTTCATTACCAGTGACTCTGTCAGATTTCTTTTTAAAACGGGATAAACCACATGTTGGACAATAGTTTAACGAAGCAAACTCCTTTGTGTACAAAACACAATCATTAGGACAAGCATGTATCTTTTGATATTCAAGACCCATTGGACATAAAATTTTTTTGGCCTCGTAATTACGAATAGGTAGAGTATTATTTTCTGGAAGCATCTCCTTCAACAACTCCAACAACTCGGTGAAACTTTTATCAGTCCATCCATTCCTTGCTTTTAAACTAAACAACTTTAAAGTTGAAGACAAGCGTGTAAAGTTTGAGCATCCTGGGAACAACGGTTGCTCTGAATCATTAATAAGAGTATCATACAAATTAGCCCTTCCAAAATTATCTTCACCGACATCACGTATCATGTCCTCTAAATGGTCACTCATCCATTCTTCCACATAATTTGTTCCTCGTGACGTGGTAGGCTGCTCAAGTACTTCTCCATGCCAAGTCCAAACTGTATAAGTCCTCATTATGCCATACATGAATAGATGGTCACGCACATTGCCTAAGTCTTGGCGTATTTGATTAAGACAACGCACACAAGGACAAAAATATGTCCCGTTGACAGACTTAGCATTTTGTTCAACGTATTGCAAGAACTGTGAAACACCCTTGTCATATTCTTCACTCATGCGACGTTCGTTCATCCATCTTCGATCCATACTATGTTCGTAAAATCATCAGTTCAAGTGTTTTAAATTATGAAAATTAATTTTCTCAAACTGTCCAATCGGACAATTCAAAATTTAACACAAACGATTAAAAGATTAATCGTTTGTCTTAAATTTCAAACGGGAACTAAGTGTCACTCAATGTATGGCAATAACTAATACACATTTTACACAATAACACATACATGCATACACAAAATTTAACAGTCAAAAACGTCCATACATTAATACACATTTCGCATTAATCGTTTAACACAATAACATAACTAATACACATTTTACAGTCAAAAACGTCCATACACAAAATCCACATACATGCATACACAAAATTTTCAACCAACAAGCTAACCTGAAAAGTAGATTCCAAATCCGAAGGAGGGAAGTGGAGGAGCAAACGGCCTAACACGCAGTCCAAAAAGAGTCAAGGAAGCCGTCCAAGAACACGCAAGAGTCTGCAAAAAAACGGACCGAAAACAATTTTTAATCGGTTCAAATCAAAGACATTTCATCACAGAACAATGTAATCGGATTAAATGTAATTTTAAACGGTCCAAAAGTGAGAAAACCAACCTGGAAACTGAACGGCGCAGCAGCAGAGACGGCGTTCGCGGGGAAGAAGACGAGTGACTGGTTCGCGGTTTCGATTTTAATAAACCTAGACGTCCGAGCCACATGGGCCGGACGTCTATAATATTATAGACGTCCGGCCCGCCACTAATATGACGTGTAACGAATTTAAAATTTGAATTTCGCGGGGCTTTAAACGTCCGTTCCCAGGGCTCGGACGTCTATAATTTTATCAACGTCCGTCCCAAGACGGACGTCTAAAATTCTGATGAAACCCTAAAACGATTCAACTACATGTCAGTCCTCTGAACGTCCGTCCTGAGGGGCGCGGACGTCTATAACATTATAGACGTCCGCGCCCCTCAGGACGGACGTTCAGAGGACTGAAAGTAATTATTACCCCAGCCACTCTGTCAGTCCTCTGAACGTCCGTCCTGAGGGGCGCGGACGTCTATAATGTTATAGACGTCCGCGCCCCTCAGGACGGACGTTCAGAGGACTGAAAGTAACTATCACCCCACCCACTCTGTCAGTCCTCTGAACGTCCGTATTGGATGGGGACGGACGTCCTCCAGGACGGACGTTCAAGAGGCTGATGGGTTGTACTACCCTGTCAGCCTCTTGAACGTCCGTCCTGGAGGGGGACGGACGTCCATATAAAATAGACGTTCGTCCCCCTCCAGGACGGACGTTCAAGAGACTGAGGGGTTGTACTACCCTGTCAGCCTCTTGAACGTCCGTCCTGGAGGGGGACGGACGTCCATATAAAATAGACGTTCGTCCATATAAAATAGACGTTCGTCCCCCTCCAGGACGGACGTTCAAGAGACTGAGGGGTTGTACAACCCTGTCAGTCGCGTGAACGTCCGTCCTGGAGGGGGACGGACGTCCGTTATATATGGACGTCCGTCCCCCTCCAGGACGGACGTCTATTATATATGGACGTCCGTCCCTCTCCAGGACGGACGTTCAAGAGGCTGATGGGGTCACACCCTGTCAGCCTCTTGAACGTCCGTCCTGGAGAGGGACGGACGTCTACTATATTATAGACGTCCGGCTCCCTCTAGGACGGACGTCTACACACTCAATTATTTACATTTATGCCACCGGTCAATTATTTACGTTGGAGTTTTCGTGGACGGACGTCTATGGAGTGACGTTAAAGGTCAATTCTGCACTAGTGAGCATTACTTTTCAATAGAATAAATTTTCATCTTAATAATCTACGGGTTGATGTTTAATGACAACATTAACTGTGTTTTCTCTTATCTCTGTACTTTTTATTTAGAAAAATAATAACAACCAGATTCATTAAGACCAATAAAAATAATTAAATTAGATTAATTTAAATTAATTAATTTTATTAACAATTTATAAATATAAATTTTGTTAGAGAAATATATACAAGGTAAAAGGTTTAACATGTGGTTATATTTTATCATATTACTTGAAACTCAGACAATTTTATCATATTACTTGAAACTCAGACAATTTTATCATATTACTTGAAACTCAAATAATAACTTTTTTCGTTAAGGAGTGTTTCTCGTAATGTACCCTAATGATCGTGAATGGTTAATGAACGGGAGTTTTAATTATAAACCTTGCAATAATTTAAGAATATACGTAAAAGATAGGTATTAGTACATTTCAAAATAATTTATATATTTTCAGACTGAATGATTTTTTTTACTATATAATTTTTTAAATTGATTACCTAATAAATTATAAAATTATGTTGATTTCAGTTCTACCATTGTGTAAATGTTAAATTGAAATGTGTTATATTATTTAAATTGTTGAAGAATAATATGTAGTAAGTCTCTTATATTACATCTATTGACATAATATATCACTATATAATAATAATTAAAAAAAGTGGTTTTTATGACATAAAATAAGTTGAGAGATCAAGAAATAAAAGTCTACAAATGTTTTAGGTTCCAAAAATGACTCATTTTTTCAAGTACCCGATATTTTTCTTAAATTCAGAACCTAATCAATTATAAACATTTGGTTTAACAAATTCCTCAAAAATTTATTTCCTCAGTAAATAATATTAATTTACTAATTATTTAATTAATAAATATGAATAACTAAACTATAACGATTATTACATTAATAAATATTTTAATAATGGTATATAAATAAAAATAGTAAATATTAAAGAAATAATTATATAATAGTATTTTCTTTATTTTTAATTATATATTTAAATGTATTTAATAAAAACATAAATATTAAGTTAGATAAAGAAATAGTTTATATATAAGCATGATTAGAGGATTAGGGGTGAAAATAGTTCAAGTCTGGTAGAATGTGTGTAAATAAGTTCAGTTTGTTATGATAACATAAATTAAACAAGGTATAATGACAATTAATTAAGCTTTTTAAAAAATCCTACCCTTTTACCAAAAATGTCACCGTCATAGGTCCTTTTCGTGTGCTCGGGAAAATTCCCAGTGCAACACATATTTAATTTCATTATTAAAACAGTAAATTAAAATTTTATTCACCATGGTAGTGACCAGTTCGCCTTTGTGAATTCTCTTATTTCAAGTTCCATTTATAAGGTGATTGATATTAAGGTCGGGTAGTTCTCTTGGTTAATAATAACGGAGTTATAGTGTTCTTCCATCTCTTTAATTATATTTAAATTAAAATGAGAAGTTGTAAAACTGTCTTTTGTCATGGAATGACCAAATTGATTGTATTCTATATAAACTTATTACGTCGATATGATTTGGTTAGTGCATATTTGGTTGGAACATATTTACATCAATTAAATTTATTAGCTATGATAATTCATCATTAAAAAGATGAAAAAAATATTATTCTAAAATTAATAAGTGAAGAGACCATGTGGTTCAAACTCAATCAAGTAAGATCTATGAACAATAGAGAGAACATCTTCGAGATATATTCATTACATTGATTAATTATTACATATCGTCATTTGATGTAGTTTATTGACTTAAGCATCAAAATGTCTTCTACAAACATAACATCATTCAAACTAGAGGGGCGAATACCCCATGAAGAGGACGATTTTCTAATGTGAAGAACTAGAAATGCTTGGAGACAAGAGTCATGACAGGATATATTCTACCTTGTAAGAAAAGTTTGAAGTACTTGAAAAACACTAAAAGGAGGGGGGTGTTGAATACCGTTAATGGAAACAAAAATTTTACAACCCTTCTAATATAGCACGTTGTAGAACTTCAGGATTTTATTTTAGATGCTTAGGCGCTCTACCTAATAAAAGATTATGTCAATAAGTGCCTTTTATTGTGCTATTTAGAATGTACATTGTAGAGTTTATAAGACCTTCCTTTGTTTAATAGTAGTCGTTTAGTTAGGAAGGTTCGTGCTTTAGAAATAAAAACTCAATTACAGGTTTTGTAAGAGAAGCGTTTAAGCAAAAGAGAAAATAATTGCACAAGTATTTTATACTAGTTCATTCCAAATAAGCTACGTCAAGTATCCTCCGTAGAGAGTTCCAGTATAATCTTTACAAGATTACACTGAGTATTCACACCACTCCCGGTTTCCACAATCAACAAGTGATCTCCTGTTACCCTAGACTTGGATGAGTATTCTCACCACTCTTGGTCTCCACAATCAGCGAATAACCACATGTTATCCTATACCTGGAGGAGTATTCGTACCACTCCTAGTACTAAGCAACCTTGCCTAGATTTCCTTTAACTCAATTGAATTCAACAAATGTTTTAATTCCCTTCAGAATTGCAATCAAAGATTGCTTACAAACCGTTTAGACTATTACTTTCGAAGACAAGATGTAATTACAATACAATGCAGTGTATACACTCGCAGGAGTTTCTCTGTTTTCTCTTTCTCTCTTTCTTACAAACAATAAGCAATATGACAATAAAGTTCTAGAGTATTTTTCTTCTCTTTTCTCTTCTTCTGCTTAGATGTATTCTTTTTTTTAGCTCTTTCTTTTATTTTCTTTTCAGCGCTTCTCAGTATGAATATTTCGTTGTATGTTATCTCTTGATTCTTCGTTTGAAAACTCTTCTATTTATAGGCTTTTGAATAAATGTTCGTTAGACTAAGCTTTTGACCTTGATTCTTGTGCTTTATTTTTTTTCATGTCAACTTGTTAGAATAGACATGTTTTTTCAGTGCTTTACTTATTAAAGTAGATTATATATTCTTTTAGACATGATTTCAAGTTTATTATGGTTTTAAAATTTGATGTTTTTTTTTTCGTATCATGTTACAAATACTTCTATTATTGTTTATACTAAGTTAAATTTAAAAAGCATACAATATAATTATTAATGATATATTAACACTAATATTATAAGAAAACTATAAATTAATACAATTTTATTAACATTTGTTTTTATTTAAACCACATTTCTTTTTAAATTAATTATAAGAGAAATTCCCTAGTGATGAAGAATGTCCCTCTTAAACGCTACCTCACTGGTGTATATAAATGATTATAAGAAACTCTAGTGACTTCACAAGATCATATATTCAAATTTTCTTGTTGCAGTTGATATCTTCTTATTTACCGATATGATTTTCTTTAATAGACATTTATTTCAATGTATTTTCATTCACTATTAAAAAAAAAGGTTAAATATGTTTTTTGTCCCTTAAGTATCACACGATTTTGGATTTAGTCCCTACTTGAAACTTTGATGGCTTTTAGTCCTTATAGTTTTGAAATTATTACTATTAATCCCTAAAATTGGATGGCGTTAAATTGTCTTTGATGTGGCAAACGGCAAATCCATGTTTCATGCCACCTCCCGTGCCACGTTTAGTGCTTCTTGAGGATTCAAGGCAAACCCGAGCTTGAACAGAAGATTCAAAAAACTGAAGCACCAAGCACACACCATGAATCTTCAACTGCAAAGCGAAATTGAAGCAAACCCCAAAATTTCTCTCACCAATCCACCCTCAGGGTGCATAAAGTTTGGTACTTTAAGCTATTTCTGCCAGGCAAAAGAAAAAAGTTGCTCTCTGCGACTTCTTCTTCAATGCCACTGCGTCTTTGTCCACCACCTTCATCGCGTACAAACAACACTCTTCATCCTCCTCGTCCTCTACGGGGCTGTTGAATTGTCGGTTTCGGAGGCGGCAGAGGTAGACGGTACCGATGTCGCCGGAGCCGATGCGACGGAGGAGGTGGAAGTCGCAGAAGGTGAGGGCGGCCTTGCGGTAGAGCGAATGGATGAGTAGGCAAAGTCGGAGGAGCGATGAGGCTTAAGGGAGAGACTCTCCGGTGAGGGCAGGAGGAGATCGAAGGAAAGACTGCTGAAACTGGTACTGCAAATGCTCTCGCTGCTCATGGAACTTCCAAGCATGGAAGAATTGAGAGTCTCGGAACTGGTCTCGGAATGACGTTCAGCACCTAGCATGGTAGTGGTTTGAACAGGAAAAGATAAAAGAAGGTTGGAAATTGAAATGGGAACTGTAGAGTGAATGAAAGTATAAGGAGTGATGCAGTTCAGATAGGCTTTATGAAAGATTATAGTTTAGCAAGCAAGGAAGCTAGTGACGTGGCAGGAATTTGTTTGGAGCACTAAACGTGGCATGAAAAGTGGGTTTGCCGTTTGCCAAATTTAACGCCATCCAATTTTAAGGATTAATAGTAATAGTTTCAAAACTATAAGGATTAAAAACCATCAAAGTTTCAAGTAGGGACTAAATCCAAAATCGTGTGATACTTAAGGAACGAAAGACATATTTAACCCTTAAAAAAAAGATTTTGAAATTGCTTAAATGTGTTTCGATTTAAAAAAACAAAATCTTTTAAAATCGAAACATCATATACAAGCTCAAATTATATCTTTTTTATCTTATCAGAATATATTTCAGTTCAAGAATTGAATCAAAACTTTTAAAATAACTAGTAAAAAAACCCTTACACATACACTAGTGATTATATCTCTCAATAATAATTTCATATAATTAATGTTATAATAATTATATTTATAATATGAACGAAGTTTTAATGAATAATTTTTATGCAAAGAATCCATTTTTTTACATTATTTGATTATAGATGAATTCTTTTCCCGCGTATCTATTGCAAGATATTATGTAAACACAAGATACGAAAAAGTTATATATTCTAATATAACCAATAACACTAGCATGTAATTTTATTTTGAAAGAAAAAAAGACTAAAAAATGAATTGAATTTGGTAAGTCATGGACAGAAGTTTCCCTCGTCTCTATTAAGATCCGGCAGGATATATATAATAACTCTAAAATCAAATAGAGAGGTTCTTTATTAAATTAATACTAATTAAATATTATATTATGTTATTATTTGAAGAATGACCCATGCCAGCTTTTGATTTTAAAATATTAACTTTAAACCTCCTAAATAAATTGCAGATTTCGTAATTTTTATTTCATATAAAATTACGTTTCATATATGTCATTATTCTTGCAGTTGGTGAAAGAAGCTTATTCTTCGTATTGACTTGAGTGTGGAAATGAAATGGTACCTGCAAATGGCAAATTAGTCTTCGGAAGTAAAGTACGTTGCAAATTAAATAGGAATGAAGACTTTTCAACCTTCAACTTGGTCAAAAACAAAAAATAAAATAAATTCAACTTTCAAGTATCACACACAATCATATATGTTTCGTCTTCGATTGCGGATATGTCGTAAAATCAATATACGTATTCACACGTTCACTCACTCACCCAAATGTATTCACAAGCCTTTTGAAAGAATATTACGGAAAATATTGATATAGTTGACTTTTTTTTTTTCACATGTTGTAGACCAATTTTGAATTTTATTAATGTTTTTTAATTTAGATCTTTTATTATTCATGTACATTTTCATTTTGTAAAGACTAAATTTTTATCGGATTTTTTCTAATTTTGCAAGTTGTTTAGTGTTGTAATTTTTGTTTTTTGAGAAACGAATTATTGATAATAAATTTTTTCTAATTTTATATATTTATATATTTATTTATGATAAATTACTTTATTAAAAACTTATTATCTTTTATAAACTCATGTGAGTATAAATTTTAAAAATATATTTAATTTTATATTTATAAATTAATTGAGAATAAAAAATTTGAAGAATAATTATAATAAACAAGATAATTTAAATATATTATAATTATGGTGATAGAAATTTTTTTATAATAAAATATTCTAATTATGGTTGTTTTTTTCTTAAATTAATTTTGATAAACGTATATCTATTTTGGTTCAAATATTTTATGTAATGAACGTTTTGTGTAATAAGTTAGAAAATAAAATTAAATAGTACTATGATTGTAGGTGGAGATATATGAAAAGAAATATAATGTAAAATTCAGAATTAGTAACATGTAAAACATTTAGATTTATCTATAAAAAAAGTTATTTGAAGAAAATAATAAAATAATATAGAATTTTTAAAAAAGTTATTTTAAAAAAATATAGTGAAATATACAAATTCTTAATAGAATTTAATAAAAAAAAATTACAAAAAGTATAAAATTCAAAAAATTTCCAATTTAAATTCAAATTCAAATTAGATAATTATTTTTTGAAGTTAATAGTTATTTATATTAAAGTTAATAATTAGAAAAAATAAAATACACTAAGGGTGTGTTTGTTTTAAATGATTGATTTGGAAGAGAGTGAATGGATGAATTTCAGAGTGAATTGATTATTGTTTTTTAGTGGATTTAGAGGTGAGTGAGAGTGAATTTAAAAGTAAAGTTTGTGAAAATTAGTGTCGGATTTGACCGATGTGACAAATAAAAAAATTGTTTAATTGGTAGAAATTAAATATTACAAAAATGTCCCTAATTATAAAAGTAATATAAAATGATAACGGTTAATGTTATATATAATTGTAAAAATGTTTATAAGAAGAAAAAGTTTTAATTTTTAAAATGTAAAAAAATGGAAATTTAGTAAATTTAAATAATTATTTTTAAAATATAATATTCTTTTAATATAATTTAATGCAAGTGGTTTGATCTTTTTTTTTTGTTATTGAAGTGAAATTTAATATTTATGATTAAAGAAATAATTAACCAAATTTACAACATTACATGACATAAAAAATGCAAAAGATACAAATATATTTCTTATAGTTTATGATGAAGTTGCTTCGGTTAGATATGTAAGCAACATATTCAAACGATATTGTATTGTCATTTCTATTAGATGTATTGTATGAGATGGATGTGAAGATAGAAACTCGAAGCACCGTCTGAATAAGTTATCATCTCGAATGTTCATAGTCCTTAATAAATTATCCATTTCTTCTAAAGTATAATTAGATGAACGAGTCGTGGCTGTTAACAGTGCATTTCTACGATCCATTGTAAGATTCGAGAAAATAAGGGTTTTAAAATTAAAGTAGTTGAAAGAAAATAGGAGATATAATTTTGGTGGATTTAGATATTTAAAAAAAGATATTATTATTATTAGTTATTGTAGGTATTTTAAATGATCTATTGAGATATTATTATATATAATTATATATTATGACTAGATAATAATAATATATATTATTGATAAACTCATAATAAATTAGAATAAAATATCTTATTATAAGTGAGAAAATATTAGAGATAGAGTTAACTGGATTCATAAATATTAAGATATAGAGAAAGAGGTGTTTTGTGTTTAGAAACCCTAGAAACTCTAAATCAAAGAGAAAAAACAAAGGAAGAAAGGAGATGGAAGTTTTGGGAGAAGAAGAAAGAGCGACGGGAAACTCTTAGTGTAACATTTCATAATCTCACACTTGATAATTCATAATTGATATATTGTAGCATTAGATTTAAGGTAAATCCCATAATATCATACTTGATAATTCATAGTTGATATATATATATATATATATATATATATATATATATATATATATATGTGTGTGTGTGTGTGTGTGTGTGTGTGTGTGTGTGTGTGTGTGTGTGTGTGTGTGTGTGTGTGTGTGTGTGTGTGTGTGTGTGTGTGTGTGTGTGTGTGTGTGTGTGTGTGTGTGTGTGTGTGTGTGTGTGTGTGTGTGTGTGTGTGTGTGTGTGTGTGTGTGTTTAAACTCAGATTTCAACTACAAACTCATAAATTTAACTCGAATTCTTCTAATTTATTCTTCTATCTCTTTCTTCATTGGCACTGAATCAGATGACATTCCTTCATCTGCTCCCGTATAACGAATTATACGATCATCGCACATACACAAACAAGTAGGGTGAACTAACATGCAACAAATCATTTATAAAACATGCATAATTACTTTGATATACTCAACAAACATCATATAATAATTATGTTAGACACCCTCATACCATCATACAACAATCGCACCATAGACACTCATCCCATCATACCACAATACCTAATAGACACTCATCTCACAATACCCAATAGACACTCATTCCACAATACCCAATAGACACTCATTTCACAATACCCAATAGACACTCATTCAGATGATACGTTGATGAACGGTCACGGGAGGTTATGCACTTGTGATGACTTCTACTTCTTCTTACAAATACACTTCCCAAATACTTCATATCATCCACAAGGTTAGTCCTCAACACTATGTCCAAAACCGGCACATAGACCAGGACCTCCTGCCCCTCTCACCACATAATTCATCCTTCTCTACTTGAGACTGAATGATTATTAGAGTATCAGGATAACCTCCAACAACAGGACCCTCAACATCAACATATACACTAATACCATATCATTACAGAATCTCTCCACGAGACTCATACCATGCTCATATTCCTCAACTCATATTATACCATTACAAAATCTCCCCATAATACTCATATCATGTTCAGATGCATAAATTCAAATCCAATATAATAAAATACAATCATTACAGAAATCATACAAAATGAATATATCACAAAATAAATTAACAATACTAAAATATCACTATAAATGGTCACCGGAGAAGAATCAAATGTTTGACGAATCAAACTCACCATAAACGCCATTACATATGACTAGTCACAACTTACTGGATTTTACAGGGCTGCTCTATGATTAGGGATGTACCAACTCCGGTTTTTAAGATTCCTCTATCATACCATCACAATTATAACCTTAATATAAACGTTCTGGGGAACTAAAAAGTTGAATAACAGTACTTAATCTATTCAATAGGATTTAAGTTAAAAACCTATCGAGTAGACTTCCAGGAAAGAGAGGTGTAGTTTTAGTTTATTTGGATTTTTTTTTTAGAATTTTATTCACCTAAAGTTATTTTGTCTTCTTCTTCATTCAATCAGACTGAAAGAAAAATGTATTTTACTAGGTTTGAACCCATGTCCCAAGTGTTAGAAGATGTTTACCATCTGAGCTACTGTAAATTTTTGTTTAACTTATCATGTTTTATTTATATAAGCTTATTAATTATATTTTCCATTCACAAAGAAATTTATTACTACTAGTAATAAAATTGTTACTATTAAGATAAATATTTTTCATGGGTCTTACACTTAGTGTAAAGGAAGATTAGTGGTGTTTTAAGGTTATAGATAAAGTGTTATGATTTGCCAAGGTATGAGGAAGCTTACCTTTGTTTGTTTATGGTTGTATGCTATATATGTTTTTGGTTATTTTGGATTGATAATCCTTGTTGATACATGTTTATATGATTATGATTATACGTTGCTATTGTTGGGCCAAGGTTTGTGTATGCCTGGGCATATAGTTTATGTAATATTTGTGTTGGGTTTTCCTTATGAATGTATGTATGGTTTGTTGGGTTATCCCAATATAGGGTTTGATGCTAAGGGAGAACAAAGTTATGATATTTGGGATTTCCATGCAAATATATGTTGTAAGTGTTTGGTTATTGGGATCCATTCCTAAGTGGAGAATAGGCCAAATAATGTGGACCATTATGTCTCACTTTGTTTTAGTGGAGATGGGTAAGATTAGTAGGCATATTAGAGTCATTCGAAAAGACGGAAAAACCAAGTGAGAAAGGAATAGAAGAAATAATTTCTGCATAACATATAACTTGCACTGGTGTTTTCGTCGTTGTGAAGTCGTTTACCGTTGAATCAGGCTGCATTTTGCCAAGGTGGTTCCAGTCGTATGGTTTTTCATTTAGACAGCTCGGATCATCAATTAGAGGTCTAGTTTAGGAGAAAATAGTATTACATTAGCAGCTCTATTGTGGAGGATTTTCATCTTCTTGGTTCTAATTTGTAAGCATTATGCTTAGTTAGTTTGGCTGATCGAAAACCCTATTTTGGTGTTTTTTTTCCGGAAACTCTTTTCCATCCTATTATTGGGATTATAAAATGTCAATGATTGGATCTGAATGATTCAAGTGATATATTATATGTGTTTCAGTATGTTTACATAAGTATGTAATGCTTGAATGCATGTATGACGTGTTAATTATGTTTCCACAGGATATAGGGTTGATGTATGTATTTTTGAATGCTTGAATAATGTCCAGGATGTGTTTCGATTTGGCAATAATCGATCCTCATTAGTTATAATTGATTATCTACGTGTTGATTTTGAGTGTGGTTTCGAGAATAATCAATTATCTGGGATGATAATCGATTATGCCTTCCTGTGTGATGTTGTTCAAGAGTAGGAAGTGATCCATGTGGTGCCGGTGATCCCCTTAAAGTTAGGGTCTCTCTTTCACCTGTGTGAGGTAGGGGAAGAGGATGGGTTACGAGAAGAGCGATAATGATTTTCTGTGATATTTGGTTAACTTAGTGAGAGAGTCACATTGTTGAACTAACCATGAGGTGTGATGGTGGGTATGTTTTAAGTATGATTTTATGGTTATACTTAGTTAATCTGAGGTTGTAATTTTCCTTATTCGAGGGCATAGAAAGGTAGTCACATTTCCTCTTGTGAGGAGAAGAAAGGTAGTGACCCTTCCTCTTTCAAGGGGTTAGAAAGGTGGATCTCTTCATCTTTAAAAGGTGATGAAAGAGATGAGTCTTTTCGTCCATGAGGGCGGTGGAAGAGATAGGTTTCTTCGTCCATGATGGATGGTGGAAGGGATAGGGATTCGAGTGCTGCACTTTCCTCTTGCGAGAGGGTAGAAAGTTGGATATCTTTGTCTTTAAGTGGCAGTGGAAGAGATGAGTCTCTTTGTCTTGGAGGGGGCGGTGGAAGGGACTGTGATTCAAGTGATGATATTTCCTCTTGCGAAGGGGTAGAAAGGGATGAAGGTCTCGCTCGAAGGGTTCCGACTCATGTTGGGTTTAGTGTTGGGGTGAACAGTTAGGGACAGGGGAGACATGTCCAAAGCTGTGGTGGTGTTATTTTGGAAATAAGGACTTAACTATTGTGATATAAATGTTATATTGGTGATTTGGTGGTTATTTTTGGTATTATTCTGAATGCATTGGTCAATTTATGATAATGTTGTAAGGAGAGCTAAATCTTTATGTTGTGATTGTAGATGTTATGTATTTCCTAGATCATTATTTGGTTTAAACAGTAGGGTTTTTGGTGGTATAACTCATGCGTGAGGGGTAGAGTTCTTAGGGTGTGTTGCTTTGATTTTACTCATGGGTGGTTTGGGTAGTAACGAATCAATTATCTTAAGTGATAATCAATTATCATAGTTATTTTGGTGAAAATGACGAATTTGATGAAGAATGGACGTGAACTAAGCCTGAGGAGCTGTGGAACATGATGATAATCAGAGATTGAGGTTAATTGTTATGTTTAGGGTCAGTTGGACTTGTGGTTGAGAGTGGATCATGAGTGAGTGTTGGGATGTACTTGAATATGTGATTGATGAGCATAAGAGTGGAGGATAAGTCTACTTGTTGTACCTTGTAAATCCTGGTTCTATCTGTGGATAAGTGTTTCCTTCCACCTTGTGTGCATTAGAAGGAGATGATCTATAAGGGAGACTACAGATATCCTGTAGGGGAGGCTACAAGTCAACTTTAGGAGCGACTACAGTTTATGAGATACGGTACATGAGTGAGATGGAATGTTTACACTATGGTATTGTGGTATAGTGATGCCCATGGTGTTGTTCATGACTTGGATAGTCATGATGGTGATGTATCTATGATGATGATCATGATACTTGGGATGCTCCAAGTTATGTTATGTTGATAGTGGTGTTACTATAATGGATATAATAAGTAGTTATCATGTGCTAATGAGTGGACGTACCAAGGGTCTATGTGTGTGATGTTAGTGATGACATCAAGGGTTAGAGATCAAGGATCGATGATCAAAGTTCAAGGATCGAGGATCGAGGATCAAGTAATTCCATATGATTGAAGTGTTTATGTTAAAGGATTAGGAATCCTATTGTTATTACTAATATGCATGAGGTGTTTGATTATGGTTAATATAATCAGAAGGTATGTATCTTGTTGTGCGTTTGATTATGGTTGGTATAATAAGAAGGTATGTATTTTGTTGTGTGTTTGATTATGGTTGATATAATCAGTATGTGTGTTTCTTGTTATTATGATTGTTTTATCGGTATCTTACCCCATACATGTTTGTGTTTGTGTGTTTGTAAATGAAATTATTGGCAATGATCATATAATACGTTATACATGAGCAAATATTGTTACAAATATTTTAGAGGCGTGATTGACTTGAGAGAGGATGGGGAATAACCTTGGGATTCATTCAAAACTATTTTGTTTTACAAGTCAATATAATCAGAGTATTTCCTTCGTTATTTTACTACTCAAAAGAATGTAATTAGATAAGGTTTTCTTTAAGTACGTTTTCGCGCTATGGTAAATTTTGAATTTTACCTATTTTTAATAATTTGTGACATCCCAGAAATTGGGGTATTACATCAATTAATTGAGAATCCATCCGATTTGTAGTGGATTAAGGTGACATTAACAATAAATAAAACTATGGTAATTATTGTGAAAACAAGTACAATTGAAATATAGCTAATGTAAGAAATCAAAGACATAAGTTAATGTAATATAATAAGTCATGTCATACAATCATCGAATAATAAAGAACTTAATCATCTAAACAGTGCAAAATTAAGTTAACATTATGGTTGAGGTTAGCGAATTGTCGGTTCATGTCGAGGAATAAGTTGGCCAAGTTATCTTCGATACACTGAACACCCATGCATTTGTTCCATATCCTGCATTCTATGTTGCAAGTGTTGTACCCCCTCCCACATTTGAGTCATCATATTAGGATTTTAAGAATAGGGAGGAGGTTGCACATGATCGTCATGTTGAGGACTGTAATGTTGTGGTTGCTCTTTGTCTTCATCATCATCGATGTCGTGTTGCCAAACACCATTGACATTTACAATGTTCAACCTCTTCAAAGAATTAGTTGAAAAATGTTGTCTGGTCAAACAATGCATAACATTGTTAGTGACACCAGTAAGGTGGTTATTTGTAATTTATTATGTATCATTGTGACTATATTGAAGTCTACACCAACCACATCATCATCTATATCTTCACCGTCTAAATAAGAGAGATATAATTCTTCTTCCATCTATATTTACATAAAGAAATATAAACACTATTACAAACATCACAATACCTTAATGAAGTCCAATTAACATTTTAACAACTTCATACGTCCAACTAACATAAATATTATAATTAAGTAATGTATAATACATTCATAATGCATACTATATTAAACTTAAAATTATTTAAATTTAAAAAATATTAATATCAATTCATACTATATTAACCTCACAATTGTTACCCATATAACTCTTTACATACAAACTACCTATGCATTTAACATACATATGCATTCAAAACACATACTAATAAACATATAATCCTTAATATACTAAGTAAACATCCAATTAACACATACATGCATTTAAAACACATACAACTAAACATATAGTTCTTCATTTACTACAATTAAAACACATACATCTTGAAGACTTTTGAAGGAGGAATAAAACACCAAGGGTGTTTCAAAAGACAAGCACCACAAATTCAAAGGCCAAAATGTAGAGAACCTTCAATTTGCAAAATATGAGCCAAAGAAATGGTAGAACCTTTAATTCCCAATATATAAGTATAACAAAATCAAGATCCTCTAATTTGCAAAATAAATCTCAAACAAGATTGTAAGGAAACCAATAAAAGAAGCTTATTGGAACCAATCACCAACTTCAATCACAATAAATCAACAATGTAAACAAAGCACCAAATCCAATCACTAGTGAACCACCAATGCATCAAACCAAACTAAATCTCCAAGTAAGGTCCAAACAACCACAACAACCACCACCACACAAGGAGTCAAGAGTAATCCTCCTACACTCGTCGCACCTCAATGACCAACCACACCAAGTGCTCTTAAACCTACTAAGAACACTACAAAAGTCATACAAAACCACATAAAAAAATTTAGAGCACTAACAACCACCTCATCCACCCTACCACGACCAAAATCACAACCAAAACAAAGAACACATATTCCTTGGACTAACACACATCCAACTTCTCCATGTTCATAGCAGTTGTGCCTTGCTCATTGTAACGTCCCGGCAACTCACAGGGACCGTCGACTGCCCCCACAGACCACCACGAGGCTTTCCAGTGCGCTTTGTCCTCACTCGCACACTTTCTGGGAAAACTTCCCAGAAGGTCACCCATCCCAGAATTACTCCAGGCTAAGCACGCTTAACCTGGAGTAATTCTGGGATGGGTGACCTTCTGGGAAGTTTTCCCAGAAAGTGTGCGAGTGAGGACAAAGCACACTGGAAAGCCTGGTGGTGGTCTGTGGGGGCAGTCAACGGTCCCTGCGAGTTGCCGGGACGTTACAGATGGTATCAGAGCCTAGCCTCTCCCAGTACGGTGTGGTTCGAGGACGAACCAGAGCGGAAGCTGGTGGGCATGTGACACCCGGGCACGGAGACGAGGGCGGGGAGTGACGCCGGTGCAAGAAGCATGGTGCAGGGGGCACAGACAAGGAGCGACTCCTGGCAGCTTCGGGTGGAAGGGGTACATGGATGAATCGAACATACACCGGAATGAGAGGGATCTGGAGACTGTGTAGGTATGGGACTATACAGTTGAAGGATAGCTTAAAGGAATTGATTTGACTACTCATATCACCAAAATGCATTTACTTTTTGGTAGCCTGACTCATAAGAACTCCATGGTTAAGCGTGCTTAGCCTGGAGTAATTCTGGGATGGGTGACCTTCTGGGAAGTTTTCCCAGAAAGTGTGCGAGTGAGGATAAAGCACACTGGAAAGCCTGGTGGTGGTCTGTGGGGGCAGTCAACGGTCCCTGCGAGTTGCCGGGACATTACACTCATGCCCACCATGCAACAAACAACGAGTGTGACTAAGAAACATGTACACCTTCTCCTTCCAACTTGGGAACTCCTTCTTTCACTTGCAAAACCAAAGAAACAAGTGAGAAAGCCATGAAAACCAGGTACTCAATGGCTGGAATCGAATACCAAATCCACTAGAATCCAATATCAAGTGTTGTATTTGGTTACAGCGAGCCTCGTAACCGAATATGAGGTCTTCATCCATTTGTAAATGTGTTGGAACCGAATATTAGCCTTCAACACTTTTAACACAGAGTTGGAACCAAATCCACTCACTAGAACCAAATACGAGTCTCCTTAATTTTGAACACATAGGTGAAATTGAATCCACTCTCCCTAGAACCGAATCCCCCTCTCCTTGTATTCGGATACACATTTTTCTTCTTCAACTTATCTTCTTCGTTGATGAACCTCCATTGCTGCACCTTCTTTCATGATCTTCATCCTCAACATCCACTCCCTCACACAACCATGGAGGGTGTGAGAAACCCTAAACCTGTATCACGAAACAACATTCTCCATCAACCACCACTCACCGCAAACTACGCGAGCACCACCTCCTTCTCCACCACAATTGCAAGCATAACCACTCAACCATGAAATAGGAGCACCACCACGAAAGCACAAAAGCTACGAGCACCAACACGAGCTATGAGCAATGTTCTTATGCACCAACATGATTTGTGAACTAAGGCATATACATTAACGAAAATTTCAAAAATATCACCATGCCATATTATGCTTCAGTTTCTGATCAACCGAAACATAATAGACGCGTTAGTATCCTGTCTTTTTACTAGTGGTTATCATGCATCAACGCTTAACTGCATTTGTAATGGCTCATGCATCGGGTCAAAATGGAGTTCAAATGACAGAATCTTCACTGTTGGCTTGCCTCAGTTGAAGAAGGAATCTCTAGCTTTGGAAATCATAAAGCATGATCAATGCTTTCAATGCATCTTCAATGCATGTAATCAAACAATAGGTCTACTATTTTTCATTCACATTGGAATCAATTCCCTGCCTCCCTAGATTTGATTCCATATTGCACACATTTCAATTAATTATAATATCTTTTTCAATAAAATTGAAGAAGGGCCAATGAAGTGTTTCACATCAACTCCAAGCAAATCACATGGCTTCAGCGAGATAGAATAAATCCTTCGTATAACTATAAATAAAATAAATTTAAATTATTAAAATAAAACATATTATATGTAATATTGTATATATAAAAATATAGTAATAATTTAAATTTAAAAAATAGTTACTAAATAAAAGAGTAAATAATTATTTTATAATGAGTAGTTATTTGAATTAAAAAATAATTATTAAAATGATAAAATTGAAAAAATAATCTTTTATTGTGAATAATTAACTAAATTTAAAAAATAATAATTAAAAAGGTGAAATTGAAAAACAAAAACGAACACCAAATATGTATATCGTGTTATAAACTAAAATAGAAAAGAGGGCCTATCTATGTGCCATAAAAACTTTGAATATAAAGCTTCTATTTATATTCGTTTTCATGAGTCATGTGAAAGGCTAAGTTGGCTTTATTTGTTTTGCATGGGTCATGTGAACGACTCAGTACAACATATACGGCAATGAAAACAAATGTTGCCTTTATTTTTATTTTGATTGCTTTATTAGGATTATTGGGTACATCACATTCAGATGAGAACAAAGGAAAATCTAGCTTTTGGGAAAAAGTTATTGTGAATCTCATGTCCATTATCACAAGAAAGAGCTTGTAAATAGAAATAAATCATTCCTTATTACTCTAGGAAAAAAAAAGACGAGCTGCAGTTTCGTTTAGGATAAATGTTCAGAAGTTTCCGCTGAGATTCACTCTAGTTTTATATTTTACTTTAGCCTTTGCTTTTAATTTAGTTCTGGATGACTAAGTTTCAGTTTTTTGTATCCAGGATATTTTTACAATTATGCATCTTTATATGTTTAGTTGGATAATTATGTAATTAAAATATAACTTTTGTTTCGGATATGATATGAGTTGAGATAAATGGTCTAAACTGTGATGAGTTGTTTAAGGTTTGATAGTTGTTTGAAAATCCAAGTTTTGGGTCGAACAGATTGTCCAAATTGTTTGGAAAGTTCACACTTTCATGTCAAAATCAGTTTAATTTTGGTAGTTAAGAATTAGTGATTAACTTTAAACCGGATGGGCTGTTAATTAATGTTGATATGAGTGGATATTTATGTTTTTATTTATTTTTTAATTTTGAATTCTTAATTGGTGTTTTGTATTTTAAAAGAATACTTTAATTAGGTTTTTTATATTTAAGTTTATTCAGTATGAGATACAAAAACATGTTAAAAATAGTTTTTAATTGTATAAATGATTTTTTTGGATATTTTGAGGTATGTTAGTGGAGTTGCTACTAAATTGAGCTAATAAAGGTGTGAAAATAAATTGGTTAAAATTTCATGACACCTTAAAGATAAATTCAAGAATAGAAAATAATCAAAACCACATGAAGTCAAAGCAAGTATTGCATGAAGAAGGGAAAAAACATGAAAAGCGAAGAAATTTCAGTAAGCAAAAAAAACAGCAACAAAAATTGGACCTTGCAGTTTTCTCTATTTTTTCTACAAAAAAAGGCTTTGATAATTGATAAATATTTATGATAAATGATAATTTGGGAAAAATATATCTTTAGAAATTTTATTTGATATTTTTAAATAATTACCTCATTTAACGATATTAGTAAATATGAAAAAATGATATTTGTGAAATCTTTTTGAATCTAACAAAGTTCTTCTCAAATATTTTTAGATCTACACAGCAGTCAAATATATCTTGTAGATATTGGATTATTTATAAAATAATTGGAGGGTATTACATTATCAGAAAGAATATTAAAATAACAAAAAAACCAAACACAACCTAGTTTTCTATATAAAAAGACATAAGGAAACACATTAGAAGAGTAGGAACCTTTTCGGGGACCTAATTTCATTCTCTCCATTATCTTTCATGTTGTCCACCCTTTCTTCTTCTATTTTTATATTATGTATAGATTTCATGGACTGATAAGCCTTTAGGTTGATCTTGCTGTAATTTTCTAACTGAAGTTTTAGGTTAGAAAAATAAATTTATTTGTTCTTCTGATTCTTATTGAGATTTATTTTTGTCTATGTCTTTTCCTTCTTAATTAAGTAAAATAATGATTTTTACATTCTAGAAAGTTAACATGGTGTTAAATCTACATAACATATCAATCATGAGTCTAATGACTTTTAATTTTAATTGAAAATTTTCTTTGATTAAAGTTAGAAACATTCATGTGATTGAATGAGTGTTTGCCAATAATTGAGAATGTACTTTGGTTAAAGGAGAAAACTTTAATAAGAATTAATAAAGAATGTGGTTTGGTTAATTAGTTTTTTTACTTGATATAAGAGGTAAAAAAAATAAACATGACTAGGCATAATAATATTTAATTGAGAATGTATTTTTGTTTAATAGTGAAAATACCAACAAATTAATTAAGAATTTGCATTGATTAATTTCACAATCTAAGGCAATAATTAATTAAACATAATCCTTAGATAACCAATGAAGAATCCTATTTTGAAAAAGTAGTGGAATCAACGTGTTCAAGTATTTTTATATTATCTCTTTTGTCAGGGCACCTTGCCAATGATAAAGGGTTATGAATGGGCGTCCCACAAAGTGGTTGAACGGGTCTGTATTATGCAAAATGAGGAGGATGCCGCATTGATCAAGTTAGCAGTTTACAAGGAGAAAAATCGTGTTTATCATGGGAAGGGGAACAACAATGAAGATTGTTTCTTCATGTACACTTTCTCCTTCAACCAAATGTATGTTGAGGTTCCCTTTACCAATTTTTGAACAATCTTGTCAAGGGCATTGAACTTGGCTCCCACCCAGCTACAACTGAACTTTTGGACGTGCATGCAAGCATTCATGACGATATGCGTTGCTTTGAATCTCACCCCATCCCAACCATTTTCCTTAATTTATTTTGCACCCGACTAATTGTGAAACGTGTGAAGTACCTAGAAAAACATGAGAAGGGGGCTTGAATAGTCTTGTTAAGGATTGAAAAGTTTACGTAAGTTGTTAAACTTCTTGACTTTTAAAATTTAGTTCAAACTATAAGTTCTTTTTCACAAATGTTTTTCAATCGTTTAAATATGTTTGCTGCATCATTTTGATTAAACTAGCTCTTAATAAAAGACATTTAATGACAAAAGCTTTTGTAAAGGTTAAAGTAATGTGCAACTACACTATTTGTAAGAAAAACGTTTAGAAAGAATAAAGCTATAATCACACGGTTGTTTTTATATTGGTTCGCTCCATCGAGCTACATCCAATCTCCTTTAACACTTTAGAGGATTCTACCATAATCTTTCACAAGATTACAACTGAGTATTATCACCACTCCTGGTATCCCTAGTCACTCCAAGTAACCACCATTACTCTAACTAGAACCGAGTTTCACCCACTCTTGGTTGCGCAATATTCTTCACCACTCCTTATATCCCTAGACAATCCAGATATTTTCTTGATATGTTGTCTTATTGAGTTTAACCCACTTGTAGTTTCCACTAGACAAACCCATCTAGCTTTGTTAAGACAAAATCGTCTATAAGACTAATATATATAAACTCTCTCATATGTTTTGAAGTTTAACAAAACAAAATTAAACGGAATAAGAATATGAGGATGTCATTACTAAAAAAATTAGGATAGCAAAAACTTAAGTATCTTAAGTTCAAAATCTCTAAATACCTATTAACATAGGAAAGCCTTAGAAAACACTTAGGCCTAAATGAGACATTATTCTAAATAATTCCCAAAGTCAAAGCGTCTATGAGAGTTGTGCTAAAAGCGAAAGATATATTGTGCCAAATGGTAAACAATCAAACTCTTAAAAGAATGTAAAAGTGTCAAGACAATGTTTTTGTTAATAACCTTTAAAAGTCTCAATCAATATTCAAAACATTTGTAGAAGACAAACTTGCTAAATGATCTTACTAAAGGAAGCAGAATATTAAAGCGTTTAAACCTATCTAGACGATACCATGAGGTAAACATCATACTTCGTCCAACAGTGAAGTCCTAAGTCAATGACTGCTACATTAAAAGAAAAGCTTAGGTGATAAAATGTTACTTGAATGGTAGAAAATGTAAAGAGGACTTTGTTTTCCTGAACAAACATTAAATTTCATTAAAAGCTCAACGTTCAAAAACAATATCACTGCAAGTTTTAATATTGTCTAGGATTCGGCAGTAATCGATTATCATTACAGATAATCGATTATCACGTTTTCTAAAAATCCATACCAGCCTGAAATAATCGATTATCACTTATGGTAATCGATTATCACAGACAGTTGGGAGTTGTCTTTTTATTTCCTGATCCCTGACTTATATATACACCCTTCCTAAACCTTTTACAGAGCACTTAAACAATTAGAGAGCACAAATGCTTTTTGAGGAAGTTCTCTAGTTTAGTGTGAGCTTAATCTAGTCTTGTGAAAGGAGAAACTTGTGTTTAGTGTGTCTAAAGGTGCAAGTGGTTCTCTTTAAGTTAATTGAGTTGATAGTCATTCCATCGTGTGTCGAAGGAAGGTATTTTCTGTTTTTAATCTGTGTATTATTTTAATTGTAATCTGAAACTGATTTATAGTGAAAAAGTTAATCACTCTTTATAGTGACTAACGACTGGATGTAGAATCTGTTGATTCGAACCAGGATAAAATATCTTGTGTTAATAAGCTTATTGTCCTCCAAGCTTGGCCAATAATGTCGACCCCTTGGTCAACTCTAACTTTAGACGTCCACATTGGTCAATGTTGGGCTTTTGGCCCTTTGTTGACTTAGGTGGTCAAAATCCTACTCTACTTATAGAAAACTGGATTCGAAGTAGTTGACGAGAATTCAAGTGTTTAAGTTCAAGGATTGATTGTTTATTTTTCATTTATTTAAAAGTTTACAGACTTGGTATTTTTATGTAAAAGTGATATTCTGAAATTTTCGTACGATGTTTATAGTTATGTTTTGCTTCTACATTTTAATCGAATAAAGCTTGGTCAATTTAAAAGAATGTTTTATAGAAAGGTTTTAAAAAAAAGTTACACTTGTGACATTCCGCTAAGGGTCTTATGTAACACCCTAATATTTTAAAGGGTATTACTGATAGTAGAGACTAAATTAATTTGATATATTTTATAAACCATCAAACTTTATTTCAATTCTCCCAAAGTACAATACCAAACTTACAAACTTCAAACAATATAGTCTTCACCACTTAACATAAATTCGAATTTCAACTTATAAGTTTTACACAACATAATTTTTCCAATACAAATTTATTCTTTTTACAAAATATCCCTGAAAGTTTTTCCCCGCGTCTCTCTCATCTCTAAGCTTTTTCAACCGTATCTGTGACATTATCTATTCACATATAACATGAGTTATATGATCATAGCACAAACAAATAAGGGTAAGCCAACCATATCATAAAATCATTAAACTTGTAATAAAAATATTATAATCATGTATTTCTGCAATTGATAAAATATCATTATTCCGATGTCATTAATTCATCATTATCAAAATCATCTTTCTCATTTCCATAAATCTTACAAGTGTTCCATGCTTACTCATGAAGCCTTATGGTCAGACCGCTCTCTGCCTGCTTCCTTAAGCCTCACTTATATACTATGTCTTACTTTCTGAAGCCTTATGGTCAGACCCCTCTCTGCCTGCTTCTATAAAACTTACGAATCATATGTTTATGTCAAAGCCTTATGGTCAGACCACTTTCTGCCTGCTTTCATAAACCTCAAGTGTTACTTTGCTCATACCAAACTCTCATGGTATAACTCGAACAAACTACTCCCGGTAGTAAACATCATTTCATAAGTAATGATTTCTCATATCCACCCCAACATTTCATAAAGCCAACAATTCATACCCTCTTATCCACCTAACTCAATCATGTTCATTCTTTAATCATGAATTCATAATCACCCGTTTTGGTATCAATAAATCAAACATATTGTCAGATATCATGCTTCATATTATAAACTCATTTTGCCCATAACGAGTATAACTCAACATATTTTCACCAAACAAAGATCATGGATCAACCAAAATATATCAACATATCTTAAGAACTACATATTAAAGTCTGGACTCAATGTAATGATAAATAAAATATATATGAAATTTTTACCATGATAATATTATGCATCTACAATCAACTTGTTTTATTTTATTTTCATCCTATTATAGATTTTTCTTTACCCCAATTGGTCACCGGAGAGGACCCAGATGTCTGAACGCATCAAACTCACCTTCGACGCCAGCACATATGACTAGTCACAACTGACTGGACCAGGCCAGGGCTGCTCTATGATCAGGGATGTGCCAACTCAGGTTTTTAAGGTTCCTCTATCCTACCAACAAAGAAGGGCCCTCAATAATTAACAATTGATTTATTTAATTTATCTACCTTATTTTCTTATGCTCTAAATCTTAAAATGCTTAATTTTACTTCTTCTCACAACAACCTCAACCAGTATCTGTATATCTATTTAATACCCATATACAAGTTATTACAGAACCCTTATTCCAAACCTCCCAACAAGATCAATTTCAGCCAACAAACTCATTCAATAAATTCATCACAATAAACATCCATAATAGAATTCATACAAGATAATTATAAACAATTAACAATAATAAAACATTACAATAAATGGTCATAGAAGAATACAATATTTGACAATCATAAAAATAATCTTAATATAAAAATTCATGGGGAAACAAGAAGTTGAATCTGGCAGAGCCGGTTAGACAACTTTTAATCCATCCAAAAATACAATATAATTAAATAACAAGAACAATAACATGTATGGGGAAATAAGAAGTTGAATCTGGCAGAGCCGGTTAGACAACTTCTAATCCTTCCAAAAATGCAATAAAATAAATAAGTAAAGCAATAAATAGTTTGGGGAAACAAGAAATTGAATCTGGCAGAGCCGGTTAGACAATTTCTAATCCTTCCAAAAGTGCAATAAAATAAATAACTGAAGCAATAGAAAGTTTGGGGAAACAAGAAATTGAATCTGGCAGAGCCGGTTAGACAATTTCTAATCCTTCCAAAAGTGCAATAAAATAAATAACTGAAGCAATAGAAAGTTTGGGGAAACAAGAAATTGAATCTGGCAGAGCCGGTTAGACAATTTCTAATCCTTCCAAAAGTGCAATAAAATAAATAACTGAAGCAATAGAAAGTTTGGGGAAACAAGAAATTGAATCTGGCAGAGCCGGTTAGACAATTTCTAATCCTTCCAAAAGTGCAATAAAATAAATAACTGAAGCAATAGAAAGTTTGGGGAAACAAGAAATTGAATCTGGCAGAGCCGGTTAGACAATTTCTAATCCTTCCAAAAGTGCAATAAAATAAATAACTGAAGCAATAGAAAGTTTGGGGAAACAAGAAATTGAATCTGGCAGAGCCGGTTAGACAATTTCTAATCCTTCCAAAAGTGCAATAAAATAAATAACTGAAGCAATAGAAAGTTTGGGGAAACAAGAAATTGAATCTGGCAGAGCCGGTTAGACAATTTCTAATCCTTCCAAAATACAAAAATAAACAACTAATAACATACAAATGACATAACATAATCAATATCACGTTTTACAACTATCACACTCGGATATCAACACAAAAGCATACTCTCATTTAAATTCAAAATCATACAAAAACAAAATACTCCATAATCAAGATTTAAGATCAGACAAAAGCAACATATAGCATATTCAAGGCTTAAGATAATACAAAAGGAGATACTCAAGGTTAGCTTCCCTTACCTCTATTACAGACTTAATCTCCTCGCTCTCTGAAAACTTCCAGAATATCCCCTTTGAAATTAGAAATTCTTCCAACTCTCTTCTCTCAAAAATTTTCTAAGTTCTTTGGTGTAAATTTTCAGCCTCCCCCCTTGGCTATTTATAGTAAAAAATTTTACTATTCATTTTTACTATTCATTTTTACTATTCATTTTTTTATTCATTTTACTATTACAAAAATAATTTTTTATTTTCAAATTGGTGAATTCTGATCTCAAAACTACGTGGAACACTTATCCTTTCCAAAAATAATTTTTTTTTTAATTTTTTTTTTACTATTCACTTTTTACTATTCACAATTTACTATTCCCTATTTATTTTTTTTTTTTTTTAATTTAGTATCTGACTTACAAATATTTTCAAGGATCTTACATCTTACATCCATTCCTAGAGTGATATATGGCCACTTACTAGGTGGAAAAACTCTTTAATAAGGAGGAGACACATGGCTAGGACAAAAATAAGCTCCTTGTCGTCCAAGCTTGGCCAAAAATTTCGACCCCTTGGCCAACTGTAGCTTTAGACGTCAACATTGGTCAATGTTGAGCTTTTGGCCCTTTGTTGACTTAGGTGGTTAAAATCCTACTCTACTTGGACCAAAATGCAAGGCCCAAATTAAAATCCTACACTACTAGGCCCATAACACAAAGGCCCAAAATTAAAATCTTAGATTACTTGACACAAAATACAAGGCCCAAAATTATTATTACCCTAAAAGCTTCATGATGGTTCCAAAGGTGGTCCACAATGTAGAGTTGATACCATCTTCAAGGATGACTTCTACTATTCTTTAAAGTGTTTGACCATAGGTAGGGGTATGTCATCATAACCAATTTTATATGTTCCACTTTCTATATAGATAATGTGTATGTCAAGCACACCATTAATGTAAAATGTGGAAAATAATAGTTATTCTTCTAGTAGTTAACTAAACAATGAAATAAAAAGCATTCTAACAATAGATACAAAAATAAAGAAAGATAGAAAATTAATTTGTTAAAATAAAATGGAAAAAAAAATCCTTTTCTATATTTTTGGCAACAATTGAAAGGAAGGCTACATCCTCAATACAATAAGAGTTATATTGAGGTGGAATTTTGTCAAGGTTTCTTGTTTAAAGGAAACTACCTCTTATCTATCACTCCTCTTTCCTCAAGCTTTCAGAATTAAGAAAGGAAATTGTCTTTCATATACTCATGAGTGTGCACCTTCATCACTCTATCAAGACTTTTTATATTCTTAATGCTTCCAATTTCATAAACAATCTTTACGAAACTTGAACTCTTATTCAGCAAGACATGAAAAATCCACAACCCTCAAGTCATCCTAAGGACGAACTACTTTGATACCATTAATGTAACATCTCATTTTAGTAGAGTTAAACCAATAAAATAAGACATTTCAAATAACATTCAAAACAAATAATCCAGAGTATAAAGTATATTAATAGAGTCCTACCAAAATATAAAACTATAAAATTATGACATTTATATAAACACATTAAAACCAATAAAGGCCCTTTACCAAAACTAACCATTTATGCTCCCAAAGCATTTTCCCAACTTTATTTGTTGACTCCTTATCCTCTAAAGGTGTCTCTATACCTACAACTTCATTTGCTCATACCGTTAAGGTGATTATCACAAAACAAAAGGAAGCAACACATACAAGACAAACAACACAATAGGGTAAAGTAATTTACAAAAGGAACATACATATAGCAAGTAAACAAATTTCATAACAAATCCACTCAAATAATCACAATGGACTCAAACATACAATTAAAGAATCTATAGACTCAATTATCCGGATACATACTTTTAATGTTGAAATCATTTCAATTATTCGAATACATGCATTTAATATCAGAATCGCTGGAGATATGCACTTGTGATGGTCTTTACTACTCTACATAGCTATTTCCAATGGATTTCACCCTACCACTCATAAGATTAATCCCCTTCACTTGTAAGGCCATTATATGGCCTTCAAACTTGGACCTCCTATGACTCTCACCACATAACTCATTCTATTCTACATGTGTATGAATGATTATTAGTGTTCATGATATCTCCTTGCTTGAATTCATACATCAATGCATACACTAAAAAAATGGCACCATAAAATCTCCTACGAGATTCCTGGAATTATGCCAAACACATACATTCCTCCATAAACATGATTCCACATCAAGTTTCTAATACAAACAATCACCCATATTTATAGTCATTCACATTAACTAATATCATGTTTTGTGGTCAATTACAACCAACATATATTTTTAGACATCACTATACGCAAGAATATTAATCAATAAATACATCAACAATTCCATAAATAAGAATAATACATTAAACACAAAACCAAAGAATGTGAAAAATAACAAAGCAAAGCACTTAACATACTGGCGCTCAATAGTAATAAGGTAGTGCTCAATGTTAAAGCTCTCGACAAACATGGCGTTAAGCAATGAAAATCATCATTCAACGACCTATCACGAAAATGCTTCCTTACTTGAAAAATGAAGGCTAATGCTCAATGCCCATTCGTACGGCTTAACACCATGACAAGAGGTTTACAATTAGCAAATTTTTAACTTCCAATTGATCATAATGGTACTTTTCCTTCTTTTATTAACTCAATCCCTTAGAAAAAAATGTTGTACTTTATACCAATTGGACCAATTGCTCAAGTAAAAACTTCCAATTCAATCATACTCTTAAATTCATAATTTATCTCCAAACACACTTGATTTCACATAATTTCCCAACAATAAAATTTAAGCATATAATAATCACATATACTATAACAGATTCAATAAGAAAGCCAATACAATTCAAAAAAAGCAACAATTTCAATTGTCATGATTACAACACCAGAAGTCACAACCAACAATTTTAGTGAAAAAACAACATATAAATTTCTCTCACCTAACAAAATTGTCAAAACATACTTTTGAATCCACATATGCTCTATCTATACTTATGAACAACACATAAACGATCAGGTCATATCGAGAGGATCACTGATCAACAAAGAATCATGTTGATGATTCAAAGAACACATGCAAGTGAAAAATACTCGCATGACAGATAAAGATAGAAAACTCGATTTATATGATCAAAAAAACTAATTGGTCCAAATTGAAGAGTTTGTTGTGAAAATCACTGATCAATTCGATAGAGAAGTTAAAGTACTAAAAAATGTATTCTAGAAAGATAATGTGTTTTAAAATAATGAAATTCGTTTATAAACTTCATATTTATACATGTCCTTTTCAATATTAAAATAACAAAGTTCAATTATTTTAAAAATCATAATCAATTTTAAAATACCATTTTTAAGGTCATCACATTATGTGTCTTTATTTTTGAAATATTAATTATAATTTTAAAAATTGAAAGATAATATTATTTTTTTAAAATGTGTGTATATTTATATACATGATATAATTTAAATTTTTTAATATATTCAAAATTTTAATTTAATTTAATTTGCTTAACTTAAATTCACAAATACAATTTTCTAATTTTCAAAGTTAGGTTTTTAATTTTTTTTAAAATTGAAATAAAATAATTCTCACAGTACTAGATTAATTCTTTTAAACCATTTCTAATTTAACGGAGACACAACTGACAACTCTGCTCTTTGTCCATCGAGTCAAGTGGGACTATTGGACGCACTCCTGCAGTGAGAAAAAAAAATCCATAGTTTTCTCAATGGAATCGAACGTCAAATATAAAAAGGAAATAAAATTATTCCAAAGAATTCAAACTAGTGAAATTCACAAAATGTGAAACTATTTTTGTAAAATAATACAGTTCTATTAGATATTGTATCTTTTAAAATATTGCTTTTTGCACACAGTATTATGTACTATGCTTTGCCAGCTTTGGAACCACAAATCAAATAAGAAGAAATGACTAGGAAGCACCGACGGTAAGCAAGGAAAAATTAAAATAATGTGGAATAACGAATTAAATTTTTTATTCTGTTTATCTTAAGATTTCGTTTAATAGTATAATGTTGAGTACCTAATAAGCATTGTTCAAGAGGTTAGATGAATCCAGTATAAACTATATTCGGCAACTTAATTTAAAAACAAAATAAATAATTCAAGTTAAATAAACTTAGAGGGTGAAAGATAGAATTTTAAGCAATTCTTCTTGAGAAAACACTACGCATTGATAATCTAAAGCAATCTTCTACGATCACAACAAAGTTTTCTAAGAATTTTACTAAGATAGGAATATTTATTTCTAATTCAACATAATTGACTTTCTCTGAACTGTTTATATTAAAAATAATAATACTTTGAAAACATTGTGTAAAAATTGATTCCCAGCTATAACTCAACTGAGAAATTGAATACGATATTTTTCGATACGATTTACCAACCACCCACTAGTCATGATGACTTGGATCAAACTCAGAAATTGTGGTGCAACTTGTGGTTATACTTTGTGGAAACTCTAAGCTAAGTCATGCACGAGTGTTCCTTGTGATTACTTGGATCAAAATGCGAAATTATACAGAAACTGTGTTCCTAGTCCACACATGACAAACACGACTTTGACTTTTTCTCCCGCATTTTCAAGTAAACTCTAATACAACGCATTCCCATCTATAGTTGACCAGAATTCAGCTACTTGCTAGTTCTACCTGCTTTCGCGCCTTATTTTTATATAATCTTTAAAATATTAAACGTTTACAAGTTTGAAACGTGCAAGTGAATCACTTTTCTAACAATAAACAACATATTCAATGTTACAGGTTCTACATCAATTGCTTTTTAAGCAATAACAGATAAATTATTGCCTACCTCTTATCAAACCACATAATTTAAATTAATTTAATATGATCTAAACAAATCTTAAAATCAATAGTTACATAATACTTTTTTTATCAACAGTTGTACATAATTTATGAAAAAATAATATCAATTTAATTATAACTGTTAGCACAAACATTAGAACTTGAAGGATTTCAAATAAATTTTTCCCAAACTATACTTTTAAACTATTTTTGAGAAAATGTATTTAATATACAGAAATGTCGATATTTTAAATCATGTTTATTTTAGTCATATTTTTTTTAGTTAATGATGAAATACACATTTTGTAGAATGTATAGTCTGGAATTTATATTACATTTTGATGTTCGTTTTACTAGATACACAAAAATATAAATAAATTTAACTATCTAAATTAAATAAATATTCAACAATATTTTTGGTTTATATATATATATATATATATATATATATATATATATATATATATATATATATATATATATATATATAAAGTTTTTGGGTTCTCAATCCGAGAAAAGGAATTTGAGTACGTTGTTACTCTCCTAGTTAATCAGGATTTAATATTCTAAAACATTGATCCTTTTTCTCATTCTCTCTATTTATAAAACTATAAAACTTTATGTTACAAGCTATATCTTTTACAAAATAATCAAATCAAATCTTTCCTATATTTTCATAAAAACCCCAATTTAAATCCCCAAACGATTTAACAAGATAAAAAACATAATCCTGGCGCTTGGTAGTTATCGATTATCATTCATTATTTTTTCTTCTTCACTACTCTCGACATTTAAATCTTGATATAACTCTTTTGATCAACTACATGATCATAGCCAAATGGACTCGGCCCAAGTTTGCTCTCTCTCCCTAATTGAAACCTTTGCTGTGTGCACCTCTCTCCATTATAAGATCTACCAAAAATTGTACACCTCCATCAATCGAGGCCTCAACCTATTGAACCAAAGCCCTCTGGCCTTGAGTCTTGTTCTTCCAATTGAAGTGCTAAGGTTTGAAGCTTTACTTTTCAAACTGTCTGAGGCTCTGCACACTGGACCAAAGCCACCCAACCATGAGCCTCGTTCTTCTGATTGAGGCATTAAGGCTTTGATCCTTGCTTCCTAAGACAAAACGATTCGATTGCTTTTTGAAATTTTAACTTTGTTACGGCTACAAAACTTCCTCCACGTGGCATGGTGTGATTTGTACACATTTCCAACGACTTATCTTTTTTCTTTTTCAACTTCTCCATATTTATCACAAACTCCTTTCTCTCATCTCCAACTTTCCATTTCCTCGTTTCAGTTGTGCTTCTCACTCTCCATCTTCTTCCTTCTTTATGCTTCTTTCTCTACACAGTCGTTACTCTAGTCGTTTCTCTATCTTCGTTGTTATATTTCATCATCAGCGCATTGCTATCGTCTATTTGAAGTTTAACTCGCATCTTACTCATTCCACTTTATCTGCTTTCTTCTAGGTAGACATAATCAATGTTATCTCTTATTCATGACTTCCTTAGAATATCAATGTGCAATTATGATCAATACTGTCCCTAGCTATAATAGAGTTGTTAAGAGAAACTTCTGATTTTACTACCTGAAATGGATTGCAAAGTTTCGAAATGATCAAGCACTTCAATAGAAAAAGATGTTATAGTTCAAGTGTGTGTGAGTAAGACGAACTTGCTTATAAGAGGAAAAAAAACAAGATTAAGAGCGAAAGTTTTTCTTTCTTTTATACCATTGTTTTTAATAAATTAGGGTTAAGACACATAAAAATATTAATTTATACTGACTTATTATGATAGATGAATCCACGTATTATAATAAGTTGTTACATATTCGTAATAGAAGTTAGAAATAGGTAAGAGTGGTGACAATTAAAATTATGTTCAAAACGTATTATGATGGGTTTCTAGATCTGTCATAATAGGTAAAAGTGGTGACAAAATTAAAATTATGTTCAAAACGTATTATGATGGGTGAGTTTCTAAACTTATCATAGTAGAGTTTTACTATGACTGCTAATTCACCATATGTCATAATAAGTTAGACGCGAAAACATTTTCTTAAGAAATTTCTAAGCATTTAAAACATTTTATATGACTCAGTCTAGAAGGGGATTTAGGTTTGGAAAAAGGAAGGTTAAAAGAAGAATGAGGACAAGATTTGTTAGTGGACTCTTTAGAAACATCCTTGACTTTATACTTTCATGATGAGGATTTGTCGAAAGCATTCGTTAGAGTTTGAAATTTTTTTTGTGATAATCATCTTTTTGCAAGAGTTGCTTCTCTACTTTCATGGCCCGATGAACCACTACATCCAAATTCTCATTATCATGGAATTCAATTATATATTGGATGCTGCTATTAAGTCCACTAATAAACCTTCTTTTTTTTGTTTCATTTTCTTTAATGTTAATGTGATGCACAAGAGCTCACGAGTATACTCCTTCATACTTCGTCTATCTTGATTAAGCCGTTGGAGCTTAACCAAGAGGTCCTTAAAGTAGTGGGTGAAGTATTTCAAAAACACTAGAAGGGGGATGGGGGTTGAATAATGTTAATGGAAAAATTCCTTTCGTAACCCTTTTGATACAACACATTCGTCGAGTTTTGTATTTATCAAATGAGTGCTTAAACGTTCAATCTTGTAAATGATTATAAAAGATAGTTTCCTTTAACGTGTTATTTAGAACTTATATTGTAGTGTTTGTGAGAACTTTCCCAGTTGAATAAGAATTGTTTGGAGCGAAAGGTTCTTGTGTTTAGAAATAAAAATGCAACTATAGGTTTTATAAGTGAAGCATTTAGACAAGAGATAGATAAAAAAATGCATAAATATTTTTATACTAATTCACTCTAATTGAGTTACGTTTAGTTTCCTCGTCAGATGGTTCCACTATAGTCTTCAACAAGATTACGACTAAGTATTAGCACCACTCCTAGTCTTCTTAGTCAGCAAATAACCTTTTGTTACCCTAAACTGGATAAGTATTCTCACCACTCCCGGTCTTCTCAGTCATCGAATAACCTCCTGTTACCCTAGATTGGATGAATATTTACACCACTTCTAGTACTAGACAAGCTTGCATAGATTTTCTTAACTCAACTATGTTCAACAAGTGTTTTAATTCTCTTCAGAATTGCAATCAACGATTACTTACAAGTCATTTAGACTATTACGCTCACAGAAAGGATGTGAATACAACCCAATTAAAATCTTGCATTTTGTTTTTATTTTTGCATCAGATTTTTGTTTTGGGTCAGAGTTAGAAGCCCATAAGCTTAGAAGGGTAATTAGAGTCAGGAGGCTCATTTCCTCATTTCCTCCTTTCTTCCTTTTCTATTTCTTTTTTCTCCCATCCCTTCTCTTCTCTTTCTTTTTCTTAGCAAACCCTAGGTTTTGGGGGAAACAAGGGCATGAATGGCGCAAGGAATCCAATGCCCAATGCAAGTAACAGAAAGGAGAATTTAAAAGGAAGAGAGGTGTAGTTTCGAAAAGTGTTTTGGAGAAGAAGAATCTGAGGTTGGAGAATTAAATTTTAGGGTTCGAGTTCTTCAATGGGGGTTTGTGAGAAGAACTTACCAAAGCAAGTGTTATAGAACCTAAGAGTGAAAGGGAGAGCTTACAAGGCACGAGTTGCAAGCTTCATATAATTGGACAAAGTGCAAGAAGCATGAGGTTGTGGAGTTGGTGGAAGCGTTTTGTGAAAATGACGAACACATTATATAGGTATGGGGAGCTATACTAGCTTTGTTTGGTTGCTTGTATGTGATTCAATTGTATGCTGGGGGAAAGAAATTTAGGGTTGTGATATTGGTTAAGTTCATCGAAAAAAATGGTTATTTTGTTCTTGTTTGAAGCAATTACAATTGTCTAAGAAGTTGGTATTCTTGTTTTGGGGTTTTGCTTTGTCATTTTTTGATGGTCATAGAATTACGCACAGTTTCAATTATGACATAGGATGCTTTTGGGTTAGTATATATTAGTCTATTTATTATTTCTGAGTTTGGAAAATTAATTGGTTGGTGAATTGAATTGGAATTCTTCTCAAATTGTAAAATTGGAGTAGTTCATTGGATACCTATATTGGACTTGATAATTGGTAAATGTTCTGTTATATAATGTGTAAACTAAAATGAATTTTATTGGTCTAGAATGTCGTGGTTTATGGAAGGTAGTAGTATGTTGGTTTTTGAATTTCTATAATGTGGAACAATATGCTTTTCTGGGTTCTTGAGTCTTTTGGGAGTAATGCCATATGGGATAAGGGTACCTATTCTGATGGCAACCATCTAACTGAAGGTCATATTATGAAGGTGATGTCAAAGTCAAACTCTTCTTTTCATGGGACATCATTGAATAAGTTTTTAGGCTTTGTATTTGGGCCTAGAAGTTAGGATTTTAATTGGGCTTAGTAGTTAGGATTTTAATTAGGCCTTGTATTTTGGACCTAATAGTGTAGGTTTTTAATTGGGCCTTGTAGTATGGGCCAAGTAGAATAGGATTTTGACCAACCAAGTCAACAAGACCAAATGTTGACCATATTAGGACGTCTAAATGAGGGTGTTGACCAAGGGATCAATATCATGGCTAATCTTGAAGGACAAGGAAGCTTATTTTTGTCCAAGGCATGTGAAGGTTTCCCATTAGACATAATCGATTAATCTCAAGTGATCATTGATTATCACATAGCCTTTTATGAAAAGTAAAACTTTGTCTGAGTGCTCTCCTACTTGGATTATACCTTTTGACTCTTGAACTACTAAATTGATTACAATACACATATTACAAGTTTTTAACAACTAAATTATTGAGTCTTCAAAGTATTTCTTGAAACCAAATACTTCTTTAATTCTTCAACATTTCTCCACAAAACATCATCATCAAAATCCTTTATTGAAACAAGATGATCATCTTCTTCTTTTTGCTAACACAACAATTTTGTGAAACTTTTATTAGTCCATTCATTCCTTGCTTTTCAAATAAACAATTTCAAAGTTACCGATTGATAACGTTGTCATTAACACAATAAAATCAATACTAGTAAACTATGACAACTTTTGTATAATTGCTAATTCATCTCCCAACAAACAGGAAATTGATTCTTAACAAATTAGTTCTTATAAAAATTATACAAAAGGGTTAGTAACATAAAAATAATAAAGAACATAAAGATAAATAAAAAATAATATGATTGATATGTTATGTAGATTTAACACCATGCTAACTTACTATAATGTAAAAATATTTACTTTTACTTGATTAAGAAGCAAAAGACATAGATAAAAATAAATCATAATAAGAATCAAAAGAACAAACAAATTTGTTCATCTAACCTCAATCCAGTTAAGAAAATACAGTTGAATCAACCCTAGAGGTTTAACACTCCATGGAATGTGGAAATAGCATAAAAAAAGAATTATTTTTTATTTATCTTTATGCTAACTTACTATAATGTAAAAATATTTACTTTTACTTGATTAAGAAGCAAAAGACATAGATAAAAATAAATCATAATAAGAATCAAAAGAACAAACAAATTTGTTCATCTAACTTCAATCCAGTTAAGAAAATATAGTTGAATCAACCCTAGAGGTTTAACACTCCATGGAATGTGGAAATAGCATAAAAAAAGAATAAGATAAGGTAGAGAACATGAGAGAACAAACAAAAGACAAAATTAGAACGCCCAAAGGGTTCCTAAGCTTCCATAATGTGTTTCCTTAAGTCTCTTTATACAGAAATTAGATTGGGCTCTGTTTTACGATTTTCTATTGTTGTAATCTTTTTTTTATAATGTAATATCTTCCGATTATCTTCTAAATAGTCCAATATCTTCAAGATATATTTGATAGTTGTGGAGATCTAAAAATATTTAAGAAGATCTTTTCTAGATTAAAAAAAGATTTGACAAATATTATCTTTTTATATTTAGTGATAGAGTTAAATAAGATAATTATTTAACAATATCAAATAAAATATCTTATGATATAATTTTTCTAAATTATCTTTTATCATAAACATTTATCAATTAACAAAGCTCCTTTAGTAGAAAAATAGAAAAAACGGCAAGATCCTATTTTTGTTGTATGTTCCCTCTTTCTAACTTAGTCAAATTTCTTCACTTTCTTTTCATGCTTTTCTTGCGTTCTTCATGCAACGTATGGCTTGACTTCTTATGGTTTTGATTATTTACTTTTTGGATTTATCTTTAAGTTGTTATGAAACACTAGTGGAAAAATCGCTTTTTATTATAGGTAAAAATGACCTATTATGATAGGTAATCTAGCATCATAGTTATGGGCATTATAATAGGTCTGCGTATTTTATGAGGTACAGTAAACTCCATCATAATAGGCTCAACATATTATGACATACTTTCTGTCACCTATCATAATAGGTCCAATGTATTATGACATATTTTCACTTATCAGTCATAATATAGTGAATTTATTATGATGCAGTTGTATTAACTATCATAATATGTAGCGTTTTATGATGTAGATTTTTTCACCTATCATAATATGTAGAATATATTATGATGCAGTTGTATTAACTATCATAATATGTAGCGTTTTATGATGTAGATTTTTTTCACCTATCATAATATGTAGAATATATTATGACAAGTAATTTTTCACCTATCATAATATATAATTTTTCATAAATAAACTTTTATTACATATGTTATTCACCTATCATAAAAACTTGTTTTGTAAAAAAAAAAATTCATTATTACATTTGGCATATCCATTCAATTTACATTTAATTATAACATGAAATGAACATATTCAATTAAACTAACATAATGAAATTCATTTCAAACATTAAATTGTGTAATAATATTTAATATATAATTTGTACATCAAACCACATATTAAATCCAAATATAACATTAACCTACACTACATTGTAGTCATAATATAGTGAATGAAATGAACATATTCAATTAAACTAACATAATGAAATTCATTTCAAATATTAAATTATGTAATAATATTTAATACATAATTTGTACATCAAACCACATATTAAATCCAAATATAACATTAACCTACACTACATTGTAGTCAAGTTTTTACAATTTACTCTTAAAATAAAAGAAGCCCACTTAGTTATAATGTCTTCAATGTCTGGAACTTCCATTGGAGATGAATCATTAAAGATTTACAAATAAAATAATTAAGTTATAACAATTTTGTAATAATCACTTAGATAACTATTCAGTGAGAGAAAATATAACAATAGAGAAATACTTTAACATTAGCTTTTTTCCATTTAATACTAGAGTCATAAGATTAACATGAACCAAATGCGTCAAAGCAAGAGTATAATGCAACCTAGCCTAGAGCCAAACAGTACCTGATAAACAAGTGGAGATTTCTTAAACTCTTCATCAAAAGTACATTCCTGGATAAGAGAACGCAACTTCATATGTCCCCACTTTTTCAAACTAGTACCAGAATGATATTCAGGTATAGATGCGATTAATCTAACCTGAATATAATGCAAATAGCTTTATGTATCCTGATGTACAGTGTATCTGACAATCTGCAAATTTTTAAACGTTTCAATAGAAAAAAGGACATAATTTAATAACAATAAGTGGAAAAGTACCCTTGCATCACTATAATCAAACTTCCTGAAGAAAGAGGGACATATACTAACGCTTCCAAGCGATGGAAGTTTAACTGAGAACTCCGGCCACTGAACCACCAAATAAATAATGTTATGCGTAAGATGTATAGTGCCTATTAAAAATGCCTAATATGGACAGTTATCGTGGCAACGCTAAGGATAATATCTAGTCAATCAATAACATCAATATCAATATCAACATCTGTTGGAAACTATTTAGCCTTCATGGGTCGTATAAGAACTTTGGCTAGCAACAAGTTTTCATAATAACCTGTTAAAAACTTTTAACAAGTGAATTTTCTACAATAATCCAGCTGTCTAATATTTGGGACAAGTTACTTCAACTAGGTTTTTCAATAATTATTCACCATTAGTTTTATCTTATCAACTTAAGATTATTTATTCGTCTCTTTCAATATAAATGAAAATCGTCTACCATTACCTTCAGTATACTAAGATATTCAACTAGGTCATTCTCAAATCCAGATCCATTAATTACTTGGACTATTTTGATCATTCTATGGAAAATCTTGCATCCACAAACCTTGGCTTTTATTGTTTCAGTCTACATAAATTAAGTTCGTTGTATGCACAATAACTCTCACTCCTTGAGGATACATAAGTAGCATGTCCTTTGAATGGTGTGTCCCAAATGAAATTGGCAATGTTAGTTTGTGGAGAATCCACTTGGCAGGTTTGTTTCTCTAACACTCAGAGAAGTAACATAGCAAGTCAATATCTTTCAACCAGTTTTACGTAATCAATCTTGCAAATAACTAACCAAATATACTAGATCTTAGACAAACCTTTATGCACTCCACCCTTCCATTACTTTCTCCGTGAATGACTAGCACATGGGGAACTTTTGAAAGTGCAGGACAAGCTATCCCAACAAAAACTGAAAGGGAGAAATAGAATGAGATCAACAATTTGAGAAATTCAATCAAAGCTATCTCAGGAATTGAAAACTTATTTGATTGTCCAGGAATAAATCCTCTAGACATCCTTGTAACGGCATGCTTCTTCTACCTTGTTGATTTGATTCACTAGATAAAGCAAGCTAGCTAATCTCTATCATAGTTTTCAGTAGTGCCAAATAGCAGCACTGTTGTAGAATAATTGTCAAGAATTGAAGAAAAGATTATCCAATTTTTAGTGATCACAAGAGCTGCAAATACTTGTTTGATTATAAGGAATTAAACAAAAGTCAAAGAAAATGGATGAAGTAGCAGCACTGATGCAGAATCATGCAGTAGAGCAGTTGGAACGAGCTACAAAAATTGAATAGCATCATAGTTTGAAGTATCAGCTGTCACAGCTTCAATAGAGGAAACAATTGCAAATAATCAAGGCTGGAATACTGATAGTTTCTCCAGCCAATTTCTCACCAGCCACACTTCTTCCTAACACATGCATTTCAGACAAATACAAATACTGATAGTGTGCCCGTGAGGCTGAGTCTCTGAACATTACGATTCCAGCAATTGAAGGAGAACCCAAAATCACTTAAAACAGTTTCCCATTCTTGTAGTTGTATCAAACAAGTGTAAAATAGACATTCATTTGTAAACCTATACATTCCCAGGATGGCTAATCTCATACGAAGTAAACAAACCCTAATCACTGAAAACAAAATTTAGAAACAGCATGATGGCGGTAGGGTTTACCTCTGAGAACACACCCATACCAAATGGAGGAAGCTGGGCCAACGTGAACATCGCCGAGGAGGGAGGCACTGGGGGCCACAAATATATTGGAAAATTCAAAATTTAATAAAAACAATTAAAAGTTTAATTTTTTGTGTTAAATCTCAAATGGGAACTAATTTTCACTCAATGCTTAACTATCATTTATACTATAAATATTTTAAAAATTTAATGAAAAATAAAATGTCAAAAATTATACTAAAAAAAATTGTCTAATATAAAAACCATAATGAAGAACACAAACATAACCAATGACACATACAAGACACATGACACAAAGTACACTAGGAAACTAAAAATTATCTCCAATAACCAATCGTACATTAAAATGTATGAAATCCAAGAAACCAACCTTCTTAAAGGGATTGCATATCATTGTCATCGTTGGAGAATGGGGAGTCGTTTTCAGCAATGAAGAGCAGAGGACTCGTGGCCGCCACCTATGGTTAGTGTGAACTCCTCGTCATTGTTGTTGGAAGTGGTGGAACTTACTCGCTGCCATTGTTGAAAGTGGTGGAGCTTACTCGTCGTCATTCTTAGAAGTGGTGGAGCTTTATCTCAACTTTAAAAAGTCACTGCTTCACAAAAACACAAAATCAATCGATCAAAACTCAAAAAGAAATTTCAACCAAGGTAGCGGATACACATATATTTGAGGTAAATGACCCAAACTGAAGTTTGTTCTTCCTCGCACTTGACAATGAAATTGTTGGTTCACTTGGCAGAAAAAGTGCAAATAAACAGTGTGACTCTAGCTAGTTTTCTAATTTTTTAAGATAATATGACGTCAAAGCAAATAGTGTATGACGTCTTATACCCATTAGACGTCTATTCTTCAAGCATTTAACACCTAATGCGTTTAGATTTTCACTTCAGTTCTCAATATTTTACTAAAATTAACACATTTAGATATCGGTCCACTAACCCCCGATGTCTAAAGTGGAACTTTAGCAATCAAAGCGTTTTTTCGATTCAGTTTTTAATGGTTATAGTAAAGAATATGATGTCGATGGGTGAGATATCTGACGACTAATCCGATGTTTAAGAGGAGATGACGTCAGTGGAGAAGATAACCAACGTCTAAGAGGTGATTTTATTTACAAAAGTGTCATTTATCATTTGTTGTTTTGTTATTTGATATTGAATGGTGACGTTGAAACAAATTTTGCACTAATTTTAATGTATTTTTGTGTTTTATAATATAGAAGCGTTCAATTCATTTATAGGTTTCCTTAGTCAGTTTTGTATGTAAAATATATTCCAAAAAATCAAAAATTTTTATGTAAAATATATTCCAAAAAAACAAAATTTTGTAGTTGTATTATAGATTATATGAAAGAAATAAATGATTTAAAGGTTATTTTTCGTATATATAGATATTAGATATGAAAATTATTTTTAAAGTCTTATAAAAAAAATAAAATCTAACTTAATTTTATATATTAACTGATTTGTAAATAAAGCTTGGATTTATTTTATTATAAATTAGTTTTATCTTGTTAAATATAATTTTGTAAGCTTATTAAGATGTAATCTAACAAATTTAATATTCTAAAAAAAGTCTTTCATATGTGCCAAATTACCACCATCATCTTTTTCTTCTTTTTTTCCCATCCAATGCGAGACGGCTCTTGTGTAAGGAAATGGGAAAAGCTCGGAAAATACATTTGGCATTTCCTTGTATATCATATATGAACTCGATTTTAATTTATTCATTTACGATGTAATCTACTAATTGTTTGGAAATTAGTTCCCCGGGTTTGAAATTTGAAGATATCGTGTCATTTTTCTGAATGTTTTAATATGGGAAATTAATAAACTTCCAAGAGATTCTCTACAATAGCTTGGAAATTTCCCTGTGTAGAGAAAGTTAAAAAAATCCCTTTCTTGAGCTGCATAAGCACCCATTGACTTTTCTTCCAGCCATATTCTTACAGTTGTTTTATTTGTATGGTACCGTTTTGACGGATAATGTAAACTTGGAAACACTGACTATATTATCGAACGAGAAGTATGAAGAAGTCAAGGAAAGGAGATCACGAAATGAAGGTGGAATATTTCTTTTATTAAGAGTTTGTTCCGTGATATTTTCTCCATGGGAAAGAGCTCTCCAGTGTCTCACTGTGTGGTTCTTTGTCCTCGAATCTTTAACATGGTCAAGGGTGCTTTTTGTAGATAAATACCACTAGTAAAAAATGTAGTTTTTAATTCGCTAAATAGGCTTTGGTTATGTGAAAACCGAAGCGTATAAGCTTATATACATCGATTAATCTAAAAGCTGGGATAGAATAATGATATGGCACCGGTTAATTCAAGACACGAGGCATATACCACTACCCAGTTCAGAAAAAAGGCCCTATTGCCTTGGGTGACTAGGCAACCGATGCCTATACTTCTTCACTTTATTCAGACTTAACCTTTTCCGCGTTTCTCATTCCATTACTCTCCTATTTTTCCTCTGCGCGTGCTTCTCCTTCCTCCTGCTCTCCGCGCGCCAGTGCTTCTCCTTCCTCCTGCTCTCCGTCTCGCAGCTGCTGCCTGTGGTGCTTCCTCCAACGACTCCACTCTTTCGCCGTCGCTGAGCCTTCGTCGTTGCTGCCTCCGCATTGCTGCTTTCGCACTACTGCCTTCGCCGGAAATAGAAAAGGGCCAAGCCGCTCCAGATGCAGATCCGTCGCTCCAGATGCAGATTCGTCGCTCCAGATGCAGATCCGTCGCTCCAGAAGCAGATCCGCCGCTCCACATGCAGATCCGTCGCTCTAGATGTAGATCTTCAGATCGGCGAGATCCACCGCTCCAGATCCAGATCCGCCGCTCCAGATCGGAGCCCTCCGTCGTCTCCGCCGCGGCGCTTGTCGCTGCTACCCTCTCACCCTTCGAATGTCGCCGCCGCCCTAGTAGCGTTTGCAGCCGCGAGTCACCGTCAAACTTCTCATTAGTTTTAGGTTTTTCTTGTCAAACTCTGTTCAATCAATGGTTTGACATTATTGTAATATTGTGTCTTGTTTCTTGTTTGATTCCTGTCTGGTTTTCTTTTGATTGTTTTAGATTGTTCAATCAATGGTTTAACATTGTTTTAATATTGTGTAATGTTTGTTTGATTCGTGTATGGTTTTCTTTCGATTGTATGAGATTCTTCAGCTGGAAAGTTCTGTTTGGTATGATGAATTGAGTTCTAAATCTGAACAATTAAAAAAAAACACCCTACTGCCTCGGTTCTTAGATAACCGAGACATATTTTTATCTCGTTTTATTTCGGTCCGTAACCGAGTCATAAAGTTTGGTTTTTTTACCTTGCTCACATATGCTTCGGTTGTAAAACCGAAGCCTATAACCAAATCTAACCGGTGTCTTTCCTCTTTATCCTACTAGTGAACTTCTAATTTGATTAAGAGTGTCATTTTTTATGGTTGTTCAAGCTTTAGGCCTATTAGTAAAATGTAATTTACTAAGTTCTTGTTACAAAAGAAAAAAAACATACATCCATATCCAAAAAGAATTTACTATTGTAAACAGCTTATTTAATTTTATTCAATATATCTCGGTTTTAAGAAAATCAAAACCTATTAAAACACTATGCATTTTTGAAGTTATTGAGAATGTTTAGACTTCAGTTCTAATAAAAATCGAAACATTTACACATTTCTACTTTAGTTGTCTAATAACCTGATAAAAATATCCTTGTTTAGGTTGGGGCAAAGCTAAAAAGATGCAATGAAGATAGTCCCTTGAAGATGTGTGCAAATGGGAAAGGATCATCAACGATAAGGGCTGAAAAATGCAGAAGCTATGGTGTTGTAATGCTAGAAGCTCAAGGCCATATGTGGTGGAGAGGTGGTGGTATGTTGTTTGAAGGCTCAAAGAGATATTAGGCCAACGCTAAGACAAATTCAGATGATTAGAGGGATGTCATGAGTTGCTCTAGTCTTGATCTTAAGATGAGTAGTATGGCCAAAAATGGGCAGCATAACTTTACTCAACATCAGAGATGATTACAAAAGAATCTACATAACATATCAATCATATGAATCCAAGAGTTTTAATTGAGAATTTACTTTAATTAAAGTTAGAAACTTTCATGTGATTAAATGAGTTTTTATCAATGAAAATGTACCTTGATTAAAGCCGAAAACTTTAACAAAAATTAATCAATAATTTACTGTGATTAATTAGTTTTTTACTTGATATAAGAGGTAAAAAAATAGACATGATTAGTCATAGTAATATTTAATTGAGAATGCACTTTGGTTAATTTATTATGAATAATCTACAATGTTTCTTTCTTTTAATTGAGAATATACTTTGGTTAATAGTTAGAACGTCAATAAATTAATTGAAAATTTACGATGATTAATTTGAAAATCAAAGACAATAATTAATTGAACAATAATTTTTAGATAACCAATGCTGAATCTTATTTTGAAATAGCAATGAAAGCAACATATTTTCTTTATCATTCTTTTTATCTTTGAATATTTTTAAATTTCTTTGTTTCTATCTTTTGTTACATTGTTCTTTAATCTTTTATTTATGTTTTTTTCTTCTTAACATTTTTACTAACCTTTTGTATAGATTTTATAAGAACTAATTTGTTAAGAATCAATTTTGTGTTCGTTAAGAATCAATTTTGTTATAGTTTAGTAGTGTTAATTTGAACAATGATGAAATCGTTGTCGAGGTTTTTACAAAACAATGTAGTGTTTACTTTACCCCTTGAAAATACATTTTGTGTTAAGAAATAACTTAGCTCTAGGAGCTTGTTTCAAATCATACAACACTTATTTAGTTTATAAAAAAATATAAAATATAATATAAATTGCATTTTAATTTTAATTAAATTTAATCCAACAAAATATAAACTAAATTTTAATTAAATTTAACCTAATAAAATATAAATTAAATTTTAATTTTTTTTGTGAGTAATGAACATCCGCTTATACAGTATGTGCATTCGACTCATTTATAAATAGATATTAAATTATCCGTTATTCATTATTTGTGGATATCCATTTTAATTATTCTACTACCTGTAGCAAATTTTATTTACATATACTTGTAAACATAGATATTTTTATCATTCTTAATAATATAGATATTTTTGTCATTCTTAATAGTAGATATTTTTGTCTAGTAAATATTTTTATCATTCCTAATATTAGATATTTTTGTATTAGGGTTAAGTACGGAGTTTGAATACTCTCATCTTCCATCCAAGTTTTATACATATTTGTTGTTTCGAATTAGAAAAGGATAAAATAAAATGACTCAAGTGAAATTTTCAAATTACTATTGCCAATATATGTAACATTAATTACCGGTGACATAGAATTCATAGGGGGTGGCAGTTTCCTCCAACACAAGCTCAATCTGAAATCACTTTCATATGTGGCATCAACTAGCATAGCTACACTATTAATTCATGGTCATCCGTTGACATTTGTCCAGCCATATTCTTAGTTAAATATCTTATTTCATACGTTGCTTCTTCTTTTTTATTTCATACAAAATATCTCTATTAACATAACATTTCTAATATAAAAACTTAAGAATAAACCTCTAACTAGAATTTTTCCCAACTTAAATCAGCTTATTTGTAAGTCAATTTATAAGTTTTTTGTCCTTACATCATTTCTTTAATTTTTATTTTACACATAAACCAATTTAAATTCATAAAAAAGTTCAGTTTAATTATTGTTCCCTTTGAAAAAACGTATTCATGAAAGAACTTTTATAAACCTAGTATCAATCTCTTTCAAATCTATCATATGTCGTGTATAATGGTTTATAGGATGAACGAAGAAATGCGAATCATAAACCAAAGAAAAGGGATAAACAATAAGAGATTATTGGAGCAGAAGATGGAAAAAGTCAGAGGTAGGGCTTTTATAAGTACTACTGTTCAACATTTTCATGTTGAGCAATTTTCAATGGGAAGAAGCTCTCCAATTTCACTCATTACCTACATCTTTGTCCTGCAATGGTTAACATGGTCAAGGGTGCTTCTGGCTGATGAAAGAAGCCATTGCTCAAGTTCCATAATGAACATAGGTGCTGTGCTTGATTTGAGTTCACAAATTGGAAAACATCAGAAATTAGGCATGGAAATTGCAGTCCAAGACTTCAATCGGTTCAGTAGTTCCAAGCTGGATTTGAAGATAAGAAACTCCAATGGAAATTCAGCTCAAACAGTTGCTAGTGGTAACATTAACTTTCACTTTCAATTTTTGTCTTTCTCAAGTTACAATGAAAGAATATACAGTAAGAAGATAAAATATTAAACTCACTTTTTATCATCACCTGAGATAAAGTTCTGTGAAAACTTTCATATCTTCTCCCAAAGCTATTATATGAATAAATTGTTTTAACTAATGAAAAAAAAATGTCTATTTCATTTTTTTAAGGAAACTTTGTCACGACCGTAAACACACAACAAATATTGTGGGTTAGAATCACATTTCATCCTCCTTCTTTTACTTCCCCTTATTTTTAGTTTCTAAACTATTGATCATTTCTGGTTTTCGTTCCTCTTTCAAAATAAGGTACAATTTGATCCTCATTCTTTTCGAAACTTTAGTTTTAGTCCTCGAAAACTACCAAATTTTTAACGGTGTTAGTTTTCGAGGACTAAAACCAAAGTTTCGAAAACAATGAGGATCAAATTGTACCTTGGGACGAAAACCAGAAATGACCAACAGTTTAGGAACTAAAAACATATTTAACCCTGACAAGTATTGTCTAGGTTGCTTAAACTCTTTTCTTTTTTTCATAATTTCAAGACTGTCGGGTAAAAGTAAAAACTGGTAGGCAATATATTTTCCTTTATTTCTCTTATTTAATTATAATCTTTTTTATGAAAATAATATATTAAATTATTCTTATTAGTTTTTGGACATAACTTTTAAGTATTAGAATCTAAACTCTAGTTTTGATTATGATAATAACGGTTAAACTTTCTTGTAGATGGAATTAGGGAAGAATATAATTAGATTAATCTTTTAACTATTAGAGACTAAAGTTTTTTTTTTTTTCATTCTATCCTACACTTCAGACATCTCATTCTCCGTTTTCAAAATTTTCAAAAGTTTCTGTTTTTATCTTTAATAAATATTCTTTTAACTTTTTTTTCTTTTTATTAAAATCATTCCGCATTCTTAAAGATTTTGAAATCAAATTCATAAACTATTTTAAATTTTACTTTTAAATTTAAAATTTAATAATAATATAATTTAATATAAAATTTTAATATTATTTAATATACATAAAATTTTAATATTATTAAATAAAAAAAACTTTAAAAAAATTAAAAAAAAAATAATCGTGCTTCAAAATCCGTAATATATATTAACGGATATCCATTTACAATCAACAAATTCTTTTTAAAAAATTTTATTTAAAATTTAATAATTATTTAATTTAATTTAATATATTTAAATATATTAAATCATATTATATATTATTTTTTTTTTATTTTTTATTTTCATTATTATTACTTCTATTTTAATTATTTTTATTTTTATTTTTTAATATAATTATTATAGTTATATAAATTATATTTTAATAATTATTAAAATATGAAAATATATTACATAATATTAAAATTTTAAATTAAATTAAAAAATAATTAAATTTAAATAAAAAAATTATCTTCCATAAATAATTATTTTTAAAAATTTTTTATTTAAAATTTAATAATTATTTAATTTGATTTAATATTTTAATATAATTTAATATATTTAAATATATTAAATCAGACTTTATATTATTATTGTAATTTTATTATTTTCATTATTATTTTTTTTAATTTTATTATTATTTTTTTTAATATAACTATTATAATAATAGAAATTATATTTTAATAATTATTAAGATATAAAGATATATTCAATAATATTAAAATTTTAAATTAAATTAGATTATTATTAAATTTAGAATTTAAAAGTAAAATTTAAAATAATTTATGAACCAAAATCAAAATCTTTGAAAAAGTTGGAAGTACTGATAAAATATTGGAGGTGGAAGATGAAAAAGATCCAAACTTTTTTGTCAGAGCTAATTCCTCAAGTATATTGGAATAATAATGTGTGTTTGATTTGGTTTGACGTTTAGGGTTTTGGATTCACGTTTCGTTCGCGTACGAAAAAAGTAAATACTAAAAATAATCAGTTCAAATGTAGGTGTACACCAAAGACAAGTGTTTAAGTTGATTTGATGCGAAACCAAATATGCATTTAAATGATCATACTTTAGTCATGTCATTTCATGAGTTGACCATGAAAACCATATTTGACATCATTACTACAAGAGTAAGAACAAGAACCAATCTTCTTAAAATAGTGTGAACTATTCGTACTAAATAAATGGTTTAACTAAATTTGTACGAATGAAGCATCCTAACACCATTTTCTTTTGATAAATATAGCTATGGATCTCGCCCTAAGCAAGCAAGTGCTAGCCATCATAGGTACAATAACACACAATGAAGCAACTCTCGCAAGTGAATTTAATGACAAAATAAAAAATATTCCTATCTTGTCTCTAATTTCATCTGTAACCAGAGCAGAGCAAGTATCACCTCTATTGCCTCACTTCAACCAAGTGGGATATAATATTAACCTTCAAATGCAATGCATTGCAGCCATTGTAGGAGAATTTAGATGGAGAAAGGTGACAGCAATCTATGAACTTGATAACAGGTTTTCCTCTGATCCTGGGATCCTACTCAACCTCTCCTATTCTCTTAGACTTGTTGGTTCTGAGATTGACAATCATGTAGCTTTGCCTCCATTGTCCTCTCTATTAAACCCAAATTCTACCATTGAAAATGAGCTTAATAGGCTAAAAAGCAGGAGTAACAGGGTCTTCTTGATTGTGCAATCTTCTTTAGAGCTCGCTGACCTACTTTTTGAGAAAGCAAAGCAAATGGGTTTAATGGGAAAGGGTTCTGTGTGGATTATCCCAGATGGGATTGCTGGTCATCTTGATTCAGTTAACCCGTCTGCTATCTCTAACATGCAAGGAGTTATTGGATTTAAGACACCCTTCTTGGAAACAAGCAAGGCATTTAGACGGTTCAAGTTAAAATTTCGTAGAAGGTTTGTCTTCGAGTTCCCAGAAGAAGAGAACATTAACCCAAGTTCCTTTGCACTTCAATCGTATAATGCAACCTGGGAGGTTGCTCAAGCTGCAGAGGAATCAAAAGGGAAGTTAACCCTTGAACAATTATTAAAAAGTAAAATCTCCATGAATGAAAAATTACGGCAATCACCAACCCTCAGCATAATTAACGTGGTAGGAAAAAGTTACAGAGAGTTGGCATCATGGTCTCCCGCATCAGGTTTCTCCAAAACCCTTGTTACAGAACAGATGTCAGAGATGAACACAAACAGTGCTTCAAGTAGAGTTTTGAGCACAGTTTATTGGCCAGAAGGCATACAATTTGTTCCTAAGGGATGGACTCACAACACCAAAGAGAGGACATTACAAATAGGAGTTCCTGCAAATGCTGCATTTAGTGATTTCGTGAATGTGGAATATGATATTAAGAGGAACAAAACTTATTTTACCGGATTCTCAATTGATGTCTTTAAAGCAGCTGTTCAAACTTTGCCTTATAATTTGAATTTCTCGTTTGTTCCCTTCGATGGATCTTATGATGAAATAGTAGGCCAAGTCTACAATAAGGTATGGTAACAGTCAACTAGTTTTGAGAGTTAATGCACTGGACTTGCTGATTATTGTATTATGGAATTATATAATTACTTTTACAAAGTATACTATATAAAAGGGAAACTGAAAAACTCAGTCTCACTTTTCTTATTCTTTGAGATCGACATTCTCAAGATTCTCTGATATATCTTCTTCGGATGGTGTTTTCACACAGTACCAATGCATCTAAACAATTTTTTTCTCTTAACAATCTTATTTTGTATTTTTTCTGTATACTTGATCTATAACCCTTTCAAAGTTTAAATTTTTATTTGAATATTTAACTATAATGCAATTTAATCATATTAAAATATTTTTAATTTTAAAATTTAATTGGATAGAAGCAAGTAGTTATCCTATACAGTACGCAAGTTAAAATACTAGATCTTGTACAAACCCCATGTTGTTTCTTCCTTCAATTTTTATTGTCTTTTAATTTTGTTGTCTTTTCGTAATGCAAATCTAAACTTTTATTTCTTGCTTAGACATTGGATGCTGCTGTCGGAGATACATCAATAATGGCATACAGATATCATTTAGTGGACTTCTCACAACCATACCTTGAATCTGGCCTGAACATGGTGGTTCCAGAGCAATCAAAAAAATCAAAGGAAGCATGGATGTTTTTTGATGCCTTCACGAAAGAGATGTGGTTGATGATGACAACACTGCACATTTTTGTTGGATTGGTCATTTGGTTGATTGAGAGGCAAGTTAATGCAGAACTACAAGGATTGGGGTCCATGCTTTGGTTTTTAGTCACTGTAATATTCTATGCACATAGTAAGTCCTCTAACACAAAGTTCAACTTCATAAGAGTAACTTTCCTTTCTTAGAGAGTGTGAATACTCATTTGAGGTACTTGAGATGGTAATTCAAACATAGTAAGAAGCAAAAAAATTATATCTGTTTCCTCAGCAATATTCACCATACATATGACATGATACTAATCAAAGATTTTCTATCACAATCCTATCCCTAATACTTGGAACATTTCCAAATCTAATAATGTGCAGGAGAACCAATTAGAAGCCCTTTGGCTCGAACTGTAATGGCACCATGGTTATTCGTTATCCTCATTGCAACCAGTACTTTCACAGCAAGTTTGACTTCAATGATGACTTTTTCACAACTAGTGCCATCTGTTTTAGATATCCAAACCCTTCAGAAAAGAAATTCCCCGGTTGGTTGTAATGGAAATTCATTCATTGTGAAGTATTTGACTGAGGTACTAAATTTCAAGCCAGAGAACATCAGAAAAATTTACTCCGTAAGTGATTACCCTAAGGCCTTTCAAAATAAGTATATTGAAGCAGCTTTCCTTAGTACGCCTCATACAAAGGTATTTCTGGCAAAGTACTCATGCAAGGGTCTCATCAAAGCAGGCAACACTTTCAAGCTTGGTGGCATAGGTTTTGTGGGTCTCTCTCCCTCATTATTTCCTTTCCATTGTATGATATGTTTGCTACTATAGTCCAAAATAGGGTAATTGTAAGGGAAACTTGAAATTTAAACATAATGATTGTTTTCTTGTATTAACTGCCAATATTAACAATCATTATCTTACGTGCACTCCCCAGTTCTCATTCCTACCAAACCTAGACACCTTTTTAACATTGCATATGCTATTTTTTAAAAGAACTTTTCCCTATTTTTGAAAATTGTACATTTTGTGTTTCATTACTCAGGTATTTCCAAAGGGTTCCAATCTGGCTGCCGACATATCTGAGGCATTGCTGAAAGTGATAGAGAGTGGAGAGATAGAAGAATTAGAAAAAGAGATGTTAGGAGGCAATTCAAGTTGCTCTCCTTTACAGAACAAAATGAAAGATGGGTCATCAATAGGTTTTCAACCTTTCCTTGGCCTATTTTGCATCTGTGCTGTTGTTTCTATTTTAGCATTGTTATATAATATGATTTGTGTGTTCATGAATGATGTAGAGACATTCACTAACTATATACATGTAACATTGACACCATTGAGGAGAATCTATATATGGACAAGTGCATCTTTTACATGGATTTGTTCAACACTACAATGGGGGAGTATTAGAAGTGTAATTACTACCACAATAACAGGAAATGCAGAGGAGACTACCATTAATAGTCAACAAAGTACCATGGCTGTTGAGGTCACTGATGTTGTATTGGCTTCTCATTCTTCCTAAGCTACTAATTTTTCATATTGTTGTACAAAACATTCTAGTACTAAAGACTTTAATGATTTCAATGCACATTTTTTTTTGTGATACCTTGACAATATGATGTTATGATATACAAAGATAAAAAGATTTATGCACCAAATTATGAAGGAGTAATCCATGAAAATAGTGGAAGAGGTTTATTATTGTTTTTTACAAACAAATTGAGAGGTTAAAGTCCTATGTAACATATTTCTTGTTACTTTGTGGTTGACTTCTCACAACCGTATGTTGAATCTGGCATTGATATAGTGGTTAAAGAGCAGTCAGCTAAATTAAAGGAAACATGGCTTTTTTTACAAGTCTTCACAAAAGAGATGTGGTTAATGATGGCAGCATTACACATTTTTGTGGGACTCGTCATATGGTTGATCGAAAGGCAAGTTAATGCAGAACTAAGAGAGTTCGGGTCCATGCTTTGGTTCTTAGTCACCGTAATATTCTTTGCACAGAGTAAGTCTTCTAACCAAGCGTTTTAGTTAAGAGTAAAATTTCATAGCTGCTATATAATATCATCACTACGAGGTTGTAATGCTAGAAAAATTGAAAGATTTTATCTATCATAAACATTAATGCTAGAAAGAAAACATATTAAAGAAATATATGCAACACAACAATAATTCAACGTTTCAACTCATCAGACAAGATAATCACATTAATAAAGTATTGCAATACAGTGGTATTAAATAAGATTAAACTATATGAATGATCAAATTATACATAAATTCATAAAAACATAACTTTCTAAAATGAAACATTTTAAAATAAAGTTGACGTTTTCAAAATCATTTGAGTTAGTAAAACAGTAACACTATGTGGTCAGGGGGTAAATTTAAATTTGCTTTCAGATCCGCTAACTGGCCTCTTGATTTGACAGTTTACTGGAGCTTATGTAGTAAAGAGTTTAATTACGAGTTAATTAATTTTCACTGCTTAGATTCATACAATCTTATAGAAATATGTGATTTCATGTTTCCAATATTTAAAGGAAAATGAATCACTGCTAATAGGATTACAAGGTGTAAAAGAAAGATCTACTCACTGGTGTCATGACATTCCAGATTTTCTTAGATATGATTTCATTAGGGAAGGTATTCTCAACCTTGCTTTAGTTTCGGTTCTTTAGTAGGTTTTGGTATAGGCCTCCCACTCTTTCGTAGTTTTCTTTATGTTTATGCTATTTGGGTACGCTGCAAATGATTGACAGAAAATAAAGTGTCAACCTAGTAGGGATCATTCGTTATATAATGATATACTTTTTCATACTCTATATTTGATTAAAAAAAATTAAAGTTAACGTGACAACCTTGATCAACATCAGAAAAAGACCACCAAAACTTCGGCTAGCACTAATATCTTTGTCCAACTTTTGTAATATTTTTCATACGAACATTTCCAAACTGTAAAACTAAGAGGCAAATGAAAAATGTAGTAATAGAGACACATTTGTCAAAATCCATGCAGAGATATCCCTATTTCGTCAGCACTATTCACTATTGACTATATTAAGAATATGATACTGAACAAACTTTTTCAATCACGTCTTTCTTCCTCCTCTTTATTCCTAATTCTGTGTACATTTCTAAATTCTATTAAGCAGGAGAACAAATTAGAAGCCCCTTGGCTCGAATTGTGCTGGCACCATGGTTATTTGTGATCCTCATTGCAACTAGTACTTTCACAGCAAGTTTGACATCTATGATGACTGTTTCACAACTAGAGCCATCTGTGTTAAAAGTCCAGACCCTTCTGAAAAGAAATTCTGTAGTTGGTTGTAATGGAAATTCGTTCATTTTGAAGTATTTGACTGAGGTACAAAAATTCAAGCCTGAGAACATTAGGAAAATTAAGTCTATAAATGATTACCCTGATGCCTTTCGGAACAAAGATATCGAAGCTGCTTTCTTTATTACACCTCACGCTAAGGTCTTTTTGGCAAAGTACGCATGCACGGGTTTTATCAAAGCAGGGAACACTTTCAGGCTTGGCGGCTTGGGTTATGTGGGTATCTCTCCTTTTATTCTCACCATTTTATGACACGTTTGGCAGCATTAAAAATTAGGGTAATTGTAAGGAAAAGTTGAAATTGTAGGGTTATGAAAATTTTCTTATATATACTACCAATAGTCAAGCACTCATCATATGCATTTCTCCAATTTTCTGTCATACCAAACTTAGCTTACGAGATACTGCCACATTATTTTTCAAAAATGATTTCCCTATTTCTGAAGCTGTTCTAATTAGCATGTTGATTTTGGTTGTTTGATTACTTAGGTATTTCCCAAGGGTTCAAATCTGGCTACTGACATATCCGAAGCATTGCTGCAAATGATAGAGAGTGGACAGACCGAACAACTAGAAAAAAATATGCTAATGGTAGAAGTCAATCGCAGTTGTCCTACTTTAGAGAGCGAGAAAAAAAATACGTCATCGACTGGTTTTCAACCTTTCCTTGGCCTATTTTGCATCTGTTCTACTGTTGCTATTCTGGCATCGTTATATAGTATGATTTGTTGGTTGATGAACAAGGTAGAGACCTTCACTAGCTACATGAATGTAAGATTGACACTATTAGGGAGAATGTGGAGATGCACAAACACAGTTTTTTTCTGGGAGCTGCTCAAGACTTCAATCTGGAAGTGTAAACCCGACACAGTAACAATAAATGCAGAGGACACAGTCATTGATAGTCAGCATAGTACAGTGGTTATAGTGTAGTATTGGCTGCTAATGCTTCCTGACATACTAATTTTTCAAACTGCTGTAAAAAACATTTCACTGCAAAGCATTTAAAGGATTTAGACTCTCATTTTTTGTTTTTGTTAATACTGCGAAAGTATGATGTTTTGAGGTATAAAGATGTTTTAATACAGAATTACTAGAGTAATCCACGAATATAGTGGAAGGAGATAATTCATTTTTTATAAATTTAAAAGAGTGGGTTTCAAATCCTATGTGTCCCTTTCTTGTTAGTTTGTGTCTTTTCTTTAATCTACCTCCCCCTGTCATCCACAAAATAAAAAAGGCATTTTAGGAGAGATGTGTGAAAGAATTTCTATGCAGCTTATTTGAACTAATGACGCGAACAACATCATGTATGATAAAATAATCTCTACTAACTTTTTTCAATAAGTGCTGCACCAAAATTTACTCCATTAGCTCTAACGTAACAATAGTTTATTAAACATACATTTATTAAGCTGTTTACCTATATACACCAGCACAAGATCACTTTAAAGGAAAGTTGTCAAAACGAAGACAACTAGAACTCTACTGGGTTTGCCAACCAATCATGGTTTGAGCTCAAAATGAACCAACCCAACCTACCCTAGTTTAATGGTGCACTAATTGGCCAACCTGACTCAACCCTTCCGGGTTGGCTATCTAAAGAAAACTGAAAAAGCACCAGAGATGGAAATAACAGAGAATTATAAAATTGCAAGAAAAAATTAAAACTATACCAATCACAGAAAAATATTATGCAAATTACTAATTTACAAAATCCATTGACCAAAGAATACGTGTTCTTTTGAAATTCACACTAATTCCATATCAATTCCTATAATCGCATGGCTTAACCTCTCTGCTCAAAGCCCAAAAGAGATCACAATTGCAAAACAGAGACCTGTAGAAGTAGCATAAGCTAATACTTATGCAACATTCTGCTAAAAGTAAAAACCCACCCAATAGCTAAGATTAGTTTGCCAAATCTAATTCTTAAGCATCTATTTTAAGTGCACAATTGAGAGTAAATCCTCTCAATTTTATTTTATTTTCACTTGATATCCTTCCTACGCAGTTTCTAGTATTGCGTTGTTTATTAAATAATTTTATGCCCAAATACAAACCAAATAACGTCAACGTAAATGATCATGATATATAAAACTCTTACGAGAACAAGTTAGAAACCAATAAAGCTATGCTGATCCAGAACCAAAAATACATCCAATCCAGTTCCTTGAAGAAAACAAACAAGCCAAGAACGACCCAAATAAGTAGAACCCAAATTAAGATAAACCGGAAAAGAACGAGTGGTGGGTTTACTTGCAGGGGAGCCAGGACTGGAGACACTGGTGTAGGTGCAACATTCAGGTGCCCAAGTCACTCACACGTGAAAGGTGTGGTTTGGTGGCAATGGCTGGACAACAGCAATTCTTGAAAATGAGGTGGAATATTTGAAGTCTGCTAGATCATAATCCTGCACCAAAATTCAAAATTCATTCCTTAATTGATTTTTGGAGATAAGATAGCACAAAATATTAGGAAGCCAGTCCAAAATTATTCAAACGTGAGTAATTTACGCAAATTACATTTTCACTCTCGTCCTTTGTCTTTTCTCTTTGGCCTTGCTATATATGAACGAGTAATAGAACAAAGATTGTTTTGTCAAGTATTCAAATTATTAAAATAATTTAGCGTAATAATAGCACATCAGAAGTCATTAAAAATTTCACACGGAATTGAAAAAGGAGAAGATAAGTATGAGTCATCTAACAACTAATCCAAAAAAAAGTGCGCATAAGCATTTGAACAAACACCTTGTGTGCTAAACAAACTACCTTGCAAAAATATTTATTATGAGCGAATTGGGGATTTTTCAAGTTATTATTAGAGGTTAAGGAATAGGATTCGGAGAAAGAGTAGCAAATGGCAACGATTTTGAGCAATTGGGGAAAGGTACGGTTTCGCGGCACTGTAAATGGCAATGCTCTCCCACTTCGTCAAGGCTGTTTCTTTTTGGGGATGATTTTTATATAATTTTTAAATGTTAAAATATGAATTGTATCAACGTAATGCTGACCCCAGGCAACTTCAATCCCCAAATTATTACTAAATATTAACACACCCAATCATTTAATTGTATACAAAAATTTCATATAAGTTAAAACTATGTCACAACATAGAATATGTCACCTTCTTACAAATATTATTATTTTAAAAAAAAGTTTTTAACTTCTATCTACAGTATGCTTTTGTCTGTCAAATGTTAATTGTCTTACATATTAAAGTAAAATATTTTTATTTTATTTTTCAATTATAGGTTAAGTAATTTATTAACTTTTTAACAAATGAAAATAAATATTTCTTTTGTTAAAATTACGATTTGGTTTTTATTTCTTAACCTTTTTTTTCTATATTTGGTTAAATGCCTTTTCAAATCAAAATAAGCATTATCTAAAATTTTAACTATTTTTTTAATTTTAATTAAATTTAAATTCAATACTTAAAAAAATTATTGTATTGCGTGTCCCGTAATCTAATTCATAATAATTGCAATGATAAAAGCTTAGAAAATAGAGAATTTTAAATAATAAAACTCGATTATTTTAATTATAAGTTTAAAATATAAATAGAAATTATATAAACGAGTTTTATTATCTAAAATAATGTTATTTATCTAAATTTATGTTATTAAAGCTCTTTATCTTCTATCTTATATTTTTGTTCTCTCTGTCCATATGTTTGAACATTAGATACTACTTAAGTGATCATTGAGGCACGATCTTCTATTTTAATTGACCAATTTCTATAAAAAAAAGTATGTTAATTTATGTTCTTTTTTCGGTTTATGCGTTTTTTTTTTCATGTTAGAGTTATTTAAGCTTGTAGGTGACTTTTGAATCTTTTATAAAACTCTATGTTAATGAGTGATTTTAATTGTATGTCATAATTGTGTTCCTATTATTTATGAGAACATATAAAGTTTTATGTGCTTGTGGAACTCTCTTAGGATTAAGACGTTCATTGATATATGGTAATATGTTATATAACCTTATAATCAATTACAAGTTATCTTTGATTATAAAAATCTCAACTTTCTCTCTCCTCATACAAAAACCTAAAATTCTTCGTCAAGGATGCCATGTCCATGATTGTTCCTCGAGTCTTCCTCATTTCTCCACAAATCACTTCCCACAACTTCTACAACATCTCTCTAAAAAAATTCCTACAAACAACACTAATTAATTTAGACGACTTATCCAATAACCTAAAAACACTAAGTATTCAATTTATATCTTAATTACTATGCAAAACATAATCATTTCAACTATTACACTTTTCATTTAATTGATTACCACGTTCAAGGTGTATGATCCATAATGTACTACATATTATTCACACTTTATTCTCTATGTAATTGATTATCCTATTCCATAGAATGTTAAAATTCTTTAATAATCGATTACATCAATTATATAATTGACTACAAAGTAAAGGAGTTGTGCACCTCCCCTTCAAGACATCTAATTTGAATTTGGATTTTGTTTTGCACCGTCGTAACATTCACAAGGAAGTAGTCAGGCCCGTTACGACTTCCTTTTCAAATACGACAAATCTAGATAATTCTGATACATGAAAGTTATTTTGGGTATAGGACTTCGTTATATAAAAATATTACCTCCCACACCCGTAGTGTTTTTGGAATTTGCCCAAATCCTTAGTTTGTCTAGTATAATTGTCATTAAAAAAAAACTGCAAATTCTCTCCCATGCATGATTATCATGAGTATATCAATGCATTCCCACACCAATAAATCATTTTCTTATGGAAAAATCATATTTTACATCAAACAATAAAAAGATTTGAATGTCAAGGTAGATTTTGATATACTTTTGTCTTAAATATGTTAAAAATAAAATTAGTTTATTTTTTTCATAAACGAAAATTAGATTATGCATCTAAGATGAGAATTTGAAGAATTTATATAAATAAATTACTTCATATAATTTTTTTATGTATAAACCAATTTCTAATGAGTGCATTGTTTTATATTTTTTCATTCTTTCCACACACTTTTCCTTTCATTTTTTTTTCTACTCTTCTCTCAACCAAATTGACATTAACTTATTTCCGAAAATTGAAGGAAGAGTTGAATACCTAGAATATTCAAAAGATACTATACATGTGTAAGAAAGAAGGAAAGGAAATAAATAGAAAGAACTCACAGCAAGCAACAGCAAGAAATGTTCCTATTAATGACCAATTCAAACTTCAATGTGAGAGAGTGATTGGTCCTTATTTTAGAAGCAAACACTTTTAAATGGTATGGATTTTCTTTTTCTTCCATGGCTAGTTTTGGTGTGTGTGTGTGTGTATGTATACTTTAGTCTACTCTTAGTTTATATCAAACACTTTGTTTTTGTTATATGATTTATTGGTTCAAGTAATGCATTGCGTACTTTTCCAGGTAATTATAATTTTTTTCTTCAACTTTCTTATAGAAACTTTCAGTGTATTTTCGTTATCTATAGTGAAAATAAGTTTTATGTTGACACACACTAAATTTATTAAAAAAATAGTTTTTTGTTTAAGCTTTTGAAAAAAAAAAGTTTCTAACTATTTTGAGAAATGGAGCACTTTATCTTTACTACTATCTTTAACATTATATAAAATTTTGATATTAAAGTATATACAATTATTGATAATCTCTACTGAATATTTGATCAGGGAACATATTACATTTTAGAAAATGGGGACAAACTTCAGGCTAATGAACTGGATTAATTAAATTGTATTAGATTTAAATTCCTATATTCTAATAATAATGAAGAGAAAACTATATAGTAAGAAAAAATCTTGCATTTTTTATCTGAAATTTTTGAAACAAGGTAAATGTGAAGGTTTTGTATTAATGTGAAAATGAACCATCCCTTGTAATATCTTTTCAAAACAGGTACTGAACATGAGAATGTAGTTTCTCAACTCCATTTCTTGAAATATGTGTCATAGCTTGAAGTAGGGAAAACAAAAATAAAGTAGAATGAATTAGTTAAGGTGTGTTTATTGAGTCAAAGTATGAAGAAGTCAAGAAAAGAATGTGGGGGCTACTATATATATATATATATTAATGCAAATGTTTAAAGTAAATTACTCTTTATTGGTCCAATGGGAGGGACTAGTCCCTTGTTTGCATTTGTGTTGCATTTGTTTGCATGGCCAGGGTTTCTACTGGCTAATGAAACAACACACCGGTGCCTAAGCACTCATATTAAGAACATAGGTGTTGTTCTTGATTTGGATTCACTAATGGGTAAGCAACAGAAAGTAGCCATGGAAATTGCAGTCCAAGAGTTCAATAGCTTCAGTTGTTCAAAGCTGGAATTGAATATTCAAAATTCCAAGGGGATTTCGGCTAGAGCAATATCCACTGGTAATCTCCTTTCCACCAATTTTTTTTTTCTAAGGAACAAACTTCAACAACAGCATGTATGGTCCCATTAATTTGTCCAGTTTTTTTTTCTTTCTAAATGATCAATTTGATTCTCCAAATGGTTTTTTTTTGTGATTTCTCTCATCTTTACAAAATTTAAAATTTATATATATATATATATATATATATATATATATTATATTAAAAGACTTTTCATCCTTCAAATATTACTAATTGTATTTTAAATTAAATCATACATAAAAAATACAATAGAAAATTAAAATTCAAAATTAATTCAAATCATATATTATATATTAGTTAAATATATAGTTTTAAATTATATAATTAACTATTGAATGGATAACATTTTCTTTTTGTAGTTTTGGTAAGAAATAATAGATTGGGGAATAAGAGAAACTAAATTGGTGTTTTAAACTTATATTATTAATAAACTTTATAATTTTTTTAAAACTAATGAGTTTTAACAAAATAAAAAAACTTTTTAAGAATTAAAGATAATAAATGATTGTTTAGATAACATTGTTATAACCAATCATTACATTTGAACTATTGTCCACTTTGAATCTTTGAAGCTTGTTAAATTTTTTTTTTCCCCTCAGAGACACCTCAAATGGTTGAAGGAAGAAAGTGCATAAGTTGTTATTAATCTCAATATTTCTATGTGATGTAGGATTATTGAGTGTATAAGAACAAATCCCCCAATTGAGGGTTAATAGGGTTTGAGTTTGGGACCTTATTTTCCTTCCCATAGATATGTTTTAGTAAGTCTAGTAATCCAACTTTGCTTAGACGTCAAGGTTAAGAAAAAATTAAAAATACCTTCCTCCTTCCAATGCGCCTTTAAAGGATAAAACTATAATGAAGCTCCTAGCTCCAAATTAAACAATATCTTAGATGTGGTGATTGACTCTAATAATGTTATTTTAACAAACTTGAGGTTGAAGAATAGAAAGAAGGTTAGTTCAAATTTATTTGATTCTACATCAAATTACAATCATCTAAGCTTGAGACTTATTGTTTTCACTATCTTGATAATTTAGATTACAACCATATTTCACATGAAAACATGTAATCACATAAGATACAAACTAAACATCTTGAAAAACTCTCAAGAAATATCACCTATTATAGAAACCAACATAAAGACACTAAAGAAGGTATAGAAAGATTCACAAAGTGTTTGGAAAGAAGTCATCTAATGTGATGAATTTATAAAAAATTTAAGATCACAAAAAATGTGCCACAAAGTCACTATGGTGTCTTGATATGAAAACTTGCACAAAAGAAAAAATTATGTTTCTTATGTTCTTGAAATTTTTCTTGATGTACAGTAAAACTTTTAATGAAAAGGTGTAATTAATTCAAACAAGAAATCATCATAATTAATTTTTAAACAAACATTTATAAGAAAAATTGATGGATTAAATTTAATGATAACCAATTATATTATTCTCTATTATGTTTGGAAACAAAATTGGTACAACATAATTGAGTACTCCAACATGTAATGGATTAATAAAATGTTAGATCTATAAAACAAGGAGTTTGAATAAATCTATTAAAAGCAATTTTGGAAAACATTTGTGATAAGCCTGTCAAATGCTTTATGGGTCGCCTACTGGTTTTGAAAATACATTTACAAGCCTTTTGATGGTTATAGTCAACAAGTTGTACAACATGTGTAATAGAAAAATTAACAATAATAAAAATTTATATTGGTTCACTCCAACTTAGTCTATATTCAATTCTTCAATGCAATTTGTAGATAGTTTCACCATATAAATCAAATATCAAGTATTATCATTGCCATTGTCAACTTTTAATGAGTATATAAAGTCATTTCTAGCTATATAAATGCACAATGTATTTCTATAATATTTACACAAAGTCTCTCCAAACTATCAACTTATACTCCTCTTGATTTCAAGTAAAAAACACACAAAGTCTCTTCAATCTATACAATAATACAATGTTGTTTGATTACAAGGTTTACTCTCGTTAGAGAGGATATGAAAGTTACACTCCTTCCTTTAGAGAATACCACTTCACATTGTGAGAGTTTGCAATTAAGACATTTTTCTATTTTATGTCATTTTAAAGACAAACTATTATTGACACTTTTTCACATGTATGTGGGATTGTTTTTCCATGGGGTTGCTTCATTACATAAGTGTCCAAAAAGTACCATTAAAAGTTTCATGCAATAAATAACCTCGAGTTATAACTTTTTTAGAGGCTTATGATTAATTATTTACATCCTTTAATTTGTGGTGTGATAAGACAATGAGAACACACTTTTATCTCTGTGATTTCTTTGTATCAACAAAAATACCATAAGAAAAGGATTTCACACATTAATAATGATTAATACTTGTGTCATTGTCCCCATAGAGAGTTTTTCTAAGTTAATTGTAAACTTTAGATTATATGACATCCTAAGGATACATTTAATATAAGGGTCTTTTTCAAGTTTTGTCTATTCTACTTAACTTAGGTGATATAACAATTAGCACTTTTGTAAGAGTTATGTTTTTCTCTCTCTCTTCTTCTCCCAAAAATGCCTATCTCCTCTCTTCTATTGTTTTTTCTTTGATTTAGAGTTTCTAGGGTTTCTAAAACGCACCATCCACTCCCTTCTCTTTATATCTTAATATTTATAAATCAACTCAACTTTATCTCTAATATTTTCTCACTTATAATAATATATTTTATTCTAATTTATTATTATTATTATTATATTACTATTATTATTATTATCATCATCATCTAATAATAATAATAATAATATCTAATTACATCCACTAATATCTTAAGATATCTTTTAATTAGCAATATCTCAAAATATCTTTTAAAACGTCTAATAATAATATCTCTTTTAATCTTTAAACTCATTAAGATTATATCTTCTATTTTCATTTAACTAATTTTTAATATAAAAACAACTAAATCTTCTAAAATATTTACATAATATCTTTTCATTAATTTTTCATATTATTTAATTTGCATGTCTTTTCGTTTTACACCTCCCTAATTTAATTTTTTGCACCTAATCAATAAAAGGTAAAAAACTCTTTTGCCTTTAGGCAAAAATATAAATAAAATAAAATAAATAACATAACAATTATGTTCTAACAAAAGTGTATACTCAAGAACACTAATTTCCAAATAAAAATCCAAAGTCTCAAAACTTCTTTCTTTTTAAGACCTCTATTTTCTCGAATCTTACAACACGGGATCACTCACCATGTAGAAGGTCATCACATTGACAAACATATCCTTAAATGCTCGTAGGGGTCAGTTGACTTGTTATACTTCTCAAAACATTGGGAGAATCCCCCGCTTGGGCATAGATGTCTCCATGATTGTTGGGGTAAAAGGTAACAAACTAATAGCGTGAACCGTCTTGGCTGGTTGCTCCATCTGCTTGTATAGGTTCGACAGGATAGGACTATCTAGCACTAAATGCTAGGTTGTTTTCTCTTGACATGTGACCGTGATCTCGACCCTCAATGCCGCTAACTCCGCTTCGTGCACCTTTGCATTTCTTGAATTTGGCGCTGCATCTCCTTGATCAGCTTCATAGGATCTTGTTGTTTGCCCAACTCTCTTGGTGTAGTTGTGCTCATGTTTTTTGTTGTCACCATTGGGTTGTCTTCTATTTCCTCGGGTAATGTTTCGCTTATGAGGTCGAAATTATATGTTTACTATATTATGGATATTAATGTCCAAATCTTTGTCTTTGTTATTTTTTGTCCTATGTCCATTCGATCAAACTAGGAAGTTATCTGTCTAAGTTATTCCGTGACAAAGTTACTGAAAGTTCGACAATTATAACAATTAATGTGTATTAAATGCAATCACATATCTCTTTACCTCAAACCTGTTTTATAATTTTCAAAATGAATTTTTGTTAATAGCTACCTAATTACAAACCAATTGTGAATGATTATACTTTTGCTTTGAATAATTAGCGTTAATAATAATCTTGTGATAATAAGATTGTTTAACACTAAACGACCGTCTGTTCTCTCGCATACGGTCATACAATATAGATTATTTAAAAAATTGATAATTTACCCTCATAATAGATTACATCATTTGAAATATAAAACTGAAATTGTGATATTTAATCGATCAATATACTCTATAATTAATATTTTTGCAAATCAATACATGTGTTCAAAGTAAGATGATTGATTGATTATTTTAAAGTCTAGTCAATTAATTTTTCAAATAACATATACTGATGACCAAAATAATTGATTATTCATTTAAGATAATACTATATAACTAAAGATAATCAATTATTGTAAGTTTTAATATACTGATGAAAAAATAATTGATTTTTCACTTAAGATAATATACTATATACTTAATATAATGAATTATTGAAAGTTTTAATCAATTAAACCAACACAAAAAAAAGGAGCATTACCATTAAACATGTATATAAAAAACATGATCAACACCCGTGACAAAATCGGATAAAATTTTAGGGATGTCAAAACAGATTTTTTATATATAAATTATTTTTTCCTTTTTTATTTTCATTTTGTCTACTAAAAAAGGTATGATAGAAAAATATGATTATTATTTATCATACCATAAAATAATCATAAAAAGTTATAATTAATGTAGATGCATTATTTTCATCTTCATCACAAGACTTCTTTTTGAAAAAAGAATCAATTATTTTGCTCTTTATTATAAATTTTTTAATATAAATTTATCTCTCCCCTATTTAGAAAAGGATGAATTTATCAACATCGAGTGATACATAGTAAACAAGTTTATTACATGCAAAAGGAAAACAAATTGTTTGGAAAAAAGAATAGAAAGATGAGATATTGATCGGTCAAAAATATTTTTAACTCTTCAATTTCACCTTAGGGTAATTTGATTTCGTAAAGGATGTGAGATTGTAGTGAAATTTGAGATAGAAAGGAAGAGGTGAGAAAGAGAAGGAGGTACACCAAAGAAAGAAGAAAAACTCAAAGTTAGGTTACGCGTGAGGTTTTGAAAGAAGTTTTAGAAAGTTAATATAAATAATATAATAATATATAAATATAATTTTAAAATACGTATACAAAATTAAATAAAAAACTTTAGGAAACAGTGACCCTCGTGTGATATAGAAAGGTCTACTACTTATCAACACATGTGTACATAACAGATAACATCAAACAAATATCAAAGAACATTTTCATAAAAAATGCTTAGTTTACTCTATATATTGACGAAAACTTATCCTTAGAAAAATGTTTGGTGAAGATATCAGCATTATTAACATTTACGTATTTTGTGATACAATTCCCCTCGGCTACATGGGCTCTAATGAAATAATGCCTAATTTGTTTATGTTTTTATCTTAGAATGCATGATGCAATTTCTAGATTGATGAAATTTGTACTCTCATGTTTGAATCAAATGTAAATAAAGAAAAAAATATAGAAAGTCTTAGGTCTTCGGATCAACAAGTATATCGAATCACACAAATAATATAAAATGGTAAGATCAAGTATCGTGTCTCAAGAGACTCTCGACACTAGACAGTCGTGTGATAACTCGATTAATTAAAACTTAGAGAAAACAAGATCATTGGTTTCAGGTGCAAAGACAGAAAATTAAAAAAAATGCAGTTTGATCAATAGAAGAATAACACATTGATGAACGAATGTTATTTTTAATATGACATGAGTAGGTTGTTGGGGTTAGATTTCACCAAGTTCACTCTCATGTATGTAAGAATTCTTCTTTATGCATTAATGTTAATGTCACTCACTAAGTCACTTAAACTCGATCCCTCGGCGAAATAAATTTGTCCTTAATCACTAGTTCATGCAATTCCTAGCATTCGTAGAAATTAAATGTGAATATCAAAAGCTTTAAGACGACCAAGACTCATACCCTAATCCCTGAGAAATATTACTCTTGGGAGTAATTCAACAAGAACCTGAATTGTAAGGAACCTCCCAACACTCATGCAATTCATAAATCATGCTATTGATTGAGTTAAACAAAGCAAGCGTTGTAATAGATGAATTACTCTAACAATTAATGAAAAAACATATATTATTAAGAATCAATTCAAAACATGAGAGTTCACAAGGTTACATCATCCCCCAACAACAAATAGTGTTTAGTTCACCATAGACACGGTGAAACTAGATGAATGATGGAGAAGAATGAGATAGAAAAACCCTAAAACTAGAAGATGGAAGCTCTTGCATCCAAATCCGTCTCTAGAGATTGAAAGAGTGTGCTGCTGCACTCCCTCTGCCAAAGATACAAAACCTAGGGCGTTTGGGTCCTTTAAATAGAGTTGAATCAAAACAGAAACAAGGTCCGACCCATGTCGTTGGCGCTCAAGCGCCCTAAGTGGGGCGCCCGGGCGTCGAACGGTACTTTCTGGCGCTTAAGCACCCAAAAGTGGCGCCCAGGCGGTGTGCGGTGCACTTTTGGCGCTCAAGCCCCCCTGAGGGGCGCCCAAGCCTCGCGAATTTTTTCAGCACTGCGTTTTTTTCTCTTTTTCTACAGTTATGCTCGCTCCTTGAGTTCCGACTCCTTCATACTTTGAATCCTCTTCCAAATCACTTCATTAACCTACTAAAACAAGGGAATTTAGTCATAAAATCATTAAGTTCAACCTTAACTCTCTTATTCACACAACTTAACAGAAAATCACGATTTCAAGCAAGTTTCTAAGCAGAAAAGTGTGCATTTAGTATCAAAATTACATCATAGATAACGATATTTTCAACCGTTATCATTCTTTGATTTCATTTGAAGGATCAATAAAAAAAGATTTACTCTACTTTCGTGGCAAAAAAAATTCACGCATGCTTCTTTCATTAAATGTTATGAAACTAATGATCATTCATAATATTTTTAGGTTGTGAGAGATAAATCGATGGATAAAGAAAATTGTAGAGATAATAGAATATGAAAGTAGTAATGGAAAGTATTAATGGATAGTAGTATATTTTGTAGTTATGTGTAAGTTGTTGATATGCATCAACTGATAGTGTACATAAGTATTTATATACTACATCTCGCCTATGTGATTCTTTTTTATAAAATTTTAACTATAAACTTTTAAAATGTTCTAGATTTTTATTTATGTAAAATGTTATTAATTTCTTCTCTTATCAAAAGTTTTTCTACGTTGTTCTAAAATTTACATTATATTTGAATACTTCTATCTTAGACTTTTCTATATTGTTTTAAGAAGCATCCTTGAATATAACAAATATATATAAAACTTAAAAAATTACCTCTGAGACTTAGTTCTTCTATAATTTTTTGATATCCTTTTAATAACTACTAGATGTACTATGTAATGGTTAGATAAATAATAACAACCGTACACTATGTTCATAAATCTTTAACCCTAATTTAATTATAAGTGTGTGATTTTAATTGAGCTTACAAAAGGTTGAGGTTTGTTCAATTACAAACCAACTTAATTAGCGAAGAAAAATTTCAAGTTGGATATATAATGGTTAAATTATTTCATAATTCTATAAATTGTTTGATAAATTTTAATTACTATTGCAAAAAAATGGGTTTTTAGATTCTTTTTTATAATTAGATCTTTGAATTTTCATTTATTTTTTAATTGAGTTCTTTTGTCTGACTGTTGTTATGATACTGTTAAAATGAAACATTGTAACATTGTGATGGTTTTATATGTATAGCTTTGAATCTCACACAGAGCAAGCAAGTGCTTGCCCTCATTGGAACAATAACACACAATGAAGCAACAATTGCAAGTGAGTTAAATGGCACCATAAAGAATATTCCTATACTGTCTCTAACTTCCCCCACATCCAACATGGAGATGTTGTCTCCACAATTGCCAAACTTCATCCAATTTGGCAATGATATCAAGCTTCATATGCAATGCATTTCAGCTATTGTAGGAGAATTCAGATGGAGAAAGGTGACAACAATCTATGAACTCAATAACATGTTTTCCTTTGATCCAGAAATGGTACTTGACCTCTCCTATTCTCTTAGACTTGTTGGCTCTCAGATTGATGATCATTTATCGTTCCCTTCGTTGCCCTACCTCTCAGACCCAAAATCTACCATTGAAAATGGGCTTAAAAAGCTTAAAAGAAAAAGTAACAGGGTCTTCTTGATTCTGCAATCTTCTTTGGAGATGGCTAACATACTATTTGAGAAAGCAAAACAAATGGGTTTGATGGAAAAAGATTCTGTTTGGGTTATCCCAGATGGGGTTGCTAGCCTTCTTGATTCGGTTAACTCAACTGTTATCATTAACATGCAAGGAGTTATTGGATTTAAGACAAATTTCATTGAAACAAGTGAAAAATTTAGGAGATTCAAGTTTAAATTTCGAAGAAGGTTTGCATTGGAATTCACTGAAGAAGATAATATTAACCCGAGTTTCTTTGCACTACAATCGTATGATGCAACTTGGGTTGTTGCTCAGGCTACAAGGAAATCACAGTGGAAGTTTAACCTTGAACAATTATCTAAAACTAATCTCTCCAACAATAGAAAATTACAACAATCACCAATCTTCAGCATAATTAATGTGATAGGTAAAAGCTACAGAGAGTTGGGATTATGGTCTCCAAAACTAGGTTTGACAAAAAGCCTTGTTACAGAACAACTACCAGAGATAATGAAGACACATGATGCTTCAACTAAAGTTTTGAGTACAATTTATTGGCCAGGTGGCTTGCAGTTTGTTCCTAAGGGATGGACTCACAACACTGAGGAGAAGATATTGCAAATAGCAGTGCCTGCAAATGGTGTCTTTCATCAATTTGTAAATGTGACATATGATCAAAACACAAATAACACTTCTATTACCGGTTTCTCAATTGATGTCTTCAAAGCAGCCATTAATACTTTGCCTTATGACTTGAATTACACGTTTGTTCCCTTCAATGGTTCTTATGATGAAATGGTAGAGAAAGTCTATAATAAGGTATGGTAGCAATTAACTAGTACCAATAATCACATTTCTTCTTTCTTACATTTTTTTTCTTCTTTTGTAATTTTGTATTTCATATAGTGCAAATCTTGAATTTTTTTTGGAATAGACATTGGATGCTGCTGTCGGAGATACATCAATAATGGCATACAGATATCATTTAGTGGACTTCTCACAACCATATCTTGAATCTGGCCTGAACATGGTGGTTCCAGAGCAATCAAAAAAATCAAAGGAAGCATGGATGTTTTTTGATGCCTTCACGAAAGAGATGTGGTTGATGATGACAACACTACACATTTTTGTTGGATTGGTCATTTGGTTGATTGAGAGGCAAGTTAATGCAGAACTAAAAGGATTGGGGTCCATGCTTTGGTTTTTAGTCACTGTAATATTCTATGCACATAGTAAGTCCTCTAACACAAAGTTCAACTTCATAAGAGTAACTTTCCTTTCTTAGAGAGTGTGAATACTCATTTGAGGTACTTGAGATGGTAATTCAAACATAGTAAGAAGCAAAAAAAATTATATCTGTTTCCTCAGCAATATTCACCATACATATGACATGATACTAATCAAAGATTTTCTATCACAATCCTATCCCTAATACTTGGAACATTTCCAAATCTAATAATGTGCAGGAGAACCAATTAGAAGCCCTTTGGCTCGAACTGTAATGGCACCATGGTTATTCGTTATCCTCATTGCAACCAGTACTTTCACAGCAAGTTTGACTTCAATGATGACTTTTTCACAACTAGTGCCATCTGTTTTAGATATCCAAACCCTTCAGAAAAGAAATTCCCCGGTTGGTTGTAATGGAAATTCATTCATTGTGAAGTATTTGACTGAGGTACTAAATTTCAAGCCAGAGAACATCAGAAAAATTTACTCCGTAAGTGATTACCCTAAGGCCTTTCAAAATAAGTATATTGAAGCAGCTTTCCTTAGTACACCTCATACAAAGGTATTTCTGGCAAAGTACTCATGCAAGGGTCTCATCAAAGCAGGCAACACTTTCAAGCTTGGTGGCATAGGTTTTGTGGGTTTCTCTCCCTCACTATTTCCTTTCCATTTTATGATATGTTTGGTACTATAGTGGAAAATAGGGTAATTGTAAGGGAAACTTGAAATTTAAACATAATGATTGTTTTCTTGTATTAACTGCGAATATTAACAATCATTATCTTATGTGCTCTCCCCAGTTCTCATTCCTACCAAACCTAGACACCTTTTTAACATTGCATATGCTATTTTTTAAAAGAACTTTTCCCTATTTTTGAAAATTGTACATTTTGTGTTTCATTACTCAGGTATTTCCAAAGGGTTCCAATTTGGCTGCCGACATATCTGAGGCATTGCTAAAAGTGATAGAGAGTGGAGAGATAGAAGAACTAGAAAAAGAGATGTTAGGAGGCAATTCAAGTTGCTCCCCTTTACAAAACAAAATGAAAGATGGGTCATCAATAGGATTTCAACCTTTCCTTGGCCTATTTTGCATCTGTGCTGTTGTTTCTATTTTAGCATTGTTATATAATATGATTTGTGTGTTGATGAATGATGTAGAGACATTCACTAACTATATACATGTAACATTGACACCATTGAGGAGAATCTATATATGGACAAGTGCATCTTTTACACGGATTTGTTCAACACTACAATGGGGGAGTATTAGAAGTGTAATTACTACCACAATAACAGGAAATGCAGAGGAGACTACCATTAATAGTCAACAAAGTACCATGGCTGTTGAGGTCACTGATGTTGTATTAGCTTCTCATTCTTCCTAAGCTACTAATTTTCATATTGTTGTACAAAACATTCTAGTACTAAAGACTTTAATGATTTCAATGCACATTTTTTTTGTGATAACTTGACAATATGATGTTATGATATACAAAGATAAAAAGATTTATGCACCAAATTATGAAGGAGTAATCCATGAAAATAGTGGAAGAGTTTTATTATTGTTTTTTACAAAAAAATTGAGAGGTTAAAGTCCTATGTAACATATTTCTTGTTACTTTGTGGTTTCTTTCTACTTTACCTCCCTCCCAAACAAAAAGAAAAATGTTATTTGACGGGTGTTCGGAAAATTTTCAATAATGGAGTTTTTCTACAAATGACTACTCTCAAATACTGGTGAAATGTGAAAAAATATTCCAACTCATTAGTCGGGCAAAATTGATTACATAAAGCTCTCATGGAATTTATAGAATATAGAATATAGGATTTGTTGAATATGCATATTAAGTTGTAAATCTAGAGGGTATGTTTGGGGAACCTTATAGTAGATAAAATAAAATGAAGAAAAATTGAGAAAGAGAATTACATGAATTTTTCTATAATATAAAGCTAGCTGATGATGATAATATTTATTATCGTAGAAACAGTTTTAAAAAACAGGACAAAGCAAAACTTACTAAGGATAACCTGTCATATATCGAGAATAAAAGAGTGGTGAGGTAAACATTGACCAGACTATTTCAATCAAGTGAGGTTAAAGAAGGCTAGAGGAAGCCAACATAGGAGAGAACCTATCCTAAGGATGGCTCACAAAGTTGAGAGGAAATATCATCAAAGTTTCTTTACTATTCGTGAGCATTTTTTACAAGAGGGATATTTCTCTATTTATAGAATCAAAGGAGAGCCAAACTTCTTCAATAGAAAAGGGAAATTCAGAAAGGATATTTGAATTTTGGAGTCAAAAGAGAGTATGTCTCTACTGTGACTTGCCTATGTGGCAAGGTAATGCTTTTCACATGAAGAAGGCGCATAACATACCACATGGAAAGCACTCGATGGACAATCAGGGTTGCTTGAGGCCCAAGCTAGCTCAAATAACCCGAATTTACACATCTTACACACAAAGCCCACAATTTCTAAGGCTATATTATTCTACTAAGCCCATTGGCTAGAGGTATGTGATCATCCCCTCCTTCTTGAGCAGGATTTGACCTCAAATTTGAAGGGTTGCCTCATCTTTAGTTTCACCTGTAAAAGGATTAAGGTAAGTGACATTAAGTGACATTATTCACTCTTCATTAGTGTGGAACAAGGCCTTCCATGTCACGTGTTCAATGTCAGATCACAAAAAACAACATAAAAAATGACTGCTGGCATTGTTATAAATAAAACCATCTACTACACATTGAATATACCATCCACCGAAATCATATATCAATTTGTCATCGAAAATCCTTCATTTTGACATCATATGATTGCTTGCATTCACTCGAAGTTGAATTGAAAAGACATTTGAGTTGCTAAAGTACAGATTAGATGTCGGTGGTCAAGGGTTCAACATCTAAATGTGGTAAATTCATTAAAATATTGGGTGCGAAAATGAAAATTTAGCCACATAAGATGTCGGACAACCTACAATAAAACATTGAAAGGCTATTAAATGTTAAATTCCATGTGATCCGACGTCATATGGCTTGCAAAAATTTTCTAAAATAGACCGGCCACATTATTTCTTCACTCTTTCTATTCTACTTGAACCAACAACTTCCTATAATGAAATGTTAGTTTTGTGCCACTTACCTATAATGGAAGTGTTTCCACTGCCTTGGATGATATTTTTCCTTAGTGTTTTATCGATTGGAATTGATTTTCCATGTAGCATCAATGTCCTAGACATGATTTAAAACTCTGCCACTTCTAAGTGAATGAACAGTTCGTTGATGAGTGTGATTCGAAGTGCAAAGGTTAGTTTTGGACCATTTACCTTAAATGTATGTGTTTCCGCTACCTTGGTGATGTTGATGTCGCGCTCGACTCAAATTGATTGTGCAATTCAAATGCAATATACTAGGCAGTGACTCCTAGGTTGTTTCTCAATGATCAATTTTGGTTTCGTCAAAGGATCAAACACGTAGTGGGGGGAGGGGGTTGTGAACAGATTTACGAATTCCAAACACAAATTAAAGGCCAATTAAATCACAAATTAAAGATAGGTTGACCACTAGTTCCAATTGCAATGCTTCCAATTCCTGATTAACAATAATTATCCGCTCCTCTCACTCCTAATCCAACACGAATTAACCAACTAACCGAAGATTAAAAAGTTTTCATAAACGCAAATTAATTAAAATATGAATCATTAGTCAAATTAAGCTCAAATAAAAAAATTGAGAAAATAATGGACAATTGTGCACAATTCACTAATGATTTTTGGTGTGGAAAACTAAGTGAATAGGACAAAATAACGATTCATCACTTGGTTGCGATTTTTTTTAGTTTTGATGGATTCATTTCAGTTTCATGCACCATTGAAGCTTTAGCACTTCGAACAATGATAACGATAAGTTCTCCACTTTCCATTGTTGACATCATCTTCCTCCAACACGGTTATATTCGTGGTTTTGATATACCTTGCAATGTACTGATGGATTATTAGAGATGAATTGTTTAGTTTTGCTATGATACTTTGTGTCTTGTTTCTTTTATGTGTTATTGAATCCTGTATGTTTCTTGTACTGTTTTTAACTTAGACAACTTTTTTAGTGTGATTTTTGGCATTTTATTTTTCATTAAAATATGAAAATGTTTGTAATATGAAATGATAGTAAACACTAAGTGAAACTTAGTTCTCGTTTGAGATTTAACACAAATGATTAAACTTTTAATTACTTTTATTAAATCTCGAATTGTTCAATCAGAAAATTTTAAAAAATTATTTTTCATAATTTGATATAACGTGTGCATTGGAGTTTATAGATAAATTTCATAAAATTTCAGTTGAGATCACTTTGTATTGTTCTTGAGATGCATACTTGATTGTGGTCATCTGTGATTAGTTTCATTTCGTGTATTTTAGAGACCAATGTAAAATGCTACTGAAATTTCATTAAATTTATTATATTAGACTTCTTTATATGAGTGTTAGCACTTATAAAAAATATTTATAGAATTTGTTACAAAGATAATATGAATCGAAGTTGAACGCGTTTTATATGTAAAATAATAAGTATAACTTTTACTCATGATGAAATGTTGTATCTATTATGTCATTTATGTGATTTAAGTAAAAATCTAAATATTGATATAGAATTTAAAAAACATTTAATGATTTTTTAAAAGATAATAAAACTGCTTATATTTTACTAATGAAATGTTGATGAATAGGTACGTTAAGTAAAAAATAATTCAATTAACTTACATCTTTTTTTTTTAATAATTTTATCTATATTTTTATTTTTAATTTAAATATAAATTAATTTTAACCTATAAGCAAATATTTTTGTTTTTGTTTATCTCGCTATAAATTAACTTATTCAAGTAGATCATAATGTCTTTTAAAATATACGTAGTAATTCGAAAGTTTTGGAACATTTACAAATTATTATAAATATATTCTAAAATTAGTTTTAAAAAACAATTAATAAAAAAGGTAGACGTTGTAAAATAAAATGCCCATACGTAAACAACAAAGACTTTACCTTTTTGATGTTTCAATGAAACATCTTTAAACCCTATAACCAGGTCCAACATTGAACCTTTCAGTTTCAGCTCAAAACTCTGCGTTCACGGAAGCCCGGTGAAGAAAGTTTCGGGCTTTGAATGCCCACACCCTAATTGAGTTCTTTGGTTACGGTAAGTCTTCATTGATCTGATTTGCTTTAGTTCATCTTAGTTGGTTGCCATGGAAACCCGACACTGAATCAGTGTCTTAAAATTAATCGCTTTATGCATATCATGACCCGCGAATGCTACTGTTGCCGCAAAAAAAAAAATATAATTCAACTCACATTCCCTGTGGCCAGGAAGAATTAAAGTGGTTCGTAGCAATATCTGTGTTCTCAACGGTTTTTATTCTTGTTGGCAAACTTTAGTGCTGTATTATTTATATTTGCTTCCAATCTATGTTTGGGTAGAATGTGTGAACATGCTAGAGTTGGTCGGTGCTTTGTGTTAAGGGCGTTATATTTACTGTGGGGATTTAATGAACATGCTTACTCACATGCCATATATATGATGAAATGCTTCCAAACTAAGGTTTCATAATGGGTTGATGGTTGAATTTGTGATGCTATAGTACCTGTTGGTTTTCATGTTTGCATCTGAAGTAACTTAACAAAAACAAGGTTCAAAAGATAAAAGAAAAAGCATGGAACTTTTTTTTGTTATTATTTACTGTCAATAATATTACCAGCGGACATCTGGTTTTCGGGTACTGATTATATTTGTGTGCTTAATGTGTAAGGTTACCATATTTTCGGAACAACAGGATATCAAACCAGTGAGGCATCAATGTTGTTGTTTGATTGGTTTGATTACGGGTTATCCAACTGTCTTTGGCTTATAGTTTGGTTCTTATAACATTAGTATTATGTGAAGCTATATAGCACGGGAAGATTCTTTGCTGTTGTTATTCTTAAGAATGTTCAACCAAAGCGTTTAGTTTCGAAGAGATGAGTTTTTTTGGTTTGAAACTGTCATATTGATAGTAATTTGTTTTTGGATGTTGACAGTGAGGAAAAACGTGACTGTGTATCTGAATCCAAATCTGAATGGGTTATCTTCAATTTGGAAGACATGGTGTTAGGAAGATCATTAGATCTAGAGATATCAGTTATGATAATGTTGTGGTAAACCCACTCCTGTTTGCTTCCCAAGGGCTTCGTTACAAGAGGAAGCTGCAAGTCATCCTTACAACTGTAAATATTTATCTTTAGTTGTGATGCTTGTTTAATGGGATTCCATTTAATTCAATTTTCTGAAAGTTTATATTTCCAATTTACAGGACATAGATAAGCTGGGAAAGGCAGGTGATACTGTCAAAGTTGCCCCTGGATATTTTCGCAACCACCTAATGCCTAAGCTCCTTGCTTTCCCTAACATCGATAAGTTTGCTTATCTTCTCAACGAGCAGCGCAAGGTGTGTTTTTTTTTCCATTAATCTCTGTTTTACTTACTTTTATGTGCTACTTCCTGGTCAATGCCATTCATCATTAGATAAATTGATTTCCACTTTCAATTTTATTTAGTTTACTATGTTCTGGAATAAACTTTTAAATTCATGATATGATAATGCTGTAGATAGCTGATCCTTATAAGACAACTGTGTCCTTAACATTTCTTTCTCTGTTTATGTGAATGCGTGTGGTTCATGTTGTCAATATTTTAAGCTTTTCTTGGTGTATAGGCAGTCTACATAACTTTCTTCTCTGTATTCACCATTTGGAAGTGTTATGTTTGAAATGATTCAGATCTATCAACCAACTGAGGAAGAAAAACAAGAAGATCTCACTGTAGTTAAAGAATCAAAGGAAGATAAGATGAAAGAGTATGAAAGAGCTGCACTACGTCTTGATAAAGCTAAGCTGGTTTGTAGTCTACTCTTTAAAGCTTTTCATTGCTGTTTTAGACTGAGAATACAGGTTACTGCTCTTACATTTTTTTATGTATTACTAATTAAAACCTCAATTTAGACTATGTTTTGTGATTATAGTGAAGATTTTATTTGCTGAGTTTCAAAAATAGAAATGTATAGTTGATAATTTATAGTATTTCATTTTAAAACTAGCTAGTTGATATTTAAGTTTTTAATATTGGCCTGGATGTGATGATCTAATAGGTCTTGCGGAGGTTAATTGATGTTCAGAAGGCCAAGTCACGTGAATCCAAAGCTGACCCCTTGGAATTACGTTTTGCTGTGACAAAAGACAATCTTGTGGCTGAGGTAATATTTGTTCTTTTTCTTTTTAGTTGAAATGTTTTGCTGATAAGTAAAAAGTTAAAAATAAGAGTATCGTCTGTTAGAGTGTATACCCTTGTCAATATTCAGAAATAGAGAATGATTGTTAGATATCGGGATAATATTTTATAATATTATTATTGCATCTTAAAAATATTTTGGAATATCGACCACTGATGAATGGTTTTCACTTTTCATGATGTGTTTCCTTATTGAATTAGGATTTGAAGTCTAATATCAGTGTAAATAGGAGTTAATACTGTCTTTTATTTCATCAAATAGTTTTCTATTTTCTCCTTTCTTTCTTTGCCTTCACTTAATTTTAACAACTAACTTTTTTATATTGCAGTTTCTGAGATATTTTTAATGTTTACCCTACTACTTATCTTGCCATGGTACTAAAACTAGGGAGAGAGATCTACTTGTTCTTTTATCAATGAAATAGGGTCGGTTTAAGTATACAGGAAAGAGTAATGTTAAAAAGAAAAGAAGCAAAAGTAATATGACTGTTGGAAATGACGAATTCCTCTAAAAATAATCTTTATTTGCCACGTGAAGAATTTCTATGAAAATAATTCTCATTTGCGACTCAAATGTCTAATAGCTATGCACAGATCTTGCTGGTCGTTGTCTCTAACATCCTTCCTTATTCTCAAACTGAAGGAATCCATGTTTGTCCTAGGTCTTATGTAACAGTGCTAGAGTTTAAGGGAATTTTAATATGCTTTTGTATTAATAAGAAGAGAATAGGGTCTGAAACAGCAATCAAAAAACTATTTGACAGCAACAAAAAAAAAACAGAACAATGAAACAGTGGCTGCAGAGGTCATAAGCTCTGGGATGTCAATTTGGGAGAGAGCCATTCCTGAAAAGGAATTTCCAGAAAGAGAGGTTAGGTAAGAGAAAAGGGGACAAAGAGAATGGTCAAAGAAAAAGATTGCAGAGAGAAGGGTCATCCCACACACGTTCTCATTGAATGAATCCACACAATTTTATGCTCTCTCTCCTCATACGTGAACTTTTGTGCAAATCTTTATTTTCTGTACTGCTTGCCACATGACTATCACCTTTAACCAATTCTCTCACTCTCTTTGGATCATTCTTCACGGGTGTTACATCTTTGTATTTCTTTTGCAAACCATATTTAATTTAATTTAACATTAGTGTCTTATCACCAAACTAGGATCTATTTCAAAGAAAATCATATTTAGATCAAATGTCTGAAATTACCAAAATGTATGCCAAATGTTCATTCCTAGAAGGGTACGCTTCTTTCTTCCTTTTACTTCTTTTTTCTTCATTCTTTCTATGCTACTTACTTTTATATATTATTCTAATTTAAGGTGGCGAGACAACTCTGCGTGAACATTGCACCCGATAACCTGCATCTTCCATCACCTTTATCGACGCTGGGAGAATATGAGGTGCCACTGCGATTACCAATATCCATCCCCCTGCCAGAGGGCAAGCTTAATTGGAGTTTGAAAGTTAAAATCAGGAGTAAATAAATCACTCTCTTGTGGAATTCCGTTCACAGGGGATGAAATTATTGCTTTGTGCTGATAGTCATCAAATTAAACCCGGGGATTAAAAGAGTTTGACATGTTTTTATTTATAGAAAACATAAATGTTGACACATTTAACAATGTCTTTTCCATATTCTGTTATGACTGAGTGAAATCTCATGTTCTTTGACACTTCTTTACATAAAGTTAGCTCGTTGTCAAATTGATTTTTTGTTTATCTATCACTTCCAATCTATGAACAGATCATTCAACTTCAAATTAAGAGTCCTTAGGGGTTGGGGCTGGTTTGGAAGTGATAAATGTAATGTCTTGGAGACGTAGCGGAGTATACATCCTTTGGCTAAGCGAATACTTATGGAAGACGTGGATATTTCCAACCCTAAAATGTACATCAAATCTGAGTACTTTTATAAGTTAAAGCATTTTCGTAAGAGGGCTGCGCTTTGTGTATTTGACTCTTTCTAGGACAAGATATTGTTACGCATTTTGGGTATTAGAAAAGCCAACTAAACAAGATATTGTTTAGTTCTGACACTTTCAAAAGGTTTACATATAATACCTCTTCATATACTCGAAGTGGGTAGGAAAAGTGATGGGTCTTGTACGCATAAAGTTGTGGTTCTCATTTCAGCTTTCTATGTATGTTCTTGTTCTTTTTCCCGTGTGCATAAGGAGGTTCATGTACTTTGAACCATTTGTTTTATTTTTCTCTGTATTTGGATGATATACATATTTGGAGTCTTATCCATATTTTCTTGTTATCGGTCTTGTGAGCGTTTGACCCTTGGTTTGTACGACGTTTTGCTTTTGCGTTGCCTGAAGGTTGACTTGTGGGACCCTTGGCTTTCATGATAACATGAACATTGCTTCTCCTTTCTCTATTACATGCATCAGTCTCTTTTGTTACCTAGTGAGTGTTCACTTTCCATAAATAGATATCTCTTCTATCTTTAATCATGACTCTTTTTTGTCGTTAATTGTTGTGATCTTTGGTTCCACTTGTTTTTGTATCCCGAGGAGTTTATGTAATATACTACAGAGGACAACGTTCATTCATGTCTTAGAAAACCACATTGTCTATAATATCTTCTGACGTTTGCTATGATTTTAAGGACCTGGGACTAACAAGACAGACATCATGAACATTGACACTAACATTACACCAAGGAAGCCAAACATTGTTGCTACAACTCAGATTGATTGTTTCATTGGTCAAAAGTTTTTATGTTGGCATGAACGTATGCTTTGTTGGACATCTGTGGAATGGATTTCACTCTTGCGACTTCCAAATCCAACTTCAGTACTTTTGCAAAAGTATATTGTACACGTGAATAAAGTATGTCATGACACTTTGTTTAGTGCATTATCTAACAATATGTGCGATGTGAATTCAAATGTATTTGGATCCTTTTATTTAAAATACATTATTGAAGATGTGGATGAGTATTTCTCCTACAAGGAATCCAGATGTATTTAGATCCATTTATTATTAAATACACTATTGAAGATGTGCTCGATAATGATTTGTTATTAAAAACTATTATTGTTGGAAAATGATAGAAGATAAGAAGATCAATATACAAATCAATGAATATCATAAGCTATTAAAAAATATTAAAGAAAAGAACATGGTCCTACTTGATGAATTTGTTTCAAAATTATTAATCTAAAAACTTACTCAATCATGGGATTGAATACAAACAACAACTTAAGCATATCCACAAACAAAAACTTCATTTTCCCACTAAAATAATATTGTGGATGACTCACAAATGAGTGTTATGCTTGTAATGATCTCAGTCCAAAAGATGGAAGAATACTATGCATATACAATGTATATGATTATTGCAATGTAGATGCTAACAGCAATAAGTAGAAAACACAGAGATTAAGTAATTCTAATATGAATCTACAATGGAATGTACCTGGTTAATTACAAATGCAGGAAATAATTCAGTACAGTACTTTTTAGAACTGTTTGATGAAAATTCTATAAAAACTAAAAATGAGAACTCTGGAGAATCAATGAAATAACTATCGTCTGTCCTAATAAAATAGAATATGCAATGAGAATGAAAGGAAGGATTTTAAAAACGAAGGTTATGCATGAAAACTAAAACTGGGATTCTTCATTTCATGAGGAAGCAGTTCAGGGCAATTTCGTGTTTATGAATGAATGCTAATGCAGGTCTTATATAAGCAATGTAAAGTATAAATAATAAAAAATATAATAAAGTATATAATAATAACAAATAATAAAATAAAATAAATTTGTTTTGGGGTTTTGTCTTAAAATTGTTGGTGAATAAATAAATAAATTTATAGTTTTATTTATTTATTATTTTAATAAAGTATAAATGAATAATTGTATTAAGTGGTATTGTAACATTTAAATATTATTAGCTAAAAATAAACAATTATAAATCTTGATATTAAATATAGTTTATATAAATACTTAGTTTTTATATAAAAAAATGTATGATTATGAAATTATATATATATATATATATATATATATATATATTATATAATTATAGTTTTTATATTATTTTATTATTGTTATAATTATTATAAAAGAGGGATTGATAATTTAATTAGAAGGTTTTGGATAATATTATTAAAAAATCGAATTAGTTAGAATTTTTATATAAATATATTATTTATTGACCTAATTAGATAATTTAATTTGAAATCGGAAGTATTTCAGTGTTCTGTCAAGTTGAACATATTTAGCATAATATTAATTACAAAACTTCTTTTTCTTTTAAAGTGCACAAGGAACATTTCCCTAGTCTACTCTTTGATCGAGCACAAGCATATGGAATGGTTCATCATCACAAAGAATAGGTTAGGTAATTATGAATTGGTTAGGTAATTGATTAATGCTTGAAATATATTATCAAATACCTTTTAGCTTTCTTTAAAGTGTTTTCTTAATTGCATAAATATAGCTTTGCTCTAACGTTTTTAAATGCAACTAATACTTTTGAGAATACAAGAGATTGTATTATTTTAATTGAATAAGTGTTGTGATTTTCTTTTCGTGTGAATTTGTGCTAGATTCTTTCCTTTTCCTTGTTAACCGGAAGTATTTTGGTGCATATCCTATTATGAAATAAAAGGTTGATTTGGTTTGTATTGTCTTGGAGTCTTTCAAAGATAGAACATATTTCCTTGAGTGTATTGCAGAATTGGAAGTAAAAGCAAAGAGAAGTTTGTCATGCGGCACAATATTTGATTAGAAAATTGTTGATGAATAAATAAATGATTCACGCAGTGGGAAAGGATTTTATAATTAGTATGAAGTATGCTGAATCGATAGCAACCAAATATAAAGTTGTGATTGAGGAGGCTAATGCCTTTTTGATTAAATTATAATTTAAGAATATTAGAGAAGAACAAGTACGTAGTGGGTAGAAGGCTGATTGGACGAGGTATTTAGTTTGACGAACATCTTGCCAGGAATAAAGAATGGTTCTTCAACTAATAAAAAATGAATTGGAGGTAAAGATGAATGATAAGCTAGACAAAGGGTTCGTCCCTATAAATAGCAAAGCGGTGTGAGAAACAATCAATTATAAAAAATCATAGAGAAATAGAGTGCAGAAGCAAAATGAAAAGTGTGTATTTCCTTGTGACAATCTTGGCTTTAACGTCGTCCATTGCCTCAGCCTATGATCCAAGCCCTCTGCAAGATTTTTGTGTGGCTTTGAATGACACAAAGAGTGGTGGTACGTATATAGAAATAAATTATTTACATAACGGGGTAAGATTATTATTAGTATTAGAGACTGAAAAGTTATTGTGGTGAATTTGCAGTATTTGTGAACGGAAAAGTATGCAAAGACCCAAAAGCAGTGAAAGCAGAAGATTTCTTCAGACACGTGGAAGCTGGGAATACATCGAACCCACTTGGAGCACAAGTGAGTCAAGTGTTTGTTGATGAGCTAGCAGGATTGAACACACTTGGCATATCTATGGCTCGTATAGATTTTGCAGCAAAGGGTTTAAACGCTCCCCACACTCACCCTCGGGCCACAGAGATCCTTATTGTTGTCGAGGGAACTCTTTATGTTGGATTTGTGAGTTCCAATCAAGATGGCAACCGTCTCTTTACCAAAGTGTTGAACAAGGGTGATGTCTTTGTCTTCCCAATTGGTCTCATTCATTTCCAACTTAATGTCGGCTATGGCAATGCTGTTGCCGTCGCTGCTCTCAGCAGTCAAAATCCAGGAACTATCACTATTGCCAACGCTTTGTTTAAGTCCAATCCTTCTATTTCTTCTCAGCTTCTTACCAAAGCCTTCCAAGTTGATAAGAGCATAATCGATTACCTTCAAAAGCAATTCTGGACTGACAACAACCACTAGTTCATTATTCATTCACTGTATTCATTTCCTCTTTCTACCCATATATAATTTCTTTATGCAATAAATAAAAATTCTACCAACTTATATTTGTATGTTGTTTCTTCTGTATTTGGAGTTCCATTTAATTTGTTATATAAGATTAGCATTCTTCTTTATGTGATTGAGAATGTCTTGAATCTTTGAATCGAAAGTGGGCTTAGAAATCCTCTTTCGAGATTTGGAAGAAGGAGTCACAACAATAAAACATGGAAGTTGAATGAATATCAGAGTGTAATAAGAAAGATTGAGAGTCACTATTATAGATCAATTTTTCAATCGAATAACTTGAACATAACCCTAATATGTAATACTATAAATTAAATATGTTAAGTTGCACTGAATTTCTTTTAGTTAGCTAGGAGATCATGGATAACCCTGCAGATTATAAATAAAACTTGTTTTATCCATGAGTTATGCAGAATTTATTTAAAATATTTACATTTTATTCTTAACCTAAAAATTAAAACTTACACATATATTGAGTTATCTTGCGAGTTATTGTACTCATAGTTTCTTTCAACTTTTATTTATGTGTATTCGATTCTTACGAAAATCTTTTATCAAAGAAAAATAGTATATATTTCTTCTCGAAAATTCACCTTAAATCGTTTAAAGAAGAAATATTCAGTTATAATAATTTTAATAATTGCGTTTGTTAATTAACTTGTTAACCTTAAAATTAGAAAGAAAAAGAAAAAGAACTTTCATTATCATAATTTTTTTCAAGGATTTTAAATTAATATTTTGCCCAAATAATAATAATAATAATAATATTAATATTAACATAACGTAGGGTAATGAAAAAATTAAAACCCTGAATAAGCAAAGATGCTTTAGATAAAATTTAGATTGAGTTGAAAGTGAATTTCTTACATTTTCACTGTCTTCTCATTTCAATACTTACAATATATTCGTTATTATTTTTACTCTTTAAAATGCATTTTAAATGGTGTATTAAAGAAATAACCAAAATATAATACATATTCAAAACTGCTTTAGATATGTCTCACCTTTTTGTTTTGGGTATCCATGGTGAAGTATGATTTCATCATACGCGTTAACTTAAATTTATATATCCACAGGGAATCATTTTGAATTAAGACCAAAACAAATATGCAGGAAGGAGTACAAAGTCAAAAGGTATATCTTAATACGTCAAATTTCGAAAGTAAATATGTGAAATAATTCGTATCACAAAGTGTGTAATATTGAGAAAAGCTCAAAACTAATCTTTGATTTAGTTAGCGGGCTTCCCATAATAAATAATATTAATTACCACAATAGACTTAAACTCAATGGATAAAATAATATTAATTACAACATTTCTTTTTCTTTTTCAAGTGGACAAGGAACATTTCCCTAGTCTACTCTTTGATCGAGCACAGGCATACAAATGTAAATTTGTGATGGAATGGTTCATCATCATAAAGAATTGGTTAGGTTATTATGAACTGCAAAACCAATTCAATGTTGTAAAACTGTATTGCAAAATATCTTTCTTCCGTAGTTTGTGAGTGTTGAAGAATCAGATGATGCAGTTTTGTGGAGTGGTTTTGACCACGTGCTTTGTAGCATCCTTAGGTTTTGAGCTTCCAGCGTCTTCCACAAGCTAGGGGCTGCCAACGTTTATTTTGCAACATTTCAATTAATTAAAATATTATTTTTCTAAAAGATATTTTGGATTTTTGGATCATGGGCTTAATCCATGAACTCTATAAATAGGGAGCTCCTCCTCCATTCCAAAACACACAAAATTTCATTTTTCCCTTTTCTGAGTTTCATTCTTTAGCTCTTTTTCTCTTCTAAAATTATTCTGGGTTATTCTTATACTCTGTTTAGAGTTCCTTGCTAGTTCTGAGATCCTCAGAAATATTTGAGAAGTTCCTGTTATATTATGGGGTGCTTGCGCAATACACCGCGGATAAGTCCTTAAGGACAGTGATCTACACGCCTCAGGAAGTATATTGTTCGTGATCTTTATTCTACTTTTGTCAGCTTTTACAACAATCTTAAGGACTTATGGATGACAACAACAACAACCCAATCCCGGAGAATCAAAATGATGTTTCCGGAACTCAGACTGTCTTCGCGAAACCTTTCCCGGATGTATCAAAAATTGAAGTCTTCTCTGGTTAGAATTTTCGGCGCTGACAAGAACGCGTGTCAACCCTCTTAGACATGTACGGAGTCACTTTTTCTCTTTCATCTTCAAAACCCGACTCCAGTCTCCCTCCAAATTCAAAACAAGTTAAAGATTGGGTTCATGCAAACAAGGTATGCCGTCATACTTTACTTAGTGCACTCTCTAACGATTTGTTCGATGTATACTATTCCTATAAGGAAGCGAAATAAATTTGGGATTCGTTGATTCTGAAATGCACTGCTGAAGATATAGTCAGACAAAGATTCATCATTGGGAATTACTATCGTTGGGAAATGGTTGAAGATAAGGACATAAAGTCGCAAATTAATGAGTACCACAAGCTACTCGAAGATATCAAAGCGGAGAACGTTCTTCTTCCAGATGAGTTTGTTTCAGAGCTTCTGATCGAGAAACTGCCGCCTTCCGGGACTAATTACAAGCAACAACTAAAACATAGGCACAAGCAAATGTCACTTTCAGAGTTGATCACTCACATAATTATTGAAGATACCAACAGGAAAGAATGTGCTGCTGTGAGGGCCAAAGCATTGTCTGCAAAAGCAAACATGGTAGAAGACAAACCTGCTCCAAAAAGGTACGAACACAAACCCGATCACAATAAGAAAAATAATTTTCGAAAATTTTTCCCCAACACATCTAACCCCACCTTTAAGAAGAAAGGAAATTGCTTCGTATGTGGGAAGTTGGGCCATCATGCACCACAATGCAGACGCAGAGTAAGAAACGACAATCCTCCTAAGGCTAATATAGTCGAAGGAGATGACATTATTGCTGCGGTCGTTTCTCAAGTAAATCCGATGACCAATGTGAGCAAGTGGGTGGTAGACTCTGGTGCTACTAGGCATATCTGTGCAAACAGAAGTGCTTTTACCTCTTACACTAGTGTAGGGGATGGAGAAGAACACGTTTACCTCGGTGATTCCAGGACCACTCCTGTTCTGGGAAAAGGGAAAGTTCTTCTCAAACTAACATCTGGAAAGACTCTGGCTTTGAGTGATGTGCTACATGTGCCATCAATCAGAGTTAATTTAATCTCTGTAGCACTACTGGGAAAAGTGGGGGGTTAAAGTGTCATTCGAGTTTGACAAGATTATAATGACAAAAAATAATGTTTTTGTGGGGAAGGGATATTGTGATCAGGGTCTCTTTGTACTTAACATTTTTGAAAATATTAATGAATCATCTTCTTCTGCTTATATTATTGACTCATATGATATATGACATGCTAGATTAGGACATCTAAATTCTTCCTATGTTATGAAATTAAAACAACTAGGATTAATTAATATGCATGATAAAGAGAGTAGTAAATGTGATATATGTGTAGAATCTAAAATAACTAAGAAAACATGTTTTGTTGTAGAACGTCAAACTGAATTGTTAGGGTTAATTCATACTGATTTAGCTGATTTGAAACAAACAATGTCTAGAGGAGGTAAAAATTATTTTGTGACCATTATAGATGATTATTCTAGATACACCAAAGTATACTTAATCAAACATAAAGATGAAGCCTTTGATGTCTTTCTTACCTATAAAGCAGAAGTAGAAAATCAATTAAATAAGAAAATTAAGAGGATTAGATCAGATAGAGGTGGTGAGTATGTGTTATTTAATGACTATTGTGTTAAAGAAGGTATCATCCATGAAATAACCCCACCATATTCACCTGAGTCTAATGGAGTAGCTGAGAGAAAGAATATAACTCTTAAGGAGATGATGAATGCTATGTTTATTAGTTCTAGTGCATCTGATAACCTTTGGAGAGAAGCCTTGCTTACTGCGTGTTTTTTTACAAAATAGAATACCTCATAAGAAAACTGGTAAAACTCCGTATGAGCTGTGGAGAGGTTATCAACCTAACCTTAAATATTTAAGAGTGTGGGGGTGCCTAGCTAAGGTGATGTTACCCGATCCTAAGAAAAGGAAAATAGGCTCTAAAAGCTCTGATTGTATGTTCTTAGGCTATGCTGAACATTGTGCTGCCTATAGGTTTCTAGTTCTTAAAAGTGATACACTTGAAAGAAATTCTATAATGGAGATGAAAAATGCTGAGTTTTTTGAACATGTTTTTCCTTTAAAGGTTAGTGAGACGTCTCAACCTATAGAAAATAATAATAATAGTGATGCCATGTGTGAGGAATTAAGAAGAAGTAAAAGACAGAGGAAGGAAACTTCATTTGGTAATGATTTCTATACCTATCTAGTTGATAATGATCCAAGTAACTTTGTAGAAGCCATTAGTGCTCCTGATGCAAAACAGTGGGATAAAGCCATTAAGACTGAAATTGAATCAATTCAGAAAAATAATACTTGGACCTTAGTAGATTTGCCTAAAGGAGCAAAACCCATTGGTTGTAAGTGGATCTTTAAGAAAAAGTATCATCCTGATGGATCTATAGAGAAGTATAAGCAAGATTAGTAGCGAAAGGTTTTACTCAAAAACCCAACATAGATTACTTTGATACTTTTGCCCCTGTGACTAGGATTTCCTCTATACGAGTGTTGTTAGCTTTAGCAGTAATTCATAAGCTAGTGATACACCAGATGGATGTTAAAACTGCTTTTCTGAATGGTGATTTAGAAGAGGAAATTTATATGACTCAACCTGAAGGGTGTGTTGTATCTGGTCAAGAGAATAAAGTATGTAAACTTTTAAAATCTTTGTATGGATTGGAACAAGCACCAAAACAGTGGCATGAAAAACTAGATAATGTATTGCTATGTGATGATTTTTCACCTAATGATGCTGATAAATGTGTGTACTCTAAATTTGAAAATGGTGATTGTGTCATTATATGTTTGTATGTGGATGACATGTTAATTTTTGGTACATGCAATGAGATTGTTACTAAAACTAAATTGTTTCTAGGATCGAACTTTGAGATGAAAGACATGGGTGAAGCCAACGTAATTTTAGGTGTTAGAATCATAAGGAAGGGAGATAGTATATTACTATCCCAAGAACAATACATTGAGAAACTTCTTAAGAAGTTTGAGTATTATGATTTCAAACCCGCGAGTACCCCTTATGATGCTAACTCTAAATTAATGAAAAATAGAGGAGAATCATTATCTCAGCCTCAGTATGCCCAGATAATTGGGAGCTTACTGCACTTTATGAGCTTTTCTAGACCCGATATTGCTTATGTTGTAGGTAGACTGAGTAGGTACACTCAATGTCCAAATCAAGAACATTGGGATGCACTTTCCAGGCTTATGAGATACTTAAGAGGTTCAATGGATTATGCCATTGAATATAGTGGATTTCCCGCTATACTAGAAAGGTTTAGTGATGCTAACTGGATCTCTGATACAGATGAGACAAAATCCACTATTGGTTATGTATTCACACTTGGGGGTGGTACGATTACATGGAGATCTTCCAGACAAACTATTATTGCAAGATCAACAATGGAATCTGAGTTTGTCGCTCTTGAGATGATTAGAAGTGAGGCTGAGTGGTTGAAAAACTTCTTAGCAAACATTTCACTAGGAATGAAACCAACCCCATCGGTGTCAATACACTGTGATTGCCAATCGGCAATAGCTATAGCTAAAAACAAGAATTACAATGGAAAGAATAGACATATTCAATTGAGACATAATTTGGTGAAGCAACTGCTAAAGAGTGGAACTATTTCCATTGACTATGTGAAGTTAGAACGGAATCTAGCAGATCCTCTAACAAAACCCTTGGGAAGAAATATCATCTTAGAAACATCGAGGGGAATGAGACTTAAGCTACTTGCAAACAAACAAGTGATGGTAACCCAACCTTTGTGATTGGAGATCCCATGAATAAGGTTCATATGGGTAAAAACAAGTTACTTGTTAGTTCTGATAGCACTAATTTGATTTTAAATCAAATATGTCTATTCCTATGGTGTGTGTGAAAGTGCTAGAGACTGCATTATTGAGAGGTTAAACTTTGTAATTAATCAATGGTTTTAATGATCTTCATATCCCTTATGGGTGGTGTATGAATTGCAGCATACACTTGATGAAATCACCTATATGAGTGTCAAGTGGGGCCACTTGCATGTGATCTTGGCATGATCTCTAGAGCACTCATGAATACCGGGCAAGCGCATGGCCTAGTAAGCGCATAACAGCGATATCAGCAAGGATTGTGGGGGTGTAATGTGATTGATAAACCTCTAACACGCTCAAGTGTCTTTGGTTCATATAGCTTGCTATAACAACTACATTGTGTGTTAAGTTTCTTGATCTAGGACTGGTTCATATAGCTTGCTATACCAGCTCTGATGCATTACATCTTATAAAACCCAGGATTTTCTTCTTTTCTTTCTTTCAATCATTGTTTCTTATCTTTTGCAATATGTGGGGGATTGTTGTAAAATTGTATTGCAAAAGATCTTTCTTCCGTAGTTTGTGCGTGCTGAAGAATCGGATGATGCAGTTTTTTGGAGTGGTTTTGACCACGTGCTCTGTAGCCTCCTTAGGTTTTGAGCTTCCAGCGTCTTCCGCAAGCTAGGGGCTGCCAACGTTTATTTTGCAACGTTTCAATTAATTAAAATATTATTTTTCTAAAAGATATTTTGGATTTTTGGATCATGGGCTTGATCCATGAACTCTATAAATAGGGAGCTCCTCCTCCATTCCAAAACACACAAAATTTCATTCTTTCTTATTCTTCTCTTTTCTGAGTTTCATTCTTTAGCTCTTTTTCTCTTCTAAAAATATTCTGGGTTATTCTTATACTCTGTTTAGAGTTCCTTACTAGTTCTGAGATCCTCAGAAATATCTGAGAAGTTCCTGTTGTATCTTGGGGGGCTTGCGTAATACACCGCAGATAAGTCCTTAAGGATAGTGATCTACACGCCTCAGGAAGTATATTGTTCGTGATCTTTATTCTACTTTTGTCAGCTTTTACAAGTGGACAAGGAACATTTCCCTAGTCTACTCTTTGATCGAGCACATGCATATGAATGTAAATTTGTGATGGAATGGTTCATCATCATAAAGAATTGGTTAGGTTATTATGAACTGCAAAACCAATTGAATGCTTCATCCTTATAAATAGCAGAAACAAGAAAACTGAAAGTTGTGTATTGGTTCTTGCCATCTTGGCTTTGACATCCTCAGTTGTGTCTGCCTATTACCTCCAATCGAGATGGAAATGGCCTCTTCACCAAAGTACTGAACAAGGGTGATGTCTGTCTTCCCAATTGGTCTCATTCATTTCCAACTTAATGTTGGATACGGCAATGTTGTTGCAATTGCTGGTCTTAGTAGCCAAACTCCTGGAACTATCACAATTACAAATGCTTTGTTTAAAGCTAGTCCACCTATTTCTTCTGAGGTTCTCACCAAGGCTTTCCAGGTTGACAAGAGCACCATTGATTATCTTCAAAAGTAGTCTTGGTATGACAACAACTAATTCTGGACTGTGGATCCATCGTTTCCAATGATTAATTCACCAAGTTTCTATCTCACCACTTGGCTTTAAGGTCATAGTTCTCTCTCTTGGGCAATTTAAAGCAATGTGCCCATACCCTAAACAATTAAAACCTTTTATGGAACTTACCTTTGAGAAGTGGAGTGGTGGTGAGTGTGATCACTTGGGAACTTACTTATAATCGGTGGTTCTTGGTGAGACCTAGAAGGAGATTTATCATGTTTTTCTTTATCTCTAGAATGACAGTTTGGATGTGAATAGTATTAATTAAAATTAGAAATAATAGTTTGTAGAGGAGTGAAGTGTAGCACAATTGGTTAAAGTTTCTTGTTATGGGTTGGAGGTCCTGTGTTTGATTCTCGTCATGTGTGTTGGATGTGTGTTAGTATGTTTTTGGTGTGCTTGTTTCAAGCTTGGGATGGTGTTTTCGAACTTTGGCTAGAACAAAAGTTTCTTTTAGGTTTTGCATTTCTTTAGAAGGTGAAAAGATGTAGGTAGATTCAATGTATCTAGACGCATGCACAAGGAGTAATATAGGTCATTAAGGTGAATTAAATGGTTGTTGTTAGAGTGAATGCATTGTAGTTTTTTTTGGGGTTGGAGATTTTATTTTGTTTCAAAGTGCAAAAACAATCTACAGGATAGAACATGAGATTTAACGTGCTTTTGTTTGGAATTGGAGGTTTGGTTCAGTGTGTGAAGGAAAGCTAACAGATAAGCAGTGTAGAGAAAAAAAAAAGGGAAAAATCAAGAGCTTAATGGATGCATTATGTGCAGATAAGGGGTGTAAGAGGTGCTAACCTTAGTTCTTGTCTCGTATGGATTATGAATATGTTGAATGTAAGGGGAGTTGTTCCTTTCTTTTTGTTTTGTGTGATGATGATACATTGATCATGTGGTATTGGGTGTACATCTTTGTTGTTGGTGGTGATGTTTTTGTGTATGTGTACATCTTGTTGGTATGAGATAAATCTTTGTATTTTATTATTCATGGCCTAATTGCAAGAGAATAATGTCCAGGTATGTTTTTGATTCATTAGGTTGTGCATTTCAGATGTTTATTCTTTGCACTAGAGTGATTATGGATAAATGATATGGTATTAAGGGTTAATATGCTTTTTACCACTGGTTTACATAAATTGTATACGTGTTGTTTCTGTGCAGAAATTTCAATTTAGTAAAGATCATGTTTTGGTTATGTGGTGGATGGATGTCTATTGTTATAGTGTTTTTATGTCAATTATTGAATTGATGGGCTAATACATGATGATAGACATAATGCAGTGGTGTTTACTGGTGAGGAGTCAAGGTGACGGTATGTCACAGGGAAGAAAAGACATAGTGTTTGTCATTTTCTTGGTGATGATATCTCTTGATGTTTTACATGAATATGGGTTAATTAATTGATAAAATTATTGGTTTGAGCAGTGTGGGTGAGTTGTTGTGTATTATCATTCGTTAGCTAACCCTTACTTGTTTGTATTTGTGCGATTATTGTATAACTCATGTTCTTATGTGGGACCGATGTTGTTTCAGATAATGCTCGAGCTTCCTAGAGTTAGGAGAAGCGCTAAGGAATCTTATGGATTTGTTTTATGTACTTGGAACAATTTAGTTTTAGGCTTAATAACTTATTTTGGCTCTAGTTTTGCTGAATTTTGTAAAATTAGGTCCCTTCTTTTAAAAGTGTGTCAAATTGGTTATCACTTAATAAATTTTGTGTCAATGTCGTCCCTTCCGTTAAATACGCACAAATGATTTTAACATTTCTTTTCTCTCTCCTCTACTCCTTTGTAACACCAGACTTTTCTCTTTCTTTTGTCAGTGCTATCTTTTCGTACTTTTGCAATATGAAAAAAAGTGTTTCCGCAACTTCGATTTCGATGGATTATAAGTTCTTTGAATTGTCGTATGTTGGATGTAGAGTTGAAGAAGTCTCTCAACATTGTTTTCACTCAGTTCGGGAAGATACTTGAGGTGTTAACTTTTAAAACCCAAAAACACAAAGGTCAAGCTTGGTGGTCTTTGAGGAGGTCTCTTCTGCTTCCAATGCTCTACAACAAATGCAAGGATTTCCCTTCTATGATAATCCCATGGTATCATTTCTTCTATTTCGCGTTTTCAAAGTCAATTTTATATCTGTTTTGTAATTTTTATTATTATTTGAATAGTGTTTTGAATTGAGGCATGATTTTAATTAATTATGATTGGTTTTTCCAGTTGGAATTATTTCTTATTGTTGCCTCTTTCTAATTTCTAATGCTACACTTCTTGTAAGAACTAAGATAATCTCCAATTTGCATAAGCTCGTACCAACAAAAAATTGTTTGAAAATTTGGCATAATTTACGTGCCTCAAGGTTAAAGAACTCTTCTTTTTCTCATTATAGTTAAAATCAAGAATGTTGAGGAACAATGTTTATCTGTCATCATCAACAACTCTTTTCTTTTCAGTAGATATTACTTTGTTCATGGGATATAAAGATATTGAAGGAAGGGCTAATGTTGTGTAAAGTTGCTGTCAACGTTTAACTAGTGGCGACAATGGCTATCATGTTTTCCATGTAGTCCATGGAATGAGTTGTCTTTATTAATTAGGTTCCGATCTCATCACCTCACAAAAATAGTATAGGAATTTTTTTTTGGTGTAGGTAGGAACAAATTATTTTAGATACAAATGGCCTACAACTCTTGGCAAAGTTAATGCTAAGGACTGGCATAGTAGAACTTGTCCTATATTTATCCTCAATCCCAAGGATTCATTGACTACAAATAATTTATTATTAATTTAGCATACACTCCTTAGTGGTTTACCATTTGGTGCCAAATTAACAACGCCATAATATATTGGGCGTCAAGGATACTACATCTCATCCTGATTAGGTTCCAAGAGAAAATTGTAATTGAAATTCTATTGAATAAGCTTTAATCTTAAGTTCCTGAGCCACCTCAGATTTTAGATTTATGTGATAATATAGCACTGAAAAAAGAAAAGAAAATAGGAGATAGAAGATTTTGAGTTGGGGTACATCGTGATGTCACAATAAAAATTGCCTGTTCAAATTGCTTATGTAATTTTCTTTGAAATAATTAAAAGATAGCACTGATTAAAGAAAGAGAAAAGTCTGTTGTGTTACAGAAAAGCAGAGAAAAAAAGAGTTAACGTTGTTTATGCATATTTAACGAAAGGGACGGCGTTGACAAAAATTTACTTAGTAAGAACCAATTTGATGTACTTTTAAAAGGAGAGACCTAATTGACAAAATTCTTTAAAACTTGGGACAAAATAAGCTATTAAACCTTAGTTTTAAATTGTAATACTTTCAAGCAGTGTTTTGAGTTGAATTGGAATAAAGTTTTTTTTCCAGTTGGTTTAATGTTATTTTAAGTTCACTTTTAACAACCGTTTCAGAAAATGGTCGTTTTTATAAATTACTAGTGATATCCTGAAAGAGGTGTTACAACTATAGTAGTCATTATGTAAGTGACTCCTCCTTGGCCCCATCATTTCCTTTTAGTTGAGTTTCAATTTTTAGAACAAGGTGTAAAACATATTCAAGAGTGGTGCACTCACACAACTCTACTTGGTATTATATGTCTCTCCTTAGACCACTAACAAATGTAAACACTTTTTCTACATTAGATTCATCTAATCCAACTGTAAGCATTGAAGGCTCTAGCTCTTTAAAATAATCATCCACGCACATTTGTCCATGTTGAAGCATTAGGAACATCAAAAGGAGCTTCTTGTTATAATAGGAAGGAACGAATCTTGCATCCAAGAAGCTAAAAATGGCCCCTAGTAATTATTTATACAAACTTGATGCTGCGAAGTCATGACATATTCCTTTACCACTAAGTCTAGTTGCTCTTGATCTCCTATTGGGTTTACATTGAATAATTGGCCTAGTTTTGCTTCCCAATCTAGATACACATTGGCGAAATCACAGGAAAACACTAGAAAGGGAGGGGTTAGTTGAGTAATGTTTTTAAATTCTTTTGCAAAGTATGTCTAATAGTTTGTAAAAGATATATAATTTGTAAGGTGTTTAAATGTGGGTTTTTATGAGATGCGTAAATGGAAAATGTTTTAAAGAGCAAAGCAATAAAGCATAGATTTTTTATATTGGTTTACTAAACCTCAACTATGTCCAGTTTCCCCTTAAGAACTTTTAAGGGGTTCCACTAACTTTAACAAGATAACAAAAGTTTTACCTCTCTTGGTTTATAACGAATATTCTTACCATTCTTGATTCACATAGTCAACATAACTAGTCCGAGTTTAACAACTCCTGGTTTAAAACTATTCTAACCACTTTTGGGCTCAACCCTAGAAAACATTTCTAGACTATTTAACTCAACTTAGATAAACACCAAGTGCTTTGATTCTCTTTAAAATTTACAAGACAAATAGTGTTATGAGAAAAGGTACAAATTAATAACTCTCAAAGAGGATGGAAACAATACAAATAAATATGACATTTGTAAAGGTTTTTCTTTTTCAGAAATTTAGCTTCAGTCGATGTATGATCACAGTAAACTTGTTTGAGCGTTCATGAGTTCACTATATTATCTTTCATGTCTTCTCTTCAAGCTTTCATCTATATATATAGATGGTATCGTTGAGTGGTACTTTAGGTAATCCTATCACAAGCTCATTACATTGTAGTTTTGAGATTAATCTCATACTAGCATGTCCACTTTTACTATTCCATGAAATTGCATTATCTTTTATAGACACTAAGCATGAGACGCTTGGAGCATGTAACTCATCTAGATCTATCTTGTGCAAGTTGCCTTGTTTATTTGTAGTAAATACTAGTAGACCTTGGTTGTTTAGGACTTTGCATTGGCCTTTATCAAAGATAACATTGTATCCTCTATCACATAATTGACTTATGCTCAACAAATTATGTTTCAGACTATCTACTAATAAAACATTATCAATAGAAGGGAATTTATATCTATCTTTCCAATGCCTATCATTCTACCTTGTTGATTTCCTCAAAATGTGATTGTTCCATCCATGTAAATAAAAATAGTCTCATCACGCCAAATGACTTACAAAGCTTTGCGCACTTTGGTTATCCTCTATTCTACCCTCTTGATTTTCTTCTTGAGAGATATTTTATTTATAGGCTTTACGAATATTTGTCCATTAGACTGCGTTTGTAGATCGTAGTCTTGATGCTTGTGTTTTCTCTTTCTTCTTTTCATATTAGTCGTTGTGTAAGTCAACTTTGTTAGAGCAGACATGTTTTTTTCAGTGTTTTGCTTGAAGTATGTTGTACGATATTTTTAGACTTTGCTTCATGAGGAACATACCATGATTATCTTTTTTGTCTCTAACGTCCACATTTGATATTTGATATGTAGCATTATGGATGCGTGTAGAATAACTTATCTGCAAAATTAGAGTAAATTGTACATGCAGCAAATATGACTTTTCTTATCACTTTTGTTCTTTTTGAACATTGGACATTTAATGTCATTTAATGAAACAACACACTTTTTGATTTCCTACTGTTTATCTCAAGATGACGTGTCTGTTTCACTCATGGTATCATCTTGATTCAAGTAAACACTTCTTTTGCTTTTGTCTCTTTGTAGACAGATAGCGTTTAGCTTGCTCAAGTTTTCTTATATCTTTTAACAATCATGTCTTTTAATTGTTTTAGTCAAAGACATTGTCTCGATCCCTTTCTATTTTTGAGAGAAGCCAAATATCTACTTTAGGTATTTAAGCATTGCGTCTTTAGCTCAGTTCTCTCTCAAATGTTTTTAGACAACACATCGTTTGTCATGCGTCCGGTTGTTTTAGTTTAAGTGTTTTTCTATTTCCTAGAATTTAAATGTTTTCCTATGATTTTTCTGTCAAAGTTGATAATGTTTTATTCAAAGATTTAATGAAGAAAAATAACTTTTAACTCTGGTTTCGAGTGATATTATGATGTGTCTTTTTCTTTTACAAATGGATCTCTTTAATAATAAAAAATAATAAACATTCCATGCAATCATAAAATAAGTATATATTTTTCATGTAATGCTAGATTAACTCACGTGCTTCTATTGTACACTCTTGTTTTCATGTTTTATTAAACATAATTATGTGTTTTTATTGATTAAGTGCCTTCATGCTTTATTAAATATAATTTAAAAGTACACAATGTTATATAGTTTCTTAAAATGATTTTTGTAGAGTGAAGTATGATCACGTTTTAGATTTGTCTATTTTTAATACTTAATTATAATCATAGAATTTTTAATATTTTCTCTAACAAACTTCAAATATTTTAATATCGATAACAAAATTAGTAATTTTAATATGATACTAAATTAGTTATTATTAATTTATATTATTCAAATCAAAACTTGTCAAACTATTTTAATTATTTTCTCAAAAGAATTTAATTTAAATAATATAATCTAATTTAATTTGATAATTATATGAATAATTTCAAATTAATTATTTTGAAAATATATTTCATTTTTTCTGAAAATTCGGTCAGATTACAAAATCATAAATATATTACCATAATAATATAAATGAATGATTAACGAATTAAATAAAGTTATTTTCCAATTGGATACACGAAAGCTGCCACAACTTGGGCTCTGATTGCACGAGAAATCCAAAACACAGCTGTGAAACATTGATTTCCACCGCATAAAATGAACAGTGGGCCGATAAAATTTCGTGAAGTTATCAATTATGTCACAGTATGATGTCAATTCCTACCCAATCAAGCTGATAAGCTTGATGTCCCACTTAAAATTGCTGGATTTCAACTCCTAATTAAATTACAGTTGCAGTTTACCATCCCCTTTAATTAAAGCTACTCATTTACTTCCATTTTATGAAGCATCACCAATAGAACTGGGTCCTGCTTTTTAGACAAGTGGGCTACACAAATCCTTTCCAGTGAAGTCAAAAGGTACAAATTGTGCAAATCCCACAAAATGGGATGAAAATTAAAAGTACTTACTTTATATGAGAATTCACATTTCAAACAGATATACACTTTGACACTTGCTTTGCTTCTTTCAACCTCCACCAAGTTCGTAGATAATATAAGCAATAGTTTATTTTATTACAGAAACATGAATGCATAAATACATTGATCAGGGGTGTGAAGTATACCTGTTTATTTAAAACTTCATAAATATACATTTCCTTCTTTCACCTTCAATTTCCAATCACTCAACTTCAATAAACTTACTCGATGCCCACGTTTTCGCGGCATCAGAGAGCTTGCCGCTCTCAACTTCCATTTTCCTCAACCGAGAAGAATTCTTAACAAACAGCTCAATCGCTTCAGAGTCTATACCGAAACAGTGCATAATATCCACATTTTGAAGGTGCTTGCAGCTCCTAAGCATAGAAACCACAGCAACACTAGTAAGTGCCTTACACCCTCTCACTCTCAAATCAATCAAACGAATGCACGAAACCAGCATCGAAACAAACTCCTTGTCAACCAACATTTCGTTATGCGACAAGTCCAGCTTCCTCAACTGCCTCAAATGCTGGCCCAGAGCCGCAAGCAGCCCAGGCTCCCTCTCAACCACGTCACAGTTCACCAGGGCCAGTTCCTCAAGTCCGCCGCAAGCTCCGGCAAGAACCTTTAGGCCCTGCCCGGTAACAAGGCAACAGCTTTGAAGCCTGAGACTTGTGAGCTTATTGAAGTTCGCGGCCATCGCTAAGAGATGGTCGTTGTTGAGGTCCAGAGGGAGACGGAGGTCGAATTTGCAAACATTGGAGCGGCGCTGAGTTAAAAATTGCATCAGTCCTTCTCTGCTACCACCATCATGAACCAAGAGAAAATCTAGGGAGTGACAATGTTCCACAAGCTCCAAAAGAACCGCGTACACCACACTCCTGCAAGTTCTGAGCTCAATTTCATGAATTCCTTGCAAGCACCTGACGAAAGACGAGTAAGGCCCTCCAATACCCTGGCAACTGCGAAGCTTCAGTTTCTTAAGCTTGGTGCATCTCCTCCACAACCAGCCCAGCCCCCAATCATCGCTGCGAATCCCCACCACACAAAGACTCTCCAACCCCAATTCCGCGTCAAAGTCTTCCCTTTCTTCGTCGCTGTTGACCCCACCTGGATTTTCTTGGTCAGAGGACAGGGAAATGGACAATTGTTTGAGACAGGGGAAGGAGGGAACCCAGCTGAGAAATAGGGGCCTGGGGAGGGTGATGCAGAGGGATGTGAGACGGGGAAAGGAGGTGGACAGAAAAAGGAGGGAGGAGAAAGAAAGAGGGGTGGGGTGGAGAGAAAGAGCGAGGAGGTTGGAGCAGGAGGAGGAGATGAGTGAGAGGATGTGTGGGGACAGAGAGAAGTGTGGAGAGAGGGAGAGAGAGAGGGAGGAGAGGAAAGGGTGGTGGAAGAGGAAGGAGGAGAGATAAGAGACGGTGAGAGAGGAGTGAGGGATGAGGCGGAGGGAGAGGGAGGTTGTGGAGGATCGGTAGAGGCGGAGCCAGCGCTTGCAGACGAGGGCGACGGAGGAGGAGGAAGAAGGAGGGAGTTTCTGGAAAATTTCTTGCAACAACTCATCGTAGAGGCCGTTCTCCATCTCACCAATCTCTTCTCTTTTTGTTTCTGTTCTCTGTTTTTGTTTCTGGTCTCTGTTGTTGAGAATTAAACCAATTGTTCTGGGAAGGTCTGGTTTCTGTAGGAAAGAGAGAGAAGGAAAGATGATTAGGTGAGAAGAAGAGAAGTGAGTTTCAAAGAGGTACCTTGCTTTCACGCGGCAGCAGAGGACGTGCAAGTCACGTCCTTGACACCGAACAAAAAATTGATTACAAAGAAAGTAATAGGTTAAGTGCACCTTAAAATTTGAAAAGAAAATAATTATTATTTACATCCACTTAAAAAAAGTTAAAGACAGCTTCATTTAAACTAAATGTATGTGCATAATTATTTTAATATTTATGCAAAATATAAAAGTTCTATACTTTCAATTGATGAAGAAGTTGTTTTAAAATAACTCACAAGCTAACATAACAATAACGTGATATACTTACGCTTTTAACTTATCACCAAAAATCGCTATTAGAATTGTGATTTGTTAACTAATGATAGAACAAACAAAATGAATTTTGATTTATCTTCATTTTACTCTTACCGATAAAGATTTTCATGGAATAGAAAACAAATTCCACTTTTTTATTAGTTATTAACAAAATACTTAAATAAGAAGTTAATTTATTCGTTAGTTTAACATGCAAAATTTAGTTTACAAAAATATGATTTTTAAAAATTATCAATGATATAAAAGTAAATATAACTTATTATAGTGGCATATGTCTCATGTAACTATAATAATTTTACTCTAGGTCTTGAGTATAAATTAAATTCAGTGTTGATATTTTATGGTCGTCAAACAATTACTTTCTTAATTTTTACATACAAAATACCTCTCCATTGATATATGCTTTGAATTAATTTATATAAAACATGAAAATCATTCAAATAAATTTTTCCTTTTAAATTTATATATTTTTTCGTATATAATTAAAAACACTTTATACATATTATTATAGTATTTTGAAACTCTTAATTTGTTTATTAACACGGGTTTGGTTTACTTCCTTATTTATGTTTATTTACTTTTTTTTATTTTTTTATTAAATTTTTATGCGATGACAAAAAATATATATTTATTTTAAAATGTTATCCTAATTAAAATGTCAAAATACACGCATGAATTCTAAAAAAAATAAAAACACTTTATTAACATATTTAATTGTATTTAATTTTGGTAATATACAAAATATTTTCTTGATTAAATTTGTTTTGTTCATAAGCGGATATTTTTAGTCTAGTAAGGTAATTATCGAGATTGATCCAAGGTAGAAACAATTCTATGTTAAATTTTATTTATATGGCAATCAATTCAAGTTAATCTAAGATGAAACTTGAAACACAGAATATATGGATAACGATATATTTCCTTTTAAAAATATAAAATAGGAGTTATCGTTAAAATTGGGTATAATGTCCGCAATTTACAAAAATAATAAGTGTACAATTGGATAACTACCAAAATCAATTATGATTTCTAAAATTACATAAAAAAAATCAAAAATAGAAAATAAATATTTGATTTTAAATTTAAAAATAAAATTAAAATAAGTTATAAGAATGGAATCACATTAATTTTTTGAAGGATGTAAAAGTTGGTATTCCAACTTGGCGGTGCTTAGAGTATTGAAGTTTTCTCGTATCTTAGTAGATGCGAGTGGCTCTTCATCCCACGCTCACTTGTTCGGTTCGGTAAGTGACACCTTTCACAACAATATTCAATATTCGAAAGGAAAATATACTTGAACAACTATTTTTGACAACATTTAGACACGTGCACACGTGTCAAAATCTAAGTGATTCATTTTTATTTAATTTTTCTAACTGGACCACTCAGATTTTGACACGTGTGCGCGTGTCTAAATGTTGTCAAAAATAGTTGTTCAAGTAGCATTTTCCTGTTCGAAATCATGCTAACTATTTCTCTCTTTCACTGAATTATAATAGAACATCCTTTTCTACATATTCATTATTTGTTATTCACAACCACAAGCTCCTGGAATTCATGTGTTATTCACAGCCGCAGAAGCAACATTCCTCGGTTTAAGGGTAAGAACTTTATTCTTTTATTATATCATACCTTTAGTCACCTTGGAGTATTGACCTTAAGGTCTTTTGTGCACAAGTTAGGGGAAAAATTACTATATATGCAATTGTGTTTGTATTACTAACAAATACAATTATTATTAATATTGTCATATTTTACTAAATAAGTATATAAATAAATCAAAATGTCGAATACGTGCATTCTGGTTGGTTTCGATTTTTTGAAAAAATCATACCTCCCAACACAGAAGATGTTAACATCCTTAACTATATTCTTGAAGGTATAAGGTTGGTTGTTCGGTGTGAAAGAGTAATGAAGGATGTTATCATACCTACCTAAACTTTTTACTAAGTAAAAATCAATTTGATGAAACATTTACTAATTAAAAAACACTTTTACATCCTTTACTTATATTAATTATTATCCATGTATAAAAATTAATGTGGTGGCATAACTATAAATAAAATAATATTTTTTATACTGATTATAGTTATAATAAAATAAAAAGTGAGTAGGATAACATTTTTTTAATAAAGAAGAAAACTTTTTATACTTATAGTTATAAATTGTTTAGAAAGTGGATATAGTGACATTTTTATAATAAGTAAGAAAATTTTATATACTAGTTCTAATTATAAGTGGTATAGAAAGTTGACGTTGTGACATGTTTATAATAAATGGGTGATTGATGAGTATATACTTATGCTCTCATTTAACCTTTAATAGTGGATTTTTGTATTAATCATTTAACGAGAAATTAAGGTTAATTCAATTCAATCATACAATTTATAAGCATTGAAATTATTATATATTTAACATAAAAAAATTAGAACCTACTACAAAATTATATGATTCTACTAAAAGTAAACTTTAAATATTAAAATAAGAACTTCAGAGTGTGAAAGGTCAATAACAATGGAGAAACCGCGATTAAAATGATAGGAAATTTAACTATGCAAAAATCAAACCTAGACAAATATACAAACAAAATATTAGTTTTAGAAACAAACACAAACACCAAAACGCAAAAAAAAAAAGAAAAGCATAAAAAATTTACCTCTAAGGTGGAGAATCGCAATAACCAATCCAAGAAGAGGTTTGGAACAATTTTGACCGGTGATTATGGTTCCTAAACGTTCATAACAGCCACGAAGATGATAAAAAAACGACTGTAAACAGTGAAAAATGCAAAGAAAATGGGTTATATCGACGCAGCGGAGCAATTTCTATTTGTAGAAGAAGAACAGTTTCGCGAAGAAGACAAAATCGTTCACCCTCTGTCTTTTATTTGTTTAACCTAGAAAAAGTTATTACCTCGGTTCTTCATAAAACCAAGAAATATGAGGGATACGACCTCAGTTTCCTACTCAAACGAGGCCTAAAGTTGTTCAAAAAAAATTCAAAAATAATTTAAAATGAAAATTTTGAATTTTGTTCAACTCTTTTGCCTCAGGTCCCACCAAACCAAAGCATAAGATCCAAATTACCTCAATTACAACTCAAAATGGGTCAAAGCAAAGTCTATGGCATCGGCTCTCATGGACCCGAGGCCAAAAGCCTTGCATAGATATGAAAATTTTACTTTTCAAGTGACCAACTTTTTGGGGAAAGGGTCTATGGCCTCGGTTTTGAAAACAACTGAGGCGAAAAACCTTGCTTAGAGATTTTGGTCAGAGCATAAAGGGGAATGTCAGTGTGCGCAGAGGGTTTATGACCTTGGTTCTGAAAATAATCGAGATCAAATGCCATACATAGATGTTTTGGTCAAATTGTAGAAGAGAATGTCAATGTACGCAGAAGATCTATGACAACGACTGTCTTAAAAACCGTTGTCATAGACCCTCTACTGCTTCGGATGGTTTAAAGCCAAAACATATACTTTCGTGAAAATTTCAAAAATATCACCGCATTATGCTATACTTTGATTTAAATAAATCGAAGTATAAAAGGCGTATTAGTATCCTCTTTTACTAGTTATATGAATCTGGTTTTATTTTAAGAAAAACCTTTATTATGGTTTTTTAGAACTATCGGGTTTCATTTTTATTTGTTTTTGTTTTTCCTTTTTTGCATCCCAATATATTATAAATGTATCCGCTAACCTATGTTATTTATCATGTTCAATGTAATTTTATTTTAAAATTAAATTGATTGCAATATCTTGCCAAACAATCTGGTAAAAGTATATACTCTCTCCGAGATTCTTAATCATGAAAAAACTTTATTAGAATTTCCCTTTTCTTCAAACCGTAACCACAATTATGATAAGAGACATTTAAAAGATTACAACTGTAAAAGAATAGGAATAAAAATATTACACACAAAAAGTTTATCCCAGTTCATTCTCACATTGAAAACTACATTAAAGCTTCGGCGAACAATCCTTGATTATAGAATTGTGCTAATTGCAATATTATTGTGTTGCACTTACACCCTGATCAACCCTAGACCAAATAAATTCCTCAAACCATATTAGAGATCCTTATTTGATGCAAGAAAATCACTTAGAAACTCTATCTCATGATTTCACGTGAGATACTCCGCCTCTAGAATCAATCCTCAAATATGAAAACTGTTTTAAAATTTTACTGATATTTATGTGAATAGAAAATATGAAAACACATGACAGTTTAATGGTCTGTAATTTTATAACAGAGTTCTACTCCGCGACGCCGAACTTCAAGAAGAAAACGATGAAAAAAGTTATACAACTACTTTTATATTATTTTCTAATTAAAAGTGAACTTTTACATCAATATTTTGCATAATAAATGTTTACATTAAAAATACACACCAATTTCTTAAATAAACATTAAATATGATTATAAAATATTTAAAGAAATTAAATTTTGTCCTTTGCAAAATGAAAAAGGATATTGACACATACTAACACCATTTGGTATGAAAATGTAGTGGTTGAGAGTGTCACCACAACTGTGATTCCAACTTAAATAGCAATATTTTAATTATTGTGTTTTATCACAATCAATGAAATGAATGAGACGTCATTAAAAATATTAATTAATATTGTCTTAAAATTTGTAAATAATAATAAAATAATAATAAACTTACATTAAAAATTTTCAAAAATATAACAATTTAAAAAAATAACATAAAATTGTTTTTGTTCACTATGCTTGTGTTTCGGATAGAATATGCACACAACAAATGATTTATTGTTTTTCCATCAAGTGCAATGAAAACTTCAACGTTGGAACATTTTGGAACTCTCTTATAAAATTACATAACATAACGTTGGCCATTTCTTCCAACACCCTTTTTTTTCCTGCACCTCCTAACTTTTAAAATCTCACTTTTACCCTTAGGACATTATAAAAATCCCAATTTGATTTTAGAAAAATAATATTTTAACAACAACGTTTGCCAACATTTTGATACGGGACACGTGTCAAAATGTGAGTGGTGCACGTGAAAAATGAATTTTTAATATGAGAATAACGTGACAATGATTATTGGGGGCAAGTTTCAAATTTTGGCTTCATTTTCTCATTTTCAGATTTGCAATTTGAGGAACATTTGAGAGAGAACCTTTGAGCGTGAAAACTAAAGAGAGAGACTTGTCTTCCCTCCACCCAACCATCACTACTGCCGAAGTGCCACCATACTGCCGGCGTTCGTAGGCAAAATGTAGACGGTGTCGTCTTCCCTCCACACAACCACCCAGTGTCGCCGTTCGTACGCGAAACCTAGACGTCTCGTCTTCCCTCCACCCAACCACCCATTGTTGCCAGAGTGTTGTCGTAGTGCCGCTGTGCGTATGCGAAACCTACGCTTCCTCCCACCCATCCATTGCCGCCGGAGTGCCATCGGAGTGCCATCGGAGGAACCACTTTTTATACAATTTATGAACAAATACGTGGCAAAGGAAGCATATTTACTAAGAGTCATTGTGCATGAACAAAACCGGTACCAAAGACAAAATAAGTGGGTACTTCAGATAAACGTTTTGCATAAGAAGGTCAACTATGACCATGAAACTCATTTTGGAGTGCCTAATTTCTTTATCATCATGTTTTCCAATTATAAGTAATTTGGAACCAATTTTTATACAATTTATGACGTCTATCTATCAAACATATAAACGTCTGTTCGGAGGGGCACCGACGTCTATAGTATTATAAACGTCGGGAACCCCCCTAACCGACGTTTATATGACCAACTTATTTACGAAAATGTCATCGATAAATAATTTACATTGGTTATTTTGTGGTCCGACGTTTACGAGGGCACGTTAAAGGCCAATTCTGCACTAGTGTTTATAATTGGAAAAAATGATGACAAAGAAATTAGGCACTCAAAAATGAGTTTCATGGTCATAGTTGACCTTCGTGTGCAAAACGTTCACCTGAAGTACCCACTTATTTTGTCTTTGGTACCAGTTCTGTTCCTGAACAATGACTCTTAGTAAATATCCTTCCTTTGCCACGTATTTGTTCATAAATTGTATAAAAAGTGGTTCCTCCGACGACACTTCGGCGACAATGGGTGGGTGGGAGGAAGCGCAGGTTTCGCATATGCACGGCGGCACTCTGACAACAATGGGTGGCTGGGTGAAGGGAAGACGAGTCTCTGTCTAGTTTTCGTGCTCAGAGGTTTTCTCTCAAATGTTTCTCAAATTACAAATCTGAAAATGAGAAAATGAACCCAAAATTTGAAACATGCCCCAATTCTCATTGTCACGTCATTCTCATATTAAAAATTCATTTTCCACGTTACCACTCACATTTTAACACGTGTCTCGTGTTAATATATTGTGAAATATTGTTGTTAAAATATCATTTTCCTTGATTTTATCTCCCATCTTCTCTTTTTTTTATTGACGCCACCAATGCCCCATCCTCCATATCTCTCCCTACTTCTTCATGTTGCATGAGACTTCTTTATCGCCTTTCATGCATGGACACAGAGAAGATCACATTGTATACCAAATTGAAATAAAAAATGTTTCGGACGTGTTTTGGATTGGCTCATTCAAAATACCATACTCAAATGCATTTCAGATTGACCAATCCAAAAATCATACCTATGTTATGGATTTGCCAATCTAAGTATTCTCACTACATAAGTTCCAATTCTGTAATCTAAAAAAGAATGTTTGTAACATTTCTAACTATCTTTCTAGATCTTCCACATATGTTGACCAAGTTGTCTATAGAAAAACTTTCGCTATTTCTCATCGCCTTCGATTACTCCATCAACTTTATTCATCACATTATCCACCTTTTACATCCATTCTCATCTCCTTCACACTCCAAAAACTCCATTAGCAAGTGCAGTATGGCTATGTAATGCCGCCTCCATGCACCTCACTTCCTTGCTTGGGAGGGAGAATCATATAAGATCCAGCTGATTCTAGTGAAAGAGGTAATCAACCGAACTTCTTCTCTGTTTTGGATAGCAACCTAAGTTGCTTCTGGAATCTGAACTGGAATGGAGGATGAAAGACAATTGATGCATAGGAATGAAATGATTATTGATGATGAATACCGAAGGGGCTAAAATGAAACAAGGAACGCATCAAGCAGTGGAGTTCGGTGGTTGGAATCTGAAGTTGAAAACAAAGGAAGATGAATCGAATAGTCGTGCGGTTGGTGAGGATGATACTAGGAGTGGATGCCTAGCTAGGGAGAGAGGCTAGAGGAAGCTCTCAAGCTCTCTCACGGTGACCTTCAAGCAGGGAAGAAATCTCAGGAAATTTCAACACTCTAAATTCTTCTTTCATCTCAAAGGTGCTATATATTATAAGCAAGGAGTAAGCTATTTAAAAGAAACCAAAGCCCTGGTCAAAGCATTTACTTGGCTGATGTTTAACTATGATACAAGGAAAAAGTGTCGGTTGTGCAAAGTATGACAAACGTGAGCAGCCACGTGGAATGGTGTCCCTGAAGTTGCTGGATGCTCCTTTGAAAGCTGCTAGATATTCTATGTTGGTGTTGGGCGCAAGCCCCCTTCCGTTAGGCGTCAGGCTTCATTATGCTTCAAATATGTTGCTGGAATGTTTCTCTCATTGGGCTTCCACCAACAGCTCACTAGGCAGTTCCAGAATGCATCAAGTGAAGATTTGGCTTACTTCTCCATATGTTTCCTTGTTTCAATTCTTCTTATCATTTTGAAAGTGTTGGATCCCTTAGGTTTTGTTCACTTGAATGGATTTGTGGGAGGATGATTGAATGGATTTGAAAGGATTTGAAAATAATTTTTTTTGTTGTTTATTTGAATGAATTTGGAGGTAGGTAAGAGTGAATTTGGAAGTAAATTTTTTTAATCTGTCACATCAATCAAATCCTACACTAATTCTCACAAACGGTGTTTCCAAATTCATTCTTACTTATATCTAAATTCACTGAAATAAACAACAACAAAATTTATGTTCAAATCCACTCAATCACCGTCCCTCAAATCTATTCAAGTGAACAAAGTAATGATCTTAGGGCTTGGCCTTATTCCATTATTCTTTTTCTCTTGAGAAAGATTTGTCCTCAAATCATATCACCTTTTGTTAAGATGACATCTTTATTGTGTAAAAAGCTTCTCACAATCTTGGGAGCAGACCATTTTAGAATATCTTATTTTTTTATTTCTTTGGGATTCACATTACTTTCTCCTTAATCAAATATTAATCTCCAATACACATCAAACATATTTCAATTAATATTGTTCTAATAAAAAATTCTTTTAAAAAATTATCTTTATAATAAGGATTTCTTATATTTAGTTTTATAATTTTGAGAAAAATCCGAAGTCCTATTTCATAAAACACTTTGTTTTTGTATTGAGTTACTTATTTTCACAAGGGTATCAATATCTACTTTTCTCTCTTTTCTTTTTCTTCCCTTTCTATTCTATCTTGCCCTTATCTCTTCTTTTCCTCATCTCTTCACTTTTGTTCTTCTCTTCTCTCTTTTTCTTCGTTTTCTTTCTTTTCTTCTCTTTCTTTCTTTTCTCTTAATTCCTCTTCTCTCCTTTGAATCTCTCTCTTTCTTTTCTTATCCAATAGTTTCTCAACTTTTTCTCCAAATTCAGTTTTCCTACGAAAGAAACCATCTAGTCTTTTAATGAATGTCTTTCCCTCTTGAATGAGATCTCTCATTAACTCTAGTTCTCTTTTAATTGAAGGAGGTACAAACTTTCTTCTCATGCAATATCTTAATTTATACCAATCATGAATGAAGGATTTTCTACGTTTTTTGACACTAGATTACCTTTGATTCCACCACTCACTTGCATATTCTTCTAATCTAGAAAATAGAATTCACTATCTTTAGCAAAGAAGGGATGTATGGTATAAATTTTTCTTTTCCAAGCTAAGTATGTTAAAGCATTGATGTCTTTACCAAAGAATGGAATATCTCTCCTAGCTTGGTTATACATTTCATTCTTCCTCCTATGTGAGGATTAAGGTTATCAAACTTGAGAGTCTACGTAAACTCGACTTGTAAACTCAACTCGTAAACTCGTAAGAGTTTTCTTCAGATGAAAAAAATTATATAAATAGTATCTTAATTCAAATAAGTTTACAAAATTATATAACTTTAAATAAATAAAATTTATAGATATATTGTTCATAAAAATAAATACGGTAAAGCATAAATACTTGGATTATTGTCATTAATTTTGATGCATTTTATTAATTTTGACAATCAGGTCATGAAACCCTAAATCCCAAACGATCCCGTTTTTTCTTAATTTTTTCCTTTTTCAAGCTCGCAAAATCGCTCCAAAATCACGATTCTACATGATCCTACTGATTTCATAGTTGATTGTACCTAGTTTACACAGAAAACGAATTTACTTTTTAGTAAAATCAGAAGCCACGTGTGGAAACGTAAACTCGTACGAGTTGAGTTTACTGAGTTAACTCGAGAGTTTGATAACTATGATTAGGATTTTTTTTTTGTTTACCCTTATTTTGATTCTTCGTGAATTGGGCAAATATGTCCTTACGCTTACTCATTTCTATTCTCTCTTGGTTTGTTGAAAAATAATGATTTCCTCAATAATCTTTTAATTTTAAAAGTGGATTGAAAAGGTTTAAGATTTGACCAAAAGACAATTCTCATATAAGAGAACTGAGTGAAGAGCTGCTTAAATATAAAGGTTGTGAATTGTTCAATTTTTGCTTCACTGGAACTGATTCTTGTCTGTTCTGTCATAGGTAACGAGTTGACGGGGAAGTGCATTTCAACAAGAGTGAGTGTTGCACAGTACGAGAAAGACTTGCTTTCAGGTTACAGATCCAGGCATAATCAATGTGTTGGGCCTAGGTTTGCTTTCAGTTACCTTACTATTTTTACTATAGTCATCCTTATAGAATATTTTACATTCTCAGCTACTGTTCTTAGAGAAATTTTTGAAAATGAAATGAAATGACTACATGATCACTGATATTAAAAGGTTAAATATCTGCAATGCAATTATGTCTGGTTCAATAAATTAACAGAGTTAAAGTTTATTGGAGAAGTTAAATTTATTTGTAGCTTCATTTTGTGTACTGATGCAGATGGAAAATACCCCTCTGTCCTGAGAAGAAAGGGAGCTTTACACAAGAAAAAGATATACACTTAGCAGTAGCAGTCATGCTTTTTGGTTACAGGTACTGTATTGTGTTTTATTTAAAAATTTTGGTCACAAAATTTCCTTACGATCTTAGGTTATTGTTAAAATTCTTGAACATTCTTATTACAAATACCTCAATAGTCTGGATCCTTCTTTGAAATGGGGTGGATAGACTGAGGAAGAGGATTTAAAATTAGAAAATGCATGCATTCGAAGACAGGTCCATTACTAATTGCTGGCATCTAATTTTGGATTTAAGCTACGTGTGGTTGTGTCTCTTCATAAACACTCATTGAATAGAAAAAAAAATAATTTGACATGTTTTTTTCATATGCAAAGTCATTCCAGTTCCCTTTATTGTATTACTATAACTGAATGAATCCCTTTACTTTTAGAGCCTCATTTACTAGGTGGTGAAGGAACTTGTAGCAAAGTTGTGTTAGTCTTACAACAACATCAACAATAACTCCCTTGCTAATCTACTAGGTTAAATAATGTTGTTAGCCTAATGAATTTTTTTTATAGTTTCAATATGGATTCCCTAGTTTCGACTGTGTGCAATTTTTTCTCCCAAGATTTTATGTCAATTAAGTCATCTAGAAAATATGCAAAATTAGTGTTATATTCTCTTTGTTTCACCATAAAGACATGAAACACATTGTGTTGGACTCCCTGTAAAGTTTTAATGTTTGGTTTTCACATCAATGTTTATAGCAGTTGTTGGTTTTATTTCTGATGAACGGGTCGCACCGCACACAAAAGTTGAGCATAAAGGAATGCAGTATAGACTAGGAAGTGACTCCTAGGTCGTCTCTCAAGGACCAATTTTTGTCGGTTCAGTCTCAGATTTTTTTACACAAAGTGGGGGGTTGTGAATGTTTTGATGCGGAAAATTAAATAAATGCAATGAAAATAAAGTTGATGAAAATGTAAATCAAGCAGTGCAGTAAAAGTAAAACTGAAAAACGTAAATCGCAGAAATAGTAAAATTCAGAAAACGGTAAAAACAAAAATGGTAAATTCAGAAAATGGTAATTTGCAAAAACCAATAAACTTTTGACAGAATTTAAAATGCGCAATATGAAATAAGGCATGAACTGAGATGAAATTGATTTGAGCAGAAACTTGCAGTAAATTAGAAAATGACAATGATTTGATCAAAGCTAACGTGCAGATGAAATTATAAATTGCAAATTCGCAGATGAAAATAGAGTTCAAGAACATTGACTGAAAAACACACTGCAAATTAAAATTCAACTGAAAAACAAACTGGAAAACAATCTGGAAAACAAACCCAAAACCTCCCCAAAGGGGGAGGGAGAAAAATGAAAGCTCACGTAAATTGCTCTCTACACTACACTACTCCTACTCCTAAATCTACTGAGTTTTCTCTCCTGGATGCTTCTCCATTTTATAGCCAATTCTCTCACCAATAGTCTCCTCCCGTGAGCATCTCCCAATTTGTTCCCGTGAGAAAATAGGATGAGGGTCTCCATGTTTGTCTTTTTGCTTAGGCTTTCAGAAATTCCTTTCAACCTTGTGACCCACTCCAAACTCCTGGAGCTTCCTTTTGATGTGCAAGCAGAACCGTGATCTTCTCCATTCAACGTGTGCTTCTAGATGTGGCTGGACGTGATGCTCCTGCATGTGCTTCCATTCTAAGATCATTGCTTCTCCTTCAATTACGTTGTAGCTGTTACAGCATGTCCCAGCTCCCTTTTCTTCTCTTCTCCGTGTTGCACACCATTCTTGTCCTCCATGGCTGCTGTCCGTGGCTGCTCCCATTCTTTCTGGATGGACGTGATTGTAAGCTATTACCATGCCTTTCACCAAACTGTAACCTCCATCTCTTCTCCCAGCTGCCTTCCAACGTTTCTAGAAACAGCCGTGACATCCTCTTCTAATTCCAGCAGCCACCGTGTGCTACTGCAAGAAGGTGAAGTGGGTCTTCTCGGTGATGGCTGCTCCAAAGCTGGACGCTTCTGCTTCCTGTGTGAGCTGCTGTACCCAGAAGAATCGGAGGAGTTTCTGCTCTTCATGGTGGCTGCTCCGTGAAGGTGTTGAACGTTGGAAGGTTGAAACTGCTGATGCTGGGGTGTCTTCTTCTTCTTCTGGACCAGCCGGCCGTGTGCTTTGCAGTAAAATAACGTGAATGGTGGTAGCTGTTCTTCTTCTTTGCTTCCATGATATGCTACTTCACGGTGCTCATTGGATGCTATCTCTTTTATCAATTGTAAAAACCAAAACCAAAACTTGTGAGGAGAAGAACACGGAGTCAAAAATCTGCATTCCAAGGCATAGAGAAAACCGTGAGTGGTGGCTTCCTTATTGAAGTTCACGTTGATTATTGGATGGGCAAGGTGAAAGCAACGTGTCCTCTCTTTTCATCAAGAAATGCTTTGGCTCTTCTTTCCTTCTTTTCCCGTAAACTCCCATCTATACAACATGTGATCTGCATTTTCTCTTTTGGTGGGGCCGTGACATTCTTTCCTTCATAATACCAATTTCATCAAATTTACCATTGCATTTTGGAAGTCTTGTCTACGTGAGCTTCAACTCCCTGCATATGGCCCCTTTTCTTATATTCCATATCATGCCAAAATGAATTGTCCACCATGGGCCATGAAGCATCTTTCCTTGATAAATTTCAGCATGGAACTCTTCCCATATGCCGTGAGCTTCCTTGGTTCTCTTCCTCATTTCCACTTGCTTCCAAAGACCATGGACCTACATGAACACATGTGTTTCCCACTTAAAAATCCCTTCCAATTTGATTGCCGTGAGAAACAAGCTAAAACCGTGAGAGTATTGTCTAAAAATGTATTGAATATTGTAGCAAGCCTTTCCACTACAAACATGTGGGGACCGTTTTTGCTATTTACACTTAAACAAATTCAGCACTTGCAATTGGAGTTTCACGTGAGCTTCCAACATGGTGTGACCCCCTTCTTTTGATTCCACTTCAAGACCATGCTATTCTTCTATATTGCCATATGGTGTGAAATGGTTGCAAGCTAATTTTGCTGAAATGAGTGAGCAAATGGGTCTTAAACCAAATAAATCAAACCAAACTCTCACACTCTTTTATTCCATCACGTAAAAATCATTTTCCAGCACTGCACTTTTGCATTCCAACAAAGATGGTTTGTTTAAAAATTCTTTTGTATGTCAATGTGGCATAAAAATTCCTTAAGAGTGTTAAGAGGTCTTAGCACTGTCCAATGATCAATTTCAGCCACCACAAGTACTAAACAACAAGTAAACAATGCAAACAGATTAGAAACCACTCAAACAATAATCACGGGACAGACATAGGAGAGTAAAATAAATTACTGGGAACGGTACAGAACGAATTTGAATATGTAAAAATTATACATGAAACTAGACATCTAGACGAAACTATGAAAAAAAATTGAATGGAAAAAGGATACGAATTGAACTCGAACGAGGACAAACAAGTTGACACAAAATTCACACAGCAACCAGCGAAAATTGAAGTGGCTGAAATGCATTGGGCTCAATTGTCATTTCTCCTTTAGCCTTCAAATGTCCCAAAAAGATATCCAAAATTTTTCCATAATTAATAATGCAAAATAATAAGCTCAGATAATTCAAATTAGTTAAAATAAGAATTTCTGATCGAATTAAGCACAATTAGGAAAAATAGAAAAATAACGGACGATTAAGCACAATTCCCTGATTAATTCTAGTACAATAAACTAAGTGAAGTGAAGAAAATATTGACTCATCAAAATAGACCACACTTAGTCTTTTGCACTCCTGGGCAAAATTAAGACGCAAATCAAGGAATGGTTCAAAGGACTTTTAGGGAGGTGGCACAAACTCAGCAGACAGAAAAATAAAAACTCACAAGAAAACACACAGAATTTACACAGTTCTCAAGACTTCTGGACAGAGAAAAGAAGTAGAAAATATCCAACACAAAATCACAGAACAGATACTTACAGAAATCATCCAAGCAATTCACAGTATGGAAAAATAATTAATCAGCTTAAGAGGTGAATTAAAAATAACAAAATCTCACAGATGCACTCACAGTGTTTCTCTCAAGTGTCTAGGGTAAATCACTGTCACTCAATGCACTGAAGAAAGCAAACACAAATAGACTTGGCAAGCTTCTAATATCAACACTTAAAACATATGCATGTTCAGATCTAAAGGTCTTTCAGGGTTGTAATGGGGTCAAGGACAGGGGAGGATGAATATAGATAAGTAGCTACAGCTCAGAAAAAAATAGAGGAGCACTGGGGAACAAGTGTAAACACATTGAAATTACGCCCAAACCTCTAATTCAATCCTCTTCTCGACTCCATTATTCACAAAATTGTTTTTTTTTTCATTTTTTTTTCTTTCTCATCATTTTCATTTTTCATCCTGTCTCGTTTCTTTTTTTCTTTATCACACAACAGGATCATATTTTCTAAAACAAATCAAAATGAGGAACCAACTCGCCAATTTATCAGAATCACCAAGGAGACCACACTTTTTCATAAAACACTTCTATAGCTCCAGACTTTCCTAAGGTTAAGGTAATCATGGTTTTTCACTTAGGGCCAGTGTATGAGCTTGAACACAAAGAAATGGGGAAAGTATAGGCTCAAAGGGGTTATCAAAGGATAATAACAGGGTAGGCTTATTTGGCTAAAGAGGCTCAAGAAATAAAATGCCTTTATCATTTTCTAAACATGCATATCCATCAAGAATTATCAAAAAGAATCAAGCCAAGGCATATGTGCAAGCAATCAAGATACATATCACACAAGAAAGAAAATTAAGTGGCTCAAATCTCACACAGGGTATTCGTCACAATCAAATCAACCTCTCAAACGTATAATTATCTTTCCAAGCAAAGAAAAGCAAGGATTACAATCTATAAGTAGTAAGTAAGTGAAGGAAAAATCTACAACTTAGACATCATCCAGAAATCAAGAGAAAAATGTAAAATTTATTGCACACAAAACTGGATAAAAATAACTTAAAACAGAAAAAAAAATTAACACTCAAAAACAAAAAATTTAACACACAAAATACAATCTAACAGAAAAATCAGAATTTCTTCCCAGTAGACCACACTTAAATCACACAATGTCCTCAGTGTGTTACAATCATCAGATTATCAATTTCAGAGCAGCAAATAATATAGACAAGTGCAATAAAAAGTTAAGAAAAATGGGAAGAAATTTTTCAGTAACATCCATCAGTAGATGTTATCAGGGACATCCATCAGCAGATGTCTAAAACACCTAGCACCCATCAGTAGATGCTAATAATTTTTATTATTATTATTTTTTTTTTTTTCTGAAAAAGGAGACCGGTACTGTGACAACAGTCTCGGTGGCAAAGACCGGAACTGTTGCTACAGTGGAAAGCAATCTGGCTATAAATGACGCACTCCTCCGCGTCCAGCGCCATTTCTGATCCCTCACTCTCTCTCTACTCCTCTCTCTGCTCAACTCTCTCTTCTCTCTGCTCTCTCAACTCTCTCTTCTCTCTGCTCTCTGCTCTCTGCTCTCTTCTCTCTGCTCTTTCGAGCGTCTGGATCTCTGCAGGGAAGCCTCTCCACCCCGCGTCTGCTGAAGATCTGAGATCTGCGCAGAGCCTCTGTCCCTGCGTCTTCTGAAGAGTCTGAGTGAGATCCGCGAAGAGCCTCTGCAAGCCTACTTCCCCAGGTAAGTCCTTCTTCTCTAAGGATCTCCCTTTCTTTCTGCTTGCTTTACTTTTCCTGCTTTCCTGTATTTTTTTTTCTTTCTTTTCTGCCCTGCTTTCCTTTATTTTTCTTCTCTGCTTTCCTCTTGCCTGCTCATCTTTATTATTATTATTTTTTTCTTTTCTGCAATACTTGTCCTCTCCCCCTGCCCGATCTATCTTCTCCTTTTCAATTTTTTTTTTCAATTTTTTTTTTGAAACTGAAAACACTTAAACACAAAAAACACAACTGTCTAAAAACTTAAGGGGTATATCGGCTGGAAACCAGACGTTAATCTCCCTTCGATTGAAGGTATTGCAGAGACAATCGGGTAGAACAACGCCACGTACCCTACTTAAAACTAAATAAACACATAAACATAATATACAAGAACAATATGGACAAGAACAACCGGACAACTGGACGTAGATCCGTTTAGGACCCTTTTGCAAGGACCGTGAAACAGATCTGAGACCAGACACTGAAACATCAAATACAGACTGGACAAAATAAATCTAAAAGGAAACAAGAACAAATAAAGAAAACAGAGAACTAATCTAATTTTTTTTTTTTTTATGCTTCATTTTTTTTTAGTTCTTTTTATTATTTTTTTTTATGTTTATTTTTTTCTTTTTTTTTTATGTTTTTGTTCTTTTTATTTTTATATATATATATTTTTTTTATTAAGTTTTAGAATATTTCAAGAGGAATGATGACGAATGAGATGGAATCAGAGAGATACACTAGTCAGCGATGGCGTCCTACAGATGATCAGATCAATATGATGACCAAAATCTACAACTATGGGGTCACACACCCAAGCCGAGCGCAAGTCGTCGAGATCGCGTCTCGACTAAGGACCTTCGCAGATGCCACCGAATATAACGTGCACTGCTGGTTTAACAACCATGGCAATCGGGTCAGGCGCTGGCAAGCGGAGATAGACCCCACAGGCACTCTCTTTTCACAACTGCCGCTATACATGTACGGTAAGACCTCTGATCACACCTCCATTGAATTTTCCATTCCTCTTCTATTATTAACACAAGTTTTTTATTTTTTATTTATTTATTTATTTATTTATTTATTTATTTTTTTGTTTGAAAGAAAACAACTGGGTGATAATGAGGGCACCGAGGCTGCTGAATCTGTTTCCAGTTCCGATCATTATCGATGACGACAGAAATGAACGAGAAATTCCTCCACCAAAGCCTCCTGTATTTCGAACCAGAACTCCCTCAACGGAGCTCTCCCTTAGACCACCACAACCAGCTCGAGAATTCTTCCAGTTTTAATGTTTTATGTTTTTTTTTTATTATTATTTTTTTGTTGTTTTTGTTGGCCGAGAGTGGCCAGAATTAAGGACTGTAATATGAACACTTATGTTTTTTTTTTTGTTTTTTTATGGTCTGTAATATTTAACGATCACTAAAGATCGACCCCCCGAACATCTTTTATTTATATATATCTACTGCAATTTCAATTTCAGATCTGTTCAATTTCCATTCACCAATACTGTAATTTTTGTTATTATGAATGAAATCTTTTCTTAGTCTAAACAAAATTTTTAATCAATTAACCGTATAAAAACAACTAAGAAATTATATTTACAGTGAAGGAAAATAAGGAAAAAAATGAGATCTGAAGTGAAAATTTTTATTGGTATGAAATAATAAGATACTGAGGGTCGAAATAAAATCAAGGAATATGCAAAACAATTTTTTTTTTTTTTGAATTTTTGAATTTTTTTTTTATAAGGATAACAATGTGAAAACTAAGAAAAAAAAGAAAAAAAAAATAATTATACATATCAGAATACAGATTTGGCACGCTTTTAAACAAAAAAATTTTATCACAAAATATTTTTTTTTTTAATTCATGCTCACAATTTTTAAAAATGAAATAAACACAACCATGAAAACACACCAGAAAAGCTAAATAATATGTACATAATGAGGAAAAAGAGTGCTCCCTGGTCATGGTGGCAGTTGCCAATTCTGGACAATCAGTGAGATGTCTTCCACCTCAGGATCCGGCGAAGATGTCTTCAGGAGCAGCTCGCCCAGTACTGCCCTCTCACTTGAATCAGGACAAATCCCAGTAGCCACGCCACTTCTCCGAGCAAGTTGTTGAATCAATAAAATCAGGAGCCTTCTGTCCACCAGTAGTTGTTGAGTCTGTGACACCGGAGTAATAAGAGAAATAGCAGTATACTTTCCTTCATCTATCATTGTTTCCTCTATGTCAGTACCTGTATTCTCATTTACTTTTGTAACCTGGTCATCAAACTCATAATCAATAGCATCTGTTATGAATTTAGAATCTGTTTGTAACACATAATCAATTTCAATACAAATCGGGCAAGAACCAGATTCACAATCACATTCACAATTCTCAGAAAACTGAGTCAGATCAATGTTTTGTTCTAACTCTATCATGTTATGCGACTGCAAAATTCCTGTCTCAAAATCAATATTGACATATGCATCATCAACAAAATCCACATTCAGTGCAAAGCTATTATCAATGGAAAATTTATCACTGTAATCAAGTTCATTCAACACAACATTTATACCAATGGTTTCAGAGACTAATACTGAATCAAAAACTTTAGAATTGTCAATCAAGTCTGTATCAGTTTCAATCCTAAAACCTGTAGAATCATTGTGCAACAAATCACAAGCAATTGAATGTATAGGCAGATCTGGTAAAGAGCTTGTAATCTCAGTTTTAGAATAAACATGTTTTTGCTCAGAATAAATTTTCTCATGAATTTCCAATTCATCAACTGCACATTCAAGTTGAGGTACGTTTACCTCCACGGTGGAAGATAAAAATGGTCTACCTGTCTCAACAGTGTTACTCATACCTGTCTGGTCCTTAAAATAATCATCAACAGTCTCAGGTGCAAGAGTGGCCATCTGCCTGATCTGATCACTCAGATTCTGCATGGCAGCTTGAGTTTCCATGCTCTCTTGCTTGAACTGCATGTTCCCTTTCTGAAACTGAATGTTCTGCATGGTCATCTGCTCCAATAACTCCTTTAATGTAGGTTTAGAAGTAGAAGGCTGAGGAGTTATTTGAATAGGAGAATCATACTGCTGACTCTCATATTGTGGAACTGGCTCCCAAAGAGAGCTCTCAGAAATTGGATGATGGAACATATTGTTCTCATCATAAAAATCAGCAGATTTAAAATCAAAGTAATATGCAGAATAAGAATCATAATCACAGACATTGGCAGAATAAGCATTTTTCACAAAATTAAAATCGGTAGACATGGAAAATAAAAATAAAAATTAAACACTAAAAATTACTAGACAAACAAAATACAACACATTTATACAAGCTACAGGCACACACAAAACAGAACATCAACAAAACTTTTTTTTTTTTTTTAAAACACAGCAACTAAATACAAAACACAACACGATAAAAATATAAAAGACAAAACATATATTAACACAACATAAATTAACACAACATAAATTAACACAGTAAAAATATAAAACAAAAAACCTGGAACTGAAGTGACAACACCGCCAAAATTTGCTGAAGGTGTCGTTGTCGCCTACAAAAATACAAAACACAAAACATGCAAAACAAACATATTAGTAGAACAAAAATTTACAAAACGAAAATCTGAAACCAAACCTCCATTTATTGGTCCCCGGCAGCGGCGCCATTTTGATGAACGGGTCGCACCGCACACAAAAGTTGAGCATAAAGGAATGCAGTATAGACTAGGAAGTGACTCCTAGGTCGTCTCTCAAGGACCAATTTTTGTCGGTTCAGTCTCAGATTTTTTTACACAAAGTGGGGGGTTGTGAATGTTTTGATGCGGAAAATTAAATAAATGCAATGAAAATAAAGTTGATGAAAATGTAAATCAAGCAGTGCAGTAAAAGTAAAACTGAAAAACGTAAATCGCAGAAATAGTAAAATTCAGAAAACGGTAAAAACAAAAATGGTAAATTCAGAAAATGGTAATTTGCAAAAACCAATAAACTTTTGACAGAATTTAAAATGCGCAATATGAAATAAGGCATGAACTGAGATGAAATTGATTTGAGCAGAAACTTGCAGTAAATTAGAAAATGACAATGATTTGATCAAAGCTAACGTGCAGATGAAATTATAAATTGCAAATTCGCAGATGAAAATAGAGTTCAAGAACATTGACTGAAAAACACACTGCAAATTAAAATTCAACTGAAAAACAAACTGGAAAACAATCTGGAAAACAAACCCAAAACCTCCCCAAAGGGGGAGGGGGAAAAATGAAAGCTCACGTAAATTGCTCTCTACACTACACTACTCCTACTCCTAAATCTACTGAGTTTTCTCTCCTGGATGCTTCTCCATTTTATAGCCAATTCTCTCACCAATAGTCTCCTCCCGTGAGCATCTCCCAATTTGTTCCCGTGAGAAAATAGGATGAGGGTCTCCATGTTTGTCTTTTTGCTTAGGCTTTCAGAAATTCCTTTCAACCTTGTGACCCACTCCAAACTCCTGGAGCTTCCTTTTGATGTGCAAGCAGAACCGTGATCTTCTCCATTCAACGTGTGCTTCTAGATGTGGCTGGACGTGATGCTCCTGCATGTGCTTCCATTCTAAGATCATTGCTTCTCCTTCAATTACGTTGTAGCTGTTACAGCATGTCCCAGCTCTCTTTTCTTCTCTTCTCCGTGTTGCACACCATTCTTGTCCTCCATGGCTGCTGTCCGTGGCTGCTCCCATTCTTTCTGGATGGACGTGATTGTAAGCTATTACCATGCCTTTCACCAAACTGTAACCTCCATCTCTTCTCCCAGCTGCCTTCCAACGTTTCTAGAAACAGCCGTGACATCCTCTTCTAATTCCAGCAGCCACCGTGTGCTACTGCAAGAAGGTGAAGTGGGTCTTCTCGGTGATGGCTGCTCCAAAGCTGGACGCTTCTGCTTCCTGTGTGAGCTGCTGTACCCAGAAGAATCGGAGGAGTTTCTGCTCTTCATGGTGGCTGCTCCGTGAAGGTGTTGAACGTTGGAAGGTTGAAACTGCTGATGCTGGGGTGTCTTCTTCTTCTTCTGGACCAGCCGGCCGTGTGCTTTGCAGTAAAATAACGTGAATGGTGGTAGCTGTTCTTCTTCTTTGCTTCCATGATATGCTACTTCACGGTGCTCATTGGATGCTATCTCTTTTATCAATTGTAAAAACCAAAACCAAAACTTGTGAGGAGAAGAACACGGAGTCAAAAATCTGCATTCCAAGGCATAGAGAAAACCGTGAGTGGTGGCTTCCTTATTGAAGTTCACGTTGATTATTGGATGGGCAAGGTGAAAGCAACGTGTCCTCTCTTTTCATCAAGAAATGCTTTGGCTCTTCTTTCCTTCTTTTCCCGTAAACTCCCATCTATACAACATGTGATCTGCATTTTCTCTTTTGGTGGGGCCGTGACATTCTTTCCTTCATAATACCAATTTCATCAAATTTACCATTGCATTTTGGAAGTCTTGTCTACGTGAGCTTCAACTCCCTGCATATGGCCCCTTTTCTTATATTCCATATCATGCCAAAATGAATTGTCCACCATGGGCCATGAAGCATCTTTCCTTGATAAATTTCAGCATGGAACTCTTCCCATATGCCGTGAGCTTCCTTGGTTCTCTTCCTCATTTCCACTTGCTTCCAAAGACCATGGACCTACATGAACACATGTGTTTCCCACTTAAAAATCCCTTCCAATTTGATTGCCGTGAGAAACAAGCTAAAACCGTGAGAGTATTGTCTAAAAATGTATTGAATATTGTAGCAAGCCTTTCCACTACAAACATGTGGGGACCGTTTTTGCTATTTACACTTAAACAAATTCAGCACTTGCAATTGGAGTTTCACGTGAGCTTCCAACATGGTGTGACCCCCTTCTTTTGATTCCACTTCAAGACCATGCTATTCTTCTATATTGCCATATGGTGTGAAATGGTTGCAAGCTAATTTTGCTGAAATGAGTGAGCAAATGGGTCTTAAACCAAATAAATCAAACCAAACTCTCACACTCTTTTATTCCATCACGTAAAAATCATTTTCCAGCACTGCACTTTTGCATTCCAACAAAGATGGTTTGTTTAAAAATTCTTTTGTATGTCAATGTGGCATAAAAATTCCTTAAGAGTGTTAAGAGGTCTTAGCACTGTCCAATGATCAATTTCAGCCACCACAAGTACTAAACAACAAGTAAACAATGCAAACAGATTAGAAACCACTCAAACAATAATCACGGGACAGACATAGGAGAGTAAAATAAATTACTGGGAACGGTACAGAACGAATTTGAATATGTAAAAATTATACATGAAACTAGACATCTAGACGAAACTATGAAAAAAAATTGAATGGAAAAAGGATACGAATTGAACTCGAACGAGGACAAACAAGTTGACACAAAATTCACACAGCAACCAGCGAAAATTGAAGTGGCTGAAATGTATTGGGCTCAATTGTCATTTCTCCTTTAGCCTTCAAATGTCCCAAAAACATATCCAAAATTTTCCCATAATTAATAATGCAAAATAATAAGCTCAGATAATTCAAATTAGTTAAAATAAGAATTTCTGATCGAATTAAGCACAATTAGGAAAAATAGAAAAATAACGGACGATTAAGCACAATTCCCTGATTAATTCTAGTACAATAAACTAAGTGAAGTGAAGAAAATATTGACTCATCAATTTCCTTTTTCAATGTTGCAGCCAAGAATGGTTAAAAAGAATGCTTTGCTACTATTTGGGACTTATTACTATAAATACATTCAGATAAATTCTTTAATGTGTGTGCAAGTCCACGTACTAAAACAAACCTTAATTCTACACTATTGGTTGCTAGCAATATATGTTCCATGAAATCTTTTGAGATTGATCACGTCTTGTTTATATGTAGGTTTTTAAAGACTTTTAATTCAATGCATGACTTTATATGCGTAAATTTTTTATTCAGAGAAAATTATTATTTAATCCTATATAAGAGGAATTTAAACTAACATGGTGATGAGAAGCTAGCAAGAAGTTTCCAATATGTCTCTGATTTGGTATATAACTAACATGTCTTTTTTTTTGTAATTATTTTGGAAAGTATATTTCACTGCATCCTTTGTCTTTGGATTATAAACAAATTTTAAATAATGAGATAAGATCTATATTTGAGTGTTACCATGTTAGAGCTTTCATCACTAGTACAGTTAAAGACAATGGCACCGGTTATTTTAGCTTATAGGCACCGGTTCTTGACCCGAAGCGTATGTAGACGAGGTAAAAAGTCTACGATTTTATGCCTCGGTTATGAACCGAGACAAAAACGATACAGGATTACAACTCGGTTCAAGGAGAACCGAGGTAGTATGACAGGATTACAACTCGGTTCAAGGAGAACCGAGGTAGTATGGTCTTCTTCGTTTCCCCCGCCGACCACCATCCGACTTTCTCACGCTGCCAAGGTTTCCCCCGCCGACCACCATCCATCTTTCTCACACTGCCAAGGTTTCCCCCTGCCAACCACCACCATCTTTCTCACATCAGACCACCCAAAACACCACCGTAGACCACCTTCGTCCTTCGCGAGAATCGCCCCGCCACCCAATTTGCGAACCACCATCTTCTTCGTCCATCATAAAAAATTTACAGACCTGCAAAAAACACCTCACACCAGCAATCTCATCCTCCTCACGCAATGCCTTCATCAATCATCCAACCACCAAAACCCACCATCACCACCGTGAGCCAAATCGTGAGTTCCTTCATCTCCAACAACCTCCTCATACTTCGTCCATGAAACCTGCAGAAAAAATCCCCAAATTAGATGGAAACCCTAATCGCGAATTAGATGAAAAAATCCCCAAATTAGATGAAACCTGCAGAAAAAACCCTAATTGCACATACACAGAACAAACGTGACAGAGGGACGAGCACGCGGCTGAGGAGCGAGCACGCGGCGGAGGGGCGAGCACGCGGCGGAGGGGCGAGCACGCGAAGGAGGACCGAGCTTGCAGCAGAGGGGCGACGAGAAGCTGCGGGGGAGGCGGCACCGTGGATTCCTTGCGTTGAAGAAGAAAGCGTGAGAGAGGGGAGGGAGGCGAGAGCGAGGGGAGGGAGAGTGAGGGGAGGGAGGCGCGAGAGTGATGGAGGGGAGAGTGAGGGGAGGGAGGCGCGAGAGTGATGGAGGGGAGAGTGAGGGAAGGGAAGCGCGAGAGTGATGGAGGGGAGAGTGAGGGGAGGGAGCGCGAGAGTGAGGGGAGGGAGCGCGAGAGTGATGGAGGGGAGAGTGAGGGAAGGGAGGCGCGAGGGGTAGGCGAGAACGAAAGGGAAAATATTTGTGGGTTATATGCCTCGGTCCTTCTTGGCCCGAGGCAGTAGAAGCTGATACGCCTCGGTTCTTCTTATCAACCGGTGCAGTATACTCCTTTTACCTCGGGTTTCTCTTAACCGCGTCAGAAACTGTGTCAGAAACCACTCATTAGGCACCGGTTGCTTTTACAACCGAAGTGGTAACCCTTTTTGGCACCGGTCAAGTCTGAACCGAGGCCTATAAGGTCTCGTTAATTACAAAAATGCCACCGTGTCTGAATAGACAGCGGTTTGGTGTAAACCGAGATCTATTGTGCGAGTTTAAAAGCACATTTTGTACTAGTGCATAGGTATCTGAAGTCTTATTTTCTTCTCTCGCTTCATTTCTTCCTTGTTACGTGTTTTCCTTATTTCTGTCAGAATATGGTGTGGGGCATCTGCATTTTATTTTTATTCACTCCTTAATGAATAGCCTAAAATATAGCAAATTAGTTGTGGTGTTCACACTTTTGGTGAGTGAAGTGAGATTGAAATGACTTTATTATGGATATTTTGTCATTGTCATGTTATTAAGAAAACAATTGATTCTAGTACTACAATAGAATACAAGTCAAACACACTACTCAAGATCTACATATGAAGAAGCCAGATATTAGCAAAGCGAAAGAAGTGTTGGACTGGGAGCCAAAAATCCCACTTAAAAAATGGTTGCCTCTCACGGTTAATGATTTCCGAAATCGGATTCTGAACGAAGACAAAGGTAAAGGGATGAAATGTTCTTTTAGGAAGGAGATTTATTCTGCTTTTCCATTTCAGGCGTATTATAGGCGTTGGAGGAAGTTAATTAGCTTTTAAAAATGTTACCCTTAGCAACTTAATTGTATATTTATTTACAGTATAAAGATCAACTACTATACACGTAATGGTGGTACATAGTTTGCTATTATTAAAACTAGAAAGATATTCAATATTCAATTGTGTATGTTTTTTTGTTGTAATTTTTAAGTAGTTTATGATTGATTTATATATGTAACGCATCAACTCTAAAAGATAATCAGTTTTTACTAATTTGCAATTTGGCATTGTGTTTGACAATTTTACAGTTGTGTTTTACTCTTATGAGTTATATGAAACTCCTAACTATTGAATGCAAATATGGAATCACCTAATTTTTTTATGAAGTCACATAGTTACGTATAGATTTTTTTTTATGTAATTACATGTGAATTTCTTTGCATGAATTTCTTCGCATGTAACTGATCACTAGTACCCCATAATTGATTACTGGGAAAATATTTTCATGGAACGTCAAATTGTAATCGATTACACTGAGTGTTTTGATTATTATATATCACATAGAAGACATCATGTATATGACAAAATAATTGATTAAATCATTTGTGATGTATATTAATAATAATGTATTAAGAATGAAAGATACAAGAGTAAATTAATAACAGAAAAAATAAAAAATATTGAGATGTAAAAGTTATTGACGAAATGGATATCTTCTCTTATGAGTGTATATTTATGCTTTCACATAGCCTTTAATCTTGGACTCTTTATTGATTTTTGTACTTTAAAAGAATGTTTTAATTAGGATTTGTTATAATTCAGTTTAGTGAGCATGACATACAAAAACATGTTAAAAATAAATTTTTAGTTGCAGCTAAGTCGAACTCATGGAGGTGTAAAAATAAATTGGTTAAAGTTTCATGACACCTTAAAGATAAGTCTAAGAATAGAAAAAATCAAAATCATAAGAAGTCAAACCAAACATTGGATGAAGAAGGCAAGAAAAGTGTGAAAAAGTGACTTACGGAAGCCCAAAACAGAAAAGAAGATTACAACAACACAAAGTTTGAAAACAAAGCCTAGTCCAATTTATATATAAAGAGACTTAGGGACATTAAGGGAGCTTAGGAATCCTTAGGGGAACCTAAGTTTTTCCTTTCCACCATCACTCACGTTTTCTTCCTGTATTTTATGTTATTTCTATATTCCATGGACTACTAAGACTCTAGGTTGATTATGCTCTAATTTCTTAATGGATTCTAAGGTTAGAATGCAATAATTGGCTTGTTATTTTTTTGTTATTGTTGTGATTTATATTTTTCTATGTCTTTTATCTTTTAATAAAATAAAATTAATGATTTTTACATTGTAGCAAATTTACACGATAAATCTACATAACATATCAATCATATGAGTCTAAGGGCTTTTAATTTTAACTGAGAATATACTTATACTTTAATTAAATTTAGAAACTTTCATGTGATTGAATGAGTTTTTTTCCAGTAATTGAGAATGTACTTTAATTAAAGATGAAAAATTTAACAATAATTAATCAAGAATTTACTTTGGTTAATTAGCTTTTTACTTGATATAAGAGGTAAAAGAATAAACATGATTAGACATCATAATATTTAATTGAGAATGTACTTTAGTTAAATTTACTATGATTAACCTACAAAATTATTGTCTTCAATTGAGAATGTACTTTATTTAATAGTGAGATTGCCAACAAATTAATTGAGAATTTACATTAATTAATTTGAAAATCTAGAACAATAATTAATTTAACAATAATATTTAAATAACAAATGATGAATACTATTTTGAAAAAGAAGTAAAATCAACCTATTTTCTTTATCATTGTTTTAATCTTTTTAAATCTTTTTATAATGTTATTTATTTCTTTCTTATGCTATTTTTATTAATATGTTATTTATTTTATTTATCTTTATATTATTTATTATTTTTATTTTATTAACCCTTTTGTATAGTTTTTATAAGAACTAATTTGTTATCATGTTCGTTTGGAGACGACTTTGGGGTGACTTAACCTTTACTTATCTTTTGGCTATTATTTAAGCAATTTTGAAGTTGTTATATAAGTATTATTAATTTGATAACTTCAACGACAACATCATCATTCCCCTATGATGACCTTCATTGGTCCAATTCTGCTTCCCCATGCCACTAACCTTGCACAAGCAACTAGAGAAGTCTCAATTTTGATGTGGACACTTTTAACTAGAAACGAGATTAACTGAGCTCATCTAATCAAACATCATATAAAAAAGGCTTTATAGAATTTTTAGGGAAGGGTTTAGAAAATATTATATTATTTAATATTTTTAGAATATTTCTAGTTCAACACAAACAAGAAAGAATATAAATCAAACTCTAGGAAAGGACAAAAAAAAACAAAGAATCCCCCTTAAAGTGACTTTTTCATATTTGAATTTACATACAACGCATCTCTATTGTATCCCCACCTCATTACCATTTTTCGATCATTTTGACATTCCTCTTGATGATAAGAATTTTTTAAAAGTTAAAAGGTCTTTTCAAATTGGTATTGAAAAATTATAACATCATTTAGTTTTGTTAAAAACATTGATGAATAGTGGGTTCACAAATGTGATGATCCTCACCCAATTCATATTGAACGCACACTTTCTCCACAGTAGCAGGATCACTAGTGCATAAAAGGTCTTTAACGTCACGCGTATAACGTCTGACCACCAAAAATCCAACGTTAAAAATGACCATTGGCAATTTCGTAAATAAAAAAATTATTCAGACGTCGACTATCGAGGGACTCCGACGTCTAAATACGTATTCATGTCAGCCTCCTCAAATGGACGCCAAAGACATGCGAGAAAATAGAAAATTTTATTTTTTATTCACTTTAGACGTTCGGGATAAGGGGGCCGACGTCTAAAGCCTATTTAGACGTCGGTCCCCGACATTGGACGCCAAAATGGTCTACTACAAAAGCTCAAAAGTCACTTTTTGACTTTATTTAGATGTTCGATCCCGCCTCACCGACGTTTAAAGACTATTTAGACGTCGGCCCACCACCCCCGGACACCAAATGGCCTGCAGAAGTAGCCCAAAAGTCATTGTTCCATTGTCCTTAGACGTCCGTCAATCAACCCTGACGTCTAAATAGGCTTTAGACGTCGGCGCCCCCAACCTAGACGCCAAATGAGTTCGCCAAAATTAAAATTTTAAACCCCTTACATGTCGGCTAGGGAGGGGAGTCGATGTGTAAAGGCACTTAGACGTCACCTGGGAGGGGGGCCGACGTCTAAAGATCTGCTATTACCAACCCACGAACGTGAGGCAGTAGTTACGAACATTTACTGTTCATCGTCTTTCTCGCATTTTCTCTCCTCTGGATTGCATTTCAAGTACGATTTTCTTCTATTTGCGCCGTTTAAAATCATTTTTACTCCGATTACATTATTCTTCGATGAATTATCTTTCATTTGAATCGATTAAAATACGTTTTCATTGCGTTTTAGTGCAATTCTTGGCGTGTTCTTGGGCAACTCATTTAGGTCATTTTTTTCGCATTTTTGAACGGTGGTGTAGTCTCTAGAACGCTTTCCCACTCTTTTATTTCCCTCCACTGAACAGATTTGATTGTGGTCATCCTTGACCACTCTCATTTCATGTATTTTTGAGACTAATGCGAAATGTTGCCGAAATCTTATCAAATTTATCATGTTAAACTCTTTTGCTTGTGTCTTAGCAAATTATGAAAAATAATTTTCTGAATGGTTAGGGCCTAACCTTGTGAGAGTTAAAAAGTTGAGACTAGTGAAGTATATTACGAACATAGTATGGATTAAAGTTGAATGAATGAACGTCGAAATATGTTGAACAAAATGCAAAGTTTGTGAATGGTACATATTTTTGTTTTTGTGTTCATTATCTTAATCAAGACTTAGACAATATGTGTAACCATCTATTCATGTTCGGTATATGCATGACCATAATTTAAATTCTTAGTTTCTAACAACTTAACTTTGTTGTTTTAGATACATGGACATAATTATTTTGGACAAGGTCAATTTTCCATATATGGATTTATTGAACCTTAAATCATTCAACTTTCTAACACACTTGAGACTAACAAAATTATTTGTACAGAATCAAATATCAAATAGAAATGTATACCTTGTGTCATACACGATAGATGTCACTGAAATTTTACACTTTTTAATATTGAAGTTTCATGGATTCCATAATTCTCAGGTCAGGCCCAAGATCACGAGATCGCTCAACAAGCAATTTCATGAGTCGTTCAAGTACCAATTTCAAATAGTAGTTCCAAATTCTTGTAGCAAAATATATACTAGTTGGTCCCAAATTATTAAATGGGACTATTGCAAGACCTCAGTATACACACATTCCAAACTTAAGTTAGAGTAGTGAGGAACCTATCCACATCACCAGTGACACAGCTTGTCATAGAATCACAACTCTAGTTTATCCAAAAAGCAAACACATTTTGGGCAGAAACGCAACTCCTCTCTGTTTTGCAAGAATAATTTATTAATAAATGCCCAAACCCACTTGTAATAACATTCCAACCTTTGACGTATGGGCGGCTAAGGATGTCCTAATAATTCAGCCTGTGGTCGGTCTGAAAATGATTGTTTCTTTTGTTGAGCAACTTTTTCTTTAATGTATGGACATGCAAATCATCACAAAATGACAATAATGAGCTCATTGTTGCTTAGACAAAGAAACCAGCCTTTACCATTTGCAGTTCTCTATGTTGGATAGCAGACAAGGCGATTCCTTAAAGTTTTTGTGGGAAAAACTTATCCAGCTTGGAATACACCTCATCTGTGGGACAGACAGATTGGTATTGCTACCGACCTCCACCGTCCACATCAGCCCTTACACTATAATCAAATCAAATCATACACCTATAAGATTCTCAATTCTTAAATATTTCGATCATTTTTTCCTACAAATTTCTAAAATTAGAAAATATTTATAACTTCAAATCAGTTTATATAAAAATTTTAAAATAAAATTTTTGATAATATATAAAGTTTCAACAATTAACTTATAGATAAATTAATTTTAATTTTTGATAAATTTTTTCTTCTTATTTTTCTCTAATAATTTTATGGTAAAATTATTTATATACCTCTCTCTCTCTCTCTCTCTCTCTCTCTCTCTCTATATATATATATATATATATATATATATATATTTCAATAATTGTTAACGAACCGAACTTTCCGATAAATACTAACTTAATTTCAATCCTTAAATTTGAAAAAAAAATCAGTTCCCAAAATTAAATTTAAAAATGATATTTTTGTTTCTAAAATCATATTTAGACTTTCAAATTTAGTGTTTAGACACTAAAATTATATTTTACTAAATTTGAGCCACTAAAGTGAGTTCTTTTTTTTTTTTAATTTGAGGAACTAAAACCATTTATCTTAGAATTTGAAAAGATTAGTATATAAATAAATATTGATAAAAAAAATTAACAAATCGTACAGAGAAACCATAAATTCCTTTATTATTTTTTTTCTCTTCATCAGTATCCAAACATTATCATTTTATAGCTTCTTCTTTAATTACGGGGAAAGAGATTTGATTTCAAATTATGTATAGGAAAACAATTATTAGGACCACTCCGGTTTAAAGTTGAAGTAGGAAAAATCATTGTTTTAGTCTTTTTACAATAAAAGGTCTTCAAAAAATAAAAATTTAATAGTAATATATCTTATTAGATTAATCGTAAACGTATATTTCAGAATAAAATTTAATTGGATTATTTTTAATTTTTATTGGTATTAACATTAAATTTAATGAGTTAATAAAAATTTTCTATAAATAATAATTTTTTTTAAGAAAAAAATTATAATTAGTTATTTTTATTGTCTTACTAATCTATTCTGATTTATATCTTGTTTTTTTCTTTATATGTGACTTTTCGTAGAGTCATTCCTTCTTTCTTTGAACATTAATTAGTTTGATACATTAGTCAATATTAGGAGTAGACATCCAGAAACAATCTAAATTCAAATATGTAGATCATATTTTAGATCTATAACTACTTTTTGCGAAAAACTAATTTGGATTCTTGGATTAAGGTGTAAATTCAGATCCAAATATTTGGATCAAGATGGAAATCCAAATCCCTTTTTAATGAAACTTAACTTTTTTTTATAAATCTAATTTTAATTTTAAATTTATATTTTAAAAATAAAATAAATAAACCTAATAAATAAATACTTAAAAAATAAAAATATGTAAAATAATAAAAAATATATAATATATCAAAATTAAAGATAATATAAAACTGTTGAGTTCACAATTAGATACTTCTTTCCCACACGCATAAACCTAGTCTCGATTAAAAGAGAATCACATGCCATAATCGTACGTTTAATACATATTTGTTTGGATTTGAAGATGATCCAGATGAGAAAATTGGATTTTCCAGATTTTATAATCCATATAAATAAAATAGAAAATCTGGTTTAGAAAAATTATAAAGTATGGATCAAAACTAGAAACCAGATTTTAGAATATGAATATTTAGTGGATTATATCATACCAAAACTGGATTAGATCAATCAAATCAATTTTTTTTTCTCCTCCTTAGTCAATACTCGTTAGAGAGAGACCTTCAACAAATATTTTAGGAGTATCAAAATCTATAGATATATACAATTGTTTGAGGTACCAAATATAAAGAATATATTTAAAAAAATTTAAAAATATTCTTTAAATTATTTAATAATATATATATATATATATATATATATATATATATATATATATATATGTATATATATTGTTTTTTATTTAGTGATAACAAATTAAAATCACTATGTTGTATAATTTTGAAAGAAAAATGTTTAAACTTTGAAAAACTTTTTAAACATAATAATTTGTTGGGTATTGAAAAGATTGGATTTATTTTTAAAATTAAATATCTTAAAATTCTAAATGTATATATAACTTAGAGAATTATGTTAACAGTTGTTTTAGTTGAAAGAAACTTTTCAAGTTAAAGATAACGAAAACTTATTTAAGATGAATAATTTCTTAACAAAAATTAAAAGGATTAGCCTTGTTATCATTGAAGAAGAAATGTTAAATGAAATTAATTATGACAATTTAATTGATAATTTTTGTATAAAAAAACTTAAGAATAAATTTTAAATAAAATTATGATATATTTTAAAATTAATTGTTTTATTAGTAAATAAAAATGTCTCGATTAAAAATTTGCTCCCAATTTGCTCCAAAACCCTTGAGGCATCCATAGTTAGGATTAAATTAAGATACTTTAAACACAACTTAAGACAAAATTTAATTCAAAATAAAGTATTTAATTTAGGATATTATTCCTTTTTATTTCTAATAATTATGAAACTACTTTTCTTAAATTCCTAAAATTACAATTCACCAATCACGTTTGTATAAAATTTAAGAAAGTGTATACCTAAGTGATAATAATAAATTATTTAAAATCAAAAGGACAATGCATTATTAAACGAATCTTTGCTGACTAGTGCTCTTAGGACATTAGTTTAGAATAATTAATAAATATTGAATTTTACAAAAATTTATAGTTAGTTGTAATATTAAATAAATTCTGACCTTACAAAATCATTTTACTCTATTTAGAGGACAAAGTTATCCAAAGTGTTATAGAACTGAAATCGATAATTTATTTGATATACACAAAAAAAATAATAAAATAATTTTAACGTTGTTGTATCTTTCTATTTCTTTTTATTATAGTTTCTCTTTACTTTTTTAATGTTAATAAGAATAAAATATAACTAAACGTAAAAAATCTTAAATTAACGTAGAAAGCAACAAACGAAAAAAATAAATAAATAAACAACCAACATATCAACTAACAAGTGGTAAATATTAAAAAAAAACAATTAAAATATGAATTTGATACTTCATTAAGATTTCTTTAGTCGACTTATTAAATGATAAGACAATATCTTTTAGAGAAAACTAGACTATCTAACAATTCATGTTTTGAAGTTTAATATATAATATTTAATCAAATATTTTTTTATTGAGTAAGACATCTAAGAGATGTGTTTATTAAAAATAATGTTAAATGGAATAAGCATTTATCTCTATACAAACCAATGTTAAATGAAAATAACATTTTATGAAAATAGTGTTTTCCGGCATACATCATTTAACAAACAATGTTTAAACAAACCGTGTCTAACAAAAGGAAATGTCTAACAAAAGTGTACACCATGTAAAAACACTAAGACTTAAGATTTTACATCTAAATATAGTGTTGAACAAGATAAGTGACTAAAGAAAATAATCGCTAGGAGAAGCTTGATAAATGATATAATGAAACTCACAAATAGTCTTGTAGAATAAGCGTTTAACAATTATATCGTCTAAAGATCATTATTAAGCGTTTTGCTTTCTAAATGATGCTTCCATTAAACGCCTTGACATGTGCAAATATGTTTTAAACACGCAATATGCCTTAATGTTTGCCAATGTTTAAAACATTTATTGCATGTATGTTTTGATCTCTTTATTTGTTTAGATCATGATAGTACAAACCCTTACTCAAATTCTTGCACAAGATGGATAAAGATGTTAAGAGACAGGAAGACATTCTAAGAATATTTCCTTAAAGCTTTTAGATCTAAAGAATCGTACAAGCTATTTTTTGTAAAAGCTCCGATAAAGCATAATAGCTCTACAATGTAGATTTGAGTATGACTGGCCACCTAAAAATGTTATGAAGTCTACATGGAAGTCAACTTTTAATCTAATGAATCTCTCTCAAAAAGGCTATATATATAGATGATTACATAAAAAGAATAAGAAGTGCATAAACTTATTGCCATGTTGATTCTCTCTATTATCTAATGCTTTCATTTATAGAGAAAGATTTTTTACAAGTGTTCAAAAATTCATTGTATTATTCATATATCTTCTCTGTGAGAATAATATTTTATTTTGTAAGAACTCAAAAACACATAGCTTTTTCAGAGGAATATACGCATAAAGATTTCTAATACGAAAAAAAAAATCAAATTAGCTTTTTCGTAAATTAAAATTAGTTTACAAAAAAACTTATATCCCCAAATTAATTCATATAAACGTATTTAAATTTTTATTTTAACATTGCTATAAATTAATTTTAACATACAGAAGTCTACTGTATTTTCTTTCCCTTTTCTTTCTAGATTTTTTTATAAAAAGGAACTACGTAATCTTTGCGCATATTTCAAAGCAATCAATTAGAAACATTGTTACTTAATTAGCATTGTCTCCTAGTAATTACTTACGACAATTAATACATGACATGAATATCTTTAAACAGTTTATGCGGAATGGATTTAAAGAAAAAGTATGAAAGATAAAGTTAACTTTTTTCAAAGTTAAAATTACTTTATATACAAATTAAAGTTAAAAATTTGAAAAATCAATAATTATATGAAAAAATTTCCTCCAGTTAAAATAGTTATATAAATTTAATTTAATTTATTCATAAATTAATATTATAAAATTAAATTTTCATTTTTCTAATAGAGATCAATACTCCGAAACTCACTATCCACCTTACCTTCAACGAAGACTAAAAGCATAAAAAACATCTTAGACGGTTCTTAATGGAAAATAAACTAATATCATATTTAGTATATCTTAAATATTACGTTTATATTAATTTATTTAAATAAATTACTAAGTAACCTAATATTAATATAAAAATAATTTTTAGGAGGCTTTTTGATGGGATGCAGTCAGAAAATGCCAAGTTACTTTTTGCAGTTGGGAAGATATGCCCATATTGACTAAAGTATAGCAGCTCCAAAAAAATTACATTGGTAGAAATTCAGGTGTTCACGTTGAGTAAGATCCTGAAGCTTCACTGACATATAAAACAACATCATCATTTTTGAATTAGAAGTGTTGTTGACATTTATAAATCCATTATTTTTTATTTACAAGTGTTAGAAATTAATAATAATAATATAGTCATACCTCACTGTAAATAATAACGAAACTGTCAAAATTAATTATTACAGGAGATAGTGTTCCAATAATAAATTTAGATGATTGCTGAAAGAAGAGCTTAATGGATTTTGTGACATCATGGAATTTAATATATCTATTGGATCGACAAGAATCTCAACTGCACATAAGCCAGCTTCATAAAGATAAATAATTAGAAATTGATTAGTTTTTCATGTGACTAATCTATCAGCAGGACCATTGCATTTGTGGACTGCTCTTGATATGTTTTAGAGAATTACAAGTGGAACCGTCACTGTTATGGCAATTAATAATGCTCATATCCAACTGTATTAATACATACATGCACACGCTTATGTTCTCCAAGTCTGAGTTCAGATTGCAATCTGACGAACTTCTGACAGAGCATACAGAACTGTGCTAGAAAAATAATGTTTTAGGATACGAAAGTGAAAGAACACTGTAGAAGATAGTTCGTGTTCAATTCATCAATACTCTTTATGCAACTGCAGCTTCGGCTGAGTTGGTCAGGTCTGCAACATGGAAGCGGAAACCAATTCTCCAGAAGATGCATCTTCTGTGGTATGTCCTTCTATACAGGTTTCTAATCACTGAATTTTTGTACACTTATCTTGCTTTATCTGAAGCAAATACTTAGATTAGTTATCTTTGTCAAAAGTTGTGGTCTTCTGCTTGATGCTCCTCTGGTAAACTTGATTATGCAGTAATATTTCCTTTTGCCTTTGATTATGAGGTATTTTGACGAAACAGAGTTGAAACTAGTAAAAAGGAAACAAAATTACTATAAGACACCTTGATGGCAAGAACCGAGTACTTACATACTTCACCAATCATCTCACAACACTCGATGTGAGCCTCAAATTTCCCATATTAGATCATCTTCTCATGTAATATGACTAGGACCAATACCTATGTATTATATCATACTTAGACACCGAAAAAACAAATGTTTGAAGATTATTTATGATAACACTTATCTCAATATATTAAAGATGCATACCTTCTGAATAGTGAATGAATACAAGTAACATTTTCTTAACCACTTTAAATTTTGCACTTATCTACAAAATATATATTCCACTTAGTAAAATAGATTTCAAATAAAAAATTATTAGTTTTTATATTTTGGATTGTGTTTAATTAATTCAATCTCACAGCCGACTTGTGTGATAAGAGCTGTTCTCCACTTAATACATTATTGAAGCTTATTCCTAGATCTAGTCAATGTGGAACATGCGTTTTCTTAAATACACCCTTCACCACGTAGGCTTGACATATGACTGATACGATAAGTAACAATTTTATTGAATTTAGGACAAATTCTAAGACTATTTATAGTTTCTAGTTAGACTTAATTGAGTTCCACAATTCTTCTAATGTCAATAAATTTGATTTGGACATTGGAAGAAGTGAAGTTTCTACTAAGGGGAGATGGAACTATTGTTCTAGTCTTACTACTGAGTCAATAGTAAATGTCTAATTGTGTCAACTTTAAGCTCTAATAATATCCAGTTTTAGAGGTCTAAGGTTAGTGTGTTAATAACTAGACGTGTATACGTATTTAAAATGTATTATTACATCTCAAAACATAATAAATATGTAATAGTAATTGTACAAATCCAAATTAAAACAGCATTATTTCTCAAACATTTCTAAACTAAAAATTTATAAATCATTGTTATCATTAATTAATTTCAATTATTTAGATACAGTACAAAAGAACACTAGAGTGCTCTATCAACCGTATTGCATAGACTATAGTACAAGATTGTTTTTCACTTAAAAATTCTTAAGTGAGACATCAACTTTTCTTCATGAAGATATCTTCATAGGCTTTTAAAAAAAGTAGTTTTTACAAATTATTTCTATTCATTGTGTAGTCTTGATGTATTCTTTGTTCTTCAATGTTCTTTTTGTCATAGTTGATGAGAGCTGCAATAAATGTTTTGCATGTAACATTAAATGCAAACCTCTTCGTGAAGTTATATGTGATAGTCAACATGACTTATCAAAACCTAGGTAATATATCTTTTATCTAATTTTGAGTAAAGCTCAATACTACACACAGAAGATGGTCAATGCACAAGTGTTAAATATTTTTTAGAGGAGTTGTTGACATTCGACAACTTCAACACATTCTTCAAAAGATTTATTTTACATTTCTAACAATATCATCTTGATAATTAGATGAAAGAACATTCTTTACAAAACCATGATATAAACATTTTATATTATAAATTGTGCTATATACTACTAAAGATTACATATTATAACTTGTCTAAGCACAGATTTCTGAAAACGAAGACATTGCAATTTATTTTGCATGTGATCGATGAGATGAAGAAATTGCATCTATCAAGATCTTATACTTTAAAATAAAGCTCTTTTTTTCATATTTGTTGTAAAGTACTTAATCAAAATCACTTAGAATAATGTTGGATTTGCTGAAATTTGATCCAATGCCTTTGATTCCCAAGCTTATGAGGCAATAGACCTTCCCTGTTACTTATTTTAGTTTATCTTCAAATTCATAAGGTTTGAGGCCCCAAGTTTGAAATTCCAGAATGCAAGGCAACTTCTTTAATGAACAACTCATTCATCATGATCATTTTATTTAGTCTCTTCACTTCGACAAATAGATTCATTTTTAAGATGTGCAATCAACAAGAACTTGAAAATCTGATATCGTTCAACAAACTATGTCGGGTTTTTAAGATAAAAAAAAATCTTATACTTATATATCGGGAAACAAATTCAAATTCATAATGTAAATTTTTCCAGACATATATTATATATAACTCTACTAGCCCTAGAGATAAATAAAATAATTTATAGTAAGTCATCGTATCCCTACAATATGTCAATAGTCAATGATTAATAGTATCTCCTCGAAAGTCAATAACATATAACCCGGAATAAATCATAACATAATATTCAAATGATAAAATTCATGATAAGAATGACACGAACAAAGAAGACTATTACCATGACAACATTAGCAAAATCTTTTAAGTATGGTGTTTAGTAAACCATTCCTCTCACTTTACCTAATAGTTTAAGCTTTTAAGATAGTTGGTTTATGACACGATATTACATCCTGAGTAAATGGTCAATTATTATATCCTTGTGAACTTCATTCTCCTAATGAAAAGTTGAATTTGGACACGATTCAGTGTGCTAATACGCTATCCATGCTTCAAATCCAAAGGGTTGTTGTGAGTGCGTGTTAGAGATATGATATAAAATCATTCGTGTGTCTTCATCCAATAGCTTGAGTTTTGGGGATTGCTGGTTCATGAAAGTGCATGTGCAGAAGAACCAAGAGACAGTTCATGAAGGGGAGTCTTCCGAAGATTACAATGTCAAGTACCTTAATCAACATCTTCAAGTAATCTGTAGTTAACGTGCATCTATCGGAAAGCAGATGATGATCCCAGATAGTTGATAACACGAGGCCAATATGAGAAAAAGATGTTGATCTACAATGCAACGAACAAACCATGAGATTTTCCGATGAAATTTATACTGATCAATCAAGTATGAATTTCCAACCATAGTTGGAAACCAAAAAGCTAGATAGAAACAATGATGAAAGAATGCAAAGCTATGTGTGAAAGTGGAAAATACATGAACAACATGAATATAGTGACAGTCTGATCAATAAAGTTTAAATTCAACCCTTGACTTGGAAACCAAGAACCCAAGCCACGTATAAAAGATATGGAGACCACAGACAAGTGTAACTGTAAGTGTCGCATGCAGAGGATGAGATTAAAGAAAATTAGAGGTCTCAAAAGGAAACACTCTGAAAGTTATCCGAAGCAGCGTAAAAAAAAATACCAGTTCCAGAAGATGATGGGAAGGACAAAACAAAAATTCTGGTGGGGGTAAATATATGTGGAAGAGGAGGAAAATGAAAAGGAAAGAACTCAATAGGGTTCAGATTATCGGAAAAAAAAAAAGAAAAAAAAAACTAATTCAGAAAAACATGAAAAACATAGTGGACATGTAATTCCGACTCCGTAAAGAGTGAAGTGGAAACTTCGAGAAAAAGAGCTGAAATAGTATTGAAGACTAGAAAGGGATCCTGTGAAAAGAATGTAGAAAAATAAGAGAAAGTTGAATCAACTTGGAGGTCTAAGCAGTGAAAAATTATAGTTTTAGGAGATGTAATGATGCACTGTATTGTTTAAAAAATATGGAAAACCTCAACTTTGCATGAGATCTTATTTAATTTAGATAAGCTTTTAGTATTTATGTTATACTTTAAATAATAAGAATATTTTGTTTAAATTGAAAATCATGAGCTGAATCACCTTTCTTTTTGCAGAGTGCCCCATTAATTAAGTCAATTAAAAATATTGGAAGTGAAGTGATAATATTTCCGCAAAAACATGGAAATGAAGTAAATTCTAAATATCCATTGGTAGAAGAAAAAGGGAAAGCAGATAGTAGCAAGACTGATGAAGTCTCCAAAACAAGACCTCAAGAAATACATCAAGAATCATGTAAGGTCAGTGTGGGAAGCGAAAAACAAGCTGAAGTGCCTTCAGGCTCGTCAAAGCAAAGAGATTCAGAAGGACATGTTATGATGGAATCAATACCAAAATCAAGTATTAAAGAACAAGGAAAAGTTCCAGGTTTTGAGACAGGATACTATCATATGTGCTAGAAATTAAAAAATGACTTTAGCCAACTTTAAGGGGATGATATCTACAAACATCTAACATTGTATAATGGCAGGTGAGCACGAGGATGAGCACATGTCAACAATACCTGAATTGGCAATTAACCCCACTGAGATGGCTGTAAAAATCAGTGAGGAAGAAACATACAAGGAGGAAGAAGAATTAACAGCAATAGATAATGACCAGAGCTGCATGCCAGAAAATGAACTTGGGCAAACGAGTAAAGCTCTCGAGGTTAGGCAGTAATGAAATAGAATAAACATGCAGATAACTTCATTCTAACATAATATACCCATGTTGCATCCATGCAAACAACCAATCATTTATTTTCTTCTTTTTTGTAATACAAATTTGATTCTGATGCAACATGCAAACAGGTAATTGATCAAACCCAATTCACAGGCAAAGATACAGCAGATAATGATCATGCGAACCACCAATTGGAAGAACCCAGCACGGAGAATGTGATTACAAAGCATTCCAACTCAGAACAGTTGCCAACGGAAAGCAGCATAAAATCAAAATGTGATGAGGAACCACTAGAAAAGATTCTTGAATTATACTCTGTTGATAATTCAGAGATAAAAAAAGACGGAAAAGTCATGTCAGAGAAGGAAATAGGTATTAACAAAGCCACTGAAGTGGAATTAAAAATATCTAAAACAAAAAAGTAATTATGTTCTGAAAATTTACAACCTGCTCTTTTGTTTTACATCCTAGAAACAAACTGATTGTAGAACAAAATATTAAAATAGACAACACTGTGTCAATCATTGCATTGAATATCTATTTTGGATATGACAGGTGTGCCTGTAGATGGGACCATGAAAACTTTATCAACTACAGCATGTGTTGGCGCTGCAGAGTTAGAGAACAAGGATGAAGGAGAATTCACACTTGTGAAAGCAAAAGAGATGGAAGCAGCAACAGATAGTATGTGGTCAAAGTTTACCAACATTTTTTTACTTTAGTCAAATAAATATTGGCCCTAGAAAATAAAATAAAAGAAATATTATGGCCTCCAGAATTTTTGCCATTATTAAATTGAATAACTTGCATTAAAAGATCCGGATAAAAAGACTCGCATTAAAAGTAAATAATGTATGATATTATGTTTAAATTATTAACTTAACTTTGATCTTATTAGTAGCTTGAAATGCCAGTAAAAATTTTAGTTTTTCCAGACATGATGTTTATTCGAATGACTACTAAACAGCTACTTTAGCTAACTTTGCATGGGTAATATCAAAGAAATATCTCAATTGTTAATGATAGGTCCACCTGAGAATAAAGACCAGCCTGCAGTGTCCACTTCTGAATTTGTCAAAGGTCACACTGACGAAATCTCACAGCAACAAACACATAAAAATGATGAAACACCAGTTATTGACACTGAGAAGAGCAGTACAAAACCTGAGGATGATGATAAATTATATAAAGAAGCGAAAGAAATTGAAGCAGCAATGGAAACACAGTTAGTAAACACTGAAACAGAAAGTATGTGCTCAAACTTCACTAATTTCTATTACTTTGTATTCAGTTTAATTTTAACCCAAGAAACTGTAGGCTTCTATCTCAAAATTTCCTTATTTCTCTCAATACCTTAAGAGCACAATCGTTTCTGAGAAACGGAAATTGGCACCTTTAGTTTTGAAAGGAAAACAATGACTACAGTAAGAAGGAATACTTTATGGTGGAGGCTGCATAATAAGTTAGTAACTTACTAGGATAACTTTGTCCTTTATTGTTGAATGGTGTAGCAGGACAGTGGAAATTTTAAATTTTCTAGAAAAAAATCTGTTAGAATCACAATAAATTTTAATGCTTTAGCTATTGAAACATCTCAAACGCAAAATGACAGGTCTCCCAAAGGAACAAGTCCAGCCAAGATTGCTCACACCTGATATTGTCCAACAAAACACTGAACAAATCATAAAGCAACTACCACTTAATCAAGATCAACCAGACGTGATTGATAATGCCCAGAGCTACATAGCTGAAAAGGAACCTGACAGATTATCCACAGTTATTGAGGTTAGTCCATATATATATATATATATATATATATATATATATATATATATATATATATATGTATGTATATATAGATATATGTATATATAGATATATGTATATATGTACATATATGTACGTACATATATGTATATATATGTACGTATATGTACGTACATATATGTATATATATGTACGTATATGTACGTACATATATGTACGTCCATATACGTACATATACGTATATATGTACATATATGTATATAGACATATATAGACATATAGACATATATATATACATATATACATATATATATACATATATACATATATATATATAGGTTTAAACCCTCCCTTGGTCCTCAAGTTTGTATGAAAATCTCAGTTGGGTCCTCAAGTTTTTTTCTGTCTCAATTGGGTCATATCTTTTGTAAAAATGAACAAATTTTACCCTAACCGTTAAATTGTAACAAACGGCGTTAGTTGGTGCTGACGTGTTGCGCTGATGTCAAAATATTTGATTACGTGGAATTTTTATTTAATTTGAGAGATTATGACATGGCACGTGGTGATGTTTTGACTATCTCCCTCCCCCTCTCCTTCCTCCTCCATTGCGAAACGTAAATCTCAAGAAAACAGAGAGAACAATTAAACTCCAAGCGCTACCCTGAGAGAAACACCCTGTAACCAGAAAGCATCAAAAATCAAAAGCAAATACAACAAAAATCAAAGGGACTTTTCTCCAAACTCGAAAAGTAACAACACACCCGAATGAGGAAAAACAATGAGTTCCACTGACAACAACCTACACAACCCAACAAAAATATAACAGGATCATAGAAAACGTGTCATCAGCAAAACACCAGACCCAACAAGAAAAAAAACGTTCAAAGATGAAAACTTTCCCCCAGTAAAACAATAAAAACACCCTTTTTGGACAACCCCAGAAATCACTGGTTCAGTTTCAATGGTAAAAGTGCATAGAAAGAGAAAGAGAGACAAAAACAAAAGGGGTGCGTTGTTGATTTCAGAGCATAAGTGGGTTTCCTCTTACAGTTATTTGCATGGAATTTTGATTTTGAATTGGTGGGCTATGACTGATGGCACTCGAATCTTGGGTTATGAGTTATCAGTTGTGCTTCTGCGTCATCTACCTGCGGGCGGCTATGGAGGTACCAAGCGTGGAAGCCAAACGTATTACAGTTCCAACATTATTTTATTTTGGTTCAACCACACCAATAGTCAAATCAAAAAACACAACTCATTATCTATTGGATAAAACATTATCTATATTTCCTATTGACAAACATGAACTGTGGCTTCCCAATCTCATTCTCTGTATATAAATATAAACCCACCTTTCTATTCTTTCCCAGTAAACCAGTTTCGTTCGACACACATTTTTCGCATTGGTTTATTGGGTTGAAGTTTAACTAAGATGAGGCCTGGTGCGGAGTTGTATTTCTTTAAAGAACAGCCAAGGAAGGTCATCAATGGTCCTCGTCCTTCTCCGCAATTCCCAATTCCAATTTCAAATCCCTAATTCTGAAAAGGGTACTTATGCCACATCAGCACTATTTTTTTAAACAAAACAGTCCACGTAAGAAACCCTAAACACATCACCACATTCTCTGTGCTCCAGCTCACACCAATTTAACGCCGTCTCACACCACTTAACGGTTATGGTACAATATGCTCACTTTTACAAAAAATATGACCCAATTGAGACAGAAAAAAACTTGAGGACCCAACTGAGATTTTCATACAAACTTGAGGACCAAGGGAGGGTTTAAACCTATATATATATATGTATATATATATACATATATGTATATATGTATATATATATGTGTATATATATATATATGTATATATATATGTATGTGTGAATGTTTGCAGTGAACAAAAACAAACTATTTTATTAACTTTTTATACTAGTTTCATACTTTAAATATATTCAAGCAGGAACCTGTAGAACTTGAAACCAAGCACAACATCAGCATATTAAAAGAACAAGCAAACCAACAATCAGAAGAAACTAGCATGCAGAATGTCACTACAAATTATACAATAGAAGGACATTTCACATCAGAAAGCAGCATAAAAGTAGCTTATGATGTCCACAGATCGGACTCAATAAAGAATTTAGAGAAGAAAGATGAAAATGAAATCAAAGAAGAGGAAGCAACGGATGTCAAACAATCGACTAATGTGGAGATACCAAAAAGAGAAGCTAAAGGTAATTATGTTTTGAAGTTTGACAATGTACTCGAAAGCCAAAACCAAAAGTCAAACACAATGATATTTAAACCAGGAAAAGAAAAATAAACACATGAATTTAGAATGAAAACAATTTTATTTCACATAAAATAAAATAAGTTGCTTCTTTAGATTACACAGTTTTATTCATTTCCATATGTGGATGATAACCATACATGGCAATTTTGTGGCCCCAAAAGCAACTTCTTGGGACACTTTGACCTTTTGAATTGTTAAGCGGAGATATGGAAGTGTTAAAATAGTAACAGCAGCCTCAGGTAAATGATTGCTTTCCACATAATCTTTCTTTAACAATAGGGAGGTCTGAAGATAAAGCCCTGCAGACATTACCCAGTGCAGAATTGGTCGGAAGCAAAGCAAATGATGAGTGTTTTCAAGGAGATATAAAACCAGAAGCAGGACTTGCAGTGACATATGCAAATGAGAAGCAAGCACTGCAACATGAGTTCGACACAAAAGAAGAAATTCCAGAGGTTCGGACCAAACAAACCAAACTAAATAACAAACAAATAATACCTTTTATTTTAACACTTGAACATGTAAATCCACAAAATATTATTTATATCTTAGAATAAATTTTTTTAACACAGACAGTATTTTTTAAACCGACATATGGGTGTAGGAAAAGGCATGCAAACTCATTGCAGAAAGTGAAGCGAAATCAGAACCCCAGATTGTAGCACAGAACAATGAGACCACATGCATAAAGCACCCATATTTGGATGGAGAGACTTCAGAAATAAATCCCACTAATGATATTATAGAGCAAGAGATTACAATGTCTCATGCGAAGGAGAAACTAGCAATTGAGGATGACAAGAACTTCAATCTAGAGGAAGAAAAAGGGACAGAAAAAGAAACAAACATGCAGCTAGAAGACACTACAGAAAGTATGTGCTTTTAAAAATCATGAATTTCTACTACTATTTAGTTTCATTTTGACTAGAAAAATGGTAGGCTTCTATTTCAAAAGCTTATTGTTTCCCAATAAAGCAACTTGTAGTGGAACTATTACAACTTTAATTTTCAAAAATAATATAAATGAATTAAAATAATAAAACTAACAGCCTTTGTGCAAACGATTCCTTACAATATCTGATCTTTTATAACATCAGGAATGCCACCAGTTTAAGCTTTGCAACTCTCTAATATTAGGTATAATAAAATAATTTATTGCTAAGAGTACATCAGATACATATACAAGATTGGAAAACTAATTTGAGAAATATAACAGCACTTAATGTAATCAAATCCCTATGATTTAGGAATATAACCAAATCCCGATTATTAAAGGATGTAGTCAGATCCCTATTATTCGTGAATTTAATTAGATACTATGATTTAGGAATATTTTCGTTATACACTTCTAATTATAATCACGAAATATGGACTAATAAAATATGATTGTTGACATAAAAAAATACATAGCAACTCTTTAGGTCAAAATGAGAGCATTTTGTGGCTCTGTTACTATTTTAATTTTCAAGACAGCACAACTTGTATTGAAAAAGTAAGACATGCAATCTATGTAAGTAATTGTGTTAGGAGTTGGAAAGTCTATGAAACGAGGCGGAAGAAGAGTACTGAACGGTAGGAGGAAGAAGAGTACCGAATTGTATAGGGGTCCGAACGGTATGGGGGTTTCAAACGGTATCTATACTAATACCGAACGGAGGCGGTAAGGGAGGATAGAGTGAAGGACTGAACGGTATAGTGTTGCTAATACCGATCGGTAGAGGATGAATAGAAAAGGACGGTAAAGTTTGTTAGGTTGTTAGGGGGAGAGAGAGAATAAATAAACCTCTGTATTTCTGTTGAGGGTAGCTTTTTACTTGGTAGAAACAGGTCTTAGACCTTGGAGGGGGATTAGGCTCCCGGATTATCTTTGTATTTCGTTGTAGTAAATACATACAATACATACAAATCATTTGTTATCTCTTGTTTCTGTGCTGTTGTGTGTTTGGGTATTGTGAGAAAGTTAAGTTTCTAACTCGGAAACCTAACAAATTGGTCCGACCTGTCGGATCCAATTTGAAGGGAAGTGCGATGGAGGGAAGACTTCATGGACAGCTCAATTTGGTGGAGGGCCAGCTGGAAGTGGTGGAGATTGCCGTCAAAGGAATGAAGGCTGAAACGATGACAATTCGACAAGACTCGGCAACCATATGCCAAGATCTTCAAGAAGTGATGCGGATACTGGGAGGACGACACCGTACTCAAGAGGAACAATCCGATGGTAGTCAGGCGTCTGTAAACGGCAATAAGAGTATGAGACGCGAGGACAAAATTGGGGGCGGAGAAGGTGAGTTGTTCAATTGGAGGAAGAGGGTGGAGTTGCCCGTGTCCGAAGGACTAGATCCATTGAACTAGATATATCGGGCGGAGCGATTCTTCGAGTTACAAGGGGTAGAGGAGAACAAGAGAGACGCTTGGCTTATGGATGTCAGTATGGAGGGAAGTGCAGGATATTGGTTTCGGTTCTGGCAGGAGAAAGGAGGGACCGCTCCTGGGAAGGACTGAAGAATGCGATGATCAGGAGGTTTGGAGAAAGAAGGCGGGGGTCGCTCTTCGAGAGACTCGCTGCAAACAAACAGACGGGAACAGTGCAGGATTACGTCCAAGACTTTGAGGTCTTGGTAGGTCAGACGCGGGGCGTGTACTTTCCTACAAAATTGTAAGAAAACTTCAGAAATCGTATTAGGCCGCACGATCCGAAAGAATTAATGGTGGCGATGAGGATTGTGAGGGACGTAGAAGAGAATCGGGGGGAGCGAAGGCTTGGAGTGGGAACGCAAGTCGAACCCAAACATCTTGGGGTCGGCCGACACGAGTGGTGACAAAGAGTGAACCCAGTCATAATATCGTGAATCGAACAGGAGGTGTGGAGAGTGTTGGCTCCGTAAGGAAGGAGGGAAATTACATGGGTGGTACTGGGAAGATTGCAAACACCATGGGGAGTGATTTTCGAGGTCGGGGAGCGAGGAACTTGCCCTATCAGGAGTTCCTCAAACGGAGGGAAGAAGGGCGGTGTTTCTGATGCGGGGGCCCCTTTAGCCCTGGCCACCACTGCCTAGAACGAAGTTTGAGGGTGGTAATTCTAGGTGAGGACGAAGACGGGGAAGCGGACGAAACAGAGGAAGTGCTAGAACAGAAACCATTGGAACTGTCAACGTTTTCTACAGGGGGGTTAACGCAACCTAAAAAAATGAGGAAACTAGGAGGGAAGGAGGTGTTGGTCCTCGTCAACAGTGGCACGAGTCACAACTTCATATCGAGAAGGGTGGTAGAGGAGATGGGGTTGGCTGTGGACAACACCAGAACTTATCATGTTGGCCTAGGAGACGGACAACGAAGGAAGACTCTAGGTGGATGTACACGAGTGATGTTGAGGTTGGGAGAAGCAGAGATCACAAAGCAGTTCTTTGTATTTGAGCTGGGAGGTGAGGATGTGATCCTTGGGGTAGACTAGTTAGCCAAATTAGGGGAGGTGGTAACCAACTGGGGAAAGTTAACTATGGGGTTTAAGAAAGGAGGAAGAGAGATAACTATTCGGGGAAACCGAAAGTTAGCTCGAGAAGTAGTTGCTCCAGAAGCACTGCTCAAGATTACGGAGGTAGAGGCAGTGACGATTGTTTGGAGTTTGAGGTCAGTTGAAGTAGTTAGAAAAGAGGTGAAGGAGGAAGGACTAACTGGAAAACAACAGGAAGAGCTGGAAGAGATGTTGGTGAGGTATTCGCAAGTGTTCCAGGAACCTCAGGGATTATCTCCAGATTGTGACAGGGTGCATAAGATAACTTTGGAAGAGGGGGCTGGGCCTATAAATGTTCGTCCATATAGATATCCCCACTTGCTGAAAGGGGAAAATGAAAAGCAAGTTGAGGAAATGCTAAAAGGGGGGATCATCTGACCCAGTACAAGCCCATATTCCAGCTCAGTTATTCTTTTCAAGAAGAAGGATGAAAGTTGGCGTTTTTGTATAGATTATAGAGCCCTCAATAGAGCTACGGTCCCGGACAAGTTCCCTATTCCAGTAATAGAGGAGTTACTTGATGAGTTGAGGGGGCACGTTATTTCTCAAAAGTGGACCTCAAGGCAGGGTATCATCAAATTAGGATGGGGGACGAAGATATCCAGAAAACTGCGTTTAGGACGCATTTGGGGCACTATGAGTTCTTGGTGATGCCCTTTGGCCTCACCAATGCTCCTACCACTTTCCAGAGTTCCATGAAAGAGTTGTTCAGACCTTACCTGAGGAGATTCGTGCTGGTGTTTTTTGGTGACATCCTAATTTACAGCCCTACTTGGAGAGATCATTTGCAGCATGTGGAAAGCGTGTTGGACATGTTGTTACAGCAATAGTGGGTAGCAAACCGGAAGAAGTGTGAGTTTGGAAAGACCCATATTCAGTATTTGGGAAATGTAATAACAGAGAAACGGGTGGAAATGGATAGGGAGAAAGTAGAGGCAGTCCTAGAGTGGGAGGAACCAAAAACCATCAAGGCCCTAAGGGGATTCTTGGGGTTGATGGGGTACTACAAAAGGTTTGTGAGAGACTATGGCAAGATTGCTTGCCCTTTGACGGATATGTTAAAAAAGGGTAATTTTGTATGGACCGAGTTGGCCAGGAAGGCAATGACTAGATTGAAGGAAGTAGTGATGACAACCCCAGTGTTGTCCCTACCTGATTTCTCCCAACCATTCCATGTGGAGTGCGACGCTTCGGGTGTAGGAGTTGGGGAAGTGCTTACCCAGAATAGACGACCTATTGCCTTCTTTAGAAAGGCACTATCGGAAGGATCATTGAGAAATCTATATATGAGAAGGAGCTCATGGCTCTAGTGATGGCCATACAACATTGGCGACCCTACTTGCTAGGCCAGAAGTTTGTAGTACACACTGATCAAAAGAGTCTGAGATACTTGTTGGAGCAGAGGATAACGACTTAAAATCAACAAAATTGGATTGCAAAGCTCCTAGGCTATTATTTTGATATTATGTATAGGTTTGGGACAACAAACAAGGTGGCAGATGCTTTGTCAAGGAAGGAAATGGAAGTTGTGGAGGAGGAGAAAGAAATATCCGAGGACCAAGATGAAGGGGAAGAGAAAGAACTGAAGGTAGTAGCCAGACCCTACTGGAGAGATTTTCAAGAGGTTATAAAGGAGGTAGCAGAAGATGAAGAGTTGAGAAGAATTATGGAGGATATTACAAAGGATCTAGAAAAGCATCCAGCTTTTACCCTGGAGAATGGAAGGCTGCACTATAAAGGAAGGTTGGTGCTGTCAGCCAAATCTGAATGGATCCCAAAAATCCTGGCAGAATTTCATGCATCCCCCACTGGAGGGCACTCAGAAGTGTATCGCACCTATAGGAGAGTAGCGCAATCCTTGTATTGGATAGGGATGAAGAGGGCGGTGACAGATTTCTGACTCACTATTTAGTGTGCCAGCAGCACAAGTATCTAGCCTCATCTCCACAAGGAGTACTGCAACCCCTGCCCATTCCCCAAGCAGTATGGGAGGATATTAGTATGGATTTTATTGTTAGGCTTCCAAAGTCTAAGGGGTTTCACACCATATTAGTAGTGGCGGATCACCTAAGCAAGTATGGGCACTTCATTCCATTGAAGCATCCGTATACAGTGCGAACGGTGGCCGAAGTGCTTGTAAAAGAAGTGGAGAAATTACATGGGGTACCTAAGTCCATAGTTAGTGACCGAGATCCTTTATTCCTAAGTTTGTTTTGGAGGGAGTTGTTTAAGTTGCAGGGAACTAGCCTCCAAATGAGTACAGCGTACCATCCAGAGTCTGATGGCCAAACAGAAGTGTTGAATCGAGTGCTGGAGGGGTATTTGAGATGTTTATGCTCGGAGCAACCGAAGAGCTGGAGTGTGATCCTTCCCTGGGCGGAGTAGTGGTATAACACGAGTTATTAGGGGGCTGCCAAGTGTACCCCATTTGAAACAGTCTATGGGAGAGCTCCACCAGCGTTAGCGAGGTTTATTGCAGGAGAAACCTTAGTTGAAGTTGTCGCTCAAGAGCTCCAAACAAGAGATGAAGCTCGTCAACAACTTAAGATCCATTTGGCGCGAGCTCAAGACATGATGGTGAAGTAGGCAAATCGCAACAGAAAACTAGTAACTATCAAAGTGGATGATTGGGTGTACTTGAAGATTCGTCCAAATCGACAATCCTCAATGCCAGTAAGGATGCATCCGAAGTTGGCAGCAAGGTACTATGGGCCATTCAGTGTGATTCAGCAAGTGGGCGGAGTAGCATTCAGATTGTTACTGCCAGAGAATGCGAGGATCCACCTTGTATTTCATGTGTCCCAGCTAAAATTGGCAAAAGGAGAAAAAGGGGTAGAGAAGGAGTTGCCAGCCGATCTGCAGATGGAGGGCCCAACATGCTGGCCGCATAAAGTTCTAGATAGAAGAATTCACCAGCAGGGAGAAGACAAGCGTGAGCAGGTCTTGATTGAATGGCAGAAAGGAGGGACTGATGGAGCTACTTGGGAAGATCAGGCAACCATACAGGAGCAATTACCTGAGTTCAACCTTAGGGACAAGGTTGATCTTCAAGGGGAGGGTAATGTTAGGAGTTGGAAAGTCTATGAAAGGAGGTAGAAGAAGAGTACCGAACAGTATGGGGGTCCGAACGGTATCTATACTAATACTGAACGGAGACGGTAAGGGAGGATAGAGTGAAGAACCAAACGGTATAGTGTTGCTAATACCGACCGGTAGAGGATGAATAGAAAAGGGCGGGAAAGTTTGTTAGGTTGTTAGGGGGAGAGAGAGAATAAATAAACCTTTGTATTTTTGTTGAGGGTAGCTTTTTACTTGGTAGAAACACGTCTTGGACCTTGGAGGGGGATTAGGCTCCCGGATTATCTTTGTATTTTGTTGCAGTAAATATATACAATACATACAAATCATTTGTTATCTCTTGTTTCTGCGTTGTTGTGTGTTTGGGTATTGTGTGAGAAAGTTAGGTTTCTAACTCGGAAACCTAACAAATTGCTTTTCGAAATTCTTCTGCAACAACAGGTGAGCCAAAAGAGGAACCTATACAACCAATAGCTAGAGCAGAATTAGTCAGAACCAAAGCACATGATGAGAGTAGTCCAGAAGCAAATGTTACAGTGAAATCAAACAAAAAGGTGCAAACATCTAATGTTATAGAGAAAGAAGAGATTCAGGATACTGGAAAGTGCAGTCAACAACCAATAGCCAATACAGTATTGGTGGGAACCAGGGTATATGATGAGGGTTGTCTAGAAGACATAGAATCAGAAGAAGATGCTGAAGTACTATCTAACGATGAGGAGCAAAAACCAGAATATGTTACTGAGGGAACTGTAGAAATAAACGCCACTAATTATACAATTGAAAAAGAAGAGGTTCCAACATCTCCTTACAGTGTGAAAGAAGGGATTGAGAATAATCGAAAATTCAGTAAAGAAGAAGAATCAAAAAGGGTAAAAGAAGAAACAAAAATGCAGTTACAGGACGAACAAGGCCAGACAAGATCACCCACTCCTGCCTTTGTCCAAGGTGACACTAATAAAATTCCTCAGCAAGAAACACTGTGCATTGATGAATCAGAAGCTTTTGATAATGCCAAGCAATGGTGCATACCAGCAATTGAACTTGAGAAAAACACCACTGTTGCACAGGTTAGGCATTGGCGAAGTAATATTTTACATGTATACGCTTCCTGCGAGCAAACAAATCACTTATTTTCCCAACTTGTTTCACAAATCTTATATTACATGTATTCAACCAGGAAACAAGAAATCCAGAAACCAAGGATAAAGTCAGCACAGTAGCAGAGAATTTAGGCCACAAGGATGCAACAGAAATCAAGGCAGAGGAAGGAACATATGCCCAACAATCTACTGAAGTGGAGATGCCAAAGTCAGAGAGAGATGGTAATTAGGTTTTGAAATTTTAGAATCAAATATGACTCAAACTTAATCCCAAAACATTAGAATCTGTTTAATTAGCTGTATTATTTCTGTCATGATTTGTGTTTTATTGTTTCCTTATTTAGTATATTATAATTACAGTATATGATGGGGATATCCCTAAATCATAGGGATCTGGTTGTCTAGGAGCTATTATTATACTTCCTAAAATAGCTTTGTATGTATAGATTGTATTCTCGACATGATAAGATGAATCATTCTACCCTAAATTATAACACAAAAACAAAAACAATGAATATATTAATGCCAGGAAAAAAATGCGGCTCAAAGTCAGAAAAATTATTTAATCCATGTAAAACATTAAAATATTATGTTGTTTAGATTTCTTTTATGATATTTTGAGGTGCTGCATATGATTGATGTTATTTGTGATGCCTAAATACTCTCATTTCTCTTAAAAAAATGTTATTTAGTTGACACAAACGATATTACTAACTACTATGTGTTTGATGACACACATGGATTCTTTTGGCTTGTAAGGGAGCATTGTGGCACTGCAACTACTTTAATTTTCAAGAGAGCGCATAAATCTATTAAAATAGTATGATATGCAGCCTTTTTTATAAATGAATGCTTTAATTAACTCAATTTAATAAAATCAGGTATGCCAATAGATGAAGCTCAACAACCAATAGCGAATGCAGTATCAGTCAGGTCCAAAGCACGTGAAGAAAGTAGCCAAGAGATACCGCCAAAAGCATATGTTAAATCTAACAAAGAGGTGAAAACACCAGAATCTGTTACTAATGAAGTAGTAGAAATAAGCACCACTAACTATACTGAGAAACAAGATGTCCCAAAGGCTCATGTCGGAGAGGGAGAAAGGATTGGGGATAAATTCAATCAAGCAAAAGAAGAAGAAGGAATTGAAGCAACAAACACGCAGTTACTGGAGGAAGAAGTTCAGATAAGATCATCCACTCTTGTATCAGTTCAAGGTGATACTAATCAAATACCACAGCAAGAAACACTACACGTTAATGAATCAGAAGTGATTGAAAATGCCATTGTTGTTCAGGTTAGGAATTAGTGAAGTACATATATATATATATATATATATATATATATATATATATATATATATATATATACAGTCTGTTGTGAACAAACAAAAATCATTTCTTTTCCTTGCCTGTTGTACAAAATTTATACTTTTACGTATTCAAATAGGAATGGGAAGTATCTGAAACAAAGGACAATGCCGGCACAATAATAGAGAATTTAGACAAGGATGCAAGTGAAATCAGAGGAAAGGATGGAACAGAAGCCAAACAGTTCACTGATTTGGAGATGTCAAAGTCAGAAACCGAAGGTAACTAAGATTTGAAATTTTATAATCGAAATTGACTCAAAAACCAAAACCAAGAAGGAACACAACAGCATATATTAGTGGAAGGAAGAAATTAGCATCATTAGATGACATCAAAAGTTCTATTCACTATGATACGTGGATGACAACATAGACCTTGTCTTCTTTTGTGCCGCTATGGGAATGTTTGTGGCCCTGGGTCTACTTAAATTTTACAAGGCTTTATAATGCTCATATAAAATAGAAAGATATGCAGCTTTTTGTGTAAATTATAGCAACCAATAGCCAATGCTGTATCAGTCAAAACTGAAGTTGATAAGACTAGTCAAAAAGTGATACAGCCAAAAGCAAATGATACAGAGAAATTTAACAAAGAGGTGCAAATGTCACAATATTTTACTATGGAAACTGCAGAAATAAAACCACTAATTAGACTAGGGAACAAGAGGTTCCAACATCTCTTTCCAGGGACAAAGGTGTTGAAAGAGAGAAAAGTAGATCGAAGAGATGAGAAACTGTGTGTGGAATTCATAAGAGTCCATTCAATATAAGTTAATTGTAATACATGATATGATATGCCTGTAAATATATTCTAATAAATCTGATTCTAAAAATATATTCCTATAGTTATAAAGATTCTTAATAAATGATGAAATAAATCAAACTGTAAAAGAAGAATAAATCTAAAGAGATTATCTAAGATACAGGTAATATTCTAAAAGATAATATCTTCAGATGTTTCTTATATTTCTAACAGAAGAGATTCAAGACAACAGAAAATTCAATCAAAGGGAAGAAGAAAAAAAGATTGACGAAGTAACAGGAATGCAAACACCACAGGAAGAAGTCCACACAACATCACCCACTCCTACCTTTGTCAAAAGTCATACTGATATAACTCAGGAGCAAAAAGCATTCCATTTTAAAGAATCAAATGTGATTGCTACCGCCAAAACAAGCTGCATACCAGAATTTGAACATGACAGAAATCCCACTGTTGTTCAGGTTAGGCATTGGTGAAGTAAACAATAAAAATTTATAAACGTACTGCTGTGAACAAAAGCAAATTCATTTTGGCAATCTATTACACAAATCTTTTACTTATATTGAATGAATTCAATTAGGAAATTGAAGTATTTGAAATCAAGCACAATGTCAACAGAGTAATGAAGAATTTGGACCAGGAAGAAACTGAAATCATAGAAAATGAAAAAACAGACACCACACAACTGAATGAGGAGAGTGATCAACATGACAAACAACTAGAAGCAGATATTACAGACAAATCTAACAAAAAGGTGCAAACTCCAGAATATTTTACTGAGGAAAATGTAGAAATAAACATCACTGATTATCCTGAGGAAAAGAACCAAAATCCAACAGATCATGCCAAAGAGAAAGAAGGGATTGAGGATATATTCAAACAAGAGGAAAAAGAAAAATTAATTGAAGAAACAACAAATACACAACCAGAGGAGGAAGAAGTCCAGACACATGCTCCTGCCTTTGTCATAGGTGATACTAATCAAATTCCACATCAAGAAACAATGCATGCTGATGAATCAAAAGTGATCGACAATGCAAAGCACAGCTACATACTAGAAATTGAACTGGATGGAAAGGCCATTGTTTTTCAGGTTAGGAATTATTGAAGTAGACAAGAAAAAATTTACTATACATTTCCTTGCTGTGAACAAACAAAAATTGTTTACTTTTATAACCTGTTAGAAATTGTTTTACTTATATTGTATAAATTCAATCAGGAAACTGAAGTATCAGAGAATGTGAACGGAGTAATTGAGAATTTGGACAAGGAAGAAACTGAAATCAGAGAAAATGAGAAAACAGACACCACACAACTGAATGAGGAGAGTGGTGAACAAGACAAACAGCTAGAAGCAGATATTACAGACAAATCTAACAAAAAGGTGCAAACTCCAGAATATGTTACTGAGGAAAATGTAGAAATAAACACTGATTATGCTGAGGAAAAGAACCAAAATCAAAAAAATCATGCCAAAGAGAAAGAAGGGATTGAGGATATATTCAAACAGGCGGAAAAAGAAAAATTAATTGAAGAAACAACAAATACACAACCAGAGGAGGAAGAAGTCCAGACACATGCTCCTGCCTTTGTCATAGGTGATACTAATCAAATTCCACATCAAGAAACAATGCATGCTGATGAATCAAAAGTAATGGATAATGCAAAGAAGAGCTACATACCAGAAATTGAACTGGATGGAAAGGCCATTGTCTTTCAGGTTAGGCATTATTGAAGTAGACAAGTAAAAATTTACTATACATTCCCTTGCTGTGAACAAACAAAAATTGTTTACTTTTATACCCCCTTAGAAATTTTTTTACTTATATTGTATAAATTCAACCAGGAAACTGAAGTATCAGAGAATGTGAAAAGAATAATTGAGAATTTGGACAAGGAAGAAACTGAAATCATAGAAAATGAAAAAACAGACACCACGCAACTGAATGAGGAGGGTGATCAACACGACAAACAACTAGAAGCAGATATTACAGACAAATCTAACAAAAAGGTGCAAACTCCAGAACATGTTACTGAGGAAAATGTAGAAATAAACATCACTGATTATCCAGAGGAAAAGAACCAAAATCCAACAGATCATGCCAAAGAGAAAGATGGGATTGAGGATAAATTCAAACAAGAGGAAAAAGAAAAATTAATTGAAGAAACAACAAATACACAACCAGAGGAGGAAGAAGTCCAGACACATGCTCCTGCCTTTGTCATAGGTGATACTAATCAAATTCCACATCAAGAAACAATGCATGCTGATGAATCAAAAGTGATCGACAATGCAAAGCACAGCTACATACCAGAAATTGAACTGGATGGAAAGGCCATTGTTTTTCAGGTTAGGAATTATTGAAGTAGACAAGTAAAAATTTACTATACATTTCCTTGCTGTGAACAAACAAAAATTGTTTACTTTTATAACCTGTTAGAAATTGATTTACTTATATTGTATAAATTCAATCAGGAAACTGAAGTATCAGAGAATGTGAACGGAGTAATTGAGAATTTGGACAAGGAAGAAACTGAAATCAGAGAAAATGAGAAAACAGACACCACACAACTGAATGAGGAGAGTGGTGAACAAGACAAACAGCTAGAAGCAGATGTTACAGACAAATCTAACAAAAAGGTGCAAACTCCAGAATATGTTACTGAGGAAAATGTAGAAATAAACATCACTGATTATGCTGAGGAAAAGAACCAAAATCCAAAAAATCATGCCAAAGAGAAAGAAGGGATTGAGGATATATTCAAACAAGAGGAAAAAGAAAAATTAATTGATGAAACAACAAATACACAATCAGAGGAGGAAGAAGTCCAGACACATGCTCCTGCCTTTGTCATAGGTGATACTAATCAAATTCCACATCAAGAAACAAAGCATGCTGATGAATCAAAAGTGACGGATAATGCAAAGCAGAGCTACATAAAAGGAATTGAACTCGATGGAAAGGCCATTGTTTTTCAGGTTAGGCATTACTGAAGTAGACAAGTAAAAATTTACTATACATTCCCTTGCTGTGAACCAACAAAAAAATTTTACTTTTATAACCTGTTAGAAATTTTTTACTTATATTGTATAAATTCAACCAGAAAACTGAAGTATCAGAGAATGTGAAAAGAGTAATTGAGAATTTGGACAAGGAAGAAACTGAAATCATAGAAAATGAAGAAACAGACACCACGCAACTGAATGAGGAGAGTGATCAACACGACAAACAACTAGAAGCAGATATTACAGACAAATCAAACAAAAAGGTGCAAACTCCAGAATATGTTACTGAGGAAAATGTAGAAATAAACATCACTGATTATCCTGAGGAAAAGAACCAAAATCCAACAGATCATGCCAAAGAGAAAGAAGGGATTGAGGATATATTCAAACAAGAGGAAAAACAAAAATTAATTGAAGAAACAACAAATACACAACCAAAGGAGGAAGAAGTCCAGACACATGCTCCTGCCTTTGTCATAGGTGATACTAATCAAATTCCACATCAAGAAACAATGCATGCTGATGAATCAAAAGTGATCGATAAAGCAAAGCACAGCTACATACCAGAAATTGAACTGGATGGAAAGGCCATTGTTTTTCAGGTTAGGAATTATTGAAGTAAAGAAGTAAAAATTTACTATACATTTCCTTGCTGTGAACAAACAAAAATTGTTTACTTTTATAACCCGTTAGAAATTGATTTACTTATATTGTATAAATTCAATCAGGAAACTGAAGTATCAGAGAATGTGAACAGAGTAATTGAGAATTTGGACAAGGAAGAAACTGAAATCAGAGAAAATGAGAAAACAGACACCACAAAACTGAATGAGGAGAGTGGTGAACAAGACAAACAGCTAGAAGCAGATATTACAAACAAATCTAACAAAAAGGTGCAAACTCTAGAATATGTTACTGAGGAAAATGTAGAAATAAACATCACTGATTATGCTGAGGAAAAGAACCAAAATCCAAAAAATCATGCCAAAGAGAAAGAAGGGATTGAGGATATATTCAAACAAGAGGAAAAAGAAAAATTAATTGAAGAAACAACAAATACACAACCAGAGGAGGAAGAAGTCCAGACACATGCTCCTGCTTTTGTCATAGGTGATACTAATCAAATTCCACATCAAGAAAATATACATGCTGATGAATCAAAAGTGATGGATAATGCAAAGCAGAGCTACATACCAGAAATTGAACTGGATGGAAAGGCCATTGTTTTTCAGGTTAGGCCTTATTGAAGTAGACAAGTAAATATTTACTATACATTCCCTTGCTGTGAACAAACAAAAATTGTTTACTTTTATAACCTGTTAGAAATTTTTTTACTTATATTGTATAAATTCAACCAGGAAACTGAAGTATCAGAGAATGTCAACAGAGTAATTGAGAATTTGGAACAGGAAGAAACTGAAATCAGAGAAAATGAGAAAACAGACACCACAAAACTGAATGAGGAGAGTGGTGAACAAGACAAACAGCTAGAAGCAGATATTACAGACAAATCTAACAAAAAGGTGCAAACTCCAGAATATGTTACTGACGAAAATGTAGAAATAAACATCACTGATTACCCTGAGGAAAAGAACCAAAATCCAACAGATCATGCCAAAGAGAAAGAAGGGATTGAGCATATATTCAAACAAGAGGAAAAAGAAAAATTAATTGAAGAAACAACAAATACACAATCAGAGGAGGAAGAAGTCCAGACACATGCTCCTGCCTTTGACATAGGTGATACTAATCAAATTCCACATCAAGAAACAATGCATGCTGATGAATCAAAAGTGATGGATAATGCAAAGCAGAGCTACATACTAGAAATTGAACAGGATGGAAAGGCCATTGTTTTTCAGGTGAGGCCTTATTTAAGTAGACAAGTAAAAATTTACTATACATTCCCTTGCTGTGAACAAACAAAAATTGTTTACTTTTATAACCTGTTAGAAATTGATTTACTTATATTGTATAAATTCAACCAGGAAACTGAAGTATCAGAGAATGTGAACGGAGTAATTGAGAATTTGGACAAGGAAGAAACTGAAATCAGAGAAAATGAGAAAACAGACACCACACAACTGAATGAGGAGAGTGGTGAACAAGACAAACAGCTAGAAGCAGATATTACAGACAAATCTAACAAAAAGGTGCAAACTCCAGAATACGTTACTGACGAAAATGTAGAAATAAACATCACTGATTATCCTGAGGAAAAGAACCAAAATCCAACAGATCATGCCAAATGGAAAGAAGGGATTGAGCATATATTCAAACAAGAGGAAAAAGAAAAATTAATTGAAGAAACAACAAATACACAACCAGAGGAGGAAGAAGTCCAGACACATGCTCCTGCCTTTGTCATAGGTGATACTAATCAAATTCCACATCAAGAAACAATGCATGCTGATGAATCAAAAGTGACGGATAATGCAAAGCAGAGCTACATACCAGAAATTGAACTGGATGGAAAGGCCATTGTTTTTCAGGTTAAGCATTATTGAAGTAGACAAGTAAAAATTTACTATACATTCCCTTGCTGGAACAAACAAAATTTTTTTAGTTTTATAACCTTTTAGAAATTTTTTTACTTATATTGTATAAATTCAACCAGGAAACTGAAGTATCAGAGAATGTGAAAAGAGTAATTGAGAATTTGGACAAGGAAGAAACTGAAATCATAGAAAATGAAAAAACAGACACCACGCAACTGAATGAGGAGAGTGATCAACACGACAAACAAATAGAAGCAGATATTACAGACAAATCTAACAAAAAGGTTCAAACTCCAGAATATGTTACCGAGGAAAATGTAGAAATAAACATCACTGATTATCCTGAGGAAAAGAACCAAAATCCAATAGATCATGCCAAAGAGAAAGAAGGGATTGAGGATATATTCAAACAAGAGGAAAAAGAAAAATTAATTGAAGAAACAACAAATACACAACCAGAGGAGGAAGAAGTCCAGACACATGCTCCTGCCTTTGACATAGGTGATACTAATCAAATTCCACATCAAGAAACAATGCATGCTGATGAATCAAAAGTGATGGATAATGCAAAGCAGAGCTACATACCAGAAATTGAACTGGATGGAAAGGCCATTGTTTTTCAGGTTAGGCATTATTAAAGTAGACAAGTAAACATTTACTATACATTTCCTTGCTCTAAAAAACAAAAATTGTTTATTTTTATAACTTGTTAGAAATTTTTACTTATATTGTATAAATTCAACCAGGAAACTGAAGTATCAGAGAGCTTGTACAAAAAGGATGCAACTGAAACCAGAGTAACGAAAGAAATAGATTCCAAAAAGTTGACTGATTCAGAGATGCCAAAGCTAGAAATTGAAGGTAATAACTTTTTGAATTTTAGAAATGACTTTGATTGAAAATTCTAACCCAAGCAGCAAACAGAAAGTGTATATTCATGCCAGGAAAATGAAAATAAGCATGGGATATTTGATTGAAACATTATTCAAACCACCTAAAATGATGAAAGGAAAAAAAAAACCTAGTGTCATTCGATGGGAGATTACTTTACTGAATACTATATGTTGATGATAACGGACATAGTAATTATTTCACCGAATAAGGGAGCTTTTTTGGAATTCTGACTATATTAGTTTTCAAGAGAACTTTGATACGTACTTAAATAGTAAGATATGCAGCATTTGTGTAAATGATTGCTTTCAATATCTCAAGATTATAAAATAATGTGTGCCAGAAGATGGAGCTCTGAAACCAATAGCCCATGCGGAACTGGTCAGAACTGAAGCAGTTGAGGAGAGTGGTAAACAAGAGACACAGCAAAAAGAAGATATTACTGAGGAGACTGCAGATGAATCTAACAAGGAGGTGCTAATTAAGAAATTTGCTATTACTGAGGAGACTGCAGAAATAAACACCAATAATTGTACTAAGGAACATGACACAGTTGAAACATCTCCTGCCAAGGAACAAGAAGGAACTGGGGATGGTGCAAAATTACATGAAGAAGAAGCAAACGGGATTGAAGAAAACACCAAAACTCAGAACCCAGAGGAAGAATTCCAGACAAGTTCTCCCACTCCTGCCTTTGTCCAAGGTGATAGTGGTCAAACTTTGCAGCAAGAAACAGTGAAAATTCATGAATCAGAAGTTCTTGATAATGACAAGCACAGATCCATACCTGAAATCGAACTTGATGGAAAGTCCACTGTTGTTCAGGTAAGCCATGACTGAAGTAAAAGAGCAGAAATTTACATGTATGTCAAGCTTCATCTGAACAAACAAATATTATACTTATATTACGGTGCATATATTCCTCCAGGAAACTAACAATCCAGAAATCAAGGACAACATCAGCACCGGAGCAGAGGATTTAGACAACAAAGATGCAATTGAAGTTCAGGCAGAGGAAGGAGCATATGTCAAACAATTGACTAATGTGGAGATACCAAATTCAGAGATCAAAGGTAATTAAGTGTTCAAGTTTTAGAAGCAAACATGACTCAAAACCATAAATGAAAAAATAACAAAGGTTATATTCATGCTAGGAAAATAAACTTAAAATCATGACTTTAAATGACAGAAAAAAAATTATTGAATTCACATGCACAAACAATTTTAGTTGCTACACTACTATATGAGGATCATAACAGAACTAACAACTCTTCATCCAAATACAAGAGAACAAATACTTGTCTTAAAAGAGTAAGAAAAGCAGCCTTTATGTAAATGATTGATTTCCATAACACGTAACAGGTGTGCCAAAAGATGAAGCTCTGCAACTAATAGCAAACATAGTATTAAAAGTAACCGAAGCAATTGATGAGGGTAGTCAACAAGTGATACAACCACAAGCAGATGTTACACAGAAATCTAACAAAGATGTGAAAACACCAGAATATGTCACCGCAGAAACTATAGAAATTGATTTTATGTTTTAACATCAAAGTATTTCATAGCAAAATATTAATGGGTTTCATTTTACAGCACTGCACCATTTATTTAATTTTTCAAAAATAAAGTTCCCTGCACTGTTGAAAAACCCTTGCTGCTACAACATTTTAAGCTCTGGCATTTTATTTTTTATATTTGTAGTGAAATTTGTTATCTCATTATGTCCAGAAACGCATCAAATTCAGGAGAAGTTAATCTAAGTATCTTTCTCAGTTAAAAGTAGAAGTAAAAATGTTTTGAGAAGTGGAGACATATCTAGATTTAAGCACCATCTATGAACTAATATTTTTTTTTATGTAAAGTAAACTCTTACGAGTTTACGAGTTGACTTTACGAGTCGAATTTACTAGACTTTCACGAGTTTACGTAAACTCTCGAGTTTGACAACCTTGCTACCAGCTTCCTCCATATTTGTTCCCCCCTATCTTCCTCCAGCTCTTCTTCTGAACCCTCTTTTTGTCCTTTCATGACAGATTTCTCACTTCTTTCTAAGCCCTTTATGTGGATCTTGATTTCTTGCAGCATTTCTCTCATTTCTTGCATATTTCTTCTCCATTCTGCTAGCTCCCTTCTCTATTAGATGGCCCACCTCTTCACAGAATTCATCCTTCCCTTCAGGGCATTTATTCTTCCATCCATCCTTCCCTCCAAAGATCTGACACTCCTCTCCTAAGGATATCCGGCAGGTCGGACCAATTGATAGGTTTCTGGGTATGAAACATATCTAAAACAATCACTCACAATCAAGAACTCAAATGGTAAAAAGAATGGGTTTCTGTGTTGACTATTCAAACCATGTACACAAATGGCAAAACCCAGGGAGCCTAATCCCCCTCCACAGGACAAATGTTCCTGTCTTTACAAAAGAATACTCAAAAGTTGTTTCCTCTACCAGACCCCCCTTGCCTTCTTATAAAGTCAACCCACTTCTAACTACCCAACAACAATTAATTCCTAAACTGTTTTCTCTCTCCTACACACCTAGTACCCATTATAACCTATTATATTATATCCTATCATAAATAATACCAACAAGATGTGAGGAGGCCCTAGAACCATTGGCCATGGTAACAGAAGGTAAATAACCCAAAGTAGTCAAAGAAGAGAAAAACAATTTATTACTAGTAATGCGATCTATGGCACCTGAGGCAACAACCCTAGGACCAAGAGAGTTGGAATGAGTGAGGCTAGCAAATGATGTACCTATGTGTACAACAAAATTCATGGAACCAAGAGTTACGAAGATCCTCTTATCATTTGAGAAATTCATTGAAAATAGCATCCTAGTCTGAAGGATCAAATAATGGCAAGGGAGCAACTTGGGCAACCATAGAAGATTGAGAAGGATGACCATGTAATGCATAACATGGTCAATTCCGTGACCAAGCTTGTGAGAATGGGTGGAAAAAGAAAACTAAAAACAATGCTGGAAATAACAAAGTTTTCAGAAAAATAAAAAACAAAAATTTAGCACCAGCGAACAGTGGGTTTACCAAGGAGGCAAGGATTAACCCTAGCACTACATACCATTTTGAAATAAAAGTGAAAGAGACATAGGTTGAATCCCTAATGTTTATGAAGCATGTAGGGTTGCAGATCAATATAACTAGGAAAATACAAAGAAATGAATCTAAGCCCTTTATATCTTTAATAACAGAAATATAATAAACTGAATGGGAAATATCTAACAAATATATTCATAGAGAAAATAAAAACAAAAATCCATAACTTTATATGCATAAATATTATTTAATGTACAAAAATTGGAAAAGTGTCTTTAGATGATAGAAGATGTTTTAGTCAATGTGGATGACACAATGTATATAGTAATTCTTTGGCCAAACACGAGGTCCTTTTTGTGGCACTGTGATTATGGAATCTTTTTGTGGCACCTAAGACTATTTTAGTTTCCGTAAGAGTTTATGCATTCATTTCAATGGTTAGATTCAAGTTAAATATTGCTTTCAATATCTCATTTTTGCAGACACAAAGGTGCCAGAGGATGAAGTTCCTCAACCAATAGAAGTGGCAGTAGCAGTTGAAATAGTTGACGACATTAATCAAAAAGAGATAAAGATCGAAGAAGACATTACAGAGAAAAAATCTAACAAAGATGAACAATCATCACAATATGTTGCTATGGACACTACAGAAATAAAGACCAATAGCTATACTGATGAACATGACAAGGTTCAAACATCTCATGCTGAAGTAAACCAAGGGACTGAGGGTGATGAAAATTTTGGTCAAGTGGAAGAAGCTAAAGGTATTGAAGAAACGAACAAAGTGCAATTACCTGAGGAAGAAGTCCAGATAAGATCACCCACTCCTGCCTTTGTTCAAGGCGACACTGATCAAATCTCTCAGCAAGAATTACTGCTAGTTGATGAGCCAGAAGTTATTGATTATGTTGAGCAAAGCTGCATACCAGGAATTGAACTTGACAGAAAGTCCACTGTGGTTCAGGTTAGGCCTCACTGGTGTGCGTAAAAATTTACAAACGCAACATCTCCTTTGGACAAACTAAAAATCATTCATTTTCCTAACTTGTTATACAATTTTTATATTATAAATTCAACCAGGAAACTGAAAAACCTGAGACCAAGAACAATGTCAGCATTGTAACAGAGAATTTAGGCACTAATGATGCAAGTGAAATCATAGCAAAGGAAGAAACAGATGCTGAAAAATTGGCTGATGTAAAGATCGTAAAGTCAGAAATCAAAGGTAACTTAGTTTTGAAATTTTATAATTGATTGACTCAAAAATAAGAACCAGAAGACAAACTCCAATAGTATATTTGTACAACGAAAATAAAAACCAACACAACTTTGCATGCACAAAATATTATTTAATGTGCATAAATATTTAAAAACAAGTGTCCTTAGATGACACTAGCAGTTTTGCTCACTACCAAATGCGGATGATAACATGTATATAGTAATTTTTTGGCCCAATATGGGAGCTTTTCGAGGCACTGGGACTCTATTAGTTGTCTAGAAAATATAAACATGACTTACACATTCTTAGAATGTGAATTAAGCTACACTCAAGCCTCCAAAATGGACCGCTAAAATGAACTTTGCACTTATTTATATAGTTAGTATAATGAGCATATGCCAATGACTAGACATCTTGACTTAGAATTAGATATTTTTGGGTGATTCGATAGCATGTGATACAATAGGTTCAACAACTCTTGCTAAGATAGGTTTTGATACCATATTAGGAATTGGATTTTAAGCCTAACTCAACCTTACAAGACAAGTTAATAACCTGAGGTTTGCATCCTTTTTACGATATAATTTGATCATGTAACTAGTCAATGTAGGATCTCCAATGTTCAGTAACATGCAATCTTTGTGTAAATGATTACTCTCAATAACTCAGTTTCATAACATTCAGGTGTGCCAAAAGATGAAACTCTGAAACCAATAGCCAATGCAGTTTTGCTTAGAACTGAAGCAGTTGAGAAGAATAGTCAACAAGACAAACAGCAAGAAGCAGAGGTTTCAGACAAATCTATCAAAGAGGTGCAAAGCCAAGAATATATTACAGAGGGAAGTGTAGAAATAAACATCAATAATGAGGCTGAGGAAAAGGACAAAAAATCAACATCAAATGCAGAAAAAAAAGGGACATCTCATGCAGAAGCAAAAGAAGGGATTGAGGATATATTCAACCAAAAGGAAAAGGAAAAAGAAATTGAAGAAGCAACAAAAACACACTCAGTGGAGGAGGAAGAAATCCAGAGAAGATCACCCCCTCCTGGCTTTGTCCAAGGTGATACTAATCAAATTCTGCACCAAGAAACATTGCATATTAATGAATCAGAAGTGATTCATAATGCCAAGCTGAGCTACATCCCAGAAATTGAACTTCATGAAAAAGCCATTGTTGTTCAGGTTAGGCATTAGTAAGTAAACAAATAAAAATTTACATAAATATTTGCTTGCTTTGAACAAACAAAAATCATTTACTATTGCAACCTCTTATGCAAATTTTATACTTATACTTGTATATATTCACCAGAAAAGTGAAAAAGTAGAAACCAAGGACAATTTTGACAGAGTAAGAGAGAATTTAAACAAGGATGAAAGTGAAAACAGAGCAGAGGAAGGAATAGATGTCAACCAATTGACTGATTTGAAGATGCCAAAGTCAGAAACCAAAGGTAATCCTGTTCAGAAAATTTGTAGATGCCGAAGTGTATATTTAAGCAAGGAAAATAAAAATAAACACATGACTTTACCTGAAACAAAAATTATTTAATCCGCATAAGAATAAAATAAAAAATTAGCAGTATGAGATGACACAAACAGTTTTACTCAACTATATGAGGATGATAAATAAGCATATGAAACTTTTGGGCCAACATGGGAGTCTTTTTTGGCCCTGGGACAAAATTACTGTATTAAAATAGTAATATATGCAGCCAATGTGTAAATGAATCCTTTGAATATTTATTGTTCTATAGCAGGTGTCCTTGAAGATGACTCTCTCCAACCAATGCCTGACACAGTATCTGTTGAAAAGGAAGCGGTTACTGTGAGTCAAGAAAAGAGACAGCCACAAGAAGAATTTATTAAGAAAGTTAACAAAGACGTGCAGACACCACAGTATTTTACTGAGGATAGGGAAAAAATAGAGACCAAAAATGACACTGAGGAACAAGAAGAGGTTCCAACGTCTCAGCCTAAAGAGAAATCAGGAAACAAGGATGATGACAAATTTGAACAAGAAGAAGAAAAAAAAGGGATCGAAGAATCAACAAAAACACAGTTACAAGACAAAGACATCAGCACAACAATAGGTGAGCCAGAAGATAAAGCCTTGATAACAAGGCTCAATTCATCATCAAATGGCAATGAAGGACTTGATGAGATTAGTCCAGAAAAATTTACAGAGAACTTGAACAAAGATGTGCAGACACCACAGCGCAATACAAAGGTGAATGCAGAAACAAACATTACATCTTATCCTGACAAATTAGAAGAAGCAGAGGATATTGAAGAATCAATAGAGAAACAGTTAGCAGAGGAAGAAATACAACACACATTGCCCACTCCAACATCTGTCCAAGAAGATATTGATCAAATGTCACAGCAACAAACACTGCATGATGATGAAATAGAAGTGATTAGTAATGCCAAGAGCTGTATGACAGAAATTGAACTTGATAGAAAGTCTATAGTTGTTGAGGTTAGGCGGTATTGAAGTAAAGAAGTAAAAAATTACATACATATTAGCTTGCTCTGAACAAAAAGATATAATTTATTTTCTTAACATGTTATACAAGTATACTCATGTTGTAAATATTGTATAGGAATCTAAACAACCGGAAACCAAGGCAAATGCTGACTTAGTGAAAGAAGAACAGGCAGACCATCAATCAAAAGAATCGAGGGATCAAAGTTTCATTACAAACTATATAATAGTTGAAAGACATACGACATCAGAAAGCAATAAAGAATTAAGTGATGATGTTGACCTTGATGGACAGAAGAAACTAGAATCACACTTGGAGGAGTTTTTAGAGATTAATGATGCCAGTGAAATCAGAGCAAAAGGAATACACTCCAAACAACTGACTGATGTGGAGATACAAAAATCAGAAACTGAAGGTGATTGTATTCTGAAATTTTAGCATAGAATATGACCTGATAATGAAAACGCACTTGTTTTAGATGACACACTTTTTTTCACTCTATATGTATGCCATGAAGAAGATTCTTAAAGTTGTTTTAAAGGAACATACACAATCTTAATGGAAATTGAAGCATAAAGTGCTTATTACCCTTCCTAGTATCTTAGTTATTGTGTTTAGTTGAGTTCAATGTATTCCATTGATAGGTTCAGTGGGAAATCTATACTAGAAGAAATAAATAAAGGAGGTAGTTATAACCTCCTGTAGCCATAACAGGTTGTAACAAACTAGTATATACGGTCTATGTTTAGGTTGTTTTAGGAGTTTTAGAGCAAAAAGGGGTTTTGGAGAGCTAACGTCCTCTCGAAATACCTTTGTAACTAGGAGGCATTGTTGTAATCATGTCACATTCACAAAACTGTTCTGTTCTGAATATCTTTCAAGAACCTGTCTTGAAGGTTTTATGTAATGTGAACTTTAAGCCTAATTCAAGCCTACAAAACCGACTTGCAATGTGAGGTTTGCACTAACTTATATATTCTAAACTGACCTTATCTATAGTTAATGTAGGACTTCCAACACACACACCCCTCACACTGAGGTATATACATCTAGTGTGTGGGACAAGACTTTATTGGCGGGTCCGATAGTGATCGGATATCGAGTAGAACAATATGCCCAACAAATAACAAATTTCGTTATAATAGGCTTTGATGTTAAGAAATAGACTTTAAACCTAACGTAACCCTATAAAACTGACTTGTAAGGTGTGGTTTGCACGCACTTATATATTCTAAATTGGTCTTATCTTTCGTCAATGTGGGACTTCCAACATTGTTAGAACAAGTCGTTTTTGTAAGGTTGAGCTAGGCTTAAAATCCACTTCTAAACATGGTATAAAAACCATTGTAAAAGTCTATCCTAGTGAGCATTGTTTTTTATTGCACATATTGTTCCAACTTCCACCCCTATCTAACAACTATCGCATCATCCTTTAATGTCAAGTCTCACGCTCGAAATGTATATATCTCGGTATGAGGGGATGTCTTGGAAGTCTCATATTGCCTAGAGATAAAGCCAATTTAGAATATATAAGTGGGTGCAAACATCACCTTATAAGCCGTTTCTACGGGATTAAGTTAAGCTTAAAATTCATTTCTTAACAAATAGGTTCAGTGGGAAAGTCTATACTAGAAGAAATAAATAAAGGAGTTAGTTATAACCTCTTGTAACTGTTATAGATTGTAACATACTAGTCTATATGGTCTGTGTTTAGGTTGTTGTTAAGAGTTTTTGGAGTTTTGGAGGAAAAGGGGTTTCGGGAGAGCTAAGGTCCTCTCAAAAGACCTTTGTACCTAGGAGGCATTGTTGTAATCCAATCACATTGACAACTGTTCTTTTTTCTAATAAAGCCTTTCAAGAACCTGTCTTGAAGGTTTTCTGTAATTCTGGTGATCCTGTCAACCATGAAATTGTAATGTTATAGTTGTTCTCTTCAAAATAGTTGTTTATTTATTACCTTTATCATCATCATTGTTAAAATAGATGAATATGTTGAGTGGTAAATGTTGTAAACAGGGGATTATTACAATAAAAATATCCTAATATCATTAGTAACTAAGAAAATATTCCCAGAATCTATACATTCATTCCAGATGACTTTATTTCCCTTTTTAAGAGAATGTGATTGCCATAAATAGAGGAGTTGAGTATGCAATTATCATTATTGTGATCAATATAATATTTATTTTCTCCCTTTAGTTATCCAAGTGTAAACTCACCCAAACATAATCAGAAAACAATAATTGTTTCTCTATTCTCACAAAATGGTATATTTCAATATCTCATATCTACAACAACAGGTGTGGCTGAAGATAAAGGAATGCAAACAATGTCCAGCACATCAGTCAAAAATTATGCAATTAATGAATGTTGTCAAGAAGAGATTCAACCACGAGAAGAATATGCTGAGACGCATATCAAAGAAGTGAAGATGCCACACTATGAATTTAATATGCAAAAACATATTCCTGAGGTGTGAGCAAACTACAACAAACAAAAGCAGAAAAATAAAACCTTTCATGTTCACACTTGTACAACTATTTGATCATTCACACACAAAGGACATTATTTCTTATCATGAAATAGAACATCTACAACCTCTGACACAGTATTTGCTGAAACAGGTATATGGGGTAGAGGAAGATACATGTCATACCAGGGTGGTAAATGAACAGAAGTTAGAATCCCAGCTGGCATCACTAAACAAGGAGGCCACATTCATAGATAATCAGTATTCAGATGGAGAGATAGAAAACGCAAACGCCATTAGTGATATAGAGAAAGAAGTGAATCCAAAATCACACACCAAGCAGAAATTAGTGATCCACGATAGTATATTCAATGAGGAGGAAGCAACAGACTGTATGTGCTCAAAACTCACAAATTTCATTACTTTTAGTCAGATTCATTTTGCCTTGGAACCCTAAACCCTAAACAACAGAAATTTGAAATTTTATGTTTTTGAGATTCAATGCTTATCAAAATCAATAAAAAGTAATATTTTAGCAGTTGAAAAATCTCAGATAAACAATGACAGGTCCACCAGAAGAAGTCCAGCCAAAATTGCCTGATCCTGCAACTGTCCAAGGTGACACTGATCAAATCTTACAGCAACAAACACTTCCCAGTGATGCATTAGACACAATTGATAACAACTTGAGAAGCATTCCAGAAAATGAACTTGACAGAATGTCCACTAGTGTTGAGGTTGGCAGCATCTGCATTTGCTGAGAAAAAAAAAAAAAAACTCATTTATTTCCTTAACTTATTATTAAAACTTATATTGTATTTATTTAAATAGGAACCTGAAACCAAGGCAAACATCAACATAGTAGAAGAGAAATCAGACAAACAATCACACGAACCTAGCATGCAAAGTCTGATTACAGATTATGTAACAGCGGAAGGCCATTTAGCATCTGAAAACAGTTCAAAATTAAGTTATGATAAGAAAGAACAGAAGACAGTAAACTTGCAGATGGTAGAGAACTTAGGGATCAAGTATGCAAGCAAAACGACCACAGAGGAAGTAACAGATGCCAAACAACCAACTGGCGTGGAGTTAGAAAAAACAAAAAACGAAGGTAATTATGTTCTGAAATTTTACCATACAAGTTGCCTTGATAACCAAAAACAAGAACCTGAAAAGAAAAACAAGCACATGACTTCGGATGTATGAAATATTCTTTTAATCCACTTACAAAAATAGTTTCCCTAGATGGCAAAAAAATTATTCACATTTGTGTGTAGATGGTAAAATATAATTAGTAGTTTTGTGCCCCCATGAAGAATTTGCTGTAGCTCTAGGACATTTTAATTTTGAAGAGAACATGAACATTGTTGTACTAAAATAGAAACATATGTAGCCTTGCGTAAATCACTTCTTTTAATATCTCATTTGTGCTTGAATAGTGTGTTTGATTTTAAAGAGAAAACATTAAACAATGCAGAATTGATCGAAAATAAAACACTTGATGAGAGTAATCAAGAAGAGATGCAACCAGAAGAAGATTTTTCAGAGACATATACCAAAGGCAAGAAGACACCACAATCTAGCATGGAGAATGTAAATTCAGAAGGAATGGAAATAACTGAAAACAGTTCAAAGTCAAGTTATGCTGAGGAAGAACAAGAACAGGTTATAAACACATACACTATAGAAAATTCAGAAATCAATGATAACAGAATAATCAAGCTAGAAGAAGCATCTGATATAAAAGAAGCCACAGGTATTGAATTACATAAGCTTAAAACAGAAAGTAGTTATGTTTTGATAACTTTCTATTTTACTTTTACCCAATGTGATGTCATCCAAAAAACAAATACTAAAATTAAGTTTCTTGAAAAAAAAATTCTAAATGACATTTTGAATCATTTAAAAGTTTTGAAGAAAACGTATAAATGTACCAAAAATGAATTATATTAGCCAATCTCAGGTAGTAGATTGTGTTTAACATCTTACTTGTACAATGACAGATGAATCTGTGGATAAAGCCATCTCATTTTTACCTACCATACCATCTGTAAGAATTGGGATAGTTGATGAAAGCATTCAAGAAAAAATACAAAAGGATGTTCAACCCGCAGTGATAAATTCCAAAGCAGAGCAGAGACCAGAAAATGATTTTGTGAGGAACATGGAAGTTCTCGAGGTTTGACTTCAATTCAATAAATTAAACTAGATACTGACATATACCACATTGCATGTCAGACTTGCACATCTTAATTTAATGTTTGTCTAGAAAACCAAATCTTCATTTTCCCAACGTACAAATATCTGAGTTGATGCAATTTTATGTTAAACATTTGATTTAAAAAGGGGCCAGGCAACACCTCCGTGGAAAATGACGAGAAAGTCGAAGTCCAATCTGAAGCAAATACCCAGAAGACCATTAAAAAACATTCAAATTTAGAAGAACTGGAGACTGCAGAAATAAGTCCAAGTAGTGATACTAAAGAACTTGGAAAGGAACGTGAAGTTGCCAAACTTGGAGGTGTCTCTGAATCTGTCTCCGTAGATATCACAGAACATATAGACACTGGAAAACTGGAAAGTCAAGAGGCCGAAACTGGTATATCGGGCAACACAAAAGAAGGAGAAGAATTCGAAAAAATAAGCCCATCATCTAGTGTTGGTGTCATATCCAGAGACTCTCAAGACAGTGGCACCAAAGTTTTGCACAAAAAATCTCACGGCATCCTGTCAGGTGTAGGATCAAAGGTGAAGCACTCAATTTCCAAAGTGAAGAAAGTCATTACGGGCAAGTCTTCACACCCCAAGACACCACCATCATAAAAATTAAAAAATAAGTGCTCATTAGACAACTACATGCTGTTGAAAATATAATATGCTCATGTTGGGGATTTTAGAGGGCTTATTTCTTATGTTTGAGGAATTGGATTGATTTGTGTCATTGATGTATTATTTGGTTTGTCATTGGTTTTGAAATTTGATCTTACGGAGGATCTACTATCCTTCTAATCGGTGTAATGTATTCTTATTCTCTTTTTATGGATTTAGTATTTATTTCAAAACACAGGCACAAATAGCTGATAATTGAGAACAGAAGGAAAGGGTAAAGTAGTGTGTGTAAACAACATTTTGAAGAGAAGAAAAATGAGAAAGCAAGTACCAAAGGGACACCTGATAAGAATTATTAGACACTACAAATGCATCGAAAGAACAGAGCAAACTGACGAAATTCCACTTCTTAACTTTGTTTTCACGAGAACCAAACGGAAACGTGAGAAAATTTTGCCATAGAAGGAAAAAAGAACATACCTGGCTCAAACACCACCACCTGTACCTTTCAACGAATCAATGGTGGGTCAGGAAATTATAGCGAGCTGTGTTGGTGCGCGTGTTTTTCAGGGTTAATACACTATTTAAATCTAATTATTTCTTATAATTGTTTTCACGTTGTTTGTTGGGTAGAGAGTAAATAAATAAAATATTAGTTAAAATAGAAAAAACAGAACAGAAGTTAAAATGTACTCGGTTTAATCAACCAAACGTTGAATGTTTAACTTGTCGGTCCATATTATACATTAACTAACTTATATTCATTTAATAAAACTTTGAAAATAAGTTCTAGAATCAAATAATTGAATAGTTTTAATCTATAACAAATTACTTCATTGATTCCAATTTCTCGGTATATTTGTTTATTTTTTATTTTTTGTATTTGTTTTATATAGTCATATGTTTGGTTGTTTGTTAAAACTTGTTGATACAATGGTGTAGTGTCAATATCTTTTTCACATGAAAAACTCTTACACCTAAATACTTACTTAAATAAGATTTTTTAAGTACTATTTTGACTCGTGCACACAAATTTATTGCAATAAAACTTTATTAAATATTTATAAGAATATAATCTATTATTTATAAAAGTAATAAAATTTATGCAATATTTATTTTAAATAATATTAATAACAATTAAAATAATGAATTTGTAAACATTTGGAGAGTGAAAGAGGCAACAAAGGTTTTGAAAAATGAGAGATGACGAGGGAGAAAGAAGATGAAATAGGTATCTTCCAGGAAGATGTTTTCAACCCCACCTCTGTAACTTCATTTTCTTCCTTTATTCCTCACCAGCGTCTCCAATGTAAACAACAGTGTACACAAAAACTCCCCCAACTTCTTCCATACATGCTTCTTTCTCCCGAAAGACATTACAATATTACATGTATGTCTCCACGTACATCTCCGCCATCGCCAACGCCTATGCCGCTATCCCTGAATAACTCTTCCATTACACCCACCTCATTGTCTAATAATCAATGAAATGTCACATTATCTATATCAATGAAGTGTGAGGCAAAACATTTAAATCATGGAGGTGCATTACACAACTCAAAAAAAAAAACATGAGAAAAACGTTATATATATTATTCTTTCATTTTTAGTAATTAATTAATTATTGTTTTTTATTTATATTTTAAACTTAGTTCATATATATTTTGTTATAAAGAGTACTTAATGTCTTTAAGAGCTCCGTGCCAAGAAATTATATATTTCATAGTTTTTCAGATAACATAAATTGCTTTGAACAGATAAATCAATCATTGATCACTGTAGATCAGACATTAATCTCTTCATATCTACTAATTGAGAAGCATTCCCTCCCGTTTTCGAAAAGGACATTTTATGGATTGGATTAAAAGGATTGATCATTCTAAAATTAGAATTATTTTTTGTCGAAAATATTCACTTGTAACATATCATATCTCAATGGATTAGTATAATTTTTCTATTGTATATACATATCCATAATGATGTTGTTTTTCCAAAATCAAATTTTGGACAGAAACTCAGACTAGTCATCCTTTAACTCAAGGAAGATTAATTCTATATATAATTTTTACTATAATTAATATAGTATCTAGAATCTAAGGTTTTTTAGAAGAAAAAAAATATCATTGTCATGTATGTCATAAAAAAATGTTTTTAAAAGAAAAATCATTATTACATTTGACATCGAATCAATTTATAATCAATTTTTTTTTTGTATTATCATCTCATTCAATCAATATATAATCAATATAGCCTAAAATGAAGAGATTCAATTAACTCAAAAAAAAATTCATTTCAAACATTAAATTGTCTAATAATATTTAATACATTATTTGTACATCAAACTATATATTAAATCCAAATATTAAATTAACGTACATACACTATTAAATTGTAGTCAAGTTTTTACTAACACTTAAAATAAAAGAAGTCCACTTGATTCTAATATCTTTACTATCTGGAACTTCCATTGTAAATTAAACATTAAAAATCTACAAATAAAATAATGGAGTTAAAATAATATTAAAATGTTCTGACTCGTATAGAAGAAATATCCAATGTATTTAGATCAAACATTAAAAGAAACTTAGAATTCTATATAAATCTTATCAATCTAACATACTTTAAGCAATAGAGCTTAGCCATACTTTCCTACCTAGAACTAACCTGATACTAACACTACCAACCAGACACAAATCACTTTGAAACACCTCCATCATTGCATCAATATAAAATATGTAACCTAAGACTTATGTTCACAAATTTCACATAAATGAAACAGAATGTGACATGTTTTTAGAACATTTGAAAAGGAAATAATAAAAAAAAGGAAGTATCCCAGATTGCATCCCAATGATGGAAATAAGAAATTTGAATGCAAAATTAGGTTGGAACATGAAAATTATTGAAAAGATCACCAGAAATGAATAAAATGACAAACTCAATTGTTATGAATATAGATACATTATAGCATAAAGAAATTAATACTTAACATGCCGACATTCACACCCATAAAACTCACCAATCACATTCCATCCATAACCTTTCTTCAAAATTCTGGAGCAATATAATCTGTGGTGTACCAACTGTGGAATAAGTCTACAAGGGTTAATTTTAAAATTACAAGCACACAAAAAAGATGTACACCAATGCCATCTTTAACCATTAGTTTAATGGAGCCATTTATTTTCGTTTTTTCATTGTGCTTATCTATTTTGACTTAGAATATTTTGGTAATTGTAGAGAAGAAATAGCAAATCAAAAGGATTAATTACCTGGTGGAGATTCCAACTGAGAAACTCCAGGGCTAGTTTTTGCTTGAAAGTTAGCACAGAAATTAATGATCTTCCCTTAAGGAATGAACAAAGTCCTAGGTTCAGTTTCCTCTCATAGAAATCACGAATGCTCTCAACAATAGTTTAATACAAATGAGAACTATGAACACATGTTACGTTTGATAGACTGTAATGACTCTGAAATACATATCACGTTCAAGAATTGACAAAGAAAGATACATATGTCAATAGAATTATATTTTAAATCATTTATCTATTACTTTGAAAATTCTAATTGATTCCAATGGCATTTTATTGCAATAAAAAAGGTAAATATATATATATATATATATATATATATATATATATATATATATTACAAAGTTAATTATTTTTATAATGTTATTTAATTATAATTTTGTTAAGTTTATTAGTGTTATAAAAATTACTTTTAAAGTCTTGTCAATCATGTTTTTTATTAATTGATAATGGAGATCTGTTTGCCTTATATTTGATATTTCTTTTTTTTCTTTTTATTGAGTCCTAACATATCTGTGTTACCAGAAGTCTCTTCTTTTCAAAGATTAGGAAATTATGATTTCTTAATTTGAATGTTTTTTATCCATGAAGTTGTTTTATCAGTTCTGTGATACTTTTTTTCTATATAGGAATTCAAGATCCTTTTGTGCAATTTTAAACATTTTAAATCCAATAATTAAGATAAAAAATATTCTTAAAAAAATTAAAATCTCACAAGAATTAAAAATAAAACGGATTTAAATATAAATCTTATCACACTAATCACAGGTTAAATTAAAATAGATAATGTTGAAGTTGTTCTTGTTGTGAACGTTTAGAAGTTGTCCGCTCTTAGTTTTGTGGAGTTCCATTCACATTCCATCCCTGTAGCACAAAATATTGAAGAGACAGACTTATACTATATAAATGATTAAGTTTGCTTTTGTTTCAAACAAAACACAAACAAATACATGTGGCTTTATACATCAACAATTTTCACAGCCAGATCCTTTTTAAATTAGTAGCAATGTAAGTCTCACATTTGTAACAGTATATTCTGGAAATTAACTGTTATAAAAATGAACAAGTATATTCATACCTGTGTATATAATTGTCTTTATGTATAGATTCAATAGCCAGAACAGTTTCTCCAACATAATATGATTCCAGTATGTATAGATTCAATGAGAAACCTTACCTGCATAGATATGATTCCAGTGAGTTATGTAGCTAATATTAGAAAGGAAAAACTGAGTGAGGACAGAGAAAGTCATAGTTGAAAGATGAAATCAATCAGCTCTGAGATAACTCCAGTTTCTTAAGTAAACTATAATAGTTGATAATTGAAACAATATTGCAGGTGCTTCTTAGATCATGTTTTACCAATTAACTCAACCATGTAGAACAGAATTACAGTCAGGAATAAGTTCAGAGAAAATGCTAAATTAAATTTATTGGCAACCACTTGCAATACCTAGTTAGCTGTTCTGAAACAATCTCATCTTTCAGAAGATCTTCGTTAACCACCCTATCATTTTTCTTTCTAGAAATAGAGCATCCCTCAACACCTGTATGAGACACAAAGTCTAACAATTATAAGGACACTTAGAGAAGCAGTCTTATTAATTTCCCGATGTGAAAGTAGGATTAAGCAGATATGAGCATTAGTCACATTGAAACTTGTTTCTAACAGGTTTATACAATGTGCATTTGTATCGGTAGTTAGCCTGACTTCCTATAAAAGAGAATATAAATGATCTAACGAGTCAATTATATAGTCTATTAATAATTAACATAGGAATTCAATAAAACTACCTACTAAACAAACTATAAAACTTGGTATTTAAATTCTATCTTCCGATATCTCCGTTTCCTTCCTCTCTATTTATGCTGAAACAAACATAGGACAAGAAACTAAGCATCGACATATGTGACTAATTACAACTTCAACTCTCCATTATTGATAAGTGATGAGTATGCAAGTGAATGTGCAATTTTTATAATCAAAGGAAAATTATGTGCCTAATCAAATTGTTGTTGTGATTGAAAGGGAGAGATAGAAAATATCGTGGAGTTCAGTAGACATTACCTTAGAATAACATCTTTTGTTCACGGCGTGTGGGAGACGACGACACAATGGTACTACGGATGTCGGGAGGCGATGGCATCGACGACGTGGAGGAGATGGAGTCGACGGCGTGGAGGCAATGAAGTCGACGACGTCAGGGCGTTCTCATAGGAGTGTACGTGAAAATAAAGATGGCAGGGGTGCTTCGAAAATCTTCGAATGAAATGAAGGAAAAATGAAGTTAGAGTTTTAGACCTATTATGACAAGTAAGTAACCAACAATCATAGTAGAGTCTTATTATGATAAATCTTTTAAATCTGTCATAATATGTTTTCATTATAATATAAAGTTTGCCACCGCACCCTATTTATTATGATAGGTGGTCTTTACCTATCATAATATATGTAACTTTAATTTATGAAAATGTCATCGGTACACTTATTATGACAGATTTCCTAAAGAACACCATAATATCTCTTAGTTTTATTACAAAATTACCATCAATCAATGTATTATGTCAGATGAATTTCACCTCTCATAATAAGCCGTCATGGAAAACTCTTTTTCCACTAGTGTTTTTATGAGAAGGCTTATGCTTTCACAAGGTGTTGTATAGCCCAATTGGTGAAAGCTCCCTATGCGGAGTTGGTGGTTTTGTGTTGAAACCCTGTTGGGTGCATATTTGTTTTTGTTAGGTGAAACCTAGATTTTCAAGGAAGAAATCTCGTTGAAACCCTGTTGGGTGCATATTTGTTTTTGTTGGGTGAAACCTGGATTTTCAGGGAAGAAATCTCCAAAATTGAACGAAGTGATTTTTTTTTCCTAAAAGCAAGTATTAATGGGAAGTTAAAGGGTTCAGGTTAGCATATATAAGAGGCTAAACGAGAAAGTTTCTTTTTACACACAAAAGAACCTTGTAGTGAGAATTGAAAAGAAAAACAATGTACATTGGTTAGTGAAGTTTTTAGGATGCAAATATCATTCTTATACGTGGGTTCTATGAAGTGAGAAAGCATTTGACTGCAAAGGAGTTATTTTTCAATATGAAAAAGCATGGCCAGGTTCCGATCTCCACAACTGTGCTGGCTTGATTATGAGGCAGTGTTGTTGTTTCCCTTAGACACCTTCAGCTATGGAGCAAGTAAAAGCAAATGCCAGAAAGAAAAAAAGGGTTCATCCATTCAAGAAACCATTGGACAAGGGTAAAGATATATACAATTTTTTATTAATAATAAAGATTATGTTACATACCAATAACTTTTAGTTTATAAATTATTATTTAATTTTATTTTCTAAAATTAGTTATAAATGATAGGTGGATATTATAAAAAGGAAGATGAAGGGTTAGATGATGAAGTGGTGGTATGTATAGAGATTGTATTGTAAGGTTGAAAAGCAAAAATGTGTTAAAAGAAAGATATAAGATGCCATTTTCACTTTATTAGGAAGAGGACGGACCTCCACTCTTTATTGTTTACACCCTTTTCGAATCACCTTTCACAACTTAATTTCTTTCAAACCCAGGGATTCTCATTAAAATAAAAAAAATGTTTCAAATATTGAGGAATAAACTCTTACAAGGAAGAAATGAAAATATAGATATTAGTTTCAATGTATGACTAAAAATGAGAGGGAAAAAAAACAGAAAAGATAAGTGTAAAGAAATGAAATATAGAAAAAGATTAGAGTGGTCTAACTAAAGTGGTAGAATGGGCCACTAGTAAAAATTGGGGATACGAAAACGCCACATACGCCTCGGTTCAAGCCCAACCGAAGCGTATAAAAACGCGGTGGCAGAAGCGTAAATATAGGTAACTTATATGCCTCGGTTGTTCAATACCCGATGCCTAAAGTGAGATACTAACTCGGTTCTTTTCAGAACCGAGGCATATAGCTCTGCGCTAAGACCTGCCACCTACCCTGCCATCACCTGCCATCACTGCCAAAAGTTATTAACTCGGTTCCCAGGAGAACCGAAGCCTAAAAGCCTCTTCGACCTCGGTTTTCCAAATAACCGAGGCATATATGTTGCTTCAGAACTGCCACACCCCTGTAACGTTTGACGTTTCAGTTTCATAATCTGCTGTTTATGCACCGGTTCAATTAGAACCGAAGCCTAATCACACTTTCGAACTCGGTTTAGAGAATAACCGAGGCATATACCTTGCCTCAGACCTGCCAGCGCGTCTGCAATCTCTGACGTTTCAGTGCCTGCAGCCGATATTTATGCACCGGTTATATAAAAACCGAGGTTGTAAGGCCTTTATGCCTCGGTTAAGTGAGGAACCGAGGCAGTAAGGTGTTTAAATTTTCGCGAAAACGAACCGCCTTCATCTTCTTCCTCAGCGCGTTACAGAACCAAAATACCTCTGAAACCCTCAGCCTCAGCGCGAAAACTTTGCTCCTCCGGTCTGCTCGTTGAACGCCGTCGCCTCGTTGAACGCCGTCGCCTGGTCCTCTCGGTCGTGTCTCCTCCGTCTACGGTGGCCTCTCGCGTGTGGTTTCCTTTCATCTCCGCGTCTCACTTTCGGCTTCTGCGTTTCCTTTCATCTCCGCGCCGGACTCCGACGACGCTTGCCTCCGCCGGTCACACTCCGACACTGTAATTACCACCGTGCCTCGTCCACTTCCATTTGTTTCTGGCATTTCACGGACGGTTAGTTGAATGCACTGTTGGATTGAAAAAATTTTGATAATAAAATTTTGATATATGTTTAATAATAATTGTTGTGAGATTATATATTGGTGATAAATAGAATTAGAAATAGAATTCTATAGTTATTTTATCATAAAATTGTTGTTGTTGTGAGATTGATATATTTATTTGATATTTGTTTGATAATTGTTGTTGTGAGATTGATATATTTATTAGATTGTTATTTGATGATTACATTGGTATAATGGTTATTGTATTAAATTGGTTGATTTGTTGATTAGATAAAGTTTAAGGTTGGAAATCATGAGTTGTTTGCTTTAATATATTGTTTGTTGTTGTGAATTAGCCTTAGTTTCCCGTTTGAGATTCAATACAGAAATTGTTTACTATCTCTAGATTTTTTTCAACAAATGTACTTTTTACAAATGAATAGAAGGAGATGGTAATAACAATTTTTGTGTATTGAATCTTGAATTGTCCGGTTGGACAGTTTAAGAAGAGTAATAACTTTTTCATAGTTTATTATAAGATATCAATTTTAATATACATGTCTTAAATTTCACGAAAATTTGTCGTTGTGTTTTGTATTGATCTTCGGGTGCATATTTGATTGTGATTTATAATCACTTTCATTTCGTGTAACCTGAAGACCAATGCGAAATGCTGGCAAAATTTCGTGAAATTTAAGATATGTTGTTTAAAATTGATATGTTTAATAAACTAAAAAAAGTGAATCTTCTTGAATGGGATAGGGTCACACCTTGAATACAAACACGATCAAAGTGATCATTCAAGATTATTGAAATTGTGTAAACAATTTCAGTCAACATGCGTACGGATAGAGGGTGGATTAATTTACCACGCATCAGCACTGAGTACGAGAGAGGGGTAGAAGACTTTATAGAGTTTGCGCAACGTAATGCGAGTACAAGTGGTGATGATGAAGTCAAGTTCAGATGTCCTTGTGTGAACTGTTTGAATGGGAGGAAGTTGAACGCAACTGATATTAGGGAACATCTTATCTGTGATGGTTTCATACGAAGTTATACAACATGGATATGGCACGGCGAATTAACAGACTTTCCAACTGTCTCTTCAACTGGAAATGTTTATGATTCCACAATGGATATGGAAGATCAAGCAGAAGAAGACAACTTAGAGGACATGATCCGCGATGTTGGCGCAGAAGCTTTTGCCCAAGCGCATGTGTATGACACGATGTCCACTGATGCGGAGACTCCTTTGTATGCGGGTTCAACTAAGTTCACACGGTTGTCAGCGGTGTTAAGGCTGATGAATTTAAAGGCGAGCAATGGATGGAGTGATAAGAGTTTTACAGAATTGTTGTCGTTGTTGAATGAAATGCTGCCAGATAAAAGTCAGGTTTTTTATGTCAAAGATCCTGCATCTGACCATTGGTATGTTGCTCTCCAAGGAAAAAGGCAAATTGAAGATAAAGAAGAGAATTTAAGTAATATTCATATCGCTGACAACCATCCATTTAAAACGACAATAAATTTGGATGACGACCCTCTAATTGATGATATACAAGCAATACGAGAAGATCACAATGAGGGAATATATATATGACCAATCCATATGATTATGTATGAATTTCATGTTTGTTTAAATTTTTATGGCTTTTGTTAAGTAATATATGTAAGTGTTTTATTTATATTTCATCTTATTTATTGTGACAGATATATGGCTGAGTCACCTCATTCGTCGGGCGATGAAGTCCCCACCACTTCTAGACGGACGAGAGGAGCAACGAGGTTACGACAGCTTATACTTAGAAGAAATGCAGGTGAGAGGACACCTGTCATTATTGACGTGGTCACTGGAGTTGCATCTGGCCCAAATGCAGATGTATTTAGGTCTTACCTTGGAGTATTGGCACGTGATCGTATCTCTATACTTACTCCATCGTTTGACCATGTTTCTGAGGCTGATCAGAATCTCATCTGGCAAGATCTATTGGTAAGTTAAGCAATATTACTCAATCTTCTATATTCAGTATATTGATAAATCTGTATTTATATGAGGTTATTACTTTCTTTGTTGCAGATAACATTTGATATGCCAAACGTCGAGAGCTTAAAGAATAGGTGTTTATCTGCAATTGCAGAAAGATTTCGAGGGTTTAAGACAAAATTGACGTCGAGATATATATTTGGACCAAAAAGTAATGAAAATCCATGTTCCAAATATTCAGCAATTGACGAAGAAACATGGCGTCAGTTTGTAGAGCTTCGTTCTTCTGAGGCGTGGCAGGTAAGTGTAGTAAAATCATTCAATTCATCCTTCATAATTATTTACCTTGACAATTGTTTAATTTTGTCACAGGAAAAAAGGTCAAAAGCACAGGGAATAAGTGCTCAGAATAAAAATCCACACCTCTTGTCTCGTGGTGGATATAGGAAGCTTGAAGAGAAAATAATGAAGCAGAAGTCAGATAGTAGACTTCCACTTTCTGAGGGTGATGACCCTCTTCCTCCTCCTTCACCACCATCTCGGCACGACAAGTGGAAGTTAGCCCATATGAGACCATCGGGCTCCTACACTTCGGAGTCTGCCAGAGAAATATCTGAACGAATTGTAAGATGTCATTTCTTATCATATTACATTAATTTTGTTATATATCTTACATAGCTATTTCAAATGACTTTGAACTTTTGTTATGTTATAGGACTCATTGGTTGAGCAGAGCTCCCAAGGTCAATTCACACAAGAAGGTCGTCAAGATATTCTTGCCACAGCTATTGGACGACCTGAGCATCCAGGACGGGTGCGTGCTGCTGGGACTGGCATAGGCATACGACAGTTTTTTGGGTCTTCCTCGCGTCCATATTCATATGAAAAGATGAAGGAGGAAATAAGAAAAGAGATGACGCAGGAGATCACAAAGAAGGTTCGAGCAGAGTTATATGATGAAGTTGCTGAAATGGTTGCGCGCCAGTTCCAGCAGCATTATGAGGATTATGGCAATCGTCCTCCACCATCTCCTGTAGCAGAACATGTTGTGCCCCCTACAGGTAAGGTTATTTATTTTTGCTTACTTATTTACTTTTTGCATAAACTAACATTTAATTTGACAGGTAGAAGCGGTAAAGGAAGTTGCTCAGCTGCCGGTGCCCCAGGAGACGACATGGATGACACTCGTCCATGTGAGTTATATATTCTCTCTGATACTGGGACCATGCTAGTGGCTCGTGGTACAGTGTATGAGACAGCCACTGTAGTGCATGGGGTACAGCTTGCAGAAGATGAGGTCAAGGTCACGGTCGATGAAGTTGTCATAGCAGATGTCGTTCTTCCTGTGCCTACAGATGAGTTCTTCACTGTGGAAGAAGCATTTAGGTCCTTTGTCGCCTGGCCTAGACATTTGGTTGGTCATGTATCTAATCCCCCGGTAAACACTCGTACTATATACTTCTCAATTTTAATATTTACTTCTAATTGACGTTATAACAACCATTTTTGCATTTAACAGCAGATAGGTCAAGAGGGAAGTCCTAGACCGAAGAAGACTCATTTATCTGAGGATGACCCTCTTGGTGCGTTAGACGACCTTGCTAAACTCATTGCAGAGGTGCCGATGAATGTACATTGGGATTCTACTACATTTGGAAGAGAATCTCTTATCCCATTGTACTTGCATCAGCAAGACGTTAGGGAGCTTGCGTCGGGGAGAGATGAAATTAATATCACACTCATTCAGCTGTGGATGATGTAAGTTTATGAAAACTTTTATATATATTGGTATTTTATGAACTTACTTACATCATATTATTTCTTCATTTTAGGTATCTGTTTGATGTTAGTAACAAGAAGGGGTTCAACGATGTATATGGGTTCATTGACCCTTCTATGACTCATGAGAGAAATAAATTTGATGATATCCAGACATACATCACCACATGCTTTGGAACGGGAAAGGAGATATATTTTCTCCCTTATATACATGGGTAAGTGAAGTTTGTTAACTTCAACACATTCATTTATTAATTTTGGTATATCATTCATAAGTTATTACCAATTTCAGGTGTCATTGGCAGCTACTTGTGATCTCCGTACCGGAGAACACGGCTGTTTGGTTTTGTTCATTGCATAAGTCTCCTCCCAGCCCTCTTAGACATGCAGTAGATTGGTAAGAATCTCAATGTCTGGTCCTTTTTTTTATATAAATGTATGCTAAAAGAATTTCTTTTGATAGTTCCCTTGCAGCACATATGATGTTATCTGGGAGATCTACTGCTACAGCTAAAAAGCTTGCATGGGCTTCTCTTAAGGTTTGGTATTTTAGTCCATACTTTGTTACATTTGCTTCCATTCAAATGATGTTACTTAACATTTTATAATTATGATGATATATTGTAGTGTAATAGACAAATGGGGTCATATGAATGTGGTTACTACGTTATGTTTTGGATGATGACCATCATTCGTGCACATTACACCACTGGATGGGAAACGGTAATATTTAGGTTTGAATTTTATGTTCTCTATATTTGGATTTCATATACACAAATTGAAATCATTGTACTTTATGCAGAGATTTAATAGGACTGCTCCAATTCCAGAGAAGTCAATCCAACTTGTGAGGAAAACACTTGCAAGATATGTAATTCATTTATATAATAGTATGTAGTAGTAGATATTAGGATATACTAAGTTTTAAGTTTATGTTTCTAAGTTGTTTTATGCTTTTCTACGTTACTATAAATTGAACATGTACATTGCATTGATTTATGCTTGAAACTTGATTTATGATTACATTTTGGATTGATTTATGCTTCTAAGAATTTGATTTATGATTCCATTCAATATATTTTATGTTTTAATATGAATTTCATTTAAAATACACGTTTCTGTAATATTCTGGACTGTTCTGGTTATAAAAAGATATGCAGGTCTGTTTCTGTAATTGGGAATGTTGCAGAAACAGACCCCACTTTAAAAAAAAAACGTACTTATATGCCTCGGTTCTGGTAAAAACTGTTAGCAAAATGATCAAGATGAAGTTTTGATGATGTCCAAATCAAGTCAAGAGAAATCAAGATTCAAGATGTTATGAAGACTTATATTGTGATGGAAAGCTTTTGTAATACTCTTAGAAATATGTATAGGACTTAGATTAGAAAAAGAAAAGTGTTTTGTAAAATTACTATAGTAAATCATTGCAACAAAACACTATAGTACTATTCACATGAATAGTAACACTATTCACGTGAATAGTGACGGTTAACGGTAAGAGTATCGCACTTAACACGGACGTTGGGGAAACTAGTCGTTGAAGAAACTAGCCGTTTATGACCGTTGGACAAACTAGCCGTTTATGGCCGTTGGACAAACTAGCCGTTTATGGCCGTTGGACAAACTAGCCGTTTATGGCCGTTGGAGAAACTAGCCGTTAAGTTTGTCTTTTAGTGAATGGAAGAGTCTTTGGATGAGTCTATAAATAGACTCTCAATTTCTCTCAAGAAGAATATAACCAGAGACACAGAAACTCTTCCCTTGTGCTCAAGTACTCTGAACTCTTGTGAGAACTCTGTGAAATTGCTGAAGCTAAGGAAACTCTTGTCTGCAAAGTCCTGAAGTGGTACTGCGGTGACAGAGGAATAGCTTGATCATCCTTGGTGTGTCTGAGGAAGTGTCTGGAAGAGAATCATCCTTCGTGAAGCATTCGAAGGAGGTGATCATCCTTTGTGAAGATTCAAAGGAGGTGTAAGTTCATCTCTTGTGGTTTCAAGAGAGGTGGTAATTTCTAAACTGTTACAAATTGTTTTTCTGTGTGACTAATATTTGTAATAGTTTTGTGATAGTGAAAAAGGTTTATCTTATTTGAGATAAGCGACTGGACGTAGGATCCTAGTGATCTGAACCAGGATAAAATACCTGTGTAATTTTTCTCTTTCCCTTACTCTGTTATTTACGTTAAATTATCTGCTTAGTAAGAAATTAAGAGAAAAATATTAAAAAGGGATAATATTTGAATATAACCAATTCACCCCCCCCCCTCTTGGTTTGTTTCCACGCTAACCATTCCGCTGCAGCCGCTCTAACAAAAACCGAGGTCAAAAGCCAACTTACTGCCTCGGTTATAGTCAAAACCGAAGCAGAATGTGTAGCGGAGGAGAAAAAAAAAACAAAAAATGGATCTACTGCCTCGGTTTGGGCCAGAACCGAGGCAGTAAAGTGGAACTTTATGCCTCGGTTAAAATGAACCGAGGCCTAATGTGCTACGAAAAAAATAAATTAAAAAAACGTTAAACGTATATGCCTCGGTTAGAGATGAACCGAGGCAGTAGGATGTGACTTTATGCCTCGGTTGACAACCGAGACCAAAAGTGTTTGACTTTTTACCTCGCCTGAATATGCCTCGGTTGGGAAACCGGTGCCTATAGCCAAAAATAACCGCTGTCGTTTCCCCTTATTGTACTAGTGGGCTATGGAAATGGCGACAAAGTACACTTAGCAAATCAAGAATAACATGAAGATTGAGTTGAGGAATGACAAGCAAAGGCTTCCTTCTATCATCAAATGAAAACATGGAACATCACGTCAATTATCTTTATCAACAAAAAAGAGAGAAAAAAACGGTCACATGCATATATTTAATCATATATATTTTCTTAAAATTTATATAACTACAGATAATATGTAGTAATGACTTGAAATTTCAATAGTTTAAAAAAAAATACATTTAATTAGGTACACAACATAATATCATTAAGAATCGTAAGTAATAATATTCTTCTAAAATTATTTAACAGTAATATCAAAGCTAGCAGAGGTGTGGAGACTGGGAACCTATACATGCTCAATAAATCTCTGGCTGTTCATATAGAACCCCGACCATTTACGACAGTTTCTATAAAACCATGGTCATTTCTGGAGATTTCTATAAAACCCTAGTCATTTCCAGCACTTTCTATAAAATCGTGGTTAGTTTCGGTGCTTTTAATGGAACCCCTACAAATATTGACGGTTTCTTGAACCCCGAGAAATTGCGGCGATTTTAGCAGAATCCTGAGAAATTGAAACAGTTTTAGCCAAAAATTGCTAGTAATATTTAACACGCTACTTTTCGTATAGCAGTTTTTTCAAACACGGGTAACACATTTTTTAGGGGTTAAAACGACCGCTAACGCTAAAAATAATCCCTGAAAAAATTATATATTTTTGTAGTGAACAAATTGACGAAAGTATGGGTAATGGTCGTTTGGTTAGTGTGTCTTCTGGTTGTACCCTCTAAATTCAGGGGTTGTTTCTTCGTCCTTAATGGACGATGGAGTGATGATATCTCTTCGCCTTTGAGAGGCAGTAGAAGAGATAAGTCTCTTCGTTTATAAAGGGTGGTGGAAGGGACTGAGGTTCTAGTACTGCTCATTTACTCTTTTGAGGGGATATAAAGGAAGGATGTTTTGCTCGTAGGTTTTCAGTTCAAGCTGAGTGTAGTGCCTGTGTGACAGTAATGGAGTTTTTACTCATAAGTCTTGGAGGACTAGGAGAGATAGGTCCGAAAGCTGTGGTGGAGAACGACTCGAACTATTCTATTTTGGTGAACAGGTTCAGTACGGTTAGGTAGGGGAGAACAACAAACAAGTTGTAACTAGTTAGTACTGGTACTTTTTGGGTATGACATGTGTTTGAGCTAATTTGGTTGGTGTGATATGTTGATTACATTACTTTGATGTATGTTGGATATTCTTTATACTCTCTATTTGGATGTTTTTTTGTAGCTCACCCTTACGTTTTGTTATGTGTTGCGATGATCGTATAACTCACGTTGTTATACAGGAGCAAATGTTAATATAGATGCTCCAATTGAAGAATAGAGTAGTGAGATGCTGAGGAGAGCTTGAGTTCTTAGTGTTTTACTTTTAAATATTTCCATTTTACTTGCAATAGTTATTTCAGAATTGTATTTGGAAGTTACAAGAATTGGAATAAGCTTTCTTTTATTGGCATTTTAATAAATTTAAGTGTTCTTAGAATTACTCGTGACATCTAAACACATGGTGTTACACTAACAGTATCACCATATTATGTAGCGGTTTAATTTTTCTAATAAATTCTACACTACCCATAACATACTGGAGAAATAAAAATAAAGAATAAACACAACTTATTTCCTCCTTCTCATAAAAGTGATAACTCAGTATGAGACACAATCATTGTAAAATGGTAGTCTAGTTTTCTCTTTAGTATTCATAACAAGCGAAAAAACATGGCAATTACATGAAAGCCATTACCACATTCAAAACAGAGCAATAAGCTTATGTAGTCAAAACATCTGACAAAAACATAGTCCCTCATCACACACGCACTCACACAATTCAACAAAAGCAGAAATACATTAACTCCCTAAGCCTAGAATAGTTCCCACTTGCCAAAGCCTTTCCTACAATGTCTTCAAGCATTTTGTCCAACCTCCACTTCCTCTCTGGTTCGCTCCATGTTTACTTTTCTTCTTCGCGCCCCCATTGCTTACATTTCCCAACTACTGTATGCATTTCTATTTCTCTCCTCCATGCAATATGATGTTGAATGATGTGTTTAGGGGTTTTCTAAGAGAGGTTCTGCTGACTCTTGGAGGAAGGTGGCTAAAGGAGGCGACTTGGGTTGCTATATCCTAGGGTGACCTAATAAGAGTAGTGTGACACAAAAATGGTAGCATAACTTTACTCTAATTCAAAGGTGAATACAAGAATGGGAGACACTTCTATTTATACTCTAAGGGTATCTCCTAATTTGTAGAAGCTAGACTAGAAAAACCTACCTTGGTTAACTTTGAGAGCACAGAGAAAATCCTCTCCATTAGGAGAAGGACAAGTGGCAAAAATCCTCTCCAATGAGAGGGGGACATGTGGCCACTACCTATGGTGGAAAAACTCTTCAAAGGAAGGGTGACATGTGGCATGGACAACCCAACCCTCTTTGTCCACCAAGTTAGATGAAATTTTGACCCCTTGGTCATCAAGCCCAAAATCTCCTCCCAATTTGGTCAACTTTGGGCCTTGGCTCTTTGTTGACTTGAGTGGTTAAAACCCTATTCTACTTGGCCTAAAATAAATCTTACATTACTAGGCCCATAATACAAAGCCCAAATAAATCCTATACTACTTGGCCCAAAATGCAAAACCCAAAATTATTTTTACTCTAAAAACTTTATGATGGCCCAAGATGACCCAAGAGATAGAGTCTAGACTCATCTTCCCTAGATGAATTCAACTCTTCTTGAAAGTGATTGACCATGGCTAGGGAGTATGTGTTGAGATTGGAATCGCGCAGTGGAAAGTTTAAAGAGCGTGATAAACACTCAATAACCAAGAGGGGAGGAGTGAATTGGTTGTTTTCAAAATTATGATTCTCTTTCAAAACATTTATCAAACAATTTATAAATAAAAGTTGTAGGGATCGAGAAAATCACACAAGTAATTTTATCCTGGTTCGAATCGACAAATTTTATGTCCATTCATAAATCACAGTAAAGAGTGATTAACCTTTTTCACTAGAAATCAGTATCAGATTACAAAGAGAATATTAAAACAATAAGAACAGATTAAACCTTCCTTCGACACACGATGCAATGAAGACCAACTCAATTAACTTGAAGAGAACCACTTACACCTTCAGACACACTAACCGCAAGCTTCTCCTTTCATAAGACTTGATTGAACCACACTAAAACTTAGAGAACTTCCTTAGAACCATTATGTGCTCTCAAATGGTTTAGGTACTTATTGTAAAAGGTTTAGGAAGGGTCTATATATAGGCCAAGGGTCAGAAGATGAAAAGATTGTTCCCAACTGTCAGTAATAATCGATTATCATTAGTGATAATCCACTATTTCAAGTCGTTATGAGGTTTTACAAAACGTTATAATCGATTATCCTTAATGATAATCGATTATTGCTGAAACCTGGACAATATCAAAACTTGCAGTGATAATTGATTATCCTCTGTGATAATTGATTATTGCTGTGACAAACCATTTTCTGTTTTGGCTTGTGATAATCGATTATCCCTTGTGATAATCGATTATTGTTGTAATGAATCACTAAGTTAATGAACTTCTAAGTGCTTTACAATTAAAAAATGATTCCTATACAACAATTTCTATAATGAATGCTTTTAACATTTACAATATAGGTTTTTCAAGTCTTCAAGTGTATCATCATGAAAATCACTTCAAAGCATCAATTCTTCACATTAGTAACAATCTCCCCCTTTTCTTTATGATGATAAAGAATCTTCTTTTTTAAAAGCATTTTTGTCTATCTACATTATCTTATACTTACAAACAACACAAAAAGGTTAATAGCTTTAAACAATAACAACACATGCTATAATGTTTCTCCCCCTTTTTGATCATAACAAAAAGGCCACAAGAAGGAGATACCCCCCCTCAAATTATGCCCTCTCAGAAAACGCAAAGATAATAAAATTTTAGATTCATAAAATCAAAGTCAAGTACATCATAAAATAGGAAATACAAGCAAAGAAGGATTCAAAACATAATCTAAACTTAAAAGTTAAGACTTGGTGGTTGATCAAGAGGTTGAATGTTAAGACGATCCAAAATGTTAAGCCTAACATCAAAATATTCAAGACGCTAAGTGACATAGCTATAATGAGATTGATGCATCTCAAGAAGTTCTTCATGCCTTGTCTGGTGAAGCATGCTCATCTCATCCATTTTCCTTAAGAGATTTGCAAGATGCTCTTCAATGGAGAAAAATTAGAATGAAGGAATGGCTGAAGGACCAATTTTCAAATGGATCAACTTTATTTACTGGTTCCACCATGTGGGCATCAATATCTTCATCTTGATTGGCATCATCTTTGAGAAGAAAAATATTACCACGTGCGACAAATCTCATTTGTTGTAGTGTGGTTTCTTCAATTTCTGAGCCAGTAACTTGAATGGTAATAGTGTTTTCTCCTTCGATATTGATTCCTTTGTACTCAAGTATGCGAGATACAAGAATTGCAAAAGGAAGATGGTAGACAAGGTAATTTTGTGCCTTCATCATGGTGTCCACAATAAGAGAAAGACAATCAATGTGAATATGATTTAGAAGCCAATGTATGATGAGAAGGTCTTGTTCGGAGCACTGAGCATGAATTGTGGCACGAGGGCATAAAACCAAAACTATAAAGTAGTGAATCAATCGTTCTTCCACTTTGAATCCTCCCACCAAAAGTTTTTGGCACCTGGTTTGTTGTTGAGGATTCTTAAGAAAAGATTGAAAAGGGAGAAGATGATTAAAGCCTTCAATGCCAAGATGAACTTTAACGACATCATCTCGAATAAACATCATGGCCACATTGGCCCAAATATCATCATCAAGGATGATATTGACACATTTTACCTTGGAAGTTGCTACTTCATCACAAAGATGAAGGTTGTAGTAGAACACTTTGATAATATATGGATATATATAGCATTTCTTCTCAATAAGGTGTTGCAAACCTTGAGCTTCAAACAGGTTGGGAAATCGAAACCCAAAAAATCTATATCAACCCAATCGAACATATTTGTAGGACATGATTTTCCTCTCTTTCCAGAAATGGGAAAATTCTGCTTGCTTTTCTGGGTCAGATATTCATCCTTCAACTGTTGTGGATCGAGTGGCATGGGGAAGAGAAAAGGAAGAACCTCTAGTTCTTCTTCGAGTAGGCATTTTCCTACAAGCATCAGCCATGGAGTTTGAAGAGTAAAGAGATGGAAAAAAGAGAATGCAAAGAGGATGTAGGAGAATGAGATGAAAGCGCTTCGAAGATCTTAAATTAGGCAGAGTTTGGGTGCAAATGTGGGTTTTAATTGATTATGAGTCAATATTTATAGAGGGAAAGAGGAAATTAGTCGTTTATAGCCATTTTGGACCGTTACAACAACTATTGTTTTGAAATAACGTCGAGTGATAATCGATTATCACTAACGATAATCGATTATCGCTTCAAAAATTTTCTAGAAAAAGCACAGATAATCAATTATTGTTTCAAATAATCGATTATTGTTTCAAATGAAAACCCAGTTAGGCATAAAGTCTCGAGGTAATCGATTGTGCCCTGCAAAAATCGATTATTTGCGAATAAAAAAATGTTTCTTAGTTCAGAGAAAATCGATTATGACCTTTCCATAATCGGTTATTCCACGATGATTTACCGAAAACACAAATTGAACCCAAATTTCAATCCTAAGATGTATCTAACACTCTCAAATCTCTTCTAAGTTCATAAAATCTATCCTCTTGGGTAATGTCTCAGTGAAAATATCAGTCAGTTGATGCATTATGTCTATGTATTCTATGATGTAATCACCTTTTTGAATGTGATCTCTTAAGAAGTGATGTCTAATCTCAATATGTTTGGTTTTAGAATGCATTATGGGATTCTTAGTTAAGTTTATGGCACTTGTGTTGTCAGATTATAAGGGAATGTGCTCAAGAAAGATATCAAAATCTTCAAGTTGTTGTTTCATTAAAAGTACTTGGGCACAACAATTCCTAGCAACTTTGTATTTTGCTTCTGTGGTAGACAAGGCTACAAACACTTGTTTCTTTGAGTGCCAAGAAACCAAGGAACAACATAGAAAGTGGCAAGTTCCACTAGTGCTTTTCGTATCAATTTTACAACCCTCATAATCAGCATCTGAATAACCTATTAGACTAGGTTTTGCATCTAAAGGATACCATAACCCAAATGAAGTAGTGCCTTTAAGATATTTCAAAATTCTCTTAACAACTACAAGGTGAGATTATTTGGGATTGGCTTGACATCAGTTGACCCAAAGATTATATCATCTACATAGACATTTACAAGTAAGATACGACTTCCTACTTTCTTTATGAATAAGGTTGAATCAACCTTTCCTCTAGAAAAGTCATTTTCAATCAAAAAGTTACCAAGTCTTTCATACTAAGACCTAGGTTCCTGTTTAAGGCCATACAAAGCTTTCTTTAATTATTATAAACATGATTTGGAAACTTAAAATCTTTAAAACTGGGAGGTTGATCAACATAAACTTCCTCCTTAATGAAACCATTTTAAAATGCATTTTTCACATCCATTTGATATAATTTGAATTTCATTGATGAAGCATAAGCAAGTAATAATCTAATTGGTTTTAACCTGGCTACCGGAGCATAGGTTTCATCATAGTCTATACCTTCTTCTTGACAATAACCTTTAGCAACTAGCCTTTCTTTGTTCTTTATGATGTGACTATCCTCATCCAACTTGTTTCTGAAGACCTGACTACAAGTGCATAATTTTCTCAGTGTTTTCTTTATTTTTCAAAATCTAAGATCTGTCTTGATTTAATTGGTTAGAAAACTAATATAACCGATTAGATTTTTCCATTGTTTGCTGTGTTTGATGAATGTGTATTGCAATGAATTAATCGATTATATAAAGTGGTTAATCGATTAAGTCTCGATGATTTAGGCTTTTTCAAATTTTCAAACAGGCTTCTTCTAGACCTTAATCAACTAGGTTAATTGGTTAAATGGATTATTTTGTTCTTGAGCCGTACATTTTCTGCAACTGAATCCAAAAATCCTTTTCTAAGAAAGTGACCATCTTGAACTTTGATTCTCAATGGCTTCCACATCAAGACATGGAAAGAGAGTTGCTCCTACTGTTAGACATGTCAACCCCACTAGGTGGATAAGTGACAAAGAAATGCAAACATATTTTGTTGGCTTCTAGGGGTTCAAGATGGTAATTATGCACAAACTCATGGGTCTTTTACATTTTCGAGATAAAGGGTTTCTTTTCAAGACTTGTTAATATATTAGGGACTTGAGCACTTTGTGGAAATGTCTGGGGATTGGTATCCTAACCTAGTTAAAGTGTTCTATGCAAACTTAAGGATCGAAAATGAGTTAATTTGTTCAATGGTAAAAGGTGTAGACATGTGGACTACTATATCTGGTTTTAAACCAAATGGGCACAAGTCTCATCTGGGTACTCCTAGAGTCAATGGAAATCTACAAGGACTATTTGAGGTTTCCTAATGAACCAAGAGATTTACTTTGTTTAAGGTTGGCGAAATGAAGAGAGATGAGAGACTTTGCGCATTCGTGATAGCTTGGATTATGCTTCCTAAAGGAGGAAATCATGTCATACTGACCATTGAGGATGTGTACCTCATCCATGCTCTGAAAGGAAGAATTCAAACAAATTGGATTGTTGTGGTAAGTGATCATATGGTCAAGGTTTCTAAATAGCATATTGACAACCTTCCTTATGTTGTTTTACTAAGCAAGGTCCTACGTCATCACTACACTTATCTCACAAATGAAGTTACTAAGAGTTGTAGTAGGAAGAATACAACTGAAAAGCTAGCACTACACCACATGGGGCTGAGAAAGAATGAGAATGGATGGTCTTTCAAGGATTAACATGTACTAGTTGTTAAGGAGGTTGAACCTTTGGAGGTTGATAAATCCTAATACTCTTTCAAGCCAAAATCTAAATTTGAAAAGTATGTGGTGAATCAGTTGAAGAGGAAATCTGCCAAGCTTACAAGGATTGAGAAATCCCTCTCTAAAGTTTATAGAAAGCTAGATGATGGCTTTGACAATGACAACAATTTTGGGAATTCTTCTGAAGATGAGGAAATTGATGAGTAAGATCAAGCTGAAGAAGAGTTCATAGATATCTCAGACTAGAATAGGGATTAGAATTAAGTTTTTCTTAATGATGTAATTAAGCCATAAGGCTTTTGGTTATGAAGACTTTATTTTCTTGGTATTGTCATGTTTGAATGCTATTTGGTTTAATGATATTCTGTTTTGGAATCAATCCTTGTGCTTATTGTTTAAATGTAAATCTAAATGATTGATTAGATGTTTGATGTTTGATTGAAATTATTGGAATCATTATGTGAATGATTGGATGTGGTTGAATGAATGAAATTGTATGCACACAATCTTATATTACACCTTTACTTGATCATTTCTCGTTCATAATCATTCTTAGATCAAACATTGCTTCACAACTATTGATTTTATATTGTTTATCATGCTACTAATACTCAACATGGTTGAGAAAGTTGTGTTTATAGGTTGTTTTATGATCATCACATGTTATATGATCAAAATTGTTAAATTGATCAACTCTACACATTTTAACAAATTAAGTGGATTCATAATCTGTTCAAGAATTCGCTATGCAATTATTTTAATTTGTTACATACATAATGTAATCGATTAAATGGTACTATATTGGTTTACATGTTTATAACTACTAATCTTCATTGCTAAACATGTTTTAACTGTTCTTATATACATGATTGACATATCTTTCATGTCATATGTTGCGTATTGTTCCAAAATGTTTGAAAAACTATATATATGCTTCATTATGAAAAATTGCACCACTGTTGTAGAAAACCTTAAACACTTTACACATATTCTTCTACTATATTGCACCACTGTTGCATACATTAATACTGCAATCATACTCTATGCTTCATTTTATTTGCATAAATCATATTGAGTATTTGCAAATTGCACATGATATCACTTGATACATTCATTTGAAAACAATATATATACTCAAATCTATATAATGTTATATACTGTTATACTATTTTAAATTGATAATTTGAGTTCTGATTTACACTATGATAAATCTTATATTGCTTAACTGGTATAATGCTACATTGATTAGTGATAGGGGGAATATCACATTCTTCAACTGGTTTTTAAGGATTTCATTTTGATGTCTCTTTTAGCACTTTATTTTCATGTTACTTGTTACGCCATTTTTTGCTAATGCCCAAAGGGGGAGAGTAACTAGAAAATAGATTTCTTGTTATGCATAATAAAAAAAAGGGGGATATTGTTGATGGGGAGAGCTATATCTAGCTATACTCATCTCACATGTGTGTTTTCAATGATGAACAAAAGAAATGTTTTATAGTTTCTTGTACAATAAATGACAAAACAATTGCTTCATCATATATGTGTTTGTGCTTGAACGAATAGATATATGCATTCATTGTATGAAATGAATCCTAAGTTGAAACATATTGCACATTGCATATCTGGAAGAAATAATCAATTAAATTGTTTATATAATCTATTAAATCTATTCAGATTTTATTATATGCTTATCAAGGGCAAAACAATCATGTTTTAACAGATTACATTAGTTGTATACTCGATTAAAACATGTTGTTATGCCAACATGTGTTTGTTAAGTGCATTGATGTGTTTTGAAAGGAAAATGATTTTGAAATTTGCTTAAGTATGGAACTTAACCGATTACATAAGTTTCATAATAGGTTAAAATGTGTTTTAACAGATTACATTAGTTGTATACTCGATTAAAACATGTTGTTATGCCAACATGTGTTTGTTAAGTGCATTGATGTGTTTTGAAAGGAAAATGATTTTGAAATTTGCTTAAGTATGGAACTTAACCGATTACATAAGTTTCATAATAGGTTAAAATGTTTATATTGTGAAAATCATTTTCATTTAAAGCCATAACTGTCTATAACAATTATATTTGTTTGTTGTTGTCTTATATGATTTACATAATCAATTGCATGCGCCATTTAATCTGTTAAATCTAAAACAGATGTAAAACTATTAAAGTAGAAGGAAAAACGTAACATATTACATTACGTGCTTAATCGATTAAACTGTGTCAGTGTTTGAAAATTTCTGAGAGTCAGAAAGAGAACCTGTATGTTCTGCATTTAGAGTTGGGACTGCTCTAAAGGTTACAAAGAGTTGGGATTGCTTTCTGGGTTGTAAGATTGTGAGGTGATTCACATTTCGTACTATAGGTGATATTGAGTTAGGGAAGGAGAATGCACTGAGAGGGGTGTTCTCTGTATTCTTGCTTGTATAACTCTATCATTATAGTGGTTTTCTTCAACTAAGGTTAATTGTTGTTCTTATACTTGTCAAATTGATTTCAAGAAAACATCAAAGATTTTGAAAAGCTTTTGAAAGAAAATTTTTTTAAAGGGCTAACCAATTCAACCCCTCTACTCTTGGTTGAGATATATGCATCACGTTTTCTACACTTTACATCATATGTACCTTCATGAGTGACTCTAAGAACCTCCCACATTTCCTATGTTGTCTTACAAACAAATATTTTATGAATTCATCAAGCACAACAATATCAAATTGTGCTATTCTATATTCCTCAACAATCTAAGACAAATAAGGTTTTTCTTGTTCAACACCATCAATAATTCGAGTTGGGATAAAATCACTATTTTCAACTGCTTTCCAGATGTCTCTATCAACAGACCCCATAAAGATTTGCATTCTGAATTTCCAAAAAGCATAATTATCACTAGTAAAAAGTGGTGGTCAATTGATGGAAGCACCTTCAACATATACTTAGTTATGTTTGACCATTTTCATAAAATTTGAAAAACTATCAAAACAAGTTATGATATCAATTGTTGAAATTAGTATTGCGCAACAGAATGTTTAAAGAGCGTGATAACAGATCATAACCAAAAGGGGAGGGGTGCATTGGTTCTTTTAAAATCTCCGTTTTCCCTTTTTAAATTTTCTTTGAGCAGAATAAAGTAAAGAGATGAAGGGATAGAGAAAATCACACAAATGATTTTATCTTGGTTCGAATCAAAAGATTCTACGTCTAATCATTAATCACTATAAAAGAGTGATTAACTTTTTCACTAAAAATGAGATTAAGATTATAATAAGAATGATGAAACAATAAAAGCAGAAGTCATCTTCCTTCAACACATGATGGAATGAATAACAACTCATTCAACTTGTAGAGAACCGCTTGCACCTTTAGACACACTAAACACAAGCTTCTCCTTTCACAAAACTTGATGAAGCTAAAACTTAAACTTAATTAAGAACTTCCTCATAACCAATTTTGTTCTCTCAAGTTTTTTGTGACATGTAAAAGGTTTAAGAGGGTTCTATTTATAAGCAATGAGTAAGAAAATGAAAAGACACCTCCCAACTGGAAGAGATAATCGATTATCAAGAGTGATAATCAATTATTTTAGGTCATTATGAGTGTTTGGAAAACGTGATAATCGATTATCCTTAGTGATAATCGATTATTGCCGAACCCTAGACAATATCAAAACTTGCGATAATATCCCCTATGATAATTGATTATTGTTGAGGTAAACCCTTTTCTACTTTTGCTTGTAATAATCGATTGTTTCCTATAATAATCAATTATTGCCGCAAGAAATCAATAAGTTATAAAAGTTCTAAGTGCTTACAATTTTAAAATTATTCCTATACAAATGATTTCTACAAAGAATGTTCTTAACAATTATTGTATTTGTTTCTTTTAGTCTTCAAGTATATCATCATCAAAATCTTTTCAAAGCATCAACGTTTGTCATTGGTAACAAAGATATCAGACACGACCACATACACCAAATCAAACTCCTAGGATAAGGGGGATTATGTTCTTATGTCACCAAAATAGTCGTGCTAAAGAGTATGACCCAACAAAGTTCATTAAGCTTTTTCGTTCTAGAGTAGCTCAAACCTATGTCCACTGGAACAATGTCCACGTATCATAACTAATCTCGACAGTTTGATATTATAATTATTATTTATGATTCTGTTATTATTTATGATTATGTTATTATTAAATTACTTTGTTATTATACTTGCGGTAAGTATTATTATAATGATATACATAGATCCATGACTTATGTGGATCATGTAAATACATCTAGTATTCTCCAAGGAATACTCACTTAATAATCATTCATAGTCACCATATTTATAAAGATCCAAACACTCTTATTGTTTCAAGTGTCAGAAAATCTTTTGTAAGTAGATTTTTCTTCTTTGAACAACAAGGAATTCTATTTTGATCAACAAGAGCTTTCAAGTCAATGTTAGAATCATGCCATATGTTCATAAATTCACGTTCAAAATTTTAGTAAAATTGTAAGATAAAAATAAGAAACAAATTATATATAGTGTGTGTGTTTATCCGCTGAGAATTCTTTGTGGCGAAGTGAAACTACCGAATGCAAAATTTTTGCTATTGAACATTATGTACAAAGTTTCAAGTTTGAAGTGCAATCCATGGAAAGATCCATTGCAGAATTTAAGTCAGAAATATTATAGTAGTAATGAGTATTAAATATATGAATTAAATACTTTCTTAATATTATGATTTAACTGATATATATAAGATAATAATATATATGTAATTTGGGAGCTTGCCCATATATATATATTCCGAAAATCGTATTTATCGGAGTTGTATACACCCAACAATTTGGTGTTGAGTTCCAAGAATTTGGACCCAGTAGGCTATTTGTGACTTCGACTTACATGGAAACAAAAAACCAGAATTATATAGTTAAACCTATTTGGTAAACAAAGAGGGATTGGTATAACAAAGAACAAAATGATGACTGTATTTCCGGTGAAACGGACTTAAATAAAAAAGATATATATATATATATATATATATATATATATATATAAAGAAAAATTGTTTTAAGTGATAATAATTAGGGCTAACACTTTTGTTATGTATGTTTTTAATAATACGGATAATTTATTGTGGAAAATATTATTTTTCATTTCCATAATTTCATTTATATATATTCTTAATTTTAGTTTTTTCTATTTCAATAGAATTTGAGGAGAGAGAACAAGCTATCCATTTGAATATTCTGGGAGTAAAAGCTGAGTGCAATTATACAGACATACTAGAATGAAAAGTTAAGTACCATGTGAAGTTGATTATATGTGTGCCTTGTCTAAAAGAAAATAAATAAAAAGAAGAAAACAGAACCGAAGAGATGAAAATAAAACCAACCTTCTGTTTCATTATACCTGCGTAACAAATGCTAAGGAGTATGTTTCATCGTTGGCTCACTTTCTGTCCAATTTGCACTTATTCTGAAATATATATGAGGAACTACTTAAACTAATGGGTCAATTCCTAAACCCTTGCTTAAGAGAAGGAAGAACAAGGTTTGCATTGAACTACCACAAATAAACTAGTTATAAATACAAAGGTATATGATATCCCAGAATATATATAGTTGTTAGTGGGACAGATTATTACAGTTAACCTTGGCTACAGTATTGGGTATTATTATAAAGGTTGTGTCATAGTCATTCTTTTTCACTTGTAGCCCCATTTATTGCACTTGTCTTTTGCTTTCTTTTCCACTCTCTCACTGGAAATGCTCTTTTTCTCCTATACTCTTTGTTGTTGCTTATCTAGTTGTCATTGTATTTGCGGGTTTTTCTCATCTTGTCCTGCAAGTAACTAGGGTTTTCCGTTTTCTCTCTGAACTCTCACATCCAATAGTGAATTCCCAAGACTTCTATCCCGGTGCTTGTAGACTTCTTTTTCACTGGCATTATTAAAGAATAGATCTTGAAAGACCCTTCTGCAAGAGAGAAAAAAAAAAGGTATTGATCTAAATTACAATATCGTTTGTTCAATTAAACCTAGCTAGCTGTACAAGGTATAGTTTTTTCCAATTATATGATTCTTTTTCTTCTTTCTGATTGGTGTTTTCCTAATAAATTTATGTTCTGAGGCTTGATCCAGGTTTTGGTTTTTGGAAATTTTTGAAAGGAATGAAATTCTGGGTGTGTGAATGATAGATATATCATCCTACTGAAAGAGTTGAAAATTGAGAAAACTTCCACGCGTCATATCCACCAATAAGCTGAAAAGATTCCTGGTAGGTGTACCTTTCTTTTAGCCTCTCCAACTGAAAAACACAGAAGGCTAGACCTAAGGAGAGACGAGGAGAGACAGGGAGAGAAATTCAGGGAAGAAATTTATTAGTCTGAGATGAGGAAATCAAACACACCCCAATTAATAATACTGTCGTCTCACATGTAGAAATAAGGGTTCTGGGTAGTGTAGTGAGAAAATCTATAAATAGGGCCTCCTCTTTTCGGTTTTTCCAATCCACTAATTCAACAGTGGACTTTGATTCAACATAAAGACGGCTTCGGGATAAAAAGTGAGAGAAGTTAGAACAGTAATTGAAAATGTTATTACCAAAAAAGGAAGTAGCAGGATGTGCTTTAGGCAAGTAAAGTCTCCCTAACCCTAGTTTTTTCCATGTTCAAGCAAGTCTAGACACTAAATTTTAGATTCTATACGATCACTATACGATTAACTAAGCCCGCTTTAGCTTTTAATCATTTTCAAAAAATGGTCTGTTGCTAATTTTCTTTATATATAGCTTTATTTGCTCCCACTTTAAAATTATATTCATGAGATGTATTTAATCACAGCATATACGTGCTTTTACAGTGTTCAAACTGTAATAGATTCTTTTGTGCTGTATTTTGATTTTCATGTTAGATAATGTCTTTTGTTCATGAGTTGGAGTACCTTTTGTACTCTACTCTCCTTTATGAATTTCCTTGTTTCTGATATAAGAAAAACTGTAATAATAAATCATGATGAAATTATTCTAAATTTGAGATTTTGTATTGTTTTTTTGTGTATGAAATATTGGGTAATTGCAGTGAAGATCATGGCCTCATCTAGCTACTCTAACTCTCCCTGTGCTGCGTGCAAGTTTTTGAGAAGGAAATGCATGCCAGATTGCATTTTTGCTCCATATTTCCCACCAGAAGAGCCTCAAAAGTTTGCCAATGTTCACAAGATATTTGGTGCGAGCAACGTGAGCAAACTCCTGAATGAAGTCCAACCCCACCAAAGGGAGGATGCAGTGAATTCTCTAGCCTATGAAGCTGAGGCAAGGATAAAAGATCCAGTTTATGGGTGTGTTGGGGCAATTTCAGTGCTCCAAAGGCAAGTGATTAGGCTCCAAAAGGAACTTGATGCCACAAACGCTGATTTGATCCGCTATACTTGCAATGAAATGCCAACTCAAGATGGGAGAAGAATGGCTGAAGGTGGAGCTTCCTCTCTGGGTCAGTCTCCTGGTTATTACTATCCTTCTCCCTGGAACAATGATCCACTTGGCGATGGTTATCACCGAGGTGACAATAATATGTGATTCAAATTCCTATTAGTTTACCACTTATATCCCTCTAGGGTTTCTTATTGTATAGTATTTATTATCATCATGGGGTGGTATATAGTCATAGCGTGGTTATGAATAAAACATATTGTATGTTATTGTAAGGGTGTCGTTCATATTTCATAAAATGTCTCTCTTGTTATAAATGTAACTGAACTACTACTTCTCTGCAGTTCATAAGTGAAATTTTCGGTTCATAATAAAACTCAATTTCTGTTCATTTTTCAGCTCACGCACACAAATATGTATATATAATATTTGTTTTGTAATGTTTGCACTACTTTTTATACTATGTAATTTTAACGATATTCTGTTGTTGATAGAAAAATTGTCACCAACATGTAATAAGTCATTCTTAGAAATACTGAGGCAATACAAACTAAAAAACTTTATGCTAGAGAAAATATATATAGTTTCTTAGTTAACATCGAAATGGAAAAAAAAAATGATAAAAATGTTTCACTATTTCGGAAGCATGTTACTACACATATTATACTCACCTTTGAGACCACTAAATTCGCACTATATTTTTCCTTTTCTTCTGATAAGAAACCTATCTAATAAATATACCCGAAACGGCCCCACGTAGCATTCCAAACCATCTATCATAATAAATTGTGAGAAATTGGTAGCTAAAAATAATCATATATATTGGACATTTATTTTCTTACCAATTAGATAGTTTACTTTTATTCAAACGGTATCAAGACTATTATATGAAATTAGGTAATATGATAAACCAATATTTAAACTTTTGTGAAAAAAAATGTTTATATCTAACTTGCATCGACAAAAAATAAAAAGAAAAATAGGGTAAAAAAGAAAACTAAATAATTTGATATTGAAAGAATGAAAACATATATATATATATATATAGCACTAGTTGGAAGCTACCTTTTCGAGCATGAACTCCCTCTTCCTATGTACTACTGACTTAGATATTATGGAGAAGCCATGATCTCAAAACGATCTTGAGAAAATACCAAGCTTCACTAAAATGTAATGGGTTACCTATGATGTTGAATTATGTATTTATAATGGGTGTGTGTATATGGCCTAATAATGGCAGGCCATTGAAATGGGCATAAAGAGAAGACAGATTACCTCGTATCCCGGTGTGCTTCACTTTTTTCATCATAAGTTAAAAGCCTTATTAATGAGAACAAATGGAAGAGGGATAAGACATTTTGTTCAAAGTGTACTACTACTTTCCCTGCTAATATTGTTGACTTTCCATATGCATATTTGATTATTTGGTGTGCTTGTAAAAATTATGAAGAAAAGAATATATTATTTGTGATGCTTCCGTGATTGCATTTCCATGTCGTCTCTTCATTAGAACATTATGATTATGATGAGTATCAAGTGTAAGTGGTACTGGTACTGGTGCCTAGGGATGGAGATTGTTCTGTTCAACGGCATGTGATGAGGGTACATGGAACCTTTTTAGACAAGTAGTGTGCATGGTGCGGATATAACGGGGCATTTTCTTCGCCCCCTTCTCTCACGCTCAGCCATGTGAATATTATGCTTATTGCTCATTCCTCTCCTTTCATCTTCCTCATACTAACCCTCCTTCGTTTATAGCGAAACACTTTTCTTAACTAACATTCTTCTCCATTACTACTCATTTCAGTTTAGTAACTAATTAGGTCATACCTCCCATTCTTATAGGTAGCAGAATTAGTTCTCACAGGATCTCATAACTTCCTGAAACTCGGCAACATGAAGAGTTTCATTATATGAACAGTTTGGCAACATGATCTCTTCCATAAACTTAGCCACATCTCAGCAACAACTTGGGCTACAGCTTCTCGTTCGACAACAATTCGACTACCGTTTGACAACAATTCAAACAATATCTTAACTACGGCTCGACATGATTGTACTTGTTTTCTCTAAATTTTTTGGGTAATGTTCAACCATGTAATGTGTCAAGCATATTATCATATCGTTTAAGAATTTAGGTTATTAATAGTTTATAATAAGCATTTTCTTGTTTTAATCTATCGAGATTCATGTGTTAACAAAATTATCAAATTTTAAATTAGATAGTATCTTATTTGTTTGGTTTTGAAATGAAACATTTGTGTTAGAAAGAGAACAAAATCACTTGGTTTTAACTTGAAATTTGTTCTGGCAGACTAATTGTCATGTCAAAACTAAAAAAAAAAATTATAAATATGTGATTTTTAAACAGTACATTTTATGATCAGTAAACATTCAATAAAAAAACAAAAGAAGAAACAAAGATAGAGATACACTCTCATTGTAGCTTTTACTGTAATGTTTATTATTAAATTCTTCGATTTATTTTGTGGCTAACGAATTTTTGTGAATGTTATGCCAACCTAGAGTGGTTAACATTAATATGGCCGTACATACGTTAGTTATACGATGATTTAATTACAAGTGGGGCTGAAATGAGTATAAATCCCGTACAGTATTATATGAAGTTAGGTAAAATTGAACGTTGAATTTGTTATATTTCACGAATTTTATTTTTTCTTTTTGGCAGGCACTTATTTCACCAGTAATAAAACTGACTTCGTTTAATAACATTTAATCGAACCATACATAAAAAGCTACTATCATTCAATGATAAATAATCAAATTTATTTATTTATATAATATTTATTTTAAACAATTTCTAAAATTTTTTACTCCGGTTAAGCTTTTTTATCTAATACAAATTTAATCATGATAGTATCTAGAGAACTATATATACTAATATCAATAGTATTAAACATTTGTGGATATAAATTTATGTATCTATTAAAGTAAAGTAAATTGGTAAAAGACTTCTTAAAACTGCAGACTTAATTTATTTATTTTAATGAAAACATTCCCATTTAACAGTTAAACTGATGAAGTTTCATTTTCATGAGAGTTTTTAAAATAGAATAAATTTCACAAAAACTTGTTTCTAATAATATATCGATTTTTACAAAATCATCTTTCCTTTACTTGATATAAGTTAAATGTCTGTGTTGTGTAAAATGTTTAAATAAATTAAGCAAGATACATACACTTTTTACTATTGTTTTAAATAAGAAAAGGGAAAATGATTGACGTCAACTTTTACTGTGAATTAAAGAGAAAGGGGTAAATGCATACTCAAAACCTTTAAGTTTTGCACATGTCTCAAAAATGCATTGATTTAAATTAGGGAACAAGAAGAGAAAGTTAAGCTTTATGCATGCCTGAGAATTCGCCTTTGAAAAATTATACTTGTCCTTTCTCTTCAACAACTTATCTCCTTGACCCAATGGAACTATCATGACAATGTGCTCTCCTGTCTCATCTACCTCCCATTATTAATTTTAGGTTAAGATCCTATTCTTAAACTCAATCACTATATTCACAAAATTCTATGCTTTCAGATTTAATTTTACTCTTAAACAATCTTAATTTCTATTATCAAACTATTTTGTTTGCTGTTGAGAAAACAAAAGGGATTTTTTTTTCTTTAATTAGGCTTCCTCTTATATTCTAGAAATTCTATTGATTGTAGGAATATGTTTCCTTGTCACTCTCAATATCGCTTCGTCAGATTACGAGGTTTGAAAGTCTCTAAATTCAAATCAAATGAATTTTGGCCTAAACTAAATGAGTATTTTTGTTTCAATATCTTTAGTTCTAGATTTAGAATTGGTAAAATTATGGAAGGTTTTAACTTTGCTCACATAGGTTGGATAATTAAGGGTTGAGTTAAGATTGGATCTCTTCAACTCTATTTTTTTTAATTAAAAATTTTGTAATTCGATTCATTATATACTGTAGATTAAGTTAAATATGTTTTAATCTTCTAATATACATATATTTATTACATTATAAAAAAAATATATTGATTCGATTAATTTTCATATCACTATCACAAATTTCATAAAAAATATTTTAAAGACGTTAGAAACTAAAGTTTTAATTTATATAATTTGAAAATCAAATAATTAATAATTTAAACTATTTAAATAATATTGAATAATATTTTATTTAAAAAATTAAATTATTAATCTATATAATTAGAAATAGTAAATAATTATAATAAAAAGACTTGTGAAAAAAATAAAAAAATATTGTTGATAAATTATAGATCAATTCATTTTTAATCCAACTTAAATTCACTTAACTAGTAAATTAAGCGAATTAGTGTTTTTCTTTTAATCTAGTTTAATTTAAATTTGTGACGAAAGTTGACTCATAAATTTAAATTCATTTTTATATCTATAAATTATGATATACGATGTAAAATAATAACCGCACTTTTAAAAACAAAACTAGTATAACTTGAAATTAGAAATATATATTGCATTTTTATTTTTTGGAATAAACTGATTGGACTAACCTAGTATCGAATTGGAACCAAAATTTGTAGTTGGATATCCTACTTGCATATGTCGATATCCAACTTAGATAGATTTATTAGTCCATGTAGCATGATCTATCTTTTTAAAAAAACTAATTCAATGATTTGTTTTTCAAAAAAACTTACGTAAGTTTAGTTAATTTTATTCAACTTTTAGTTATATATATATGATTAAAGTTAGTAATTCAACACATAAAAATTACTTAAAAGTTATTAAAACAATTCACTAAATCCGCTCCCTTCCATCTGTTAAATACCTCTACTTGTTACTTGCCTCTCTTTTTAAATGACGTGCGTATTTACATGAAACATTAAGGTATCTCAGCAATTAATGTAGGTAATGGTTCGAACTAATTAGTAAAATATAATTTATTTTCATCATAGCAATTTTAAGGATATAATGAGAAGGATAGACTTATGGTTTTGGGGGGTTTGAATTTGATAGTGAGCATGGTTCTATAGAGGAATCTAACGATAGGTATTTTATTTTTCCTCTTTGTGGAGACATGTGAATTAAAGTGGGTATGAAGTAGAATTTGGTGGTAGAAATAGACGGGGAGAGAAAAAATGGGTGAAGAGTTGGGAGAGAGAGGGACTAGAGAACTAAAGAACAGGCAACGCATTGGCATGGAAAAGATACCAAATGTTTCCCTTTGTCATGCAAAACTGAGCACGCGTACTGATCAACATTTCCATAATAGGTTATTTTAGTACGTGTATGATTAAGCTTGCTTCGGGGATATTGTTTTCTTATCACCTTCTTTAAAGGAAATTATTCTTTTTTGCAATTAATGTCTAAAATACTCCACTTATAACTAAATTGATATTTTAAATCTGTTCCTAGATAACTTCCGCTAATTATTATTCACTGGGCGACAAAATGTGTGGAAATGATGCTAATTCACTCTGAAACCTAATGGGCCACCCTTAACCGCCCAAGATCGTTTCCATCCCAAAAGTTATATCACAATGACTTGCTCGCTTTAGTTTGATTGATTGATGAGACGAATGACATGCCCAAAATTAAAGCCCAGTGAACTCAGGCACATGCCAGGTGAGCACAAAAGTCTTTATTCCTGCTTCATTCATTCAATTCTAATAAATTCATTTTGTACTTTTCAGAGCAGGAGCACAATTCTTCTTCCCTAAACAATGCTTCTTCCTAAAACAATGATTACCGTTACCTCTACAGAGCTCGTCAATACAATTCTTTTTACACTAATAAAATAAAATGATACGCGTCTTTATATTCATTTCACATATATTTTACGAATAAAATAATTATAAAAAATATACTTTTATATATTAAAAAAAGAAATAAAAAATAATGTTAAATAAATGTAAAAGTTATGTATCACTTTATATTTACCTTTTCAGTCCGATTGTTTGATTCAGTTTTTGCTAAATTATAGAGTAATACGTCATTAGTTTTGTTAGTCTAAAAAGTAGTTAGTTAGATTAGTTTGTGTCCAGGTGAAGTAGTCAAGTAGGCTGACTTGTCGCCGGATAAAATTAATAAGACAGGTCAACTTGTGACCAGGTAGAAACAATAAGACAAGCTGGCTTGTGGCTTGATGGTTCTCCATTTGCTTTGATATGCAGCATATAGACCTCGATAACCAACATATCTAGTTCTCGATAGACAACACTTGGTTCTGGTTAGCAGTAACTCACTCTGGTTGGCAGTACCTAGTTGGCGACACTTGGCTCTCGGTAGACAGCATGCTACCATTGGCAAGTAATAGATAACCTTTGACAGGAAGTCGTCGACCCTCAGTACACGACACATAACTTTCATAAGAGAGTACTCAGCCTTCAACATGTAGCATCCGACCCTCGATAAATGGAACACAACCTTTCAAAGGTAGTACCCGCACTTCAACATGTATCATTCGGCCCTCGGTAAGTGGCACACAACCTTCGAAAAAGTAGTACTCAACCTTCAACATGTAGCACTCGACCCTCGGTAAGTGGTACACAACCTTCAAAAGGTAGTACTTGGCCTTCAGCATGTAGCACCTGACCCTTTGTAAACAGAAACCATGGTGTGCTCTGTATTAATGCTGATAATGTCGAAGGTGCTCGACTATATACAGTACAACAACCCCCTAATCTTTTCATGACTTGAAGACAAGTAAATAGCTTTAGTAACATAGTAGTAGTTGGTTCTTAACTAACTTGTAAAACCATGATGTCGGTATTTGGTAATTGTCTTATGGAGTTTTGCAAAGAAACTTTGTATCTTTGGTTGTAACCTTACACGTATAATAGCCCTCTACCTCGAAGAACATAACAACAAAGAGGTTTGAATGATGTGATATAAGGTCTGACTAGGAAGTTGTCTTTTGTTTGATACTCATCTCCTTCCTTTTATCTTTTACCTTTTACAACTTATTTTTTGACTTATGAATATGTAGTCAAGCATAACCTTAATTTTGTACAATTCCTTTAGTGACTGTTGGAAAAAAATCACTTGAAGATACTATGTTTTTCCAACTATGTTTAAGTTAGAATTCTGCATGAAGATATTAACCACTAGATGCATAAAAAAATTAAACCTAGCACTTCAACTTGATGTAGGGAAAATAAAATCAAAACTGGTTGGCGTTTAACTCAACTGAGTTAATCACCAAATGTTTGAATTCTCTTCATTCACTCTTCTCACGAGCTGATGCATCTCAAATCACATTTCATTTTCATTCACGGTCTTGACACCTCAACATCTTCTCTCGAGAGTTCCTCTGTTCGCGAACCACTTCATCACCATAGTAGCACCAAAACCCACCTTTGCAAAGCTTTCACTACCTCGCGACTATTCAACCTTCGTACCTAAGGTTTCTATTATCAACTAGGTTTTCCATCTCCTCTGCTAGGGTTTCTTCCTTCTTTCTCCTTTTACTTCGTTTTTAACCGATTAAATCCACCTTTGCCCCGATTAAACGCCTTTTATCCGTTTGTTCCTCATATCTACCAGTTAATTTTACTTTTTCCACCTATTAATCAGTTTACCTAGGGTTCCTTCATCATTTAAGGTTTTGCACTGTTTATTTTGTCTCCAACCACCAAACCTTGATCTTACTCCAAACAAACTTTGAGCTAGGGTTTTCTGCTGTATTCCTTCGAATCCACTCTCTATCTAGAGCTCTCATTCTTTTTTTTTCACTGTGTTCTTTGTTGAGGAAGCTTCTAGGAGCCTCAATCCAGCTCACGTAGCTTCAATCGGCCTCTTCTTCGAGTGTTCTTCCATCACTTCAGAGTGTACAATCATTCAGATTATTTATAAGTCACTACAAGAAATATTGCATTTATATACGGATATTTATATACGGATTATAATCCGTATGTAATTCAGATATTACATACGGATTTTATATACGGATTTTGAAAAATAAATTATATACGGATATTATATACGGATTTTTATCTACTGAATATTTATATATAAAATCTGTATATAATTTTAGCGCGTAATGGTGAGAAGATTTTCGAAGGATAAAATCCATATGTAGTTGTTGTAATCCGTATATAACTAAAAACAAGTTTTATCCACTGATAATATATACGGATTTGAAAAATCATTATTTAAAAGAAAAATTAAAGTTTCAGCCTCTTTCCTCGAATCCTCTTTCCTTAATCTTCTTTACTTTTCTCTCTTCTCTAAGCTTCTTCCCCATCTTTACTCCTCCTCATGCTTCTCCTTCAATTTGACGTGAACTTCTTGATCCCTCCTTCGAGCTTTTTCTTCGTTTTCATCAGTGCGTGCTTGTGGCTTTTCCCCTTCGTCTTGAACGCTATCTTCCTTTCAGGTTTGCTCTTATCTTTCACATTTCCTTTTCCTCGAGCTTCCTCTTTCCACTCGAGAGCTCCTCATTCGCAATCCATTTCTCTTCACACAATCTTCTTCTTCTTTCATATTTAGCTTTTCCATAGCCTTTGCAACCATAGAACGTTTGTTCTACCGATTCATTAGTCGATCTACATCTTTCGTTAGGGCTCCAACCTCTTTTCACCATTCTCTTCATTTTCAACCGATTAAATCCTCTTTTCTATCGATTAAAAGCCTTTCCACCGATTGATTCTTCGATTAGCATCATTTACACCGATTAATCGATCCATTTTAGGTTTCCTTCGTCAACCTAGGGTTTTAGGGTTCTTCGCGTCGAATCCTTTCCGTTTTTGGAGTATTCCTGGATTCTCAGGGTATGTTTTCGTTCTCCACTGATTCGGCTCTTGGTCTCGAGGTCTCTTCCCAATTTACATCATTCCGCTGTGTTTCTTCACCGGAGGTGCCTCATTACAGTTTAAATCGCGCCTTCAGGCCTTCATACAATGATATTTGTATTACCGATGTTGCGTTTAGGGAAGATTCAGAGGGCTTTTAAGGTATTTTTTTATGTGTTTTTTGATTGAGAATATTATTGAATGAGTCACAAACGCAAGACTATTTCTTGTTTTCTTCTATTCTAATTCTGAAATACAAATGTTATGTATAGAGTGATGAGAATGTATAAAATGTGGATATTAACTATTTGTAAACTAATCCAACCTATAACAGTACCTAAATGGTACAAGACTATTGAAAACTATGGTAACTAATGAAAATAGGAAAGAAATCAAAATTTGCTTATGAAAACCGGAAAGATGCACTAGAAAGGTCAAAAGTTGCAAATTGCACTAAAGTAACCTAAGAATGTGCAATGTTGTTATCCTAACAAGAGTAAAGTAGTTAAATGAAGCTAAGAAAGATGTCAAATTGTATCAAGTAGCTAAATATCAAAATTTGGCTACTTAAAACCTAAAAAGTGTACTAAATAGGTGAGAAAATGGGAATTCACCTAAAGTAACCTAAGATTGTACAATCTTCATATCCTAACAACTTTAAAGTACTTAAATGAAACTAAGAAACATGTCAATTTCAAAGTAGTACACAAATCTCAAAATTAAAGTACTTAAAACCTAAAATGTGTTGTAAATAGGTGACAATTTCGAAATTGACCTAAACTAACCTAACAATGTGTAATGTTCTTAGCCTAACAAGTTTAAAGAACTTAAATGAAGCTAAGAAAGATGTCAAACTGTATGAAGTAGCTAAATATCAAATTTTGGGTACTTAAAACCTAAAAAAGTGTACTAAATAGGTGAGAAATTAGGAATTCACCTGTAGTAACCAAAGAATGTGTATTCTACACATCCTAACAAGTCTAAAGTCATGAAAGGGTGAGAAAGTAGCAATTCACCTAAAGTAGACTAATAATAACTAATTTTAATATTCTAACAAGTCTAAAGTAATATAATGACACTAGGAAACTACTCAAAATCAAACAAGTACCTAAAACTGAAATTTTGACTAGTTAGAACTTAAAAAAGTCTACTAAAAAGGTGAGAAATTTGCAATTCACCTAAAGTAGACAAATTTTAACTAATTTTAATATCCTAATAAGTCTAAATTAGTCAAGTGAAGGTAGGAAACTACTCAAAAGCAAACAAGTACTTAAAACTCAAAGTTTGAGTAGTTTCAACCTAAAAAATTCACTTAAAAGGTGACAAATTGCCAATTCACCTAAAGTAGAGTAATTTTAAGTAATGTTAACATCCTAAAAAGTCTAAAGTAGTGAAATCATGGTAGGAAAGTGGTCATAAGCAGAAAATTCCCTAAAACTCAAAATGACACTACTTAAAACCTTAAAAATGTAGTAAAAAGTACCTAATTGAGTCATTAAAAGTCAAATTTCGTTCTGCTGTGATTCTGTGATATTTGGAAGTTTAAACAAGTCCAAATTGATGTATTAAAGTTGTTAGAACCATTAATATGAAGTTAGAATGACCTATATGCAATTTAGTATGTCAAACCATCATATTTGAGCCATTTTTGGAACTTGCAAAGTGAATCTGAGTTGTAGTTCTGTTTTATGCCTAATTAGAGTTCAAATAAGTGTATTTTGATGACTTAAAACTGTTAAAATGATTAGCAAAGTGTCAGAATGGCTTAGGCACAAAATCACTTCCAAAACCACCAATTTTGAGTCAATTTTGGGAAGTAGAAAGGTGATTTTAAGTAGCAGTTTGGTTTTGAGTTAAATTTGAGTTTTAACAAGTTTCAATTAACCAAACAAAGTTGTTGAAGTGGTGAAAAGCAAAGAATAACCTAAAACCCAAAGTTTGAGTATTTAGATTATAAAAAGTTCACTTAAAAGGTGACAAATTGCCAATTCACCTAAAGTAGAGTAATTTTAAGTATTGTTAACACCCTAACAAGTCTAAAGTAGTGAAATCATGGTAGGAAAGTGGTCATAAGCAAAAAATTCCCTAAAACTCAAAATGACACTACTTAAAACCTTAAAAATGTAGTAAAAAGTACCTAATTGAGTCATTACAAGTCAAATTATTTCTGCTGTGATTCTGTGATATTTGAAAGTTTAAACAAGTCCAAATTGATGTATTAAAGTTGTTAGAACCATTAATATGAAGTTAGAATGACCTATATGCAATTTAGTATGTCAAACCATCATATTTGAGCCATTTTTGGAACTTGCAAAGTGAATCTGAGTTGTAGTTCTGTTTTATGCCTAATTAGAGTTCAAGTAAGTGTTTTTTGATTACTTAAAACTGTTAAAATGATTAGCAAATTGTCAGAATGGCTTAGGCACAAAATCACTTCCAAAACCACCAATTTTGAGTCAATTTTGGGAAGTAGAAAGGTGATTTTGAGTAGTAGTTTGGTTTTGAGTTAAATTTGAGTTTTAACAAGTTTCAATTCACCAAACAAAGTTGTTGAAGTGGTGAAAAGCAAAGAATAACCTAAAACTCAAAGTTTGAGTATTTAGATTATAAAAAGTGTACTTATAAGGTGAGAAATTGTCAATTCACCTAATATAGACTCATTTTAAGTAATGTCAAGATCCTAACAACTCTAAAGTAGTGAAATGAACCTAGGAAACTAGTCAAAAGAAAAGAAATAGGTAAAAATCAAAGTTTGAGTTGTTAGAACCTAAAAAAGTGGTTCCAAGTTGGTGAAATGCTGCTGAAAATCAAGCCAAATTGCTACTTTTAGAACTACTTCTTTGTCCAATTCAGTAACCCTTCCATTACCTAGTATGCTACCCCCTTGGAGCAAGAATTCTGGACCTTGGAAGCCTCACCAAAACGTCACAACACCATACCACACTAAACCAGTCACAGCAAAAATCTGCACTGCACCAGATTTTAATTTAAGGTAACAGACTTTGTGGCACAATTTGAAGGCCAAACAAGTGAATTTCAAATGATTTTAAGCCTTGAATCAATAGAGGGACACAAAAGGAACCTAGGAGAGGCACTAGATCAGAGCAAGCACGCAAGAAAAATAAAAAATGAAGAGCCAAAAGTAGTGCAGTAAGGTGTTTGATAAAAGTGCAACTGTTTGATGAAAGTCTCCAAAGAAGTGCAGATTTTTTGATTTTCGGTTTTTGGGGTTCAAAACTGGATTGCTTGGTTTTCAAATGATTTTTATGATTTGAGTATACTTTTTTGATCATATAATTTCATTTTCAAACATGTAACCAGCTCTTTCCAACCCAGAATTGAAATTTAAAGAATGTACAAAATCAAACAACACTAAAATGAAAACTGCACCAGAAAAATGGCTTTAAAATGTACAATTATGCAGCATTTTTAAACCAAAATTAGCACTAGAATTGAAAACACACACTGGAATCAAATTGTAGAGCATAAACAAAGCTAACAGAAGTCCTAGTTCACTAGATCTAGGTACAAAATCTTAGGTAGGAGATGTTAAATGGCCTAAGACACAACATAATTCTGATGCAGTTTTGGTGACATTTTCATACATCTTTGGCTATAGTAAGTATGATTTGTTGAATCTTGCTGTGTTTGTGCATATACAATGTTTGAGCAAGTTTATTTTGCCATTTTAAAGTTGTGTGCACTGTTGAAATGATAATTGTTATGCCTATATGTAGAATCATGTCTTAAACCATCAAAATTGGCTTTAAAATGGAAGTGAACCAGTGAATTCACATTGCAATCTGTTTTCAAACTGTTTCAGTGTTTAAATATCTTTAAAATGATGATCAAAATTTGTTTGATGCATCAATTGAGCTGTTGAATCACTTCCGATAAATATTGGGTTTAAAACCACCAAATTAGAAGCATTTTCCTAGTGTAGTGTTCAAATCAAGTTCTTTTTGAAAATTTGTTTGCTCCAATTTTGATTCTAGGTTGGCATGTGCAGGTTTATGTTTCCAAATGCAAAGTTCAGTGGTGCATGACAGGACAAGGTTTAGAACGCCCTTCGGTAATTACCAAAGGCTTTTGGCCCTCGGTAATTACCGAAGGCTTTTGTCCAAGTGGAGACTATTGTCCAAGTTTGAGGTTGAAAGAGAAGGACTTTATGATGCCAAGGAAGAACTTTCCATTGTGGGATCTGATATGCAGAGATCCTTCACTTCTTAAGGCTGACATTCATGGTTGGAGTGATGGAGAAGAACTTGGAGATGAAAGTGAAGACTATTCTCCCTTCATTTCCTCTTATTGCAAGCTTCAGACTTTGTCAGTCACTGCTCATGAGGCTTTGCCCAAAGCTCTACGAATTCGACCATAGTTTCATGGTTTTGTAACTTTTGCAATGGACCAAAGTAGAATATAACATGACTAATTTTTGTCTCAATAGTATAATAGTATATATTGCATAGTCAGTTACCTTTGTCTTAATTTCTGTAATATCCTATGCCAATCTAGTTACAATGAGGTAGGACCATCCAGTTGTAAACATCACGTTTTAATAAAAAATTCAGAGATATTTGGTATTATTTTTTACAATTTGACAGTTTTATTTGATTTTTATCAGTATATGAAACTATTAGTTATTGGGTGTAGATGTGAGATCATCTAATTATTTTTTTATAAAACCATAAGTTACATACGGATTTTTCCGTATATAAATTATATACAGACTGTATATACGGATTTTTCCGTATATAATTTATATACGGATTTTATATACGGATTTTTCTGTATATAATTTATATACGGATTTTACATACGGATTTTTCCGTATATAATTACATACGGAAAAATCCGTATATAAATTATATACGGATATATCCGTATGTAATTTAGCTACGATAGTTTTATATACGGATTTTTGTCCGTATATAAGCCGTATGTAACCAAGTGTTATATACGGATTTTGGGCCTTATATACAGATTTTGTCTGTATGTAATTCAATTTTTTCTTGTAGTGAGTCTTAGACGATAACTCTCAGAAAGATGATGTTTTTACAATACAACTCAATGTAATCGACATTTGTAGGATTCTCTCTCTTATTACAATTGTAAGCTTATGACTCCATGAAGCTTCAAAGTATATTCTTAGCGAATTTTTTTTCTTACACGAGTAAGAGTTTTTCTTTGATCTTTTCAGTTTTCGTGTGTTTATCCTTCTTGTTCTTCTTTCCAAGGATTCTTCTATTTATAGGCTTCATAGGAAAAGATCCGTTGGACAATGCTTGTCTTTAAACCTTGGATCTTCATAGCATTTTTGTAGATAGTAGCCATAGGTTGATGTCAATGTGTTAAAGCTAACATGTTTTTTGCAGTACTTTATCCAAAGTAGATTGTACGATCTCTTTTGCACGACTTTTGATTGAGAGAACATTTCCATGAATGTTGATCATGATGGATCAGGTGGATACGCGTAATAGGCATATGAACAAAGTAGAGTAGAAATGTGTGCTGCTAGATATGTCCTTTTTCTTATTTTTTTTTGAAATGTTGTGCATTTAATGCTTTACATTACATGTTGAAAAACAACTTTGTAAATTGTTTAAGCAGTTTTGACAATATACCAAGTATTGATTCATAAGGATTTCATCGTTTAGCCTTTACCAAACATTTACTTAACAATGCTTCATTCAGTAATCTTTCTTTAGTGTGAGAGCGCATTTAAGAAAGTTTTTTTCAACATAATGTTTTTAGAGTATTGTTTACAATTTTAGCGTGTTTACCAAAAACATTTTGTATCACATGTTGGATTATTTTGCAAGCTATTGAAGGAGTGCAATTAGTAAAGATGTCATTTAATAATGCATTTGTTGTCATGATAGCACATTTACTAAAAAACCATTTGATAACACATTTATTGAATTATCATGCATTGACCTTCTCATAGTAATACATCTTTTAATAATATGTCTACTATTAATTGGATCATTTGGTCCTAGCGCGTTTACTGAAACTTTTTCTTTGTTCAGTAAGATGTTGTAACACATATTTCATACATGTCTTTCATTCAACGATATTATTTTTATAGGGATTACAATTTGTCAAATACTCATTTCGCTTATCATTGTTTGTTAAACTTCAAAAAGTGCTAGACGGTGTCTTATAGACGATCTTGCCTTGACAAATCTAAATTTGCAAGAACAAGAGAATTAAAGATGCTAGAAAATAAACCGCACAAGAAAACTTAAAAGAATGAACATTTCAAATAATTGAATAAAAAACTAAAAAAGATAGATATTTTTTTCAAAGAAGAGGAGTGTATAATGAACATGATCGAAGAATTGAAATTAAGTACAAGGAATATTACTCAAAGAACCTTTCCGGCCTCTTTTTGATCTTGGAGGCAAATTGCACAATCTTCTTATACCGAATAAAATCCACCTTCTCTTGGTTGCTTTGTGTTGACGATGCTGACAAGAATCTACCTTGTTGTTGAACTTCTTCAAGACCTTTTGAGGAGAAGAGATGAAGACGAACAAAAGAAAACTAAACTCGCTCCAAACCCTTCTTCTCCTCTGCTCTAAGAATGAGGAAAAATTACAAAAAAATGAAGAAAAAGGTAAATAAAGGTATTGCTTGTGGTCCCAACTCTATGTCCAAAACACCTCATTTTTTTTTATGGAATTAGAAAATAAGGAAATCTTTATCTCCAAAATGCCCCCTTTTTTTATGGAATTAGAAAATATGGAAATCTTGAGCGTAGGTCGTGACTTCAAGCCAATGAATATGTTCTATGCTTTTGATTTGGTTGGTTTTGTCTAACACCACTTGTAGCTAGCTCAAGACCTCCAAGCACCACGGGTCCGCGTTGCATATTTCACTATGTTTAATTAGGTTTCCAATAGGCATGTGTTGTGGGCTCAAGAGCACATGGGTCAACACCTTGAATTTGCCCAAATAAGCCTCCTTGACTAGGGCCCTATTTGCAAGAATTAAAAATTAGAGAAAAGTTAAAGTCTAAATTGTAAAACATGGAACCTATCTACGCAAAACTCAATTTACTCTATATTTTTATTTTTCAAAAATAAACAAGAATTATAATTTAATTGAAATTTCACAACTTTTTAATTCAAATTTTAGAAAACTCAAATTTTTATACAAAATCTAAAATCTAACATAATTCTAGAAATTTACAAACTAATTTAAACTAAAATGAGATTTTTATGAAGGAAAAAAGAGAAAAAGAGAAGTGTTAACGGTCTACCCACCACTTGTAAATGGTTGAAGATTTGAATAGTAAAGTTATTATGCTTTAACCATTCTGGGTTAAGATAACTTAGACTATTCTTGAGCTGCCAAGCATTACCTTGAACTAAGGTTCCAGTGGCGACACCACCACTTATCTTGGGTTGCTTAGCACCCCAAGTGGCGCGACCACCTTGTGTAACACCTTGTAGAGGATGCTACCAAATTCAGCATTCTCGAACTAAGATAGCTTAGAGTGTTCTTAAGTTCCAAAGTCTTATCTTGAACTAGGGTTCAAGTGGTGACAACACCACTTATGTTTGGTGACTTAGTAGTCCAAGTGGTGCAATGTTAACTCTCTAAATTTGTCTATTTTTCTGTGTTTAGAAGGTAATATTAGTTTCTTTTAACTTCTTATTTTTTAGAATTAGGATAGTTTTTAGATTTTTCTTTAATTTTGGAGTTTTGTAAAAATAGTGTTTTCTTCCTTTTTAGTTAAATAAAATAGGTTTTTAAATAATTAGGTAATTTCTCTTTTAGAAAAATATTCAGAAAAAAGTAAATAATTTTTTAGGCTTTTATCTTTTCTTTTTGCTGTTTAAAATCCTATTTTTTCTACAGATCAAGTCTTCGGCTGATTGGGCTGAAATGGAGCAAAGTGGACTGGCAGTGGCTGAATAAGGCTTGGCGTTGGAATGGGCTGAAGCCCTTTTAGAGTGAAGTTTAACGAAACGCAAAGTTTCATACTGCTGCAAAGAGGCAAAGCTGACAGGGTTTTCTTTCTCGAGTTCATTCTAAGCAGGGAGGCTAAAATCAATTTGGGGCTTTCTCCCAACTCTCTCACTCATGGCCAGGGTTCTTGCGGAAAGAGAAGAAGTAGAGCAGAACCAGACGCAAGCTCCAAGGCCCTACGGAAGCAGGCTCAGAAACTGATCGGACAAGAATGCTGATCGGACCGAGAAGCGGTTGACGGTTAAAGAGAAGAGAGGTTTTAGTCAGTTGAAGATTGATTCGAGAAGCTTCCAAAGTTGTAACTGACTCTTCCCCCTTTCTTTCTTTCTTTTCTTTTTCTGCCTTTGAACTTTGTAAAGCACGAGTGGTGGGTGACAGGCACCATTCTTAGGTTTAGACATGTAGTGGGTGACAGACACTATACTTAGACTAGGTTTTTACAAATTCTCGCTTTAGTTTTAGATTTACTGTTTTCATAGAAGTAAAAACTTTGATATTTGCTTCGCTGGGGTTCTTTGATCTCTCCATTGGGTGACAGACGATGGAATCTTTGACTTTGGTATCTGTACTTTTGATTTCCAGTTCTCAATGAAAATTGCTCTTTCTAATTTCTTTTCAATTTACGTTTCTCTCTGCACCTTTAAATTTCCAGCACTGCTATTGTTTGATTTTTATCTCTTACATTTATGTTTCTCGCATCTATTTTGTTCAATTTGATTTACTTTTCTGAATTTACGTTTTGCTTTGATATGTTCATTGAGTTTTGGTTGTTCTTGTTGAACGTAGTATAGGATATTTTCATTTGGGTTGTGTATTGTAGATAGGTTCTAATATCTCTGGTTAAAGCTGTAATTTTGAGTTAGATGTGCATAGAATTGGATGATTGAATGAGAATTACCACTGTAAGTTCTATGAACTAAAAAGACCCCAAAGAGGGCTTAACTTTTCAAAATGTCTTTCTGAGAGTAATTGAGATTCTTTGTCCAGTCTAATGCACATTTTCCCAGGAATTATGCTTTTACCTAATGTTCTTAGTTTTGTTTCCATTTGAATTTCTTTGTATCACTGTTGAGTAGATCTTAGGTTAGTTTGAATGTTGATATCCCTTGTTTCCTTTTAATTGGTTCTGTTATATGAAGTTTTATATTTGTTAAATTGAGTTCTTTTGATTTCTAGATCATGTATATAGATAGTGTGCATTTAGCATTTATGTTCTGTTTGCATCTATTCCTAGTTTTCCATTTTAGTTTCTTTTGCTTATTTTAGTCATTCATAGATTTAGGTTTGGATTCTGTCATTGAATTGCACGAGTAGCAGTTTTCATTAGTTTAGTTTTCTTTTTATTAGTTGCTTAGTAGTTTAGTTTCTGTTTCATCATAGTCATTGCTTCATTGGCATTGCATTTTAATTGATACACATATTATTCCTTCATTCCAGCTTAGGTTCACATCTGCATTATGCATCAATCTATATTAAGTATCATGCATTGCATAGTCTTTTAGTTTCTTTCTTTAGATTTAATTTTTTTTCCCCACCTAGTTTTAGATAGTTTTAGTAAATAAATAAAATAGGCTTAATTCTACAATTTTAGCTTAACAAGTACCAAGTCCACGGATTAGACCCTAGATTGGCCTATACTACATTAGTGAGGAATTTAAGTTTGTTGAGATTTTAGGCGACAAAAATTTGTTCAACATGCAACCACCTTTTTGTAACACCCCATAGAGAATGCTACTAAATTCCTTTGTAAAATTCATGAATTTCAAAAACTTTTAATTCACAACTCTTATAACAACATTAAAGTGTAACGTACACTTAACTGAAACAAATATATTTATTGAATCCTTCAAAATAAGTTCCAACTTCTAATATCCATAATAACCTATAATAATCTTTAACAATGAATATAAAAAGTTCCAGAATACATAATCTGATTTATTATCAAATAAAGAAAACATTATCTTCCCACTATGACCTTATGCTTCTCACTTCTGTGCATCCAAACCTTCATTTGCACTAACATATGCTCCCATATAAAATATGATTACCGTAGTCACATATTGAGCTAATCATAAACAAAACACCAACTTTCAATAAAATTAAAACAAATTGGATACTATCTCTCTCAAGATATTACAACCCAAGACATTATATCATATATTAATTCACAAACTTGGTTATCTCATACCAAAAATCGCATCCTCCCATGTGGTCTCAACGCTGGATACCAACAACAACAAATTTCTCGCATGTAGTTTACCACCCAAGCCAGCTCACCCTAAAGCCAAACTAAGTCTTCCTTCATACTCCTTGGAGTCTTTGAATAAAGTATACTTCGCATTACTCTTATTTTAGTAATTCAGTGAAGTCTAACCTGGTATAGCTTCACCATGTCAACCATTCTCCAACACTCTCCCAGAGAATTTACATGTGAGATCTATAAGGTTTGCCCAAGCTTACACCAAGAGACTTCAAGGGATCCGTCCCTTCTTCTTGAGACACACACACTTCCAATGCAATAATCACATATTACCTAATTTAATCTTATCCACATATATTACCATCATACCATAAAACATTGCATAGATTATACCATTTAAATAACTCTCAATATTGGATTTAATTTATTTTACGTTCATATCTTTTCATATATTTATATTTTGTATTTATATTTATATTCCATTTTTATATTGTTTTAAACAACTATATATATAAAGTGTACTCTCCTTATTATTGAATAAGATATATAATTTTTATCATTTCTTTTCTTATAACATGGTATCAGAAGAAAATTAATTCTTGATCACGTTCTTCCGCAACCATTTTTGTTACGGTCAAGATCTTCATCTTTTACCTTTCAATCTTAGCTTTCCTACAATTTCTTCTCCTTCTATGGCTACTCCTTCTGTTACTCTTGCATCGTTATGTTTCATGTTTTGACTTTACTTTCTAGGGTTTTCAATGAGAAACAATTGGGTGCTTTAATCACTCGTAGCCCTAGATTGATTTTTGAGGAATTTGGAGGAGTTTCCAAAGGTTCAAGTTGTGCAATTTTTGTTCAATTTGAGGTTGTAAAATTCAATGGCTTTTACAATTGTTCCTTCTTCTAATAATTCTCAGGTATAGTCACATTTCTCAACTCTAGGACTTTCTCAAGAGCAAATTCATGGTCTATTGACACTTCTTCCTTAATATAATCCCATAGTCATACATTCTATCGGTATAGTGAGTTCTCATAATGTTTCCACTTCTTCTCAGGATTAAGGTAATATCTCTTCCTAATGGATTCTAGACACAGGTGCTATTGATCATATATCCAGTTCTGTCTCATTTTATTTCTTATCATAGAATCTCACCAATTACAGTATCACTACCCAACAAAAACTCTTCATTTGCTCTTTTTTCTGGCACAGTTTCTCTTGGCCCACACCTTACTTTACATAATGTCTTGTTTGTTCCTAATTTTTCGGTCAATCTTATTTCGGGCACAAAGTTAACTAAATCTCTATCTTGTAAAATTATCATTTATGAATTTACATGTGAAATACAAGACAAGTCAACCCTGCAGATGATTGGAAAAACTGAAGAAAGAGATGGTTTGTATATCATGATAGTTCCTGCATCCACATCTCTTGGTTCACCAACTTCTATTACTCTTGAGAATTATATTGCTTGGTCTACAATAAGAACTAACTCTATAGATATTTGGTACTCTAGATTAGGGCATCCTTCTTTTTCTTGTTATATCAAATTATGCAACATGTATGCCACTTTACCTGATACAAAATACACTCACTATGATACTTGTCACTATTCTAAGCAAAGAAAATTACCTTTTCAATTAAGTACTACTATTTCAAAAACTCCTTTTGATTTAATTCATGTTGATATTTGGGGGCCCTATTGTATCTCTTCTATTGGTTTCAAATATTTCTTAACTATAGTGGATGATATGTCTAGATATACATGAATTAAATTGATGACAAGTAAATCAGATACAAGATCACAACTTATTGTCTTTGTTTCTTATATCAAAACACAATTTGACACTGATGTAAAAGCTGTTAAATCATATAATGGTAATGAGTTTGCAATGACAAATTTTTATAGACAAAAAGGGATACAACATTAATTATCTTGTGTTGAAACACTTCAACAAAATGAAGTCGTTGAGAGAAAACATCAACACATTCTCAATGTTGCTAGATCTTTAATGTTTATATCTCATTTGCCCATAATTTTCTGGTCTTTCGCTATTCGTTAGGCTGTGGAACTCATTAATATTTTACCTTCCAAAGTTTTGGCATATTTTTCTCCATCTCAACTATTACACAATGTTAAACCTGATGTTACTTACTTACGAATTTTTGGCTCATTTTGCTATGCTTCAACTCTTGAAGCTCATATAACAAAATTTCAACTGCGTGCAAGAAAATGTGTTTTACTTGGTTTTAAAAAAGGAGTGAAAGACTACCTTTTGTTAGATTTCAACTCTATGGAAAATTTTCTATTAAGGAATGTAGTATTTTATGAAAACATATTTTCTTTTCTTACTAGTGACAAACACTCACCTATTGATACACAAAATTCCTTGGATTTTGTCACCAAAATTTTTTCATCTCCATCATCTCTTTTCTCAAAAGTTATTGATCAACTCTCTTAACCACCTACATCTCCTCCTTCTATTGTTTCTGACCCTGTTATTTTTTCCTCTCAACCTGTTTCTGTTGAACCTGCCACTACTGTTCTACAAAGGAAATCAACCAGGCCAAAACATAAATCATCTTATCTGCAGGACTATCATTGTAACATGTTATCTACTTCTTCCGCCACTCAGTCATCTACAGGTACCTTATATCTTATATCTTCATATCTCTCATATGATGCATTATCATCTCCTCATAAATCATATGTCATTAATCTTTCCCAAGTTAGTGAACCTAAAACCTATAACCAAGCCATCAAACATGATTGTTGGAAAAATGCCATGGATTAAGAAATTGCAGCTTTAGAAAATACCAAAACTTGGGTTTTGACTGATCTACCTTATGGAAAGCAACCTATCGCATGTAAATGGGTATACAAAATAAAGAGGCATGTTGATGAGAGTATTGAACGATACAAGACAAGGTTAGTAGCCAAAGGCTACACACAACAACAAAGCTTAGATTACCTTGAGAATTTTTCACCTGTTGTCAAACTCACAACAGTAAGATTGGTTCTGGCTTTAGCAGCTTCCAGAAATTGGTATTTACATCAATTAGTTGTAAATAATGTCTTTTTACATGGGGATCTAGATGAAGAAGTATACATGTCTCTTCCTCTTGGCTACAAAACTAAAAAACCAAGGCAAGTTTGCAAGTTGTTGAAGTCTTTATATGGACTCAAACAGGCCTCTAGACAATGGAATTACAAGTTAACAACTACTTTACTCTATTTGGGCTACATACAATCAAAATCAGATTATTCACTTTTTGTCAAAAGTGATTCTGCTTATATTACCATCACTACAAGAAAAATGTCATTTACATACGGATTATTATATACGGATCTAATTCGTAGATAAAAATTTTATTATATACAGATATTATATACGGATTATAAAATAAATAATAATAAAAAATTAAAAAATTAATTAACCTAACACAAGAGGCAGCTACTTTACAGCTTCTCGTTCGCAAGTTTTCATTCGTGCATCTTGAACCATGCGTATTTTCACCTCTCTGTTCAACCACATTTCATTTTCATTCACTGCCTCACGTCTTCTTTGTTTTCTCTCGAGAGCGCCTCTCAACCATCCACAGGTTTGTTCATCACAGAATCACTTCATCCTCATAATCTTCATTTCTTCCTTTTACTCTCACTTTCATATGCATAACCACCTCTGAATCCTAGGGTTTTGTCCTCCTCTTTACTTTTCCTTCATTTTTAACCGATTAAAAGCACTTTTCTACTGATTAAAACCCTTTCTACCGTTTGCTCTTCGATTTCCATCGATTAAACCTGCATTTGCACCGTTTAAACACTTTTGTACCGATCAATCTTGCGTTTGAACTGATTAATCGGTTCATATTGAGTTTCTCCCCATTTTTAGGGTTCTTTCGGTCTAGATTAGGGTTCGTTCTCCCTTTTAGAGTTTTTCCCCAATTGTTCCAGCTTCTATTCGTTTGTTTAGGGTTTTTTAATATTTTCTTCTGTTCATTCTCCGTTTCGCTCTCGATCTCGAGTTCGTCTCATTATTTTGCTGCGTTTGCTCAACAAGGAAGCTTCGAAGGAGTTCAAGTCGAGCCCGCGTCGCTCTTTTGGTCATCTCCTTGGAGGCTCTTCCATGAAGCACGATGGAGCATGCTACCAGAGATAAGTATTGCTTTCCTTGTTTCTATTTGTTTGTCTTCAATTGATTCAAGTTGATTGTTCTCTGTTTTGATTTTTGTGTATCTGCTTGTTGATTTTTCTTCAATTTTTCCGCGTTGTTAATGTTACTTTTCCTTTTATGTTTTGATCTGTTGTAACCTGCATTTTGTTTTCGTTCATTACTGTCTTGAGTTCTATTTTGTGATTTTGTTCATAAACTGTTTGTTTAAATGTCTAAGAGAGCTAATATGAGATTGTTCATTCTTGAATCTCAATGTTCCTCTTTTCCTTTTTCTTATTCTCTCTTCTCATTTCTTCTTCCTCGCCTAGAAGCCATCAAATCCTGGAATCCATTGTGCAATGGGACGTGAGAGGAAGCAATTATGTTCGAATGAAAACAGGGGAATAAGTTTGATGCAGTTGGAATTTGGGGTAGTAATGAATAATTGAGTTGGAAAGAGTAATATAGGGATAATATAGGTGTAGTGTAAATGGGTACTGTTTGAACTACGTGGAATCAAGACCTAAAAACAAAATTCAGAAAATGGGTTAAGGTAAAGAATTGTTGATATTTGAGTGGTGATGTGTGGTTTATTTTAATCTATTAAAATCATGAGAAAAGAAAACAAGTAATATTGGGACGCGAATTTAAAAGTGGTGAATGAATTGTCTTTATTCCTTGAATTGAGTTTGTATAAGTTAGGGAATGGAGATGCTATGCTTTCACGTACTGTTCGGTTAAAATTACAAAAACTCAATATATGGGTTTTAGAATGATTAGTGAAGAGCCAAGTATGACTTGATTATAAATTAGTTTTGGAAGAAAAGAACTTGGAATTGCTAGAATATTATATTAGTCAATGTATGCTTTGATTAAATGAGAACAGTGAAATGAACTCTTGATATGTTAGACAATTGATGAACCATAATTTTTTTAGTGATTAAATAATTGGATATAGTATGAACTGGTAGGGCAAGGGGTAAGATCATCACTAATGAGTAAAGACACTAATATGATTTGTTGGGAAGCTTCTTTAGAAAGAAAATTATGTATAAAAAAAAACCTTATTGTTTGCTGTCACGAAGACTTCCTGTTAGCTGCTATAAATTTTGTTTATATATTGTTGTCTTTGCTGTATAGACTACATAAATGCTACACTAAAAAAAAAAATTGCTGTCTTTGCTGTAAAATCTGCATAAAACCTTTGTTGTCTTTGTTGTAAAATCTGCATAAAATCTTTACTGTCTTTGCTGTAAAATCTGCATAAAACCTTTGCTGTCTTTGCTGTAAAATCTGCATAAAACCTTTGATGTCTTTGCTGTAAAATCTGCATAAAACCTTTGCTGTCTTTGCTGTAAAATCTACATAAAACCTTTGCTGTTATTGCACCTAATACCTTGCTGTTTGGGCTGTTCTGGATGCTATTATTGCAATTAAAACTTTGCTGTTTGCTGCCCAAAAAGTCTTGCTGTTTTGGTTAAAATGGTGCAGAATATCTTTGTTTTAAAGCTTTCTGTTTTTTACAGATGCAATGTGGTTATTGGCCAATAACCTTAAAGGGAAAATGCAATGTGGTGAAGTTGTTATCACGGTGATGGAGTGCAACGACAATATCAATCCAAGATGAACAAAATCCTTAGTGATTATTAGGAAATTATAGACTTGTCATTCTATGTTGTTTGACATGTTATTAATTGTAGAATGTATATTGTTTAACATCTTAGGAACAGTACAATCTATTTATGAATATTGGACATTTTGTAAACTTATTTGATAATGATTTTTAAGTAATATATATCTATTCTTAATGTGAAATGTTTGATATGGTGTTAAATAAAAGTTATTGTGATGGTTGGTTGTTATTACAAGTTTAATTGTAATCAATGTATGTGCAGGTGTTGAATAAAATAATTTTTTCTATAAACAATGTTACATACGGATTTTTCCGTATATAATTATATACGGATTTTTCTGTATGTAATTATATACGGATTTTATATACGGATTTTTCCGTATATAATTACATACGGATTTTTCCGTATGTAATTATATACGGAAAAATCCGTATATAATATTAGCTACAATCATTTTATATACGGATTTCTGTCTGTATATAATCCGTATGTAATACTATTTTATATACGGATTTTTGAAGTTTTATACGGATTTTGGCGGTAGATAATAACGATTTTTCTTGTAGTGCATCTTACTTGTTTATTTAAATGATATAGTCTTGGCAGGTGATGACATCCAGGAAATTCAAGCTGTGAAGGCTCTGTTGAATGCAAAGTTTAATATTAAAGACCTAGGCCAACTCAAGTATTTTGTGGGCTTAGAAATTGCAAGATCTCAACAGGACATTAATTTGTCACAAAGGAAGTATGCTCTAGAGTTACTAGAAGATGCAGGATGGTTGGGATGTCAACTTGTTTCTACTCCCATACAATTAGGCACAAAATTTTCCAAGACAAAAGGGAAACCCTATTCATATGTGCATGCCTATAGAAGACTTCTTGGCAGGTTACTATATTTAACTAACACAAGACCAAATTTATGTTTCGTTATTACTCTCAATCAATTTCTTTCCAATCCTTTGGAAGATCACCATTCAACAACAATAAGGATCCTGAGATATATCAAGAATAATCCAGGACAAGGATTATTCTTTCCCTCCAACACAGAACATGATCTCAAGGTTTTTAATGATTCTGATTGGGCTGCTTGCCCTAACACTAGAAGGTCTGTGACTGGTTTTAATGTGTTCTATGGTGCATCATTAATTAGTTGGAAATCCAATAAGTAAGGTACTATATCTAGATCATCAACCGAAGCAGAATATAGAGCTTTAGCTTCCACAACATGTGAAATTCAACGACTTTTGTATTTGCTCCATGATTTGAAACAACCTCTACCACAGTTAGTTTCTCTGTTTTGTGATAATCAATCTGCTATACAAATTACACAGAATCCAGCCATGCATGAGAGGACAAAGCATATTGAAATTGATTGTCATCTCATAAGGGATAAAGTTCAAGCTGATGTAATTAAACTCTTGCTCATTTCTACTTCAGCCCAACTTGTAAACATTCATACTAAAGTTTTGCATCCAGCACAATTTCAATCTTTGTTGTCCAAGCTAAGCATTAAGGATATATATGTTGTAGCTTGAGGGGGTATTGGATTTAATTTATTTTACGTTCATATTTGTTCATATATTTATATTATGTTTTTATATTTATATTTCATTTTTATATTGTTTTAAACAACTATATATATAAATTGTACTCTCTCTTTATTATTGAATAAGATATACAATTTTCATCTTTTATTTTCTCATAACACTCAATGCCTCTAACTTAAGACACAATTGTACCAAAACTTCCAAACAAATTTATCATCATAAATAAAAATAGTAATCATGAATGACATATCTTTAAGTATATATCTTCAATCAACGATCCCACATATCAAACTAAAGAATTATGTGTACATATTAGTTATCAAAACTTCAACATAATCTAATAGTTAACAAGAAACTCAAACTTATCAAAGTTGTCCAACGTTACAAAAGCCCTCGCACTAGTGCAGAAAAGACCTTTAATGTCACTCTTTGGACGTTCGACTCTCGAATATCACACGTAAAAAATGACCGGTGGAACTTCTATAAATAAGTTAATGTTGTAGACATCCGACCGGGGTGGTCACAAACGTCTTATCTCTTTATAGACATTTGGGCCCCTATGTTGTATGTCTGATGGTGGCAAAGAGTACCAAAAGTCATTTTATTTTCCCAGTGTAGACGTTGGGCCCCTACGTTGGACGTCTGATGTCTTTATAGACGTCCGGGCCCTGACGCCTAAAGACGTGATAGGTAGGTGAAAAGGTGCCCTGTTCCATTTACTTTAGACGTTCACCCCTATGTCGGACGTCTGATGGTGGCAAAGAATACCAAAAGTCATTTTATTTCGCAGTATAGACGTCCGGTCCCCTATGTCGTAGTCTGATGTCTCTATAGACGTCTGGACCCCTATGTCAGACGCCTAATGACCTGATAGGTAGGTGAAAAGTTGCCATGTTCCATTGCTTTAGACATCCGAGCCCCTATGTCGGATGTCTGATGTCCCTACAGATGTCCGAGCCCCATATATCGGACGTATATAGCATCCGCCAAAATTAATTTTTTAAATACACATAGATGTTCGGGCCCCATGTGTCGGACGTTTGATGTCTCTATATACGTCTAAGGCTGTTTTATTACATTTGCGCGAACTCAGGACAATTACGCGCACTATTCATCATCTTCCTCATCGCAATTTGTCTTGCGGCTTTACATTTTCAGGTTTGTTTATTCTCTTTTGGACCATTTAAACTTACCTTTACTCCGATTAAATTAGTCTTTGATGAATTATCTTTCATTTGAACCGATTAAAATGAGTTTTCGCTATGTTTTAGTGCAGTTTTGCTCATTTCCTTAGGCGACGTTTTCTTGCGTTTTGGGTAGCATTTTTTTTTTTGCGTTTTCTACTCCTCCAATTCCTTCACTACGTTTGTAGTCCGTTAAGAAGGTTAACATTGTTGTTTAAAAGTTTTTGTCTATGCATTTTATTGGTTTTTCGGTATGTATGTTTTTGGCATTTAGATATATATGTTATTAACTTTTGAATATGATGTTATTAACTTTCAAATTTGTATATTGTTGACTTTTGAATTCGCATTAGCTTTTGAATACATACATGTTATTAACTATTACTACCGAGGGCACGTAACCGACCGCAGGAGATTTTTCTACCGAGGGTAGGCAACCAACCGTAGAGTTTGTTACAACCGAGGGTAGGCAGCTGACAGTGGCGTGTATTTCTACCGAGGGTAGATAACCGATCGGATATGTCATAACACACCCGATCAGGCAAACGCAAGGAGAGTAGACTGCAGACAGTTGTTAAATGCTCATGAATGCATAGTTAATGAGGTAACAGTCATTGTCGAGTAGTTAAAGTGAGCATTGAAAGCCATTAAAAGGTAAATTAATGAATAATATTCCCTGAAATTGTATAAATAGAAGTCAAAGGGGAATGTAAAGGTTCTGTTCAATTTCATATCTATAGACTTGCGATAGCATATTCTAACTTGAGCGTCGGAGTGTTTGCTGCAGGTCAACACTCTTCTATTGGCGAAGGACGAGCATAAGGAGTAAAGAGAGAGAGAACCGAGCGTACGAACTGAAGAGAAGGAGAACTAAACGCGGGAGTGGACCGAGTATTTCTGGACGAGCGTAGGAGTTTCCCCGGTCTCATTCAGTAGAAACATTAACTTTTGTGTATACATGTTGTTGGCTTTTGCATATATATCTTATTAGCTATCTGATAAAATTATCAATCTTTATATTCCGAGTTAAAGTATGAAATTTTATACTTAATGACAATACAAGTTAAAATCTCTAAAGTTGTCAATCTTTATATTTCAGAATATTCTCAAAAAAATAAAAAAATTAAGAATTATTGGAAAGTTGAATAGAATATTTTCTACCATCAGATATATGTTAAATAATATTTAAATTAATTTAAAAGTATATGGAATTATTGTTATAACCGCTAACAAATACGGAGGCAATACAAACCGACCGGAGTAATGCAGATAACCTATTATTTACGAGGGAAGCCCACATTGGATACTTGCATGCATGTTGGACAACAGCCAACCCAAACTTGGCACTTGTTTGCCTCTAACGCACACAACACACCAACTCTCTGCACCACACCTTCGTGGCCTCACAAAAATTATTTCCTCCTTCCAAATATACCTGCACGCCTTAAACTTTCAAATTGCTTACTTCTTTTCATCTTACAATATAATTTTCACTCTATCTCGTAACCTACTCTGTTTGAAGTTGAATTGCATTTTTTTTAATTATACGTTATCTTTAATAAATTTCTCAATTTTCATATTAAATTATGTGATACACGGGCTAAAAATTTGATGATCACGATGAATTAATGGTATTAGCTGAAGTCAAACTCTTAGAACTTTAAAGACCAGATAGAAGATCAAATTGGTCACTTTCAAAAATGTATACTGAAATTTAAAATATGGGAAACAAATTTATCCCAATTATATGTAAGGGTGAAAATAAAATTAAACTGAAATATGAAAATGAAAATTAAATTCTCATAGTTATATAAGTTGTAAGAAAAATAATATTATTCTTCTCATTGTTTGTCAGTATTTATGCGCTGGACAGTCGACGGCAGAATGAAACCTGTTCCTCATGCAAAACCTCTACGCACCATGTATCATGTACGTGTCAAGAAAAGCAGCCCTCACTTTTCTCTATAAGACCACCTCTGACACTGTCTCTCTCTCTCTCAGTAACTCGAATACACAAGTCCTAATCTTTCTCTAGAAAGACTTATATTCCTGATCTTTTGCATCTTCTTCATTGTTACTCAAAACTTCACCATCCATCATGAGTGTTCGCACACAAGCACCCCACCATGTCCAGGTCCACACCACAACCCAAAGCTACGAAGCTGGTGTCGTTCCTGGACCTCGATATGAGCGTGCTGGTGTTCCCCCACAGTTTTATGAATCTGGAGGTAAGACTGGTTCTTACCCTGCCGAGAGAGTTCCCTCCGCCTCCCAGATCCTCGCTGTTGTCTTCGGCCTTCCGGTCGGTGGCGTCCTCCTTCTTCTGGCCGGACTTACTCTGGCGGGAACTTTAACTGGGCTGGCGGTGGCGATCCCGCTTTTCGTTCTGTTCAGCCCAATTCTGGTTCCAGCTACCATGGTAATCGGGCTGGCAGTGGCGGGGTTTTTGACGGCGGGAGCTTTCGAGCTGACGGCTGTGTCGTCGTTCTCGTGGATCTTGAATTACATCCGGGAGAGCCAGGGGCCAGTGCCGGTGAACCTGGCGGTAGCGGCGAAGCATCAGCTGGCGGATGCTGCAGAATACGTGGGGCAGAAGGCAAAGGAAGTGGGGCAGAAGACAAAGGAAGTTGGGCAGGATATACAGAACAAGGCTCAGGATGCAAAGGAAAAGAGTCCGCAGGAAGCAAAAGATGCAAAGGAGATGAAGAGAACACCACTGACAGCAACAGCCACAACAGACTTAGTAATGTGATATGATGCGGTTTATGTCCGGAAATAATAATGTACCTCTTGGTTTGCACTTGTCAGTGCTGTGTCTTCAGTTATTGTATGTAGGTCTGTGTTTTGTTGTCTGGCTTGGTTTGTAGTTTTTGTTGTCTAGCTTGGTTTGTAGAGGGATGTACTTTGGTTCATGCAATATAAAGGGGTACTACTAGTTGCCATTCTGGTGTATATGGACGCTGGAAATGTGTTCTGTAGTTCTTCACTTCACTGTTGAGTTCAATGTGAAATTTGTGTTGCCTTGGTTATCGCTTTCTTTCTTCTAAAACAACGATAATTTTAAAAAGATTTGTTAATTATTTTAGCATAATAAAAATCAAAGCACGTACAGATTCCACCTAAGAAAGTTTTCTTAACTGCATAGCACTTTAACCAGAAACCCTTTAGATTTGCCACTAACATCTTTTCAGCACAAGCTTTGAGATGCAGAAATATCAATTATTACCGGTCAACCTGGAACTAACAACCATAATCTAAGACTGATGACTTTTCGGACTGAGTTTTCAGGCCGAACTTTTTTTGGACCCATTATTTCACACATTAAGGCTGTGACTGATCACCCTGACCGGCCGAGACGTTGGACATTTCCCCGTGACTCACCATTCTGACATGACCGAACGACCGATCATCTTGACTAACGGTAACAAAAAGACTGTTAATGCTTATTAAAATATGGTTGGCCATGTTAACCTTCCATTTTTCTTTTTTTTCTTTAATAAAATTTCTTTTTCAGTTTTAATTAGTTTCTAAATTTTTAGAATTAGGTTTTTACTTTTTTATAAATATTTGAGTTTTCTGAAAAATCATTTAAAAAGTTGTTTTTAGTACTGTTTTGATATATATAATAATCTTTATTCCGTTTAGAAAAATAAAAATTGGAAATATAAAAAGTTTTTTAGATAGGTTCCACCAAGGGCTTGGATGGACTTGAGTGTTAGAGAATTTTCTAGAAAAATATCTCTTTAACAATTTCTTGATTAGTCCGTTTCAAATATACAAACCAATAAAATAATAATACATCGTTTATTGTCAGGTCAAAAAATTATTAAAAAAATCTATAGGTTAACCCTCAAGCAGACCAATCAATCCTTCAGCAGCAATTAGCATATTTGATGATTAAGAGTCAGGATACAAAACAAGGAGTACTGATTCTCATCCTCTTAAAATAAAAACATTTTGACACTGTGAGAAGGAGTACTGATTGTCAGCTCCTTAAAACAAAAACATTTTGACACCTGTTATGAGACTCGAGAACGAGAGAAGAAACCTTATGGCAATCACAAGGAGTATGGCAGAGTAACCAGATACAATGAAGTTAGTTCGAGTGAAGTTAGTTCGAGAGATGCAGAAACAAATGCTAGAAATACAAATAAGGTATATCACTTACTCATGATCCTAGAGGGAGAATGGTCAGATAGAAGAGTAAGGCAAAACAGGGTAGGAAGCAAGTAGTGTTGTAACTAGGACCACCTGTTCGGTCCAAGCAAATCAGGCAAAGGGTTTGCACCGTTCACGACTATGATAATGGAGGCACCAATGCTAAAAAAGATGCCCCCGTGTTTGAGAAATATGACGAATTAACCGATCCGAACGAGCATATTTAATCCTTTGTAAATGCAATAGTTTTTTACTCATCCAGCAACACGGTATGGTGTAAGGCATTTTCTGTCTCTAAAATGGAAGACATCAGCATGGTGTATACATTACCACTAAATACACTGAATTACTTCAACACCATACGAAATTTGTTTAGCCAATAGTATGCGTCTAGACGAGTTCAAAGCTTTACTTATCTTACATTGATAAACATTAAGCAAGATAAGGATGAATCGCTAAAAGACTTTACAGACCGTTACAACAAGACCTTTCGACAGGTAAATGAGGTGAGTAAGGAATTTGTACTGAATAGTTTGTTAATAGCCTTGAGGGCTGACCCATTTGTAGATAGTATGTGTGCCAGACCCCCAAAAACCATGTGAGTTGTAAGAAAGGGCAGTTTAATTCATGCGTATAAAGGAGATGCACATTTTTCGCAAGGGGCAAGGGCAACAAAACAAGGCAATTGCTTCATCCGTGTAGAGGGAACGAAGGGAAGGTAAGAAGTCGTTCAACAAAGGAGATGTAGGAGGTGGTCCAAAGCCTAGGGATCTTCCCAAGGAACCCAAGTTTAACTGGTATACACCGCTAATCACTTCAAGAGCCAAGATTTTGGAAGACCGCTAAGTAAGAATCCAACCCTAAGAAATGCTGACATTAGGAAGTATTGACGGTACCATCAAAACCTTGACATACTATCAAGCAGGACATTTGAGGAAGTACGTGAAGATGAGCACACGAGCGAGTGGAGAAAAGTCCTCCCAAGTAAGGTATGTTAATCAAAAGCTTAAAAGATCTTCCACGCAACATCCGCCACAAAAGTTAATGTTTTAAACTTTATAAAAATTCTTCCGGATAGTGATAAAAAGCAGCCCTAACGGACAAAACTTAGCCACGTTAGCTTGTTAAAACCTGTTTAAAATGTGAAAGACCCTAGAGTGTTCTAGGAAAAAAATGTCTAATCAAAGAACATTCAATGTAGTTAAGACATTAAACAAAATAAATTGCATTCAGTGATGGAATTTACAATGGGCGACATCCTCAAGCATCACAAAATTTTCAAGAAAGGAAACCAGACTAGAAAGCTTACGAAATTAACAAGGCCGTAGTTGATTTCTTGATACAACAGCCAAACAAAATTGTCGCGGGGTGGGAGAGGAAGGAAATATTCAGTTCAATGAAGTGTTTGGGGTTGAGATCCAGCTTCAGCGTCATTACCACCATTATCAGTTTTCAACTTTGAATCATTATTAGGTATCCAAAACGTGAGAACACTTGAAGCTGCAGCGAACATGGCTCTGCGAGGCGCCCACTTCAAGCACGAAGGCACGCCAATAGAGCTGCTCCAACTTGCCACCTGCATGGAAGAAAACCAGATGCTTGTCATATTTCGCGCTAATACATTGATAAAATATAAAATACTGGTTTAAAGTCACTTCTTTTTTATTGACAAATTATGTACCCTGCCAAATAATGTTGTTTTGAAGTTTATTAAAGATAGAGAATTTACTTTTCTTTACAATGCAAAACAAATGTATAAATAGTTTACCTACTTGTGACCTTAGGACTTTTACTGATAATTTTTATGTATAAATAAATGTGATCTTCAATATTACATATTTTTATTTTCTTAGTATACTTTGATTTGATCCCTTCATTATTGTATTTGTTTTTCTTTTGAATTTTATCAAAAATATTGGTACAAATTGCAATCTCTTAATTTTAAGCTCAATCTTTTATTCTCATCTATTTTTATTGGAACATTACCCTAAACCATAAAATTGTAATCTCTTAATTTAAGCTCATTTTATTTTCTCGTCTACTTTTTATTGGAACATTGCTATGTGTTGTACTTATGAATTGAATTTAGAACTCTAGTTTTGTCCTTTGATTTTACACTTATGGTAGTAAGTATAATATGATACTATACGATACGAATCTTCACCTACACGATACGAATCGCTTGAAGACTCGTTTTGGCTCCTGTATCGTGTTCGTATAGTACGATTCGATCTCCAAATTGCATGAATCGCCCCGAATCGTAGCATTCATTGGTAGAGATGTTACTCGTTGTGGCACCTCTCACGGCTCTCTTGCTGTAGCGACTCTCGCGACGGCGCCTCTCGCGGTGACCCCTCTCGCTGCCTAGCGGTGCAATTCCTCCGGTGATGAGCGAGAAGAAGCCGAAAGACATTGCGACAACAATGCGTCCCTCGGTGGCTACTCACGGCGACGACTCTTATGTCATCAACGTATCTTGCGCGGTGGCAGGGCCTCAACGTTAGTCTCGTGTGTGTACGTGAGCAAGGATAGACAACCCTACGACTTTTAGTGGGTTGGAATTTGAACCCGTTCTTAACCTAAAATTTTAGCTCATTTTGTTTAAGACATTTTAAAGCCCAATTAGTAAATGGTGACTCGCTCTAAAATTACTAATACACAAAAAAAAGGGTGACGCTGGAAATTATAAGAGCACCTAACAAAATTAAAAAAGGAAACTCTAAAAACTGCCACTACACTAAAAACTGTCATCTTTCTTTCTTACTCTCTTTGGCACAAATATTTATCAACACATTCTTCTTCTTTTTTCATTTAACAGAAGAGTTGGGTCATACATCCTAACCCAATCCCGTTAGACATAATTAACTGATACAAATTTGTAAAAAATTAATAGTTACATATTTTAAAAAAATTAAGACGATTGATTCCTGATTATTAAGTATAAATTTATATAATTGATTATATAAATTAATATAAATAAATATTGTGCGGTATGCAATAGACCTACAATACATTCAACAAATATACCTTTCTATATGGTACTGTATGGTATCATAACCACATTAGAGTTTCGATCTTCAATCTCCAGTTTTCTTTTTCTTTTTTTTCGGATGAACAGCATTCGCAACCACTGTGTCCCTTTTATCCGTTACTGAGCATCCAACCATTATAATATTAACTCAATTTAACCACTATACAACCAATCTTTTTTAATATGGTTGTTATTATTAATTACATCTTAACATGTTTGCATGTCTTGTATGTTACATTTTTTGAATGTTTATAAATCCTACTATTTAATATGTAAAACAATTTGCGATATAAAAAATAAGTTCTCTTATATGCGATAAGATTCGTGATTCAACTATCATGCTTCTCTCTACTCAGCGTTTATATGAGAACATTAGGTGATCTCTTTTATTTATTTCATGTTGGTATAAGATTGGTCGGTTATGCTCGGTAGCCTCTTTCTTGTCTTGCAAAGTCTCCACCATTGTATACCACTTGTCATTGTCCGCCACCAGTCCATTGTCACAGTTAACTTCGGTAACCACTAGATCTGGAGCATCTCTCCAAGCAACGACCAACTTTGTCAGTCTCGAAGGTTGAATCAGCTCCACTCACCACCACACACGCATTCTCTGTGCTATAATGCTAGGTGGGTGATGTCCAGACGTCGCCTTCCTCTCACCAAAGCAATGTCGCTCCTGGATAGGACCCAAAGAGCAAATGGGCACAGCGAGCTTTTCTAGCCCATGAAGCACAGTTCAAGATGCGGAGGGGTATATATGAGAAAGAAGAGCAAGGGTAATGACGTGATCTAGAATAGTTAGTTCGAGGAGAAAGAGGGGGAATGATTTTTTGTTATTAGTATCAGGTGTGGAGTCAAGGGGTGTGGTTCTTTTGTTGTTTTGTTGAATAGAGAAACCTTGTTGGTTACTCTAAAGGAGACTTGCTCCCGACAATAAGATCGGTTATCTTGTATTTTCTTCTTTTGCCAATAAATCTCAGAATTGTCTTATATTTCATTCCCCTATTCTCTTTGTTGCTTGTTGTGTGGTGTGAATCTGTAACAATTGGTTCGACCTTCCATATACCCTTTACCGATCAATGAGTGCCACCAAGGAAGAAAGGGAACAAGGAGAAAAAAGGAAGACCAGTATAGTCGCAATGAAATCACAAGTTGATCTCGTTAAACAAGAACTGACGAATATGAAAGCAGTAATGGAGGAGATCCGTCTTCAAAGGATTCAGAATCAAAATACAATAGAATTAATGAGGAAGGAAGTGGTGGATAATCAATCAAAATTGAAGGAGTTTATGACTTGAAGCTTTAGCAAAAGTATGAACAAGGTCGGAGAGGGCTTTGTTGGCTCAAAAGACGCTAAAAAATGAAGAACACTGGGAGAACCTCATCTGGGTTGAAATCCTTAGAAGGGGATTAACTCACTGAGTTCCATCAATCAGTGAAAAGAATAGAAGTCCCAATGTTTAGTCGGGAAGACCTTGCTCACTGGATATCAAGGTACAAGAAACCAGTGAAGTTGTGAGAGTGAACCTCACTCAATAGTTCATGGAAGGATCGATACACTTCAACTTTCTATTGAAAGATGACATTGATTTGACATGGGATGAACTGAAGAAAGAGTTGTTGGACAAGTATGGAGGAATGGGAGAAGGGAGTGTCTTTGATCAACTGACTACCCTTCATCAGACACGGACCATGGAGGAGTACATAAGTCGATTTGAGTTATTAACTCAGACTCTAGGACGAAATCAAAGCGCAAATTTGTAATCTACAAGTTGCAAATCCCATAGGAAAGGGTAGATTGATGAACGTCACCAAGACTATTAACGTAGATATACACGAGACAACATTTCAAACTCACGAAGGTCATTACAAATATCTTGTAATGCCTTCGGGCTCATCATGAATGCACCCTCGACATTTCAATATCTCATGAATGAGGTTTTTAAAGACTTGTTTAGGAAAGAAGTCCTAGTGTTTTTTTTATGACATTCTTATTTACAACAGGGGATGGGAAGAACATTGCAGCAATTAATTAAGATGCTTGAAATTCTGAGACAACACCAGTTATATGCCAACTAGGACAACTGTAGTTTTGACATCAAGAAGGTGGAGTATCTAGGACACATAATCTCTATTCACAAATTTACTGTTGATCCGGAAAGGTGAGCAGTGTAGTGGCCCATACCGAAAAACATGAAAGGAGTTCGCGGATTCCTTGGCCTTATGAGATACCGCTGAAAATTCATTAGTAATTAATGTAAAATTGCAAGGCCACTCGATGGTTTAGCAAGAAAAAGAGTTTTGGATGGAGTGAAGCGCAGAAGCCGTATGAAGAGCTAAAAAGAAAAATCACTACATAACCAGTATTATGCCTTCCAGATTTCGAAAAAGAATACGTTGGAGTATGACACGTCAGGAGTTGGAATTGGTGCAATTTTAATGCAAGATGGAAGACCTGTATCGTATTTCAACAAAGCCTTGAGCTTTAGAACGTATCAAGGTGACATCATATGAAAGGGAGTTAATGGTTGTTGCTTTAGCCATTCAACATTGGAGGCACTACTTAATATGGAGGAAATTTAAGGTTTACGACCAAAAGAGTCTTAAACAGTTTTTGCAGCAGCGAATTACAAATAAAATTCAACAAAATTCCGTCACAAACTTTTGGATTTTAATTTCGAGATAGTGTACAAACCTATAAATAAGAATAAGGTGTTGATGCTTTGTCAAGAAAAGTTGAGAAATCAGAATTGAAGAGTATGATATATACCCCTGTTTGGTTGGACTGCCAATAGCTGGTGACAAAAGTGCATGAAGATAATAAGTGGAGGAAAGTGATAGAGGAGTTGCAACAAGGAAACAATGATAAGGTCTCCACTGGGCTAATGTACAAGTGTGAAGTTCTTCTATACAAGAGAAGATTGGAGTTTGCTTAGAATTCCTATTGGATCCCAAATCTGTTAGAAGAGTTTCATGCCTCCAACCAAGCAGGGCACTCAGTTTCACACATTTCACGTATAAGTGTGGAGTTTCTCAAATTTGTCCAAGCCTGTGATACTTGTCAAAGGCAAAAATACATCTCTACATCCCCGGGAGGACTATTGTAGCCATTCCCAATTCCGGAGACTTAAGCATGGACTTCATTACAAGATTGCCGAGATCTAGTGGATTTGAAGCTATATTGGTAGTTGTAGACCGTTTAACTAAATACACCCATTTTGTGCAATTGAAGCATTCTTACAGTGCTATGATGATTGCTGAAGCTTTTGTGGAAGTAGTGAGGTTCTATGGCATTCCTAATTTAGTGGTGAGTGATAGGGACCCAATGTTCATGAACTCATTTCGGAAGGAGTTTTTCAAAATGCAGGGGACTTCATTGAAAACGAGTACAACATATCATCCTCGATAAAATGGACAGACAGAAATGACTAAAAGATGCCTTGAAACTTATTTGCAATTTTTTATTACGACATGGATACCATGGGCAGAATTTTGGTTCAACATCACATTTCATGACTCAATAGGTACAGTGCCATTTGAAGTTGTTTATCGGCATCAACCCCAAAAATAGTGCGAGTTGTACCAAGGGAAGTAAGAGTAGAAGTTGTTAAAAGAGAGCTCATGGATAAAGGTGAAGCTTTGAGACAATTGAAGAAGCTTTTTTCCAGGGCACAACTTAGAATGAGGTTGCAGGCCAATAAACATTGTACAACATTGTACATATCTATGCATCTAAGACTCTAGTTTTGTCTTTTGATTTTCAGTCTTCCCTCCACTCATTGTATCAAAATTCTATCAGTATAAATGAGAACATAAGAGAGGTTATTCAAAGTCTCGCACCTTGGATTAGAAAATTTGTGTTTGTGACATTTTATGAACTTACTTATCTCCTTTAGGCCATAGTCGACCCATCTGCCAACGAGGCAACCCGTCAGCCTTAGGCGACTAAGCTTAAGAGAAGGTAGATTTATTCAATAGGCTTCTTCTGTATCTGCAATCATTAAGTAAGCCCTGAGCAAAATGTCACATCACTTTGAAGATCTGGACACATGACTGAATAGGCTACACACACTTTATGCACCTTTGGAGAAGCCAAAATCAATGAAGAGTCGTGGCATTCATTGAACCATTATGTCTTTGAAAAGGTTGGATTTTTCTTTCCTATCTTGATTTCACATTTGCATTCTGAAGCTTTCCATACCTTAAATCCACTTGTTCTTCGAATTACTCGTTAGTATACACAGATGATCAATTTTTTGCGTGTTGGCTTTATTCATGTGGAGAAGAGAAGTATATAGCAAAGGCTTCTGCATCTTGTCATTTTATTTGGCTAAAAAAGTTCCTTAAAGAACTAAGACTTGAGGAAGTAACAAAGATATCTCATTTGTGATAACCATGTTGCTCGTCATATTACCTTAAACCCAGTATTTCACAAGAGGAAACATATTAAGATAGATTGCCACTTAATTTGAGATAAAATTATATCTAGAGACATTATGCCTCGATTTGTTAACCTCAATGATCAATTAGAAAATATCGTCACTAAACCATTATGGGGTCCTAGGATTGATTATATATGTACCAAGCTTGGTGCATATGATTTACATGCTCAAACTTGAAAGGGAGTGTTATATACATTTTGTCTGAGTTTGGGTCGTTATCATAAAGCTGAAGAGAAAAAGTTTTGATGATGTCTCAAAGTCAAGTCTCAAATGCTCTTGTTGCAAGAAGATCTTCATGAAGACTTGTTTTGTGTTAAAGCTTTTGTAATTTAGTAGATTTATGTATAGGATGTGGTTTATCTTTGATTCTATGTATTGTTTGCCTTAGGTTGCGTTAAAATTCGTTTTGAATCAGAAAACCTCGTTTTATACTCAAGATAATCGATTATTAACTTGTCATAATCGATTATAAATAATCAATTATGACTTGCCATAATCGATTATCACGAGCAATTATGAGAAATTTTTAAGCAAGTTTTTTACTATTGCGCATTCACTAACTACATAATCGATTACAATAGGTGGATAATCGGTTATCACACATTAATTAGCTGACAAAGGGTTTTTAGAAGTATCCTTAAGTGAGATCTCTATAAATTGGATTGTAACTCTCATTCTAAAATACAGAATACGTTGTATTCGAAATTCTTATATGTTATGTGCTATGATAAGTGTTCTAGGGTTTGTGTAACCCTTGTGCATGTGGCTTTGAGAACTTGGTGTTAGCATAGAGCAAGAACTTTAACAGGAGTTGTGATTGAGTGTTGTTGTTACTATTGAGTTAAAGCCTGTCATCCTTTGTGAAGATTCAAAGGAGGTGTTCATCCTTCGTGAAACATTCGGAGGAGGTGTTCATACCTTGTGGGTTTCAGGGGAAGTGAGTTTGATTTCTTGTAGTAACAAAAGAGGTGTTCTAAACTTACACTGTTATTTTCTTTGTGATTATAACCATTTGTTGGTTTGTGATAGTGCAGCGTTAATTTTTGTTTGAGATTAACAACTGGACTTTAGGATTTGTGTGATCTAAACCAGTATAAAAATTACTTGTGCAATTTTCTCTCTTCCTTACTCTTTTATTTGTTTAAATTGTTATTAAGAAATTTATATTTTACGAGAAAATTATTAAAGGTATTATTTGCAATAAGAAACCAATTCATCCCCTCTTGGTTTGTTGTACATGCTAACCATTCCACTGCACCACTCTAACAATTGGTATCTGAGTTTGCTTTGATAGTTATTCAAAAAAAAAATTCGAAAATGTTAAACAATATCAAACATTTGCACAGGATGCTTCAATTTACAGGCCGCTTCAATTTACAGGCCGCTTCTTTTTGTTGGGAAAAATTATACTTTTTGGATAAGAATGCAAATATTTTTAGAGTATGTCGATATAGGTATTTGGGATACTGTTGAAAATGGTCTATATGTTCCTACTATTACTGTTAATAACATGCAGTAACCTAAGCCCTATGCCCAATGGACTGTTGATGAGAAAAAGAGGACTCAATATGATGTTAGGGCCAAAAATATTATTTCATCTGCTTTAACCCTTGATGAGTTTTATAGGATTTCCGTATGTAAAAGGAAATGTAGAAATTTTAAGAGTAACTCATGAAGGCAAGATGAAGATAAGCGTGCTCGAAAGAACTCTTTAGTCAAAGAATATGAGATGTTCTGGATGAAACACTAAGAAACAATCCACAAAGTGCATAATCGTTTTACACACATTGTCAATCAACTATCCGGTTTAGGTAAGAATTTTGACATTGAAGATCTAAATATTAAAATTCTAAAATCTTTGAACAAGACATGGCAGCCAAAAGTCACGACCATCACAGAGACAAAAAATCTTGCAACCATGTCTATGGCAGCTCTGTTTGGTAAATTAAGAGAGAACGAGATTGAACTTGAAAGGTTGAAAGAAGAAGAGGATCAAGGAATAGAAAGAAATATTGCTTTTAAATCTGAGGATTGCAATAGCAAAAGCGTTAAAGACAATGATGATTCTGATTGCGAAGATCTAGACTAATTGATAAAAATGCACACAAAGTTCATGAAGAACAAAGAAAAATACAAAAATCGCAAAAAGAAGAATCAAGGATCCTCCTCAAAATTTAGGTGTTACGGTTGTAGAGAATTAGGACATATCAAAGCAAATTGTCCAAATAAAGATAGAAAATTCTCCAAAATAAAGGACTGGGAAAAGTATAATTCAAGCTTTTCATCAAGCTCCACATCAAGCATTTACAACTTTAATAAACAAGCAAATATTTGTTTAGTGGACGACGATATAGCCAGAAGCCAAGTAAGTACCTCTAGCGATTCTGATAATTCTAATGATATAGATTTTTACAAAGATGAATTGCATGGTACATTTAAGGAATTAGTGCGAGAATAAAAAAAACTAGATCTTGCTCATAAGAAATTAAAAATTGACTAAAGAATTAAAATCAAAATTTGAACACATGCTTGAAGAAAATGAAAATTTGAAAAATAAAATTTTCTATTTAGAAAAAGAAAAATTTGTTAGTAACAATGAATGTACATCTTGCATAAATTTGAATAAATTACAAAAAACAACCCATGCTGAAAGTAGTAAAAATAATTCAAACCTTAAAAAGATGGTTACAAATGTTCCTAAATATAATTATAATTATTACGATTATAATTATAATAATAAAATTAAAAATGTTCCCAAATATAATTATAATTATCATGATTATAATTATAAAAATAAAATCAAATATGTTCCAAAATATAATCAAAATTATTATGATTATAATTATAAAAATATAAATAAAATTAAATATAGAAGAACCCGAAGAGTTTGGATAAAGAAAAGAACTACTTATAAGAATCCAAATGTTATTACTTGTTTCTATTGCATGAAAAATGGTCATAAATCAAATAAATGTAGAATAAAACGTTATGGTGTTCCAAATGGAATATATACATGGATTTCTATTATAAAATAACCTGTCTCTAACTTTAAAGGACCCAAATAAGTATATTTAAGAACTAAAATATTATTTTTCTGTTTTGCAGGTTATTTCAAAATTAAGGAAGAAGCTTTTGGGTGTACACCAAAACTTTGGTAAAGTATGGTTTGTCAAATTAAGGAAGAGTTTTAACATGAAAGGAAAAATTTGATAATTTTTTTTTTAAACTACTTCTCTTTCTTCCTTAAGGTTTAAAATTTAGGGACAATTTAATTTTGCTTAAGTTATTTAATAAGGAGGATTACTTCTTTAGACTCTTTTTATTTATTTGTTATGATTTTTAAATTTTTTGTATTTACTATATTTTGAATTATGCCTCTTGGTTTCCCTTTATAGTAAGGCGAGAAAATATTTAATCATTAATCATTTTTCTTTAAGTTATGTATGAGGTACATATAGTATAGGTTACAAAAGAATGTAAATCAAAGAGTTTCTGATCATCATCAAAAAGAATGAGATTGTTAGCATAAAGCTGAAGAAAAGAAGTTTTGAGGATATCTCAAAGTCAAGTCTCAAGTGTTCTTATTGTAACAAGATCTTCATGAAGACCTGTTTTGTATTAAAGCTTTTTTAATTTAGTAGATTTATGTATAGGATGTGGTTTATCTTTGATTCTATGTATTGTTTGCCTTAGGTTGCGTTAAAATTCATTTTGAATCAGAAAACCTCATTTTATACTCAATATAATCGATTATCAACTTGTCATAATCGATTATCAATAATCAATTATGACTTGTCATAATCGATTATCACGAGCAATTATGAGAATTTTTAAGCAAGTGTTTTACTGTTGTGCATTCACTAAATACTTAATCGATTACCATAAGTGGATAATCGATTATCACACGTTAATTAGCTGACAAAGGATTTTTAAAAGTATCCTTGAGTGAGATCTCTATAAATTGGATTAGAACTCTCATTCTAAAATACAAAATACGTTGTATTCGAAATTCTTATATGTTGTGTGCTTTAATAAGTGTTCTAGGGTTTATGTAACCCTTGTGCTTGTGGCTTTGAGAACTTGGTGTTAGCATAGAGCAAGAACTTTAACAGGAGTTGTGATTAAGTGTTCTTGTTGTTACTGAGTTAAAGTTTGTCATCTTTTTGAAGATTCAAAGGAGGTGCTCATCCTTCGTGAAACATTCGGAGGAGGTGTTCATCCCTTGTGGGTTTCAGGGGAAGTGAGTTTCATCTCTTGTGGTAACAAGAGAGGTGTTCTAACTTAAATTGTGTTATTTTCTGTGATGCAAGAGTTGGTTTGTGATAATGAAGCATTAATTCTCGTTTGAGATTAACAACTGGACGTAAGATCTTTGTGATCCAAACCAGTATAAAAGTCACCTGTGCTATTTTTTCTCTTCCTTACTCTTTTATTTGTTTAAATTACTATTACGGAATTTATATTTTATAAGAAAATTATTAAAGGTATTATTTAAAGATAAGAAACTAATGCACTTCCTCTTGGTTTGTTAAAATTGAAATATAAGAGAAATATATCACATAGATGTATATTATTTCTCTCTTCAACTCAAATGTGTCATGAACAGAGGAATTCTTAGGACATTAAGTGCAAATGGTTTTAGTTGCCCATCGATAAAGCAGTTCCGTTTACCAATTTGAAAATTTTGAGGGTAAAATTATAGGGAGCTAAATATAAGGTCTATTTTTGTGTATATTTTACCAATTTTAAATTTATATGTGCATGTTTATGACAATATAGAGTGAAAACATATTCAATGGGCATACTTCAGAAATGCTCAAAACCGAACCGCAGACATTTGGTATCTATGCATCATGTTGGGCCTACAACACCATCAGTTCAATTATTCCATTAATGCATCAATAACATGTCTACATTTTTTAATTATAGATGAGGGTTCAAACACTTAAGATTGAAACTGTAAAATAATTCTAGAGGGCTTGATTGATCCCTCTCACAATCTTCTATTTATAAAAATAAAATACATGATAAATAGGGTAACCCTAGACACAATATAATCATGATAAATAGGGTAATCCTAGACATAATATAATCATGATAAATAGGGTAACCCTTGACACACTATAATGATGATAAAATAGGATAAATATCCTAACACTCCCCCTCAAGCTGGAGCATACAAATTATATGTACCAAGCTTGGAACAAATAAACTCAATCCGAGGACCCCTTAATGACTTGGTCAATACATCTGCGAGTTGATCGTTTGACCCAATAAACTCAGTACATATTTCTTTGGTCAACAACTTTTCACGAACAAAATGACAATCAATTTCTATATGTTTAGTCCTCTCGTGAAACACTGGATTTGATGCAATGTGGAGAGCAGCTTGATTGTCGCAATACATCTTCATAGTATGGATGTCACAAAATTTAATCTCTTGAAGGAATTGTTTCACCCATATAAGTTCACATGTTAGTGATGCCATTGCCCTATACTCGGCTTCCGCGGTTGATCGAGCTACTACATTCTGTTTCTTACTTTTCCATGAAATAATGTTTCCTCCCAGAAAAACACAATATCCTGTTGTAGACCGTCTATCAATAGGTGAACCTGCCCAATCTGCATCACAATACCCAGAGACATGAATGTTTCCTTTATCTTCATATAACAATCCTTGCCCGGGAGCCTTCTTTACATACCTTAGAATGCGAATGAGAGCATTCCAATGGTCAACACATGGAGCCTGCATGAACTGACTAACCACTCCAACTGCAAAGGATAGATCTGGCCTTGTAATAGTGAGATAAATCAGTTTGCCAACCAGCCTCCTATACCTCTCTGGATCGGAGAATAATTCACCTTCTTCTGTCCTTAATTTCTGGTTTGGGTCCATGGGACTGTCTACCGGTCTACAATCAATCATGCCTGTTTCTTGTAATATATCAAGAGCATACTTCCTTTGGGAGATTACAACTCCATCTTTTGATTGCGCTACTTCAATGCCTAAGAAGTATTTGAGACTTCCAAGATCCTTGGTTTGAAAATGTCTACACAAGTACTCTTTTAGTTGAGATATTCCAACAGCATCATTTCCTGTAATGACAATATCATCAACATATACTATTAAGTAAACACATTTCCCGAGAGAAGAATGACAATAAAAAACTGAATGGTCTGCTTCACTGCGTTTTAGCCCAAATTTTTGAACAATGGAGCTAAACTTTCCAAACCAAGCACGTGGGGATTGCTTGAGGCCATATAGAGATCGATGCAATTTGCATACCATACCAGACTCCCCCTGAGCAACAAACCCAGGAGGTTGCTCCATATAAACTTCTTCCTCAAGATCACCATGTAGGAAGGCATTCTTGATATCCAATTGATGAAGTGGCCAGTGACGAATGGCTGCCATGGCAAAGAAGAGACGAATAGTAGTCATCTTGGCTACAGGAGAGAAAGTGTCACAATAATCAAGACCATAAACCTGAGTGTAACCTTTTGCAACAAGTCGGGCTTTGAGCCGATCAATTTCACCATCAGGGCCAACTTTAACTGCATACACCCATCGACAACCAACCGCCTTTTTGCCTGGGGGAAGGGGCACCAGCTCCCAAGTATTACTGTGGTCAAGAGCCTGCATTTCTATAATCATAGCTTGTCGCCATCCAGGATGATCAAGTGCTTCTTTCACATTCTTGGGTATAACAACAGAGGACACTGAGGATAAAAGAGAAAAATAGGAGGGCGACAATCGATGATAGCTTAGAAAATTATAAATGGGATGAGGGTTCCGAGTGGAACGAGTACCTTTTCTGAGGGCAATAGGCCATGCTGAATCATTTGCACCAGGAGGCGTGGGAGGAGGTGACGAGGGAGAAGAATCTGAAGTAGGAGATTCACCATTGTCTTGAGGAGGTGGACTATCCATTGGGGCCCTGTGTGGGATGATCTCAGTATGTGGAGAAACAGGTGTAGAAGGATTGTGATCAAGACTTGGAATGACAGAGACAGTGGAGCTATTTGACTCAACCATTGGAATAGGAAGGACCTGCTGGAGGATAGAAACATCTTGAACAGATGGAGAGAAGTAAGGAGTCTGTTCAAAGAATGTGACATTGGCAGACATGTAATACTTCTTAGTTTCAGGAGAGTAACACCGATATCCTTTTTGAAGTCGAGAATAGCCTAAAAAGACACATTTGAGAGCGCGAGCGGAGAGTTTGTCTAGACCTGGAGACATGTCATGAACAAAACATACACAGCCAAACACTCGGGGAGATGTATGAAAGAGAGGATCATTAGGAAACAAAATGGAGAAAGGGACTTTATTATCAAGAGAGGAGGAGGGCATCCTATTAATAAGATAACATGCAGTTAAGATGGCATCCCCCCAGTGATGGACAGGAATATGGGCACCAAGCAAAAGGGTACGAGCAGTTTCAACCAAGTGTCTATTTTTTCGTTCTGCTATACCATTTTGCTGTAGTGTATGAGGACAAGTAGACTGATGTAAGATACCATGGGAACTCAAGATGGCAGAAAAGGAGGATGAGAAATATTCTTTTGCATTATCACTTCTTAATATTTTGATTACTTGACCAAATTGATTCTTGATTTCATTCAAAAAGGATGTAAAGATAGCTAACAATTCAGAACGATTTTTCATAAGATAAACCCAAGTACATCTTGAATATTCATCAATAAAGGTAACAAAATATCTAAAACCAAAAGAAGAGATACGACTAGGTCCCCATATATCAGAATGGATGATGGAAAAACTAGAATTACATATTGATTGAGACCTTTTAGGAAAGGAAGATCTAACATGTTTTCCTAATTGACATGACTCACATTCTAAGGTTTGGAGACCACTAAGTTCAGGACACATCTTTTTTAATTTGGACAAATGAGGATGGCCAAGTCGATCATGTAGCACTTTAGGATTAGGAGTAGCAACACAAGACACCCTTGGACGAGATCCAAAATGGTATAATCCGCCAGCTTCATATCCTTCTCCAATCTGTCTCCCCAAACCACGCTCCTGTATAACAAAAGATTTATGATCAAAGGTTATTGAACAATTTAACATTTTAGTCAACTGGCTTAAAGAAATTAAATTAAAAGGACAATTAGGGACAAAAAGGACTGAGTTGAGATTGAGGGAGGGAGACAAAGAAACATGACCGACTCCTTTGGAAGAAGTTTTAGATCCATTTGCAAGGGTTATGAAATGAGGTTTTTCTCGAAAGGAAATAGATGAGAACAAAGAGGTATTACCAGAAATGTGATCAGAAGCACCTGAGTCAATTACCCATGAATTTTGACATTCCATAGATTGAGAAACGCAGGCTGTTGATGTATTGGGAGATTGAGATGGTTGTGCCAAGCTGTTAGACTTTAACCTTAAATACTCTTGATATTCATCCTCAGAAAACATAGAAGTGGAGGTTTCAGATTTCGAAGTGGAAGTTTCAGTCTTCGAAATATTGGCAGTTTTGGAAGGAAAACCATGTAAGGAGTAGCAATTCTCTTGAGTATGACCCATCCTTTTACAATATGTGCATTGAGTACGTCCCCGACCTCCTCGTCCTCCTCCTCTAGTGCCACGTCCTCCTCGTCCTCGTGTGGCAACCATGACAGATGGTTCTACTAGTTCATGCGCTTCATGAGTTTGAGATACTGGGACACGCAGAAGGCGAGTGGTCAATGTTTCCATAGAGGGAACCTCATGACTAGTTAGAAGTTGATCTCTGAGATGATCAAAATCGGGATGTAGGGCACGAAGGATCAACACCATGTAAAATTTGTCTAGTTTCTTTTTGATATCCTCTAATGGATCTACTTCCAAAAACATCCTAAGTTCTTCAACAGCAGATTGGGCTTCAGCCATGAAGGAAACCATATCATGGTCTGCCATTTTAAGAGATGCAAGCTTGTTCGTAGTGTCATAGAGACGTTGAATATCGTTGGCATAAATGCTTTGGGCTTTCTTCCAAAAGGAGTGACAAGTTTTGAAAGCCCTCAAAGATACAAGAAGTTTGGGTTCCACTGATTGCCATAACAGGGCACACAACTGGAAATCTGCTTGTTTCCACTGATCAGCTTTTTCAGTAGGCACATGGCTTCCATCTCGCTCAAGGTGGTCATAATGCCCTTGGCCAAGGAACCACATTTCAACGGCAGCAGACCATGATAGATAATTTTTTCCATTTAGCTTCTCGGAGGTAATTGATGGACTTCCAGAGAAGGAAAGAGTAATGCCAGACGCCATTTCTGAAGAAGACGAATAATACTAATGAGGAACAAGAAAACCCTAAGGGTTTAGACGAAGGAAACTGTGACAGTGATGGACGACGGTGGCCGGCAACAGCGGGCGGTGGCCGGCGGCGGCGGTGGTCGGCGGCGGCGGCGGCCGGACGGTGGCCGACGGTTGACGGTGGCCAGCGGCGGGCAGCGGCGGACAGTGGCGGGCGACGAAGAACTGTGGCGCCGGACAGATATATATTACGAGACAGAAACCAGAGCGGGATCGACCCGCTCTGATACCAACTTAAGATTGAAACTGTAAAATAATTCTAGAGGGCTTGATTGATCCCTCTCACAATCTTCTATTTATAAAAATAAAATACATGATAAATAGGGTAACCCTAGACACAATATAATCATGATAAATAGGGTAATCCTAGACATAATATAATCATGATAAATAGGGTAACCCTTGACACACTATAATGATGATAAAATAGGATAAATATCCTAACACAAACATCTCAAATTGAAACCATCGTTTTAGAATTAAATAAAAAATTATGTATAGCAGAATCATATAATAGTAGAAAATAGGGAATACCTCATTCTTCGTCTGAATACTCCAAGCATGCATGGTTCCACCTCCTGAGCCTAAAACATCAAAAATAAGAAATTTTATATTCTTTATAACTTAAGGAAAATGTTAATGGTAGAAGAAACGTAACTTAATGTAGATGCAGAGTATCCATTATATATGAATCGACAATAATTGACAATAATTTCGTTTAAGAACCATGTATGATATATTACAAATCACATTTCTTATGGACTACTCTTGAGCTCAACAAAATTCAATAAGAAAATATAAAAGGAAAGCATAATTGAAAATAAAATGACATTTCTCATTTACTGATCTAACAACTTCTGCAGTTTGACCAGTCATCAACCTGATATTAATCATAAATTTCTCTTATCAATTGCCTATAATCACTTGAGAACGAAAATATGAGAAAGAATGCTCAAGAGACTAATTCATCTCTTAGCTGATTCATGTATTTATAAGAGTCCTTACTCAAAAAATATCTGAAAAGACTACACAGGAGACAGAAAGTATTAAAAGAATAAGCTAAACCATTCTAATAAATTAACCTATCTAATCAAGTTGAAAAATTCTAACACTTCTCCTCAAGTTAGATCATTAGATTTGTAGGTCAAATTTGAGCAGACCATCAATATGTGTTTTGATTAGCATAAACAAATATTAATTAATAATCTTAAACTAAAAACCAGAATCTATTGTATCATCTGAGCATGCATCATGCTTAACATATATATGTTGTACAATTACATAGTTTGTCCGGTCTTTTCTTCCTTTTAATTTTAAGACCAGACTTTGCATATGATAAACTTCGAAACTTGTCAGAAACATGACTTGTTAATGCATCTGTCTCAATATTTAATTTAAAGGATATAACACCTGATATATTTATTCGTCTATGCCAGGATTTAAAGAGAAATGAGTGTCAAGACATCACTATATTAATCACATGCAACATTTCAAAATATCATAAAAGAAAGAAGAAAATACAAAATAGTGGAGGATCAAACCTTACCCACTAATTCTTAACCCTTTAAAGGGTAGTTAAATGTAACTCTTACAAAGACAAACGACACGAACAAGAATATTTGCAGTCAAATCTTGAATTTAGAAAACATCTCTCAAGTCTATACATCAAAAGGTACAACCCAGAAAATATGAAAGCTCTAAAAAGCTTGTTCAGTCAGTGGTACCCATTTTCTGCTACAACAATGAAGTGAATAAAGCGGAAAAAAGGTAAGCAGGTGCCCTGCCAAGACTACTTAGGGGCATAATACATGTTGGAGGTCCTAGATCAACTAGGAATAAGGCAAAATTATAATATATAAATAAAGTACAATCATCACCTTACAAGCAGGTCTTGTGAGATTCAATTAAGCATAAACTCACTTACTAAGATGGTGTCAAAACCTGTCCTAGTCAAGTTCTTTGGGCTATTATGTTATTGCTATCAGACTCCTATTAGACTATTCATAGATGTCTAATCTTACACTTGAAATGTTCCTTTCTTGGGGTGAGGGGGTTTGTTGGAGATCTAAATCGACAAGTGATATGCCAAAATCATAATATATAAGTAAGATGCAATCCTCTCCTTACAAACTAGTTTTGACAAGATGAGTTAGGCTTAAACTTACTTTTTAATATGCTATTAAAGTATATCCTAGTGAGGTTTTTCGAGCCTATCATACCACCCCGCTTTCAAGGCACTGTCACACTACCCATAGATCTCTACATCAACAATCAAGAGTTCAGTCTTCAATGTGGAAATCCTACATCATCTTATATAAATGGAGGCAAAATAACTTTAGTCAATTAGTGTTGTATGAAAAAACTCTTTCATTGGCCAGTTGGGGTTGAGAATTGCAACACCGTGATCTAACTCCTAATTCCCTTTTTTTCATGTTATTAAGCCTTTTTAGAATTTTATTCTTATATGACCAACTAAGAATAATTTTACATAAAGATCTTTTGTCCATGACCATAAGTGATGGAATATTACTTTATGTACTTCCAGTAAGGTAATGAGATGGAATCAAACCAAAGTTAATTTAGAGGCATTGAGTTAGTGAAAGCACAACCCTAGGTGTTCCTCATGAGTGTTTTCTATTTTTTAAATTTCTTGTTGTGAAGCCTATTTATGAATTTGTCTCTACCTTTGAAGATTGTGAATTCTTGGTGCCGATTAAGAAGTGGACTTTAAGCTTAACTCAACCCCACAAAACTGACTTTTAAGATAAGGTTTATACCCACTTATATACTATATATTTACCTTATCTCTAGTCAATGTGGGATTCAACACACCCCTCACGACGAGGTATATACATCTCGAGCGTGAGACTAGACATTAATGGGTGATCCGATAACAGCCCGATAGCGAGTGGAAAATAACGCCCAACAAACAACAAATATCGCTAGGATAGGATCTAACCTAGCTCTGATATCAAGTTAAGAAGTGGACTTTAAGCCTAATTTTCAATATTTTTTTCCTCAAAAGAACATTAGGCTCTAAACAAAAACACATTGATGCCTACTTAATTTAGAGTATATATGTGGTTAATTTAGAGTATATATTTGGGTGAAAACCTCACCTTACAAGTCGGTTTTGTAGGGTTGAGTTAGGTTAAAAGTCCACTTCTTACCAATGACAATCACTCACTAGTTAGACCTCTTCGTCCACTACAACTATTACATAAGATACACTTGCCTTGTAACACACTATGCACACACCAAAGCGCCAGCATGTCATTGGAGACATCACACAAGATTTGTTCTTATGTGCTTGGGTGAATATTACAAACCACCAAATTTGGTGGTCGACAATTTGGATATTTTAAGAAGTTTTATATTTTATTCTATCGAGATATTTTAGGAAGTTTCAGATTTTATTCCTATTAATTTTAATTTTGTATATTGGTGGTTGCATCTTATTTTTATTACTAACATAATCCCACAATTTGAGGAATTTGTTTCCCATAATAGGTTGTCCTTATTTCCTCAATTATCCAATTAATGTGTGTATGTATGTTAGATGTAAGTAAAAAGATTGAACAACAGAGAAAATATTTTCTGAACCTGAGACAGTATTAGAGCTTTTGCATTTTATGTTTCCCTAATTAACATAAAACGCAATATATCTATCAATATTCAACATGGTATCTAGAGCTTGAGATGTTTTGAGAATTTTTTTCGTCACCTTTGCCACGTCAATCATCGTCGCCGAAGTCTCAATTTAGACCGGCAACCACACAGTTTTGATTGTCTTGGTCAGGCAACCTCCACGCCATAAGAATCGCTGCCATCAGAGAAGCCACACTCCCTCACGCACCACTCAAAGTCACTCCTTTGTCTGTTTCACTGCCGCTCATGGTAGCGCATCACGACCACTCTCCAGCAACCATCACATACACCGAGATCACTTCTTCATCCGCTTTCTAGATCTAGTCTCGTTGATCCAATCTGACTTGGTAGTCTTTACTAACTACGTCAATTTGCACTTGCTCATTGATTCGTTAGATGACACTAATTATGTGACTTAGGTGTCAAACATTAAACTTTGGCTTGAGAGTCAGGGGTATCTTGATCATCTTACTAAAAAGTGACAAATATTGCTCCCAATGACTTTTCCGTTGGAAGAGAATTGATGCTCAATTATGTATGGTTCTCAAGAATACCAGTCAATCTTCTTTAAAACAAACGTTTCATGTCTACAACACATGTTCTGAAGACTGAGAACAGGCCAAATTGTTATACACCAAAGATACTCGGCATTTTTGTGGTGTTTGTCACAATCTTATTATACACCAAAGATACTCCACGAAATCAGGACTCCATGGCTGCTTATTTAGGTAAGATTCATGCTCTTTTTCATGAATTTTATGAGTTATTACCTCATGCCTCTACTCCTGCCCAAGAAATAGGACAATGGTCCAAGTTCTTCACAGTATTGGCTTTACATAAACTTACTGATAAACACTTTCATATCTGTGATCAGATTTTGGGTTCCCCTATTATACCCAATTTTACTTTTACTTGTTCCACCATTTTGCATGTGCCATGAAAACTATCAACGAAAATAAATCTATTTCTGCCAATGATTCCTCTACTTTGGCATCTCAACATGATGATCACAATTGCTCTCACAAGCTAGGAAAAGGGTGTCACAAGTGCGACCATTGTGGCAAACTAGGCCACAAGATTGGTAGTATTATGCATTACATGGTTGTCCTCCTTGATCTATTGATGTTGCTAAAACTGATTCTCCCTCACAATCATCTACTATGAATCCTCCTCCATCTGATATCATCAATAAATCTACTCTCTTCAATGAATTTCTTAAATAATGTGAGGATCATGAACCCTTCAGTTCCACTACTTTTGTTGCACATATAGGTACATCTTTTGTTGGTCTGACTCAATCTTCGTCTACTCATGAGCCATAGATCACATTACTGGTAACAAATCTTTGTTTTCCTTTTTACCCTCTCCAGATAATTGACCTTTTGTTACAAAAGCTAATGGGTCCAGGGTTTTAGCTCATGGTGTTAGGATTGTTAGCCTTTTCCTTTTTTATCCATTGATAATGTTCTTTATGTCCCTGGGTCTCCTTTTAACTTATTATCCATTAGTCATCCAACTCATTCTCTTGATTGGGTTATTTCTAGGACCGTAGTTCGAGACAAGTGATTGGCCTCCATCTCTCCTTCATGCTCAACTAGGTCATCTCATTCTATCCAAATTGCAATAGCTTTTTTCCAAGTTGTCTAGTTTGGTGTGAGTCATAATCTAGCCAAATTGCAACAATTTGTTCCAAGTTTATCCAAGTTGTCTAGTTTGTAGTCAGTCATGTCAATTAAAAAACCATAGTCATGGTTCCTCTCCTAGTAAAGGTCTCACAATGTGCTTCGCCCCTGTTTGCCTTAATTCACTCTGATATTTGGGGACCTAGTTGTGTTAAGTCTAATTTAAGGTTTCAATATTTTGTTACTTTTATTGATGATTATTCAAGATTTACTTTGTTATTTTTGATGAAAAATTGTTTTGATTTATTTCATATCTTTCAAACCTTTTATAATGAAATTAAACTCAATTCGGTATTCAAACTTTGCTAAGTGATAATGGTCATGAATATCTTTTAAATTCTTTTAAACAGTTTATGGCTTCTCATAGCATTCTCCATCAAACTTCTTGTACTTATACACCTCAACAAAATGGAAGTAGTTGAGCACAAGAATAGAAATTTTACTAAAACAACTCACTCTTTTAATTCATGGTGAATTTCTTAAACATTTTTGAAGTAATGTTATTCTTATGCATGTTATCTTATTAATCGTATGTCGTCTTTTGTTTTAGATAATCAAATTCCTCATTCTATGTTATTTCCTCATGAACCTATCATCCTTTGCCTTTGAAAGTTTTTGAGTATACATGTTTTGTTCATAATTTTGGTCCCGGTTAGTTATCTCCAAGATCACTCAAATGCATCATTTTAGGATTTACTCGATCACAAAAAAGGTTACTAGTGCTCTTCTCCTTCTCTCAACCGATGTTTTGTTTTTGCAAATGTCACCTTCAATGAGTTTTCTTTTTCTTTAAGGGTCCTTCTTCTTCTTATGTGTCTCTGTCTACTTCAGTTAATATTCTTGTTATATGTGATCCTCTTGGTCCACCATCAGATTATCCTCCTCCATCAATGAAGGTTGTCCTGAAAGGGATGGTGGCAACAATGAAGCTTGTTGTCTAGGGTTTTGGTGTGCGCAATCAGAGGTCGCACCCAAAATTTGAGAATGTTGATACCATCTTATAATTTAGGGTAGAATCATTTTTTGATATATTATGCTGAGAATACAATTCATATATACAAGGCTGGAAATCTATTTTAGGAAGTATAATAATAGCACCTAGACAACTGAATCCCTATGATTAGGTGATATCCCTATTATACACTGTAATTATAATCTGCTAAATAAGGAAACAATAAAACAAATCCTGACAGAAATAATACAGCTAATAAAACATATTCTAACATATAGGATTAGCTGCTTATTTCTATATAGGAATAGCACTTTGTAATTATAATTATAACTATAATTACATCAAATAGAAATATTGTTAGTTCAACCAAAACCACAAAGCACTAAACTAATAACCATATTTTAACACAAGAAAATAGAAGAAATTAACAAAAACATGTTTTTCTGCATACCAACTGATAAATACAAACCAGGAAATGAGATGCAGCGAAAAAGAAAAGTTTTAAAAAGCTAAATTGTGAATAGATGAAATGTTAATACCTGCCACCATGTATTTCCCATCCGGGGTAAAAGTAGCCTCTATAGGAGTACCAGGAGATGCTTCCAAACTAAACCCACAACGCTGCACAAGTTAGAAAACTATCAACTTCCACATATTTTGAACAAACACACTATTGAATAAGGAAAATGTAATGCAAAAGATTCAATGATCAAAGAAGTTAACCTTTTCTCCTCCATATGCATCAAGAATATAAATATTGTTATTAGTAGTAGTTAAAAGCATTGATTTGCCATCATTACTGAATTTGATATCACAAACTTCAGCTGTGTCACCACCAACTAGAAAGGTGTCAAATGGACCCTACACCAATATGGGGGCAATGTCAAAGTTGTGGAAGTTAAGAAAATCATGGAAAAATTTAGATAAAGACCACAAATACAAAACCTTGTCATAAGAACGAGAATCGAATAATTTAATAGCCCCCCCTTCCATTGCTACAGCAAAGACAAGGCCTTGTTGGTCATATGCCACAGCAGGTCTACCACGTAGACGTAAGATGCCCTGAAAACTATAAAAGTGAGCATAAATCATAATTAACTCTTACAATTTTTGCACGGTGCACTGTGAAATTATTAACATTTTGAAGCTCAAACATGGGTTTAAATCACATGTGCACTCATGGTTGCATTATGGTTGCAGCATGTCAACTGAGTCAATGCAATTGTAGTGGTTGCCACAACCAAGATGTTAAGTACTGAAAGAAGAATAAGTCAAAAAAGTGGCCTGTTTTCTAAATATTTTACCTAGTAATTTTGTCTTATATAGGATATTCACCAATATAACTAAGAATTTAGACAATATTTTAATTGCCATTCAACACTCAAATCAATACTTTAAATATCTCCCTCCACCAGAAAAGAAAACTACCAACCTGGCAAGCATTTACTCGAAGATCCCATATCCTGACACTGTGGTCTAGAGAACCAGACATGAAGCTATCATTGATTGGAGACATGCAAAGAGAAACAACCCTAAAGAAAGTATAACAAAGGTATTAACATAATCAGAATCATAGACAAATTATTGTTCTGATTGCACATGAAAATAATTTATCTATGCTCCTATTGAGTTCAAAAAAAGGGAGAGGCAAAAGAAAACTTACTTTAGATGCATCAGTAGCACAATATAAACATTAAAAAACGTTTAAAAAATTTAAAAATAAAATAATATAACCATCCGCCAAAAACTGAAAACTATTTATATTTCATTTGTATGTATGATATACGAAATCATAATCTTGGTGGCCATATATAATTCCAAGCATCTGCTTATACAAATAATTATAAACAGTAACCTTAGTCCCAACTACCAGAGGCCAAATATGTCCCAAAACAAAAAGAAAATGATAGAACAATACTGCCTAAAGTGTAGCATTAAAAAAAAAGCAGCTAGTTTTCCTTCTGCAAGGTAAAAGAAGAACATTTATCTACATTCAAACCTAACCTCTGTGTGTGCCCTTTGAAGTATCTTATGCATCTGTTATCATACATTGATAAGTATCGCAATGATTCTGGAAGAAATAGAATAAGAAGTCAATAACTGCAATCATAACTTGTAGTTGCAGACGAGTTGCAACTTGTCAATTCAAACGGTTTTATAGAGAAGCCCACCTCCAGTAGACTCCAAATTGTATTTTGAAGAGCATATAACAGAGCTTGGATGATGAGTAAAGCATATCCTATCTGTACCATGTTTCTTATGAGAAGTAGTCTTCAGCAACCTGGAATTCACGGTAAGATGCATAGAAAAAAACTATTCATGTATGAAGCAGAGTAAGTAAATCATATAAACTGGATCATTTATTAAGCAAACCATTTCACAGGGGAAAAAAGGAAAACTTAATCCGTATAATTAACTGTGGGCAAAAGTTTACTGTATTAACAAATTAAGCTTATGCAATAAAGCAAATGTCTTTTCTGGACAAAACGAAACAAAATTAGAACTAAAATGGTGCTTGGTATTTGATTCTATCTTTCTCTTTTCTTAATCTCGAAGGACTTATCATTGTAATACAATTACGAGAAAATATATAACATTGTAAGAATGTTCTACGAAAATGTATGTGGTAGTTATTTTTGGGCGGAAGGTCGTGTAGTTACATTTAAGTAGAAAGGTTAAGCCGAGCAATTACATATTTTATTAAATCAGAAAATTATTTTTATTTGTTAAAAATAAAATGGTCTAAATTAAAAACGACACCAAAAATAATTACAAAATGTGTATCCACTTTACATAATAGTATAGATGAGATCGTTAGTCAGGAGACCAGTTTTCAGCTAATAGAATCATAACGGTCAAGATACTAAGACTTGTTGAAAAAACACAAATGTTAATAAGAATGACAAGAAAGATACACCAAATAGTAACCAAACACAAAAGCAATTGTTTACAATAACCATTGGGTCCTTTCTAGTGCACACAGTTGCAACCAGTCAGCCATTTGCTCAGTTAAGAATATATTCTCGACAACAATTAAAATCACCCACCATTAAGTAAAAGAAAACAACTAGGAAGCAGTGACACCTCATAGCATGTCAATATGTTAGACACTTTTCAAACAGAACACTTGTCAAACACACCTTCCACACATGTCCAATACCCCTCAAACTTGTCGCAATTAAGAAAAATTGATTAGGATCAAACACATATTGGACACCTCTTGATGAAACTTGAACAAAAGTAGAAAGTGTGAACCAACACCATTTATTGGCTAAACACTTTGTATATAATACTGTCATACAAAGGTAAAACGAAATAAAAAATCAACTTATCTTTATATTACAAGGCTCATAATATTTTTTGGTGAGGTTAATATCCATAGAACTTAACAAGTTCTTTGAATTATTAAGGGTAAGATTTGCTTCTTTCTCATAAAAGTAAACTCACTTGGCATTAGCGATGTCATAAAGTCGAACTGAGTCATCCTCACTTGCCGTGACAAGTAAATCATCCTTTCGATGGAAATCAATGGAATGTATCTTCCCACCCTGGAAATACAAAGATAGTTAAGCATTGCAGAAAAGGCACAGTTACGATGAAGCCACCATTTCCACACCAAAAACAACAAGAATATAAGATAGAAACTGATTGAAAGAACCCAAGGATTTGTTCCTCAAAGATATTAGACTCGTTAATATTCCAAATTACTCACACTTTAAATCAAATAAAAATAATATAAAATATTAGTTTAAAAAGGAAAAGCTCAATAATCTCAGTAATTTGATCCAAGAGAACAACGGCAATAAGTTCAGATAAAAGCGTTAGGCTGGATATATGAACAGAAGGTTCCGTAATAGATTAATGAACCCTAACAGAAATGTTTTTCCTTGCAACGAGAAACGCCTAAATGTGACTGAGGGCACTAAAATGAAGTGAAAAGAATGAAATTGAAAGGGAATAGAAGAGTTACGAATTCGGAGAAGACGGCTCCTATGGACATGCAGCGAACCAAATCATCGTCAAGCTCCGTAAGCGACGACGTCATCTTCGCCGAGCAAAGTATCAACAGTGTGAAAGGGCAGTAACACGGCAGAACAATCCGTCGTCTCTTTTTTACAGTTCTTTAACTGGTGGTGGGACAGGTTGGGATATTCCTCCACTATTTATTAGTAACTTCAAGAAGCTCCCGGTCAATATTATATATATATATATATATATATATATATATATATATATATATATATATATATATATATATATGAGTTTAATAATGCGTTTAGTTGGTATTTTAGTAGATAAAAATACTCTTATATATTATGATTCTAAGCTTTAAGGTTAAACATATTTTAATAATTTTCATTCTCAAAATTTAAAAAAAAAAACTCCTAAATCCTTATTCACCTCTCTCGTTCCTTTTAATCTTTTTCTCTTTCATTTCTCTCACTCCAACATTTTCTATATCATCCTTAATGTATTTCCAATTGAAAAAATAAAAAACATTTGTAGTTAAACAATCTTACAAAAAATGATTTTATAATGAGTTTTCATTTTATAATTTTTGTCTTATCTAATTTTATCCAATTTTCACAAGCATAAAGGAATTGGTAATTGACATGAAAAAAAATCAGAAATAATCGATGTTAAACAATTTCTTACAAAATATGATTTTATAATGAGTTTTCATTTTATAATTTTTGTCTTATCTAATTTTCACAAGGATAATGACATCAAAGGAATTGGTAATTAGCCTGCAAAAAATCAAAAACATTAGTTGTTAAATAATTTCTTACAAAAAATGATTTTATAATGAGTTTTCATTTTATAATTTTTGTCGTATATAATTTTATCTAATTTTCACAAGCATAATGACATCCGAAGGAATTGGTAATTTGTCTAGAAGGTTTTTTTTGGAGATGATGATAATTTTCATTCTCAAAATTTAAAAAAAAAAACTCCTAAATCCTTATTCACCACTCTCGTTCCTTTTAATCTTTTTCTCTTTCATCTCTCTCACTCCAACATTTTCTCTATCATCCTTAATGTATTTCCAATTGAAAAAATAAAAAACATTTGTAGTTAAACAATCTTACAAAAAATGATTTTATAATGAGTTTTCATTTTATAATTTTTGTCTTATCTAATTTTATCCAATTTTCACAAGCATAAAGGAATTGGTAATTGACATGAAAAAAAATCAGAAATAATCGATGTTAAACAATTTCTTACAAAATATGATTTTATAATGAGTTTTCATTTTATAATTTTTGTCTTATCTAATTTTCACAAGGATAATGACATCAAAGGAATTGGTAATTAGCCTGCAAAAAATCAAAAACATTAGTTGTTAAATAATTTCTTACAAAAAATGATTTTATAATGAGTTTTCATTTTATAATTTTTGTCGTATATAATTTTATCTAATTTTCACAAGCATAATGACATCTGAAGGAATTGGTAATTTGTCTGGAAGGTTTTTTTAGAGATGATGATTTAACATATGCAGATGATGAAATTAGAGAGGTTAGTGAAGATGGTGAAATTGAAGAGATCTTGAATGAACCTTTGACTGAAAGTGAATATGTCAATGACTCAACTCTTTACAAAGACAAATTGTTTAACGGCAAGTGTTTCTAATTTTTTTAATTGACGCTGTAGAGATGACAGAGAAAAGGTTGAAGTGAAAGAGATGAAAGAGAGAGAGTTGAGAGGAATGAGAGAGGTGAGTAAGGGTTTGGGGGGTTTCTTTTTTTTTTTTAGTTTTGAGAATGAAAATTATTAAAATACTGCTAACCTTAAAACTTAGAATCCATGATATATATATAAGGATATTTTTGTCTACTAAAACCCGGTACACATTGCTAAAATGTAGCAACTGAAAAATAGGCGTACGTGCGTTAGCAAACCCCTATATATATATATATATATATATATATATATATATATATATATATATATGTATATGTATATATATATATATGTATATATATATATATATGTATATATATATATATATACATATACATATATATATATATATACATATACATATATATATATATATATACATATATATATATATATATATACATATATATATAATAATAGCAGGTGTTTCGGTAACATTTGTCCGAGGGTCGGTTGTCCTTCCTTACTATGCTCCGATCGGCCAACTCTTCAAGTAATCCTTCCCAATTGGTGGTTGATCTGCAGAAGACACTTTGACGCTCAAGTCAGATATGTTTCATAAAGATGTCTATATTTTATTGGGATAGAAGAAGATCCTTGTGGCTGACATGAGTTGTATTATTTATAGAGTTTGTGGCAGTCAAGTCCATTGATTAGTTATCAGTGTAGTATAATTTTAGGGAATCAAACCCAATAATCAATAATTAATACCGTATATTATTATAGCGTAAGGTAATCTAACCTATTAATACCTGATAATTGCCCATGAATTACCATTAACTCTGATCGGTATATTTCATATAGTACATAAGCCCCCCAAGTCCGAGAAGCTCTTTATTAAAAGAGGTGCGTAGGGATTATTATGAGCTTTAACAGAGGTCGCTCACGATGTATTTAGAAAGTCTATCTTCGATGTTTTAAGTCTTCATTGCTCTATGTACCGAGCGGCGAACTCTAGGGTTTTCTTTGGATCCTGAGACTGAACAGAAAATGCTAAGAGTTATCTTTGAAAATTTTTCCTCTCCAAGAGATTTTCACTCCAAAAAATATGTTTTTAAATAAAGTAAACGCTTCAATATATATTTTTATAATGAAAAGGCATTGGAACTTGACAAAGCTGAACCTGTTGAGTAGTTGACTGATAAGAGTTCATTTTCGAACTTCCTGCGGTGAGCGGGGATTTCTGAAGCCATTTTTCTGACTTTCCCCTGAGCGGCTTGAGGCAGGAGTCATTTTTCTGACTTCTTGCGTTGAGCGGAGATTTCTGAAGCCATTTTTTTGACTTTCCCTCGAGCTGTCCTGAGGTAGGAGTCATTTTTCTGACTTCTTGCTTTGAGCGGGGATTTCTGAAGCCATTTTTCTGACTTCCCCCCGAGCGGTCCTGAGGTAGGAGTCATTTTTCTGACTTCCTGCGTTGAGCGGGGATTTCTGAAGTCATTTTTCTGACTTCCCCCGAGCGGTCTTGAGGCAGGAGTCATTTTTCTGACTTCCTACGTTGAGCAGATTTCTAAAGCCATTTTTTGACTTCCCCCAAGCGGTCCTGAGGCACAAGTCATTTTTCTAACTTCCTGCGTTGAGCGGGGATTTCTGAAGCCATTTTTCTGACTTCCTGGCAAGAGTCATTTTTCTGACTTCCTGCGTTGAGCGGGGATTTCTAAAGCCATTTTTATGACTTCCCCCGAGCGGTCTTGAGGCAGGAGTCATTTTCTGACATCCTGCGTTGAGCAGATTTCTGAAGCCATTTTTTGACTTCCCCCGAGCAGTCCTGAGGCACAAGTCATTTTTCTAACTTCCTGCGTTGAGCGGGGATTTCCGAAGCCATTTTTCTGACTTCCTGGCAAGAGTCATTTTTCTGACTTCCTACGTTGAGCGGGAATTTCTGAAGCCATTTTTCTGACTTCCTCCCGAGCTGTCCTGAGGCAGGAGTCATTTTTCTAACTTCCTCCGTTGAGCAGGGATTTCTGAAGTCATTTTTCTGACTTCCCCCGAGCGGTCCTGAGGCACGAGTCAGTTTTCTAACTTCCTGTATTGAACGGGGATTTCTGAAGCCATTTCTCTTATTCCCCCAAGCGGTCTTTAGGCAGGAGTCATTTTTATGACTTCCTACGTTGAACGGGGATTTCTGAAGCCATTTTTCTAACTTTCCCCCAAGCGCTCTTGAGGCAGGAGTCATTTTTCTTACTTCCTGCGTTGAGCGGATTTCTGAAGCCATTTTTCTGACTTCCCCCGAGCGGTCCTGAGGCAGGAGTCATTTTTCTGACTTCTTGCATTGAACGAGGATTTCTGAAGCCATTTTTCTGGCTTCCCCCGAGCGGTCTTGAGGTAGGAGTCATTTTTCTGACTTCCTGCGTTGAGCGGGGATTTTTGAAGTCATTTTTCTTACTTCTCTCGATCGACCATTATAACCTGACCAAGTTGAGGTATGAACCTTCCTACGCATAATATTTTATAATTTAAATTTAAGAGTCGTTAGAACCAGACAAGGTTGAACACAACTCTGAACCATCATGTGCATAATATTTATAATTTAAGAGTTGGTAGAACGTGACAAGGTTGAACGCAACTCTATACCTTCCTGTGTAGGATATTTTATAATTTAAAATTAAGAGTTGATAGAACCTGACAAGGTTGAACGCGGCTCTGAACCATCATGTGCATAATATTTTATAATTTAAGAGTTGGTAGAACCTGACAAGGTTGAACGCAACTCTATACCTTCCTGTGCAGGATATTTTATAATTTAAAATTAAGAGTTGGTAGAACCTGACAAGGTTGAACGCAAATCTGAACCATCCTATGCATAATATTTTATAATTTAAGATTTGGTAGAGCCTAACAAGGTTTAACGCAACATTGTACCTTCTTGTGCAGGATATTTTATAATTTAAAATTAAGAGTTGCTGACAAGGTTGAATGTTGCTCTGAACCATCTTGTGCATAATATTTTATAATTTAAGAGTTGGTAGAACCTGACAAGGTTGAACACAGTGTACCTGTACAGGATATTTAATAATTTAAAATTAAGAGTTGGTAGAACCTGACAAGATTGAATGGAGCTCTGTACCATCCTGTGCAAGATATTTTATAATTTAAAATTAAGAGTTGGTATAACCTAACAAGGTTCCCAGTTCTGAACCATCATGTACATAATATTTTATAATTTAAGAGTTGGTAGAACCTGACAAGGTTGAATGCAGCTCTGAACCATTTTGTGCATAATATTTTATAATTTAAAATTAAGAGTTGGTAGAACGTGACAAGGTTGAATGCAACTCTAAATCATCCTGTGCGTAATATTTTATAATTTTAATTTAAGAGTTGGTAGAACCTGACAAGGTTGAACGCAGCTTTGAACCATCTGTGCATAATATTTTATAATTTAATTGTACCTGTGCAGGATATTTTATAATTTAAAATTAAGAGTTGGTAGAACCTGACAAGGTTGAACGCAGCTCTAAACCATTTTGTACATAATATTTTATAATTTAAGAATTTGTAGAACCTGACAAGATTGAACGCATGTCTGTACTTTTCTGTGGAGGATATTTTTACTCACAAAAATATGAGTTAAATAATTATATTATAATTTGTAAATTATAATGAAAACTGGAATCTGTTAAGGTTGGATGTACGGCTAAACGTTCGTGAAAGTTTTCAAAACAAAATTCATGCCTTTAGGAATTATTACGGAATTTTTTACTCTTGTTGCAAAACCTGGTGTTGATCTGAATAGCGATGTCGAGACCGAGCACGTGTCTGGTTCGTGGCTTCATGGGGATGCCGCTCGGCCCCATGGTGGACGCCAAAATGTTTCGGTAACATTTGTCCGAGGGTCGGTCGTCCTTCCTTGCTATGCTCCGATCGGCCAACTCTTCAAGTAATCCTTCCCGATTGGTGGTTGACCTGCAGAAGACACTCCGACGCTCAAGTCAAATATGTTTCATAAAGAGATCTATATTTTATTAGGATAGAAGAAGATCCTTGTGGCTCACATGAGTTGTATTATTTATAGAGTTTGTGGCAGTCAAGTCGATTGATTAGATATCAGTATAATTTTAGGGAATCAAACCCAATAATCAATAATTAATATAGTATAGTTCTAGAGTGTAAGGTAATCTGACCCATTAATACCTGATAATTGCCCATGAATAACCATTAACTCCCATCGGTATTATACAGTAGGTAACAATAAGAACATATTTTTTAATTAAAAATAACCATTCAATTTTATGTATTTTTATAAACATATTCATTTTTTACATTTTTAAATTATATCATTTTAATGAAAATAATGAAACAAACATGGAGAAGCACTTACGTTTACGGTAATTAGCAATAATAATAACTTATACTTCTCCGTCTTTGGAACACACCTAGTTGGATGTAACAAGGTTTCGAGGGAATTTGGGCATATTTTAAATATGATAATTTTCTAATTATATGGGTTAACTTAGACATTTCTAGCAATTGATTAAACACATTGTCTAACGTGAAGGGGATTGATTCTTCAAATCAATCATGACTTAGTAAGGGAAAGTAATTGACGAAACATCTAGTACCATCGAACTTGAATATATCAAAAGGGTTACTTAACATCCATACATTACATCTATATATTAAAAATTTAGAAGTTGGGGTTTCTTAAGTTTACATCAAAAGATCTCAAAACTTAAACATGAAAGGAAATAAAAGATCTCTAGGTTCCACTTCAAGCCTTCGACTCATCTTCCCCTTCTGCACCAACCTCTACATTATTCTTTGTTTTTGTGTAACACAAAATTAGTCAAAGCCATATATACAAACAAAAGGGTTAATATAAAATAGAACATAACAACTCATTAACATTTCTCATGTTCGTTTCACCAGCTAGTTACCATTTATCACTATAAACATATTACTATGTTTAAATGCATATATCATGAATATATTTTTAAAAGCGATAGTGAATTGAGTCGAGCATGTCTTAGAAACATTACACCTGTCACACCCAAGGTGAATTCGAGACAACATGTGTGGCCCTACTAGCCACATATGGGCAAGGTTCTTGGTATCCTTGATTTCATGTATTGTATACTTTAAAATTCGTTTTGAAGTTAGAAAAAGTCTACAATAATCGATTAACACTTAAGATAATCGATTATCACAAAGAGGTTTTGAAAGTAGCTAAAACGTTGTTGTCTCTAGAATAATCAATTACCAACTAATGATTATTGATTATCCATAATCGATTATAACTTACCATAATCGATTATCGCAACTAGCTGTTGGAGTTTTTAGGCATGTTTTTTGTCGTCGTGCATTCATTAAATATATAATCAATTACCATAAGTGGATGATTGATTATCATGCGTTAAATAACTTTCAACAGATTTTTAGAGGTATCCTTGAGTGAGATATTTATATATTGATTTAAGATTCTTATACTAACATACAAAAATAGGAAATTCTTATCTAATTGATTGTGTGTTATGATAAGTATGTTCTAGGGTTTGTGTAACCCTTGTGTTGTGGCTTTGAGAACTTGGTGTTGACATAAAGCGAGAACTTTCATTATGGTTGTGATTGAGTGTTGTTGTTGTTGCTAAGTGAAGTCTATCATCCTTTGTGAAAATTCAAAAAAGGTGTTCATCCTTTGTCAAAATTTAAAGGAGGTGTTCATCCTTTGTGAAGATTCAAAGGAGGTAGTCATCCTTCGTGAAGCATTCCGAGGAGGTTTTCATCCCTTGTGGTAACAAGAGAGGAAGTGAATTTCATCTTCTGTGCTAACAAGAGAGGTGTTCTAAACCTTAAAATTGTTGTGGTAACAAGTGAGATTTGAGATTTGAGAAATTGTCACAAATGGTCCTTTTGTTCCTACTATTTTTATTAACAATTTCTAGGAACCTAAACCTCGTGATCAATGGAACGCAAATGATAAGAGAATATCCCAACAATATGTAAGGGCTCGCAATATAATATCATATGCTTTAACTGTTGATGAGTTTTACAAAATCTCAATGTGTAAGACTGCTCAAGAAATGTGGGAGGTTTTAAGGACACTGATGAGAGGGTCGCACCTCCCAACAAAAGTTGTGTGCATAAAAGAATGCAGTATAGACTAGGAAGTGACTCCTAGGTCGTCTCTCAAGGACCAAATTGCGGTTCAGTCTTAGATCAACACGTAGTGGGGGGGTTGTAATGTTTTTGGTTGCGGAAAATTAAATCAAACTGAAATTAAATAAAACAGAATTTAAAACATGGAAATAAATTTTTACGACAGTAAGACTAAATGGTAAATGACAATAAAATCAGAGAATGCAAAATTCATCAATGCTTGAAATTAAAGCGCTGTAATAATAAATATGCAGAAAAATAATAAGCGGTAAAATAGAACGGATAATAAAAATTAAAACACTTTAACTGAAATGAAATTCATCAAGGATTCAACACTTAAATTAAAATAACTCAACAATGAAGATAAAAATAATATGAGAAAATTGCTCTAATCACTGTGACACACTACTACTCAACTACATGCACAAGCCGAATGAAATCACTGTTTCTAGATGCACGTCACATACACCTACTCCTGTGAATCATCATCTCTCTTTTCCAAGCGTAACAGCGTGCACAAGCCAACAAAGCAAAATTCTAATATATGGAATATAATAATGCACATGGCAGCAGCCAAACCAAAGCTTCAATAAAAGAGGTGCACATAACCAAATGAAAAGGCAATGGGAAAATCATCAAAAAGGAGTCAAAATCAGCTCTTCATTCATCACGTGTAAAAACAACGTTCCAAAGAAAACCAAGAACCTAAGTGGCAAGTGGCGGCTACTGGAACCTCTCCAAACTACAATTTCTTTTATATCCCTCCTCTCTACTCTCGGCTTCAGCCTCCTAGTTCTTACATTTTTCCTTTGTTCAAAAACTGAGAGAAAAAAAACAAAGTCCGTGGTCCCAAAACCAAGTGGCCTAGAGAAACGAGTGGAGAATGGCCACCACCGCCGCAACTCTTCTTTTTTTTCCCTATTAATGGTGAATGACCTCTTTTCAGCACTGTTGGAGCCCTTGCTTTTTCTGGACCGTGAATGGAATTCCATGTGCACCTCCCAGATGTGTTTATGTATCTCCTTTCTCCAATCTCTGCATGAAGCTGCTGGACTCTTCATTTTTCTCACCGGCACACCCCTTCAAATATGCTGGCAGCAGGACCGCAGAGGCTTTCTTCTTGCTGGACACACCCCTTTGTTGTGCTGGAAATGTGAGGCCCATCATGTGTTGCTTTGCTACTGGACCTTCCGTGTGCACCTCCCATGACTCCACGTTTCCAAGCTGGAATGCTGGATGCACCCCCCTGCTCCCATGCTTCCGTGATCTCTCTGCCACCACATTTCTCTGCTACGTGAAGCCCACCAACAGCCCTTTGCTTGCTGTTTTCCAAAAGAGAAAGAAAGGGAACGTGCGGATCCATGTGCTACTGTCCAAAAATCCCTTCTCACGGGCCCTCTCTCATTTCACGTGGCAGCTTCTTTTAAGGACATAGGATGTGTGTTATTTCTTCAATTGAATTAAATGTACTTTTCTTAATAGGCCAAAAATTAATCCAGCCATGACTGACACCGTTGGTTGCTGCCTTTCAATGTGGTCCCCTCCATTTTGCTTCTTAAAATTCAAGAATTAAAGGACTTGCTTAAGAGTGTTGGGAGGTCTTAGCATCATCCAATGATCAATTTCAGCCACCACAATTACTAAACAGCAAGCAAACAATGCAACGGATTAGAAATCACTCAAACAGCAGTAATCCTGGACTGACGAAGTAAAATAAATACTGGGAACAGCACAGAATTAATTTGAACAAAGTAAAAACTATACGTGAAAATAGACATCCATACGAAACTATGAAAAAAAATTGCATAGAAAACGGATAAGAATTGAACTCGAACGAAGACACACAAGTTGACACAACATTCACGCAGCACTGTGCGAAAATTGAAATGACTGAGATGCATTTGGCTCAATTTCCATTTCTCATTTAACCTTCAAATGTCCCAAATTGTATCTCCAAATTTTCCTTGTAAAATAATTAGCTCAGATGATTCAAATTAGTTAAAATAAGAATTTCCGATCAAATTTAGCACAATTAGGAAAAATAGGATAATATTGTACATTCAAGCACAATTCCTTGATTAAATCCGGTACAATAAACTAAGTGAAATCAATAAAATATTGATTCATCAAAATAGACCACACTTAGTCTTTTGCACTCCTGGGCAAAATCAAGACGCAAATCAAGGAATAATTCAAGGGACATCAAGGAAGTGACACAATCTCAGCACATAGAAAACAGAGACTCACAAGAAAACAAACAGAATTACACAGTTCTCAAGAAATCTGGACAGAGAAAAGAAGTAGACAATTCCAACGCATAATGAATAAGAGAAATCAGATACTCATGAAATCATCCAAGCAATTCAAGACATGGCAAAATGATCAATCAGCTCAAGAGGTGAATCAAAAGTAACAGAACCTCACAGATGCACTATCACTGTATCTCTCAAGTGTCTAAGGTAAGAAATGTCAACTCAATGCACTCAAGAAAGCAAGCAACAACAGACTTGGCAAATCTCTAATATCAACACTCAAAACATATGCATGTTCACATCAAAAGGTCTTTTATGGATGTAATGGGGCCAAGGACATGGGAGGATAACATATGGATGAGAAGCTATAAACCAAAAGAAATAGAGGAGCAATGGGGAACAAGTGTAAACACAGTCAACTCACACCCAAAACGTCTAATTCAATCCTCTTCTTGACTCCATTATTCACAAATTTTTATTTTTTTTTCATTTTTTTTTCTCTATATTTTTTTTTCTCATTCTGTCTCTTTTCTTTTCTCTCTGTTAGGACACAACTATAAGAGACAAGATACACAACATATTTACAAACATAAAACAAGAAGAGGAACCAATCAGCCAATTCATCAGAAACCCCAAGGAGACCACACTTGTTCCCAAAACACTTCCACAACTCCAAAATTCCCTAAGGTTAAGGTAATCATGGTTTTTCACTTAGGGCTAGTGTATGAGCTTCAAAACAAAGAAATGAGGAAAGTATAGGCTCAAAAAGGGTTTTCAAAGGTTTAGAACAAGGTAGGCTTATTTGGCTAGAGAGGCTAAAGAACAAAAATGCCTTTATCACTTCCAAACATGCATATTAATCAAGAATTATCAAGAGTCAAACCAAGGCATATGTGCAAGCAATCAAGAGACATATCACACACAAGAAAGAACATCAAGTGGCTCAAATCTCACACAGGGTAATTCTGTCACAATCAATTCAACTCTCGAAAATCATAATCATCTTCCAAGCAGAGAAAAGCAAGGATTTCCAACCAATAAGAGTATCAATGAAGTGAAAGACACATCTACAACCTAAACAAAGTCCAGAAATCAAGAGAAACATGTAAAACTGTACATAAGACACGACAAAAATTTAACCAAGAAAACAAAAACTAACAAAGAAAAATAAAAATCTCCCCCAATAGACCACACTTAAACTACACAGTGTCCTCGATGTGTCACAATCAGCAGATCAAACAATCAGAACAGTCAACAGATCATGGACAAGTGCAATAAAAGTAGGGAAAGGGGGAGAAGAGAAAAGGAAAACTCCCCTGATCATGGTGGCAGTTGCCAATTTTGGACTTTCAGGGAGATGTCTTCCATCATTAGATTCAGCAAACGAGTTTTGAGGAGGACCAACTTCATCAGTACTGCCATATCATCCAAAACGAGATGTTTCTTCTTTCTTCTCCCAGCAAACTGTTCCATCAGTAGCTTTCCTTCCACTGGCAGTTGTTCAGTGTGTGACATCGGAATGGAGATCCCTGGCTCAATCGAAGAAGTAGCAGTACACTCTCCTTCATTAACCACGATTTCGTTAATGTCAGCACCTGTATTCTCATTTAATTCTGCAGCATGGTCATCAAACTCACAATTAATAGCATCTGTTATACGCTTAGAATCTGTCTGTAACACACAATCAATTTCAATACAGATCGGGCAAGAACCAGATTCACAATCACATTCAAAGTTCTCAGAGAACTGTGTAAGATCAAAGTTCAGTCCTAACTCTATAGAGTTATCAGATTGCACAGTTTCCACCTCAAAATCAATATTGATATATGTATCATCAACATAATCAAAGGTCAGTTCAAGGCTATTATCATTCAAAATTTCATCACGGCAATCATGTCCATTCAAAACAACCCTTAGACCAATGGGTTCAATGGCTGATACTGAATCAAAAATTTTAGAATGATCAATCAAATCTGTATCAGTATCAGTCATGAATCCTATAGAATCAGTGTGCATCAAATCACAGGCATTTGAATGCATAAGCAAATCAGGTAAAGTGTTTGGAATCTCAAGTTCAGAATAAACCTGGTTTTGCTCATTGAAAATTTTCTTACCAATCTCCAAGTCATCAGCTGCATCCTCAAGGCTATCATTTAAATCAAGGTCAGTGCAAGGATAGTGAACATCAGGTATGTCAATGTGCTCTACAGGGAATAATGAATCCACAACATGAGTGTGCACATGTGTATCAATATCAGAATCTAGAACAGGCTTAAATGGTTCAAGTTTTACCAATTCAAAATCATTAAAATTTACTTGAACCTCAGATACATGAGTAGGGATTTCAAGTTTACAGTAAACCTGCTCAGGTTTTTCCTTTACTACCTCACTTGGATTTTGACCCGCCAGCTTGCAGAGCAACTTCTTTGCCTCTGTTGGAGTTCTGTCCATCAAAGATCCACCAGCAGCTACATCCACTAATATCCTTTCATTGTCCAGGAGCCCTTCATAAAAGTAAATCAAGAGCAAATGCTCTGAAATTTGGTGATTTGGACAGGCTGTGCAGAGCCTGTTAAACCTCTCCCAATAATCTGCCAGGCTTTCTTCTTGAAATTGCTCAATGGTAGTGATCTCCCTCCTAATGTTGCTTACCTTTGCTGCTGGAAAGAACTTGTTGAGGAATCTCCGTTGTGTTTCCTGCCAACTATCAAAAGGATACTGGTATAGGAACCAGTCTCTTCCTGCACCTTGAAGGGACATTGGAAACACTTTCATCAACACTGTCTCCTTTGAAACACCAGGAGGCCTCATCGACAAACACACCAAACAAAACTCCTTGAGGTGCCTGTATGGATCTTCATGTGCCAACCCATGGAATTTGGGAAGACTCTTGATCAGATCATATATCCAGTCTTGAGAATCTGTCATCTCCTCTATTGTAGTGCAAAGCCTGTCTCAGACCTGGACTTCCACTTCAAACAAAGATTAAACCAAACATATAGAAACATAACATGGGGGAAAACCATTATTTACATAATTTGAAACTTCCAGAAACAACAACTAAATGCACAAAATACAAAAAATGATAAAAATCTAAAAACACAAAAATCGATAAAAGAAGTAAACCCAAACAAGACTAACTAAACATCCTAAAACACATCACACAACACAACACTAACACAACAAAAGACCTAAGACTGAACCGTTGATCCCCGGCAGCGGCGCCATTTTGATGAGAGGGTCGCACCTCTCAACAAAAGTTGTGTGCATAAAAGAATGCAGTATAGACTAGGAAGTGACTCCTAGGTCGTCTCTCAAGGACCAAATTGCGGTTCAGTCTTAGATCAACACGTAGTGGGGGGGTTGTAATGTTTTTGGTTGCGGAAAATTAAATCAAACTGAAATTAAATAAAACAGAATTTAAAACGTGGAAATAAATTTTTACGACAGTAAGACTAAATGGTAAATGACAATAAAATCAGAGAATGCAAAATTCATCAATGCTTGAAATTAAAGCGCTGTAATAATAAATATGCAGAAAAATAATAAGCGGTAAAATAGAACGGATAATAAAAATTAAAACACTTTAACTGAAATGAAATTCATCAAGGATTCAACACTTAAATTAAAATAACTCAACAATGAAGATAAAAATAATATGAGAAAATTGCTCTAATCACTGTGACACACTACTACTCAACTACATGCACAAGCCGAATGAAATCACTGTTTCTAGATGCACGTCACATACACCTACTCCTGTGAATCATCATCTCTCTTTTCCAAGCGTAACAGCGTGCACAAGCCAACAAAGCAAAATTCTAATATATGGAATATAATAATGCACATGGCAGCAGCCAAACCAAAGCTTCAATAAAAGAGGTGCACATAACCAAATGAAAAGGCAATGGGAAAATCATCAAAAAGGAGTCAAAATCAGCTCTTCATTCATCACGTGTAAAAACAACGTTCCAAAGAAAACCAAGAACCTAAGTGGCAAGTGGCGGCTACTGGAACCTCTCCAAACTACAATTTCTTTTATATCCCTCCTCTCTACTCTCGGCTTCAGCCTCCTAGTTCTTACATTTTTCCTTTGTTCAAAAACTGAGAGAAAAAAAACAAAGTCCGTGGTCCTAAAACCAAGTGGCCTAGAGAAACGAGTGGAGAATGGCCACCACCGCCGCAACTCTTCTTTTTTTTCCCTATTAATGGTGAATGACCTCTTTTCAGCACTGTTGGAGCCCTTGCTTTTTCTGGACCGTGAATGGAATTCCATGTGCACCTCCCAGATGTGTTTATGTATCTCCTTTCTCCAATCTCTGCATGAAGCTGCTGGACTCTTCATTTTTCTCACCGGCACACCCCTTCAAATATGCTGGCAGCAGGACCGCGGAGGCTTTCTTCTTGCTGGACACACCCCTTTGTTGTGCTGGAAATGTGAGGCCCATCATGTGTTGCTTTGCTACTGGACCTTCCGTGTGCACCTCCCATGACTCCACGTTTCCAAGCTGGAATGCTGGATGCACCCCCCTGCTCCCATGCTTCCGTGATCTCTCTGCCACCACATTTCTCTGCTACGTGAAGCCCATCAACAGCCCTTTGCTTGCTGTTTTCCAAAAGAGAAAGAAAGGGAACTTGCAGATCCATGTGCTACTGTCCAAAAATCCCTTCTCACGGGCCCTCTCTCATTTCACGTGGCAGCTTCTTTTAAGGACATAGGATGTGTGCTATTTCTTCAATTGAATTAAATGTACTTTTCTTAATAGGCCAAAAATTAATCCAGCCATGACTGACACCGTTGGTTGCTGCCTTTCAATGTGGTCCCCTCCATTTTGCTTCTTAAAATTCAAGAATTAAAGGACTTGCTTAAGAGTGTTGGGAGGTCTTAGCATCATCCAATGATCAATTCCAGCCACCACAATTACTAAACAGCAAGCAAACAATGCAACGGATTAGAAATCACTCAAACAGCAGTAATCCTGGACTGACATATGAGAGTAAAATAAATACTGGGAACAACACAGAATGAATTTGAACAAAGTAAAAACTATACGTGAAAATAGACATCCATACGAAACTATGAAAAAAATTTGAATAGAAAACGGATAAGAATTGAACTCGAACGAAGACACACAAGTTGACACAACATTCACGCAGCACTGTGCGAAAATTGAAATGACTGAGATGCATTTGGCTCAATTTCCATTTCTCATTTAACCTTCAAATGTCCCAAATTGTATCTCCAAATTTTCCTTGTAAAATAATTAGCTCAGATGATTCAAATTAGTTAAAATAAAAATTTCCGATCAAATTTAGTACAATTAGGAAAAATAGGATAATATTGTACATTCAAGCACAATTCCTTGATTAAATCCGGTACAATAAACTAAGTGAAATCAATAAAATATTGATTCATCAGACACTCACGAAGGTATTGATGATGTTAGAAGAGTTATAAGGAATACTCTAATCCAAGAGTACGAGATGTTCTGCATGAAGAAAGGGGAAACAATAATAGATGTTCAGAAACACTTCACTCACATTATGAATCATCTCATTAGATTAGGTAAGTCTTTCGATACTAATGAATTAAATATAAAAATTCTTAAATCGTTGGACAAGACTTGACAACCAAAGATGACCGTTATAAGTGAGTCACAAAATCTCAATTGTACTTCATTGAATATTTAATAATACCTTCTAAGTTAACTTAGAGGAGAATTGGACGTAGCCTTAATAGGTGAACCAGTATAAAACATTATGTATGTTTTAATATGTTGATAAGCGATGTAGTCTATTAACTTCTCCTTATTCTCTCTGATATTATGGTTTGTGCTACTTAAGACTACTGCCTATGTTCAAACTTGGATACGTTGTATTGGCCAAGTAAACAATCTCATTAGGTCAACATTTACTAACCAAGTTTACCAACTAATAAGTATCACGTACATCAAGATCAGAAGGCAAGATGCGAAAAAGCTACAGAAACATTATTTAACCCCCTTCTAGTATTTCCCCGCACCTTCAAGACATGGCAACAACCCCGAGGATTATCATTAGATAATGTTATTGGAAATGTCACAAAAGGGGTAAGTACTCGAAGAAACTTAGCAAATTATTGTATGACTGTGGCTTTAGTTTCATAGTTAGAATCTAAGAACGTAAAGGAAGCTCTTCAAAATATAGTCATTGTAACAGTCATAAGCGGCCCTATTTTGCATCTATTAAGCATTTAAAGTCTAGTTAGTATTTATAGGCGTTCATAATCAATTGTTATCTCATACTTTATGACTTGTATGCATTCTAGTTCACATTTGAGAATATAAAGGGGTAGATGTCTCAAGAGAAGTTTTTCAGAGTACTCTTGATTCCATGTATTGTATGCTTTAAAATTCGTTTTGGAGTCAAAAAATCTCTGCAATAATCGATTAGCACTTAAGATAATCGATTATCACATAGAGATTTTGAAAGTAGCTAAAAACTCATTTTGTATCTAGAATAATCAATTACCAACTAATGATAATCGGTTATTCATAATCGATTATGACTTACCATAATCGATTATCGTGACTAGCTGTTTGACTTTTTAGGCATGTTTTTCGCCATTGTGCATTTATTAAATGCATAATCGATTACCATAAATGGATAATCGATTATCATGCGTTAAATAGCTTACAACGAATTTTTGGAGGTATCCTTGAGTGAGATCTTTATATATTGATTTAAGACTCTCATTCTAACATACAGAAATACGAAATTCTTATCTGATTGCTTGTTTGATATGATAAGTGTGTTCTAAGGTTTGTGTAACCAATGTGTTGTGGCTTTAAGAACTTGTCATTGACATAGAGCGAGAACTTTCACTAGGGTTGTGATTGAGTGTTGTTGTTGTTTCTAAGTGAAGTCCGTCATCCTTTGTGAATATTCAAAGAAGGTGTTCATCCTTTGTGAAGATTCAAATGAGGTGTTCATCCTTTGTGAAGATTTAAAGGAGAGGTGGTCATCCTTTGCTAAGCATTCGAAGGAGGTGTTCCTCCCTTGTGGCTTTCAGGAGAAGTGAGTTTCATCACTTGTGGTAACAAGAGAGGTGTTCTAAACCTTAAACTTGTTGTTTTCTTTGTGATTGTAATAGTTTGTTGGTTTTCTAATAATGGAACATTAATCTTCTTTTGGATTAACAACTGAATGTAGGATCCTTGTGATCTGAACCAATATAAAATTCTCTATGTAATTTTCTTTCTTCCTTAAATTTTTTATAATTGTTTTAATTTATTGTCAAGGAAATTAAATTACAAGAGAAAATTATTAAAGGCACAATTTGCAATAAGAAAGCAATTCACCCCCTCTTGGTTTGTTGTTCACGCTAACCATTCTGCTGCACTGCTCTGACAAGTTACAAAGATGATTTGGTATTACCATGACCATAAAGTTCAATTGATGGTATTCCCCCTACCCATGACCAAACACTTTCAAGAAGAATTGAAGTCATATGTGGAAGATGAGCCCATATTCTATCTCTTGGGCCATCTTGGTCCGTCATGAAGTTTTTAGAGTAGAAATAATTTTAGGCCTTGTATTTTAGGCCAAACACTCTACGATTTATTTTGAGCTTTGTATTATGGGCCTAATAGTGTAGGTTTTATTTTGGACCTTTGTATTTTGGGTCAAGTAGAATAAGGTTTTGACCACTTAAGTCAATAAAGGGTCAAGACCCAATATTGACCCAAGTGGGACGTCCAAGGACCTAGTTTGACGAAGGGGTCAAAGTTTTAAAGCTAACTTAGTGGACAAGGAGGTATGAGACATCCAAGCCATGTGTCCTCTTCTCATTGGAGAGTTTTCCTCATAGTTAGTGTTAACATGTCACTTTAGGAACGTAGAGGATTCTCCATTATTAGTGGCCACATGTCCTCTTCCTAATGGAGAGGATTTTTTCCACATGTACGCCTCCTATTGGAAAGAATTTTCTTCTTGCTTTCTAAGTTAGCCAAGGTAGGATATTTAGGTGTAGCTTCTACAATTTGGAGACACTCTTAGCCTATAAATAGACGTGTCTCCCACTCTTGTATTCCTATTTGATTTATGCTGCTTGTCGCAGCCGAAATCGCGACGGAACGACAACTCGAAAAACAAACGAGTTTGGGAAAAAGGTTTTGGAGTCGCCACCATAATTTATATGGAAAAACTATGGAAAACCAAAAAATAAGACATGGTCTACGAAAAGAGATTTTCAGGTTCGGGAATCGGTTACGCATAAGGAAGGTGTTAGCACCCTATCGCGCCTGCCCAAAAGCAGTACCTTTAATTAAATATATAAAGTTGACGTGGTTTTGCAAAAATGTTAATTTTCCCTAAACAAAATAATAAAATAAAATAAAACAAATTATTAAGAAACAAAAAAAAATATTTTTTGTTTTATGAACCCGACAAGAATTGACCTTGGTCCTACGTACATCCATTTATAATGGACAATCATGGATCACATAGTTCTTTATGTAGAAAAAGGTTTGTGAGTTTGTTTGAAAATTATTATTGATTGATTTGGATGATTTTGAAAACAATGAATCTAGAAAAGATTTGGTTTAAACAAGATTGACATTCTTTTTGGTTTTTGGAGATTTTGTATTTTTTATTTATTTGAAAAATGGTGGGAAAAAAAAGAAAGAAACCGACCATAGGCCGACACATACTTATAAAAAGAAATTTTGATTTAAAAAAATCATTATTTGTGTGTAGAAAGAAAAAAAATATTTTTAAGAAAACTTCAGAGAGTACAATAAAAAGAGGAAAATAATGGTGTAGAGATGACATACCTGTCAATACCCAATTTCGTCCGGGTAAATAAAATTCATCACAAAAATAAATAAAAACATAAAAAAAAAAAACCAAAATGAAAAATACTATTTATTTTACTTTTTGCACCCCAAATTTTCTTTTAAACACTTAACCCAATGGCCCAAAATAATCTCTTACTTTTTTACTTCCTCACCACCCTTTTTCTCTTATCACACCCCACTCTCCACATCATCATCCACATCACCCTCCACATCTCATTCCACATCATCTACCTTTTTCATTTACTTTTTCCACATCATTTCCATATTAATTTTATATATAAACTTTTCTAATTTTTCCACTTACATTTTTTAATTATATCTTCTCCATCAACATTTTTTATTATCCATTTTTCTCCACCTTATTTCTCCACCCACTTTTTATATTATTTCTTTCACTTATTTTCCACCTTAACTTTCACTATTCACTATATTTTATTTCACCTAATTCCTCCACCAACTTTTTATATTATTTCTTTCACTTAATTTCCACACCTAATTTCTCCACCAACTTTTTATATTATTTCTTTCACTTAATTTCCACACCTAATTCCTCCACCAACTTTTTATATTATTTCTTTCACTTAATTTCCACACCTAATTTCTCCACCAACTTTTTATATTATTTCTTTCACTTAATTTCCATACCTAATTTCTCCACCAACTTTTTATATTATTTCTTTCACTTAATTTCCACACCTAATTTCTCCACCAACTTTTTATATTATTTCTTTCATTTATTTTCCACATTAACTTTTACTATTTACTATATTTTATTTCACCTACTTTCTCCACCAACATTTTATATTATTTCTTTCACTTATTTTCCACATTAACTTTTTCTATTCATCTTTTTTTAATTATATTTTATTTCATCTAAATTTTCCACCAACTTATTATATTATTTTTATTCATCAACTTTCTTCATCCTTAACTCTATAAATACCCACATTTTCTTCACACACACATTACATAATATTCATCTATTCTCTCTCAAAATCTCTTTATTCCATCCCAAAACTCTACTCCATTTTTCTCTCACACTTTACCGTTTCCTATTCCCTTCAAACATAGTAAATTTCATACCATATTTTTACTATAAATTCATCTTCTCCACCATTAATCTATCTCTCCTTACAACTTATTACGAGTAAGGTTTTATTTCATCACACAAATCTTCAACAAGGTACACATTTTCTCTTCATTCTATTTATATATGCATTTTGATCATTTTTTTAGTCTATAAATTTATCTTGTTTTCTACCACAATTTTTTCCTTATGTTTTTTCATATTTTTATGTCATAGATATCTCAACTCACCTCTCTTTCTTAATAAAAAGAAAATAAAAAAATGTAAAACTGTAAAAAAAACATGTAATGCAATAAAAGCGGTATGAGTACTCGTGCGATCGTACGCATCAGCCTAGTACTCATTACCCAAAATCTAAAATAAACAAAAAAAGCCGTGTGAGTGCTCGTGCGATCGTACGCATCATCCTAGTGCTCATTACGCAAAACAATAAAAAATAAGGAAAAAGTCGTGTGAGTGCTCGTGCGATCGTACGCATCAGCCTAGTGCTCATTACGCAAAACAATAAAAAATACGGAAAAAGCCGTGTGAGTGCTCGTGCGATCGTACGCATCAGCCTAGTGCTCATTACGCAAAACAATAAAAAACAAGGAAAAAGCCGTGTGAGTGCTCGTGCGATCGTACGCATCAACCTTGTGCTCATTACGCAAAACAATAAATAATAAGGAAAAAGTCGTGTGAGTGCTCGTGCGATCGTACGCATCAGCCTAGTGCTCATTACGCAAAACAATAAAAAATAAGGAAAAAGTCGTGTGAGTGCTCGTGCGATCGTACGCATCAGCCTAGTGCTCATTACGCAAAACAATAAAAAAACAAGGAAAAAGCCGTGTGAGTGCTCGTGCGATCGTACGCATTAGCCTAGTGCTCATTACGCAAAAAAATCTAAATATTACATCAAAAAATACCAAAAAATATAAAAATCTTCAAAAAACTAAAAATATCCACATTTTCAAACAACAAACAATCTTTCTAGCTAGAACTACGTGATCCTTGATTCTCCATCAAAAGTGGAGATACGTAGGAGCAAGGCAAGTCCTTGTCAGGTTCACTTTCCCAAAAATCCAAATTTATCCATAATCATTTTCTAAACAATTTCTCAAACAATATTGTCAAGCAGTTTCTAAGAGAACTACGTAACCCTGATTTCTCCTTCTTAATGAGAATACGTAGGAACAAGGTCAATCCTTGTCGGGCCCAAAAAAAAACTAAACAAATATATTTTGTTTCTTTAAAGTTTTATTTTAGGGGATAGTTAAACATTTTGAAAACCACATCACATTCGCATATTTAGTTAAAGGTACCGCCCTAGGGCAGGCATTGTAGGGTGCTAATACCTTCCCTACACGTAACCGACTCCCGAACTTAGAATCTCAGTTTCGCAGACCATGCTTTATCATTTTATGGTTTTTCCGTAGTTTTCCAGAATAAACTATGGTGGCGACTCCAAATCTCTTTTTCAAACCGTGTTTTCTTTTTCGGATCGTCGTCCCGTCGTGATTCCGGTTGCGACAAATGGCGACTCCACTGGGGACTTGAGAGAGTCAGGCCATTTAATTAGATGTGCGAATTCAATGTGGTTTTTCATTATGTGTTCCTTCCCTTTTTCTTTATCTATGTTTGATATTTGAAGTAATTACGTGTGGATTATGTTAATTATTTTATATTGAACCCTAGGATAGACAAACATGTTTATATCTGCTTGGATTTTTTTTGGTTTGTATTGCGAGTGAAGGTTTGGGTTTTGCATTATAATCTCCCTCCACACACTTTATGCATATCATGAGTGTGGCCCTATACCCGGGTCTGAGTGCAACTTAGAATTAGAGGGGTTGTGTAGCGGTGTCACTCTGGGATGTACTTCCTGTTTGGCTATCGTGAGAACCCAGGTAGAGTCTGTTCTCTTCATTTGTGTCTCCACATCTAGTTGATTACTCTGACTGTTGTGGAGAAACAATGAAAAGAGCCATAGCTCTGGTGGCCTTGATTTAAGCATTAGGAAGCTATCCTTGTGAGTGCATATATTTGGCCTTAGAACTTTAGTCATTCAACCTTTGATAAGGCACGAAAGGGAGATTGTATGTTCTTGTAACTCTCACGCTGTTATTCTTCTTCGAAAATAATGATTTTTCACACCATGCATGCATTTTTTTGTCATGTTGTTATGCATCATGCATCATTTCGGTAATATGCTGGTTTTAGGGGAAATCACTAGTGTTCACTTGGTATCGTACAAAGATGGAAGTTGATACAAGATCTGGTGCTACACAACATACCAATTCTGTCATGTTAAGAAATAAATCTCGCCTGAGGACTCATCGTGGAAACTTGACAAGTCTGATAAAATTAGGCAAAAGGTTAAAGTCCATAAAGAGAGAAACCTTCAAGAAGAAGTATGGAAATTTGTTGAATCTAATGGAGGTGGAAGTACAATTGCCTGCTATCACAGCCCTTGCACAATATTACGATTCTCCACTAAGATGCTTCACCTTTCAGGATTTTCAGCTGGCGCCAACTATAGAAGAATTCGAGTATATACTCGGATTGCCACTAGAGGGTACCACTCCGTATCAGCACTTGGAGCATCACGCCTCTATTCCTACCATTGCCGCCATAATGAAAGTACATCCTAAAGAACTTGAAGACATGTTGGTAATGAAGAATCAAGTGCGTGGACTGACGCAAGAATATTTAGAGCGGTACTTACATCATCTAGCTGATAGAGAAGAGTGGGAGACTTTCATGGATGTGTTAGCCCTTACCGTGTATGGCATCGTTTTATTTCCCAAAGTAGAAGATTTTGTGGATTATTCTGCAATAGATGTCTTCGTAGCAAAAAAGACAAGATCAGAGAACCCTGTAACAGCAGTTCTCACAGATGTTTATGGGACCATGAGTTTTTGTCATGAAAGAAACGGGAAGAAAATTCTTTGCTGTTTGCCAGTGCTATATGCGTGGATGACTGCACGTGTATGTAAGGGGGTGGTTGAGGCTAGTTGTCCGTCGAAAGGCCTGTCGCACCAAAAGCTCAAAGACAGAGGAGGAAATGAGTGGGCCCATTTCTTTGCTGGCTTGAATGGGGAAAATGTAAAGTGGCGTCTTCCTTGGCTCGAGTTTAAACCCTCCATCCATCATTGTGGCAACTTTCCCAATGTACCCCTCATAGGTGCCCGGTATTGTGTCAATTACAACCCCGTTCTAGTCCAAAGGCAATTCGGGCATCCCATGAGAGGGGCGCCTTCACCGGATTGTCTCACTACATTGTTCATCTACTATGAGGACGAGTGTTTCGCTGAAATATTAAGGAAGGTCAGGGGTGCTTGGGAAAGCGTGGTGCGGGCTGAAAGGAATTTAAGGGTTGGAGTAGTAGATAGCAAGGTCAGTTACCACACTTGGATTTTAGAAAGGGTAAATGAAGTCAAACTTCCTTTCAAGACAATCAATGATCATTTGGCCAAGGAAGGGCAACCTCAGGACGTAGAGAGTGAAGAGGTGAGGCAATTGAAAGCGGAGATGGAAGAACTAAGAGAGAGGAATGCCAGGTTAGAAATCGAACTACAAAGGATGCACAATGATTTTGTGAATATGAAGAATGATAAAGAGGATAAGTCGCGAGCCTACGAAGAAATGATTAAAAGTCGAGAAGCTGAAAGAGGATATACACTCCGATTGAAGCAGGATCTGGCGGCCGCAAGCAAAGAACTAGCCGTGAGAATAAAAGAGAAGAATGCAGCTTTGGAAGAAGGGAAACAGTGGGAACACCTCTACGAAGAAGCCAAAAGAGGTAAACGAGAAGCCCTGAAAAGACTAAGAGATGCCCAAATTCAAGTAGAAGAAGTAGGGCATCAGATGAAGGAAATGGCTACGTCGTTTGAGGCAGATTTGAACCAAGAGCGTTGGAAGCTAGCAGAAGCAGAAGAAGAGCATCAAACCATGATAAAACAAATGGAGGAGTACATTGAGGGGCAAGAGGAACGATGGAGGTCAATGGAGTTTGAAGAGAAGCATCACGCCTTGGTAAAGCAAATGAAAGATCACATCGTAGTGGAAGAAGAGGCTGTGAAGCATTGGAAGGGAAGTTTCTCCCAATTGGCTATGTTGGCAAACAGAGCAATTGAAGATATCCCCAAGATGGTGTTGGACGCCGAAGCCAGTACCCACTTTTGTAACCCGCCTGAAGAGATAAAACTTTTTATTAACCATTGTAAATGGTTAGTAGGCGAAATGAAGGCCTTCATCGCTCGATCTAGAGAGTGATAAGTTATTCATGTCTTGTCTTCTTCCTGCAATGTAATGCATTGGACTTCTCTATATGAAGGACCTGGGATGTTTGTATGATACCGACTTGTATTAATTTCCATCATTAATGTCATCGTGATCCTGTGATTTCCACCTATTACTAGCATGCATCATGTTTTTTTTTTATTCTCGTCTAAATTCAAAAAATAATAACAGAATACAAGTAAGAAAAACAACGGCCAATCCTCCGCGACATCCCTACAGGACTCGAGCCAATTTAAGGATCATGGAAAGCTGGGAAGAGTCACAAGAATCCATCAAAGCTGATGTGAGCGAGTTGAAAGACCAGGTTGGCCAAATCTTGGCTGCCCTTGAATCCCTGAAGACTACTAGAGAGTCTTCATCTGCAGTGGCTGGTGGGAATGCCCATTTTTATCCTCCGTTGTTCAATGCTGTGGGCCCATCAGTTCCCTTCCCATTGTATGGGTTACCCCCGGGATACACTCCTCCCGTAGGAGAGTACTTGGAAGGAGAACATGTGTCATTACCCATTCCCATAACTGTTGATGTACCGCCAGTCATCACTCAAGGACCTGTCTCTGTGACAGCTCCCTTGGTGAGTACACACATGAATGAAGCAATTACAGTTGAAGGAACATGAGTAACTACAATGCCACATGCGATTATTCATCATGACTCTTCAGCCAAGGCCACTTCGCATGCCGCGATGCATGGGGAAATCAGTGATGTTGACGGAGCTAAAGGCAGGCTGGAGACTTTGGAGGAAAGATTAAGGGCTATTGAAGGGGTGGAAAGCTATGGGTTTGGAGATGTTGCAAGACTAAGTTTAGCTCCTTGTGTGAAGATACCGTATAAGTTCAAGGTGCCAGATTTTGAGAAGTATAAGGGTAGTACATGCCCTAAAAGTCATCTGACCATGTATTGCAGAAAGATGGCTGCACATGCCTACGATAACCAGCTACTTATCCACGTCTTCAAGGATAGTTTGGCTGGGGTAGCCCTAAACTGGTATACCCATTTAGAGCCATCTCGAATCCGTTGTTGGGCAGATCTGGCTGACGCCTTTGTGAAACAGTACATATACAACACACATGTTGCACCGGACCGTCTGCAATTGCAAAATATGGGGAAGAAAGACAACGAAACTTTCAAGGAGTATGCTCAACGATGGAGAGAATTAGCCGCACAAGTTGAGCCGCCTTTGTTTGATAGAGAGATGGTGGCAATGTTTGTAAATACTCTCCAGCCGCCGTTTTATGAACATATGGTGGGGAATGTGTTCGTCAATTTCGCTGATGTCATCATAATTGGCGAAAGGATAGAAATTGGGTTGAAAAATGGGAAAATTATGTATGGCCCGCCCGCAGCTGCAAACTTAAAAAAACCCGGTCTCAATCCAGGAAATAAGAAGGAAGGAGAGGTACATGCAACCTCGATGATGCCTGTGTGGAGGGGTCAAGCTCCCACTCATAATTATCGACCATACTTGGGTCAACTTCCCTATGCAGCTAATGCGTCATTCGACCATCAAACTAGACCCCAGCAACCACAAGGGAATTATCAACCACAGCGAATCCCAACTGAAGCATGGAGGAATGGGGCAAATGTCGGTCTGAATTTGAATGCGGGTCAAAACACCAACCCGAGAAGGAATCAATTTGTTAGATTCACCCCCGTCCCTATGACTTACACAGAGTTATTACCTCAACTCATAAAAAAGGGTCTGGTTGCCATTTGCCCGGTGAAGCCTGTACAACCTCCATACCCAAGGGATTATGATGCAGATGCCAAGTGTAGTTACCATGGAGGAGGCGTTGGTCACTCAATTGAGCGATGTATAGCCTTCAAGTATAAGGTACAAGCTCTAATCGACTCTAGGTGGTTAAAGTTTCAAGAAGATAAGTGTCAACACCCAATTTCGTCCGGATTGATTAATAGATTTATTTTATTTTCATCATGGGGGTAAAATTAAAAAAATAAATAATAAATAAAAATAAAATTAAAAGAAAATAATAATAATAAATAAATAAATGAAATTAAAATAATAACAAAAATAATAATAATAAAAATAAAAAAGTGGGGGCTCCATGGGAATATTGTTTTTGAAATCAAGCATGGCACGTGAAGAAGCATTCAAGGCAAACGAATGAAGAGTATTGTTTATCTTTAAGTGGGAGACAACATGTAGGGGCCACCACTCATGATTGGCAAGCTCAAGGCCTACCTTGAAAGGAATGTGCAGACCGTCCTCTTCCACTCCACACAAGAAGCTCACGGTCCTAGATAGTTTGGAGGTGTGCACACATTACAACTTGCTACAACAATTTAAACAAGTAAAGCTTAATGGAAATCATGGGGCCGGTCAAAGTTCACGTATGAGAAATGTTGAAAGAGTATTATGAAGTAATATCACGGCCCACATAAGCGTTGAGATTTTTAATTGGTAATTGGAGATGACAAAAGCTCACGGCCAGCAATTAATAGTTCCAAGTGCAGCAACAACAACATCCAGCAGCTGCCACCTACGTATTCACACATATATTTCTCATTTTGAAGAGTACAACTTCCATCCAGCTGGGAGAAGAGGTGAAGATCACGGTTTGTTGGAAGCAAAGAAAAAGAAGCATATTAGTTGGCTGGATGAGTGGAGAAGAGAACAGTGCAGCAGCTTGGAATGGGAGCCTTGAAAACCATTTCCGTGAAAGAAGAAGTGGGTGCAAAGTAATTGAAGAAGATGACAAAATAGTTGGCTTAATGAAGGGCCCCTTTACTTATTTTATTTGGCACGAGGCAAGACATCATGCTCCACACAGAGAGCTCACGTTCAGTATAGGAGAGAAGCACTATGGAGGATGGTATTCACGGGCAGTGAGTGCCGTGGCTATAAAATGGGCAGCAAGAGCACGGAAGAGAGGGGATTGGAGGAGTAGAGAGGAGTGCAATTTACGTTCTGGTTTTCTCCTCCCCTCTAGGGGAGGTTTTGTGTTTGATTCAATTTCCAGTTTCCAGAATTGAATTTTAATTGTATTTTCCAGTTTCCATTTTCCAATCAATGTTCGTTGAATTTTATTTTCATTTACCATTTTCTACACAATTACTCTTTCTGCAAATGCTGAATCCTTGACAAATTTCATTTTCAGTGAAGTGTTGTTAATTTTACCGTCTCTTTTATTCTACTGTTTATTGTTTTCTGCATCGTTTAAATTTTACCGTTTCTCAATTTACCACTTTTCATTTTTACTGTCTTTTACTGTTAAGCTTTTATTGTTTTTTAAAATTTATTTCAATTGTGTTTTAAATTCAGTTGTCTTATTTAAATTCCAGTCAGTTTTAATTTTATTTTTCCGCACAAAAATATCCACAAACCCCCCCACTTCGTGTTAAATATAAGACCGAACCACAAATATTGGTCCTTGAGAGACGACCTAGGAGTAACTTCCTAGTCTATACTGCATTTCTATTATGCTCAACTTTTGCGAGAGGTGCGACCCTCTCGTCAAAAATGACGCCGTTGCCGGGGACCAATCAATGGAGGTTTGGTTTTAGATTATTGTTGTGTAAATTTTTGTTCTGTTAATATGTGTGTTTTGTGTGTTCTGTCTGTTGTATTTTTGTAGGCGACAACACCTTCAGCAAATTTTGGCGGCGTTGTCACTTCAGTTCTAGATAAAAAGTTGAAGAAGAAGTTTTGGACCCAAACCAAAGAGCTTCAACCCCTGGTTTTTTATATCTGCACCTCTATTCTTATTGGTTTATTTTTCTCGCTTTTATTTTTAAGTTTTTATTTCTTTATTTCTTTTACTGTATGTAGTTCTTTGTGTGATAACTACACTCTTGTATTGTATCTTATATTTTGTCGGGTCTGTTAATAAAAAATATAAAAAATATATAAAATAAATAAAACAAAGCCGTGTGAGTGCTCGTGCGATCGTATGCATCAGCCTAGTGCTCATTACGCAAACAATAAGCAAAAGGCCGTATGAGTACTCGTGCGATCATACGCATCAGCCTAGTGCTCATTACGCAAAATTAAAAGATAAATTAAAAATCAAAAAAATATGATTTAAAGGTCAAGCACATGTGTGATCGTTCGCATCGTCCTTGTGCTAGACATCTTTCCATTTTATAAATATATTGAGCACATGTGTGATCGCACGCATCGTCCTTGTGCTGAGAACATTGTCTTTTATAAAAACACCAAAAAAATATAAAATCTTCAAAAATTAAAAACATTCACATTTTCAAACAACAAACAATTTTTCAGCCAGAACTACGTGATCCTTGATTCTCCATCAAAAGTGGAGATACGTAGGAGCAAGGCCAATCCTTGTCAGGTTCACTTTTCCAAAAATCCAAAATCATTTTACAAACAAAATTCTCAAACAATTTCCAAACAAATTTTCAAGCAGTTTTCTAAAAGAACTACGGAACCCTGATTTCTCATTCTTAATGAGAATACGTAGGAGCAAGGCCAATCCTTGTCGGGCCCAAAAAACTAAAAAATATTTTGTTTCTTTAGAATTTTATTTTTAGGGGAAAGTTAATCATTTTGAAAACCACATCATATTCACATATTTAGTTAAAGGTATTGCCTTAGGGCAGGCGTTGTAGGGTGCTAATACCTTCCCTACACGTAACCGACTCCCGAACCAAGAATCTCAGTTTCGCAGACCATGCCTTATCATTTTATGGTTTTTCCGTAGTTTTCCAGAATAAACTATGGTGGCGACTCCAAATCTCTTTTTCAAACCGTGTTTTTTTTTCGGATCGTCGTCCCGTCGCGATCCCGGTTGCGACAATAAGCCTAGCATCGAGGATAACCCATTGTCTGAGCACGAGAGTACCTCGACGAACGTCATCATGGCCGACAAACATGAGTTGATAAGAGACGTGAGTGAAATCCGAAGTTCTAGGAGGTTTATTTTCGAGGCATTGTTAAAAGTGGGCCTAGTGAAAGGTGATTATGATATGGGTATATCATGTGCACTTCATCCAGATGCTGAGCACTCTATTGAAGAGTGTTTTGAATTAGAAGGTATTCTGCAAGACCTGCTTGACAGAAGTTTGATGCAAGTATGCCACAAGGATAAAGAGGATGAAGTGTTTGCACAAACTGGTGGGGAACCTGATGTAACTCTGCCGGAACCATTGGTGATCCATTTCACTAGAAACACCCCTACACCGGTGATTGAAGAAAAACCGACCGTTGTTATCTGTGTGCCATCCCCCTTTCCTTACAAAAATGAGAAAGTTGTCCCTTGGAGATATGGGGCATTTGCTTTAGAAGAAGGAAAAGGTGCAGACCCAGCTATCGACAATATATCGGGCATTGGGGGAATGACGAGAAGTGGTCGAATCTTTTCGCCACCAGAGCTGGCAAGAGAAGCAGCCGTCGATGAGGAAGCAAAAATGGCCGCTAAAACTAAGGAGTTCTTGAAAGGGAAGGGTGTACAAGGAAAAGAGACCCCTGCCAAAGGAGAGGAGAAAGGAATATCCGAAGAAGAAGCCTGCGAGTTTCTAAAGTTCATACAACAGAGCGAATACAAGGTGGTGGAACAGCTAAACCGCATGCCTGCTCGGATGTCCCTACTAGAATTGCTCATGCATTCTGCATCTCACAGAAAGTTGTTAATGAAGATACTTAGTGAGGCCCATGTGGAGCAAGGTATTTCTCTGAATAAGTTTGAAAGCATTGTTGGCAACATCGTTGCTAATAATTACCTCACCTTTACCGATGAGGAGATACCTACTGAGGGGAGAGGGCATAACAAGGCTCTTCATGTCTCTGTGAAATGCCTGGACCATGTTATAGCACGTGTCTTGGTGGACAATGGCTCCTCTATGAACGTCATGCCAAAGGTGACATTGGAGAAGCTACCCTGTGATGGAATGCATATGAAGCCAAGCTCTATGATTGTGAGGGCGTTCGATGGCAGTAAGAGAGAAGTAATGGGAGAAGTGGAACTGCCGGTCCAAGTCGGTCCATGCGTCTTTCAAGTGACATTCCAAGTCATGGACATCCTCCCAGCCTATAGCTGTCTGTTGGGTCGCCCATGGATCCATTCTGCAGGAGTTGTGCCTTCCACACTTCACCAGAAGCTGAAATACGTCATGGGAGATAAATTGGTGATAGTATTAGGACAGGAGGATCTCCTTGTTAGTGGTCCATCGTCCACACGCTATATTGAGGCAACTGAGGAAGCTCTCGAGACAGCTTTCCAGTCATTGGAGATTGTAGGAAATGCCTACGTGGAGCCGTTCCCAGTAAATATGTGTCTGTCGCGTGCTTCTATTATGATGGCTAAGGTCTTGCTGAAAGAAGGCTATACGCATGGTAAAGGTTTAGGCAAGTATGGGCAGGGGCAAGTCTTCCCTCTAGAGGTCGTTGAGAATAAGAACAGATATGGCCTAGGGTACAAGCCCACCAAAGAGGACAAGAAAAGGCTGATAAGAGAAAGAAGAGAGCGCAGTCTAGCTCGTGCAGAAAGACGAGAACCCAAGACGGAAAAGATTCGTATTTGTAACATCAAGGAGAGCTTTCGCAGTGCTGGATGGTTCAACACTGGCCAAATAGCAGCCGTGATGGATGAAGAAAGATCTGAAAGCTCAAGTTTCGTGTGGGCCTGCTCCTCGGATGCACCGCTCAACAATTGGGAAACTCTGGATTTACCCGTGATGCTTAATTTGAATAAAATGTAATTATTAACCCTATAGCTTTACCCGGGGCTTTAGGATTCAGAATTTACGGGTTGACTTCTAGTGTTCAGCGTGATAATCGAATCGTGTTTGTTTATGTTTTATCATTATTTGGCATTCTTCATCATTTTTCCTGTTTATTCTTATTCCACAAATTTAAATAATGCAGATTTGACCATGATTGTTTTGAAAATAACAATATCGATAATACGGAAGATGATTGTGAAGATGATCCGGAAACCTCTCCAGAATTTTTGAGATTAGTGGAGCAAGAATCTAAAGAGATAAAACCCCATCAAGAAGAGGTTGAAATATTCAACTTGGGAGATGAAGATGAGATAAAAGAAGTGAAAATTGGTACTATCATGAAAGCAGAAGTGAGGGAAGGGTTACGCGTCTTATTGAAGGAGTTTAAGGATGTATTTGCTTGGTCGTATAATGATATGCCTGGTCTGGATACCGATATTGTGCAACACAAACTCCCGCTTAAGCCGGAATGCCTCCCAGTCCAGCAAAAGTTAAGAAGAATGAAACCAGAAATGTCCTTGAAAATCAAGGAAGAGGTGCGGAAACAATTCGATGCAGGGTTTCTGGCTGTGGCAAGATATCCACAATGGGTAGCAAACATTGTACCAGTGCCTAAGAAAGATGGCAAAGTTCGAATGTGTGTTGACTATCGAGATTTGAACCGTACAAGTCCAAAAGATAATTTCCCTTTGCCACACATCGACACTTTAGTTGATAACACAGCCAAGTTTTCACTATTTTCATTCATGGATGGTTTCTCAGGATATAACCAGATCAAGATGGCGCCAGAAGATATGGAAAAGACAACCTTTATCACATTGTGGGGAACCTTTTGTTATAAGGTGATGTCATTTGGGCTCAAGAATGCCGGGGCGACATATCAAAGGGCGATGGTGGCACTTTTTCATGACATGATGCACAAGGAAATCGAAGTTTATGTGGATGACATGATTGCAAAATCCGAATCTGAAGAAGAACACATTCTCAACTTGAGGAAATTATTTGAGAGGTTGAGAAAGTATAAACTCAGGTTAAACCCCGCCAAATGCACGTTTGGAGTGAAATCTGAGAAATTGTTGGGTTTTGTGGTTAGCCAAAAAGGGATAGAAGTTGATCCTGACAAGGCGCGAGCGATAATAGAAATGCCCGCGCCTAGAACAGAAAAGGAGGTTCGAGGTTTTCTGGGTAGACTAAACTACATTACTAGATTCATTTTCCAATTAACCGCTACTTGTGAACCGATGTTCAAGTTATTACGAAAGAATCAGGCTGTAGTGTGGAATGAGGATTGTCAAGCCGCTTTTGAAAAAGTCAAACGATACCTGCAAGACCCTCCTGTGCTACGTCCACCTGAATCAGGAAGACCGCTCATTTTGTATTTGACTGTTTTGGATAAGTCAATGGGTTGCGTGTTGGGTCAACATGATGAAACTGGGAAGAAAGAGCATGTTATATACTACTTGAGCAAGAAATTCACAGACTGTGAACAAAGATATTCTTCGTTAGAACGAACTTGTTGTGCATTGGCGTGGGCTGCTCATCGTTTAAGGCAGTACATGCTGAATCATTCTACCTGGTTAATATCCAAGATGGACCCTATCAAGTTCATTTTTGAAAAACCTGCTCTTACTAGAAGGATAGCCCGGTGGTAGATGATGTTGTCAGAATATGACATCGTGTATGTTACTCAAAAATCCGTCAAGGGTAGTGCTCTAGCGGAATACTTGGCCCACCAACCCATTAGTGATTATCAGCCAATGCAACCTGAATTTCCCGATGAAGATATCCTGGTTCTGTTTGAAGAGAATGGGAAAGACCAAGCATGGACGGTATTATTCGATGGAGCCTCGAATGTGATGGGACACGGAATAGGAGTACTGCTTGTCTCCCCAGAGCATCAGTATATACCAATGACAGCAAGGTTGTGTTTTAATTGCACAAACAACATCGCAGAATATGAAGCTTGTGCCATGGGTATTCGAGCGGCAATCGAATCTAAGGCAAAAATCCTGGATGTATACGGGGATTCAGCTTTAGTCATCCATCAGTTAAAGGGAGAATGGGAGACTAGGGATATAAAATTAATTCCTTACCAAACTTACATCAGGGGATTAATGGAGTATTTCGATTCCATCACGTTTAACCACATACCTAGAGAAGATAATCAATTGGCGGACGCGCTGGCTACCCTGTCGTCAATGTTCGAAGTTGACCAAGATGCAGAATTACCAATGATTGAAATGAAGAGCCATGCAGAGCCAGCATATTGCCATTTCATTAAAGAGGAGTTAGATGGTAATCCTTGGTATTTTGATATCAAGCTTTATCTCAAGACTCGTGAATATCCTGAGGAGGTGTCCGAAAACGATAAAAGGTCGTTAAGGAGATTGGCTGGTAGTTTTATCTTAAGTGGGGACATTTTATACAAAAGAAATCATGACATGGTCCTCCTCAGATGCGTAGATGCAAAAGAAGCCGAGTTGATACTGGAAGAAGTTCATGAAGGTACCTTTGGCACACACATGAATGGACATTCGATGGCTAGGAAGATATTAAGAGCTGGTTATTTTTGGCTAACCATGGAAAATGATTGTTGCGCACACGTGAGAAAGTGCGAGAAATGTCAAAAGTATGCGGATAACATCAACCTGCCACCTACGACCCTAAGCGTGTTGTCAGCACCGTGGCCATTTTCAATGTGGGGAATAGATGTCATTGGAGCCATAGAACCAAAAGCGTCAAATGGGCATCGTTTCATATTAGTCGCAATCGATTATTTCACCAAGTGGGTTGAGGCTGCTTCTTATGCCAACGTAACTAGAAAGGTGGTGACCAGATTCATAAAAAAGGAGTTGATCTGTAGATATGGGCTCCCTAACAAGATCATCACTGACAATGCCACCAACCTGAACAACCAGATGATGGTAGAGTTATGTGAGGAGTTCAAAATTCATCATCATAACTCCTCTCCTTATCGTCCAAAGATGAATGGGGCAGTAGAGGCTGCTAATAAAAATATCAAGAAAATTGTGCAAAAGATGGTGGTCACCTATAAAGATTGGCACGAAATGCTTCCTTTTGCTTTACATGGATATCGCACATCGGTACGAACATCAACTGGGGCAACACCTTTCTCGCTTGTATATGGGATGGAAGCAGTACTTCCATTTGAGGTGGAAATTCCATCCTTACGAGTATTGATGGAAACCCGATTAGAGGAAGCTGAGTAGATTCAAGCCCGATTCGACCAACTCAATTTCATTGAAGAAAAAAGGTTAACGGCAGTGTGCCATGGGCAATTATACCAAAGAAGAATGAAAAAGGCGTTTGACAAAAAGGTGCGCCCAAGGGAGTTTCATGAAGGCGAGTTGGTGTTGAAAAAGATTTTGCCCATACAAAAGGATCATAGAGGCAAATGGACCCCAAACTATGAAGGACCATTTGTGGTAAAAAAGGCATTCTCTGGTGGGGCACTAATTCTCACAAGAATGGATGGAGAGGAGTTACCGCTACCGGTTAATTCTAATTCGGTCAGAAAGTTTTATGCATGATGATTCCGTGATAGGAAATGCCGATAAAGGATATTGATGTTGTCTTTAAAACTTGTTGCATTTTGTGTCATTCAATAAATACCTCGTGTTCTCGTTTATAATCCTGTACTCGTTGAAATATTGCATATCACGCTGACCTTTTAGGTAAATAATGGAAAATGAAAATAATGCATGCATCACGTGTATATTCGACCGACACAAGCTCAGTCCTGAAGGATGTCGCAAAAAAAAAAACATAGATTTTCCTGAGTAACATACATCATTTTCATTTCACATTACATTTTTTTCATTCGTAAAAAAAAATATGCATATCATATCAAATGTTGAGTCAATTATTTTCGATACAAGTCATTCGCTTTATGACATTTCGTAAAAAATGTAATGGATGTCATAATTTCTTATAGTCAAATGATTAAATCACATATTCTTAAGAGGTATTTGTGTGCGCAGTGCTTGAAAATGTTATCCTTCAGCCTTCACTAAACCAAAGATTGACCCCGATCATTACCCAAGATGAACAAAATTATATTTTGGGGCAAATGTGCCTGTCCATAATTTTGTCAGTTAGGTGATCCCTGAATCCTTCAAAGACAAAAAAAAGAGAGTTTCAAAAAGAAAATAAAAAGAAAAAAAAACAACTCGTGCTGAAGTCAATTGATTTGTCATAGAGTTAATCTTTCGAAAATAAAGTGACCAGAGTTCAAGATGATGTGTGGCCATTTTCCTTCATCCAAAAAAAAGAAACAAAAAAAATATATCCATTGATACTTATTTGTAAAAAAGAGAAAATAAAAATGAAGAAACAAAATGTCTTAGGAAGAGGGGATTTTCTTGCTAACTGGCTAAAAAGAAAGGTCATTTAAGGGCATCCTTTTGTTCAATCCTTTCCAAACCCATCCTCAGACGAGGGACAACCCTGTTGAGCCTCATTCATCCTGACGTTCATCAATCCATTCTCCCAACTGGATCATCCCTTGTTGGGCCTCACATGATTTTGGTTCGCCCCGAACTCCAAAAATCCTTCACCACCAAAATTGGGGCAATCCTTTCAAGCCAATCATTTCCATATCCATTACAAATTTTTGAACAAATTCAGTCAAACTCTTCCCCCGATTCCCAAACTAGGGGGCAACTTTGTATGTTTTACATAACCTTTTCGCTCGTTCTCTAAAATTAGGGCAACTTTGTGAAGTTCATATGTTTTGGCCCATTCAGAACCTGGGGCAACTTTGTTAATCTCACATTTGTTTCATCTGTATATTCAAGGTTCGTACCAAGACCAAGGCATCCCTTGTTGGGCCTCTCAGATTTGTCCGCACTAAAATTCATAAATCCACCCTCAAAACAGGGGCAGACACTTTGGGGCTCTGAGTCCATCATTCGTAAACCCGAAATGGGGGGCAACTTCTTTTTGAACCTCACTTAAGTGACTCATACCCAAAACCAGGGGCAATTTTGCAAAAGTTATATGAATTTCACACCCTCACAATTCACAGATACATTTTTCCATACCTATCTTTTTACCATGCCCCCAAACTGGGGCAACTTCTGAGTATCTATGACTTCACATTGGCATTTGTAGTCATTTTAAGGAGTAAGAGGCCCAAGTAGCCAACCTGGTACTCTCCAAATCCTTCCAATCATCCTTCCACATATTTGTCCCAACCCTTGACATCAAGCATGTATACATAGGTATTTCATCAGAAAATGTCCAGCACAAGCTTCATTTTGAACATTTGACTTTAGAATTTGGATATCCATTGTAAAAAAAAAAGTGAAAGTCTAAATCGTCATAAATTTGATGATTTCAAAGAAAACAAATTGACTCATAAAAAAGGTGTCATAGTTTCATAATCTTCCATCATGGATCAAAAGTAAACATCATGTACATATTTTAATGAATGTTTATTAAATCTTCTTCTTTCAAAAAGACAAAAAAAATCAACATGCATCAAAGTTTTCTCCTCTGATTTCAAAATTTACATCAACCATGTTTCTCTTACATATCGAGGTTTCAAAATCCTTGTACAAAAATGCAATGCCTTGTTTAATGATAATTTCAACCCTGTGAAAATGTTTTAAAACCTTGTTTCTCGTTTCAAAAAAAAATGGACACTCAGTTCTATCTCAAGAAAAACAAATCAATCAACAATCAAAAATAAAAAAAAGCAACATCTCAAAATCTCAAAAACTTGAACAAATTCAAAGTTTCCAATTCAATCACAAAATTTTACTTTCTGCTATCGGTATCTCGGCCCTCTCTAAGACAACGGTCGAACCCAATAATCAAAATCAAATCATTCACTTCCATAGGGTTGGTACACCCTCCACGAGGTTTCTACACCTCATCAACTTCATCCATAGGGTTGCGACACCCTCCACGAGGTTATGACACCTCATTCACTTCCATAGGGTTACGACACCCTCCACGAGGTTGGTACACCTCATTCACTTCATCCATAGGGTTGGTACACCCTCCACGAGGTTGGTACACCTCATTCACTTCATCCATAGGGTTGGTACACCCTCCACGAGGTTAGTACACCTCATTCACTTCATCCATAGGGTTGGTACACCCTCCACGAGGTTGGTACACCTCATTCACTTCATCCATAGGGTTGGTACACCCTCCACGAGGTTGGTACACCTCATTCACTTCATCCATTGGGTTGGTACACCCTCCACGAGGATGGTACACCTCATTCACTTCATCCATAGGGTTGGTACACCCTCCACGAGGTTGGTACACCTCATTCACTTCATCCATAGGGTTGGTACACCCTCCACGAGGTTGGTACACCTCATTCACTTCATCCATAGGGTTGGTACACCCTCCACGAGGTTGGTACACCTCATTCACTTCATCCATAGGGTTGGTACACCCTTCACGAGGTTGGTACACCTCATTCACTTCATCCATAGGGTTGGTACACCCTCCACGAGGTTTTTACACCTCATCAGCTTCATCCATAGGGTTGGTACACCCTCAACGAGGTTGATACATTCTCTTAACCTTGTTAATAATAATAATAAACAAATCTTATTGTTCCTTGTTCATTTTGAAATACGAACGAAATTGGTATTTCTATCTGTACTTATCTTTTACACTGATAATATAAAAACATTGTTTGTCATATTATCTAGTAAAATCTAAGTAAAGAGGGGCATCTGTCAATACCCAATTTCGTCCGGGTAAATAAAATTCATCACAAAAATAAATAAAAACATAAAAAAAAAAAACAAAATGAAAAATACTATTTATTTTACTTTTTGCATCCCAAATTTTCTTTTAAACACTTAACCCAATGACCCAAAATAATCTCTTACTTTTTTACTTCCTCACCACCCTTTTTCTCTTATCACACCCCACTCTCCACATCATCATCCACATCACCCTCCACATCTCATTCCACATCATCTACCTTTTTCATTTACTTTTTCCACATCATTTCCATATTAATTTTATATATAAATTTTTCTAATTTTTCCACTTACATTTTTTAATTATATCTTCTCCATCAACATTTTTTATTATCCATTTTTCTCCACCTTATTTCTCCACCCCCTTTTTATATTATTTCTTTCACTTATTTTCCACCTTAACTTTCACTATTCACTATATTTTATTTCACCTAATTCCTCCACCAACTTTCTATATTATTTCTTTCACTTAATTTCCACACCTAATTTCTCCACCAACTTTTTATATTATTTCTTTCACTTAATTTCCACACCTAATTCCTCCACCAACTCTTTATATTTTTTCTTTCACTTAATTTCCACACCTAATTTCTCCACCAACTTTTTATATTATTTCTTTCACTTAATTTCCACACCTAATTTCTCCACCAACTTTTTATATTATTTCTTTCACTTAATTTCCACACCTAATTTCTCCACCAACTTTTTATATTATTTCTTTCATTTATTTTCCACATTAACTTTTACTATTTACTATATTTTATTTCTCCTACTTTCTCCACCAACATTTTATATTATTTCTTTCACTTATTTTCCACATTAACTTTTTCTATTAATCTTTTTTTAATTATATTTTATTTCATCTAAATTTTCCACCAACTTATTATATTATTTTTATTCATCAACTTTCTTCATCCTTAACTCTATAAATACCCACATTTTCTTCACACACACATTACATAATATTCATCTCTTCTCTCTCAAAATCTCTTTATTTCATCCCAAAACTCTACTCCATTTTTCTCTCACACTTTACCGTTTCCTATTCCCTTCAAACATAGTAAATTTCATACCATATTTTTACTATAAATTCATCTTCTCCACCATTAATCTATCTCTCCTCACAACTTATTACGAGTAAGGTTTTATTTCATCACACAAATCTTCAACAAGGTACACATTTTCTCTTCATTCTATTTATATATGCATTTTGATCATTTTTTTTAGTCTATAAATTTATCTTGTTTTCTACCACAATTTTTTCCTTATGTTTTTTCATATTTTTATGTCATAGATATCTCAACTCACCTCTCTTTCTTAATAAAAAGAAAATAAAAAAATGTAAAACTGTAAAAAAAACATGTAATGTAATAAAAGCAGTATGAGTACTCGTGCGATCGTACGCATCAGCCTAGTACTCATTACCCAAAATCTAAAATAAACAAAAAAAGCCGTGTGAGTGCTCGTGCGATCGTACGCATCAGCCTAGTGCTCATTACCCAAAACAATAAAAAATAAGGAAAAAGTCGTGTGAGTGCTCGTGCGATCGTACGCATCAGCCTAGTGCTCATTACGCAAAACAATAAAAAATAAGGAAAAAGCCGTGTGAGTGCTCGTGCGATCGTACGCATCAGCCTAGTGCTCATTACGCAAAACAATAAAAAACAAGAAAAAAGCCGTGTGAGTGCTCGTACGATCGTACGCATCAGCCTAGTGCTCATTACGCAAAACAATAAATAATAAGGAAAAAGTCGTGTGAGTGCTCGTGCGATCGTACGCATCAGCCTAGTGCTCATTACGCAAAACAATAAAAAATAAGGAAAAAGCCGTGTGAGTGCTCGTGCGATCGTACGCATCAGCCTAGTGCTCATTACGCAAAACAATAAAAAAACAAGGAAAAAGCCGTGTGAGTGCTCGTGCAATCGTACGCATCAGCCTAGTGCTCATTACGCAAAAAAATTTAAATATTACATCAAAAAATACCAAAAAATATAAAAATCTTCAAAAAACTAAAAATATCCACATTTTCAAACAACAAACAATCTTTCTAGCTAGAACTACGTGATCCTTGATTCTCCATCAAAAGTGGAGATACGTAGGAGCAAGGCAAGTCCTTGTCAGGTTCACTTTCCCAAAAATCCAAATTTATCCATAATCATTTTCTAAACAAATTTTCTAAACAATTTCTCAAACAATATTTTCAAGCAGTTTCTAAGAGAACTACGTAACCCTGATTTCTCCTTCTTAATGAGAATACGTAGGAACAAGGTCAATCCTTGTCGGGCCCAAAAAAAACTAAACAAATATATTTTGTTTCTTTAAAGTTTTATTTTAGGGGATAGTTAAACATTTTGAAAACCACATCACATTCGCATATTTAGTTAAAGGTACTGCCCTAGGGCAGGCATTGTAGGGTGCTAATACCTTCCCTATACGTAACCGACTCCCGAACTTAGAATCTCAGTTTCGCAGACCATGCTTTATCATTTTATGGTTTTTCCGTAGTTTTCCAGAATAAACTATGGTGGCGACTCCAAATCTCTTTTTCAAACCGTGTTTTCTTTTTCAGATCGTCGTCCCGTCGCGATTCCGGTTGCGACAATACCTTTTTAGCTTTTTTCTTTTTTGATGATCTCTTTTGGCAGAGTTCCTCAAACCTGAGAACTTACTTTTCTCTATATTCTTCAGTACTCTTGCTATCTCTCTATTTTTTTAAAATATTTCTCTCTCCTTTTTTTTTCGTCCCTTTTTTTATGGCAGAGTGTGTATTTATATACACACATTGTAATATTATGGAAATCTTGCCTTAATTGTGAATTAATTGACAATAAAACAAAATAGGGAAATAAATGCTTTAATTGTGAATAAAACAAAATAGGGAAAGAATTGCTCTAATAAAAAAAAGGAAAGAAATGTCATGGTTTCCAGAAAACAAAATTAAATAATATTCAAAACATTGATTATCATTATTGTCAGAAAATCATATTTTCCTTTTTAAAAGCAACTGATGCAACAAATTATATTAATATACTATTTTAGTTATTGCTTATAATTATTAGCATAATATCAATTCAAATTATTAGCATATTAAACTAACATTTCAAAAATATTGTAGTAAAGTCATTATTTTATCCCTTTTTACCCACCATTAATTATTATTATCTTATTTTTTATTATTTTTAAATATTTACTTACCCGGACGAAATTGGGTGTTGACACTGCTATTTGTATGTTATACTACTAATATTAGGCACCTTAGGTTAGAACAACCCAAGTAGCCTCCTCTAGTTACATTCCTCTAAGAGTTTGCCTAACCTCTCTTAGTAGTGGTGGTAGTGTGAAAAGTACCTTGCTTTTGCTTTTTACTTGTGCTTTCTTTTGTACCTCTTTTGTTACGTTTTCTTTTTTCTATTTTGTCTCTTGTTTTTCTTGTAACTTTCCAGAACATAAAGCACATAAACAAACACCCCAAATCTAATTTTAAAGATGCCTTTAAAGGTGTATAAGGTCACACACAAATGGTAAAGAAATCCTACTAGAATAAAAAATATTGGTAAGAAACTAAAAAATGACATGTATGAAACCTAACTCTAGGAATTTTTTGATGAACTAACAACAAATAGGAACTCAAATATTCAAAGAAAAAGAACTCAAAGGTTCTCAAAAGGTGCGGTTTCAAAAAAAGACTTAAACATGTATTTTTGGAGATTTTCTCAAGGTTACACTTGGAAATAAAGACATGTAAATGGCTAAACATGACTGTAGACAACATGGATGAATTCAAAAAATAAAATGACACCAAACACACATATATAAATGAATAAAACAGTGGAGAATGACTCAAAAACCGAAAAGGCACATCAAACAACAAAAACACATGAAAATCCTAGTGGAAAAGATGAATGGTTCCGAGATTAGAGCAAACTAGAACCACAAAAACAACAAAAGTGGTAACAAGATCATGACAAGTAAGAACAACACATAAACACATAAAAAAATATGGGTTAAATATGCTTTTAGTCCCTCAACTATCATGCAATTTTAGATTTAGTCTCTCTTTCAAACTTTGGTACACTTTGATCCTTGTCCTTAAGAAAATTATAATTTCTCGTCCTCCAAAACCAACACCATTAAAATTAGATTGAGGTGGCTAACGGTGTGTCACGCTGTAAACATAGAAACTCTCCCTTTCTCCATAACCATCACCAGCTCAACTTCTTTTTATCCTCCGTCAACAACGACGCTAAGAAGATCAGTTCTTTTCTCCCTCCCTTCGCCACCAAACATCCTCTCTCCTCCTCCCACCGGAAAAACTGCCGCTACGCCAATGTCTCATAAAAAACAGAGTCCCTCATCCATAGACCTATGGACCTGCGAACTCAAGGTTATGCAATTTTCGCAATCCGTTCTTCCTCATTCTCTTTCTTCCTCGTAAACCCTTGGCTTTGCCATCTCTTCCCCTTCCTCCAAGTCCCGAACCCTAGTTTGCAGCTTCGTGCACCGCTTCAACCTCTTCCCTTCATCAACACACAATTACTATACCTTTGGTGGCTGAGGAGGACTCTGCTTTCTTACGATCAAGAAATTTAACAGGTACCATGTTTGATGCAATAACTGCTAAAAATAGCTCCACCTATAAATCATTGACACAAGATGATTTTGTATTTGGATCAAAGCCAGCCACTATTGGGTGGGCATATCTAAGCAATTATATTAAATGGTGTGAAGTGATGCAATTATCTTCCTAAAAATTTGATACACGGCTTCATTGTTTATGTTGTTGTATGACAAATTTGTTCAGATTGCATTCCTGAATAACACAAGATGGTGGTAATTATTTTTTTGTTTTATGAAAATTACATACTTTTACTAGTTGACTTTTGTTGGTCATTGGGACCTTATCTATTTACAGGTTGATATTGGAATTTTTACATATTTACTTTTCAGGTAAGTGGTATAGATAAGCTGCATGTGTACATCTTTATATAAGGAATTTTTGTGGACCAGATGTGTGTTGATAGGTTTGACGTAATACATAAAGCACATTTTTGTATTTCAGATAGTGAAAAATGGGATGCACTACCACTGTGTCCTTTATTTAAGGCATCAAGCTATGCTAATAATGTAGGAAGCAACCAAATCCAACTTTTGCGGACATGTTGTGGAAGGTCTCAGCAACATTATCCATATACTTTTTACTTGATTACATGTAATCAAAACTTCTTTAACTTTGATGTTTCTATGTAGTAGTGATGTGTGGAGTAGTTCGTAAAATCTAAAGCAATTGTTAGTTTGTGTTATTTCTTATTCTTTTATTACTTAAATTTCTTGAGGTTTTTTTAAGTTAGATTTTTGCAATGTGCTTTTGAAAGGAAGTCTTCGTTAATATATTATATCTAGGGCGGAACAAAGAAGTTGTTGATATAAATAATAATTACTAATTCATTTAAGTATGATTACTATATTGTAATTTGTTGATAGTATCATCTGATGGAGTTAAATTGGTAATATTTGTTAGATTTATTGATTTTTCACCCTTTCTTTGTTTCAATTGCCCATTTCTTGATTTCTTGTGGACCAATGCAGTTTATGCAAGTATTTGATGGTGGCCTCTGGCAAAGCATCTATTTTCATTCTTCGAGCAAAACATAAGCCTGTTAATATGGTATTCTATAAATATTTAGGTTTATAGCTAGTCGGATAATTTATTCAGTGATACATTTTTTATATGGTCTTATGTAGGCCTAGGATCATGTAGCTGACATTATATGCATTCATGAAGCGGGGGAAAGGTATTTTAGAAGCAAGTTATGGGTATAGTAATTGTATGTGGATGAAGGGAAGAGGTTGAAGCGGTGCACGAAGCTGCAAACTAGAGTTTGGGGCTTGAAGGAAGGGGAAGAGATGGCAGAGCCAAGAGTTTTCAAGGAAGAAGGAGAATGAGGAAGAACGAGTTGCGACAATTGCAGAACCTTGAGTTCGAGGGTCCGCGGGTCTGTGGATTAGGGACTCTATATTTTATGAGACATCAACGTAGCGACACTTTTTTCGGTGGGAGGAGGAAAAAGGAGGTTTGGTGGCGGAGAGTGTGAGAAAAGAACTGATCTTGTCGTTGTTGTCGGAGGATAAAAAGAAACAAAGGTGGTGGTGATTGTGGAGAGAGGGAGAGTTTCTAAGTTTACAATGTGACACACCGTTAGCCACCTCAGCCTAATTTTAACGGTGTTGATTTTGGAGGACGGAAAATTACAGTTTCTTTAAGGACAAGGATCAAAGTGTACCAAAGTTTGAAAGAGAGACTAAATCTAAAATCGCGTGATATTTGAGAGACTAAAAACATATTTAACACAAAAAATAAAGATAAGGAAACCAAGGAAACTTAGCTCTTGAAGAACCAAGGCTTTTGATACCACATGATAGCAGCCTCCTTAGCTAAGTTAGGCCAAAACTAGGAGATGTTCATGAAGGGTGTTTCTTTGGGGTTATGGTGCAAAAATGATGGGGAAAGGTTGAAGATTGACGAGCTATGGTGGTGAAGGGGGTAGAAGCTCACGATTTTTGGTGTGTATGGTGATGGTGAAGTGGTTTGTGATGGATCCAAGAGAGGTGAGGCCAACTCAAGGAGAATAATACTTTGTCAAGCATCTTTTTGTTCAAAGTTTGTTCGTTAATCCTCAATAAGTGTGAAGTCACTAAACGATCTTTCTTTCCCTTAATGACCTTTCTTACTTCATGTAGTATGGATTAGTTGTGTGACTTTTTTGTATTCTTCTTAAGACTGAATTGTCGTCCTTTAAACTAAGAGTGTATTCTTATGTTTTGCATATTACGTTGGCTTAATATTATTATTGGTTCCAATTTTTGTCATCCTTGTTCGAAATGGTTCTAATTTTTTTAAAATGTTCAATGTAGTCCTAAACATCGTAATTTATGTTCAATTTAGTCATTTTTATAAATGTCGTTTAAACCGTTAATGGTCAAATGTCCAGCTGTGCAATTAGTGAATGACATGTTATTTAACTATTTACGTGGATTCATCTTCATCAGCCAACACAGACCCACACTAAATTTCCTAGTTGGATTTGCCTTTGCCATGTCCACTCGTATGCCAACACCCTCCTTCCTTTTACGTTTTGCATGTTGTTGTTTCCTCAAGGATGAAGGTGATTATGATGATGCAAATGGTTTGCGGTTGTTGTGGTTGGTTTGTGAGAGAGAGGGAGAAAGAGGTTCGAGCATCCATTATGTGAGCTAAAGCTTGGAGAAGTTTGGGGATGGAGATGCAGGGAGGTGTGATGCACTCCATGAAGCAACTTGAAGATAAAGATGGAGGTACTTTATGGCGCACATGGAAAAAAAAAAGAAAGGAGTTACTGGAAGACTAATTTAGAGTTTTTATTATAATTAAAAATAAGGTTTAATAGGTTTGGAGGTCCCTATATTTGCGGGTTCGTTTCAATTGGGTCCTTCAATTTTGAAAGTGATCAATTGGGTCCCTAATTTGGTAAATGTGATTCAATAATAGGATCTCCGTTAAATGTAGTTAACTACGTTAACTTTGTTATGAAGTGGCAAGCTGAGGCATTCCAAGTGGCATCCTTCGTGGTGAGTGTCAGTTTTAGAAATTATTAAGCAATGTTAAATATATTAATAAATGAAAATATATTAATAAATGAAAATATAATTAGAAATTATTAAACATATTAAGTAATGTTTCCTATTTTGGGGTAGCTTCTGTCTGAGAAATTGGGGAAATCTGCGAAGTTAGGGTTCGTCGGTGGAAACGACATTGTGCTGGCATTTGGGGAGCACCGCTTTTGTGTGAGAAATTACTTAGCCATAACAAATCGTTGTATAAAATTGTAGTGACCTATCGTAGTGATCTATCGGTGGTTTTGAGTAAAAGCTTGTAAATTTTGGTGGTGAATCACGTGGAAGAGTTTCGCGAAGGTCGTTGGAGGTGTAGTACGTGTCCAGGTTAGTAAATGTTTAGTTCTTTGTATAATTTTGACAATGATGCATGGTCATTCGTGGTCCCCCATGTTCGAAGTGGTGTAGTAGTGTGTTATTTATGTTGTTATAGAAATTGGTGTTGAAAGTGGTCCCCCATGTTTGAAGTGCCGTAGTAGACTGTAATTGTTATTGTGCTTTATATTGGTGTTGCAACGTTGCAATGTGGTCCCCCATGTTTGTTCCTTGTGCTTTTTGTTTTGTTTAAGTTATGTTGTAGTTGGTCCTTGTGTTTCCTATTCCTGCTTCTAATTTTATATAATTTTTGTTGTTGTTGTCGTCTTATTACATGGAGGATATATACTGTTATAGTGTATTACATGGAGGATCATTTTGAAGTTGTTTTCCACCATGGAGGTCACTTCATAAACGATGGGCCTCTTAAGTATGAGGGGGAAAGTACAACTCTTTCTTTTGACCCAGACGTGTGGAGTTACTTCATTATAGTCAGTGTAGTACAAGGACTTGGATATGATGGATTTAAGGAGTTGTGGTATTGTGTACGAGGGGGTTCTGTGTTAGATGATAGGTTAGAGGCTTTGTCAGATGATAGGGGAGCCATGCACATGATGAACTTAGCTAGGCTAAATGGAGAAGTTCATTTATTTGTTGTTCACACAATGTGTGAACCTGAGATCATACACTTGTTAGAAAATGTTCCACATAATATAGGTGAAGAAGAAGTTCAACCTGTGATGCATGATAGTGATCATGGTGAGTGTGAACAAGTTCATGATGAGTGTCAGGAGGTAGGTGATGGTGAGTGTGAAGTTCCTGTTTCAGAAGAAAGAGTTGAGGGAGATGATGTTGTAGAAGGTCAAATTGAAGCTGAATGTGATGTGGGTGAGTGTGAAAGAGATGATGTTGTAGGAGGTGAAATTGAAGCTGAATATGATGTGGGTGAGTGTGAAAGAGATGATGTTGTAGGAGGTGAAATTGAAGTTGAATGTGATGTGGGTGGGTCTGAAAGAGATGATGTTGTAGGAGGTGAAATTGAAGTTGAATGTGATGTGGGTGGGTCTGAAAGAGATGATGTTGATGTTCGTAGTTGGAGTTGCAGTGGTGAGGATGCCAATGTTGATTGCAATGTGGATGTTACTAGTATGGATGACCTAGTTGACTGTGATATCCAAGAAGAGGTAGGGCAGGGAGTTGGGAATTGGTTTGGTGAAATTGAAGTTGATGTGGAAGATGATGGACCATCACAGAAATCACAGACTCGCATTTCCAATAGTGATGTTGAGGATGGTATTAATACTAAGAATGATAGAGGTCTGTCTGATGATAATTGGGAATCAGAAGAATTGGTTAGTGGAGGAGAAAGTGATGAAGAAGATGATGAGGAAGAAAGTTATGGAAAGTTTGTAACATTTATTATGCCTAAAACAATGGTGGATTACAAGTGGGATTTGGGCACTTATTTTGCTAACAAGCAAGATATTCTGGATGTCATAAAAACATATGTAGTAGAAAATGGGAGAAATCTAACATATGTTAAAAATGATAAGAAGAGAATTAGAGTGAAGTGTATGGGTGCTAAAGGAAAGTGCCCCTGGATGGCATATTGTGGTTATATGAATGCAATCCAAACGTGGCAATTAAGGACTGTTGTTGACAACCACACTTGTAGTAGAGAGCACAAAGTGAAATTACTTAATTCCAAATGGCTGAGTAAAAGGTTGGAGAAAACCGTGAGAGAAAATCCCAAAGTGAAGGTAGGGGAAATTCGTGACAAGATAAGTAGAAAGTGGAATGTTGGTGTATCTAGATCCATGGCTTTTAGAGCAAAGTCCATTTCTTCCGAACATGTTGATGGGTGTTTCAAAGAACAATATAAAAGGATCTATGATTATGCGAATGAGCTCTTAGTTCGTAATCCTGGATCCACAGTGAAGGTGGAAGTGGAAGAGAATATCGATGGCCATATTTTCAAGAGGTTGTACGTTTGTCTTAAGGCCTGCAAGGATAGTTTTGTGTCCTGCAGGCCAATTATAGGATTGGATGGTGCTTTTTTAAAAGGTAAATATGGTGGTGAATTGCTAACTGCTATTGCAAGAGACGCAAATGACCAGATGCTACCTCTAGCATATGCCATTGTGGAGGTAGAGAATAAAGAAACATGGAAATGGTTTTTGGAACTTGTGGATGAAGACATTGGTGGGGAGACAGTACATGCATCATTGACCTTCATATCAGATCAACAAAAGGTTATTCACATGCCCTTTTTTCCTAAAAACATATTAAACCTTTTCATTATTATTGATATGATACCTTTAACAACACTGTCAATTTCAAATTATAGGGCTTAATGCAAGCTTTTGAAGAGGTGCTCCCTACAGTTGATCATCGGTTTTGTGTTAGGCACCTGTATGCAAATTTCAGGAAAAAATTCCCTTCAAAGCAGCTAAAGCGGATGATGTGGAAGGCAGCTACAGCAACTCATCCACAAGCCTAGGAAACCGAAATGAGAAATATAAAGGAAGTGAATCTCGAGGCCTTCAAATACCTTATAAAAATTCCTCCCAGGTATGATGATATTTCAAAATCTCTTGAAATGTGATTCAATTCATAGTTGTGGAAGTGGCAGACTGTGATACCCATATTTCGTAATCTCTTGAAATGTAGATACTGGTCACGATCAAGGTTTACCACCAATGCTAAGTGTGATACTTTGGTAAACAACATGTCAGAGGCATTCAACAGTGTATTACATACAAGGTCAAAGCCAATCATAACCATGTTGGAGGAGATCCGCCTTTACTTGATGAACAGATGGGCAACAAATCGAACAAAAATAGCCTCATTGTTTGGGGTGATTTGTCCAAAAATCAAGAGTAGACTTAATAAGGAGTCCCAACTAACCAAATTTTGGATTCCTAGGTAACCGTAAAATATTTTCATTTATCATGTGTTCAACAATTTAAGTGTATGCGTACTTTCTAAATTTAAATTCTGTTTTTTCAGCTGGTCAGCACTGCAGTTGTTTGAAGTTCGTCATGTGTCCCAAGTTGGCGACAAGTTTATAGTTGATATAGACAAAGTTGAATGCACATGCAGGAAATGGGCTATCTCGGGCATTCCATGCTGTCATGCGTTGGCTGTTATGAAGTTTCTGAATTTAGATGCAGATGATTTCATCCCTGTTTGTTTTAGGAAGTCAACATACCAAAAAATCTACTCTTCCATTGTGTATCCAGTTAATGGTCAGAATATGTGGGAAATTACCCCATATAATGATGTGCTCCCTCCAAAAAAGAGAATATTGCCAGGGAGGCCTAAGAAGAAAAGAAGGTTGCAGGAATAGGAGTTAGTCAAGGACGAAACGAGAATGAGGAAGGGTGGTATGCATAAAAGATGTGGCATTTGTAAGGAGCTGGGTCACAACAGAACTTCTTGCCAGAAATCAACCCAAGATGGTGAACTCAACCCTGACCAAACACAACAAAGCAACCCAACAAATGAAGAAAACATACCATCATCAAATCAGCCTTAAGCAATTATGATGTTTACTGGCACAATTGCAGCAGTTATTCCTAGTTTTGTAATGATGTAAAAAATTCTGATGTAAAAAATTCTGATGTCGAACCTTTTCTGATTAATACCAGTTTGCTGTAATGACAACTTTGCTTTTATGGAATGTTATCTTTCTTTTATGGAATCATTCATACCAGTTTGCTGTCAGCATTGTTATTTAAGTTGTTTTGTCTTTAGCTTCCTGTGTTTGTTATTACTTCCTGTGTCTTTAGCTTCCTGTGTTTTGTCTTTAGCTTCCTGTGTTATTTAAGCAGTTTTTTTATCTGTGTTTGCAACACAAAGAATAACTCAGGGTTAATGGGATGACCTGATGAGTGTAATTTAAAATGCTTATTCAATAGTATCTCAAATGATTCAATCCAGTTTGCTGTAAGTTTTTTTATCTCTGTGTCACCAGCTCATAAGTCAAAGCTATCAAATGAAACTGCTTATTCAATAGTATATCAGCAATGTAACAATCAAATTGTGGTCTGAACAGGATAACAATCCTGTAATTTCGCATTTCAATAATGAAACTGCTTATTCTATAAATATGATTTAGCATTATAACAACGTTGTAATTTAGCAGTAATTTTGTACACAGTATATGGACTGAATTTATAACAACTCTTCCATTTCATTCATTTCATTAATTTCATTACAACAGACCAAACCTACAACAAAGTTACAAGAAATCATCCTTTCCCCATCAACATTGAAACTAAAACTATCTGTATTACACATAAAACAGACACCAACAACATCACCACCTTCATCAACTTTTGAACAATGAAAACTGATTTTTGTAAATTCAGTATCATCTTCCTAGTACTATCCATGTCTTCACTCTTCACTAGTGTTTCTTTCTTTCCTTCACTGTTGAACAAGCTTCCCCTTTCGTCACCACCAATATCATTGCACCATTCGAAGAAGTTGCACCCACTTTCTTCACCACCATTCTGTAAAGACAACATTCAACTTCATTAGGGAGTACCACCTTCTTCACACAAACAGTACCAAAACTTAATTAGGTTGAGTTGAATCTAACATACCTTATACTTGGAGCATCCCCAAAACTGCTTGCCCCGATTCTTCGTAGTTTTGGCAGTTCTCACCACACAACTTTGACCACAGTAGCAGATCGATGAAGGCGTACCATTTTCCTTCCGCCTGACACTGCAACTCGATGAATACCAAGAGTGCTCCTTCGACATTGTCTTCGAACAACAACAACCACATGCACTACACCCAGCCGCGTCGCAAAACTACAACGTCGACCTCCTATCACAAACTTTTAATTTAGGGATTTCACCTTCAAATACAACCACGAGCTACCTGACCCCAAAATACAACCACGAGCTACCCTAATTTCTCTAATTTCCCCAATTTCGCAGATTTCCCCAACTTTGAAGACACGAGCTACCTGACCCCAAAATAGGAAACATTGTTTTGGTTTGGTTTAATGAGTTATAATTAAACCATGAAAATTCATTTAGCTTTTATTTTATTCTGAATAATATAAAAATGTTATAAATCCACCTATGCAGCTCAAAAGATTGCCACCTGGATGCCTCAGCTTGTCACTTCATAACAAAGTTAACGTAGTTAACTACATTTAACGAAGATCCTATTATTGAATCACATTTACCAAATTAGGGACCCAAGTGATCACTTTCAAAATTGGAGGACCCAATTAAAACGAACCCGCAAATATAGGGACCTCCAAACCTATTAAACCTATAAAGTGTAAAATGGAGATATCAAGTTTTATGGAGGTGGAAGGAAAAAAAAGGTAGATACAGGAAGAAGGAGCCCAAAAGTATATCTAAATTAGAAAAAAGGAAAAAAACTATAACGACAATTTGATCTTTTCACAGGGAGGTGCGGGTAGAAAATAGGTGGTGCAAGTGTGTGTGTATATATATATATATATACTGTGTCGTAGATGAAGACCATAGTATATGTTGCATTTAGGATTGCTGAACCTCGTAATATTGCTACATTCTTGATCTGGTTATATTAAATATACTTGATGTTAGTTATATTATAACCCTGAGAAATTATGGTTTATATATTTTGGCATCAAGCAACATTTCTTTTAGGAGAATTGAAGAACTTATAGCAACCATTTCAATTAGTAGAAATATTTGTTTTAAGATACTTTTAACGTGTACGTAGAATTAAAGTATTTATATATAGAGATTCTTATCGTAAAGTATATTACTTAAAAAAATAACTAAAAGTTAAAAGTTATTTCAATTAACTTTCATCTTGAAGCTTATTTAATTTTTTTTTCATTATTATACTTTATATTATAATATAAATTAAAAAAAATATTATCCATTATTATTTATTTTTTGTTTTACAAAAATAATTAAGTAATATACCAGTCTTTGTATTGAGTGAGTTATTTTTACAATTTTCATGCATCTTAACTTAAAATAAATTTTATATATTACAAATTAAAGCAATTAATACTCCATATATGATATAGTATGAAAATTATATAAAAAATAATAATCTTGATATAACAGTAGTTTAAACTGAAAACTAGAATATTCAACTTCAAATATTAAATTTAATTAATACTTATAAAGTGAAATAATTTAAATAAAATTACTTATTCACGTAGAAAAGGCATAAAAAATTTAAAAGTAAATGAAAATACTAAAATGTTAAAAAAATAATTATAGTTTTAAAAATATAAAATTATAATTATACAATAATACTTTTTAAAAAAACAAATTTTATTTATATAACCTTTTCTTTATATCATTTTAAATTCATCAACTAATTATTATCCTTTATATCATTTTTACATTACCTTATCAAATTAGTTTTATATAACACTTCTACCTTTTCAATTTCAAAAGTTATTAATTTGAAATTTATTGGCTATCAACCATAAGCTAGTTTTGAGAAACACCTATATTTAATTTAATGAGTTGACATAATTATAATTTTTAGCCTCAATATATTGGCCCAGGCGAGAATATTTTTTCTAAATAGATGTAAACATAAATAATATTCCATCGTTCTCTCATATCTTTCAAAAAATTTACCCTTTGCGAAGCTCACGTTTCTGATTTGTATGGCTTCTATTTTCTTTCTTTTTATTTCAGTTTTCTTGTTATAGCAATTGAATCCTTGTTTTTCAAATAAATTTATACGATTTCCTTTCTGCAAGCACGAACATGCTTGTTGAGACTAAAAGTTTGTTTTCAAAGAACCTTTACAACCTGAAGTCGTTCAATCTCATCCATACATTTGGAAATATACTAAATGAATGGTCATTACTAGCTAGAACACAGTATCAAAATATGCTCATGTGAACGGAAATAACAAAAGTGAAGTTCAACATAATAAAAAGCCTTCGTTTCAAGGGCTCCTTTAAATTAATTTGTAATTTTCTTATGTTACTGTAGAAATTATTTTAAAACCTTAAAATTTATGATTCTCCTACATTCATATACATAAATCAAGACAAGGTACTAATATTGATTTATGACAGATACTAACCTTAATTTATGATAAATACAATGAAAATGCATTCTTCAGTATTCTTTTTTAACTCTCTTTTTTCTAATTTATCTCTTTGTTTTTCTTTTCTTTTTTTCTCAACTTTCTTCATAATTTATTGTGGAAAAAATTTATAAAGAGAGTTTTATAAACCAACATCTATCGAGTTAGTAAAGAGTTTTTTTACAAAGGTAGTGGTCATGTGTCATTTTCTTAGTGGGAAACTTTTGCTAAAGTGGCTTTCTATATAGAAAGCTCTTAGTGGAGAGTTTTCTAACAAAGGTAGTGATCATATGTCATTTTCCTAGTGAAGAACTTTTGATAAAGTGGCTTTCCATATGACAAGCTCTTAACGGAGATTTTTCTTACAAAGGTGGTGTTCATGTGTCATTTTCCTAGTGAAGAACTTGTTAAAGTGGCTTTCCAGATGACACTCTAGGAGTGGAGAGTTTTTCTAAAAGTTGAGTGTTGTATGTCAAGCTCTCCTTCATCAAGATGAGATTTTTAAGGTTTGGTGAAAGATAGTATTTTAGGGTTTTTGTCTACTTTGGAGACACTTTCATCTATAAATAGAGGTGTCTCCCCCTTTGTAAACCCACTTTGATATTAGTAATGAAATGCTGCCAAAATATTGAGTCATTCTCTTAGTCTCTAAAGTTAATGCTAGAACATCCCATGTGGTGTCCTCTAGCAACCTTCTTCCAAAGTTAGCCTAACCTCTTTAAGAACACAATCAAAACATCACCCCATCATCATTAAAAAACCATCAAAACACCACCCCATTATTCACCTTGCTTTCGCACCATATAATCACCATTGCATCTCTTTTAGCTTCAGTCTAACCTAGCTTAAGGAGGTTGCTATCAACCTTGCATAATTTTTTTTCATCATTATGCATAATCAAAGATGCAAAAATAAAAAAAGTTATGGTAGTTGCACATCATTCAGATGTGCGTTTAACTTTATATAGTGCTTGTGGCTTATTCAAGGTTGTAAGGAACACATATCACTTCTAGAAAGAAGTTACAATTCCTTGTAACAATTGTAAGTAGTTAATATTTCAGACTATTGAAATACAATTATACAATTTATGAATTTAACTTGTAGTGTCTGCGTCAACCAAGGAGCTTTGAATGTGGATATTATGTCATGAAACACATGGAGAAAATCATATCCACAAATGTCATTGACTCATGGAATTTGGTAACGTGAACATTTTATAACTAATATCTTAAGCCATTATTATTATAACTTGACTCAAATTGTTCATTGTGTAGTATTAGGTAACACATCTCTAATGGAGTAAGAGGTCTTAAAGGATGTTTAGGAGCAATGAGCTGCATTTCTTTTAGGTGTTTATAGATGATGTTAGATAAATATTAGATATGTTCATTATACATTGAGGTTAGGGATTATTATTTATGTGTAAAATAGTAGGAATTATATTGATTATTTTGTTCCTTGTATATATATCTAAATTGTATTCTGGGATTGAATTTTATGTAGGTTTGTATATGGATGATAACACATACATATTTGGTATGGAAAAGAAAGTGTCACTTTTTTATACTAGTTAATGTTAGAATCGATATAGAAAATGACTTTTTATACCGGTTACAAGACTAACTAGTGTGAAAGTTTACGTTTTCTATAGCAATTAAAGTCATAACCAGTATAAAATGTCACATTTTTTATATTGGTTAGAGCCTCAACCAATATAAAATGTTTTGGATCATATAGAGATTTATCCCTCTCTTAGGAAACTTTCTATACTGATTTCATAATCAATATAAAAAGTGAATTTTCTTACTAGTTATCGAATTGGTAATAAAAAGTTGAATAGTTTCTATACTCTTTGTTTCTATACCAGTTTAAAAATTAGTATAAAATGTCTTTCTTTAATTGATATAAATTTTTTTTCTAGTATAGTGTTAATCTTGAAATTGAAGTAGTATATAATGAAAATATTATTTAATCAATTATTATATCATGATATATTATATCAAAATATTTTATAAATATAACAAAATTTAATAAATACATTAGAAGAGTTAATTAGTAATTTGTTATGTATATTTAGGTATATAATCCACTTTAATCCTTATATTTTTTATTTATTTATTAAATAGAATCAATTTACTTCTTTATGTTATGTTGATCAAATTCCTAAAAGTTTATTTTATAAACAATTTTTGGAATATTTCGTACAGAAGTTATTAAATAGAATAAAGAGAAAATTGAAAAATGTATTAGATAGAATAAAGAGAAAATTGAAAAATGGAATAGAGACGAAATAAAAGAAAAGTTATAGGTAATATTTGAAGATTATATGCGATCAGAATGTATATAATTTTTTCAGGATTGATAATTTTAAATTTATTAAAAACAGAAATAATATTTAATGAGATGGTATGTAGAAAGGAGCGTACACGGTGATGTTAACCATGGAAAAGAGGGTGTACGGGTTTTTGCTTATGATAAATCGTCAGAGAGAAGACGGTATTTATAATTGAAGAGTATGATAGAGAAGACCAAATCGGAAAAATCGAATCGTTGAAAGGACAAAGCAGAACTGACTACTCCGCACAAAACTTACCCACCTTTCTCACTCCAATACGTATGGACTAGATTCTCTCTTTTCCCGTAGTGAAACCAAATCCACAAGCTCCTTTTCATCACTCCTCTCACATATTAGACCCACCCTCACACACCAAAACCGGATCAACTCCTCTCATAAACACAACAATCAATCTTTTCTTCCCTTGTGAATAAACAACGCACCACCAAGAACACACTTCCGCCATGAGCCAGTGCGTTCCCAGCTGGGACGTCGACGACAACCCACCACCCCCAAGACTCTCCCTTCGCTCCAACTCCAGTTCCACTGCCCCAGATGTCCCCATGTTAGTTCTCTTCTTTTCTTTTTCTCTCTCAAACAAACGCTTTCACTCAATCATCTATCATTCAAGACACTCTTCTTTTCCTTAATCTTCAACGGAACATTTTCCGATGAACCCAGAAAAGGATAACTTCTTTTAGGAGTAAGCCTTTTTTATAAACACTCACAGAGGCGCCAAAGGAGTCAACATAACTGTCTCCAACATACTATACTCCTTATAGAAACATTTATTAATTAAAATAACTAAATAGAAGAGATCTGTGAAAACCTTTTTCTTTTATGCCAGTTCGGAGGGTAATGATTGTTGTTTGCGTGATTTGATGAGTTCAGGTTAGACTACGAGGTTGCGGAGCTGACTTGGGAAAATGGGCAACTTTCTATGCATGGCTTAGGGCTACCGCGTGTGCCGGTGAAGCTTCCAACAATCGCCGCCAATAAGTACACATGGGAGAAGCCTCGTGCCGGTGGCACCTTGGAGTCCATAGTGAACCAAGCCACGAGCTTACCGCACCGTGGAAAGCCAACGCTGAACGGCGACGGCGGCGTGTACGGGAACTTCCTGGTGCCGTGGTTAGACCCTCACTCCGCGACGGCGAACACGGTGACGATGGACGCATTGGTGCCGTGCTCGAAACGGGAGCAGAGCAAGCAGGGCATGGAGTCCGTCCCCAGCACGTGCATGGTGGGGTGCTCCACACGTGTGGGGTCGTGCTGCGGCAACCACGGTGCGAAGGGACAGGAGATGAGTGGGAGGGATCAGAGCGTGAGTGGCAGTGCCACGTTCGGGAGGGATAGCAAGCACGTGACCCTTGACACGTGCGACAGAGAACTTGGTGTGGCTTTCACTTCCACCTCTATCAACTCTCTCGATAACACCAGCTCCGCCAAGCACTGCACCAAGACCACCACCGTCGACGACCACGATTCTGTTTCCCACAGTAAACCAGTGGTAACCAACGACTCTCTCTCCCATTTCTTCATCTTATTTCCATTTTATTTTCTTATCTGATATTTCTTTATTATTATTTTCTTTCAACAATCCTATCAACCAAAAATAAAATCAACCTTAGTCAATTTCTAATGATTTTTCTAAGAATTTTACAAACTCTAATTTCTAATTTTTGTAACTCATGCGCATTTATCTTTGTCTATTTATCTTTTATATCTATATATTGCGTATGCCACACTTGTATTTTTTTTTTCTCTACACGTATGTATGGTATCTACTAACATACGTTTGTTCATGCATTCCTTTTTTTTTATATATATTTGTATTTCATGACAATCGTATACCTTTATTTTATTTTAAAATTTCCTTTTCCTTAACAGTATTTTTCTTTCGTTCCTAAAAGAAATATAAAACATAATTTTTCTTTGAATTTATTTTTACCGGAAAATTTGTCTGTGATAATATTTTAAATTTTAGTCCCTTTTGTAGAAATATTACGCTCGAAATTTCGATAATTTCAGACTTATTGTAAAACTATAGTATTTTATTCATTTATTTTTACCAAGTTATGTATTACTAACCTCTCTTAAGTATAAGAAAAAGTGCGTAAAAGAATGATTATAATTTTAAGCACTAAAAAAATAAAAAATTATTAGTTCCTTGTGGAAATAAATACGATAAAATTTAAATTTTTGAAGAGACTAATTTAATGAATTTTTTAGAAAATGAAAAATAGTGATATTTTAGGTTTAGGAATATTTATTTAATGATTAAAATTTTAAAAGAGCAATATGGTACACATATAATTAATTTTAAGCGTTATACATGAGGATTTAATTCTATTTTACATTAGTTTTATGGTGAATTTGTAAAGGGTGAAAACGGGGAGGACGAGAAGAAAAAGAGAGGAAATGGAAAATCGTCGGTGTCTACTAAAAGGAGCAGAGCAGCGGCTATACACAACCAATCTGAAAGGGTAAACGTTGAATAACGTTTGCAAGTTGCTATAATGATATTATGAGAACAAAATCAAGAATTTGTTGTTCATTGGTTCATTTTTGCATTGGCTTTTCAGAAAAGGAGGGATAAGATTAACCAAAGAATGAAGACATTGCAAAAGTTGGTCCCAAATTCCAGCAAGGTATATAGCATAGTTGCAACTAGTGGGGTGGGGTATTGCTGAGCTAATCATGATATTGTTTGTTTTAACTTTTTTTCTTTTAAGTATATTGTCATCGAAATCGTGATATTGCGTATGTGGTATCTGAGCCAATTATTTAGTATCTACTGTTCCCAAATCTGTGAGAGAAACAGATGCTATGTACTGACATAACATATTTCTTTGCCATTTTCACTTTCGTAGGGTTCAAGTAGCGGTCCCGTGAGGATTCGATAGCCACTATAAATACCATTTCACACTGGATCTCTCATGTTTTTGCTTTCCATGATTTTTCCCAGTTACAAAATAAATTAATTTTATCAATTTCACGTAAACCATACATTTTAATTTTAATTTGTAACTACTTTTTATTTCTATCCAAATAGGCAGTCCTGGACACAAAGGGAGTTTACATGGCCCTTACCTCTCAAGATTTTTTTCTCTTTTCTAAAAGTCAGTACCTATATACATAATACAATTAATTATTGTTGCTATTAATATTAATATTTATTATTTTAACCTGATTTTCAGCTCATAGATCTATTTTTTTTGACCTCGATGCACGTACTTTGATTTTAATATATATGATACGTTTTTTGTTTGTTTTTATTCTTGACTTTTCTTATTTATGGTACTGTCCTTGTAGATAAGGTATCTACTTTCACGGCATTTATCGTACATTTCAAGTAAAGTTTAAATGTTCAAATTCTTTACATAATATTCTACTACCATTATTGTCCCTTTACAAATGGTCCAGCCATTACTGGTAAAATACCAAAAACTAATAACTACTAAAAATGTCTTAACATATGTTATGTCATCAATTTAGTTAGTTTTACACTTATATAGCTACACCTGATACACTAAAAAATATTACGTGATCAGTATTCTCTTTGATAAAAATCTATGAAAGAAAAAGTGACCACTGTGCTCTTGAAGGTTTTTTCAATCATATATGGCTGAGAGTGGGAATTTTAGGGTGGTATGTGCAGTTATAGAGTCCACAAGAAGTCCAATTACTTGTTTTCATGCTCTGACAGGAAGCTGTTTGGTGAGGAGGCACCCAACTGCTCCCACAGGAAACCCTTTCCAGTGGTAGGCCCTCATGTCAATTATACAATAAACACTAAAACAACAAACATTTTCCACCAAAAACATACAAATCAAAGGCAAACATGAGGGAGAAAAGACAGAGAAAAAGAACCCACACTTAACTATATCATATATAGACAAGGGAAAAGAAAGAAACATGCAATGTTGACTATAGCTTATTTATGAATTTAATTAACAATTAGTTGAGTAATATATTGATTATATAGTTAACTAGTTTTTGCGTCGCTTGCTATATGGAATTTCGTATGTGTTGAACACTAATTATGTATTATTTTACATATACATATATAGACGAGAATTTTCTTTAACCGATGCAGACTGATAAAGCTTCAATGTTGGATGAGGTGATAGAGTATTTGAAGCAGTTGCAAGCACAGGTGCAAATGATGAATAGAATCAACATGTCATCGATGATGCTGCCATTGACCATGCAACAACAGCTTCAAATGTCTATGATGTCTCCGATGGGCATGGGATTAGGGATGGGAATGGGGATGGGGATGGGAATGGGGATGGAAATGAACTCCATGAATCGTGCTAACATCCCTGCCATCCCTCCAGTCCTTCACCCTTCTGTCTTCATGCCGATGGCGGCGTCGTGGGATGCCGCTGCCGCTGGAGGTGGTGACCGATTTCAAGGGACTCCGGCCACCGTGATGCCTGACCCTCTGTCCACACTTTTTGGATGCCAATCACAGGTAACAGATATTTCTACGAATTCTCAAACGAAGCAATAAATAAAAAATATATATTTTATAAACTTTCTTCTCTTAACTACTCTTTTTAATGTTAATTGTTTGATACGGAATGACATCACTCTAATGTTATGAACCTAAAATTATCCAAACCTACTGTTGATCCTAGAGATCGATGTGCCCATTTAGTTTATTTGGCTTTTTTTCCTATTATTTGAATAATATTTTACTTTGCTTTTGTATTTGGTGATGAAGTTTAATCCTGTGTATTTTTGTATTGGTCGTATTTATTGCGGATAAGGTAATAGTTCAAATTTCTAACAATGATTGATGGCAACCTGGTTTTTTTGCTGATTTGCGTGGGTACTCAATTTGTGAGGCACGAATGATAAAGGTTGTAGAAATCAGTCAAATCGAATTGATTGCATCATTAATATTGGGCACTGGTATGTTAATTAGCGCTTTGACCTCATCAATCAATCTCCTAGATCGCAATCTTACAATGGAAATCACCCTTTTCATTATTCACTGTGCCAATTGAAGAGTAGACGCTAAGTTAGAATATACCTCCATTTGGCATTTGGAAATGTATAAATTATTTGGTTCAAGATGCTTTTAAATGTGTTTAGTTATTTGATAAAACAATGATTGTTTTTGTTAAATCTGTCTAAAATATAGATATAATTAATAAAATCGAATAATTGTTTGCAGCCGATGAACATGGATGCCTACAGTAGACTTGCTGCGATGTATCAGCAGCTGCACCAGCCTCCAGTTTCTGGTTCCAAGAACTGAGCTAGCTTCTGGGTAGTGTTCTTCTGGTGTGATAGTGTTGAGCTACAAACAAGAATGTCCATACTTATTCTTTGTGAGAATTTTAAATGTGTATATTAGCTCCAAAGCAAGCGAATAGCACTATAGATATACACACTCTTTTCTTATTTGGGGTTAGTAAGTTGTTAAGATTAGGTGGCTTTCTTGGTTATTTTACCATCATATGTATGTTCATACCATTGCAACTTGTATAACGTCTTCTGCTATTTTATTGAATAACGGCTTTGGTCTGATTCACACCATATATAACAGTAACTTCAATTCACATTATACCAATCAATTTGCCTATGTATATATATCAACAATTCAGATACCTAATACCTCGAACCATTTGTTTTAGTTTTTAAAATTGACTAAGCATTGTTAATTTGGTTCTAGACCATCGCAAATTTTCAAATTAATATGGTCTCTAACACTAACTACTAAATTATCTTTTTTTTTTTGTCAACAAATTGAAAAAAGATGTATTCTAATGAGAATTTTAATCATTTCTTTTAGAAATAATATGAAAAACAAAGTATTTCGGTAAGTCAACATTAGTTTATCTATAAGGTAATTTGTAAAAACATTTTCAAGTAACTTATCTTTATTATTAGTTTTAAGTTGAATGTAAGTTAATTTTAGTTTGTTACGTCTGAAAGGGCAACGGTAGAATTACTAGGCAATTTCTTATTAAGAAATATATGTGTGTTTACAAATAATTAATTTTTTATGGCCAATATCTTTATAAAATTTTTAAAATGTATTTTGTCTATCATTGCATTTACATTTAAAACATTTAATCTTACTTTAATTAAATTATAATTAAGACTAAATCCACCATTTTTAATTGTAATTTGCTTAATTAAAATTATTAATTAAAATCAATTTTTAGACTCGCTACACAATCTAATACATTCTAGATAGTTTGATAACACTATAGATGGTCTAATTGGTTGACCTTCGCGAGATAGTTTGACAAACCATTTATATGCTATAAGCTTTGATGATAAGTGTCTTATATGTTTAAATGCATACATGCTAATTTAAGCATTCTAACATGTATTGTGTAGTTGAAGAATAAGTAAGCTTACACACTCATCATTGTTATTTGTATGATAAAATAAAGTAGAGTAGAGCTTATACTCTGTTCAAGATAGAAGGGTTAGCCAACCCATGTCTCTTAATGAATTCAATAAGCATTTTACTTATATCAACACTATCAAAATCTGCAAAAGTGTTAAAATATCAGTAAAGGTAGGTATAGACAAAATAAAGAAAAAAAAATATATGTAGATAGGTTGATTCTCCAACTCTTTCATGGTTAAGTTCTTCATTGGTTATCGTACTATTATTATTAATTTAATTTCTAAACAAATCTTAAATTAATTAATGAATCATTGATTATTTGTTAAGTATCCCATTTGTTGCAACATCTACATATGAATTCTTATTCTAGTAGTGTTTATCTTTTAAATTACGCAAACAAACAAATAAACATGTTTGAATTAACCAAACAAACATCAATTAATTCATTTAGTTTCTCATTTATACTTCACTCATTCCAACGTTCATGAATGAAGCATTGTTTACACCTCACATGTTCCAACATCTACATGTGAAAGTTTACTATTTTATTTAAACAAAAGAAAATTGACAAGTGTAGCTCCATGTAAAGAAATTTCTAAAATATATTGTCCAACCTAAAGTTTCCAGCTACTTTCCAATCCACATCTCACTAATTTTATAAATTTTCTACAACGTTTTTGCCCTAAAGATCCTAAGTCAACCGTTATGCAAATGAGATTTATGTAACGTATTTAGCTTTTATAGTGGATAAAGCTATTGTCCCTTATTTCTCTCTTGTCCATGAAATAAGATTGTCTTCAATAAAGTGACATCTCCACTTGTTTTCTTCCTTTCTACTTTGTCTGCTATATAATTTGCATCACAATAACCTAACAAGGAAAAACTTTCTTGTCTTTTGTAATAAATATCAAGACTACCATTTCTCTTTAGGTCTCTAGGAGGGCTAGTGCATCATCATTCAGGTGGACAAACAAAATAGAGCTCTTAGACTTTTCTTGCAAAAAATTAGACTAGACCAGCTAACAAACAAACAACCAAAAACAACATAAGATTTATACTGCTTCAGCCAAACTTGATGGTTATGTTTAGTTCTCATGTAAAGAAATTACATAAGAGGCTCCATGATGGAGCCAAATTCTAGAGGAAACCAGTGGCCTGAAGTTCCCAAATCAGAGGTGTGGTATATGTGTTGGTGTGCAGCGGAAAGAGATGAATTATGATGATTATGACCGGAGGAAGGAACCCACTGTTCAAACAGTGTTCAGTGACTGGATTGAAGGAGAGTAGATGATTCAGTGATGAAGATAAGTTTGAGGCAAAGGAGGATTGAATTAAACAGTGATGCGGTGAAGAAAACAGATGAATCGGGGATGGAGAAAATGGAATGAAGGAAGTGGTTTAGGTGCTGAAATATGATACGGAATGTGTAGAGGAATGCTAGGAATGGAAGCCTAGCTAGGGAGAGAGGCTAGAGGAAACTCTTAGGCTCTCTCTCTCGGTGACCTTCAATAAGAAGAAAGTTCTGGACAACATCAACAGAAAACAATTCTTCATTCAAATCAAAGGTGGGTTACAACCAATGGAACAATGTATTTAAAGGAGAAACAAAGCTCCTGGTTCACGCCTACAACGTTAGCTATGATGCAAGGAAGCAAGTGCTAGCTGTGCAAGGGTGAATAAACGTGAAGAGCCACGTTGAATCTGCTGAAACGTTTATGAAGCTGCTAGTTGCACATGAAAGGTGCTGGATGCACGTGGAAGATCACAGCTGGTGCTGGATGCACGTCAGGCTTCATATGGTGCAAAATTATGCCTTGTACTCCTTTGCTTCTCTTGGCTAAACAACTCCTTGGCTGGTTGTTCCATGATCTCCTAGCTTTATTAGACCCTACAAAACACATATAAACATATTAAAGAAAATCCCACTAAGACTTAAAGAAGAGAAATCAAGAAAGAGTTTCTAAAAGTCCTTCTCCAACCTCCCTTTCTTAGCCTTAGATTAAGTTCGTACTCCTTTGAATGGTATGCCCTAAATGGGTTTCCATCATACCCTCCCTCTTGAAAAACGATTTGTCCTCAAATCGGGAAGATATAAAGAAGCACAACTTTGGTATGTTACTTTCCTCCTGGATCAAAAATATATCTACAATAAGCATAAAAAATATCTCCAATTAGTATCAATCCAAGAAAGAATTTTTTTATGGAAGTAACTTTAGAATAAGGACTTTGTTTTATAGTTTTAAAGAAATCTGAAAGTCCTATTTCACAAGTCACTTTTCTTTTATCTTGAGTTTCTTGTATCCCTAAGGGTAACAATAACTCAAGATTTAAATTGCCATATTTTGAAGAGGGTAGTATAATGATAATTTGTGTGGCAATTGACTCAAAAGAGGAGTTATCATGCAAAGACTTAAAGATAATTGAAGAAGAATTAAAGGATTGGAAACCTTCCCTTTTTGGTTTTCCTTGAATTGTAGGAGTAGAATTTGCCATCAGTAGCAAATGCTCTTTTTCTCTCTTTTCTTTTTCTCTTCTCTCATCTTCTGCTTTCTTTTCTTCTTCTCTCTTTCTCTTTTCTTCTTCTATCTTTTCTCTCAATTCCTCTTCTCTCCTTCTAGTCTCTCTCTTTCTTCTCTTATCCAAGAATTTCTCAAGTTTTTCTTTAAATTCAATTTCCCTTCTAGAGAAACCATCTAGACCTTTCATAAATATTTTTCCCTCTTGAATGAGGTGTCCCATTAATTCTAGGTCTCTCTTGGCTGAAAGAGGAACAAAATTTCTTCTCATGTAAGCTCTTAGTTCATACCAATCATGAATGGAGGATTTTCTACCTTTCTTCACACTATTTTGCCTATGATTCCACCACTCACTTGCATGTTCTTCTAATCTAGAAAGATACATGTTAAGAGCAAAGGATTCACTATCTCTAGCAAGAAAAGGATGTATTTTATCAATTTTTCTTTCCCAAGCTAAGTATGTTAAAGAACTAATGTCTTTCCCAAAAAATGGAATATCTTTCCTAGCTTGATTGTACCTTTCATCCTTCCTTCTTTCTTTTTGTTCACACTCATTTTGATTTTTCATGTATTGGGCAAACAAGTTCGTAAGCTCACTCATTTCTATTTCTCTCTTGGTGATCATGATTTCCTCATTCATCTTTTTAATTTCAAAAGTGGATTCTTTGTTTGAAAATGTTTAAGATTTTACCTAGAGACAATTCCCAGGTAAGAGAGGTGAGCCAAAGGCCGCTTAAATACCAAGTCTTACCTAGCCAGAATGTCTAAGGTTACTTACTTTACCATTTTCAAAGTAAGATTCACTATTGAATTTAAAAATGGACTCAAACAATCTAAATGAAAGATAAAACACCTATACTTCTAATGGAACAAAATCTTAGAGCATGAAAATAAAACAAAAGAAATCCTAGGTGAGGCTTGTAGCTTTGGCTAACAAGACACACTCACCGTCTACTATCAAAGCAAGCAAAGAAAATTGCAAAGATTGGAGAGAGCACCAAGGACTCTTCCAAACACTTGGTCTTAAATGGCCTTTTACAAACAAAACTGAAAACTAAAATGGAAACATATTACAAGTTCAAAACTCAAAAGAATCAAGCTAAACTACTCTGTTGATCCATATGTGCACTGATTTGAAACTTGTTTTTGTTGCTCTCTTAGTGCTTTAGCCCTTCCATCCTTGCTCAAAGAGGTTTCAAGCTTCTGGACAACTGTGTCCTGCATCTAAACAACTGTATTCTGCTATTGGAAGGCACCCAAATGGAGGCTTGATGATCTGTACATTGCCTAGTTCAATAGTCATATGAAACTGCACTTTAAGCAGATACTGTTCAACTGTTCCAGGTGCTGAAGATTCAATCTGTTCTGCTTTGTCCTTTCAGTTCAAAGAAACCTGCACTGTTACATACCATAACCAGCAAATATACTACAACTTTCCAAAATCAAGTTTACTCAAGCAACAAAAGACTCAGTTCATTAGTGTCAATCAACTTGAAATGAAAAAGTTGTTTGTTCTAATTGATCACCAATAATGAACCAAGCTGGTCAAAATATATATAGCAGCACCAGTAAAACCAGAAAACCCAATTGGTCAAGTGTGATGAAATTTGTTTTGAGCAGTTTGGATAGACTGAAATTTGCACCTTCAATTGGAAAAACCAGTTCAAAAAGGTGTTTCAAAAATCTTTTTGATCATTGGCATTGCCTTTTCAAAACAAAAACTGTGTAAACATATTGAATAGCACAAATCAGACTTAAGAAATTGGACTTTTCAGCATTAGAAGCTAAAACAGAATTTTCCTCTCGGCCAAGCATTTTGGCTTCATGTGCATCCACTCAAATCTTACTTTCTGAACTGTTTCAAGGTATTTTCACTCCACTGACAAATTTCTTTTAGATGATATACACTCAATCTCACCATCACTCAACTGTTTGGCTTGTGTCTCAAAATTTGGCTACTAGAGTTGCCAAATTTTCACTCTTTTTCTCACTGTAGAATGGTGTTTTAGGAAGCTATTTTTTTTTCTTGCTGTGGAGGCACTTGGATCAAGAGCTATATGAGTTTCCACCCCTCAAAATGCTACCACTAGCATGAGCAATCACCCTAGCACAAAATCTGCACCAATAAGCATCTAAACAGCACCAAAAATCAGAAAGTAAGGCTGGAACAGAGCTGACTTATTATGGACAAAACCAGATTTTCAATTTAAAGACAAACAAGCAATTAAGGCTATTAATAAAGGAGGCACTGCAAATAGATCCTAACAAAGCTCTAGAGTAGATTAATAAAGCAAGAAAAACCAAAATGCAGGTTGAAATCAAGGTGAAACCAAACTGTTTGATGAAATGCCCCAAAGAGAATCAGATTTTGAGTTTTGGGGTTTTAATTGCTTGAAACTGGATTACACGGTTCTGCAAGCTTTTTAACACTTGATATGGCTTATTTTGATCATTTACTTTCAATCTAAAACACTGAACCAGCTCTTGCTACAATCCAAATTTAAATTTGAAGATCAAATCATCAAAACAGATTCAGTTTTCAACACTGCACCAGAAAAATTTGGCTTGATTTTGGTGGTTTGAAACTCAACTTTCCACAGAAGTGGCTTAAACTCAAAATGAATCACTTCAGCAACTTTAATTAGTGATTTGAAACATGTTCAAACTCTGAAATGGGTTAAAAACAGATTGCTACTCAGATTGACCTTGCCACTTCCTAATTTAACTCAAAATATGATGGTTTAAGAAACAACTCTGCACTTAGGCCAAGATATTACTAATTGAAATCTGCTAGCAACTTTTAAACATCATTTTAAACTTGTTCAAGCTATCAAATAGCTCAGAATTAGCAGAAATCAAAATCAGACCTTGTTATGGCCAATTTATGCAGAAAAATACCCCATCAATCCACCAAAATCAAGTTTGATTGATTCAAAAGCTATAACAACAATGAAAATGACTCCAGGAAGTCTTAATACACTAGATCAAGCTGGAAATTATCAGCTAGAATGATTTAAATTCATATTAGACATCCAAGGATTTTTAAGCACGGTGAAAAGCTTGAAATAAGACCAAAACAGTGGAATGCTATTAATTGTGATCAACCAAGCTATGCAAATTGCATTTCATTGCTTGTAATGGTCTGCTACACTTTCAGCATCATTCAATATCATCAACCAAATTTGTATAAAGCACTAGAATCAAAATAAAATCAACTGGAAACAGACTCATGATTTAAAAACAGAATTGAAATTTTGCAGCAGAGTTCAACACAGATTTGAAATCAAAATGGATTTCTAGTGCTTTAACCTGTATCACCAAGGCTAGAACAAATTCTCATTGCCTTTATTGGTTGATATCTAGTTTATCTAGCACTTGAACTTAAGCAAAACGAATTACACCAGCAGAAAAGAATACCAAAGCAGTGACAGAAATTAAAACTGCAATATTCACTTGCACATGACCAAGACAACACTGAAATTGAAAATTAAAGCTGGAAATGACTCAAACAAATAAAATTCACCGTTTAAAATGAAAAATGGACATAAGACACTATAAGAACACAGAATTAAAGGCTGGAACAAAATTACAGAAGCAGAAATAAAAGAACAAAAACTGAAACAGAATTAAAACTGAAACAGAAACAGAAAACAGAAACAGAGATGGAATTCAACAGAATTAAATTGCAGAATGAGAAGAAATGCTTAGCTCCTTGGTGTGTGGAGAACCTAAGCTCTGGATACCACTTGATGGAGCCAAATTCTAGAGGAAACCAGTGGCCTGAAGTTCCCAAATCAGAGGTGTGGTATATGTGTTGGTGTGCAGCGGAAAGAGATGAATTATGATGATTATGACCGGAGGAAGGAACCCACTGTTCAAACAGTGTTCAGTGACTGGATTGAAGGAGAGTAGATGATTCAGTGATGAAGATAAGTTTGAGGCAAAGGAGGATTGAATTAAACAGTGATGCGGTGAAGAAAACAGATGAATCGGGGATGGAGAAAATGGAATGAAGGAAGTGGTTTAGGTGCTGAAATATGATACGGAATGTGTAGAGGAATGCTAGGAATGGAAGCCTAGCTAGGGAGAGAGGCTAGAGGAAACTCTTAGGCTCTCTCTCTCGGTGACCTTCAATAAGAAGAAAGTTCTGGACAACATCAACAGAAAACAATTCTTCATTCAAATCAAAGGTGGGTTACAACCAATGGAACAATGTATTTAAAGGAGAAACAAAGCTCCTGGTTCACGCCTACAACGTTAGCTATGATGCAAGGAAGCAAGTGCTAGCTGTGCAAGGGTGAATAAACGTGAAGAGCCACGTTGAATCTGCTGAAACGTTTATGAAGCTGCTAGTTGCACATGAAAGGTGCTGGATGCACGTGGAAGATCACAGCTGGTGCTGGATGCACGTCAGGCTTCATATGGTGCAAAATTATGCCTTGTACTCCTTTGCTTCTCTTGGCTAAACAACTCCTTGGCTGGTTGTTCCATGATCTCCTAGCTTTATTAGACCCTACAAAACACATATAAACATATTAAAGAAAATCCCACTAAGACTTAAAGAAGAGAAATCAAGAAAGAGTTTCTAAAAGTCCTTCTCCAACCTCCCTTTCTTAGCCTTAGATTAAGTTCGTACTCCTTTGAATGGTATGCCCTAAATGGGTTTCCATCACTCCACCACTCAAATGAATAATTACATAAGTCTACAAAAATACTCTTTGTTATTAGAATACATAAACAGATTTTGATCATACGAGTACATTGATCACTCCTAATTATACCGTCTTAATCTCCCCCTAAGACTAAGTCATTAGAAAACAACAAAAGAAATAAATCAGAACGCTTAAACAACCATAGTCTTTTTGTATGATGATTTTTGAGACACTTTTATTGTGAATGATGAGTATTATTCTTATCACATATAAAACACCTAATATTATCTTTCTTAAAAATAATCAAGCTTAAATCTAATATTTTAATTGAGATTAGTCTAAACAGGAGTCATTAAGAATTAAATAAAAGCACTCATTAAATCAGGTTTTTAATCCATGATAGGCAATAAACATTCTAGGTAGACAACTTGCACTAGACGTTGTAATTAGACGAGTCTAAAGTATAGAGTCTAGTTTGTTGAAGTTCATTTGATGACTTAATAAACCATCAAATTGCTGAGTTTTGATCATATGATAAACTACATAGATGTTCACTAAGCGCTTTATCAAGCTCATAAATAGCCTATAGATTATGAAGTGAGAGACCATCTGATGAACCTATAAATGATGCTAAAAAAATGAATTGGAGATTTTCTAATAACTGAGAGAAGTTGAAATTATAAATTTAATGAAGAAATAAAGTGTTCTTGAAAAATTAAAAGAGAAGTTGGTACATGACAACTCTTTTAGGTAGTGTTATTGAAGTCATCCAATTAGTGTATCAATAGAATCGTCTAATGCTTTGGATGCCCATTAGATTATTTATCGTATTAAACCTTATGCAAATAGAATATATAGTTAGGAAATCTTTTATGTTGAATTTTATGTTGGGAAAATCTCACGATACACACACTCAAATATTTTCCTGAAATTGAATCTTGTTATTCATTATAATTGAAGGGCTTTAAATAACCATAACACTTACAATATTACGAGGAATAAAAATAAAATATCAACTATCTTAAAAATAAAATCTGCTTAATCTATCATAAAATAATATTGTACCTAGATAAACCGAAAATCATAACTATTTATCCCTATTTTATCTCTATCAAATCAAACTAAATATTATTATACCCAGAAACTAATAAAATAATATTTAAACAAAATTATTAATAAAACCCTCAAATTCTTCTTTTTCCTTATCCTCCTATCTTTTACCTTGGTTGACCTCTTTAATGCTTTGACTGACTTTGTTATGTCCGACTTCTCAATAACCTTAACCAACTCGTTCCTGACCTTAGGCGATTTCTCAACCATCTCTGTCGACTTCTTCATCGAGTTCTTCTCAACATCTTCATCTTCCTCTTCGTTTGGTTCAAGAACACTAGATACTTCCTCTTCCTTTTCAAGAGTCACCTTCTTCAGCTCCTCAAGCTCAACCCTTTATTTATTCATAATTTCATTAGCTTCCTCTAGAAGTCTCTCTATTCGCTGAATTTCTTCATCCTTTTGTTTGAGTTCTTTCTCCAGGTTTTCCTTCTCCACAATTGTTGCATCCTTTACTAAGATCACTTCATCCATTGTTGGGATTGGGCTCTCCATTTCCATTGCATCCGAGCTCTTTGCCATCAACAGGATTCCACGCTCTTCTTCAACATCTTCAGTAACGAGATTCGTCTACCCCTTTATCTCGGTCTTGTAATACTTTGCAATATGACCAAACTTGCCACAGTTGTAGCACTTTGTTGACCTACACTCGTTTGCATAGTGGCCGTACTTGCCACACTTAAAACACTCCACTCTTGACCGATCTCCTCGACCTTTTCCTTGTCCTCGGTCATGCCAATTCTGCTGACCGATTTGATCTTCATTATCATTACCTCGGCCACATTCACCTCGTCCTATGCCACTTGGACCTCGGCTCTGAGTAATCCGAGATTTATTCGAGTCAAATTGTACTTGTAGTAATTGATTGTTGGGTTCCCTCTTTTTCTTTTTCTTCCTCAATTTGTGGGCTTTTAATGACCCAGCTAACTCCTCCATAATGAGAGTTGACAAATCCTTTGTCTCTTCAATAGTGACCACGATACTTTCAAAATCATCCGTCAAATTTCTCAAGATCTTTTCCGCAACCCGATTAGGAGGAACCTCTTCTCCATTCATTCTGAGTTGGTTGGCCATCTTCTGCACTCGAGCTATAAAATCGGCAACTCCCTCATTTTCATCCATCTCCATATGTTCCAACTCTCTTCTGAGAGCTTGTACTCGAACCTGCATCATGCGAGTATCTCCTTTGTATGCCACCTTCAGAATTTCCCATGCTTCTTTTGCAGACTTTGCATTAGCTATTTTCTCGAATCTAGATTCATCCACTACATTATAAGAAAAGTACAAAGCTGATTTCTATTTCACCCGTCTCTTTTTCAATGCAACAATTTGGTTCTTTGTCTGATGCTCATCATTTGCAGGTTCATTGTACCCGTCCTCCACTATGTCGCATACATCTTGGGATCCAAGAAGAACCTTCATCTGCAAAAACCAATTGTCGTAATTGGTATTTTTCGACAATTGTGGCACACTCATCCCATTGAATACCTTTGTCATCTCTCTCACAAAAAGAATCAAGCACTGACTTTTTCTCTCACGGTGTTTGACTCTCTCCTCTCTCTCTTAATTTCTCTCTCTCTATGCTCTGATACCACTGTTGGAAAAGTCTCACGATACACACACTCAAATATTTTCCTAAAATTAAGTCTTGTTATTCATTATAATTGAAGAGCTTTAAATAGCCATAACACTTACAATATTACGAGAAATAAAAATAAAATATCAACTATCTTAAAAATAAAATATGCTTAATCTATCATAAAATAATATTGTACCTAGATAAACCGAAAATCATAACTACTTATCCCTATTTTATCTCTATCAAATCAAACTAAATATTACTATATCTAGAAACTAATAAAATAATATTTAAACAAAATTATTAATAAAACCCTAAAATTTAAGTTTATCCCAACATTTTATACACCAAAATATACTATTTTGAATCATTTAAACACATTAAATCTTGTGACAAAGTTTGTTTGAATTTCTCTTCCTCATTGAATATCTACAAAAGAATATATAAATAAAGATCAAGACCGGAATCCTTGTATCTAAATATTGGTTACTTTGGATCAATTTAGTAAGTCCAATTAATGATCCTTCATCCCACATCAACCCACCACTACATCAATTTTACTTTATTATTTGTAATGTCTGGCATTGTCTTTTACATCCAAGGCTAAAACCTTCTGACTTGATTTTTTTCTGATTTTATAGTTGATTATAAGGTTTTGTGTAATTAAAGTATTATTCAACATGATAAAGTTTTATTGGATTCTGAATTTTTCCTTTTATGATTGTTCTAAAATACTAGTTGATAATCCAATAATATTTTTTAATTAAATTTTTGCCAAATTGCTTAATTCTAACAATATTTTCTATGTTTAATGCAAGAGGTAGAAAGGTAGAACTTTATATGTATACGCTTGAAATATGTAAGGTAAAACTTTATATGTAAATAATCGGAACATGTGAGATTTAAATTAAAACTTTTCCCATATACGAAAGAGAATCTTAATGAATTAATTGACGCTTGTTTTCTTAATTCAGACCTATCTAGGAATTGAATGAATGATAATCGTTTGATAATTGATAAAGAATCTAACTATGAATGAACTTTATAATAAATTTATGGTTTAATTACTTACTTAGTCCCCATGTTAGGAGGTAATTTTCTGTTTAGTACCCGGTTTTAAAAATGTAGGCATTTGGTACCTATGTTTTGAAATTTGTATCAATTCAATCCTATCCCGTTAACGGCGTTATAATTGATGCGAGAAATTAAGGACGTTAATGATAGCCTGGGTGGAATAGCTATCAAATATTTGAATGCATCTTCATTAACGTCCTTAATTTCTCGCATCAATTATAACGCCGTTAACGGGATAGGATTGAATTGATACAAATTTCAAAACATAGGTACCAAATGCCTACATTTTTAAAACCGGGTACTAAACAGAAAATTACCTCCTAACATGGGGACTAAGTAGGTAATTAAGACTAAATTTATCTTTATATAATTGTTTTATTTATGCAAACCATTTTTTCTTATATTTCATATATACTCTTATGTAAATTCTTATAAGTGTTGGTTTATTGATATTCCTATTGAATTCGTTACAAGATGATTTATGTTTGGTAACTTTATTTGAACTCATTTTAAATAGAGTGGCTACTTTACTTAATTTGATTGTAGAAATAACACTCATTAATGAAATTCGACTGCATTATCAAAATAATCATCACTCATTTTATTTAAATATTTTTTAATAATGTGTATAATACATATCTTTAGCATATACATTGACATTATAGGTTTTGTTACTAATATAATTTTGTAATGACTTTAATAAGTAACATTTATAGCATAATCATTGTCAAAAAAAAGTCATGATGACAATATTGTAATTATTGTGAAGTTTTTAACGATGGTTTTCCAATCAACAATCATTAAATGTTCTACAAAGGCATACAATAACAACGATTCTATGGAGAATTGTTGTTAAAAGTCTTACATACAATGACAGGTTTGTGTCCAACCATAGTTAAAAGTCTTGCCTTTTCAAAAATACTATTTTTTTCACTTCCCCACTCGCATTGTGTTTTCTTTTTTCATGTAACTTATTCCTCTTTTTCTTTTATATTTTCTCTCTTCGTAAGTCGTCCCTTCAAGCTCATCGCACATCGCATCTTCAAGCTCGTTGATCGTCGTACTATCGCTGTTTGAGCGTCCACATTGTTACCATTGTCTTGTGGTTGACATTTGTTTCGCTATTAGGGTTCGTGTTTGTGCAGTTGTTGGGGTTCATGTTAACACTATTGGAGGTCTCTGTGTCGCTCATGATTTGGTCGTTGGCCATTCCTCTATGCTCGCCAAGTCCATTGCGTGTACTTCCGATTTTCTCCTCTAGTCGTTCATGATTCTTCGTTCTTTAGTGCCTCCTTCCTTGTCGTTTCCCTTCTCTGGTGGCACTATCCTTTCGAGTGGTATTCTCCATGCAATTCTCCACTCTCTCATATATATACCTGCATTTCTATTAGATATTGTAATATATTTTTTAAAAAATTTGATTAGAATTTCTTATTTTTAAACTCTTAGATAACAATTTATTTTAAAATGCATTTCATGTAGTTATTTAGATTATGTTGTGAGATTTTGAAATATTTACTTGATTTAAGCATGTTGATATTAATTATTTTGTTGTGAGCATTTTGTTAACTTATATAACAATTTAAGATAAGATAATAGGCAAGTAGTTTATTATGTTAGGCTTTAGAACTATTCTTATCAAGCTTTGTTTAAAATATGTTTTGAGCTATTGTCTTGAATGGTTGTAAAAATTTAAGCAGAAATTACGACTTTTAAAAAAAGAAAATATAATATTAAAAAAATCGCACACACTTATAACGATGATTGTTTACAAAAAAGAAACCATCGTCGTTTAAACGACGGTTAACGACACAACCTTCATTGTATTTTGAGTAACCGTTATCCATTCTAAGTAATTATTTTTTGTTTAAGTAATATTTTTTTTCCTTGTTTTGAACCACCGGTTTCTTTGACTATTATTATTTAAAGTTTTGACAATGACTCTAACAACTATCGTCGTTAGTTTAAACTTTTAATGACGTTTAAAACAATGATTTATACAAGCTTATTTTAACTATATAATTCATTAGTCATTGTTTGTGATAATTTATCTCTTATAAGAAATAAATATTTGTTTTTTGTATATATGGGACTAAATTTAAAAGAGTAAATTGTAGATATAGGATAGAAATGACGCGGTGATTCACCCTAAAGTTGTGGGATTTGAGACTGTTACAATATCCGGTGCATGTAAGGTGTAACAGTGGTGGAGTTGAATTGCTGTAGTTTGGGATAAGAAGAGCTAAGTTCACCGCTCGTGTAAAATCATGTGTGTTACAAATGAGAACAGAAAGAAGAAGGTGAATAGTGGAACTATGGACAACTTCCAAATAACATTTATGCTTACGGTATTGCATTGAAGAGACACCTAACATGCGTTGTCTGGTTAAAGATCAACATACAGATGATTGAACACTCATGTGCATACTTGGAACGAAGATTTGCCACACACATTTGTACTGGTGGTTCCCATCCTATCCCCATAATTCACTTTCATAATTTTAACATTTCCAACTCACAAATAATTACGTACTGTGCAATCAAAGTACCACTTGGATTTTAATGAAAAACAGTTCTGATATATATATATATATATATATATATATATATATATATATAATATAGTATATGATCACTTCATTAGTTATTATCGGATGATTCACATTAGAGTATCTATCAAGCTTAAATAATCAATTGCTTCGTCAGGGAGTTGACCAAACAATTATAATAAAAAGCCTTAAACATCTCTAATAATCAAGTTTATAGTTAAAATATATATTTATTTATTTGATTATAATTAAACTACGTTAATTATAAACCTACATAAATAAGAAGGAACAATAAGAATTTGGAAAACTTAATGACTTAGACAGTAAACGACATCAATAGTTTTGAATAAAAGTGTAACATGGAGTGATATAATTATATCTCAAAGTCCATACTCAATAAATAAATATATATATATATATATATATATATATATATATATATATTCACATTTATTAATCCCATTCATACTGTTTTGAGATAAATATAAATTTATCTTTTAAACTCGACGGATATGCCCTTAAGAATTTTTACCCCAAATAAAAATGTAAATCGAAGCTTTATTAGAATAAAAAATTTGTCGGATAACATGTTATTGTGAATTACTTTAATTTTATCTCAATAATTTATTTTATATATATATATATATATATATATATATATATATATATATATATATATATATAATATAATCATAATTTTAGTTGTTAATTATTTTAAAAGAAAAGTAAGATATATATTCTGGAAGAAAAACTTAAAAAGAGTTATAAAAAAAACTCAATAGGTTTTTCGTTTTAGTATTTGTCAAAGTTATCTAATTTTTTTCTCATGTGATTTTTATATTTGTTAAAAGTAATTATTGTAGTTCTTTATGCAAAATTGGTGTTGACATTGTTAAAAGGCTAATGATTTAGCAAATTCACATATAAACATTACATATGATTTAAAACAATTGTGGAGTGGCAAAAATGAAGATGTATCATCTTTCTTCTAATTTTTTAATTTCTCAATTAGATATTGAAGAATATGAAACTAAATCACAATGATAGTAATAGCTTGGTAGATGAGACATATCATGTTAGAGAAAAATTCAATACTTTATAGATTTGATTAAGTGTTAAAAACAATAAAAACATGGTTATGCTTTGTGTGAAAGACAATGTTTCATGCATAATAGATAATGAGAGAAACAAGTGGTACTCAAGCATCCGTAATCATAATTTATGTCTAATAAAAAATTAATATTCTTAAACAATAAAAATAAAACACTCTGTAACCATAATTTATGTCCAATAAAACACGAATACTCTCAAACAATAAATAACATAGAAGGAAACATGTTAAAAATATTATATCTTTTATCTTTTAGTTGGTTTGTTATTATTTATTATTTGTGTGTTGGGCTTAACCCATATTTTATCTATTATAAATAGAGAACCCTATGTGTATTGAACACAAGGGAGATTAATCCCATATATAATTTTCATTAAAAAAATGTTAGAAATATTATATCTTTTATCTTTCAGTTAGTTTGTTATTATTTATTATTTGTGTATTAAACACAAGGGAGATTAATCCCATATATAATTTTCATTAAAAAAAATGTTAAAAATATTATATCTTTTATCTATATCTTTTATCTTTCAGTTAGTTTGTTATTATTTATTATTTGTATGTTGGGCTTAGCCCATATTTTTTCTATTATAAATAGAGAACCCTATGTGTGTTTAACACAAGGGAGATTAATCCTATATATAATTTTCACTATATTTAACATGGTATCAGAGCAGGTTTTCTGATCTCTTCTAGTGGTCTTTGCTGTTTGCCGGCGGCCGACTCTCATGGTCATTGGCAGCCCCTAAAAATTTCATAAGATTCATTTTCTCTTCTTCTTAAATCTCAGCACCCAGAATCATAGAGACAAGTCTCCTAGGAACCACTGCTTCCTCTGAACCAGCCGTCGCTCAATCGTTCGCCGCTCTTTGTTGCCACCGACCATACACCGTCACCCACTGTCACAGTTCTGACCCGTGACCAGTGGGTCTGGACCGTCTCTTCAAGCATGACCTAACCCTGGCGGTCGCTGTCTTTGTCTCGTCTGCATGCGCTGTCAACGCCTCCACTCTCCGGTAGATCTCGGACCTCCCTCTCTCTGTTCAGACCTTCCAGAGCAGCCATTGCTGCCATCGACGTCTGTCTTCTTCTCGCCGCATGCTTCCGCATCTTTGGACCTCCTTCTTCTTTCTCCGTCGTTGATGCATCAGCGTCTAGTCCTGTCTTTTCCGCTTTCGTCATCCTCCAGCTTTGCCGTAGAGGGTTTCGCCTTTGTGTTGTTGTTCTTGCCTTGTTCTTCCTTTCTTATTGTATCCGCAGCACAGATCTGCTGTGTTAATTGCCTCCTTCTCCGCTGCTCTCCTTTATCCACTTTTGAAGTTGAAGTATTTATTGCCTCCTTCTCCGCTGCTCTCCTTCATCCACTTTTGAAGTTGAAGTGTTTATTGCCTCCTTCTCCACTGCTCTCCTTCATCCACTTTTGAAGTTGAAGTATTTATTGCCTCCTTCTCCGCTACTCTCCTTCATCCACTTTTGAAGTTGAAGTTTCACAAGTTGTTGTTTGTTAATTGACATGTGATAACCCATCTCTGTTTGACTCACACTCTTAAAGACAAATCATGTAGTTCAAAACCAAGTTCAATTATTTCAAGTTTGGTTCATACAATTTGTATGCTCCAACTTGAGGGAGGGTGTTAGAAATATTATATCTTTTATCTTTATCTTTTATCTTTCAGTTAGTTTGTTATTATTTATTATTTGTATGTTGGGCTTAGCCCATATTTTTTCTATTATAAATAGAGAACCCTATGTGTATTAAACACAAGGGAGATTAATCCCATATATAATTTTCATTATATTTAACAGTTGTTCTAGTTGGGAATGTTTACTTTTCCTATATGACAAAGAGATCCATTAGATAAAAGACATGTTACATCATAATGTCTCTTGAACAAAGAACTAAATTGTTTTTCTTCATCAAATCCATGACTCTAGAAGCATTATCAACTCCATACAAAACTATTATTTGAGATGAAAGAAATGTACACTACTCATGATAGTCATAAAGGAAGTAAGTACATCTAATTATTGAGATGTTAAGAAAATCAAGAAAGAAAATTTATTACTACATGGAGTGTATTAAATGCATTCATCACTGTGAAGATCTTTAGAAGGAAAAGACATTCGAAAAGTCAAGACTGCTCAAGGACCATATATAAATTGCTTTACAATGATTACTTTCTTCAAGTGTATATATAAATCATTAAAGAAGAAGAAAGTAAGGAGAGACAATAAACATAATTAAAAAGTCATTTTTGGACAATTAAAAAACTTTAAGGAATTACTAATTTTCAAACTCAACAAATTAGAAAAAAGAATGCTTCAAAGTCATATATATATCTTTAGCAAGTAAAAGTGTGATAATTGACCACAAAAACACTCAATCTGTGCATCTTAGATAGGAGTGATTGTTTTGATAAAAAAATATCCAATTATTAGCTAAGAGTAGCTAATATTGTTCAAATAATATTTGCTTAAGCAAGAAGTTTCTTATGACAGAGTATTTGCTTAAATCATAAATGAATTGTTGAAAAAGAAAATACTTAAACGAGATCAATTAGGAGTGACTAAGAGTAAAAAAAATACTTATTTTGAACAAGAAATGACTTAAGAAAGAATACATAATTGAACCAAGAATGACTTGAAAAAAAATATTTAAGATATTAACTAAAAGTGATAACGAATTTAAACAATATTCAAGAAGTTATATAAAATAAATTTGTCAAATTATTACTCTCACTGTGTTAACATCATTGTGACATAAAAGATTACATTCATATTTTTAATAAAAATGAAAACTACGTTAATAACAAAGCATAAATTGAGGGATGTATTGAATTTGAAAAATATTAAGACAAAAGCTTATTAAACCTTATTTTATAATTAAGTGTCCATAACAAATTTTAGAAGCTAATTTTGGCAATCGCAAGTTAGGAAAAAGATGTTTGGTTATTGAATTTTAGATATAGTTTTAAACAGGTGTTTGACAAATCAGTGTGTTCCTTTTCAATGTATTCTTATTGTTTCCTTTTGCTTTTAAAAGGGCCTAAAGCACTTTCTCCGACAACTCATCAGCAGCAAGAAGTCAGAATCTTCCATCGGTAGCTAACAGTGAGTCAGGTCCCACACCACAAAGGAAAGATGAGCTTGAACCTTATGAGTCATGAAACATATATGGCACACGGGACAACTAAATGACGCAAAAGTGTCATAAGACTTTGTAACTGCTACCTTCACCAACTTCAAAAAATTGAGCTTGTTCAAGATAGAATATTACATCGCTAGTTTTCGGATTCAAAACTTTATATCAAAGTAGTTGGTTGACCGTGCCACTCTACAGGTCGCTTTTGATTTGTACTTGTATCAAAATAGTTTATAATATAAAATATATCCTTGTATTAGCAAATATAATGTAATATAGTGTAATATTTTTTTTTATTCACAAGTTTTTCAAAAATTAATTTATAGTAATTTGACGTTTTAACTTTTTATTTATATTTATTTTTCTATCATAGGTGTATGAGAGTTATTTTACTTTATCTTTTTTTAATTTTTTTAATATTTTTTTATTTATTATTTTATCAAATCGAGGTGCATCACGACAATCAGATTGTGATCAATACTTGACTTGAAATTCATGTAATTGTTATTTTTATTTCATATCATCTACTTTATTAAATTAATATTTATCTGTTTTTTAAATTTAATTAGAGTTGTGGGTAAGTACAAAGCAAAAAAAATCAAGTATTACATCCAAAGGATGAAACTCATCAATCTTAGCATTATTAATTTTCGCATGTTAATTTATGACTTCGATATGTGATTATTTTATTTGTCATGTTTAGTGTAACAAGAAGTCAGATTCATAGGCACGTAACTATTATGTTATGTCTTGGATCAAAACTATCATTCCAACAAATATTAGAGATCATTGGACTAAGGTAATAATATTTACCTTAAACATTAAAAATTAGTATGTATACATAATGATGTTGTGTTATTTTTGTAAAGTTTCAAGAATCCATCACCTATAATGAATAACATAGTGAAAAAGATATGATAGAAGTGGAGTTATGATCTACAATAGAAATTGTATTGTGCTTAAAGTCTTGGGTTAGTTTACTTTTAACAATTTTAGTTTTGATATATTTAGTTTTAGTGTTTTAGTGTTAGTTTTGATTAGTGTATAGTTTTGATTTTAAATCTCTACTTGAAACATTTGTTTTGGACGTTTTCTATTTTTCAAGTTTAGAAAATTGTAAAAACAAAAAATATTTTAAAAAATGTAGCAAATAATGTTTGTTATTACATTAATAAATGTCAAATACAGTCAATTTTTTTTGTTAGAAGTGACGCCAATTAGACGTCAATGTATTGTGTAATCCGTTCAGACTTTTTCCATAATCGACGTTCTTTGACTTCTGTTTTCAATTCCAACATTAATTTGATGCTCCAACTAAGACATTAAAATATTTTCTGACCTTAAATAATATAAAAAATAATTTACGTCAAAAATATTTTTGTTGTAGTCATTAAAACATTACTTAATTTTCTGTCCGCCATTACTTGGGCCAACGTGATACGCCAAAATTTTTCGGCCCAATAAAGAAGCCAACATTTAAAAGCACACTAAATGAAATATAGAATCGTAATTTAATATATATATATATATATATATATATATATATATATATATATATATATATATATATATTAAGGTGAATATATCGTTGATTAGACATGCATTACCCTCATTACTGCATGGAGGTTATCGTTAACGTGGTATGAGAAAAAAAAATCCTTCTTATAAGATCACTGACCTAAAAACTACGAAATAGAGAAAAATAAAAGGAGAGCTATAAGAAATAAAATCTTACTTTATTTTATTTTATTTTATTGATTCTTTACCTATAAAAGAGATTTATGAATGCAATACAGTTGATTAGAATTGTTGACCTTTTGCAGCTGGACCAAGAATAGCACAGATGTGAATCTGGATTGGAATTGGCATGTAATTCTGTAGTTGTCCATTGATACGATTTTGAATGGCAAAACATTATCACAGAAAATGAGAGAGAAAAGGGTAAATGATTGGAGAAGAAATAAACACTTGGGTTATCAATCCATCACATGTGCAACCAAGAAATCCCGACCTTGGATGAAATATTCTTCTTCGATCGTTTTTATTTTATGATTGAAGCATATTAAAAAGAATTTCTTCACTTATTTAAGATATCATTCATCTTTATTTATTTCTTCCTTTTCACATATTCTATTCCCTCCCTTTGAGGCTCCTTCATTCTATCTTTTCTCTTACTCATTCTTTAATGCTATTCCTTATTCGTTCATGTATACCAATTATGTAAAAGTGGAAATTGGTAATACTATCACTCGAAATATTCTTATGTTTATCTTCTCATGGGCTATATAATAATAAGGAGGGTGTTGCTCCCTCCACCACCACAGCCTTCTTCTTCCACCTCCCCTTTACTATTTTGTCCTTCGGTAAAATTTTATTTTTAGAATTATTGTTTTTTAATTTTACTCGTTTATAACATATTTCACTGATAACCTACGTAGTTCCTTGTATGAGTAAAATATTTTTCTACAAAGCTCAGTGATCGTGAAAAGAATTATCAAGCAATCTTCCTCTTGCTTTCGGTGCAGTACATGGTGCAGTGCGCTTGTGGTGTAGTGTGCTTGTCGTGGTTCCTCTCCAGGTACGTAGTCATAATCCTTCCAATAATCCTAAACCCTAAACCCTTCCAATAATCCTTCCAATAATCTTTCTAATAATCCTTCCAATAATCCTTTAACCCTAAAACGTAAAATGAAAACGAAACCTAAACGGATGACATCCTTCAACAGATGTCAACATCCGTTTAAGGCAAAACGGTCCGTTTTGCCTTAAACGGATGTTGACATCTGTTGAAGGATGTCATCCATTTAGGCTTTGTTTTAATTTTATGTTTCTGTTATTATTTTATTAGATATTTTAATATTTTGATTTGTTATTTTTGAATATCTTTTTAATGTATTTTAATAATGTATATTTATATTAGTTTATATTTAAATATTAAAATATTAAAATAATAAAATAATAAAAATAAAAAATTTTAACTTTAAGGATATAATTGGAATTAAAGATAATTGGGGAGGTGGAGGGAGAAGGCTGTGGAGGTGGAGGTAGCAACACCCTAATAAGGAATGTCAAAACCTCTCTCTTTGTCATGTTATTTTTTTGGTGTTCAGTATCTAATTAGAAAATATATATTTTTTATTTTTAAACTTTCAAACACAATTAAATATTTAAATTTTATATAATTTAATTTTCAAATTTTAAAAATAAATAAATATAGTTTCTGTAACCTTTTTTCTTACATTTTTTTAATATGTTAATACAGTTGGACAAATTTTAACTTAAATACCGTTTAACATAACTTTTTTTAATATTATTAAATTAAAAGAGACTATATTTATTTATTTTTAAATTTAAAGACATAAATATATTGAAATTTGAAAGATGAACAAATTCATATTTTATATTCAAATTAAGAGATTACAATTTTAAAAAAAATTACTAGCTAAAATAAGACAGAAGAAAACTAATAAATTAAAAGTAAAAATATATAGATCAATTTGATTTTTTTAAATGTTAAGGTTTATTTTAACTATATTTAAATATTACTATATTATATATCATTTTAAATATATATATATATATATATATATATATATATATATATATATATATATATATATATATATATATATAATTTATGTATTTATTTATTTGTGTGCGTCTAGTAAGAATCTAGAATTTAGAATTTGTTAAATTTATGAAAGGTAGACTCAATCAATAATTTATTATTTATACAACAGTGTATATAAATATAACGTAACCTTAGTTTCTTTACCTATATAAAACAGAGAGAAGAAATGTTTTCCTGTACGAAAATTATTTAATGATATGAACAATGTTGAAAATAATAAATATTTAATTATACTAGAGTAGAAACTAAAAATATTAATTATAATATAACATTAGACGAGGGAGATAAGACTAAATACATGCCTGAACAAAAGATTAATTGTACAACAAAATTGTAAAACCAATTCAAACTATATTGAAAAACTTGATTTGGTTTCATACAAATATCTTTATGTTCAAACTATAATACATAATATTCCTATTTTGCATGTACAATTGTTTGACAAATCTTTATAGTTAGTATGATTATGCAATATCAATATTTTCTTGGATGTTGTCATCACAAGTCAAGACAATGGGCCTGATTTGGTAATGTTAATGTTTTATTCTAGGAGGATTTAATATTTTTATTATATGTGTTTTTACTTAATGTCCAATATAATCACAAGCAAAAACCACATAATATAGTAGTGACTGTATGATCATAAGATATACTCATACAGATATATTGAGTAGTTGGTCGGATAAGATTACGAGAAGGGACGACCGATCCAAATAGGTTGTGATCAATACATTAGACACTATCTGACTAATTGTTAATAAAGACTGTTTACCAATTAACTGCATGGTCATGGTGATGGGAGATTGAGAGGCCGGACGACCTTAACAGTGAGAATTCCTAAACATTGATCCTAATCAAGATTAATGGTAAGAGCTACTTAGTAGATAATAGGTCGTGATTGAGCTATGATTAGAATTTCACTAATCAGAAACTCATATCGAAACCTATAAATAAAGATTAAATGTAAGAATGTAGGTGATCACATTTATTACAGATTTAAAATTTTACTGTGACTCTCGATTTGATTAATTACTAACTTGAGGCTCTGAGTATCTTTGACAAGTACACATGGACGGTTTGGAACTTTGAAAAGAAAGACTTCCAATAAGAAGTATCCAAGATAACCTAAGTTAATTTAGTGAAAAGTGTGAAGGAGTGCTTAACAAATATCCTCAACCCTACACCCCGAAATAAGTAATTTATTTTTTGACTTGTAAGTGGGATGATATCTATATTTTTAATCAACTTTTGTCAATGGAAGAAACATTAATCGGAAGGTGAAGTTGCTACCAAATGATTTTATTTTTTATTGTAATGTTATTAAAATTAAATCACATATCACATTATGAATTGAATTGATAATATTTCTTATATACGATGAACAGTTTTTAGCAAAAATATTATTTTAACAAGGAATGAATATTGAAAAAAAAAACAATGTGCCTTGAATAAATATTGTTGTTACAACAATTTCCTACTTTGATTGGCTGGTGTGATAGTAATATATTACAAGGGTTTTTTTCCATGTACCTCTAATCTTTTTTCTAGTGAACAATTTTAGCCTTCAATGTAAAAAAATAATTAAGTAGTAAATACTACTTACCAAATGTTATTTAATTCTATGTGTATATTTACTCTATATGTACCTCAAGTTCAAACGTTCATTTGTGCTTCATTCTTCTATTTCGTTTTTGTTGGTCCCTCTCGCTTTCTTCACAATCCCTTGTTGCTTGTCATTAGATCAATGGACTCTACAAATTGTCATCAGAATCATCGGCAGCAACATCAGAGACATAATCATCACCCTCCCTGACAGGGATTTCTTCATCCCAATCTTCATTCCTAAGTTGATTTCCCCCTGTACTAAACATGCTTCCAAAGGGAAAATGATACTTGAACAACCATTTTTGACAACATTTAGACACGCGCACACGTGTCAAAATCTGAGTGGTCCAGTTGGAAAAATTAAATGAAAATGGACCACTCAGATTTTGACACGTGTGCGTGTGTCTAAATGTTGTCAAAAATGGTTGTTCAAGTGTCATTTTCCCTTCCAAAGTGTGGAAAAAGTGCGCTTCCACGCATGCTTCGTGCTTCTGTGAACTTCTCGTGGAAACTACCAAAGAGCTTAACTTGCATTATACATACAAATACAAACCAGTACACATAGATTAATACAACCTAAATATACATACATACAAACGACTAACTTGCAAACAAATATTTAAATAAAAAAAGGAGTGAAAACCAACCTGATTGAAGCCGCAAACTACCAAGAACACTCCTCCGCAGCACAAACCAAACTCAATGGAAGCTCCTTCACAACATGGACTAAGCAAGCAAGGAAATGGAAGCGATGGAAGAAACAAAAATGGAAGGGGAAGAGATGAAAGAGGAGGAATGGGAAGAGAGAAAATGAGAAAAAGTAACAAAATTTTAACCTAAGGGTAGTTTTAGTTTTGAAAAAAGCAAAAATTGGGGAGGTGTAGGCAGACATACGTGGTGGTTTAGGTAGAAACCTTGTATTTACCAAGAATGTTGGCCCAAAAGACAAGAACTTGGCCCACTCACTAGTTGAGCCCCTTTAGGTGTTGCTCCCTGTAATACCCTAATATTTTAAAGAGTATTACTTTTAGTACAGACTAAATTAACTTATCTTCAATCCAACTTTATTTCAATTCTCCCAAAGTACAATACCAAACTTACAAACTTCAAACAATATAGTCTTCACCACTTAACATAAATTCAAATTTCAACTTATAAGTTTTACACAACATAATTTTTCCAATACAAATTTATTCTTTTTACAAAATATCCATGAAAGTTTTTCCCCGCATCTCTCTCATCTCTAAGCTTTTTCAACCGCATCTGCAACATTATCTATTCACATATAACATGTGTTATATGATCATAGCACAAACAAATAAGGGTAAGCCAACCATATCATATCCATCTTTGATATCCTTCGCAGCGACTCGAGTTGAGCTTAGTTCTAAATTGTTCAAATTTAGAAACTCTATCTTTTGTTTCCCACAATCAATAAGAACGTGATTGGCAGTCATCCAATCCATTCCTAAAATAATGTCTAGATTTTGAAGGGGTAAGCAGATCAAGTTCACTTTGAACTTGCGTCCTACAATTTGGATCGGGCATCCGACACAGACTGAACTGGTCGTAACTGGTCCCGATGCTGGTGTAGAAACTACTAATTCACACCCTAGATCAAGCATCGGTAATCCGAGTCTTTCTAAACATGCTAGGGATATAAAGGAGTGTGTGGCTCTAGAGTCAAACAAAACATATACGCATTCTCCTAACAGCATACAGGTGTGTAAGATTAATGTACCTGGCTTAGTAGCCTCTTCTGCAGACATTGCGAATACTCTTCCTGTTGCCCGGGGCTTTACTTCAGCAGAATCTTGTTGTTGTGGTTCTCCCACCTTCTTTTTCTTTGGACAAACATTAGCAAAGTGTCCCGGATCATTACAGATGAAACATCTCTTCCCTTCAACTTTTTCTCCAATAAGTTTAGGGCAGTCACGTCTGAAATGTGCTCCTCCACACTCAAAACACTTCACTGTTCCTCGATACGATAATTGTGGTTTTTCATAAGGCTTTTTGTTGAATTTTATTGAAGATTCTCCCTTTGCAAGTCTGGAAACTCTACTTGGATCAAACTCTAACAATTCTATCATTCTGGCTTTCTCTACTAATGCTGGAAACTCTTGTATTTCCAATGGCATAAGTACCTTCTTCAGTTCATGCCTTAGTCCTCCCTCGAATTTTCGACATCTCCATTCTTCTGTGATATTCTGAGTATAAAATCTTGAGAGATAATTAAATTTTACTACGTACTCTTGTACTGATAGCCTTCTTTGTTGTAAGGTCAGAAACTCTGCCTCCCTTGCAAATTTTGCACTGTTTTGAAAATATTTTTCCAGAAACCTTATCTTAAAGTTCTCCCAATTTTCAACCTCACCACGAATCGTCATCAACTGTTGCATACTTTCCCACCAATATTCAGCCTCACCCACCAAAAGAAATGATGCATAAGTTAATTTTTGTTCTTCTGAGCAAGTTATTACCCGAAAAATCTTCTCATTCTGCCTTAGCCAAGAGTCAGCCTCATCAGGAGTAGCATCCCCATTAAATTTAGTTGGATCATGCCTTAAAAAGTCATTCAAGCTAGAATGATTTTGAGGTGCTTGATCAACTTGTTGTTGTTGCATCTTTGTCGAGTTTTAAATGATTTCTTCAAAAAGATAACAATACAATTTAGCATATGATATCAATTTCCTCAAATAGTCATTTTCATCATAAACCATTAATAATTTTACTAAGAATAATAATTTCACTCCCCAGAGTCCCAAAATATTTTCGAAAACCATTGCTCTGATACCAAATTGTAATACCCTAATATTTTAAAGAGTATTACTTTTAGTAGAGACTAAATTAACTTATCTTCAATCCAACTTTATTTCAATTCTCCCAAAGTACAATACCAAACTTACAAACTTCAAACAATATAGTCTTCACCACTTAACATAAATTCAAATTTCAACTTATAAGTTTCACACAACATAATTTTTCCAATACAAATTTATTCTTTTTACAAAATATCCCTGAAAGTTTTTCCCCGCATCTCTCTCATCTCTAAGCTTTTTCAACCGCATCTGCAACATTATCTCTTCACATATAACATGAGTTATATGATCATAGCACAAACAAATAAGGGTAAGCCAACCATATCATATCAATCATTAAACTTGTAATAAAAATATTTCAATCATGTATTTCTACAATTACTAAAATATCATTACCCCGATGTCATTAATTCATCATTATCAAAATCATCTTCCTCAATTTCATAAACCTTACAATTTTACCATGCTTACTCACGAAGCCTTATGGTCAGACCGCTCTCTGCCTGCTTCCTTAAGCCTCACCTGTATACTATGTCCTACTTTCTGAAGCCTTATGGTCAGACCCCTCTCTGCCTGCTTCTATAAAACTTACGAATCATATGTTTATGTCAAAGCCTTATGGTCAGACCACTTTCTGCCTGCTTTCATAAACCTCAGGTGTTACTTTGCTCATACCAAACTCTCATGGTATAATTCGAACATACAACTCCCGGTAGTAAACCTCATTTCATAAGTAATGATTTCTCATATCCATTCCAACATTTCATAAAATCAACAATTCATACCCTCTTATCCACCTAACTCAATCATGTTCATTCTTTAATCATAAATTCATAATAACCCGTTTTGGTATCAATAAATTAAACATATTGCCAGATATCATGCTTCATATTATAAACTCATTTTGCCCATAACGAGTATAACTCAACATATTTTCACCAAACAAAGATCATGGATCAACCAAAATATATCAACATATCTTAGGAACTACATACTAAAGTCTGGGCTCAATGTAATGATAAATAAAATATATGATATTTTTACCATGATAATATTATGCATCTACAATCAACTTGTTTTATTTTATTTTCATCCTAGTAGAGATTTTTCTTTACCCCAATTGGTCACCGGAGAGGACCCAGATGTCTGAACGCATCAAACTCACCTTCGACGCCAGCACATATGACTAGTCACAACTGACTGGACCAGGCCAGGGCTGCTCTATGATCAGGGATGTGCCAACTCAGGTTTTTAAGGTTCCTCTATCCTACCAACAAAGAAGGGCCCTCAATAATTAACAATTGATTTATTTAAATTATCTACCATGTTCTCTTATGCTCTAAATTTGAAATGCCAAATTTTAATATTTTCACTTCCTCTCACAGCAACCTCAAACAATATCTATAAATTTATTTCATACCCATATACAAGCTTTTACAGAACCTTTACTTCAGACCTTCCAACAAGATCAATTTCAGCTAACAAACTCATTCAAAACAGATTAAATTCATCACATCACAACATGTACAATTTCACAGTTTCAGTTATCACACCCAATATAATAAAAGTCATGAAATAGTTTCACAAGAGCACACCAGTTCAACATTCATATGCAAATATTTTATAAAATAAATACATACAAAAATAATTAGCTCCTATTACCATCAAAATAATATTAATATAAAAATTCAGGGGAAACAAGAAGTTGAATCTGGCAGAGCCGGTTAGACAACTTCTCATCCTTCCAGAAAGATGCAATAAAAAATAGATAAAACAATAAAATTTCTGGGGAAACAAGAAGTTGAATCTGGCAGAGCCGGTTAGACAACTTCTCATCCTTCCAAAAATACAATATAAATAAGAAATAAAAGGTTTGGGGAAACAAGAAGTTGAATCTGGCAGAGCCGGTTAGACTACTTCTCATCCTTCCAAAAATACAATATAAATAAGAAATAAAAGGTGTGGGGAAACAAGAAGTTGAATCTGGCAGAGCCGGTTAGACAACTTCTCGTCCTTCCAAAAATACAAAAGAAACAAATAAATGTTCTCATTCAAAATTCAAGACCATACAACAACAAAATACTACATATTCAAGACTTAGGATTTGAGCAAAGCAAAGTATAAGAGTGGCTTCCCTTACCTCTATTACAGACTTAATCTCCTCGCTCTCTGAAAACTTCCAGAATATCCCCTTTGAAATTAGAAATTCTTCCAACTCTCTTCTCTCAAAAATTTTCTAAGTTCTTTGGTGTAAATTTTCAACCTCCCCCCTTGGCTATTTATAGCAAAAAAATTTACTATTCATTTTTTACTATTCATTTTAACTATTCATTTTTTTATTCATTTTACTATTACAAAAATAATTTTTTATTTGTAATTTGATGAATTCTGATCTCAAAGCTACGTGGAACACTTATCCTTTCCAAATATTATTTTTTTTTAACTATTCACTTTTTACTATTCACAATTTACTATTCACAATTTACTATTCACAATTTTTTTTAGCATTTAACTTACAAATATTTTCAAGGATCTTACAATCTCCCCAACAACAATTATTTTCGCCCTCGAAAATTATTTATTTAAACAAAGACTATTTAACAAAAAAAATTACTTACAAAAGAGATATGGATATTCCTTTATCATAAATTCTTCCAATTCCCAAGTCATTTCCTGTGTGTCTTCATTCCAAAGTACCTTTACCGTGCGAATATCCTTCCCTCTTAACTTTTTCATTTGAACATCTAGTATACACACTGGGCCAACTTCCATTGTTAAATTTTCCTTGACCTGAATTTCATCAACTTCTAACACATGCTTTGGATCTGGAATATACTTCCTTAGTTGGGATACGTGAAAAACGTTATGCAAATTTGTCAATCGAGGTGGTAGTGCTATCTCATAAGCCACTGGCCCAATCTTTTTGAGAATTTGATACGGTCCGAGAAATTTTGGTGTCAGTTTCCTCATCTTAATAGCTCTCCCGACTCTTGTAGTTGGCGTTACTCGTAAGAATACATGATCTCCTTCTTCAAATTCTAACGGTCTTCTTCTTTTGTCGGCATATGACTTTTGTCTACTTTGAGTTGCTTTCATCCGATCTTGGACTAATTTTATTTTTTCTGTGGTTTGTTGTAATAGCTCGGGTCCCACTGTCAGTGCTTCCCCGTCTTGAAACCAACACAACGGTGTTCTACATCTTCTTCCATATAAAGTTTCATATGGTGGCATACCGATACTGGAATGATAACTGTTGTTGTAAGTAAATTCTACTAATGGTAGTATCTCATTCCAACTTCCAAGATGATCTAATACACAAGTTCTCAGCAAATCCTCCAAAGATTGAATAGTCCTTTCTGTTTGACCATCAGTCTGAGGGTGATAAGCCGAACTCATCTTCAACTGTGTTCCTAGAGCCTTCTGTAGCGTCTGCCAAAACCTTGAAGTAAACCTTGGATCTCTGTCTGACACAATGCTTGTAGGTATGCCATGCAACCTCACTACTTCCCCGATGTATAACTCCGTCAGCTTTTCTAGTGACATACGTTGATTAATAGGCAAAAAGTGAGCGCTCTTGGTTAGTCTATCAACGATAACCCAGATAGAATCGTGACCTTTTGATGATTTTGGTAAATGTGTTACAAAGTCCATCGAGATACTGTCCCACTTCCATTGAGGAATGTCTAACTGTTGTAACATCCCTCCCGGTTTTTGATGCTCCACTTTTGCCTTTTGACACACCAAGCAGGCTGCTACAAACTCGGCCACATCCCTCTTCATTCCATTCCACCAAAATGACTCTTTCAGGTCCTTATACATCTTAGTCATACCTGGATGTATGCTAAGACGACTTTTATGGCCTTCGTCTAAAATTAAATGTTTTAATTCACTCTTTGCAGGGATACACACTCTGTTTTTAAATCGAAGTATGCCATCTTTACTTAGAACAAACTCCTTAGCTTGATCGGTGTCCAACAACCTGATCTTTTGCTGCAACTCTTGATCCATCGACTGCTCAACCTTCACTTGTTCTAAGAAGTCACTAGTGATTACTAAATGACTACACCATATGTGATCTGGGTTTAACTGCAACCCCAAGTTCATATCACGTAACTTTTCTAACAGTTCTAATTCCTTCACCATCATTGTTGTTATCTGAGCTTGTCTCCTACTCAATGCATCTGCCGCCACATTGGCTTTTCCTGGGTGATATAAAAGCTCGAAGTCATAGTCCTTCATATATTCCATCCATCTTCTTTGTCGCATGTTCAACTCCTTTTGATCGAACAAATACTTTAGACTCTTATGGTCACTAAAAACTTGGAAACTTGCCCTATAGAGGTAGTGTCTCCATGTCTTTAATGCAAATACTACTGCTGCAAGTTCGATGTCATGCGTTGGGTAGTTCTTCTCATGCGCCTTTAGCTGCCTAGATGCATAAGCTACAGGTCTCCTTCCTTGCATTAGAACGCACCCCAATCCTTGATATGACGCATCGCAGTACACCTCAAAAGATTTGCTAGAGTCTGGAATGATTAATACTGGTGCTGACGTTAGTCGTTGCTTCATATTTTCAAAACTGGCTTCGCACTTGTCAGTCCAAAGAAATGGTTGATCTTTACGAGTTAACTGAGTTAGAGGACCTACAATCTTGGAAAACCCTTCGACAAAACGTCGGTAATAACCGGCTAATCCTATAAAACTTCGTACTTCAGTTACAGTTTTCGGCCGCTCCCACTTTAGCACAGCTTCCACTTTTGCTGGATCCACTGAGATTCCTTGAGCAGAAATCACATGACCCAAAAATTGTACTTTCTCTATCCAGAACTCACACTTTGACAGTTTCCCATACAGTTGATGTTTTCTTAAAATTTCCAACGCCACCCTAAAGTGTTCTGCATGCTTTTCCTTATTCTCTGAATAGATAAGAATATCGTCTATAAATACTACCACGAACTTATCTAAACATGACCGAAATATTCTGTTCATGTAGTCCATAAAAATCGCTGGGGCATTCGTCACACCAAACGGCATTACCACGTACTCAAAGTGTCCATAGCGAGATCTGAAAGCCGTCTTTTGTACATCTTCCGTCTTGACAAGAATCTGATGGTACCCAGATCTGAGATCAATTTTTGAAAACACCTCTGCTCCTCTCAACTGATCTAATAGATCATCGATTCTTGGCAAAGGATATTTGTTCTTTATTGTAACCTTGTTCAACTGTCGATAATCCACGCACAACCTTGAACTTCCATCCTTCTTCTTCACCAGCAATACAGGAGCTCCCCATGGAGACACACTTGGACGGATAAACTTCTTCTCCAATAGATCTTCGATTTGCTTTTTCAACTCTGCTAGTTCGGCAGGAGCCATTCTGTATGGAGCCATAGAAATCGGGCCAGCTCCGGGCACTAGATCTATTGTGAAATCGATCTCTCGACTAGGTGGTAAACCTGACACTTCTTCTGGAAAAACATCAACATATTCTTCTACCACAGGTATTCCGATGATTTGTTCTTCAGTATTCTCTCTTTTCTCCTGAGCTAACACCACATAGCAGGTAGCTCCATCTTTGATATCCTTCGCAGCGACTCGAGTTGAGCTTAGTTCTAAATTGTTCAAATTTAGAAACTCTATCTTTTGTTTCCCACAATCAATAAGAACGTGATTGGCAGTCATCCAATCCATTCCTAAAATAATGTCTAGATTTTGAAGGGGTAAGCAGATCAAGTTCACTTTGAACTTGCGTCCTACAATTTGGATCGGGCATCCGACACAGACTGAACTGGTCGTAACTGGTCCCGATGCTGGTGTAGAAACTACTAATTCACACCCTAGATCAAGCATCGGTAATCCGAGTCTTTCTAAACATGCTAGGGATATAAAGGAGTGTGTGGCTCTAGAGTCAAACAAAACATATACGCATTCTCCTAACAGCATACAGGTGTGTAAGATTAATGTACCTGGCTTAGTAGCCTCTTCTGCAGACATTGCGAATACTCTTCCTGTTGCCCGGGGCTTTACTTCAGCAGAATCTTGTTGTTGTGGTTCTCCCACCTTCTTTTTCTTTGGACAAACATTAGCAAAGTGTCCCGGATCATTACAGATGAAACATCTCTTCCCTTCAACTTTTTCTCCAATAAGTTTAGGGCAGTCACGTCTGAAATGTGCTCCTCCACACTCAAAACACTTCACTGTTCCTCGATACGATAATTGTGGTTTTTCATAAGGCTTTTTGTTGAATTTTATTGAAGATTCTCCCTTTGCAAGTCTGGAAACTCTACTTGGATCAAACTCTAACAATTCTATCATTCTGGCTTTCTCTACTAATGCTGGAAACTCTTGTATTTCCAATGGCATAAGTACCTTCTTCAGTTCATGCCTTAGTCCTCCCTCGAATTTTCGACATCTCCATTCTTCTGTGATATTCTGAGTATAAAATCTTGAGAGATAATTAAATTTTACTACGTACTCTTGTACTGATAGCCTTCTTTGTTGTAAGGTCAGAAACTCTGCCTCCCTTGCAAATTTTGCACTGTTTTGAAAATATTTTTCCAGAAACCTTATCTTAAAGTTCTCCCAATTTTCAACCTCACCACGAATCGTCATCAACTGTTGCATACTTTCCCACCAATATTCAGCCTCACCCACCAAAAGAAATGATGCATAAGTTAATTTTTGTTCTTCTGAGCAAGTTATTACCCGAAAAATCTTCTCATTCTGCCTTAGCCAAGAGTCAGCCTCATCAGGAGTAGCATCCCCATTAAATTTAGTTGGATCATGCCTTAAAAAGTCATTCAAGCTAGAATGATTTTGAGGTGCTTGATCAACTTGTTGTTGTTGCATCTTTGTCGAGTTTTAAATGATTTCTTCAAAAAGATAACAATACAATTTAGCATATGATATCAATTTCCTCAAATAGTCATTTTCATCATAAACCATTAATAATTTTACTAAGAATAATAATTTCACTCCCCAGAGTCCCAAAATATTTTCGAAAACCATTGCTCTGATACCAAATTGTAATACCCTAATATTTTAAAGAGTATTACTTTTAGTAGAGACTAAATTAACTTATCTTCAATCCAACTTTATTTCAATTCTCCCAAAGTACAATACCAAACTTACAAACTTCAAACAATATAGTCTTCACCACTTAACATAAATTCAAATTTCAACTTATAAGTTTCACACAACATAATTTTTCCAATACAAATTTATTCTTTTTACAAAATATCCCTGAAAGTTTTTCCCCGCATCTCTCTCATCTCTAAGCTTTTTCAACCGCATCTGCAACATTATCTCTTCACATATAACATGAGTTATATGATCATAGCACAAACAAATAAGGGTAAGCCAACCATATCATATCAATCATTAAACTTGTAATAAAAATATTTCAATCATGTATTTCTACAATTACTAAAATATCATTACCCCGATGTCATTAATTCATCATTATCAAAATCATCTTCCTCAATTTCATAAACCTTACAATTTTACCATGCTTACTCACGAAGCCTTATGGTCAGACCGCTCTCTGCCTGCTTCCTTAAGCCTCACCTGTATACTATGTCCTACTTTCTGAAGCCTTATGGTCAGACCCCTCTCTGCCTGCTTCTATAAAACTTACGAATCATATGTTTATGTCAAAGCCTTATGGTCAGACCACTTTCTGCCTGCTTTCATAAACCTCAGGTGTTACTTTGCTCATACCAAACTCTCATGGTATAATTCGAACATACAACTCCCGGTAGTAAACCTCATTTCATAAGTAATGATTTCTCATATCCATTCCAACATTTCATAAAATCAACAATTCATACCCTCTTATCCACCTAACTCAATCATGTTCATTCTTTAATCATAAATTCATAATAACCCGTTTTGGTATCAATAAATTAAACATATTGCCAGATATCATGCTTCATATTATAAACTCATTTTGCCCATAACGAGTATAACTCAACATATTTTCACCAAACAAAGATCATGGATCAACCAAAATATATCAACATATCTTAGGAACTACATACTAAAGTCTGGGCTCAATGTAATGATAAATAAAATATATGATATTTTTACCATGATAATATTATGCATCTACAATCAACTTGTTTTATTTTATTTTCATCCTAGTAGAGATTTTTCTTTACCCCAATTGGTCACCGGAGAGGACCCAGATGTCTGAACGCATCAAACTCACCTTCGACGCCAGCACATATGACTAGTCACAACTGACTGGACCAGGCCAGGGCTGCTCTATGATCAGGGATGTGCCAACTCAGGTTTTTAAGGTTCCTCTATCCTACCAACAAAGAAGGGCCCTCAATAATTAACAATTGATTTATTTAAATTATCTACCATGTTCTCTTATGCTCTAAATTTGAAATGCCAAATTTTAATATTTTCACTTCCTCTCACAGCAACCTCAAACAATATCTATAAATTTATTTCATACCCATATACAAGCTTTTACAGAACCTTTACTTCAGACCTTCCAACAAGATCAATTTCAGCTAACAAACTCATTCAAAACAGATTAAATTCATCACATCACAACATGTACAATTTCACAGTTTCAGTTATCACACCCAATATAATAAAAGTCATGAAATAGTTTCACAAGAGCACACCAGTTCAACATTCATATGCAAATATTTTATAAAATAAATACATACAAAAATAATTAGCTCCTATTACCATCAAAATAATATTAATATAAAAATTCAGGGGAAACAAGAAGTTGAATCTGGCAGAGCCGGTTAGACAACTTCTCATCCTTCCAGAAAGATGCAATAAAAAATAGATAAAACAATAAAATTTCTGGGGAAACAAGAAGTTGAATCTGGCAGAGCCGGTTAGACAACTTCTCATCCTTCCAAAAATACAATATAAATAAGAAATAAAAGGTTTGGGGAAACAAGAAGTTGAATCTGGCAGAGCCGGTTAGACTACTTCTCATCCTTCCAAAAATACAATATAAATAAGAAATAAAAGGTGTGGGGAAACAAGAAGTTGAATCTGGCAGAGCCGGTTAGACAACTTCTCGTCCTTCCAAAAATACAAAAGAAACAAATAAATGTTCTCATTCAAAATTCAAGACCATACAACAACAAAATACTACATATTCAAGATTTAGGATTTGAGCAAAGCAAAGTATAAGAGTGACTTCCCTTACCTCTATTACAGACTTAATCTCCTCGCTCTCTGAAAACTTCCAGAATATCCCCTTTGAAATTAGAAATTCTTCCAACTCTCTTCTCTCAAAAATTTTCTAAGTTCTTTGGTGTAAATTTTCAACCTCCCCCCTTGGCTATTTATAGCAAAAAAATTTACTATTCATTTTTTACTATTCATTTTAACTATTCATTTTTTATTCATTTTACTATTACAAAAATAATTTTTTATTTGCAATTTGATGAATTCTGATCTCAAAGCTACGTGGAACACTTATCCTTTCCAAATATTATTTTTTTTAACTATTCACTTTTTACTATTCATAATTTACTATTCACAATTTACTATTCATCATTTTTTTTTAGCATTTAACTTACAAATATTTTCAAGGATCTTACACTCCCTCCACCACCACACCTTTCTCCCTCCACCTCCCATTTACTATTTTGCCCCTAAGTAAAATTTTATTTTTAGGGTTATTTTTTAATTTTACCCATTCACAACTTATTCCACTAATAACCTATTCTAATCCCCGTACATGAGTAAAATACTTTTTTTTCATTTTGACATTATATTTCTTCCTCTCTTTCTTTTGTCGTTGTGAGATACTACAAGTTGTAAATGTTGGTGGTGGTGGAAAAAATTATCAAGCAGTCTCCCTCTCGTGGTGCAGTGTCACTCTCGTGGTGCAGTACATGTGTTGCTTCCTCAAGGTGCGTATTCGAATAAATCTTCAAATAAAACCCTAAAATAAAAACGTAACCTTTAAACGGAGGTAACATCCTTCAAAGGATGTCAAAATCCTTCAACGGATGTCAACATCCTTCAACAGATGTCAACATCCTTCAACGGATGTCAACATCCGTTTAAGGTAAAACGGATGTCGACATCCGTTTTTTCTTTAAACGGATGTCGACATCCGTTTTTTCCTTAAACGGATGTTGACATCCATTGAAGGATGTCACCTCGGTTTAAAGGTTACATTTTTTATTTTAGGGTTTGTTTTATTAGTTTATTCTTTATTTTGAAAATATTTTAATAATTTAATTTAAATATTTTGATTTATTATTTTTGAATATATTTTTAATGTATTTTAATAATGTAAGGAAAATGAAGAAGAAAGAAATGGAGGAGGAGAAGTGAAACGGAGAAGACAAATGGAGTTGTAGAGTAAAACGGAAGACAAATTGTTAAACGGAAATGAGAAATGATAAGATTAGGTACATGGAGTAAAGTAGGAGAACTGAGTTTGAAATAAATTAAAATAGTAAAAGTAAAAAATTTTAATTTGAGGATATAATTGAAATTAAAAAAAATTGGGGAAATGGAAGGAGAAAGATGTGGTGGTGGAGGGAGCAACACCCCCCTTAATTTTGTATGAACTTGACCATGTGTCGCAACCGGAATCGCGACGGGACGACGATCCGTGGAAAAATAAACGGTTTTGAAAAAGGAGATTTGGAGTCGCCACCATAGTTTATTCTGGAAAACTACGGAAAAACCATAAAATGATAAGGCATGGTCTGCGAAAATGAGATTCTAAGTTCGGGAGTCGGTTACGTGTAGGGAAGGTATTAGCACCCTACAACGCCTGCCCTAGGACAATACCTTTAACTAAATATGCAAAATGTGATGTGGTTTTCAAAATGTTTAACTATCCCCTAAAATAAGATTCTAAAGAAACAAAATATATTTTTTAGTTTTTTAGGCCCGACAAGGATTGACCTTGCTCCTACGTATTCTCATTAAGAATGAGAAATCAGGGTTCCGTAGTTCTTTTAGAAAACTGCTTGAAAATTTGTTTGAAAATTGATTGAGAATTTTGTTTGTAAAATGATTTTGGATTTTTTGGAAAGTGAACCTGACAAGGACTGGCCTTGCTCCTACGTATCTCCACTTTTGATGGAGAATCAAGGATCACGTAGTTCTGGCTAGAAAGATTGTTTGTTGTTTGAAAATGTGGATGTTTTTGGTTTTTGAAGATTTTATATTTTTTTGGTATTTTTATAAAAGACAATGTTTTCAGCAAAAGGACGATGCGTGCGATCACACATGTGGTTAATATTTTTATAAAAAGAAAAGATGTCTAGCACAAGGACGATGCGAGCGATCACACATGTGCTTGAACTTTAAAACATATTTTTTTATTTTTAATTTATCTTTTAATTTTGCGTAATGAGCACTAGGCTGATGCGTATGATCGCACGAGTACTCACACGGCTTTTTTCTTATTGTTTGCGTAATGAGCGCTAGGATGATGCGTACGATCGCACGAGCACTCACACGGCTTTGTTTGTTTATTTTATATATTTTTTATTTTTTACTAACAGACCCGACAAAATATAAGATACAATATACAAGAGTGTAGTTATCACACAAAGGGCTACATACAGTAAAAGAAAACTAACAATCAAACAAATAATAAAAATAGAGAAATAAAAGCTTAAAAATAAAGCGAGGGAAAACAAACCGAGAAGAATAAGAGTGCAAAGGCGAAAATCACAGGTGTTGAGTGAAATTGAGACTCCTTTGTTTAGGCCCAATACTTTTTGCTTCAGCTTTGGATTTGCCACGGGTGTAAAGATGAAGTTTGGGGGTGCCATTGAGTATTTGGTGGTTAGGCCCGGTTCTCTATTAGTTTTATCTCTTTTTTTTTATTTTGTTCGCAGGCTTAAGCCCAAATTAAAGGGATGCAAATCATGAAACAAAGGGTGCAGAAAAGGTTCTCTTTTTTTTTGTTTCAGGGTTCAAAGCCTCTTTCAAACTTAATTAGAATCCCTTAGGGGTTCTATTCCCTTCTCTCCATTCCAAACATCCAGAAAGCCTGTGGACCGCTTCTCTCCCAACGAGCCTTGCCTCGTTCTCCAACTCACGCATCCAGCCGCTGCTATCTACAAGCCAAAACGTTGCCCGGCCATGGCCGCCGCTGCTGCCACCTCTTCTTCGTGCGCGAGGCCGAGATGCTCGCCTTCTGTCTATCGCGTCACTGCTTCCAGCCACCGCCGCACACGCACCAACAAACCGCGAACCAGACCAACCACTGCTGCACACGATCCGGCTACCCAGGGAGGGGTTTGCTTCTGCCACCAGATCCAGGCCCCTCCTCCCTTCTCTTCTCTTCGCGTGACGGTGTTATCGGCTGCCAGCTGAAGGAACGGTTTCTCCCCCTTTGTTCCTGTACTTTGATTGGGTTTGACTCTTGGGGTTTTTAGTGGTTGATGGGTGAAGTTGAACTGGATGTTGATTTGGCCGTGTGTGAGTGTTACGGAAGAAGATAATGAAGCTTTTGGGTGATGGGTTCTTATGACGTGCGTGATGGAGGGTGGTGTTTTACTGTCTGTGAAAAAAATGAAAATGGTTTTGGTTTCTTTGACAGTTGAAAGATGAAGTTGGAGTAGGGTGGTTACGGGTATATCCGTGGGTGTGTGAATATGGGGAATGAGTGTTTGGCCGTGTATAAGGTGTTGGTGTTGATGGGTGAATATGGAGGATGGGCAGTTACTAGTAGCATGTGGGCATATTTGGGTTGTTGGGCATGGATGAAGATTGAAAGATTGGGTGATGAAGAATAGCAGTTTGAGGTTAGGCCGTGGTCAGGATAAAGATGATAGATGTTGTTGGAGGTAAGGAATTGGGAGTGAAAGGGAAGTGTAGTTGGGATGGTTACGGGTGAGGGGCTCAGGAATTCCCCCCCCCCCCCGCCCCGTATCAGTCCGTGATCAAACACATTTAAAGGAAAAGGAACTCCAAGCTTGCTGCAGTGCTTCCCAGGAGCTCAGACACATCCCGTCAGACATATTCCTTAATCTGGGATTCTTGTTTTGTCTTTTTTACTTTTTTTTAGACAACTTTCTAGGAATTCAGAGACACATCCCTGATTCCGGATTTTTGTTTTGGCATATACCATATGAACATTTACTTTTATTTATTTTTAATTATTTTATCATTTTTAAAAAACGAACGACCCACTGTTTGGGCGAATGCCTGAACAAGACCGGACGCCTATGACCAGCAAAATCTCAAAATGAACACATCAAGAGCGAACGTTCAATTAAAAAAATAACCCGTCAAGACCGAACGTTCAACCAACATAAGAAAAAAAACCGAACGCTATTGGTAGAAAAATAACCCGTCAAGACCGAACGTTCATTAAAACATTATGACCGAACGTTCCCATATCAAGAGCGAACGTTCAAACACCTCAAGACCGAACGTTCAACGGGACGTTCAAACACATCACGACCGAACGTTCCAACACATCAAGACCGAACGTTCAAACACATCACGACCGAACGTTCAACTGAAACGTTCAAACACATCAAGACCGAACGTTCAAACACATCACGACCGAACGTTCAACAATAAGCACCAGACCGAACGTTCAACAATAAACACAAGACCGAACGTTCAAACACATCAAGACCGAACGTTCAAACAATCAAGACCGAACGTTCAATAATAAACATTTCAAGACCGAACGTTCAACAATAAGCACCAGACCGAACGTTCAACAATAAACACAAGACCGAACGTTCAAACACATCAAGATCGAACGTTCAAAAAATAGAGACCGAACGTTCAATAATAAGCATTTCAAGACCGAACGTTCAGTAAACCTGAGAGGCTGAACAGTCGAATGTTTTGAACTGAAAATTGCCGAACGTCAATGACACAAATGGACGAACGATTGAGGACGAGCGATTGACTCTCTGCATGACCAAACGTCCTAAAGGTTTGAATGGCCGAACGGTTGAGTAGTGACTTGTGGATGAACGAACGATGGAGGCTGAGAATTGCCGAACGTCTTAGAGGTATGAATGGACGAACGGTCACGCAGGTCCAAGGACGAACAGTGTAGGACGAACGCTCTTTGTTTTTGTTTTTTGTTTTATTGTTTTTTTTTTATTATTTTCTATTATTATTATTTTTTATTTTTTTATTTTTTTATTTTTATTTTACACTCATGATGAAAATAAAATAAATCTACTAGTCAATCCGGACGAAATTGGGTGTTGACACCATAGATAAGGTGTATGCTATCTAAATATATATATTTATAGTTAGATGTAGACCATTAAGGTAATTAATTGATAATACTGCTATTTGGCATATTGTATATGGTAATATCACTTATTATTGGCAAATTGTGTCTTTATAATATCTTTTGTTGACAGATTATGTCTTTATAATATTGATTGGTAGATTATGTCTTATAATTTAATTTGAAAATTATATTTTGATAATATCATTGATTTGCATATTGATTGATTAATTTATTAATCACTTTATTGGTATTTTATTAAAAAGGGTTAGGATCAATGGTTTGTCAGATTTGTTTAATTTTGCTAACGGTAAAGTACAATGATGAAAATAAAGTGTGCATGCTCCTGTTTTTGAGATTTTTCTTAGTCACAGGACTTGGATTGTTTGATGAGAACAAGATTTTTGAGATTTTTCTTAGTCTTAGGTTTTGTCTGGTGTTGCTGAATGGTATGAGTTAGTTCTTGATAATCATTAATCAGTGGTTATGTGGCAATGTTTTTAATGGAGAAGATTTCTCTTTAGTAGTTGTTATGTGTCATGCTTTTAATGGACAGAATTTCTCCTTATTAGTGATCATATGTCATGCTCTTAATAAAGATGATTTCTCTTTAGTAATGATCATGTGTCATGCTTTTAAATTAAAAGATTTTAACTTAGCCTCCAAGTAGGAGTATTAGGATTTTGAGGAATAGAAATGGTTGGGCCATAGGATTGTCTAACTCTAATACTATGAAAAAGTTGCTTTTGAATAAGAAGTGTACACTTTTGAACAAGAAACTTATCAGGAAACAACATCTTACAAATAACATATTATGTGTAAACGTATGCTCAATAATAACAAATTATAGCTATCATTTATGAACAATTAATCTTATTCTAATATGCACCCTTGAAAACAATTCTTATCATGCATAAAATGAAGACTTCATAGTGTTTCATGATCTAAAAGATAAAACAATTACATCTTTAATGATCTATTATTGAATACACATTTGTTTCTTGGAGACAAAACATGATATGTTTTATTCTTTATTATTTTCAGCATTTCACAAAATTATGGTATTAAACTTTTTTCTTGACAAAAAGAATATGATTTTTACTATTATAACAACTACACTTGAAGGATTATTTATGGTAATAATTTTAGCAATTATGGAGGTTATTGTAATTTAGATGGGTATCATATTAAAACAATTAAAGTATTTTTTGATGTTTTAATTGAAAGGAGGAATTTTAAACCAAATGAATAAAAAGAAATGAGAGATTAATGTAGTTTACTTAATATGATGTTTTTTTAACAAATGATAAAAAAAAAGTACAACTGATATGTTGAAATTATGTAAAAATCAAATTTGAAAACATTAATTAAGTAAAACTCGCTATAATTTTGTAAGCATTTTCAAAATTTTGAAAAATATGCTTAATGAAAACTAAGAATAGTTGATATCAGGTAATTAAACTCAAACCTATTAATCAAAATTATTTAAAATTATTACTAAAATGGTCTTGAAAAGTAAAAGTTTATAAGAGAAAAATAAAATGTTTTTGTGCGTTAAATTAGTAAAAAATAATTCATATCATTTTAAAATTGTTTCAACTGAGTTGAAATATTAAATCTTAATGTTAAACGGAAAATAATTTTACTTAAATTAGTAATTATAAATACTTACTATAAATAAATGTTTTTCCAGCATATAATCCAAATAAAAAGTTATTTTAAATTGAATATAAATTATTTATATATTATTACACAAGAGTTCTCTCTTCTAAAATATCTTTCGGTGCATGGTGCCTATATTCTAATGTAAATAGAAATTAGTAAATGCAATTCAACCTTGACCATAGAAGATCTTCCGATTCTATAGTTTTGAAAGGTTAGACCCAGATTATGTCGGCATGGGTCAACTTATATATCTTGTGGCCATAAACTCTTACTAAAATACAAAATGGCCAATTTCTTCTGATTTATTCTTGTCTTGAATTCATGGCCTGAATAAATTATGGGTGTCGGTTCCCAATGTTTGTGGTTAATTATACGAATAGATATTGCAGGAGACAAAGAAATCTTCATCATTAATGTGTGGTGTTTTATAAGTATCCTCTACTTCAATTATACAAGTGTCAGATTCGGGTATAGTACAATGAAATTTATTCACGGTTCAAACTTTTTGAGTCAAAAGGTTCAACTAGCTTTCCTCTCTGCCGCCAAAAGAATAAAAACTGAAGGGACAATCAATTCTATGTAAGTACGTCGCTGAATAAAAAGGTAAAAGGAAAGCATTTATGTGTATTCCAATTCTACAGTGGAAAAAATACTTTTTATATGGAAGTATTATATTGGATCTAATTCACTAATAATATAAAAAGTGATTTGATGGATAATTTTATAAATAATACGATATTTTTTATATTGGTTAAAACTAATGTAATGGAATTTTGTAATAAATAAAAATAATTATACGTGTTCTATGTGTGATAGGTATCACTGGTGCAGAAACGGTTTTTTACGTTCGATATTTTGGCCTTTTGACGTCCGGCGTACGCCGGACGTCTATGCGGTAGACGTCCCTCAGACGTCCGTCCTGGCAAGACGGACGTCTATATGAACGTCCGCTGCCTGAGGACGGACGTCTATATGAACGTTCGCTCTGCCTGAGGACGGACGTTTATTATAAACGTCAGCTGCATCAGGACGGACGTTTATATAAACGTCCGTTGCCTGAGGACGGACGTTTATTATAAACGTCCGCTGCCTCAGGACGGACGTTTATATAAACGTCCGTTGCCTGAGCACGGACGTTTGTTATAAACGTCCGCTGTCTGAGGACGGACGTCCATATAAACGTCCGCTGCTGTCTGAGGACGGACGTCTACCTTGCTGAGTTTTTTTGGTGTAGGGCTGGGGTGGGACGTCCGTATGTGCACAGACGGACGTCTATAGACGTCCGACTGTACACTAACGGACGTCTAGTGGGCGTTTTTTTTTTAAAAATTTGTTTGTTTTTTCAATAGAACCACACCTGAAAAACAGAAAAATGTCCCAGAACAATTCTCCAATAACATAAATATGCGTTTTATATAAACAAAATTCTACTTAATGTTCAATCCACTACCAAACTATTAACATAAAAATAAAACTAAAACCAAACAATGTTCAATCAAGAAGAAATATAACTATTCCTAACTCCATCTTTGTAGAAGATAAGCGGTCCACTCCTGCCTTATCTGGTTAATTGTGTCCTCTGTAATAGGCGATGTAGTCTTGAAGCGCTGCAAAATTCAAGAAAGATTCATTATTGTTTCATATATAGTTGAAGATGATTTTGATTTGTAATGTATTGAAGGTATAGATCATTACCTCATTCCAGTCATCTGTAATGACAGCTCGAATGATGGTCTTAATCCAACACATCACATAGAAGCCACATTCCCATGAATCTACCTGCTGGTTACACTAAAATAACAAACTAAATAGTTAAAAATTTAGATCATTCAATAACATAAATGAATTAGAAACTATAAATGACTTACAACCTTTGGATACAAAATTTGAACCAATTGACCATGAGATTTACCAATAACTCTGTACAGATTGAAAACACAAAGTATAATTAATATGACTATTTTATCATAAAAGTTGAAGGTTAACATCAAATTGAAGTCATTTTTTGGAGAAACACTTACCCTTGAAGCATGGTTCTCAAGTCATTTTTCATCTTCCTGTGCAACGAACAAAACCATATAATTTTACATTGTTTGGGAATGATAACCATCAGCTGCCAGTGAGACCTATCACGAAGGACAAATAGTTATTCAACTAATTAAGGAAACTATAATAATAAACTGACCACATATAAAAACATGTACCCGTCAATGTATGGCACAAGGTATACGTCTCTTTTGGACTCATCCATCCATGTTTGCAAATAATGTTGTCTGTTTTGAAGTGTGTTACCAGACGGTTGAATGGTCTGAGGTTCAACAAATCCGTACATGGAAGACCGACCTTGGTCTACAACGATTGTGTCCATGTACCTAAAACAACAAAGTTAACTCGTTAGAAACTATATAAGAATGTAAATAAAAGTAATATCAAAGACCAAATTGACTAACTTACATGCACCACAGCTGAATGATGGAAATATTCAACATCCTGTCTCCCTCAATCACCTCCAATGCATCAGAAAATGTGATATAAACTGGCACATGTGGGGGAAGACCAAATACCCTCAAATCCCAGTATAGTTCTAATGATGCTTTCTTCAATCTGGGTAATTTTGTCACTAACTTTGATATAGGATCATCCTCTGCTTCAGCCATGTCATCATCTTCATGTATGACTGTATCATGAATTGGCTGCTTTTGAGGACGTGTGAACTGAAGATAAGAATTTACGTCAAAGCTTTATAAACAATTATATGAAGACAATTAACATAGAAATACTAAGGAAAAAGACACTATACCTGTGGAGTCGCGATGTGGGACATGATCAATGCTCTAGGCCAGGCAATAAATGTTCCTATGGCCTCCCCCACAAAGTTAATTTCTGGAGTGGGTACAGGCACCTGAGCCTGGGGATCCCGAACCTCGTCAATGGTCACACGCACGTGCTGGGGTAATATGGCAACACCATGAATGGTCTCCCCTCCCTCAAGCACTCGTCCGACAGCCACAATGCGTGGGGGATCCCCATCAACCAACAGCTCATATTGACCGCTATAATCATTGGGTTCTACAGCAGAGCATGATCCTCTAGTGCTGACACGAGGTGCTGTGGGAGTTTCATCGGCCCCCATGTGGCCTTACGTCATGGAATGCAGCTTTTCTTCAAGCGCTCTTTGTATTTGTTTTTGTTCTTGTAGCTGCTCCATGAATCGTTGCTCCATTGATCTCATGCTTTGGTTGAGTCTTTCCTCCCACTGAAGATCCATCTGCCTCAGTGTCTCCTGACTCATTGATTGGGGGGTTTTCTGTGTAGGGCCAAAATAGTCACGAAGACCAATCGCCCCTGGAACTCCACGTACACGTCCTGGGTGCTCGGGCCTTCCAATGGCCGTTGTCAGAATGTCGTCCCTACCTTGGCCAGCAAATGTGCCCTGAGTCTGCTGCTCAACCAACTCATCCTGCACATAAAAAACCAAGTTACTTAGAAGACATGCTGTGATAGATACACAATCAAATAACTGCTTATAATTTGAACTTACAATTCTCTGTGAGATCAAGGCAGCTGAGGAAGATGTCATGTTCCCATCAGATTTAGTCCGAGCAGCCTTCCACAGCTCGTACCTAGCAGGTGCAGGTGCTAGGTCAGGCGACTCAAGTCCCAAGGCATCGGCTCTAGACTTTCTCAGTTTCTTCTCCAGTTTTACATATCCACCTCGTGATAACAAGTGGGGTGTGTCGTTTAGCCTTTGTCTTTCTTGGGCGGCTAACCTTTTATCCTGTGAAAGCATGTATATAAGTAAGTCTAAAATCATAAAAACTCAATGAAAGATGATCTTAAGAAACATACCTTCCATTCTTCAGACTCTCTAGATGCACGAAACTGCATCCAATCCTCCTCTGTGAAGGTATAATGCTGAGATGGATTTTCATGTTGTCTATCTCCAAAGACATATAGTCGTGTCAGCCTTGTCTTGAAATCCCTCCATCTTATCGCTATATGCGATAACACTTTCTTTCTGATTTGCAATGTGTTTGGAATATCAAAATGTTGCTGTTTAAAACAAAAAACTTGTTACCAAGAGAAAAGTTAACAGATAAGTATATCACAAATTGCATGAAGTCTAAACATACCTGAACATCTTGCCATAAGAGGTTCTTGTCGACCTCTGGGACGTCATCCCAACATGCATGAAGGATAGAGACATGACTTTTTGCTAACTTGCCCAGATAACTCCTAAACCTATCAGCATTTGGCCCTGATGGATGACCTGATCTGGGGTCAATGTCAACATGCCTCCTCTGACCATCCACGCGTCCGGATGTCACATCTGCCACTCGGGTGACGCCTCGTCCACGTCTGCTCTTTCCCGATCCTGAGTCTGAGGCCGACATACCTGAAAAATTAGACAACGTTAGTAATAATTCAATTATGATGGACATACATATAAAGTCAATAAAAGTGAAAATATTAACCTATTAATTAATTGTTTTTTCCCAAATGTCTTCGTTGTGATCACTACGAATTGCTTGCATTACATCGGCAACGTCATCAACTGGGTCTTCAGTGGGTCTACATGCAACAGATGTTGTCTCAAGTATATCAAGAGAATCGTCATCATCATGTCCATGCATGTTTCTACCTTCTAAAACCACTGACCATTTGTTATTCGATGGATCACTTACGTAGAATATTTGTCTTGCTTGACTAGCCATGATAAATGGTTCATCAGTGTAATTCATCTTGTTCAAGTCTACCAATGTGAAACCAAGGTCATCCATCATGACACCAGAATTTATATCAACCCATTTACACTTGAAAACTGGTACTCTAAAAGTAACGTAATCAACTTCCCATATTTCTTGTATTATTCCAAAATAACTGATGGATGCTGTGATTGGATTTTTGTCTTTAGCACTAGCAAAGTGCACAGACTCAGCTTGTAGTGTGACGCCACTATTTTGAACTCTGCTTTTTTCATCTTCTACCTTTGTCTGAAAAGAAATATTGTTTATATAGTACCCACCATATGTAATGACCTCTGTGTTCGGTCCACGAGATAACCTCAATAAAGTTTCAGAAACATGTGGAGTCGCATACACCTTTTTCTTAAACCATCCCAAGAAGGTTTTCACATGTTCATTAAGATGCCATTTTTCACTCATTTTTGGGTTTGCTGCCTTTATTTCATTAACGTGGTCAGAAATGTAAGGAATCACATCAACAGTGTTGTTTAAGACGTACAAATGAGCTTGGTCAATTTCTTTTCTGCTAACACTTTGAATTGTCACACCTCGAACACCCTTACCTTCACATTTTCCTTCGTTTTTGCTCTTGGGATGACCGACGGGTTCACAAGATGGCATATAACTTGAACAAAATTCAATGGCTTCTTCTGCAACGTATCGCTCTATGATTGAAGCTTCTGGTCTATACTGATTTTTGACATATCCCTTTAAGATCTTCATGTATCTTTCAACTGGGTACATCCACCTTAAGAAGACCGGCCCACATATTCGAATTTCTCTGACTAGATGAACAATCAAATGTACCATGATGTCAAAAAAGGAAGGTGGAAAATACATCTCCAATTGACATAGTAGTCTTATTCCCTCATTTTCCAATTCATCTAAACCTCGAGGGTCAACAACTTTCTTGCAAATGGCATTAAAGAAAAAACTCAGACGTGTCAGAATACCCCTAACAGAAGGAGGTAATATGCCTCGAATAAGAATCGGTAACAATTGTTGCATCAATACATGACAATCGTGAGACTTTAAACCAACTAGCTTTAAGTCTTGCATAGACACAAGGTTACTAATATTTGAAGAATAACCTTGCGGAACCTTCACACTTCTTAAACAGTTACAAAAACTTTGTTTTTCTTTTTTGGAAAGTGTGTGACAGGCTGGGGGCAGATAGGTGCGTCTTCCTATTATCTGTGGATGTAACTCAGATCGGATTCCCATGTCAGCCAAATCTTGTCTTGCCTTTATTCCGTCTTTGCTCTTCCCTTTGACGTTTAATAAAGTTCCGATGACACTGTCACAAACATTTTTTTCAACGTGCATCACATCAATACAATGTCTAACATCAAGTTCACACCAATATGGAAGCTTAAAAAATATCGATCGTTTCTTCCAAATGTTCTTTGCAGAGGTACTTTTATGATGTTTTCCAAACACAATGTCAATGTTTTTGACTTCGTTGTACACCTCTTGACCATTCCGGGGTCTGCACACAACCTCATCCTCAGCACTTCCATTAAATGCTTTTTTCAATCTACGATAAGGATGATTACGAGGAAGAAATTTTCGATGTCTTGTATATACTGTCTTCTGACCATGCTTCAACTGAAGGTAACTAGTGTTTTCTTCACATATGGGACATGCAAAATGACCTTTAACACTATAACCGCTCAAGTTTCCATATGCTGGGAAATCATTTATAGTGCAAAACAACATTGCACGCAAACGGAACTGTTCCTGAACATGTGAATCAAACACGTCGATGCCTTCTTCCCACAACAATTTCAAATCATCAATTAAAGGTGCTAAGTAAACATCAATGTCATTTCCAGGTTGTCTAGGACCCGATATCATCATGGTCAACATCACATATTTTCTCTTCATGCACAACGAAGGAGAAAGATTGTAAATCATCAACATAACTGGCCACGAACTGTGTTTGCTACTTAAGTTTCCATAAGGATTCATACCATCAGTTGCAAGTGCAAGCCTTAAGTTTCTTGGATCTGCACCAAATTCAGGGAATTTGTCATCAATCTTTTTCCATTGTGGAGAATCAGCAGGGTGTCGAAGAAGATTATCGCACTTTCTTTCGTCAGAGTGCCATTTAAGGTTCTTTGCATCTTCTTTAACAGAGAACATACGTTTGAACCTAGGTATTATAGGCAAATACCACATCACCTTAGCAGGTGCACCATCATTACCTTCATTACTAGTGACTCTGTCAGATTTCTTTTTAAAACGGGATAAACCACATGTTGGACAATAGTTTAACGAAGCAAACTCCTTTGTGTACAAAACACAATCATTAGGACAAGCATGTATCTTTTGATATTCAAGACCCATTGGACATAAAATGTTTTTGGCCTCGTAATTACGAATAGGTAGAGTATTATTTTCTGGAAGCATCTCCTTCAACAACTCCAACAACTCGGTGAAACTTTTATCGGTCCATCCATTCCTTGCTTTTAAACTAAACAACTTTAAAGTTGAAGACAAGCGTGTAAAGTTTGAGCATCCTGGGAACAACGGTTGCTCTGAATCATTAATAAGAGTATCATACAAATTAGCCCTTCCAAAATTATCTTCACCGACATCACGTATCATGTCCTCTAAATGGTCACTCATCCATTCTTCCACATAATTTGTTCCTCGTGACGTGGTAGGCTGCTCAAGTACTTCTCCATGCCAAGTCCAAACGATATAAGTCCTCATTATGCCATACATGAATAGATGGTCACGCACATTGCCTAAGTCTTGGCGTATTTGATTAAGACAACGCACACAAGGACAAAAATATGTCCCGTTGACAGACTTAGCATTTTGTTCAACGTATTGCAAGAACTGCGAAACACCCTTGTCATATTCTTCACTCATGCGACGTTCGTTCATCCATCTTCGATCCATACTATGTTCGTAAAATCATCAGTTCAAGTGTTTTAACTCTCACAAGGTTAGGCCCTACCCATTCAAAAAAATTAATTTTCATAATTTGCTCAGCCACGTGCATTGAAGTCTACGTCATAAAATTGATACAATTTCGGCAGCATTTCGCATTGGTCTCCAAAATACACGAAATGAGAGTAGTCAACGATGACCACAATCAAATATGCATCCGGAGAACAACACAAGTATACTGAACCGAAATTTCATCAATCTTATCCTTAAACTCCAATTGACATGGTATTTTAAATTATGAAAATTAATTTTCTCAAACTGTCCAATCGGACAATTCAAAATTTAACACAAACGATTAAAAGATTAATCGTTTGTCTTAAATTTCAAACGGGAACTAAGTGTCACTCAATGTATGGCAATAACTAATACACATTTTACACAATAACACATACATGCATACACAAAATTTAACAGTCAAAAACGTCCATACATTAATACACATTTCGCATTAATCGTTTAACACAATAACATAACTAATACACATTTTACAGTCAAAAACGTCCATACACAAAATCCACATACATGCATACACAAAATTTTCAACCAATAAGCTAACCTGAAAAGTAGATTCCAAATGCGAAGGAGGGAAGTGGAGGAGTAAACGGCCTAACACGCAGTCCAAAAAGAGTCAAGGAAGCCGCCCAAGAACACGCAAGAGTCTGCAAAAAAACGGACCCAAAACAATTTTTAATCGGTTCAAATCAAAGACATTTCATCACAGAGCAATGTAATCGGATTAAATGTAATTTTAAACGGTCCAAAAGTGAGAAAACCAACCTGGAAACTCAACGGCGCAGCAGCAGAGTCGGCGTTCGCGGGGAAGAAGACGAGTGAATGGTCTCGGTTCGCGGTTTCCATTTTAATGAACATAGACGTCCGAGCCACATGGACCGGACGTCTATAATATTATAGACGTCCGGCCCGCCACTAATATGACGTGTAACGAATTTAAAATTTGAATTTCGCGGGGCTTTAAATGTCCGTTCACATGGCTCGGACGTCTATAATTTTATCAACGTCCGTCCCAAGACGGACGTCTAAAATTCTGATGAAAACCCTAAACGATTCAACTACCCATGTCAGTCCTCTGAACGTCCGTCCTGAGGGGCGCGGACGTCTATAATATTATAGACGTCCGCGCCCCACAGGACGGACGTTCAGCGGACTTAAGGTAATTATTACCGCACCCACTCTGTCAGTCCTCTGAACGTCCGTTCTGCGGGGGCGCGGACGTCTATAATATTATAGACGTCCGCGCCCCTCAGGACGGACGTTCAGCGGACTTAAGTAATTATTACCGCACCCACTCGGTCAGTCCTCTGAACGTCCGTCCTGAGGGGCGCGGACGTCTATAATATTATAGATGTCCGCGCCCCCGCAGATCGGACGTTCAGAGGACTTAAAGTAATTATTACCCCAGCCACTCTGTCAGTCCTCTGAACGTCCGTTCTGAGGGGCGGACGTTCGGGCTCTCCCAGGACGGACGTTCGAGGTTAATGAACGTACTCGCCACGCGCACGGACGTCCGCTCACCTTAGGACGGACGTTCCAGGAGCCTTGAAAAACGTCCGTCCCCCTGTGACGGACGTCTATAATGTTATAAACGTCCAGCTCGACCCAGGACGGACGTTCAAGGATTGACAACGGCAGCCTTTATAAACGTCCGTCCCCCTGGGACGGACGTCTATAATGTTATAAACGTCCAGCTCGACCCAGGACGGACGTTCAGAGATTGACAACGGCAGCCTTTAAAAACGTCCGTCCCCCTGGGACGGACGTCTATAATGTTATAAACGTCCAGCTCGACCCAGGACGGACGTTCAGAGATTGACAACGGCAGCCTTTAAAAACGTCCGTCCCCCTGGGCCGGACGTCTATAATGTTATAAACGTCCAGCTCGACCCAGAACGGACGTTCAGAGATTGACTACGGCAGCCTTTAAAACGTCCGTCCCCTTGTGACAGACGTCTATAATGTTATAAACGTCCAGCTCGACCCAGGACGGACGTTCAGAGATTGACTACGGCAGCCTTTAAAACGTCCGTCCCCTTGGGACGGACGTCTATAATGTTATAAACGTCCGTGTCGACCACGGACGGACGTCTATAGTTCCACTTATTTACTATTATGCCACCGGTCAATTATATACGTTGGGGATTCGTTGGACGGACGTCTATTGGGGGACGTGAAAAGCCGTTTCTGCACTAGTGTATAGAAAGTAGGTACAATAAGATCTTAGTAATGATGAAATTTTTTTTATACACGTTCTAGTTATAATGAATCAATATAGAAAAGTAGTTTTTTGTTTTTTTAATTTATAAATGTTAAAATAGAATGATTCAATTTCTTATAAAAAAAATGAATTGGTGAAATTTAAAAACAAAAACTTTTAAAATATTTTCCACAAATGATGATGTCTTTATACTTTTCTTGAATTGCAAGGTAAAAGATTTTCAGTGCAGCGAAAACTTAATCGAATAAGTACTGAATGTAATCGATTGAATAAAAGAGAGTAGGGATCAAAAAATTCAAACACTGTGTTTTTATACTGGTTCGACCAACCTGCCTACATCTAGTGTCCTTTCAACCATAGGAAACAAATGCACTATAATGATCAAGGTTTTTACAGCAAAGTTTCTACAGAAGAACTCACGTAAAAAATGTAAAACACCTTTCTTACCCTTTAATCAAAATATAGGCAAAACACAATAAGACCAGCAGCAAGAATCCTCTCTCCTGCTGTCTAACCCCTTTGAGGCATACACGTTCTTCTTCCTGTAGTCACAACAGGGAACTCAAACCAATCTTCAAGAGATTATATAATATGATCACGCAGTAACACCCAAATGTGCAGATTGATCAGTCTATGAAACCCAACAGTCTTGCTTTTCAAGAAATCATAAGTTGTTGATCACCACAGTCAATCTTATTTCTTGGAGTTTCTCCTCTCTTTCTGTAAGATCATAATTTTCTGTAAAGGATACGAAATTGTTAGAATCACAAAAGTTCTTACAGAATTCAAATATGCGTCAATTTATAGTATAACACATATTAGACGCATTTTAATCGATTGAGCTATTAACATAATCGAATATAACAATCAGTTATAACATATTTAGCAGCAGTCAAACAAAAAATTGAATGTACAATTAATGCAATCGACTATCATTTAATGCTTGGTCAACATATTTAAAATATATGATCGTTAGGTTAGTTGTTACAAGCCTTTAACAGATTTTCAAAACATCAACGAACTTATTCGAATACAGAGAGCATGCATTCAATTAAGTGAAATCTTTTTGCGCAGTTTTGAAAACTTTTCTCTTTGAAAAATCTCACAGCACACTTCAAAAGATTTCGTGCAAACACACAAGTTTTAATCGATTCACCCCATAATGTAATCGACTTAAAACTGTTGTTTTGCCACACATTTAAAGTTCAACCATAGTGCTTGTGATTTTTCTTTTCCAAAAACATATGTCATGCATACACATATAAAATCACATATTTAACACAATGATATGCAATTAACAACACAAACATGTTCTCATATATGCTTTAACAAATTTAACACATTAAAGAAAAACATATAACATGTAAACATAGAACATGTAACACAGAATACACATGTGTTACTAATTATGTGTTGTCATCATCAAAAACTCAGATATCACTGAGATTGTGGGTTAAGCTAAACTTGTGCTCCCCCTATGAAAACAATATGTGATATACTTACTTAATGTGATAAATTTTCTATGGAATAAAAGATGATTTTATGCTCGGTGTACAAGTTTCGTAAAGGCAATATGTTTTCCTTTACCTTTCCATATGGAGTTTTATGCCAGTTCTAAAACAAGGCCCAAATGAAAATTCTAGACTACTTGACCTATTATACAAGGTTAGATACAAACCTACTCTACTAATTAAAATTTATTTTGGTCAAAAAAGATAAAAACTTCGACCCACCTTCCATAAATGACTTAAATTCCTCTTTAATGCTCTCGGTCATATCTCTTATGATTGGTCCCTTGGCTAAGGGCTTGTCGTCAACCCATTCCTCTTCAAGAGCATTTATCCTTAAATCTAAGGGATCTTCATCTTCGTCATCCATGCCACCTACAAATGGACTTAGATTTTACCGTCCCCCTTTGATACATAATCCATGATGAAATGATGTTGAATTTCTATGTGTTTTGTCTTAGAATGCATAATTGGATTTTCATGAGATTTATTTCATTGGTATTGTGTTAAGTGCCTACTTTAAGTGAATTTTAAGATAATTAGGGAACTTATCTTGCTTTGATTTTGTTTAGAAAATGTAAAAATCTTACCTTCCTTATTAATATGAAATTTTCTGTTTTGAACCTCAAGTTTACATACATGGATCTGGAGCCTAAAAATGTGAAAAATCCTACATATCTTACTAACGAGGGAGAGAGAACAATATGTTTGTTGTCAAAAGAAAAAGAAAAGGAAAAGGGAGGATGATATGAAAAAAAGAAGAAAAGGTAAAAGTAATATCACCTAATTATAGAAAAAAGAATGAAAACATATTTATGCAATTCAAAGAGATGAATAAAAAAGTTGATACACCTATAAGGAAGAAACGAAAAATGGCAAACAAGGTTGGAAAGGAAAGAAAAAAAACTCATGTCATGTCCATACAAGTAATTCCTTTATCTCTGAGTTTTATTTATATTGATAAACCATATTTTCTTGATAGCCCAACCCCTTTACAATCCTTCAAAGACCTTAGTTATACATGTTAATTATGTGTACATGTTGATTGAAAACAAAAATACAAAACTAAATGGAAGCATGCAAGATTGCATAGAGTGAAACACTTAGTTCAGGAGGAAAATCTCTTGCACATAAGTGAGAATTTTGATGAGATATAATGCATTAATTGAAGACTGTGGAATAATTTTGCATTTGTATCTTGATATTTTAAATTGACACCATTTAGTACTGTGAAAAAAGCCTTGAGATCTCATATGGGTTCTTGGGACCAATGTAAAAATTGTTTTGTATCATTTTGTACAAACTGACTTTGTGAATAAACAAATTTCTAAAGTGGGATGTAGTAATAAGAACTAAATTTAAGTGAATTTTATGATAATTTTGGCACTTATCTTGTTTCGATTTTCTTTAGATTATGCTTAATTCACTCATATTTAGTTTGTTTTGTAGTTCTTAATATTAAACAGAAAATCAAAGTGAAAAATGAAAAGAAAAATAGAGAAATGTGAAGTATTTTAAGTCGCACGAAGAAAATCTAACTTGGAAGGTTTCCTCAAGCCTTGACTTGAGGCTAAAGCCATGAAAAATTCTTCACTTCGAAGTAATCTTAGGAGGCTCTAACATAGAACACAAGGCTTAATCCACAAAAATATCCACCTTCGTGGGAAACCTCAAGTAACCACCTTTGAAAGGATTTGGAACATCACTTTTAAGGCTTGAGCCCAAAAATGTGAAGCTAAAGTTGTAAAAAGGCAATTTCGAAATATCTAGAGTAAATCCTTTACGACTTAAGCACCAAAAGTTGCTACTCAAGCTACGCCCTGGAAAGTTATAAATAAAGACCTTATGTCTTCATTTTAGGCATTGATTGAAGGACCAAATATGTAATAATAGAGTAGGAATAGGTCTGTAAGGCTCGAGAGAGATGTTTTCGTTGTTTAAAAGGATAGACTTCAAATTTAGGTAGAGAGATATAGAAACTTGACTAACTCCCTTCAAGAAAGTTTTACTGCCATTTGAAAGGGAAATGAGGTTTTTGCTAAAAGGAAATGGTTGAGAACAAAGAGATATTAACAAAGATGTGATAAAAAGCACCCGAGTCAATTTCCCATGAATTTTGAACTTCCAAGGATTGAGAAATGCAAGTTGTTGATGTATTTGGGGATTGAGATGTCTTTGTCAAGCTGTTAGACTTTAATTATAGATACTTTTGATATTTGGCCTTAGTGAACTTGAATTTAGCAATTTCAACCTGATATTGGCTATTTTAGAAGGAAAACCATGTAAGGAGAAGAAATTTTCTTGGGTGTGACCCATCCTTCTACAATATATGCATTAAAGACGCTCATAACCTCCATGTCATTCTCCTCTAATGCCACGTCTTTCTCTTCCTTGTGTGACAACCATGACAAATGGTTCCACTAGTTTATGAGCTTCCTAAGTTTGAGGCGCTGGGACACAAAGAAGGCGTGTGGTCAAGGTCTCTGTGGAAGGAACCTCATGACTAGTCAAAAGTTGATCTATAATATGTTCAAAGTCTAAATGTAAAGCACAAAGGATCCACACCGTATAATATTTATCAAGTTTCTTCTTAATTTCCTTCAAATATTCGACTTGCAAGAACACCCTCAATTCTTCCACAACTAATTGGGCTTCAGTCCTGAAGGATACCATATCATGATATGTTATTTTGAGAGATGCAAGTTTGTTTGTTGTATCATAAAGACGTTAAATATCATTGAAATATATGCTTTGAGCTTTCTTTCATAAGGAATGACATGTTTTGAAAGCTCTAAAGGGACTTAAGAAGTCTTGGCGACAAGAATTACTAGAACAGGGCACACAATTTGAAATTTACTTGTTTTCACTGTTTATCTTTTTTAGTAGGCACATGGCTTCCATCTTGGTCAAGGTAGTCATAATGTACTTGGCCAAAAAACCACATTAAGATGATGTGCATGGACAACTTGTGCCTATTTGTACCGTACAAAGATATGTGTGTGGCAACGTATGAAGGAGAACTGGTCTTTAACACTAGCGAGGTTGGTCATCGTGTGGAGAAGTGATCCAAATCCGGTGGTCGTTGGATGAAACTATGACGATGGACAACAGCGAACGGCGACAAAACGACAAAGAATAATGGTTGATAATGTTGGACATTTTCAAATTATAGTGCGCAGTTGCAGATAGAGGTGGACAATAGCGAAAAGGCACCGGACAATCGCAGATAGTAGCAAATGGCATCGGATAGTTGCGGACAACAATGACTAGTGTCAGCGAATAAGATGAGATAAAACCAAAGCAAGGTCAACATGCTTTAATACCAACCTAATATTAAAACAAAGAAATATATTTCTAGAGGGCTTAAAGAACCCCTTTCATGGTTCTTTATTTATATATTTGAAGGTAGGTACAATATGAAGATGAAACATCAAAAGCATTGTCCTAGACTGCTTAAAAAGAGAATTAGGTATAGATGTTATCTAACACTTAACACCCTACCTTTAGCATAATGATTACATAGATTTACTAATTATTTCAACATAATTATATAAAAAATTATAGAAAATGGCCCATTCCAACTCTTATATAAAGTGACTTAGGCGAAGACATTTGCAGAAGCCTTTTTAGGGGCTTATTTCAGGTATCCCTCCTTCTCTATGCCCCTCCCTCTCTTTCTCAAATCATCCCCTCTAATTTCTTTCATATTTATGTCATTTTTATTCTTCATGGAGTGTTAAGCCTCTAGGGTTGATTCTGCTATAATTTCTTAATTGGGGTTAGATGGAATAACTTGTTTGCTCTTTTTCTTTTTGTTGGGATTATTTTACATCTATGTATTTTGTCTAGTAATCAATTAAAATTAATGATATTTACATTGTAACAAGTTAGCATAGTAAAAAGTCTTCATATAACAATCATATAAGTAAAAAGGCTTTTAATTTTAATTGAGAAATCACTTTGGTTAAAGTTATAAGCTTTTATTTGATGGGTTTTTGTCAATAATTAAGAAGTTACTTTGATTAAAGGTGAAGACTTTAATAATTAAACAAGAAATTAGTTTGGATAATTAGCATTTTACTTGATAAAACAGGTAAAGGAATTTACATGATTAGATATAGTAATATTTAATTGAGAAGTTATTTTGATTAAATTTACAATGATTAATCTAGAAAGTTCTTGCTTTTAGATTTAACACTATACTAATCTTTGGGTTAACTTACCCATACTAATCTTTTTGGCTACTTTCTTAACAATACTAAACTTCAAACATCCATTGAAGTTATGAAAGATGCATGAAACAAGCCCTTAAAACCGGTATCCTTAGAAAATAATGGCAATTGGACTATGGATCTCTTCTCCCAGGTAAGAAAGTTATAGAATGCAAATAGGTTTATAGAATTAGTATAATTTGGATGGATCCATTGAGAGATACAAAGCATTATTTGTAATACTAGAAAATTATGATGTTGAAGGAATCAATTGCCATGAAACTTTAGATCTTATTTCTAAAATGGTAATTATTCATACCTTTCTTATTATTATTGGGGGAAATTGGGAACTTTGCTAAATGAATGTTCATAACGCTTTCTCGTATGGTGATTGTTTCGATCCCAAGTCCATTGAGATAACATCGTTAGGGTCAATCACATATGAGATATTGTCCGCTTTGAAACTTGGAGTTTTATCGTGGTTTTGTCTTTAAAAGGTGTCTCATAGAGTTGAAGGATGTATTAAAATTGTCATTGACCTAAACTCTTAAGGAATGTCTATTAGGTGTGTCAAAATAAGTGCTCCAATCGAAGTGTTATGGGAATGAAGAAAAGATATACATCAAGTTGTCCCCTAAACTTTGATCTCATATTTCAAATCAAGTGTGTATCTTCAAAAGGTTTTATGTGGTTTAAAACAAACTCCTAAATCTTAGTTTGCTAAATAGTTAGACTAGAAATAATATTGTCGAGGAAAATTATGATATATTTAACATATTTTAGAGTATAAAGGTAGCTCTATCACCATAATATTTTGCATGGAGGGAAATATTAAAGAAAATAGCAACAATGGAAAACTTGAGCAGAAGAGGATCACAATTAATAGAAATTTCACGTGTTTTATGCGGGTTGGAGGAGGAAAATACAACCCATTTATTCTTCACGTGTAAAATTACAAACATAGTTTTGTAATAAATGGGTGGGTATAAGTTTAGTGCAACATAATTAGCTAAACATGCATTTCCAACAATTTTCTTTATTGGCTTTAAATAACAAAGTAAATAAAATATGGAAAGGCTTATGGATATCACTTATTTGGAACATATGAAACCATAGGAATAAGATTGTATTTAAACAAGGGAAGTAGATATAGAGGAAATATATACTTTGACACAATTAAATTCTTGGGAATGGATGAAATATAAAGTCTCAAATGTCCAATTCTCTTATAATGATTGGAACATATTCCCTATTGAGTGCATTATATCAATAACGTAGAATCCTTTACTCAAAATTTGAGGAGGAGGAAACTTGTGCTCTAACCCAATTAGACTATTCAGTCTAAAGCTCTAATTGGTTATATATATATATATATATATATATATATATATATATATATATATATATATATATATATATATATATATATATATATATATATATATATATTTTTTTTTTTTTTTTTTAATTCTAAGTAATAGTATTTGGGAGCAAAATGTTACATGATTAGTTATTAAACAAGAAACTCTTAACATAGCCTATAAATGAATTTGAATATAGCATTAGATTAATGAGATTGAATCTAGTAATTGCCAACTATTACTAATTTACCTATAAATGGAAATCCTTAGGATGATATTTTCATTTTTTTTTTCACTTTGAATACGTAAAGACTTCTATTTGTTTTCAAACTTTTTACTATATACACATCTTAAGATGAATTTGGTTTATCGGAGGACTTCAAAGTAAAATTATGATTTTTTGTATAAGGATTGAGCATCCCTTAAAATGTTTATGTATATTATTTCTTGATTAAAAAAATATGAATTTAACTATTTTCATTTTAATTATTTCTTTGTTACTTTATACATAATGAAATGTCTAATTATCTTTAGATTTTCTTGTATTCAACCTAATAAGAAATTGATTTTTCACTACTATAGCAAAGGAAAATGATAGCGGTTATTTTCGAAATTTGACAACGATTTTAGAACTGAGACATATTAAGGCGAGGTTAAAAAAAGGGAGGTTTTGGCCTCGATTACTAATAGAAGCAAAAAAGGTCATGATTTTGTCTCAGTTGAAAAAACTCGAAGTAGGAAAGTGAAGAAAAAATAAGGATTTTAGCACTAGTTCTACAAGAAATCGCTGCCATAAACCCTCATAGATTTTAAATAACTATTTAATTTATAGGATATATGACAACGGTACCGCTACCATGGATCTTTTAAATTAATTAATTACTTAAAATATGATATACTCTATGACCTTAGTTCTCTTTGTAACGGGCTTCCAAAAGCACTTTATGTTTTAGTTATTATGGCCACCATTGCCAAAGGTCATTTTTAATTAAATTGTTTATTTAATTTACGGATCTTTGACCTCGATTAGAGTCTGAATCAAGGGCATAGACCGTTTTCAACTTTAATTTTTACCACAATCATTGTCTAAAGTCTGTATTTTTTTAAAAGATGGTTCTATTTTTGTAACATTCTCTATCATAGAAACAAACCTGCATATTACAACCAATATGCACAACATAGAAAAACAAACCAAAATATATTTTTCAATACAAAATAGAATTATAACCATAAATCAATTCAATGTACAAATTATTATAAAAAGTGATGATATGATAATGTACAAACTACTAGATCCTTACAATTACATATTATTGTACATTTGTATTACATATTTTACAAGGGCTTTTCGTATGTAATGAATGGACTTCTCGGGAATTGGAAGAAGAGTCTTGAATCTCTACACAACATACAATGATTTCAATTAGTGTATATGAATTACAAACGATGGAGAGAGAGAAAATTCATTAAATGCAAATATTACTGTATCTTAACCACTTGTAATATGAGCACGAATAATGATCGCCATCCAATGCATTGCATAGTAATCGCACTCATATGATCCAGTTTGTCTATTACACAACAATATATGATCATAATTCTAAATAATTATAAAAGACCATTGGAATAAAACAATTATAAGAAAGTATACACCAAAATATCAAACCTTAAGGGTTAACCATCCAAGCTTTTTAGTCGTAGTAGTTGATTTCCCAAACAACATCATATGTGCTGCAATTGAACTATGAAAAGAAATTTTTTTAAGATGAACTTATATAATAAAGAAAGTTCAAACATTGAGGTTTTTACCAATCTACTACTTGTCTGAGATGTTTGGGAAAAGACTTGTGCAATGAGCAAAATCACACAACAATGTTGTCCAGTAGAAAAACCACAAGTAGCTGCCAATAGTACTTGAAATTAATAATAACTTAATTGTTATATCTTAAAATCACATATGAAACTCTGAAGTTAACAAAGTACACTTACGCAGATATATAAGGGACAAAATATATTTCCTCCCCCTTGCAAAACAACCGGTGACGTATGTTTGGATGTAATCAAATTTATTACCTTCATGACTGAGTTAGGGGTCAATAAACCATAAACATCATTAAACCCCATATTGTTATTTACACCAAACATATACCTTGAAACAAAAAATTTATTTGATATAAGTAACTAGATAAATCAATTTTATTTAAAGAATTGTTCACAGACTTACATCATCCATAATTGAATGATGGTAATATTCAACTCTTCTTTCCCTAACGCAAGCTCCATGGCATCTTGCTTATGCAAGTACAATGGGATGTTAAAGTCTCTCCCAAATACAATAGAATTCCATGGAATCACCATCGACTCACCTACAACGATGTCACAAAGCCGATGTAATGCACCAAGAGATCCATCCTTAAATAAATTAATCTTCTTGGGTGTAAGACTTTCCTTTCCACACATATGCTTTTACATGGAAAAATATTTAAGTTTGTACATCATTAACATGTAAAGTTCAAATTTGAAAAATGTATAGTAGGAGTCCATACCGGAATATCAAAAATAAAACCAACCAATTGTCTAGGCTAGACGAGACAAGATTGAAATGTTCGTGCCACAATAAATATCTCATTTGTTGGCAAAGGAATTAAAGCATCTAGTATGACAACTTCCTCTATTATAACCTTGACCTCATTGTCCAATAGCTCCATACCATGAAGAACAGTGGCCCTCAAACATTGTTCCATGAGCTAGTAGTATCATCTCGAGACCATTGAAAACATATAGCTGACATGGGTGAGTCGTCTATGTCATCCCCTAGGACAGTTGGAGATGAAAAACTACCTTTATTGCTTCTACTTGTCAGAGCCAATGTTAGCTTATATAGAAGAAAATAATCGAATTCATAAATTAACATAAAATGATTATTAATTTTACCAATGGGAAGCACAATATGTTGCTTTGGAAAAGATGGCTATGGACGGATGCCATAACTATCAAATTGTTGTTTGAACTGGTGCGTAACTCTTTCAATCACTTCTGAAGTAACTTCATCATACATTTACGCCTGATATTCTTAGTGATCTCCTGCGTTAGCCTTTCTTCATACTCGACATTGTTTGTGTAAGAAGTGTGAAGCGATGAGCCCCAAAATAATGCCTAATGCCTATGTCCCAGATCCAAAAACACGTACTTCTTCAGGGTGTTCAAGTCGTCCAATTACAGTAACAAGAATATCATGACAACTTTCTAGAGTGAATTGATCTTGGGAGCTCTGCTCAACTAACGAGTCCTATAACATAACAAAACAACATTGTTATTTAAAATAACTTGTAATTTGTGTAATATGACAATATTATTATTATAAGATATGTGACATCTTACAATTCTTCCTAATATTTCTCATGCAATCTCAGAAGTGTAGGAGCCCAATGATCGTAGATTGACTAACTTCCACTTCTCATAATGAGTGGTGGTGAAGGAGGTTGGGGACTATTGTAACACCCTAATATTTTAAAGGGTATTACTGATAGTAGAGACTAAATTAATTTGATATCTCATATAAACAATCAAACTTTATTTCAATTACTCCAAAGTACAATACCAAACTTACACACTTTAACAATATAGTCTTCACCATTGAAATTTCAACTTATAAGTTTTACACAACATAATCTTCCCAATACAAATTTATTCTTTTTACAAAAATCCCTGAAAGTTTTTTCCCCGCATCTCTCTCATCTCTAAGCTTTTTCAACCGCATCTGCAACATTATCTAATCACATATAACATGAGTTATATGATCATAGTACAAACAAATAAGGGTAAGCCAACCATATCATAAAATCATTAAACTTGTAATAAAAATATTATAATCATGTATTTCTGCAATTGATAAAATATCATTATTCCGATGTCATTAATTCATCATTATCGAAATCATCTTTTCCATTTCCATAAATCTTACAAGTGTACCATGCTTACTCATGAAGCCTTATGGTCAGACCGCTCTCTGCCTGCTTCCTTAAGCCTCACTTATATACTATGTCTTACTTTCTGAAGCCTTATGGTCAGACCCCTCTCTACCTGCTTCTATATAACTTACGAATCATATGTTTATGTCAAACCTTATGGTCAAACCACTTTCTGCCTGCTTTCATAAACCTCAGGTGTTACGTTGCTCATACCAAACTCTCATGGTATAACTCGAACATACTACTCCCGGTAGTAAACATCATTTCATAAGTAATGATTTCTCATATCCACTCCAACATTTCATAAAACCAACAATTCATACCCTCTTATCCACCTAACTCAATCATGTTCATTCTTTAATCATGAATTCATAATAACCCGTTTTGGTATCAATAAATTAAACATATTGCCATATATCATGCTTCATATTATAAACTCATTTTGCCCATAACGAGTATAACTCAACATATTTTCACCAAACAAAGATCATGGATCAACCAAAATATATCAACATATCGTAGGAACTACATATTAAAGTCTGGGCTCAATGTAATGATAAATAAAATATATATGAAATTTTTACCATGATAATATTATGCATCTACAATCAACTTGTTTTATTTTATTTTCATCCTAGTAGAGATTTTTCTTTACCCCAATTGGTCACCGGAGAGGACCCAGATGTCTGAACGCATCAAACTCACCTTCGACGCCAGCACATATGACTAGTCACAACTGACTGGACCAGGCCAGGGCTGCTCTATGATCAGGGATGTGCCAACTCAGGTTTTTAAGGTTCCTCTATCCTACCAACAAAGGGAGGCCCTCAATAATTAATCAATTTATTTATTTAATTTATCTACCTTGTTGTCTTATGCTCTAAATCTAAAATGCCTAATTTTAATATTTTTACTTCCTCTCACAACAACCTCAAACAGTATCTGTATATCTATTTAATACTCATATATAAGCTATTACAGAACCCTTACTCCAGACCTTCCAACAAGATCAATTCCAGCCAACAAACTCATTCAATAAATTCATCACATCACAACATGTACAATTTAACAGTTTCAGTTATAACACCCAATATAATAAAAGTCATAAAACAGTTTCGCAAGAGAACACCAGTTCAACATTCGTATATTTATAAATTCATACAAAAATAATTAGTTGCCCTTACCATCAAAATAATATTAATATAAAATTTCAGGGGAAACAAGAAGTTGAATCTGGCAGAGCCGGTTAGACAACTTCTCATCCTTCCACAAAGATGCAATAGAAAGAATAGATAAAACAATAAAATTTCTGGGGAAACAAGAAGTTGAATCTGGCAGAGCCGGTTAGACAACTTCACATCCTTCCAAAAATACAATATAAAGATATAAAAAAACAACAACAAAAGCTTTGGGGAAACAAGAAGTTGAATCTGGCAGAGCCGGTTAGACAACTTCTCGTCCTTCCAAAAATACAATATAAAGATATAAGAAACAACCAAAGTTTTGGGGAAACAAGAAGTTGAATCTGGCAGGGCCGGTTAGACAACTTCTCGTCCTTCCAAAAATACCATATAAAGATATAAGAAACAACCAAAGCTTTGGGGAAACAAGAAGTTGAATCTGGCAGAGCCGGTTAGACAACTTCTCGTCCTTCCAAAAATACAAAAGAAACAAATAAATGTTCTCATTCAAAATTCAAGACCATACAGCAACAAAATACTACATATTCAAGATTTAGGATTAGAGAAAAGCAAAGTATAAGAGTGGCTTCCCTTACCTCTATTACAGACTTAATCTCCTCGCTCTCTGAAAACTTCCAGAATATCCCCTTTGCAATTAGAAATTCTTCCAACTCTCTTCTCTCAACATTTTTCTAAGTTCTTTGGTGTAAATTTTCAGCCTTCCCCCTTGGCTATTTATAGTAAAAAATTTACTATTCATTTTTACTATTCATTTGTACTATTCATTTTTTTAATTCATTTTACTATTACAAAAATAATTTTTTATTTGCAAATTGGTGAATTCTGATCTCAAAGCTACGTGTAACACTTATCCTTTCCAAAAATAATTTTTTTTTTTACTATTCACTTTTTACTATTCACAATTTACTATTCACTATTTTTTTTTTAATAATTTGTTTTTAATTTTTTTTTATCTAGTATCTAACTTACAAATATTTTCAAGGATCTTACAATCTCCCCAACAACAATTATTTTCGTCCTCGAAAATTATTTATTAAAACAAAGACTATTTAACAAAAGATTACTTACAAAAGAAATATGGATTTTCGAAAACCATTGCTCTGATACCCAATAGTGTAACACCCCGATTTAGGCGTTACAATTTATTTTTCCACAAAAATGCATATATTACTTTTCTTTAACAATTTTCAACACCAACAAAATATTAAGTGTTGTATTACAACACAAGTCTTCTAAAATAAAATTTCACACAGTTCATAAACTTCTTAAATTTAAAATTCCACACAGTTTGAAATTTCAAAATATATTTATTTAAAAATCCCCCATGTCTCTTTTTTTTTTTCACAGATCTCTCATCTTCTAAGCAAGTCTAGAACCATATGCTAATTCATCTGAAATAGTTTATGCTCCCGTATAATATCACATATTATACGATCATTGCAATCACATACACAAATAATAGGGTGAGCTAACTGAAACAAGCATACAATCCATTCACAATCCGTTAATAATACATCCACAGTATTCAATACAGTTAAGCACACCCACTCAACATATTATCACAATATCATTGCTCAACAATTTTACTATTCCACTTATCAAAGTGTTACAACTTCACCTCATCCGACCTACTTACCAAAGTAGTACAAACCAAGTTATTCTCTCTACTTATCAAAGTAGCACCGCAAGACAATATTGTCTACTTATCAAAGCAGCACAGCAAGACATTATTGTCTACTTACCAAAGCAGTACGGTATAATTAATTCGCCTACTTACCAAAGTAGCATAAAACAAGATCTTCTGCCTACTTATCAAAGTAGCCCGATTTATATCATTCTCTTTATCTCTTCATTCATCATCTCATCCTGCCTACTTATCAAAGTAGCGCAAATCACCCTGCTTACTTACCAAAGTAACGCAAACCCAACATCTACTCGCCTACTTACCAAGGTAGCGCAAACCAACATCATTTACATTATTTCAAAAAAATTATTCATAATCAATCACAACCCATCCAAAATTAATCATATTCAACAAACATAAGAGAATCGGTGAACTTTTCTCAATTCCCTTCTGTCTACTTACCAATGTAGCATAAATTAACAAAATTACATTTTCCTAACATATCATTCATAACCAATCACATGTCATCTCAACCACTAATACCAAACCAATCATGCTCAACAAGCACATAATAACCAATCAACATATCTCAGTTTCAATTCTGCCTACTTACCAAAGTAGCACAAATTAACCAAATTACCTTTTTCAACATATTATTTATCGACGATCTGAACCAATCAAACTAATCAACAACATGTTTAGATCATATGGTAAGCTTTTAAGTCCAATCCAACAGTTAATGAGGCGGAAATCATCAATTTTTTTATAAATGATCCAAAAACATAAATTAAGCAATATTGAGATCCCTGAGAAGTTACAAAATTAATATCTCTAAATCGGTAACTCTGATCTAAAATCCGAACGGTCGAAGTATGTTCCTATCTGTTAGAAACCTCATACTAAAGTTTGGGCTCAATCTAACGGTAAATGGAATATATATGAAATTGTTACCATTATAACTTAAGAACAGAATTACATTGTTCATCAAATATTTCAAACTTTCGAAATTTCTTTCTCTAAGCATAGACCTTCAATTTCAAATCCGATCGGTCACAGTGTATTAATATGTCTTAGGGATTCTATATCAAATTTTGAGGTTGATCTAACGGTCAAATAGGTCAGAATTCTATATTTTACTGAGACAACTTAGTAACAGAACTACAGGGGTAACTAATTTACTCAAACTTATAGGATTTATTTCTCCAAGTACAGACTTCTATTTTCAAATCCGAACAGTCAAAGTTTAGTAATATGTCTTAGGATTAACATATTAAAATTTTAGCTAAATCCAACGGTAAAAACAATTAATAGAAATTTATCACCACAGTAACTCGAAAATAAGAAATTATAATCATGAAAACCAAATTTTACACAAGTCAATAGATAACTACCATTACCAAATTTTTAACATATTCATATTCGTATTCATGATCATAACAAGAAAGGATTAGCTCCCCTTCATCAAAGGCAAGCAATTGGAACCATATTTCTAACTACAAAATTCTAGAAATTAAGTTGAGTTAGCTCCCCTTACCTCATGAAGACCAAAACACCTTAAACTCTTCTTCAAGAAGAGCAACTCCTCTCCTCCTTGCTAGACCAAGTCAGCCTCCACACTTAGGACACTTAGGATTTCGTTCACCTCCCACCAAGGACCTCTCTACTCTCCTCCAAAACTCCAAATCTGATTTGGAATTAAAAGAAGATGCCTTAGACAACTAAGGACCCATGCACTTGGCACTTAACAATAATAAACAACCAATGGACCATCCTAAACCATTTTCCAGCCCTAAAACATGGTAGGAAAGTCTCCAAAGGGTCCCAAAATGTTCTCCTAGTGCAGAACACAACCTACTCACTCCAAAAAGTTGCAACTTGTAAAAATACACCTAAAATTAAGGTTGGACGCTAGCCCCTGGACAGTAAAACTGTCACGTTTTCCCCAGCTCAGTTAGACCCCTTCCCGAAGTCCAAAATATGCGTATGAGTAGTCAAATTGAAGCTCTTTGAGTCTAGTTTCCAATAAAACAAGAATCAACTCAATTGATATTTTACTAAGAATAATAATTTCACTCCCCAGAGTCCCAAAATATTTTCGAAAACCATTGCTCTGATACCAAAATGTAACACCCTAATATTTTAAAGGGTATTACTGATAGTAGAGACTAAATTAATTTGATATCTCGTATAAACAATCAAACTTTATTTCAATTACTCCAAAGTACAATACCAAACTTACACACTTTAACAATATAGTCTTCACCATTGAAATTTCAACTTATAAGTTTTACACAACATAATCTTCCCAATACAAATTTATTCTTTTTACAAAAATCCCTGAAAGTTTTTTTCCCGCATCTCTCTCATCTCTAAGCTTTTTCAACCGCATCTGCAACATTATCTAATCACATATAACATGAGTTATATGATCATAGTACAAACAAATAAGGGTAAGCCAACCATATCATAAAATCATTAAACTTGTAATAAAAATATTATAATCATGTATTTCTGCAATTGATAAAATATCATTATTCCGATGTCATTAATTCATCATTATCGAAATCATCTTTTCCATTTCCATAAATCTTACAAGTGTACCATGCTTACTCATGAAGCCTTATGGTCAGACCGCTCTCTGCCTGCTTCCTTAAGCCTCACTTATATACTATGTCTTACTTTCTGAAGCCTTATGGTCAGACCCCTCTCTACCTGCTTCTATATAACTTACGAATCATATGTTTATGTCAAAGCCTTATGGTCAAACCACTTTCTGCCTGCTTTCATAAACCTCATGTGTTACGTTGCTCATACCAAACTCTCATGGTATAACTCGAACATACTACTCCTGGTAGTAAACATCATTTCATAAGTAATGATTTCTCATATCCACTCCAACATTTCATAAAACCAACAATTCATACCCTCTTATCCACCTAACTCAATCATGTTCATTCTTTAATCATGAATTCATAATAACCCGTTTTGGTATCAATAAATTAAACATATTGCCATATATCATGCTTCATATTATAAACTCATTTTGCCCATAACGAGTATAACTCAACATATTTTCACCAAACAAAGATCATGGATCAACCAAAATATATCAACATATCGTAGGAACTACATATTAAAGTCTGGGCTCAATGTAATGATAAATAAAATATATATGAAATTTTTACCATGATAATATTATGCATCTACAATCAACTTGTTTTATTTTATTTTCATCCTAGTAGAGATTTTTCTTTACCCCAATTGGTCACCGGAGAGGACCCAGATGTCTGAACGCATCAAACTCACCTTCGACGCCAGCACATATGACTAGTCACAACTGACTGGACCAGGCCAGGGCTGCTCTATGATCAGGGATGTGCCAACTCAGGTTTTTAAGGTTCCTCTATCCTACCAACAAAGGGAGGCCCTCAATAATTAATCAATTTATTTATTTAATTTATCTACCTTGTTGTCTTATGCTCTAAATCTAAAATGCCTAATTTTAATATTTTTACTTCCTCTCACAACAACCTCAAACAGTATCTGTATATCTATTTAATACTCATATATAAGCTATTACAGAACCCTTACTCCAGACCTTCCAACAAGATCAATTCCAGCCAACAAACTCATTCAATAAATTCATCACATCACAACATGTACAATTTAACAGTTTCAGTTATAACACCCAATATAATAAAAGTCATAAAACAGTTTCGCAAGAGAACACCAGTTCAACATTCGTATATTTATAAATTCATACAAAAATAATTAGTTGCCCTTACCATCAAAATAATATTAATATAAAAATTCAGGGGAAACAAGAAGTTGAATCTGGCAGAGCCGGTTAGACAACTTCTCATCCTTCCACAAAGATGCAATAGAAAGAATAGATAAAACAATAAAATTTCTGGGGAAACAAGAAGTTGAATCTGGCAGAGCCGGTTAGACAACTTCACATCCTTCCAAAAATACAATATAAAGATATAAAAAAACAACAACAAAAGCTTTGGGGAAACAAGAAGTTGAATCTGGCAGAGCCGGTTAGACAACTTCTCGTCCTTCCAAAAATACAATATAAAGATATAAGAAACAACCAAAGTTTTGGGGAAACAAGAAGTTGAATCTGGCAGGGCCGGTTAGACAACTTCTCGTCCTTCCAAAAATACCATATAAAGATATAAGAAACAACCAAAGCTTTGGGGAAACAAGAAGTTGAATCTGGCAGAGCCGGTTAGACAACTTCTCGTCCTTCCAAAAATACAAAAGAAACAAATAAATGTTCTCATTCAAAATTCAAGACCATACAGCAACAAAATACTACATATTCAAGATTTAGGATTAGAGAAAAGCAAAGTATAAGAGTGGCTTCCCTTACCTCTATTACAGACTTAATCTCCTCGCTCTCTGAAAACTTCCAGAATATCCCCTTTGCAATTAGAAATTCTTCCAACTCTCTTCTCTCAACATTTTTCTAAGTTCTTTGGTGTAAATTTTCAGCCTTCCCCCTTGGTTATTTATAGTAAAAAAATTTACTATTCAATTTTACTATTCATTTGTACTATTCATTTTTTTATTCATTTTACTATTACAAAAATAATTTTTTATTTGCAAATTGGTGAATTCTGATCTCAAAGCTACGTGTAACACTTATCCTTTCCAAAAATAATTTTTTTTTTTTTACTATTCACTTTTTACTATTCACAATTTACTATTCACTATTTTTTTTTAATAATTTTTTTTTTAATTTTTTTTTTATCTAGTATCTAACTTACAAATATTTTCAAGGATCTTACAACTATCACCCTCCGAAAGTGGGGGCCTACCTTCTTACTTTTGCCTCTTGATTTTTTCTTCAAGCTTTCTATACCCACCACAAAATAACAAGTAGGGGTTTTTATTTTGGGCACTTATACCAACAATTGGAAGATACCAAATTAGTTTCAAAGCGAAACTATTCTTTTCTATCTAACAATTTTCTTCAATGTTGTTTTTTCGCTTGTATCATGATAACCCACAGTTCGGCCATTTTTTTCAAACCTTCAAACTCTTTCCTGTATTATATGCAATCATTCGGACATGCATGTATCATTTTATACTCCATAACTGTTAGACATGCATGGATCATTTTATACTTCATAACTATCAGACATATGATTTTCTTCACATCATAATTATGAGTGGATAGTGTATTTCTATTTGGCAGTATTCCATTCAACAACAACAAAAATTTTGTAAAACTTTTATTGGTTCATCCATTGGTTGTCTTCAAATTCATAAGCTTTAAAATCATTGATAACTGTGTAAACTTAGTTGAATCAATGTACAAAAAAATATCCGATCAGTGAACATTGTCTCATACACATGCGTTTTGACAAAAGCTTCTATGCAATCATCACGGATTATATCCTCTAATTTTTTGAAATATTTTGTGTCACTTTTTTGAAATATTTTGTGTCACTTTAGGCTTAATTTGTATTGGACTCGAGACAAAAATGTATATATTGCTTTGATTCATTTGCTAAACTTAAACCTATATATTAGCAATATTTACAAAATTTTCACTGTTTCGTTTTATACCGCGGTTTCATAAAAATTGAGACATATTAGACTTGTTAGAAGAACATTTCTATTTTTTTCTAATTATTTTTTGTTTTATTCAAAATAAACCTCATATATTACAAAATCAAACATAATGAACTATTTTCTTCTCTTAATATATTCTATGCGTGTGACCTATAGGTTGTCATATTAATCAGTGAATATATATATATATATATATATATATATATATATATATATATATATATATATAAAAGAAGCAATAAAGGAAACAACAGGGAAGTAGAATGCATAAGGTACACGTAGTACGGGTGCAAGTTGCAAAACCAAGATTGTACGATCTAAGATGAGTCAAGCCCCATGCATGTGTGGTAGTATCTAGAGATCTCACTATAATACTCATAGTTGGGACTCTCGAACTGCACAAATCTCGAAGGCAAGGGTCAATGCTTAAATGCCCCCTAAATTTGTGGGTCCAAATAACCTACTATCCTATTCTCCACTCGATTCCCATTCTTTTCCCTTCACAACACTGTTCTGATACCTCAATTTCTAGGACACAATCACACTCAAATGTTTTACAGTGCAAAACGCTTAGCTGGTTTTGTTTGTTCTTTGCCCTTAAAAAGACCATGAACACTCATCTAATAATATCTTTATGCCTTTCATTTTATTATCTTTCAGTTCAAGCTTCCACTAACCTTCCAAGTGACCAAAGTCCGTGTCATTTCACTCTTTCTATTACACTCAATTACTCTCAATTTATATATAAAGCCTAGTTACACTATCAAAACCCCACCTTCACACAACAAAAAGCCCCTTAGACTATTGAAAAATAAAACAAAACCAACTTTCCCTTTCACTCATGGCTTCTTCTTCTTCCTATCTCACTATCTCCCCAAGAAAGCTTCGTTCAGATTTGTATTCCTACTCCTACCAGGAGGATTCTAGCACCCCATTAGTGATAAATGTTCTGGCTTCGCTGATTGAGAGGAGCATGGCCAGAACAGAGAGGATCGTGAAAAACGGTTCTTGTTCTTTATCCAAGGCCATCAGTACAAACATCTTTTACTGCAGGGATATCCCAGACATGACAATCCAATCCTATCTAGAGAGAATTTTCAGGTACACTCGTGCAATACCGTCGGTGTATGTTGTGGCCTATGTTTACATTGACAGGTTTTGCCATAACAACCCAGGATTCAGAATCAATCCTAGAAATGTTCATAGGCTTCTCATTACAACAATCATGTTGGCCTCCAAGTATGTTGAAGACATGTAAGTTTTCTTCGCATTTCTTCACTCGCATCAAATTAATTAACCAATTATACTTTTTTTTATCTCATATCATTTTATGCCTTGCACCTGTTTCTTGTTTCTGTCAATCTTAATCGTCGACATCAGTTGCCAACAACTGAGGAAAGAGACAATTTTTTTAAGATTTTGATTTGGTCTGTGTTGCTGGTGTCTGATAATGCATCAATTTCTAAACCAGCAAATTAGCTTGGATCGAAATTCAGGGCATGATGTGTTGATAAAAACGATTTACTAATTTTTTTTTTGTCTGGCAGGAATTATAGAAATTCCTACTTTGGAAAAGTTGGTGGGTTAACAACTGACGAGCTGAACAAGCTGGAACTGGAATTCCTTTTCTTGATGGATTTCAAATTGCATGTAAATGTGAGTGTTTTTGAGAGCTATTGCTGCCATTTAGAGAGGGAAGTCAGCATTGGAGGAGGGTACCACATCGAGAGGACCCTGAGGTGTGCAGAAGAAATCAAGCAAGGCATAGAGAAGAGAAGGGTTTCACACACATTGCTCGTGTGATGTCGTAACCTTAGAAGTTTTGGTTTGGTGTGGAAGGTTTCCTTTGGCCTGCAAATAAAGAAAGGCTGTTTATGTGTACAAATCGTTATAATACAAATCTAAATGTTTGTTGTGGTAATTGAAGTTAGGATAACGAGAGATGAAAGCTAAAGCTTGAAAAATGTACAAATTTGTTTGGTTTCTTCACTGTTTAAACACTGAATTTTCTATCCCCAATTTTTTTTGTGTGGGTAGTTTGCTTGCATTGCTACTGTATCAACATGGTTTAATCCTTGAATTGTAACTTGATTGTGTTCTTATTTTGACATATGGTAACTGAGATTTGGGTGCAAAAGGTGCAGAAAATAGACACTAATAAGTAGGAAATTTTTATGTATAAAAAGAAAATAGTGTAACTATTTATCAAAATTTGAGCACGCGGCACGTATGCATATGTGGACCGACAATGAGCGCATAATTGACGGATGAAATAGTGTTACTAATATTTAATCAATTACTTTGGTTACTTCCGTGTAGATCCGTTATTTTATAATTTAGTAAATTTGGCTTTATCAGATTTATATTTAATATATTACATATTTAAGATGTGTGATTAAATTAATTTAGCAACAAATAGTATATCTAAATTATGTATTATCAGTTTTAATTGGTCGTCAATAACTTTATTATTATTTTTTCTGCTCTTATAATTTGCTACAAAAATATTGAAAATTACATCGCTATGAATGTGTCATGTTAAATTAAAAATAACACAATAATAATATCATGGTGATGTCATGGTATTAATATATAATATCAGATCTTTTAATATTTTATCAACAAAATTGTCAATAAGTTATATTGTCATATCAGAATAATGTCAGGTTTAATTCATTTCTAGTTGAAGCATAATAAATAGTTTTTTTTTTTTTCTTTCGTTAGACATTTAAAGATTCTTTCAAAGGTTCCCTATGAGATAATAGCTAAAATTGCTCTTTAATTTCATTTTCATACATTACTTGATGAAATGGGTGATGAATTCGAAATAGTCTATGTAAGGTAGTTGGGTAACAAAAGCTATAGTTAGGTGATACATTTCATTATTAATTATTTTCTTATTAGTTAATAAATTGGTTTTATAGTAATTTAAACTAAATTTATCCGTTACCTTTAAAGGATAAATATTTGTTTATGTCCATGATAACATAGCTTTGGTAATGTCATTCTATTATTCACGGGATAATTTTATTGTTATTATTATTAATAAAGTGACATTATTGATAATATAAATTTGATGATTTGACGCTTTTTGAACAATATATTATGATGTCATCTTTTAATAAGATGACGTGTGGTAATAGCATCTAAAAGCCAAAATAAATTATATAACTGTTTTTTTTTTTGTATTTCGGTATGATAATAAAATAAGAAAAGTGAAATACCTTAAAAAATTAACGAGTAAAAATAATTTACCAAACATATATAGTTTTGAAACTCCTTGATTAGGTAAAAGTTTGAAACATAATCGAATAAGCATAACATTTTATCATTTTTATTACTTCAAGAATATCGAGAACATGTTTTCTTCGAAATGTGACCATCTTTGAATTATTCCACTTCTACACTACCGTTATATTTCATAAATTGTTGAAATATGTTAAACAGATATTTATGAGCGTTATCACTATGAAAAATACGTATAGATATATCACATTTTGTTTTTTTATTTTATTAAAAAACGTTTAAAATGTAGAAAACACTGGATTGACATATCATCGACCAAATTCAGCTACATCTCACATAATTCTAAATAAATGTAGCAAAGATTTTAAAACAAAAAGGTTGAAGTTCTTATTAGAACAAAGTAAACAAAAAACAAACAAAACTCGTTTATTAAAATTACAAAATATAGTGACTAATAGTTTCCTAATTAACTCAACTCACAGTTTAAATTAATAAATATTTTAAACTCGACACTATATTATATAATTTTGTGTACCACGGATGTCTCATGAATAATCATAGATTGTTCATGAATATATTGACTACGATGAATAAAAATAATAAAAATCACATGTAACTCACATTCGAGGTTGATTGTCCAACCTAATATTCAATTCTACAATATAACATTATTTTAGTGAATGAAAGAATATCATGGTGAGAAACATAAAAAAATAAAAATAAAAATTGAGAACATAAAAATGAGAGTCAATAGTGATACAAGGAGTTAGGTAGTACAAAAACACAAAGTTGTGTTATTAAACCACTATCAAGAGTTATAAAATTCAAATTGACAACTTTAGAAAAATAATTATTATTAGATATATGTAATTATTTGCACTAGAGTATATAACTTAGAGATAAAAAGAAGGGGTTAAGTGAGACAAGTAGATGAATTATCAGTGTATGCTATCAAAACAATGTTGTCAATGGAGTTGTGTGCCACAAGTTGATAAATTCAAATATTGTTAATGATAAATATGATATTTCTTTTTAAAAAAGTAGAAATAAGAGAAAAAAAAACTAAGGAGAGAAGAAACATTAAAGAGTGAATATGGATAAAAAGGTTTGAAAAAAATCATTAAAAAATAAAGGTCTGTATAACCACAATGATAGCTCTAAATATCATTCTGTAAAAAAGTAAAATTTAAAAATAATTAAATTTCATAAAACTAACCTATAAAATAAAAATTAAAATAAAATTTACACACTTATCTTCTGTGAAATTAGGATCATTAATTATTTCTATAATATTATTTAAAACTTAATATTTTACATTGGAATATTTATTAAAACTTAATATTTCACATTGAAATATATTATTTAAAACAATATTCTTCATTAAAATATATGAAATGACAAGATTGATTATGAGACAAACAATTACCAAAATAAATGAGATGAATTAAGTGTACGGATATTTAAATATGTTCTTTCACTCCTTGACAGAACTCACTTTTAAACTATTAGTTATCACTTTTAAAATTATATGAAATTTTAATATTGTCTTCTGTTTATTTTAAAGATAAAGCTATCCAGCGAAAAAATATTTAATTTTTTTTATATAATACACTTGTTTCAGTAGGGATGTTGAGACCGAGATTAAAACCTAACGAATCGCAACTGTTTCTTTCTGTAATGCTGTTACTGTGATATCTCTCTTCCTGTGTTATGTTCTCTGAGGGAAAAATGGGCTGGGTACCTGCAAAGACACTCCGACGCTCAAGTCAGAGAAGGGATGTATTGAATCTTTTCAATTCGAAGTGATGATGAAGAATAATAATTTCTCTCTTAATTTCTCTTAAGAAAAAACGTACCTTTTTTTCCTCTCTGTTTTTCATATTTAAAACAGTAAAATAAACCGTTTACCTGAAAATTCGGTTAGTTATCGAAGTTGATTACTTGAAAGTTGTAACTGTTAGGTCGTGTTTGATACTGGATCAGTTACTCCCGTGATTCGTGACATTGACTGATATTCCTAACCGTTTATTCTTAACCGCTAATTTAGACATCGCTCATTATATGTCGATCGTCTATTGTATCGACACAAACATGCGAGCTGTTGTGCGAGCGTTATATGTCGCGACATCATGGTTTGGTTGTCGATTACCAATGTATCGACATCAACATGTAAATGTCATGATGCGATCGTCTTAACGATTGGCGTCATGATGTGTTCGACATACATACGATCGTGACACTACGACCGTAAGAGGGCTCAGTATTACATACCCTTATTGTTACTTTTAACGGTCGTCCGAGTTACTAGTCAATCGTTAGTGAATTCAGGTATTTACAGTACAACACTTATTTAGCTTGTAAATAGAAGATCATAATGAAATCAAAATGCTGATTAGTGTAAAAATCAAAGGTGTCAGTTTTGTTAATAATTTTTAGTGATCAGTTATGCAAGCTGTGGTCTGCTGAAGTAAATATAATCATAATGCATTCATTCAAGTATTGCATCAAATGGCTATGATATTTGCGAGTTATCATGAAATGATTGCTGTGATATATAATTGCAAGATCTGAATGAATAATAAATAATTTTACAGGGATATATATCCAAGTAAAATAGAAAAGATATTACTAATTTCTAACATGTTTTTTAATTTGCCTAGAATGGGTCCATTTCATTTCTAAATCCTGATATCTCTATTTATTATAATAAATACTAAATTGCATTTTTTTGGTTTAGGATTTGCTTTAAAATTAAATAATCTGATTTCAAACAACTTATATTTATAAATTTTAAAGAATAAGAAAAAATATAAAGGTAAACAAAAAAAAGTAATCTATGCAGATATTTTAAATATTTAAAGAAAAAAGTTATATCTGCCAATAAACTTCATGATGGTAAAATATGTTTTTATTTTTACATTGAGTATTTTATTTTAAGCTCATTTAATAGTAAAATAATTCCATGACTTGATTTGGATATGATGTATTACCAACCGATGACACATCAGCTTTTCATTTTAAAGCCATTAAAGTGCACCTTCTTGTTTTTGCTGGTTGTAAGGTTTTGATTCAAAAGATTTTGACGGGATTGGAAACGAAGTTAAGTTTGTTTGGATCAAGATAAAAATGGTGTAATTTGAATAAATTAAAAAAAATATGAAAATTTATAAGTGATGGGTTACTAGTTTAATAAATTAAAAAATATTTTAATAATGGCAATACATTTCTCTCGTTTTTTTTTGGCATCTCAGCGAAGAAAGTTTGAAACATAATTTTGTATCATTTTCCTTGATTTTATGCAGCATCGTTATTTGCAAAATCTTCGCTTCGTTTCGTTCACAAGTTTCCGTATGCGGAAACAAACACGTCCTAAGAGATGTCCGAACATCGCTGAATGGGTTTTATCATGTAAATTTAATAAGAGTAAATTATTAAGAAATCTATATAAAATATCATTATGTTCAACTTAATCTTAAAAATTATAAGTTTTTAAATTATTTTTTTATTATTGTTTTACTAATGGGTGATCTATATGAGATTTGAACTTACATTTTACTCCAAGGATGCTCTTCCTCGTTTTTTCGTTTTAATTTCTTACCAATTTCAAATAAATATTATTGAACTAAATAGTTAAACTTTTAAATCAAATTAAAATAATTTTACTAAACCTCATTGTCTCTTTTCATTTCCCCATTTTTCAATCTGAGCAAGATTTGAACTTATAAATTTTGATGATAAGAAATTGTATTTCGTATTACAGAAAGTGTCGGTAGACTGTTAGAGTTGACGTTAGTTGTCGGTGATGTGACTTAATAAAATAAATAAATAAAAGTTGGCACGAGCAAAAAACTCATAACTAGATGGTAAAAAGGTCCAAAAGGTTTCTTCTTCTTTATGCAAGGCTTCTTCTTTATGCACCACATAATTATTACCAGCATTTCTATAATTTTTTAAAATGATTATTTTATTTTTTTGTGATATATATAATTGTGCTTTCTTATTTTTCTTTTCATTTTTGTTGCTTGCAGTGTGTTTTTCACTTCATTGGAAATTTGCATTCTACTGTTATAAACTTAAGGAAATTGACCGGCATTCATTTAGAGTTGCTGAGCTTTCGGTGGTTGCACAGTATGAATGGTAATATCAATGGAGTTTTTATTTGTTTTAATGGTTGTACAGGTTTTTGGACCATCTGATATGAAATTGAACTTTCAAAAGCAAATAATCTGAAGCTATTTATTAAAAAAAGGTAATAATTCTGGATTGGACTATCCACAATTTTGACTTATAAAGCATTATGAAATACTAATATTAGTGTTTTGGATTACCTGTTCCGAAAACCTTTTGGATCAAACTTTCTATAATATATATATCTTAGTCTGTCTTATTCAGCATATTTGATATGCATTTTGAAATGTCTAATTCCCAATGTGAAATATGTATTCTGGGAGTATTCTAAACCACACATTTATTTGCTTTTCGTAACACCTAATGCAAAATGTGAACATGTATATTCCAGTTTAGAGTGCCATATGATGTAAAAGGATTTGAACATCATGTTGTCACATTAAATTTTCTTTGTTCACAATGGCCTATAGAAGTTGAATATGTGAATCTTGTATGGTCATAAAAAAAACTTGTTAAGGTATGGACCGGCAAAGAGATGCATTAGAAAATAAAAAAGGTAATGTATGACTATTTTCAACTGATAATGTGTGCATGTAATATAAATTTTATAAGTTGTTAGAGTAAAATTCAACAATCCTATTATTTTGGTTAAGTGTTTAATTTTATAAAGTATAAAATAGGAAGAAGTTGTGTTTGATAAATGTTGGATAAAAAGAGATGACCATGCAAGTGCTTCCTTGATAGATGATTAAGTATCAAATAGTTCTTTTTTCTATTTCACCTTATAAGTGTTGATGATGATAAGTGTAATAAATTTTAAGCTAATGTAAACATAAAGAATATTACCATGCGAAAGATATTGAAAATTTGTTTTTTCCACCAATTTAGACATATGAATATTTCAACTCTAGTCCAATTGTGTCCGATAATGTTTTGACAATGATACAGCGTAAAAGGTTATGCAATCCAGGGAGATAACACTAGTACAAAATGGGATTTAATGTCTAGTGTTCAACGGCAGAAATGAAAAATGTCAACGTTAAAATTGACTGATAATATTTTTGTAAATAAATGCAATAATTTAGACATCAGAAAAGACAAAAATCTGACATCATATACTAATTGATGTTGGAAAAGGGGAATCTTGACATCATTTAACGTTGTTTTTTTCCACTAGCATATTATGGCATGGATCTAATCTTTTGAGAATCTAGTAGAAATATATTGTCTATATAGACAATGTTCAATGTCCCCAACAAGATAAAGATCTTTGAAATGCATCTTATTCACTATAGTTTTCCTTTCTTAAAGTGTTTTCAGATCTTTTTTAACCCCCACATCCATTCACCAAACTTTCCTTTTGAAACTTTCACATCTTCCAAATTGTTAATTATTTTGTCTTTTAATTTTTTATCTTTTAATTCCTATTAACTCCAAACAATTTTGACGTTGGTAAAGCCTAAATTCTGATCTCAACATGTTTAAAAGTTTCCCATTGAACATTTTGTGATCCATGGTTTAAGTTTTCTGAAGATGTCTTCTACAATAAGATTTCATTACATTTTTATCCTCTAAACCACATTTTGCTATCTCCGAATTTCAAACTCACCTTCATCTCCACAAAATCTATTCATTATCTACATTAATGCACATGTTTTGTGAAGATGAAGATGCACTTTGAAATCCAAGACAACAAAGTGATGTTTAGAGGTCACAAATGCTCTGAAATCTAAAGGTAAAAACATCTTCAAAAAAACCTAGAAAGGGATTCTAATATGTTCAAGAGGGAAACTTTACTGGACCACACATTGGAATGAAAAGTGGTACTTGTATGTGAATATTAGACGTTTGACTATGCACTTAAAGATATTATATATTGGAATGAACCCTAATCAGAAAGACTTTTGATATGTCTATTAAGAAAATTGACGTCGAAAGGGAATATTTTTGATGTCATGTACCATGCAAGAATGTAGACAGTTGTAAGAATTTATTACCTTTTACTTTGTTTATAGAGCAAATTGATGTTACTAAGGAAAAATTTACATCTAAATTTTCTTTAATGACGTCAATTTAATCATTGGATAGAGAAAAAGGTAATAAATGATTATAAAACCACATCTACACATTGGGTCAAACTTTATGACTTTGGACCCATTTTTTGTCAAAATTAGGAAAAGCCCATATGGAGGATATTTTTTTCTTTTGGGGTTATAAAGACCCAAAATAAAATTTAGGGGTCTCTCTTCTCTCCCTCATTCACATCTTTCTCTCTAGGTCTTGGAGCATTGTTCGTTTCCCCCCTTCCTTTGGGGGGTTTAGGTTCTTTTTCTGCTTTCTTGTATTGAATGAATTTCGTTTCCAATTGCAATTTGAATTTCATTTTCGTTTCTTGCTTCCATTTTAGATTCCAATTTCATTTCAAGCTTTGCATTTACGTTTTAGATTTGCGATTTCATTTCCAATTTAGCTTTGCATTTTTTATTCTGTTTGGTGCTATTGTCACTTTTTATGTGCTCTAATTCCATTTCATTTTGCTATTTTAATCTTGCTTTAATGGTAGCTTAAGTGTGCTTGGTTGGTCATTAGAAAAATTGCATTGTTTTCATGAGATTTCTGAGTTGAAAGTGTGTTTTTGCTACTCTGATTTGGCTTAATATCGAATTTGTTTTGCGCTTGCGATTTAAGTGGTGTTTAATCTTCGCTTAGTTGATGAAACTATATGGTGCAAATTGATTGAATATGAGCAAAGTGTTTGCTTAATTCGATTTTATGAAAGCATGATTGGTCTTTGCTTAGTTGGTTAATTCATGCTGGATTAGGGGTTAGAGGATTGAGTAATTGTTGTTAATATTTGATTGGAACAATGTAATTGAGCTAGTGATCAACTGGTTTCCATTAGTATTTCCATTCATGCTTTGGTTTGGTAGATTTTAAGTCAAAAAATGTCCACAAAACCCCTTCACCAAGTGTTTGATCTAATGACTGAACCAATATTTAGTCAGTGAGACTTGGCCTAGGAGTCACTTCCTAGTCTAAACTGCACTTTAATTACATATTAATTTGATTTGGAAATGGCCTCGATCAACTTGGACAATATCTGTGATCATCTATTCATCTATGACATAATGAGAAGGTATACAGTTTGAACTTGGCATTGAGAAGTACTACCAAACAACGTCAAGAGGTACAAATTATGTGAAAGAATGGATGAGTGATCATTTAGATGATATAGTACGTGATTGTTAACTCTCTATTTTTCCTCGTTTTTCTGTGTTAATACTCTTCTTTTAGGATAGTTTAGCTTTTAATTTTCTATAATTAAGATAGATTAGTATAAATAGGATAAAAAATATGTTTTTGTAAAAATAGTGTTAATTTTTCCTTTTTAGTTAAATAAAATAGATTTTTAAATAATCAGGTATTTTCTCTTTTAGAAAAATATTCAGAAAATTTAAAATAGAATTTCATTTCTTTTAGGCTTTATTTTTCATTTTATTTTGTCAGTTTATTTTTTTTGCTATGTTTGCAGGTATTAATAAAGAAATAGGGCTGGTGCTAAATGAATTGAAGAGGGCCAAGTAGTGGGCTGAAATGTGCTGAGATTGATTGGGCCAACGTTGATTTTTACTACATGGACTTTGGGCTTAAGTAGAACGACACCGTTTCAGTGAGGCAAATACTGCCTTGAGGGGTCCTGTTGAGCGTTTCATTTAGGAAAAAAATTCCCTCTAGGTAGGGCTTATGCAAAAGAATGCGAGAAAGAGAGGAGAAGACGAAGTCGCGATACTAACGAAGGAGATGACCTTACCGAAGCTAACCGATGGAGATGATCGTATGGTCATAGAGGAATATAGAAGAAGATGAAGTGTCGACCATTGGATCATGAAGCGCGAAGCGTGGAAGAGGCCTTCTTCCCCTTTTACTTCTACCTCTATTTTTCACCCTATAAAAGAGGGGTTTGTAAATAATTTTGAGGATGTAAGTTGTGGGTGATAGACTCCGCAAGCGAACGAGGGGAAAGCGGAGGGTGACAGACTCTGCACGAGAGAGACGATCTGAATTCGCGATTTTAAGACTTATGCGCTTTCCTTAAAAGTAATGTTTCTAGTGTTTTGGGTTGTTCAAGCTAGATTTCACGGTGGTGACAGCCCTTGAACATCTCGGTGGTGTTGATTCCGATACATTGTAGTTATTTCATTCCTTGTAATAAAGATTTGGATTTCTTTTAGATTTATCGCTTCAATTTTACTTTCGTTGCGTCTTTACTTTGATTTCTTACACAACTTTTATTTTCCAGCACTTACTTATTATTTTCCAACTTTGGTTGAATTAGTTAAGGTTTATAATGATTTACTTTTATTGCAATCTGCATAGAGTAGGTTTTACTCTTATGAGCTTATGATTTGTTAATTGTACTTAGTTGAGTTTTTAATAGTTTATGTGATTTGATTGAGAGAAGTGCAAATAATGTTTCACGTCATGTGTAATGTGTAGGGGTTAGGTACTCGTTCTATTACTCTTTGATTCAGTTTATGAGATTTGTGATGTTAGTATGGTTGATTTTGATTTCTGGAAATTTTGGTTTACATGGATGAGTTTTCTTGTATCTTGCATATTAGGATTAATATGTTTTTGTTTAATTTCATTTACCTGATGTCAGTTAGCATTTTTTTTAGCATTTACCTTTGTGAATATATTTTAGATTGTTCCAACTTTTGTATATAAGTTTTGTTTACTTCTTTTTTTTAAATAGGTTTTGTTTTTAATTTGATTCTTTTCGTTTTAAATTTCAATTTCATTTCTTAGTCCCCACATGTTTAGTAATTAATCATTAGTAAATAATACAAGATCGAACTTTACATTTTCTAAATTTAATTTTGTCGAGTCTACGGATTGATATCTTAGTTAGCCCTATATTATATTAGTGGGGACCAATTTTGTTATGCTTTAGGCGACTCAAAAGCAGTTTAACAATGATGTTGGAGAAGAAAATTTGGAAGAATTCATTTATACAATTCTCTTAAGAATGATTCAGAGAAAAAGTTGTATCCATGATGCACCAACTTTACACGGTTATAGACAACCTTGAAATTGTTTTTGTTTTAAGAGAAAATAATTGATGGACTGTTAAAAGTTTCAAGAAATAATTGATGCTTCTAGAAAATAACACCTTACCTATCCGTAATTTCGAGGTGAGGAAAATTCTATGTACAATGAGTTTGGAATACCATGAGATACATACATGTCCCAATGATTGTGTATTGTATGAAGATGAGTATGGTTCACTAAAGGTATGTCTGACATGTGGTTTATCACGATTTACGAAGAAAGTTGATGAAAATAATGACTATGAAGACAATGATCGTCCACCTTCTAAGGTGATGTGGTACTTACCCATAGTGCTTATGTTGGAACAATTGTTTTCCATTAAAGAATGTGAGGAGAATCTTAAATGGCATGTTGATGGAAAAAAATATGATAATCTTCTTTGACATCCAACTAGTTCCCCATAATGGAAGAAGATTGATGAAACATTTCGAGAATTTGGTGCAGAGTCAAGAAACTTAAGATTTGCACTTAAGTAGAAAACATAGTTCATGGCCCATTCTGTTGATGATTTATAATCTATCTTCTATGTTGTGCATGAAGAGAAAATATATTATGTTGTCTATGATGATATTAAGTCTTAAACAACCTGGAAATGACATTGATGTATATCTGAAACAGTTAATTGATTTTTTGAAACTATTGTGGGAAAAAGGCATCGAGATCTTTGATTCATATTAAGAAGAAAACTTTGTTTGCGTGCAATGTTGTTTTACACCATAAATGATTTCCCAACATATGAAAACTTGAGTGGTTACAATGTTAAAGGTCATTTTGCATGTCTTATTTGTAAAGAAAATACTAGTCATCTTCCATTAAAGCATGGACAAAAAATTATGTATACAAGACATCGAATATTCCTTCCTGGAAATCACCCTTACTGTACATTGAAAAAAGCATTTGATGAAAGTTCTAAAGATGATGTTGAGTTAAAACCTCACAATAGGGAAGAAATATACAGTTAGGTGAAGAACATTGAGAAAAGCATTTGGAAGAAACGATCAATATTCTTTAATCTTTCATATTGGTGTAAACTTAATGTGCGACACTACATAGACGTGATGTTCATTGATAAAAATTTATGTGATATTGTCGTCGGGACTTTACTAAATGTAAAAATGAAAGACAACAGATTGAGTAAAAGCACAACAAGATTTGACATATATGGCATCCATCCTGAGTTACATCCACAATCAATTGGAAGACAAGCCTATCTTCCTCCAGCTTGTCCCACTCTTTCAAAAAAAGAAAAACAATTTTTTTGTCAGTATATAAGTAGTGTGAAGGTTTCACAAGGTTACTCATCAAATATTAATCATATGAGTTCAAGGGTTTCTAGGTTTGATTAGGAATCTACTTTGATTGAATTTAGGAACTTTCATATAATTAAACAGGTTTTTGCTATCAATTGAGAATGTACTTTAATTGATAGTAATAATTTCAACTATAATTAATTGAGAATTTACTTTGAATAATTAGTTTTTTATTTGGTTAGGGGATTTAAGAATAAACATGATTAAACACAATAGGATTTGATTGAGAATGTACTTTGGTTGAATTCATTGTGAATAATGTAGAAATGTCTTGCATTTGATTGAGAATTTACTTTGATTAACTACATGATCGCCCTTAAATTAATTAAGAATGTACTTTAATTAATTTGAAACCCGAACAATGATCAATTGAACAATAATCTGTGGATAACCGACGATGAATCTATCTTGGAAAAGTAGTGAAATTAGCCTATTTCATTATAATTGTTTCTAAGTTTCCTATTTGTTCTTCAAACACTCTTCAAACATTAACTTCACTAGCATAGTTTCTCACGTTTATTCTTGAGCATTGCATAACATTCATAAGAGTCAAATATTGAAAAACAATTTTGTATTCATTGCGAGATGATCAGGATTACTTTAGCCCTATCTACTTTCTTGAATACTACTTGGCAATACTGAAGTTGTCTTGAAAAGTATTATTAATTTGATAGCTTCAACTTCTTTTAGAGGTATTTTCACACGTTTAAGTTTGTTTTTTAATGCCATTTGCGAGAAAGTTGTTGATCCTCAATAGTTAGATTTTTTGCAAAATGAGACCATTAGACTATTATGTCAATTGGAAATGTAATTCCTACCCTCATTTTTTGGTATCATGGTTCATTGGATAGTCCATCTAGTAGGAGAAATTCAAATATGTGGGCCGGTTTTCTTGAGGTGGATGAAACTAGTTGAGAGATACATGAAGATTTTAAAAGGATATGTTAAGAATCAACTTCGATTGAAAGCTTTGATTATAGAGCGCTACATTGCAGAAGAAGTCATTGAATTATGCTCAAGTTATATGTCAAGTTGTGAACCAATAGGGCTTCCAAATAATAGACATGAAAGTAAATGTGAAGGTAAAGGGTGTTCGAGGAATGAAGATTGAAAGTATTAGTAGAAAAGAAATTAATCAAACTCATTTGTACATCGTAAACAACACATTGATGAAATAAAGTTTGCACACCCATAAATGAGTGAAAAATAGTCACTTACGAATGTAACAAAACATTCTTAACATGGTTTAAGAAAAAGGTTTACGCGACTACAAATGTTTTTGAAAGTCTATATAGGCTAGCTCATGAACCTAACATTGATATATGATCACATTCGATAACTATTACATAAAGAATTATTATTTCTATTCAAAGCAGGAAGATGATAAAAGAAGAGTTCATAATAGTTGAGTTACCCTACAAAATAAGGTTGTACACTTTTCCAATTCCAAGGATAAAATTCCTACATCCATGACTTATTTCATAATAATACATGAAATTTGGGAAGTTGACTATGCCAGTTTTAGAGTTCTAGGTTTCAAGTATAAATGGATTGATAGCAATTCTAGTGTGGTGACAAATGACATTGGATTCACTTTGGTGGATCTTAGCAGAATGAGTTATAAGGATGAACCATTTATTATGTTTAGTCAAGCAAGACAAATATTCTATTTCATTGATCTAGCGAATCATAAATGGTCAATGGTATTATACGGATGAACCATCTATTACACGCATCCACTACTTTATATGAAATATATCAGAAGTGGACATTAAAGATAAAAGAGATATTCACGAAATGTTCTCTTCATAAGAAGATATGTCTGAAAGAAAGTACTACCTACTTCAAGGAAAGTATTGAAAAGTCATGTCTGCTCTGACAAGTTGACTTTAACCAACAGCTGCTTCCCACGAAAGAAAGAGAAGACACAAGATCTAAGGCCAAAAGCTCAGTCTAATGGATATATTTTCAAATAGCCTTTAAATAGAAGATCACTTAAAGGAAGAATCAAGAGGATAGCTCAAGAGAAAATCTTACAACGAAAATATTCATCCTACGAAAAGAGTTTAAAAGAGAAGCACAAAAAAACTCAAGTAAAAGAAAATATGAGTAAAGAAAAAGTAAAGTGAAGCAATACTCTCGAACTCTATTGTAATATTTGCTTACTGTTGTAAGAAGAGAGAAAAAGAGAAAACAAAGAAACACCCACGAGTCTCTAGACTGTATTGTACAAATATCCTCTCTACGAGAGTAATAATCTAAACGACTTGTAAGAAATCGTTGATTGCAATTATGAAGAGAATTTGTAGAAATTCTGAGGAGTTAAAGAAATCTAAGCAGTGTATTAGAGGCTACCAGGATTGTCTAGTACCAGGAGTGGTGCAAATACTTAATTAGTCTAGGATAACAGAAGGTTATTTGTAGACTAGGGATATCGGGAGTGGTGAAGAATATTGTACAACCAAGAGTGGGTGAAACTTAACTAAGCAACATATCGGTGGATACCAAGAGTGCCTAGGAATACCAGGAGTGGTGAGAATACTCAATTATAATCTTCTTGAAAATTATAATGGAACCCTCTGTGGATAAGTAGACTGGACATAACTCAATTGGAGTGAACTAGTATAAAAAAATTTGTGCATTTATTATTTACTTTTGCCTAAACGCTTCTCTTATAAAACCTATAGTTGATTTTAGTTTTGCATACAAGGAACTTCCCATATTAAACGATTGTTCTATAACAAAGGAAGTTTTTACAAACACTATATTGTATATTCAAAGTCAAGCATTTAACAAGTTCTTGATAAATCTTGTACTTAACAAACGTGCTATATCAGAAGGATTGCAAAAATGTTTTTCCATTAACATTATTTATCCCTACCCCCTTCCTTCTAGTGTTTTTTAGGCACTTCAAGCAGCAAATAAAGTCTGCCCATATCGGTAGCACAAAACATAGCCTGCTCTAGTTGGCAACACAAAACAATGTCTTTCTCAGCCAACAACACTAAACTACCCTACGTCAGCAACACTCATACAGTCCGACCAAACAACATATCAACTTGCATACCTCAAAAGTCAGCCACAACTTAACCAAGAGTTTAGTCACAACCATGACGAGTACCTCTCATAGCTAATAAAAATGCGGTGGGGAGGGGGGTTTTTGTTCCTACGCAACCCAATATATTTGCTAAAGAATGCGATCCAACAAGGCCAAATAAACCTCATCATCTTGAAATAGTCTAAAATACTTTTGTTGGAGCAAATATTTACATATTAACGGTAATAATGACAAATCTCGTTAGTTTGATTATATCACGATACTATTATTGTTATTTATGGCAATGTACCACATTATTGTTATTATTATTACATATTTAAGGTAAGTATTTATTTTATTTATATTATTTTATATCACATTATCAATTTTTTTAACATGGACCCAAGGACCAAAAACCCTATAAATACATATGGTATTTTTCAAGGAATACTCACTCTCACAGTTATACTCATTTTCTCTAACTCATAAAGATCTAAACTCTTTTATTGACTTGAGAGTCAGAGAGTCTTTTGCAAGTGGATATCCCCTGTATTCCAGCCCTTAAGGAGTACACGTCAGATTCTTCGGTCCACTCAAATCTTGTCACCTTTCGTAAGAATCACACTAAAGTCTTGGTAAAAACATTTGGCCATGTGTTCTTGTCCTCAAATAATACGTAAGAAATTTGTCAACCACTTAAATCATGTCACCTTTTGTAAGAATTACACTCAAATCCCAATAAACCACAATTACGTAAAAATCCCTTAACACAATATTATCTCTTTGTATCATTTGCGTGTTGTTTTTTCTTGGTATGATATATAAATTCTTTATTTATGTTGAAAACCTCCTTTTAAATACGATTTATTTAATTTTGAAGAGAATTATATATTTGACTAACTTAAAATTTTCAATAATTATAATTTAAATTCAAGCTTAATTGTTACATTAATGATTTCTTATTAAATTTATTCTATAATTAAGTTAATATTAACTTAAAGGCTAAAATCCAATTTTGGTCTTTTAATTTTTATAAAAAAAATCAAATTAGATTTTTAATTTTTATTTAGTTTTTAATTTAGTATTTTAATTTTTAAAATTATTAGATTCTGTCACTTATTAGCTTTCTATTAAAATTCATACATCAAATCACTTTACTTAAAAACTAAAATAAAAATTTTATTGAGACTTAAAATAATTTACCAATATCTATATATATATATATATATATATATATATATATATATATATACACACACACGCACGGACAGAAATAATTTTTGGCATTCACGAACACGATCATAAGTTTAGTATTTAAGATATGGTTTCAAAACTCACTTTTAATACTTCAAATTTAGTTTGTAGAAACTAAAACCATATATTCTAAATTTTGATGAACTAAAAGTCCCTTTAGAAACAAAAATATGAATTATCCCAATTTTCAAAGATTAAAATTATAATTAAACCTAAAATTTTCATCATACTAATTATTTTGGATAGAATAGAGCTTATAATTTACTATTAATGTTTTTATTTCGTGATATAGATAAAAATTATTCATTATCAGAAATAATTGCTAGTTCTGTAACGAATCTTATATACAAAATGACATACTTAATTTTTCGTACATGAGTTTTGTTTTTATCTATTTTATATTTAACAAAATACTTCGAATTGTTTAATGAGTTAAAAGTATAAAACTATTTTTCCTTATTTATTTGACACGCGAAGTTCTTCGTTTTGGAGTGACAGAAAAATACACAAAGAAAGTCACAAATGCACTGCACAGTGCACATGCAGTGATAAAAATAATGTTGAAAAGATGAAAAGCTCGTTTAGAAGAAGCAGAAGCTGCCTTAATTGTTGCCAGATATTGGGTGAGCCTGTTTTCTAGTGATGCAGACGCCCACGTGAGACATGATCTATGACTGTAAACCGTTTGATTATCCACGTGGAACAAGTTAGTTCAACTGTTAATAACCTCCATTAACGGCTACATTAACGAACAATATGTCTCTCATATTCAATATCCTTTCACCACGATTTGTAGTATTTCCTTGAAAGAGACAACGTCGTCCTCATACGGCCACATTAACCTACCTATGTTACCCTAAACATCAAAGTGGGTCCACCCATGTGCTTTTGCCCCTTTTGTAAATCCTTCCACCAAACACGTAAATGATGTTAATTAGTTAAAAAAATGAATTATTTGTTGCAAAAGACATGTTTGTTTATGTTTTCTTCGTGCTATTTGGTTTTTTAAAGAAAATATACTTAAAAAAAGATAATATTCCATCAATACTACTTATATATGTAATATTGAATCAAACCATTCATATTGTTAAATAAATTAAATCAATATTTATATAAATGTATCTTTTATACAAAAATTAAATATTTTTTAATTCTAAATTTTGATATAAATTTGAATTGCTTTATGTTTTAAAATATTCTTAAATTTTAGAAATAAATAAATATAATTCTTGTAACTTAATTATATTATTTTTTTAATATGTCAAATGGTGTTTTACACTTGCGTTTAAGCTGTATATATCATTTGATATATAAGAACCTTAACTTCTTTTGGGTTAAGAAAACTATATCATTAATTTTTACAATTTTGAGTAAAAATGTATAAAATTAAATTTGAGTTTTACATCTAAATTCAAAGACTATAAAACATATTTAATCTTATAAATTATTTGTTATAATATAATAAATATTATATTAATCATTAACTTTTACCACAGTAATTATATTTAATTTTATTATACTAATTAAATTATTTAGAATATATATAGACTTTTTATCTCATATATAATGTATAATTGACTTGGTCCATATCGTTGAGAGAATATTTTATATTTGGAAGGAAAGATGTTTTTCAATGAACTACACATAAAAATGATCAAATATGCAACGTTTGGTCATCAATGAAAGTCCTAACTCACAAAACGGTCGTTATCGTCGAGAGGGAGCTTCATGCTAAGGACAAAATGAAGAGAAAAATGCATTGTAGGTTTTTATTTTAAAAAACACATTTACATCTTATATGAGACGTAAATTTATGTATGATCTAGAAGAACCAAATATAAACACTTTTTTTATATATGATACTTAAAACTGAGACATAAATACTAATCATTTTGTTAAGACATGATCATTTATTAGACCGTGTCTTCGTATGTTTTAAAGTTTAACAAATAACATTAAATGAAATGAGCATACATTTTTGTGAAAAATATTTGTTGAATGATAAGCGTATAGTGGAAAAGATTTATGAAATCTTTGGGGAAAATATAATTGAAAGATAACCGTTTTATGAAAAGTTTTATTAAATCTAAATATTTGAAGAAATAGATACATTAGTGTACGCACTATAAAACACGTTCTTGCTATAAATAAAATTGTATTACTCAATTTATTTGCATAGTCGGGACAAGCATATTAAAAGGTAAAAGAAAATATAATAACTACAGTAGTTTTTGATTTAAATATTAATTTTTGAAATTGTGTCCAACAAAACGTAGACGATATATATTAGTCTGAAACTAATGGCAATAATTAGAATTGCAATAAACTAGTAGTTTTCGTACAAAATGAGCTTATGTAACAATAAAAATAATCATATATTTATAGAACAAACTTCTTCCCATTGTTTCTTCTTATTTCCACTAACCCACTAATTTCGCCTCTATCTAACACAAAAAGAAAGCATAAATTAATAGCGGTTAAATTTTAGTTGTGTATATGCGGGTGGGTAATGTTTTCTAAGGCTATGATTATACCACTTTTTCCCTAGACATTTTCGGAAAAGGAAAATAAAAATAAAATGTGATAGATCAAAGATGTCTTAGATTCGTATCTCAAAATAAAATTATCTCTAACATACATGTGAGAAATATTAAAGTGTATTATAATGTTAAATTTGTTAACTAATTTAAAAATTATACTACAGGATTTAATGTAAAAAGTTTCTTAAATGTTATCAAATTAAATTTAGGCATCATGATGATTTTTTTATTTTTTATTTTTAAATAAGAGTATCTCCTATAACTACATATGTATCGAATCTCCTATAATGTTAATTTTCTCACTTGTTTAATATTTGTAGGGAATCTTTTCATATATAGACTAGTTAAGTAACTGCAATTAGGCAAAATTACTTATATACTACCAGGAATAATTTAAGTAAACCTAGCTTCTCGATCATTTGGTGGTTCCTTCATGCTTTTACAAAAAATTTTCGGCGAAACAAGAAAATAAAGAGTGTGTATGCTTGAAAAGTTAATTTGTTTCATCAAAATGATATCATAACTTAATTTTTCTTTGAATAATCTTAGAGACATATTTCTATTTAGACCCATTTAGAATGTGTTGTTTACATTTTCAAACATTTGGAAAAACGAAAGAAGTTCTTTAGAAAAATTAGCTCAGACCATGTTCCCAATTTGCAATAACAAAAAAGTCTAGTACAAAGTATTGGCCTAATATTCAAGAATAAATTATTAACAAAAAAGTATCGGACAATCGTTAAGCACGAGTCCAACTATAAATTTTGGACAAATGACATTAGAAACAAAACAATTCATATATATAATATAAAATTATCTTTAATTTCCAATCATTAATAAAGAAAACTAAGAAAAATATAAGTCTTGAATGTTTAAGGTCATTAATAAAGATAACTTCGAAAATGAAATATCACTCATTGACGTAAATATATTAGGAAAATTATCATTTTCAATCACATTGAATGTGAACTCATATATAATATCCGTTTTATGACATTGCAAATCTTCAATAAGATATTGTCTAGACAGAGAAGGATGATGAATACCTGATAGAGAAGTCTCGCACCTGAAATTCAAACGGGACATTTGTCTTGTTCTTTGAAGAAAGTAAGGCACAAACCTCTCTCTGGTGAATTAATAATATTCTTTTATATTGCCAGTGGAATAATTTTACTTGGTAGCAATTAAGAACCTGGTTAGTTCTCTATAAATACCACACCATATTTCACACTTCGCTACCAACTACCAAAGAAACTACAACTTTGTGAATTGTGATAAAATGGCTCTGACACTTGAACGTGCTTTATTTTATTTACAAACCCTAGTAGTTATACTCTCAATATTCCTAGTCAACCCTTCCTTTTGTTTCAACCCCAAAAAGCTCTTTAACACTTCTTATTATGCTCCATCTGGTTCAGAGTGGTCACCTTCACTGGCCACATGGTACGGACCTGCTAATGGAGATGGAAGTGAAGGTAAAAGGAAAGCATAGTTATTAGGATATATTATAAGATGTGTTGTGTCAAATATTGCCGCAATTCTGATTTAAATAGTTTATTTTAGTGATTATTATATATTTTGTCCTTAAATATACATGCAGGTGGAGCCTGTGGTTATGGCAACGCTGTTGGGCAACCTCCATTCTCTTCGTTAATATCTGCGGGAAGCCCTCTCATTTATGACTCCGGCAAAGGGTGTGGTTCTTGTTACGAGGTGAGAACGTTTAATCAGCATGTAAATTTAAACGTCATGTCACAAAACGTATAACAATTCTAACGCTATTTTCATTACTATTCCGGACCAATGAAATGATGTGTATAATGAGGCAACTTACAGTTATCAGTTTAAGTCAACTACACCAACTACATTACAAAATGAAAAATAATATTATCAAATTATTAATCCCAATATTACTGAATTCAGTTACGTCCATTTATACATATAATATATTGTATTATGTTGAAGTCAAGGTTAAATACATTTTTTTCTTCCAATTCGTTAACGTGTTTTTAAAAATAAAAAAATTGAAGAAGTTAAAATTCTAAAACAAATTATATATTAAATGCATATATGGACTCTAACAATGTTGTTTTAATATAATTAATGTTGAAAAATATATTAGAGCTTAATTTCCATTTTGGAAAAATCAATAGTAAAGGAGATTCATATTGACAAGATCAATGCCTCCATGAAAGAAAATTATGTTTAGTACTTAGGTTTATTGTTCTATTTCTAGGTGAAATGCACAGAGAATTCTGCATGCTCGGGCAACCCGGTGAAAGTAGTGATCACTGATGAGTGTGCTGGGTGTGGCTCGGATGCTCAATATCATTTTGATTTGAGTGGCAGTGCTTTTGGAGCAATGGCGGTTTCAGGTCAAGATCAGAATCTACGCAATGCAGGAAAAATAAACATTCAACATAGAAGGTAGTATCCAAATTCTTAATATCCTTATACTTTTTCTGTAAATATTTCAACATTCTTGACTTTCAGTTATATTCTTTTGACATATATATGTGGTTTGTGTTTTTGTCATTACCATATTTTCTTTTCAACCTTTAGGTTACAATATTGCAACTAACACATTATTTGCAGAATCGAATGCAACTATCCTGGTAAATCAATAGCTTTTCGCGTGGACTCTGGGTCAAACCAAGAGTATTTTGCTACATTGGTTGAATACGAGGATGGGGATGGTGACCTTGCCAAGGTTGAACTCAAAGAAGCACATGATGATTCAAATTCATGGGATTCAATGCAACAATCGTGGGGTGCGGTTTGGAAACTTGACAAAGGCTCACCATTGCAGGCACCATTCTCTATCAGGCTCACCACTCTTGAGTCTGGCAAGACCATTGTGGCCAATAATGTGATTCCTGCTCAGTGGACTCCTGGTCAGACTTATAGATCAATTGTGAATTTTGAAACTTAAAAAGTTTTATCAAGATATGAATCTAATCAAATGCCATCCTATTATTAGTGGACTTTTGATTGTGTTCTGTAATATCCTTATCAATGAAATTGTGCTAGTTATTAGCCATTTTAATTATTGTTATGGGTTCGTGTCTTATTTTATCTATATGGTGAAATGAATCCTGTTAAATTCACTGGTGAATAAACAGACACATTAATTAAATAAATTAAAAAAAAAAAGACTTTATGTTTGAAAACAACGTTGTATGACACGTGATAGCAATTTGTGTCCGTGAACTAAGTGACTTAAAACTCAAATTATAACAATATCACTTTGGATATAAAATAAATTATGTCAAGAGGGGAATACTTTATTATATAAGCTAACAATACCAAATCATGTCATTCGTTTCTGTGAAAACTTATCTCATAATTAAAAAAGGACTTGTTTTTTATGTAATTAAAGTATTTGTTTTTCGTTTTCTTATTTTCGACTGAAATATTTCCGCAGAATTGCTTACGTGAGAAATTGATTAGAAAAGTCAAACCACCATTTCCTTTATGATGTTCAAGGGACGTTGACACAAGAACAAGTAATAGGAGGAAAGATTAAATTTTATCAAGTCTTTGCAATGTTTGATTATAAATTATTTTAGAAGACCTTACATCCAATATGTGACTTGACTTGGGCTATTTTTTTTTTCTGAAGAAGCTAGAATAGACTCTTTTAGTTTATTTGAAAGAAAAATAAAAGAGACAAATACACTAACTCGTATCGTATCTAACAATATAAGCAAGATCACAGTAAAGAAGAGACACTCATATCAAACTCGTCTCTTACCCTGTGTAGGAATATATTTTTTTCAACATTAATAGATTTTCAATTAAAAAACTAATTAGTTTTTAAGAAATATAAATTATTTTAAAATTAGAAAACTAGATGAAAATCAAGCCGTCATGCATTCCAAGCCTTAATATTTATGATCGAGTAGGAATTAGATTAATTTACACTCTTCAAGTGGAAAAGACATTGGAGGCATGACCCTTGGAGGATGCTTTTATCCTTCTCTATATGTTAATGATATTTTTATTTATTGTCGAGGAAATACTAGCACACTTCAACACCTAAAAGACTTTTTGTATGCATATGATACTTTTTCTAAGCAATGGGTTCGTCCTTCTAAAAATCAATTTTACACTTTGTCGTCTTCTTTTGTTGTTGTAAGACCAATTAAGAGATTACTTTCTTATGCTCAAAGATTCATTCCCTCTAATTATTTGGGTCTACCAATATTTGTCGGGTGCTTAACGCTTACTAATGTGAAATACACTTTTTATAACGATATTTTATATTTATTTAAATCCATCCGACATAAAAAATATTTAGTGATATGATTGTAAATAAAGTAAGTTTTTTTACATCGATTGTATTTAGATCAAGTATAAAAAAGTAAAAAAAAAAATTAAACCGGTTAACTTATAACCGGTACAAGAATAATTCGAAGAAATTTTTCTATTATACTAAATCCGGTATAGGAATGACTTAAAAGAAATTTTTCTATAGTTAATAAATGCTAAAATCGAAATAGAAGTTTGGAAAAAAAAAATTAACCTTCGAAAATTCCATAGAAAAACCAAATTCTTTCTTCTTTGTATTCTGCCTCCTCCGTAAGCCCACTCCTCAACAGTGCAGCCTTCGTTTGCCCACTCCGACTGAAGGCGACAAGAAAGAGCGTGGATTTTGTTGTTTTCTCGACGCCACCGTCGCCATAATCAGTTCCGACCTCCTTCCGCTCCAACCACCACCAATTCCCGTTCTCATTCTCTGACCGTCACCAATGAAGCGCTCAATGTTATGATTTCTAGGGCTCCGGCTTCTGGAAAAGTATGGTTTGATGACCTTGATCATCTACGCTATCTCGATCTCCCTTCTTCTTCTTTCGAAGAAGAACCACAAGATAACCTAAATATGATATTATTTAAATATGATTTCATGTTTTATTGGTACTATTAGTTGTTGAGTTTTTTTTCCCCTCAACGAGAAGCTCTCAAAAGTATGACTGGTAGTTTAATTTTGATGATGTTTCCTTCGAGCTTATTTTATGTTTTTTTGCTGGAGAGAAATTGCGGAGTTTTGTTTACTTTTGTATATTTGGCTTTATTTGGTTGAAATAATTTTTGATTACTATATCAGGAGAATCTCGTTCATGCTGAAATAATTTTTGATAGGCATGTGCGATTTTTGTAACCTTGATGCAGATTATACCATTATGAAGTATTAGTATAGTTTATTTCTGTGTTAAGTTTGCATTATGTTGTAACTGGAATAAGTCATATAAGGGACCATTAATTGCTATTTACTGATATTCAGCAAGTAGTATCTTTGGAGGTGTAAAGTGTTATAGGCTGCATAACAACATAGTTCTGAGAGGCAAGGAAAAAACAAGCACAACGGTTCTCATTTTTTATGTTTAAACAGATTGCAATCACCATGTTTACTGACAAATCCCAATGCACCTTAACTTGTACCAACTAAATATCTTCTATTTTCCACAAAGCTTTTATATGCCTGAAAGACGTAGCATTAAGATGCACGTTTCTTTTTATGAAGATGTGAAATGGCAAGAAAATTACCTTCCCTTCCAGATTCTGTTGTTTTCTTTCTTTGTTTATCTTCATTTCAAAACTCTCAATCACTACAAATTTGTTGCAAGCAAAATACTATCCCATGTTTTCTCTCATCATCTTTGATCAGTTCCAAGCCTAAGAGCCTGTCTGATTCATTTACTTGCATCCCCTGCTGGTGCTGGTGCTGGTTTTGGTTCTTCTGGTGGAGGAGATGGAGGTGGAAGTCCTCCATAAATGCAACTTCTACACTTCTTTTCAACTCATCCTTCAATAAGAGAAAAATGGGGAAATGAGACAGCACAAAGTTGGATTCTGGTTTCTGAATGTCAAGCATAGAGTACACAGTAATAGTGTCAAAGTGAGTGGGGTATCATTAACTACTACTAATAAGTGAGAAAATGTGTTGTAGCTATAAAATAAGATTCCAGTGGTTATGAATACATGTCATTTTTTGTCTTTTGGTCTTTTTATGTTATTATGTTGCATTTCTTTTTTGTTGGTCTGCTTTATTTGACTGGTTTCCTTGTAAAAAATAAAAGAAGGTGTGACTTTTGAGGTGCAAAATATAGACGAAGGCCAAAAGCTTCTGACTCCACATTAACTCGTTAATAATATATGGTTTGAAATGGGACTTATAGCTTGTCAGAGGAGGGTGGGGGTCTTGGATTCAATGGATTGCATTGCAATTTGCAACCTCAACCTCAAATTATTTGATTTCTCTTCCCTAGTTTGTCCTTTATGATGTCAAATGTTAATGTTCAATCTTTTAGTCTGTGACCCCCCAAAGAACCTAGTGATTTTGTTTGTTTTTCCTCTTGAAATTTTCCGTAGGCTTTTCCTCGCTATTAACCTTGTCTTTTATATGTCTTTAGCAATTTAAGAGTTATGAGCTCTGCATTCCCCTCTGTGACTCAAATTGGGTGGTTTGTCAAGTTGTAGAAACTTTAATGAGTACGATCACCTGAGCATTGAAGAGAACGGACATCCTTCAATGTGACTCATCAGACACATCTGTCACCTCTACATGCATGGACCATCTGCAATTAAAACATTGACAAGCTTGATTCCTCGTGTGCAGGTTAATTTCTGTGCTTACTTCTATTCACCCTCAATTTTTTAAAATATACACTTATACTAGATAATTCAATGTTTTTATTTTCCTTGTTTGGTTTATTCTACTTACAATCGAGCTTATACATCATATATACACTATCATGTATGCATTACTTTTGTGTTAAAGATAGAAATAAACTAGAGTGATCATTTATAGGCTAACCAACCGTTTAAGTTGTCACTGGTTGTGTTTGTAGTTTCTTTCCTTCATGTATCAGTAAAGGTCATGTGATTGATCATTCTTTTAAGAGCATTTGAATGCCTTGTGCTTGTTTGGATTACCTTTCTTTGATTTAAATTTTTCCCAAAACTTTTATCTTAGCATTTTGAGGGGAGGGTACGATATTTCAAGGAGCAAAACAATCCAACCTGATAACACCACTGATATAGCTGTGTAAAAGCTAATTCTAGCTCTCAGTGGTTTGTAGCTCTTATTTTAGAGATCCCATTGGAACCTTACTGTGGCCAACAACTTAGTTTTAAATGTTTTAGAGAACTAGAAGCTTCATTTTAAACATGTAACTTTTGCCCTCCTTATGGCTTGACTACAGGGAACATAGTTTGTCCACCATTTAGGTCTTACTAGGTCACTGTTTTATGTTTAAATTTTGAAAGAAAGTCAGTTTTCAAGACATTGTATGTCAATGCACTTGCTATCAATTCTGTGTTTTAGTCACTTTGATTTATAACCTACTCTTTGTGCCAACCTCTTACCTGTATATTCCATCCATAAAAAAGTAGCCTAGATTCTCAGTTAGGAGTTAATAAAATCTAAATTACATAGAAAACAGGTTTTGGTTTGGTGTGTGAGAATCAATTCAATTTAGTACAGGAGATCTAATTGATGTAACTCAAATAAATGCTTTTAATTGGGAAAATAAAATAAAAGCTTAAATATTTTCCTTCCATGTTGATATACAATATATAATATGAATGTGAATTTTTATTTGAGTAGTCAAGTTTATAGAATGTTACCTAGCAACATTCTTAAATTTAGGGGACATATTAGGAAAAAAAAATCTGGATTTAATATTTTCTTGAGGAATAATTGTTAACTTTTTAGAATGGAAATGTTACTTCCCCATCCTCGTTTGAAGATTAGAGTTTCCGTGGTCCTTTATTATGGTACTGTACCTCTGTCACAATTCATGTCCCTTTTATCTTCTAATGTTTTAATTTTATATGATTTATAAATAAGATTAATTTATAATATATAAGCATGTATAATTTTTATTTTATATGTTAATTTTGTAAGGTTAAATTAAATTTTAAATTTATTTTTGATCATGATATTAGATTTATGAATTAGATTTTATCTTAGTGAATGTTTTATTTGTTCTCAGATTATTTATTTGATAGAATTTAAAATGTGAGTTTAAGTCCATGTTGTTGGGTAGAAATAAGAAAATAAAGTATACCTAAAATCAAGTGTACTTAGCACCTTATTTGCAATCGTAAGTATATAATTTTTATTAATAAAATTCTATTTATGTAAATGTTATTTAACACTATTATTCTTTGAATCTGCAGGGGTCATTGTCAATCGTTACTAATTCTTTCTCAGCAGTTTCTTATAGTTCTTTTGTGTTTATTGAACAAAAAACCTCGCACTTTGACAATTAAAAATACACTAATATTGTAAGTTTTTTAATAATTTATTTGTTGTGTACACATAACTGATTTTACTAAGTTCTTTAGGACTTATTTTAATGTACATTTAACTTTATAGAGTGGTTTAGACATATTCAAGGTTATAGGAAACACATATCGTCTCTAGAAAGAAGTTGCACTTCATTGCACCAACTATAAGTAGTTAATCTTTCAAACTATAAATTTTATGATATTTTATAAATTTAATTTGTAGTGCTCACGTCAACTGGGAAGCTTTAAGTGTGGATATTATGTCATGAGGCACATGCAGAAAATTATATCCACAAATGTCGTTGACTCATGGAATTTGGTAACGTGAATATTTTATAACTAAGATCTAAAACCATTAATATTATAACTTGACTCAAACTATTCATTGTGTAGATATTTGATGACACATCTCCAATGGAGCAATATGTCATAAAGGATGTTGGTAGCAGTGGGCTGTATTTTTTTAAACCATTTGTAAATAATTAGGTGTTTCAATGTTACATTTTGAGTTTAAGAACTATTTTATGTGTAATTATGTTAAGTAAGTATGTTAGGTAAATATATTTAGAAACTTTGTTAGGTAAATATTACATTTTTATATGTTAATAGAAACAATATTGTTAGGTAAATATAGGATTGAATTTTTTGCAGGTCTGGATATGGATAGTAACACATAAAAATCAAATATTTTTAAAAAAATATCACTTTTCACATCGGGTAAAGCCACATTAGGTATAAAAAGTCTTGTTTTTTCACATTAGTAACATCATCAGGTATAAAGGTGAGTTTTTTATACCTGTTCTGCTACCGGCATGTATAAAAGTGAGTATTTTTAAATAAGAGAGACTATTTTTTTATACCTGATCCCATAATATCAGGTGTAAATATAAAACTTTTATACCTGTTACAAAAATAACTGGTGTAAAAAAGTAAACTTTTTATCGGTTGTAGAATGGTGTAAAAGGGGGGCGAAAACTTTCTATATCCCTACATCTATAGCTACTTAAAAAAAGGTATACAAAGCCTTTTTTAAAAGGTATAAAAAAACTTTTTTTGCACTAGTGGCTAAGTATTTTTAGTTTTTGGTTGATAAAATTTGGGCTAAGCTTTCTTCTTGAAAAGGAAGACTACTTAGTGAGATGGGGATATTCAATAAGTAAACTCAATAATTATTGGTTTGTTATAGTATAGTTTTCATGTTTATAAATAACTTCTAAATATCCTTTTTGAGGTGGAACAATGGATTTAGAATTGTGTAACTGGTGATGCACAAAAATGAGGTTGCTCATGATTAAATGATCTATTGTCTCTAAGTTTAAAATGAATGGTAGTTTCCGGGTTTCTATTATTCATTTGAAGAATAAAACTTATTTACATTTAGCTTGAGAATTTGGTTATAGTAAGAGGACTTAGGTGAAATTTATAAGACTTTGTTTTCTTAAATCTAAGTATATTAAATATTTTTCCTATAATTCATCCTACATTTATCATGGTGTGTTAAGGATGTATATAATATTGTTTTGGAAAACTATCTAGTTAGCACAATAAAACTAAAGTGTGGTGGCACTATTGTTTTGGTCATCTTGGTCTTCAAGAGCTAAGTTTTGTGGTTCACTATATCTTATTTTCTTCATGTCTAAGTTGTCATCATATGTTTTTCCTTATTGTCTTGAATTTTTACTGATTACTTTTGTGATTGTTATGGTTCTATTTTGTTGCTTTATCACAAACCATTCAACGTTTGGTTTAGGCTCTCATATCTTATGTTGTTTTATGTGTTTATAAATTTTATTAAGTCAATATGTGTGGTTCAGTCCTCACATGTTTTGGTTCTTTTAAATTTTTTAAATCCACCCATATTGTATAGATTCTTGTCTAGTCCTTTTGTCATTTTCTCTTAATTGAGCTTTCGCAAAAAAAAAAAAATTATTTATTTAAGTGTGTTTTCAAAACTACACCATATACATCTATTTGAGTATTTTTACTTTACATTTTTCAGTTCATAATTGTTATTATTTCATTAGCAAGTTCATAGATCTAGGTTTTCATTATGTCTTATTGCGTTTCAAGTTCTATTTTTGCTTCTAGTAGGTTTTTTTCCATTTTGTGCTTCTTGTTTATTTTGAGCTTTCAAAAAAAATATATAAACTATTTTGGTGTGAGTAATGGTCTCGGTTTGCTTATGAAAAATATTGAAAAAACAATTTGCAAACGATCAAAAGAAAAGATAGAATAGAAGTGATCAAAAGACCAAAAGAAAAGTGATGAAAAACATGTGCATATGATCGATCATTACCGCTAGCCTTTTTGGTGTGTTACATTTTGATTGCCTTTGAATCTATTTTTGGGGCTGCAAACTATTTTTACTGCAGCTTGAGTGTCTCGACCTTGAGCAAAGAGTGTCCTAGTATATTTTAAGTCTTGGGTTTATTATACAAGAAGCACTTCACTTCATATTATAGTTGTTTTTTGTTTTGTTTTTATCTATCCTTGTGCCTTTTTATTGGTGCCTCTATTTTGTGCAGTTATCCTTTATTAATATATAGCCTTATTTTCTTGCTTGTATTGTAAATCATTCTTAGTTTTGTCAATAAACTCCCTTTGAGTGAGTTTTTGTTCATTTAGACTTTTTCTTGATTTCTTCTTTGGTCTTTCTTTTCGGTTTTTTGATTATTTATGTGGAAGTTCTCTTTCAGGGTGAACCAATCCTTTGATGTAGTATCTTAGGAAGTGAAGATCTAGATGGAACTTGAAATCTTGGAAGGGGAAGAGAAGAGAATGAGAGAAAGACTCGGAGAGGAGTTCCGCCACTTTGTTTAAATTCATATATTTCTTTTTTTGAGTTGTATTTTGATTCATCGTTTTATTTTGTAAACTTGGCCTAATTAGGTGTCTTAGGGAGACTTTTGTTGTTCAATCTCATATCCTAATTAAAACCTTATTTCTTACAGTGCATCGTTTTTAGTTTGTGAGTTTTAAAGGTTCTAAATACATTCTAACCTTATTAGGTCGCATAGTCTACTTATAATTTTACAAAAAATAAAATAGTCTACATCTAGTTGAATTTGTGATAGAGTTAATTGGTTATTTATTAAGTCTAAACTAACTAAACTCCAAATATTGTGAGCCTTCAAATAGATAGTAATAAAAAAAACTCTCAATAATTATAATGAAGTTTCTACGTAACTATATAATTTATAATTGACTAACATAACTCTTGTTTTATATTTTTTTAATGGCTATGAGAACTGACTTATTCCTCACTCGCAATATATATCTTTTCTTCATATCCACATTCTCTTTTAGGCTCACAATAGCAATTGTTGGATCTACCAAATTCTGATACTAATTTAATATTAACGAGACATTATATTATCAAAACAAAATTCACACTCACAAAAATAAGATAACTTAACTCATTCATAACATAATATTTTTAAATGCCTTTATATACCTTTATATAGACTTTATAAATTACATTAAATAATTAAAGTAAATAAAATAAAATATGAATACTTCTTAAATCGAAATAAAATCCATAATAAGGGAGAAATATAAGTTCACGTGGTAAAACTTGATTAATTTCTATCAATTTTTAATTCAGTATGCAAGAATTTCAAAATAACTTGTATAAAAGGATATTATTTTTTATAAAATTTAACAATCTAATTAAAAGTTAAGGTAATTTAGACACTTGCTCCTATGAAACCCCGTAGGTGTTGCTCCCTCCACCATTCCATGTACTCTCTAAACCTCTTAATTATTTTTTTTATTCCGAAAATATTCTACACCTACACCTCCCCAGTGTCTTATTGCAACGACTCTCATTTACCTCCCCCAGTATCTTTTTATGCTTGTGTCTCTTTATGAAGAGTATCTTTTTGTGCTTGTGCCTGTTATGCCCTCTCCATGGTGTGTGGAAGGGAGGGTGGTGGAGGAGTTTGAGATGGAGCAGTCTGTGCCACCTTATCTCTTCGCGCTCGCTATTGGGGTCCTTTGAAATAGGGAGGTGGGGCCCAGGATGAGGGTGTACGCGGAGGATGTGGCCTCTGTGTTGGACTCGGCAGCGGCAGAGTTTGCCAATACGGAGGATTTGGTGAGGGAAGGGGAGAGTCTGTTCGGAGCATACGAGTGGGAGAGGTTTGATTTGTTGGTTTTGCCGCCTAGTTTTTCCTATAGGAGGATGGAGAATCCAAGGATGGTGTTCTTGACACCCACTGTAATTAAAGGCAATGAGTATGGGGCGGAGGTTGTGGCTCATGAGCTTGCTCATAGTTGGACTGGGAATTTTATTACCAACAAGAACAATGAACATTTCTGGTTGAAAGAGGTAGGCTGATCCGGGAATCTTTTCCTGTCTAAGTACTCCCTCGACAATTTGCATTTAGGAGAAACTAACGGATATTCACATCCGTTTAAACTAAAGACAAAAACAGAACGGGAAGTGCAAAGAGCGGTCTGTGATGGTGGAGGAAGTAATTCCTAACCCCGTACGTATGTGTAAGATAAGGCCCATCCCTTGTTCTCGTTTATTTTTTTCTTAATTACCCGCAAAACTAATATGGGTTAGAATAAACGGAGTAACACTTCAAACAAAACGAATACCAAAATATAATACAGCATTCATATTTACTTTAAAGAAGTAAAAGTGTATGGTACAGTCTCATTCGATCGGTTAGTTAGCGAAGTATTAAGTCAATGTCCATGATAAACATGATGTATTAATCTATCAGTATACATAAATATATATATATATATATTATTGGGCTACCATCAATTTAAAGTGCACATATATCCTAATTAATTATCTAATCTCCCTGCACCTCTAGAGAATTGACATAAGGAGGATCAAAGATACTAAATGCTCTGAAAGCTGAAATAACGGATAAAACAAAGAAGCAGCAAAATGTGATAGCATGAAAAATCAAAGCCAACTTCACTTTGCCGCAAAACCTGCCATAGGAACTGCAGGCTTCGCTCCAAGAATCTTCCCTTGCACCATTGTAAGCCAGGTAATATATCTCAGTTACTGCAGCAACTGATGTGGTCGTTAAATATGCCATAATCTGTGAGAAGCATCAATTGTAGATACCTTAATAGATAAGCCAAAAGATTCTAAAAGCCATATGCAATTTTCTTCAAATTTTCTAATACATAAGAATTATGAAGTAGAAGATAAATTAAGAATTAAACTGAAACTGAGAAATAGGCACTGAGGTTGGGGTCCCTTAATCCAATGATTGTTTCCTTAATTCCCTTTTGAATGGAATTAAGAGCATAAAACAAAAGTATCAAACCTGATCAGAGACAAAGAAAATCCAAGCTTTGGATGCACAGTATCTGACCCATGAGCAAGCAGCAGCAACTAGAGCATAACATGCACAGAGGGTACTGACTAAAACCATATACCTGTCAAAAACAATTGTAAAGTTAAGTGATTGATATGTGAAAAGAAAGAACTTATGAGAATCAGTGCCTAGAAAATGGATAGTCAATATGATTCTTACTTGAGAGCCGAGAATTTGTAATATTTCAACATTCCATAGCTGCTGTTGTCCTGCTGGTTAGTGACAGTAACCCATATGGTTGCCACTGATAAAGGAACTGCACAGAGCCTCAGAGAAGAATCAAAAAGCTTAAGCATTGGAAGGTGATGTTTCTTCCCAGATGCACTGAAGCTGTTTGAGAGATCTCACTGATAGCAGAACAAGTACTTGAGTCCTCTTAGTGGGGTTGGTGAGAATAGTGGGAATCGCTTTTTCATACTTTGTCGTTGGTGTTACCGTGTTCCAGAAATAACATGATTGTTTCCACTTCCTCCTGCCTTTTCACTCCTTTTTCTTTCTAGAAATAATACATATTTTTAGGCAAAGAAAGTTGGAATAATTTTAGTTTTAATCTACTAAATTTATTTATTTTTAAATTAAAAAATACGATATTAGTAAACAGATAAAATATCAAATTAAAGAAAATGAAATAAGTTTACTAAATTTCGGAATTATATTTTAACTTTAGAATTTCTGGTTTATTATTTAAGATTTGCATATACTTTTACTCACTTAAATTTGCTATTTAAAAACTAAAATCATATTATTTTGATTAAAAGAATTAAAATAATTAAGTTTGAAGGACCAAAACTAAAATATCAAAAAATTCATACAATAAAAATATAATTAAATCCAATAATTTATGTGTTAGCATAAAGGAGGTTTAACAATATGTATAAATTCATTTCATATGTGTATAATTCCTTATATAAATATATAGCGAAATAAAGAGTGCATCATGTTTATTGGATTGTGTATCGAAACTTTATACTTATCTTATAAATTTTATCTGTTATAACAATGTCAAAAACACATTATAAAGACTCCACAAGCTCCTTTTTACATTATTTAGTCTTCAAATTGAAATGTTCTTCTTTAGTGTAAGGTGATTTGAGATATATCCATGTGTATATGTTATACCAATTCGAAATAGAAGTATACTTATAAAAGAAACTATATAAGTCAATTATGTGGATCAAATGATAATAAATATTATGTGTTAAGTATTGGACTTCCTCTCTATATGGATAAAAGATCCAAAAGTTGAAAAACCTATTGATAAATCTCACTAACTATTTTTTTTTTTTTGTAAAAATCTCTTTTTAAACCTTTTTAGTTTTTAAATTTTTAAAATTACGCTAGTCTGTGATTAGGATGTTAAATAGAGTTTTCTTGTAAAAATATAATTAATTGAATGTTTTAAGAGGATAAATAAGTTTTTGTTTAAATTTTGGTTCTTGTTTTTGTAACAAAATTAAAATAAAAATTGCAAATCTTTTGTTTTTCATGTTTGCTTTTGAACTCCTTTCCATTTTTCTTTTTTTTGCAAATGAGCCCTTTGATCAAAAGTGGTTGATTTAGTCAACATTGAGAACTTACTTGCCCTATGTGAAACATACAGCTTTAGGTGCAGCAGAGGCCCAAAACGCACTGCTTTGCTTACCAAACGCAGAGCTGAAGTAGTGTTGGGAGGGGGGTTTAAACAATTATTCCCCAATTCTGAAGCTAGGGTTTGGGAGACCCTTTTGAGGGTCTGAACAGAGTTGAAACAGAGTGAGTTTGTACCTTGAAGAAGCTGGTTACATAGGCGAGTAGAGGCCATTGGAAGAGAAGCCTTAGTTCGGGCGAAAACAGAGAGGATTGCAAGGTTGCTTAAAGAGAAGCTTTGGTTCGCGGTCCTCGATTGTCACATCAGGCGTAGCTCATGGCTCGGGTTCTTTTCTTCCTTTTTGTTTCCCTGCTTCTGGTTCTTTGAATAGTTGTAATTAGAGAGTGGGAGGGAGTTCCCTTTTCATGTAATAGTAGATAGAGTAAGGACATGTTCAGATATCCAAACAGAGTCATTCTTTTCCCTTAGTTTTTGTATCTTTAGGAATAGAGCATAGGAATGGTGTTAGTATAGTACAGAGTTCTTCTGCTTTACATTAAGGGTTGCACGAAGGAGTCTAATGAGCACAAAGTGGCCGTGAGAATTCTTTTGAGTAAATCTCTTGTACCTCTTTTACTTTATGATACGTTATAATATTTATTTTATGTTAAAATAAAATCTTGGTTTATGTTTTTGCGTTTAAGATGTTGAATTTATGTTCTTCACTTCTTTTTGCAAGATTTTATGTTTTCCAGCAATTTATTAATATTGTTCTTTCATTCTGAATTCTCTGTTCATAGTTGTTCTGGTTTTGCATTGTTATTTCGAAGATAGAGTAAGTAGATGATAATTGTTTTAGTTTTGCTACCCTTTTTTATGTGCATTCGTAGCTTCTTGGCTCGTCTTGTAGTAACCATATTAAAATAGCTTTTTCTTCGTAGATGAATAATCTAGGTTTGGGAAAGCAATTTGTTTGATAATTGGATGAGAACTTGCACATGTTCAAGTCTTAAATATATTATGCAAAACCCCAAAGTGGGCCTGACTTCAACCAGATGTCTTCTTGAGACAAGTTGGGATTCAATTACCTAAATGGACCACTTCTGATATCTGAATTCCGCCTTGCTTCTTAGAAAAACCTCCACATGTTGTTTCTTTATTATCTTTACACTTTATTCAGCCTAATAAGTGAATAATCTTGATGGTTTAGGTTATGTGCAGTCTTATTAATACCTAGTAGTTTTAGGCATATATCCTTGGTTTATTTGGTTAGTATATACCTTGCATAAACCCTTTTCATAGATTATGTCCTTTTATTGAGTTGCATGTTACGAATGAGGAATATTGGTATCTTGAAGATAATGATTTTGATGATGTTACAAAGTGAAGAATATGAAGATCCCTGTTGTATGAAGTTTAAAAGCATTTCTGTATAACAAAAGATACCAGGACTGAGCAGTTAAGATCGAACAGTTAAGACCGAACGGTAGAAGGCATGACCAAGACCAAGCAGGGGCATGAATGAGACCGAGCGGTTGGATGGTAAAGTGGTGGTAGAAAGAATTGAACCTGGCAACCGAGCGAGCAAAGACATGACTGAGACTGAACGGTCGCAAACAAAGGCATGACTGAGACTGAACGATCACAAACAGTTGAAGGCCGAACACAGGACAAACACTGGCCGAACATAGTTCAAGACTGGACGGTCACCAACAAACGATGACCAAGGTCAAGCAATCAGGATTGAGCAATCAGGACACGAGCAATCAAGATTGAGCAGTTCGGACCGAGTGGTAGAGGGCATGACTGAGACTAGTGAGGAATTAAACCGAATGTTGGAAAGATGTGAGGAACCAAGCCGAACGGTAGAAAGTGATAAGGGATAGAGCCGAACGGCAAAAGACAATGAGGGATCAAGCTGAACGGTAGAAGGAGTTGAAGAACTGAAGTCGACTGGTTTGAAGAGTCATTATTCAAATTGTTCCAAGTCTCGCAAATAATCGATTATCACTTACAATAATCGATTATCACTGACAGTTGTAATGTGTCTTTTCATTTTCCGACCTTGCACGAACCTTAGGCTATAAATAGTGTTTTCCATAGCTCTTAGATTGAACTTTTCATTTTGAGAGTATATAGAGCTGTGTGCCTAGGGGAAGCTCTCTTTGAGTAAAAAGGGATCTATGTCATTTGAGAATATAGTGCGTCTAAGGAAGTTCTCAAGTGATAATTATTGTTCTTGTCAAGTCTTGTGAATACGAGAAGCTTGCGCTTTGTGTGTCAAAGGTCAGAGCAGTTCTCTTCAAGTTGGTAGAGTTGTTGCTTCCGATTCGTTTGTCGAAGGAAGTCTCTTATTGTTTGTTCGTCGAAGGAAGCTTTTGTTGTTCTAAATTTCCATTCACTATTTTGTAACTGTGAAACTGTTTTTAGTGAAAAGATTAATCACTATTCATAGTGATTAACGACTGGACGTAGAATCTTTTTATTCGAACCAGGATAAAAATCATTTGTGTAATTTTTCTACCCTACCTTCTTTATATTTTTTGTACATCAATTGTTCGATAAAACGTTTATAAAAAAATTAAAGGAATCATTTTTTAAATTGACCGTTACATGCTTAACGCTCTTTGATCGTATTTTTCTACTCCGCTGCACGACTCGATGGTACCAACAATTGGTATCAGAGCTTGCTGTGATAGTTTTTCAAATTTTTCAAAAATGGGCGGTCATAACCAAGTGTATGTTGAGGGTGCTTCTATTGATAGTCCTCCTTTATTTACAGGGGAAAATTATGCTTTTTGGAAAATAAGAATACAAATATTTGTGGAGTCTATTGACAGAGGTATTTGGGAAACTGTTTTGAATGGTCCTTTTATTCCTATTGTAAATTTGAATAGTGTATAGGAAGAAAAACCATATTTTCAATGGTCTGTTGAAGAAAATAGACGAACCCAATTTGATATGAAAGCTCGCAATATAATATCCTCTGCTTTGGTATTAAATGAATTTTACAGGATTTCAGTGTGCAAAACGACTTAGGAGATGTGGGAAGTTCTTCAAGTAACCCATGAAGGAACTGAGGATGTGAAGTGTGCTAGAAAAAACACCCTTATACAGGAGTATGAGATGTTCAGGATGCAACAGGGTGAAACCATCCCTGATGTGCAAAAACGCTTCACACATATCGTCAACCATCTTTTTGGTTTAGGTAAAAAATTTGACACTGACGAATTAAATGTTAAAATTTTGAAATCTTTGAACAGCACATGGCAACCAAATGTTACTACAATAACTAAGTCTCAGAACTTGACGTTCATGCCTATGGCTGTGCTTTTTGGAAAGTTGAGAGAGCACAATCTCGAGTTGAATAGACTGAGTTATGAGGAAGCCCAAGGAAAGAAGAACACATTGGCCTTCAAATCTGAACATTCGAAAAGTAAGAGTATAGAAAAGGATGAGGAATCTGAAGATTGAGAATACAATGCGTGTGAGGAAGTTCTCAAGTGATAGTTATTGCTCTTGTAAAGTCTTGTGAATAGGAGAAGTTTGCGCTTTGTGTGTCAAAGGTTGGAGCGGTTTTCTTTAAGTTGGCAGAGTTGTTGCTTCCAGTTCGTTTGTCGAAAGAAGTTTCTTCCGGTTCGTTCGTTGAAGGAAGATTTTGTTGTTCTAAATATTTGAAAAAATATGAAAAAGACAAAGGTATAAAAAGGAATGTTCATTACTTTAGTGTATGAATAAAAAATTATTAATACAATATTGCAAAATACATAAAGGATCAGAGTCATCCATTACATATCACGAACAATGACATTGCTTTATAAGACAATATATACAACTATAACATACTAGCCTATAAGCATTTATTAATGACATATAAACATCAATCTTCCCTAACTTCAATTTTTTATTTGATTGTCATAATATTCTTGATATTTGCAACTAGGAAAATATTACAACAAAGAAAAATAATATAAAATTAATCAATTAAAGTTTTACTACAAATTAATTATGTATACAATCAACATAACTTACATAAGTTGGAACTGTCTCTTCTTTATAGTATGAGATAATTTCATTCATATAGCAAAAAAAGTAATATCCTACAATCATTATCGTCGGGTGGTTTTGGACACTAGAAAACGAAAACTAGTGAGCATCAATATAATTGGTATGAACATTAATTATTCATGGAACCTTAAGGCCTTGTTCACTTGAGTGGATTTGAGGGAGAGTAATTAAGGGGATTTGAAAGGATTTGAAAATAAATTTTTTTGTTGATTATTTGAGTGAATTTGGAGGTAAATGATATTGGATTTGGAAGTAAATTTTTTTAATCTGTCACGTCAATCAAATCCTACACTAATTCTCATAAACTTTACTTCCAAATTCATTCTCACTTACCTCCAAATTGACTCAAATAAACAACAAAAAAATTTATTTTCAAATCCTCTCAAATCCCCTCAATTACTCTCCCTCAAATCCCCTCAAGTGAACAAGGCCTAAAGGTTGTCTTTGGTATGAACATCAATATAATAGGTTTGATCTTTTTGGAGTCTATTTTGTTCACGATTTTTGTCTTTTAAAGATACTTAAAAAGAAAAGGTTGTCTTTAGCCTCAACTTCTAAGTAATATGAGACCGTTAAGATTGAGTTAAAAACAAAATAGTTATATAAGTTTTAAAAATAAATTTAGGTTTATTATATTAAAGGCTTAAATATTAATTAATTAATTCGATTCTTATTTTTGTCTAGTTTAAAAGTAATTAGAAAAATATAACAAGTGCCATGAGTTAACTAACTTTAGTAATGAAAATATCAAAGACATCATATTTAACAATGAAAACTTAATTAAGACGATGATCGATTTTCAAAGAAACACGAAGACCAACTGATAGTCTAAATCAATTTTATTTTTCCATATTTATAATTTTACATTATGTTTTCGAGTTGTAAAATTTAAATTGAAGAAATTATTTTAAAAAATTAAGTCGAGTACTATTGTATATGAATTTTTTAGTGTGGTATCCTCTTGTTTAATCATATTGTTAATGAACTGACTATCTCGAACACAAATCTAATAGGATTCGGAAAAAAAATGCAAGTATTTTTCTCTAAATAGATTCATTTTTGTTCTTAAAACATATCCGACGTTGTCCAAAGGAATATTTGTACTTTGAATTTTGGTGGAGAAACCAGCAGCGAAAAAAATTATGAATGAAGGACGAACAGCTTTCAAGTAGAATACTAAAGGGTAAAATAGATATTTAAACTTAGTGAGCTGGAGATAGCAATTCACTGGTCACACAAAGCAAAAGTTTTGTTTTTTAGTAAATGAAATGTCCAAGTTATCCTTGTGAAATGTCTAAACTGTCCTTATAAATTACAAAGATGTTTCCAGTGGAGCACCTTTACTATTTGGGATTGGTTTTTTTCAGTAAACAAACATTTCTATTTCGGAATAGTCAGAGAAGAAGTTGAATATATACTTCCTAAATGCTTTTTTCAGATTGTACATAATAGCTTTTCAAAACCACGAATCTGGAACACAATTTGTACTTCCCACCGTTGTTCTAGATTTATTTTTCTCCGAAACGTTCTTCCAACACTTTCGAAAAACACCATCAGCCGTTACCGATCTCGGTGGCTTCAAAACACCACCACGAACTCCACCAGCACTTGCCGAAATAATTCTCTTCCAAGTTTCTCAGACACCAGCACAACACAATATCTTTCATGGAGTTTCAAATAAAAATCCGACGGTCAAAATGGGCGTTCCAAATCTTGTAGGGATGCGGGTAGAATTTGGAGGGGTGCAAGAAGTAGCTGTCCAACATGTTCGGTGAACCAAAGTGTTCATTTAGTGGTTCGTATGGCTAAGTCACCATTCAACGCTAATGCCTCTGTCATGCTTCATCATTATGTAAAAAACATAATTATTGATTTGTAGAATTTAATTTTTATTGTAACTCTTACCCTAAAAGTAGATTGTCTTCACTTCTCTCTCTTTCTCTCTCTCCCTCTCTCTTTGAATCATAATCACTTCTCACAATCACTTCCTTACCCATCCCAACTACCACCATGGTTGATGTTGCCCTCTGGATTCCCTCGCACTTCCTTGTCGCCCACGACCATCACATCAACAACGTCCACTTCCACGCCCCTTTCGCCTTTCCTTCCGAGTTCCACTACGACCTTGGGTTCTTTTACCCGTCGCTCGAATCTCTAGCCGGCTCCACAGAGATCGACAGCAACGACGACGAAGAGGACTTCCTTGCCGCCCTCACTCGTCGACTCAGTCAGTCCTCACTTAACAAAACTCGTAAACACCTCTCTGCACTACCTATTCAACCCGACAACGGAACATTCTCGGAGATTCCGAGGAAGACTCAGGGTTTAGTCGGGTCCCCACAGTCCACGCTTACCAGATTCGGGAGTTGGTCGGGTTGAAGCGCCGATTCCGGCAACGGAAGCCCGAACGGGTACTCGCGCGTTCCTTCGCTCTCGACGACTCCATTTGACGAAAACAACGACCCCGGGGGAAGCTATATACGCTGTTGCTGGACAAGTCGCAAGGTTGAAGATAAACAACAACCATGTTTTTTAATATGACTTTCAGAAGAGTAGGGGATTCCTTACTCATTCTCGCCCCAACCAGTGTTTCAATCAGGTAAAAAAGCTTTTTTTTTGTGATTATTTCGTCACTTGGTTCCTTATTTGCCTTATCGCGTTGATATACACTTTGTTTTACTCCTATTATCGGTCTTATGCGTGGTTTCTAATAATGACTGATGTTTTGTTGATTCTGTAGGTTGTGAGAGCGAAGAAGCAGTGTGGTTCGGTTTGGGGAAGGCCAACCAAGCATAATTGGATTGTTTAGCAACAACAAGGTTCAGGTTTAGAACAGAGTGCGTGAGTTTGGCCATGAGAGTGTGAATGTGAAATGCACTCCTCCTACATGTTTTCCCCCAATCTGCATGGTCCCCTTGTCAAGTTCAGCAACAAAACAATCTGGTGCAGTTTGGCGGATCCGGGTCTCGGGTTGCTGTAGGTACGGGTGGATAGTGGAACTGGGGTGTTCTTGCCTCGTCGTTATGAAACAACCCCTTCTGAACATCGCAAGAAAACTGGTGACGGGTTATGCTTTTGGACCGCGATATTCCAACAACGTATTTTTAACACTATTTTGACAATGCCACGTGTCGTTACCTGATTGGTTTGTTTTAAAAATAATTTTTTTTTAAAACCTATGACCGTAATCCTTATTTTGAGTGAAAATCCTAAAATAGCCCTTTCTCTGTTCCATTGGAAACGAAGGTTCGTTCTCTTGAGAGGTCAAAGGTCGCGTTTCGTGCCGCTTCGTTCCATTTGCATGGTGTTGTCTCCGTCCAGTTTCGTCTCCTGTAATCGTGCGGAATGACAAGTTTTGGTGACGATTGTCCGACGACGAAGGTAAGTGGTTTTCCATTCCATATCGTAGCTTGGTTATTCGATTTGGACATCTCGTAGCATGCTTATTTGATTTGAGTTAATGTTTGGGGTTCGTATCGTTGTGTTGTGGTGCTTGGGTTATTGGATTTCGTTGTTTTGATGATTTGATTTTGGTTTATGCAGTTGAGTGTTCGTCACTCATTTTCGACAAAGTATATATGTACTTTGAACGAACAAACACCTGCACCAGCCTCAGACAGGTGCAGAAGTGCCTAAAAGTCACTTTTTTTCCAATGGTGACCCCTGTTCACCTGACTGAGTACCTGTGTTGGACTTTCTGTACAAATTGACATTTTCTCTCGGGTAATCGTTTACAGGGGTGCTGTAAACGATTACCAGACCCTTTTTTCAACACTCTGAGTCATTCCTTACACAGGTTGCTCCTCCAACTCATGAGGGGTCTCCCCACCCTCCTTGGACTCACATCACATCAACAGCCACCATCTCCCACCACTGGAACACCTGCACCAGCCTCAGACAGGTGCAGAAGTGCCTAAAAGTCACTTTTTTTTCCAATGGTGACCCCTGTTCACCTGACTGAGTACCTGTGTTGGACTTTCTGTACAAATTGGCATTTTCTCTCGGGTAATCGTTTACAGGGGTGATGTAAACGATTACCAGACCCTTTTTTCAACACTCTGAGTCATTCCTTACACAGGTTGCTCCTCCAACTCATGAGGGGTCTCCCCACCCTCCTTGGACTCACATCACATCACCAGCCACCCTCTCCCACCACTGGAACACCTGCACCAGCCTCAGACAGATGCATAAGTGCCTAAAAGTCAGTTTTTTTTTCTAATGGTGACCCATGTTCACCTGACTGCGTACCTGTGTTGGACTTTCTGTACAAATTGGCATTTTCTCTCGGGTAATCGTTTACAGGGGTGCTGTAAACGATTACCAGACCCTTTTTTCCACACTCTGAGTCATTCCCTTGCACAGCTTGCTCCTCCAACTCATGAGGGGTCTCCCCACCCTCCTTGGACTCACATCACATCACCAGCCACCCTCTCCCACAACTGGAACACCTGCACAAGCCTCAGACAGGTGCAGATTTGCATAAAAGTCAGTTTTTTTTCCAATGGTGACCACTGTTCACCTGATTGAGTACCTGTGTTGGACTTTCTGTACAAATTGGCATTTTCTCTCGGGTAATCGTTTACAGGGGTGCTGTAAACGATTACTAGACCCTTTTTTCAACACTCTGAGTCATTCCCTTGCACAGCTTGCTCCTCCAATTCATGAGGGGTCTCCCAACCCTCCTTGGACTCACATCACATCACCAGCCACCCTCTCCCACCACTGGAAAACCTCCACAAGCCTCAGACAGGTGCAGATTTGCATAAAAGTCAGTTGTTTTTCCAATGGTGACCCCTGTTCACCTGACTGAGTACCTATGTTGGACTTTCTGTACAAATTGACATTTTCTCTCAGGTAATCGTTTATAGGGGTGCTTTAAACGATTACCAGACCCTTTTTTGAACACTCTGAGTCATTCCCTTGCACAGCTTGCTCTTCCAACTCATGAGGGGTCACCCCACACTCCTTGGACTCACATCACATCACCAGCCACCCTCTCCCACCACTGGAACACCTGCACCGGCCTCAGACAAGTGCAGAAGTGCCTAAAAGTTACTTTTGTTTCCAATGGTGACCCCTGTTCACCTGATTGAGTACCTGTGTTGGACTTTCTGTACAAATTGGCATTTTCTCTCGGGTAATCGTTTACAGGGGTGCTGTAAACGATTACCAGACCCTTTTTTCAACACTCTGAGTCATTCCTTGCACAAGTTGCTCCTCAAACTCATGAGGGGTCTCCCCACACTCCTTGGACTCACATCACATCACCAGTCACCCTCTCCCACCACTGGAACACCTGCACCAGCCTCAGACAGGTGCAGAAGTGCCTAAAAGTCAGGTTTTTTTTCCAATGGTGACCCTTTTTCACCTGACTGAGTACCTGTGTTGGACTTTCTGTACAAATTGACATTTTCTCTCGGGTAATCGTTTACAGGGGTGATGTAAACGATTACCAGACCCTTTTTTCAACACTCTGAGTCATTCCTTTCACAGCTTACTCCTCCAACTCATGAGGGGTCTCCCCACCTTCCTTGGACTCACATCACATCACCAGCCACCCTCTCCCACCACTGGAACACCTGCACCAGCCTCAGACAGGTGCAGATTTGCCTAAAAGTCACTTTTTTTTCCAATGGTTACCCATGTTCACCTGACTGAGTACCTGTGTTGGACTTTCTGTACAAATTGGCATTTTCTCTCGGGTAATCGTTTACAGGGGTGCTGTAAACGATTACCAGACCCTTTTTTCAACACTCTGAGTCATCCCTTGCACTACTTCGTCCCCCTACTCATCACGGGTCACTCCACACTTCTTGCGTTCACATCAATCACCAACACCCATCTCCCCACTTAGAACTTGATCAAATCCTTCCCATTAATTACCATTAATTTTAGTGAAAAAGGCCTCGTACTTTTCAAATTTTTATTATAGTGCTGCGTTCATTTTTCAATCACTAATTTTGTCATTATGACAAACACAAACACAAAGTAAAAACAATTCATTTTGAAATCCAACTACTAATCTTATTACAAACACATACTGTACATTGTCAAATAACATTAGGTACATATTTGAACATCTTATACATGTCAAAATTTGATAATTTCTTAGCAATCCTAGACAATGCCGTATAGCTGTAGGGCTTCCATTCTTCTAATGTTCTCGTTGTCCAGGATCCAGTCACACACATATTTCTTTCTAATCCCAAGCAGCTCCTCTTGAAACCAACATTTTCCACATTAGAAACCAGGACATACAAGAATATTATCAAACACACAGTTCCAACTTACAGTTGTATATTCAGGCATGCTTTTCCCGTTGTATTTTTCATCTCCATCCCAGATTTCCATTGCTTTCAACATTATTACTCCACAATCATGTCTGAAATAATATACCCACAACATCAAATTACTTTTGCCCATATACATCACAATATAATCCGGCAGTACAGTTGAAGAAACTTACAAGTTTGGTTGGGATGGGATATTTGCTTGTTTAACAGTCAAAGGACCAATACTACCTTCCGGTGTATTCATCAAGATGCAAAAAAACCGTGCCATATTTTCAGCCTACCAGTTAACAAATACAATAAATACTTAAACAATACAGGGTTATGTCATAATCACACGGTAATCAACAATGAAAGATGTCGAATCTTACAACGGCTGTGTCTATCCTTTTGCGGTCTCTGATCCCCTTCCCCAATGAGTCAATCACAAAAATCTCCAATGACCTCAATTTCACTTAATAACACCACCAATGATCATCGTGAACAAATGGCAGAAACAACTACAAACAATATAAACAATTTCAGTAACACATTTACAACCAAAAGTCGACAAAATTTGCAAATTCAAGGTTACTCACAAAGTCCGCTGTGGCTAATTCTTCAAGTCCAAAATGATCGGAACGCAAATAACTGTTATAGTTATGAAGCGTGAATACATGGCGATTCTGTGGACGTTTCCTATAATCTGTAAGAATATGGTGCTGTGGACAATTTCAAAATCATCAATAAAAAATCGATCAAAAATACTTTCTTCAATCATAAATATGATACAATATCAAATTTTATTTACCGAGTATAACGGACTAAAATGAATCCTCTTAACAACACCGCACAACCTTTTCTCAAAGTACATAAAGATCGTACAAGCAAATAACACCACCTACACAATAAAAAATTTTCACATTACTAACATAAACTAAAACATGAAACACAACCAAATGTGACAATACTAACCATGTTATCAACGTATTTCATTGGGGCCAAAGTGTAAATTGAAGTCGTGCTCAAGCTTTGGCCAATTATCTCGCTTACAACCCTAAACATACAAATATTAGTCAATCACAAACAATACATATTCCTCAACCACAACTACAATTCATACCATATACCTGTGTACGTTCATCTCTCTGATGCTGACTGCTGTATACAATTGGTTTACATCAACACTAGTGCTTGGATCACCAACAAAACTGCACAATGGGGGTATAACCAATGGCACGACCTCCCGTTCTTCTTCATCAGCATCATCATCTATTTCAATAAAATTAATGTTACCAACAGTTTTATCATCCCCTCTTACTTCAGTATGTGCACCTAGGGGGTCATCAACTTCATTTCCATCACCTTCTTCTTCGAAGCCACAATCGGGACGAACTTCAGCCTCTTCGTCTCCCCCAACTTCAGCCTTCTCCTCACCTCCAACTCCATGTCCTTCATCAACTCCACCCCCAACCTCTTCATCAGTGCCACATGCATCTGCTTCATGAAAGATTGGAGTTTGATAAATTTCAAATAACTCCCTAGTCAGAACTCCAATCTTGGCATTCAATGCTCTGATATCTTCATTCAATGTTGGTAACATTAATTTTATTGAAATAGATGATGATGCTGATGAAGAAGAACGGGAGGTCGTGCCATTGGTTATACCCCCATTGTGCAGTTTTGTTGGTGATCCAAGCACTAGTGTTGATGTAAACCAATTGTATACAGCAGTCAGCATCAGAGAGATGAACGTACACAGGTATATGGTATGAATTGTAGTTGTGGTTGAGGAATATGTATTGTTTGTGATTGACTAATATTTGTATGTTTAGGGTTGTAAGCGAGATAATTGGCCAAAGCTTGAGCACGACTTCAATTTACACTTTGGCCCCAATGAAATACGTTGATAACATGGTTAGTATTGTCACATTTGGTTGTGTTTCATGTTTTAGTTTATGTTAGTAATGTGAAAATTTTTTATTGTGTAGGTGGTGTTATTTGCTTGTACGATCTTTATGTACTTTGAGAAAAGGTTGTGCGGTGTTGTTAAGAGGATTCATTTTAGTCCGTTATACTCGGTAAATAAAATTTGATATTGTATCATATTTATGATTGAAGAAAGTATTTTTGATCGATTTTTTATTGATGATTTTGAAATTGTCCACAGCACCATATTCTTACAGATTATAGGAAACGTCCACAGAATCGCCATGTATTCACGCTTCATAACTATAACAGTTATTTGCGTTCCGATCATTTTGGACTTGAAGAATTAGCCACAGCGGACTTTGTGAGTAACCTTGAATTTGCAAATTTTGTCGACTTTTGGTTGTAAATGTGTTACTGAAATTGTTTATATTGTTTGTAGTTGTTTCTGCCATTTGTTCACGATGATCATTGGTGGTGTTATTAAGTGAAATTGAGGTCATTGGAGATTTTTGTGATTGACTCATTGGGGAAGGGGATCAGAGACCGCAAAAGGATAGACACAGCCGTTGTAAGATTCGACATCTTTCATTGTTGATTACCGTGTGATTATGACATAACCCTGTATTGTTTAAGTATTTATTGTATTTGTTAACTGGTAGGCTGAAAATATGGCACGGTTTTTTTGCATCTTGATGAATACACCGGAAGGTAGTATTGGTCCTTTGACTGTTAAACAAGCAAATATCCCATCCCAACCAAACTTGTAAGTTTCTTCAACTGTACTGCCGGATTATATTGTGATGTATATGGGCAAAAGTAATTTGATGTTGTGGGTATATTATTTCAGACATGATTGTGGAGTAATAATGTTGAAAGCAATGGAAATCTGGGATGGAGATGAAAAATACAACGGGAAAAGCATGCCTGAATATACAACTGTAAGTTGGAACTGTGTGTTTGATAATATTCTTGTATGTCCTGGTTTCTAATGTGGAAAATGTTGGTTTCAAGAGGAGCTGCTTGGGATTAGAAAGAAATATGTGTGTGACTGGATCCTGGACAACGAGAACATTAGAAGAATGGAAGCCCTACAGCTATACGGCATTGTCTAGGATTGCTAAGAAATTATCAAATTTTGACATGTATAAGATGTTCAAATATGTACCTAATGTTATTTGACAATGTACAGTATGTGTTTGTAATAAGATTAGTAGTTGGATTTCGAAATGAATTGTTTTTACTTTGTGTTTGTGTTTGTTATAATGACAAAATTAGTGATTGAAAAATGAACGCAGCACTATAATAAAAATTTGAAAAGTACGAGGCCTTTTTCACTAAAATTAATGGTAATTAATGGGAAGGATTTGATCAAGTTCTGAGTGGGGAGATGGGTGTTGGTGATTGATGTGAACGCAAGAAGTGTGGAGTGACCCGTGATGAGTAGGGGGACGAAGTAGTGCAAGGGATGACTCAGAGTGTTGAAAAAAGGGTCTGGTAATCGTTTACAACACCCCTGTAAACGATTACCCGAGAGAAAATGCCAATTTGTACAGAAAGTCCAACACAGGTACTCAGTCAGGTGAACATGGGTAACCATTGGAAAAAAAAGTGACTTTTAGGCAAATCTGCACCTGTCTGAGGCTGGTGCAGGTGTTCCAGTGGTGGGAGAGGGTGACTGGTGATCTGATGTGAGTCCAAGGAGGGTGGGGAGACCCCTCATGAGTTGGAGGAGTAAGCTGTGAAAGGAATGACTTAGAGTGTTGAAAAAAGGGTCTGGTAATCGTTTACAGCACCCCTGTAAACGATTACCCGAGAGAAAATGCCAATTTGTACAGAAAGTCCAACACAGGTACTCAGTCAGGTGAACAGGGGTCACCAATGGAAAAAAAACTGACTTTTAGGCACTTCTGCACCTGTCTGAGGCTGGTGCAGGTGTTCCAGTGGTGGGAGAGGGTGGCTGGTGATGTGATGTGAGTCCAAGGAGGGTGGGGAGACCCCTCATGAGTTGGAGGAGCAACCTGTGCAAGGAATGACTCAGAGTGTTGAAAAAAGGGTCTGGTAATCGTTTACATCACCCCTGTAAACGATTACCCGAGAGAAAATGTCAATTTGTACAGAAAGTCCAACACAGGTACTCAGTCAGGTGAAAAAAGGTCACCATTGGAAAAAAAACCTGACTTTTAGGCACTTCTGCACCTGTCTGAGGCTGGTGCAGGTGTTCCAGTGGTGGGAGAGGGTGACTGGTGATGTGATGTGAGTCCAAGGAGTGTGGGGAGACCCCTCATGAGTTTGAGGAGCAACTTGTGCAAGGAATGACTCAGAGTGTTGAAAAAAGGGTCTGGTAATCGTTTACAGCACCCCTGTAAACGATTACCCGAGAGAAAATGCCAATTTGTAAAGAAAGTCCAACACAGGTACTCAATCAGGTGAACAGGGGTCACCATTGGAAAAAAAAGTGACTTTTAGGCACTTCTGCACTTGTCTGAGGCCGGTGCAGGTGTTCCAGTGGTGGGAGAGGGTGGCTGGTGATGTGATGTGAGTGCAAGGAGTGTGGGGTGACCCCTCATGAGTTGGAAGAGCAAGCTGTGCAAGGGAATGACTCAGAGTGTTCAAAAAAGGGTCTGGTAATCGTTTAAAGCACCCCTGTAAACGATTACCTGAGAGAAAATGTCAATTTGTACAGAAAGTCCAACATAGATACTCAGTCAGGTGAACAAGGGTCACCATTGGAAAAACAACTGACTTTTATGCAAATCTGCACCTGTCTGAGGCTTGTGGAGGTTTTCCAGTGGTGGGAGAGGGTGGCTGGTGATGTGATGTGAGTCCAAGGAAGGTTGGGAGACCCCTCATGAGTTGGAGGAGCAAGCTGTGCAAGGGAATGACTCAGAGTGTTGAAAAAAGGGTCTAGTAATCGTTTACAGCACCCCTGTAAACGATTACCCGAGAGAAAATGCCAATTTGTACAGAAAGTCCAACACAGGTACTCAGTCAGGTGAACAGGGGTCACCATTGGAAAAAAAACTGACTTTTATGCAAATCTGCACCTGTCTGAGGCTTGTGCAGGTGTTCCAGTTGTGGGAGAGGGTGGCTGGTGATGTGATGTGAGTCCAAGGAGAGTGAGGAGACCCCTCATGAGTTGGAGGAGCAAGCTGTGCAAGGAATGACTCAGAGTGTTGAAAAAAGGGTCTGGTAATCGTTTACATCACCCCTGTAAACGATTACCCGAGAGAAAATGTCAATTTGTACAGAAAGTCCAACACAGGTACTCAGTCAGGTGAAAAAGGGTCACCATTGGACAAAAACCTGACTTTTAGGCACTTCTGCACCTGTCTGAGGCTGGTGCAGGTGTTCCAGTGGTGGGAGAGGGTGACTGGTGATGTGATGTGAGTCCAAGGAGTGTGGGGAGACCCCTCATGAGTTGGAGGAGCAACTTGTGCAAGGAATGACTCAGAGTGTTGAAAAAAGGGTCTAGTAATCGTTTACAGCACCCCTGTAAACGATTACCCGAGAGAAAATGCCAATTTGTACAGAAAGTCCAACACAGGTACTCAGTCAGGTGAACAGGGGTCACCATTGGAAAAAAAAGTGACTTTTAGGCACTTCTGCACTTGTCTGAGGTCGGTGCAGGTGTTCCAGTGGTGGGAGAGGGTGGCTGGTGATGGGATGTGAGTCCAAGGAGTGTGGGGTGACCCCTCATGAGTTGGAGGAGCAAGCTGTGCAAGGGAATGACTCAGAGTGTTCAAAAAAGGGTCTGGTAATCGTTTAAAGCACCCCTGTAAACGATTACCTGAGAGAAAATGTCAATTTGTACAGAAAGTCCAACATAGGTACTCAGTCAGGTGAACAGGGGTCACCATTGGAAAAACAACTGACTTTTATGCAAATCTGCACTTGTCTGAGGCTTGTGGAGGTTTTCCAGTGGTGGGAGAGGGTGGCTGGTGATGTGATGTGAGTCCAAGGAGGGTTGGGAGACCCGTCATGAGTTGGAGGAGCAAGCTGTGCAAGGGAATGACTCAGAGTGTTGAAAAAAGGGTCTAGTAATCGTTTACAGCACCCCTGTAAACGATTACCCGAGAGAAAATGCCAATTTGTACAGAAAGTCCAACACAGGTACTCAGTCAGGTGAACAGGGGTCACCATTGGAAAAAAAACTGACTTTTATGCAAATCTGCACCTGTCTGAGGCTTGTGCAGGTGTTCCAGTTGTGGGAGAGGGTGGCTGGTGATGTGATGTGAGTCCAAGGAGGGTGGGGAGACCCCTCATGAGTTGGAGGAGCAAGCTGTGCAAGGGAATGACTCAGAGTGTGGAAAAAAGGGTCTGGTAATCGTTTACAGGTCACCCGAGAGAAAATGCCAATTTGTACAGAAAGTCCAACACAGGTACTCAGTCAGGTGAACAGAGGTCACCATTGGAAAAAAAAAGTGACTTTTAGGCACTTCTGCACCTGTGTGAGGCTGGTGCAGGTGTTTGTTCGTTCAAAGTACATATATACTTTGTCGAAAATGAGTGACGAACACTCAACTGCATAAACCAAAATTAAATCATCAAAACAACGAAACCCAATAACCCAAGCACCACAACACAACGATACGAACCCCAAACATTAACCCAAATCAAATAAGCATGCTACGAGATGCCCAAACCGAATAACCAAGCTACGACATGGAATGGAAAACCACTTACCTTCGTCGTCGAACAATCGTCACCGGAACTTGCCATTCCGCACGATAACAGGAGATGAAACTGAACGGAGACAACACCTTGCAAATGGAACGAAGCGGCACGAAACGCGACCTTCGACCTCTCAAGAGAACGAACCTTCGTTTCCAATGGAACAGAGAAAGGGCTATTTTAGGATTTTCACTCAAAATAAGGGTTACGGTCATAGGTTTTAAAAAAAAATTATTTTTAAAACAAACCAATCAGGTGACGACACGTGGCGTTGTCAAAATAGTGTTAAAAATACGTTGTTGGAATATCGCGGTCCTTTGTCTTGTGGTGTGCTTTTAACCTGGTCAGGCTCGCTCCTGTGGACTTACTGACGCTCTGGACTCTGGCAACCAAAGAGGCTCTGACAGAAAAGTTCATTAACGGAATAGTATGACTCCATAAAAGGACGAAAAAATAGCACAGACAGAAAGGTCTGTTGACATCATTTGTGAGTTTTAGCATAAGGGATTAAATTGAGGCAAATTTTACCGAGTGAGAATGCAATTGACACTTTTTTAAAGGAGATATTTAATTAACACAACTCACCAAAACTAGGGACAATGGACAAAATAAGCTATTAAGCCAATAAAAAATATACATGTTCCTAGTCAGGTTAAAAAGCGCCTATCCTATTATGTTCCCTCCGTTATGATTATTATGTACCTTATCCTATTATCACTTCTCATTGTTAATCGTGTTCTTTGTCTTCACCATATGATCTTTTAAGCACACGTGAACCTTATGTGGGCATCAAATGTGCTTATGAGGGACAAAAATCCTCTTATAAAACTGTGTTTTTTCTCCTATTCAATCTAAAGATGATTTCTTGTCCTTCACGTGATTTTACTTTTTCCTCCTTAGTTGAAATGTGAGATGGATGTTTAAGTTAATTATTTTTAATATAACAAACTTAATAATAAATGAGTAAACAATTTTTACTTTGAAAATCGTGTCTATTTATACATATTTTATATAGTTTTTTTTTTAATTTATGTCAGACATCGTCTAAGATTGCTTAGGATAGATTAATCTTAAGTTTACTTTATGCAATGTCTTTAATTAAATTGAGTGTAAATTAATAGTTTAAAATATATGTAATTATGAATTGATTAGTAAAATAATTTGTAGTTGATAAAATGGAACTAGAGAAAATTCAAGTTAAGAGTAAATCAATATAAAAGTGTGTTCGGTATCATTGTTTCTGAGTCTTTATGCTCTTCAGCATTTGTAAAAAGTTTATGAAAACCTTTCTAAAATCATTGGAAGTAAAACATCATTATTTAAAAGATTTTATTATTATTGTTACCATGTACATAAATTACAACAGTTATTTAGAAGAAAACTTTACAAAAATCATCATTGGATGAACATCTTAATCTATATTAAAAGCCCATCCAATATCATCAGAACAGCGGCTGCCTTTATGGGTTTAAAAAATGTTTAAAGTTTCCAGAAATATTTTATACTCTTATAATATGCATTTTTGAAGTCCCTTGTGTATATATCCTTATAATGTCAATTTTTTTAAACTATTTAGTTGTTCTATTTATGTGAATTTTTCCCAGTTTCATCTCGACTTATTAGAATCTTCAATTGAGTCCTTAAAAGTGTTAATTTGAGTCAATTGAGGCCTTGTCGTTAAATTTAGTTAACGAGAGTTAAGTTTTTGTACAAATAGGAGGGTGATGTGTCAATTTTTGAACACGTGGCATGGTGAGAGTTGAAATGTGGAATTTGGCAACTTGTAAAATTATAATAATATGAATTTCTGAAAAAAATTGTAGGACGGAAACTAAAGTTTTTAGAGAGGCCAAAAACATATTTTTTCTCAACTTGAAAAAAAAAATCAATTCTAATCTAAATGTTCTCTTCGTCCCCAATTCTTCATCTTCTCCAAACAACAATTTTTGGCTCACGACCAACTACATACACCGCAAGCTTCCATCTTTCAGTAATGAACCTCACTGCATCTCTTTTGTCCTTTATCATAGGAGAGAAAATATGGATTTTTTGACCTTGTGTATTTCCCCTGTTCTTGCCAAGAACCAAAACCTTGCATCTTTCCTTAACAAACAAAACTCATTTAGGATCACATCTCAACATGTCAGAAAGCAATTCAAAAGCAACAGGATTGTCACCAAAATGGAGAGAATCCAGATTTGGAGCAGTTATTTCAAAGGCATATGCAAGTACCCGTTTACATTCTAACTTAGCACAGTCATCATTACACATCAGTTTTCTTTGTCCAAGAGGAACTTTCTTGCCATTTGCAGCAACAGGTTGAAGCAACACATACAACTTTTGGATAATGGAAGTTTCATGTACAACATCGACATTATAATTAGCAGAGCTTCTGAAAAGGGATTTAGGGTTCAATAAAACTGAATTTGGGATTCAATTTGGGATTAAAAATCTGAGAGGAATTTGGGATTTAAAGTATTGGGATTCAATTTGGAAGACGAGCGAAGTCGCAATTTAGGGTTTCTGGTGCAAAGAGATTTGGGGCTTTCTATGTTTCAGGTTTTGCAGGTTGCGAGGAAGTGTTTCACGATAAAGGAGATGAAGCAAGGAGTTTCGTTTCGAGGTGATGCTCATGGTGACGCTGTGATTTTGGAGCTTTTGTGCTACAAGTTTCGAGATTTCATGGTGGCTCTGACGAAACTCGCGATGGCTTCTTGTTACGGTGGCGTGAGGGTTTGCGTTGGTAGGGGAACGAGCATCGTTGGCACTACAAAGGAGGTGATGGAGCGTGATGAACTCTAGTAACTATATGAAAAATTGGAAAAAGCAATCAGACAGGTTCACAAGCACATTACTCTGACATCAGCATATCACGTTTCAAAAAAGTACACATCAACATCCCACTTGTACAAAAACTTTATCCCGTTAACTAAATTTAACGGTAGGGGCTCAATTGACTCAAATTAGCACTTTTAAGGATTCAATTGGAGATTTTAATAAGTCAGAGATTAAAGTGGAAAAAATCCACATAAATAAAGACAACTAAAGGTTTAAAACTTTTTTTTCTAAATGAGATGAGCACCGAGCTACATAGTGCGTAGACCGAATCGGCCTCATTGGCTTTTTTTTCTTCTTCTAATTTTAATATAATATATATATATATATATATATATATATATAAATATTTTAGTATCATAAAATTATTTTTAATTATCTTAATATGAAAATTATAAGTACTAAATTTTGTCAAAGCAATCCATTGTAAATTTAAAATTTGTATCAACCTAAAAATATCCAAGTCTAGTTTAATATACTGTATTTTAAATTTGTGCGGTGCATAAATTCAGTTAATTATATATTTTTCTTTAATAAATACTTAATAATAAATTAAATTTTAAAATATTTGATAACATATTAATTAATCACATTTTTAATGAATATAGAGAAATTGTTTTAAAAGATTATAACTGCACATAGTGTTTTTTTAATATAATAATGACGTAATACTTGTACATAATATATAAATTAAAAGAATTGTAATAAATACAAAATTTAAATTTAAGTATTTATTTATCTTTTTTTAATACTACTTTTATATATTTTCATTTTATATTTTTTATAATTAATAAGTTTTGAATATTTATTTATTTAAACAATATTTAAATTGTTTTCTTGAATTATTTTAAAGGCATTAGCTTCAGTTTGGCAATACTAAGTTTTGAACCAACTTTTGTTTTCGGCTGTTTTGGACAGGTAAGATTATTATTCATATATGAAATTTGTCTATTACTATCATTATGTTTAATTTATTAATCTATATTTTCTTAAAATCTATAGTAGTCTAATATTATAAAGCACTTTCCAATGGATTTATATTTATAATACACAATAAACATTTAATTTTGTTTGGTCTAAATTTATGAGATAAAAATACCGTGTTTTACAATTTGCAGTTATCGTAAACTCTATTATTATTATTATTATTATTATTATTATTATTATTATTATTATTATTATTATTATTATTATTAAATTATGAAGAAAAAAATGCATAGATTTAAAATTAACCAATATATATGAATTTTAAAAAACTTATTTATTATTATTATTATTCATTCATTCATTCATTTATATATATATATATATATATATATATATATATATATATATATAAATTTCATCTATATATATATTTAAATTGTGCAATAGTTATTATAATAATAATTAATTCTATAAGAAAATTTAAACTCTAAGAAAGTGTATATATTACTCATAATGTTTCAGAAAGCACAAAGGTAAGCAAATTCTAATCCTAATCTTTTATTTAAATATATTTTATTAGCACTCAAAAGTCATATTGTAAAAAAATATATGTTGTATGGAAAATTATGAAATATTCAATGGGTGTAATTTATAGTGATATTATTTAATCTCTCTTGTTTATCTATTTGTTATATATATATATATATATATATATATATATATTGTAAAATCCTAAAAATGACACCCGGAGGGACAGATGTCTCAACTAAAAGAGTTTGAGCATTTTATAGAATTTTCTCAAAGCACAGTTCATCGCATTTTCTCAGAATCTGCATCTTTTTGAAAAACTAAACCTCTTCTTTTCTCCTCATTCTCTCTAGAAAATCTTCATCTTATTTCATCTTTTCAATCATCTGACCACACTCAATCACCCATGATATCAAGAACTTCAATTTTCACCCAACGTCTCGTTTAGAATGGGTAAGTCTCAATCTCTGGGTTATTGTAGGATTCTGAAACAGTTTGACACATGCAAGTCACATTTCTGGTTGCATGTGTTCATTAGCTTCTTCTTCTTATTTTTGATCACTTTTTTGGTATTTTGGGTTGGTCTGTTACCGAAAATCAGTGAACTGTAGGTTCTTGAGAATTCTGGTGTTAGGAGAAAATTTCTGAAGTGGTGGAGTTGTTTGGTCTGGTTAAGAGGTAAGGGAAGCTAGATAATTTAATTACTTGGTTTTTATGTATGAAGATGTTTTTGATAAATATGCATGTGTATGAAATTGATTGGGATAAAGTTGTATGAATGTAAAATTGGATGAATTGGGTGTTCGGTACTGTTGGCGTGGAATAATTGATACTGTGTTTATGATGAATGTGTATCTATATGATTATGGAACAGTGATCAAGTGAAATTAGTAGGGTTTGGTGTCGATCTTAATTTTGTAGCTATTCTGCAAAATTTTGTAGTTGTTGAAGGTCTTTAATTGACCATTCGACTTTTATCTGGTGCTTGGTCTTAACTGAGTTCTGCTATTGTGGATTCTCAGTTAATGACCGCTCGGTTTAGTATTGATTTTCAATGAATTGTAGCATTCGGTCTAGATATAGCTTTGTTTATAAACATCGTTCGGTCTGTCATAGGTATAATTTTTCTTGACCGCTTGGTCTTGAACTGTGTTGGTAGTGCTCGATCAGATGCCAACACTCGGTTTCAATAGTGCTCGGTGATGCACTAAGCACTCAGTCTTGTCATATTACAAAAATTATGTAATTGAAATTGAAATTAAGAGTGTTCGGTCTAAGCTCGTAGTATTCGGTTTAATCTCTTAGATTTTGATTATAAGCTTTAGTATTTGATTATGTCCAATTATAGATATTCTATAGTGTTCAATCAATTCTTTGGATTCGGTCTAGTAAATATAATTCGGTTATAGTCTTTGAATAATGAGAAAATTTTTTGTCTCATAATAAGTATTTGGTTCAACTAAAGTGTTTAGCCTGGTTATAACGTTCGGCCTAAGTCCTAAGTGTTTGGCCTAAGCTAATAGTGTTCGATATGGTCTACTAGTGGTTAGTATTAATCAATAAGTGTTCGGTCTAATTCAATAGTACTCAAATCAAGCTAATAGTGTTCGGCTCATGTTGGAGTTTCACTCTTTACATGACCGTTCGATCATGTTCACCATAGGGAAACAATATCCCGTTCGGTCAGGTTCACCATAGGGAAACCATATCCCGTACGGTCAGGTTCACATATAGGAGGTGTTCTACCGTCAGGTTTTGTTCATAATAAGTGTTGATATTTTCCAAGTTAGTTATGCTTCGTGGTGATGTTGTTTTAATGTTCGGTTTGAAGTTATTTAATGGTGTTATGGATGAGGAAAGATGTTGTTAATGAGTTATGATATTTAAAATGTGATATGAATGGAATAGTATGAATATGAAGAAGTATGATGTGATTTGTATTATATGGATATGAACGAGTGTTCCAAGGAGGAATATCTCAAAAATGGTTATGGAATTGTAAAGTATGAATATGGTCAGACTAAGTTGTCGTTCATCCTGACATTCTAATGGTCACCGAGTCTCAGTAGAGAATGATGGCACATGTGGTGAGAATAGCAGGAGGCCTGGTTGCGTATAGCTTAAGGTTCTAGCTATCAAACTAAACTCATGTGTAGACTTGGGTTTCTAGCTACAGTGAGGGATGAAGGGCTAACTTCGTGTGGCGGCTTGGGTTTCCAATTATGGTAATTTTGATGATTTTTTAGATTACCTTTTCACGAGTGCAAGAACGTCGTAGCTACATAATTCATACAGTTCGAATAGTCAGAGTAAAGTGAACAGTCATTGCATGCATTGTTGTATGATTATGGTTGGAAATGTATGATTGGTTGTTGCAAGATGGACTTATTGATTTATATCAAATTTATGTGAGTTATCTGTTTACACAGTTAATTAAATTACACTAGCTTACCCTTATTTTCCTATCTTGTCATGTTGTCCATTCGGTCGTCCTTGTCTTTATAATGATCACCCTGTGGGTGTGAGCAGAAGGTGCAGAAGTTTCTCTGGAGCAGGCACTGGCAGAAGAGGATGGTCTCAGCTAAGAGTAAGATCATTCGGTCTTGACTTTGTTTTGGTAGTTAGTATAGGACCGTTCGATTAATACACTTTTTGTATGACCGATCGGTATGCCCTTTTGGGTCCTCTTAGTGTAGGCTTCTGTAAAGTTTTTTTAATTTATGGTTATTTTAGGATAACTGTAAGTTAAACTTTATTTCCTGTAACTGTTCTATTTTTATTGTAAATGTAAGTATTCTTGAATATAGTTTGCAGCTATATTTTTGGGATATTATATATATATATATATATATATATATATTATATTATTATGATTATTTATATTAGTCATCAAATTCATATTATATAAAATGTTAGTTTAAAACATTATTTTAATATTGTAATTGTTTTATATGATCGTTTAATTTATATAGTTCAGAGTAATTACGGAAACCACTTGAGAGACTGTTCGGTCATGATTCAATATAAATAGTAAGGTTTAATCATTTAGAAAGTCTTTACTTTTTCTGACTATTTTTATATAGGCCGCTCACTTATTTTTTTTTATCTCAATTGAGTTTTTATTTTTGAAAAATTGAAACAATTAGGTCTTTGTCATTAGTTCTGTACTAATACGGTTAAAGAAAGTATCACGTGTCAGTTTGTGATTATTTTAAAATTTTCTAAATATTTTTGTAATTATTTTATTTTTATTTATTAATTTTTTTTAAAATGTTACATGTCAAGCTAACATTGTGCCATGTGGGTGTAACGTGACATTGATAATATCACCATTGTTAGACCACATGTTATTGCATTAGTCTCAATTTGGTTTCTGTATATTTATTTTATCTCAATTTGGTCATTGTATTTTTATTTTGTCTCAATTTTTATTCTCAAATTCAAACAAAATATAATTTGTATATAAATCTTTGCAAATATTTTTATTAAAATTAATATTTTTAACAAAATTAAATTTATTTATATCTATATTTAGTTAATTATATAAATGTTAATTATTGACAAAAAGTTTTATTTTATTAAAATAAAAAATTGAAGAAAATTTCATGAAAATTCTAATTAATGTAGAAGATTATGAAAAAAGAAAGTACTTTTAATTATTGTTTCCACACTAAAAAAATATCCAGATTTTTATTTAAGAAAAGGTGAAATTTCATTCAATGATATAAAATTTCATTTTTTCATCAATGAACAAATTAATGACATGAAATTTTATTTTTTTAAAATAAAAAGTTGGAGAAAATTTCGAGAAAATAATGTCACTGTTTTTTTAAAGAATATAATTAACATGTATATAATTAAGTAAATATAAATAAACTTAATCTTATTAAAAATATTTAATAAAAATATCAATTTTAATAAAAATATTTTAAAAAATTTATATACAAATTAAATTTTGGTTGAATTTAAGAAGGGACAAAAATGTTTAATCTTTTAAAAATTAGAACTAAATTGAGACAAAATAAAAATACATGATTAAATTGAGATTAATGTAATGACATGAGACCTAACAATAACAATGACACTACCAATACCGCATTATTCTGTCATTGTTATGTGACACAATGTGATAATTTTTTTAAAAAATTAAAAAAATAAAAATAAAATATTTAAAAAATTCAAAAACTCACAAACGTGTAACATCATCTTTAAGTGTATTAGTATGAAACTAACGACAATAATCTAATTATTTCAATTTTTCAAAAATAAAAATTCAATTGAGACAAAAAATAAATGAAACATGTTTCATAAATATCATCAAAAATAGAGATTTTCTTAATGACAATAATCTAATTGAGTCACAGTTAAGTTGTTAGTAATCTAAGTAGATTCTAAGTTATGAAAAATATACAATTAACACTAATTAGATCTTAGATCAGAATTATTTCGTTAGTAATCTCAAATTCATTTCAAAATTTACAAATACAAATTTGAAATAAAAGAAAATAATTATATTTATTATACTTTGTAATAAAAGAAAATAGTTATATTTATTATACATTAATAACAAAATTATTAACTTTGACATCTTCATTGAGCAGCTAACTTCCCAATCAAAACTGAATGATTTAGAAAATAAACGGAAAGGAAGTCAGAGCCTTGAAACACATAATCCGAAAAATATATAACCAGAAAATAATGATAACATAAATGTGGTTTCCTTTTAACCCTTATCAGTTTACTGTTTAATATTGTCTTCCTTTTTTTTTTTCTTTTCATTCAAGATAATCACGAAATTTAAACTTACGAAACTCCTCAGTACTAATAACTCGTTATTATATTACCTTTCCAACCACTTGTCACAAGGACTTTGACTTCTACTTTACTGATATTATATAGTACTTTAGAAATTGGTCAATGGAAGACAATAATACCAAATTCCCTCTCATTTGACCCTTTTATTCCTACGTTGATATACATTAAATTAAATTTTCAGACTTCATTTGCTTCAGCGTCCATCCCATATATTATAATTTTCTTGTAAATACAAAAAATATTAAAATACTATGTAGGTTAAAATTATTTAAAAGAGAATATTAAACTATATTCCGTAAAAAAGGAAATATATAATATTTTGGTTAACGTAACCACCGTGAGTTATGAAGATTTTAGAATAAAAATAGGTCGGATCTATTCGCAAATATTATCTAATGGGTATTCGGTTAAAAAACATTTGTAAATATTTTAAAACCCGTATGCACTTGCATATATTTACAAAAAATTAGTATATTTTATATATTTTTAAAATAAAAAAAAAATTATATATAGTATAATATAAATTAAATTAAATATAAATTAAAATTTAATTTTAATTTTAATTAAATTTACTTTAATAAAAGAAAATTTAATTTAATTTTTAATTAAATTTAATTTAAAAATATATAAATTATCTTTTTATTACTTTTTGTGAGTAACGGATTTTTGTTGGTGAAATAGTATAATACATATTCACTATCTGTTATCACGATAATAAATATTCACAAATAATAACTATCCTTTGTTTAATATTCACAACTTTTTTTTGTCATTAGTGATATCACATAGAGGTATTTCGTTGATATGCTAATTAATAAAAATGTGAATAGAAAACTGAAAAATTAGGAAAGTTACGTTTTTTTCACTCTGATTTTTTTAAAAGGAGCAAATGAGAAAAAAGGGAAAGAAAATAAAAGAGAAGAGATAGAAAATGAGGGCTCACATGTATAATATGAAAAATAAATAATTGAATTAAATCTATATTTGCTTATATAGTTTTAGAAATGTTTAAATATATTTTTATACACATTTAATTTTAAATATATATTTGGTTTTCTAATTATATTAACTTAAGCAATTTAAGTCCAAAATTAATATGTTATTTAATTGTTAATTGAAAATATTAAATGTATATAAGTGATAATATAATTAATTCTCATCTATATAAGTAATAGTGAAATTTAAGAGCAAACTTTAATGCACGAAATTCTAATAAATATATGTTTTTGTTTAATTAACAAGTGGATAGTATATTAGTAATGCATTAAAGTTATTTAATTTAAAAACTTGAAAAATTAAATATATAATTAAAATTTGATGAAGATTAAAAAGACACATTTAGAGAATTATATTATAAAGAAAGTAGATTTAGCCAAATGAATTATGTCCACAACATGATGATGGCAAGTTGCATTTTGTTTTGAAGAAATGAAAATGAAAAGGAAAAGTAGAAAATAAAGGAAAGCTGTAGTATGTATGTGTGTATGTATGGGGGCACTACCAATGAGAGTGAGTAGTGGGACTTGGTCTACCAACCCCTAACAAAACGGCATTTACTTCTCGTGGAATTTGAATACTCAAAGGAAGGACAGTTAGTTTCTTACCCATTTCTCACCCTTCATTCCCATCTCACTCTTGTTCAACAAAAAGATCCAAAATTCAAGGCAAATCATTATCGATCTCAACACCACACACCCCAACACAACATACAATTTCTTAAGAAACACAAAACAAACACACATTCATTCATTTGTGATACTTATATACTATTTCAAGCTAAACCTACCATTGCTCACAATTGGATCTCAGATTATCTACACACAATCAAAACTTCTTATTCATAATAATAATAATAATAATAATAATAATAATAGCATTATTATTAATAATGAACTAATCTGCCAATAACAGTATCATAAACCAGTATTTGCGGAATCCATTTGGTATAAAAATGACACGTGGGTGATGTGAGTTACGTGTAACTCTTCCTTTCGACGGTTGTGCGTTATCCTTCAGTTGAAGGTCACAGCTCAGTGACGTTTGAAACTGAACGAGGTCGTTTTGTTTCAGTCATTAAAGCTGCTTCGTTCTTGAAACAAAGATCTCTGTTAAATTTCGAAAATGCCCTTCGTTATATTTCATTTAAAAATATGTAATTCATACACTGACTGGTATTAAAGCAGTCAATTATTAAACTTATTGAATTATAATAAATAAAATAATTTTTGTTCATTGTCATTGAATGATATATATTAAATTCATTGACTTTCATTGATGAACGTAATGAAACTGAAAACCAAAGAGGCCTTTTCAATATAAGAAACAGAAAACAAAAAATTTATGGGAAGATATGAAAGAAATCAGAAAATGTGATTTTCCATTAAAGGAACAGCGTGTGCTTGGGTTTTGGTAAGTTTCTTGATATGGTGCAAAAGGGGTAGGTTGGGCAATGGAAAAAGGGTTTGAAAATGAATAAAAGAAAAGAGAGATTGAGTGGGGAATAAATACAGAAACGGGCAAGTGTGGCATGTTACATGTTCTCTTTCTCTCTCTTGCATGCACATCTTTAATTAAACCTCAATAAATTCAAATTTTAATTCTTTTTACGGTTTCCGTAAAAAGGGAAATAAAGAAAAGAAAACCCCCCATTTTAATTTTCTCTTCCATTTTTTTGACTTTTTATTATTTCTTCTACATTTTTATATCTCTCGGTGGAGGAATGCTTGTCACCTACTCCTCTCGTACTTGGTACTCCATCCCTTCCCTTCCCTCTCTCCCTCTCTCTCTCTCAAAGCGCAACACAACAGCCATAATCAGACAGCGCAATTCAATTCACCAAAATGCTAATACTCTCTTGAACTCCGTTCCTTTGATTCTCCATGGACAAGCACAAGTGCAAGCTTTGCTTCAGGAGCTTCTCCAATGGCAGAGCCTTGGGGGGTCACATGCGCTCTCACATGATGAACCTTCCTCTCTCGAAGCCCGAAGAAGCGTCCCCGCGAACCATCCAACTCAGCTTCGAAGCCGAATCAGCTTCTTCCTCGTCTTCCTCATCCGATGATGACGAAGACGGTGACAAGGGTCTCTGTTATGGCCTCAGAGAGAACCCCAAACGAAGCATTCGCCTCGTGGATCCCGAATTCTCGTTCGCTGCTGCAGACACTGGCTCCGCGATCCTCCATGACAGAGAGAGCGAGTCCGAGTCATCCAAGAGCAACCCAACTCGTAAAAGATCCAAAAGGCCATGGAATAACAATAATAATATTATTAATAGCAGCAATTATTATTATTATAATGATCATAATAATGATACTAACAACTATACCACCCCCAGCATCAAGAAGCAAGTTTTCGGAACCGAACATGAAGCCCTGATGAAGAAGAAGAGTAAGTCAGAATCGTGGGTGGATCACGAACCTGCGAGCTCGGTCTCCGAAGCAACTACCGAGGAAGACGTGGCGTTCTGTCTGATGCTGCTTTCCAGGGACAAATGGAAGCGACATAAGGACCAACCGCAATTCATGGATGTGGAAGATCAATACGAGGAGGAGGAAGAGGAAGAGGAGGAAGAAGAGGAGGAAGACGAAGCATTCGAGGAGAGCGAGGAATCGCAAGAGACGATGAAACTTTGCAAGAACCGAGTACGAGGAAGGTACAAATGTGACACGTGCAACAAGGTGTTTCGATCGTACCAAGCTTTGGGGGGCCACCGAGCGAGTCACAAGAAGATCAAAGTGAACGTGAAAGTGGACGGTGAAGAAGCGGAGGTTGAGCACAGGAAGAAAAGTGGGACGTGTGGCGTGGAGAAGAAAATCCACGAGTGCCCCGTTTGTTTCAGAGTCTTCGCTTCGGGTCAAGCACTTGGAGGACACAAGAGAACCCATGTTACTGGGTCAGCACCCTCAACAGTTCCATCAACTTCAGCAAAGTTTGGAAACAGCTTCATAGATCTCAACCTGCCGGCTCCGATTGACGAAGACGAGGCTAGCCAAATCGAGAACTCTGCTGTTTCCGATGCGGAATTCGTCAAAACCCGATAGGTAAAAGAGAAAGGATCAAATTTTTTGGTGCCCAGAGATAAATTTATTTTTGATAAGTTTTATATATGTTCTGCAAATTAGATAATATGGTTACTCTATATTATTCATGTAATGTTATAAATTATAATCATATAATTCTTCCAAGATTCTAACTGTAATGCAGTTCTTCTGATCTGTGCTGTATCTCTGTAAGAAACGTCATAAGGAATCAATCAATGGAGTATTCGAAAGTTATGCTTATTTGTTGTGTTAATTTAGATTCAGAGGACCTTTTCTTTTACCCCTTGCTAAGGAGCAAGTAGTGCAGAAGAATTGGCCGCATGCGTGTTTTAGTGGGCTCTGTTTCAGCTTCCAAGCAAATACAAAGTAACAGTTCTAGTTTTCCACTTCTGACTTCAAGGAACATTGTACAGTTCCATGAAAAAGATATGTGTTTCCCTCATCGTTCTTTAAAATTCTTCATTATCTTCTTAAATTCCCCTCTGGGCATTTAAGAACTTCCGTATCTTTTTCCCCTTTTCTTCCTTTTATATATATTTTTTTCGACTGAAAGGAAATTATGTCCCAAGTTCTTTTTTCTACATTTTGATTCCAACTTTTCAACACATCTTTGTAGCTAGTAGAGGTTGCAAGGTGAATCAGAATATTAATTGCTTCGATTTAATCTGATTGTCTTTGATGGTGATTTGTGTAGTTGTGTTATTGGTATTTCTTTCTAAATGAAAATAAACCTGTTCCTTATTTATTTGCTGATGTTAGATCAATTTGTTTCTTTACGAGGGACTTCAAGCAGATCCCTAGTTGGACGTAACTTGAGTTATAAAGCTCAAGCAGGTCTTTGGTGCTTTATGAGGGACTTTAAGTCACCTTCATTAAATATGTAATAAATGGCATAACATACGTTCCTTAGACTTTTTTCTTATTTTTCACCTATTTGTATTTTATTGATTTCGTCAATTAGAAAACAACATAGGGTGTGAGCAGGACTTGAGACTTTATTCAGCTAGGATGTTACAATTTCACTTCATAGAAAATCTGACTGCTCAATAATAATAATAATCTAACAAATCAGAAAAAGATTGCTGGAAGAGATTATCAAGTTCTTTGGCTCTTGGAATTGATTGCGTTGACCTTGTTAATGTGACATCGTAGCCTTCATCAGTCTTGAACTAATTGTCTTACCAATTTATTATCGGTTGGATCAGAATAGGATTTGGATTGATTTATTTGGTTTACTTTGCATAAAAAATGGCTATAGTTGTATTTAAAGTGAGAAAAATGTGATAATATCTCAGATTTTTTTCTTCTTTGATTAGGAAGTTCTTTTGGCCAAGAACTTAAGACACTTCTTTTAAAGTTAGAATTTCTCTTCTTGAGGTTTTATCTATTTTATTTATAATGAAACTTTCTCTTCTAAAGTTATAATTAGGTTTCTTTAGTTTGTCGGATATGGTTAGACTTTCAAATAATGTCAAGGAAATTTTGTTAAAGCTTCAAGATGAAATAAGATGTCAAAACATACTAAACTTTCAAGATCAGGATTCTTGGTTTGTTTGCTTCGTTTTCGTAGGTTATGGTATCAATTGACCTTAAGAATGAGAGGATTAGGACCTAGGCTGCTTTAGATTGATTCTACGAGGAATTGGGTTGAGTATTGGAGGGCTTCTTGAAGGAAATATCAGAGAAACTAAAGGTATCTAGTGGAAGCTAGGAGTATGGGTGGAAGATGTTTCGTGGTTATATTTAGGGGTATTTTTGGTTATCCAATCTTATGATTTTGTTGTGGATGGGACAAGGGTTAGATTGATCTAGGTTTGCTGAATTTTATATGAAAATTGGGTGGGAAAAAATGATGATGCCAAGAGCTAAAGCGATGAGGTGGTGGCAAGGATTCTTGGTAGTTTGCTGGAGATACTTCGATACACTGGTGGTGGTACGGTGTGTCTTTGGTTAAAAACTTTATTTTGTGTTTTGGTGGTTCTTGACAAGCTTAGGTGATGGAAAAGGTGAGGGATAGAAGGTTGTCTAAAAGTCTTGGAAGGTCTCATGGCTCACTTTTTAAAAGCTCCAATAAGGCCAGAGAATGAGAGAATACTAAGAAAATCTCAATTAAGGAAGCAATTCTCTCCCAAAGAAACACTAAAGGTTATCAAAATTCTCAATTAATTTCTGTTTCAAAGGTTCATTTGCATAAGCAGTTATTGTCTCTTTTATAGCTTAAGTAATATCATCCTATCAACTTTGAATGGAAATATGAGACTTTATTTTATACACCCACGTAGGCTTAATTGTTCTAACTTAGGTTAGCTTTATTCTAGATAAACTATTTTAATCAGTCTCTTATTTTTATCCCGTGAGAAGCTGGCCTCTATGTTTTTTATTTTTTTTATTGAGGAATCTTCTAAGATATTCTTTATTTCAAAATTCATATTTTTTTTTCATTTCATCCTTTATTGCCTTAATAAGATCTTCTTTTCATTACCTAAATTTTTAGCATAAAAATGAAGTGCAGAAGTTTTCATGATGTCCAAAATCAAGTTTCAAGTGTTCAAGTTATAAGAAGACTTTCATGAAGACTTGTTTTATATTAAAGCTTTGGTAATTCAGTTATAGTTTTATGTATAGAGTGTTATTTATCCTTGATTACATGTTTTGTGTGTTTAAAAGTTTTTTAAAAACTCATTTTTTCTTGGAATAATCGATTACCAACTTATGATTATCCATAATCAATTATGACTTACCATAATTGATTATCACGTGCAATTATGAGAGTTTTCAAGCATGTTTTTGACTGTTGTTCACTCACTAAATGCATAATCGATTATCTCATTTAGATAATCGATTATCACGCAAGAAAAGACTGACAACAAATTTTTAGAGGTGTCCTTGAGTGAGGTCTTTATAAAGATGCTTTAGACTTTCATTCTAGCACACACATCTGAACTTGAAAAGTAAAGTGTGATCTAGGGTTTGTGTAACCATTGTGTGGTGGCTTTAAGAACTTGGTGTTGACATAGAGCGAGAACTTTCATTAAGAGTGTGATTGAGTGTTGTTTTTTTTACTGAGTGAAGTCTATCATCCTTTGTGAAGATTCAAAGAAAATGTTCATCCTTCATGAAACATTCGGAGGAGGTGTTCATCTCTTGTGGTTTTCAGGGGAAGTGAGTATCATCTCTTCGGGTAACAAGAGAGGTGTTTCTAAACCCTTAAACTTGTCTTTCTGTGTGATTGTAATAATTTATTGCTTTTGTGATAGTGGATAGTTAATCTCTATTTGGGACAGCAACTGTACGTAAAATCCTTGAGATTTGAACCAATATAAAATTACTTGTGCAAATCTCTCTTTCCCTACACTCTTTACTGTTGTTGATATTATTTGTTAAGTAATTTTATAAAGAGAGAAGAAAAAATATTTTCAAAGAATAATAAATCAATTCACCCTGTCATCTTGATGTTTGTCCAAACACGCTAACCATTTCGTTGCAACGCTCTGACAATTAGTAACAAATCTTGCTTTGATAGTTATTCAATTTTTTTTGAAAATGTTTGAACAATATCAAACATTTGCCTAGGGTGCTTCATTTGACAGACCCCATCTTTTTGCTGAAAAAATTTTTGTTTTTAGAAAATAAGAATGCAAATATTGTTATAGTCTATCGATATTGGTATTTGGAATGTTTTTGAAAATTGTACTTTTGTTCCTAATATCATTGTTAATAACGTGCAAGAACCTAAACCCTATGTCCAATGGATTGTTGATGAGAAAAAGAGGGCTCAATATGATGTTAGGGTCAGAAATATTATTTCATTTGCTTTAACCCTTGATGAGTTTTACATGATTTCTGTTTGTAAAAACGCTCAGGAAATATGAGAAATTTTAAGAGTAACACATGAAGGCATAAATGAAGTTAAGCGTGCTCGAAAGAACTCTTTAGTCAAAGAATATGAGATGTTCTAGATGAAACGCTGGGAAACAGTCCACGATGTGTAGAATCGTTTTACACACATTGTCAATCAACTATCCAATTTAGGTAAGAATTTTGACATTGAAGAGTTAAATATTAAAATTCTAAAATCTATTTGGTAAATTAAGAGAGCACGATATTGAACTTGAAAGGTTGAAAGAAGAAGAGGATCAATGAATAAAAAGAAATATTGTTTTTAAATCTAAGGTTGTCAATAGCAAAAGTGTCAAAGATGATGATGATTCTGATTGTGCAGATCTAGACCAATTGATAAAAATGCTCACAAAGTTCATGAAGAATGAAGGAAAATACAAAGATTGCAAAACGAAGAATCAAGGATCCTCCTTAAAATTTAGGTGTTATGGTTCTAGATAATTAGGACATATCAAAGCAAATTGTCTAAGTAAAGAAAGAAAATTCTCCAAAATAAAGGAGTGTGAAAAGTATAATTCAAGCTCTTCGTCAAGCTCTGTATCAAGCATTAACGACTTTAATGAGCAAACAAATATCTGTTTAATGGAGGACGATATAGTTGGAAGCCAAGTGATACACTGTCGTTAAAGCTATCAAATTAATACTACTTTTCAGGGCAACTTCAGTATTGCCAAGTAGTATTCAAGAAAGTAGATATGGTTAAAGTAACCCTGAGTCGTCTTCAATGAATATGAAATTGCTTTTCAATATTTGACTCTTATGAATGTTATGCAATGATCAAGAATAAAATTGAGAAATTATGCTAATGAAGTTAATGTTCAGAGAATGATTGAAGAACAAATACGAAACTTAGAAAGAATTATGATGAAATAGTATAATTCCACTGGTTTTCCAAGATATTCATCATTGGTTATCCACAGATCATTGTTCAATTGATTATCTCGAGTTTCAAATTAATTAAAATATATTCTTAATTAACTTTAGGGCGACCATACAATTAACCAAAGTAGATTCGCAATCAAATGCAGGACCTTCCTAGATTATTCACAATGAATTCAACCAAAGTACATTAATCAAATCCTATTGTGTTTAATCATGTATATTGTTAAATCTCCTAACCAATTTAAAATGTAATTAATCAAAGTAAATTCTCAATTAATTATAGTTCAAATTCTTACCACCAATCAAAGTACATTCTCAATTAGTAGCAAAAACCTATTTAATCTTATGAAAGTTCCTAAATTCAATCAAAGTAAATTCTTAATCAAACCTAGAAACCCTTGAACTCACATGATTAATATGCATGTAGATTCAAACACCTTATGATACAAAAATCATTGATTTTAATATGATTGAGAGATGAAAGACATAAAAGATGAATAACTCAAATCAATAATCAAAAGAAAAAAATTCATTAATTCAAATTAACCTCAAAATCCATAATGAAGTTTAAGTGGAATAGCCCTAGAAGATTAACCCTCCATGAATGGAGTGGAATACATGATAAAATAAAATGAGAGCAGTGGTGGATGCTTGCTTCCAATGAAGGAGTCTAAGTGAATGAATGAGTTATGATTTTTGCCTCCTCTAGGTCTCTTTATATAGACTTGATTGGGCTTGGACTCTGAATCTTCTATTGATAAAATCTTTTATCTTTTATCTAATATCTTGTAAATATTCAACAAATTTAATCATTTTTTGAAAATATTTGATAATATCTTCTCTAGATTCAAAAAGATTTGGCAAATATTATCTTTTGATGTTTATTGATATATTTAAATAAGGTAATTATTTAACAATATCAAATAAAATATCTTAAGATATATTTTCTCCAAATTATCTTTAAAATATCTAACAGATTTAAACTTGTCCAAGATTACATTTCAATCCTTTTTATTTTATTCAAAATTCAGAAATTTCCTCTAATTGTACTTTAGCCTTTTCTTTCCTTTCAAAATTGAATATGAGCCCTGCGTTGACCAGATTGAACCAGCTTTAATCAGAGTTTATCATCCGTTGAAGGTCTATTTTGTTTATTGGACATTTAAATTTAACCCTTTTATTCAGTCAAACGTTATCTTCAGCTGCATCACTTTTTATGTCTCTTTAATTCTCAAACCCAATAAATCCAATTGTTACAAATTCACTTTAAATCAATCATTTAAGCACAATAATCTCATCAAAATTTTAAATCTTAAAGAATAACTGCAGGCATAAATATGCACTTATCACCAAGTAAATACCTTTAGCAATTATGATAATTCTGATGATAGATCTTGATGAAGATGAATTACATGATACATTTAAGGAATTATTGCTAGAACACTAGTGCAAAAACAGCGTATAACGTCACGCGTTCAACGTCTAACCACTCAATAGCCAACGTTAAAAATGAGCGGTGACAATTTTGTAAATAAATACAATTATTAAACGTCGTTTAGAATTATAATTCGACGTAAAAGGATATAAAACGCTGAATGCCTCAGCGTTAGACGTCAAAAGGTTAGTGAACTCAATAAAAATTTGAGTGGGAGATTGAAAATCCATTCACTTTATCTTAGCGCGCGAGACCCCCTTCTCTGCTGAAACTTTTCTCGAACGAAGTTTGACGACCATCACATGTAATCTTTCTTTCATTTAATACAAATGCATGTTAGTTGACTACTTTAGTATGATTTTCGTTTGTTTTCACCGATTATTTTCGTGTTCTTGTCCTTCATAGGTGCATTCTGCTTTCTCTCTCATTGGTGGCAACACTTTATTTCGATGAACCCACCTTTTGAAGGTTAGTTTTCGTTTTCGTTTTGAAGAACTTGTTTGTTGAACTTGTTTGTTGAACTTGTTTGTTGTTGTTGTTTGATTGAACTTTTTTGTTGTTTGATTGAACTTGTTTGTTGTTTGTTATTGTTATTTATTATTGATCCTATATTACCATTCGTAGAGTTGTAAATAAGGATTACAATTAATTTTAAAAAATAAAATAAAAATTGATTGACGTCGTATATTGACAAAATCCAACTTTAAATTAACGTCAAATTTTTTAAATTTGACGTCTATTTAACGTCTTCCGATATGATGTCGTTCTCGAATTCGACGTGAAAGACCAAAAATATTCGATGTTGTATACTATTTTTGTGCTAGTGGAATCAACAAAACTAGATCTTGCTCATAAGAAATTAAAAATTGATTTTAAAGAATTCAAATCAAACTTTGAAAATATGCTTGAAGAAAATGAAAATTTGAAAACTAAAATTTCCTATTTAGACAAGGAAATTTTGTTATTAATGATAAATGTACATCTTACATAAATTTGAAAAAATTACAAGAAACAACCAAAGGAGAATGTAGTAAAAGCTCTATAGAAAAGAAAAAGGTTGCTAAAAATATGTATGTTCCTTGATATAAAAATAGAACTAAAAGAACCCATAGAGTTTGAGTAGAAGAAAGAACTACTTATAGGAACCCAAATGTTGTTACTTGTTTCTATTACATGAGAAATAGTCATACATCAAATAAATGTAGAATAAAATATTATGGTGTTCCAAATGAATTATATGCATGGATTCCTATTATAAACTAACATGTCTCTCTCTAACTTTAAAGGATCCAAATAAGTATTTTTGTGTACCAAAATATTATATTTCTATTTTATAGGTTATTTCAAAATTAAGGAAGAAGCTTTTGGGTTTGCACCAAAACTTAGTAAAATATGGTTTGTCAAATTAAGGAGGAGCTTTTAACATTAAAAGAAAATTTGATAATTATTTTTTTTGAACTACTCATTCTTCCTTAAGGTTTTAAATTTTAGGGAAATTTAAGTTTGTTTAAGTTACTCACTAAGGGAAGTACTTCTTTACACTCTTTTCATTTATTTGTTATGGTTTCTAAATTTCTTGTATTTACTATATTTTAAATTATGTCTTTTGTTTCCTTTTAAAAATTATGATAACTATTATTTATTTGTTTTGTCTTATTTTCTTAACGCTTATATTCAACGAAAGTTTTATATTAATGGGATAAATTATTTAATCATACATAACTCTTTTTAATAATGATCAAAAAGGGGGAGAAATATGTTTAAAGGCTTAATCTTATTTATCTCTTGTCTACTAATATCTTTTCTTTAAGTTATATATGAATTGTAGATTAGTACAGGTTACAAAAGGCCTTAAACCAAAGGAGTTTTTCATCATCATAAAAAAAAGGGAGATTGTTAGCATAAAGATGAAGTATAGATATTTTGATTATGTCCAAACTCAAGTCTCAAGTGTTCAAGTTGCAAGAAGACCTTCATGAAGACTTGTTTTATATTAAAGCTTTTGTAATTAAGTAGTTTTATGTATAAGGTGTTATTTATCCTTGATTACATATATTGTGTGTTTAAAAGTTTTCTAAAAACTCATTTTGCCTTGGAATAATTGATTAACAACTTATGATAATCAATTATACATAATCGATTATGACTTACCATAATCGATTATCACATGCAACTATGAGAGTTTTCAAGTATATTTTTTATGATTGTGCATTCATTAAATCCATAATTGATTACCTCATTTAGATAATCGATTATTACGCGAGAAAAGGCTGACAACATATTTTTGGGGGTGTCCTTGAATGAGGTCTTTATAAAGATGTTTTACACTCTCATTCTAACACACAAAACTGAACTTGAAAAGTAAAGTGTGATCTAGGGTTTGTGTAACCCTTGTGCGGTGACTTTGAGAACTTGATGTTGGCCTAGAACGAGAACATTCACTGAGAGTGTGATTGAGTGTTGTTGTTATTATTGAGTGAAGTCTATCACCCTTTGTAAAGATTCAAAGGAAGTGTTCATCCTTTGTGAAACATTCGAAGGAGGTGTTCATCCCTTGTGGTTTTCAGGAGAAGTGAGTATCATTTCTTGGGGTAACGTTATGTGGTTATGTAGGGTACGTTATGTGGTTATTCAAGATACGTTATGTGGCTAGTTCTTATAGTAATTTTGTACAACATAAAATTAGTCATGTTCATTTGAAGCAGCCTCCACATTCAAGATTGGAGCGATTTCTCGGACCAGAAGTGGCAGCGGAATGAAGATCACGAATGAAGTTGGCAGCGCTTGCAAGGTGTTTGTGAAAATGCGTTGCAGTGTTTGGATGTGTATGAAGTGAGTTTCTAACTCATACGACCTTCCAACGGGGAAGGGAGCTAGAGGATAGAGTTGCTAAACTAGCACAAGATTGAACTCGAGAGTAAGAATGGCTGGATTCATTACAGCAGCATTTCTTTACATCACTCAAGTTGGTTTTTACAAAGGATGAAGCTCTCTTTTATAGGAGAAGAGAAGCTCGACTTTCAATCTACTTGCAACATTTTCAACGTGTATGAAGCTCCAATGGAGCTGTGCAGAAGAATGCACACGGCTGGCTTGCATGTTTCACATGGGCAATCTTGTTGGCTGCATATTTCACATGGAAAATGTTGAAATCGTGCTTCAAAGAAGCTACACGGTTGGCTGTACAATACATTCTTCTTTGCCTCCTTGCTTGGCAACTCTCCTAGGAACTTTCCACTCTTTATTAGTGTCCTATAAAACAATGTAAATGGATTTAGTTAAAGAGAATCTATCTAAGACTTAGATAAGGAAAGAGCTTTAACAATCTTTATTCTGCACAGATTGAACAGAATATGGAATGGCAATGGATTTAAAAGAAAAATTTATAGTTGAAGATTGCACAATGATTGGAAAAGAAGTAAATAATGAGAAACCTTTCCTTTTAGGTTCCATGGTTATGGTAAGAGTAGGAGTTGCCTTCAATAGCAATAACTCCTTCTCTTTATTTTCCTTTTCTTTCTTCTTTTCTTCCTCTCTTTTATTTTCCTCTTCTCTTCTCTCTCTTTCTTGTCTCTCTTTTTCCTTTCGCTCTTCTTCTTTCTCTCTTCTTGTCTGCTCTCTCTTTCTTCTCTCTCTCTTCTCTTTGTCTTGTCTTATCTCCTCTTGTTGTCTCTCAACGTCTCTTTGTAGTCTCTTTGTAGCCCCAATATCCTTACGAAAGAATGGAATATTTGCCCTAGCTTGTTTATACAACTCATCCTCAATCCGATCAAATTCATGAAAGGAACAAGTCCTTCTTCTAGCTTCATCAAGTTTTCTTTTAATTTCTTTTAAACTAATGGATTGATCAAAACTAGAAGACCAAGAGGACCTATATGAAGAAGAAGACCTACAGGAATCATAACAAGACATCAAACTCTTTAGATTTTGGTGAAGGATTTCTAGACATATTCTAGAGGTAAAAGAAACCAAATAGCTCCCAGGAAGGAGAGGTGAGTCACAATGGACAGGCTTAAGAACCTTGTCCTTCCTTAGCCAGAGTTTCTTTAGTTGTTTCTTACCTTAGTATATAGGTAGAAATCTTTCAAAAACCTTTTGGAATGCAAGAATGAAATGCACCTAGAAACCAAATGAAGGTTTATCTATATGAAACGCGCTCCTAAGTACCACGGAGACTTAAAACATAAAAGTCAACAAGCAATGTAAAGTAAAGCAAATGGAAATGAATGAGACACGACCTAAGTGAAAGTGCAAGTGACACTTGGAGCCCTTTGACACACTTTCACACTAAGATGCGTAGACTAGACTATTACAATGTTCAATGGTGCTCTTGGAATTGCTTGAAAAGCATTTTCCCAAGTCACTTAAGCTGTAAAAATAAAGGAAAATATGAAACACAAATGTTCCCTCATAAGCACAAAAGTACAATTAAAAGTGTTTACAAATGAACGACCAAGTGTGGCTGCTGTTTTAGATTGTTGGACTGTCAAAAATGGTGTGTTTTTGTTGCTGACATGGTGCTGGAACAACAAGGATAAAGTGCACTTGGAGTCCAAACTTGTAGCCAATTGAACAAGTTTTCCACTCCCTAATATGCTACCCATTTGGAGCAAGCTATCTGGAGTTGAGAATCTGCACCACGATGTCACACATCCATAGAAATCAGCAAAACCGTGAGCATCACAACATTTTACTGCATAAGATTTTAGATTGCAAACCACTTGACAACACAATGGAAAGACAAATAAAGTTGATTTCTAATGAATTTTGGGCCGGAAAAAGAGTTTGATGGAAATTCCAAACTGTTTGACAAAATACCACAAAGAGATGTAGAATTTGGGTTTTTCTGGTTTTGACCTTTCAAAACTAGATTGTAGGGATTACTTGCTTTTTTCTGATTGTGTTAAACTTGTTTAAGCAATTGAAATTAATTGGAAACAAAATCCCCAACTTTTGCCAATCCAAATTGCAAATTGAAAATTTTGAAATGTGGAAATCAGCAAAGAAAGGCAAACTGCACCAAAAATGTGGTTGGAAAAATGGAACAGTCGTATCCAAAATGAGTTTCAGTGATGCAAATGATCAAATGACACTTCAAAGAAGTTTGTATCATCAAATGAAATATGTTCAAACACTTAAACAGCAAAGCCAAAGGCCATAGCAGAATTTCACTGGTTCACTTCCAAAATTGAACAAATTTTGATGGATTAATGTGTGATTCTGCATAAACACGTTTGGAAACAAAATTTGATGTTTGGAGCAACTTTGTATCAATGATTTGAAGGTGTGCAAACAATCAAACAACAAAGAAAGGGACCACAACAGAAAATCAATGGTCCACTTGCCAAATTCAAGCAAATTAAATGGTTTGGATAGTGATTTTGCACATCAGCTCAAATTTGACCAAATGAACAATGCACACAAGTTTAAAATGGTAAAATAAACTTGCTCAAGGTAAGAATGCACCAAAAAAATAGAATTCATCAAAACACAGTTGCAATGGCTAAAACTGCAGAAAAATGCACTAAAACTGTTGCAGAATTGAGAAAGCAGTGGATTCAAAGCTGGATAGCTCAATTAAAGACTCAAGAATACCTAAACACTAGATCTAACTGCAGAGAATCAGCTAGCTGAATTTTTATGCCTATGAACAAGCAATGATAACAAGTACGGTGCACACACTTGATTGAAAACTGTGACAGTATTAAAATCCAGATTTTAAATCAACTCAAATATTGATTTTACAATTCTGAGAATTTTAGGAGTTGGAATCACTTGAGATTTATTTAAAATCAGTAAGCAAGCTTGCACAAGTGTGAGTCAAAGTCTCACATTGGATAGAAATGAGAAAGTAGAGTAGTATATAAAGGTGAAAGACCCATTAACCCATTGCCTTAAGGTTTTGGGTAAAGAGTGGTGTCAATCCCTTATATAGTTGGCTTATATGTTATTGGTGTTTGTGTAACCCATAGGGTAACCTCCTCCTCGGTAGACCCAATAGTGGTATCATAACCGATGGTTTGTCTTGGTGATCGGCTCAGACGAGTATAATGATCCCTATACTGAAAGTCTTCCTGACAAAAGGGTATTCAAGTAAGCGAGTTCCGTTAAGATGAACGGCGGTTGGAAATGGTTAATCGTGGTTGTGATTGGTTGGGAATGCTTCCACTAGAGGGGGAGTGTACCTATGTGGAAGGGACTCACCCTTGAGGGGGAGACTGTTGGGAATCCAAGTATGAGTCAAAGTCTCACATTGGATAGAAATGAGAAAGTAGAGCAGTATATAAAGGTGAAAGACCCATTAACCCATTGCCTTAAGGTTTTGGGTAAAGAGTGGTGTCGATCCCTTATATAGTTGTGATGAACGGGTCGCACCGCTCACAAAAATTGTGCATAAAATAATGCAGTATAGACTAGGAGGTGACTCCTAGGTCGTCTCTCAAGGACCAATTTGTGTCGGTTCAGTTTCAGATTTTTTACGAAGTGGGGGGGGGTGTTTTTGTGTTTTTGGTTGCGGTAAAATAAATTAAAACTGGAATTTAAACAAAACAGGATTAAAAATACTAAAATAAATTTAAAAGACAATAAAAACTGAACAGTAAAAGATGGTAAAAATAGAAAACCTCTGAAAATAAAATGAACGGTAAAATGTAATGACAGATTTTAACGGTGCAAAAAATATGAACGGTAAATTGAACAGATAAAAAAAAACATTTAACTGAAAATGGAATTCATCATACGTTCAACACTTAAATTAAAATCCTTCAACACTGCAACTAAAATGAAACGAGCAAAGGGTACAAGCTTCAGAGATGAAAACTATATTTTACACTATTTTAAATAGACAACTGAGAGAGTTATATGGAAGAGGAAGAGGCAAGAGCCTCTTCCAGACCGTGGCTTCCTACACTACTCCTCAGATCTCCTTCCTAAAATCTAATTCTAAATCCTAATGGAGCTCCTTCTCTTATTTGCTGGTGCTGGAAATTTATAGCCACAATTCTCAATCCGTGACTTCTCCATTTTGTCTTATGTAGAAGCTCTTTCCAGCCGTCTCTGCAACAGCCGTGTATTCTCCTCCACAATCACATTCCTTTTCTCCATTTTCTAATCTTCACTTGGGTGGAGGCTTGGACCCACTTCCAACAACTTTCTCATTTCCAATGCCTTTCACAGTGCGTGCTTCTCCAGCCCTTGGACGTGACTCTAGCTAATCCTCTTCTTTGTGTGCTTTCAATTCAGAACCCCTTGTGCCAAGCTAGTGCCTTCCTTCATTTTACTCATCCTGGTGCTCCCTTGGGTGTTGTTACTTCCTCATTGCTACCTTCATCCATGTGGGCTGCTCCAAAGAGGCCGTGAGCTTCCATGAGAGGCTGTTTCACGGTGCTGGATTTTTGTTGATGAAGCTGGAGCGTGATGTGCATAAGGGTTGCCTCCATGCTGGACGTGATGCTTTGCTCAAGTGCCGTGTGCAAGCTGGACCAAGAGTGCCTCCTGTTTCCACGTCCCAGCTCTCTGCTGCCATCATCCGTGAAGATAGCTGGACAGCTTTACTGCCATGGGCCGTGATGGTTATGCAAGAAGCTGGACTAATTATCCCTGGACGTGTGAATGCAGCTGTGTTGGTGCTGGACCAAGGTGCAGGACCGTGATCTTCTCTCCCTCAACGTGGTCCCCTTTTTCTTTGTTGATTGTTGGGATGCAAGCCGTGAGCTGATGTCCATTTGCTTTTTAATGTGCAGCTCTTCCAAAATCTAATGTTTGCTTACCACGTTGCAAGCCAAGAAAGAGTATGGTCGGATATTGTCCAAAGGAAATATGTTGAATATACCACTTCCTTTCATGAATGGATGTGTAAAATGATCATGGGACCCTCCAAGCATCTCCATGACTATAAAACAAAAACATATGCACTTCATTTCAATGTGGCCCCCTCCATGGTTGCAATGGCCGTGTGTTGCTCCAAATAATTCTATGCTTCTTCAAATTGAATAATTTGGAAGGACTTGCTTCCCCTTTTTACGTGAAAAAGCTTTAATAATTGGAATGTTTTCCCATACCCTTCCAATCAACCATCATATTTTAATCAAGATGCTTTCACTCCAACACCCAAAATAATAAAAAAAAAATATACAAGCTGGTCTTCTAGACTTCATGTGGCCACTTCATCATTTTTAATGAAAGAATTCTTTCATGCCCTTCAACTCTGAATCAACGCCCCATCTCATGTGCACACCAACGTTCTCTTGGACGTTATTTCTCACCAATTTTCACCTATTCACTTCTTCATTTTTCAAAGAAATATCTCAAGTATTGGTCACGGTATTTTTGCATTCAATGAGAAGAGAGAAAACGTTGCTTCCAATTGTAAAATGAGCATCTTTCTTTTATTTTTCCTTCCAACTAGTCAACATGCACCTCCCCAAATGCCCCCCAAATATGAAATTCACAACTCCTCACTCATTTTAGCTTAAAATAAAATTGATGTGGCATTTCTCTAAGTCCCAAAATATTTTCCAAAAATTCCCTTATTATCAATAATGTGAATAATTAGTTTCAGACAATTCAAATTAATTAAAATAAGAATTTCTGATCGAATTAAGCACAATTAAGAAAAATGGGAAAATACTGGACAATTAAGTATAATTCCCGGATTAATTCTAGTACAATAAACTAAGTGAAGTGTAGAAAATATTGATTCATCAAGTTGGCTCAGATGTTATTGGTGTTTGTGTAACCCACAAGGAACCTCCTCCTTGATAGACCCAACATTACAATCACACACTGTATAACTTTGTAGAAAATAACCATAAAGAAAGGAAGGAAAAGCGAAGAAAGATGAATGATGAAAAGATCAATCTCTTGAAGCTCCTCATCTCTTGGTTCTCAATGTTGTTATGCTTGCACTTAAGGAAGCAGTTCATCAGGACAACTACGTTCATCCAACGACTCTTGTAATCATTGAATATGCTTCTAATGAGGAAGTAATCATGCCAATGGATGACATAATGGTTGTTTCAAACGCAAAACCACCTAGCCTAACACCTCAACCTACCATTCCAACACCTCAACCTACCATCACAACAACCTTTACCACCAAATAACCACAACCCCTCACCATGATCCCTCCCAAAAACTCCCTAATGTTATCCAATGTCACATCCACCTCCTCCATCCTTGACCAAATGCATATCCTCAATGTTGACAACAATGCACTTCAAGAAGGAAAGTTGTGATGTTTCAAGCCAATAAGGAGAATAGAATGCCAAACTTACCACCATCATCACCAACCTTAATGCCTCAGCTAACCAACTCTTTACACCAAGACCTGACCCAACCCTACCACCACCACCATCACCTCCAATTGGGAAATGATTTTGTTTCCAAACCCTTTTGATTTTTATCAAATAAGGGGCAAGAATTTATGCTGAAACATTTTGTTTGTGGGGAGGAAATCTTTTTGAAAACAAGGGGAGAAAAATTGTTTAAGGGGGCAAATACTTGTCTCTAGGGGGATATTTTTTTTTAAAGACATCATTCTAGGAAGAAAATTTGTTTTTTTTTTTACTTTCTCTAATACCATGTTCATGTACATCAATTTCATATAATTCATACATGCTCTGATATTTTTTGCTACGCTCTAACACTCTAATGGTTATTAAGTTTGTTTTTGCTTTGATACTTATCTTCTTTCTACTTTGATAACTCGTATACAATGCATTTATGCACTACTATTTATTTTTGCTCTGATAACTAGTTATTTATTTTACTCTGATACATTAATTCATTTGTTTACATATACTGCAAACAATGATTTATGACTTATGGGAAGTCATATATCATTCATACATATTCATATTATCTATTCCTCATATACTTTGATAAATTATATGAAATTTATCATATTGAATTTATATGCTCTCATACATTATACACGTTCCGATGAAAACTACATGTGTATCATAAACTCTTATATAAACAACTAGATAAATGTTATGTATGAATAAATGCTCTTATATATGCTCTGATATTCTGAACATATAAAAGGATAGTTAATCGATTGACATGATAAAGTTGCTCCTATGCTTTGATATATCAAAAACTAGATAAACAACTAGTATGACAATTTTTTTTTCTTTCTAGAATTTGCTATGATCAATATCCAATAGTTGATTTGATCAATTCTATATGTTCATGCTATAATGTATTGGCTAAAAAACTAGCATGATAGAATTCATATAATGCTTTGATAAGTATTTATCTTATATTTTATTCCTTATCTAATACCTATTTCGTGTTTGCGTAAGTATTTGTTAGAACATAAAAAAAAAAGGAGATTGTTAAGACAAAATCATCTAGTAACCCTTGTTTTGAAGTTTAACAATAGTGTTTAATGAAATAACATCTATTAAAAAGGAAACGTCTAGGATAACACACTAAATTTATTACATGTGTTAACAAATCCTAAATGAAGTCACAGGACAACACTAGAAAAGGGAAGTTTAAATAGTGTTTCAAAAGATTTTTCATTAATAGCTATTGCGGGGGTTAGACGGTTCGCAATAGTTGTTAAACATGTGTTCTTAATAAAGTATATTTAGGAAAATGTTTCAAATAAGGAAAGCAATAACACAAGTATTTTTATATTAGTTCACTTAATTCTAAGATACTTCCAATCTCACTTAAGAAATCTTAAGAGGTTTCACTAATCTTTATCCAAGATTCAAATGAGTACAAACCACTCTTGGTATACACCAAGTATTCTAACCACTCCTAGTTCCCAAATATTATAACCACTCATAGTATCCAAGTATTCTGACCACTCCTAGTATCCGAGTATTATAAATCACTCCTAGTTTCCCTAGTAAATCCTAACCAGTCTAAGTTTACCCACTCTTGGTTTCCAAGTATTATAACCACTCTTAGTATGCATTGAGTATTATCAACCACTCTTGGTTCTCCTAGTCAATCTTGACCAGTACATTTAGCTCAATACAAGTGTTTTAATACAACTACAATCATTGTTTGATTACAAATATAGATTTGAATGACTCTCAAAGAGAGGATCAATACAATACAATACAATCTATGAACTTATGAAGTTCTTTCTCTTAGGTCGAAGAGCAACAAACGATATAAGATTTGAGGTAGAGTAGAGCTAATGTTCAATGATTTTTCTTGTGCATGTTCTCTTCTGCTTTCCTTTTCTCTCTTATATTTTCACCTTCTTAAACTTCAACAAGTTTTGCACACTGTGGATCTCTTCTTTATATAGCCTTATTGACAAATGGTCGTTGGACATGATTTGACTTTTGGATAGACTTCATAGCCTTTTTAGGTAGTTGGTAAGACTTAGGTCTACGTTGTAGGGTGACAATGCTTTATCAAGGCTTTCTTTCATATACGACCTTTCAATGTTAAAGCTTTGAGGAAGCATTCTAAGAATGTCTTTTTATCTCTCAACAAGAACAAAGCATGCAAAAGAGAGACACTTTTTCGTCACACATTAATTGTTTTAAACATTAGTGATCACTAAACACGTTGTGTGTTTAAAATATTTTGTCACATGTCATCACTTATTGTTTGAAGATAAAGCATTTGGTATGTTACACTTATTGTTTCAAGTACATTGTTTAAACATGATTAATAGAGCTTCTTTTCAAATGTTGTAACTTTTGTTAAAGCGCTATGGCGATTAGATACTCTGTTGGAGGTTCTATAGCGTTTGGCACCTTATATATCTTATGCCTTAGGCATGTTTGACATATCAGATAGTTATATATTCTTTGATAGCGTTTAGCATGTTATACTTATATCATTGATAACTCGTTCTATCAGACGCTTAGTTGCTTACCACAATTGTGCATTGAATTTTAAGCTTCAATGTTTAGGTAGATTATATTTCTATTGTGTTAGACGCTGCTTTCATTTGGATAGAAATTACTTCAAGCATTATACTCTTTATAAACATTTATCTTGTTCGATACTCTAGATATATTGTTATATCTTATAGACACATGTTTCATCTAATATTATCCTTATATGTCAACATTACACATTATATCTTATGATCAATACTTCGTTGAACGTTGTTTGTTAAACTTCAAAACATAAGTTATTGGATAGTTTAGTCTCTCTTCATCTGTACAAATCATAAAGGACAAAGCTTTATTCAAAAGTTCTGCATTGGTTCAGAAGAACATTAAGATATAAGAAGACATTCTGAGAATGTTTCCTCAATGCCTTTTATTTGACATATTCGTATAAGTAGCACAATCTCCTCTAGTAATGCAACATAACATCTAACCTTATACCTAAAGGATATACACCTACGTGAAAGTCAATGCTCTAAGTAATGGATCTTTTTCAAAAAGGACGTACATAAAGAGGATCACATGAAGAGAAGACAACAAGAATAAAGAATCAAGAATCATTATTACATATACGCCATCAAAAATATTTTTCACTTGTGTTGTCTAAACTTTCTTTGAAAAGAAAATCTTTGTTACAAGTTTTCAAATATTCTTTATATTGCAAAAATATCCCCTCTAAGAAAGTCATTATCTATACTTGTTTTTATAAAAACACTTTGCTACTTTTGTAGAATCAGAAGTGATTTAAATTACTTATTTGTTTAATTTAGGAGAGTTAAATGATATAGCTAGTTGGACCAGGAGTGGTTATACTCGTTACAAACCAATAATGGTTAAATTCGTTGTAATATTTTAAAAAATTAGTGGAGCCCCTAGGAGTGCTTAAAGGAGAACTTGACATAGCTCAATTTGGAGTGAATTAGTATAAAAACAAGTCTTCTTCTTTGTTATCTTTTTAAAGGCTTTCTTAACGCTTTATAAAAATCCTTGAGTATTTAACACTATATGTAGATTGTCTAACCCTCGCAAACAACATCTAACACTTCATTGTAAATAGTTTTAAACTCTATTCAAACACCCCAATTCTAGAGTTTATCTATGATTTCATGAATCCCACTAAGAACAGCTATGAATGTTCATAAATCAAAATTTTATGTCCATTAACAACTAAGAGGCATAGGTGTTCATTCATACTTGGTTTTCAGTAGGTTATCTTGCTTTTAAGTACGTAGGGGTTCCTTTGTTTCATGATAGGCCAAGGAAATGATATTTGCAATCAATTGTTGATAGCGTACAACAAAAATTTCAAAACTGGAAAGGAAATACGCTATGTTATTACACAATTTTCGTGTTTACAATTGGCCAACCAGTTTGCTAAAACTGAGAATGGGTGGACGAGAAAGTCTTTTAGTCAGGCGACATTTTTATCAATAAGTTTGCAACAGTTTCATGGATACAGGCATGTCAGTTTGGATCCTCTGATGGACTGGGGATTAGGTTTCCTTCTAGTTTAAAAAAAACTATCACGCTTAAGCTTGGAAGAGGCATGCTTGTTGAGGATATATCTTAGGCTGATATGCTTTATGCTAGGGTCTTTAGTAGGCATGGTGGTTATGTTTCTTGTGTCCTTTCTTTTGTCGAGTCTAGTATTGAATGTAGTATAAATGAAGTGCATGATCATATGAATTGGTAGCTAGGCGATGCCATCAAAATCAGATTTTGGAGTGACATATGGTTGGAAAGACCATTGGTGGAATTGTTGCATATCCTAGATCACTTTCATAACCAATTAACTTCTGAGGTTTGTGATTTGTTGCTAATCGGAAGAGGGGTAGTATAGAAGCTACAGCTGCTAGAGATGCAATTGTGGCTCAAACTACTTGTAATCATTCATCTAGATTGTTTGCCTGATAAGAGATGTTGGAAACAAGCTTGGGATGTTACTTTGTCTATAAAACAAGCCTATGGTGTTTTCACTGGATTCACTTATTTCTATTTTAATAAATGTCCTAATTAAAGCCCTTTTAAAATTGTAACTTCTATTCATCATCCATCACCTTGTCGAAGGGAGAATTTGTATGATTGTATTCACAAATTTAAATACACATAGCCTAAACATGGCTGGTGACTAAGGGGATAATCATCAAGAAAAGTAATTACTCTCTACAAACACCCATGAGGTAAATAGGCAAAACGTAAGTCAGCAATACGATTCCCAAGAAGATCTAACAATCAAGAAGAGCTAAAATACACAAAAGCTAGGAGGAAAAACAACAACCTTTTTTTCCACCATTATCAATTTCTTGGTTGGGAACAATTATTCTGCTTCCCTTAAGAAGCCCTGAACCCCCATTATCATCATCATTCGCAGAGAGTGATTTCTTGGCATGAATCCGATATATCTCAGTTAGAATGGTCAAAAAGCAAGTTTCAACATTAGTGGACTCAAGTGCTGATGTCTCCATAAAGAATAAATTCTCTCTTTGTGCAAACTCCTCTGCATCTTCCATTGGCACTGCTCTAAGGCTTGCCAAATCACTTTTGTTTCCAATTAGCATGACGACAATACTTTGGTCAGCATGACCTCGCAACTCTTCCAACCACCTTACCATGTGGTCAAACGATTGACGCTTAGTCATGTCATAAACTAACATTGCCCCTACAGCACCTCGATAGTATGCACTTGTAACTGCTCTGTACCTGTATGAGAAAAAGAGATCAATTTTCACAGGCTAAACTAAATACCAAACAAAAGCTTCAAATTTGGGAAGTCTATTATTGCAGATGGATTCAATGAAAGAAGAAACTCAATCATTCAGGTGGAATTTAAGGAAGACGTAAAGACAATATATGTAAGCAAGCCAAACCAAAGAGGCAAGGAATCACTTGCAAGTCGGTAGAAGTCGAGCTGTGTTTCAACATGTGGCGAATGCGTGAAGACGCACCTAATAGGGGTTACTACCCTAAGAATTGAGGGGTGTTCTTGAAATGAAGAAAGTTTTCTCTTATTTGTTAAGAAAAAACTTGAAATGTGTTACGATGTAGTGGAATATTTTTGTGATGCAACCAGTAAACTCATTCCTTTTGGTATTTTTCAGTTATAATATTTGTTTATCACATAAATTTGATCTCCATAGGTAAGGGAGAATATTTACGAACAGTTCCATGACACAGAAAATGTACTATCAACAAAACCTAGTGGGAAGAGTTACCATATGAGATAAAAATCAATACCTATTTCATCTATGCAGGATCCACCTAATAATGTTATTAATCTATTCAAGAAGGAAGTACAATACAACAAATAAAGCTAGTGATTCCTTTCTTCTTTCGAAAACAGCTTAACATGTACATTTTATCCTAAAATTTGCTCACAAGATACCAAGTAAAGTTTTCTTTATAGGTAAAAAAAAATTGATATAAAACATGAGATTCAGGTAGCCGCAATCATTCGTTCTTTGCATTAAATAACCAAATTTAATTTCAGTTATATTAGTTTTCTAGGTAGAAAGCTCAAAACTAGTTTGATTAGATCTAAATTTTCACAGTATTGCCGCCTAGTACGCAAAGTGTAGAAATTGAGTCACCATTGGAAGGTATGGTCTTGAATCCCGTATCAATTATATTAGATTTTAGTGTGAGGATTATAAGGTCTTGGACTTTCTAATTATAATCTTATTTAATGCATTATAGTGTGGGTGTTACAGTACACTTGCAAGGTATGGTCTTGAATCCCGTATCAATTATATTAGATTTTAGTGTGAGGATTATAAGGTCTTGGACTTTCTAATTATAATGTCTAACTTTTGTGCGGTGCTTCTCTCGAGTTTTTCATATTTGATATCGAAGTATGGATTCCATTGAAGGGCTCTGTACTGGCTCTCAGTAGCAGTAACGGGCTTTTATGGTATGATTCTTTCATCTATTGTTATACTAATAACATGAATGGGGCTCATCTGTTAATAGGTAAGATTGAGGATGGAAAGATGATTGAAAATATTGTATAAACCATTCAAGAAATATTCGTTATGTTGAACAATATCCACTATGATCGACTAGAAATGGTACTTCTAGCAGTGACGATAAAAATGCAAACAAACTCACATAAAAAAGTTAGTACAACTAATTTCAAATGTATACGCCATTGCTACACAAGCGCACTAGCAGAGGTTAAGTTCCAGTATACGTTAAGCCAAAAATCACCTTTCTCTATAAACTTTTCCACAGAAATAACTGTACAGCTAGGCCCTTTTAGTGGAGTTTTCAGAAGACTGAATTGACATGCTGAAGACTCTTGAATGATAATACTTACCAGTTTTCCTTATCAACAAATATCATTAAATTGAACTTAACCGTATGCTAAGTTGAATTAATATTTCTTCTATCTAGAGATTATTCCTGTATCATACGATATCCATGATCATAACCTAGGAAATAATTTGATTCCTAATATGCTTTCTGAATTATGAATTGATCCAATCCAACCATTCCATCAAAAAATAAAAAATGGGTAAATAAGCTTTGTTGGCAAAAGTTAAATGCATACCTTTCTTGGCCAGCAGTATCCCAAATCTGAGATTTGACGGTCTTGTTATCAATGATGAGTGTTTTAGTCTGAAACTCAACCCCAATGGTTGCCTTGGAATCGAGGCTGAATTCGTTCCTTGAAAAGCGTGCAAGAAGTTGAGTTTTGCCAACTGCGGAGTCCCCAATCAACACCACCTTGAACACGTAATCAATCTTTTGGCTGTAATCCCCGTACAAATTCGACATCCTAAAAACAATTCCCTAACCCACATGCATCAAATTCTAATTAACCGCTATACAATTGGATCGTCACTCGTCACCATTTGTTTGATTAAGAAATTGTAAGCAATCAAGAAATTGAATTTCAATAAGTAATCAAAAAAATACTGGAAGATCACGGATACTTGAACGTGAGAACTGGGAGGGCGTGACGTGATGCAATCGGAGAAAGAAAATGAAGGCAAATTCTTCCTCCTTGTATTTGATTTTTCTTGCGCTACACGGAATATTTCTTTTTCATTATCATATATTGTGATAATTAAAATTGAAGTATGCCTATTGTGACATCCCAAAAATACAGTCATGACTATAAATTTAGAAAAAATCACATTTAATAATAATCTCAAACAGTTTTACACTAAAAGTTAAAGAAATGAGAAATTAACAATCGTTCAAGGACGAACGTCCTTGAGTACAAATCCAACATAACAGCGAATGTGCTAAAGTCACACGTCACACATAAGAGTTTACAAATTTGTACAAGAAACCTGACCGAACGGTTTACACAAGACAAATACCGAACGGTCGAATTAAACTTAAACAAAATCAAGAGATGGTCGAACGACCACTCAGTTCAACAAAATACACTACTGGCCGAGCGGTCTCACTGCTCGATCTTCACTTCGACATCAACCAGGTTCTCTTCATTCAACGCTTCCTCCAAACGCTCATCTCCCTCTGCTCACATCCACACGGATGATCATTGCACAGACAAGACGGAAGTACAAGTACAATGGACAACACAAGGAAAACGAAAGGGTAAGCTTACGTAATTTAACTCATGCATCAACATACAATTTCAGGTAAACAATTCAACATACATGCATATCTCAACATACACATTCATTACATAACATTCCATTTAAACGTATTCACTAAATAAAACTTGACACGACTGACTGTCCGGACTGTATGAACTCTGTGTAGCTTCGGTGTTCGTGCACCCGGGTGATGTAGTAACTGGAACTCTCATCAGCTGCCACCCGAGGTTAATCCTATCTGTCCAAATAATCATCAGGACTAGGACCTCCTGCCATTCCCACACATGACGTACTGCCTCTACGTGAGGACGAGTACTCACGGAATATCAGGATGAACGACCGGCTAAGCTTACCACATTCATACATTACAAATCTCAATAATCAAATTCTGAGTCATTCCTCCTTGGAACGCTCTTTCATAAATCATAACTTTCCATTCATCTCACATACTCTTCATCATTCACTTTTCATCATGTATTCATACTTTCATTTCATATCATATACTGTTCAAAATTTACTATTCATCAATGAGTCGTCCCCTGGAACACTCATTCAAAAGTCACAATTTGCTTTCATCTCATATATTCTCAACCTTTATAATTTCATATTTATTTTCATCATTTCTTTGCAGACTAAAAAAAAACGAACGTTCTGTCCCCAATAAGGCCCAGGACGAACGCTGGAAATTGGACCAAAGGACGCTCGTTCGAATCAAATTGGACGAACGCTGTGGAAAATAGTACGAGCGCTCAAAATGATACTGAACGTCATTTTGGACGAGCGCTCAGCATAAGGCCGAGCCTCACTTTGAGCGAGCGCTCGGTATAAGACCGAGCCCCATCTAGGACGAATGCACGGTATGATACCATACATCACTTTGGGCGTACATTCGGTGTAAGACCGAACGCTTTTCTGGACGAACATCAGATATAAGACCGAACGTTCAATAGCTCAAATTTGATAGATCTTGAAATTAAACTGAGTGAATTTTGGAGAAGTAATACGAACGGCAATATGCACCATTTCATATATATATATATATATATATATATATATATATATATATATATATATATATATATATATAATACATTTACAAAAAAGAAAGGAATTTATCAAACGTACAGGATTCAACAATGCCAAAACGAACGCTCAACAGAGCATTCTAGGATGAGGACGTTCGTCCTCAACCAGGGATGTTATCATGTTGGCCAAGAAAACCGAACGGTCAGAGACCGTCCCAGTAACGCACGTATAATATTATGGGAATTAAAAGGGTAGAAATTTATCAAAGTATACTCAGACACCAACAGTGCTTGGACGAACGCTCAAGCATGGCAATTTAGGACGAGGACGTTCGTCCTCAACCAGGAAAAACCGAACGGTCTAGGACCGTTCCCTTCGAACGTACAATATTTCTTGGGAAAATTCATTTCTCATTAAAGTCACATGATTTCATTCGTTCATATCAAACCAAAATCTCAACTTTATAAATCTCATTTCATGCAACGTCTCATGCATCATAAGTAACATAGTCATACATCAATTTCAATCCATAATAACGAACGTTCACATACAGCATACATCAAAAACAGTTAAATTAAGTAAGCTTCCCTTACCCGGAAGTGAACGAACGTTCACAGGCGCACACAGACGCTTTCTACTCAAATCCTTATCACCAACGCTCGTTTATCCTTTATATGAACGAACGCTCAGAAACCCACCTACGGTTAGGACGAACGTTCAGAATATTTAAGAACGAACACTCAATTCGTCTAGTTTTGAACGAACGTCCAATTTGAAACCAAATTGGACGAACGCTCGATAATTTGGACGAACGTCCAATTTGAATCCAAATTGGACGAACGCGATTCTGCAGATTCTGCAGAATCGCAGATTTTTTTTTTTTCCAGAAAACCAGAAAACCTCCATTTTTGACTCTAAAGCTTTTGGATTTCTACAAAAACAGTAAGATTAACTCATCAAAACGAAAAATCTAGCACCCCTTACCTCTTGGAGACTTCCTTTGTGAATTTTGAACCTAGAAATACAAGTGTCTGGATCTCCTTCCAATCTCCAAAGTTCTTCACTTCTTCTCTCCCACCAACTTTGGACTTCACGTTCTTCACCAAAAATGCAGCAGCAAAACTCTCCCAGTGCAGAACCCCTCAACCCCTTTTATCTTCCAAGCTTGAATGGTGCCAGAAACATGTGAGAGGACTCACGGACGTCTTTGCTCCCCACTTCCAAATAAAACAACTCTCGTGATTTCCTAATTACTTCCCGTGACCTCTAATTGCTTCCCCCACCCCATCTAAAATAATATTAAAATAAAAAATATAATAAAAAAAAACTTACTAGGTCCTTACATTCTCCCCAACAACAAAAAAATTTTTGTCCTCGAAAATTAGGACGGAGTCTCTAACAGATGGGGATACAAATCTTTCATAGCATCTTCCACTTCCCAAGTAGAGTCGCCCGTCTTCTCGTCCCAGACGACTTTCACCAATCTGACTGCTTTCCTCTTGTAGTACTTGGTGTTGCTATCTTCAATGCGTACCGGCTGCATTTCTAATGTACGGTCTTGACGAAGACGAATATCTTCTAACTCCAATACGTGAGAAGGGTCGGATACGTGTTTTCGGAGTTGGGAAACGTGAAAGACTGGATGCAAGTTTGATAACTGAGGCGGCAAAGACAACTCGTATGCAACTGGTCCAATCTTCCTCAAGATCTGATAGGGTCCGATGAACTTGGGAGACAACTTCTTAGGTCGAATGGCTCTCCCCACTCCAGTAGTCGGATGTAGTCTAAGAAAGACGTGATCTCCAGCATCGAACTCCAATGGCCTTCTTCTTTTGTCAGCGTATGACTTATGTCTGCTCCGAGATGCTGTCAGCCTTTCTTGGATCAATTTCACCTTCTCAGTCGTCTGCTGAATGAGCTCTGGTCCAGTTAAGACCTTTTCTCCTTCTTGAAACCAACACAATGGCGTTCGACACTTTCTCCCATACAGAGCTTCAAAAGGAGCCATTCCAATGCTGGCTTGAAAGCTGTTATTGTAGGTGAACTCTACCAAAGGTAAGACTTCATCCCAGACGCCCATGTGATCTAGGACGCACGTCCTCAGTAAGTCTTCGAGCTTCTGAATGGTTCTCTCTGACTGACCGTCCGTCTGAGGATGATAAGCCGAACTCATATGGAGTTTGCTACCGAGCTCGCTTTGTAACGACTGCCAAAATCGAGAGGTAAACCTTGTGTCTCGGTCTGAAACAATGCTAGACGGAACTCCATGTAGACGAACGATTTCCTTGATGTAAAGCTTAGCAAGATTCGCCATTGACATCTTCAGGTTGACCGCTAGGAAGTGAGCACTCTTCGTCAGACGATCCACAATTACCCATATGGAATCATGATTCCTGACCGTGCGAGGTAAGTGAGTCACGAAGTCCATCGCAATGCCGTCCCACTTCCATTCCGGAATCTCTAACTGCTGAAGTAGACCGCCTGGCCTCTGATGTTCAGCCTTGGCTCTTTGACACGTCAAACATGATGCCACAAAACGAGCGACATCACTCTTCATTCCTGGCCACCAAAACGACTTCCTGAGGTCCTGATACATCTTAGTCATACCTGGATGCATGCTAAGACGGCTGTGATGCCCTTCAGCTAAGATGATCCGCTTCAAATCTCCATCATTCGGAACGCACGTCCTACCCATATAACGTAGTAGGCCGTCCGTCCCAGCGTTGAACTCCTTGGTTTGATCTGTACCGAGTGTGTTCAAGATCTTCACCAGCTCTTCATCCTCTCGCTGCTTCATTCTGATTCGGTCGAATACGTCACTGGAGATTCTAAGGGTACAACATTTGATAACATTCGGTTGCAAGTCGAACTGTAACCTCAGATCTCTAAAGCTCTCTACCAAACTCAACTCTCGGACCATCATGGAGGAGACGTGAACTACCTTTCTGCTTAAGGCGTCTGCTACAACATTTGCTTTTCCCGGGTGGTAGAGTAGTTCAAAGTCGTAGTCCTTCAAGAACTCTAGCCAACGTCTCTGTCTCATATTTAATTCCTTTTGATCAAAGAGGTACTTGAGACTCTTATGATCACTGAACACTTGGAAAGTTGATCCATACAGGTAGTGTCTCCAAATCTTCAAAGCAAAGACGACCGCTGCTAATTCCAGGTCGTGCGTCGGATAGTTCTTCTCGTGAACTTTCAATTGTCGAGAAGCGTACGCTACTGCCCGCCTTTCTTGCATGAGCACACAACCCAAACCCTGATGAGAAGCGTCACAATATACTTCGAACGGTTTGGACGTGTCAGGAATGACTAGTACTGGGGCGCTTGTTAACTTCTCCTTTAATGCTTGGAAACTTGCTTCACACCGATCGGTCCAAGCGAATGGTTGATCCTTTCTAGTCAACTGAGTCAGCGGAGCCACTATCTTGGAAAATCCTTCAATGAACCGTCTGTAGTAGCCTGCGAGTCCCACAAAGCTGCGAACTTCAGTTACCGAACGTGGACTCTCCCATTCCAATACTGCTCGTACTTTAGCCGGATCCACTGAGATTCCTCCAGTTGAAACCACGTGTCCTAAGAATGGTACTTCCTTCATCCAAAATTCACATTTAGAGAATTTAGCGTACAATTCCTTTTCTCTTACTACACTTAGAACGATCCTCAAGTGATCCTCATGCTCTTCATAGCTCTTGGAGTAGACAAGAATGTCATCAATGAAGACGACCACGAATTTGTCTAGATACGGCCTGAAGATACGATTCATGTAGTCCATAAATATTGCCGGGGCGTTTGTCACACCGAATGGCATCACTACATACTCGTAGTATCCATAACGAGATCGGAAGGCTGTTTTTTGGATGTCTTCTTCCTTCACCCGAATCTGATGGTATCCCGACCGTAAATCAATCTTTGAGAATACGGTCGCGCCATGTAATTGATCCAGCAGGTCGTCAATCCGAGGCAAAGGATACTTGTTCTTGATAGTCAGCTTGTTTAACTGCCTGTAATCAATACAGAGACGAGAACTGCCATCCTTCTTCTTCACTAAGAGTACTGGCGCTCCCCAAGGTGACACGCTTGGTCTGATAAACTGCTTATCCATTAATTCTTCAATCTGCTCCTTGAGTTCAGCTAATTCTGCTGGCGACATCCGATAGGGTGCAATAGAGATAGGTCCAGCATTCGACACTAGGTCGATGGTAAATTCCACCTCGCGTGGAGGAGGTAATCCAGGCACTTCATCAGGAAATACATCAGGGAATTCATCCACGACTGATCGTCCTTCATTCAGTTTACTGGACGATCGCTCATGAGTCAAACCTTCAAGTCGTTCGTCCGAATGAGTCATTATCAGAAAGCAACTGGCGCCATCCACTATGTCTTCTTTCAGTTGACCGAGCGTCACAGATAGATCCACTTTATACTCGTCCGGAAACACCAATTCCTTTGCACCACAATCTATGAGAATGCGATTGGTAGCCAGCCAATCCATTCCTAAGATTACTTCTAGATCTTTCAAGGGTAGACAAATGAAATTCACCTTGTAATTACGCCCTTCAACCTCTATAGGACATTTAACACATACAGTAGACGTCCTAACCTCACCAGCCGCTGGGTTTGATACTACCAAGTCGAACTGCATTTCGCGTTCGGTTATACCCAATTTCTCGACGCACGCCTTCGAGATGAAGGAGTGTGTCGCCCCCGAATCATACAACACACAGCAAGGCTTCCCAAACAATAAACATGTACTGGTGATGAGCGTACCTGAACTGGCAGCTTCGGCGCCTGTTATCGCATAAACTCGACCAACAGCTTGTGCTCTTCCACCCCGATCCTGTTGCATCCTCCCGGCATTTGGCGGCCTTATTACTGCTCGTCGGCCCATATTACACTCATGCTCCATGTGACCGTTTCTTCTACAGCGAGTGCAGTATTTTGTCCCCTCCAACAGAGGACACGACGATCGATAGTGTGGTCCTCCACACTTAAAACATCTGACTGATCCATTCTGTCCAGACTGTCCGGTAACAACCATAGCCTGAGAATTAGATGGTTGTGCTGAACGAGCATACGGCAACCTGTTCCGATTCAGATTTGGCCTGGACATGATCGGCCCTCTAGTTGGTTATTGCTGCTTCTTCAGTCGTTCCGCTTCAGCCATATTTTTCTCTAACACTTTTGCCCTCTCAATCATGGCAGGAAAAGACTTAATGCAAAGGCTGGATATCAGTACCTTCAGATCACTTCTCAGCCCATTTTCAAACTTCCTGCATTGCCATACTTCACTGGTCGCCATGGTATTAAAACGAACCAGATGTTTAAACCTGTTGGTGTACTCAGAAACAGACATACTACCTTGCACCAACTGGAGAAATTCCACTTCTTTGCCGAAACGAACACTATCCGGAAAATACTCTTCATAAAATTTTTCCTTGAAGACTTCCCAGGAAATAGGGCTGTGAGAGTCTGTCAGTAACATCTTCGTACTCGACCACCAATGACTGGCCTCTCCGGTCAACAAATACTCAGTGAATGCCAGCCTTCGATCGTTCGGACATTCCTTGACGTCGTAGAGACGCTCCATATCCTGCAGCCACTGATCTGCCCCGTCAGGAGGACACTTTCCATCAAATTTCGCTGGACGATGCTGTAAAAAGTTCTCCAAACTCCACTCAGTCTGATGAGTAGTGTTTGAAGCAGATGCTCCCGGTGTACCCCTGGTAGCTGCAAGAATCTCCATAAGCTGTCTCTGAGTCACTTCAGAATTTGCACGAGCGGCCTCCAAACTCTGTAAGGCAGCCGCATTTTGCTGCGTCAAAACAGCGTTCTGCTCTTGTAACCTTTCAATTACTGATTCTAACAATCTGGTGTTGTTGGGCACATCATTTTCATTGGTCTGCGGTGGAGGAGGAGGAAGTATAGGTGCCATTTGTTCTCTGAGAAACAGAGAAAACGATCATTAATTAAGTTCAAGGAGTCTAAAATACTCAATAGAGAACGTTGAGCACACAACAAAACAAGCATGGTGTACTCACAACCTACAATGTCCTTAAAAGAACAAAACTGCTCTGATACCACTAATGTGACATCCCAAAAATACAGTCATGACTATAAATTTAGAAAAAATCACATTTAATAATAATCTCAAACAGTTTTACACTAAAAGTTAAAGAAATGAGAAATTAACAATCGTTCAAGGACGAACGTCCTTGAGTACAAATCCAACATAACAGCGAATGTGCTAAAGTCACACGTCACACATAAGAGTTTACAAATTTGTACAAGAAACCTGACCGAACGGTTTACACAAGACAAATACCGAACGGTCGAATTAAACTTAAACAAAATCAAGAGATGGTCGAACGACCACTCAGTTCAACAAAATACACTACTGGCCGAGCGGTCTCACTGCTCGATCTTCACTTCGACATCAACCAGGTTCTCTTCATTCAACGCTTCCTCCAAACGCTCATCTCCCTCTGCTCACATCCACACGGATGATCATTGCACAGACAAGACGGAAGTACAAGTACAATGGACAACACAAGGAAAACGAAAGGGTAAGCTTACGTAATTTAACTCATGCATCAACATACAATTTCAGGTAAACAATTCAACATACATGCATATCTCAACATACACATTCATTACATAACATTCCATTTAAACGTATTCACTAAATAAAACTTGACACGACTGACTGTCCGGACTGTATGAACTCTGTGTAGCTTCGGTGTTCGTGCACCCGGGTGATGTAGTAACTGGAACTCTCATCAGCTGCCACCCGAGGTTAATCCTATCTGTCCAAATAATCATCAGGACTAGGACCTCCTGCCATTCCCACACATGACGTACTGCCTCTACGTGAGGACGAGTACTCACGGAATATCAGGATGAACGACCGGCTAAGCTTACCACATTCATACATTACAAATCTCAATAATCAAATTCTGAGTCATTCCTCCTTGGAACGCTCTTTCATAAATCATAACTTTCCATTCATCTCACATACTCTTCATCATTCACTTTTCATCATGTATTCATACTTTCATTTCATATCATATACTGTTCAAAATTTACTATTCATCAATGAGTCGTCCCCTGGAACACTCATTCAAAAGTCACAATTTGCTTTCATCTCATATATTCTCAACCTTTATAATTTCATATTTATTTTCATCATTTCTTTGCAGACTAAAAAAAAACGAACGTTCTGTCCCCAATAAGGCCCAGGACGAACGCTGGAAATTGGACCAAAGGACGCTCGTTCGAATCAAATTGGACGAACGCTGTGGAAAATAGTACGAGCGCTCAAAATGATACTGAACGTCATTTTGGACGAGCGCTCAGCATAAGGCCGAGCCTCACTTTGAGCGAGCGCTCGGTATAAGACCGAGCCCCATCTAGGACGAATGCACGGTATGATACCATACATCACTTTGGGCGTACATTCGGTGTAAGACCGAACGCTTTTCTGGACGAACATCAGATATAAGACCGAACGTTCAATAGCTCAAATTTGATAGATCTTGAAATTAAACTGAGTGAATTTTGGAGAAGTAATACGAACGGCAATATGCACCATTTCATATATATATATATATATATATATATATATATATATATATACATTTACAAAAAAGAAAGGAATTTATCAAACGTACAGGATTCAACAATGCCAAAACGAACGCTCAACAGAGCATTCTAGGATGAGGACGTTCGTCCTCAACCAGGGATGTTATCATGTTGGCCAAGAAAACCGAACGGTCAGAGACCGTCCCAGTAACGCACGTATAATATTATGGGAATTAAAAGGGTAGAAATTTATCAAAGTATACTCAGACACCAACAGTGCTTGGACGAACGCTCAAGCATGGCAATTTAGGACGAGGACGTTCGTCCTCAACCAGGAAAAACCGAACGGTCTAGGACCGTTCCCTTCGAACGTACAATATTTCTTGGGAAAATTCATTTCTCATTAAAGTCACATGATTTCATTCGTTCATATCAAACCAAAATCTCAACTTTATAAATCTCATTTCATGCAACGTCTCATGCATCATAAGTAACATAGTCATACATCAATTTCAATCCATAATAACGAACGTTCACATACAGCATACATCAAAAACAGTTAAATTAAGTAAGCTTCCCTTACCCGGAAGTGAACGAACGTTCACAGGCGCACACAGACGTTTTCTACTCAAATCCTTATCACCAACGCTCGTTTATCCTTTATATGAACGAACGCTCAGAAACCCACCTACGGTTAGGACGAACGTTCAGAATATTTAAGAACGAACACTCAATTCGTCTAGTTTTGAACGAACGTCCAATTTGAAACCAAATTGGACGAACGCTCGATAATTTGGACGAACGTCCAATTTGAATCCAAATTGGACGAACGCGATTCTGCAGATTCTGCAGAATCGCAGATTTTTTTTTTTTTCTAGAAAACCAGAAAACCTCCATTTTTGACTCTAAAGCTTTTGGATTTCTACAAAAACAGTAAGATTAACTCATCAAAACGAAAAATCTAGCACCCCTTACCTCTTGGAGACTTCCTTTGTGAATTTTGAACCTAGAAATACAAGTGTCTGGATCTCCTTCCAATCTCCAAAGTTCTTCACTTCTTCTCTCCCACCAACTTTGGACTTCACGTTCTTCACCAAAAATGCAGCAGCAAAACTCTCCCAGTGCAGAACCCCTCAACCCCTTTTATCTTCCAAGCTTGAATGGTGCCAGAAACATGTGAGAGGACTCACTGACGTCTTTGCTCCCCACTTCCAAATAAAACAACTCTCGTGATTTCCTAATTACTTCCCGTGACCTCTAATTGCTTCCCCCACCCCATCTAAAATAATATTAAAATAAAAAATATAATAAAAAAAAACTTACTAGGTCCTTACACCTATTATTAATAATAAGGTATACTTGTAAATATATATATATATATAATCTCCTTTAATATATTAAAAACTTAAAATAATAATATTCTATACTCTTGTCACTTTGATGTAACATTTAAAATTTTCTATACATTAATTATGTTAATAAATATGTCGTACGTGTTCATTATGAATTAATTAGTTAAATATCTTATGCCCTTCGTGTTGAGAATAATATTGTACATTGACGGGTTCATGGAAGGAAAATTTATTTGGGAGATATAATAATTATAATAATAGTAATAATAATACTTTAATTCATGAAGATGGATTTTTATTCTTATATAAAACTCAATTTTTTTTATTTTTTTATTGTGAAATTTAAATTGACATTTCTAACAATTTCTCTTTTAAAGATGAATTTCTTCTATATTGTTACGTTTTTCTTTGAACGAAAGCATTCTAAGTTATAAGTATCATTTTCATTATATAATCATTCATTTTAATAAAACATGTTTATTTGAATCATTCATCAAAGAAGAGTTTCAGTTTCAGTGTAAGAATCATATTGTATCATTTAAACCAATCACTTAAACAAATCATTGATTATGATACTGAGGATTTTTGGAAGGAAGATTCACGAAGGAAATAAACAATAATGAGATCAAAGTCCAACCCATAATGCATTAGCACCACCTCCAATTTAAAGTAACAATCCTTAAATAATGTTTAATTTTCTCTTTTCTACCCCTAAAACATAAACTCAAACTTGAATTCCTAACATTTATTATAGGCTTAAATGTTTATTTCGTTCTCATGTAAGAGGGAAATTTTTGTTTAGTATCCGGTTTTTAAAATGAAGACATTGAGTCCCTATGTTATGAGAAGTGTATGAATAAGGTCTTGTCTGTTAAGTTGACAGCAACGGCGTTAAGTCCATGCTGATGTGGCCGTACTTTTTATCTTCTTTCTTCTACTGTCCAACTTTTTCTCTCTCTTGTTCAGCTTTTTCTTTGATGATTTGTTGAACTTGTTCTTTATTTGTGAACCTTATTCATATACTTTTGATAACATAGACCCAATGTCTTAATTTTTAAAACCGAGTACTAAACAGAAATACACCTTCTCTTAACATGGGAAGGATATAAGCATTTAAGCTTTTATTATATTATAACTTTTATTTAATTCAATTTAGTCTTAATTTATTTTCAATGAGATGTTATTTTTTGTTACTTTTGTTTTATTTAGTCATTTTTAGTAACTCTCTTTAAATAGTTAACAATACATAAATATATTATGCCACATGTCAATTCCTGATTTTTTGTGTTATTTTTACTTTTTTATTCTTTCTTAATTTTATAAAAGTGGTTCATGTGTTAAGTCGCATCTTGTCATGTGGTGGTAATAGTGTCATATGTCATTGTTAATGTCATGTGTCAATGTCATGTGTCACATGTTAGTGTCATATATTCATTTTAGTCCCAATTGTCATTATTTTTTTTAGCTTAGTGTCATTTTTAAAAAAAAAATGGAACAATTTTGTTCCTCTCCAAGTTGAGACTAAATTTAATTTTTTTATATAAATGTTATATTTATATTTTATTAAAATTCACATTTTTATTAAATATTTCTTTTATTATTATAAAACCAAATCTAACTATAATATTAGAGTATAATTATTATATTTATGTTTAATTTTTACTACATGTAAAAAAAGATTAAAGTTGGTTCAAAAGTAATGAAAAATTTTCCTTCTAATTTTAAACTAACTTTAAGTCTATTCTTTTAACCAAGTCTAACGTTAAACAAACTCTAACCCATTTTAGGTCTTCAAAGAATAAAGTTCTCAAAAAAACAAATTATTAATAATATTTACCTGTTAAACTAATTATAAAATTTTGTTTATGAATAAAAGGTCTCAACTTTTTTTTAATACTAATATATCTACATTAAATTAATTTGAGTACTAATGTACCTCGATAAAATTAAATATAACCTTATGCTTAAAAATAAAATTTAATTAATTTATTATGTGTCATTTAATCTTTTTGGTATTAAAAATGTAATTTAATGAATTAAAGCTTTTTTGGATAGATTATAATTTTGTTTATGAAAAAGAGAAGCATTAGTTATTATATTATCTTATAATCAATTTTGATTTCAATTTTGTTCTATTATCTTTATGTTACTTCTCATCTATTGATTTTGTAACACCTTAATTTAGATGTCACGTCTCAATAAAATAACAACTATTATTTAGGAAAAATAAAATTATGATATCATCACTATTAAAATTTTAAACTTTATTAAGTTTTCATGAAAATAATAAAAACATACAAAAAATAATAATTCTTTGAACTTTATTAAGTTTTCATCAAAATAATAATTAAAACTCCTCAACATAATTTATTTAAATAAAAAAATAACGTTTTGAAAACTCCAAAAATAATTCTTCATTCGTCTCTCATTCTACACCGCATCAACGTCATCAATAACATTCTCTATTATATTATCTACCATCGTATGAATAAGATCATCAAGTGGAAACTACCACCACAAATGCAAGAGTGAGCTAAGAGAATCAATATCAAAATCATACATACTATAGTTATAATAATACAATTATCAATTAAAGAATAAGCTCACAATACTCCTACATAAATCAAATTCACAACATAATGACACATTGTTAATCCAACTCCAACCCAAACAAATCATGTCATTACCCCTAATCATTATCACCCTATTTCTTCTTCAGTACTCTATCACACATGACCAGTCCGCCTAAACAAGGCCTAGCACCAACGTAGGACTTTTTGATTTACCAAAACTGGATCCGCGCACTAACGATGACTTTCCTATTCACCAAAAGAAGACCTACATACCAATGTAGAACTTCCTCGTGTCACTCGCCAATAAGTACGTAAGAAAACACATGATTAACATTCAGTCACTAGCAGGATGTATCAAACAACCAAAGGGTAAACAACAACTCAACCAATTCATGTTCCACTTGGCACACAATTCAATTAACTTGGCAACTACATCATGCAAGAACAATAGTACAAATAATGCATGTAACCACTACAACTCACCATAATTATCCCTACAACCAACACACATCATTATACATAGGCTCACAACATTGCAATCATCATCGATTTCCTAGGAACACTTCCAAAACACACACTAGATATCTAACACCATCATACGTTCGGGAGACATCACAACATCATAAAAAAATATTATAACTTACTATAAAATACCACAACACCATATAAAAATATTACAACTTTCTATATAATATCAAAACATATAAAAGTACAAGGACTTCTTATAAACTACCATAACAACATATAAAATACTGTGACTTCATATCCAACATCATCCTTCATGCAAAATAGTTTAGTCTTACACCCACTCACTCAACCAACATGCAATATACGATATACCCTTAACGACACCTGCACCTTATGGCATAGGCCTAAAAACAATGCATGACTAAAAAAAATATGTACTATTAATGGCTGCACCATACGTATATAAAAGTCAAGACAAATGACAAATTAATTTGAACAAATAAATAAACAAGTGAAGTGCATATAAAATGTTTATTAATTTGCTTCTATGTTGTTTTATCTTATCTCTTTTACACTATTTTTAGAATAATAATAGGCTGGTTTTAAAGACAACTATAGTCTATATCTATTTTTGAAAATCATTAAAGCTACGATTGTCTTTAGCCTATTGGTTAGTTTTGAACTACTAAAGACTATTTTTTTTATAAAACATAGTCCATTTAGTCTAAAGGTCTTCTTTTTCATTATGACTTGATATGTTACAGTTAATTATTAACCGTAATTTAACATAAAAAATAACTATAGTTGTTACTCTTGATTGTATTAGGTGTACCTAATCTTTTATATATTCTTTGAAAAGATGACACCTCAGACGGTAGATGATTTGGTATTTCTCCATAGTAATTTGTGTCTTCTTTATTAATCTCCTCTTCAGAAAAAGAAGAAACTAAATTGTGAAATATTAAAGATGTCTTTTCATTTGATGACAATGAAATTCTTGAAATTGTTAACTTATCTCTTGATGAACCAAAATTAAAAGTTATACTTTTTAATGAAGATGAACAATATGAGAAATCAAATATTATGATTTATACAAGTTTTTCTTCTGTTAGACTTTTTGTGACGGGGAGGGGAGGAGGGCGGGGGTCGTTGTGTGTGGAGAATAGAGTATAGAACGCAGTTGAAATACATTTTGTGTCCTCCAGAAATTTTGAAAGACAAAAGTTTGAGCAAGTTCATTTGACCTTTACACATAATCATGTAAACCATTAAACAATACCAGCATAGCATGCGACGCACACCCATCCAGCTTCTGCTTCATCTTGAAGAATGGATAGAGACTTATAATTCAATCTATTAATATTATAGACAACTTTCTGGCACCAGTGTTCCACTGCTCGTCCCCTCAATGTTCTTACACGATGAGGTTGCAGCCATGTTCTTGTAGGTTAGGTTTATGTCCTGAAATTTGATCCCTCGACATGGATTACTTGGGCTGCAATCGAAAGTTACTGCTTCTGGTGTTGCTGAAGTTCCATTTATGTTCAAATATGTAATTTGACTGATCTTAATTCCTGAAGTCTTTAAAATATAACATATTTGTTATCCAAACAGAAAATTAATTTCCCATTGAAAGATCGAAAATATATAATGATGATGGTTTGGATTAATTATTTTTTATTACCTGACCAGGACAACCTTGATTGTTGGGGCAGTAATTCTGATCTATGATGATGGGATTCTCAACTTTGTCCATTACGATATTTTGGAAGACGACATTCCTAACGAACCCATTGCTCGGCCTGGCCCATGTCTTTATCCTCACCCCATTGTCCGATCCAGAGAAAATAGCATTCGTTAGAGTCACATTTTCTACTCCTTTTTCGTCCACCGTTTTCCCCAAACTTCCAATGCTGGTTCAAACATGTACACTTAGATTACTGTGTATAACTCTATTAATTTATTTTTTATGTAAAACTTGATATTTTTCTGAAATATAATGAAAATTTGTCAGAAAAAACATGCATTGAATTATTTTTAAATATTGCAATTATATTACAAATTTCAACTTCCTCTTATGTTCATGAACAAATTGTATAATTTATATATACAAATTACAATACAAGTTTTTACATTATTATAATTAGTATAAATATATTACAAAATAAAAAAATACAATGAAACCATAAAAATAATGATCTAAAGTTGAATCTGCTGAGTAGTTGGTACCTTACGCCATGGCCAGGGCCACATTTTATGTTGGAGATGAAGAGGTTGTAGGAGGCATCACCAATGGATATGCAGTCATCGCCAGTTTGTAAGGTACATCCATTTATGGTAACCCCAGTTGAGCCTTCAACGTGAATGCCGTCAGTGTTAGGGCTCTGCTCAGGCGCAATAAGCCTTACATTTTTCACGACAACATTGCTGCATGTGTTGATTACAAGGTGGCTTACTTGGCTGTTCACCGAAGTTAACCCACTAACCACCAAGTTATTCACCCAGTTGAATGTTATTGACTGCAATTATTTTATACAACTCTTCAAAAAGAAACTGATAGAAGGTATAGAAAAAAAAAACATGGAAAATGAAGCATGAACGTACTCTTGCTCCAGGAGGGCAACTTTTTCCAGATCTCCTACAATTCCAGAAAGCAGCACCTTTACCATCTAATTTTCCACCAGAAACAACTAGATTCTCCACATGATTGAATAAAATCCAGAATCCAGAATTTCCTAGTGCGTTGTAATCTTCAGGAGCCACAAGAGTCCCATTAATGAGGAATGTCACCTTCCTCTTGCATGGACCTCGGAAGTTAGTGTTTCTCAGCAAGTATCTCCCTTTAGGTACGTAAATAGTGGCAGGGTTGGGATTAGCACATGCTGATTGCCAAGCTTTTATGAATGGTTCTGTCGAGTCACTTTTTCCATCACCTTTTGCCCCAAACTTCACCACATTGTATGTAGGAGTTGGAGCTGCATTGGAAAACCCTAACAAAACACTGCACAAAATACATGAAATGGCCAACATTGTAGTTTCAAGAATACTAATCATTTTCTAATAATCTCTAGGTATATGTTCCCTAATGTAGAAAATGCTCTCTAAGAATCTCAGTCGCAGTTTCGGGTTTGTGTTTCTTGATACTTGAAATGAACTGAGATGTAGTTATATAGAAAGGTATGTTGAAGGACAACTTATTTTAAGATTAAAAAAAATTGTAAATGCATTCATTTATGGACAAATTAAATTAAAAATTTACAAGTGTTTAGGAGACTTCTTTAAATCGTTGTATTTATAAATTAATTTAACTTATCACAAGTTTAATTTAGCATTTGCTTCCATATAACACAACTCGTTTATATACATTGAACGCATAATCTTAGCAATAAAGTTAAAAGATGTTGAGCTTCACGTGTTTTCTTTCATGAATAAATTGTTGATAAATCCTCTTCGTAAGATAAGATTTTGGATGAGTACGCATATGATAAGCCAATGCATGATACAGATAATTAAAATTATTACATTGTGTAGTATAATCAAAGGCATAGATAGCGCATACAAGGAGTTGAATCCTGGAGATTGATAAGCACTTGGAAATATATTATTCACTAAATTACAGACACAGGAATTTTTCGATTTATACTAAATTACTTGAACCTCTTATTATTTTTAAACATTATAGTATTCTTTATTTATTACATATGTGTCCCCTTAAGTTTTAAATCCATTACATATGTATATTCTTAAATTGTAAATACATTACATATGTATTTCCATATGGAAAGTTATATGCTGAAAAGTAAGTGAAAATGTAATCTGAAAATACCTCAGGAAACTGGAGTGTAATTTACTCATATTATTTGTTACTTCATACATAGCCCATAGTTTAATTTGAAGAAGAAGCCATGTTTTGTAGCTTTGAGTATGAATAACGATGAAGAGAGAGATCGGCGGTTGGTCATAGGCCGTACACGCTGCAGCCGTATTGCTTGCACTTAACTGGAAATGCGCAGTCCAATTGCGTACGGCCCAAAATTTGAATGTTTGCTCTTACGCCGATTTCTTGTTTCGTTGAAAATAAACAGCTTATTTTCTTCGATAATTTAATCCTTACTCTATACTAGAATGTACATTACACACACAATATACATGACTTGACTTTATGTAATTTACTATTATTTTTATTTTTAGTCTCTGGATTTCTTTTTCTTAATAACTTTTATAAGCGTTTAACTTCTTTTACTTCTAACATTATTTGAGAAACATTAAATTACAGAATAATAGTAAAAAAAATATATTGTATTTATATATATACCCTTTTAGTCCATCAAACTCATCGACAAACTAATCTACACACCTTTGGACTCACCATTCTATAGATTGATGGGTCAATTATCTTGATTGACTAATAGGTTGACTACCCAAATCGATTGGTTAGACTGACTAGTTGTAGAATAATAATTAGATTAACACTTAACCAATTATTGCCACTAATTATATAGCTAATTTTGATTAAGGTATGGTTGAGTCATGATTAGACTAACAAAAAGGTAAAAGCACATAACAATTATTGTAAATAAAGGTCTAATGTATGATCGTTTAAACACATGCATCATAACATTTAATATTCCTTTACTCAAATATCTAACTTGAGTGTCAAAGTACATTATGCAAATACCATTCAAACAATTTTGGACGAACGAGAGACCTTGAAGACCAAAGAAACAGATGATAGGAAGGACAGAGGACAAGCTATTTGGGAATTCGGAGTATCCGACATGTCTTGTAGAAACATATACTATAACATCATATTAAGAGAGTTTCTATCTTCAATGAAAGCTTTTTAATTTACAGAAAACCAATAATTAGAAATGTAAGTTTTATTACTTGTATATAGACATGCCATCACGGTGGACGGGTTTTATTCCATATATTTGTTATCATTTTTATGAATCATTTTTGTTTTTTCTCCTAAGCTCTATGGAGACTAGAAATCGAATATCAAATCATGTACTCATTCTCAAACTAGCCTTAGATGATGAGTTAAGAAGGTAGATTGGAGTCTTGGTTTGTGGGGAATGAAGACAAAATCCAAGTGAGAACTTTGAAAACTTGCAGAAGTTGTTTAAGCACCAACATTTAAAGACATTTTTAGAGCTTTTTGAAAACATTTATCACTACAAGAAAAAACATAATCTATAGATAAAATCCGTATGTAAGGTCCAAAATTCGTATGTAATGCAATATTACCTAAGGATTACATACGAACAAAAATTCGTATGTAAAACCATTGCAGTAATGCAAGAATTCACAAAATTTAAGTTACCAATGGCCTTGATGGATAGGATGTATTCATTTTGAACCAAAACCAAACCACATTGTCATGAAGAACTTGTTCTTCCCACATGGGGCCTCCTTTTCCTTATGTTATGGTGTTAGAGCTGGAGAAAGATCTAACAAAGTGCCAAGTAATCAGATAATTCAACATTGAATCTCCAAGAAATTCTAGTCTCTCCAAAGCAAGGAGTACATAATTTACAAATAAAGATAATGGAACAAAGTAAAAATAATATGAATTAAAAATTATTGATCATGAAGAATGTGTTTCATTACTATTTATCAGATCCTACCAAACGATAGGCTAGTAAATATAGGGTTAGAGAAATTTCATTCATATATAATGAATTTGTGCTAATGCAAGGTTCCAATGATGAATAGTAAGCATAAGTAAATACATGATAACATCAAGGAACTTTAGGCAACATGTAAGAACCATGGGCTAGAGCTTCCACTAAAAAAGTATTATCATGGAATGAGTAATTCAATTCTAATTCTAAATGGTTGACATTAATTAGTATTCTCTGGTTGAATGTCAAAGTCCCTCTCATAGGATACTTTATTAAAATTGACTTTAATATTAACCCAATCCATGAACAATAATGCAACCTTTTTCATAATAATTATCACTAACCACTATGCATTTGGATCCAACCTTTAAAATCAAAACAATAGGTAAAGTTAATTATAAAATTCATTTGGGCACATTGCCTTAGGATACTAAGTTGGCAAGTCATCAAAAGGCTTTCCATGTCCACCTGCAAACAAATTTCACGCCAAATCACCAAACTAAGCAAAACACATCAAGCTTCAGCCTACTAATCATACGTACAATCTCCTCCAAATTCCAAACATCTTTATCATAATCAAAGAGATAATCACAATGATGTCTAATCCAGATGGTTATCAAATCATATATCAAAATAAATAAAATGAAGACTTATATAACATACATCAAATGAAAGCTAAAATGTATGGAACATGTTTCATTTTATCACACATTGTTAAAGTCTTGTCATGCAAAAACAACTTTATATATTTTCATATCATTTGAAATTTAGTCCCTAGTTTCATAGGCTAAAACACCTATGCCTATATGGGACTAAAACTTAACAGTGTTTCCATGTAAGAGCTAAAACTTAAAATTAGGATAAGGATAAGGGAATAACCTTTACTTTTATGAATATTCCATATATCGTCTATGTTATTAGTCATCGAATAGTTGGTATTTGACTATGATTTTCCTTGAAATGAGTAGGAAAAAATGGTATGAACATTAAAGAAAAATCCTTGCACCTTCTCTAAAAGTCACAGAGGAAAAACAATAAGAGAACAATTGTAGACATAAAGAATTGACACAATGATAAACATTTACACGAAAGTAGACACAATTGATAGGAATTTGGAAGTGGACGATGGAGACTTGATCAACAACTTGTAAGAAGTTCCATCCCTATTTCATGATATGCTAGGGGACTTGGTCTTGCAAGACTATCGTTATCGTGTTTTCAAGTTCTACTTTCTTGTTGTTTCGTTGAGACATTAGAATTTTTGGGTCATCTATGACAGTTTTCTTACAACCTGTTGAGACTTATTTCCCTGGAAAACTGACTTGGTTGCAAAATTTCTCCAACAGTTACTCCTAAATGAGTGACTCTTACTATGAAATGAAATTAAAATTGAATTATAAGCTTACCTGAGTGACTCTTTCTTGCACTTGAGACTTGTCCTGAGATAACCTCTTATGTTATGAGGGCTAGAGTCACCCCGGACACCACCTTGGTTCCACCAATCATAGTGTATTGAAGTTCTTGCACCGAACGACACACTGATCCACCTTCAGGTTTGAGTACAAAATAAACCCTAAGGTTTGAGTACAAAATAAACCCTAAGGTTTGAGTACAAAAGAATTATTAAGACTTGTCATTGGCAAAGATAAGCAGAGCATAAACCTGTGATTTGAGTGCAAAATAAACCATTTAGGTTTTAGTTATAGGATCTAGATTTCATACCTTTTCAATTTGGGAGTCTATCCTACCCTTCGAAAGTTTCATTGAAGGTGAGAAGACACGATAGTGGTCGTGGAATGAGAGTTCAATGACATAACGACAAGAGTTTCGTGGTCGTAGGATGATAATTTCATAAACAAACCCATATCATACTCACAATGATAGTGAGAGGGAGTGACAACGAGACGATGACAGGAAGTGACGGTGGCAAGGACTGACGACAAAAATGAATTAATGACGAGAATTGACTCAGAGCAAGATGGACTAAGGTTGCAAAAATGTGAGGGAGGCACAACGAAAATGTGAGGGAGGCAGAACAGAAGGGAGAAAACAAAAATAAAAGTTTTACTTTTATTTTTTAATTATTTTTAATAATTAGTTATAAAACTTTGTATGTAATATCAGTAGGTAATGTTGTTTTTATTACATACGGATTTTAAATACTTACATATTAAAAATATCCTTAGGCAAAATGCCTGCCCAAGCACGTCAATATTACATATGGATTTTACATACAAAAATATCTGTAGGTAATATCCGTATGTAATATCCGTATATAAAATTCGTATATAACTCGCTTTTCAAGATCTGTATGTAAAATATGTATGTAATATTGTTTACCTGCGGATCAAAATTCATATGTAAATTTTGGGAGGTAATTCTTATTTTCTTGTAGTGTATCCAGATTGGAGGAAAGTGTTCTTCACCAACATGTAGTTCAATGGTGAAGTTATGAAATCATGCGTCAAAGGGGTGGAGATGGAGATCATAAGGAAGTATGGAAGGTCATGGTTGGTTTGAAGAAAGAGGTATCCAAGTAAGGAAATGAGAGACTCAAGCTATTGAAGAGTTCAACAAAGTCCAATAGTACTTTCATTGCCTACGCAAGCCTGGTGGAAAAATAAAAAATTTCCATGTTGGAGGTTTTAAAGTGGAAGAAAGGTTGTTGGTCCGTAGTCACATGGACGATGGTTCCTTGTGGAAGTTACCACTCAAGCCTAAATAGGGGAGATTTGGTGCTTATGTACTGCATCCAAATACAAGATTCAAGTGGATTGGACTTTCATGTTGTGTGATCACATGAAGAAGGTAAAAAGTTTAATAGATTTTCGTTTTCCCTATGTTGTACTCATCTTAAAATTCATAGTTTACTTTGAGGTTGATTTGGAAGATGAGTTGCAAGATACTACTAGCACACATAACCACATCTTTTATCTTAATCTACACAAGATGGGCTTTACAAAAGTGAACAATTGTTGGACAACAAAGGGAGATGGTTCATCAATTGAAACTCATGATAGTAAGGTTAATCTAAGTGGTACTACCCAAGATAATGTTGAACCAAGTTATGCAAAGCCTATGATCATAGATTTGATTCCCTACAACTCACTTGAAGATATAGGTCCTACTTATTCACCCATTGAAAGAGTTGTTCTAACTCAACTTCATGAGCTTAATGTAGCACAAGATGAGCACCAAAACTTCTATAATGCGCACTTCCTTAGCACCAATTATTTTTTATATTGTACTTCGGTTCAACAACCGAAGCATTTCCAAACAAGGTAAAAAAAAATGATGACGTTTTAGCTTTGATTATGAACTGAAGCCTAAACTACCAAATTAGGCTTTCGTTCCTCCAAAACTGAAGTATAAAACCATAATGGAAAATAATAAAAAAATGGGGAATTAGACTTCACGTGCTTCAACGACGAAGGATGTTTGATAGTGGTGAATGCTTCGCATTTGTAAGTGTAGCAATGGTTCACCTTCAAAATGCAAGAATGGTTCTCATTCAATAAATAATCAAAGTGGATTAACAAACAAAACAGAGAAAAAAAGTTCAAGATTGAAATGGAGTGGTACCTTGTTTATAGAGGCTTCCACATTCAAATAGTGAGTGGCGTGGAAGCTCCAAAGTGTTTTGCGTTGTAGGGAAAGGTGGGACCTTTACTTTCAAACAAATGGTGATGAATGAAACAAAAATAGGGGGATGAAGGTGATGAAAGAGTTGGATAACCTTCGCTTTTGAAAAAAAGAGATTGAAAATGAAGGAAAGGGTGTGAAGATAGGCTTTACTTTCTTTAGTAAAGAACGAAAATAGAGGAGATGATAGGTTTCATAGAGGCACATTCAAAATCGGGAAATTAACATTGTTGAAATTTTAACCCTAGTACGAGAATAAGCTTTGATTACATTAATAATAGAAGCATATTATGGAATAGGCTTTAGTTATTAGTATAATTGAAGCCTACTTACTCCCTTTGATGGAATATGATCCTCCAACCTATATGACTCAAGTAAGGTGGAGACTTCCAAATGGGTTAGTGTTTTGGAAGCTTGATAGTGGTGGAAATATGGTGCACAAATTGTAGTTTTGATGTGATGGTGGTTCCTCTTCCAAGCTATATGACTCAAGCAATGGGAGAGGCTATGGTGGTGTTTAGGGATAGCAGAAAAATCCGTACTCGCGAATAAAATATGTTACGGGTATTTAGTACCCACGGGTAAGAGGTACCCGCTTGTTAACGGGTCGGGTTCGGGTATCATACTATTCGTACCCACAGGTACCTGCTACTCGTTTGAGAAATGAAATTACAATTTTACCCTGTTAAGTTTTCTTACTTTCACTTTATGTTCGTATTCTCTCTACCTCTACCGTCAAGTTCTTCAAACCCTAACTTGCCCTTTGAAATCCTGAATGCTTACCTTTCTCTTCTCTGAAAGCTTAAATCCAAAAACAAAATTAACCCTTTTCTCATTACAGTTCAGAGGAAAGAAAAATCGAACAAACCTTGCATATGATGAGATTGCCTTCATTATCGGACTCCTGCAAAATCCTACAAATTGTTTCCTCGAGTTTTCCTGTAAGGAATAGTTGATTTTGCATTCTTATACATTGTTTCTTTCTCTGTTTTATTTTATCTTAGCTTGTTGATGTTGGCTTGGACTTTATTAAATTATTTTATGTGTTTATGTTGTCTTTGTTTAGTGTTTATAGTTTTTTGTTTATGTTTTCAAGAAATTGGATTTCTTCTTGTACTAAGTTGGTGGATAAGCGAATTTCTTTCTTTTTTTTGTTGTAACCCGTTGGAATTTATCCTCAAGCTTTGGTTTCTAACTCATTTTTGGTTAGCGTTGCGTGATTCATGTAGTTTGAATTGATTCCATCTATTGGGATTAATCTTTGTTTTTGTTATTTCATCATAAAATAGAATGAAATGAACAAACTTAGCTTGTTGTTGCTGGTTATATTCTCAATGTTGTTTCTTGTCTTCTATGTAATTCTTTAGTGCTTTTGTTATGCAAAAATCCTTGATAAATGAATGTTCCAGCTGAAGTAGCAAAGAGGAACTAGTTCCAACTGAAGTAGCTACGACAACTCTTTATTTGGTATGCTGGTCAAGACATAGTGAGTATTAGTGCATTGTTTTGTCTACGCATGTTGTGTCTACAGATTGCAAATAAAAATGAACCATCAAATTGTAAAGAAAAATGAACCATCAAATTATAAGTTAGAACTTGATTTTTACTTAGAGGAATCGACACTATCGGATTCAAATGAAGAATTTGACATTTTAATTTGGTGGAAGACTAATGGATTTAAATATGCAATTTTACAGATGATTGCAAGAGATTTTCGAGTCATTTCTATCTCAACAATTTCTTCTGAGTCTTCTTTTAGTATTGGTGATCAATTTGTTACTCCACATCGGAGTAGATTACACCCAGACACTTTAAAGGCATTGATGTGTGTTCAAGATTGGTTATGGAGTGACATACAAGGTAATTAAATTAACAATTCAAATTACATATTTATATTTATTCAAACGATTGGCTATGACAAATGAATTTATTTTCCTTTTCCAAGTTCTTCAAAATTGAAAGTGGATAACATGAAGCTTAATACAATACTAGAGGAGATAATTGATGATGATGTTAGTAGTTTGGTTATGATATTTTATTCTACTTTTATTAATAGTGTCAATTTGTCATTGATTAATGACTTTATTTGTATTTATTTGTTTTAGGAATTAAGTGGTCAAAATGAAGATGTGGGAAAAGAAACATAAATCTTATAGTGTTATTTTTAGATCAAATTTTTTTACTTGTATTTGGATATATGTTTTACTATTAGTTTGTAGTAATTTGAATTTAAATTTTAACTTTTATTTACTTATCCATTGACTTTACTTGAATATATGTTTTAAATATATTATTTGTATTTTGTTTGCAATTTAATTTGATTTTCATTTAAAACCTTATAAAATAATATTTTTAAAATATTTGCAGATTGAAAACGGGTATCCAATGGATAACCGTAGGTTGAAAAAAATTCACGGATTTTTTTTATTCGGGTTTGCAACGGGTAGCAAAACGAGTAATAGGTACAATTTTATGGGTTGTGGATAGACATTATCTTTGTTCGACCCGACTTGTTGTCATTCCTAATAGTATTTGATGGTTATGTCATCACTCTACTTCAGAAAACAAAAATAAAAATTATATTTTAGAAATTTGTGACACGTTTTCAGCTTCAATTTTGCGGCCACCGAAGCTTATCTTGAAATAGGTTCAATTATTAGTAGAAGCAAAACTTATTTCCGTTCTTCAGAAAAAGTATATAAAAATAAAAATTACATTTTGAAAATTTTTTGACACCTTTAGGCTTTGGTTATAGGACAACCAAAGTGATAGGACTAACATTTGAATTTAGGCATCAGTTCTAGAATTGAAGCTTAAAGGTCTTCCTTAATTTAAAAAATGCCACTATATTTTTAAGGACTTTGAATTTCATGAAACCAAATCATATAAAACGAGTTCAAATGAGTTTTACCAGTGAAAATAAGGTGAGTTAAATGGATCGGATGGACCCACATTATTAACCCTACTAATAGAAATGTACACATCATTGAAAAAAAACTTAAGGATGAGTGCAGAGAGATACAAAGCAAAATGAAATCGACTAATGAAATTTCTAACAAATCCTTATTTTAGTTTTTAGGCACATGCAACACCACCACTACCACCCAATCTTTCTTTTTACATCTTGTTAAAGTCCAATCTATTTTTGTTAATATCTACATCAACCATATTTATTTTCCTCTTTAACCTTGTTCACGCCAACATGATTTTCTACCTATACTTACCCTTTTATTTTCACACCTGTTTTTATTTTCAATGCTTTATATTTTGGGCTATTAGCCCAGGCCCGTTTCATTTTTTGACCTCTTCTACGTTACTTTTCACACCTACCGTTTTTCCTCTCCACTTACAAAATACCACGTGTGATTTTCTCTCCCCTTTGTTTCTTTTCTCTAGCACTCAAATGGTTTCATCGTCGAATCTTCACATTCAAGCGTCACTGCAGCTCCATCACTATTCCATTTTCACTATCGTCTTCTTCTCCAAAATTCTTCCTCCCCACGCTCATGGTACTTTCAAATACACTCAGTGACTCCATCAAATCACACACACAGGGGCACTACTTCACCTTTGTGCTTCACCCTCCATTATCACTCCATAAGCATTTTACCCAGGAACAGGGACAATCACACGACATCCGTTCAACCCTCAAACAGAGAAACCCAATCACGCGTGACCTTCTTCTTCCATTTTCATCACCCAACGACATCCTTTCATCACCTGCAATTCCAACACAATAAACACAATCCATCAACATTTTCACCCAATTTCCAACAGCTTCCATCTTCCATATTCAACACAGGGGTCACACGGATCACAACCCAGGTCCACGTTCTTCCATTCTACCATTCAACTCCATCCTGAATCCTCTGCTCTTCCGCTCCTATCTCAAATATTCCAACAGTACAGGGTAATCAATTAATTAAAAAAACAAGTAACGAGAGGGGGCAATGCCTCGCGGTGGCTCGCCGGAGGAGGGGAATCAGTGTTGGCTCCGTTTTGGATGTCTTGGGTAAAAGATTGTGGGCTCTGTCGGCGCCGGTTTTGGCGGCGCGTCTCCGGTAGAGGGTATTGCAATGGTGGCCGCCGGCGGTGAATGAATAGACGGAGTCCCTACGCGTTCGGAAAAGAGAGGGGAGGAAAGGTGCCGGCGGCGCCTCAGGTAGCAACACCTGTCGTGGAGGAGAACGCGGCAGCATTGGGGAGGCGTCAGAAGCTGCACGTGTTTTGGAAGACGAAGGAGGTGCCACCGGCGACGCCTCCGGTCATGTCGACGCAGCGCAACGGTGGGGTACCAGCAGCGGCATTCTTGGTTGTCTTCGTGGAGCTAGAAAATGGAGATTGGTGATGGAGGTCCCTCCACGCGTGTGATTAAGAAGGAGATGAAATGTGGAACCGGTCATTCAAAATTTATTTCTTGCACCTCCCAGTTCCATTTCTACACCGTTATTTTTATTTTACGACTGCGTCTCTCGTATTTACTCCTTGTAAGCCCATATATGTTTCTTTGTTGTTGGGTTTTAATTTGCTACACCCTTGCGGGCAAATTTACATTTTGAATTATATTTTTCTGTAATACAAATTTGATAGACAATTCAAAATATAAATTTATATTTTAGATTGTATATTTGTTATACAAATTTTTAAAAAATTACGTTTTAATTGTATTATTATATAATACAAATTTATGGATTTTTTTACACATGTGTATATTTTATGAGAAGGAAAAATTTTCAAATTTATTACGGATTATAGGACAAGTTGTGTATCAATCACATGACTTCTTTTTGAAAATCGGGATAACACCATACAACTTTCATGTTAAAATCGCATAGCAAAATAATTATGTTTGGAAAAAATTAAAAGGGAGTGAATTAATAAAACTGTGTTTTAAAAAATTTCCTTTTTTATAAACTAACTTTACAAATAAAAATGATTTTTTTTAAATATGACAATAAAATTAAAGAGTATAGGAAAATTGAGATTTACACAAGTAATTTTATATTGGTTTAAATCAAAAGATTCTACATCTAATTGTTAATCTATCTAAAGAGAGATCAACTAAGCACTAAAACAAACCACAACTTATAATCACATAGAAGATAGTTTAGGTTTAGAAAACATCTCTTTTAAAACCACAAAAGATGAAAGACATTTCCCTTGAAATATACAAGGGATGAACATCTCCTTTGAGTCTCACTAATGAGGAAGACACCTCTGTGAATTATACAAAAGATAAAGAAACACTTGCCTTGAAATCAACAAGGAACGAACACCTCCTTTGAATCACACAAAGGATAAACAATTTCTCCTAGCAACAACAACACTCAATCACCTATTTGGTAAAAGTTATCGTTCTACCCACCTAGATTTTTCAAAACCCATTTTCATAAACACATAGAGTTTCTCTAAAAGTCGGAGTTTTAAACTTCTTAGTGAAAAAGTTGTTTTAGAAACTATGATTAGCCAAAATATATAGACTCTTAGTTTTAAAAATTAGGTCAAGAAAAGTGTTAAGACAAAAATCGTCTATTCACCTAAATGCTCTCATGCTTTGAAATTTAATCAAATAATATTAAAATGGGATAATAACCTGAAAACAACTTAGGGTGAAAAACCTAGAACCAAAATCCCTAAACATAGAAAACCTACACAAAGACTTAGAACTAGATTCCACGACACAGAAAATGTTAGGAAAACACTTAGGATTTTAAGTAAAAGAAAAACATTTAGGCTAAAACACTCAGACGCATGGTTAAATGCTATTGTGTGTAAAGCGTCTAAGAGAGTTGGAATAAAATGCTTAATGTTTATCATACTTGTAAAAGGTATTCAACTTAATTCTCGGAAGCAAAACAGTCGAGACAATGTTTCTTACAAAATAGTTTAAAAGACTTTATTAAAATGTAAAAAGAAGGATTTAACAAGTTAAACGCTATCTGTCTAAAAAAAGACAAAACCAAAAGAAGCATTTACTTGACTAGATAATACCATAAGCTTAAAACAACAATCCATCCAACGATGAAGTCTCTATACAATACTTGGTATGTTTAGAAAAGAGCTTAATTGCAAAAAGCTACCTAACGGTAGTAAATCAAAAAGCACTTTATTATTCTGATCAAGCCTTAAATGACATCAAATGCTCAACGCTAAAAAACAACAAAAGTGATAAGAAAAGACATATTTGTTGCATGCACAAATTACTCGATTCCTTGTATATAAGCTATTTTACACACATTCACAGAGCTACAAATCAAATATCAAAATTAGACGTTAGAGACAAAGGAGATATTCACAAAATATTCTTCTCTTGAAGCCATAACCAAAAGAAACGTAACACCTACTTCAAGAAAAATACTAAAAAAGCACATATGTTCTAGCAAGTTGACTTACCTAACAACTGTTGTACGAAGAAGAAAGAGAAAACACGAGTAACAAGGCTAAAAGCTCTGTCTAACAGACAAATATTCATGAAACCTTTAAATAGAAGAGCTTTCAAAAAGAAAATCAAGAGGATAGCTTAAGAGGATAGTCAAGTGAGAAGCTTACAACGAAATATACATCCTATAAGCATTTAAGAGCAAAGAAAGCAAAGAGCTCAAGAAAAAGAATACATATGAGCTAAATAAGAGAAAAGAGAAGAGAAGATAATAGAAAAAGAGAAAAGAAATCCTTTCATACTTCATTGTTATATTGCTTACTATTGTAAGAGAAAAGAGAGAAACACCTACAAGTTTTTAAACTGTTTTGTATTGTGAAGAAATCCTCTCTATGCGAGATATAGTCTGAACTACTTGTAAGCAATCGTTGATAGCAATTCTGAAGAGAATTAAAATACTTACAACTGAACTCAATTTGAGTTGATGAATCTTAGCAAGGTTGCTAAGTATCGGAGGGGTTCGAATACTCAAGGAAATCTCGTTTAGGGTTGCTAAGTACCAGGAGTGGTGCGAATACTCAAAGGAAATCTCGGCTAGGGTTGCTAAGTACTAGGAGTGGTACGAATACTCAAAGGAAATTTCGGCTAAGGTTGCTGAGTACCAGGAATGGTGTGAATACTCAAAGGAAATCTTGGCTTCATTCTTTCAAAACCCTAATTTCTCTCTCCCAGTCATGCCCCCTACACTCTCTGATTCCCTAGTCCTTCAACATTTCAAACTAATGAAGCCCTCTTCCAAACCTAATGATCTTCATTGTCATCTTATCCAGAACAAGATGCACATGATAACTCATCAACTTCCTTTCCTAATCCTATACTCAGAACTTACCTACCTTACGCACGTAGTTCTTCCACCTTACCAACACCCCTCTTCACCTGACCCCATCACTTTCAACCGCTCTTCAGCCTTTCTTCTTTGGCCCCATTTGACCATTCCATTTCTTGTTTCCATTGCTCTATCAATTTTCTCTTCCTTTTATATGATTGAGCCTTCCCTTTTGAGCCTTGTCTTTAGGAATGACAAAAAACCCGCACCTGCAGATACCAGCAGGTAACTTAATACCTGTTCGTTAACGGGTCGAGTTTGGGTATCACACTATTCGTATTTGTGGGTATCCGCTATCCATTTGAAAATGAAATTACAATTTTACCCATTAGGTTTTCTTTTCTAATTGCTCAATCTTTAGCTTCTGTATTGTCTTTGCCGTCAATGAAATAACAAACCCTAAATCTCTCTTTTCTTTTTCAAACATTCTCCTTTCATTAGCATTGCCATCACAAAAGGATAGAAGAAAATGAAGTTCAATCCTAGGTGAACGACTCCACTGTTAATGTTTATATTCACCCTTCGAAGGTCATGGTGACAAAGTTGCGAATGGACAAGGACCATAAATCTTTTCTTGATCGCCAGGCTAAGGGTCGCGCCGCCGCCGAGAAAGAAAAGGTACAAAGTTCGCTCCTGAGGATATCATGCACAACGAGAGGTGGCCATATAGTGTGTCGAACATCCAGCATAAGTGGTTGGCGAAGGGCGACCTACTTGGATTGTGCTGGTGGAAGGACGTCACATGGAGGAACGAAGCTTCTCTCACACGCGCAAATGGGAGAATGCATGGAGAGCGCAACTTATCAACATTTAACAATATCAAATAAAATATATTAAGATATATTTTCTCCAAATTATCTTTGATCATAAGCATTTATCAATTATCAAAGCTCTTTTAGTAGAAAAAATAGAGAAAAATGCAAGATCCCATTTTTGTTGTTGGTTCCCTCTTCTTGGCTTAGCCAAATTTCTTCACTTTTTCATGCTATGCTTGGATTGACTTCTTGTGGTCTTGATTACCTTTTATTCTTGGATTTATCTTTAAGGTTCCATGACACTTTAACCAAATTATTTTCTAACCTACATGAGCTCAACTTAGTTGCAGCTACACTAGCATACTTCAAAATATATCCAACGAGTATTTATGCAACTAAGAATTTATTTTTATCATTTTTTTGTATCACATGCTCAATAATCACAATTAAAAAATTCTAATTAAAATATTCTATTAAACTACAAAAACCAATTAAGAATCTAAGATGAGGACATATATATGCACTCATCAGAAGGTTTCCATCATTTGGTAGCAATAGCAAAGGTTGAATCATTTGGTATCAAGAGCAAAGTCTACATCCTTGAGCTTGAGTTTCATTCACGGATCTTTAAGAGATAAGTACTTTTGATCCATATATGTGTTGTTCATGCTTTCCTTATATGTCTAGTGATTTTGTTTGAGTGATATATGTGTTTTTTGTTGTCTTTAGATTTGATTCAAACCCATTTGTTCTTCTTAGTCATCCATGTGTGTGCAATAGGATTTCCATTTTTGTTTCTGTTTTTATTGATTAAGATAAATTATAATTGATTAATATGTGTAGTATTTTCTATTTTGTGTTTTTTCTTGAATTTTATGGTTTTGATGTTTTGTCTAATGTCATGTTTAGTCCAAAGTGTCGTTATTTCTTGGTTTAACCATTTTATTTTCATTTTACATCATTAAAATTTAAAACCCACAACATATTTAAGTTTTGATGGGTTTTTTGTGCTTTTGTGTTACATCTTGATTCATAATTGTTTTATAGTTTCATAACAACTTCTTCAAAGTTAGGATTTTATCGAGTTTTTATAAAGAGTAACGCCAACGATGACACTATGGGTACGGGAGTGACAAGCAGTAGTGGTGGTTGGGAGTTGTGTGGCGACAAGGTATGACAAGTTCTGTTTTTTAGAGGAAGAAGAGAGATCCCCATGTGTAGAGGGAGAAGATGATGTTGGTGACACCTATAATGTTGTCACTATGAAGGCGGGCAATACTAGCACATGAAATCAAGAGCTTCATGTTTAAAGAAAGGGTAATTTTTATTAAAAATAAATTGAACACATGATTGCCACATGCCAGTACACATATATGTAGTGCAAATATCTACGTAGAACGTTGTTTGCCACATGAAACAAAATTTAATGTCATTGTAGAAAAAGTTATGCCAATTATCTCAACCAAGAGAGGGGTAAATTGGTTAGCCCTTTAAAAAATTGTTCTTTCAAAAGCTTTTCAAAATCTGAGGTTTTCTTGAAATCAATATGACAAGTGTATGAACAATAATAAAATAGAAGGGATAGAAAGATCAACACACAGATTTATACGAGTTCGGCCAAGCCTACATCCAATCTTCCTTCAACAACCTTAATTAAAGGGAACCACTATAATGATAGAGTTATACAAGCAAGAATACAGAGAACTCTCCTATCAATGCACTCTCCTTCCTTAACTCAATATCACTTATAACACAAGACGTGAACACCTCACAGTCTCACAACCCAGAAAACAATCCCAACTTTCTATAACCTTTAGAGCAATCCCAACTTTAAATGCAGAACACACAGGTTCTCTTCTTGGCTCACAGCAACAGGGAACACAATCATTTTGATTGTAGGTAGACATTGATCCTCAAAGAGTACACCTCAAGTGCAAAATATGATCACCAATGTGTAAGCACGACTATCTTGTAAGAATCTTGATGATTTCTTTCCAAATGAATGATATTGATTCTCCAAGAAGTATATGACGCTCCTGCAATCAATTCTTAAAAAAAAAAAAACAATTATGAAAGTGTGAGTTCATTAATTCATATTGAAGCAACAAACAATGCGTCTATTTATAGAATTTTCAAACATTGACATAGTTTAATCGATTACGCTATTAATGTAATTTGTTAAGTTTTTCCTTCTACTTTAACAGTTTTACATTTGTTTCAGATTTAACATATTAAATGGCACATGCAATCGATTATGTAAATCATACAAGCCAAGAACATTCAAATATGACCATTACAGACAATTATGGCTTTCAATGAAAATGATTTTCACAATATAAACATTTTAACCGATTAGGAAACTTATGTAATTAGTTAAGTTTCATACTTAAGCAAATTTCAAAATCATTTTCCTTTCAAACCACATCAATGCACTCAGCAAACACATGATGGCATGACAACATGTTTTAATAGATTATACAATTAATGTAATCGGTTAAAACATGATTGGTTTGCCCCTGTAAAGCATATACTGAAATATGAAGAAATTTAACAGATTATATAAACAGTTTAATCGATTATTTCTTTGAGATATACAATGTGCATTTCATTCATTCATACAATGAATTCATATACCAATCAGTTCAAGCACAAACACACAGATATGATCAAACAATTATTTTGTCATTTGTTGTGCAAGAAACTGTAAAACATTTCTTTTGTCATTATAAAAAAATCATATGTGAGATGAGTTTAGCTAAAAATAGTTCTCCTATCAACCCTCGTTAAAAAAGAAAGACTAAATTCATTGCTTTAAATAATGAGAGACTAATTGCAATTTTTTTTGTTATAATTTAAGGAAAAACATATTTAACTTTAAAAAGTAAAAGAATTTAATTTGAGAAAGTTGTAAGAAATTTATTTTAAAAGGTAAATTCTAAATTAAATTCTGCCCACCAATAATTAAAATATGTACAATTTCCAAATTCATATCTATTTTTTAATCAAATCAGAACTTATTATTATTTTATATAAAAATATATTTTATCAGTTAAATAGTAATATTTTATATTTAATATTTTAATAAGTAGACATTTTTCAGTTTCTGGTATTTATTTTATATTTGATCATTTAAAAAAGTATTATTTGATTAAACAGTTTAGTTAAATGATTAATTAATCTTTGTTCTTGAGATATATAGTTATTGAATAAGTTATTTAAAAAAAAGAGGAAAATGAGCAATTGTTAAATGCTGTGATAATAGTTAATGTCAAAACATATATAATGAATTTTTATAAAGTTATGGAATTATAAAGAGATTATGTAATTTCTCATTCACATATTTTTTACTTTTCTCATTCAATTATGTAACAAAATGTTAGTTATTTGTAATTTTAGATTTTACGAATAATTATTTTTAAGAAAATTTGTTATGAGTATTTAATATAAAATGTTATAATATTGGAAGTATTTAATAAATTTCTTAAAGAATAGTTAGAAAAACAAACAGAATGTTAACAAATGGAGAGATAATATAACATACACTTCTCAAAACAAAACTATAAATTGTGCGCACTACATTTGCGAGTGGGGACAGAGTGTGACAGAGACCCTACCATGCGAGATAACAACGTCTACAGACAAAAGCCACATAAATATTATATTAATAAGCATAAATTTTAAGAGAGAGAAAGAGAGAGTGAGAGAGAGAGCACTTTACCACTTTTATATGTTGCACGCATCCATCCACAGCAGAAAACACAAGGAGGACAAGGGTACTCCACAGACAAGAGAAAGAAAGAAAACCCCATTTAAAGCTTTTTTCTTTTTGTACTGTGCACATCACAAGAAGAACAAAGATGGGTTTTTGAACCATCACATAAAAGAGAGAGAAACAAAAAAGAAATAGGGATATTGGAGAAAAACAAGAGGAAGCTGTGCAAGTGAAAGAAGATGGAGGAGGAGAATGAATGAGGTGAGGTGTGTTTGTTATTGTTCTTTGTTCTTTGATGTTTGTTGTTACTGAAATGGGTTTGTCGAACTATACTCCATGTATTTGACAACTAGGGTGTTAAAGCTCAGATCTTTGTCTTTTGTTCTCACCACAAATTTCCTACTTGGTATTTTGAGGTCATCAATTTGTGCACCGAGTCCTTGACTGAAACCCAATTTCGTGATTTTTGTGGGGGTGGAGTTTACTCTTCTACCAACTTGCTGGGGTTGATTTAGATGAAGGCCGTGCCCCTACCCTTTCAGGAATTTAGAGGGAACGGGGTGTTAGATTTTGCTTCTGGTGCTGTTGCTGTTTCAGATTCGCTGTTACTCCCACAGCAAGAGCAATTTCTGCAAAGGTGGAATCCCCACAGGGAAAACTATTGCTATGTGGGCATTGAGCCCACTTCTGGTTTGGACCTCAAAAGGAAAACAAGCCCTCCTACATCCTCCTCTACACTGTCTTCCTCACGCGGCAGCAGCGGCTGCGGTGGAGGTTGCGGCTCGACCGATAGCACCACCGGCGCTGGAGCAGCGAAGGTCTCGACTGAGAAGGAGAACAACCCACCTCAAGCAGGTTTAGAGGTTGGACAGGGAAGATGTGGACTGGGAATGGAGGATTGGGAGAGCGTGTTGTCTGAGTCATCTGCTCAAGATAATTCCATTTTGAAATTGATTATGGGGGACATTGAGGACCCATCTATGGGCCTGACCAAGCTTTTGCAGGGTGGAAGCGCCTCTCAGGATGTTGAATTCAATGGGGTTGGAGTGGGTTTTAGTTTGGTGGATCAAAGTTCTGTGCTTGATCCCATTCCCAGTGTCAACTTTGTGAGCAGCATTGATCCCTCTGGTCCTGGGAATTGTTCCGACTTCCCTTTTAATTCCCATAGTAATGTTAACTCCAATATTTCCAGAGTTGGTTCTGGTGTGAATCCGCCTAACCATGGGTTTCCTGATTCAGCTAGCAATCTCTCACCAGTTTCACTCTCTCAGGGTGTTTTTCAGCCACAACAACAGCATCCAGCAATAGAGCCTCTTGATGAGAAGCTGCAAGTTCTCAATCCCCAATTTATTTTGAACCAAAATCAAGCTCAGTTTATGGCAAACCCAGGTTCGGTTTTGCCTTTGAATTATGCTCAGTTGCAAGAACATCATCAGCTTCTCCCACAGCCTCCGGCAAAACGCCTGAATTGTGGCCCAAATTATCAGGTTCCTAAGGCACCCTTTTTGGACTCTGGCCAAGAGCTGTTACTACGGAGGCAGCAACAGCAGCTTCAACTGCTTCCTCACCATCTGCTGCAGAGGTCATCCATGCTGGTGGCCCCAAAGCAGAAAATGGCGAGCCCCAGCGGTGAAGATTTGGCAACCCACCAGCTTCAACAGGCTATAACTGAACAGCTTTTCAAGGCTGCAGAGCTGATCGATGCCGGTAATCTGGAACTCGCGCACGGGATATTGGCGCGGCTCAATCACCAACTTTCCCCCTTTGGGAGGCCTTTTCAGAGGGCTGCTTTTTATTTCAAAGAGGCCTTGCAATTAGGACTTCATTCAAATGCCAACAACAGTTCTGTGACCTTCTCACCCACAGGCCTTCTGCTCAAAATTGGTGCTTACAAATCATTCTCAGAAATCTCACCAGTTCTGCAATTCGCCAATTTCACTTGTAATCAAGCACTGCTTGAAGCTGTGGAAGGGTTTGATCGCATTCACATAATTGATTTTGATATTGGGTTTGGTGGACAGTGGTCTTCTTTCATGCAAGAGTTAGCACTGAGAAACGGAGGTGCTCCTGAACTCAGGATCACAGCATTTGTGTCACCCTCCCACTATGATGAAATTGAGCTCAGTTTCACTCGGGAGAATTTGAAGCAATATGCTGGCGAGATAAACATGTCCTTTGAGCTTGAGATTTTGAGCTTTGAATCTTTAAATTCTGCTTCATGGCCCCAGCCACTTCGTGATTGCGAAGCTGTGGTGGTTAACATGCCTATTGGCTCATTCTCAAGCTACCCATCATATCTTCCTTTGGCCCTTCGCTTTGTGAAGCAGCTCATGCCAAAAGTTGTGGTTACATTGGATAGAAGTTGCGATCGAACTGATGCACCATTTCCTCAGCATCTGAATTTTGCACTTCAATCTTATTCGGGGCTGCTTGAATCACTTGATGCTGTTAATGTTCACCCAGATGTCCTTCAGATGATTGAGAAATATTATCTTCAACCCGCAATGGAGAAGCTTGTTTTGGGTCGACATGGTTTTAGGGAAAGAACACTTTCTTGGAAAAACCTTCTCTTGTCATCTGGGTTTTCACCATTGACCTTCAGTAACTTTACAGAATCTCAAGCAGAGTGTTTGGTGCAGAGGACTCCAGGTAAGGGATTTCATGTTGAGAAAAGACAGTCTTCCCTGGTTCTTTGCTGGCAAAGGAAGGATCTCATCTCAGTTTCAACCTGGAGATGCTGACGAGAGGCACTATGCACCTTTGAACTGCCAATTAATTTTTAAATTCGAAGGTGCTGCACAACTTACTGCTTTTTATGATCTTTCTTGCTTCAATTTGCCTTGGCCATGGTTCCATGCTAATGAACTGTTTTTTTAGGGTTTATTTTTCAGTAAAGCAAGTGAACATATTAATTAGCAACTGAATGCCAATTTATGAGTTCTGATATTTAGTGTATTTCTATAAATATGGGCATTTTATTTCTGCATTTTGCCCCATTTTCATTGCTTAAAGTGATGGACTTTTATTGTATGCTTGACAAGTAACTAATTATCTTGTAAAGTTGAGGCTTTGTTTGATCCTGATAAAGTCTCTCTTTCTCTCTATAGCAATGCTAATAGCTCAATTTGCTCTGTGAAACTACTCATGTAGTTGAAAATAACTCATGAACTGCACCCTATTTTATTCGGTGTGAATTCTTTAGTTAGTTTGGTAGTTTGCAAAATTTCCATTTGATATAAATTTTGTATGCATACCTTTCCCCTGGAAGAATTCATATTAGGCCAAATTTTTAGGAATACTTATTGTGGTTGTTGAGTACTTATCTGAGCACTTGTTGCTGTACCATTCATCACAACTTAGTTATTAACTAATCTGCACAATTATGCTTCATCAAGTCTTTCAATTTAAAGTTGACCAATAATTTTTTTGGACTCAGACCCTCATTTGTGTATCATAACCTACTCTGATAGTAGAGGTTCCATTCTACATTTCATAGCATTGACACTTTTTCCATTTGCACTTACATAATTACCCTTATGCCTAGTTTCCAGCCAGCTACTTCAATCTAATGCCTTAATTTGTTTATTATTACTTAGTAAATCAACCCAAAGAAGTCATAGTTAATTGCCATTTGTCACGGCTGATCTCAGGAGATTGAAAATAACTCTAGATACTAGGGTAGTGCATGTTTGCGGCAATACTTTTGGATCATCTTTTCTCTCATATCACGATGGAAAGAGTGAGGATCCCAAATCTATGCTAAAATCTAATTGAAAAATGAATCTGATCCAAAATTCTGTAACTGCTGGAGTTTTGAATTCCTCATTATTTTTACTTCACTTTTCCCGTTATGATTCGTTTGCTCTCATGAATATTACCAAGGATAGCCTGAAATTTTTTTGTAGGATCCTGTCACCTAAATTCTCTCAAACACATGTATCTATAGGGTATAACTAATCTTCATTTTATAATTCTCCTATGGTCAATCATAATGGGTTAAGTAAGTCGCTGGATTCATTACTCTTTTATTACCATTATTAGCATTATGATTATGATTATTATTAATATTATTATAATACGTACGTCGCCGAATATTTAAGACATTGTGTATCATTTTATTTGGGCATGCCAACGCTTGTATTATGAATTTATAATAATACTTTGAACTAGAAGTTGTTCGACTAATAGTATTTTAATGAATCCCCTAATGAAATCACATGGGTCTAGTGTGACTGGACCCCACATGAAATTAGTTTAAACTCTTCATTTAACTATGCTTTCAGCAAACACAATAATAATATTTAATGATTGAGGCCATGTTGTTGCATGAGAGAGATGTTTGGCTTCTCATTGTGATTATAATTATTCTTGTCTTTAGTTTGTTTTGAAAAAAAAGAAAGAAAGAATGGCAAACACGTCATTTTCCTGGACAATAAGGTGCTTTTGCTAACCCAGAACAGATTTGCAAAATGCATTTTTTAATACTAACCGAAGATGGTACTTGTTATGCGGCATTACTTGTTTTTCTTAAGCAGGTTGCAAATATTTTAACTAGGGTTCACAAATAGAAGATGAATACTCATTTTGTTAGCTATGCATGCGAGTGGTCCTTCTGAGAGAGCAGCACTGTGTGTCCCACATAACATATATAAATAAAAGAAAATGGAGAGGACCACCCTTCAATCTTGGGCAAGTCATCACTATAATAATTAAAAAGGGGGAATGGTGGTGGTGGGTTCCTTTATCAATTTGTTTCTTTCTTTTTTATTTTTTTATTTTTTTATTTTTTTATTTTTTTAACTAAAAGAAACATGGTGGATAATTAGAAGAGTGGTACATGAATAAAAGAAATATGGATAATGACATGAAAGGGGATAAAAGAAGAGATGGCAATAGGAAGAGTAATTGAAGGATACGGATTATGCAGATTTTTTTTATTTTTTTTCTTTATAACAGATATTATTAAAGTAGATTCAATTAAAAAAGGTTAATCTTTTATTTTAATTTTAAATTTGCTTACGGTCTGGCGTTAAAGAAAACAGAAGTTTGCTTATGATATCTTGAATTTTAAAGGTTCTATTTAGTTTGTTAAAAATTTGGTTGAGTTGTGGTGTCAACGTTGACTACGTCACATTTTTTGGTAGTTTCTTACGACATATCATCGAGTTGAAAAAATGAGTATGATAAATGCATGACTAATTTAATTCGATATGTCCATTTAAGTGATTAAAGTGAAAATTTTAAATTGAAGAAATTAAATTATAAAAAATAGAGTGGGACACAACTTTTTAATTCAACAACAGTAACAGAAATAATTAAATGTCAAAATAAATTAATGTTGTCAACTTGATGTACTCCTAATTTTACGTCACGACCTAGAAATATCACGCCTTGAGACAAATTTGCGAAAACATTTTGAATCTATTTTTATTTGTATTTAGATATAATTGTTATTATTTTATGATATTTTAGTAATTTCATTTATATTTATTTTTTTATGATTTGTGTTTTTTTATGTGTTTATGTTTAGACAATTTTAGTAATATTCATTTATAATTTCATTTATATTTATTTTGTATTTTAGAAAGATTAGGCTTTTTAGTAATCCAAGTTTTGAAGTTTAATATCTGTTTAGAAAGTCAAGCACATACTAACCTGAAGCGTTTAAACATTTCCAATGAAAAACCTAAGGTTTTATATAAGAAGTTACGAGAATCGTCCAAATGCTAATACAAACTTTTTTCAAAATAAGAACACATAAAACTATATTTCCCTGAATTATATATCGTCTAACATGTTGTTTACAAGAAGCGTCTAATCAATAAGCAGAACCTACATGAACCTTTTGTGTTAATAAATCTAAGGATTTTTATTCATGAAGTGTTGAAAAAAAATACAACTTATGGTCTTCCTCTCTATGGCGTCTTCCTCGTCTACAAACACCTCTATTGGTGGCTCATCTTCTGATCCCTCAATATATACCAATTATGTGAATGTACACTTGTCCATTGACAAGTTAGATGGCACAAATTATGCAACATGTGTAAGACCCTGAGAATTAGAAGAAATAGTAAGTTCGGGTCATTAGTAGAGTAAGAAACCAAAAATTTATCAAGTTGTAACAAAAGTTAAAGTTTATAGTATAAAATACAATGCTGTCGACTTTGACAAGGTTTAGTATTTCAATTATAACTTTTTTTATAAATTAGATATTGAATTGATTCTTCTTCCATTAGAAAGTAGATTCGAATAGCTTCGATTCGAGTACTCATACGCGTAATTCCGACATCGGGAAGGGGTTTAACCGGACTGACAAAGTTGTCAAAATCACACTCACTCGCTGAACGCGTTTTAGACGCGTTTTGGACGCGTTTTGGACGCGTTTTGGACGCGTTTTGAATGCGTTTTGACTTAGTAAACGTGTTTTACTATTCAAACACGTTTTCTTGTTATATAAGAGTGTTTTGGGGCTGAGAGAAGTTCCTAAGTTTGAACCAGAGGCTAGAGTACGAAGGTTTTTGGAGCAGAGGAACTTTAGAGCTGTGATTTGAGTCGGGGGAACGTTCGTAAAGTGTTTCGAAAGGCTAGCTAAGGAGAAAACCGTAAGGGGAGCTAACCTTGAGTCTTTTTGTTTCTGTATGATTTTAAATTTGGTATATGTTTAGGATTTTGATTCTCTTTATGATTTTAGAATGAAATTCTACTTCTGTTGTATCTTTTGAATTGATGTACGGTTTGGAATTGGGATATGCTTCTGTTTTGATGGTTTTGAAGAGATCTTGTTCGTATTAAGTATTTTGAATCGGTGGAAGTCTTTAGGTATACGTATAGATCGAAGATTTTGAATCTGTTTATGGATTTAAAAGGAGACTAGGTTTTGATCAGAAATTTTGGATTGTACTAATTATCCGCTGCCTTTTTAATTATATGGTTAGTTTAGATGTTTATAAGATTTGGATGAATATGGGTTGTTGATGGGAGATAAGTTTTTGGATGTCTAGAAAGTCTGTATGATGAAAGGAAGAGTCGTTATAGTCCGGGAAGTAAATTTTCGTGATTTTGGAATAGTAAATTCGCTTGAGTGAATGAGTCAACTCGCTGGAGAGTTATGCGTAACAAATTTAGTGTTTTTGATGTTTTTGACGTTTTGGGAGTTCTGGATGTCCGTTTTAGACGTTCTTTAGGTCGATATGGGGGTTTTTGACCCTTCCGGAGCCATTGGTGAGGGTATCCAAGCTGTTTGAACTACTTAATGGTTCAAATTACTAGACCATAAAGAGTTATGTGTTAATAAGTGATGTTTCTGTGAGGATGTGGAATGTCTGAGTATGTAAGAGTTATTTTCTTGAGATATGACTAAAAATGATAATATGTTGACATGTGTATTTATGAATGGAAAGTGTGGAATAGAGTTCCAAGGAGGAACTCATTGTTGTTTTTGTGTCAAGTACTGTACGTATGAATATAGGAACTCCGACTTAGGGGTTCATTCTTATGCTCTCAATAGTCTCGATCTCACTTAGAGAGAAAGCTATGTGGTGGAGAGTGGGAAATCCTTACCGAAGATCCACCATGGGTGGACAGAGTAGGAAGGATGTAGCTTCAGTGGTTTTATTCATATCCGAAGATCCAGTTTGGGGGACAGAGTAGGATAGAATAATTGAGTTAGCGAATAAGTGCATCCATATCCGAAGATCCAATTTGGGGGACAGAGTAGGATAGGATGTAGCCGAGCAAAGTACCACTGTAAGTGTAGAACTAGCTAAGAGTTCAATATTCATACGGTTATCTAGATGAGTGAGTTTACGATGGTTATGGTATGTTTATTGTATTCTTGAGTAATATAACTGTAAGATGGAAATTTGGTTATTAATTTAATTTACCATGACATTTTATGTTGCATTAGCTCACCCTTGCTTTGTCTGTTGTGTGGTTGTTTTTTTTTGTTATGTGTTTTGTCTGGCGATGATCATCCGGTGGATGGGAGCAGAAGTTGGTGATATGCCGGTGGAGCAAGCATTAGATGGAGGATCGACGGAAGCTTAGTTATAAGAACGAGCCTTATAAATTGTCTATGTTTTAAGTGTGAATTGTATTTGGTTTGAAATTTGAGTGTGGGTTTGTATAATAATGAGGAAAACTGTTATTCCTCCTCCTATCAACTGTTCTATTGTATCAATGATGTAAGAACTCTATTATAGTTTAATGCTATAATAATTGGGATGTTACATTAATGGTATCAGAGCAGTTCCTTTCCCCTAGGAATCCTGTAGGTTATGAAGATATCATGTTTTAGTTGTGTGATCTTAGTTGTGTCTTCCGATTATAGGAATTAAGTTTTAGACTAATGGTTCCTCTCTTTGGACAGAACCATGGCATCCAGACCATCTTCTCCTCCTTCACCTGTACGGTCTGATGTTTCTAATCTGGTTAGAGTAATGGGATCATTTGTGGCGGCAATGCAACAGCAGAATGCATCCTTGATGCAACATAACACAATGGCATTACAACAATTGGAAGCTGCTAGGGTGTCAGCTGAGGCACACCAAAGACAATATGTGGAATTAATGAACGGTGGTGCAAGAATTTCCACTGACCATTTTTATATTCCACCTACTCCAATTCAAGAATGGAGCCTAGAGAATTTTCTTCAACACCATCCAGCTAAATTCTGTGGCAATACTAGTGCAGATGAAGCAGACCAATGGTTTAGAGATATGGAGAGGATTTTCAATGCCAAAAATTGCCCAGAAGAGAATAGATTGGCTTATACTGAATATTTGTTGTCAGGAGAGGCCAGTCACTGGTGGACCAGTACTAGGACATTGTTGGAAAGGAGTGGTAACCCGATCACCTGGAACTTATTCAAGAAGAAGTTCTATGCTGAATATTTCCCTGACAGTGTAAGGTTTACCAAAGAAGTGGAGTTTCTTCAGTTAGTGCAAGGAGGAATGTCCGTGACAGAATATGCTGATAAGTTTAAGCATCTGATCCGCTTTCATACTCTGGATATGGATGAAGAATGGCAATGTAGGAAGTTCGAAAATGGCCTTCGAGGATATATCAAATTGCTAGTAAAAGGTTTATGTATTAAGGAGTTTCCTACATTAGTGGAGAGGGCCAAAGTGTTAGAAAAGACCAAGAATGAAGTGCAAAATCAGCAAAGACAGCCACAGAGGATTGATGGACCATTTGGGTCCAAGTTCAATCATGGAGATAACAAGTTCAATCATGGAGACAAGAGGAAGCCCTATTCTAAACCTCCTTTTCAAGCAAACAAAAGACCTTCGTTTCATACATCAGGTCAAGTAGGACAATCTAGCGTGGTGAAATGTTTTCGCTGTGGAGGACCACATTATAAGTCTGTTTGCCCTCAGTTAGTTGGTCCGATGAAGTGTTATACCTGCGGGAAGGAGGGACACTTTGCCAGGAATTGTCCCACATTTAAAGAATCAAGGCTTCAACTACCAACTAATCAGCCTCAACAGATGGCAGATACCAAACCTCAGGCTGTGGGCAGAGTGTATGCGATGACTGGAGCGGAGGCAACTGGGCCAGGTAATCTTATCATCGGCAATTGTTTATTGTTTGGGAAAGCTTGTTGTGTTTTGTTTGATTCTGGAGCTACACACTCCTTTGTGTCTGATGATTGTGTACGAGAGTTAGGACTGCCTGTGAGTGAGCTACAATATGACTTAATAGTATCTACTCCAGCTTCTGGTTTAGTTAAGACATCTCTAGCATGTACTAGATGTCCTGTAGTAGTAGAAGGACGTCAGTTTAGAGTTAATCTTATTTGCTTACCTCTACAAGGTTTAGAGGTAATTTTAGGAATGGATTGGCTAACTTCCAATCACATTCTCTTAGACTGCGGTGCAAAAAGATTGTTATTTCCTCAAGAGGAAGAGTCGAAGATATTATCTTCGGGAAAATTGTGGCGCGAAGTACAAGAAGGGTCGTGTTGCTTCATGGTGTTGACACACATGGAGGTTAGCCAGAGTGGAGGGAACATGGATCACTTAGTGGTAAATGATTTCATGGATGTGTTTCCTGAAGATGTACCGGGACTGCCTCCTCAAAGAGAGATTGAGTTCGCAATTGATCTAATACCAGGCACCGGACCAGTATCAATTGCTCCGTATCGGATGGCTCCAGCTGAATTAACAGAATTGAAAAAGCAGATAGAAGACTTGCTTGAGAAGCAATTTATTAGACCAAGTGTTTCACCTTGGGGTGCGCCAGTGTTGTTGGTCAAGAAGAAGGATGGGAGCTCTAGATTATGTGTGGATTACAGACAACTGAATAAGTTGACTATCAAGAACAAGTACCCGTTGCCAAGAATCGACGACTTGATGGATCAGTTACATGGAGCGAAAGTGTTTTCGGAAATTGATCTACGATCAGGTTATCATCAGATTTTAGTAAAGGCAGAAGATGTACAAAAGACTGCTTTCAGGTCTAGATATGGACATTATGAATACGTGGTTATGCCTTTTGGTGTAACCAATGCTCCTGCTGTATTCATGGACTATATGAATAGGATATTCAGACCTTTCTTAGATAAGTTTGTTGTGGTCTTCATAGACGACATTCTTATATACTCCAAGACTCGGGAAGAACACGTGGATCACCTTCGAACAGTTCTTGAGGTGTTAAGAGGTAAAAAGTTGTACGCCAAGTTGTCCAAATGTGAGTTTTGGATGAAAGAGGTGCAATTTTTGGGACATGTCATATCGGCTGATGGAATATCTGTAGATCCGGCTAAGGTCGAAGCTGTGCTTCAATGGGAGAGACCTAAGTCCGTAACTGAGATCAGGAGCTTCGTAGGATTAGCAGGGTACTATCGCAGATTCATAGAAGGATTCTCCAAGATTGTGTCACCATTGACGCAATTAACTCGTAAAGATCATCCATTTGCTTGGACAGACCGATGTGAAGCCAGTTTTCAGGAACTAAAGAAGAGGTTGACAAGTGCTCCAGTGTTAGTGATCCCTGACCCAAGAAGATCTTTCGAAGTATACTGTGATGCTTCATATCAAGGACTGGGATGTGTACTTATGCAAGAAAAGAAAGCAGTAGCTTATGCTTCAAGACAACTTAAGAATCATGAGAAAAATTACCCCACTCATGATTTAGAGTTGGCAGCTGTCGTATTTGCTTTAAAGATTTGGAGGCATTACCTATATGGCGCACAGTTTCAAGTGTTCAGCGATCATAAGAGTTTGAAATACCTTTTTGATCAAAAGGAGTTAAACATGAGACAGAGAAGGTGGATGGAGTTTTTGAAGGATTATGAGTTTGAACTTCTATATCATCCAGGTAAGGCTAATGTAGTAGCAGATGCTCTGAGCAGAAAGACAGTGCATGTATCTACTATGATGGTAAGGGAGTTGGAATTGATCGAGAAATTCAGGGATATGAAGTTGTATGTCGAGCTAAAGCCGGATTTCATCAGGTGCAGCAATTTAATGATATCAAGTGATTTGTTGGGTTTAGTCAAAGATAAACAATTATTAGATGCCGAGCTGCAGAAAATAGTAGGTTTATTGGGTACAGATCAAGCTACAGAATTTATGTTAGGAGCTGATGGCATTTTGAGGTTTAGGGACAGAGTTTGTATCCCAGATAACGTTGAGCTAAAAAGGTTGATTCTCGAGGAAGGACATCAAAGTCGTCTTAGCATGCATCCTGGTATGACTAAGATGTATCAAGATCTCAAGAAGTCTTTCTGGTGGTCTGGAATGAAGAGAGATGTGGCACAATTTGTGTCTGCATGTTTGACATGTCAAAAGGCTAAAGTAGAACATCAACAACCTGGAGGTATGTTGCAACCACTAGAGATACCTGAGTGGAAATGGGACAGTATTGCTATGGATTTTGTAACCCACTTACCGCGGACAGGAAAGGGTCATGATGCTATCTGGGTTGTGGTAGATAGATTGACAAAGAGCGCTCACTTCTTGGCGATGAATCTAAGGATGTCTATGATGAAGCTCGCCCAACTGTATATAAGAGAAGTAGTGAGACTACATGGAATACCGTCGAGCATAGTGTCAGACAGAGATCCGCGATTTACATCAAAATTCTGGCAGTCTCTACAACGTGAGTTGGGTAGCAAATTACAAATGAGCTCTGCGTATCATCCACAAACTGATGGACAGTCTGAGAGGACGATTCAATCCTTAGAAGATCTGTTGAGGACTTGTGTTTTAGATCATTTGGGTATTTGGGATGAGGTCTTACCATTAATTGAATTCACTTACAACAACAGCTATCATACAAGCATTGGCATGGCACCATATGAAGCACTATATGGTAGGAGATGTAAGACACCCCTATGTTGGTACCAAGAAGGAGAAACAGTGATGTTAGGACCAGAATTAATTCAACAAACCACAGAAAAGGTGAAACTGATACAGGAAAGGATGAAGGCATCACAGAGCAGACAGAAGTCTTATGCAGATCATAGGCGAAGGCCTCTTGAGTTTGAAGTGGGAAGTCACGTGTTTCTACGAGTTTCTCAGATGACTGGAGTAGGGAGAGCTATCAGATCCAAGAAGTTGTCTCCGAAGTTTCTTGGTCCATTCCAAGTTATCAAGAGAATTGGACCAGTAGCATATGAGATTGCTCTACCTCCTCAACTGGCAAACTTGCACAATGTATTTCACGTCTCTCAATTGAGGAAATATGTGTCAAGTCCTCATCATGTACTCTAGGTGGATGATGTTCAAGTCAGAGAGGATTTATCATTAGATGCAAAACCAGTACGAATTCTTGATGTTCAGGCGAAGCAACTAAGAGGAAAGGATATTCGTACAGTCAAAGTATTGTGGAATGAGAAGACCCAAGAGATGACATGGGAATTGGAAGAAGAAATGAAGACCTTCTATCCTCATCTGTTTGATTAACAAGTGCATTTTTCGAGGACGAAAAATTTTAAAGGTGGGAAGAATGTAAGACCCTGAGAATTAGAAGAAATAGTAAGTTCGGGTCATTAGTAGAGTAAGAAACCAAAAATTTATCAAGTTGTAACAAAAGTTAAAGTTTATAGTATAAAATACAATGCTGTCGACTTTGACAAGGTTTAGTATTTCAATTATAACTTTTTTTATAAATTAGATATTGAATTGATTCTTCTTCCATTAGAAAGTAGATTCGAATAGCTTCGATTAGAGTACTCATACGCGTAATTCCGACATCGGGAAGGGGTTTAACCGGACTGACAAAGTTGTCAAAATCAGACTCACTCGCTGAACGCGTTTTAGACGCGTTTTGGACGCGTTTTGGACGCGTTTTGAATGCGTTTTGACTTAGTAAACGTGTTTTACTATTCAAACACGTTTTCTTGTTATATAAGAGTGTTTTGGGGCTGAGAGAAGTTCCTAAGTTTGAACCAGATGCTAGAGTACGAAGGTTTTTGGAGCAGAGGAACTTTAGAGCTGTGATTTGAGTCGGGGGAACGTTCGTAAAGTGTTTCGAAAGGCTAGCTAAGGAGAAAACCGTAAGGGGAGCTAACCTTGAGTCTTTTTGTTTCTGTATGATTTTAAATTTGGTATATGTTTAGGATTTTGATTCTCTTTATGATTTTAGAATGAAATTCTACTTCTGTTGTATCTTTTGAATTGATGTACGGTTTGGAATTGGGATATGCTTCTGTTTTGATGGTTTTGAAGAGATCTTGTTCGTATTAAGTATTTTGAATCGGTGGAAGTCTTTAGGTATACGTATAGATCGAAGATTTTGAATCTGTTTATGGATTTAAAAGGAGACTAGGTTTTGATCAGAAATTTTGGATTGTACTAATTATCCGCTGCCTTTTTAATTATATGGTTAGTTTAGATGTTTATAAGATTTGGATGAATATGGGTTGTTGATGGGAGATAAGTTTTTGGATGTCTAGAAAGTCTGTATGATGAAAAGAAGAGTCGTTATAGTCCGGGAAGTGAATTTTCGTGATTTTGGAATAGTAAATTCGCTTGAGTGAATGAGTCAACTCGCTGGAGCGAGTTATGCGTAACAAATTTAGTGTTTTTGATGTTTTTGACGTTTTGGGAGTTCTGGATGTCCGTTTTAGACGTTCTTTAGGTCGATATGGGGGTTTTTGACCCTTCCGGAGCCATTGGTGAGGGTATCCAAGCTGTTTGAACTACTTAATGGTTCAAATTACTAGACCATAAAGAGTTATGTGTTAATAAGTGATGTTTCTGTGAGGATGTGGAATGTCTGAGTATGTAAGAGTTATTTTCTTGAGATATGACTAAAAATGATAATATGTTGACATGTGTATTTATGAATGGAAAGTGTGGAATAGAGTTCCAAGGAGGAACTCATTGTTGTTTTTGTGTCAAGTACTGTACGTATGAATATAGGAACTCCGACTTAGGGGTTCATTCTTATGCTCTCAATAGTCTCGATCTCACTTAGAGAGAAAGCTATGTGGTGGAGAGTGGGAAATCCTTACCGAAGATCCACCATGGGTGGACAGAGTAGGAAGGATGTAGCTTCAGTGGTTTTATTCATATCCGAAGATCCAGTTTGGGGGACAGAGTAGGATAGAATAATTGAGTTAGCGAATAAGTGCATCCATATCCGAAGATCCAATTTGGGGGACAGAGTAGGATAGGATGTAGCCGAGCAAAGTACCACTGTAAGTGTAGAACTAGCTAAGAGTTCAATATTCATACGGTTATCTAGATGAGTGAGTTTACGATGGTTATGGTATGTTTATTGTATTCTTGAGTAATATAACTGTAAGATGGAAATTTGGTTATTAATTTAATTTACCATGACATTTTATGTTGCATTAGCTCACCCTTGCTTTGTCTGTTGTGTGGTTGTTTTTTTTTGTTATGTGTTTTGTCTGGCGATGATCATCCGGTGGATGGGAGCAGAAGTTGGTGATATGCCGGTGGAGCAAGCATTAGATGGAGGATCGACGGAAGCTTAGTTATAAGAACGAGCCTTATAAATTGTGTATGTTTTAAGTGTGAATTGTATTTGGTTTGAAATTTGAGTGTGGGTTTGTATAATAATGAGGAAAACTGTTATTCCTCCTCCTATCAACTGTTCTATTGTATCAATGATGTAAGAACTCTATTATAGTTTAATGCTATAATAATTGGGATGTTACAACATGGGCGTCCGACATCAAACTTTGGTTGAAGAGTCAGGGGTACTTAGATCATCTTACTCAAAATGTGACTATTGCTCCCATAGATGACACTTCCCGCTGGATGAAAATTGATGCTCAGTTATGTATTGTTATAAAGTCCACCATTCACTCCTCACTGAAACAAATGTTTCGATCCTATGAAACATGTTCAGAAGTATGGGCACAAGCGAAGTTGTTATACACCAATGACACTCAGCGTCTTTATGGTGTTTGTCAGGACCTATTAACTGTTATTGGTCCGCGCAATCCTGGTCCCATGGCAGATTATTTGGGTAAAATTCATGCCCTTCTTCATGACTTTAATGATATATTACCTCCTGCTTCCACTCCTGCTGAAGAATTGGAACAACGATCAAAGTTCTTCATGTTGTTGGCATTATACGGACTCTCTGATGATGTTTCTCATGTCCGTGATCAGATTTTGGGTTCTCCTGTCATACCCAACTTTACTTCTACTTGTTCTGCTCTTTTGCGTATACCGAGCAAACCCGTCACTGAGACATCCTCCTATACTGATGATTCCTCTGTTATGGCTGCTCAACGTGATGATCGAAGTCGGTCTCGCAAGCCAAGTAAAGGACGTCCAAAATGTGACCATTGTGGCAAGTTAGGCCACAAGATTGATAAATGTTATGCTCTCCATGGACGTCCTCCTCGATCTGTAGCAATGGCAAATTCTGATCCACCTCCCCGATCACCGTCTGCAGACCATCCTACTTCATCTAATACCATAGACAAACCTGCACTCTTCAACGAATTTCTCAGATGGTATGAGGATCATCAGCACTCTGGTTCCACTACATCTACATCTATTGCACGTACAGGTACACCTTTTGTTGGTCTAACTCACTCTCTCAGACCTTGGGTCCTTGACTCAGGTGCCACCGATCACATCACCGGTAACAAGTCTTTGTTTTCTTCCTTGTCATGTCCTGATAATTTACCCTTGGTAACAATGGCTGATGGGTCTAGAGTCTCATCTCATGGTATTGGTACTGTTAATATTTTTCCATCCATATCCATTGATCATGTACTTTATGTCCCTGGGTCTCCCTTCAACTTACTGTCCATTAGTCGTTTAACTCGCACTCTTAATTGTGTTATTTCATTTACTAAAGATTCTGTTTGGTTGCAGGACCGGAGTTCAAAACACATGATTGGCACAGGATGTGAGTCTCATGGCCTTTATCATCTTCGTCCTTCTCCACATGTTGGCGTAGTCATGGAGTCACCATCCCTTCTTCATGCTCAGTTCGGTCATCCTAGTCTTGCCAAACTACAACAACTTGTCCCGAGGTTGTCCACATTATCAAGTTTGTCGTGTGAGTCTTGTCAGTTAGGGAAGCATACTCGTAGTTCCTTTCCTCGTAGTGTCTCACAACGGGCGTCGTCTCCCTTTTCATTGGTTCATTCTGACATTTGGGGACCTAGTCGTGTTAAGTCCATTTTAGGTTTTCAGTATTTTGTTACTTTTATTGATGACTATTCCAGATGTACTTGGTTGTTTTTAATGAAGAATCGTTCTGAGTTGTTTTTTATTTTCCAATCTTTTTTCAATGAAATAAAAACACAGTTTGGGGTTTCTATTCGACATTTACGTAGTGATAATGGCCGTGAATACCTTTCTCAACAGTTTAAACAGTTTATGGCTTCTCATGGCATTCTTCACCAAACCTCATGTGCTTATACCCCTCAACAAAATGGGGTGGCTGAGCGCAAGAATAGACACCTTATTGAAACAACTCGTACACTTCTGATACATGGTCAAGTACCCTCACGTTTTTGGGGTGATGCAGTTCTCACAGCATGTTATCTTATCAACCGCATGCCATCTTCCGTCCTAGATAACAAAATCCCTCATTCTATCTTATTTCCTCAAGACCCTCTGCATCCATTACCTCTTCGAGTTTTTGGGTCTACATGTTTTGTTCATGATTTTAGTCCTGGTCTTGATAAGTTGTCTCCTAGGTCTCACAAATGTGTCTTCTTAGGATTTCCACGGTCACAAAAGGGCTATAAGTGTTTTTCCCCATCTCTCAATCGTCATTTTATCTCTGCTGATGTCACTTTTGATGAGTCTTCTTTTTACTTTTCACATCTATCTTCTAGTTCTGTACCTCTCCCTGTTACTGTTGATATTCCTCTTGTCTGTGATCCTCCTGGTGATACTCCACCCCTTTTGTCTTCTCCTTCTTTAGACTCTCATTCACCACAGGCTCATCCTTCACCTCCACCACTTCAGGTTTATAGTCGTCGTAATTGCCTACCTCATGACTCACTTCCGGTGCCGCCTCATGTGTCTCCTCCGACTCCAGCAACTGAGTCTGACTTGCCTATTGCCCTCCGTAAAGGTATACGCTCTACCCGTAACCCTTCCCCCCATTATACTGTTCTTAATTACCACAGATTATCTCCATCATTTTATACTTGTCTCTCATCCATTTCTTCTGTGTCAATTCCCAAATCTGTGGGTGATGCCTTAACTCATCCTGGTTGGCGTCAAGCTATGATGGATGAATTAAGTGCCTTACAGGAAAGTGGAACTTGGGAGCTTGTCCAATTACCATCTGGAAAGTCTGTTGTTGGTTGCAGGTGGGTGTATGCTATCAAGGTTGGTCCTGATGGTACAATTGATCGTCTGAAAGCTCGACTGGTTGCCAAAGGCTACACACAGATTTTTGGTTTGGATTATGGTGATACTTTTTCTCCAGTGGCAAAGATGACCTCTATTCGCCTATTCATTGCCATGGCCGCTCTTCGACAATGACCTCTTTACCAACTTGATGTCAAAAATGCTTTTCTCAATGGTGATTTGCATGAAGAAATTTATATGGAGCAACCGCCTGGCTTTGTTGCTCAGGGGGAGTCATCTGGATTGGTATGTCGTCTTCGCAAATCCTTATATGGCCTAAAACAGTCTCCTCGGGCCTGGTTTGGTAAATTCAGTTGTGTTGTTCAACAATTTGGTATGTCTCGCAGTGAAGCGGATCATTCAGTGTTCTATCGTCACTCGAGTGCTGGATGTATCTACTTAATAGTGTATGTCGATGATATTGTTCTCACAGGAAGCGACTATCTTGGCATCTCTCAGATGAAACAACACCTTTGTCATCATTTTCAAACCAAAGATCTTGGCAAACTTCGGTACTTTTTGGGTATTGAAGTAGCACAATCCAGTGATGGTATTGTCATATCTCAGAGGAAGTATGCGTTAGACATCTTGGAGGAAACAGGGTTAATGAACTGTAAATCTGTTGAGACACCTATGGACCCTAACATCAAACTCCTACCAAATCAGGGGGAGCCTTTCTCAGATCCTGAACGGTACAAAAGACTAGTTGGTAAATTAATCTATCTTACTGTTACGCGTCCTGACATTTCCTTCGCAGTTAGTGTGGTGAGTCAATTTCTAAACTCCCCATGTGAAGACCATTGGGATGCAGTTGTTCGCATACTGAAGTATATTAAAAGATCACCTGGGAAAGGTTTGTTATATGGCCCTAACAACGATACAAAAATCGTTTGTTATTCAGATGCTGATTGGGCTGGTTCCCCTTCTGATAGGAGGTCTACTTCTGGATATTGTGTCTCTATTGGTGGCAACCTGATATCTTGGAAAAGTAAGAAGCAAAGTGTTGTGGCAAGGTCCAGTGCAGAAGTAGAATATAGAGCTATGGCATCAGCTACTTGCGAGCTTGTGTGGCTTAAACAATTGTTGAGTGAATTGAAATTTGGAGATGTCACTCACATGATACTTATATGTGATAATAAAGCTGCTCTCCATATTAGCTCTAATCCTGTCTTCCATGAGAGAACCAAACACATTGAAGTTGATTGCCATTTCATTCGAGAAAAAATCATATCCGGAGATATCAAGACTGAGTTTGTTAATTCAAGCAACCAGTTGGCAGACATATTCACTAAGTCCTTACGAGGACCTAGAATTGATTATCTTTGTAACAAGCTTGGAACATATGATTTATATGCTCCAGCTTGAGGGGGAGTGTTAGATATTAAGATGTGTGTTTCTGTTATTTGGGCTTAGTCTATTCTGTATTAAGGGCATTGGCCCATATCTTACAATATAAATAAACTACCCTATGTGTATGCTAAACACACAAGGGATATTTTCTCCCAATCTTCTCTATTTCTCATAATTTACAAAGGTATCGTCCAAGGATATGTGCAAAACAATAAGATGTTTTCTGAAGCTTTTTAATTGAAACATCTTTCCTTGATAATCATAAAAACATTGAATCTTAATGTCTTACATATAAAAATAGTGTTATAAGCTAAAGTGTCTTATGAATATCGTCTAATGAAAAGCACGTTAAAATCCACATCTAAAACAAATTCTCATAAGAATCTAAGTCCTTACATCATCTACTGTCAATGTGTTATACATCATCTAACATTTCTTGAACGTTATACTTGAACGATGCATTAGTTACTAACAAGACGTGTGATAAGATGTTTTGGAAAAGCAATATAAATTAATGTTTATATATGTTCAAAACTTTTAATATCGTTTAAGGCATGTACCGTAAATTTTTATTTTTCTTTTATACTATATGTGCAGAACAAGAATACACAAAGGATTAGTCAGAATATTTTCACACGTTAGATACATACGTTGAGAAGAAGTGAAGAACATTCTGGGAATGTTTCTATTGAAGACTTCTGCTCTGACAAGTTGTTGATAGGGGGAGCAAAGTGATAGCTGAACTAAATCTCTCTTATAATGTTTTTTATGATGACAACACATTAATAGCAACAACACATGAATGTTGTAATGTCACAACAGAAAAATGTTTCTGTGTTGCGTTATACATATGTGAATTTGTACATGCTTACTATGATAAATGCATATATTCTGACATGTGCATATATTGGACATATTGTGTGATTTATGCATACTATTATGATTATGATGTGACTATATCTATGTATGCACACTATATGTTTATGTGTATTGAAAATCACAAGCACAAAAGCATATATGCATGACATAATCGATTACAGTGTTGTAGTAATCAATAAGGTCATCAGACAACTTGGTTTTGGAACTGTGGCAAAACAACTAGTTTGAATCGATTACATTAGTTGTTAAACCAATTAAAACTCATGTGTTTGCATATATCATTTTTAAATGTGTTGTGATGAGTTTTTTGGTTGATTGTAGAAAAGAAATCCCTATCATGATACTTGAAGGATGGGTGCTCACGTCACATGAAGGGAGAAAGATCTATGTTCCAAAGCCTAAGGAACAAGAAGGGAGGAATAGTCATATTCGGTGGAAACCAAAAAGGCCAAATAATAGGCATTGGAAAGATAGGTATAAACCTTTTCCTATCTATTGAAAATGTTTTATTAGTTGATGACCTCCAACATAATCTGCTTAGCATAAGTCAATTGTGTGATAACAAATATAATGTTATTTTTTAAAAAGGCCAATGTAAATTATTAGACGATGAAGGTCTAACAGTATTTACTATTAATATACAAGGCAACTTGTATAAAATAAATCTAAACGAACTGTAGAATCAAAGTGTTTCATGCCTAATATCTATAAAAGATAAAGCAATATCATGGTACAATAAATGTGGACATACAAATATGAGATTAATCTCAAAGTTGTAATGCCATGACCTCATGAGAGGGTTGTCTAAAGTGTCATTCAAGGACACGATCTTTTGTAATATTTGTGTGAAAGGTAAACAGGTCAAAGAGTCTTTTAAAAGTAAAAATAATATTTCAAGTGAAAGACTTCTTGAACTACTGGATATGGATTTGTTTGGTCCTATAAGAATTACGTCTGTCAATGGTAAACACTATGGATTAATAGTCGTCGATGACTTTACTATATGGACTTGGGTAAAGTTCTTGACCCAGAAGGATGATGCTTTTGAAGAATTTTTTAAACTTTGTAACAAGATAGAAAATAAGAAGGTTTGTAAGTTGTATCAATCAGAAGTAATCATGGAGGAGAATTTGAAATTAAACAATTTTGAAATTTATGTGAAAACTCTAGCATAAATCCCATTTTTTCAACTCTAAGGACACAAAAAAAAATAGAGTCATTCAGAGAAAGAATAGATCTTTGCAAGAAATGACCAAAACAATGTTAAACGATTTTAACACTCCAAAACACTTATAAGTTGAAGTAGTCAATACAACTTGTTATCTTTAAAATAAAGTTTATTTAAGGTCAATCATTAGCAAGACTCCATATGAATTATGGAAGAACAAAAAACCCAACACCTCTTACTTCCATCCTTTTGGATGTCAATGTTTCATCCTAAATACTAAAGAGAATTTAGGTAAATTTGACTCAAAAAAAGTGATGTGGTATCATACTTGGCTACTTAGAAATCTCAAAAGCATATAGAGTGTATAACTCTAAAACATCTAAGGTAGAAGAAGGCATTCATGTTAAATTTAACAAAAATGAGCTTGACAATAAAATGTTAGAGCTAGATGAAGCATTTGCATATATGCAGATAAACAAACGAAAAACAAAAGAAGCGATAGAGAAGCATCCTCTGATCCTAAAGCGTCTAGGCCCTTCAACGAATCGTCTGCTCCTAGATTGTCAAAACAAGTAGACAAGTCTCCTGAAGAGTTAAGAGAAGCTAGCGGATCATGTCGTCTAATAACAAAGAATCACCCAATAGATAAAATCATCAGTGATTGAGCTAAGGAATGTGGGACTTAGATGCAAGGGACTACATAAGCACACATGCAAGGTAGCTTAAGTCCCACATCACCCAATTCTTCATCATCCTAAAGGTATATAACCTACCTAACTTGTTAAAAGAGCAAAATTAATGCTAAGAAAGAGTTGCCTTGTGCCACAAGCTATCTAAAGGAAGAAGACTTATTTATTATTCTTTCTTTTAAGTTCAAGCTATGTTATGTCCCACATTGCTTGCACTTTCAAGAGGAGAAGAATATATAAGCTTTTTACAACTCAAACTAGATCAAAAGGTACAACAAGGAAATCAACAACTTACATTACTAAGGTAGAAATACAAGCCTCAATGAAACTTATTCTACTCTCTTTACTCTTTTGTTTTCTTCATGTTTTTCCCATCTATGATCATATTGCGAACCAAGAGATTGTTGAAGTTTCTCTGGACGAGATATGTAATGCCTCAAGGCTAGTTAGCATGAGTAACTTGATCCTCGACAAACCCATCCAACTATATGTGGAACATGTTGGGAATCGAAGTGTGAGTTTAAGTCCCACATTGGATAGAAATGAGAAAGTAGAGCAATATATAAAGGTGAAAGACCCATTAACACATTGCCTTAAGGTTTTGGGTAAAGAGTGGTATCGATCCCTTATATAGTTGGCTCAGATGTTATTGGTGTTTGTGTAACCCACAGGGAACCTCCTCCTCGATAGACCCAACAATGGTATCAAAGCCAATGGTTTGTCTTGGTGACTGACTTAAATGAGTATAATGATCCCTATACCGAAAGTCTTCCTGGCAAAGGGTATTCGGATAAGCGAGTTCCATTAAGATGAACGGTAGTTGGAAAGGATTACTCGTGGTTGTGGTTGGTTAGGAATGCTTCCGCTAGAGGGAAAGTGCACCTATGTGGAAGGGACTCACCCTCGAGGAGGAGATTGTTGGGAATCCAAGTGTGAGTCAAAGTCCACATTAAATAGAAATGAGAAAGTAGAGCAGTATATAAAGGTGAAAGACCCATTAACCTATTGCCTTAAGGTTTATGCTTACGGGGTTGATGTTCTCACCAATGTTCATCTATGTGACATTGACAAGTAATTCGACAATGTTCATCTATGTGACATTCACAAATAATTCGACTGGGATACCCCAATTTTGCTAGAGCTGATAAGGCAATTCTAGACAAATGTAGACGTCAGCATAAATGGCATTGTCTCCAAGGTCATAAGAAAAGAGGTCCGAGTAGATATTGCCTCCATTGTCGCTGGTGTAAATTATGAATAATTTGACAAATATTATTATGAGGGTTGGGACTGCATGTATGAGTTTGATTGTATTGTTGAGGGAAGGCTATACGGGATCAACTTCAAGCCTATGTAAAAATTGAGATCACCTACCGGCTGCTCACCCCATACACAAAGATTTTACAACATGTCATCTCCAAGACCATTCTTCACAAGATCAATGTAAGGGACCATAAGATGGAGCTAGGAAGGTCTATGCTTTATCATCTCTTGACGGGCATTCCCTTCAACCTCCCTCACTTGTTCATCAACCTAGTCCCTAGTGTGAATAATCTTGACCTTGACATATATTGGAGCTGCTATGACTATCTAATATACCAAGTAATTAAACATCAAGGAGTGATGGATTTTTCTAGCCTCTCATAAAGTTCCTCTTCCAGGAAGGAACAAGATATTATTGATTGGGGCCTTTAGAGGCCAAAGGTTTAGTGTCGCCAACATCAGAGCAAATGCAATTGGGCATTGAGGTGAAGCTCATTGATAAACTTGAACTGTTTGATGTTGAGCAACTAGCAAAGGCTAGGAGGACACAACTCTCTCCTCTTCATATGGAGATTGATCTCAAGGAGACTTGGAGCTTGAAGAGCTTCATTTCTACCGTCTCAAAGTTTAAAATTAAGATCAATGCTCAAAAGAACATGAGAGATGCTGAGAACAAGATTCTTATTGCCAAGACTAACAAACATCTTCTTCTTACTAGAAGTTGATGCAATAACATGAGACTTAACAAAGTGAATATTCTTAGTTTTAAAGTTAATACTAAATCCTTCCAAACAAAAACTTCTTAAAAATAAATGTCGTTTTGAAAATGTAAGAGGATTGATTAATGATAAATTTTTTAATGTGTCGAAGAATTTGTCTTTTTATCATGAAGTTTGGTATGATTCTCATACTTCTATTTTTTATTTTTTATTTTTTAATAAATTTTTTATGTAATAACAACTATATTTATCATAAACTTATTTCGAATGTTTCTATTGTTCCTATGGTACGAAATTAATTTATTTTTTAAATTTGCGAACAAGATAAGTGGTTTTTTAAATAAAAATATTTTTTGTTTACTATTATATATATTTTGAAAATATTTACTATTTTATTTTGAAAATGAATTTTAGATGATTATTAATAAGAACATTTTTAATTAAATTTTCTAATTTCGTTCTTATCTTAGACATAATTATTTTTTATTATATTTATTAAATTAACCTAAGTAATATGTTACATTTTAATATTTCCCCGTAATTTTGCAGTTAGATCCTTAAAAGTTAAACATGACATAGTCCCAAGCTCACAGAGACGTTGCGAAAGAGAACAACATTGCAACCCTTCTCGGTTTTTAGCCTTTCTCCCCTTTCTTCTCCATCGCGAACCTGATGACAGTGGCGGACGTGGCCGGTTCACCATAACGCAAAACTTTGAGGTAACCTTTTTCTCCCTTCACATACTTGTTCATGTTTTAAATTTGGTTGGATATAAATTAAATGCACATAACATAGCCGTGCTCCAAACTGCAGAAAAACCTTAGGCATATTCTTCGTAACTGATAGATAACCTTTTTAATGAACAATTAATCTAACTGATTCTTTGTAGCTGAAAATTCATACAGAAAATGAAAAGCAATGTTCACAATAATGCAACTGTTGTTTTCGTTCGCCGTTTTTGCTTTAGATTAAACAATTATTAGGAATCAATTTCCCATTTGTTATTGTCATTTGTTCAATATCTCGTATTTCCCTTTTTATAGTCCAAATTAGCATTGTTATGCTTACTTTTGACTAAAATTTGCTACTCCAATGTTATTCTTGTTTCTACTTTAATTTTCCTTCCCTATAGCCAAAAGTTTTATGAGCTGCAAGCTCCAATATATTTAAAGCACCGGACAGTTCCTCGACCTAGTCAGTGACCTTGGTAGCTTTTTTTTAACAGTGCTCCATAGTGACATCAGTTAAAACTTGATTTTTGTAATGATAGCTCTCTTCAATTTTGCTTTTTCTTGTGTCTGGAAAATTATTTTCTTTCGTTCTTGTATATTTATAGATGACCGCACACATGTATATGTATTATTCTTGGTGAATTCTGAAATAAGATGACAAACATTTGCTTCAGTTTTCTTTTTCAATGCATTGAATATTTTAGGTGTCCTTTTGGTTTCGTTTTAGATTGAGATTTTTCTTTTGTTTGATTTCTTGGTAGTTTGAGCTTGTAAGTCACGTGTTTGATAAAATATCTAGCATGATTTTTCTTTTTTTGATGATGAAATTCGTTTTTATTTTGGTTAATCCTGTGATTTCTTGAAACTAATTTTAGGGTATCTAATTTCTCTCAATATGAGGTGATATAAAACAATTTTAATTATTCACATATTTTGAAACTGGATCATGAATACGGGACGATCATAGAGGATCTTTCCATCTAATATGTTAAACTATATTCCATGCGTTTTCTTTCTTTGTCTTCTGATGTTGTGATGCTTGCTAATCTTTTGCATCAGAACACTAATATGTTTTCCTCATCTGATTTTCAACTTTTGTATTTTGTTTGTCAAGAAAATGTGAAAATCTGTGAAGGAAATATTTTTTAAATCTAACAGTTTTTTTTCCCTTCGGTATCTGCAATCACTTGTGAGCTTAGACGGGCTTTAGCTACTCTGTCCACTTTTTTCTAATATGTAAAAGTTTGTTGAGGATACTAATGTTTAGTTCTTGAGAGGTAGTTGATTCCAGTCACTTGTGACAATGTAAAATTATGAATTGATGTATTTGATTTTGTTGATAGGGGAATGTTGGGATAAAAATATCTTAATATCTCCATGGTAATTAGAATAAAATATCCTTATAATCTTCATATTCATTCCAATAGAATTTATTTTATTAATAAAACGTGATGGTTACATATATAGGAGTTGAGAATGCAATTAGCATGATTAAAATTCATAATAGATTTTCTTATTCCATCATTATTTAGTTGGCACCAGAGCTCTCAATTTTGGGGCTTTGTTTCTGCTACTGCTACTGTTGCTGTTGCCATCATCCACCGTCTGCCTCCTCTGCTGCCGTGTGTGTCCCACACAGGAGATGACAACACTGACAGTTGCATCACCTACAGAAACACCATGTGCTGTCATGCCCCACTACTAGAGTCAGTGTGTGTAGCCCATGCACTTTGTTCTGGTGAAACCCTCCCACCGCTGCCACCACAGACAGGACCGCAAATATCCCTGAGTCCATCCCAAGGGTGGTAACATTGTATTTGTCTCCGAATTGAGTAGATCTAAGTTTTTTGCTCTCTTAACAAACAATTCCCTTTTTTATGTTTACATTTTGCACTTTTTTCTTCAATGGCTAAGGTGAAAATTTCCCCTATGGGACCTAATTATCTCCCAAAGTGGTGAGTGTCCGTACTGGTCAGGTCAGATGGTCAAAGATATTTGTAGTGGAACTAGTATATTTGGAGGATTCTAAAAAGGACAGTTAAAGTCAAACCACATCAATGGAGGAGGATTAGGGCCAAATGACCCTATTTTTGAGATTTGGGATAGTGAAGATTTCACTAATCATGACCGGAATGAATATGTCATTCCATGATTCCTGAGATAAGTCAAATTTATGGTTTATCCTTTGCTAAAGAAATTTGGGATGACCAAAATAACAGTTTCTTTGAAGCGCAATTTTGCTGCTTCTTATAACATTGAAAGCAGGGTGTTTAATACCAAACTATAGTTATCTTTGTACATCTATATAACAAAATTTTTGAATGTGTTGTGGATAAACTAGATAAGTACCAAAATTTGAAAATGTGTAAAATAGATTTTGTTGCACATGAAGAAGCTGTTGAAAGAGGAATAATACATAAATTCCTATATGGTCTGGACAATGAATGTGATCCAATCAAAGTACAAATCTTAGGGATAGAAATATTGCCTCCTCTGTCAAAAGTATACTTTATTTTTAGGGAGTAGAAACTTGGACAGCTATTATGCTTAATGCAAGAACCTCCAACATAAGCTCTACCATGACAATAGGAAAAAAAGTTGTTAAGGGATCAAACAATGGACAAAAGCTGATAGGTTACTTTATGCGAGTAACCTAAATCTATGCTATCTTCTCAATCAAATACTCGAATAACACAAATGAAAGTATGTATGTATGTATTATTGATACTGTAAAGTGAAGAAAATTACAAGTATAATCTCCCCCAAAGAAGCCTAACCTCCTCCACTGGCAAATATGCCTAGTCTATACCCAAAATGAGAAATCCCCTTGAAAAGAAAACAAAGAAGACTATTTATAGTGTCGCATTATAATATCTCACTCCCGTGCTCCTTCCTACTGAAACAACCGTTCGGCTTAGTGATATCATTTGGTCTAGTGATACCGTTCGGTCTAGTGTTCCTCGGCCTTTCTTCTCCTCTCCGATTAGCTACCGTTCGTCCTCTCTTCCCCACCGTTCGGCCTCTCTTCCTCCGCCGGTTGTCCTGACCTTCCCCCTGTCTTCCTTCTCCTCTCATACACTCTTAGTATCCGACCAAAAACCCTATACAAAAGGCAACCTTAGAGAATATTGGTAATATTGTGAGAGATATGGGCAAACTAAGGAAATATGCTTCAAATTCTATCGAGGAAACAAAGTACTGGAGTGTATGGGAGGCAACAAAGAAACCTCACATGAATGGGCAAACAATACTACCTCAGAACTTGAAGAAACATATCAACCTAGTGTTCCTTGTCAACTAAATCTTAATATGAAAGCCTATTTAAGGAGAAACTTGATCATGTGAGAACAAAGATTGAATCAATGAGTAACTCATTTGAATTGTGTACCTTGTCCATTAGAGGTAAGAGTTCATTCAATAGAATTGCGCATGTGTTCAATTGGGCATGTGTCTCCAGGTGTTTGTATTCTTGATTCAGGAAAATTAATTACATGATTTTGATTCCCATAATTTTTAATGTGTATGTTAAAATGAACAGAGAATAATTCATTACAATTGCAAATGGTGATAATATACCTCTATGCGAATCAGGCAATATAATTTTAGAATCATCTATTGAATTAAAGTGTTTTATATGTCCCCCAAATGACCAATATCTTTATACAAAAATTTACGAAAGATTTTAGTTGTTTAGTAATGTTCTCCTCTTCTTACTATGTCTTTCAGGACCTTGCCACAATGATTTTGATTGTGAAGGAGCGGATTGAGTTATGTGTAGTCCAAGTACCCAAACAAAATAAAGGAGGTTATAAGCCAACAAGATACAACAAAATCATGGGCAAATTCTGAAATATGGATTCAGCATAGAAGACCTGCACATCCCGTGTTCAATCTTATCAAATCATTGTTCTCTCATTTGTTTACTAAAATGTTTGTTGAGTCTTTCAATTGTGATATTGGTCAATTGTCAAAACACCAACATGCATCTTATCCAAATAGCAATAAACAAAGTAACTTCCCTTTTGATTTAATTCACTTTGATTATTGGGGATTTATTTTAGAATCTATCTTTGGAGCACAATGGTTTGTTACTTTTATTGATGATTATACTCATATGGAAAGTAAATTAGAGTTATTTCAATGTGGTGGGTGTTGTACTAGTTAGTTTTTTCTGTCTTGTCAAAAATCAACTTGGAAAACACATCAAAAAAATTAGGTCCAGTAATGATACTGAATACATGAATCATGAATTCTCCAAATTATTGTCCCTTAGTAGTATTGTCTATGAACTAATGTGTTATCATCCACAATAAAATGGGGTTGCAAAAATGAAGAATTGTCATCTCCTAGAAGTAGCTAGAAATATTTTTTTTCCAGATTTTTGTTCCCAAAATGCATTGGCGAGAAGCTGTTTTAATTGCCTTATATCTCATTTACAGGTTACTCCTTTGTGTCATGAATGACACTAGTTCTATTGAGTATCTATTGTCTTGTTACCTTTTCTCTCTTAGTGATAAATATACTTTAGTACTGTAGCTCCTAATCACGGTTTGCTATTAATGACAATGTGAAAAGAAGGGAAATATACAAAAAGGGGGATTGAATTGTGTATTAAAACTTTTCTCTATGTTTAGCTAGAATGTGTGATTTGATAAAGATGTTTTAAGACTGAAAATTATCACGTGTAGTTTTTTGTTGACAGAGTTACAGTCAAAAGTATTTTCACAAACCTTGTAAAAAATCACCTTTTTTAACTTGTTAAACAATAGGTTTATAATATACAATTCAAAAAGGTTAAAGGATGAGAAAGATGTATTCTTATGTGGAATCAACCCCTTTCTTCTTAAAGATGTCTTCAATGTATAGAGGTCTTACGAAAAATAGCATTTGCAAATACTTTCTAGCTGTTGCATAGTCTTGAAGGTTTTTCGTTCTCCAAGCATGCTGCAATAAATGCTCTGCATGCAACATGGTGCCATCCTCCTTTCATCATTTTCCTTTTTTTCATTTCGGGGCCATAGGTTACTAATTCTCAACTCTTCTAATGGTTCTGTAATCTCCTTTTAGTGTTTGATCAGACTTTGATTTATCTTATTCTAATGGTTTTATTTTTAATTTTTTGTTTAGAATGCCTCAATGGTTGGATTTATGGATTGCGGTGGCATTTGTACAAAAGATTGCTTGTAACCTGTATATTTTGTATGTACAGCTTTTAGAACCTGATGAGATACGTGTTCCTTTTGCCCATATGGGAATGGCTTATGGTGAAACTTGCTTAGCGTTTTGTTCCATTACAAACAGTTTGCCATGCTTAATGGTTTTAGCTCGAGCTTTACCAGTAGAAAGTAATGAAATCCCATGCCAAGTCCTGAATGTGCAGTCCTTTAAAAGTATTATTTTATAAGTAACCTCATTTAGCATCCAACTATGTTAGATTTATAAGTGCAAATTAATAAGTACATAAAGGATGAAGTTACAAATTAAATGGGAGAGAAATATTTTTTTGCTTCTTATAATTGAGCTATATAATTGCATAAACACACAGGGATTAATTTCTGCAGATTTTGATCATTCTTTAATTATTATATTTGTTTTATATGAGGTACCATAAATGGTATGAGTTTTATGTGCAGATCTTGTATGTTATAAAGTGTAGACTGACAAATGGAGGCACTGAAATCATGTTATGGGGATGGATCTTCTGATTCGGATTCTGAATCTGTACCGTCAGCTCCAACCTCTGCTCCCTCAGCTGTATTTACACCCCTGCCACCACCTCCTATCTCTCTCCTTGACCCATCAGCATTTCTTGGTATTCTACGTTTTAAGATGATTTTATTTACTTATTAATTGAAGGAAAAAAGAAATTGAAGCTTTTATCTTGTTGGATAGGTTTAGGTGATCCATTAGAGACTAATAAGAATCACAAATTTTATTAACCTCAAAATGTTAGTTGATTTTATAAGTTTTTTCTGAATTCATAAACTCTTATTTCTTATGTTGGAAGTGTCATTAATTCATTTCTTATTATGTGCTGGTATGCAATGTTTATTTTGTTAACAACTGTTCATGGCTTTTATGGTAAATGGCCTTTAGATCTGCAGACAGGTCAGACAACAAGAGTTAGGAGCTTCCCTCATGTTGATGGTAACTATGCCTTGCATATTTACATACCAAGTAAGTTAATTATGATCTTTAGAAGAATTTATTTGTGTCAACATACCATTATATGTTTTTCATGTGATGGTTTTTCCATTGGAGTGATTTTTATTGAATTTACTCATTTATTTGTCTATGCACATTAGGATGCCTCACATTTAGATTTAAATTGCACTTGGGCCTATTGCTTACTTTCTAAGAGTAACATCTAACTCCAACAATGGAGAGCTTAGGTATTCATTGCTATGAGAAATAGAGAAGGTTGGGAGAAAATATCCATTGTGTGTTTAGCATACACATAGGGTAGTTTATTTATATTGTAAGATATGGGCCAATGCCCTTAATACAGAATAGACTAAGCCCAAATAACAGAAACACACATCTTAACATCTAACACTCCCCCTCAAGCTGGAGTATATAAATCATATGTTCCAAGCTTGTTACAAAGATAATCAATTCTAGGTCCTCGTAAGGACTTAGTGAATATGTCTGCCAACTGGTTGCTTGAGTTAACAAACTCAGTCTTGATATCTCCGGATATGATTTTTTCTCGAATGAAATGACAATCAACTTCAATGTGTTTGGTTCTCTCATGGAAGACAGGGTTAGAGCTAATATGGAGAGCAGCTTGATTATCACATATAAGTATCATGTGAGTGACATCTCCAAATTTCAATTCACTAAGCAATTGTTTAAGCCACACAAGCTAGCAAGTAGCTGATGCCATAGCTCTATATTCTGCTTCTGCACTGGACCTTGCCACAACACTTTGCTTCTTACTTTTCCAAGATATCAGGTTGCTACCAATAGAGACAGAATATCCAGAAGTAGACCTCCTATCAGAAGGGGAACCAGCCCAATCAGCATCTGAATAACAAACGATTTTTGTATCGTTGTTAGGGCCATATAGCAAACCTTTTCCAGGTGATCTTTTAATATACTTCAGTATGCGAACAACTACATCCCAATGGTCTTCACATGGGGAGTTTAGAAATTGACTCACCACACTAACTGCAAAGGAAATGTCAGGACGCGTAACAGTAAGATAGTTTAATTTACCAACTAGTCTTCTGTATCGTTCAGGATCTGAGAAAGGCTCCCCCTGATTTGGTAGGAGTTTGATGTTAGGGTCCATAGGTGTCTCAACAGATTTACAGTTCATTAACCCTGTTTCCTCCAAGATGTCTAACGCATACTTCCTCTGAGATATGACAATACCATCATTGGATTGTGCTACTTCAATACCCAAAAAGTACCGGAGTTTGCCAAGATCTTTGGTTTGAAAATGATGACAAAGGTGTTGTTTCATCTGAGCGATGCCAAGATAGTCACTTCCTGTGAGAACAATATCATCGACATACACTATTAAGTAGATACATCCAGCACTCGAGTGGCGATAGAACACTGAATGATCCGCTTCACTGCGAGACATACCAAATTGTTGAACAACACAACTGAATTTACCAAACAAGGCCCGAGGAGACTATTTTAGGCCATATAAGGATTTGCGAAGACGACATACCAATCTAGATGACTCCCCCTGAGCAACAAAGCCAGGCGGTTGCTCCATATAAATTTCTTCATGCAAATCACCATTGAGGAAAACATTTTTGACATCAAGTTGGTAAAGAGGCCACTGTCGAAGAGCGGTCATGGCAATGAATAGGCGAATAGAGGTCATTTTTGCCACTGGAGAAAAGGTATCACCATAATCCAAACCAAAAATCTGTGTGTAGCCTTTGGCAACCAGTCGAGCTTTCAGACGATCAATTGTGCCATCAGGACCAACCTTGATGGCATACACCCACCTGCAACCAACAACAGACTTTCCAGATGGTAATTGGACAAGCTCCCAAGTTCCACTTTCCTGTAAAGCAGTTAATTCATCAATCATAGCTTGAAACCAACCAAGATGAATTAAGGCATCACCCACATATTTCGGAATTGACACAGAAGAAATGGATGAGAGACAAGTATAAAAAAGTGGAGATAATATGTGGTAATTAAGAACAGTATAATGGGGGAAGGGTTATGGGTAGAGCGTATACCTTTACGGAGGGCAATAGGCAAGTCAGACTCAGTTGCTGGAGCCAGAGGAGACACATGAGGGGGCACCGGAAGTGAGTCACGAGGGAGACAATTACGACGACTATAAACCTGAAGGGGTGGAGGGGAAGGATGATCCTGTGGTGAATGAGAGTCTAAAGAAGGAGAAGACAAAATGGTTGGAGCATCACCAGGAGGATCACAGATAAGAGGAATATCAACAGTAACAGGGAGAGTTACAAAACTAGAAGATAGATGTGAAAAGTAAAAAGAAGACTCATCAAAAGTGACATTAGCAGAGATAAAATGACGATTGAGGGAAGAGGAAAAACACTTATAGCCCTTTTGTGACTGTGGAAATCCTAAGAAGACACATTTGTGAGACCTAGGAGATAACTTATCAAGACCAGGACTAAAATCATGAACAAAACATGTAGACCCAAAAACTCGAAGAGGTAATGGATGCAGAGGGTCTTGAGGAAATAAGATAGAATGAGGGATTTTGTTATCTAGGACGGAAGATGGCATGTGGTTGATAAGATAACATGCTGTGAGAACTGCATCACCCCAAAAACGTGAGGGTACTTGACCATGAATCAGAAGGGTACGAGTTGTTTCAATAAGGTGTCTATTCTTGCGCTCAGCCACCCCATTTTGTTGAGGGGTATAAGCACATGAGGTTTGGTGAAGAATGCCATGAGAAGCCATAAACTGTTTAAACGGTTGAGAAAGGTATTCACGACCATTATCACTATGTAAATTTCGAATAGAAACCCCAAACTGTGTTTTTATTTCATTTAAAAAAGATTGGAAAATAGAAAACAACTCAGAACGATTCTTCATTAAAAACAACCAAGTACATCTGGAATAGTCATCAATAAAGGTAACAAAATACTGAAAACCTAAAATGGACTTAACACGACTAGGTCCCCAAATGTCAGAATGAACCAATGAAAAGGGGGACGACGCCCATTGTGAGACACTACGAGGAAAGGAACTATGAGTATGCTCCCCTAAGTGACAAGACTCACACGACAAACTTGATAATGTGGACAAGCTCGGGACAAGTTGTTGTAGTTTGGCAAGACTAGGATGACCGAACTGAGCATGAAGAAGGAATTGTGACTCCATGACTACGCCAACATGTAGAGAAGGGCGGAGATGATAAAGGCCATGAGACTCACATCCTGTGCCAATCAGGTGTTTCGAACTCCGGTCCTGCAACCAAACAGAATCTTTAGTAAATGAAATAACACAATTAAGAGTACGAGTTAAACGACTAATGGACAATAAGTTGAAGGGAGACCCAGGGACATAAAGTACATAATCAATGGATATGGATTGAAAAATATCAAGAGTACCAATACCATGAGATGAGACTCTAGACCCATCAGTCATTGTTACCGAGGGTAAATTATCCGGACATGACAAGGAAGAAAACAAGGACTTGTTATCAGTGATATGATCGGTGGCGCCTGAGTCAAGGACCCAAGGTCCGAGGGAGTGAGTTAGACCAACAAAAGGTGTACCTATACGTGCAACAGATGTAGATGTAGTGGAACCAGAGTGCTGATGATCCTTATACCATCTGAGAAATTTGTTAAAGATTGCAGGTTTGTCTACTGTATTAGATGAAGTAGGATGGTCTGCAGACGGTGATCGGGAAGGTGGATCAGAATTTGCCATTGCTACAGGTCGAGGAGGACGTCCATGGAGAGCATAACATCTATCAATCTTGTGGCCTAACTTGCCACAATGGTCACATTTTGGACGTCCTTTACTTGGCTTGCCAGACCGACTTCGATCATCATGTTGAACAGCCATAACAGAGGAATCATCAGTATGAGGGGATGTCTCAGTGATGGGTTTGCTCGGTATACGCAAAAGAGCAGAACAAGTAGAAGTAAAGTTGGATATGACAAGAGAACCCAAAATCTGATCACGGACATGAGAAACATCATCAGAGAGTTCGTATAATGCCAACAACATGAAGAACTTTGATCGTTGTTCCAATTCTTCAGCAGGAGTGGAAGCAGGAGGTAATATATCATTAAATTCATGAAGAAGGGCATGAATTTTACCCAAATATTCTGCCATGGGACCAGGATTGCGCGGACCAATAACAGTTAATAGGTCCTGACAAACACCATAAAGACGCTGAGTGTCATTTGTGTATAACAACTTCGCTTGTGCCCATACTTCTGAACATGTTTCATAGGATCGAAACATTTGTTTTAGTGAGGAGTGAATGGTGGACTTTATAACAATACATAACTGAGCATCAATTTTCATCCAGCGGGAAGTGTCATCTATTGGAGCAGTAGTCACATTTTGAGTAAGATGATCTAAGTACCCCTGATTCTTCAACCAAAGTTTGATGTCGGACGCCCATGTTGCATAATTTGTGCCATCTAACTTGTCAATGGACAAGTGTACATTCACATAATTGGTATATATTGAGGGATCAAATGAGCCACCAATAGAGGTGTTTGTAGACGAGGAAGATGCCATGGAGAGGGAGAAACCCTAAAAATTCAAAGTGCTCCGATTGACGCAACGACCACAGATCCAGAAAGAGGGCGAGGAGGCGATCACGGCGGTGCTGATCGGCGGCGGAAAGATCCGGCGACGCGCCGACACGGCGGCAGCGGTGACTCTTGCGGTGGTGCGTGGAGGCGCGTGGGTGGTCCGTTCGCCGCGATCTTCGTACCATGGTGGTCGCCCGGCAGAGACGATTCCGATGGTGTGGTCGCCGGTCGATTCTGGAACTCCGACGGCGGCGGTGACGGCAGCGGCGGTGACTGCAACGACAGCGGCAGTGATGAGTGCCGGAGACCGTGGAGTTGACTGGAACTATTCCTGTGCTCTGATACCATATGAGAAATAGAGAAGATTAGGAGAAAATATCCCTTGTGTGTTTAGCATACACATAGGGTAGTTTATTTATATTGTAAGATATGGGCCAATGCCCTTAATACAGAATAGACTAAACCCAAATAACAGAAACACATCTTAACATCTAACAATTGCCATGAGAAGCATCAAAACCTAAAAAGGTGGGACGTCCACTCCCTTGCTCACCAAGCTAGCTTGAAAATGTTGACCCCTTGGTCAAACAAGCTTTGGACGTCTACTTTTATTACGATCTAGGGTAGGGATAATAATAAGGGTTGGAAAGTATATGAGCAGAGAGAATATTTAGTATAAGTTAATTAGAGTAAATAAATATAGTATAAGTTAATTAGAGTAAATAAATATAATATAAGTTAATTAGAGTAAATAAATATATATTTAGGGAAATATTCAATATAAGATATTTATAATTAAGGATATATACTGGATAATATATGGAGAGATATTTATATTAAATATAGGGATATTTATATTAAATGTAAATATATTCTAGAGAAATATTTAATAAGAGATGGGCGGGAAATAATTAATATAAATAAAGTTAGAGTCTAGGGTTAAAGACATGCTTTTGATTATTGAGTTTTGTGACAGACATTATTGTCTTGTGAGGGAAGTTATGCTCTCAAAGTAATTGAAGGAGGTTATACTCCCAATTATTGTTTACCTTTGTTTATTCAGATATTACCATCAATAAAAGAGATTCATTCATCCAATATCATTCGTTTATTATTCTGTTACGTGTGAGAGAGTGTGAAAGGTTGTATTTGGTCAGTTTACGTACTCAGGTACGTCACAACTTTGGTCAACATTGGACCTTGACCCTTTGTTGACTTGAGTGTCAAAAACCCTATTCTACTTGGCCCAAAATACAAGACCCAAAAACAAATCCTACACTACTAGACCCATGATACAAAACCCAAAATTATTCTATTCTATGATGGCCCAAGAGAAGAAGAGTTTGACTCCACCTTCCATGGTTGACTCTTCTTGGATTTGCTTGGTCATGCTTCTTGTGATTGGATCTCTGGCTAGGGGTTGACATCAGTAACAATCCACTGTGCTCCAAAAACAGATTCTAAAGTAGATCCCTAAATATAAAAAATGAATTAAGTCAAATGAGAAATTATTTTCTTTACCACAGATGAAATAAGATACATGACAATCTTAGACAGTCAACAAATATTTGAAAGACTCAATGGACTCTTCTGTAAACAAACGAGGGTACAAGGATTTTATAAGATTCAATGAGGGATGCCAAAGTCTTTTATGATGAAGCCGTATGTAAAACTTGCTCATGTTTATGTCAATGACAACAAGTGGGCACACATAAATGCTGGTGGTGGCACATGATGGTGTGACAACTGTTGTAAAACATGAAATACAATGTAATCTATATTTCTTCCATAAAACTTATTACAAGATACTACCTATTTATAGAACTATGAACCTAATAGTTAGGCACATCCTAACCTAAGTTAGGCACATCCTAAAGACACAAGTTAGGCACCTCCTAGACAAGTTAGGCACCTCCTAACATAAATAAATATTACATTTGATATTTCAACACTCCCCCTCAAGCTGGATCATACAAGATTGTATGAACCAAGCTTGGACTAGACAAAACTCAAATGGAAATAACATCAATAATCCAAATTGTACACACAAACAAGTGTAGCCCAAGAAACTTCAACTTGGACAGCAATGGACGAGGGTGAACTAGCACCATGAAACTTCAACTCAGAAAGTCTTCAAACGCAAGAGATCTCCATCAGTTACTTGAGAGGCCTTCAAAGGCTAACAACCACAAACTTGTAGGGACTTAACCACCCTAAACAATGAACCTTCAGGGACTCCAAACAATGAACCTTCATAATGAACCTTCAGGGACTTTACTATCTTGAACACCAATGAACCTTTAGGGTCTTAACTGCCCTAAATAGCAACAACCAGCAACAAACCTGTAGGGACTTAATCACCCTACAGCGGCTGAGACTTCCCCTCTCACGGAGGTGAAAGAACGGGTGAGAACCGATCCGTACGAGGGACAAACTCAATCCCATAGCATCAAACGAGTCAAATCAGCGGTCGATCTCAAAGAACAACTCTCAATAAGCTGTTTCAACAAGGCATTGGCGGTGTAAAAATCCCTTCACATGGCGGAAAGAACTGACGCAGCAGTGGCGTCGTTTGTGGTCCTCAAGAATTTGAGCAGGCTTGACTCACAAGTTGAATCAGCGGAGCAGCAAGAAAAAGAAGGAGCGCTTGGTTGGTCTGAAGGAGCGTGTATGGATTCCAACTCCTCCAAGATTGACAGTGCAAAGGTTGCAGAGAGATTGACAGTGACAGATGGCATCAAAGAGCCAGAGAGATGTTGGAGGTCCAAATATTCTCTGTTGGACTTCTCCATATGGTGATACTTAGCTGTGTATCACAATAAGCACGGGCTAAATTGGAGCCCAAAGAAGAACTGGCAGTTGCAGCAACGACTGAGGCAGCGGCGGCTAACTGCACCAGCGTCGACTGTGTGGCATCAAAGCGGCGGAGACAACGCACAAAACGCAGAAACCAAACTGGAGAACAAGAGGGAATGTAGAGACAGGAAGCCCTTCACGTTGGTGAAGGCAAAGAGCCCTTCTCAATGGAGAAGGAGATGATGGAAGCGGACGTGGTCACAGGTGTCGGTGCATTCAGCGGCACAGGCGGAGACGACGGGCAAGTTGCAACCACTTCTGGGAAGAACAAGGCAAACCAAACTGAGAAGTGCTTTAGCAAGGTGTGACAGAGAAGAACTTTCCAGAATGGAGAAGAAAGAAGTGCACAGCGGCGGTTGTTCGAGAAACCAAACTGAGAACGAAGACGGAATGCTTCGAAATGGAGACAACAGCGGAAGGATGCGACGAGAGAGAGGTTCGACGATGCGGAAGAAGAAACCCATTGGAGCTTACAGCAATGGCTGCTCTGATGGTCGGAACAGAGAGAGGGAGCTCCGGCGACGGCTATGGAGGTGTCGCGGTGAAACTCCGGCAGCCAGAAGGCGGCGCGTGATCTGTACGCGCCTGTTCGCAGCGTACGAAGAAGCGGCGCGTGGCGGAGCGTGTGGAAGAATCAGATGCCGGCACCGGCGGGGTTGGCCGTCGCGTGAAGAGGCGAACCAGATCCAGTGGTCGCCGGTCGGAACGGTGATGGTGGCCGGCGACAAGGCGGCGCGTGCAACACGCGTCCGAGATCTGCCGGAAAGAGAAGGCGCGTGGAGGCGCGTTGAGAGGAGCCTGGTCTTGTCTCCGGCGGGGTTGGTCGTCGCTCAAGGAGGCGGTCCAGATTCGCTGGTCATCGGACGGAACTGCGACGGTGGCCGGCGGTAGACGGTGGCCGGCGGCGGTCGACTCGGCGGTCGACGGTGGAGAGCAGCGGTGACGGCGGAGAGCAGCAGTGCACCTTAAGGCAGTGGCTTAGTTCTCTCGGTCTTGGTCATTGATTGGCAGCAACATGATAATGCCAAAAATAACTCAGCATCACTTAAAATACCAGTTTCAGCTACTGGTCTGAAATGGGTTCGAATCCCATTTTGAGATTTTTAGTCACTTAGTTTCTGGATGCAGGTGAATTGAATTCCAGAATAAGAAAGTGTTGGTGACATTGGAGAAAGGCTAGGCGAGGCCAGCACATAAAGACGTACTGAATTTGGCTAAGGCAGAGAAATGACTCTACTCTAATTTTAGAGAGCTGCCCACTGAAACACAAAGGCTGAAAGAGACATAAGTCTAACAGCTTGACTGGGGCAATTGCAGGCCAATAACGCACAAAGGCACATGTTTGAAGAAGAGACTTTTAGAGACCCGCCGGCGGCACGGCGGCCGGCCGCCGGCAGACAGCAAAGATAGTGATGGAAGAGACTAAAGCTCTGATACCATGTTGTAAAACATGAAATACAATGTAATCTATATTTCTTCCATAAAACTTATTACAAGATACTACCTATTTATAGAACTATGAACCTAATAGTTAGGCACATCCTAACCTAAGTTAGGCACATCCTAAAGACACAAGTTAGGCACCTCCTAGACAAGTTAGGCACCTCCTAACATAAATAAATATTACATTTGATATTTCAACAACAACTCTGCTAATGATGCAACTGTCAGTGTTGTAATCACCAGCATGGGACGTACCTTTATGACCCACCTCTAACCTCGTTGACAATGGCAAACAACGGTGGTGGTGGTGGTGGTTGTTAACGTGGCACAAAAAGTAGGACTCCCAAGATTAGGAGCTTTGCAACTACTTGATCTATGCAAGGAAATAAAGAATGATTTTATTGACAATAATCACACTAGTTACATTCTGATAGGTTCCTAATCTGGGAACCTAATCAAGAACTCCCTCACTGTCTCTCACACCTAGAAAACAGAGAGAATATATGGTGAATTGTGTATTATTAACAGAAAGAATAGTGTGTATACAAGATCCAGAAGCATAACCCTCTTCACATGTCAAAGGCCTGTTAAAAAACAATGTACTCAAAAAACTGTCTTCTAACTATCCAAACAATCTATTTATACAATTCCTCTACCTTCTATCCTAATCCCATTTCCCATTATACCCTTATATCCCAAATACCCTATATCCTAACACATTCTCATCATCTCTATTTGTTATAATCAAATTCATTAAAATAAGGAAATACAAATATGTGGAAATGAATAAGAAAATTCTTAAGATATTTTAATATTAGTAATCTGTTATTCACAACATCTCTCAGTTTCACACATTAATTTAACTTCGCCTTCCTTCTGAATCAAACCCTTGAGATCGTCTGAGATGGCCCAAGTGCATCTATCTTGACCATTGCGTATGTTTTTAGGGCTTTTTGATGGTATCAAACCGTCTACCTTGCTCCAGATCTTAACTTCCTATCTTCATCTATCATTATAAAATTCGTCTCCATGTTTCAAGCTCAGTAGAAGAGCACTGGTCACAGGTTTTCTCCGCTAGTTTAGGCATGATTTACAGAAGTTAGTTACGACAGTTATTTTGAACAATAGGACCTTGTATTAATAGTTTTGTTTAATTGGGAGTTGTGAGTTCAATTGTGTAATGGAAAACTTTTAGTTGAACAAGAGTTCTCTGGTTCAGAAACTTCATGTTGTAATACCTATTTTCATTCTGAATTTCTAACGTGGACGTAAACTAAAGTTTGTTAACACTTGAACAAAAATTTTGTGTGGTTCTTCCTTGTCCTTCCTTGTTAACCTTCTAGTTGTTTCTTTTGCAAGTTACTCTATTATTGTTTTCTTCGTTATGTGGTAGAAGATTTGCTATGAATTTGTTTGAGCTATTTCACTACAGTCTATGTCTGAACTTTCTGCTCTTGAACCCTAGAAGTTTCTGGTGTATAATCAGATCACCTGCAAGATTTAGTTGTAAAAGTGATATTCTTAAAATTGAATGGGACATTATAAGTTCACTTACGATTTGAATTCAAAAGGTCTTTTCCTTCCTAATCTTTAGATCGTGCTCAAGCACTACATGCAAGGATATTTTGTATTTTCTTGTTCCCTTACCAGTACGTCAGTGTTTTATTCACATATCTCTAATAGACTTCATCATGCCAGTAAATTTGTTCAAAAATTTTTCATGGTAATAAAAGGTACAGTTTTTCTTTACAGTTAACATTTCATCTCCATCGAAGAAAGAACTATCTGCTTTCTTGAAAAAAGTTTCATCCCGGGAACCAAATCTTTATGTTGTTGATGTTGATGTCCCATTAAACGTGCTCTGCAAAAATGACGAGAAGCTCGAACAAGTTGCCTTAGGAAGAGAATTTCATGTAAGTTTGGGAAGAACTGTTCCAATACGAGTGCACCAGATTGACTCAGTGATCTCAATGCTGAAACAGAAGCTTCAAATTCAGCGCCAGTTAGTTTTATTTCTTCTATTTTTCACTTATGAAAATGGAACATTATTTTTGTTTCCACCTGTTTTCCTTATTTTTTCCTTTTGAAGTAGGTTTTGGATAGACTTTAACAAGTGGGAGGTTTTTGTTAATGATGATCACACTCGCACCTTTCTCTCAGTAGAAGTTGTTCAAGGAGGGTTAATAGAGGTATGATTTCTAGCCTTACTTTTCTTTTTTGCATGCCCCTGTTGCTTGTGTTTCTCTTAATCATATTCAAGTTGGGATTATGTATTGCATTTGTCGCTTAAATGTGTGTTGATAGTTGCTTAATACTTGTATCTTGGTTGGTTGCCTATAAACCTGCTGATTTAAAACATATTAATGCTCTCTTGGTAACAGAAATCATGTTATTCGTAATATAACTACGAGAAGTTTGGAAAATTGCATTTGAAACTGAATTAAACCATTAGAGTGACATGTGAAACGGAATTAAATAAAGGTGAATTGTACATTTTCATAAGTCTTGTACATTCTTTTGGTCTTGCATGGAAAGTCACACCGAATTGGAAAAAAGACTAGAGATGTGATGAGAGAACATCCGGAAAGTAGAGTTAGTATCGGAAAAGACTACTATTTTCTCACTGTTTAATCTTTAGGCCAATTCATTCCATCCATCTAGCTTATCAATGAATGTGAAATGTGCTTTTTCCTTCCAATTAATTGCAGATTTCAAAGCAAATCGAAGCAGTCAATACAGTTTACAGACTTCATAATCTTCCCGAGTTTTACAAGGTCAGTAGTTTTATTGAGTAATGCTGCCACCACAACCACTGCATCATAACTACTGTCTTATCCCTGTTTCTCTTCTAGTATTTGAACTTGAACTACTCATTACAGGATCCTCGTCCGCACATATCCTTAGCATGGGCACTGGGTGACATTTCCCATTCACTGAAGAAAGTTGTCGACGAGGAAATGAAGTGCGCTGTGGGAAAATCTTTCAAGAGTATTTTTAGCTGTAAATTCAAAGGTATTGAATGTAAGATTGGCAAGAAAGCATATGCAATATGCAAAATTCCTGATGGACAGTAATTATACGTGCACTCTAAAGAAAGAGCATGCGATTACCTGAAATATTGAGGTGCATGGAATTCTTCTTATCTAAAATGTTGGGTTTTCTTGGTTTGGTGACACCTGATCATAAATAGTTTACGAGGGAGATGTGAATGTGACTTCGTCATTTTATTCCTTACAAGTTGTGGACCAAACCCAATGCTTGTATGAGTTCATCAAAGCTGTGTAGAGATTACTTAATGAAATATTATTATTACTAATATATAAATACACAGGCGTGATGACTGTTCATATTTCTTCTATTCCTTTGTTGTGCTTTTTTACTAAATAAAATTTAAGAAAATAATAAAAATAGTTTGAAAAGGAAAAAAGACCATGAAAAAAGAGAGACTAATTAGCTTTTTTCTTCCGGCACACCCCTAATTTCTAGTTGCACCACTATAATTTTTGAAAATACTTTTTTTTTGTAAAAGTGATCTCTGGGTTTTCTTTTCTAGATACCTTCCAGAACAAGTTTTTGGAAATTTTATTACATGATAGGATTTTTGAAAGAACATTTTTAAAATAGGATTTTCGGAATTAACCTTTTGAAACGTAAAATGTGTTTTTGAATGAGTGTTTTAGAACACAATTTTCAGAAACAAGTTTCTGGAACATGTGATATTTTCTGGAACAAGTTTTCTTAAAGTAAGCATTTCAGAACAAATAAAATGTGTTTTAGAATGAGTTTTTCAGAACGAGCTTTATTTTGGAATGTGCTCCGTCTCTCCGTCCTCTGCAGTAAAGAACAGAGTTACAATGAGAATGATGATGACAGCAGAGATAGCAATGACAACGGTGGGGATGAGATGTAGTGAAGCAGGACATTTTAGTCCTTTTCTATAATATGCAGGTATTAGAAGAAATAATTGGGACGACGCAGGAAGAAAAAACCATTGTTTAAACAGCTGTTTAAGAAAGGCACTTATGTAGGCTGCCTTTAATTATGTAAATAATAAACATTTTTGTGAAAAAAAAATGTAATATATGATTTGGTTATTTTTTTTATTGATATAAATTATAGATATTATTGATATAAAGTATAAGTAGTGTAGTTTATTTAGTATTGATATAAATTATAATTTTTCCTTCTTATTATTAGGTGTGAATTGTTTTTTGTGTCCATTTTTTCACGATAATAAAAATATTTATAATTAAAAAATAATTATTAAAATGGAAAACATATAAAAATGAACTTTTATTAATTTTTAAAATATTATAATTATATAATGAAATGAAAACACTTATATTTTTTTTCCTTCACAATAACTATAATTTGTGGTGGGTAGTTCTTTTATATATAAGTGAATTACGTATTGTTTATAAGGATAAAATAATATAAAATGTATAAAATGCATATTATTAATTATTGTAGTGTATAAATATTCAATCAATCATAACTTGGACCAACAAAAACAAATCACAAAGTTTAGATGAACAATTAAACAATTTAAATCACAAGTTATTGACTCCAAATGATCATTCACCGTTCACGATCGAATGGTCTAAATAAGATCAAAGTGAATTAACTTTAAAACTTAGACAAGTCATTAAACTTCGACAATCATTTAATATATTTGACTGTTATTTAAAAGATAATACGAAAGTAGGTTACACATTAATTATAATATTCATTTTTATGTATAAAAAATTCATCTAACTTTGATATTATAGTACTTGAACTTTAAACTACACATAAAAAAAAACGGTTGACATTCAACTTAAACACGAAACAATTATAATTATAATAATAATAATAATAAATATTATTATTAAATAAGAAAAGTCAAATAAAGGAACAACAAGGGACAAACACAATTTTATAAAGGGAAGGTAGCATGAAGAGATAATGGAGGCCACAAGGCCGACAGGGGTTATTCTAAAAAAGTTCAAGATATTGTTAATGATTGAGCAACTCACTTCCGGATGAGATGCACAAGCCTAGATATTTGTATCCTTCTAAACATTATTTTATTTCGTCTATTAAACAACCTTGCCTAAGGTTAAAATCGTTTATAGGTAGGATTAGTGTATGATTAATGTATGATTAGTGTCTAATCATATAATTAAGTGTATAAGACAAATTATAAATTTTCATCTTTTTTATCAAACCCCCTTCGATATAGAAAATTCCCTCCTACATAGGATTCGGTTTGCACATATTTATAAGTTTATTTGTGAAAGAAGCGATCATATCAATCAACTATATCAAATTATCTACTGAATTCATTTGTATGGCCAGCAAGCAGGTGAAAGATCTACAAACTAAAAATGTTGACCTTTCTTTTGGTATTATGCTATATTATCCTAGTATAACTGTTTTTGGTATTATGCTATATTACACCATCAAAATCAAATTGTACTGCAGTAACTATCAAGATAAAAATGTTAAATGAAACAATTAATTGTTAACACTGTTTTTTTCTTATAATATCTCGTTTGCAGAGTGTTAGATAAAGGTTCACACTTTTCAAGTGATTTTTGTAAAACAGAGAATACATGTGAAGATTATTTTTATCTTAACATTATATACACAGATGTTTCTTATGATTATCAATACAATATTTCGCTTAATGACAATAGAGGCAAAAAAAAAAATACAAAAATGAAGGGTTGAATTGTGTTTTAATATTTTTAAAACTTTTTACAATGTTGATAACTACAAACAAACAAAAGTTTAATATGATAAAGTACTATTATTATAAGATATAATAGTACTATTTAGACCCAATCATTTCTGACTAAACTACAAATTTCAATCACTTCTGGTTAAATTAAATGTATTTTTTGGTCGTTTGTGTCTAAATTATAAATATTCTTTAGGCACCCACTTCTACATAAGCATGAGTATTCTTTAAACCAAACTAATTTTATTGAAGTAATTTTTTGAATAAAGGTCTGATATATAATATCATAAGGTTGTTAAATAAAATAAGGTAACAACTTAAGATGGATAAAAATTATATTACGTGAAGTTGTTGTCTTAGAAGAAGTTCAATACATTATGTAAAGTTTTCGTAAGGTTTAATGTCTCCGTAGGTCCTTATTTTGGTCATGAATTTCAAATAGGTCCTCTTCATTTTCGGCGTATCAATTGAGTCCTTGTTTTTGTAAAATTGAATCAATTACAGGCCTGCCGTTAATTTGGACAAACGGCCGTTACGGTATTGGTTAGGTGGCATGGTTGAGTGCAGACGTGGCATTTAAAACGATTATTGTATTAAATAATTGGTATGCACGTATGTTTTTTCAGTTTTGGGTAAGGGCAAAGTAGGAAATTTGAAAAAACTAAAAGGGCAACTGAGATTGGGGAAAGAATTAAACCTTTTTATTATTAGGGTTCGCGTGAGAGGCCAAAAATCGCGATCGTAAGTTCGAGCTGAAGCGGCAGAGTGCATGCAGTGGGCGGTGTCTGTGGGTCCTTTTGTTGTTGGAAGCAAGAAGTTGAAGCACGTGGTCAGTGGAGGTTCATCTAAAGGAAGGTAAGTGTTTCTGCTTTATTGTATTCGTTTTTATTCAATCGAAACTACAATATTCGGTGGTGGTCCCCCATTGATGTATGGTTTGGTCTCTGGTTTTGATTGCATTTTGGTGGTCCCCCATGTATGTTTAAAGTTATTTGACTTTGTCTGAGTGCGTATGTTTAAAGTTATTTGATCTCTGTGCCTGTTTTAATATATATTTTTTTTGTCGTGATATGTTTTCATAATAGGTCTGTAGATATATTTATGTTGTGTTGTGCGTAATGGAGGACGCTATTGTGTGTGTGTTCCACCATGGAGGAAAGTTCATTAATGATAGTACCCTAAAGTATGAAGGGGAGACAACAACTTTGTCCTTTGACCCTGACACGTGGAGTTTTTTTGTGGTTGTCAGTGTAGTCAAAAGTTTAGGATATGAGAATTTTAAAGATTTATGGTACTGTTTAGGAGGGGGTTTAGTGTTGGAAAATAGGTTGGAACAATTGATTGATGACAGAGGTGCCATGCATATGGCTAACTTAGCTAGGCTTAATGGTGAAGTTCACTTATACGTTGTCCATGTAGTTTCTGATCCCGAAGTCATTCATATGCTTGAAGACATTACTAATGATGAAGGAGAAGTTGAAGGTAATGGTACAGTACAAAAAGAGGTTGAAGAAGATGGTGATTCTGTTAAAGTAAATGGTGAAGGTGATGGTGACTTACAAGAGGTGAATGTTTGTGAAGAAGATGGTGAGGGTGTTGAAGTAAATGGTGTAGTTGATGGTGACTTACAAGAGGTCAATGTTTGTGAAGAAGATGGTGACGGTGTTGAAGTAAATGATGTAGTTGATGGTGACTTACAAGAGGTGAATGTTTGTCAAGAAGATGGTGACGGTGTTGAAGTAAATGATGTAGTTGATGGTGACTTACAAGAGGTGAACGAGGGTGAAGAAGATGGTGGTGTTGTTGAAGTAGAGGTTGAAGGTCATGGTCACGTACAAGAGTTGCATGAGGTTGAAGAAGAGCAAGAGTTGAATGTGTGTGAAGGAGTCGTGGAGGATGAAGTTTATCTTTGTAGTTGGAGTACATCTACTGAAGAAGGTGATGTAGATGGTGATGAATGTGTGAATGAGTGCTTAGAGGGCCTAGTAGATGTGAGTGTTGAATGTGATATAGATGGTGATGTAGATTGTAATGTCGAAGTAGAAGTAGAAGTAGAAAGTCTTTATGATAGTGATGATGACCGTGATAATGTCAGTGTTGAATGTGATGATCATGACGATAGAGGATTGTCAGATTTTGAGTGGAAATCTGAGGAATTTCTTAGTGCAACAGATAGTGATGAAGAGGTTAATGACAGTGAAGGTTATGGGAGGTTTGGTATTTTTTGTATGCCAAAAAGTATGGTAGACTTTACATGGGAAGTTGGGACTTTTTTTGCAGAAAAGCAAGATATTTTAGATGCTGTAAAAGGGTATGCCTTGGAAAATGGGAGGAATATAAAGTTTGTAAAAAATGACAAGAGAAGATTGAGGATGAAGTGCTTTGGTGCAAAAGGAGAATGCCCATGGACCATATACTTTGGTTATATGGAGGCTGTAAAATCATGGCAGCTGAGAACTAAAAAAGACATTCATACATGCAGCAGGGAGTTCAACCTGAAGTTAGTCGACGCCAAGTGGTTGAGCAAAAAGTTGGTGAAAACAGTTCAGGAAAATCCTAAGATGAAGGGTGTTGATATTCGTGAAAAAGTTCAAAGGAAGTGGAACATAGGTATATCAAGGTCTATGGCTTATAGAGCCAAAGCTATTGCTTCTAATGAAATTGATGGGTCCTTTAATGAACAATATAAGAGGATATATGATTATGCGCATGAGTTGTTGGAAAGAAATCCAGGATCTACAGTTAAGGTCCATGTTGAGAATAATGAGGGTGAGTTAATTTTCAAGAGATTTTACTGTTGTCTGAAGGCATGCAAAGACAGTTTTGTCTGCTGTAGGCCAATAATTGGATTAGATGGAGCCTTTTTGAAAGGGAAGTATGGTGGTGAGCTGTTGACGGCTGTTGGGAGGGATGGAAATGATCAAATGTTGCCCATTGCATATGCGGTGGTAGAAGTCGAAAACAAAGATTCATGGATGTGGTTTTTGGAACTTTTGATTGATGATCTTGGTGGTGGAGAAGTGTGTTCTTCAATTACTTTTGTCTCCGACCAACAAAAGGTAATAATCATATTTAAATTGCTTCTTTCGTATATTGGTTCATTAATTTGATATGGTGATAAATCATTTATGTTAACACCACAGGGTCTACTACCAGCCATACAACAGTTACTCCCAGGTGTTGACCAGAGATTTTGTGTCAGACACTTATATTCAAACTTTAGGAAAAAGTTTCCTGGTAAAAATCTGAAACAGCTGATGTGGAGGGCAGCTACTGCCACTCATCCACAAAACTGGGAAAGGGAGATGAGAAACATTAAAGATATAAATGAAGACGCATTCAAGCATTTGATTGCCATCCCTCCAAGGTTGACAATTTGTATTAATTATTTTTGCCCTTTCTATATTATTTTATGTTTGTCCATATTAGTTGCAGTTTTAACATGTGTATATATCATCTGTTGTAGATATTGGTCAAGGTCCAGATTCAGTCCAACACCAAAATGTGACACATTGGTCAACAATATCAGTGAGGCTTTCAACAGTGTCTTGGTTCACACCAGGACTAAACCAATCATAACAATGCTGGAAGAAATTAGGGTATACATAATGCAAAGATGGGCAAAAAACAGGTCTAAGATACAATCATTTTCAGGACCAATTTGTCCAAAGATCCAGGCCAGATTTACAAAGGAATCCCAAGCAACCAAGAATTGGATACCTAGGTAACTTTCTTCATAACTTCATAAATGTTTATTCATTCCTTGGTAAACTTTATGTCAGACACTTAAATGTGTTGTTTAAATTTTTTATTTCTTTATAGCTGGTCAGCACACAAACTGTTTGAAGTAAGACACGTCTCCCAAAGTGGAGAAAAATTTGTTGTAAACATAGACGAGTTCTCATGCTCGTGCAGGAGATGGAGCATCACAGGAATTCCATGTTGTCACTCCCTTGCCGCAATGAAGTTTCTTAATATTGATGGCCAGCAGTTCATTCCAGCTTGCTTTCTAAAGTCCACCTATGAAGAAACCTATGCATCAATCGTATATCCCATCAACGGCAACAACATGTGGGACCTAACACCATATCCGGATGTCATGCCTCCTAGGAAAAAGGTTATACCTGGAAGACCTAAAAGGAAAAGAAGACTGGAGCAGTGGGAGATCAGAAAGGATGATTCACGAGTGAGCAAGGGTGGTTTGCAGAAGAGATGCGGGATATGTAGGGAGGTTGGGCACAACAGGAGTCGTTGCCCGAAAGCAACCCAAGAACCAATCATGCCATCATCGCAATTATCTGAAGTGTGTATGAATGATGAGGAAGCTGAACTATAGATGTGTGTATAAATGACAATGATGCCAAGTTTAAGGAACTTTGGTTATGTAATAGTCTAAGGAACAAGGTTAATTGTTTTGCTGCTATGTAATTTAATGAATGACAATGATGCCAACTATGTATGGTTTTGGATGTATTACAATGATGCCAACTATGTATGGTTTTGGATGTATTACAATGTTTTGGATGTATTACAATGAGCAGGAACTATTTTGTCAATGACCAGGAACTGTTTTGGATGTATTACAATGTTTTGGTTATATTACAATTTTCTTCTTGGACGGACGTCTTATATACAACGATACAGGACGACCAGACCGAACGGTCTTGAACACGGACGTAGTTGGACGAGCGCTAGACAAGGGAGGACGACCAGACCGAACGATCTTCAGCACGGACGTAGTTGGACGAGCGCTAGACAAGGGAGGACGACCAGACCGAACGCTCTTCAGCACGGACGTAGTTGGACGAGTGCTAGACAAGGGAGGACGACCAGACCGAACGCTCTTCAGCACGGACGTAGTTGGACGAGCGCTAGACAAGGGAGGACGACCAGACCGAACGCTCTTCAGCACGGACGTAGTTGGACGAGTGCTAGACAAGGGAGGACGACCAGACCGAACGGTCTTGAACACGGAGGTTGTTGGAAGAGCGATGCAGGAGGGTGGACGACCAGACCGAACGGTCTTCACCACGGACGTAGTTCGACGAGCGGTAGACAAGGGAAGACGACCAGACCGAACGCTCTTCAGCACAGACGTAGTTGGACGAGCGCTAGACAAGGGAGGACGACCACACCGAACGGTCTTCAGCACGCACGTAGTTGGACGAGCGCTAGACAAGGGAGGACGACCACACCGAAAGGTCTTGAGCACGGACGTAGGTGGACGAGCGGTACACGAGGGAGGACGACTAAACCGAACGCTAGGGAACAGGGACCTAGTTTGACGAGCGATACACACGGTAGGACGACCGGACCGAGCGTTAATTATTATGTAACATTGCTGTGAATAACACAAACATTAAACAATTTTCAAAAGACTTAAAACCTGCTACATTAAACCAAAACCTCAATTTATTATGTTTATCACTTCAGTAACACAACTTCATTCCTTCACATCTAGTCATATACATAAACACTACTACATCTAGTCATATACATAAACAATTCCATCCTAACAAACCGAAAAACCCGGCTAATTTCTTCCTAAGAATACGATCAACACTACTACATTATGGATTTATGATCCATATTGAAATTACAATAATATTAAGTAAAAAAATCAAAATAACCAATCCTGTCAACACCTTCATCCATTTCTCCACAACGTTGACAAATTTAATCAAATCACTCATCATCTTCGATCCACCTCCCATTTCTCTTGTCTTTGACAAAGACTCATGCTTTTCTTCCCACTTCACATTCGTATAGCTTTTGTCATCACGGTCTTCACAACACCATTTGAAGAAATTGCAACCACCTTCATGTCCACCTTCATGTCCAGTCTGTGAAAAAAATAAAAATTAATACCACTTTCCACTCAAACAAAACCCTACTTCTACACGTTCTTACCTTGTACTTAGGGCAGCTCCAGAATTGCTTCCCTCTGTTCTTAGCAGTTCTAGCTGTTCTTACCACTGTTTTCTCTCCACAGAGGCAAAGGGGTGATACACCATCAATGGTAGATACTCCACCACCACGAAAAATGACATCACAGTTTTGATTCCGCCACCCATTGCATGTCGAAGATGAACAAGAATGCGACTTTTGCACTTCATTATCCATCACTTCGAATCGAACAAAGAACGCGCACCCTCCCACTTCGAATCGAACAAAGAACGCGCACCCTCCCACTTCGAATCGAACAAAGAACGCGCACCCTCCAACTTCGAATCGTACAAAGAACGCGCACCCTCCCACTTCGATTCGAACAAAGAACGCGCACCCTCCCACTTCGAATCGAACAAAGATACACCTAATTTTTGGATCCAACTTAGGATCCTATTTTTGGCCTCTCACGCGAACCCTAATATTAAAAACCCTCAATTTCTTCCCCCAATCTCATGTGCATTCGTCAATTAAAACCTGTTGGCCTTGAATTTTTTCAAATTTCCTAGTATGCCCTTACCCAAAACTGAATAATCATACGTGCATACCAATTATTTAATACAAAAATTGTTTTAAATGCCACATCTGATTAGTTACTGCACTCAACCATGCCACCTAACCAATACCGTAACGGCCGTTTGTCCAAATTAACGACAGGCCTGTAATTGATTCAATTTTACAAAAACAAGGACTCAATTGATACGCCGAAAATGAAGAGGACCTATTTGAAATTCATGACCAAAATAGGGACCTACGGAGACATTAAACCTTTTCGTAAAGTTGAAAATGGTAAAATTGTTTATTGTCTATATTTCTATATAGAGATCAAATTGTTCCTGTTAATGGAAGTATAATAATTATATTCTTAAACCCATATTATATACAACTTTTGGAATATTTGTCTAGAAAATTAAAAAATTAAAATTTTAAATTGAAAATGGTAGTATCTTTGCTTAGAGTTATATTATCACAACTCATCTAACTTATCATCTAATAATATATCATCTAGTAAATATCATTTACTCGTTGTCTCACAATTGTAGAAATTTCTATACATATAATATAATTACATTTTTTATGAATTTCAATTTTTTTCAAAATCAAACCATACACGCTCACACACAAACTAGCATAAACCCTTGGTCTAGAAACTCACTCAGGTTATTTTAAAACAAATAAAAAATTATATATATATATATATATATATATATTTATATGAATATTAGATATTAAAATTATGTTTAGTTTGATTATATTATTTTGACACCTAGAGATATAAATAAAATAAGATTAAGCCAAAAAAACTTTTATAACAAACAATAATAATATAAGACAAAATTTCAAATGAAGAAATTATTAGAGAGTGTAAACTCCAAATTCCAAATGTCACAAGTTATTACAAAAATCGAACATTTCAAAACATTTTTATAGCGCAAAAACATCTTTTTTCAAAAATCTCATTATTCAACACTTCATTCTCCATACAAAGAAGGTTCAACATTCTAACATCACTCCCTTTTCGCACACAAGGTCAAAGAGAGTCATATCTCGTATCGGGTGACAAATAGTCCAAATCAATATTTAGTACAATAAGAAGACATGTGTCCTTCACCTCTCATGCTCATTGATCAACCACCCTTAGCGCATTCAATCACACATTCATGCTTCAATGTCAAACAAGAGTCCAATCTGACCCCAACCAAATCAAACAACTCCATTCCCTGTTCAATATCACGTTCTACAACCCTTGAAGCTTGTTCATCGTCCACTTTTCTTCAAAATGCATTTTTCCAACAAAAGTACATTGGGATAATCGATTACCACTAATGATAATCGATTATTCTAGAGAGGTTCAACACCTAATTTTTTAGCTATACAACGTGTGAAAGGATAATTGATTATCATATCAAATAATCGATTATTCCAGTGACGAAACTCAAAACGATGTGCAAATAATCGATTATCACTTATGATAATAGATTATTGTCAAATCCAAACTCATTCTAGACAAATATCAAATGTTCAAAACACACAAACATCGTTCCCAAACCACTTGAAACATACTTGGCACATCATTCATACATTTAAGCCTCATAGATACATGGAAACATACCCTAAACACATATTACCAAAGAAATCATCCCAAACCCATTATACAGATTCCACTCATTCTCATCAAATATAATACTACATATAATCATCATACAACCCTATAAAACTTTATACAACACATACCTACATTTACCACTCCCTCAACCTGCATATTTCTCATATACCCAATCATCACACATATACAATTAACACAACCCTTAAGAAAGCCCTATTATCATAGGAAAACTCCTAACTATCATGGTATACAACATATCATAATGCAAAAACACATTTTTATGCATTTCTCATATCATTCAAGACACTCAAGAACATAACCACATACAACATACAATAAAAATAAGGTAAACTTCCTTACACTTTGGACAATACTAGGGCTTTCTCTACCCATAAAGACCAAACAATAACACCCAAGCCTATCACATTTCTGCAGTTGAATCCTCTTTCCAGAAAAATGTCCCTCTCTCTCGCTCTCTCTTTTCATGTAAGGTTTCTAGAGTGCAACCCTCTCTCTTATTCTCTCTTTTGATTTTCAAACATATCTAAACCCTTTTCAATATTTGTTTTCAATCTTTGAAAACCACCTAAAATATATCTCCTCAATTTTGTATATATTTATAAAAGAAAATTTTGGCACCCTAAAATGTAAGATCCGTGAAATGTATTTTGTATAAATATAAAATGTAATAAATATTATGGATAGTAGATGCTAGGTATAAGGTAGAGTAGACGACTACTGTTGAAAATGTCACTATTAGATGATTGGAGAAGTAGACAATAAGAGTATTATTGTTGAAATGTGAGTACTAGACTTGTGAATGTAGTAAATAGTGTGAACATTATATCATTGGAGAAGTAGATAATACGAGCATTATATGACCTTAATAATAGAAAGACTGTATGACATAAGCTTTAAATGATACTAATAACTAAAGAAAGTAGATGATACAATTTTGTTGGACGATAGAAGATTTTGGTAAGATTATCTTTCATAGAATTTATCAAGGAGGATATTGAGAATATATTTATTATGGAATTTGTTATCATAGAAAATATTTGGCAGTTAACGAAAGATTACATAAGAAATAAGATGAATACCAATGTAAAATTTGAATATTTTTATATTTCTTAAGAGATAAAAGATTTGATAATACGAAAATAATTTTAAAAATTGTTAGGAATTGTCTTTAAGGTAATTTCTCTTATTTTATCTCAAAGGATATTATAAGGATTATCTTTAAAGATAGAGATTTTATTTGAGAGATCTAATAGGATTTTCCTGAGAAAAAAAAGGAGAAAGGTAAGAATATATATATATATATATATATATATATATATATATATATATATATATATATATATATATATGATATTTTGTGGTTATTAATATGCTTATGTAAAATCTCTTAAGAGTATATAGGATTTTAAGGGTGAGAGTAAAACTTATAAATATAATGTTAAGACAATATCGTCTAAAGAAATGAGACAATATATGATCATTTCCAATTTTGAAGTTTAACAAACAACGTTAAACGAAATAAGAGTTTACAAATAAATTGTCTAATAAAATAACTTTATGTAAAAATAGCGTTTTTTAACATGTATTGTCTAACCGAAAATATTTTACAAAAAACATCTAACAAAATGAAACATTTATGTGTATGCTTAACAAAACATTGAAGCTTAAAATTTTATACCTAAATAGTGTTGAATGTATAAGCATTTTAAAAAAAAAGAATCGTCTAGGAAAAGCTTGGTAAACAATATAACTTACAAACAATTTTATAAAGTAAGCGTCTAATATTTTATATCGTCTAAAGATTATATATTAATCGCTTTGATTCCTAAACTATGCTTTTATCAACGAGTTGACATATGCCAAAATGTTTTGAACATGTAATGTTCCTAAACGATTACCAACATTTAAAACATTTATTGCATGTACGAAAAAATATGTATGCTTTGTTATCTTTATCTATGCAGTCATGAAAGTACAAGCGTTTACTCAAATTCCTGCACAAGATTGATAAAGATGTTAAGAGATAGGAAGACATTCCGAGAATGTTTCCTTAAAGCTTCAACTCTATAGAATCATACAAAATACTTTTTGTCAAAGTTATGATAAAGCACTGTAGCTTTGCAATGTAGACCTAAGTTTGACTACCTACCTAAAAAGGCATCAAAGTCTACATGGAAGTCAACTCTCAATCTAACGTATCTTTCTCAAAGAAGACTACATATAGATGTTACATGAAGAGAAGACAAGAATAATATGTGCATATAATCAAACTTGTTGTTACGTTGTCTCTTTACGTCATCTAACACATTCATTTAAAGAGAAAATCTTACAAGTCTTTTAGATTTGCTTTGTATTGAAAACCTATTATCTCTTTGAGAGTTATTAAATCTGTAACTTGTTTGAAAAACCTTTTTAGTTGTGTTGTAAATTCATAAGTGAATTAGAACACTTAATGTTTAGCTTAGTTGAGTTAAACGATCTAGTCAATTGACTAAAGTTGAGACCAGAAGTGGTTGATAATACTTGTTGTAAACTAGGAGTGGTTAAACTCGTATAATCTTTTTAAAGATTAGTGGAACCTCTTAAGAGGTCTTAAGGGTGAACATGTAGCTCGGCTTAGAGTGAAACAGTATAAAAATTATGTGCTATTGCTTTGCTTTATAAAATGTTTTCCTAAACGCTTTTTAAACACACCAACATCTAAGAATTATTGCAGACCATCTAACCACTGCAAGAGTCGTTAAACATTGGTTTGCAAAAAGATTTTAAAACACTATTCAACCCCCTCTTCTTTTTAGTGTTTTCTTGTATTTTATATACATACTAAACGGGTGAATGAACGTGATTCTTGGTGAGGAAGAACGTGACTCAGAATATTTGGAGGAAAAACACGAGTAAGATTCAAACATAGGAGAAATTTTGAAGTTTTACATACTAAATCTAGGAAAGGAAAATTAATATTTCTTGTGATTGTAGAATGAGTATCGATATACATTGTCATGTTTTGTGTTAATGAATTGATGATAAGTTATGAGCATGTCTACATGAATGATTTGAGACGTGTGTAAGCATGCCTCCATGAGTACTTCTAAGCATCTAAGTATGATTAGACAAGTGTAACATCCTTATTTTTCTTAACACTTTTAAAGCTATTTACTTATAAATAATCAATGGTTTATAATGAAACATCTTCAAAACATGATTTTTGAGAATAACTTTAAAAGAAGTTAAATTGTCTAATGGTTAAATACACGATAACTACTTCCAAAATCTTATTAAAATAATACTTAAATAAAATAACCTTAAAACCTTTACACCCGTTACTCAAGATTTAAACTATAAGATTGTTAAGTTAACTATTAAATAATTTAAATTTTAAAGGAAAGGTTTTTGTTTTTGTTTTCTTTCTATTAGAGGGAGGATTTTATTAGAAATTAAGTTTTGTTTATAACCAAATGGTTACCAAGGTGTTAATAATTTTTGAAATATTACATAAAATATTTGTTAAAAATATATTATTCCTTATGAATATCAATGTTTTAAAATATAATATATAACAAAGAACGAAAAACTTTTCAATATGAGCTCTTGTGTTATTGTGTGTTTTTCATATACGCATAGGTTGTATTTATAGATAGAAGTAAGGAAATAGTAATATTTGATTCAAATAAAATGATAAATAATAATAAATCTGGTTTGAATAAAATAATAAGTAATAAAAAATCTGATTAAACTAAAATAAATATAATATATTTAAAACAGATATTCACTCATAAATAATGGTATTTACCTATGAAATTAACAATAGTATAATTTTTTATTTATTTTGTAAACTATACTAAATATTCCTACCACAGGTTTAATTACTTTTTTTTTTTAATTTTATTTGGTTCATAAAAAAATTGAAAGGAAAATATGTATATAATATTATTTCAAAGAAAAAAAAATAGACATACTAGTTATTTTATTTCCCTGAAACAACTGTTTTTACTAGCTTCTTTGGAATAATATCTTGAATATGAAAGTGATTAGGATAAGAGAGAGATGGTGTAACATAAATTTAATTTCTCTTACTCATTGGATGAAAATGAAATAGCAATACAAAAGAAAACCAATGAACAGGGGAGGTAGTGAAAAGGAAAGTCCAAAAATTCTTTTGTATGCATCTATGTGGGTCATTAGTGCGAAATAGATAATACCATAAATATGGCTTCTTCATTCAGAAGTTCAGAGAAGAAAGTAAAGATAAGCGTTTGTTGAAACTTGTGGGAATAGAATTTTAAATATCCGAATATAAGTGGTTGTGGATCATGGAATTCACATGACCACAACTCTACGCCACTCTAATTAATTATGTTACACAAAAATACAAAATAAAAATCTACACTTTTTTTCCTCTTTAATGATAAACTATATTTTCATAAAATTGGGAAGAATAAAAAAGAATTTCAACCTATAAATAAAATTACTTTGTAAAATAATTGCTTAAGGAAAAAAAAAACAAGGTCTTTTTAGATAAATAGAGAACGTTGCTCACACTCTATTTGGCATATCACTTGACACATGTATGAGTATATCTTTAAGTACATGAGTGTAAGAATACAAAAAACAAAAAAATTATTTGACATCAATAATATAATTATTGGACAATCTAGTATAAGAATCAAATGATCTTAATAAAAGTTTTTTTTTTTGTATTTTACAGAAAAATATAAAAGGAAAGATAATAAAATAATATAAAATGGAAGTAGAAAGTTTTTGGTAACAATTAGTTGTCCTACAATGATTCTACGTATTACAAAAGAAAAAGTGATACATATCTAATATTTTTGTATTGATATGGGTATTAATGGCGTGCACAAAAAATATTGTGTCCTGAAAATCAAATGGCCCAAATGCAATTTCGTGTATGCCTTTCCCATTACTCGTTTGACTCATTTTCGGTTCGTCCAAAACAACAACCGCCATTTAAATTTCCACTGTCCACGGCATAATAAGAGTTGACATACCCGACACGAACAATGGCAACGGTGGCGCAGCCGTGTCCTTCATGGACGAGCGGTTCTGTTCCGCTCTCCAAGCGCCTCACACGACGACGTTTCAGGGGCAGAATCAACACTCTCACGCGCCTCACCCCACAAGCTGCTCTGGTCCAAGCACCGCCTCCACCTTCCGCGCCCAGAGACAATAGCTCCATTCAGGTCCTCACCCTGTCACGTGCCAATGACTTGCAAGCCGAGGCCAGAGCCATGACACGCGCGGCCAATGCGTCTGTCTACAACCCGCAACTGATAGCGTCCATGTATGGCTCCCAGCCCGCTAAGGTCTTCTCTCTTACCCTTTTTGGATACCCTTTTGGAAGTTCATTCGTGGGTACGGCTCGGATTCTGAGGATTGGTTGATCCCTTTTTTGTGGTAGGTGGTGCGGAGGACCCTTCAGATTGTAGTTGCGTTGGGTTCGTTTGGGCTGAAGCTGTTGCTGGACCAGAGGAATGGAGCGCTTGATAAGAATAGAAGAGTTCGTGCGTCTGAGCTTAAGAACATATTTACGAAGCTGGGCCCCACTTTTGTGAAATTGGGTCAGGGATTGTCCACAAGGCCTGACATATGCCCACCGGAGTATTTGGAAGAGCTTTCTGAGCTTCAAGTGTTGTGTTCACTTCCCTTTGACTCTTTTTGATTCAAAATCAGCGTTTCTTTTGCTTGTTAGTTAGTTAACGATTATAACTCCATAAAACTTCAAAATTTTAGAGCATGCTCTAGAGGTTGACTACCTTTAAGGGCTTTGTTTGGAGAAACTACTCGAGTTAATATTAATTCAGATAAAATTCTGTATGAAAACATGAAGAAGAAAATATAAAGTAAAATGTATACAAGTTAAAATCATTTAATGCGTAAAGTTAGATGAGAGCTTCTGTGTATGAAAAGTTGAATTCAGTTTACTTTCTATTTCTCTTCATTAAGTACATATAAAGAAATTTATTCAAGTAGAGCCTAGGTATTTGTTTGAGTAGACCTTATATTACAGTAAAAGAAGATAAATCTTGTTGGGATAAACATTTCAGCAAGGGTAAAGAATGGAAGTTTGATGATATATCGAAGGTATTTTGTTTGAAAATAAGCAAGAGTTGATTTTCCGAAGGCTTGCTTTCTTAAGCTTCAGCATGTAGCTTATGAAAGTAAGACCAGACAACTTATGTATGTGGGTTGTTTCAACTAGCTTTATACAAAGGGCTGAAAAGAAGTCCATCCAAACGGTGCCTAAGAAGTTTGGTTTGCTGAGTGACTCATCAATATTCTAGCGAAAATTACCATACACTTTTTGTGTATAATGTCTTGGTTCTTATAGGACTTGATCAAAGTTATTGCAATGTGAAAATTTATTTGATGATGTGGTGTACGATGGTATATGCCCTTTATTATAATTTTTGCTATGAAGTTCTGCATTAAAGAATTAAAAGTAAGGGTAATTTTGATCCTGGATGTACTTTACCAGGATGGTTTACCTACATTTCCTGATGAGGAGGCCTTTGCATGCATTGAGAGGGAATTGGGTCTGTCTCTTGACTCCATATTCTCTTCTATATCACCATCACCCATAGCAGCAGCCAGTTTGGGACAAGTTTATAAAGCTCAGTTGAAGTATTCAGGAAGACTTGTAGCTGTGAAGGTGCAACGCCCTGGTATTGAGGAAGCAATAGGATTGGACTTCTACCTGATAAGAGGTCTTGGGTTTTTCATTAATAAATATGTTGACATAATCACTAGTGATGTTGTTGCGCTTATTGATGAATTTGCACGTAGAGTATTTCAGGAGCTCAACTATGTGCAGGTAAGTTCTTCCATCATTTCCATATGTTCTTTTGAACTTTGTTTTCATTTTGCAAGTTTTTTAGAAAAAACAATAAAATGATAAAACATTGAATCTTTAGCCTATTGACTTTTGTCTAGAAAATGCTTGAATCTACTAGTTGTAGCTTTCTTCATTTGTTGTTATGGGGTGTTATGCTCCCTGTTTATTGATAGTAAAACTACTTATTTGTAAATTATGTAAGATTCTTTTTCAGGATTGAATGTAAATTTTGACAGGTTCCTGCAGGAGGGACAAAATGCAAGGAGGTTCAAAAAATTGTATGCTGACAAGGAAGATATCTGTGTCCCTGATGTTTTCTGGGATTATACTAGTGCCAAAGTACTGACGATGGAGTGGGTTGATGGAGTCAAACTAAACGAGCAGGAAGCTATTGAGAGACAAGGATTAAAAGTGTTGGATCTGGTTAATACAGGCATTCAGTGCAGTCTCAGACAGCTACTTGAGTATGGATATTTCCATGCAGATCCACATCCTGGGAACCTTTTAGCAACACCGGAGGGAAAGCTTGCTTTTCTTGATTTTGGGATGATGAGTGAAACTCCTGAAGAAGCAAGATCTGCCATAATTGGCCATGTTGTTCACTTGGTTAACCGAGACTATGAAGCTATGGCTCGTGACTACTATGCTCTTGATTTCCTGTCACCTGATGTTGATGTATCACCAATTGTACCAGCACTACGAGACTTTTTTGATGATGCACTTAATTATACTGTGAGTGAACTTAACTTCAAGACACTGGTGGATGGTCTGGGAAACGTTTTGTATCAATTTCCATTTAATGGTGAGATCACAGAATGCTTTTTATCGATTTCTCATTTTTATCTTGTTCATGTTTCATAGTGATTCTTAAGTCATTTCAGCCAGGGATAGATACACACTTCCAAAAAACACATTGATATTAATTATATTCTACCTGTGAAAGAAAATACAACATTTTGTTATTTTTGTTAGAACTTTCAATTTAAATGGTTGACTGATGATATTGTCTATTTCAACAAGTAATTTTTGTTACATATACCTGCTATTTGTTGCAGAGTTTGATGGTTTGGATTTGGGTTCTTTTTTCATTTTCTTTTGGCAGTCCCAGCCTACTATGCTTTAATATTGAGGTCCCTCACTGTCTTAGAAGGTTTAGCACTTTATGCTGATCCCAATTTTAAGGTTCTTGCGGCATCATACCCATATTTTGCTAAGCGGCTGTTGACAGACCCAAACCCCTATCTAAGGGATGCTCTTATAGAGTTGCTTTTCCAGGATGGGAGATTCAGGTATACATTCAGCTATATAAAGTCCATGTTTCATTCATTGAACATGATGATAGAATACTTTTTTTAGTAAATTTACTTGAATAGACATTGATCTAGTCGAGTGCAGGTGGGGTAGACTTGAAAACCTGCTAGTCCAGGGGAGAATGGACAGAGATTTTTCTGCAAAAGAGGCTTTGCAACCTGTCCTGAAGGTATTGTTGAGTCCAGATGGTGAAGAACTCAGGACCCTTGTTATTAAAGAAGCTGTTCAAGTGACTGAAGCTTTTACACTTAGCACAATTTCTGATACATACAAGTCAGTTCCTGATTTTATGAAGACTCTTGTTTTCAATGGCAATGCAAATGGACCCATTATAATGTCCGAAGTTGAAACACAAAACATGATAGAGCTTAGAGATAAAGTATTCAGGATCTGGGGACTTTTGCAATCATCTAATGATTTTGATCCAGATCTTTTACTACCTATACTACAGGTAAGCATTTTCTGCATTATTGTATTTCTATAGAATATGAACCATTTACTGACTATAGAGACATTCGGCAGGTGTTAATTTATTTATTGAACTGATTTCGTATGTAACAAAAACTTAGCACAGCTATAGCACTTGGTCAACAACTTTGTGTAGCAATGATGTGAAACAAGACAAGTACAAAACAACTCTGATACAAAGAGTACTACATATGATTGCAGCTCACTGATTGAATACAAAATAAAGAAATACTATAAGATTACATTAAAGATATATTTGTGATTGAAACACATGCTAATTTGAGATCCCCATAAGCACAAATCCAAAACCACAATTAAAACAAATATCAGTGTTTCAAAAGTCAATTGATACAATAGGTGACGATGATGGTTTTAGTGGACTATGACTATGAGAAAAAGTGTTGATTTGATTGAGGGTGTCATGAGCAAGGAAGACCAAGAGTTCAACTAATGTAATATGGAAGACTTGTTGGACAGAGTGAACCTCTTGCAAACACTTGTAACACTTGCAAACATATAGTATGTTATTTTTAAGAGAATAACTATGATACTCTTTACGGAGAAGAGAGTATCCTAGGAGACACATTTGGTGACTCTTGTCAAAAGAGTGGAAAATAAGACTGATTTATTATTCTCAATCATAAAAAATACATTCTGATACCCTCTATTTGTAATAATCTAATTTTCCTAGAAAGAAAAATAAGGAAACTAAGAAAATAAAATAAAATAAAAGATTATATATCTATTTTCTCTAATTAGGAAGATTATAAAGATATTATCTCAAATTATAACAAAAAGTTTATGTGAAGTTGGAGATATGTCAACGACAAAACACACCAACCAAAAGCACATACCAAGGATCTTTCATTAAATACCCATATACATTTGAAATGTTCACCAATTATTTTTAAAAGACATTTATGCCCAAAAGATGTGATAGGAAGTCCTCAAATGTTAGAATGGCTGACAAGTGTCCCGTAAGAAAGAAGGACTTCCCCCCAAAATTTCTTAGGAACATGATACTAGAAAGTATAGTTTGTCCTATTAAGTGCCCATTTTTTCTTTCAACAATCTCATTCGTTTGAGGTGGGCTGGCACATGAAGACTACCCCTTCTTTTTGGTAAAAGGAGTTGAACTCAATTAAAGTTGTTCTCGGCCTTATCAGACCTAGTTCTTTTACTACTGATTCCAAATTGATTCTTAATCATTGTGATAGATTGAATAAAAGTAGAACTAACCTCAAGTTTGTGGTTCGATAAAAACCCCAAGTTACTCTGATACAATCATCTATAAAGGTTATAAACTATTTAGCACCTTAGATATTAGAAACATTAGTGGGACCCCATATATTAGTATGTACAAGATAAAAAGGGACAAGACTTTTCATATTAGTATGTAAACTCGCACACCTCACAAGGAGACATTTCACCTTTAAATTCTTAAACAAGAAAGGGAAAATAAATCTTACAACTTGGAATGAAGGATGTGCCAGCCGATAATGTTATAGTTGAACTTTTTTCTTTATTAGTCATGGTGGATTTGGATGAGGGAGTGACTATTGATAGTTGAATAGGGTCCTCCATATAATAAAAGTTATTCCATTCTCTAGAATGTTCAATCGTCTTCTTCAAGTTCTTGTCTTGTAATAAATCTTACTATGTAAAACATTACATGAAGGATCTTTTTTGTTTTAGTACAAAAGTCAGATTAGAGGACAATTTAATGACACTTTTTAAGGTTATGGATGTGCTTATTTGGACCTCTCCATGTACTATTGCTGTGAAAGTTTTCTTGTTGCTAGGACATGGAGAATATGTGGAGAAGTATTTGGTTAGTGGGGTCATATTTCCAATGACTCCATAGTCTAGTATCCAATAGTCAGAAAAATGTGTATCTAAAGCATTAACACCAAAAAAAATTGAAATGAAAACTTACTAGAATATATTAGAGTGCACGTACTTGTGGGCTGGACATTCTACAATTCCGTAGTAGTTTGGAATCTGTCCCCAATTTCCGTCCTGAATTCATGATCTCAGCCATATAGATATATTATGCAACAGAAAAGGCTACAATAGTGATGAGAGTGGCGCAGCAAAGCCACAATGAAGGTTATGGTCAAAGACTCGCCAAGATCTAGAGCTATAAAGAAGAATATATTTCTTCTATATTTGAATAATGAGGCCATTGGACTTATAAAAACATGAGCCTGCTGATTCATTGTGATACCCATATTCATATTAAAGATAGGAACAACCAAATTGCTCTAAAAGTAATGTAAAACTATTCTGACGAAAAGAAAGTGATAGGTTTCTGATAAAGAAACCTATTCAAGATCCTCTAGAAACAACACTTAGGCGCCAAGAAAACAGGAAGAAAGCAAACTGTACTGTATATTATTCACAAAGTCAAGTTTGTACACTCACACAAACAAGGGCTTAACCCCTTCAACAGGCTTGCTCCTGTTTAACTAACAACTGTCAAAAGTCCCTCAGCAACTACCCCTTCTACAATTTATATTCTCCTATTCCCGCCCTACCCAACTGTTTATACAGTTGGGTTACTCAACTAACTCATTAACTAATTCTTTTCCTTCTCTCATAAACCTTCCAACTCTTCTCATTCCTAACATTGCCCTCTGCCTGAAGTTCAACCTTGTCCCCAAGGTTGAAATCGGGGTACTGTTCTCTGATAACCACTTCATCCTCCCATGTTGCTCCTTCCTGTCCGCCATCCTGCCATTCAATTAACAGTTGGGACACGTTCTCCTCTCCTCGTTGTGTGACTCTTCTCCCTCGAACATTGATGGGCCACCAAGATGGTCCGTCAGCCTGCAATTCTGGAGGCAATTCCTTCTCTACCTTCTGCTCCCCTATTGCTTTCTTCAGTTGGGACACATGAAATACAGGATGTATGCGTGCTGTCTCTGGTAACTGGAGTTTATAGGCCACTGCTCCCACTCTTTTGATCACGTGAAAAGGTCCAAAAATTCTGGCTGCTAATTTCGGATGAAGTCTGGTTGGCATAGAAGTTTGTCGATGGGGCCTGATCTTCAAATATACCCAGTCCCCTACTTCAATATTTGCAGGTCTCCTCTTCTTGTTGGCCTGTTTTACCATCAGCTCTTGTGCACTCTCCAGGTGGAACTTCAGCTGTCTGAGAGCTTCCTCCCGTGTCTGCAATTCCTGATTCACTGCCTCCACCAAAGATTCTCCCGGTATAAAACGTTGCAGGGATGGAGGTGGCCTTCCATAGACCGTTTCAAACGGTGTGCACCGGATTGCTCCCTGATAACTGGTATTATACCAGTACTCAGCCCAAGGTAATACCGTCATCCATCCTCTAGGCTGCTCTGAACAAAAACATCTAAGGTATCCCTCCAAAACACGATTCAGAACCTCTGTTTGGCCGTCAGTCTCCGGGTGATAAGCGGTACTCATATTCAATTTTGTGCCCTGCGCTTTAAACAGCTCCTGCCAAAAATTGCTGAGAAAGAGGGGATCCCTGTCACTCACTATTGATCTCGGAATGCCATGCAACTTGACTATCTCTTTGATGAATAACTCCGCTGCCATTTTAGCTGAATACGGATGCTTGAGTGGTATAAAATGACCGTATTTACTTAAGCGATCTACTACCACTAGTATAGCATCATATCCCTGAGATTTTGGAAGCCTCACTATAAAATCCATGCTTAACTCTTCCCAAATGGCATTTGGAATAGGCAAAGGTTGCAGCAACCCTTGAGGAGAAGAGGACAGATACTTGTGCTGCTGACACACCAAGCACCCCGCCACATACTCTGTTACCCTCTTCTTCATTTCAACCCAGTATAAAGATTGGGTCAACCTCCGATATGTCCTGTAAACACCCGAATGACCCCCTGTTTGTGTAACGTGGAATTATGCCATTAATCTAGGAATCCACGTGGAATTGGCTGACAAAACTAACCTTCCTTTATAGTGTAACCTATCCTGCTCCAGGGTATAAGCTGGATGGGTATTTGGATCCCTTCTCAAATCGTCCATTACCCTTTTCAACTTGTCATCTTCCTCCACCTCCCTTAAGATCTCACCAAAGTCCTGCTAATATGGCCGGACCATCACTCCCAACTCCTCAACATCTTCCTTGTCTCCCTCCTCCCTCCTTGATAGGGCATCCGCCGCTCGGTTGGTAGCTCCTGCTTTGTATACTATCGCAAAATCATATCCCAACAATTTAGCAATCCAATTTTGTTGGTTTTGAGTGGTTATTCGCTGCTCTAACAAATGGCGAAGGCTTCTCTGGTCGGTGTGCACCACAAATCTTTGCCCCAGTAGGTAAGGCCTCCAGTGCTGTATGGCCAAAACCAAGGCCATCAACTCTTTCTCATAAATGGATTTGCTCAACGTTCCTGCTGATAGCGCCTTACTAAAGTAGGCAATGGGTCTTCCTCCTTGAGTTAAAACTGCCCCCACACCCATGCCCGAGGCATCACATTCTATATGAAAGGGTTGGTGGAAATCTGGTAAGGCTAACACTGGAGCTGTCGTGATAGCCTTCTTCAACTGTTGCATGGCTTCTTCAGCCTTTTCATTCCATCCGAATTTCCCTTTTTTCAATAACTCAGTCAGGGGCTTGGCAATCTTCCCATAGTCTTTCACAAACCTCCTATAATATCCTGTCAACCCCAAAAACCCTCTTACACCTTTGACTGTTCTCGGTCTGCTCCATTCAATCACAGCTCTCACCTTCTCAAGGTCCATCTCTACCCCCTGACTTGATATTGCATGCCCCAAGTATCTAATCATGGTTCGCCCAAATTCGCACTTCTTTCGGTTTGCCACCCAGTGGTTTTGCTCTAGAGTAGCCAGCACCACGGTAACATGTTCAAGGTGCTCTTTCCAAGTGGTGCTGTAGACCAATATATCATCGAAGAATACCAAAACACACTTCCTTAGATAAGGCTGAAACAGGTTATTCATGGCATTCTGAAAAGTAGCTGGGGCGTTTGTAAGGCCGAAGGGCATTACCATAAATTCATAATGCCCTTGGTGTATCCTAAAGGCCGTCTTCTCCACATCTTGCACTCCCATACGGATTTGATGATAACCCGCTTTCAAGTCGATCTTAGAAAAGTAACAGGCCCCCCTCAACTCATCCAATAGCTCCTCAATCACCGGTATTGGAAATTTATCTGGCACTGTGGCACGATTCAATGCTCTGTAATCGACACAAAACCTCCAACTACCGTCTTTTTTCTTCACCAATATCACCGGGCTCGAATAGAAACTGTGGCTGGGTCTAATCACCCCTGTTTTGAGCATTTCCTGGACTTGCTGCTCGATCTCCTCCTTCATTACATGTGGATACCTGTAAGGCCTAACATTAACCGGATCTATACCCTCTTTGAGAGGTATGTGATGCACCATGCCACGATCAGGAGGGAGCCCCACTGGATCCGCAAACACCTTTTCATACTGGCTCAACAACAACTCCATCTCCCTTCCCTGGCTTTCTGTCAAAAGCTGACCTTTTTCCCCTCCTTCCTTTGAATCTAAGTAACCACACTCCCAGACCAACAACCACATCTCTGCCTCGGCCATTTTCAGCAAAGCCTCCGGTTCCACCATCTTCCTTTCTAAGGTCGGATCTCCTTGAATTCTCACCTTCCTCCCCAACTGATGATATGCCATTGTCAGTTTACTCCAGTCCAAGGTCACTTCTCATAATTTCTCCAACCATTCCACTCCTAATATTACATTCACCCCTCCTAACTCAAACAAGTGGAACTTCTCTACCACTTCTACTTCTCCCAACACAATTCTCACCTCCTCACAGCAGCCCCCTGTCTTCTTTTGATAACTGTTTCCCAAGCTAACCCTGTAAGGTGGGGTCTCTACCACGGTCATTCCCATTTCTTCCACTAACTCCTGGCGTATGAAGTTGTGGCTAGCGCCACTGTCAATGAGAACCAACACTTCTCGACCCTGTATCCTTCCTTTTAATTTCATAGTTTTTGTAGATGTTAACCCCCCTGCTGAAACAGCAGATAACTCCATCTGGGACTGGTCCATCTCATCCCTAGCTTCGTTCTCCTCTTCCTCCTCTTCTTCGGCCAGAATTCGCATCCTCAATCCTCTTTCGGGACATCTATGCCCTGGGCTAAAAGGTCCCCCACATCGGAAACACTTTCCCTCCTCTCTTCTTTTTATGAATTCTGAATAAGGTAAGTTTCGGACACTTCTTCCTCTTCCCTCTCCATTAGGCCTGGTAAACCCACTCCCTTGGTTTGTCTCCCTCCTGACTGATCCCACACTCTCTGCGGTTCCCTGTCGTCCTGGTACCTCGCGACTGAATTCGCTTCTGGTAGCTACCCTCGCGGTTCCTCCCCACACACTGGCACTCTTGGTCGACTGTCCCCCACTGACTTTGGATTGGGCGCACAACTTCTGTACGTCCCAGGCGATCCGCATAGCGTCATTAGATCTTGCGGGTCATGGGGTCTCACACAATCGCTTATTTCCTCTTGCAATCCCGCCATAAAATATCCCAAGAGTTGTTCCTCTGGAATTCCGGTAGTCTGCCCCACCAATACTTCGAAATCCCTAATATACTCGCTCACCGCGCCTCCCTGTTTAATGGCGGCCAGTCTCTCATAGACGGACCCTCGACCTCCTTCTCCAAATCTGATCACCAACGCTCTCTTCAATCCCTCCCACGATCTGTTCCGGGTTTTTTCTCTCCAAAACCGAAACCAGTACGCTGCATATCCTTCCATACTGATGAATGCCAACTGCACTTTCTCGTCCTCGGCCACCCTCTGCACTTCAAAAAATTTCTCCACTCTACTTATCCAGATCAACGGGTCGCCTCCTTCAAACCCCGGTAATTCTACCCGTTTCCTCCAATTGGGAGGGCATTCTTGATTTACCTCTCGTCTCCGTTCTCGGTCTCCTTCGGCTCCGCCACCGTTGTCGTTCACGGACGACTCACTGGCTCTTTGGCGGTTTCCATTTGGATCGCGATTGCGGTCCCCCATCATCCTCAAGATTGCCTGAATGTCTTGCCTCATCGCCTCGTAATTCTGTCTCAATGCCCCCGTATCTGCCTTCGTCTCTGCTACTGCAATTTCCACCGCTTCTAACTGTCCTTCCACCGCCACTATTCTTCCCTCCATTCCGCGCCCACTCTACTCTTCCAGTTGGGATCCGGCAGGTCGGACCAATTGATAGGTTTCTGATAAAGAAACCTATTCAAGATCCTCTAGAAACAACACTTAGGCGCCAAGAAAACAGAAAGAAAGCAAACTGTGTTGTATATGATTCACAAAGTCAAGTCTGTACACTCACACAAACAAGGGCTTAACCCCTTCAACAAGCTTGCTCCTGTTTAACTAACAACTGTCAAAAGTCCCTCAACAACTACCCCTTCTACAATTTATATTCTCCTATTCCCGCCCTACCCAACTGTAATAAACAGTTGGGTTACTCAACTAACTCATTAACTAATTCTTTTCCTTCTCTCATAAACCTTCCAACTCTTCTCATTCCTAACAGAAAGAAACATTGAAAGTAATGTTAAATGAAATAATATTAAATATTTAGTTGAAGTGAATTTAAGGCATTTTATATTTGACCCTCAGTTTCATTTTTCTTAATCAAATCTGCCAGTAGTTTAATTTTAGATGAATTTATGTTTGCACATGAACAGGTTCTTCAGCAACCTGAGGCACGCAGACTTGGGGAACGTGTTATGGGGGGGATCACTCAACGTCTTGCAGCACGCTTTCTGCAACAAATACTTCGAGTTCCAACACCTTCCACATAGATTTGTGTCACTGTCAAGTCAGCCTATATAGTCTAGACAAGGTGCATATTCTATATATATTTTCTTTGTGCTTGTTAGAAGGTAATTTAAATTTCATCATCCAATAAAAGAGTGAGTGTTGATTTATGGTATAAGTTTTACACATTAGTTTAAACATAAAATTAATTTTATTTTATAAAGTCTGTTTAGAAGTTTCTCCTTAAGTACCATGCTCACTTCTTTCTTACAACACCTGAAGCATGACAAATTTGTTTTACTGTAGTTTCTGCAAGGAAAAATACTCTGGTAGGAATCTGTTTGCAAGAGTGATAATAGGTATATGGGATTCTAGGTGTGATAAAAAAAGTTGAAATCCATTTCAACATAATATGATATAATCGAATTCTTATACTCAACATTACGAACAAGTTTTAAACAAGAATTCGCGTACAAAATGGAATGGATTGTCGTATTTTAGTCATTGTAAACTATTAGATATTTACAATGTCATGTGTTTTCTCTAGTTATGAACTGAAGCATTAGATAGGATTATGTTACTCGGGGTTTGTTTAGATCTATTTAGTGTTTTCATCGGTATAATTTGCAATGCTAGTTTAGTTCAATCATATTGAATTGAATCACTTGCCGTACTATGGTAGCTTATAGTATTTTGTTTCTTTTATCGTGTCTTAACAGGGAATAGAGGAATTACATTCTTACAGAGCAAGAAAAGAAATTGATTCTTTCAAAATTGTTGGATTAGCTTGTTTGTTTTGAATCCTCTCATTTGCAAGAAAAAAAGAAACCTGTACATATTATATACTCAGTATTATTGATGCTGCAAGCATCATAATCAATCATAATAATCATCATCATCGGTAAAAATAATGTAATAGTGTCAATTGAGAAGGCATTGCTCTTGTGCCTCTTGTTTCTTTTCAAGCACTTTGATATTTGAGTCATAAATGCATATATTTATCTCTATTAACAATGGCAAGTAGCAATAATAGTTTTATTAGTTTTATAAGAAATAAATATTTTTTTTGTCTCTAAACTAATATAATAATTTTTTGTTCTTAAATTGAATTATTAAATATTTTGCTCTTAAACTTTCATAAGATTATATTAAAGCTTATTATCTAATTCCATTTGTCACATTTATATATTTTTATATTAAAAAGAATATTTTACATAATTTTTGTTAAGTTTAGAGATTAGCAAGTTTATAATTTAGTTTAAAAATATAATAATTTGAGAACCTCGAAAAATATATTTATTCTGTTTTATAACTATATTTATTATTTTAGCTGAAAATTATGTCAAATACTATATGATGTGTAAATTTTAAATTTAATTTAATCTTATAAAATTAGTTTATAAGATAAAATTTATTTATATATTATAAATTGATATTATTAAATTTCTTTATATATTATAAATTGGTGTTATACCTAATTAATTTGAGACTTCTAATATATTATATATATATATATATATATATATATATATATATATATTTTAGGCGTCAATCTAGATTAATAAGTGCTTCAATAATAGTCTGATAGTGAATGAAATGGTATATAGTTTGATTTTGATACTGTATTAAAAAAATTGATTTTAAATTTAATTCAATTCTACAAATTCGATTTATAAAGTGAGTTTGTATCTATTGTAAAGTGATTTTATATTTTGTAAATTGATTTTATTTCTAATTAACGTAAGAGTTAATATTCTTTACGTTTATAAAGTACTTAATATTGTACTCCAGTACACTGGTGACTTATAAATTGCAGTTATATTTGCTTTTAAAATTATATTTTGTCCATGTAGTTGCGATATGTTTAGTAGTTTTGAATAAATTGTATATTTTCGTCGCTGCATGTGTCCTAAACATGGACAATATTAGCTTGGTCAAGGAATGATAGTTTGGCGGCTACTCATTGTCACGTGTTCCATCCATGGCATCCCATTAAAACTGTGTTCACTGAAGAAAATTTATTGTATTGTCAAGAGGTTATTTAGAGCAAAGAAATGAGCTGATTACCGTGTTCACTTGAGAATTAATAATAGTAATGCAAATAATTCCTTAAAAGTTAAGTGATTTGGAATAGTTTAGTGTAATTTAATTTAGTTCTACATGTAATTTAGTTAATTCATTTAAAACTATTATGCAAGGTATATCTACATAATGTATAATATGTAGAATCGAGATACGTACATTTCTCATGTGACTTTCTTGTTTTTCAATGTATAATCGTGTGTTTCGCTTGCTTGCACTCTTGACTAGGGAGAGTACCTACAAAAAGTACTATGATGCTCAAGTTAGGAGCAGTTTAATGAATTGTTTATCACAATTGCGTATTTGAGTTCTGATTAAACGTATCCAGTTTTTGACTTTAACGTTATATTTATAAGTCATTTTATGGATCCTAAACTAGTATAGATCTATAAAATAAAAACAAAGTTACCTTTAGATTTAGTTAGCTATTCATAAACGGCTTATCAATATTTTTAATAAGATATCTTAATTTAAACGCTGATCTAATTATGGTTCAACATTGTTGATACAGCGAACCGAACGATCAATATAAACATATCGGATATATCCTTAGTGTTAATCCTTCTATCTATGATATATATCATACACAATGTAATTCAGTTTTTTCAACCTACTTTTAAAGTTTAATTTAGTCTAATACGTTCGTTTTGAAGGATGACACAAAAGTGCCTTGCCGCAAAAGTCCACGCAGAATTGGAAGCAAGCAGGTTCCACTTATTTTGGAACGTGAATTTTGATTTCGGATTTATCATGCATCTAAATTTTATTTCAGTACGACGCAGATAATTGGACCATGCTTTAATGAAGAAAGGGCATTTTCCCCTTAGAGGATGGATGCATTAGATAAAAAGCAAAGTATACGTAAATCTCTCATTTCAAAAATGATTCCAACAATAAGTTTTTCTGATACAATCATAATTTTTTCAGGAATTTATATATATAACATTAATAAAAGATTCTCTGTTAGTATATTCTTATCAATTAAATAAATTTAATTATTTTTTAATCTGACAGTTTTTAATAGTTAAAATAATTATCTATAATAAAATTATAATAATAATAATTTTATTTTTATAATAATAATTATAATAATAATTTTATTACTTTTTATTGTCTATACCTGTACATGTGTTTCTATTAGTAGATATAATAATATAAATATATCAACTTAAAACTGAAAAACCTTACACCCGTGCCTGCCCCCTCCGAAGCCTAACATTCAAAGTTTCAAACATTCCCAACATTACACGAATATAACTTAACTGTGTTTAAGGACAACAAAGCAAATTATTCTGCTTACTTCCTCCTCTTTTCAGGTTGTAAGAAAATTGTCACAACAAACATCCGGATTTTGATTATTCTGCATTTGCTTTTAGCTAATACAGTGGACCTATTTAGTTTATAATGTAACTTTTTTAACAATGTGTTAAAAGTAATATAAATTTTTGGATGAAATATAGTTTTAATATCTAATAACTTATAAATTTTGTTATTTTGTCCCTAATAACTTTTTTTGAACTTTTTCATCTCCAATAAATTTTTATTTCATTTTTTTGTCTCCAGAACACTTTTTATTTCGCTGATCAAAGTACTATTTAAACAGATTTTTTAAAATAAAAACGAATGAAAAAGCTCATTAGGGATGAAAACATTAAATAAAAATTCTTAGAAGTTAACAACAAAATTCAATACTTTATGAAGGAAAAATATTTAAACCGAAAATTTAAGTATATAAGAAACTATAAAATATATTATAACAAAAAGAAACTGGAAAGATTTAAACTAACAAACCAACCAGTATGCTGCACAGTCTTTCCAAGTCCTACATTAAATAGTGAGTGAAACATGTATAAAATGGAAAATTAAGTAAACGCTTGACTTGATAGTGAGTGAAACACCTAAAAGCTATGAGGGAGATTATATTCATCTCACACCTAATTAACAAGCACTTTATGAACTTTGGAATGTTAGACTTTCATTAACACAACATACTAAGACTCCTCCTGACTTTCATTAACCAAACAAGTGAGTGCTGCCCTCTTTCATCATTCAAATTAAGCTCCAAATTGGTTCAAATTGAATTTTTCTAATTACTATTGCAAAATACCAATTCAATCACTACGAGGTTTGGCTGGTTGGAAAGTTTGGTTTTGGTGCCTTGACTGACGGCTAAGAATTGCTCCCGGTTTTCCAGGTCCAATGCAGTTGATCCAGTTCACTTAGGGAAAAGCCGGACCCAACTACAAGTAAAAGAAAAAGGGAAAAGTAGTTGATTAAAATCTACTTTGAATGAACTTAACAATAAGAATCTATAAACATAACAGAACCTCAAATTCTGCCCTTAAACTGTCTAAACAGTAGGATTTATAATTAAAAAACCCTCATTAGAAACTAATCAAAAGTAGGCCCTAAATAACAGTTCCAATGGGGATAGTGTAGGAGATCGTACCTGTGCACTCACTCACAATTCATGTCCGCAGCTTAATCAATTGAATTGATTTGAGGAGACAACACCCATCCATTCTAAGAGAAATTTTACATTACAAATATATTTTATAGAATATTCTGGAGAATGGAGAGACAAAGAATTTCTATTGAGTATTGAGAAAACCAATGTCATTTGTCATATATAAGTAATGAGAGGAAATTTTACATTACAAGTGATACATGCACAATTTACTGATGTATTTGTTGTTATTGTACCGAGAATGAGAGGAATATTCTGTACAGTTAAATCTACACAAGTGACCTAAAACAACCATGAAGCAAAACTGGGAGGAAAGCAGAAAGAGATAAACAAATACCAACAAAAATACTACTGATCCTCATTGTATTGGCACCAAATACTGAACTTGAAATCTGTTACTGCTCCTGCTTCAGTATCAAACAAAGAAGCAAACATCATTAGGAATATAGGGCAACATTGGCATCGTCTTTCCAATCCAGGCGTGTCTTTAGATAAATTCTGGCAAAACAGTGGTATGTTTCACTCAAGGGGAGACACAAACCCCAACACTAGAAATATCAACAGGATTCATTTGACTCCTGCACATAGTAGTCTCATAAAACACTGCCCACAACTTCAAGAAGAACTCTGGTTAGACTTGTCTGTACATCTGAAAGTACCTATATAAACCTGCGATTGAATAACTACCGTGCCAATTTTAAAACCAGGAAGCACAGTGAATCCCACCTTGGCCCTTCCCTTGTTTGGCCAGGTCAACCTCTTTGTTACATCTTCCATGTATATCATAGAAAACTCCACTCCTCTTTCCACTTGAAAAATCTCGACTGCGGGTTCAAACGTGTAGGACAACTTATGCAGTGTCCAAACGGCACTGGCCATTCCAACAAACGCCTCATAAAACATACTCAAGGACCGCCACGAGTTCAACACAGCCTCCTTCTCCTCCAAATTGACAAAAATGGACGACTCCATCGATGGATGGATGAGCCTCTCATACTTGTGCTCACAGAACCGCGAAAACTCACAACCAGGGTGAATACCCAACAAATCCATGGGATTGCTAGACACATGCTCAAGCAGTTGCTTCAAACAACTGTCTCTTTTGTCCACATCCGAACAAACGTGTTCGTTGGACACTGTTTCTTTCATTCCAAAATCTAAGGAGTCAAAACCATGAAACATCCCTAAACAAACGTAGGACAGAAGCGCGTACTGGTTGTGACCTTTCTTGGCATAATCAACATTGGGATGAACAGCATTGGCCGCTAAGCCCAAATCCCACCCTGCTTTCCTCATCAAACCGATTAAAATCTTGGTAAACCGATGTGTCGCTCTAGAAGCATCGTGCAGCAATAAATCGAACACCTTAACAGTTAACAAAACATCAGAAGAGGGGTTCAAAGCGCTAGCACAAAGCTTCTTAGACAAATTCACGTTACCCCTGTGAAACTCGTCCAGTTTGGCTCTTAGGGCTACCACCTCGTCATGCTTCTGCTCCAGCTCCCATTGCAAGCGGTTCGAGACGGTGCCGAGGGTTCTCAATTTGCTCTGATTCTCCTCCACTTCAGCTTCCAAACACGAACCGAATGGAAATCCACGATGTTCGGGAGCGAGGTAAAATTTCTTCAGCTCCGACAGCCTCTGCAGATGCGAAACCAACACCTTGTCTGCACTCGTTAATTGCTCCTCCACGAACGGCACGTGCGCGCTCTGGAGCTGGAAGTAGGAAGCTTCGAAGGCGGAGACGGCAGCGAAGACCGAAGAGATCAGGGCGTGTGCCGTTTCTTTGATCTGAGCTTCGGTTAAAGCCGGCGCCTTTTCGGGCTCGGGAGATTTGGGGGCCGGAGGAGTGATCTGCGGCGGGGGGTTTCGAGATTCCAGCGGGGATTGTAAAGGCGGAGATCGCGGCGGCGGATTTTGAGATTCCGGCGGGGATTGTGGAGGCGGAGAACGCGGCGGCGGAGAAAAATTGTGGGAGGGATCGGGGTCGGGCTTGATGACGACGACTTTTTGGTCGGGGATGATCTCTTCGGTGGAGTCAAGGAGAGAGAAACCGTCGATGTCGTCAAGGGGAGAAGCGTTTTCCTCGGAGAAGAATTCAAAGGTTTTGGTCTTGAAAGCGAGGGCGAATTTCTGGAACATTTCTGAGATTTGTGGGGGTTTGGCAGAGGAACCATCCATTTCAGGCATCGTGGTTGGGGAATTAGAAAGGGATTTGGAGTGAAAGGTTTAATTCAATTCTGCTATAGTGTTTGTTGGTGCGGTACTGAATGATGGTGGTGGGAATGTGCTTTGGATATCTTGGAAGAAAGGGCACATGGGGTTAGTTCGGTGATTTCTTTTTCCTTCTAACATATGTTTTTTATTTTCTTAATGTGGCCTTTTTGGATGTTGTGTTGTGTGTGTACTGTTCTCTCTAGGTTATGCCTTTTGAAAGGGGAATTGCCTTCTCTTCTGATTCCCGTTAACGGTAAAATGAAAGAAAAGAATGGCGTGGACGAGGTCGCAATTCGTCGCATTCTGACCGTTAATATATACTTTTTGCGGAAAGGAAATTAGGAATGAAAAAATAACGGTAGTGATTTCAGTCATGTCGAGCTTTCTTAGATAGATGAGAAATATTAAGTTTGAATAATATTTTAACCACTTCAAATAAATTTAAATTTCATTTAAGTTTATAAAGACATTGATTTTAAGTTTTTATAAAAATAAAATAAAACCAATTCACATCTTTATTCTTAAAAATAAGGTTTCTTTAGTACTTTGGTTTATTATTTGTGAGTTTGATTCAATATATGTAGAATGTGTTTGTTTTTATTTATTTACTATGCAGTAGATGAAAAGTGATGAGATCCTTACATAAAAATATAAAATTTGTTTAGGTGGGTTGAGATCTCTAACTCAAAGCATTTAAAGTTGTTCCTTTCATCGTTTAGTTGTGCTATTCTCTTTTTTCTCCTTATCCTAGCTACGAAAAAGGGTGCCTGCAAAAAACACTCTGACGTTCAAGTGAGTAACTTGGTTTAATAATATTTAATCAACATGAGTCCTTATAATTAGTTATCTGACCCTCTGTTAAAGATATATTTAAAATGAGCTTATCAACTTGCATTATTCCATTAATTGTCAATCAATGGTTGTTATTATTATTGATTACCCTTTAATTATCTTAACAGCTGTCTTTACCGATGGGTTACTGAATTGTTAATTGTTTGCACGCCTGGTCCATTGGCCTAGTGAGTATCCATACAATACACAAGCCCTCCGAGCCCAAACAACTTCTTTGTATAGAATTGTGCATGGATTATTATGAGCTAGAGTATTTTTATGCGCTTTAAGTCTTTGCTCCTTTCTTCATCAAGCGATGGACTCTAGAAGTTCACTTAGAACGTTCCCTAGGTCGAAGAGACTCGAGTGAGAGTTCACAAAGAATGTTTCTCACTGAGCAGTGGTCTCTAGGAGTTCACTTAGAACGTTTCCTAGGTCGAAGAGGCTCAGGGGAGAGTTACGAAAATGTTCCTCACCAAGCGGGGGACTCTAAGAGCTATGAAAACATTCCCTATGTCAAAGAGGCTCAAGTGAGAGTTCACGAAGAACATTCCTCACCGAGCGGGGGACTCTAAGAGCTATGAAAACATTCCCTATGTCAAAGAGGCTCAAGTGAGAGTTCACGAAGAACATTCCTCACCGAGCAGGGGACTCTAGGAGTTATGAAAGTGTTCCCTACGTCGAAGAGGCTTAGGTGAGAGCTACGAAAGCGTTCCTCACCGAGCGACAAGCTCTAGTTGGCCAAGTGGTTTGTATGCAAAGTCTTGTCATCTGTACTGAAGAAAAATAACAATTCGAATTTGAATTGTTAGAAAAAGTATAGCTGATCAAACCAACACATTTATGAGGTTAGATAATTAATATCAAGATATCTTAGGCTATAAGGCTGGACGACCAAGCAAGCGATATCATTTGGTCTGTCTTTGATTGAACCTTTGAAGACCAAAATGAGAAATCCATATTAGGATGTGTCATGGCTGAGACATTAGTGCTTAATGCCTTGTGATTGTTTTTGATGTTCATAACCATCAATGTTGTCCCATGATATCTCAGCATCTTTTGATGTACTTTTTAAGTCTCTTCCTTTGGTTTTCTTTCTAGGGTGTTTTTTTGTCCCAACTTGTAACTAGCTAATTGTAAAAAGATATGAAAGCATCAACCTCTTCAGGACTTAATTCTCCTTGCTTAATGAATTCAATTTCAGCCTTATCTGAGCCAACGAGAGAATGAAATATGAGTATACATAGATCTGTATCTTCTACATTTATATCATTCGATGACATGCCATCCCCTAGAATATGTTTTTCTTCTGATGGAAGGGTAAGTTGCCAAGTAATTGGCTGTTCCAAGCTCATAATAACAGGTCTAAACCACCTCCATGGACTTCTACCTTCGTTCCAAGATGTGTAGTAAGATTTGTAATAAGTTGTGAAATATCACAACCATGAGGAATTTGAAACTTAACAGTGACATATAATTGTAACTCCACCATTAGATATAATTTTTATTTCCATGGCTTAAATGCTTACTTCGTCCTCATGTTAAGAGGTGAATTTATGTTTAGTACCCAGTTTTAAAAGTGAAGACATTAAGTCCCAAAATTGTAAAAATTGTATGAATAAAGTTTTATCCATTAAGTTGGTAGGAACGACGTTAACTTCACGTTTACTACCCTTTTCTCTCTCTCCTCTGCTCTTCCTGTCACCTTTTTCTCTCTCTTTTCTATTTCTCTCACCATTAACTAAAAGCAGAAAGTGAGAGAACTATAAGCTGAAGCTTGGAAAGACCGGTGATGGTGGTTGGAATCTAGCCAATTCTTTTGTAAATTTATCTAAAGTAAATTAGAGGGACTTTAGAATTTTATAGGATGGATTATTCTATGTCTTCATCATGGCATCCAAAAAAATAATCTTCCTCTACAAAATCATATATCACAGCTTTTTCCAACTTGTAATATTCATATAATCTGTTTAGGAAGGAAAATTTAGAAAGAATGAGAGGATAAGGGGAATTTTGAAAATGAAAAAATATCTAATAATGGAGAGCTTATATATCTGGAGGAAGCAGAGCAAGGTGGAGGTTGGAAAGGTCATACATTCATTCTCGTACGACGTGGCCTCTCACTATTGTCCCTTATCATCTTCCTCACTCACTCTATCTCTTCCTCTCCAAAAATGGCTTCTCTCATAGGTGTTTCTTCCATTTACCAAATGCCTACTCTCGAACACTATCAGAGGCTAAACACTACTTCCACTTCCTCTGTTAGGTTGCAATGTTTGGACTCAAAGTCTCACTTTAACAACCTCCTCCGAGCCCACCACCACTCCCCTAGGCCCACCTTCAAAACAGGCCTAAAGCCCACTCCCACTTTCCTCTCCTCTGCCATCACCACGCCCAATTCCTCCCTCCTAAGCGAAGAAGCCTTCAAAGGACTCGACCGCCACTTCGACCAAACCGACCACCAATTCGAACACTCCTCTGATTCTCTCCACGTTGAACCCTCCAACTCTGACGAACTCGACATTTCCAAGCTCGACTTGCCTTTCGCCGAACTTCCCTGCATCTCAAGTACGTTGACCTCTCCGCCAACGCCTTCTCCGACCAGATTCCAACCACCATCGCCGGTCTCACTTTCTGCCGACATTTCCAAGCTCGACTTGCCCTCTCTGTCGAACTTATAGATCTCTCACTTTCTGCTTTTAGTTAATGGTGAGAGAAATAGAAAAGAAAGAGAGAAAAAGGTGGCCAGAAGAGCATAGGAGAGAGAAAAAACGTGTAGCCACGTAAGCGTGAAGTTAACGTCATTCCTACCAACTTAACAGATAGGACTTTATTCATACAATTTTTACAATTTTGGGACTCAATGTCTTCACTTTTAAAACTGGGTATTAAACATAAATTCACCTCTTAACATGGGGAAGAAGTGAGCATTTAAGCCTATTTCCATTGTAGTAACATAACCTGAAGATCGCATCATCGAAACTAGAGCATAGTGGTTGTGAATTCTTTTTTATTTTATTTTCAAGACATAAAGAGTAGAATGCACCCAAATCAATGTGACAAATTCCTCTACTTCTAATCAACTCCTCAATTTGTTGGCGTTCCTTCTTGGCTCTATTTTGGACATCCACAGTTGCATTATCCGCATAAGTGTCTCCCACCATTCCAAATCAAAAAGCACCGACAAAGAAGTTTGGAAGCCATGAATTATCCTCGGGCAAGACTCTGGACATTGAATCATCAGAAGAGGAAAACCAAGAAGACACAAATTTGGGATGTGCAAAAGGACGTAAGGATCGAAAAGTTAGAATGGTTCGGTAGGGTTGAGATCCCTAACCCAAAAGCATTCAAAGTTGTCCACTCTATCATCCAGTTGCGTTATTCTTTCTCTTCTCCTTGTCCTAGTCGCGGGGAAGGATGCCTGCAAAAGACACTCCGACGCTCAAGTCAATAACTTAGTTTAATAATGTTTAATCAACATGAGTCCTCATAATTAGTTACATGACCCTCTTTTAAACATATATTTAAAATGAGCTTATCAACTTTCATTATTCCATTAACTGTCAATCAATGATTGTTATTATGATTGATTACCCTTTAATTACCTTAACGATTGTCTTTACTGATCGGTTACAAAGTTGTTAATTGTTTGCTCGCCTGGTCCATTGGTCTGATGAGTATCCATACAATACAAAATACTTTCCTAGCATAAAACTACGAGGAGCATGACAATGAGTTTTCTGCTCTATATTTGACTTTATTTAGTGTTAGTTTTTGTTAATTTTGTTTGTGTTGTCTGTTATTTGTTTACAGCTCTTGCAAAAAGGCTTTCTTCTTACACTACCACATGATTTTTCCTTCACCACCTTATTCCACATTTGTCCCTTACAAAAGGTTAAAAAATAAAAAGAAATTGTTGAAGGCGTCAACGAAAATAGGAGATTCGTTGGGCCTTCAACGAATATCGATATCTATTGATGAATATTGACATCCGTTGAAGATCCAACGGATCTCCATTTTCGTTGAAGATTCAACGGATCTTCATTTTCGTTGAAGATCCAACGGATCTCCATTTCCATTAAAGATACAATGGTTCTTCATTTTCGTTGAACATCCAACAAATAAATATACATCCAAATCAGAAACCACATCAAACACTTCTAACATTAAACCAGTAAATTAAAGCACCGAAACAATGAAACGAAGAGATGAATCAACCAGAATTTGAAGATCAAACGAACGAGAACCAAGCCTAAGAATGAAAACACAGAGAGATTGAAAGGGAGCCTTTGAACTTGAAGAAGAGATGAAGAGAGGCAAGAGAAAGAGAGTAGGAGAGAAAATCCGAAAGTGTGGGGGTGGGAGAAGGGGTAAGAGAAAGAGAGAAGGAGAAGAAATCGGTGTGGAGCTGGAGGTGGGGGTGTTGTGACACTATAGTAAAAGGGAAAGGGGATTAGGGTTTAAAAAAAAGTAAAAGTAAAAGTAAAATCATTTTTACCAAAGTCCATTTTTGTAAACTAAAAAAGTTTGGGGAGGAGAGGGAGAAATTGGAGAGGTGGAGGGAGAAACCCTCCTTGTAGAAAGGGTGGGGTCCTTGTCGGAGAGGAGAAGAACATTGTTAGGCTTGGCCCAATGCATGGAGTGTTTCACATAAAGCTTGCAAAGCAAAGGTTGACCTTTCTAAAAGGTTGAAAGTACATAGAGATCCTTGGAAGATAAGTTTATGTCACATCTTCCATACATGTGTCTCCTTTAAGATGACCTAGTTTTAGAAGAAATATTTTGTAATTTGTTTTTGTTAAGAGGTCCCTTCTACCAATTGTAAAAGAATACCTCTTTTTGTTGATATCTTTTTGTTGTAAAAGAATTGAAAATTTTGATATTATACATATACATTTGATCATTTTGATGTTAAACAGTTGTTTCAAGTTTAAATTAAGAATATTCGAAAGACAAAATTATTATTTATGAATTGTTTAATGTTTTATATTCAGTTATTCATAGAAAATGGTTACTCGGGACACCCTGAAATATAACGTTACACTTAATGTGAGATAGAACGATACAAAGTTTGACTTGTTGCAAAGGACTATAAATAAAAGGATGGAATTGACCATGTCATGGTGTTTGCACAAATCACAACAATGGAGACTGTTTGGCAATTGAATTTGTTAGTAGCTCAACACAAGTCATCGATATTTCAGATGGATGTGAAGTAGGCATTTTTTAATGGAGTCTTGAAAGAAGAAGTTTATATTAAACAACCACTTAGGTATGTGAGAAGACGAGAAGAAAAGAAAGTATTGAAATTGAAGAAGACATTATAATAATTGAAACAAGCTCCTCATGACATAACTACATTGATACTTTCTTCAAGAAGAAAAATATGAATAATATCCACATAAACATGCCGTATACATAAGAAGACATGAGGCAATGTAATGCTCATTACTCTCTCAAATAATACTCGCGGTTAATCTTTAACTTACTAGTTAGATTAATCAACTACTTTTGTTTGTCTTTAACTATCTCAAAATTCCTATTTATTATAATGGAGAGTTGAAGATTTTAGACACGAGTATTAAATATTGTTTACCTTTTCAAAGATGCATGTGCATCTTTTCAAAAAAAAAAAAGTTTTAAATAATTTCAAGAGCTTGAATAAAAAAGATTTATCAGTTTCCATACATAGGAATTGCATCTCTTAATTAAGGAATGGTGTGTTTCCAACAAAGGTAAAGGTGGAAAAGGTGGAAGAAGGAACAACAGGAGATATGGAAGAAGATTAGAATAATGATACATTTCATAACTTTATTTAATGAGTGTTTAGAGGTGATAGATGAAGTTACTTCTCTTAATAGAAGTTCCAGCATCCCAAGTAGAGCTTCCAAGAAATCCAAAAATTAAATTCGGGTTGTATCCAACATCCACTAATAATGTTTTCGAACAGCTTCATAAAAAAAGAAGAAGATTAAATTAAATTTAGTTGTTTTGTCTTAATTATTATATTTATTTGAGTCTTTCTGTTTAAGAAAACAATTTTGATCGTTTATCTTCTAAAGTTAGATCAAATTAAGTCTTTAACAAATATAGTAGTTTCTTTTTATATATTTTGATAATGATTTTAAACATTTTTATTGATTGAAAACTTCGAACTTCCTTTATTAAATTTAACAACGTGAAAATTATAAACAGCTTTTAAGCAAACAATAGTCACAAATGTAGTAAAAATTGGGTTTAAAGTGAATCTAACAAATAACCAGAAAATTAAAAAAATAAATCATATTAATTTATTGTCGTTTTGTAGAACTTGCTTTTAGCAAGTTTCTCCATGTTTTCCTTAACGTACGTTGATTTTCAACAATTTTATGTAGTGAACGTAACATCACAAAATTTTCATCTTGAATTACTCAAAACACAGTATAAAATTGTGTTCGAAAATTGTAAAAAAGAATAAATTTTTTTAAAGGAATAGATGAGCCCAAATTTAAAGAACAAATTTCTAAACTAAAATGAAAGATCGAAAGTCTGGTTTAGACAAAAGAGTCAATTAACATGTTACAGTAACGTTAAAATATCACTGTAGTTGAACGGTGATCTCAGATGAAAAAAGAGAGACCATTTCTTCCTACACCCCCACTATTAGGAGAAGTCTCTAACACTCTACACCATTGGATTACACCACATCAGACCACTATTTCCCTGCTGTCACCACGGCGCAGCTGCTGTAGAGGAAAAAGAAGAGAGGAAAAACACTAGAGGAAGAAGAAGAAAGAAAATGCAAAAAATACAACTTATTCTAGAAAATATTTTCTGAAACTTGTTCTATGTGTTCTAAAAAGCTGTTTCTAGAATACATTTCATGTAGGGTAATCCTGAAGTCATTACATGCATTTTTAAAAATGGTCATTTTGAGAACCTGAGGGGGTCTTGAAGAAATTGTGGAGGTACACAAAGTAAAAGCCCAAAGAAATGTCTTTATGCTCCTATTGGGTTTTGAGTGCCACAAGAAAAACAATTTAATGAACCATGTTATAAATGCTATGCAAAACTATGCTACAGAAGATTATGCCACGGCAGCTTCTTTCCTCCATTCCAATATATTTCTTTCATATAATTTTTGTTTTCTAATTTACACTTTCAAATTATATAATTTGGAAGTTTTCCGGACTCAGCAATCTAGAAATAGTTTTTTTTTCTTTTGATTTTCATAATTATAAATAAAAAATGCTTCCAAATTATGCAATTCAACGATAAAAATAACTTTCAAAAGCGGGTAAGATTAAGAAAAGAATTGGTTCTTGTACAATTCAAAAGTCATTATTTAACTTCCAAATAACTCATTCACCTCATTTTTCAACCAGCTTCATGCATGACTCCACCTTCTCTTATTTTCTTCCTTCATATCTCCACCTCACGTCCCACATGCATGCATGGTCATCCCCAGTTGCTTTTGAGAGCTCTGCCATGAGGACACCGGAGTTGCCATCGGAGGAGGGAGGGAACCTTCTCCAGGACCAAAGACATTCACTGTTAACTTCATAGTCATATTTTCTCATTTTTGGAAGCAGCCAGATGCAGCCACTTTTCACATTTCTTGTAGTGCTGCCCATCTCTTTCCAAGAAAGAACAAAAGCAAATGAAGGAAGACCATGTGCACAATGTTATATTAATATCGTAATGGACCATTCCCACCGAGTTTTCTGTTACGCACCAGTAGAAGCATGAGAATGAAAACCATAAACTCATACCTCTTCTCAAGTTGTTGAAGAAACTGTGGGAGATTAGGTTGTTGGATTCCTTTTTTACGAAAGAAAGAAAGCAAGCGTAAAAGATCAAAGGAAGAAGACGAAGTGAAGTGATGAGCTGTATGTGACGAGATGCAGTTTTACCCATCTCGTCCTCCTGTGTCTCCCACTTTTTAAAATATTTCATTTTTAATTTTAATAAATATTTTTCTGATATTTTCTCTTTCTTTTTAAAATCATTCTACTCAGATTTCAAAATTTGAACAAATTTTAAAATCCAATTAATAAGTTATTTTAAATTTCACTTTTAGATTTTAAATTTAATAATAATCTCATTTAATTTAAAATTTTAATATTATTTAATATACATATATATCTTAATAATTATTAAAATATAATTTCTATTATTATAATAATTATATTAAAAAATAAAAATAAAACTAATTAAAAGTAATAATAATCAAAATAATAATAATAATAATAATTATAATATAAAATCTAATTTAAAAACAACTGTTTATCGGATATCTTAACCTGTGTTAACGGATTTGGATATTCAATTAACAAATTTTTTAAATTTTGATTTTATTTAAATTTTAATAATTATTTAATTTAATATTTTAATATAATTTAATATTTTTAAAAATATTAAATCATTTTTTATATTATTATTTTTATTTTTTTATTATTTTTACTTTTTTATTTTCATTATTATTGTTTTTGTTTTAATTAATTTTATTTTATTTTTTAATATAATTATAATAATAAAAAATATATTTTAATAATTATTAAGATATATATATATATATATATATATATATATTAAATAATATTAAAATTTTAAATTCAATTAAATTATTATTAAATTTTAAATTTATAAAAACTTATGAATCAGAAAAGGGTACAGAGTTTTTAATAAGACAGAAAAAACATTAAAAAAAGTATTTATTAAGATTAAAAATGAAATTTAAAAAAATAAAAAATGTAGAATGAGAAGTTGGAAGTACATAATAGAACACCCTCTTCGATCCGGTTCATTTGACCAAGCAATGTCTTGCCTAATCATTTGATTTTTTAATCCGTGTGTAGTGAGTTCATTTACACGAACTTATCCATATTTATCGAAAAATTCAATTTTATTTCTGTGTATGAATTTTAAAATCTGCTTATTAAATTATATGTTTATTAATTTTAGGTGTTAATTTCCTTTTCACCGTATTTCAAAATTCATGTATAAATTGTTTTGTTCCCCAACATCTTAAAATTTTGTTAAGTATTAATGTTTTTTTCATTAGATTTTCAAATCTGATTATGCAAATTTTTGTGTTTGTTAACCGGATTTTACAATTCGATAGAGTCATGTGTTATGGATTTCATATATCCCATATGCATTTATATCAATTATTTATTTATTGAATATATATTTTGTAAGAGAAAAATGGAAATTGCAACACAAGTTGAATGAAGGTGCAAGAAAAAAGCAATGGGGTGCTGGAAGAAACCCCTTCAGGGATGGTGTTATTAAATGAAATGATTGACCTTCGTGCACCTAAAATTGTTTGTAAAATAATTATATGAAACTATAATGAAGTTGTGTCCTGTGTGATTATTAGATTTTATAACGTTAATTTTTTTTTTTCATTAGTTTTGGAAATGTGTAAAGGGGATTTTCTTTTTAACAAATTTTAAAATTCGATTTGTTTTGGATAGGGGTTGAGATCCCTTACTCAAAGATTTCAAAGTTGTTTTGCATATTGGATGAGCTTCCAGATGGTCTTTCATTATCCAAATTGCATTAATCGCTCCCTCTCTTCTTTGTCCAAGCCATGTGGGAGGGTACCTATCAAAAGCACTCTCGCACTCAAGTCAGTGTAAGAAAATAGTTACCGGACCTGTCAAACATACTTTTATAAATATTAAAATGAGCTTACCCTTAGGCTTGGCTCATTACCAATAAATGGTTATTATTCTCATTAACAATCAATCGATGACTGTTATTATTATTGATTATCCATTAATTACCTTAACATCTATCTTTACGATCAGTTACTGAGTTGTTAAATGCTTGCCCGCTCGGTCCATTGGCCTAACAAGTATCCATATAGTACCCAAGCCCAAGCAAGCTCTTTAGAGGTGCGTAAGGATTAACTTGAGTTTGAAAGAGGTTGTTCACGTTGTATTAGAGAGTCTATTTTCGATGTGCTTAAGTCTTTGTTTTTGTACCGAACAACAGACTCTAGGAGTTCACTTAGAGCGTTCCCTTGGTCAAAGAGGTTAAGATGAGAGTTACAAAAATGTTCCTCATCGAGTGGTAGACACTAGGAGCTACCAAAGCATTCCCTAGGATGAAGAAGCTCAGGTGAGAGTTACGAAAATGTTCCTCTCTAAGCGACAGACACTAGGAGCTATTGAAGCGTTTCCTAGGTCGTAGAGGCTCAGGTGAGAGTTACGAAAATGTTCCTCACCAAGCGGCGGACACTAGGAGTTCACTTAGAATGTTCCCTAGGTCGATGAAACTCAAGTGAAAGTTCATAGAGAACGTTCATCACTTAGCGGTAAGCTCTAGTTGGCCAAGTAGTTTGTGTGCAAGATCCTATCATCTACACTTAAGAGAAAATAACAATTCGAATTTGAATGGTTAGAAAAATATAGCCAATCAAATTAATATAAAAAAAGTTTAGGCTATGAAGCTAGATGGCCAGGCAAGCGAGATCGTTCGGTCTTCAGTTGAACGTTTGAAGGCCACAAATGAAGAGTCCATATTAGGATGTGTCACGGTCGGGATGTTAGTGCTTAATGTCCTTCAACCTGCACAAAAGAATACCAACAAACATTGATCATGACTGTATTGTTAGACATCACCCTAGAACGACAAACATTGACCGGGTAAGGGTTGAGATCCCTTACTCAAAGCATTTAAAGTTGCTCTGCAAATTGGATGAGCTTCCATTATCCAAATTGCGTTACTCGCTCCCTTTCCTCCTTCTTCAAGTCGTGTGGAGAGTATCTTCTGTCAAAGACACTCTGATGCTTAAGTTAGTAACTTTGGGTAATAATGTTTAATAAAAAATGAGTACTCTGACAATAGTTACCTAACCTGTCAAACATACATTTATAAATATTAAAATGAGCTTAGGCCTGATCTATTACTAATAAATGATTATTATTCTCATTAACTATCAATAAATAACTATTATTATTATTGATTATTATGTAACTACCTCAACACCTATCTTTACAATCGATTACTGAGTTGTTAATTGCTCGCCCGCCCGATCCATTCACCTGACGGATATCTATATAGTACACAATTAAATACAATTTTTTTAATCAAATTTTAAAATCTAATTATGTCAATTTTTGTGTTGGTTAACCATATTTTATAATTAGTATGGAGTCATTTCATATGCGTTACGGATTTCTTACATATCATATGCACATATATCAATTATTTATTTATTGAATGTATATTTTGTAAGAGTGAAATGAAAATTGCAGCACAAGTTGAAGGTGCAAGAAGAAAATAATGGGGTAAGAAAGCCGCTCACGATAGTGTGAATAAATGAAATTATTAACCTCCGTGGACCCAAAATTGTTTGTCAAATAATTATATGGACCACGATGAATCAGCACGTGGTATTACCTAATATTTGGGTTTATAGTTCTTGGTTTTGCTTCTTTTACCACCACCCTATACTTTCTCCACCTCCCCACATTATTTTAAATATAATTATACCCTTAAGTTAAAAAGATTTTTACTTTTATCCTATTTTAAATAATTTGAAATCCTAATTTTACTTTCCCAGCACCCACCCATAAAACTCTCTTTTCTTTTCCCCATTTTTGTTTCACCTCCCCACCTCTCGCACTTCCATTCCTTTTTCTTCCCAGTTTTTTTTTGTTTGAAAACTTCCATTGCCGCCGTGGTGTGAATGAGTGTCACCGTCGTGGTGTGGAGGAACATCGAAGAACGTCTAAAGCATCAACCAGCATGAGGAAGTATACATCAACGGAGGTGACATCCTTCAACGGATGTCCCCTAATAAAACAAACTCTAAAATAAAAAAAAATAACCTGGTGACATCTTCAACGGATGTCAACATCCGTTTAAGGTAAAACAGATGCCGACATCCGTTTTTCCTTAAACAGATGTTGACATCTGTTGAAGGATGTTGACATTCGTTGAAGGATGTTGACATTCGTTGAAGGATGTCACATCCGTTTAAAGGTTACGTTTTTTTATTTTAGGGTTTTATTTCAAGGTTTATTCGAATACGAGGAAGTACTCCACGCACTGCACCACTCCACGCACTGCACCACGAGAGCGATACTGCACCACGAGAGGGAGACTGCTTGATAATTCTTTCCACCACCACCAACCTTTGCAACTTGTAGTATCTCACAACGATGAAAGAAAGAGAGGAATAAATATAATGTTAAAATGAAAGAAAAGTATTTTACTCATGTACAGAACTAGAATATGTTATTAGTGAAATAAATTGTGAATGGATAACATTAGAAAATAATAACCCTAAAAATAAAATTTTACTGAGGGACAAAATAGTAAAGGGGAGGTGGAGGGAGAAAGATGTGGTGGTGGAGGGAGCAACACATGCTTCTTTTTGTCCATTATTACTTTCTACACTTTATATTTTCTTCTTGCACTTTTATAATGGTAAGAAATGTTAAGAATGTTCTTTTCTTTTGCCAGAAATATTTTAAATTGAGTGGCCCAAAAAATGTCTTCTTTACAATTTCAAATATTTAAAATATGTTCCAACTTTTGGCTTTCGAGGTAAATGCCTATAAAATAGTATGCTTTCTTGTTACATGTGGTTACATGTGGAGTTTGATAATCGAAGCAGAAGACTATCATCAAGTATAACTACACAACCTAATTAGCTAAACATCATTGAAAAATTAATTTCACATTATTAAATTCAGAATAAATTCAAGAAATTTTTAAATAAGTAAATTTCATATCTTTTCAACAAAAATATATGTAAGGATATATTTTTGGAATGACATAAACACGAGTATGTGGGTCAGTCTTCTAATATGTTAAAATTTGATGAGTTAAGTTGAACTTTTCAATTTATTAAATTACTTTGATTGTCTCATCTAACATGCTTTTTTTAAATGAAAATAAAAAAAAATTTAGAAAATTAACTTTTGTGTGTTATATTATTTAAAAGATATAAATATACAATATTATTTTTAGTTATTAATTATAATAAAAGTAATTTAACATGATAATAATTATTTTACTTTATTTTATTAGAAATATTAATGTGTTAATTAAAACTTATAGAATATTTAATGTTTTTAATATTTGTTGTTTAAAAGAAAAAAGAATTAAAAAGGGTGACTTTTTGACTTCTGACTGACAAATATTACGTTGAACCCCTACAGGAGACGTACTATTGGTGGTTTAAAAGAAAGAAGAAAGAAAATGACGCGTTGATTTAAATAATTACCATCATAGAACGTTGAATTGAATGAGTCTTTGACGTTCTACAATTGCATTTATTTACAAAAATATCACCGATCATTTTTAAAGTTGGCTATTGAGTGGTTGGATGTTGCACGTGTTACGTTATATGCTATTTTTTCACTAGAGCATGTTAATTTAATTGTTACCATGAAGCTTTTAGGGATATACCGAGGTATACTTGCATGTCCCTAGGTTGGGTAGCTTCCTGCCATGATTCTTAGAGATTTGACGGGTTGCATGGACTATTTCCAAGATACCTTTATGGTGTACTGGGTTGTATGCCTTAATACTATAATGTTAGGGGTTCCATTATAATCTTCAACAAGATTACAAATGAGTATTCTCACAACTACTGTTATTACCTAGTCACTTAAAGTAACCCCTATTACTTTGATTAGAAACGAGTTTCACAAACTCTTGGTTGTGCAAAATTCTTCACCATTCTTGGTTGTGAGTATTCTTTACTTAAGCTAGTGAGATGATCAACAATGTGGGTGAAGTGTTTTTGCACATCCGTTATCATTTCTCCAAGTTGTATTCTAAACATTTCATATTCTTGTATCAATGTGTTCTTCCTTGCACACTTAACATCGTCAGTCCCTTCATGTGTTACTCGAAGAACCTCCCACATTTTCTGAGTTGTCTTACATAATGAGATCCTATAAAATTCATCTCATACAACAACAAATTAAATTATTTTTCAAGCTTTTATATCAAATTGAGCTTGCCCCTATTTTCTTCAGTAGTCCATGACATAAGGATTTTTTCGCTCAACGCCATAAAAAATTATAGTGGGAATTATAGGACCATTTTCCACTACTTCCCGGATGCTTTTGTCAACAGACCCCATGAAGATTTGCATCATGAATTTCTAGAATGCATAGTTGTCATCGGTAAAAAAATGAGGTCTATTGATGGAAGCACCCTCAGCATACACTTGGTTATGTCAAGCCATTTTCAAAAAATTTGAAAGAATATCAAAGCAAGCTCTGATACAAATTGTAGGAATTGGTATCACACAATGGAATGTTTAAAAAGATGTTCGGACACAACCAAGAAGGGAGGAGCGAATTGGTTCTAGTAAAATTTTTGTTTTCCCTTTTAACAATTTTTCTTTGAACAAAGTAAAGTAAAGAGAAGAAAGGATAGAGAAAATCACATAGATGATTTTTATATTGGTTCGAATAAAAAGATTTTACGTCCAATTGTTAATCACTTCAAAATAAGTGAGTAGCCTTTCACTAAAATTAGTTTAACAATACAATATAAGTAATGAACAAAGTGAAGTAGAAAACACCTCTCTTAACCGATAAGAGATGACAACAACACCTTCCTTCGACACACAATGGAAAGAAGAACAACTTGGTAGAGAACCACTTCCACCTTAAACACACTTAGATAAGCTTTTCCTTCTTCAAGCATTAGATCAAGCAAGACTTAAACACTTAGAGCTTCCTCATAACCAATCATGTACTCTGTAATAGTTTAGGTTACATTCTCAAGGTTATGGTGAAATCTATTTATAGGCCAGGGGTTAGAAACTGAAAAGGAAACTTCCAACTGCCAGTATAATCAATTACCAAAAGTGATAATCAATTATTTTTTGTTGTTATAAGGTTTTGAAAATAGTGATAATCGATTAACCTTAGTGATAATCGATTATTGTTAAACCCTGGACAATTATAGCTTTCGGTGATAATCAATTATCTTCAGTGATAATCGATTATTACCAAATTGAAGTTTTTTTTCAATTTCACTTATGATAATCGATTGTTGCCGAAAGTAAAACATACTAAAAAGCAAGTTACAAGACTCTTAATGGTTTACAAGTGAAAGTAAAAGCCTACTACAAATGGTTTTTACAAAAAGTGCTTTAACGATGTATGTAAATATTTCATCAATTTGGCAATGTGTATGTGGTCAGATTGATTCCTCTTTATGTATCAGAATAATTGGCAATGTACTTCATTTAAAATTACTTAACCTTTAGAGAAATCATAGTATATTTTAGGAATATATTAGAGTATGTATCTATAAATGAAGCATTCTATCTTGATTAGTTGGTGATCGACTTCCCCTGTTTTTCTAGTTGCCTGACTTTGTTTGTTTATTCATGCTTAAGTTATCTATGGAATGTTACTTAGATTATTTACAAGGTAGTTGATGGTATCGGAGGGGGTATTTTTCGAAGAGTATAACGCAGCGGAATTAAAACTCAGAGAGCGGAAAGCGTATTCGATCACAATTAAACTTAATTTGGTCCTTTTAGTAAAAATAATTTTCTTTCAGAAAATTAATCAAACAGTTGATGTACGTACAATAAAATGAGTGTAGGGAATAAGAAGATCAACACAAAATTTTTATCCTGGTTCGAATCAAAAGATTCTACGTCCAGTCGTTAATCACTATAAATAGTGATTAACCTTTTTCACTAAAAATGGTTTCACAGATTACAACAAATAGTGAATAAAGCATATAAATAAACCTTCCTTCGACGAACGAACCGGAAGAAGAACACTCTGTCAACTCGAAGAGAACCGCTCCGACTATCGACAAACGAAACGCGAGCTTCTCCTATTCACGAGACCAGGCAGAGCACCTTGCTAACTCGAAGAGAGCTTGCTCCGACTATCACACACGACACGCGAGCCTCTCCTGTTCACGAGACCAAGCAAGGGAACTTGAACTATAGCTTATGAGAACTTCCTCTGACAAACAGTATTCTGCAAGAGCTTCTGTTCAACAACGTTACTTTCTTATTTCTCCAAAACACAATATATAGCCAAGTACACTGAATGCCAAAGGTCAGCTCCCAACTGCCATGAATAATCGATTATTGTAAGTGATAATCGATTATTCAAGTTCGTTATAGGTTTTAAAAAATGTGATAATCGATTATATGAAGTGATAATCGATTATTCAAGTATGACTTGTGATAATCGATTATTGCTTCATCATAATCGATTATTGTAGTTAAAAATGTAAGTTTACAAGGTTTACAAGAATTTCCTACTACATTTAATTTCTACAAATTGCTTTTAACTAATTCTAATATCTTCTGCAACTAAAACTTCTTGTAGCATCATCAAAACAAATTTCTTCAAGATTTACCAATACTCCTTATTGGTAACAATCTCCCCCTTTTTGATGATGATCAAAAATTCAATTTTAAAAGCAAGTTTGGCTTACCTGCAAAAACATACAAGCTAACAAACAACAACAAGGTTAGCAATACCTGTAATAATTTATACTTCTCCCCTTGTATTATTCTTCTCCCCCTTTTTTTGATCAGAAGCAAAAAGATCAGATGTTAAAGGCTCCCCCTAAATATGATCTCCCCCTCAATTAATCAAAGGATGCATATAATCAAGAGATCATTTTATTTATGAAAATAAATATTACATTATAAGAAGAAGGGAAAAACTAGCCGTTTATGGCCGTTTTGAGCCGTTATGGGAGGCTCCAACGACTTTATTTTTGAAACTTTTAGCGTGATAATCGATTATGGCTCGTGATAATCGATTATCAGTTCAATAATTACTGTCCAGAATTGCATGATAATCGATTATGCATAATGATAATCGATTATCTGCTCAAGATTTTCCAGAATTGAATTTGATGCATGAATAATCGATTATAACTTAGTGATAATCGATTATGAAGCGTTAAGTTTACGAAAAATGCAAAAATTTGCATAGATTTTGATTCTAAGATATGTTTAACACTCCTAACTCTCTTCTAAGCTCAAAAAATCTATCTCCAGGTTTAACAAGAAAGCATTTCAGCTAGCACAATCAGTTCAATAACTAATTTTGACAACACAAATTTCAACTTCCCAAACACCAACTATGATTCATGCACTCTCATATCCCAATTTGTTCAACTTCATATATTCAACTATGCATATCAAAACAACATATGCAAAAATTCAATCACAAGAGCTGATTCAGGTGCTATCTTTCAACATTTTTTAAACAAAATAATTTACATCAAAATTATGCAAATTTGATAAGTTCATTTTCTGCATCCAGGCTCTCAATGTATATTATCATAGCTCATTCGTTATGCATTTGAACTTAAAAACAAATCTCCACAGAACCAACTTTGAAATAGAAATGACAATTTAATTTTCACATATCTTAATCATCAAAAATTGCTAATGAAAATTTGTCAGCCAACTCATTTAAATGACTTTTTCATAGTTTTTGATACTTGACAGAGATTACACCAAGGTAACTTCAAAGTACTCATGAAATTGAATACTAAGCCAGTTAAACACAAATTCAATAGATAATTATCAACAAAACACTGAAATAACAATGCACACGGCTTTACATGGCATGAATGAAATTCAACACATGAATATCTTAAATAAATGAATTTCACTTGATCAAAATGTGTAAACAGACAAGAACACACCACAGGATGAATGAAATAGTGATGAACATATCATTTGCCTAACCAGTAATGAATATAACAGTAATTAAATAATGGAAAATCAAATAAAAACAAGATGTAACATCACAGTTTAAACAACACTTAGCTCAAATACTTGGTGTTTGAATGAAGGCTTTTGGATACCACTTGATGGAGTTACATCCTGGTTTGTAGCATCACTTCAAAGAGCATAATACCATAGAGCTCTCTTATCCTTTTGAAAACTTAACCTGCAAAGTAAAAACAGTAGAGTTTTGGTCCCCATAATCTCATTTGGGTCCTTTGAGGTTAGAGACAATTTACTTTATAACAACAATCCAAGCATATTTGCCACTTGGAACACCAACATGTTTAATGTTGCATTTGTTTGATGTGTGTCCATGCTTCATACAGTAAAAACAACAAGCATTACTTACTTTTTTAACAAAAGTCCCTTTTTCAACCCAAACTTTACGAGTTCTTCTTTCTTTGGACTTATTTATTTGATGCATATTTCTATTTTTAACATTTCTTCTTTTAAAGTTTGTCTTAGCATGTGAATTAGTCTTGGTTTTCTTTGCAAGTAAGTTTTCAAGTATGTCAATATCAAACATATGATTCTTACAAGACAAACATTCAACAGGTTCAACAGTAGCATTTGCATCAGATAATTTTGTTTCTAAAGAACTAACTTTATTTCTTAAGACAACTTCATCATCAAGCAACTTTTCATAATTCAATTTTAATTCATTGTGCTCTTTCTTAAGTTTTTTATGTGCAACATCAAGCTTTTCAGATTCAATCAACAATTCATAGAAAGCCTTTTGCATGTCTAATTCACTAGATTCAAAGCTGGAATCACTTACTTGACTTCCAATATCTTCTGATTCAGCCATTAGACAAATATTGGCTTCTTCTTCTGTGTCACTTGAACTTGTTGAACTAGAGGCATTATCCTCCCAAGCTATGTATGCTTTCTTTTTCTTTTGAAATTTTCTCTCCTTCTTGTCTTCACTTTTCCTGCTATTTGGACACTCAGATTTTACGTGCCCTCTTTCTCCACAACCGAAGCACTTTACGTTTGATGGAGATTCTTGACTTTCTTTCCTATCTTTGTGAAACTTTTCCTTTCCCTTTGCTTTCATGAACTTTGCAAATTTCTTTATCATCAAGCTCATATTTTCTTCATCATCAGAATCATCTTCTTCGATCCTCTTAGAGCTTTTTCTTTTAGAAATTTCAGACTTGAAAGCTAGAGTTTTCCTTTTGCCTTGATCCTCTTCAGCAGTCAATCTCCTCAGCTCAAGTTCATGCTCACGGAGCTTTCCAAACAAGATTGGCATTGACATCTGAGTAAGATTTTGAGATTCCGAGATGGCAGTCACCTTTGGTTGCCAAGACCTGTCCAGAGATTTCAGAATTTTCACATTAAGTTCATCAGTATCAAAAGTCTTACCCAAACCTGTTAAGTGATTCACAATATGAGTGAATCGTTTTTGAACATCAGAGATTGTTTCTCCAGGTTGCATTCTGAACATCTCATATTCCTGAATGAGAGTGTTCTTCCTTGCACGCTTTACGTCCTCTGTTCCTTCATGAGTGACTATGAGGACTTCCCACATTTCCTGTGCTGTCTTACACACTGAAATTCTATAAAATTCATCAAGTACAACAGCAGATGAAATTATATTGCGAGCTTTAATATCAAACTGAGATCGTCTATTTTCTTCAGCAGTCCAATTAAAATAAGGTTTTTCAGTCTCTACACCATCAACAGTATTCATAGGAATATAAGGACCATTTTGTACAGCTTCCCAGATACCTCTATCAACAGACTCCAAAAATATTTGCATTCTAATTTTCCAAAACGCATAATTTTCCCCCGTAAACAAAGGAGGTCTATCAAAAGAAGCACCCTCAGCATAAACATGGTTTTGATTGTGACCAGCCATTTTCGCAAATTTTGAAAAGCTATCAAAGCAAGCTCTGATACCAGTTAATGGTATCGGAGGGGGTATTTTTCGAAGAGTATGGCGCAGCGGAATTAAAACTCAGAGAGCGGAAAGCGTATTCGATCACAATTAAACTTAATTTGGTCCTTTTAGTAAAAATAATTTTCTTTCAGAAAATTAATCAAACAGTTGATGTACGTACAATAAAATGAGTGTAGGGAATAAGAAGATCAACACAAAATTTTTATCCTGGTTCGAATCAAAAGATTCTACGTCCAGTCGTTAATCACTATAAATAGTGATTAACCTTTTTCACTAAAAATGGTTTCACAGATTACAACAAATAGTGAATAAAGCAGATAAATAAACCTTCCTTCGACGAACGAACCGGAAGAAGAACAGTCTGCCAACTCGAAGAGAACCGCTCCGACTATCAACAAACGAAACGCGAGCTTCTCCTATTCACGAGACCAGGCAGAGCACCTTGCTAACTCGAAGAGAGCTTGCTCCGACTATCGACACACGACACGCGAGCCTCTCCTGTTCACGAGACCAAGCAAGGGAACTTGAACTATAGCTTATGAGAACTTCCTCTGACAAACAGTATTATGCAAGAGCTTCTGTTCAACAACGTTACTTTCTAATTTCTCCAAAACACAATATATAGCCAAGTACACTGAATGCCAAAGGTCAGCTCCCAACTGCCATGAATAATCGATTATTGTAAGTGATAATCGATTATTCAAGTCCGTTATAGGTTTTAAAAAATGTGATAATCGATTATATGAAGTGATAATCGATTATTCAAGTATGACTTGTGATAATCGATTATTGCTTCATCATAATCGATTATTGTAGTTAAAAATGTAAGTTTACAAGGTTTACAAGAATTTCCTACTACATTTAATTTCTACAAATTGCTTTTAATTAATTCTAATATCTTCTGCAACTAAAACTTCTTGTAGCATCATCAAAACAAATTTCTTCAAGATTTACCAATACTCCTTATTGGTAACAGTAGTAAATACAAATAATTATTAACTAGACAAACTAGTGAACTATCCATGAATTTTTGTAAACTATAATCGTTATGATATTCATCATCATGGAAGACATAGATAAAATAATGAAATAATACAAAATAGGGTTCAAACTGTGTGTGCTAATTAACAAACTTCAAATTGTAGTTTAGCGTTTAGGATTATTTCCCGGAGCATGATGGTGGTTTGTCGGATTTGGGAACAAGGTCAACTGTACTGTTGAGGAGAGTCTGGAAGTTGGCTTCCTGTTCATCCTTATTTGCTAAAAAGTAAGGCATCAATCTCAACTTGTTGTTGTGCATTGTTTTCAGCAATCAATTGCTGAACATGGGTAATTATTGCCTAAGTGGTCAAATTAGTAGGAAAAGAAGGTGGAACTTATCTAGACGGTGAACTGGTGGTCAGTTTAGAAGTATGAGGGTTTTGTTAGAGGTTGCTCCTTGTTAAGAGTTATGTGGAATGAATGAATGAATGAAGATAAGATGACTCTCCTTGTTAGAGGTTGCTCCTTGTTTCGCATGACTCTCGTTGCTTCACATTGTCCCTTAGATTTTCTATTGATTTAGTGAGATGAATGAAGATAAGATGAGGCAAATTGAAAGGTGATCCAGTCATAATATGGTAAATGGTTTACTTTTCTAAATCGATGATGTAGTTGTTGGTGTCGCTATGCAAGAATGTTCTTGAGAAAATGTGATGAACAATTTTTGCATGTGTGCACAGTTCTCTGTAGATGATCTTATTGTCAGTGTATTTCCTTTTAAAGTTGTCACCATACATAATACGTTCAATAACTCGTTCAAAATCATAAGCATCATCCTAGTCATTAGAGTAGCAATTTTCAATCTTAGGATAGTTAATTGTTGCTACAATAGTCTCTGTGTTAATGATAATATCTTTTCCTATTATAGTTGAGGTTAAACCCTAAAATTATTCATAATAAATTACGAATACAAGGACAATCATAACTCATCAAAACATAATAATATTTGGCTTAAGGAAACAACATGTATGACACGCCACACCATGGTCTACAAAATCACCAAAAAAATATAATGAACAATAATCTACACATCATTAAACAATCCTACAAACATATATTAAAACAAATAAAATAGCACACAAAATAGAATGGACATGCACTTACACATGATCACTTAATCATAGATATTGAAGGCTAGTCCCCCTTATCTCTATTCCAAGCAAACTTTTATTCGTACTCAAATTCTAACTCTTTCAACTTCTAAATCTTGGCGTGACAACCTACAAACTCTCTCTTTTTCTCTGAAAATTCCCTTAATGTTCCACATAAAAACTAAGAGCACTAACATACTGTAGTGCATTTTGGGTGATACTGAGTTGTTAACGGGTGTTGTCTAGCTAGTTTTTGGTGTAACAGAGTAGTTTCATATACTAGATTTTTGGAGTGATGCCAAGTTGTTTAAATAGGTAATTGTATGTGTCAAGTTAAATTATTCACAAGTTTTTATTTTAAATTTATTTTATAACCTATTTTAAATTTACTTTATAACCTATTTTCATATTTCTTTGAAAAAAATATCAAACCGTCTTTAAGGGTTTGGAGGGAACTAAGTGAATAAATTAGAAGAAATTCGACAGTGAATGAATTTGAAGGAATTTGAGAGTGAATGGATATGAAGGAATTTGACAGTAAATTGATTTTTGTTTTTTTAAAGTATTTAAAGGTAATTAAAAGTAAATTTGAAAAAAAAATTATAAAAATTAGTGCAAAATTTAATTGATATAACAAATAAAAAATTATTTAATTAAAAGAAATTAAAAATTATCAAAAATATCTAATAGTAAAAGTAATACAAAATTATAATTGATTTATCTAAAGAGAAGTTTCCTCTCGTCGTGTATCCATTCACTTAGGCTTTGTTCTTTTGGGTGTATTTGGGAGATATGATTTGAATGAATTTAAGTGAATTTGAGGATGATTTTTTAGTCTTTTTTAGTGGATTTGTGGGTAATTGAGAATGAATTTGGAAGTAAAATTTATGAGAATTAGTGTAGGATTTGATTGATGTGATAGATTTTAAAAATTAGTTTAACTTGTAGAAATTAAAGATTACCAAAATGCCCCTAGTTATAAAAGTAATATAAAATGTTATTTATAAATGTTATATTTAATTGTAAAAATGTTTATAAAGAAAAAAAAAGTATGAATAATTTATAAAATTAATGTTTAAAAATTATAATATATAGCCCTGTAACCGGTTATCCGTTTGCATAACCAATTACACATATGCCAGCCAAAACTTCATACCGCTGTAACCTGTAACCGGTTCTGCCACCCTCATAGTTTCGTAATAATTGGACGGCACATAGAACTTTTCCAGAACAATTCATCAAATGTCTTCAATTTTACGAATGACCAAAATCAAAGATATCCTGCTAATCCATCCTCGACGATCCGTTATTTTCTCTCAAATGAAGGGTACACAGTTTGTAATTCATCGTGGACAATTTCGCTTGAAGAGTATTATTTATTCGTGGGTACACATAGGCTTAATATTTTTAACTTTGAAAAAATTGGAAATTAGTAAGCAGGAAATCTTGGGAGCAGGAAGGATACGATATGATTATGATAATGAGATTAGATAGAATAGGTATGTAGAGGGTTTGGTTCATCATCTGGTACAAATGCTATGCCTCTACCTATCTCTACGTCTACCTTGCATCCTGTGCCTACCTATTTATTATTCTTTTTCTTTTTGCTTCCACATTTGCTTATCATTTCTACTGTCCTTTGAAGCCGCCTTCATTCATTCACCTGCCTCCCCGTCATAAATGCCTGTTCCAAATAATGTTTTTGAGATTAGTTAAACGCAATGATTTGACCTAAGGTGGAGTGTGAATAGAGGTAAGAGTGAGTGCAGCGGAGATGGTGGCTTGGCTTGGCTGTCACAGCTGCTGATTGATGGCAGGTATGCTGTGGTACGATGGTCACACAATCGCTTCCTTTCCTTTGTCCTCTTCCTAAAACTTAACCCCTCTTTGTCTGCACCTCTCAATCTTCTGCACCACCCAACCCTACTACTATCTGCTTTCTAATTATCCTCTCTTGTCCCCTCCAAATACCACACACCTCCACATTTTTCTTCTTACTCATTAAAATTATTTAATCATTTTACAAATATTTATTTCATGACACTTAACCCATCCTACTTTATTTACAGTACTGTACCTTTTTACAACACATGAACACAGATCCTAACTTAGGCTATTTTCACTTTCATATATTTGTATTTAAAAATAAATTGAGTGTTATTATTTTTAAATAATAATCGAGAATAAATTTATAAAAATTTGTATAAATTTGATGAATGCGACATATAAAAAATATTTTAATTAATTTGAGTAGATAACAAGTTGACATTCTAGCTGCCAAGAACCTGGTCAACCACGAGAGAAATAATTGTTCGTTTTTACTTCAACGAAAATATGAAAGATGGGAGTGTGGAGTCCAAACATATAGAAAGCAAAGCACGAGATTTTTATGAAACTATTGTCCACGGTAGGGTTTCAGGAGTTTAGAAAGCTACTCGGTATGAAAAAAAGCAAAAATTTAAATTTATGAGAAAATTTTGTTAAATAAACTTAAATTTTAAAGATTTATTGGTAATTTTATTTGAATCTTTTTCTTTTGCGAAGAAAGAAAAAGAATGTAAATGAACAGTGACACAACGAGAAAACCTCTCACTTGTTATTACAAAAGGTGAAGAAAAGGGTTATATATAATACCATGCAGAAGTAACAGACACAGCAGAAAAGAACCTGAAAAACCTGAACGAGAGGGAATTTAGTCGAAGATGGAGAAGGTGGAGGTGTGGCCACCCTTGCTCTTTGCACCCCGATATTTTACTTTTCGACACCCATCCTTTTTATTTTAAGCTTTTCTATTCGCACCCCCATATGTTTGTTATTCCCGAATGTTCATTACTCATACACACTATTTTTAGGACTAGGCAACTTTTACTTTCTGCACCACGTCTCACATTGTGCACACCTCATCTCTTTTATTTTGTTTTGGAATGACTCTTTGCACCATGCGCTTTTAATGTTTTCACCCTCATTCTCTTTTTTATATTTTACTTTTTCCACGCTCATTACATTACCCACACATTCCACACTTTTTTATTTGATTTTTATTTTATGTTTTGTAATTAAATCTCACACACTTACACCCCTCTTTATATATTTTTTTCCTACTTTTTAAAGTTATGCGCTTCTTTTAATAAAAAACTATTAAAAATATGAAAATTTTAAAATTAAAAAGTCTTTTTCTGTGCTTATTTTTGTGGTGTTTGTATGATTGTTGCCCTCACATCTATTTAAAAAAATTAAAATACCATAAAATATAAAAAGTTTTCAAAACTAAAAATCAACACTTTTTTCTAAATAAACTATTTTTATTCATTTGTACGGACATTTTCTTATAAGATAAGTTTCTTTGAACACATTACATCTATATTTAATAGATATTAGAAGCATTATAGAACGCTAACACCTTTTTACACATCACTTATTATTTGGATCCAAAATTTAATCTCAACTGTATTTTTAAAAAAGTATTTTTTTATTCGTCATCCCATTACAATTTGGGTTGTATCAACTTGTATTTGTTTGGACAAAACTTATCAGACAAAGTATATACATGTATTTAGTCACCCTATTTACATCAATTGTATTAAAAAAACACTTACAATAGAGCTTAAAAGAGCATGTTTTACACTTAAGTATTTCAAAACAAAATCAAGTAAAATAGTATTTTAAAACTTGCTACTTTTTTTTTCATAACCATAAAAATGAAAAATAAAAGATTCATCTTACAAATGCACTTATATTTCAATTTAAATTTCTTTTATTTTTCAATGTTTAAGTATTAGCAAGTCTAAAATAGATATAATAGTTTAGGATAGTATGACATCCATTGATATTTTAACCACTCCAAAATAAAGAAATATAATATTTACAAGATTTATGATAATATTTTATATATGATATAAACATAATCAATCGATAATATTTATTTTTGATATACACTCCATATCTATAAGCCTAAAAGAACTATAAATAAATAGTTTTTTGATAAATGTTTATTTAACTTGATTGTATACATGGTTTTAACACTTGAATTGAATGAAGTTGACTTAACTTTTAGTATATCTACAATCACTAGTGAAAAAAAAAAAAGATTCTATAATGACTTATTATGACAGGTGAAATCCACTTGTCATAATAAATTGATAGATGATATTTTTGTAATAAAAGTAAGTTATTACGTTTATAATAGGTAGATACGATGACAAAATTGAAATTATGTTCAAAACGTATTATGACAGGTTTAGGATGATCTATCATAATAGATCTTTACTATGATTGCTAATTCAACATCTTTAATAATAAGTTGGACGTGGTGACATTTTTGTAATAAAATTCAAAACATATTATGACAAATATTAAATCACCTATCATAAAAGCTCTCTCAATTTCTATTTTTTTTTTCTCAAAGGGTTATCTTTGATGCATCCTCTCAACTCATCTTTATTCCCCTCTAAAACCTTTTCTTTCGCATTCTCTTTCTCTCCCTCTACAATGGCCTCAACCGAAACCGCAACCACTTTCTCCAAAGCCCCCTTCCCTCCCCTATATATTAAAGTCAAGGTACCTTCTCCTACTTGCACCAAACCCAACATTACAAAACCACCATTTCCAGTAAGTGTTTGTAAAAATGTACATCGTAAAGAGGGACAAACAGTAAGAAGCGGTGCACTTCGATTAAATAATTTGTCGACTCAAAAAACTAAGTTATGCCTTGAGCATCAGTCACTACGATGTCGTTCTCATTGCTCAAAAAGTCTGCGCTTATAATGCCTGAAATTTTGGGGTGTCACGGATTTACAAAAACTGGTAAGTTTTAAAACTTTTTATCATAGTGGGAAAATGTAGTTTTAAAACACTTTAAGATTTAAAAAGAAGATATTATATTACGAGCTTTAATATCAAATTGATTTCTTCTGTTTTTCTTAGCAGTCCAATTCAAAAAAGGTTTTTGTTGTTCAACATTATCAACAATTCTCATTGGAATAAAAGAACCATTTTCAACTGCTTCCCAAATGCCTCTATCAACAGACCCTATAAAGATTTGCATTTTGATTTTCCAGAAAGCATAATTATCACTAGTAAGAAGTGGTGGTTTGTTGATGGAAGCACCCTCAGCATAAACTTGGTTATGACTGACCATTTTCGTAAAGTTTGAAAAACTATCAAAGTAAGCTCTGATACCAATTGTTGAAATTAGTAGCTCCTTGATATACTTTGTTTGATGAATATATATCGCATTGTCTTCTTGCTTGATTAGTAGTCTGAGAAAGAACTTTAGCTCGCCCATCATGCTCATCCCGAACTCTTCTTGCATCATGATCAAGAATTCTTGGCATAATTTTCCATCAATAGCACCATAGATAATGTCATCAACATATATCTAAATGATGATGAAGTATTGATTGACATTTTTCCTAAATAGCGTGGTGTCTACTTAACCTCTCGTGAAACCGTTCTTTATAACGAAGAGACTTAATCGTTCATACCAAGCTTTGGGGGCTTGCTTTAATCCATATAATACTTTGTTAAGTCTGAAGACATGTGTGGGATTCGACTGACACTCAAAGTCAAGAGGTTGTTCCATGTATACTTCTTTCTTAATCTTGCAATTTAAGAATGCACTCTTGACATCCATTTGATATAGTCTGATCCCATTGAACGTCGTGAATGATAAAAGAATGCGAATGACTCACTAGTAAAAAAAGACGATACTAATGCACTTATTATGCTTCGGTTGATCAGAAACCGAAGCAAAATATGGCATGGTGGAATTTGTTAAAATTTTGCTAATGTATATGCCTTGGTTCTTTGTTAACTGAAGCCACAGGGCTTATACTGTCTCGATTATGAAGGTAACTGAAGCCATAAAGTCTGTGAAACCTGCTAACAAAAGACTTTCCAACTGACAATCCTGTCTGCAAACTAACAAAATCTTTGTGCAGGGGTTTTGGCCTCGGTTGCTCTAAGAACCGAGGCAAAAAACCCTCTACCTCACTGACATTCCCCTTAAGCACTCTGACGTTTGAAGTGACAGTTTTTTCTGAGTAGGGTCTATGGCTTTGGTTTCTCTAAGAATCGAGGCAATAGACTTGATGTCAGTTGTAACGATATGAATTCCTGACTCTGAAAAATAATTAAAATATATTTCTTTTATAGGTTTTGGCACCGGTTTTTTAAGAACCGAGGTAATAACCGTATTCTGCTTCGATTGGGGCGCGTAACCCAGGTAACATGGTTGATTAAAATTTCAAAAATGTCATTCAAATTAAATTTTGATTTTTCTCTGTGGAGTTTAGGCTTTGTTTCTTTGTAGAACCGAGGTAGTATTTCCCTTACTACTTCGGTTCCTTGTAGAACTGAGGTAGTGTCACCTATCCAAGTTAAAATTTCACAAAAACGCGAACAGTTCCTTCTTCTCCAGGGTTTTCTGTAACTTCTTCTTCCTCCTTACCACATTGCGCTACCATAGTTTTCTCTATTTTCCCTTGCCACTGTTGTGCTTTCGTCTTCACTGTAGAAGGACTCCCTTCCTCATTTTTCATCACCTACGTTTGTATCCGATCAAATTTGGCTTTGGTCACCGAAGTTTTTACGTTTTGTTTTTGCGTTTTTGGGTTGGTTTGATTCATTTTTTATTGTTTTGAATGATCAAACTTATGTTTGTTTGTATTGTTTTGTAGGCATTGTGTTTTTTATTTGAAATATGTTCCGTTTTAGACCGTGGATTGACGCATATTCTCCATTGTTCTATGATTTTTCATTCTCTGAGGTTCCTATTACTTTTTTTATTAATTTTAATTTTGTTAATTTTTAATTTTTTGTATGTTGAATATGATTAATTATGTATGATTGAATTGATTGTATGTTGAATATATTGTATAATTGTATGATTGTATGATTATAATTTTATAGAATATTTACGTATGGATCGAAATTGGATTAATTTATCATGCCTTAGTGTTGAGTACAAGAGAGGAGTAGAGGAACTTATACAATTTGCACAATGTAATGAGGATAGAAATGATGATGAAGTGAAATTTAGATGTCCTTGTGTGAACTGTGTGAATGGGAGAAAGTTGAACGCAACCCAAATTAGGGAAAATCTTGTCTGTGATGGTTTCCTACGATTCTATACAACATGGATATGGCACGGCGAAGAAATACACTTTCCAATTGTCTCCCAAACAAAATGTTATTGATTCCACCATGGAAGAAGATCGACCAGATGAAGAAAAATTAGAGGACATGATCCTCGATGTTGGTGCAAAATTTTTTGTCAAAGCTCATGTGTATGAGACGATGTCGATTGATGGGAAACACCTTTGTATGTTGGTTCAACTAAGTTCACGCGGTTGTCAGCAGTGTTAAGACTCATGAATTTGAAGGCGACTAATGGATGGACTTATAAGAGTTTCACATAATTGTTGACGTTGTTGAATGAAATGCTGCCAGATGGAAATACACTACCCACTCGTAATTATGATGCGAGGAAAGTTCTTTGTCCGATGGGTATGAAGTATAAAATGATACATGTTTCTCCCAGTGACTGCATTTTATATAGGAAATAGTTTGAATTTTCGAAAAAGTGACCAAAATGTGGGTTATCATTATACAAATCAAAAAACAATAGTGAAGATAATGGTCAGATAGAAAAAAATGGATATGCTTTGAAAGTAGTTTGGTACCTTCCAATTATGCCCAGACTTAAGCGTTTGTTTGCGAATCCAAAAGATGCTAAAAACCTTAGATGGCATGCAGATGAGAGAAAAATTGATGGGTTGCTTCGTCATCCAGCTAATTTAGAGCAATGGAAAAAGGTTGATCAACGATTTCCCCAATTTGGTCAAGAATGTAGAAATCTTAGGCTTGGTTTAGCCACTGATGGAATGAACTCATTTTGTAATTTAAGTACCAATCATAGTTGTTGGCTAGTTATATTGATAATTTACAACTTATCTCCTGCATTGTGCATGAAGAGGAAGTACATGATGTTGTCTATGATGGTATCTGGTCCAAAGCAGCCTGGTAATGAAACATGTTTATCTAAGCCCACTAGTTGAAGACTTGAAGTTGTTGTGGGTTGATGGGGTTGAAATATTTGATGCATTCGATTATGAAACTTTGGTGATGCATGCAATTTTACTTTGCACCATTAATGAATTCCCAACTTACGGTAATTTGTCAAGATATAGTGTCAAGGTCATAAAGCATGTCCTATATGTAAAGAAAACACTGCAACTCATCAATTGAAACACGGAAGGAAGACGGTGTATCTGTGTTATCGGAGATTTCTAAAATGTAATCATCCATATCGAAGCTTAAAAAAAGCATTCAATAGATATCAAGAGAGGGACGAAGCACCAAATCCACTTACTAGCTTTCAAATTCTTGAAAAAGTTAATAAAATACATCATGTATTGGGGAAAACATCCAAGAAATCATCTATAGCGACCCCTTAGAAGAAGAAATCAATATTTGATCTTCCATACTGGTCAAAGTTAGATGTTAGACATTGCATAGATGTGATGCATGCAGAGAAGAATGTGTGTGATAGCTTGATTGGTACACTACTCGACATTCTGGGAAAGACAAAAGATGGAGTGAATGCTCGTTTGGATTTGGTTGACATGAAGATCCGAGAAGAGTTCACACCCAGGGAGATTGGTAAACGTACTTATTTTCCTCCTGCATGTTATACAATGTTCAGGCAAGAGAAGATAAGTTTTTGCCTTTATTTAAAGAGTATCAAGGTACCACAAGGATACTCTTCAAATATGAAGAGTTTAGTGTTGATGCAGGACTTAAAGCTTGTTGGCATGAAGTCTCACGATTGTCATGTCTTAATGCAACAATTGTTACTGGTGGTTATTGGTGGAATTTTGCCCAAAAATGTTAGGTAGACCATAACTCGATTGTGTTCATTTTTCTCGTCAATTTGTAGTAAAGCTATTGATTCTACAAAGGTAGATGAACTTAAAGGCGAGATTGTTATCATCTTGTGTCAACTAGAGATGTTTTTCCCCCATCTTTTTTTGACATCATGATACATTTACTTGTTCATTTGGTTAGAGAAATCAAGTTGTGCGGACCAAAATACCTAAGATGGATGTATCCTATTGAGCGTTATATGAAGATTTTGAAAGAGTACATTAAAAATCCATTTGTCCCAAATGTTCATCGATTGAAAGGTATATTGCTAAAGAAAGTATCGAGTTTTGTTCAGATGACATGACATCAACATATCCAATAGGAGTTCCTCGCACATCATGGTTGAATAAATGTTCTATAGGTAAAAGCATTCGAGGTGTGAATGTGGTGACGAAGGATCGCGAAGAATTGTTGCAAGCACATCTTTATATATTGAACAACACAGATGAAGTAATCCCTTTTTTCCAAACACATAAATCCATTGTGAAGAATAAAAATCCAAGACAATAAGAGAAATGGCAGTTGATGGGGCATAACAGAACATTTATGTCTTGGTTCAAATCTGAAGTTGACAAAGAGCCACAATATTCTCAGATTTTGTTATGGCTTGCAAATGGTTTAAAGTTTGATGTCATATGTTGTACATGTTATGAAATCAATAATTGCACATTCTATACGAAGACTTTGGATGATAAAAGCACAATACAAAATAATGGAGTTAGTCTAGAAGTTGAGTTGCTCCAATTTTCCACATCAAAAGATCAAAATCTTGTTCTTGGATCAATGAGATATTATGGTATAATATAAGAGATATGGGAGGTTGATTACACTAAGTTTTTTGTTCCATTGTTCAAATGTAAGTGGTTTGACAATACAGAGTGATGTGAAAATAGATGAATCGGTTATGACACTAGTTGATTTTAGAAAGGTAGTTTATGGAGACAAACCATTTATCATGGTACATCAAACATATTTGGTTTTTTATGTCAAAGATGTTGCGTCTGATCATTGGTATGTCGCTCTTAAAGGCAAAAAACAAATTGAAGTTAACGAAGACAATATGGTTAATATTCATATTGTTGACAACCATTCATTGAAAACAACGACAAATTTGGATGAGTACCGTCTACTTAACGATGTACATGCAATTCGGTCAGATCATGATGAAGGAATATACATATGACCAATCCATTCATTTATGTATGAATTTCAAATTTGTGTATAAGTTTTTAATTAATATTACATAAGTCTTTTTATTAATATTTTGTATGACTTTTATTACATCTTTTGTTCAATTATATGATATTACATAAGTCTTTTATTAATATTTCATGTTGTTTATTTTGACAGATATATGGCTGACCACCCACCTTCATCAGGGGATGAGGCTCCCTCATCCAGACCTATTAGAGGAGCCACCAGGTTGAGACAAATGATGGTCAGAAGAAATAGTGGTGAAAGAACACCTGTGGATGTTAATGTGATCACTGGTGTGGAATCATACCTTGGAGTACTGGCACGTGATAGGATTAATATTCTTACTCCATCTTTTGACCATGTGTCTAAGGTTAATCGAAACATTATATGGAACAATCTATTGGTAAGTTAATTAATATCATTTGAATTACAGTTTGTTTATATTGATAATTTTGTACTGATACAACTTTATGATGATTATTGCAGATGACATTTGATATTCCAAATGTCGCAACACTTAGAAATAAGTGTTTATCATCTATTGCTAAAAAATTTCAGGGTTTTAAGACTAAGTTGACCTTGAGATATGTATTTGGAGCCAAAAAAAATGAGTCTTCATGTGCAAAATATAAGACCATTGATGAGGAGACTTGGTTGAAATTTGTAGAGAGTCGAACATCAGAGGAATGACAGGTTAATCTAGTTGATATTATTCAATTCCTTATTAACAAATTTATATCATATAAACTAATTCATTATACGTGACACGCAACAAGAACCAAAGCACAAGGAATAAGTGCCCAAAATAAAAAAAAACCCCACCTATTATCTCATGGTGGATATAGGAAGCTTGAAGAGAAAATCCTCATGCAAAAGGCAAAAGGTAGACCCTCATCTTAGGGTGGTAGCCTGCAACCTCCTTCTCCATCTTCTCGGCATGAGAAGTGGAAGTTGGCTCGTTTAAGATCATTAGAGGACTGCTCTTCTGAGACTACAGGAGAAATATATGAAAGAATTGTAAGTTATCACTATTCCTAAAATAATAATAGTTTCATTATACATACTACATTGAACTTTTTAAAGAATAATGGTATTTTTTTATGTTACAAGACTCCTTGGTCAGAACTCCCAAGGTCAATTCATTCAACAGGGTCGCCAGGATATTCTTACCACTGCAATTAGACGACCTTAGCACCCTCGACGAGTGTGTGTTGTTGGTACTAGAGTAGGCATTAGAAATTATTTTGGGATTTGTTCGCGTCAGACTTTATATGCATACAACGAAGAACAAGAACAAAGGCTGACACAAGAGATCTCATAAAAGCTTAGGGCGGAGCTTAGGACAGAGCTTAGGGAAAATCTCAGGCCAAAATTATATGATGAGGTCACTACATAAGTGACTGATAGAGTTATGCGCCAGTTTCAGCATCAATTTGAGAGTTATGGGATGTGCTTGCAGCCATCTCTAGTACATGAACCTGTTGTGCCTCCCACAAGTAAAATTAATAAACATTTAGGTTGAATAATTTATTATTTGTATAATCTAACATTTACTCTGACAGGGAGAAGCGGGAAAGGAAGTTGTTCAGCACCAACCGTCCTAGGGGATGACATGGACGATGCTAGTCCATGTCTGCTATACGTTTTAAATGGTACCGGGAGGATGTTGGTAGCCTTTCGAACAGTGTTTCAGGCAGCGACTCTTGTTCATGGTATGAAGCTATCAGAGGATGAGGTGAAGGCCTCAGTAGACGACATTATCATATCAGATGCCTTAATTCCTCTGCCCACAGATGATATTTTCACTGTGGCACAAGCATTCTAGTCTTTTATCGCTTAGCCTAAACACTTGATTGGTTCGATTTCTGACCCCCAAGTATGGACTTCTACTTTATACTTCTCAATTTTAAAGTTTACATGTTATTGATGTCGAAACTTATCCTATTTTTTCATGTAACAACAAACGCATGGACAAGAGAAGATTTGTTTATCTGAGGACGATCCTCTTGGTGCATTGCAACAACTGTAAGACATGATTGCAAATGAGCCTATGAAGGTTGAATATGATGCTAATGTATTTGGGAGAGGCTCTGAGGTCCCATCATACCTGCATACCAAGATGTCAGGGAGCTTGGATCGGGAAGAAAAAAGTTGAATATTACAATAATTCAGCTATGGATGATGTAAGTCTATGAGTAATTATTTATATAAAATTGATTTATATATCAAGTATACTTATATCAAAGGTAATTTTTGATTTCAGGTATATGTTTGGTGTAAGTAACAACTTGGGGTACAATGATGTCTATGGGTTTATTGATCCCCAAGTCACTCACAAACCATATAATTTTGATGAAATCACAACATATCTCATCAGCAGCTTTGCAAGGGGGAAGGACATATATTTTATTCCTTATATAAGTGAAGTTTTTTAACTTCAAAGTTCCATATGTGATTATAATATATAACAATTAAGTTGTTATTAATTAATATCATGTGTCTTGTGTAGAGATTCAAGACTCCTACTCCACTTCCTGAGAAGCCACTTATGTACCTAAGGAAGACACTTGCAAAATATTTAATTAGACTATTCAATAGTTCATAGTTATTTGGATTTTAAAATACATTAGCACATGTTGATTTATTGTTATTAGACTTTGTACATTATGCTTTAAAAAACATTATGTGATGTAAATATTGACTATTGTGTTGAATCTGTGTTGTTATTATATTGTTTGATATGCAGATCTGTTTTTGTGATAGTGGATATCACAAAAACATACCTGATATTAAAAAAATTGCAAGAGAATAAGCCTCGGTTGTAGCCAAAACCGAGGTAGAAAACCTATGTATGGCTTCGGTTCAGCCACAACCGATGCCATAAGGTGCACGACAACTTTTGTTTAAAAAAAATAGGGCTTTGACAGCGGTTGAAGCTAGAACCGTCACCATAAGTCCATGTTATTACCTCGGTTCAACCAAGGTAATAACCCCTCCCCCCTCTTTTTTTTTTTCTTCCTTACTACTTTGGTTGCTGATGAACCGAGGCAGTACCCTTTGAGATATTACCTCGGTTGGAACCGAGGCCAAAAGTTCCCCACCTTTTTACCTCGTCAAGATATGTCTCGGTTTGACAATCGAAGCGTATTGTAAAAAACAACTGTTGTCGTTTCCTTTCGCTACACTAGTGACTTCTAACCTTGCTACTAAAGCATAGACTTTTGTGTAGTCAATTCCTTCTTTACATATCTAGGTCCGACTGATTTCTTTTTCATCTTTTCCAACTCGAAACATTATGATTTGAAATGTTCAGGTTTGTTGCACTTATAACAAACAATTATGTCTTCCAATTGTCTGTCTTTAGGATTGTTCTTTGAGACATATCCAAAACATCTACTCTTGAACACCATGCCTCTTCTTTTCCTCCACATAGACTGAAGCTTTCTCGAAATCAATGAGAGCTCCTCTTCATTGTTTTCGTCTATGAAGTCTTGTTCATTGTCTGACTCCTCGGAGGATTCATTAGTTCTGAGAGCTTTGGTGGATGTCTTCTTTACAGATTTGAACATGATACTTTTCTCCTTTTTTATAGAACCATCTTATAGGATTTTGAGCTCATTAGTTTTCCTTAGACGCGGTAATTAACTCCTAAGGATACTATTTCATCATGGTTGAGATCGAAACATTAACGCTTTTCTTAGGAAATGAAAATGATTTTCCTTAATTTTTCATTAAAGATGAATTGTCTTTCCCCTTGTACCTCGATAAGGAAACTTATGTTATGGTACACTCAATAGTAAAAAATAATGTTATTTAAAAGTCAAGAAAAAAAAAATTGAAGTACCATTTTTGTCTTCAACTTAGTGATATGTCTTTTAATAATAAAATTGTGACGAAACCCTGTATATTCCTAAAAGGTGGTAATTAATCCCTAACAATGTTATTTAAACCTAACTTGTAGTGCATAGTCGCAAAGGAATGTTCACTACAATAATATGTGCGTCCAAGAAAGTACTTCACCGATTTCAGTCAAGAAACGGAGAAACAAAATACATATTAGACGCGCCAAAAAAGCATTATACATTACTAGTTAATAAAGTCGAATATTTCCAAGGCTACAGCTGAATAACAACTCAAAAGATTTAGTTTGTGGTGAAAGAGACAAAATTAGAAAGTATAAGACAAAACTGAATGAACTCACATAAAGCCTTGCAGCATAGGACAGGGAGGAAAATTAATCGAAAAGGATATGTATATTTTATTGTTTATTGTGATGTGATAACGAGGAAGGGGTTTTGGGGCATTGAACCGTAGTTGTTGCTTGAAATGCAAGACGTTAAATAAAGGGTTCTTAGATGTTATGTCATTTTATGCTTTTAGGCCAATATGATATCCAATGGGATATGATACATGAAGAGTCACCCTTTTACCCAGAACATGAAAAGGACAAGTAGCTGTGACCTTTGCTCAGGTAAGGTGGGTCAAATGGACTCCACTTGCCAACCAGCAATTAAGACATTTCCAGACTTTCTCCTATTTGGTGCCATGTATTCCATTACTTTCGATTCCAAGGATTGCAAAAACATACTTAATTGCCCCACTCACATCGAATTCACATTTATCAATTATCATTCATTAATTCTTCTATTATCCACTCTTCAGACTTCAGAAGTTCTCTACAACTTTTAGAAATATTACTTATTTTTAAAAATAAAAACAAACGGCAACAAAACATTTATTAGAAAAAGAAAAAAAATTACATTACCTTTGTTGAGGTTGTATCAATTGTCGCCACATTTAATCTTTATGAATTAAAAGTATTAATACGGCATTTTATGCTATTAGTTGCACAATAAACTGAAATATTATTAAAATAATAAATTGAATATAAACGTTAAAAGAGATAAGAAGAAAGCAAAGTATATCAAGGAAAGACGTAAAAAATGCATTTACATGTAATGACTTCAATAATCTAAATTTAGAATACTAGAAAGAATACTTCGGTCAACAACAGTCGTATACAATAACGTCTCGATTTATAATGAGTAGTTAAAAATAATCATCTATAACAGTCTTACTTCATCAGAATTATCTTCCATAAAAATAACAAATTTATAAGTTAATCTTGCATAAGATAATGAAATAGAAAGAGGTAAACAAAATATAAAAAAGGAATATACAGAAATAGCATTTGGGTCATTTATTATGCTAAAACTGGGGATATTTATGGTGACGTAAACTTATAAAAAAAAACCCACCATTTAATGAATATGATTCAAATGGTTGGAAGTTGATTAAAGAAGTTGCAAGTTTCCCATAGGAGACCTCAAATGCAGCGCAATGGGATAGGGACAAATAGCAATAAATTAAAGAGCACTGTCTTTGAATTTTGTCACGACGCTGCACTAGGAAGCAGAAACGAGAAGGAAAAAAATAGGACAAATTATCGTGCAGTACAAACCCAATCCTTGCTATTCAGGGATTACCATAAGATTAGTGTGGGACACACTCAATACATAGCCACTTTCTCTTAAAACCCTGCTCTGTGTTTTTTCCTCATTTCAAGTAAACCAAAAAATCACCTCTATCTGCACCACCTAATCCAACCAAATATCACATTTTCCTCCACAATATCTTGTGCAAAACACCAACACCGATTGCTCCATATATTATATAATACTATAACAGTAACACTCATAAACCTCAAAATAAATCATTACATTGTTCTACCAAACTCGGTACATAGATACATAGCAGCAGCAACAAAGCAGAGGGTGATAATCTACAAAATTAGGAGGTTTTTCTTCCCTTTAAAGTGTATTAAGTTCCAATCCCAGATTTTAACTCCATAGTAATATTTAGAATAATTGATAATGATAATAGCAAAATACCAAAAAGTTGTTTTCTTTCGTGAGACGGTTTTTCGTTTTCATCTCAGAGAACCTCCTTACCCTCTCGTAACTCCTTCAGTACAGCGGGGACCTCTGGGGGTTCCCTTTCCTCCGGTTCATCAGACCCGCCGAGATTTCCGACACAGGCGAACACGCCGGTCGGCACGGTGGCCGGAAACCAGAGCCTCCGGTTCTCTTCTTCCTCACAATCTCAGTGGTTGCAGTGCAAGCCAGGGTGGTCCTGCAATCCACCCCACCATACCCTCCGGAGCCTGACGAGGTTCTAGCCGAACCGGCCGGTTCCAGAACCGAGTCGGGGGTCATCAGACCATCGTCGAGCCCACATTCCGGTAGTGGCAAGTAGTTGCACTCGAAGAGGTAACCAGAGAGAGAACCCTTAGTTCTGACCAGATAATTGATCTGTGAGAAAAGCAATACAGGTATATGAATGAGAAAAGAGAAAAAGTATATATATATATATATATATATATATATATATATAATATGCACAAAAAAGGGTGGGAATGCATTATGTATTATGGAACAATAATGATAACGTTGGTAAGGGGGTGAAATTAGGAGTGATAAAAGAGGACCTTGCAAGAAAGGGAGCAGAAATGGTATGGGTCTTGCAGACTTCTGTCACAGGTGCTGCAGAAATTGCCGGAGCCTCTGAAGTTCCTTGCCTGTGGCCTTTGGTTTAAAAATACCACTTTTGCACTGTTGGTCGTGTAGGACTGTAGAGAGAGAAAGTAACCATGTGGGTGTGAGTGATAGAGCTTAAAACATTTCACAAAGCGAACCATCCATCTGTGCAACTTCCACCCACTATAATGTAAGACAGACATGAAAGGAAAAAAAAACATATACTGAAATTCTAACTTGACAAATTGCTCTTCTTAATTAGCTTGCTTGAAACACCAGGTTGAGGTTGAAGTTGCACGAAGGAAATTAGACACCGCCAGAATTCTTTTAATTGTGTTTTAATGAAACTTTATAACTTTGCTCAATTATGCCGAATGAACTGAACCTGTATTTGAAAATTAAAGGGAAAAAGAAAGGTAAAAACATACTTGAACTGAAGTGCAGTCAATTAATTTTGCAGCGTCATCCAACCTTATAACATCATGATACACATATCTTCTAATCTGCAAAAGGGTGTAAAGAGAAGTTAAAAGAATTCATGAGAGGATTTGTTTTGGGTGTCTTGATGTTTGTTTGCATCTTCTGTGTAACGTAGTGAACAACAGTACCTGCAAGAGTCTATGAGAGCGGTGAGGGGACAAACAGTGAGGGCAGAGACTGATGCAACAATCCAAGCAATACACGTTCTTCTCGTTCTTCTTAGCCTCCTCGTGAATTATGCAAGCGTTGTAGAACTTCTCGGTGAGGAGGAGTTGAAGCCAAGGAGGAGCATGAGAGGAGGAAGAAACGAACTGCACGGGTGACTGAAAGAAGGAATTGAGTTAAAATAAACAGAAAATGGAAGAAGAAAGAGAAGAAAAGAGGAAGCAAGGAAAGAAGCAAAGTGAGAAAGGCAAAGAGGAAGAAAGGGAATCCACCATGATAATTTTTTTCCCTTTGCAATTTGAATTTTGATGAGTGTTTGCGTCAGGAGAGTGAAGCGAAGTAAGTTGAAAAGAGGCATAAAAATGGTATAGCTAAAGAAGAAAGCAGTGAGGTGTGTGAAAGGTCATTAAATTGAAGCAGAAATATGTGTATGAGTGTGTAGCATGTATGTACCCACCATTGTTTTTGGTAGTGAAATTTGAATTTGCGTGTGTGAGTGTGTCAGGGGAGAAGAAGGAAAAAGAATTGGGTGAGTGAGTAGTGTGCGATGGTTATGGAGAAGAGTGAGGCAGGGGAGGCATGATCAGAGTAAGTAAAAACTGGATTTTGAAAAAGGAAGAGAGAGAAAGAGAGAGTAAAAGGAAACGGCGCCTGGCAGCTGAAGATACAAATATTACTGTTACCAAGAAAGAATAGGCGAGAAGGAAAGAAAGGATGTGGTAAGGTGAGGAATGGTGCGGAGGGTAGCCACAATTAAAGACAATTCAGTCGTACACTACACTTAATTGCTCCACAAGCTTCATCAAATAACTCATCAAAATCTTCCAAATAAATATATATAATTATCACATCAAAACAAATTTTACCACAGTGCCTTTTCGATTTGTTTTACCGTTTATTAATTAATTTACTGTTATTCTTCCTTATTTTCTCACTATCATGATAACGAAAATGCCTTTGCGTTCTGGGAAACCACTCAGTTTTGATTTTCGTGATTTTCGTTATTGTAAGAAAAATTGTTCTTGGTTTAATGAAATTCAAAGTTTTTTTATTTATTTTTAAGCCTTGGTATTATATATATTAATTAACTTCTTATGTATTGAATAAAAATTTAAATGATCATTTCGATTAATAAATACTTGTTCACATATCGTTACTTAAAAAAGTTTAATTTGAGAACTAAAATGAAAAGTTTTTAGAATAAAAGAAAAGAAAATTTTAAAAATTGATACATTTTATTGAAAATAAAACGGTAATTTCAATTTTTTAGAGATAAAAAATAAGGAAAAAAATTATAGAAACCAAAATTATGGCTAGTTAATTTTACTATGACTAGAAACATATATAAGTTTTAATTGTATAAGTAATTATTATTGTTCTTAATTAGGATTTAAAATAATTTTTTTCGTATTAAAAGTGAATTACACAACTAAATAACATTTGATATAAGTAAAAGTAGAAAAAGTAATCAATATCACACTAAAATATGACAGTTATTTTGAATTATTTTTATAGAATACTTCTCATAAATAAGAAGAATATTAATTACATTCCAAAAAAATTGAAAAATAAATAGCAATTAACTTTTATGTGAATAAATACATTTAACGATAATTAATTAGAAAATGAACATGGACAGCTGGGAATTTAACCATTTTAATATTTATCTTTTAATTGTCAAATTTATATTTCTTTAATATATTTTAACAGTCTATATTTGAGAAGATTAATAATTATTAAATATTGAATTCAATCAACTATTAAATAATTTCTATGTTATGTATACAAAATATTTTATAGAACTAAAATATATTAAGTATGAATATAAAATTTAATAATAGAAATCAATTATTAGTTAGCAAAACAAAATTTGTGTCAGATACAACTGTTAACATAATTATTATAAAGTGAATAAATTTGTCATGCATATTACTAAAAAAATAATAGTGCAAAGTTTATTTAGCTTGCTATTACCTATTCAGGTTTATTTTTATCCTTTATATTATTTTGACATGAAAATATCTCGTCAGTATAATTAAAATCAAATAACCAACATTAGGTTCACAGAAGTAGAATCAAACTTTCCATACAATAAGTAGAATATTAGACTGAAATCCCACGAAATAAAGTATCAAATACCAAACAAATGTAATTTAAAAGAAAAATCATAAAATTCTAGATTTATGATATAGATGACCTATTCATAATATTATAAGAAAAATAGCTATATCTATGTAATTATAAATAATCAAAATCATTACTCTTTTGATTACAGAGTCTACAATTAATTTAAAAATAATAATAATCATGTTTTAGTTGTTCAAGATGATAAATTAAGATACTTTCTAATATCAGAAAGCAACATTGAAGTACTAACATATTATATTATTAAATAATATAATATATTAAACAGTTAAAACTATTTTACTGCCAATAATAATAAAAATAATAATAATAATTGTATTATTATAGAAAAATATAATATTATATAATTTTGTAAATATAGCTCCAGTAATAATAACAGTATTAATCCCGACGTGATTTAAACAATGAAAATATTTGTTATTTAAAAAACAAAAAATAAAATGGGTAAGCATAAAATAATGAAGGATAATGGAATCAAAATCGCAACTTTCTTTTTGCATTGTTGTTTACTAAGAGCCCGTGTCCCGAAAACCCTAAAAACCCTAACCAAATGGTTGTCTTGCTGGCGCGTTCTCTCTCTCTCTCTCCGTGCTAAGTGCTAAATGACAAGACAAGAAACAGTGACTTTTCTCAGTTATCGGTAGAAAATGGTTGAAAAAGTGCCCTGTGTGAATAGGGCTTAAAATGACCATATTCGTAATGACAATTGTACCCACCACCATCTGTATCGCTTCCATACTTCAACATAATTTACTCTAATTAAATAGCTTCATGTCTATTTATTTTCCATAACTTGGTTTAATTATGTAGCTTCATGTCTATTTTATTCGGTATTTTTTCAATGAATAGGTGTGAAAAATTGAATTTTTCCTACAAATAATCTATTTTTTAAATACAATATTACATATAGACCCAGTGACGATAATTTTTCAAATGAGCCTATTCAATGTATATGGTCAGAATTTGGACTTGAATTCTTCTCACTTTTTTTTTTCACACCAATAATCTTTATTTTAAATAGTTACTTTTAAAAATAAAAATAAAATAGTCACCATTTCATTTAAAACTTAAATAAAATAAAATTCATGTTTTATAGTTTTATTAATTTATAAAATTACAACATAATAAAATAAAAGTTTTGAAATTATTTACACAGTCAATTTTTCATTATTTATTGTTGAGCATTTTAACTTAATACATATACGAGTTCCATATAAATATACATCACAAATAAAAATTACAACCACAAAGTTAACATAAGAAAGTAAAACATTTTAGTTTTAAAAATAAATTTTGAAAGTGCTTAAAATAAAAAATTGTTTGAAAATTAACAATTTTTTCTCAGAAATATTTTTTTTCACTAAAAGTAAAACATACAAAAATATACGTTAAGCCTCGAAGAGAGATATGAGTAATAAATGGATAAACTTAAAAATCTTTATTTTTCTGAATCACCTTCACCTGATTAAATAGTCATTCAAAAATATAAATAATTTAAAATAAGATCTAACGAACCTTACTAATCTTCTATCCGAGCTTATTAGTCTCAAAAAGCCTTAGAATATTGGTGAATCATCTATGGGTAAAAGAAATACATATTTCTAAAGAATTTCCTTTTTCTTTCCTAAACAAAGTGGTAAATGTTGACCATTTTCATTTAATTGAAACATGGGAAGCAAACAATAGGCAATGAACACAAGAAAGGAAAATAAAACACTTTGAAAAGAAGAACAAAAACTTAAAGATTCAACTTGAAGATTCTACTAATCCTATTACTCAGGTTGTTAGACAACTAATTTTTTTACTAAGACAAGTTTATGGAGGACCATTAAGAGGACATATTGGACCACTCATAAGAGTAATGACAAAGATGATGAAAGAGGAAGATGGAGCTCGAAGAACTCTACTTTTGTAGAGGATCAACTACTAGACTCTTCTTTTCTCTTAAACATCAAGTGAAAAACATTATGTGAATATCTCTTTTGTCTCTAATGTCCACTTCTGATATTTTAATCTGAAGCTTGTAGATGTGTGTAGAGTACGTTATCTGCAAAGAATAAAGTAGATTGTGCATGCAGTATATATGTCTTTCCTCTTATCACTTTTGTTGTTTTTGAACGTTGAACATTTAATGACATTTAATGATTGCTCAAAACAACAAAGTTTTTTTTTCTACCGTTAAGGTAGCGTTTAACAATTTAGCTTTTCTTCTAAAGATACCAGGTGTTGACTAAAGACTTCATCGTTGGACGAAGCAATAGTTTAGCTCATGGTATCGTTTAGACTAATGTAAACACTTTTTGTGACTTTGCCTTTTTAGAGCAATAACGTTTAACATTGTTTGTGTTTTCTTTGGTGCTTTAAGTTTTAGTCTTTTACAGTGTTTTTGTCAACAACATTGTCTTGACATTGTTTCATTTTCCCGAGAGTTAAACTGAATACTCTTGGGTAAAGTAAGTTGTATGCGTTTAACTTCAACTCTCTTAGACGCTTTGACTTAACAGTCGTTTAACATAACGTCTAGGTGTTTTGACTTAGTTGTTTTTCTGTTTCCTAAAATCCTAAATCTTTTTCTAAGGTTTTTCTATGTTGGTGATTTTGAACCCAACTCTTATGTTTCTTCCTATGGTATTTTCAAATTATTATTTCGTTTAATGTAATTTTGTTAAACTTCAAAACATAAGAGTGTTTAGATGTATAGATGATTTTGTCTTAACACAAGAGATGGTGAATAATGCTCTTAGACAACATGCTTCATTTGAACAAATGGATGATAGTCGTTTAGAAGATTTTCTAAATGAATCCAATAAGAGATTTTACAATTTATTGGTAAAGACAAATGAACCTGTATTTGAAAGGGCAATAAAGTAAAAAATGCCAATATGTATTAGACTTTTGGCTTGCAAATCAAATTAGAACGTTCCCAAATGATGCTTGAACTTTTTTTCGAAAATCTTTTTAGATGTAACACCACCAAATACTTCTTTGCTAAACAATTATTATGAAGCCAATAGATTAGTTTCAAAGTTGGGATTTAAGGCTAAGAAGATTAATTTTTGTCTGAATGGTTGTATGCTTTTTTATGACAATGATAGTGGCAAAAATGATGCGTCATTGCTTCAATGTAAATTTTATGGGCTACCTCGATATCACACAATCCATCCAGGACAATGGAAGAAAAAGCAATTCCATTGAAGTCAATATTCTACTCACCTATAATTCTAGGATTACAAAGAACATTTGCTTTTATAAAAAAATCATGACATATGACTTGGCATGATGAGAAAAAAACACATGGAATGCTACGTCATCCATTTGATTGTGAAGCCCGAAAACACTTTGATCAAAAGCATCCATCCTTCGTCAATGATCCCCGTAACGTTCAAGTTGGTCTATGTTTGGATGGATTTATTTCGTACATTACGACATTGTCATCACCATATTGTTGTTGGCATGTGATTGCTATTCCAAACAATCTTCCACTTAAGATATGTGCTAATAAGGGGACCCTAGTCTCTACTATATTGGTTTTTTATGATGAATAGTTTTAAATGATTAGAAATGGTTTAATCTTTCTTACACAACAAAATGGCATAACAAGTGTTTAAATCATTAACATGTTAAGTGCTAAAAGTATTAATCCTTTCTTGATTAGTGAAATAGGCCTAAATAGATTGAAAATCTAGGTTTCTGGTAATAATAATCGATTACATAAGTGATATAATCTGTTAGACTAAGCTAGAGAACACTTAGAAGGAAAAACAAGGGCAAAGTACTATGTTATAATCGATTAAAACATAAAGAAAGGCATAGTATGTTATATAAATAACATAATCTTTTAAGAGAGACAAATGGATGACTAACAAGGCTAAGTGGCAACATAATTAATTATATAAGTTCCATAATCGATTAAAACAGAAACAAAGGACTAATCCATTATACAAATAATCTAATGTGTTAGGTTAGTTGAAAGAGAAAGTTATAAGCTAAATGTCTAAATAGTTGACTACATAAGTACCATAATCGATTAAAACATAAAGAAAAACTTAATAAGTTATGTTATTAAAATAATCGATTAAACTGCAGCAATATTTTTTTTGTATATAAACCATGCTTGAGACCTGATTCTTGAACGTTTTAATTGGCATATACTAACATTCTCTCTGAGTTTGAAGTATAGGTTTTCTCAAGAAGTTTTCTTCAAGGATTTTAAGCTTCATTGGTGATCAAGCAATCAAAGATTCATTCAAGGATTTTAACATTCTTTGTGTGTTTTGATCTTTCTTTCATATTTCTTTACTTGGTTGATTCATTTATCTTTGTTTATTGATTTCAAGATCCAAGAACTCTTTAAAGATTTGAAAAAGATTTTGAAAAAAAGGTTTAAATCCAATTCACCGCCCTCTTGGATTGAGATATAAGAGCTCCTACTTTTAACAATTGGCATCAGAGCGTGGGTTATTGAAATTTAATCGATTACACAGATCCAAATGGCCAATATATCTCAAACCTTTTGTGAAGAGGCAAGGCCACTCAATGGTCCCTATGAACCAACCAAGATAGAAAATGGGAAGACCAAACTCAAAGACTTCTCTAAGTTAGGAAGGTTGAAACAAGAAGAGGAAGAGAAAAAAGACACAGTTGCCTTGAAGTCCACTGCCAAAATTGATACAAAATCTGACTAAAAGAAAGATGATTATGGAGATGATCAATCTGCAGAAAACTCTGACAATGAAGAGCTAAATCTAATGGCAAAAAGTTTATCTAAATTCTTTAGATATAAAGATAAAGCTAACAATAATTTTGCAAGAAAAAAAAAGTCCTCCCGGAAGCAAGATAAATCTGATGCTCCCACCTATTAAGAATGTGGAAAAGTAGGACACATCAAGCCAAAATGTCCCATACTCAAATTAAAGCGAAAACTAGAAGAGGAAAATGATGACAACAGTGAATCCAACGAATATCCTAAAAAAGAAATTGATTTCGACTTGATGGCCAAACCTGCATCATCTAGTGAAGATAAAAGTGGAAAGGAGTCCATGTGGTATCTTGATAGTAGCTGCTCAAGAAACATGACAGGAGATGCTACAAAATTTAGCAGTTTGTTTCACACAAAAAAGTGGACATGTTACCAATGGAAATAACAACGTGGGTAAATCACTAGTATTAGTAAAATACAAACTCCCTCCTCATATACTATTGAAAATGTTTTACTTGTTGATGGTCTTAAACACAACTTGGTAAGTATTAGCCAACTCTGTGGTAAGGGCTATGCAAGAGGAATTGGATGAATTCAAAAGGAATAATGTATGGTCGCTTGTTTGAAGAAACAATGTTCATCAAGTGATTGAAACCAAATGGGTTTTTAGAAATAAGATGGATGATTTTGGAACTATTATAAAGAACAAGGCTAGACTAGTAGCAAAGGCGTATAGTCAAGAAGAAGGAATAGCTTAAGATGAGACATATGCACCAGTTGCAAGACTTGAAGTAATTAGAATCTTACTTGTTATTGCATATATTCACAACTTTAAACTATACCAAATGGATGTGAAAAGCGAGTTTCTAAATGGCTATATCAAAGAAGAAGTTTTTGTAGAACAACCTTTTGGTTTCCAAGATTTTGAGTTTCTTGATCATATATTTAAGCTAAAAAAGGCACCTTAATGACTAAAGCAAACACCTCGCTCATGGTATGAAAGGGTAAGTGAATTGCTTCTTAAGAAAGAGCTCCAAAGGGGTAAAGTAGATTCAACTCTTTTTATTGAGAAATTTGGACAAAATCTACTATTTGTACAAATTTATGCAGATGGCATTGTATTTGGCTCTACTAACCCTTAATTATGCAAAGAATTCTATAGAATGAACAATGTTAGCATATGATGTACACCAAAATGTAGAAAGATATGAAAAACAAACCTATAACACTACTAAAACACATGCAAGCCAAGGCAATCCATTAAACCAATTCCAATTTGGCAATAAGCATCATTGTTATAACATATCTATTACGAACCAATTTCAAATTGGAAGCAAGCATCATTAAGGTATTCCATTAAACCAATTTCAGAACCAAAACAAGAACCTAATCCATTCAACATAGATTTACCTTCGACAAACCTGCAACGTTAGACCTCCATCGCCAGTTTAAGGCTTCTGGACAACTACGAACCATCCACCACCACCCGCCATCGTGACGCAGCGGCCATTGCCACGTAGAGTGACCATCGGTGCGCACCAACCACTAAGAATTGTCCACCACCTACCAAGCTTCGCCATCGTTGTGCCACCGTCAAGCCATTATCCTCACGCTTGCGCCACCAGCGTTGCACTCGTTGCAATACCACCGCCACCAGCCACCAGTGTCCATAGACCATCACCGTGGGGGTTTTAAATTAGGGGTTGGGGAGGTTAGGGGAGAGGGTTTTTTGTGGAAAATGAAAATAGTGGAGAGGGAAAAGAACATATCGACGGTCATTGTCTGTTGGTAATGAATGATGATGTTTACTAACGGATATATCCGTCGGTAAGTAATAAAGTCCATTACCAACGGTAATAGGCCCGTTGGTAAGTACCCATTATGCACTCTATTGGTAAATCAACCGATAAATGTGTGTTACTGACGAATCATTAAAGTGGATGAATATAAGTCTAGATTGTTTTCATTGTGCTTTATTTGAAATGAAGTGCTTGAATTGTCACACACCATCCAACATTAAAAATGTTACCTATAGCACCCAACTCAACCTTATCAGTCTCTTAAAGTGTCTCAATTACCTAATAATCAAACCCACACTATTATTCATAATAGTAAACTTTTTAGTCTTCCAAATTTATCATAAGCAGAAAACATCAATTCAAGAGTATTAATATTTACAATTTCAAGTAGTGTTATTGCGAATCGAAGAAAAATTAAAATCAACCAGAATAGGAAAAAGAGAAATAATTAACTACAGAGAACATTGAGTGTTGATTGTTCAAATCCTAGCAAAAGATGAAAGAATAGTTTTCACTATTTGTAGCTATGCTAGACTAAAAAGGGAGAATGTAAGATAAAAGTGACGAATGAAGTGATTAAAACAAAAAGGAGGAGACAGAGAAGCAAGCAAGAGTCATGCGAAGGGATCACATAGCAACAATAGAAAAAGCTTGTGCGATTTGATATTCTGGTCAAAGCTTTTGATAAATTATGCAGAATGCTACCTTGCCACACTTAGATTTTGGTATCATTTATTGTTTTTCTATTCCCCTGATACAAAATAGCAAAGTGGGGATAGGACAAGTACACGTGACAAATGAAGTTTGAAAATGGTAATGCATATGAAATAGGATTTCACAACCACATGCTAATGCTTATCATTGTACATATTTCACACCCTATTACAAAGAACAAGCTCAAATTTTACTGTTTATTCTAAACACAAAACTTACCTTAACAGTTCGTGTGACAGCTGACACGGTAGGGCCTCTCGATAGTGTAGTGGACAACAACCACAACATCCTCACTCCACGATGGCAATGGTAAAAAATACAATAGCATCCCTCGACCAAGATCCCTCGACCAAGATCCCTCAACACAAACAAGACGTCCCGACAACCTCACATCATAGTAGGGTCACACCATAATAATGAACTCACAACAGGGGCAAGCTCAAACGCTATTCGACATTGGCTAGATTGAAAGAGGAAAGGAGAGTGAACTATTCTCAATGAAAGTGCAAAGTAAAATTGGAGAGGAAAATCCCAATTGTGAATCTAATTCAATCGACCAAGTTACTGATGATTACATTACTAAGAGATGTATCCATTGGTAATTTCGTCAATAATTCTGTCACATCCTCAATAAATTCTTCAATAAATATCAACAAAAATATCTATAGATAAATAAAACAGGAGTATCCCTTGGTAATTTTGTCAGTAATTCTGTCAATAATTAACATTTACCGTTACATCTTATGCTATCAGTAATAATAAGTTGATAATTTGTGTTTTCTTATAGTGACTTTTTCTTGTGGTTGCTTAGTTATGTTATATGAGACAATTTAGGTTTCGATGCTACCATGAAAAGAGTTAAATATGTGGTTTACATTGATTAATGAGATTATGTGTGTCTCAATGTTGGTTGTTTCAAAAATCTAAGTGACACTTTTGCTACTCTTGGATTGTTACAACCATTATCTACTTGATCAGATTTGACAACTTTGTAATGGAAACATATTAGAATGGATTTCGTAGAAGGGTTACCTAATTCGTTTGGGAAACAAGTCATTTTTGTTGAGGTGTATAGATTTGGTAAGTTGCTCATTTCACATCTATTATATCCCTACACTTTAAGGGAAGTAGCTGAGTCATTTATGGGTACATGAGTGTACATATTCTACTAGGGATAGAGATCATGCATTCTTAAGTCAATTTAAACGTTATTATTTTTTGACTTTTCAAAGAGTTAAAATTGAACTTTCAACTAGCTATCACGTCTAAAATCCTATCTCAGATGCATGAGTGCAGATACCCCGCATAACTGGTCTAGATGGTAGCCTATGGCGGAATGGTGGTATAACATCGCTTACCACACCACGACTAAAGCTACTTCCTATGAAATCATGTATGATCGATCATCCACCTTTATCCATCCTCACATTCTAGGGAAATTCATGGTGCAATTAACTGATAGCAGCTTAAGAAAAAGGGAAAAATGCTGAAGCCAACCAAATTTCATTGTAGAAGAGTTTAGGAGAGAATGCAGCAATTAGCTAATAAGCACATAACAGATAATAACTATCAGATAGGTGATTTAGTATTATTTGAAATTGGATCCTTCTATTCATATGTCAGTATATAGCTTACAGAAGCAATGCTAATTAAGTTGAGTTCAAAGTATTTTGGGTCTTACATGATGACTGATTGTATTGGGATAGTAGCTTATAATAGTTGGACCTTTCTGGTTAAAAATGTCTTCCACACTTCACAGCTCAAGAAACATGTTGGAGATGTAGTAACTTTTACCAATCTACCATATCAAGTTGAAGATGCTTTTAGAGAAAAGGTACGGGAAGAAACTCTAGATAGGATAATTGTCAAAAGGAAAAGAGCTACAGTAACTAAAGGTATAGTTAAATTGAAGCCCCAACTTCTCGAGATGCATGAATTGGAAGTTCTATTATGACTTAAAATAGAAATTTCCTATGTTCAATCCTTGAAAACAAGGATATATTTAGACTTTGATATGATATAGTGTAATTCAGCCGTTGGTATTAGCTTTTGAACCGAGTTAACTAACTATATTCGTTAATATATATAGCAAAGAAACTCTTTATCATAACATAGCATTCATTCATTCAAGCAAGATTATTGTAATCCTCTTTAATAAAGTATCCAAGATTTTTTCTCTCGTAGGGTTAGCCTCATATAAGTTCTTAGAGTACCTTCCATCTGTAGAACTAAGAAAAATTCACATCACACTATACCATGAATTTGGAGTTATTCAGTGGTAGTTGGAAGCGGTGTCGTGTGGTGTGGTGGTGAAGCATCTGAGTCATAATACATTTAACTGATTTACTGAGTGCAGCAGAAGCAGGCACGAATTGTCACCTCCATTTCATAATTTGTGCCTTACGGTGGAACAAGAATTAGGTTCTGCGTTTTCTTTGAAGCAGCCACATGATCAATTCTGCAAGCAACTTCAAATCAAGTGGTGCCTAAATTTACATGAAGCACCAATTGTTATACGCATGCAAACGACGCCTTATCAGTCATCTGATTTGGCGAAGGTGCACCCTTCTGATTCAAACTTGAGCAATTCTTCAAGTAGTTGGTGGGCATTAATCTCTTCGGTGCATAATCAAATAATTATTGTGGTGACTAATGGAGCACATGAGAAGTGCAGATCCAAGTGTCACATGTTGAATTATAAGAGACTTTAAAAATTCACATACACAACTTTGCGGTCACACTGATTTAGATCTGAATGGTGGTTGGATTATTTTAATTCAAATTAAGCAGAATTGGAAACTGAATTGAAAGTTCACAACACTGCTTTGCTGACCCATTCGGTGAATTTAACCAAAATCTTGAAATAAAGTTCATGCCTTATAATTTTGGAGTCGTCATCTATCCTTTTGTTGTTGTTTTCTTTTCTTTTATATCTAGCATTGATTTATTAGTTTCCTTTCAATTTCATAATCATAGATTTAAAATTCTTTTTATACGACATAGTACTGTGAGTTAATCTTTTAAAGAATTTCGACAGTTTGAAATTACAAAATTGATAGCTAAGTGTTACTATACATAGTTTGTGAATTTCTTTAAATTTTCAGAAATTAAAAGTACAAATTAAACAAATTAAAACAATATTATGTTTGTCCTATGTTTTTTTAGATTTAGATTTATTTTATTTATTTTTCATCAGTTAGTTTTATTTCTTTGAATAGTCTTGATTCATATCGTACAATCTAATAATTTTAATTGTTTAGCTTAATTGCTTTGATTTACATTTTCTAGTACTAATTACAAATATGTTGTTTAAATTATTTTTGTGATTTAAAGCATTTTTTTATTTTGTCAATTTTTTACTGATTTGTTTAATCTATTAATTGATTGAGTGCTTTCTAGTTTGTATTTAAAATTCTTTAGTTTTATTATAGAAATATTCAATTTTTTTACCTCTTTGAATATGAATTGTACATGAATTTGTTACATATTTCATTTTTTGAATATTAAATTCTTGATAAGTTAATTGAATTTTCTAAAAAATAAATAAAGAGGAATTTGAATGAAACTTGGTAGTCTTAGTAATAGAGAAGTCAACTGAATATAAGCAGTTGAAATAGTCTATATTTTTATTTTCTTAATTGTGTTGACTATATTATTCGTATAAACATTTTTTTTTTGTTACATGATTGACTATATGTCCATAGTACAAAATAAAATAATCACATTTGGAGAAATAATTTACCCAATACCTTATATTTTCAGATAGAAGGGAAATTGAAGAACTTTATCCATTAATGATTGATTATGATAAATGTTATACTATTAGATTGTGAATTATAGAATATGTTAATTAACAGTCGATGGAAATAAATACCGATGTTCAAATCAGTAGAAAACTAATGATGTTGAAATAGGATGACTTGATAAGGCTCCTCCTGACTTAAAATTGGTACAAAACCAACATTTAAGAAAGGTAATTTTATTTCTCTAGAAAGAGTTTAATAAAAAGAAATTACATCATCTATCTAATTGTTGGCAGCAGCAGCTGGCTCCTCTTGTGGTGCAGTTTCCTTTGTACGAGGTTGTTTGGGGCAGGACTTGGGACCGTGGTGAGCCGTTTTGTGGCACTGGAAAGGTTTCGCATTTCGACTGACTACGACCCCAAACATGGCTCCTAAGCAGAATACAAGGCCTATCTTAACGGGACTCATTTGCTTTGATGCACAAGATCACAATTTCAATCTCATCAAAATAGAGAGTGCTATGTCTGAAGAAGAGATATCCGCAAAATATATACACACTCCAATCCTGCGATGGAGGAATATTCTAATCGCCGTGACTCCCACGCCTCTCTTTTACTTGACCAAGTGTATATATCCTCTCCTCCAAGACTCTTATTCTAATTAATTTTTAGTCTATGTCGTTTGCGTGTACAATTTGTAGTCTGAACATTTCAAAGGCGTAACTAAAAACACCTAAATAAAATGGCCATTCAAAAGTTGCCATATACCAAAGTTCAGGGGAGTGCTTTCTGCACCTCATGGTTTCCTCCTGCACACACCTCATAGCAGTGTGGAAGAAAAACATGTCCCAAATTAAAGTCTTTATTTTATTTTTTTCTTCTGTACTGTCCCTCTCTCTCTCTATTTTCCTACGCTCCCTTTCGTAATGTATCGGCTCTGCCACTGTTGTTACCGTGAAAAGTGTGAGATTTACATTGTTTCTTTTGGTTTATGAGGTTTGCATATATTTCAGATTATGCTATACAAAATCTTTCTGGATTTTATAATTTGGAATTCTTTTTAGATTATGCTAGAATATATTTTTAGTTGGACTTGTAATTTGAAATATACTTCTGAATTTGAAGAAGTAAACTGGATTGCACAATTTGGAAAAGTGATATTTAAAAATGGAGTTAGATTATTTTACTAATAAAATTTTAGAACTTATAAATAGAATAATCAGTTAATTAAATTTTATTTTTTAAAAATCACGATTTCTCTAAAGCTATTTTTTTTTTCTTTTCTTAATTCTTTCTAAGAATGTGTTGTGTTTTGTTTAGTACGTGTCTGTTTGTGTGTTTTGAATTTGTACATTTTGTTTTATGATTGTTTTGTGTCAGAATTAGTAGAATTTAAACTATTTTATATGTTTTTTTTTGTGTAAAATCACTAAAAACCATGAAAACCACCTTCAAAACCACTATAAATATTATTATAAGTAGTAGTCTATTTTTTCTATTTAATTGGTGATTTTTAATTTGGTAGCTATAGGTGTTATTTTTCTTTGAAATTTTGTATGCACTTTTGGTCCATGTTTTGGTAGAAAAATCACATAATCACTTGGTGATAGTCCCACTTGTGAGTTACAAATTTTTCTGGAAATATGAATTGTAAACTTCAAAATGCAATAACTTTTGATGTATCATATATAAATTTTGTGTAGAAGAAAAAGATAGAGCGATGATGAATTAATTCAATTTATATATATATATATATATATATATGTATATATATGTATACATATGTATACATATGTGTATATAATATATATATATATATATATATATATATATATTTATTAAAATTGTTCAAACAATTTTATTAATCTTTTTTTGAATGTTGATCTCACTCTGGTATTTAATGTATGACGCTATCTTATTGAAGAAGTTTATGTACATATCAATTTTAACCAATCTTAAATTTCACAAAATTTTGTTAACATTATGCATTGGTCTTTAGGTTACACAAATGAAAGTGATTATCAACCATAACTAAATATGTATCTAAAGATCAAAACAAAATACATTTGACAAATACTCATGAAGTTTAACACATGCATGTATATTAAAATATATATGCATTGATAAATTATGAACAAGTAATTAAATTTATTAAACTGTCTAACCAGATAATTAAATATTCAATACATATAAATTAGTATTATCCCTTTTTCTTTAGAAAATATATAACTTTTTGAAGAAATAAGAGACAATAACTATATTTCATATTGAATCTCAAACAAAAAAACCTAAAGCTCACTAAACGAAAGATTAGTTTTAAATAAACTATATTTAATCAACAATAAATCATATTTAAATAAAATTACATTAAATAACATAAGAAAAAAATTAAACAACATTTCTCTCCATATACATTTAAGCATACAAGCATAATAAAAAAAATAAATTATTATTAATGCTAAAAAATTTAAACAAATAATATGGAGCGAAAGAGAACTTGGGAGTGTGCTTCAACATAACCATAAGTTTGACAATGGTTTGCCTTTGAAATGCAAAAAATGTTCTCCTTAACCCATAACATCGAAACATGTCCACATAACTAACAAACGAAACAAAAACAAATAAAGAAAAGGAAATCGTGTTCACAAACTATAGTGTTACCTTGTTTATAAGGCTTCGCGTTCGAGCAGAGAAGTGGCTAGGAGGCTTCACGTTTGACAGAGGAATGGAGGGTTCAAAGTTTCCAAGAAGAAGAACAAATAGAAAGATGAGAGATGACAATGTTCATAGATGCTAAAGAAAACAAATGTTATGGAGATAGAAGAAGAAGAACATACAATGACAATCGCAGAGGAGGAAGGAAGAAGAAAATTGTAGCATTGAAGTGGTCACAATGAATCTTTCGTGAATTCTAATCCTAGAATAACCTTTTGGCCTCAGTTATTTGAAAACTGAAGCCTAAAAGATAATATGCTTTGGTTATTTGTAAAATCGAAGCCTATGGACTCCTAAAAAATATTATAAATTTTAATGACACTTTTGAAAATTTTATCAACATTTTGGCTTCTATTCACGAAAAGCCAAAGCAAAAGTTATGTGACTTTGGTTATTGAAAAACCTAGGCCAAATTTTAGCCCTAAGATAAATTAATTAAAATAAAAGCGTAGAAATTTTGAAATTTTGATCAGCCTTTTGGCTTCGGTCTTTAAAAAAAGAAGCAAAAGGTTTATATGGCATCAATGAATAAACAATTGAAGCCAAATCTCATCGTTCAAATAAAATAATTAAAAAATAATGGGACTTTTGAAAATTTTGACCATCTTTCAACCTCGATTCTTTAATTACCAAATCTTAAAAGGTATATGGCTTTGATTTTTCAATAACGAAGTCAAATCCTCTCACTCTAATAAAATAATTAAAAAAATAACGAGAATTTTGAAAATTTCATGTACTTTTAGGCCTTGGTTCTTTGATAGAAGACAAAATGGTATATGACTTTGGTTTTTTAATAACCAAAGAAAAATCCCCTCCCTTTGAGAAAATAATTAAAAATATAACAAAATATTTGAAAAAAATTTGAAAATTTAGCATATCTTTGAGTCTTTGGGTAATACATTGTATAGCTACATAGTCAAACACGTGCCTAACGCATAAGGGAAAACACGTCATAAACATAATTCACAATCCTAATGTTATAAATCAAGCATGTAATTCTTAAATAATACAAGCATAATTAATAAGTATGAGTTAGAAGTCAAATCTCAATCTATATATTCTTATATCTCTTTCACTGACCCTTTCTATATACCAATATCAATTGTAACCATAGAACTTGATAGATAATTTTAATCCTGGTCCTGTAAATTTGATATGTATACATTTTCATTAAGGTATAGGTATTCATCATTCTGGCTTTTTTGTCTCCACTGAGGATCGGATAGCAAGGACTTTCTTGTTAGCATCATTTTTAGAGGAAAGCCCTCCACACTGTAAACAATTTTGTGTCCTCCGACAGAGAAAGACCCCGAACATTGTCCCCAAAGAAAATGTAAAAAGTGCCTTCAGCATACTTTCGTTGGATCCTTGTTATCTAATTTCAATCTTTAGCACAAAACATACACAGGTAGAGGAGAACGTGATACCAGAGAAGCTCTTGTGGATGGCCATAGCTTATATAGTGAAAGAACACAAAATGATGATGGTAGATCCTTTCTTCAAGCCCGTCCACATACAAACTTCTCGTTCTCAATTTGTCAAAATACTTGTTTTAGGAAGAGTATTATATATATATATATATATATATATATATATATATATATATATAAAGATATAAATTATAAGGTAATTGTATAATATCTTAATAAAGTAATTGACCATTGATGGACATGTAACCGCTATTGTATATTTTCCCCCTAATTTTAAGTATTGCTAATGTATTTTCTATATAGAATGACAACGCGAAGTGGGTCAAACAACTAACTTGATCACAATAAAAAGTGCAATTTGTGTTGAATATATTAGTTGGTTAGAATGTTTACGTTTGTCTTGTCAATTTATTGCTCTCGGACAATGAAGGAGTTGATGGACTAATTTGCATAAACTATAAAATAATTATTAATATTTTAATTTCTAAATTAGACAAAAAAATATATTTTATTTTATTTTGTTAATTATTTACTTCATGCTTGAATTTTTAAGTTACTTTTTTTTGTTTGCATTTATGATTGATTAATTGCTAATGGTTTTTGGAAGCTTAAAAAATAAGTTATTTATATTTTCTTATTCATGAAAGATTTAACTTTGACATATTTATTTGATGTGGATCTTATGTTTACTTAGTTTATTTCAATTTTATTATCAACATTGTAGGCATTTCATGTGCAAAAAATACGTGAAACATTAAAATAAAGTTATTGTTAGAACATTTGTATAATTTTTTTGAATATATTTTTACGTGGGTGGTCCGTAGGACCAAAGTACAACCATTTTGTAAGACAACTAATAAAGATAGTTTGTAATCTTATGTAGGGCGGGTTAGCGCAACTCTCTTTTTGCAGGCTAATTAAGGGATGGGTGATGTATGTCATTTTATTCTTTATTTCTTTATTTAAGAGTATTTTTTAGCTAATTATTATCTTTGTAAATAATGCATTAGAAATGTTTTAGTCAAAACATAAAATAATTCTATTTTACTAAATTTGTTGTATTTTGCATAATTTTAGCATCAAAACATACATTCATCCATCCACATTATTTTTTTTTCTCATTTTAAGAGAAAGATAACTCATGATTATTTAGTGTAAGCCAAATTAGTCAAATCATGTGCAGGCTAGTTTCACTCGACTAGGAAGCCCAAGCTAAAGAAGACCAAATCTTTTAACAAAACCTTGAGGTCAATTTTTTCTTGCCTAGCCCATTGGATATGTGGATGGCTTGCAAATTAAGAGTCAACTTATGAAGATTAGGAAGAAATTAAATTAATTACTATAAGTCAATTTAGCTAAATTAAAAGTCAACAAAATTTCAAGAATCAAATGTAAGATATTATATGATACATTCAAATTAGGAAAAAGTTGAATTGCTCCAATCAATTTGATTTTATTAATTAATTCCAAGTATTGTTTTAGTAACAATATTATTTGTCACACCAGTATAAATAGAAACTTGGAAATAAAGCACATTGTACATATGAGACAAAATCTCACTTCTCTTTTCTTTATTTTCTTCAATATAATTTTGAGTTGTATTGTTAGTTTGATTCAAACAACAAGGAGTCTCTGCAAATTTTTTATTAGTTCGCTTATTAATATATTTCACATTATTTTTCTTCTATTTTTATATTATCCAAGTTATTTTATTCATCATACTCTCGTTCTAATTTATTTTAGCTACTTGTTTAACCATTTTCTTGAAACATAGTATTTTATTTTATTTTTGTTTTTTACCTTTTATTTCACAATTGCATCCATAATTTTATTTTATTATATTCAATAAAAACTTCCCATATTCACTCATACATCACTTTTACACTTAGGTCATTCACCACCACCTTTCATACAGGATAATCATTCTAGAATTGACATCTCACTTATTTACTTTTGTTTTATTTATTTAATATTATATTACTATTTAGTTAACATTTTTAACATTAGTTTCGCATGCATTCAATTTTTCTCATCATTTTTCAATAGTTTTCAACTTAATTTAAGTTTATATTTATTTTTTTTTCACCTTTTTATTTTTAGGCATTCATTGAAATACTTCTAGGAATCTTCATCTATTAAGGTTATTGGTTTCAATTTAATTGAACATTTTAGAGCTTAGCATTTAATTGACTTTTGTGGTTCCATTCAATTTCTCATAATGATTATAAAATGATGCATTTTCATTTTAACTTTTTTAAAGCATTCGGCTTTTCTTTATTTTAATAAATTCTAGTTATTAAAATTTTCATTATTTTATTTCAATTTATTTATCACTCTTTGTCTTCAGCTTTAAGAGAGCTTGTGATGATGGAAAGTCCCCCAACCATGGTCAAGATGTTTTAAGAGAGTGGAAGTCATCCATGAAGATGATATCAAATCTACCTGGTGGACCACCGTTGGAGCCATAATTGAGCATGGATTCAAGAGTAGTATAGGATATCTAGACCATTGTATTCGACCATGTAGTGTAGGTTTGTTTAAGGCTTGTATTAAGGCCTAAGTAGAATAAGATTTTTCGTAAGTTAGACATTGAAACTAAGGGAAAAGTGTGGGTCATGTGTCATGCTTCCATTGGAAATGATTTGCTTTTAGTAGTGGTCATATGACACTCTAGTAATGGAGAGAATTGTGTTTTTTGAGTGGTCACATGTTCTCCCATCATTTGAGAGGATTTGTGGGCACTTGTCCACTCCTTAGAAGATCTCATTTTTTGCCAATGAGAGAAAAGGTGGGAGATCATGCTTTTAGGGTTATAAGGAAACACCCTTGGCCTATAAATAGAGGTGTCTCCACCCTTGTATTTTATCTTTAATGTTGACTAATTTTATGCTACCCATTTTTGGCTATACTACTCATCTTAGATCAAGATTAGAGTAACCCATGAAGCCCTACTATTCACCTTCCTCCTTGAGTTGGTTTAACCTCTCTTTGAGCCACCAAACGCTACACCACCACCACAATATCTCCTAGAGGCCATGAGCTTTTACACCATCCACACCTTCTCTCATCATCCTTGGACCATTTAACACCACTTTTCCGTACCATCCATCCAAGGAAACACCCCTCCATGCATATCTCCTTATTTTGGCCTAGCCTAGCTAAGGAGGTTGCTGTCATTTGGACCATTCACCACCACTTTTCCACACCATTCATCCAATGAAACACCCCTCCATGCATATCTCCTTGTTTTGGCCCAACCTAGCTAAGGAGGTTGCTATCATTTGGTATTAGAGGCTTGGTTTTTCAAGAGCTAAGTTTCCTTGGTTTTCCTATCTATCTTTATTGTTTCCATGTGTTGTTCTTACTTGTCATGATCTTGTTACCATTTTTGTTTTTTTTTATGGTTCTACTTTACTCTACTCTTGGAACCATTCATGTTTTCCATTAGGTGTTCTTGTGTTTTTTTGATGTTCTATGTGCCTTTTCTATTTTTGAATCATTCCTCACTGTTTTTGGGTTATATATGTTATTTGGTGTCATTTTAACTTTTGAATCCTTCCATGTGGTCTAGAAGTCATGTTTAGTCTTTTACTATTCTTTATTTTCAAGTTAAACCTTGAAAAAAATAACCAAAAATATATGTTTGTGTGTTTTTCAAAAATGCACCTTTTGGGAACCTTTGAGTGCTTTTTCTTTGCATATTTGAATTCATATTTGTTGTAAGTTCATCAAAAAAATTCATAGAGTTAGGTTTCATACATGTCGTTTATGAGTTTCGTGCCAAAATTTTGATTCACGTATGATTTCTCTACCATTTTGTGTGTGTGACCTTATACACCTTTAAAGACATCTTTAAAATCTGATTTTGGGTGTTTGTTTGTGTGATTTATGTTCTGGAAAGTTACAATAAAAACAAGGTAAAAAATAGAAAAAACAAAAAGTAACAAAAAAAGTACAAAAAGCAAAAACCAAATATATTTCACACTACTACCACCACTTTTTGGTGTGCATTTGTATGATGATTTGGTGGCTGTTTTGCACCTGAAATTCACCTCCCAAACCTCTGTTCCAGCAGCTGGTCCATGGAATTTGAAGCTACAAAGTTGGTTGAGTGCCACATGTGCTCAAAAATTGGCTAAAAGACAAAAAGCCCATTTTTTACTTTAGTAATTTTGGAGTTTTTGTGATCTTTTTTAGAGATTTTCCTTAGGAATTTCTTTTGTGTGCTGAACCTTTATTCTTAACCATTTATTTGCTTGCTTGTCTCCTTGCTAATCTTGGTTTTGTCACCTAAAAATGCCATATTGACCTTTTCTTATTTTTCTCCTTGGCCTTTTTTGGTTTATGGTGTGTTAATCTCTTTCGGTGTAGGTTTTTGGCCTTGTGGTGAACCCACATCGTTAGAGGTAGTCTCTTAGGTGAAGAAGGTCTTGTGGAGAGCTTGGAGTCTTGGTTGAAACCAAGAAGACAAGAGAGTATATACTTGATGATAAAGAGAGATTTCATTCGTAAAATTTGTTTTCTCTTTGGTTTGTAATATTTGGCATCTCAGGGGATTGTCCTAACAAGATACTTACTATTTAAGAGTTATTTGTAGTTGGTGGGTAAGAGGGGACCAAAGTTCCTTCTAATTCATCATTAGGCCGCATAGTGTAGATTTAATTCCCTTTGAGAAGTTTGGTACAGATAACTTAAGGTAAGTTTTGGTTAGGAAAGAATTGAATTCTAAGCAATCCATAGTGATTTACCTTTCTTTCCTAGAAGTGAACTTAATCTTCTCTTGTCTCCTTAAGTCTTTTAAGGAATTTTATTTGAAATACTAAGTTTGTTTGCATAAGCCATTTTTGAAAATCTTTAAAATGTCTAGGATTATTTGTGATATATTTTTTTTCAAAATTCTTTTGAAACAAATGAATTTTATAGTAGCTTGCATTTAAGTCATTGTGAGGATGAGCTACATTATAAAGTTAAGAGTGACCTTCCCTTCTTTGTGAAAATACTAGTGCAGTATCATACCTAGCATGGGAGAAAAGAGTAGAAGAGCTTTATCCATTCCTAGTTAGGCATGGTAAATATCATATACTTAGTTTATACATCTCTAGGCTTGAAGGACATGCAAGTGAATGGTGGAATCAAAGACAATCTAAGGCTGAGAAAGGTAGAAAATCTCTAATTAAAGATTGATGTGACTTGAGAGCATGCATAAGAAGAAAATTTATCCCTTCTTCCTTTGTGCTAAACCAAGAGCAAATATGTGAGTGAGAGAACTCATAAAAAGAGGAAAATATTTTCTAAATAGTGTAGAAGGGTTCTCTAAAAGAGAAGATGAGTTTGAAGAAAAAGTGAGAAATCTCTTGAGTGACAAGAGAAAAAGAGACATTCAAAGAAGATGAGATGAACAAATGAGAGAGATAGAAAAGAAAGAAAGAGTTGAAAGAAAACATTATCTTGCTACCTTAGAAGAAGAGCTTAGAATTCTTAATGGAAAACAAGAAAAACTCCAAAAGAATTTAAGGAAGATTAAGAGATGAAGAGAGGAAGACAAAAGAAGGAAGAAAGAACAAAGAGAGAATGATGAGCATGAGAAAAGAAAGAAAGAACAAAGAGAGAAAGAGGAACAAGTAAGAAAAGAGAAAAAGGAGGAGGAATTAAGAAGAGAGTGTGAAGAGAAAAAGATAAAAGAAAGGAATGAGAAAGAAAAGAGAGAAAAAGAAGAGATTGAGATAAAAGAAGATGACGAAGAGTTACTAAAGCCCTCTACCACTCCCACAATAAAGGTTGAGACTAAGATGATGAAAGGAGTTTTCCAATCCTTGAACTTTTCTCAATACATCCAACCATCTTTCGTAACTCTAACTTTTGTCATAAGAGAGCATGAAGATTTGAGGACAAATCCTTTTCAAAAGGGAGGGTATGATGACATATCTCTAAAAATTAACTCTTGTGTTGGAAACGATAGTCTTTCAAACATATATATCCAACATAAGACAAATAAAAACTTCAAAGATGCTCCTACTCTCCAAGACCTTGATCATTCATTTGATTTAAGGTGTATCTTTGTTGAGAGCTATATTCTTCATTTACTCACTATTATAACATTTGTTCTAACTTGTGTGATAAAATGAACATTTGGCTCTAGTGGAGAAGGGCACAAAACTCCAAAGATGAGAAGGAAGTTTGCCTTGTTCCATGTTGAAGATTTAAGGGCAAATCATTTTCAAGAGGGAGGGAATGATGGTAAATCCCCTAGCCATGGTCAAGCACTTTCAAGAGTGTGGAAGTCATTCATGAAGATGGTATCAAATCTACCTTGTAGGCTACCGTTGGGGCCATCATTAAGCATAGATTCAAGAGTAGTGTAGGGTATTTAGGCCATTGTATTCAGCCATGTAGTGTATGTTTGTTTAAGGCTTGTATTAAGGCCTAACTAGAATACAATTTTCCTTAAGTTAAACATCCAAACTAAGTGGAAAATATGTGTGCCATGTGTCATGCTTCCATTGGATAGGATTTTCTTTTATTAGTGGCCACATGGCACTCTAGAAATGAAAAGGGTTGTGTTTTGTGATTGGTCACATGTTCTCCCATCATTGAGCGGATTTGTGGACACTTTTTCACTCCTTAAAATGCCACATTTTTTGCCAATAAGAGCAAAGGCCTCTTAGAGGTGTCTCCACCCTTGTATTTCATCTTTGATGTTGAGTAATGTTATGTTTCCCATTTTTGGCCATACTACTCATCTTAAATCAAGAATAGAGCAACCCATAAGGCCTCTCTAGTCACCTTCCTCTTTGAGTTAGCCTAACCTCTCTTGGACCCACCAAACACTACACCACCACCACCATATCTCCTAGAGGCCATGAGCTTCTACACCATCCACAACTTATTTCATCATCCTTGGATCATTTTCCATCATTTTTTCGCACCATCCATCCAAGGAAACACCTCTCCATGCACATCTCCTAGTTTTGGCCCAGCCTAGCTAAGGAGGTTGCTATCACCCTAACCATGGTCAAACACTTTCAAGATAATGGAAGTCATCCTTGAAGATGGTGTCAAGTCTACTTTGTGGACCACCTTTGGAGCCATCATGGAGCATGGATTAAGAGTAGTGTATGATATCTAGGCCATTGTATTCGGCCATGTAGTGTATGTTTGTTTAATGCTTGTATTAAGGCCTAAGTAGCATAGGGTTTATCTTAACTTACACATCCAAACCAAATGGAAAGTATGTGTCATGTGTCATGCTTCCATTGAAGAAAATTTTCTTTTTAGAAGTGGCCACATTGTCTCAAACGGGAACTAAGTTTCACTCAATGATTTCATAATACAATTATAATTAACAAATCGAACTTAATCAATCATTCATGCATACCAAGAGACAATGTGTAACATAAAAACTAAAAATGACATCACCAACAACCAATATCCATTAACTAAAAATCATAATTCAATAACCAGTCAAATCTCAAAACTAAAATTAACATATCCAATAACTAATAAATGATAACTCATAACCAATAATCCATATTCAATATCATATTCTATAACTAATATCAAATAATCAATCAAAATACTAACCTTCTCCAACGGTTGAAAATGGAAATCACCAAGAATAGGGACAAGCAATGTAGAATGTACACAAGCAAGCAATGGAGAGGGAAGGTGTCACCACGGAGGTCCGCAAACTAGCGCACAAGAACTACACCAAAAAGCCAACGAAAACAATTTTTAATCGGTGCAAAATGATTTTAAACAGTGAAAAGTGGAAGAAAACCAACCTTCACGTTAATGACGAAAACAACATGCAAGAGGAAGAAGATAAATAGTAGCAAAGAGAAAAACACGTAATTGTTGTTCAGGTTTCGGTTTGGTAAAAAACACACCATTTAAACGTCGCGCCCCCCTAACCAACGTCTAAATGGTTTAATACGCCATGCCCCCGACCCATCAGACGTGTCAGTTAGTAAAAAATTAATTTTTGGCGCTTAAAATGTGGCATTTTCGGGGCTATTTGGTGTCCGATATAGGGGTAGCCGACATGTGTATCGTATTTAGAAGTAGGGGAAGGGCAACATACATCTAAATGCAATGAAATAGTTCCTTTTGGGTTACTTTCACATACTATTTGGCGTCGGATAAGGGGGTAGCCGACATCTATATGGTATTTAGACATTGGGGGATGACAGTAGACCTCCAAATGCAATGAAAAAAAGAGCCTTTTGGGTTACTTTCACAGGCTATTTAGCGTCCAATGGGGGGCAGCCGAAGTCTATATGGTATTAGACTTCGGAGACCCACTACAATCGACGTCTAAAGAGTAATTTTATTTACAAAACTGTCACCGATCATTTTTAACGTTGAATTTCTTTTGGTTAGACGTTAAACACGTGACATTAACCGTTATTTTTGCACTAGTGCGCATTATAAAAGGAAGGAACCGTGATTATACAACTATAAATCAATAACCATACACAAAGAAATAACCTAGGTTAGCACCCTTTACCTGATTGGATCCAAGCTTCCTTCCTTTGCCTAACACTTGCAATCTCAAGGTCTCTTTCACTTTTGCCCTTGCTTTCTCTCCAACCTTCTCAGGGTGTACTTTACAATCACTACACTTCACGACCTTTTTTCTCACATTTTCTACCTTTTTCTCTCAAGGTATTTATTTTTTCCTCACAGCTCTCTGCTCCTCCCAAGTATCAAACACTAACCCTAAATATAATCTCTTCCTTCTATCTTCTTTGTGAAATCACAGGGAAACTAATGCTTAATTATTATCGCAGGAGTTAGACGGTCTACAATAGCTACTAGATGTTTATGTTTTTAAGCAACTATATAAGAAAACGTTTTAAGAAATAAAAGCAATAACATAAGTATTTTATACTGGTTCACTCAATCTTGGGCTACATCCATTCTCTCTCAAGAACTTTTGATAGGTTTAACTGATCTTATCTAAGATCACAACAAACCACTCTTGGTATGTACCGAGTATTCTAACCATTCTTGGTCTCCCTAGTCATTCTTAACTAGTTTGAGTTTAACCACTCCTGGTATTAACCCTAGACAACTGTCTTAAACATTTATTTCTCCTTAGCTAAAATATACAAGTGTTTTAATTCTCTTTAGAATATTCAAACACAAGCATTGTTTGTTTACAAGTACAAATTTTAATAACTCGTAATGAGAGGATAAATAAAATACATTGAAATATGAGAACTTGTGAAATTCTTTCTTTTGTTCTATGAACAGACTCAGACAATTTTAGCTTCTAAAGAGAATAACAACATAACAATACAATGATAGCTAAATTTTTAGTATTCTCTTGTGCGAGTCCTCCTTTTATAGTTGTCTTCAAGAGATGATCGTTACTTAAATTGAGTTTACCTTCTTTAGAGTAGGTAGCTTCATGTATGAAGATATGAACTTTTTCTACGTCTTAGGAAGAGTAGCATTGTTTTTGCAGTTATAGCTTGTACGACTATGGTAGGACATAAAGCTTTAGGAAACATTCCAAGAATGTCTTTCTAATCCACGTACAGTAATTTTGAGTAAATATTGGTATTGTTAATATTCACACAGATAAAGAGAGAAAAAGAATAGCAAACAAGGTACAATACATACATGCATTTAATGATTTGTACGTTGATAGAGTGTTGAAGCATGTTTCGTAAAATAAATGTTTAGTAAGCATGTTTCGTAAAATAAATGTTTAGTGCAAGTTTAAGCTTTTTCAAGTAGTGACAAATGATAAGATATATAATGTTTATCACTTCTTTCTCTATATGCACTTTTTTCAAATGTTTAATCTTTTATGACACATAATGGTTTGTCTTATAAGTGTTTAATAAGAATGCCGTTCTTTTCAAATGTTATATATCTATAAATAATATTTTGTTAAATGTTGTTTGTTAAACTTCAAAACTCGAGATACTAGACAATATATTCTCTTTAGACTATCTTGGGTGACAAAGTTGTCCTTCTTCATTAAGAAGGTCAAAAACACCGCTTAGGAGGCTTGAAGGCCAAGCTAGGGTTCTCTCTTTCAAGACAACTCCTTTTTGACCTAGTTTCTATAACACTAGTTTATCTTTATAATCATGTGCCCTTTTACTTTATATTTGTGCAAGCAAGCCCTTTTTCCAAACTTGTAAAAGGGGCTTTCTTAAACTATTGTAAGATTTGAATATTTTGACATCATATACTTTATATTTAACGACATTGTGAGAGTCATCTTTTTTGAAAGTGTCTTCTTCATCTTACCTTATCTTCATATTTCCATTCAAGTGGTAGTACACACCACTAATCTTGGATTGGTGAGCCTTAATGTCCCTCTAAGTGGTGTGCCTTCACCCTTTACCCTCCCCCCTTCCCTCTTTTATCTTTCATCTTTTATCCTCTCTTCTCTTTTTTATTTTTATCTTTACTTATATTCACATATTTTGTCTTCATTTTTATTCTTGTTTTAGTTTCCATTAATTGAACTCATCTTTTTTTTGTTTGAGCCTTCAAAGTGAACCTTCACGTTTAGATAAGCTTCTTTATCTTAATATCCAGTAAGGATCTTCCTTGTGCTTGCCAAATCAGTATCACACAATATATTGTTAAATCTAAAATGAGTTTTTATCAATATCAAATAATAATATTTTATCACACAATATATTGTAAATTAATATTAAATGTTTTCTAAAATGTGGAGAGTTTCAAAGTCTGTGTAGGATGCAATAAACGAAAATGATTTCCAAGACTTCTAGTAAACATATAGAAACGATTACTAAACATTTTTAGATAAGAGGATATAATGAATGGTGTAATATAACGAAACTTCGATGAAACATGTTTGTTATCGGATGATACAAAATTTATTGGTGCAATATTTTTTAAGATATTAGGACGTGAATGGAGTAATATATCGAATCTTTGAAAAGAAAATATGTGTTATGCATTTGGTTTGTTATAAGATGATATAGAATTTATTGATGTAATTCCTAAGGCGAACAACTAGGCTAATTAGGAGGCTTGAATTGCGTTGAAAACTTTTCTGATAATAGTTGTCAAAATATTCTTATTGTCTTTTAATTAACATAAATGGATATCAAAGACCTTTAATCAACAAATAGAATTGAAAAAAAAATATAATTTATATATTATATTGCATTACCTTATTTATTTTAATCTATTTAATTATTTTTTATGGTATAATATCTAACTGGTAAATGATACAAGAGTTGGTAAGTGATGTAAGAGTTGTCCTGTCTGTCTAGACTTTCTTAAGAGTAAAATAGCCCGATTTTAACAATGTTAATTGATGTCAAAACCAACTAAAAGTGACAAAAACAAGCTAGATCACTATCCATTCACGGATCACTCTTGGCCACAAATTTAGCACAGCCTATCCTCTGCGAAATCCAACTATTTAGAAACAGCGATATTTCCACGATGGCAGTTTCGTTTGAAGAAAATGATTCCGAAGTACTCAAAGTTGGTTTGCACGTTTATACTGCTCAACTTGTTTTTCATCAGTTCTTTTGCATGGGATAATCTCCCTTGTCCTCCAAAATCCAATACCCCACTACCTTCAACTGCACCGCAGAAATGCCCCATCAACACGCTCGAGTTTGGTGTTTGTGGAAGTTGGTTAGGGTTGGTAAGAGAACAAATTGGAAGTAAACCAAGCGAGAAGTGTTGCACCGTGGTGAAAGGTGTCGCTGATCTTGAAGCGGCACTGTGCTTGTGCACTGCTATTAAAGCCAATGTGCTGGGACCTGTCAAGCTCAACGTTCCTGTTGCTCTTACTTTGCTCGTTAATGCTTGTGGGAAGAAGGTTCCATCTGGATTTGTCTGTGCTTAGAATAATTTATAAATAATGTGTCTGTCTTTTCTGTATCTGTTGCTTTCAGTTTAACTAAAATTGCTGCTATTAGGCTTTCATTTGGGGATACTGAAGTCCATCACAATGCTGTATTTCATGCGTGTTATTATTAGTGTTTTTATCATCAATTTGATAGAACAGCCTACTTTGCCTTGTTGCTAAAAAAATGTGGGACCAAATTTAGAACATTTAAAATGTTAGAAAAGAAGGAATGGGTTTGTTACAGGTGAATTGGTTTTAAAATTATTTTTGAAAAGAATTTATTTCCATAAAATAATTTCAATTTAAAAGTATGATGCAATTAACATAAGAATTAATTTATACTGATTTTGGAATTGATATAAAAGCAACATATATAAAATGTATTGACTTTTTTATACCGATTCCAGATTTGGTTAAAGGTACAACTAGTATAGAAAGTGAAATGTTCAAACATACCGAACTCTCTTTCTCCATTCCATTCATCTATACAATTTGTTTCCTAGTGATTGACTTACTCTTGTTGTTCCCTTTTAGGAAAATTTCACAAGTCATTGGAATAATAGTAAGATATATTATCTTTATCTCATTCTTTTCTTTTGTCTTTAATTACTTTGTTATTATTTTTTATTTGTATTTTGGGCTTAGCCCAATATTTTTTGTCATCTGCCACTTTTGACGACGACATTATCTACTCATGCCGGTAGCACCATCGTCTACAGTTGTCACTATAGAAGTTCTAGTTTCAATCGACGATCCCATGATTTTGATCTTCAGTCAGGCGACCACTATACCGCCAATGACACTTTCATTAGAGCTTTTACACATTCTCAATGCCTTTTGAAGTTGTGGATATGCTCCCTTTTTTGTCGTGTGTGGTGGCACGTCTCGTCTCCTCTTAGGAAATGATTTAGAGCGTCGAGGTTCGCTCTTTTTCCTCTTTCAAGTTCGTCGTGCGTGGATGCACATCCCATCTCTCAGGAAGCTATTCAGAGCAACAACGTTGCTCTTTTTTTTCTCTTTCGGGGGCCTTAATAGGATAATCTTTGATTTTTAAGGTTTCTCTCTCCTGTTCACCAATGACTTATTCTGCTGTAGTCTCTTATGGTCTCCCTTCTATCACTATTGCATTTGACCCGTCCATATATACTTTTTCTCCCGTGAAAATATGGTTTTTGTTAGTTTATTTGTAGTCGTGATGGCTCTTTAACAATGACATCTCTTTCCAACAATGCATTCCTCAACAACGATTTGTAGGAAGAGATTTATATGAAGCAACCTCACAAATTTGTTACTCATGGGGAGTCTTCTAGGCTAGTATTTCATCTTCTATGTCATCTTCGTAAATCATTAACAATTTGGTGTCAATCGACTGTAGAAGCAAATACTTTCACTAAGTTTTTATTAATTATATTAGTAACAAGCTTGATACCTACGATTAGTATGTTTGAGCTTGAAGGAGAGTGTTAGATATATTATCTTTATCTTATCTTTATCTTTTATCTATAGTTAGTTTGTTATTATTTCTTATTTGTATTTTTGACTTAGTCCATATTTCTTCTATTATAAATAAAGTAATTTCATACATAGTTTTTCACTATATTCAACAGGAACAATAAATTGAAGAAAGGAGGTTAGGGCCTAGAGATCTCATGAATTGGAAAAAGAGAAAGAAAGTGAGAAATACTTGAATTGGGAATTGGAATAGTTAACAAATGCAATGTGGGGTTTAATTAATAGTGTGGTCGTGAAATGAAATGAAGTAAGCAATAAAAAAATAAAAGCACCAAGAGAAGGAAACATGTTTCCCTTTTCAAAGTATAACCTTCTTTTATACTTCCCTCCTCCTAGTTTCAGTAACACTTTCAATTCCAGGAAAAGGAGGTGAATCACTAAGGACTACTTAAGTACCAAGTTAACTTTAAGTCCTTTTGTATCCTATTTTTCAAAGGGACTTGGACTTGAAATACAAGAAGACACACACTAAGCTACCACAACTAAGGAAAACAATTAAAGCTAATATATGCGACCTAATGGTGAAGTTAGAAGGAACTTTGGTTCCCTCACACTTACCAACTACAAAACACAATATTACTCAAAGTTCAATGTTTTTGTTACGACACATCCTAACAACCGAATATTACAAGTCCAAAAAGAAGAAAGCATAAAATTACAACTTAAAATGAAATATAGACAAATCATTCTTCTCACTAAGTGTTTACTCTCTTATCTTCTTGTAACTCCACCAAGACCTCAAGCTCCCACTAGATCTCCATCACCTAAGATCCTACCTTTAAGTGTTGGCTCACCACAAAGACAAACCTAACACTACAAAAGCCAAAAGAGTCAAATGAGAATGCAATAAAAAGATCTAAAATGAACAAAATGAATAACAGGAGACAATAAAAAAATTTAATGGTCAAGAAAGAAGTTTAGCACAACAAAATAAAATCCTAAAGAAAAGCTATAGATTTGATAAACAAAACCAAAAATTACTAAACTAGAATATGGAGCTTTTGTCTTTAACAAGTTTTGTGCAAATGGTGACCTATGACCACACATTTAACACCAATTGCAAGTGACAAGGCTGTAAAACAATAGCCTCAAACCGAAATTACACAAGCCAAAATTCACATGAAATTGCTCACAAAAGTTGGTGGAAATGGTACATGCATAGATGCATATGCTCTTTACTTTTGCTTTTTACTTTTTGATTTTGTACTTTTTTTGTCTACATTTTCTTTTATATTGTTTGTCTCGATTACTTTTCCAGCCCACAAAAAAAATACCATACACCACATGTTTCTGCTGGAATAGGACAAGGAAAACACCTGCCGCTACCGCCCGAGAATGCTCCTCCTTTACCGATTGGTCCTTCTCGCTTCGGTCTTACTGATGAGTCAATATTTTATTCACTTCACTTAGTTTATTGTACTAGAATTAATCGGGGAATTGTGCTTAAATGTCCAGTATTTTCCTATTTTTCTTAATTGTGCTTAAATCGATCAGAAATTCTTATTTTAATTAATTTGAATTATCTGAGCTTATTATTTTGCATTATTAATTACGGGAAAATTTTGGATAACTTTTTGGGACATTTGAAGGCTAAATGAAATGAAAATTGAGCCAAATTCATTTCAACCATTTGAATTTTCGCGCTGGTTGCTGCGTGAATGTTGTGTCAACTTGTGTGTCTTCGTTCGAGATCAATTCTTATCCGTTTTCCATGCAATTTTTTTTCATAGTTTCGTCTGGATGTCTATTTTCACGTATAGTTTTTATTTTGTTCAAATTCATTATGTGTTGTTCCCAGTATTTTTTTTACTCCCCTATGTCAGTCTTGTGTTTACTGTTTGAGTGACTTCTAAATTGTTTGCTTGTTGTTTGATACTTGTGGTAGCTGGAATTGATCATTGGAGGTGCACTTACGGTAGACATGCATTTGGAAACATTCACATAAGCACAACTTTCATGGGAAGCAAGTCCTTCATTTATTCAATTTTAAGAAGCATGGCTTATAAAAATGCACCACACGGCCATTCATTTTTTGTTGCAGCAAGCATTACATGTATTGAATGGAAAAGAGGAAGGGACCACTTGCAAGTAAGCTCACTGTTTTTAGTTGGAAAATAACAAGTGTGCTGCCACATTCTCAAAATGAATGCCACGGCCATACCAAACCATCCACATAAATCTTCTTCCTTGTAAAGTAAATGGAAAGTGGGAGCCACCTTTGGAGAATTCTTTTTGGCTTGGAGAATGAAGTGTGTAGGCATATTATGAAGATGGATGGAAATGAAGGGGACCACATCCAACAATTAACAAGAAAGAAGTGGCACATTGGAAATGAATTCACGGAAGAAGTTAATGGCCTTGCAAGCATTTAGCAAAGTGGGAGCCACCATGTTGGAAAGTTCATGACAAAACACAAAGCTTGGAAAATTATTTTTGGCAAAGGGGGCCACCACTTGATGAAGACTCACGGTTTTCTTTATGGCAAGGGCAGCATCTCAAGAAAAAGATGAAAGTGCTGTCATGGGTGCAACTCAATTGGAAGTGGTAGGATGCATTTATTTAGGCTCCACATAAAGCCTTCACACGTTCCAGCATCAAATCAGCTTCCATCCACCAAACTGGAAGAGAGGAAAAGCACACGGAAATTATGCACATCCAGTAGCCACAATCACAGTTGTTTGTGGAAACCAAAGGCTGGAACGGTGGCTGTAGCAAGAAGATGGGAGCTTCTTTCTTTGAGAAGATAAGCATAGAGACTAGGACTGCAAGAATGGAAGTAGAAGGGTGATGATTTTTGGAGCAGCTGCACACGCACACACCATCTATAAAGACAGCAGCTTGCGAGCGTGAGGAGGCTACGGCTGATTGGAAACGAGAAGAAGAATTCGTCCAGCTTCTTGCACACCCAACACGGTCCAGCAGCAAGGACTTCATCCTCTTAGCTATCTTCACAGTGAGCAAAGGTTTGGTGTGAACGGTGCAGCAACTTGAAGAGTTCACGTAGAGCATCCAACAGCTCACGGTGCAACACCTTGAAGAAGAAACCATAGTCCAGCAAGTTGAAGTGGTGTGACGGTGGAAACAAAGAAGAAGTCCAGCAGCTGGTCCAGTTGAGGAAGATACTCCATGGTCTTGATAGTTGGAGAGGAAAATGTCCATTCTTGGAGCAGCCATCTTCACGGTCTTGGCAGGAAGAGGAGACATGCATCCTGAAGGTGGTATTCTCGGCTAGCATATGATTGGAGAAGAGAACAAAATTAGGTGGAGAATGGAGGGGCCCAACCTACCTTATTTTCTGTTGGCACGACTAGGCAACATTTGATGAGAAAGTCTTCATAGCTACTAAAGACAAAAATGCAAAGGAAGCTAGGGAACAACAGACAAAGAACCAAGCTGAAATGCAGGAGTATTACACGGGAGTATGTCGGTTGATTGGCTATATAAGAGCAGCAGGCAGAGAAGGAAAGGACTCATTAGAGATTGGAGATTAGATTTTAGGAGTAGGAATTAGGAAGTACGTACTGGTTTTCTCCTCCCCTCTTGGGGAGGTTGTGATTTGATTCCTTTTCCATTTCCAATTCCAGTAGCATACTTTCAATTCTATTTTCAAATACTGTATGAATTTTATTTCTGAAGAAGGGTGTAGTTCATTTGATCATTTGGTTTTCATTTTATTTGAAGTTTTGAATTTTAATTTAAATGTTGAATCCTTGATGAATTTGATTTTCAGTCTAAGTGTTTTTAATTTTACCGTCTCTTTTATTTTATCGTTTATTGTTTTCTACATCGTTTAATTTTACCGTTTCTCAATTTACCGCTTTTCATTTTTACTGTCTTTTACTGTTCAGTTTTTACAGTGTTTAAATTTGTTTCAACGTTTTTAAATTCTATTTAATTTCCAGTCCACTTTAATTTTATCGCATCCAAACATATTCACAAACCCCCCCCACTTCGTGTTAAATCTAAGACCGAACCACAAATATTGGTCCTTGAGAGACGACCTAGGAGTCAAATCCTAGTTATACTGCATTAATTTCTGCACATCAAATTTGTATGACCGCGACAGTCGTACCAAAAAATGGCGCCGTTGCCGGGGACCAATCAAAAGACGGTTTGGTTTTAGATTTTTGTTGTGTAAATTTTTGTTCTGTTAAAATGTGTATTTTGTGTGTTTTGTGTTTTATATGTTTGTAGGCGGCAACGACACCTTCAACAAATTTTGGCGGCGTTGTCACTTCAGTTCCAGGTTTTTGTTTTAAGATTTGTACTGTGTTAATATATATTGTGTATATATATGTTTAATTGTTGTGTTTTATCTTGCGTTATGATGTGATGTTCTATTTTCTGTATGCGTGTCATATGTATTTTGTTTGTTAATTAAAAAAAAAAAATTAAAAAAAAAAAATTTATGTGTTGTGTGTTCCTGTAGCATGTATAAATGTGTTGTGAATTATCTGTTTCGTAATTTTTAGTATTTACTTTTTATTTGTTTTATTTTTATTTTTCGATGTCTACCTATTTTAATGTTGTGAATAATGCTTATTCTGCCAATGTCTGTGATTATGATTCTTATTCTGCATATTACTTTGATTTTAAATCTGCTGATTTTTATGATGAGAACAATATGTTCCATCATCCAATTTCTGAGAGCTCTCTTTGGGAGCCAGTTCCACAATATGAGAGTCAGCAGTATGATTCTCCTATTCAAATAACTCCTCAGCCTTCTACTTCTGAACCTACATTAAAGAAGTTACTAGAGCAGATGACAATGCAGAACATTCAGTTTCAGAAAGGGAACATGCAGTTCAAGCAAGAGAGCATGGAGTTCCAGCAGGAAACTCAAGCTGCCATACAGAATCTGAGTGATCAGATCAGGCAGATGGCCACTCTTGCACCTGAGGAGACTGATGAAAATTTTGGGGACCCGGCAGAAGTAAGCAGTAATCCTGAACCAGGTAGACCACCTTCACCTTCCCACACTCTAGAAATCTTCAAGGAAGAGGAGGTAAGCATACCACAATTTGATTATTCTGTTGATTGTGATGATGATCGGTATGCTAATGATTATATTGTTGCTGAGTCTGATTTTAATTTTTCCTCTGTGCATGATGAGAATTGCTTTTTACTATCACATTCAAATGTTTATTCTCCATGCACTGAACATGAATATGAGTCTGTGGTTGATAATGCATGTAATTTTAAAATTCATTCATGTTCTGAGGATGTATCTGAGGTTCAGCTTGTTACACTGGATTTGGGTGTTTTACCTCTGCATGAAATTTCGGTGGAACCATTTTGCACTAACCCTATTGCAGGAGGTACAATTGAATTTGACCAATATGCACCCACAGTGGAAGACAAAGGTGCCACCGCTCACCAAAGTTTCAACAACAATAGGCACCTGCTGAACCTGCTCATCAACAATAACTGCATAAATCCAGCAGTGGAAAACATTTCACTGCTTGATCAAATTTGGAGGATGAAGCAGTTCGTCCTCAAAACTTCCTTGCTAGATTCTGAAGACATCTCCCTGAAAGTCCAAAATTGGCAGCTTCCACCATAACCTGCGGGAGTTTGCATTTTCTTTCTCTCCCTTTTTCCTTACTTTTATTGCACTTGTCCATAATATGTTTCCTGTTTTGATTGCTGATGTATGCTTAGAACACATTGAGGACAATGTGTAGTTTAAGTGTGGTCTATTGGGAGAGATTCTGATTTTTCTTTGTTTTATGTGTGAAATTTTTTCTGTTTTGAGTGTTAAATTTTTTTCTATTTTAAGTTGTTTTTAGTGTGTTTTGGGTGAAATAAATTTTACATTTTTCTCTTGACTTCTGGATGATGTCTAAGTTGTAGATTTTTCCTCCACTTCATTGATACTTAGTTTGAAATCCTTGTTTTTCTCTGCTTGGAAAGATGATTATGCGTTTGAGAGGTTGATTTGATTGTGACAAACACCCTGTGTGAGATTTGAGCCACTTAATGTTCTTTCTTGTGTGATATGTATCTTGACTGCTTGCACATATGCCTTGGCTTGATTCTTTTTGATATACTTGATTTATATGCATTTTTGGAAGTGATAAAGGCAATTTTATTCTTGAGCCTCTTTAGCCAAATAAGCCTACCTTGTTATTATCCTTTGATAACCCCTTTGAGCCTATACTGTATATATTTCTTTGTGTTGAAGCTCATACACTGAACCTAAGTGAAAAACAATGATTACCTTAACCTTAGGAAAGTCTGGAGCTATAAAAGTATTTTGTGAATAAGTGTGGTCTCCTTGGGAATTCTGATGAATTGGCTAGTTGGTTCCTCATCATGTTTTGAAATGATAATTTATATCCTGTTGTGTGATAAAAAAAAAAAAAAGACAGGATAAAAAAAAAATGATGAGAAAAAGAGAAAAATTGAAAAATAATTTTGTGAATAATGGAGTCGAGAAGAGGATTGAATTAGAGGTTTGGGTGAGATTTCCCTGTGTTTACATTTTTTCCTACTGCACCTCTATTTCTTCTAAGTTATAGCTACTTATCCAAATTTATCCTCCCCTGTCCTTGGCCCCATTACAACCCAGTAAAGACCTTTTGATCTGAACATGCATATGTTTTAAGTATTGATAATTAGAAGCTTGCCAAGTCTACTTGTGTTTGTTTTCTTGAGTACATCGAGCTGATATTATTATTTACCCTAGACACTTGAGAGAAACACTGTAGTGCATCTGTGAGGTTTTGTTATTTTTGAATCACCTCTTGAACTAATTAATCATTTTGCTATGTATTGAATTGCTTGGATGATTTCTGTAAGTATCTGTTTTTCTTGATTTTGTGTTGGATAATTTCTACTTCTTATCTCTGTCCAGAATTCTTGAGAACTGTGTAAATTCTGTGTGTTTTCTTGTGAGTCTTTATTTTCTGTCTGCTGAGTTGTGTCACCTCCATAAAAGTCCTTTGAACCATTCCCTGATTTGAGTCTTGATTTTGCCCAGGAGTGCAAAAGACTAAGTGTGGTCTATTTTGGTGAGTCAATATTTTATTCACTTCACTTAGTTTATTGTACTAGAATTAATCGGGGAATTGTGCTTAAATGTCCAGTATTTTCCTATTTTTCTTAATTGTGCTTAAATCGATCAGAAATTCTTATTTTAATTAATTTGAATTATCTGAGCTTATTATTTTGCATTATTAATTACGGGAAAATTTTGGATAACTTTTTGGGACATTTGAAGGCTAAATGAAATGAAAATTGAGCCAAATTCATTTCAACCATTTGAATTTTCGCGCTGGTTGCTGCGTGAATGTTGTGTCAACTTGTGTGTCTTCGTTCGAGATCAATTCTTATCCGTTTTCCATGCAATTTTTTTTCATAGTTTCGTCTGGATGTCTATTTTCACGTATAGTTTTTATTTTGTTCAAATTCATTATGTGTTGTTCCCAGTATTTTTTTTACTCCCCTATGTCAGTCTTGTGTTTACTGTTTGAGTGACTTCTAAATTGTTTGCTTGTTGTTTGATACTTGTGGTAGCTGGAATTGATCATTGGAGGTGCACTTACGGTAGACATGCATTTGGAAACATTCACATAAGCACAACTTTCATGGGAAGCAAGTCCTTCATTTATTCAATTTTAAGAAGCATGGCTTATAAAAATGCACCACACGGCCATTCATTTTTTGTTGCAGCAAGCATTACATGTATTGAATGGAAAAGAGGAAGGGACCACTTGCAAGTAAGCTCACTGTTTTTAGTTGGAAAATAACAAGTGTGCTGCCACATTCTCAAAATGAATGCCACGGCCATACCAAACCATCCACATAAATCTTCTTCCTTGTAAAGTAAATGGAAAGTGGGAGCCACCTTTGGAGAATTCTTTTTGGCTTGGAGAATGAAGTGTGTAGGCATATTATGAAGATGGATGGAAATGAAGGGGACCACATCCAACAATTAACAAGAAAGAAGTGGCACATTGGAAATGAATTCACGGAAGAAGTTAATGGCCTTGCAAGCATTTAGCAAAGTGGGAGCCACCATGTTGGAAAGTTCATGACAAAACACAAAGCTTGGAAAATTATTTTTGGCAAAGGGGGCCACCACTTGATGAAGACTCACGGTTTTCTTTATGGCAAGGGCAGCATCTCAAGAAAAAGATGAAAGTGCTGTCACGGGTGCAACTCAATTGGAAGTGGTAGGGTGCATTTATTTAGGCTCCACATTCAGCCTTCACACGTTCCAGCATCAAATCAGCTTCCATCCACCAAACTGGAAGAGAGGAAAAGCACACGGAAATTATGCACATCCAGTAGCCACAATCACAGTTGTTTGTGGAAACCAAAGGCTGGAACGGTGGCTGTAGCAAGAAGATGGGAGCTTCTTTCTTTGAGAAGATAAGCATAGAGACTAGGACTGCAAGAATGGAAGTAGAAGGGTGATGATTTTTGGAGCAGCTGCACACGCACACACCATCTATAAAGACAGCAGCTTGCGAGCGTGAGGAGGCTACGGCTGATTGGAAACGAGAAGAAGAATTCGTCCAGCTTCTTGCACACCCAACACGGTCCAGCAGCAAGGACTTCATCCTCTTAGCTATCTTCACAGTGAGCAAAGGTTTGGTGTGAACGGTGCAGCAACTTGAAGAGTTCACGTAGAGCATCCAACAGCTCACGGTGCAACACCTTGAAGAAGAAACCATAGTCCAGCAAGTTGAAGTGGTGTGACGGTGGAAACAAAGAAGAAGTCCAGCAGCTGGTCCAGTTGAGGAAGATACTTCACGGTCTTGATAGTTGGAGAGGAAAATGTCCATTCTTGGAGCAGCCATCTTCACGGTCTTGGCAGGAAGAGGAGACATGCATCCTGAAGGTGGTATTCTAGGAAGACATGCATGTCTCCTCTTCCTGCCAAGACCGTGAAGATGGCTGCTCCAAGAATGGACATTTTCCTCTCCAACTATCAAGACCGTGAAGTATCTTCCTCAACTGGACCAGCTGCTGGACTTCTTCTTTGTTTCCACCGTCACACCACTTCAACTTGCTGGACTATGGTTTCTTCTTCAAGGTGTTGCACCGTGAGCTGTTGGATGCTCTACGTGAACTCTTCAAGTTGCTGCACCGTTCACACCAAACCTTTGCTCACTGTGAAGATAGCTAAGAGGATGAAGTCCTTGCTGCTGGACCGTGTTGGGTGTGCAAGAAGCTGGACGAATTCTTCTTCTCGTTTCCAATCAGCCGTAGCCTCCTCACGCTCGCAAGCTGCTGTCTTTATAGATGGTGTGTGCGTGTGCAGCTGCTCCAAAAATCATCACCCTTCTACTTCCATTCTTGCAGTCCTAGTCTCTATGCTTATCTTCTCAAAGAAAGAAGCTCCCATCTTCTTGCTACAGCCACCGTTCCAGCCTTTGGTTTCCACAAACAACTGTGATTGTGGCTACTGGATGTGCATAATTTCCGTGTGCTTTTCCTCTCTTCCAGTTTGGTGGATGGAAGCTGATTTGATGCTGGAACGTGTGAAGGCTGAATGTGGAGCCTAAATAAATGCACCCTACCACTTCCAATTGAGTTGCACCCGTGACAGCACTTTCATCTTTTTCTTGAGATGCTGCCCTTGCCATAAAGAAAACCGTGAGTCTTCATCAAGTGGTGGCCCCCTTTGCCAAAAATAATTTTCCAAGCTTTGTGTTTTGTCATGAACTTTCCAACATGGTGGCTCCCACTTTGCTAAATGCTTGCAAGGCCATTAACTTCTTCCGTGAATTCATTTCCAATGTGCCACTTCTTTCTTGTTAATTGTTGGATGTGGTCCCCTTCATTTCCATCCATCTTCATAATATGCCTACACACTTCATTCTCCAAGCCAAAAAGAATTCTCCAAAGGTGGCTCCCACTTTCCATTTACTTTACAAGGAAGAAGATTTATGTGGATGGTTTGGTATGGCCGTGGCATTCATTTTGAGAATGTGGCAGCACACTTGTTATTTTCCAACTAAAAACAGTGAGCTTACTTGCAAGTGGTCCCTTCCTCTTTTCCATTCAATACATGTAATGCTTGCTGCAACAAAAAATGAATGGCCGTGTGGTGCATTTTTATAAGCCATGCTTCTTAAAATTGAATAAATGAAGGACTTGCTTCCCATGAAAGTTGTGCTTATGTGAATGTTTCCAAATGCATGTCTACCGTAAGTGCACCTCCAATGATCAATTCCAGCTACCACAAGTATCAAACAACAAGCAAACAATTTAGAAGTCACTCAAACAGTAAACACAAGACTGACATAGGGGAGTAAAAAAAATACTGGGAACAACACATAATGAATTTGAACAAAATAAAAACTATACGTGAAAATAGACATCCAGACGAAACTATGAAAAAAAATTGCATGGAAAACGGATAAGAATTGATCTCGAACGAAGACACACAAGTTGACACAACATTCACGCAGCAACCAGCGCGAAAATTCAAATGGTTGAAATGAATTTGGCTCAATTTTCATTTCATTTAGCCTTCAAATGTCCCAAAAAGTTATCCAAAATTTTCCCGTAATTAATAATGCAAAATAATAAGCTCAGATAATTCAAATTAATTAAAATAAGAATTTCTGATCGATTTAAGCACAATTAAGAAAAATAGGAAAATACTGGACATTTAAGCACAATTCCCCGATTAATTCTAGTACAATAAACTAAGTGAAGTGAATAAAATATTGACTCATCAAAATAGACCACACTTAGTCTTTTGCACTCCTGGGCAAAATCAATACTCAAATCAGGGAATGGTTCAAAGGACTTTTATGGAGGTGACACAACTCAGCAGACAGAAAATAAAGACTCACAAGAAAACACACAGAATTTACACAGTTCTCAAGAATTCTGGACAGAGATAAGAAGTAGAAATTATCCAACACAAAATCAAGAAAAACAGATACTTACAGAAATCATCCAAGCAATTCAATACATAGCAAAATGATTAATTAGTTCAAGAGGTGATTCAAAAATAACAAAACCTCACAGATGCACTACAGTGTTTCTCTCAAGTGTCTAGGGTAAATAATAATATCAGCTCGATGTACTCAAGAAAACAAACACAAGTAGACTTGGCAAGCTTCTAATTATCAATACTTAAAACATATGCATGTTCAGATCAAAAGGTCTTTACTGGGTTGTAATGGGGCCAAGGACAGGGGAGGATAAATTTGGATAAGTAGCTATAACTTAGAAGAAATAGAGGTGCAGTAGGAAAAAATGTAAACACAGGGAAATCTCACCCAAACCTCTAATTCAATCCTCTTCTCGACTCCATTATTCACAAAATTATTTTTCAATTTTTCTCTTTTTCTCATCATTTTTTTTTATCCTGTCTTTTTTTTTTTTTTTATCACACAACAGGATATAAATTATCATTTCAAAACATGATGAGGAACCAACTAGCCAATTCATCAGAATTCCCAAGGAGACCACACTTATTCACAAAATACTTTTATAGCTCCAGACTTTCCTAAGGTTAAGGTAATCATTGTTTTTCACTTAGGTTCAGTGTATGAGCTTCAACACAAAGAAATATATACAGTATAGGCTCAAAGGGGTTATCAAAGGATAATAACAAGGTAGGCTTATTTGGCTAAAGAGGCTCAAGAATAAAATTGCCTTTATCACTTCCAAAAATGCATATAAATCAAGTATATCAAAAAGAATCAAGCCAAGGCATATGTGCAAGCAGTCAAGATACATATCACACAAGAAAGAACATTAAGTGGCTCAAATCTCACACAGGGTGTTTGTCACAATCAAATCAACCTCTCAAACGCATAATCATCTTTCCAAGCAGAGAAAAACAAGGATTTCAAACTAAGTATCAATGAAGTGGAGGAAAAATCTACAACTTAGACATCATCCAGAAGTCAAGAGAAAAATGTAAAATTTATTTCACCCAAAACACACTAAAAACAACTTAAAATAGAAAAAAATTTAACACTCAAAACAGAAAAAATTTCACACACAAAACAAAGAAAAATCAGAATCTCTCCCAATAGACCACACTTAAACTACACATTGTCCTCAATGTGTTCTAAGCATACATCAGCAATCAAAACAGGAAACATATTATGGACAAGTGCAATAAAAGTAAGGAAAAAGGGAGAGAAAGAAAATGCAAACTCCCGCAGGTTATGGTGGAAGCTGCCAATTTTGGACTTTCAGGGAGATGTCTTCAGAATCTAGCAAGGAAGTTTTGAGGACGAACTGCTTCATCCTCCAAATTTGATCAAGCAGTGAAATGTTTTCCACTGCTGGATTTATGCAGTTATTGTTGATGAGCAGGTTCAGCAGGTGCCTATTGTTGTTGAAACTTTGGTGAGCGGTGGCACCTTTGTCTTCCACTGTGGGTGCATATTGGTCAAATTCAATTGTACCTCCTGCAATAGGGTTAGTGCAAAATGGTTCCACCGAAATTTCATGCAGAGGTAAAACACCCAAATCCAGTGTAACAAGCTGAACCTCAGATACATCCTCAGAACATGAATGAATTTTAAAATTACATGCATTATCAACCACAGACTCATATTCATGTTCAGTGCATGGAGAATAAACATTTGAATGTGATAGTAAAAAGCAATTCTCATCATGCACAGAGGAAAAATTAAAATCAGACTCAGCAACAATATAATCATTAGCATACCGATCATCATCACAATCAACAGAATAATCAAATTGTGGTATGCTTACCTCCTCTTCCTTGAAGATTTCTAGAGTGTGGGAAGGTGAAGGTGGTCTACCTGGTTCAGGATTACTGCTTACTTCTGCCGGGTCCCCAAAATTTTCATCAGTCTCCTCAGGTGCAAGAGTGGCCATCTGCCTGATCTGATCACTCAGATTCTGTATGGCAGCTTGAGTTTCCTGCTGGAACTCCATGCTCTCTTGCTTGAACTGCATGTTCCCTTTCTGAAACTGAATGTTCTGCATTGTCATCTGCTCTAGTAACTTCTTTAATGTAGGTTCAGAAGTAGAAGGCTGAGGAGTTATTTGAATAGGAGAATCATACTGCTGACTCTCATATTGTGGAACTGGCTCCCAAAGAGAGCTCTCAGAAATTGGATGATGGAACATATTGTTCTCATCATAAAAATCAGCAGATTTAAAATCAAAGTAATATGCAGAATAAGAATCATAATCACAGACATTGGCAGAATAAGCATTATTCACAACATTAAAATAGGTAGACATCGAAAAATAAAAATAAAACAAATAAAAAGTAAATACTAAAAATTACGAAACAGATAATTCACAACACATTTATACATGCTACAGGAACACACAACACATAAATTTTTTTTTTTAATTTTTTTTTTTTAATTAACAAACAAAATACATATGACACGCATACAGAAAATAGAACATCACATCATAACGCAAGATAAAACACAACAATTAAACATATATATACACAATATATATTAAAACAGTACAAATCTTAAAACAAAAACCTGGAACTGAAGTGACAACGCCGCCAAAATTTGTTGAAGGTGTCGTTGCCGCCTACAAACATATAAAACACAAAACACACAAAATACACATTTTAACAGAACAAAAATTTACACAACAAAAATCTAAAACCAAACCGTCTTTTGATTGGTCCCCGGCAACGGCGCCATTTTTTGGTACGACTGTCGCGGTCATACAAATTTGATGTGCAGAAATTAATGCAGTATAACTAGGATTTGACTCCTAGGTCGTCTCTCAAGGACCAATATTTGTGGTTCGGTCTTAGATTTAACACGAAGTGGGGGGGGTTTGTGAATATGTTTGGATGCGATAAAATTAAAGTGGACTGGAAATTAAATAGAATTTAAAAACGTTGAAACAAATTTAAACACTGTAAAAACTGAACAGTAAAAGACAGTAAAAATGAAAAGCGGTAAATTGAGAAACGGTAAAATTAAACGATGTAGAAAACAATAAACGATAAAATAAAAGAGACGGTAAAATTAAAAACACTTAGACTGAAAATCAAATTCATCAAGGATTCAACATTTAAATTAAAATTCAAAACTTCAAATAAAATGAAAACCAAATGATCAAATGAACTACACCCTTCTTCAGAAATAAAATTCATACAGTATTTGAAAATAGAATTGAAAGTATGCTACTGGAATTGGAAATGGAAAAGGAATCAAATCACAACCTCCCCAAGAGGGGAGGAGAAAACCAGTACGTACTTCCTAATTCCTACTCCTAAAATCTAATCTCCAATCTCTAATGAGTCCTTTCCTTCTCTGCCTGCTGCTCTTATATAGCCAATCAACCGACATACTCCCGTGTAATACTCCTGCATTTCAGCTTGGTTCTTTGTCTGTTGTTCCCTAGCTTCCTTTGCATTTTTGTCTTTAGTAGCTATGAAGACTTTCTCATCAAATGTTGCCTAGTCGTGCCAACAGAAAATAAGGTAGGTTGGGCCCCTCCATTCTCCACCTAATTTTGTTCTCTTCTCCAATCATATGCTAGCCGAGAATACCACCTTCAGGATGCATGTCTCCTCTTCCTGCCAAGACCGTGAAGATGGCTGCTCCAAGAATGGACATTTTCCTCTCCAACTATCAAGACCGTGGAGTATCTTCCTCAACTGGACCAGCTGCTGGACTTCTTCTTTGTTTCCACCGTCACACCACTTCAACTTGCTGGACTATGGTTTCTTCTTCAAGGTGTTGCACCGTGAGCTGTTGGATGCTCTACGTGAACTCTTCAAGTTGCTGCACCGTTCACACCAAACCTTTGCTCACATTCCGAACCAGAGCTCCCTCAACGGAGCTCTCCCTTAGACCACCACAACCAGCTCGAGAATTCTTCCAGTTTTAAAGTTTTGTTTATTTATTTTTTTTTTATGTTTTTATTGGCCGAGTGTGGCCAGAATATGGGCTGTAATATGAACACTTATATTTTTGTTGTTTATATTTTTTTTTATGTTTTTATGATGTTTTTGTTTTTTATTTGGTTTGTAATATTAACGATCACTAAAGATCGACCCCCTGAACAACCTTATTTTCACATATATCTATTGCAATTTCATTTTCAGATATGTTAAATCTCCAATTTTCACTTAATTGTTTTAGAAAATGGGTGCTGCTGATTCATATATTTGAAAGTGATTCATTTATTCTTTGCATACTATCCGGTTCTGGATAAGAGGATCTCATGAGCTATTTTTTTCCTTTCTTTGACAATCTGTTATGGTAATTTTGGAAGCACTTAATTTGGAAGTAAATTAATTGGAATGAGAAAAGAGGGGCCACGTTGAAATGAAGTGGAGTTCACGTAGGGGCACATGGAAAAGCCATTTTGGAAAAGCATTCATTAAATACATATTTTGGAATCAAAAGTGGGAGCCACCAATTTAAGTGGAAGTTCACGTCCACACATGGGAGTAGCTCCAACATGCTGAATTTTATTAATGGTTTTGTTTTGAAAGGAAATGGTGTCACGGCCCCACACAAAAGAAATTGCATTCACTTTGGTTTCAATGTGCAGAATTGTTTACGGTGCTATTCCACTCCACACAACTTGAAAGTTCACGGTCTTCTTGGCTTGGCAGCGACATCTTCAGAGCTTGAAGAAGCAAGCAGTCCAGCACCTTCACTCTTCCTAGACGCATCCAGCTGGTTTGGGAAGAAGGGGGCGCCTGAAGTGGAGACACATCCAGCCACCACGGTTCAGCACCTTGTTGAAGCCATCCAGCATGGAGAAAGAAGTGCACACACGAGCGGCAAGAAGGGGAGAAAGCTAGAACGTGTTGAAGCAGCCACCCAAGTGGGTCTCTCTTGGTTTGCATTCCAGAAGCTTCACAGAGAAAGCACACAACTCACGTGGGTGCAGCAGTAGGCAGCAGAGATGATGGACTTTGGATGTGCAGATTTCTTTTGCTCTTCCACTTGGTTCATTGGCTGGAAAGAAGAGTGGCTCACGGTGGTTGAAAGAGAAGCGTGAGGTGTTGCATGGGGAGAAAGAAAGATACACACGGACACCACATGGAGGGGTATGGATGAGGTAGAGAGCTGTGTTTCATTATTGGAAGAGAAGAGTTATCATTTGCACCTTGGAGAGGAAAAATGGAGCAGCTCGTTAGGAGAAGGTGCTGGAATGAAGTTTGTATTGAGAGGCCGTGAAGCATGGTGATTGGAGAAGCCATAAAGCAGTAGAACGTTGTGGAGGAGAATGGTGTGATGAATAAAGAATGAAGAAATGAGAAAGAAGAAGGGGAGCCACCACTGATGCATGGTGAACGTGCATTTGTGGAGAAGAAATCAAATTACTTTAAGCAAAGAGTTGCACGGTTTGGAGGAATAATTGCTGCACTAAAGTGGCCCACCAACACATGGTGCTTCACGGAAATAAGAAGTGGCTAGTGTTTTCAATTCAAAGTGGAAGTGCAGACACATTGCATGGAAAAAGGAAGTAGTGCTATGAAGAATACATTTTAATTTGGAAAACCACACATAGCATTCACGTGGCATAAGATGCTGCACTTGGACAAAAGCAATCAACAGCCACCACATGGGAATTTACTTTTAAATGGATAAAATGGAGGAGCCACTTTTGAAGAACAGCACCACGTGAAACAGCAGTAAAAGCACCAAGAAAAATGACAAAGGGGTGTGGGCAGCACTAGAGTATGGAGAGAACGTGATGGGCAGCCGCCCTCACATTGTCCACCACTTGTGAACACACAGATTCTTCATTTTGAATAAACATCCAAGAACTCATGGGCATCCATCATTCACATTATCAGCAACCAAAGGAGAGCTGCTACACTTGAGAGGCAAGCATTCCAGCAAACATCACAAGACCAGAGAAGAAGGAAAAGCCGTGAAGCAACAGCACATGAAGACCCACGGCCTTGGCCCACATAGAAGGTGAAATTGTTTGTCACATCTTTGAGTAAAGTCAGCAAAGGCCGTGAAGCAGCAACACATGTAAAATGCTCACGGACTTGGACCAGAAAAGAGCTCACGGACATCCATTCCTCACGAGCTCCACAGTCCAGAAGCAATCACACATGGAGAATACGTATGGAGACAAATTTATGGAGGACCCCTCATTGAAATGGTAAGTGATATGCACACATCAGAACAGGAGAAGGCCGTGAGCTGAGGATGATAAAAGGAAAGATCTGGTGTCAGAAACACTGGTAGGCAGTAGGAGTAGGAGTAGGGTAGAGGCTTCCTAGTTCTGTGAATTGAGCAATTTCCCCCCCCCCCTTTGGGGAGGTTTGGGTTTCTTTTCCAGTACTGCTTTCTGAAATAATGGTGATTGTAATTTTTATTTCTTTGCTGTAATGAACTTTCAATTTAATTTCAGTCTGATTCCAATTCCGCTGATGAACTTCCAGGTCTGATTTCTGTTTCTGTTTAGTTTCTGAGTCAAGTTTAATTTCTGCTGTGTTACGTTTGCTGCGATTTAATTTTTACTGCTGCTTTTATTTCTTCTGTTGTTGATAAATTTCGTTCTGTATTCTGCTGCAATGATTCTGCTTCTGTTTTCTTGTTTTGCAATTTAAAGTTTTCTGAAGTTAATGTTTCTGAAATTACTGTTTTCTGCACATTTACTATTCAGTCATGTTTTTCAGCTTCATTTTACTGCACTGGGTTGATTTACGTTTTTACTGTCTGCGATTTTACTCTTCTGTGCGTTTTTACTGTTTTACACGTTTTGACTGTCTTGTACATTTACCGTTTCTGCAATTTATTTTACTGCTCGGTTTTTACTGTCTGAATTGTATTTCAATGTTTTTACATTTACTGATTTAATTTCGTTTTTTTTTACTTTTCATCAATTTTATTTTCACTGCAATTTAATTTTCTGTCCCAAAACAACCTTAAAACCCCCCCTTTTTGTAAAAAAAGATCTAAAACTGAACCGCGCATAAATTGGTCCTTGAGAGACGACCTAGGAGTCACTTCCTAGTAAAATATACTGCATTATTTTCGTGCACTAAACTTTTGTGAGCGGTGCGACCCGTTCGTCACTTACCTCTTGTCTCTTCCTCTCTCAATGCAAAAGTGGGGGGTGACCGGCAGGAAACACTCTGACGCTCAAGTCAGAATTTATCTCCTCTAGTCTAGTAAAAATTAGAAATCAGAGCCTTTACCTTCTTAATCGATTGTTATTTATATGGTTTCAAGGAATATTATCCATTAATTTACCTCTTAATGACGATCAATGCTCACCTTAACTGCTAGACAATGACCATTACATAATCATTAATTATGCATTCATTGACACTCAAAGGTTGTCTCCAGCCAACGGTTGGAGAGTTCGCGAGTATTATCCTGACATCCGACCGGGAATGATCCGCTTCGATCGCCCTTACGTACCCGGTCGGTCTGATTTAATACTTCCATCGTCCTTGGACATCGGTTCTACCTACTCGGTAGCGACTAAGCATGTCCGGTCGGTCTAACCTACTTGGTAGTAACAAAAGTCCTCCAAGCCCTAGCAAAAAATATTTTTGCATAGGGTTTTGAAGTGGTTTTCGATCGGTTCACATCTTCTCTTATTAAGGCCTTCAATTGTGTTGTCGACTTTTGCAAGGGCGGGAAGTCGCAGAGTCACGACTGTAAAATTTAGGCGGGAAAGGCGAAAAGGAACCGTCAGATCGCCAAAACCGTCAGATCGTTCTGTAAAATGAACCTTCAGATCGTCCAGACCGTCATATCTTTCTGCGTTTGACGCTCTAGATTTGCTTGGTGAATCATTTTTACCTTGTATAAATAGCCCCGCCTTTGCCCTAAGTTTTTACTCCTTTCTTCTCGCAGTCATTACTGTCTCGTGTGCCTATCCTCCTCATATCTTCATCCTTTCTCAGGTAATCACGTCTTCTGATATCTCCAGCGAAGAGGGCAGGGGGTATGCCGACGATGATGTTAGTACTTCGTCTTCCTCCTCAAGTGCCATTGTTGGTCAGGGTGTTGTGGCTTCCCCTTCAGGGAACTCCTCCGACCTTCTAGCGGATAGTGATGTTCCTGGGAAGTCGCCATCCACGTGGACTCCTCCGGCGCTTCGGACGGTAAACCCAGAGTTTGGCCTGTTGCCCCTGGTTATGATTGGGTTCCCCATGAGGTTAGGCAAATCTCTTCCTCCTTCCACCATCGTCGCCCATTTAAGGATTTGATCAGTAATATCTGTCTGGTAAAGGCTGCTAAGGACGCTAGACATTTTAAACTAGCTGTTTGCCAAATGACCGATCGTGTATGCCACGGTCAGCAAAATTACCCCACCGACTTCTTCTACGCTTATGCTACCATGTTTAAAGGTTTAAAGGTTTTCCTTCCTTTTTCGGACTTCCAAATGGGCGTTCTGAGAGAGCTTAAAGTTGCTCCTACTCAGCTGCATTCGAACGGTTGGGCATTTATGCAAGCGTTCTCCGCCATTTGTACCGGCTTAGCCCTTCGCCCCACTCCTAGGGCTTTTCTTTACTTTTTTCACGTACAGCCTCATCCGACCAAACCTTGGGTTTCTCTTCGCACGATCGGGAATAGGCATATGTTGTCCCTCTTCAACAGTTCGTACAAAGACTTTAAAGAGCACTTCTTTAAGGTCGTGCCTTTGGAAACTGGAATCAAAGTTTTTGTTTCCCGGACGGGCGGGCTAAGTTCCCTTCTATTGGACCAACAACCCAAAGAAGGTTATTTCCTGGCCGAAGCCACAGATGACACCCGAGGATTTGGATTTAATAAATCAACTGAGTGAGCTGCCCTCCAAGTCCTCTTGTCGCGCTCTGATCGGCTTTCTGAACAACAAAAATCTTCCTTCTAATGTGTTCGGTAAGTTATTTGTGACCGTCATTTGTTGAGCAGCCATTTGGAACTTATCTAAATTTATTTTTGATGTGTAGATTACTTGTCCAAGATGGATCCGGCTAGAAGCAACACCTTCGCCCGCTTGTATGCTCAGAGGGGTGGAGCTCGATTGGGATTTGCTTCGGGATCAATTGTTGAAACAGGAGGCAGACAACAAATTTTTGGGCGATGAAGTAATAAACGAACATCTGCTCGGTTTTGAAAAAGCGTTCGCCCAGTGCAACTTTCTTTTTCAAATTCCCACCGACGACTCCCGCCTTGACGTGAGCATGATGGTGGTGGATGAGAAACTAGTTTCGATCCATGTTCATCTACTTTCACCTCTGAACATCGCAAATGTTCAAACTGCCGTTGAAGTAATCGAAGAGACCGACGAGGTTGATATCCAACCTTAGGTCTCAGACATAGAATTTTACTGCTTTTTGCCTTTGTACCTTGCAACTGAAATATATTTATTCTAAATGAAAACACGCTTTGTTGAGCCTTTATTTCGTATGCATATGCTTGATGATTAATATTTCGCTTGATTTTTCAAGTCTTCAGCAATGGATCTTTATTTCTGCTCGTTTTAGGTCTTAGGAGTTCACTAGGAGCGTGCCCCGCTCGGTTGAGGTCTTAAGAGCTCTCTAGAAGTGTGCCCTAAGACCAAGGTGAGTTCACCAAAGAAATCTGTCTCACCCGCTCGGTTTAGGTCTTAAAAGCTCTCTGGAAGCGTGTCCTAAGACCAAGGTGAGAGTTCACGAACGAAATCTGTCTCACCTGCTCGGTTTAGGTCTTAGGAGCTCTTTAGAAGCTTGCCCTAAGACCAAGGAGAGAGTTTACGAAAGAAATCTGCCTCATCGGCTCGGTTTAGGTCTTAGAAGCTCTCTAGAAGCATGCCCCAAGATCAAGGTGAGAGTTTACGAAAGAAATCTGCTTCACCTGCTCGGTTTAGGTCTTAAGAGCTCTCTAGAAGCGTGCTTTAAGACCAAGGTGAGAGTTCACGAAAGAAATCAGTGTCACCGGCTCGGTTTAGGTCTTAGGAGCTCTCTAGAAGCATGTCCTAAGACCAAGGTGAGAGATCACGAAAGAAATCTGCCTCACCAGCTCGGTTTAGGTCTTAGGAGCTCTCTAGAAGCATGCCCTAAGACCAAGGTGAGAGTTCACGAAAGAAATCTGCATCACCTGCTCGGCTGTTATGGCATGATGAAATTTTCGTAATGTGATGAAAACCGTAGTATTATTGATATGCGATAAAAAGTATGAAGTCGTTTCTTAGCTGAAATAAAACTTTAAGTGCGACGCATTCCATGTATTGGGTATAGCCTTGCCCGTTGGATACTCCAAACGGTATTCTTCGTTCTTTAAGTTTTCGACCACTCTGAAGGGTCCTTCCCAGTTTGCAGCTAATTTCCCTGCAGCTCGGTTCCGTCGGCTTCCGCCGTTTTTCTCCTACACTAGATCTCCTTCCACGAATTCTCGGGGTTTCACCTTGGTGTTGTATCGTCTCGCAAGAAGTCTTTTCTGGGCCTCTGCTCGAATCATTGCAACCTCTCTTCGTTCATCTAAGGTGTCTAACTCCACTCCGAGCTCATCATTGTTATTCTGCAAACTTTGAATCCCCCTTCTAACGATAGGTTCCCCTACCTCTACCGGTAACATAACATCCGTTCCATATGTAAGATTGAACGAGGTTTCTCCGGTTGTACCGTGCGGTGTGCAATGGTATCCCCAAAGGACTTCTTTAAGCTCATCCACCCAGGCTCCCTTAGCACTTCCCAACCTTTTCTTGCCCTGGAGTTGAGCTCTGCTCTTGTTGTCGCCTCTGAACGGCACTCATCTCCTCTATTCTGATGAACCGAGCAACTCTCTCTTGTAATTCATCCAGGGTTAATGGGGGTTCCGCAAACAGATTATCGGCGAAAGGGGAAGACCTCAACGCGGTGGCCAGAGTACTAATGGTAAACTTCTTGCCTACTCCCCTTACTTGCCGAGCAGTCTTATTAAACCGGTCCATGAAGTCTCTAAGACTTTCTCCCTTCTCTTGTTTTATATTCGTCAACTCCAGATACGTCAAATTGCAAGCTCTACCAGCAGAGAACTATCGTTCGAACATGTCCCTCAAGGTAGCGAAATTATTGATGGTTCAAGGTCTGAGTGAATGGAACCATGCTAATGCTTCTCCCTTTATTGACAAGGAAAAAACTCTACACCACACATTTTCATTGGGGGAGTAGATGATCATGGCGTCAACGAAAGATCTTAAATGCTCCTCCGGATCACCTGACCCATCATACTTCTCTAGGACCGGGAATGCCCTCTCCGAAATTTGTTCCTCCATGACTGCCGCTGTGAATGGATGTAGAGCTCTCGCTCGGCCGGCTGGGTTCAGACGGTTTGCGGTCAGATGTGAGCCAGCCTCGCTCTTATCCTCCTCGTGGTAATGACTGCCTGCGGCAGGATCCGTGTCTTCTTCCGAGTCTGGCTCCGTTTCTGGCATTTCCACGATAGGTGGAGGATTGTCGGTTGGCTTGCGCCCCCTAGCCGCATCACGCTCGCCCCTAAGGGTTTCAATCTCTGCCTGCATTGCCTCCATCCTTCTTCTCATCTCCTGCATAAATGCTGTCAGGTCCTGCTCCATCCTTATGGCTTCAATAGGGTGTGTTTAGAAATCCTCGGGCCCCACAGTGGGCGCCAAAATGTTTCTGCTGGAATGGGACGAGGAAAACACCTGCCTCTACCGCCCGGGAATGCTCCTCCTTCACCGATCAGTTCTTCACCGATCGGTTCTTCTGGCTTTTGTCTTACCTTCTGTCTCTTCCTCTCTAAATGCCAAAGTGGGGGTGACCTGCAGGAAACACTCTGGCGCTCAAGTCAGAATTTATCTTCACAAGTCTAGTAAAAATTAGAAATCAGAGCCTTTACCTTCTTAATCGATTGTTATTTATATGGTTTCAAGGAATATTATCCATTAATTTACCTCTTAATGACGATCAATGCTCACCTTAACTGCTCGACAATGACCATTACATAATCATTAATTATGCATTCATTGACATTCAAAGGTTGCCTCCAGCAACGACTGGAGAATTCGCGAGTATTATCCTGGCGTCCGACTGGGAATGATCCGCTTCCATCGCCCTTACGTACCTGGTCGGTCTGATTTAATACTTCCATCGTTCTTGGACAATCGGTTCTACCTACTCGGTAACGACTAAGCATATCTTGTCAGTCTAACCTACTTGATAGTAACACCACATATCAAGGTTCAAATCTACTTTTTGAAAATTCAAAGATTCACAAAATGCCATATAAAATGAAAAACCTACTAAAATCAACGTATAATATGAAACTAAAAAAATGACAGAAAGAAAACCTAGGAACTTTTTGATGATCTAACAACAAGTATGAACACATATATACAAAATAAAAGCACTCAAAGACACATATATAACGTAGTTTCCAAAAACACACTTAAACATATATTTTTTGAGATTTTTCAAATCTCAACTAAGAGGTAATGACATAAGAGGTAATGACATGAAAGACTCCAAACAACTTAAAAACAAAATGAAAAAAACTAAAACATGAATAAAGACTCGATAAAAACAAATATTATGATATCAACATATTTAGGAGCATTTAAAAACCGAAACAAATTTGATAACTACAAAATCACTTTATTTGATGGTCAAAACGGTGACTAAATATAAGAACTTACTATACTTTTTATAGTCATCGATTTAGAACCGTAAGTTTGGCACTGAACAATCAAATCGCTATTTATACGAACTAATTTCACTACCAAGTGATTGGATTCTTTATTTTCCTTGTAAAATCTCATGACACATTTTGCAGTGGGAATCAGAACCTTGTTAGTTGTTACATTCAAATACGTTTTTTGGCAAAAGCGAAAAGATGATTCTTCTTGTGTCGGGCAAGGCCTGGCAGACCCTCAGTGTCTATGTCTTGAGGTTTCATCCCTTCGGGCAACTCCCAGTGGAATGAATTAAGAAGATTTGCAGTTATGAGCTCCACTGATGCAATTCCCAGCGATATGCCAGGGCAAATTCTACGCCCTGCACCGAACGGAATAAACTCAAAATCATGTCCCTTAAAATCTATCTCACTGTTCAAAAACCTCTCTGGCCAATATTCTTCTGGGTCTTTCCAAGCTTCAGGGTCCCTCTGAATGGCCCACCCGTTCACATACACTATTGTCTTTGCTTCTATTTCATACCCATCTATGCTGAAACTTCTGATGGCTTCTCTTGGTACCAGTGGTGTTGGTGCATAAAACCTAAGTGTCTCTTTTATCACTGCCTGCAGATATTCAAGCTTTTCAACATCCTCTTCCTCTATGAACTCCTTCTTGCCACACGCATTTCGAATTTCTTCTTGGGCTTTCGCCATTGCTCTTGGGTTCTTCATCAATCCGGTCATTACCCACACGGATGTGGCTGCAGTTGTGTCAGTCCCTGCCACAAGTATGTCCTGTGACAGTCAAGTAGCATTTCTAAGGTTATGTTGTGATTTATAATCCACTTAGTGCATGGATTTGGGTGTCATTGAGCATAGTTAAAGACCAAGTAATTCATATTTAGCAGTAACAAAATACAAAAGCGTGAACACATACCAAGATGATAGCTTTGATTTGATCTTGGGTGAGGTCTATTGACAAGCGACCCTGCTTCTTAAGCTCAAGCAGCACATCGACAATATCCTCGTCTTCATTTTGTTTGACCCTGTTCGGATCTAAGTGGTCGTCAATGACTTCTTGGAAGAAAACATCCAAGGCCTTGAAAGTGTTTTCAAGACGGCCAAACAAGCCGGTGAGTTTATCGATCCACCCCAAGAACGGAATGTAATCCGAGACAAAGAAAGAAAGGAACATAGCCTGTGAGTCGTTTAGAAGCCCATGGAACCTGCTTCTCTCAGCTCCTTCTTCATCGTACTTTTTCCCAAATGCAACCCTACAAATGATGCCGCTTGAGACCGACATCATGAGCTCACTCAAGTTGGTTACTTTGGAAGAACGAACATGCCCAGATAAAATTTCCATCATCTGTTTGACTTCAGATTTTCTCACACTGGAAAAGGTGGAGATCCGTTTGGAGCTGAAGAAATGGACGACACAGATTTTTCTAATTTCTCTCCAGTAGTCGTTGAAGGGAGAGAAAATCATCTCTTGGCCGTTGTATGAGAGTTTTAGAGGGCCAAGAGAGGGAGGCCTGGTGCAGACATCAACGTCATGGTCTTTGAGGATTTCCTTGGCTAGTTTTGGAGAGGAAACAACAATGGCTTGCTTGAAGCCTAATTGGAGGGAGAAAAGGGGACCATAGACCTTTGAGAGCTGCTCCAGCTGGATATTCAATTTTGAACTATCAATTTGGTGAAGATTGCCAACGAGGGGAAGACCTCTTGGACCCGGTGGACGAGACCTTGATGGCTTCCGTTTGCCTCTCTGCTTCTTCAACAGGATCACTGCCATAACTGAAAGACAAAAGATAATCAACAAAAGTCGCACCATTTTCAAATTGAGGCAGGGTTACTTCCAAAATGTCCTGATTTATAGGTGGTGGTGATATTTCAACGAGGGGACATTAAATAGTAGCTAGAGATAATTTAATGAAAGATAACTTATTTTACTATTTTAATATGTCGTACTATTTAAGCGTTGAGACTAATAGTTTAGATATTTTTTCTTGTGTAATTGTTTGAATGTTTTTATTAGAGAAATCATGATGGATTTATGAACTCTACGAATAGAAAATATTTTAAAAATAATAATAGATTTTAACGACATTATTTCAATTGATTTAAAATTCAAACAATTCTTATTTCATCATTCAAGATATTAATGTATAATTTTAGTTTTTTTAACTTATATATATTATGATATAAGTAAAATTCGTTTTAAAATTGATGTTGTTACTACCAGGATTGACTTTGAAGAAGACCCAAAAATTCTAGTGCATTGTTTCTGGACAGCTATTTCAGGATGGCACCGATATCATAATTCAAAGACAAATCTCCTTTGTATACAAATAAATATCATTATCTTCTTTAGAACCAGTCTTTTATTAACAACTGCATTTAGCACTACAAATAATTCCGAAATTATATTATTTAAAGGCAATAAATAATTAATCTTTTTATTATAAATAACATCAAACATAGTTTTATAATTATATTATTTAGAATACATGAAATAACGTACAAATAGTTATAACTTAGTAGTAAATTGATTATAACTTTTTAATATTTATTAAATTTAAGATTTTCTTTATTAATACCTTATTTAAAACTAAATACTACGTATTTTTCTTTTTATAAAAATATAGCAATATATTTTTCAACATTTTTATTCATAATTTATTTTTATTTTTTGTAATTGTAATAGAATGAAAAGTGTTAAATAAAATGACGAACTAAAAAAAAGTGATTTTTTTTATAACAAGTGAAATTCATCATTAACATTTTGGTAATAGAAGAAAATATTATTGTATCATACTTTAGGAGATATGTCATAATAGACGAACATGGTAACAAAATTAAAAGGCTTAATATCCTATTTTGTCTCCACTTTCATTTGAAAATGTCAAATTTGTCTATGTTTTAAAAAATGCGTCAATTAGGTCCTCACTTAATAAAATTTGCATCAATGAAATCTCTTCCGTTAAATCTGTACAAACGGTGTTAATTATTTTTCTTTCTTTAATTTTTATATTGAGAGTATTCAATACTAGATTGATGTAGATGGTCGCACGAGTGCTCATACCATTATTTAATTATTTAGATTGAGGCTATTAAGTACTAGACTAATGCGGATGATCGCACAAGTACTACCATTATTTATTTAGATGAACTAGAGGGTATTAAGTACTAGGTTGAGGTAAACCATGGCACAAGTACCTATATCCTTTTTAAAATATTAAAAAAAACATTTTTTTTTATTTTATAACTTTCATTTTTTTATTTTATTTTTATGAAACAATATTTACATAAGCATAAAATAATAACAAATTAAAAGCTTTACTTTAAAAATATATATATTAAACACTAAGTTTTAAAAATTATTTTTTGTAATTTTATAATTTTATTTTTTCATTTTATATTTTTTTAATTTGTATTTTATAATTTTATTATTTTATAAGATGTAAACACGAATACACAACGTCATGAGTGTTTAAAACATGCCCTAAAGAAAAATATATTCACCAACATGATAAAAATAAAATAAAATAAAAGTCCAATAGGAATATAGAGTGAGTATAGGAAAACCAGTGGTATACGAAGCAATACTTGATCCAGGCCCATGAGGGTAGGGGTGCAGAGAACAGCTCCCCAGTACAAAAAAATGATTTGGGCTGGCCCAAACCCATTTCTTCTCAAATCAGAAAGGGTTTTATTTTTTCTTCAAAGGATCAGAGAGCTTAGATTCTCTTCTTCACTTCCTTCCATGGCAACCCCGACCTCCACCGAACCAGTCCAGCCGTGGCTCTCTCCGGCCGGCCAGAATCATCACCGGCGACTCCTTCCTCGCTGGAAGTTCCACCAGACACCGTCGCTCCAGCTTCTTTCTTTCCCCACGCGAGCCACCACCGGAGTAGGAACGTGCGACCGCTGCCGCTTCTCCTTCAAACTTCCGGATCAGAGTGCAACAGAGGAACGTTGCTTCGCCTCTCCAAGTTTTGCTGGAACTCTTTCTTTAATTTGATGTAAATCCGAGAAAGAATCCCTTTCATTTTCTTCTTTAAAGTTTAGTTTCTGATTTGTATTATTATTGTTTGGAAGTGATTAATTGTGGCTGTTATAGTGGACAATTGTAGAAAATTACTGGCGGGATGTGCTGTTTCATGTTTGCGTGAGAAAAAAATTAATGAAAGAAAGAAAATGAATTTTGTTTATGGGAGTTGAAGACGAAGGTATTGTATTCTGGAATTTGGGGTTTCTTTTTTGTAAATTTGGTGAAAGAAGATAAAATTATGATGGTGGATGATTGTTGTGCAGAGGATTGAGAGTTTTACTTGAAAAGAAGAATGGTAATGGGATGAAGATTGGAAGATGAAATTGGAATCACAGAGAATTTGAGGAAAGGTGGTTTTGGAGGAATCAATTGAATGGAAAAAAAGGGAAACACCTTTTTTGAGGATTTTGGGTATGGTGGTGTCTACTGAACCTTGAGACCTTGATGGGGAAAAGAGAACATCCTTTGATGGTGCCCCCGCAAGGGATCAGGCCCCCTCTCTCCTCATTCGTCTATCATTCTTAAAACAAAATAAAACAATTAAAAAAATCAGTATCAGATTCATACATGTAAAGATGACCTAATCAACACTTTCTCACTCTAAAAACTTAGAAAATCAGTATCAGATTCATATATTAAATCATAATCTTGCAAATAAAAGTCAAAATCATCAAATGAGATGATCAAGCCGTGAATGTGACTTGAGCGAACCCTAATGAGTGAATAAAAATGAACAATTTGTTGTACTTTGTGGGCGTAGAGAATGAGAAATGTTGTTGAGAGTGAGAATCGAGTGTTTCGGAAGTTTTGGAGAAGGAAGGATTAGAACTTCTGGGAGTTAATAGAAAGTTCTAGGAGTGAATGGGTAGAGAGAGGTGTGAGTGGGTAATAGATAACACCCACTCTTTTTCTATTTTCATCAACATTTCATGGATTGCTAACTGTAACACCCTAATATTTTAAAGGGTATTACTGATAGTAGAGACTAAATTAATTTGATATATTTTATAAACCATCAAACTTTATTTCAATTCTCCCAAAGTACAATACCAAACTTACAAACTTCAAACAATATAGTCTTCACCACTTAACATAAATTCGAATTTAAACTTATAAGTTTTACACAACATAATTTTTCTAATACAAATTTATTCTTTTTACAAAATATCCCTGAAAGTTTTTCCCCGCGTCTCTCTCATCTCTAAGCTTTTTCAACCGCATCTGCGACATTATCTATTCACATATAACATGAGTTATATGATCATAGCACAAACAAATAAGGGTAAGCCAACCATATCATAAAATCATTAAACTTGTAATAAAAATATTATAATCATGTATTTCTGCAATTGATAAAATATCATTATTCCGATGTCATTAATTCATCATTATCAAAATCATCTTTCTCATTTCCATAAATCTTACAAGTGTTCCATGCTTACTCATGAAGCCTTATGGTCAGACCGCTCTCTGCCTGCTTCCTTAAGCCTCACTTATATACTATGTCTTACTTTCTGAAGCCTTATGGTCAGACCCCTCTCTGCCTGCTTCTATAAAACTTACGAATCATATGTTTATGTCAAAGCCTTATGGTCAGACCACTTTCTGCCTGCTTTCATAAACCTCAAGTGTTACTTTGCTCATACCAAACTCTCATGGTATAACTCGAACAAACTACTCCCGGTAGTAAACATCATTTCATAAGTAATGATTTCTCATATCCACCTCAACATTTCATAAAACCAACAATTCATACCCTCTTATCCACCTAACTCAATCATGTTCATTCTTTAATCATGAATTCATAATCACCCGTTTTGGTATCAATAAATCAAACATATTGCCAGATATCATGCTTCATATTATAAACTCATTTTGCCCATAACGAGTATAACTCAACATATTTTCACCAAACAAAGATCATTGATCAACCAAAATATATCAACATATCTTAAGAACTACATATTAAAGTCTGGGCTCAATGTAATGATAAATAAAATATATATGAAATTTTTACCATGATAATATTATGCATCTACAATCAACTTGTTTTATTTTATTTTCATCCTATTATAGATTTTTCTTTACCCCAATTGGTCACCGGAGAGGACCCAGATGTCTGAACGCATCAAACTCACCTTCAACGCCAGCACATATGACTAGTCACAACTGACTGGACCAGGCCAGGGCTGCTCTATGATCAGGGATGTGCCAACTCAGGTTTTTAAGGTTCCTTTATCCTACCAACAAAGGGAGGTCCTCAATAATTAACAATTTATTTATTTAATTTATCTACCTTATTTTCTTATGCTCTAAATCTTAAAATGCTTAATTTTACTTCCTCTCACAACAACCTCAACCAGTATCTGTATATCTATTTAATACCCATATACAAGTTATTACAGAACCCTTATTCCAAACCTCCCAACAAGATCAATTTCAGCCAACAAACTCATTCAATAAATTAATCACAATAAACATCCATAATAGAATTCATACAAGATAATTATAAACAATTAACAATAATAAAACATTACAATAAATGGTCATAGAAGAATACAATATTTGACAATCATAAAAATAATCTTAATATAAAAATTCATGGGGAAACAAGAAATTGAATCTGGCAGAGCCGGTTAGACAACTTCTAATCCATCCAAAAATACAATATAATTAAATAACAAGAACAATAACATGTATGGGGAAATAAGAAGTTGAATCTGGCAGAGCCGGTTAGACAACTTCTAATCCTTCTAAAAATGCAATAAAATAAATAAGTAAAGCAATACATAGTTTGGGGAAACAAGAAGTTGAATCTGGCAGAGCCGGTTAGACAACTTCTAATCCTTCCAAAGTGCAATAAAATAAATAAGTAAAGAAATAAAACGTTTGGGGAAACAAGAAATTGAATCTGGCAGAGCCGGTTAGACAATTTCTAATCCTTCCAAAATACAAAAATAAACAACTAATAACATACAAATGGCATAACATAATCAATATCACGTTTTACAATTATCACACTTGGATATCAACACAAAAGCATACTCTCATTTAAATTCAAAATCATACAGAAACAAAATACTCCATAATCAAGATTTAAGATCAGACAAAAGCAAAATATAGCATATTCAAGACTCAAGATAATACAAAAGGAGATACTCAAGGTTAGCTTCCGTTACCTCTATTACAGACTTAATCTCCTCGCTCTCTGAAAACTTCCAGAATATCCCCTTTGAAATTAGAAATTCTTCCAACTCTCTTCTCTCAAAAATTTTCTAAGTTCTTTGGTGTAAATTTTCAGCCTCCCCCCTTGGCTATTTATAGTAAAAAATTTTACTATTCATTTTTACTATTCATTTTTACTATTCATTTTTTTTATTCATTTTACTATTACAAAAATAATTTTTTATTTGCAAATTGGTGAATTCTGATCTCAAAGCTACGTGGAACACTTATCCTCTCCAAAAATAATTTTTTTTTTACTATTCACTTTTTACTATTCACAATTTACTATTCACAATTTACTTTTTTTTTTTAATTTAGTATCTGACTTACAAATATTTTCAAGGATCTTACAATCTCCCCAACAACAATTATTTTCGCCCTCGAAAATTATTTATTTAAACAAAGACTATTTAACAAAAGAATACTTACAAAAGGGATATGGATTTTCAAAAACCATTGCTCTGATACCCAACAGTGTAACACCCCGATTTAGGCGTTACAATTTATTTTTCCACAAAAATACATATATAACTTTTCTTTAACAATTTTCAACACCAACAAAATATTAAGTGCTTTATTACAACACAAGTCTTCTGAAATAAAATTTCACACAATTCATAAACTTCTGAAATTTAAAATTTCACACAGTTTGAAATTTCAAAACATATTTATTTAGAAATCCCCCATGTCTCTCTTTTTTTTTTTCACAGATCTCTCATCTTCTAAGCAAGTCCAGAATCATCTGCTAATTCATCTTAAATAGTTTCTGCTCCCGTATAATATCACACATTATACGATCATTGCATTCACACAAACACAAACAATAGGGTGAGCTAACTGAAACAAGCATACAATCCATTCACAATCCGTTAATAATACATCCACAGTATTCAATACAGTTAAGCACACCCACTCAACATATTATCACAATATCATTGCTCAACAATTTTACTATTCCACTTATCAAAGTATTACAACTTCACCTCATCCGACCTACTTACCAAAGTAGTACAAACCAAGTTATTCTCTCTACTTATCAAAGTAGCACCGCAAGACAATATTGTCTACTTATCAAAGCAGCACAGTATAATTAATTCGCCTACTTACCAACGTAGCATAAAACAAGATCTTCTGTCTACTTACCAAAGTAGCACAGTATAGTTAATCTGCCTACTTATCAAAGTAGCCCGATTTATATCATTCTCTTTATCTCTTCATTCATCATCTCATCCTGCCTACTTATCAAAGTAGCGCAAATCACCCTGCTTACTTACCAAAGTAACGCAGACCCAACATCTACTCGCCTACTTACCAAAGTAGCGCAAACCAACATCATTTATATTATTTCAACAAATTATTCATAATCAAGCACAACCCATCCAAAACTAATCATATTCAACAAGCATAAGAGAACCAGTGAACTTTTCTCAATTCCCTTCTGTCTACTTACCAATGTAGCATAAATTAACCAAATTACATTTTCCTAACATATCATTCATAACCAATCACATGCCATCTCAACCACTAATCCCGAACCAATCATGCTCAACAAGCACATAATAACCAATCAACATATCTCAGTTTCAATCCTGCCTACTTACCAAAGTAGCACAAATTAACCAAATTACCTTTTTCAACATATTATTTATCGGCGATCTAAACCAATCAAACTAATCAACAACATGTTTAGATCATATGGTAAGCTTTTCAGTCCAATCCAACGGTTAATGAGGCGGAAATCATCAATTTTGTATAAATGATCCAAAACATAAATTAAACAGTATTGAGATCCCTCAGAAGGTACGAAATTAATATCTCTATATCTGTAACTCCGATCTAAAATCCGAACGGTCGACGTATACCACTATCTCTTAAGAACAACATACTAAAATTTCAGATTAATCTAACGGTTATCTAAATAGATATGAAGATTTTACCGAGGTAACTCAGAGACAGAATTTTAAGTGGTTCTCGGTTAAACTCAAAATGCGGAATGCATTCCTCTAAGCACAGACATCTAATTCCAAATCTGAATGGTCAAGATCACCTAATATGTCTTATGAACTACATACTAAATTTTGGGCTCAATCTAACGGTAAATGAAATATCTATGAAATTTTTACCATTATAACTTAAGAACAGAATTACAGTGTTCATCAAATATTTCCAACTTTCGAAATTTCTTTCTCTAAGCATAGACCTTCAATTACAAATCCGATCGGTCACAGTGTATTAATATGTCTTAGGGATCCTATATCGAATTTTGAGGTTGATCTAACAGTCAAATAGGTCGGAATCTATATTTTACTGGGACAACTTAGTAACAGAACTACAGGGGTAACTAAATTACTCAAACTTATAGGATTTATTTATCCAAGTACAGACTTTTAGTTTCAAATCCGAACGGTCAAAGTTTAGTAATATGTCTTAGGATTCACATATTAAAATTTTAGCTAAATCCAACGGTGAAAAACAGTAATAGAAATTTATTACCACAGTAACTCGAAAATAAGAAATTATAATCATGAAAACCAAATTTTACACAAGTCAATAGATAACTACCATTACCAAATTTTTAACATATTCATATTCATATTCATGATCATAACAAGAAAGGATTAGCTCCCCTTCATCAAAGTCAAGCAATTGGAACCATATTTCTAACCACAAAATTCTAGAAATTAAGTTGAGTTAGCTCCCCTTACCTCATGAAGACTAAAACACCTTAAACTCTTCTTCAAAGAGAGCAACTCCTCTCCTCCTTGCTAGACCAAGTCAGCCTCCACTCTTAGGACACTTAGGATTTCGTTCACCGCCCACCAAGGACCTCTCTACTCTCCCCCAAAACTCCAAATCTGATTTGGAATTGAAAGAAGATGTCTTAGACAACTAAGGACCCATGCACTTGGCACTTAGCAATAATAAACAACCAATGGACCATCCTAAACCATTTTCCAGCCCTAAAACATGGTAGGAAAGTCTCCAAAGGGTCCCAAAATGTTCTCCTAGTCCAGAACACAACCTACCCACTCCAAAAAGTCGCAACTTGTAAAAATACACCTAAAATTAAGGTTGGACGCTAGCCCTTGGACAGCAAAACTGTCACGTTTTCCCCAGCTCGGTTAGACCCCTTCCCGAAGTCCAAAATATGCGTAGGAGTAGTCAGATTGAAACTCTTTGAGTCTAATTTCCAATAAAACAAGAATCAACTCAATTGATATTTTACTAAGAATAATAATTTCACTCCCCCAAAGTCCCAAAATATTTTCGAAAACCATTGCTCTGATACCAAAATGTAACACCCTAATATTTTAAAGGGTATTACTGATAGTAGAGACTAAATTAATTTGATATATTTTATAAACCATCAAACTTTATTTCAATTCTCCCAAAGTACAATACCAAACTTACAAACTTCAAACAATATAGTCTTCACCACTTAACATAAATTCGAATTTAAACTTATAAGTTTTACACAACATAATTTTTCCAATACAAATTTATTCTTTTTACAAAATATCCCTGAAAGTTTTTCCCCGCGTCTCTCTCATCTCTAAGCTTTTTCAACCGCATCTGCGACATTATCTATTCACATATAACATGAGTTATATGATCATAGCACAAACAAATAAGGGTAAGCCAACCATATCATAAAATCATTAAACTTGTAATAAAAATATTATAATCATGTATTTCTGCAATTGATAAAATATCATTATTCCGATGTCATTAATTCATCATTATCAAAATCATCTTTCTCATTTCCATAAATCTTACAAGTGTTCCATGCTTACTCATGAAGCCTTATGGTCAGACCGCTCTCTGCCTGCTTCCTTAAGCCTCACTTATATACTATGTCTTACTTTCTGAAGCCTTATGGTCAGACCCCTCTCTGCCTGCTTCTATAAAACTTACGAATCATATGTTTATGTCAAAGCCTTATGGTCAGACCATTTTCTGCCTGCTTTCATAAACCTCAAGTGTTACTTTGCTCATACCAAACTCTCATGGTATAACTCGAACAAACTACTCCCGGTAGTAAACATCATTTCATAAGTAATGATTTCTCATATCCACCCCAACATTTCATAAAACCAACAATTCATACCCTCTTATCCACCTAACTCAATCATGTTCATTCTTTAATCATGAATTCATAATCACCCGTTTTGGTATCAATAAATCAAACATATTGCCAGATATCATGCTTCATATTATAAACTCATTTTGCCCATAACGAGTATAACTCAACATATTTTCACCAAACAAAGATCATGGATCAACCAAAATATATCAACATATCTTAAGAACTACATATTAAAGTCTGGGCTCAATGTAATGATAAATAAAATATATATGAAATTTTTACCATGATAATATTATGCATCTACAATCAACTTGTTTTATTTTATTTTCATCCTATTATAGATTTTTCTTTACCCCAATTGGTCACCGGAGAGGACCCAGATGTCTGAACGCATCAAACTCACCTTCGACGCCAGCACATATGACTAGTCACAACTGACTGGACCAGGCCAGGGCTGCTCTATGATCAGGGATGTGCCAACTCAGGTTTTTAAGGTTCCTCTATCCTACCAACAAAGGGAGGTCCTCAATAATTAACAATTTATTTATTTAATTTATCTACCTTATTTTCTTATGCTCTAAATCTTAAAATGCTTAATTTTACTTCCTCTCACAACAACCTCAACCAGTATCTGTATATCTATTTAATACCCATATACAAGTTATTACAGAACCCTTATTCCAAACCTCCCAACAAGATCAATTTCAGCCAACAAACTCATTCAATAAATTCATCACAATAAACATCCATAATAGAATTCATACAAGATAATTATAAACAATTAACAATAATAAAACATTACAATAAATGGTCATAGAAGAATACAATATTTGACAATCATAAAAATAATCTTAATATAAAAATTCATGGGGAAACAAGAAATTGAATCTGGCAGAGCCGGTTAGACAACTTCTAATCCATCCAAAAATACAATATAATTAAATAACAAGAACAATAACATGTATGGGGAAATAAGAAGTTGAATCTGGCAGAGCCGGTTAGACAACTTCTAATCCTTCTAAAAATGCAATAAAATAAATAAGTAAAGCAATACATAGTTTGGGGAAACAAGAAGTTGAATCTGGCAGAGCCGGTTAGACAACTTCTAATCCTTCCAAAGTGCAATAAAATAAATAAGTAAAGAAATAAAACGTTTGGGGAAACAAGAAATTGAATCTGGCAGAGCCGGTTAGACAATTTCTAATCCTTCCAAAATACAAAAATAAACAACTAATAACATACAAATGGCATAACATAATCAATATCACGTTTTACAACTATCACACTTGGATATCAACACAAAAGCATACTCTCATTTAAATTCAAAATCATACAGAAACAAAATACTCCATAATCAAGATTTAAGATCAGACAAAAGCAAAATATAGCATATTCAAGACTCAAGATAATACAAAAGGAGATACTCAAGGTTAGCTTCCGTTACCTCTATTACAGACTTAATCTCCTCGCTCTCTGAAAACTTCCAGAATATCCCCTTTGGAATTAGAAATTCTTCCAACTCTCTTCTTTCAAAAATTTTCTAAGTTCTTTGGTGTAAATTTTCAGCCTCCCCCCTTGGCTATTTATAGTAAAAAATTTTACTATTCATTTTTACTATTCATTTTTACTATTCATTTTACTATTACAAAAATAATTTTTTTATTTGCAAATTGGTGAATTCTGATCTCAAAGCTACGTGGAACACTTATCCTCTCCAAAAATAATTTTTTTTTTACTATTCACAATTTACTATTCACTATTTACTTTTTTTTTTTTAATTTAGTATCTGACTTACAAATATTTTCAAGGATCTTACACTAACACTACCATAAAATTGGTCATAGATAACATCTAACAAATAGCGTTTTTTTAAATAAGAGATATCTATTAGTATGCAAAACAATAGATAACTCTTATTAGAAAAAAGTTATCTATCATGTCCAAAATGTGTTTCGATTCGACAATAATCGATTATCATTTGTTATTAACGATTATATATGTGTTGATGTTGAGTATGGTTGCGGGAATAATTGATTATTTGGGATGATAATCGATTATCCCTTCTTACGTGATGTTTCTAGGTAAATTTCACTAAGATAATCCGATTATCTTAAGTGATAATTGATTATCACATTGCATTTTTGTGAAAAATGGTGAAAATGATTAAGAATGGACGTAGACCAAGCTTGAGGAGCTGTGGAACGTGATGATAATAAAAGAGTAAGGTTAGTTGTTATGTTTAGGGTCAGGTTTGACATGTGGTTGAGAGTGGAGCATGAGCGAGTATTGGGATGTACATGAGTATATGATTGATGAGCATAAGATTGGAGGATAAATCTACTTGTTGTACCTTGTAAATCCTGGTTGTATATGTGGATAAGTACTTCCCTCTTCCTTGTGTGCATTGGAAGGGTTGTTCGGGTATTGAGGATTCCTTGTATGGGGTGAATGTGTCTTCTTTGTCCTTGTGTGGTAGGGTTACATGTTCCTTAGCTGGATTGCAGGACTACTCGAGTGTATCTATAAGGGGAATCTACATATTAGGTTGTAGGAGCGGTTATAATCGGTGAGGTATGGTACATGAGTGAGACTGACTCTTTCAACTATGATATTTATGGTACGGTGATGCTAATGATTTTATGATGATTAGGATAGTCATTATGGTGATGTATCTATAAAGATGATCACGGTACTTGAGATGCTTCAGATTATGTTATGTTGATAGTGGTGTTACTATAATGTTATAGTAAGTAGTTAGCATAGGTGTTAATAACTAGATAGACCAAGAGTCTATGTGTGAGATGTTAGTGATGACATCAAGGGTTATAGATCAATGATTGATGATCGAAATTCAAGAATCAGGGATCGAGGATCGAGTAATTCAATATGATTGAATTGTTTATGTTGGTTGTTATTACTATTATGTATGAGGTGTTTGATTATGGTTGATATAATTAGAAGGTATATATCTTGTTGTGTGTTTTATTGTGGTTGGTATAATAAAAAAAATATGTATCTTGTTGTGTGTTTGATTATGATTGATATAATCAATATGTATGTATCTTGTTGTTATGATTGTTTTATCCGTAGCTTACCACATACATGTTTGCATTTGAGTGAAATTATTGGCGATGATAGTATAATGTGTTATACGTAAGTAGATAATGTTACAAATATTCCATAGGCATTATTGACTCAAGAAAGATGATGAGGAATAACCTTGGAATTCATTTACAACTATTTTTTTTTAATATAATTAGAGTATTCCTTTTGTTATTTTATTACTCGAAATAATATAATTAGATAATTTTTGTTAAGTATGCTTTCATGCTAGGTTGATTTTAAATTTTACCTAATAACTCGTGACATCTCAGAAATCATATTCCCTAAGTTTTACACAGAAAACTCCTAATATAAGGAACACATGAAAGGGACTTATGGGTCATTTTGGGGTACAAAAGATTGTAAGAAAAGAAAGACCTTATATCTCAAGTTAAGATGGGAGGGGTGTGTGAATTGGATTAACCCTTTTTAAAAGTCTTTTTGAAATCTTTGAGTTATTGGCTTCTTGAAATCATTAAACAAAGAATTATGAATCAAAGAAGATATAGCAACACAAGACATAAACACCCTCAAGCTCTTACAAATACCAAGAGCAATCCGAGCTCTTAAACCTGGTTGTACTCACACAGGTATAGAATACAAATTGTTTGAAGAATGTGATCTTTAACACACTCTTCAAAGTGTTGATTTAATCAGAACCAATGTAGTCCAATTGTCTTTAATGAATCCTTGTTGTTTGATCACAAAGAAAGCCTTGATTCCTCAAAGAACGTGTCTTTGAGAACACTTGTACACAAACTCAGAAGATTTGTAAGTATTTGAAAATGTTAACGTTTTGGAAACAGGTATCAAATCACATATATATAGGATTTTTATATCTTGTCGGAGTATAATCGATTATGTTATTTATATAATCTATTATGCTTTCCTTTCTATTTTAACATATTATCCTATGTGTGTAATCAATTTTTTAAACACTTAAGCCTATTATTGCTTCATTTAACATTCTTAACATATTAGACTATTTATATAATGGATTAGACTATCCTTTCTGTTTCAATCGATTATCAAAATTATGTACTCAATTATATTAACACTTAATCATATTAGTCATCCATTTTCCATCCTTAACAGATTATCTCACTTATATAATAGATCATGACTTTCTCTCTTTTTTAATTGGTTATGTACCCTTTATAATTGATTATAACAGAATAGTTTGTCCTTGTTAGCTTTCTAAGTGATCTGGCTAAATCTAACCGATTATATAGCTTATTTAATCAATTATTTATACAAAAATTGAGATTTTTAATCTGATTAAGACATGATTCACTCAACATTAATGTATTCATTCATCTACCACACACATGTTAAATATATAAACAATTGTTATGTAATTTTGTTCTGCAAGAAACCATTATTAATCTTTTAACCATCAATACAGACCCCTAGTTTACTTAAGGAAAAATTCTTTTGGCCACATATGAGGAAATATGTTCAAAGACATTGTCATAGATGCATCTCATGGTTAATATCTAAGACAATGCCTTTTGAACTTTATACTCCGTGTCAGTTGCTTCAACTTGGGAAGATATTAGTTCAAACTTTGTTCTTGGTCTCCAAAAAACCCAAAGGATTGTGATTCCATTTTTGTGGTAGTTGATCATTTTAGTAAAAAACTACATTTATATCGTATCACAAAGTGGATGATGCAAGCAACATTACTAGGCTCTTGTTTAGAGGTGAGACTTCATGGTATACCATGTGTTAAATGAAAAAAGGGTGCATTTTTTCTTGTCTTGAGGGACTAACCTAGGGTTTCTCTTAAGCCTACGTAGCCTAATTGGAATCGTATGTAAGTTGCTCCGACGTAGATAAACCCTAATTTGTTCTAGGTCGAAGTACAAGTCCAAAGATCTTGCACTACTTAACCCAATTACAAGGTCCAAAAGTTTATTATTACTTTGTACACTTTATTATTCTCTTAGAGAGGAGATATTCAGAGATCATCCTAAACCCAATAAAGACTCTTGAAATCTCCAATAGAGCTAAAAGCTTTTGTAATCTCTTGATCTAAACTCTAGGTCTTATGTGTTTTTTATTATGTGAGTAGTATGATTATATCATCATCACCTTTACCTTAATCCTCAATTGGGAATTGAAAAGTAATTCCAAAAAGGAACTAACATTTGTTTTAGATCTCAATTGGGAAACTTATTTTGTATCCTTAATAATTTCACATAAAGTTGAGACTAAGGAAGAGAATTTAAATGCATGCTATTTCTAAAACACAGCCTTCTATCCTGAACTAGTGTTAAAATATTTTTCTGAATTAGTTAATAATTCTCTTCGTTAGTGTTTAGGTGAATTAATACTTCAAAAGTACTTTGATGCTAAATCCGTAACGAAACAAAAAAGGTCCCATCTTACTTAATTGATTAGAGATCATTCCTCTAATATGTGGATTACCTTGCTTATTATGTGTGGTATGTTTTGATGCTGTGTCCAACGTAGTACATCATGTTTATTGAGGTGAGTGTGACCAACGTCTTGGCGCTATTGTTGGTTTGTTGGCCTTAATTATGTTGTTAATTGTTGCCTCCTCCTACACTAAAGATAATTGGGCCAACTGGAATCCGAATTTCGAGCACACATTAACATATATGGATGCATGTCATGATCTTCTTTCATAGTTTCGGATTTAAAACCGACATGCATGCTTTATTCAATTTCTTGTAAGTTGAAGCTTTGAGATAGGAAAATCTGATCTTTAAGAATTATTAAAGGACGGAAAGGAAAACATTGAGGGAGGACAAATGGGTGTTCGTTACCTCATGTTCAAATTCCTTGCAAAAATGTGGATATATATAAGTTCCGACAAGCTACAAGATTTAATTTTTTATAAATGGTTAAATTAGCGATGAAAATTAAGGAGAAAAAACAAGCACAAGACATTGATTTTCTTGTATGTCCTAATCCTAACTCGCATTGTTGAGTTAGATATTTGATTATTAGTGGACCACCTAAACTTGGATACCACTTGGTTCTCTTTCGCCTTCTTTGCGGGACCTTTGACATTATCAAAACGTCCTTGACTCTATTGCACCTATAGCTAGTGTGAGGTAAATACCCTTTTATATATAATGGCTTTGCTTTTCATTTTCTTCATCGAATATGAATCCGAAGATTCTCCACCACCTTCCTTATCTTTCTTGAAAAGGACATTTCTGGTGAGAAAACGTTGCCGGTAGGCTTTTCCTTTCGCACTTTTCTACGGACGGATAGCAAAGGAAAAACACAGAAAAACTGATATAACAAATTTATGACCTAAATACTTCGAGACAATGAAGTGTACCAAAACCCTTTTCGTGTCATGTTTTGCTAGGTGTCTGACTCTCAGAAAGATAAGAAAGGAATTGCTCTCATTGGTTTTGCAAGCAGTTTTGGCTTTAGATTTCTTCCACTGTTAAAGTTGTATTCCTGTAAAATTCTATCCGTCTACATTATACGTGCGTAATAAATATTACAAATTTTCTCATTTTGAATTCAAGTTCGTCACTTAATAAACGTTGTTTATGTTGATAGAAATGGGAAAAATTACTTTCTCTAGTTTACCTTTAACTGTGTTTTTAAAAATAAAATATGTACATTGATGAAGAAGTTATATTTTAATTGATAATAATATATTATAAAAACCTGAAATCTTGAATCCCCAAAAAGGTTAAATATTTCCTCGCTGAGTTATCAATACAGCTATACGTTGTCATTCGTGTACTATTTAGCAATATACAATAATTTTGCTAATATATATAATTCCTAAATTTGTAGCTAATATTATCATATGCTTATTAAAAACTAATAGACTTTTTTATTAAGAAAAATAATAAAATTTATTAAGAAAAGAATTTTCAAAATTTCTTATACATAAAACCTTTCTCAAGCGCTACTACAAATATACATTCTCGTGTATTTGTACCTAAGACATTAATTAATAAAAAAAATAAAAACAAGTCATGTATATAGAAATGGAGGCATCAATAATACTTGGAAGCTACTCCTCTACCACTGGCAAAAACCTGTTTGGTAGTAAAAGACAAGGATAATGGAATCATCCAGAGGTATAAGACTAGACTGGTGACAAAAGGATTCATTCAAACATATGAAGTAGATTATATGGAAAATGTTACATTAGTTATAAATATGAACACAATTAGAGTTATATTATCATTGGTAGTAAACCATGATGGAAACTTGTTGCAATTTGATGTGAAAAGTGTTTTTTTTCACATGAAGATTTTGAAGAAGAAATATACATAGAGGTACCACTTGGACATATGGGACAAATTGCGACAAACACAATATGCAAACTAAAAAAAGGATGAAACAGTCACCTAGAGCATTGTTTGGGAGTTTGATTAAACTCATGATGAGTCTCCAATGTAAATAGAGTCAAAGGTATCACACCTTATTTATTAAGTAGGGGAAGTAACAATTTTGTTAATTTATTTAGAAGATATTATTGTGACCGGCAATGATGAACATGAATTTGAAACTAACTTATTGGAAAATTGGAATATTTCCTAGGAATTGAAGTTTTTCACTCCAAGAAAGGGATTTTTAGATCTTAACAAAAATATATTATTGATTTGTTGAAAGAAATAGGTAAAATAATATGTAAAGCAATGAGAAAACTTGTTGATCCAAATGTAAAGTTGAGGAAATGAGGAGGATAGTGTGATTGTTGATAAAGAAAAAGTATAAAAGACTTGTAGGAAGACTTATTTATTTATCTCACACTAGACTTGATATTAGTTTTTGTTGAGTTTAGTAATTCAATTTATGCATTAACCAAAGGAAGCTCATTTACAAGTTGCTATTATGATTGTTTAGTATTTGAAAGAGACACTAAGAAGAGGAATTTTGTTAAGAAGAAACAAGAATGTCAATCTTGAAGCATATATTTATGTTGATTATGCAGGTTTAGTTGTTGATAGAAGATTGACTATTGGTTATTACACTTTCCTTGGTGGAAACTTGGTAAAAGAGTAAAAAGAAACGTGTGGTAGCCAAGTCTATTGGTTATTATACTCAAAGACTTGAAGATAAGATGGGATGGACCTATGAAGTTATATTGTGGTAACAAATCTCGATTAACATAACTCATAATCTAGTACGACATGATAAAACCAAACATATTGAAGTTGACACACATTACATTAAAGAAAAGCTTGAATATGACATGATTTGCACTCCACATGTTTCTTCTCAAGGACAACTTGCATATATGCTTATGAAAGGATCGAATAATGGTAATTTTGAAAGAATTGTATCCAAACTGGGAAACACTTACTCACTAGCTTGGGCGGAGGGGGTAGGGGTTGTTGATATATTTTAGGAAAATTTTGACGTTATTCTTATTTATTATAAATATGTATTTATTAGGTTTTAAGTTTGTATATTTTATCTTTATTTCTAAAATTGTTCGGTAGGATTCTAAAATTGTAAAGAAGAATTTATGTATATATATTCAATGCGTATGGTGATAAAGAGTTAGTGAGAATCATCTCATTCTCTTTTATTCTTGTAAGTATTAATAACAAAAATGTATTTATTTTTTTTATAAATGAAGAGGTTATAGTTTGTACACTACTAAGAGGCGATGAATTTGTATAAAACCTTTTTTGATTAATTATTATAATCCCAAATATATTTCTTGAAACACTTCAACAATAATTTTAAAAGAAACTGTGGGAATAATAAGAAAGGAACTTTCACACAACAAGAAAATCATGTATATGCAATGGCATAATCCCAAGCTAATCCCTTGTTGATTCCTCGTAAAATGATTCAATGAAGGATTAAAGAGGAAACAACGAAGATCCTATGTCATAGCTAAATTTAGGTAGCTATTAGTGAGAGAACTATTGCTAATTGTTGCAATTTGTTTAGAAAATCTCTCTCTAAAGTCACACTAATGAATTTAAAAAAAAAAACATGTTAATACTTGTAGCTAGTCCCTACTTGATTTGTAGCAATATATCTTTAGCTAATCCCTAGTTGATCAGTAACAAATTGGTTGAGCAAATTCCTAGTTAATCTACAACAAAGTGGTTGTAGCAAATCTCTCCTTGATCTATAGAAAAACTATTTGTAGCTAACCCCTACTTTATCCAAAACAAAATATAAGAATTTATCCCTAGTTAATCCATAGTTGATCTATAGCCAAAATATTACAACTTATTCCTAGCTAATCCTTAGTTGATCCACAGTAAATTATAATAACTCTTCTCTAGATAATCTGTAGAAAATTGAAACAACTGATCCCTAGCACATTATAATATCTTATCCCTAACTAAATTCGTAGCAAAATCATAGAAAATTATAATTTATCCCTAGCTAATCCTTAACAAATCGTAGTAAATTTCATCAGACCAAAATATTCCATGCTCTTATTTGTACCTTATAAAATGTATTTAATATAAATATAATATTAATTAAAAATACAATAAATCTTACCAAACAATTTATAGGAAACATGTCAAATTTTACCACATTCGAAATAATCAAAGTCAAGAACATAATGAAAGTGGAATTTTTATATCAAAACTGCCAACATACATCATCAAAACAAAATAAAACAATATCATCATCTTCATATTTTGTTCTCCCTGTGTTTCTTGATTGATGGTGATACTGATATCTTTAATGCAAGAAATGTTTGTGTAAAACTCTGATGAGTGAATATTTATTCCCTCATATATCCTTTAATCTTAGATTCTTAATTGGTTATTGTGATGATGAAAAAGAGTGTTTTAATTAGAATTTGCTATAATTGGGTTTATTGATCATAAGATACAAAAACATGTTAAAAATAATTTCTTAGTTTCAAAAATGTTCTTTGAATATTTTGAGGCATGTTAACTCAGTTGCAGCTACGTTGAGCTAATTGAGGTATAAAAATAAATTGATTAAAGCCCCATGACACCTTGAAGATAAAATCAAGAAGTTTGGCTGAGTCAAAATGAATTTGGCTAAGCCAAGAAGAGAGAACAGAGAACAAAAATGTACCTTATGATGTTCTTTATCTTTTTCCACAAAGAATGGTTTTGATAGTTCAAAAAAATTACGATGAAAGATAAGACAAATAGATCATTAGATATTTCATTTGATATTTTTAAATGATTATCTTATTTAATTATAACAATAAATATCAAAAGATAATATTTGACAAATCTTTTTGCATATGGTAAGATTTTCTCAAATATTTTTATATGTCCATAGCAACTAAATATATCTTGAACATATGTATTACTTGGAAGATAATTAAAGGATATTACATTATTAATAAAAAGATTACAACAACAGAAAAGTCCAAAAGAAAGCTCAATCCAATTGTTATATATAAAGACTTAGGAAAACACGTTAGGGTGATTTTTGTACTTTAGTTATGAACCGAAGCATAAAGGTCCCTACTATGCTCTGTTCCCTCAAAACCAAAGCATGAAACCATAAATAAATAATAAAAGATATTAAACAAAATGTATATTTGGTATCGATTTTTACAAGCACTAAGGAAAAATAGGATATTTGGCTTCAGTTCTTAGAAAAATCGAAGCTAAATATCCTTAAAATTTAAAAAAATATATATAATTTAAAGCTAAAAGGGTATTAAGCTTTGGTTCTTCAAAGAATCCGAAAAAAAAATATTTGGCCCTAGTTCCTAGAAGAACTGAGGCCAAGTATCTATAAAATTAATATATTTTTAAACTTGTAAAATGTACCAAAAAAACAACACATTATATTTATGACACCAAAATAAGTTGGTGCTTTGTGACCTTTTATGAAACTATGTTTATTCAAATTTTGTAGTGTGATGTGTCTCATGAAGAAGTCTTTTCATCCTTAATAATGTGTTATTGTTTTCACGAGACAATCACTTAAAGAGTTAACATTTTTACTGTTCATGAGTTTTGATGCCAAGATGTTATAGGAAATGAATTTTGAGCATGTCTTAATTTCATGCAAAATACTAAACATTTGAAGTGTTTTGGCTGTCTTATATTCAAATATCAGTCACTTTATTTGTTTCAACTACGTTATATTTTTCTAACTTTCATGAGATTTTTTTTCTGTGTTTTCCTTCTCTACTTGTGATTTTCTTCATTGTCCATTGTGGTTTTTATTTAGGTATATTCCTATTGGCTTCCTTTTCTTTTTCTTTATCTTTTTTACTACTTTTTCTTCCTTTTATCCGTAAACGTAAAACCAACTATTAACTATAAAGGTTGTTACCATTGGGACGAATCATCCGAGTTGTATGAAATATTTTTCTCAGGGGGATGTTGAAGAAGTTTCTCCTCTTCCCCTTTTGCTGCAAACATGGTGATTCGCATCATGATGTTATTAGGACAATTATAGTTGGCTCTTTGAATGTGAACAAATGAAAGACTTCTTCTTGTAAGCTATGATCCAAATATAGTGATGAGAAAAAGGAAAGACCATTTCTCAAATCCTTAATTCCGAGTATTTTCGGATTTAGGAAAGCAAATACGAAAAAAACTTTTAAGAGGAGGACATGTATTCTCTTAAACTCTTCTCCTCAAGAGGTAATAATTTTAAGTGGTCTTCTAAAAAATCTATAAAATAATCACTTTATCTTATTCTTGCTTAACACAAATTAATGGCATAAACAAAGTGATGAAAAATGTCTTTTCAAACTAATGATTCTTAGTTTTCCACATAAAAACTCTTACAAAAATAATAAAGAACATTAAAATGGCCACTATAACTCGAGTATTAAGCGATATTCAAATTTAAATAATCAACTATTTCTTTTTATTACTAAGATCTTATGTTACAGACCTAATTATAGATATAAATTTATTCACAAAAACTATATATCCACATGATCTTTTCATCCATTATAATATATATATTCATAAATTCTATATTTGCTCGAATTCTTATTGACTTGATAAAATCTCTTTATAGGTGAATGTCTCCTTAATCTTTAGCCACAATTCAACCATTAATCTTCAGTGCAAGCTTAGTTTCAAAATATATTCACCTCAATAAATTACATTCTATTTCAATAAGAATATGACTAATTCACATAAATCCGTAAATAATCAATATAAATGATAATAATAAGATAAAACAAAATAATTGCTTTTATTCTGGAAAAATATCTTTCGGACAACCGAATTTTTGTTTAATAATTATTTGATAACTTCACTTTAATAATAAAATATTATGTTTAAATGAGTTAATTAACAAATATATTTAAAATTTAAACTAGTTATATAGTCGTTGTATAGAATAGATTGGTTGTTAACATATAACTTCTTTATAAATACTATAAACGAAATTTGGACAAAAGGTATGCATGTTCGAAAGAAATAAATATATAAATATTTTTTTACATGCTTAAAGTTCGTAATATTACAACATTTTATAATTGAAATTTATTGATAATACTTCAAAGATTAAATGGATTAAGCAGTTCAGAATATCAAATATTTAAAAAAAATTAAAGAAGTATGATTTTAAATTGTACGAGTGGAATTTTTGGCATACGGATATTGAAAATATCAAATTGAGACTACCCTTCACTCTTAAAATCATCGAGTTTTATTTACCACATAACAGCATATTAAGGTAAACATTTATATTACATGTATTTAACTTCTGTCTGAATCCTTAAATGAATAAAATTTTAATTATATGTTTTAAAGAAACATATATAAAATTTCTATCTAAAAAAAAGGTTTCAATAGTATATTAACCAATTCAAAACAACTAAAAGATTAAAATTGTTTAAAGGAAAAAAAGAGACAGAAAACTAATAAAAAGATAAAAAGTCCAACTGAATGTGGATCTCTCTCTATCACTATTATCTTAATTATTATAAGCATAACATTAAGACTATCATCATCACCATAACTAATATTACCTACCTCATTACAACTAAAGGCCACCATTAGAATACGATATTTACTCCATTCACGCATATAATTAAAACCAATTTTTTTCCAGATTAGGTATTACACATCAACATGTTTCCCTAATAGATTAATATTTTATGAATATTTATCTTGTTTCTATCAAATCATAAAATAAGTTCCGAACTGAAATCCATATTAAGTTAGCATTATTAGGTTAATTACTTAAAAAATTAAAACACAAAGTATATTTAAATTAATTTTCATTTTAACTCTCAAACGACTTAATTTTAATTCTTAAATAAATATTAGATTAATAAACAGAAAATTATTTATTATATATTTTTAATTTTAAAAACATTGTATATTTACTAAGGCAAGAAAGTGTTATAAATCAATAATAATTGTGTCATGGAAAAAAAATTGAAAACGAGATATAAGAAAGAAATCCTATAACACAATATTTCATTTTAGTTAGGGATGGGTCATTTCAGTATTAGGGGTGAAAAAGAGTGTTGGAAGAAGAGTCACTAGAACTCATAAGGTAATGATGGAGATTAATTATGGGCAAGTACAGTGAAAAAACTCTGCACCAATAATATAATTATTAAAAAAATTCACTTCAATTCTCGTCAGGCCAACCTTTTGGGACGGGTGCTCCGACGAGACCCGGACGCTATTCGGGTCTTGACACGTTCAAACTCAGTGAACCGGCACGGGATGGTGATTCCCCCGTCGTGGTGGAACCCGAACTCCTCCTCTGTCTCCTTCAGCAACTCCCCAAACAAAGGATGGTTGAAGTATATTACCGGGACCAGAACGCGGTGCAACTCGCCATCCTTCTGCCCCACGTACACGGCCAGATGTCCCTTGGGCACACTCGGGTCCCGGTCGGATCCTACCACGGAACCGGATCCCAATTGAGCGTAACCGGACCCTACTGATACTGGCAAGCAGGACTTGGCGCTCGCCGTCAGTTTGCGACCCCACGAGAGGAGTTTAGCGATGGACGACCGAGGAGAGTTGCCCAGGCGATGGTATCCGGGTCTGGTCCGGACCCGGATCTTCCTGAAGACCCATTTGGAGACCCGGATGAGGCGCTTCCTGAGGCTGAATCCGCGAATCTTGGACATATTCGGGGAGAGGGTGGATAGAGATTTTGAGACCGAAAGATGAGATGGTGTATGGTAATGAAAGTGAAGAGGAGGGTGTGCGTGTAGGTGCGGTGGGGTTCATGAGAATGGCCAAGGGTCTGCTATCGACATCGCTAGGCGAAACTGGGTGAGACAAATCTCAGAGAGTGAAGTTGGGATGTTGGACATGGTTTCCAGACGCAGTTTAGTTTCATTGACGAACAAAAAACTGATCCATGCTCTTACCAACCTAATTGCGACAACGTGGGAACGAAGGTCGTGTCTGTTTTGCAGGCGAGAGGGAAGACGTTCTCGTTTGGCTACTGGGATTTGTCAAGGACACTCCTAACGTATATATATACCAAAAGTCTAGCGAAATAAGACTTGTTTGTTAGTTAGCTAACGTACACGGTATTGAGGTGGAACCTTGTTTAATATCCGTATGCTCTTGAACGGCGTTTACTTTCATGGTTTCAATATGATAAATACTTTTTTAATTTTTTGCATGAATAAGATCAATCCATTTTTCCCTGAAATATTAAAGCCTTTCATTTTTATATGCATAATATTATCACAAAGTAATATTATGTCCTATAGACCAATCACATATTGTTGTAAATATAACTTTCAAAATAGTTGAAAGTAATTTGAAACTAAAACATAGACAAGTTTAAAAGATACCTATACATATATATGTTTTTTTTTTCGAATTAGATATCTAATAAACAATAAAATTGTAGTTTAAGTCAATAAACACAATATTTATTTATAATTCGATTGTAAATCTATGAAATGGTTTAAATTATTTTCATTTTGTGTTTTAAATTATTGTTTATCATAATAATTGATGTTATCCTGATAATACATGTTTCAATTTAGTAAAATTAGTAAAATGAACAGAAAAGATTCAAATTATAATACTTAGTTTTATTTAAAAAGAATATTAATATTCACAGGAAAAAGTAAATTTTACATTAGTGCGCGAAACTTATTTAAAGACAAAAAGACTAATTCAATGTGTTCATGTTATTGCATTACAGCGTACGAATGATTACTTAGTATGAGAAACTCAAAAACACGCAAGTTTTAAGGACTGAATAGAAATTTTATAAAATTAAAATAATATGATGATAATTGAATCTCATACATGTGGTATTTGTTTAGTAATGAAAAGAGCGCTGTAGCCACACGTTCTCTTTCTGGTGTATATAATCTACAAAATCGTTGAAAATATATGCAAAACGTTGAACAAGTTATTTATTAATCAAAGAAGATTTTATTTCAATATAATATTTAAGACAGCTTTAGGGTATTTAAATTTAACATTTTGTATTAAAACTTATATTTACTAAATCGTTTATTATTAACATGGATGAAAGTCATTTTAGATTATTCTAAAAATCTTCCAAAACAAATAGTTTTAAAAATTAAAGTCCTTTAGGAATGTGAGATGATGAACTAATAATCAGAAGAAATTGAAGCCTATAAAAACACAATGGCATTTTTGTAGTTTCGACAAATTTATACACATCGGTTTCCTTATAACCGAAGCATAAAACTCATCTTACCTCAGTCAAATTAGGAATTGAGGCCTAAAGTCCTCATAAATTCCACATGTCCATATGGAAAAGTGACTTTTCACCTTACATTTTCTGTAAATCGACTTATTGCACTAGTTACTGACCAACAGAGGCGTAAAGCCCTCAAATTCCCACTTGTCCATGACTTTTCGTCTACCACTTTTTTGAAAACGAGCTACTACCTCGGTTGTCTACAAAATCGAAGCAGGATCTTCTGTCAATTTAGATAGTTCTGATATTTGAACGTTTCAATTCGTTTTGTCGACCCCTATGGCTTCAATTTTATTAAGGTTGATCTTAAAAGGGTTTTATGTCTCGGTTTAACCGCGAACCGAGGCATATAGGTTGAAAATAATATCAAAATTTCCAGTTCTGATTAATTTCTGACCAGTTTAGGCATCAATTACTTTAAGAACCAAAGGGGTAAGTGGTCTATTACCTCGGTTAAGTAAATAACCGAGGTATTATCTCTTTTGTAAGTTACTTCTCAGAAACATAAAAAAGTTTGACCTATTGTTCTTCTTCTTCCTCGCGAAAACGAGAGCACCTATTGTTCCTTCTTCTTCTCACGAACGTTGGGGTTGTTTCCACCTTCCCGCGCATCCATTCATTCTCTTCGGTGAAGGCAAAGCTCGTGGTGTGGCCTCCATTTTTGTCACTCGAAGGTTGTTCCATCTCTATCACGCAAACTGCGCTTTTCGTCGCTGCCACCATTTGTTTGTCGCCGCCACCGGCTGTTCAGCGTCGCCTCCGGCCGTTTATCATCGCCAAGGACTGTTTATCAATGCCTCTAACCGTTTGTAGAGCCACAATCCATTTCTCCTTATTATCAATATTACACTATCATTTTGATTCATTACATTGTATTATGTTTATGTGTTTATCTGCTATTATTATTCCAAGCATAGCCTTAGCCAAAATTATTAATAGTTAAAAAAAGTTTATGAATTAGAGATATAAAAGTTAGAGTGATGGGAATTGTCTTAAATTGGATATTGAAAGAGTTGGTGAATTAGAGATATAAAATTTATAGTCATGTGAATTGTCTAGAATTAGATATAGAAAGAGTTGGTGAATTAGAGATATAAAATTTAGAGTCATGTGAATATTCTTGAATTAGATATAGAAAGAGTTGGTGAATTATAGATATAAAATTTAGAGTCATGTGAATTGTCTTGAATTAGAGATATAAAAATTAGGAGAATGGAAAATTGAAATGTTAGTATTAACACTAGTACAAAAACAGCATATAACGTTACGCGTTTAACGTCCAACCACTGAATAACCAACGTTAAAAATGACCAATGACAATTTTGTAAATAAATGCAATTATTAAACATCGTTTAGAATTGTAATTCAACATAAAATGATATAAAACGTCGAACGCCCCAGCGTTAGATGTCAAAAGGTTAGTGAAATCAATAAAAATTTGAGTAGGAGATTGAAAATTCATTCATTTTATCTTAGCGCGCGAGACTCTCTTTTCTTCTCAAACTTTTCTTAAACGAAGTTTGACTACCATCACAGGTAATCTTTCTTTCATTTGATACAAATTCATTTTATGTATCATTTTCGTTTGTTTTGACCGATTATTTTCGTGCTTTTGTCTTTCATAGGCGCATTCTGCTTTCTCTGTCACCGGTGACGACACTTTATTCCAATGAACTCACCTTTTAAAGGTTAGTTTTCGTTTTAAAGAACTTATTTGTTGAACTTGTTTGTTATTGTTTGGTTGAACTTGTTTGTTGTTGTTGTTGTTTGATTGAACTTGTTTGTTGTTGGTTATTGTTGTTTGTTCTTGATACTACATCCATAGTTCTTGCTTTATAAAATACCAAAAACTGAAATTTGTTGTTTTTATGCTTTTCAGGTTTCGTAGGGTTGTAAAAAAGTATCACAATTAATTTAGAAAAACAAAAAAAAGGTGATTAATGTCGTATATTAACAAAATTCGACCATAAGTTAACGTCGTATATTGACCAAATTCGACGTTAACTTAACATCAAATTTTTTAAATTTGACGTCAATCTAACTTCTCCTAATAATGACGTCGTTTGCGAATTCGTCGTTAAAAGCCCAAAATATTTGACGTTGTACGCGATTTTTGTACTAGTGTAAATTGGTTGATTTGTTCATGAAATAAACTTTAAGGTTGGGAATCATGAGATTAATTAATGTGTTATTTGTCTAGATATTGTATTTTTGTGGTGAGGTTTTATAGCTTCTAAAACACAAACATTTTTCATTGTTGACTGCTTTTCACGCTCCCAGGTTCCCATTCTTAAAAATGTCCTTTTATTATGAACATATAATTATTTGTTTGCTTGAATATATTGTTTGCTTGAATATATTGTATGTTGAATATGTAGTTATTTGTTTGGTTGAATATATTGTAGTCGTGAATTAGCCTTAGTTTCCCGTTTGAGATTCAATAAAAAAAATTATTTACTATCTCCAGATTTTTTTGAACACACGTACTTTTTACAAATGAAAAGAGAGGAGATGGTAATAATAATTTACAAGTATTGAATCTTGAATTGTTCAGTTGCACAGTTTAAGAAGAGTAATAACTTTTTCATAGTTTAGTAATATGTATAAATTTTAATATACATGTCTTAAATTTCATGAAAATTTTCAGTTGCGTTTTGTATTGATCTTCGAGTGCATATTTGATTGTGATTTATAATCACTTTCATTTCATGTAACTTGAAGACCAATGCGAAATGTTCACAAAATTTCGTAAAATTTTATATATGTTGTTTAAAATTTATATGTTTAATAAACTAAAAAAGGTAAATTTTCTTGAATGGAATAGGGTCACACCTTGAATACAAAAGCGATCAAAGTGATCATTCAAGGTTATTGAAATAGTGTAAACAATTTCAGTAAATATGTGTATAAATCGACATTGGATTAATTCAAGATGCATCAGGGTTGAGTACGAGAGAGGGGTAAAAGAATTTATACAGTTTGCGCACCGTAATTAGAATACAAGTGATGATGAAGTTAAGTTTAGATGTCTCTATGTCAACTGTTTGATGGCTCAACGAATTAATAGACTTTCCAACTGTCTCTCAAACTTAAAATGTATTTGATTCCACCATGAAAGATCGATCAGAAGAAGACAGATTAAAGGACATGATCCGCGATGTTGACGCATAAGCTTTTGCGTAAGCGCATGTGTATGAAACAATGTCCACTGATGTAGAGACTCATCTGTATGTTGGTTCAACTAAGTTCACATGGTTGTCGGCAGTGTTAAGCTCATGAATTTAAAGGCATGAATATGAGAGAACAACTGATGGACTGCTTCATCATCCAGTCGATTCAAAGCAATGGAAAAATATTGATCAACAATTCCCCCAATTTGTTCAAGAATGTAGAAATCTTAGGTTTGGTTTAGCTACTGATGGAATGAACCGATTTGGTAATTTAAGTAGCAATCACAATTGTTGACCCGTTATACTGATAATTTAACACTTATCTCCTTGATTGTGCATGAAAAGAAAGTATATGATGTTGTCAATGTTGATATCTGGTCCAAAGCATCCTAGAAATGACATATATATTTATCTCAACCCACTAGTTGAAGACTTAAAGTTGATGTGGGTTGAAATATTTGATGTCTTCGCTTTTGAAACTTTCATGATGCATGTCATGTTATTTTTCACCACTAATGACTTTCCAGCTTACGGTAATTTGTCGGGGTATAGTGTCAAGGGTCATAAAACATGTCTTATATGTGAAGAAAACACTACAACTCATCAATTAAAACATGAAAGGAAGATGGTGTCTATGCATCATCGAAGATTTTTACAATCCAACCATCCATATTGAAGGTTAAAAAAAGCATTCAATGGACAACAAGAGAAAGACAATGCACCAATTCCACTTACTGGCCTTCAAATTCTTGAAAAGGTTAATAAAGTGCATCATGTTTTTTGAAAAATCCAACAAGTCATCTGTAATGACCCCTTGGAAGAAGAAATCAATATTCTTTTATCTTTCATATTGTTCAAAGTTAGATGTTAGACATTGCATATATCTGATGCATGTAGAGAAAAATGTGTGTGATAGCTTGATTGGTACACTATTCAACATTTAGGGAAAGACAAAAGATGGAGTGAATGTTCGTTTGGATTTAGTTGACATGAAGATCCGAGAAGAGTTGGCACCAAGGGAGATTGGTAAATGTACTTATTTGGCCCTTCCATGTTACACAATATCTAAACAAGAAAAGATAAGTTTTTGCCTTTGTTTAAAGAGTATCAAGGTACCAAAAGATGCTCTTAAAATATCAAGAGCTTAGTGTCAATGTAGGACTTAAAGCTTGTTGGGATGAAGTCTCACGATTGTCATGTCTTGATGCAACAATTGTTACCGGTGGCTATTCGTTGAATTTTGCCCAAAAATGTTAGGCACATCATAAGTCGATTGTGTTCATTTTTCTCGTCAATTTGTAGTAAAGTCATTGATCCTTCAAAGTTAGATGAACTTCGAAGCGAAATTGTTATCATCTTGTGTCAGCTAGAAATGTTTTTCCCTCCATCTTTTTTTGACATCATGGTACATTTACTTGTTCATTTGGTTAGAGAAATCAAGTTGTGTGGACTAGTAAACTTAAGATGAATGTATCCTATTGAGCGTTTTGTGAAGATTTTGAAAGGGTGCGTAAAAAATCAATATCGTCCAAAAGGTTCAATGGTTGAAAGGTATATTGTTGAAGAAAGTATCGAGTTTTGTTCAGATTATATGATTAAAGCAAATCCGATAGGAGTTCCTCGCATATCATGGTTGAATAAATGTTCTACAAGTAAAAGCATCTGAGGTGTGAATATGGTGACGAAAGATCGTGAAGAATTGATGCAAGCACATATGTACATATTAAATAACACAAATGATGTGATCTCTTTTTGCAAGCACATAAAGCCGTTGTGAACGACAAGAATCCAAGACAATCAGAGAAATGACAGTCAATGAAGCGTAACAGAATATTCTTGTCGTGGTTCAAATCTGAAGTTTTGAAAGAGTCACAATCTTCTAAGACTTTGTTGTGGCTAGCAAATGATTTAAAGTTTGAGAGAATAAGTGGTACGCCAAAAAGTAAGTTTAGTGGGATATGAAAAACTTAAAACATGGGTTTAAAAACAAAATAAAGGTCCAAAACTTAGAAAGCGAGGAAAACAAAATAACGATGAGAGTGTAAGTGTGAAATGTAGGATTTAATTAGAGAGGGAGATAAAACCAGAATAAAATATATGACGGTATATGAATAAATGTGTAGGAATAGCCAAAAATAAATATTGGGGTTGGAAATAACAAATAAAGATGGTGCTGAAATTATGAATAAGACCCAGACTAAACTACCAAAAAAATGAGTGTGGAGTGCGTATAGTGAAAGCGCGAGTGCAAGTATTAATAGGCGCGACCCAACGCAAAATGGAATAAAGGCTGTGGGGTGTGTAAAATGTAGATATGGGGTGTATAAAGAAAATAAATTGGGTCAAAATACAAGACATATGGGTTGAAGCAGAAAATAGGATATAGAACATGAAAAGGATGGTTATTGTGGATGAAGAACTGGTAATTTTGTGTCAAAAACAGTGCCCCTCAAATTGGGCGCCAATGACAACTAACATCAACTCACATTTATTTTTTATAGACTTTCTAAATTAAGCCTTGCAATCACTAAATAGTGCAATAGACTGTAGCTGATCAATATAAATGTAAATGTATTATATTGCATGGGCCCACATTGAAAAATAACACTACAAAAAAGTAGGGCATTACCGAAGGCCAGAAGCCCTCGGAAAATGCCAAAAGCCGTCGATAATGGATGTTTACCGAAGGCCTATCGACGGCCAAAAATCCTTCGGTAAATCCCTTGTCGCTAACCATTACCGAGGGCTTTCGCCCTTCGGTAATTACCGAAGGGCGAAAGCCTTCGGTAATTACCGAAGGCCGAAAGCCCTTGGTAATTTCTGAAGGGCAGAAGCCCTCGGTAATGAGCAATCGAGGGTATTTACCGAAGGGCTGAAGCCTTCGGTAATGGGCAGACGAGGGCATTTACCGAAGGGCAAAAGCCTTCGGTAAAATGCAGAGCAGGTTTCAGAGAAATGGTTTTCCCTCTGCAACCCAGACCTGTTAAACAAATTTCATTTACAAACAGACCTGCATAACAGTTTTCAAACACATACAAAGATGCATAATGTGCATCTGAAAGATCCAATCAATGATCAATAACCAAGGCACATCAAATAATCCACAGGACATCCATTAATGTATAAATAATGTATTTATAGTTCAAACATAAAACAATGTAACACAAGGATGTTCTCACATTAGATGGTAGAATGAAAGGATTAAAAGGCCCATATCTTAGTCTCTGGTTCAGTTCGACAATATTAAAGCGTGGATCAACTCTAGTACCAGCTCTAGAAGGATCAAACCATTCACAATAGAAGAGTACCACTCTGTTTGGTGAAGTAGTGCTGTTGTACTCTAACTCATATATTTTATGAATGATGCCGTAGAAATCATCATAAGACCCCTCTGTTAGGCCCTTGACATACACACCACAATTTGATGTTTTCTTTCCTTTAGACCATTCATGTGTATGGAATTTGTAACCATTGATGAAGTAAGTGTGCCATTCTTTGACACATCTCATTGGCCAATTGGAGAGATGTCTTAACTCTTGAACCGTGGGAGTTAATGCCTGATTAAAAACCTACAAAGGTAGTAACAAAATTATAAAAGCAATGGTCAAATTAACCTTGCTCTAAACGTAGGTGTCAACACTCAATTTCGTCCGGGTTGATTAATAAATTTATTTTCATTATAAAATATAATAAAACAAAGAAAATATAAAATATAAAAATAAAAAAAAAATAATAATAAAAATAAAAGAAAAAAAGGAAAGAAAGGGAAAAAAGCGTTCGTCCTGAACTGTAGTTGGACCGAACGTTTTCACAGACGTTCGTCCTTTTCACTGTTCTACTGTTTGGTTTTTCTGTGTGTTAGGACGTTCGTTCTTGGCCTTCAACCGTTCGGTCGCATGTTTTGATGAACGTTTGGGCTCCATCTTATTGGTCTTCAGCGTTCGGTTTTGAACGTTCTGTGTTCAGTAAATAGCGTTCGGTCATAGTAGTGAACGTTCGGTTTTGAAGTGATCTATTCTTGTTGAACGTTCGGTCTTGGTGTTTTAGGGGTGGTTAGCGTTCGGTTTTGAACGTTCGGCCTGGTTCGTGTTTGTCCTGTAATGGCGTGTTCGGTTTTGCTGAGGCGCTCGTCCTGGTCGATCCCCCTCTTTTATCGCTCGCCCAGATCACCTTTCATCTGCTACCACTCCTCCGTTCGGCCTCACCGTTCGGTCATTCTTGGCCCAAGTGTTTAAGTGTTCAACCGTTCAGCCTTGTAGCGTTCGTTTTGAGTGATCGGCCCAGTACAGCGTTCGGTAGATTGTGTGTTGAGGCGCTCATCAAAACAGAGGCAATCTCGAGCGTTCGTTCATGTTGGTCTAGAGTTCGTAGGCGTTCGTCCTTAAATTGGTATTCTCAGAAACGTTCGGCCTGGATCAGAGGTCTGCTTTATGAGCGTTCGGTCTGTGTGTTTAGTTTAGAGCGTATGGTCATGTAATGTGAACGATCGTTCATTAACGAGCGTCCGAATAGTGGTGGCTGCATTTTAAAATTGGTCTGAGCTTTCCACCGAGGATTCCCACCAGCGGTCCACCATCCACCAGCTTGGAGGAGCATGTTGATGGCTGGAGACGGAGATAGAATCCAACAGCACTTGATGGAAGCAGCACAACAGCAGCACGTTAGAGAGTGGCTGCACTTGAGAGAGAATGGTTCCAGCTGTTTGAAGTTTTCATGTTGGAGAGGCGCTGCATTTCACACTACAGCTTCGCCCAGGCAGCTCCATCAACACGGTCTAGCAGAATGATGAGCACGAGATGGAAGCATGGGCAGCTGAGTTGAATAATAAATTGAAGAGAAGCTCATGGCGTTTTCAGTTTTCACGTGGACAGAGTGGTGGAGCAGAATTTTGGTCAGCAAAAAAAAAACACATGGTGGGAATGAGTGGAGCAGGAGGTCACGGTATTGATACAAGAAAAGCTGAAAGCACATGATGGTGATGAGTGGAATGTTCAGAGAATATTTGAAATGGAAGTGCATGTTGGTAGCACGTTTACGGCCCACACCTGCGAAATGATAAAGAATAAAAAAGGAATGAAAAGCTTGGTACGTGAAGGAAGAAGGGGCCGTGTATTTTATGAAGGAGAATTTCCATGAATAAAATAAATAAAAATGGCAAGGGTTCTGGACTTCCACCTGAGTTTGTCTCCCACGAGCGCCCATCTGGCTCCTCTGTACTGATTCCGTATGGCCTCTGAAATGCAGGCAACACCTGGGGGCTCCCACTGACCATCACTTCCACTAATAATCCAATCTTCCACTACTGTTTCCCACTATTCCCCACCGTAACAACTTCCACCATTCCACTTCCAAACTTCCACTATGATTCCCCACCATAACAGCTTCCACTATCCTCACTTCCCACCAAGATCTCCACTGACAGTATGGTTTGCTTGCTGCCATATTTAAAAAATAGGAGGAGATTCGTTTGGGTTGGCACTTCCACTTTTGGGTTGTCATCCACGAACGGGCACTTCAGATTTCGGGGGACACCACTTGCTATGGTCCTCCACCAGAGGCAGCCCTTCATTAGCAGGGATTTTCTCTACTCTGAGGATAAACCTTCGTTCCCACTCATCTTCATCGATATACCACTTCCATCATCATCATCCTGATCGGACTCTCCCATCATTTTTTTCAACCTCTGACCATCCTTCACTCACCTTTGTCTCCCACTCACCTTCAACACCCATGGCTACCAACCTAAAAACTCTATTGCCTGCAACCATCATGGAGAGGCATTGACTTCATTACCGAACAACCATCCACGCAACCAACTCCAACACCGCATGACCACCACCTATCACCAACACCTCACGGGTCAGCCATCCAAAAAACCGAACTCCACCACCAACATCATGATCCCTTCACGGCGCAACCCTTGATCCTACTTCACAGCTTGCATCTCCCCTCACACTCGATCATCATCCTCCATTGAATTTCACACGGCCTACACTCTTGACCTTTCTTCATTCGTCTCCGATGACCACGGCCACTGCCTATCTTCACCCATCATCATTTATCCCGCCAGCAGACTCATCTTCCGTCAGCAACCATACACCTCTGGCCTCCATCTCCATTGAGACACACTGCTATATCCCTCCCTGTTCATCAACCCATCATCTTAATCTTCATTCACCAGATATCACGGCCTAATCTCAAACTTCATTTCCACCCATCCACTGATCCCTCTCTGCTCATCACCCACATATTCATTGATATACCTCACTGACAAACTCCCTACCGAACTCCTCTGATTATCTCAACAATAACCTGTATCTACTCACCTGCACACAGAAACCACAACACAACCAAACGCCCATATCCAGCCAACCATTTTCATCCTCACCTCCAACGCGGTCATCAACAAAATCCATTCGTTTCAACTCTCAACCCATTTCCAACTCTCAAGATTTCCTGCGCAAAGTTTTTTTTTGAAGAGTTCGAGTCTGTGGAGCGTGCCGCTAGGGTGGCGGTGGCAGCAGCGTAGAAGAGAAGGAGGGAGGTAGAGCAGCGAAGGCTTGGCGCGGCAACTGGCAGGATCTAAGGCAGCCATCCGAGCACTGGCAGCAGCCGGTCTTGGCGATCGGTGTCGCCGGCGAGGCTGTGGGATGAAGTGGGTGCTTGAGTGGTGGAGCGAGTATATGAGGGAGAGACTTGGATCTTGGATGTTGGGTGCAAATGATAAAATGAGAGGAAGGAAGAAGAACCGTTTCTGAGTAAAGGAGCTCTGGGCCTGGACCAGCCAATACGTAGCGCACGCCCACTTCCCATTCACACCGCACTCCGCTTTCTGCAAACAACAAAGAAATTTGGGTATTGGGCTCATTTCGGTTCTGATACCCGATTTTACTACTGCACCCCATCTTGGGCCTCTACCAAGAATTTTGAGTGGCACCCCTGGTTTTATCTCTACACTCCTATTTTTATTGGGCTATTCCTTTTTTTTTTTTGTCTTATTTATTTGCTTATTCGTTTTATTTTATGTAATCCCCTTGTAAGATAACCCCATCCCTCTGTACTTATTTGTTTTGTTTATTTATCAAACACTGCACACACTCACTTTTATTAAATGAACAAAAATCACAAAAAATAAGTAATTAAAATAATAATAATAATGAATTTGACAAAAATACAAAAAAATATGTTTTAAAGGTTTAGGCACAAGTGTGATCGCACGCATCGTCCTTGTGCTAAAAACCTTTTCTCTTTCTTAAATAAAATTATAAAAATATGTTTTAAAGGTTTAGGCACATGTGTGATCGCACGCACCGTCCTTGTGCTGAAAACCTTTCCTCTTTCTAAATTAAAAATACCAAAAATGTGTTTTAAAGGTTTAGGCACATGTGTGATCGCACGCATCGTCCTTGTGCTAAAAACCTTTTCTCTCTTTTAAATAAAATTACAAAAATATGTTTTAAAGGTTTAGGCACATGTGTGATCGCACGCATCGTCCTTGTGCTAAAAACCTTTTCTCTCTTTTAAATAAAATGCCAAAAATACGTTTTAAAGGTTTAGGCACATGTGTGATCGCACGCATCGTCCTTGTGCCAAAAACCTTTTCTCTTTCTTCAAAAATTACAAAAATACATTTTAAAGGTTTAGGCACATGTGTGATCGCACGCATCGTCCTTGTGCTAAAAACCTTTTCATTCTCCTGAATAAAAAATACCAAAAAATGTAAAATCCTCAAAAACTAAAAACATTTATCTTTCAAAATTACAACAGTATCGCCTAGCCAGAACTACGTGATCCTTGATTCTCCATCAAAAGTGGAGATACGTAGGAGCAAGGCCAGTCCTTGTCAGGTTCACTTTCCCAAAAATCCAAAATCATTTCTCATCAAAATTCCCAAACAATTTCCAAAATCATTTCTCAAGCAGTTTCTAAAAGAACTACGTAACCCTGATTTCTTATTCTGAATGAGAATACGTAGGAGCGAGGTCAATCCTTGTCGGGCCCAAAAAACTAAAAAATATTGTTTGTTTGTTTAGAGTTTTATTTTAAGGGAAAGTTAAACATTTTGAAAACCACATCCATATTCGAACATTTAGTTAAAGGTACTGCCTTAGGGCAGGCGTCGTAGGGTGCTAATACCTTCCCTACACGTAACCGACTCCCGAACCAAGAATCTGGTTCTAATTGACCATGCCTTATCATTTTATGGTTTTTTCGTAGTTTTCCAGAATAAACTATGGTGGCGACTCCAAATCTCTAAAATTTTCAAACTCGTACGTTCTTTTCCTTGGATCGTCGTCCCGTCGCGATTCCGGTTGCGACAGATGGCGACTCCACTGGGGACTTGGAGAGAGTCAGGCCATTTAATTAGATGTACGAATTCAATGTGGTTTTTCTTTGTGTTTTTCTTCTCCTTTTTCTTTATCTTTTATTTGATATTTGAAATAATTGCAGGTGTGTTTGTTTTGATCGTTCTATTTTGAACCCTAGGGTAGAAAACATGTTTGTATCTGCCTGGGATTTTTCTGGTTGTTTTGCAGGTGAGGGTTTGGGATGTACCATTGCATTCTCCCTTCACACACACACATTATGCATTATCATGAGTGAGGCCCTATACCCGGGTCTGAGCGCAACTTAGAATTAGAGGGGTTGTGTAGCGGTGTCACTCTGGGATGTACTTCCTGTCTGGCTATCGTGAGAACCCCAGCCAGAGTCTGTTCTATCATTTGTGTCTCCACATCTAGTTGATTACTCTGACTGTTGTGGAGAAACAGTGAAAAGAGCCATAGCTCTGGTGACCTTAATTTAAGCATTAGGGAGCTATCCTTGTGAGTGCATATATTTGGCCTTAGAACCTTAAGTCATTCAACCTTCGATTAGGGCACGAAGGGAGATGTGTGTCGTCTTATAACCATTTTTTAATTAAACACATTGTATATACCATATGTCATTACGCGTCTTTCTCATGTTTTGTTTTATAGTCTTGTTGTTGGTCCTAGGTAAGAAGTTATAAATTTGTGACTAATCCGTTGAGGTAAAATGGAAATTAACATGAGATTTGAAGTTGACTGGCCTTCAAGTTTAAACATTTTAAAGGAAAGGATAGCCATTAAAGCGGAGGAAGGAAATATGGATGGTCTGAGAGAACTAAGGCATCCCAAAAGGATGCATTCAAGAAAGAGTATGTGAATTTGTTGAGCCTATTAGGGGGGGGAGGTCCAAACATCAGCAATTACTACTTTAGTCAAGTACTATGATCCACCACTGAGGTGTTTCACTTTTCGGGATTTTCAATTAATGCCAACAGTGGAAAAATTCGAGCAGATTTTAAATATACCTCTGGAGGGAAAAGCTCCATACAACTACCTGGAGTAATATGTCCCTGTTCTTGCAACTATCAAGGATCATGAAAGTACACCCTATGATACTGGAGAGCAAGTTCACAATCAAGGACAAAGTGAGGGGCCTTCCTCAAAGGATACTTGCATCGTTTGGCTGAAGAGGAAAACCGGGAAACACTTATAGATGTATTGGCTTTTCTCCTCTATGTTATCATGCTTTTTCCTACTGTTAATAATTTCGTCAACTATGCCGCTATGAATGCATTTGTGGGATACAAAGAGTGCTATGAGAATCCAGTCACTGTCGTCCTAGCTGGAGTTTATGGGACCCTTAATCATTGTTATGAGCTAAAGGGGGGAAAATGTTATGTTGTCTACCAGTGTTGTATATATGGTTCATCTTCCGTGTGAGTGACGACACCTTGAATGCCACGTGTCCCATGGATGAGTTATTGCACTCTAAACCAAATGTGAAAGGGGCAAATGAATGGGCGCAACTCTGTTCAAGTAAACGAAGAACAAGTTAAATGGTGTGTCCCTTGGCAGCGTAGAGCGCAAATTATATATCACTGCGGGAGTTACCCTAATGTCCCCCTCATGGGTATCAGATGTTGTATTAATTACAATCCTGTGTTAGCACAAAGACGATTTGGGCGTCCTATGAGAGGATCACCTACACCTGTATCTCTTGCCATGTTGCAGATCTATTATGAAGAAGGGACCTTTGTTGAAGTACTTCATCAAGTTAGCAATGCTTGGGGCAACATTGTTCGTGCACAAAGGGACCCCATACCATGGACTATCGGTGAAGGAATTCCTTACAGCCATTGGATTGCAGAGAGGGTTAGGGAGTGAAATTGCCTTTCAAGCTAATTTCTCCTAACCTAGATTATGAAAAATAATTTCATAAGGATTAAAATGAGGAAGTAAAACTGTTGAAGGCAGAACTCGAGCAAATGAAACTAGAAGATATCAATTCGACCAGTAATCTTCAAAACCTACAACATGATTATATGAATCTCAAGCAAGATAATGCGGAAAACAGCAAAGCATGCGAGGAGTGGTTAAGAAGATAAAAGCAGGAGTTGGTAGCGGTCAACATTGAGCTAACCTTGAGAGACCGAGAATATGGTATAATGGCGTGTCACGAAGGAATTGTGTGACCACTTCAAAAGGACAAGCAAAAAGCGCTAGGGGAACTGCTCAAAATGCATATTAGAATGAACGACGCCAGGCAACAGGAAAAATTAGCGGTAACAAAACTGAAGAAGGAACGTTGGCATCGGGCTGAATCAAAGAAGAGTTGATGTATCAGATGAAGGAGTATACCGTTGAACAAGAACGCGTTACAGAAAACTGGAGGAGAAGTTTCTCACAACTAGCTTCCCTTGGAAATGATGCCATTAAAGATGTCCCTAAGATATTAGCTGATGTTGAGTCTGCATTGCCGATCTTTAACCCACCAAAGAAGGTTGAAGCTTTCCTCAATTATTGCAAGAAACTGAGAAGAGAAATGAAGAGTGTGATGGCTGAGGCTCGTGATAATTGATCGTGACTTTACATACCTCACATGTGGACTGTCCTATTGACTTTGATTCATGTTAATTTCCAGATTTATACATTTGGCGATGTTTTCACATCTTTATAATTTCTTACTATAGTAATTGTGTTGCTTTGTCTTTCCTTGCTTTTCTTTCTGTTTTTTTTCTCAATTTATTTCATCTAATGAAATTCAGTTTAAAATAATAATACGGCTAAGTCTCCAAAACACCCTAAAGGACACGAACCAGTGGTAAAACCATGGAGAACCAAGGAAAAATTCAAGAGGGAATAAAGGCCGATATCCAACAGTTGAAGGAACAAATAAGTCAAATCTTAGAGGCCTTGAATGCTTTACAAAGCCTTGGAGATTCGTGCGCGCAACGACCACAACAAAGAGTTCCAGAGGCACAAACTTTCCCTCCTTATTGGTCTTTCCTCAAAATTACACTCTATCCTGAGGGGCAGGCTTCGGGCATGAAACCCACAAAAGGCCGAAGGTAACGTAGTTGAAATAGAAGGCGAGCTTGGGGTAACCACTTTCACAAATTCTGGGAAGACGATCCAACCAGATATTGAGAGCATGATAATGAAAAAAGCAACCTGAGACGAGTCTCCATCTTGTGTCGTTACACCAGCATATTTTAAGGACGACAAGATTAAATTAGAAGTCTTTGAGAAGAGGTTGATGGTCATAGAGGGCAAAAGAAGTTTTGAATTTGGAGATGCTAGAAAACTATGTGCTGATACCTCCAAAGTTTAGGTTGCCATAGTTTGAGAAACATTGAGGAGATACTTGCTCAAGGAGCCATATAACCAGGTACTGCAAGAAAATGCCGGCTTATGCCCACGATGAAAAGCTCTTGATTCGCTTCTTCCGAGAAAGTTTAACTGGCGTTGCTCTAACTTGGTACACGAGTTTAGAAACGATTCACATATATTCATGAAAAGATCAGGTTGACATGTTCCTAAAGCAGTTCGAATATAATAAAAATCTAACGCCTCACAGAGTACAACTACAAAACATGGAAAAAAGAGTATGAATCATTCAGAGAATATGCCCAAAGGTAGAGAGAAGTTTCTGCGCAAGTAGAACCGCTTCTGAGCAACAAGAAGCTCACTACCGTGTTTTTAAGTACTCTACAACCACCATGAACACATGATAAGCAATGAGAGAGTGAAGGTGGAAGAGTCTCTGACAAGGTATATAGCTGAACCAAAGCAAGTACACTTGTCGCCAGAAAACGAACGCTCGTCGCGCGATGGAAGCACAAGACGCTCGGCAAGCCAATATGAAGAGGACGCTCGTCCTGCAAAGAGAAATGGCGGACGTTCGTCCTTAAATAAAGTTGGACGTTCGTCCTACATTAAACAGAGGACGTTCGTCCACTAAAGAGAATTGGACGCTCGTCCAGCGACAGAAGTGGACGCTCGTCCATGCTCGTGGGCACAGTAGGGGACGCTTGTCCATTCTCGTTGGGCGAGGAAGTGGACGCTCATCCTTCAAACCAATGTATACGCTCGTTCGCCAAATAGAGTGACGCTCGAAGTAGTCGCTCGACCAGGCAGTGGACGCTCGTCTAGATATCAAGTTGGACGCTCGTCCACGTGTAGAGTGACGCTCGTCCAGAAGAAGTAGTCGTTCGCCCATCCAAACAGAAGTGGCAGTCGTCCACCAACTAGAATCGGACGCTCGTCAGAAGTATACGCGCATCCTACAATTAGAAAGGACGCTCGTCCAGCTTTAGTGGACGCTCGTCCAGATTAGAATGGGACGCTCGTCCAGTTCAGTGGACGCTCGTCCTACAATTAGAAAGGATGCTCGTCCAACGCTCGTCCTTCAAAAAAGAATTGGACGCTCGTCCAAAGAAGTGGACGCTCGTCCAAAGAAGTGGACGCTCGTCCTACAATTAGAAAGGACGCTCGTCCAGCGCTCGTCCTTCAAAAAAGAATTGGACGCTCGTCCAAAGATGTGGCCGCTCGCCAAACAGAAGAGGACGTTCGTCCTGAAAGTATAGGAGGCCGTTCGTTCAACAGCATAAATGGACGCTCGTTCGCTTTGACGCTCGTGCACAAATGGACGCTCATCCAAATATAAGTATATCCAGATGCTCCACGCCGAGACGCACTGAGAGGGTGCCAGACGCGACGTTTACAGATGTGTCTATTTAACCTTAAGACGCGAAAGGGAAAAGAGTCTTTGGTTCATTGGAGGCGTGATTTCACTGAAAGGAGAGCTTGGAGGGCTGCTTGGATTCTTCGTCATTTTGTATGGTCATTTTTATGGTTCTGGTCATGAGAAAGAGCTACTGTCAGATCTTCTCCACAACAACCTCATGGAGATTTGTCCAACCAGGCCAACACGACCTCCGTACCCAAAGGACTATGACATAAATGCTGGGTGTGATTATCATGAAGGAGCACGCGGACGTTCAACCGAAGCATGCAAGGCTTTAAAACATAAAGCGCAATCTTCGATCGACTCAGTGGTTTACATTTAGGATGTTTAAAGTTTGAAGAAAGTCAATTGAGTGTCGTGACAAGGCGTGAGTTCGCCTCTACAAATGCCATAGACAAATGAAGAGGACTCTAGGACTACCTGGGAAAGCGGAGATTATTGTAAAAGGCAAAATCGATGTTGATTTGCTCATATTTTGAATTGTTGTTAGAACTTTCATTACGAGGTAATCTACAAGGTTTACTGGAAATCTGTCCTAATAGGGTGTCATGGAGAATGAAAGCCGCAAAGGATAAATTAAGAAATTTTTAAAGAAAATCTTGAGTCATGTGTCTTCCTTACAAATCGCCAATTTTCTGTTTGCAAAAATAGCAAAAAAAAATTTAAACGATAAATCAAAAACAAAGTTGCAGTGTAAGATTTTTCCCAATTTTGATGTTTTCTCTCGAAACGTGTTTTTCCACAAATAAGGGTTTTTCAACGTGTTTTCCATCAGAGGCTTGTTAGGAGCCCATTTCTTCATTTTTTTATACAAATAATTTTTGAGTTTTCACTTCTAAATTCATTTTTTTCGAAGTTAATTTTCCTTATTTGTAAATTTTTTTAAGCCCATTTTTCTAATGGTTTCGTACAAGTAATTGATTGGAAATGTTAGACTAAGTGTGTCAAATAAAAAATCATAAAGGGCTAATTTATTTCATCAAGTGAGCAAACTTTACAGAGGAAAAAGGTTTGAACAGAGAGACTAATTTGAATACAAAGCCAAAATACAAAAAAACAGGGATACACAATTTTAGATCTAACAAAAAAAAAACACAAGGTTACTTTACCTTACACAAAAAAAAAACACACATAAGAGCAATAATAGTAAGGGTGTGCAGTGGTCGATCGCGGACGATCGTTAAGGTTACAGTCCAGGAAATAAACAAAAATTGAAAGCATAAAATATCTTAATTGTCCATATTACAGTCCTTATTCAAATTTTGGCCACTCTCGGCCCACAAAAACATGCAAAAAAAAAAACGTTTTCAGTGAAAAAAGAATTCTCGAGCTGGTTGTGGTGGTCTAAGGGAAAGCTCCGTTGAGGGACCTCTGGTACGAAAAGTCGTGGACGGAGGCGGAGGAATCTCTGTTTCTCCATCGATTATGATGGGAATGGGGAAGAGGTCCAGAAGCTTCGGAGCCTTCATGATTACCCAACCGGGTTCTCCAAAAAAATAAAAAAATATAAATAAATATTTGTGCCAAAAGAGGAGAGAGTGAGAGAAATTAAAAAGACAAGGATGAAGTTAGGGTTTTACCATACATATACAGAGGTAGTAGAGAAAAGAGGGTGCCGGTGGGATCCAATTCTGCTTGCCAACGTCTTACTCTATTCCCATGATTGCTAAACCAGCACTGAACGTTGTACTCCCCCGCTTCTCCAAATGCCCTGATTCGAGTAGTGATCTCAAAAATCTGAGCTCGACTTGGGTGAGTGACTCCGTAATTGTAAATGTTGGTCATTATCCTGATTTGGTCTTCTGTCGGACGCCACTTTGGGCAGGTCGGTCTCTCCATCTCCATTTCCTTCTCATCCATTTCTATAATTTGTATAAATAAATAAAAAAAAAACAAAAAAAAACAAAAACAAAAAAAAAACCATAAATAACAAAAATACTATGTTCTTAGTCTAATGTTTTCTTCCATTGTGTTTCTTTTAAGCTAATTTTGTTCTTTGTATTGGGTCTTTCGAGTCTCGTTGTCCAGTTTGTGATCTGTTTCATGGTCCTCGCAAAGGTTCCTAAACGGATCTACGTCCAGATTGTCCATGTCCATGTCCTTGTGTTCATACGAGTAATATTCTTTTTAAGTTTTCTGTTTTTTAATGGGGTACGTGGCGTTGTTCTACCCGATTGTCTCTGTCATACCTTCAAACGAAGGGAGATTAGCGTCTGGTTTCCAGCCTATATACCCCTTATCTTTGTTAAGACAGTGTGTTCTTAGAGTTTTTGTTTAGAGAAAAATAAAAGCGGAACAAGAAAGCAAATAAAGGAGCAAAAGTAAATAACGCAAAAAGCATAAAAAAAAACACAAAAGATGAACGGAAAGCGGTAAGGAATAACAAGATCAGAAAGCAGAAAGAGCAACAAACGGAAAGCAAAGGAAGGCAGAGAAATCATAAAGGAAAGCAGGAAAAGGGGAAGAGGTGAAGAAGAGCAGAAAGCTTAAAAGAAAAACGAACGGAAAGAGGGAAAGAAAAACTTGAAAGCATGGAAAGAAAAACACCAAAGAAGAAAAGGAAGATCTAGAAGAAGGAGGACTTACCCTGAAACAGAAAGGCTTACAGAAGCTCGTCGCAACACTCGGAGGCCTTCAGAGGCACGCGGGGACAGAGGCTCCTAACAGATCCAGACGCTCAGGTGGAGCGAAAGAGAGAGCAAAGGGAAGGAGAGGGATAGAGAAAGAGTGCATAGATCGACAAACGCCGCTCAGACGCTGAAAGATAGCCTATTTATAGCCAAAGATTCTGCCACTGTGTCCACAGTTCCGGTCACTGCAACCGTCTGGTGTCGGTCTAATCTTTCTGAGTTCAAAAAAAAAAAAAAAAAAATTTATGAAAACGGGTAGGGTTGTGTTGGGTCGATCCGGCCCAATTCAGGAGACTTATTAGATGATCCGATTTCACAAAAAAAATAATAAAAAAAATATAAAAATGTGATAAATAGAAAATTTTCACAAATAATAAGTGGAGTGATGTAAAATTTGAAGCGTTCAAAATTGTTTTTCATTTGCATGATAAAGGATATTTTTCAGGTTCATTGGGCCTCGTTGTCATGTTAGCCTTCTTTGAACCCAATTCTTTCTGAAATGTAAATTTGAGTGAAAAATTATTTTGGCATGTTTGTAATTTCACATCACACCATTTTGTTTGATTTTATTCCTTCTTCTTCTGCATTTTTGAATAAATCTAAAAAAAAAGAGAAGCGAACAGTGCTCGAGCCCATTAGGCCCAATAGCCTTCGTGGTTTTCTCTCGAGTCTACTTCTTTTGAAAAAATATCAAAAATATTTTGTTTTCACATTTTTGCTGTTGAATGATGTTTAGTACATTTGTTCAAATTGTCCTGTGTGATTTTCTTTGAATTTGTAGTTTAAAAAAAAAAAAAATCTGAAAATGAAAGCGAACAGTGCTCGAGCCCATTAGGCCCAATAGCCTTCGTGGTTTTCTCTCGAGTCTACTTCTTTTGAAAAAATGTCAAAAATATTTTGTTTTCACATTTTTGCTGTTGAATGATGTTTAATACATTTGTTCAAATTGTCCTGTGTGATTTTCTTTGAATTTGTAGTTAAAAAAAAAAAAACCTAAAAAAAAAGAGAAGCGAACAGTGCTCGAGCCCATTAGGCCCAATAGCCTTCGTGGTTTTCTCTCGAGTCTACTTCTTTTGAAAAAATATCAAAAATATTTTGTTTTCACATTTTTGCTGTTGAATGATGTTTAGTACATTTGTTCAAATTGTCCTGTGTGATTTTCTTTGAATTTGTAGTTAAAAAAAAAAATCTGAAAATGAAAGGGAACAGTGCTCGAGCCCATTAGGCCCAATGGCCTTCGTGGTTTTCTCTCGAGTCTACTTCTTTTGAAAAAAATGTCAAAAATATTTTGTTTTCACATTTTTGCTGTTGAATGATGTTTAGTACATTTGTTCAAATTGTCCTGTGTGATTTTCTTCGAATTTGTAGCTTAAAAAAAAAATCTGAGGATGAAAAGGAACAGTGCTCGAGCCCATTAGGCCCATTAGCCTTCGTGGTTTCCTCTCGAGTCTACTTCTTTTGAAAATATTTCAAAAATATTTTGTTTTCACATTTTTGCTGTTGATTGATGTTTAGTACATTTGTTCAAATTGTCCTGTGTGATTTTCTTTGAATTTGCACCAAAAAATCTCTGAGAATGAAAGATGAACAGTTTTTGAGCCCAATAGGCCCTTTTGTCATATGTGGTTTCTCTTGAACCAGTCCATCTGAATTTCTGGAAAAAATAAAAAATACATGTTTATGTAGATTTTGTGTTTTCAATTCATAATTTCCCTTTCTATTTGTGTGAACAAGTATTTGTGCGAAAAATAAAGATAGAGGAATTCAGACCTTTGTCTGAAGTTTTTGTCATGGTTGCAAAAAGAATAGTATTGGGCCCATTGAGTCTGGTAGTGTTGCAAAATTTTCTTTGGTCCAATATTGTGAAATCCTCTAAAAAAAATGAATTTCTTTTAGCTTGTTCCATAAACTATAAAAAATGAAAAAATGTTTTCTTGGTCATCTTCTTGTGTCAAGTTCACACGGCTCAGGTCATCTGATCCATTGGGTCAATGTGCCTGGTAAGTCCAGCTTCCTTCTTTGTTACTTCTCCTCAGGTCCGATCCGATCTGGATTTTCCCATGTCGGAAAGTAAAAAAACAAAAAATAATAATCAAATCGAAATATGTTTTTTGAAGATGTTCAAACATTTTTGGCCCAACTCGGCCCATTACATGCATATTTCTCATTAATTTCTATTTCTAAAAGATAAAAAACACAAAAACATTTTTCTAATATGCTTAATATTTTTCACATTGTGTAAATAAATAAAAAAAATGATTAAAAAAAAACATTCTTATTTTTCAAACGTTTTTCTAAAATCAAGTTTTCTCATATCAATTTTTGCATTGCTCACCAAGCCGAGTTTCTGCACTGGTTCCCAAGCTCATTTTCCACATTAGCCCAGAAAGTTCATTTTTCATAATGGCTTGCAAAGCCCAGTTTTCATGCTGACCCGCAAGGCCCAGATTGCACAAAGGCCAAAAATCTCAATTTCCACAATAGCTCTCAAAGCCCATTTTCCATACTGACGTGCAAAGTCCAGTTCCTACACTGGCCCACAAAAGCCCAGTTCCTACACTGGGCCACAAAAGCCCAGTTCCTACACTGGCCCACAAAAGCCCAGTTCCTACACTGGCCCCCTAAGCCCAGCTCACACTGGCCCCCTAAGCCCAGCTCACACTGGCCCCCATAAGCCCAGCTCAAACTGGCCCCCTAAGCCCAGCTCACACTGTCCCCCTAAGCCCAGCTCACACTGGCCCCCTAAGCCCAGTTCTCACACTGGCCCCCTAAGCCCAGTTCTCACACTGGCCCCTAAGCCCAGTTCTCACACTGGCCCGTAAGCCCAGTTTTCACACTGGCCCCCAAGCCCAGTTTTCATACTGGCCACCAAAACCTAATTTTCTCTAAAAAAAAAAACATCTGTTTTTTTTTAACTGGTATCATCATTTCCATTTCATATTACTTTGCTTCACGCATAAAACCAAAAAATACGCAAAGGTTGAGTCAATTATTTTCGATGCAAATCATCCATTTTATGAGATTTCAAAAAAATGTAATGGATGTCAGAATCTCCTGTAGTCAAATGTTTAAATCACATATTCTTAAGAGATATCTGTGTGTGCATTGCTTGAAAACATCATTCTTCAGCCCTCGCTATACCAAGAGATTGACCCAATCATGTTCTTGAGCCCAAGTAATAAACACAAAGTTTTACACTGGGGCAGATTTTCCGTTACCTCCACTGGCTTTCATTTGGGAGATCCTGGAATCCATTTTAAAAAAAAAAAGAAGAAGAAAAAGGATGAAAAATGACTCTTGTTGAGATCATTTAGCTTTGTCTCCTAATTAATCTTGTGAAAATGAGATAACCAAAATTTGAAATGACGTGTGGCCATTTTAATTCATCCAAAAAAAAAAATCAAAAAATATATCCATTGATACCAAATTTGAGCCAATAAGAAATTTCTTTTCAAAATTTTACCCAAACAAGGGTTACCATCATAGTAGAAGTCGACTCAAATTGCACACTTAGTGATCAAATGAAGTGAATTCCTCAAAAGTGAAGCAAAAATACAAAGAATCACAAAGTGATGGCAAGCAAAGAATGAAATTTGAGAAAGGGCAAAATAGTCAAAACAGTTTTGACAAATAACTGATACGAGGTGCAGATGGTAACTCTTGTTTCAAATAACCCACAAAAATTTATTTGAGCCTTCATATCCTTTCTTTCAACACCCTTTAGCCCAAGCCACATTACAAGCCCAATAAAAGTCCACACAGATTGAATAATGGTTGCTTAATTTTTCATAAAGCTTAATTTTCGAGACAAGACAAAAATGACCAACAATGCAGTTAAACAAAATGATGATGAAAAATAAATGTCCTCGGATGAAGGGAACTCCCTTTTGATTGAGATTATACAAAGGAAAATCAAGCCAATTGGGGCAATCTTTTCAAGCCAATCCTTTCCATATCCATCACAAATTCCTGAACACATTCAAATCCCATTCAAACTCTTCCCCCGATTCCCAAACTAGGGGGCAACTTTGGGCAACTTTTTGAATTTCAATGTTTTGGCCCATTCAAAATATTGGTGCAACTTTGTTAGTCTCACATTTGTTTCATCTGTATATTCAAAGTTCGTACTAAGACCGGGGCATCCTTTGTTGTGCCTCTCAGATTTTTCCGCACTGAAATTCATAGACCCACCCTCAAAATAGGGGCAGACACTTTGGGGCTTTGTATGATTTTGAGTCCATCTTATCATTCGTAAACCCAAAGTGGGGGGTAACCTTTTTTGAACCTCGCTTAATTAACTCATACCCAAAACTAAGGCGTGACTCTCATATGCTTCGGCCCATTCAGAGTATTGAGCAAATTTGTTAAATCTCAAATCTTTTCATCTGAACATTCAAAGCTCATACAAAGACTGGGGCATCCCTTGTTGGGCCTTGCATGATCTTGGTTCGCCCCGAACTTCAAAAGTCTGAAACCACCAAAATTGGGGCAATTTGCAAATCCCACGTGATATTCTCACTCCCTGATTCATGACTTATTCCCTCACAATTCACAGATACATTTGTCCATACCAATACTTTTACCATGTTCCAGAGCAGCTTCTGGGTATCTACTACCTCACATTGGCCTTTGTAGCCGTTTTAAGGAGTAAGAGGCTCAAGTAGCCAACCCGGTACTCTCCAAATCCTTCCAATCATCCTCCACATTTTTTAACCAACCACTGATATCAAGCATGTACACACTAGTATCTCGTCAAGAAATGTGTAGCACACAAGCTTCATTTTGAACGCTTAACTTCAGATTGGGCATCCATTAAAAAATGAAAAAAAATTTTGGAAGTCTTAATTGTCATAAATTTGATGATTTCAAAGGAAACAAATTGACTCTCAAAAAAAAATGTCATAGTTTCATAATCTTCCAATACGTCATGTACATATTTTCATCAACTTTGAATTTGCCTCCATGTATATTCATCAAATTTCCTTCCTTCAAAAGGACAAAAAAAAATGCATCAAAGTTTTCCTCTCCAATTTCAAAATTTCATCAAATTTTCTTCCTTCAAAAAGACAAAAAAGAATGCATCAAAGTTTTCCTCTCCAATTTCAAAATTTCATCAAATTTTCTTCCTTCAAAAAGACAAAAAAGATCAACATGCATCAAAGTTTTCTTCTCCAAATTTCAAAATTTATATCAACCATGTTTCTTTTGTACATCGAGGTTTCAAAATCCAAATCCTTGTACATATTTGCAGCACCTTGTTTCTTAATTTCAACCTTATGCAAAATTTTCAAAAAAAAAAAAAAATCAATCAAAATCAAAATCAAAATCAAAAATTTTCTCAAAATTTCAACAAATTCAAAAATTTCAATTTTCAAAACAATCCACCAAGTTTACTTTCTGTCATTGGTGTCTCGGCCCTCTGTAAGACAATGGTCGAGCCCAATTTTTGCCTTTTGTCATTGGTATCTCGGCCCTCTGTAAGACAATGGTCGAGCCCAATTTTACTTTCTGTCATTGGTATCTCGGCCCTCTGTAAGACAATGGTCGAGCCCAATTTTACTTTTTGTCATTGGTATCTCGGCCCTCTGTAAGACAATGGTCGAGCCCAATTTTTGCCTTTTGTCATTGGTATCTCGGCCCTCTGTAAGACAATGGTCGAGCCCAATTTTACTTTCTGTCATTGGTATCTCGGCCCTCTGTAAGACAATGGTCGTGCCCAATTTTACTTTCTGTCATTGGTGTCTCGGCCCTCTGTAAGACAATGGTCGTGCCCAATTTTACTTTCTGTCATTGGTATCTCGGCCATCTGTAAGACAATGGTCGAGCCCATTTTTACTTTTTTCAAGCAACCCTCTGTAAGACAATGGTCGAGTCCATTTTTACTTTTTTCAAGCGACCCTCTGCATGGCAATGGTCAAGTCCAAATTTTAATTTTTTAAATCGACCCTCTGCATGGCAATGGTCAAGTCCAGATTTTTTACTTTTTTCAAGCGACCCTCTGCATGGCAATGGTCAAGTCCAGATTTTAATTTTTTCAAAACGACCCTATGCAGGGCAATGGTCAATCAAATTCAAATTTCTCATTCATTTAATCTTGTTCATTTTATTTATGCAAAAAAAAAAAAATTTGTTCCTCGCTCACTGCATTTGTAGCATTGTTTGTTTGTTTTACTCTCTGTTTGTTTCTTATTTATCTTGGAACCCAGACGAAATTAGTATTTCTATCTTTACTTATCTTTTACTCTGATAATATGAAAACATTGTTTATCATATGATCTAGTAAAATCTAAGTAAAGAGGGGCAGCTGTCAACACTCAATTTCGTCCGGGTTGATTAATAAATTTATTTTCATTATAAAATATAATAAAACAAAGAAAATATAAAATATAAAAATAAAAAAAAATAATAATAAAAATTAAAGAAAAAAAGGAAAGAAAGGGAAAAAAGCGTTCGTCCTTAAATTGGTATTCTCAGAAACGTTCGGCCTGGATCAGAGGTCTGCTTTGTGAGCGTTCGGTCTGTGTGTTTAGTTTAGAGCGTATGGTCATGTAATGTGAACGATCGTTCATTACCGAGCGTCCGAATAGTGGTGGCTGCATTTTAAAATTGGTCTGAGCTTTCCACCGAGGATTCCCACCAGCGGTCCACCATCCACCAGCTTGGAGGAGCATGTTGATGGCTGGAGACGGAGATAGAATCCAGCAGCACTTGATGGAAGCAGCACAACAGCAGCACGTTAGAGAGTGGCTGCACTTGAGAGAGAATGGTTCCAGCTGTTTGAAGTTTTCATGTTGGAGAGGCGCTGCATTTCACACTACAGCTTCGCCCAGGCAGCTCCATCAACACGGTCTGGCAGAATGATGAGCACGAGATGGAAGCATGGGCAGCTGAGTTGAATAATAAATTGAAGAGAAGCTCATGGCGTTTTCAGTTTTCACGTGGACAGAGTGGTGGAGCAGAATTTTGGTCAGCAAAAAAAAAACACATGGTGGGAATGAGTGGAGCAGGAGGTCACGGTATTGATACAAGAAAAGCTGAAAGCACATGATGGTGATGAGTGGAATATTCAGAGAATATTTGAAATGGAAGTGCATGTTGGTAGCACGTTTACGGCCCACACTTGCGAAATGATAAAGAATAAAAAAGGAATGAAAAGCTTGGTACGTGAAGGAAGAAGGGGCCGTGTATTTTATGAAGGAGAATTTCCATGAATAAAATAAATAAAAATGGCAAGGGTTCTGGACTTCCACCTGAGTTTGTCTCCCACGAGCGCCCATCTGGCTCCTCTGTACTGATTCCGTATGGCCTCTGAAATGCAGGCAACACCTGGGGGCTCCCACTGACCATCACTTCCACTAATAATCCAATCTTCCACTACTGTTTCCCACTATTCCCCACCGTAACAACTTCCACCATTCCACTTCCAAACTTCCACTATGATTCCCCACCATAACAGCTTCCCCTATCCTCACTTCCCACCAAGATCTCCACTGACAGTATGGTTTGCTTGCTGCCATATTTAAAAAATAGGAGGAGATTCGTTTGGGCTGGCACTTCCACTTTTGGGTTGTCATCCACGAACGGGCACTTCCGATTTCGGGGGACACCACTTGCTATGGTCCTCCACCAGAGGCAGCCCTTCATTAGCAGGGATTTTCTCTACTCTGAGGATAAACCTTCGTTCCCACTCATCTTCATCGATATACCACTTCCATCATCATCATCCTGATCGGACTCTCCCATCATTTTTTTCAACCTCTGACCATCCTTCACTCACCTTTGTCTCCCACTCACCTTCAACACCCATGGCTACCAACCTAAAAACTCTATTGCCTGCAACCATCATGGAGAGGCATTGACTTCATTACCGAACAACCATCCACGCAACCAACTCCAACACCGCATGACCACCACCTATCACCAACACCTCACGGGTCAGCCATCCAAAAAACCGAACTCCACCACCAACATCATGATCCCTTCACGGCGCAACCCTTGATCCTACTTCACAGCTTGCATCTCCCCTCACACTCGATCATCATCCTCCATTGAATTTCACACGGCCTACACTCTTGACCTTTCTTCATTCGTCTTCGATGACCACGGCCACTGCCTATCTTCACCCATCATCATTTATCCCGCCAGCAGACTCATCTTCCGTCAGCAACCATACACCTCTGGCCTCCATCTCCATTGAGACACACTGCTATATCCCTCCCTGTTCATCAACCCATCATCTTTATCTTCATTCACCAGATATCACGGCCTAATCTCAAACTTCATTTCCACCCATCCACTGATCCCTCTCTGCTCATCACCCACATATTCATTGATATACCTCACTGACAAACTCCCTACCGAACTCCTCTGATTATCTCAACAATAACCTGTATCTACTCACCTGCACACAGAAACCACAACACAACCAAACGCCCATATCCAGCCAACCATTTTCATCCTCACCTCCAACGCGGTCATCAACAAAATCCATTCGTTTCAACTCTCAACCCATTTCCAACTCTCAAGATTTCCTGCGCAAAGTTTGTTTTTGAAGAGTTCGAGTCTGTGGAGCGTGCCGCTAGGGTGGCGGTGGCAGCAGCGTAGAAGAGAAGGAGGGAGGTAGAGCAGCGAAGGCTTGGCGCGGCAACTGGCAGGATCTAAGGCAGCCATCCGAGCACTGGCAGCAGCCGGTCTTGGCGATCGGTGTCGCCGGCGAGGCTGTGGGATGAAGTGGGTGCTTGAGTGGTGGAGCGAGTATATGAGGGAGAGACTTGGATCTTGGATGTTGGGTGCAAATGATAAAATGAGAGGAAGGAAGAAGAACCGTTTCTGAGTAAAGGAGCTCTGGGCCTGGACCAGCCAATACGTAGCGCACGCCCACTTCCCATTCACACCGCACTCCGCTTTCTGCAAACAACAAAGAAATTTGGGTATTGGGCTCATTTCGGTTCTGATACCCGATTTTACTACTGCACCCCATCTTGGGCCTCTACCAAGAATTTTGAGTGGCACCCCTGGTTTTATCTCTACACTCCTATTTTTATTGGGCTATTCCTTTTTTTTTTTTTGTCTTATTTATTTGCTTATTCGTTTTATTTTATGTAATCCCCTTGTAAGATAACCCCATCCCTCTGTACTTATTTGTTTTGTTTATTTATCAAACACTGCACACACTCACTTTTATTAAATGAACAAAAATCACAAAAAATAAGTAATTAAAATAATAATAATAATGAATTTGACAAAAATACAAAAAAATATGTTTTAAAGGTTTAGGCACATGTGTGATCGCACGCATCGTCCTTGTGCTAAAAACCTTTTCTCTTTCTTAAATAAAATTATAAAAATATGTTTTAAAGGTTTAGGCACATGTGTGATCGCACGCATCGTCCTTGTGCTGAAAACCTTTCCTCTTTCTAAATTAAAAATAAAAAAAATGTGTTTTAAAGGTTTAGGCACATGTGTGATCGCACGCATCGTCCTTGTGCTAAAAACCTTTTCTCTCTTTTAAATAAAATTACAAAAATATGTTTTAAAGGTTTAGGCACATGTGTGATCGCACGCATCGTCCTTGTGCTAAAAACCTTTTCTCTCTTTTAAATAAAATGCCAAAAATACGTTTTAAAGGTTTAGGCACATGTGTGATCGCACGCATCGTCCTTGTGCCAAAAACCTTTTCTCTTTCTTCAAAAATTACAAAAATACGTTTTAAAGGTTTAGGCACATGTGTGATCGCACACATCGTCCTTGTGCTAAAAACCTTTTCTCTCTTTTAAATAAAATTACAAGAAAATATGTTTTAAAGGTTTAGGCACATGTGTGATCGCACGCATCGTCCTTGTGCTAAAAACCTTTTCATTCTCCTGAATAAAAAATACCAAAAAATGTAAAATCCTCAAAAACTAAAAACATTTATCTTTCAAAATTACAACAGTATCGCCTAGCCAGAACTACGTGATCCTTGATTCTCCATCAAAAGTGGAGATACGTAGGAGCAAGGCCAGTCCTTGTCAGGTTCACTTTCCCAAAAATCCAAAATCATTTCTCATCAAAATTCCCAAACAATTTCCAAAATCATTTCTCAAGCAGTTTCTAAAAGAACTACGTAACCCTGATTTCTCATTCTGAATGAGAATACGTAGGAGCGAGGTCAATCCTTGTCGGGCCCAAAAAACTAAAAAATATTGTTTGTTTGTTTAGAGTTTTATTTTAAGGGAAAGTTAAACATTTTGAAAACCACATCCATATTCGCACATTTAGTTAAAGGTACTGCCTTAGGGCAGGCGTCGTAGGGTGCTAATACCTTCCCTACACGTAACCGACTCCCGAACCAAGAATCTGGTTCTAATTGACCATGCCTTATCATTTTATGGTTTTTCCGTAGTTTTCCAGAATAAACTATGGTGGCGACTCCAAATCTCTAAAATTTTCAAACTCGTACGTTCTTTTCCTTGGATCGTCGTCCCGTCGCGATTCCGGTTGCGACAGATGGCGACTCCACTGGGGACTTGGAGAGAGTCAGGCCATTTAATTAGATGTGCGAATTCAATGTGGTTTTTCTTTGTGTTTTTCTTCTCCTTTTTCTTTATCTTTTATTTGATATTTGAAATAATTGCAGGTGTGTTTGTTTTGATCGTTCTATTTTGAACCCTAGGGTAGAAAACATGTTTGTATCTGCCTGGGATTTTTCTGGTTGTTTTGCAGGTGAGGGTTTGGGATGTACCATTGCATTCTCCCTTCACACACACACATTATGCATTATCATGAGTGAGGCCCTATACCCGGGTCTGAGCGCAACTTAGAATTAGAGGGGTTGTGTAGCGGTGTCACTCTGGGATGTACTTCCTGTCTGGCTATCGTGAGAACCCCAGCCAGAGTCTGTTCTATCATTTGTGTCTCCACATCTAGTTGATTACTCTGATTGTTGTGGAGAAACAGTGAAAAGAGCCATAGCTCTGGTGACCTTAATTTAAGCATTAGGGAGCTATCCTTGTGAGTGCATATATTTGGCCTTAGAACCTTAAGTCATTCAACCTTCGATTAGGGCACGAAGGGAGATGTGTGTCGTCTTATAACCGTTTTTTAATTAAACACATTGTATATACCATATGTCATTACGCGTCTTTCTCATGTTTTGTTTTATAGTCTTGTTGTTGGTCCTAGGTAAGAAGTTATAAATTTGTGACTAAGCCGTTGAGGTAAAATGGAAATTAACATGAGATTTGAAGTTGACTGGCCTTCAAGTTTAAACATTTTAAAGGAAAGGATAGCCATTAAAGCGGAGGAAGGAAATATGGATGGTCTGAGAGAACTAAGGCATCCCAAAAGGATGCATTCAAGAAAGAGTATGTGAATTTGTTGAGCCTATTAGGGGGGGGAGGTCCAAACATCAACAATTACTACTTTAGTCAAGTACTATGATCCACCACTGAGGTGTTTCACTTTTCGGGATTTTCAATTAATGCCAACAGTGGAAAAATTCGAGCAGATTTTAAATATACCTCTGGAGGGAAAAGCTCCATACAACTACCTGGAGTAATATGTCCCTGTTCTTGCAACTATCAAGGATCATGAAAGTACACCCTATGATACTGGAGAGCAAGTTCACAATCAAGGACAAAGTGAGGGGCCTTCCTCAAAGGATACTTGCATCGTTTGGCTGAAGAGGAAAACCGGGAAACACTTATAGATGTATTGGCTTTTCTCCTCTATGTTATCATGCTTTTTCCTACTGTTAATAATTTCGTCAACTATGCCGCTATGAATGCATTTGTGGGATACAAAGAGGGCTATGAGAATCCAGTCACTGTCGTCCTAGCTGGAGTTTATGGGACCCTTAATCATTGTTATGAGCTAAAGGGGGGAAAATGTTATGTTGTCTACCAGTGTTGTATATATGGTTCATCTTCCGTGTGAGTGACGACACCTTGAATGCCACGTGTCCCATGGATGAGTTATTGCACTCTAAACCAAATGTGAAAGGGGCAAATGAATGGGCGCAACTCTGTTCAAGTAAACGAAGAACAAGTTAAATGGTGTGTCCCTTAGCAGCGTAGAGCGCAAATTATATATCACTGCGGGAGTTACCCTAATGTCCCCCTCATGGGTATCAGATGTTGTATTAATTACAATCCTGTGTTAGCACAAAGACGATTTGGGCGTCCTATGAGAGGATCACCTACACCTGTATCTCTTACCATGTTGCAGATCTATTATGAAGAAGGGACCTTTGTTGAAGTACTTCATCAAGTTAGCAATGCTTGGGGCAACATTGTTCGTGCAGAAAGGGACCCCATACCATGGACTATCGGTGAAGGAATTCCTTACAGCCATTGGATTGCAGAGAGGGTTAGGGAGTGAAATTGCCTTTCAAGCTAATTTCTCCTAACCTAGATTATGAAAAATAATTTCATAAGGATGAAAATGAGGAAGTAAAACTGTTGAAGGCAGAACTCGAGCAAATGAAACTAGAAGATATCAATTCGACCAGTAATCTTCAAAACCTACAACATGATTATATGAATCTCAAGCAAGATAATGCGGAAAACAGCAAAGCATGCGAGGAGTGGTTAAGAAGATAAAAGCAGGAGTTGGTAGCGGTCAACATTGAGCTAACCTTGAGAGACCGAGAATATGGTATAATGGCGTGTCACGAAGGAATTGTGTGACCACTTCAAAAGGACAAGCAAAAAGCGCTAGGGGAACTGCTCAAAATGCATATTAGAATGAACGACGCCAGGCAACAGGCAAAATTAGCGGTAACAAAACTGAAGAAGGAACGTTGGCATCGGGCTGAATCAAAGAAGATTTGATGTATCAGATGAAGGAGTATACCGTTGAACAAGAACGCGTTACAGAAAACTGGAGGAGAAGTTTCTCACAACTAGCTTCCCTTGGAAATGATGCCATTAAAGATGTCCCTAAGATATTAGCTGATGTTGAGTCTGCATTGCCGATCTTTAACCCACCAAAGAAGGTTGAAGCTTTCCTCAATTATTGCAAGAAACTGAGAAGAGAAATGAAGAGTGTGATGGCTGAGGCTCGTGATAATTGCTCGTGACTTTACATACCTCACATGTGGACTGTCCTATTGACTTTGATTCATGTTAATTTCCAGATTTATACATTTGGCGATGTTTTCACATCTTTATAATTTCTTACTATACTAATTGTGTTGCTTTGTCTTTCCTTGCTTTTCTTTCTGTTTTTTTTCTCAATTTATTTCATCTAATGAAATTCAGTTTAAAATAATAATACTGTTAGCAAAATGATCAAGATGAAGTTTTGATGATGTCCAAATCAAGTCAAGAGAAATCAAGATTCAAGATGTTATGAAGACTTATATTGTGATGGAAAGCTTTTGTAATACTCTTAGAAATATGTATAGGACTTAGATTAGAAAAAGAAAAGTGTTTTGTAAAATTACTATAGTAAATCATTGCAACAAAACACTATAGTACTATTCATATGAATAGTAACACTATTCACGTGAATAGTGACGTTTAACGGTAAGAGTATCGCACTTAACACGGATGTTGGAGAAACTAGTCGTTGAAGAAACTAGCCGTTTATGACCGTTGGACAAACTAGCCGTTTATGGCCGTTGGACAAACTAGCCGTTTATGGCCGTTGGACAAACTAGCCGTTTATGGCCGTTGGACAAACTAGCCGTTTATGGCCGTTGGACAAACTAGCCGTTAAGTTTGTCTTTTAGTGAATGGAAGAGCCTTTGGATGAGTCTATAAATAGACTCTCATTTCCTCTCAAGAATCAATATCTAGAGACACAGAAACTCTTCCCTTGTGCTCAAATACTCAGAAATTCTTGAGACTTGTGTGTTCTTGTTCGGCTTGTGAAACTCTTGTCTGTGGAGCTGGTGAAGTGCTGCTACGGTGACAGAGGAAATAGCCGGTTCATCCTTGGTGTGTCTAAGGAGGTGTTCGGAAGAGAATCATCCTTCGTGAAGTATTCGGAGGAGGTGTTCATCCTTCGTGAAGTATTCGGAGGAGGTGTTCATCCTTTGTGAAGATTCAAAGGAGGTGTTGTCTCATCTCTTGTGGCATCAAGAGAGGTGTTTTCTAAACTTTTACAAATTGTATCTTTGTGATTGTAGTTTGTAATTGTTTTGTGATTAGTGAATTGTTTATCTTGTTTTGAGATAAGCGACTGGACGTAGGATTGGTAAGATCCGAACCAGGATAAAATCATCTGTGCAAATTTCTCTCAACCTTACTCTATTTTATTGTCTTTATTATTTGCTAAGTAAGTTTAATTGAGTAGAAATTAAAAGGCACACGTTAGTATTGAAAACCCTCTTGGTTTGTTATTCCACGCTAACCCATCCGCTGCAGCCGCTTCTGACAATTGGTATCAGAGCTTGCTTTGATAGTCATTCAAATGGCAGGATCACATCAAACCTTTGCAGAGGGTGCTTCTATCAATAGACCACCACTATTCACAGGTGAAAATTACGCATTCTGGAAGGTTAGAATGCAAATTTTTATGGAATCTATTGATATAGATATTTGGGATGCTGTTGCATCTGGTCCTTTTGTTCCAACTAACAATATGCAGGAACCAAAGCCCCGTGACCAATGGACTGCTCAAGATAAGAAAAAATTTGGTAATGATGTAAAAGCTCGTAATATTATTTCATCTGCTTTAACTGTTGATGAGTTTTACATGATTTCTATTTGTAAAACTGCACAAGAAATGTGGGAAGTACTAAGAGTAACCCATGAAGGTACAAATGATGTTAAGAGAGCTAGAAAGAATACCTTAATCCAGGAATATGAGATGTTCAGGATGAAGCAAGGGGAAACAATAGTAGATGTTCAGAAACGCTTCACCAACATCGTAAACCATCTTATTGGACTAGGTAAGTCTTTCGATACTGATGAGCTTAATATAAAAATTTTGAAATCTTTAGACAGGTCTTGGCAACCAAAAGTGACTGCAATTTCTGAGTCACAAAATCTCAACACAATGACCATGGCTGCATTATTTGGAAAGTTGAGAGAGCATGAACTTGACCTCGGAAGACTTGATGAAGAAGAATCAAAAGCCAAAAACAACAAGAAGAGTTTGGCGTTAAAGTCGGAGGTTGAAAGAAGCAAAGGTAAATCGGAAGATGAAAACTCAGACGAAGAAGAAGAATTGAGACTCATGATAAAAAGGCTCAATAGGTTCATGAAGTCTAAAGGTAAAGGAAAATTTAGATATGAAAAGAAAGATAATCCAGTATCTTCCTCAAATTACCGATGCTACGGTTGCGGAGAAAAGGGACATTTAAAAGCAGACTGCCCAAATCAAAAGAAGGGTGAAGAAAAGAAATTCTTCAAGAAAAAGAAGGCATACATTGCATGGGAAGATGACAATGAGACCATTTCAGATTCAAGCTACTCAGATGAAGAAGCAAACATCTGTTTAGTGGTGAACGACGACGCTGGAAGCCAAGTAAGTACATCTAGCGATTCTGATAATTATAGTCAAATTAGTGAAAATGAATTGCATGAAATTTATGCTGCTTTAATAGTAGAATCTGAAAAGTTAGATAAAGCCCATCAGAAGTTGAAAAAGGATTTCAAAAATTTAAAATTAAATTTTGAAAATATTCTTGAAGAAAATAAGAATTTAAAATTAAATTTTGAAAATACTTTTGAAGAAAATAAAGATTTGAAAAATAAAGTTTTAATTTTTGAAAAGGGTAAATTTACTAGTAGTAATGAATGTGCATCTTGTGTTAATTATAAGAAACTACTAGATGAAACAACCTCAGGAGAATGTAGTAAAAATAATGAAAATAAGGTTGTTAAAAATAAGTATGTTCCTAGAATTAAAAATAAACACAATCATAGAACCCGTAGAACTTGGGTAGAAAAAGGAACAACTTATAGGAACACAAATGTTGTATCATGCTTTTATTGTATGAAAAAGGGTCATACATCTAATAAATGTAAAATTAAGCATTATGGTGTTCCAAGTGGTAGATATGTTTGGGTTATAAAATAATTTCTTTTTTCTAAATCTAATCCAAAGGACCCATACAAGTAGTTGGGTACCTATTGTTTAAAAATTTAAGAATTTCTTTAAAACAAATTTTAAGAAAATTTTTTCAAGACCGGTAAAACTATTTTTATATCTTCTAATATACAAAGCATATATAGTTTTCAATCGGAAAAATTTTTATGTGAGCATGTTGTCTTTGATGAAATTGTAGACCTTGAGGCAAAACCTCTTGAGTCAGTTGAATTACATGCAGGCAATGACGAAGATTTGTAGAAGACAACAAATGAAGCAAATAATGATGACAATCCTCAAGATAAAGATCTAAACAATGTTTTATAAGATCTTTCTCCTAAAAATATTTGCTTTAAATATCCTATTGTGCATGTTTGAATGAATCTTTAAATTTGAAATATTTTTAGCTCATATGCATACATGCTTTTATTAAGGGGGAGTATTATCTTAGGGGGAGAACATCAACACAACTTTTTAATTATGATCAAAAAGGGGGAGAAAATGTTTAAAGCTTATTTGCCTATTTGTACTATTTGTGCTTATTCACTAATGCACTCTTTCTTCCATAAGTTGTGTTTTAAATACAGATTATTACCAAAAGCTTTAAATCAAGGAGTTTTTGATCATCATCAAAAAGGGGGAGATTGTTAGCAAAATGATCAAGATGAAGTTTTGATGATGTCCAAATCAAGTCAAGAGAAATCAAGATTCAAGATGTTATGAAGACTTATATTGTGATGGAAAGCTTTTGTAATACTCTTAGAAATATGTATAGGACTTAGATTAGAAAAAGAAAAGTGTTTTGTAAAATTACTATAGTAAATCATTGCAACAAAACACTATAGTACTATTCATATGAATAGTAACACTATTCACGTGAATAGTGACGTTTAACGGTAAGAGTATCGCACTTAACACGGATGTTGGAGAAACTAGTCGTTGAAGAAACTAGCCGTTTATGACCGTTGGACAAACTAGCCGTTTATGGCCGTTGGACAAACTAGCCGTTTATGGCCGTTGGACAAACTAGCCGTTTATGGCCGTTGGACAAACTAGCCGTTTATGGCCGTTGGACAAACTAGCCGTTAAGTTTGTCTTTTAGTGAATGGAAGAGCCTTTGGATGAGTCTATAAATAGACTCTCATTTCCTCTCAAGAATCAATATCTAGAGACACAGAAACTCTTCCCTTGTGCTCAAATACTCAGAAATTCTTGAGACTTGTGTGTTCTTGTTCGGCTTGTGAAACTCTTGTCTGTGGAGCTGGTGAAGTGCTGCTACGGTGACAGAGGAAATAGCTTGATCATCCTTGGTGTGTCTGAGGAAGTGTCTGGAAGAGAATCATCCTTCGTGAAGCATTCGAAGGAGGTGTTCATCCTTTGTGAAGATTCAAAGGAGGTGTTCATCCTTTGTGAAGATTCAAAGGAGGTGTTGTCTCATCTCTTGTGGCATCAAGAGAGGTGTTTTCTAAACTTTTACAAATTGTATCTTTGTGATTGTAGTTTGTAATTGTTTTGTGATTAGTGAATTAGTGAATAAAGGCCCTAAAGGACACGAACCAGTGGTAAAACCATGGAGAACCAAGGAAAAATTCAAGAGGGAATAAAGGCCGATATCCAACAGTTGAAGGAACAAATAAGTCAAATCTTAGAGGCCTTGAATGCTTTACAAAGCCTTGGAGATTCGTGCGCGCAACGACCGTAACAAAGAGTTCCAGAGGCACAAACTTTCCCTCCTTATTGGTCTTTCCTCAAAATTACACTCTATCCTGAGGGGCAGGCTTCGGGCATGAAACCCACAAAAGGCCGAAGGTAACGTAGTTGAAATAGAAGGCGAGCTTGGGGTAACCACTTTCACAAATTCTGGGAAGACGATCCAACCAGATATTGAGAGCATGATAATGAAAAAAGCAACCTGAGACGAGTCTCCATCTTGTGTCGTTACACCAGCATATTTTAAGGACGACAAGATTAAATTAGAAGTCTTTGAGAAGAGGTTGATGGTCATAGAGGGCAAAAGAAGTTTTGAATTTGGAGATGCTAGAAAACTATGTGCTGATACCTCCAAAGTTTAGGTTGCCATAGTTTGAGAAACATTGAGGAGATACTTGCTCAAGGAGCCATATAACCAGGTACTGCAAGAAAATGCCGGCTTATGCCCACGATGAAAAGCTCTTGATTCGCTTCTTCCGAGAAAGTTTAACTGGCGTTGCTCTAACTTGGTACACGAGTTTAGAAACGATTCACATATATTCATGAAAAGATCAGGTTGACATGTTCCTAAAGCAGTTCGAATATAATAAAAATCTAACGCCTCACAGAGTACAACTACAAAACATGGAAAAAAGAGTATGAATCATTCAGAGAATATGCCCAAAGGTAGAGAGAAGTTTCTGCGCAAGTAGAACCGCTTCTGAGCAACAAGAAGGTCACTACCGTGTTTTTAAGTACTCTACAACCACCATGAACACATGATAAGCAATGAGAGAGTGAAGGTGGAAGAGTCTCTGACAAGGTATAGAGCTGAACCAAAGCAAGTACACTTGTTGCCAGAAAACGAACGCTCGTCGCGCGATGGAATCACAAGACGCTCGGCAAGCCAATATGAAGAGGACGCTCGTCCTGCAAAGAGAAATGGCGGACGTTCGTCCTTAAATAAAGTTGGACGTTCGTCCTACATTAAACAGAGGACGTTCGTCCACTAAAGAGAATTGGACGCTCGTCCAGCGACAGAAGTGGACGCTCGTCCATGCTCGTGGGCACAGTAGGGGACACTCGTCCATCCTCGTTGGGCGAGGAAGTGGACGCTCGTCCTTCAAACCAATGTATACGCTCGTTCGCCAAATAGAGTGACGCTCGAAGTAGTCGCTCGACCAGGCAGTGGACGCTCGTCTAGATATCAAGTTGGATGCTCGTCCACGTGTAGAGTGACGCTCGTCCAGAAGAAGTAGTCGTTCGCCCATCCAAACAGAAGTGGCAGTCGTCCACCAACTAGAATCGGACGCTCGTCAGAAGTATACGCGCATCCTACAATTAGAAAGGACGCTCGTCCAGCTTTAGTGGACGCTCGTCCAGATTAGAATGGGACGCTCGTCCAGTTCAGTGGACGCTCGTCCTACAATTAGAAAGGATGCTCGTCCAACGCTCATCCTTCAAAAAAGAATTGGACGCTCGTCCAAAGAAGTGGACGCTCGTCCTACAATTAGAAAGGACGCTCATCCAGCGCTCGTCCTTCAAAAAAGAATTGGACGCTCGTCCAAAGAAGTGGCCGCTCGCCAAACAGAAGAGGACGTTCGTCCTGAAAGTATAGGAGGCCGTTCGTTCAACAGCATAAATGGACGCTCGTCCGCTTTGACGCTCGTGCACAAATGGACGCTCATCCAAATATAAGTATATCCAGATGCTCCACGCCGAGACGCACTGAGAGGGTGCCAGACGCGACGTTTACAGATGTGTCTATTTAACCTTAAGACGCGAAAGGGAAAAGAGTCTTTGGTTCATTGGAGGCGTGATTTCACTGAAAGGAGAGCTTGGAGGGCTGCTTGGATTCTTCGTCATTTTGTATGGTCATTTTTATGGTTCTGGTCATGAGAAAGAGCTACTGTCAGATCTTCTCCACAACAACCTCATGGAGATTTGTCCAACCAGGCCAACACGACCTCCGTACCCAAAGGATTATGACATAAATGCTGGGTGTGATTATCATGAAGGAGCACGCGGACGTTCAACCGAAGCATGCAAGGCTTTAAAACATAAAGCGCAATCTTCGATCGACTCAGTGGTTTACATTTAGGATGTTTAAAGTTTGAAGAAAGTCAATTGAGTGTCGTGACAAGGCGTGAGTTCGCCTCTACAAATGCCATAGACAAATGAAGAGGACTCTAGGACTACCTGGGAAAGCGGAGATTATTGTAAAAGGCGAAACCGATGTTGATTTGCTCATATTTTGAATTGTTGTTAGAACTTTCATTACGAGGTAATCTACAAGGTTTACTGGAAATCTGTCCTAATAGGGTGTCATGGAGAATGAAAGCCGCAAAGGATAAATTAAGAAATTTTTAAAGAAAATCTTGAGTCATGTGTCTTCCTTACAAATCGCCAATTTTCTGTTTGCAAAAATAGCAAAAAAAAATTTAAACGATAAATCAAAAACAAAGTTGCAGTGTAAGATTTTTCCCAATTTTGATGTTTTCTCTCGAAACGTGTTTTTCCACAAATAAGGGTTTTTCAACGTGTTTTCCATCAGAGGCTTGTTAGGAGCCCATTTCTTCATTTTTTTATACAAATAATTTTTGAGTTTTCACTTCTAAATTCATTTTTTTCGAAGTTAATTTTCCTTATTTGTAAATTTTTTTAAGCCCATTTTTCTAATGGTTTCGTACAAGTAATTGATTGGAAATGTTAGACTAAGTGTGTCAAATAAAAAATCATAAAGGGCTAATTTATTTCATCAAGTGAGCAAACTTTACAGAGGAAAAAGGTTTGAACAGAGAGACTAATTTGAATACAAAGCCAAAATACAAAAAAACAGGGATACACAATTTTAGATCTAACAAAAAAAAAACGCAAGGTTACTTTACCTTACACAAAAAAAAAACACACATAAGAGCAATAATAGTAAGGGTGTGCAGTGGTCGATCGCGGACGATCGTTAAGGTTACAGTCCAGGAAATAAACAAAAATTGAAAGCATAAAATATCTTAAGTGTCCATATTACAGTCCTTATTCAAATTTTGGCCACTCTCGGCCCACAAAAACATGCAAAAAAAAAACGTTTTCAGTGAAAAAAGAATTCTCGAGCTGGTTGTGGTGGTCTAAGGGAAAGCTCCATTGAGGGACCTCTGGTACGAAAAGTCGTGGACGGAGGCGGAGGAATCTCTGTTTCTCCATCGATTATGATGGGAATGGGGAAGAGGTCCAGAAGCTTCGGAGCCTTCATGATTACCCAACCGGGTTCTCCAAAAAAATAAAAAAATATAAATAAATATTTGTGCCAAAAGAGGAGAGAGTGAGAGAAATTAAAAAGACAAGGATGAAGTTAGGGTTTTACGATACATATACAGAGGTAGTAGAGAAAAGAGGGTGCCGGTGGGATCCAATTCTGCTTGCCAACGTCTTACTCTATTCCCATGATTGCTAAACCAGCACTGAACGTTGTACTCCCCCGCTTCTCCAAATGCCCTGATTCGAGTAGTGATCTCAAAAATCTGAGCTCGACTTGGGTGAGTGACTCCGTAATTGTAAATGTTGGTCATTATCCTGATTTGGTCTTCTGTCGGACGCCACTTTGGGCAGGTCGGTCTCTCCATCTCCATTTCCTTCTCATCCATTTCTATAATTTGTATAAATAAATAAAAAAAAAACAAAAAAAAACAAAAACAAAAAAAAAACCATAAATAACAAAAATACTATGTTCTTAGTCTAATGTTTTCTTCCATTGTGTTTCTTTTAAGCTAATTTTGTTCTTTGTATTGGGTCTTTCGAGTCTCGTTGTCCAGTTTGTGATCTGTTTCATGGTCCTCGCAAAGGTTCCTAAACGGATCTACGTCCAGATTGTCCATGTCCATGTCCTTGTGTTCATACGAGTAATATTCTTTTTAAGTTTTCTGTTTTTTAATGGGGTACGTGGCGTTGTTCTACCCGATTGTCTCTGTCATACCTTCAAACGAAGGGAGATTAGCGTCTGGTTTCCAGCCTATATACCCCTTATCTTTGTTAAGACAGTGTGTTCTTAGAGTTTTTGTTTAGAGAAAAATAAAAGCGGAACAAGAAAGCAAATAAAGGAGCAAAAGTAAATAACGCAAAAAGCATAAAAAAAAAACACAAAAGATGAACGGAAAGCGGTAAGGAATAACAAGATCAGAAAGCAGAAAGAGCAACAAACGGAAAGCAAAGGAAGGCAGAGAAATCATAAAGGAAAGCAGGAAAAGGGGAAGAGGTGAAGAAGAGCAGAAAGCTTAAAAGAAAAACGAACGGAAAGAGGGAAAGAAAAACTTGAAAGCATGGAAAGAAAAACACCAAAGAAGAAAAGGAAGATCTAGAAGAAGGAGGACTTACCCTGAAGCAGAAAGGCTTACAGAAGCTCGTCGCAGCACTCGGAGGCCTTCAGAGGCACGCGGGGACAGAGGCTCCTAACAGATCCAGACGCTCAGGTGGAGCGAAAGAGAGAGCAGAGGGAAGGAGAGGGATAGAGAGAGAGTGCATAGATCGACAAATGCCGCTCAGACGCTGAAAGATAGCCTATTTATAGCCAAAGATTCTGCCACTGTGTCCACAGTTCCGGTCACTGCAACCGTCTGGTGTCGGTCTAATCTTTCTGAGTTCAAAAAAAAAAAAAAAATTTCTGAAAACGGGTAGGGTTGTGTTGGGTCGATCCGGCCCAATTCAGGAGACTTATTAGATGATCCGATTTCACAAAAAAAAATAATAAAAAAAATATAAAAATGTGATAAATAGAAAATTTTCACAAATAATAAGTGGAGTGATGTAAAATTTGAAGTGTTCAAAATTGTTTTTCATTTGCATGATAAAGGATATTTTTCAGGTTCATTGGGCCTCGTTGTCATGTTAGCCTTCTTTGAACCCAATTCTTTCTGAAATGTAAATTTGAGTGAAAAATTATTTTGGCATGTTTGTAATTTCACATCACACCATTTTGTTTGATTTTATTCCTTCTTCTTCTGCATTTTTGAATAAATCTAAAAAAAAAGAGAAGCGAACAGTGCTCGAGCCCATTAGGCCCAATAGCCTTCGTAGTTTTCTCTCGAGTCTACTTCTTTTGAAAAAATATCAAAAATATTTTGTTTTCACATTTTTGCTGTTGAATGATGTTTAGTACATTTGTTCAAATTGTCCTGTGTGATTTTCTTTGAATTTGTAGTTTAAAAAAAAAAAAATCTGAAAATGAAAGCGAACAGTGCTCGAGCCCATTAGGCCCAATACCCTTCGTGGTTTTCTCTCGAGTCTACTTCTTTTGAAAAAATGTCAAAAATATTTTGTTTTCACATTTTTGCTGTTGAATGATGTTTAATACATTTGTTCAAATTGTCCTGTGTGATTTTCTTTGAATTTGTAGTTAAAAAAAAAAGTCTAAAAAAAAAGAGAAGCGAACAGTGCTCGAGCCCATTAGGCCCAATAGCCTTCGTGGTTTTCTCTCGAGTCTACTTCTTTTGAAAAAATATCAAAAATATTTTGTTTTCACATTTTTGCTGTTGAATGATGTTTAGTACATTTGTTCAAATTGTCCTGTGTGATTTTCTTTGAATTTGTAGTTAAAAAAAAAATCTGAAAATGAAAGGGAACAGAGCTCGAGCCCATTAGGCCCAATGGCCTTCGTGGTTTTCTCTCGAGTCTACTTCTTTTGAAAAAAATGTCAAAAATATTTTGTTTTCACATTTTTGCTGTTGAATGATGTTTAGTACATTTGTTCAAATTGTCCTGTGTGATTTTCTTCGAATTTGTAGCTTAAAAAAAAAATCTGAGGATGAAAAGGAACAGTGCTCGAGCCCATTAGGCCCATTAGCCTTCGTGGTTTCCTCTCGAGTCTACTTCTTTTGAAAATATTTCAAAAATATTTTGTTTTCACATTTTTGATGTTGATTGATGTTTAGTACATTTGTTCAAATTGTCCTGTGTGATTTTCTTTGAATTTGCACCAAAAAATCTCTGAGAATGAAAGATGAACAGTTTTTGAGCCCAATAGGCCCTTTTGTCATATGTGGTTTCTCTTGAACCAGTCCATCTGAATTTCTGGAAAAAATAAAAAATACATGTTTATGTAGAATTTGTGTTTTCAATTCATAATTTCCCTTTCTATTTGTGTGAACAAGTATTTGTGCGAAAAATAAAGATAGAGGAATTCAGACCTTTGTCTGAAGTTTTTGTCATGGTTGCAAAAAGAATAGTATTGGGCCCATTGAGTCTGGTAGTGTTGCAAAATTTTCTTTGGTCCAATATTGTGAAATCCTCTAAAAAAAAAATGAATTTCTTTTAGCTTGTTCCATAAACTATAAAAAATGAAAAAATGTTTTCTTGGTCATCTTCTTGTGTCAAGTTCACACGGCTCAGGTCATCTGATCCATTGGGTCAATGTGCCTGGTAAGTCCAGCTTCCTTCTTTGTTACTTCTCCTCAGGTCCGATCCGATCTGGATTTTCCCATGTCGGAAAGTAAAAAAAAAAAAATAATAATCAAATCGAAATATGTTTTTTGAAGATGTTCAAACATTTTTGGCCCAACTCGGCCCATTACATGCATATTTCTCATTAATTTCTATTTCTAAAAGATAAAAAACACAAAAACATTTTTCTAATATGCTTAATATTTTTCACATTGTGTAAATAAATAAAAAAAATGATTAAAAAAAAAACATTTTTATTTTTCAAACGTTTTTCTAAAATCAAGTTTTCTCATATCAATTTTTGCATTGCTCACCAAGCCGAGTTTCTGCACTGGTTCGCAAGCTCATTTTCCACATTAGCCCAGAAAGTTCATTTTTCATAATGGCTTGCAAAGCCCAGTTTTCATGCTGACCCGCAAGGCCCAGATTCCACAAAGGCCAAAAATCTCAATTTCCACAATAGCTCTCAAAGCCCATTTTCCATACTGACGTGCAAAGTCCAGTTCCTACACTGGCCCACAAAAGCCCAGTTCCTACACTGGGCCACAAAAGCCCAGTTCCTACACTGGCCCACAAAAGCCCAGTTCCTACACTGGCCCCCTAAGCCCAGCTCACACTGGCCCCCTAAGCCCAGCTCACACTGGCCCCCTAAGCCCAGCTCACACTGGCCCCCATTAGCCCAGCTCAAACTGGCCCCCTAAGCCCAGCTCACACTGGCCCCCTAAGCCCAGCTTACACTGGCCCCCTAAGCCCAGTTCTCACACTGGCCCCCTAAGCCCAGTTCTCACACTGGCCCCTAAGCCCAGTTCTCACACTGGCCCGTAAGCCCAGTTTTCACACTGGCCCCCAAGCCCAGTTTTCATACTGGCCACCAAAACCTAATTTTCTCTAAAAAAAAAAAACATCTGTTTTTTTTTAACTGGTATCATCATTTCCATTTCATATTACTTTGCTTCACGCATAAAACCAAAAAATACGCAAAGGTTGAGTCAATTATTTTCGATGCAAATCATCCATTTTATGAGATTTCAAAAAAATGTAATGGATGTCAGAATCTCCTGTAGTCAAATGTTTAAATCACATATTCTTAAGAGATATCTGTGTGTGCATTGCTTGAAAACATCATTCTTCAGCCCTCGCTATACCAAGAGATTGACCCAATCATGTTCTTGAGCCCAAGTAATAAACACAAAGTTTTACACTGGGGCAGATTTTCCGTTACCTCCACTGACTTTCATTTGGGAGATCCTGGAATCCATTTTAAAAAAAAAAGAAGAAGAAAAAGGATGAAAAATGACTCTTGTTGAGATCATTTAGCTTTGTCTCCTAATTAATCTTGTGAAAATGAGATAACCAAAATTTGAAATGACGTGTGGCCATTTTAATTCATCCAAAAAAAAAATCAAAAAATATATCCATTGATACCAAATTTGAGCCAATAAGAAATTTCTTTTCAAAATTTTACCCAAACAAGGGTTACCATCATAGTAGAAGTCGACTCAAATTGCACACTTAGTGATCAAATGAAGTGAATTCCTCAAAAGTGAAGCAAAAATACAAAGAATCACAAAGTGATGGCAAGCAAAGAATGAAATTTGAGAAAGGGCAAAATAGTCAAAACAGTTTTGACAAATAACTGATATGAGGTGCAGATGGTAACTCTTGTTTCAAATAACCCACAAAAATTTATTTGAGCCTTCATATCCTTTCTTTCAACACCCTTTAGCCCAAGCCACATTACAAGCCCAATAAAAGTCCACACAGATTGAATAATGGTTGCTTAATTTTTCATAAAGCTTAATTTTCGAGACAAGACAAAAATGACCAACAATGCAGTTAAAAAAAATGATGATGAAAAATAAATGTCCTCGGATGAAGGGAACTCCCTTTTGATTGAGATTATACAAAGGAAAATCAAGCCAATTGGGGCAATCTTTTCAAGCCAATCCTTTCCATATCCATCACAAATTCCTGAACACATTCAAATCCCATTCAAACTCTTCCCCCGATTCCCAAACTAGGGGGCAACTTTGGGCAACTTTTTGAATTTCAATGTTTTGGCCCATTCAAAATATTGGTGCAACTTTGTTAGTCTCACATTTGTTTCATCTGTATATTCAAAGTTCGTACTAAGACCGGGGCATCCTTTGTTGTGCCTCTCAGATTTTTCCGCACTGAAATTCATAGACCCACCCTCAAAACAGGGGCAGACACTTTGGGGCTTTGTATGATTTTGAGTCCATCTTATCATTCGTAAACCCAAAGTGGGGGGTAACCTTTTTTGAACCTCGCTTAATTAACTCATACCCAAAACTAAGGCGTGACTCTCATATGCTTCGGCCCATTCAGAGTATTGAGCAAATTTGTTAAATCTCAAATCTTTTCATCTGAACATTCAAAGCTCATACAAAGACTGGGGCATCCCTTGTTGGGCCTTGCATGATCTTGGTTCGCCCCGAACTTCAAAAGTCTGAAACCACCAAAATTGGGGCAATTTGCAAATCCCACGTGATATTCTCACTCCCTGATTCATGACTTATTCCCTCACAATTCACAGATACATTTGTCCATACCAATACTTTTACCATGTTCCAGAGCAGCTTCTGGGTATCTACTACCTCACATTGGCCTTTGTAGCCGTTTTAAGGAGTAAGAGGCTCAAGTAGCCAACCCGGTACTCTCCAAATCCTTCAAATCATCCTCCACATTTTTTAACCAACCACTGATATCAAGCATGTACACACTAGTATCTCGTCAAGAAATGTGTAGCACACAAGCTTCATTTTGAACGCTTAACTTCAGATTGGGCATCCATTGAAAAATGAAAAAAATTTTTGGAAGTCTTAATTGTCATAAATTTGATGATTTCAAAGGAAACAAATTGACTCTAAAAAAAAATGTCATAGTTTCATAATCTTCCAATACGTCATGTACATATTTTCATCAACTTTGAATTTGCCTCCATGTATATTCATCAAATTTCCTTCCTTCAAAAGGACAAAAAAAAAAAATGCATCAAAGTTTTCCTCTCCAATTTCAAAATTTCATCAAATTTTCTTCCTTCAAAAAGACAAAAAAGAATGCATCAAAGTTTTCCTCTCCAATTTCAAAATTTAATCAAATTTTCTTCCTTCAAAAAGACAAAAAAGATCAACATGCATCAAAGTTTTCTTCTCCAAATTTCAAAATTTATATCAACCATGTTTCTTTTGTACATCGAGGTTTCAAAATCCAAATCCTTGTACATATTTGCAGCACCTTGTTTCTTAATTTCAACCTTATGCAAAATTTTCAAAAAAAAAAAAAAATCAATCAAAATCAAAATCAAAATCAAAAATTTTCTCAAAATTTCAACAAATTCAAAAATTTCAATTTTCAAAACAATCCACCAAGTTGACTTTCTGTCATTTGTGTCTCGGCCCTCTGTAAGACAATGGTCGAGCCCAATTTTTGCCTTTTGTCATTGGTATCTCGGCCCTCTGTAAGACAATGGTCGAGCCCAATTTTACTTTCTGTCATTGGTATCTCGGCCCTCTGTAAGACAATGGTCGAGCCCAATTTTACTTTTTGTCATTGGTATCTCGGCCCTCTGTAAGACAATGGTCGAGCCCAATTTTTGCCTTTTGTCATTGGTATCTCGGCCCTCTGTAAGACAATGGTCGAGCCCAATTTTACTTTCTGTCATTGGTATCTCGGCCCTCTGTAAGACAATGGTCGTGCCCAATTTTACTTTCTGTCATTGGTGTCTCGGCCCTCTGTAAGACAATGGTCGTGCCCAATTTTACTTTCTGTCATTGGTATCTCGGCCCTCTGTAAGACAATGGTCGAGCCCATTTTTACTTTTTTCAAGCAACCCTCTGTAAGACAATGGTCGAGTCCATTTTTACTTTTTTCAAGCGACCCTCTGCATGGCAATGGTCAAGTCCAAATTTTAATTTTTTCAAACGACCCTCTGCATGGCAATGGTCAAGTCCAGATTTTTTACTTTTTTCAAGCGACCCTCTGCATGGCAATGGTCAAGTCCAGATTTTAATTTTTTCAAAACGACCCTATGCAGGGCAATGGTCAATCAAATTCAAATTTCTCATTCATTTAATCTTGTTCATTTTATTTATGCAAAAAAAAAAAAAATTTGTTCCTCGCTCACTGCATTTGTAGCATTGTTTGTTTGTTTTACTCTCTGTTTGTTTCTTATTTATCTTGGAACCCAGACGAAATTAGTATTTCTATTTTTACTTATCTTTTACTCTGATAATATGAAAACATTGTTTATCATATGATCTAGTAAAATCTAAGTAAAGAGGGGCAGCTGTCAACACTCAATTTCGTCCGGGTTGATTAATAAATTTATTTTCATTATAAAATATAATAAAACAAAGAAAATATAAAATATAAAAATAAAAAAAAATAATAATAAAAATTAAAGAAAAAAAGGAAAGAAAGGGAAAAAAGCGTTCGTCCTTAAATTGGTATTCTCAGAAACGTTCGGCCTGGATCAGAGGTCTGCTTTGTGAGCGTTCGGTCTGTGTGTTTAGTTTAGAGCGTATGGTCATGTAATGTGAACGATCGTTCATTACCGAGCGTCCGAATAGTGGTGGCTGCATTTTAAAATTGGTCTGAGCTTTCCACCGAGGATTCCCACCAGCGGTCCACCATCCACCAGCTTGGAGGAGCATGTTGATGGCTGGAGACGGAGATAGAATCCAGCAGCACTTGATGGAAGCAGCACAACAGCAGCACGTTAGAGAGTGGCTGCACTTGAGAGAGAATGGTTCCAGCTGTTTGAAGTTTTCATGTTGGAGAGGCGCTGCATTTCACACTACAGCTTCGCCCAGGCAGCTCCATCAACACGGTCTGGCAGAATGATGAGCACGAGATGGAAGCATGGGCAGCTGAGTTGAATAATAAATTGAAGAGAAGCTCATGGCGTTTTCAGTTTTCACGTGGACAGAGTGGTGGAGCAGAATTTTGGTCAGCAAAAAAAAAACACATGGTGGGAATGAGTGGAGCAGGAGGTCACGGTATTGATACAAGAAAAGCTGAAAGCACATGATGGTGATGAGTGGAATGTTCAGAGAATATTTGAAATGGAAGTGCATGTTGGTAGCACGTTTACGGCCCACACCTGCGAAATGATAAAGAATAAAAAAGGAATGAAAAGCTTGGTACGTGAAGGAAGAAGGGGCCGTGTATTTTATGAAGGAGAATTTCCATGAATAAAATAAATAAAAATGGCAAGGGTTCTGGACTTCCACCTGAGTTTGTCTCCCACGAGCGCCCATCTGGCTCCTCTGTACTGATTCCGTATGGCCTCTGAAATGCAGGCAACACCTGGGGGCTCCCACTGACCATCACTTCCACTAATAATCCAATCTTCCACTACTGTTTCCCACTATTCCCCACCGTAACAACTTCCACCATTCCACTTCCAAACTTCCACTATGATTCCCCACCATAACAGCTTCCACTATCCTCACTTCCCACCAAGATCTCCACTGACAGTATGGTTTGCTTGCTGCCATATTTAAAAAATAGGAGGAGATTCGTTTGGGCTGGCACTTCCACTTTTGGGTTGTCATCCACGAACGGGCACTTCAGATTTCAGGGGACACCACTTGCTATGGTCCTCCACCAGAGGCAGCCCTTCATTAGCAGGGATTTTCTCTACTCTGAGGATAAACCTTCGTTCCCACTCATCTTCATCGATATACCACTTCCATCATCATCATCCTGATCGGACTCTCCCATCATTTTTTTCAACCTCTGACCATCCTTCACTCACCTTTGTCTCCCACTCACCTTCAACACCCATGGCTACCAAACTAAAAACTCTATTGCCTGCAACCATCATGGAGAGGCATTGACTTCATTACCGAACAACCATCCACGCAACCAACTCCAACACCGCATGACCACCACCTATCACCAACACCTCACGGGTCAGCCATCCAAAAAACCGAACTCCACCACCAACATCATGATCCCTTCACGGCGCAACCCTTGATCCTACTTCACAGCTTGCATCTCCCCTCACACTCGATCATCATCCTCCATTGAATTTCACACGGCCTACACTCTTGACCTTTCTTCATTCGTCTCCGATGACCACGGCCACTGCCTATCTTCACCCATCATCATTTATCCCGCCAGCAGACTCATCTTCCGTCAGCAACCATACACCTCTGGCCTCCATCTCCATTGAGACACACTGCTATATCCCTCCATGTTCATCAACCCATCATCTTAATCTTCATTCACCAGATATCACGGCCTAATCTCAAACTTCATTTCCACCCATCCACTGATCCCTCTCTGCTCATCACCCACATATTCATTGATATACCTCACTGACAAACTCCCTACCGAACTCCTCTGATTATCTCAACAATAACCTGTATCTACTCACCTGCACACAGAAACCACAACACAACCAAACACCCATATCCAGCCAACCATTTTTATCCTCACCTCCAACGCGGTCATCAACAAAATCCATTCGTTTCAACTCTCAACCCATTTCCAACTCTCAAGATTTCCTGCGCAAAGTTTTTTTTTGAAGAGTTCGAGTCTGTGGAGCGTGCCGCTAGGGTGGCGGTGGCAGCAGCGTAGAAGAGAAGGAGGGAGGTAGAGCAGCGAAGGCTTGGCGCGGCAACTGGCAGGATCTAAGGCAGCCATCCGAGCACTGGCAGCAGCCGGTCTTGGCGATCGGTGTCGCCGGCGAGGCTGTGGGATGAAGTGGGTGCTTGAGTGGTGGAGCGAGTATATGAGGGAGAGACTTGGATCTTGGATGTTGGGTGCAAATGATAAAATGAGAGGAAGGAAGAATAACCGTTTCTGAGTAAAGGAGCTCTGGGCCTGGACCAGCCAATACGTAGCGCACGCCCACTTCCCATTCACACCGCACTCCGCTTTCTGCAAACAACAAAGAAATTTGGGTATTGGGCTCATTTCGGTTCTGATACCCGATTTTACTACTGCACCCCATCTTGGGCCTCTACCAAGAACTTTGAGTGGCACCCCTGGTTTTATCTCTACACTCCTATTTTTATTGGGCTATTCCTTTTTTTTTTTTTTTTGTCGTATTTATTTGCTTATTCGTTTTATTTTATGTAATCCCCTTGTAAGATAACCCCATCCCTCTGTACTTATTTGTTTTGTTTATTTATCAAACACTGCACACACTCACTTTTATTAAATGAACAAAAATCACAAAAAATAAGTAATTAAAATAATAATAATAATGAATTTGACAAAAATACAAAAAAATATGTTTTAAAGGTTTAGGCACATGTGTGATCGCACGCATCGTCCTTGTGCTAAAAACCTTTTCTCTTTCTTAAATAAAATTATAAAAATATGTTTTAAAGGTTTAGGCACATGTGTGATCGCACGCATCGTCCTTGTGCTGAAAACCTTTCCTCTTTCTAAATTAAAAATACCAAAAATGTGTTTTAAAGGTTTAGGCACATGTGTGATCACACGCATCGTCCTTGTGCTAAAAACCTTTTCTCTCTTTTAAATAAAATTACAAAAATATGTTTTAAAGGTTTAGGCACATGTGTGATCGCACGCATCGTCCTTGTGCTAAAAACCTTTTCTCTCTTTTAAATAAAATGCCAAAAATACGTTTTAAAGGTTTAGGCATATGTGTGATCGCACGCATCATCCTTGTGCCAAAAACCTTTTCTCTTTCTTCAAAAATTACAAAAATACGTTTTAAAGGTTTAGGCACATGTGTGATCGCACGCATCGTCCTTGTGCTAAAAACCTTTTCTCTCTTTTAAATAAAATTACAAGAAAATATGTTTTAAAGGTTTAGGCACATGTGTGATCGCACGCATCGTCCTTGTGCTAAAAACCTTTTCATTCTCCTGAATAAAAAATACCAAAAATTGTAAAATCCTCAAAAACTAAAAACATTTATCTTTCAAAATTACAACAGTATCGCCTAGCCAGAACTACGTGATCCTTGATTCTCCATCAAAAGTGGAGATACGTAGGAGCAAGGCCAGTCCTTGTCAGGTTCACTTTCCCAAAAATCCAAAATCATTTCTCATCAAAATTCCCAAACAATTTCCAAAATCATTTCTCAAGCAGTTTCTAAAAGAACTACGTAACCCTGATTTCTCATTCTGAATGAGAATACGTAGGAGCGAGGTCAATCCTTGTCGGGCCCAAAAAACTAAAAAATATTGTTTGTTTGTTTAGAGTTTTATTTTAAGGGAAAGTTAAACATTTTGAAAACCACATCCATATTCGCACATTTAGTTAAAGGTACTGCCTTAGGGCAGGCGTCGTAGGGTGCTAATACCTTCCCTACACGTAACCGACTCCCGAACCAAGAATCTGGTTCTAATTGACCATGCCTTATCATTTTATGGTTTTTCCGTAGTTTTCCAGAATAAACTATGGTGACGACTCCAAATCTCTAAAATTTTCAAACTCGTACGTTCTTTTCCTTGGATCGTCGTCCCGTCGCGATTCCGGTTGCGACAGTAGGAAAAACTACGGACCTGATTTCTAAACCAATGCGGAAACTCTGAGTGTATTCTAGCAGAAGTATTTCCTTCTGCGACTTGCTCAGCCACAACAAATGAGCTGGTACAAATGAAATTCATTAGTGTATAACAATTAAACCGTTTGATAGATTAGAGATGGATGATGACATACTCAAGGTACGGCTTTACTTCACTGCAATTGATCAAGACATGGACATGAGCTGAGTTGAATTCAGCATCAGTTAACCAGTGAGTGAATTCTTTCCCTGCGTGACGGCCTGTTTGTCGGAAATCTGATAATGCACCTTCACGTGGTTCAACTTGCCATTGCATTTCATTTCTGACATGAGTGGGGGACAACATGAAGTTCTTGAAATAATGTGAACAAAAATAAGTTGTCTCTCTGTGCAAGTAAGCTGCACAAATTGAGCCTTCCACTCTAGCTTTATTTTTAACTGAGCGTTTGGATTCTCCCATAAACCTATCAAAGGGATACATCCACCTGTACTGCACGGGTCCCCCAAGCCAAGCTTCATAAGCAAGATGTATTGGAATGTGCTCCATTGAATCAAAGAATGCAGGAGGGAATATTCTTTCCAATTTGCAGAGAATAATCGGGATATTTTCATCCATCTTTTTAAGGGAATCTTCGTTTAGTGTCGTGCAACACAAATCTTTAAAGAAGTTACTGATTTCTATCTGTGGATGTAACACGTGTGTTGGCAAACAACTGAACGCAAGAGGGATGAAAGTCTCCATGAATACATGACAATCATGACTCTTCAACCCTTGAATAGTACCGTTCTGAACATTGGCACATCTGGACAAGTTAGAAGCATATCCATCTGGCATTCTAAGCTCCTTGATCCATCCACACACTATTCTTGTCTCGTCTTTTGACATGGTGTAATTTGCTTTTGGTTTAAATAATCGGCCGTTACCTTGTGCCTTCAACTCTAAGTCTTTTCGTCCACAATACAAAGGTAAATCTTTTCTTGCTTTCTCATTATCTTTTGTCTTACCTTTAACATCCATGACTGTGTTGAAGACATTGTCAAAGAAATTTTTTTCTGTGTGCATGACATCGATGTTGTGTCTTAGCAAGTTGTCCTTCCAATAGGGAAGTTCCCAGAATATGCTTCTTTTAGTCCAATTATGCCATTCCCCAAACCCTTCTAGCCTATTCTGACCAGATTCAGTCACTTTTGGGTAGTCTTTCACTCTTCTCCACACGTGTGATCCAGTCAACTTTGGTGGGGGCATATCCGTTTCAACTTGTCCTTTTCGAAATGCCTTTTTGTTTTATCTAAAGGGGTGATCAATGGGCAAGAACCGTCGATGGCAGTCAAACCAACTACTTTTCCGGCCATGACTCAATTGGAATGACTTTGTATGTTCCATGCAATGTGGACAAGCTAATCGACCATGTGTGCTCCAACCAGATAACATGCCGTACGCTGGGAAGTCATTAATAGTCCACATCAAGGCTGCCCTCATAAGGAAATTTTGCCTCCTTGAAACGTCATACGTCCAAACACCATTCCATAACTTCTTCAAATCATCAATCAAAGGCTCCAAGTAAACATCAATCAATGATTTAGGATTAGCTGGACCTGGTATTATACACGATAAAAACATGTAAGGCTTTGTCATGCACATCTCAGGTGGTAGATTGTATGGGGTAACTATCACGGGCCAACATGAATACGGTGATGCAGACGCCTGAATGTACGGGGTAAACCCATCAGAGCATAGACCAAGTCTGACGTTACGCGGTTCACTAGCAAAGGATGGATGTTTACGATTGAAGTGCTTCCAAGCTTCACCATCAGAAGGATGACGCAAAAGTCCCGGAGTTTTGTTACCATCATGTCATGTCATGTGTTCTGCTGTTTGCATTGAAGTAAACAATCTTTGTAATCTTGGAATTATAGGTAAGTAGAACATGGACTTTAATGGAATTGGTTTTTTTTGCCTCCGTCCAGCATGCATTGTCTGATATCGAGGTGAGCCACAAAACTTGCATTCCACCAACAATGCATCATTTTTGCCACTGTCATTGTCATAGAATAACATACATCCATTAACACAACAATCAATCTTCTTCACATCCAATCCTAACTTTGAAACACATTTTTTGGCTTGGTAATAATTCTTCGGCATCAAATTGTTTGGTGGTGTCAAATCTAACATCAGTTTTGTATAGAAGTCCACTGCTTGAATGGGAACGTTCCAATTAGATTTGCCAGCCATGAGTCTAATGCACACTGACAATTTTGACTCAGATGAACCTTCAAATACAGGTAGATTTGCCTCTGTCAGCAAATTGTAAAACCTCTGCGTCGTTTCATTTGGAGGCTCTTCATCATGACTATCGTCTGCTTCTGCAGCATGGTGACGAAGAGCATGGTCGACCATCTCTTGCATGTAGGCAAATTGATCTATCTCACATGTATGTACAACAGTATTCGAACCTGATGCAAGCCGTGTTTCAGCTGCAGTGGAGGTCGAAGGAATTTCTTCACCATGAAATGTCCAGACCGTGTAATTAACCATGAACCCTTTTTGGTAAAGGTGAACTTTGACGACTTCATCTTTCAGAATGCTTGTACATTCGCACTTCATGCATGGTGTTACGACTGTCGCGGTCATACAAATTTTATACAGATAAATAATGTAGTATAGACTAGGAAGTGACTCCTAGGTCATCTCTCGAGGACCAATTTATGGTTCAGTTTCAGATCAAACACGTAGTAGGGGGGGTTTAATGGTGTTTTTGTGAATGCAATAAAATAAAATTTGAAATTGGAAATTAAATAAAACAGCGGAAAAATTAAAATAAATTAAAACTGGGATTTAAACATTGAATTAAAAATACTAAAATAAATTTAAAAGACAATAAAAACTAAATAGTGAAAAACGGTAAAAACGGAACAGTAAATATTTAGAAAAGGTAGAATTTAACGGTGTAGGAAAACAATAAACGATAAAATAAAAGAAACGGTAAAATTAAAATCTCTTCACTGAAAATCAAATCCATCAAGCTTAAACAAAATCCTGTGGAAATATCAAAGAAATGATCAAACTTGCAAACACTACAACGCATTACATTGCTTCAGAATTAAAATTCTACACTATTACACTGTTTGGAATGGAAAAGAAAATCAGAGAGAGCTCTGGAAGAGAAGAACCGAGACCCCTTCCAGGCCTTAAGGCCGTCTCTATTTTTTCTACTGGAATTCCTACCCCTTTTTATATTGGAGGTGATCTTCTTTTATTCATTCTTCATGCTGCCTTCCTCTCCTGTTAGCTTGCTCCCGTGACAAATAGAATAAGGTGGGAGGCCCTCCATTTGTTTGTGCCGTGTGCTTTTACCAAAGGTTGGGTCCCTAATCCTTGTCTTCTTCTTCACGTGAATGCTCCAGTGCTGAACGTGAATCCCACATTGCTGCTGTGCTTCTGCTGGAACGTCCATCTTCATTCTTCTAATCCGTGACCAAGAGCTTTACTCCTAATCTCCCAATTGGCTGGATGTGAACCTTGCTGGACCGTGAATCCTTCATGCTTTCTTTCTTTCTTCCGTTCTATTCTCCTCTCGGTCCAGCTCCTTCGTGTGCTCACCTTCCTCAATTATGTGCTTCTCTTCCTCTAAACGTAACAAGCTTTGCTCAATCCATTCTTCATGCAGCACCTATCCTCTCCTGGACGTGACTTTGTGCTTTCTTTTTCTCAACTCCTTCTTTGCTTGTGGCTGCTGGAAACATTGCCAAACCAAGCTGTGAAAACTCCATTGCTCCAGCTGGAATGCAACTTTTCCTTCAATCTCCTCACAGCTTCATTTCCGACTAATTCACGTGACTCCAAGCTGCTGGAATGAGCTCTCCAAGCTTCAATCTTCTCTTCCGTTTCCAACACTGGACCAGGGCCGTGACAGTCTTCTCCATTCCAGCACACCCACCGTCCGTAGCCTTCCTCTCTTTGCTCAAGCTGGAAGTGCTTCTCTGCTACCATGGTGGACGTCGACTGTTGTGGGCCGTGGAGCTGTTCTCCATCCAGCCGTGACTCTACTTGTTGCTTTTCAAAAATGAAGTCAGCAGCTGCACCGTGTCTTCTTGGAGCTGGACCGTTTGCTGGACAATGAAGACTGCTGGAACACTCTCCCTTGCTGCCAAGCTAGACATCAACGTGCTTCTGCCAAAGAATTGGACAAAACCCGTGAGCTTCTTTCCAGTTGCTTCTTCTTTCCATCCAGTTGGACTCGCTGGATGTTGATGCTGCCATGGAGCGTGACAATCCTTCCATTCTTCTCTTTTTCTTGGACCGTGGAAGTGCAGCTCTTCACGTGTGCACCTTGTTCTTCCTTTATCTTGATTTTCTTAAAGCAAACAAACAAAAAGAAGCTTCTCTTTCTTCACATGAGTTGAAGCCAAGCTAAACACAAAATCATGAGTGAATTTGCTGCAATAAATTGTCCATGGGGCTATGTGGTGCTTTTCATTAAAAATCAAAAGCAAAAGCATTTGGAATGGGAGAGCACCGAGAAACTAATCTGCACTTCTTCAAAACTAAACCATTTCTTTTGTTATGTGGGGCCGTATGTTTTTCCATTCACCCATTAATTACCACTTTTCCAAATTGTTCACGTGACCTTTGTGCTAAAAAAAATGTAATTTGAATTAATGTGTTTTCTAAGGTAAGGCTAGGTGAAATCAGCAATTTCTTTCCCCAAGCCAAATTTCCCAATCCTAGGTGGCGGCTCCACTTCCAAAAGACAAAAGAGATTCCCCCATTATTTGTATTTGCAACCGTGAAGTGTCCACATTCTTTCCATATTTTCTTCATCCAAAACTAACAAGCCCCTTCAGCGATTGATTTTTCAGTCGTGCCATGTACCAAGCCAATCCAAATAAAATATTTCATCCCAAGTTTCCACGGATCACCACACAAAATAAATCTTCCAAATAAATAACACTATGTGTAAATGAATATTCTTCCAAATGTCTCAAATTGTATTTCCAATAGTTTTCCTGCAATTACTAATGCAAATAATTAGCTCAGATAATTCAAATTAATCAAAATAAGAATTTCTAATCAAATTAAGCACAATTAGCAAAAACGGAAAAATACTGGACAATTAAGCACAATTCCCTGATTAAATTCGGTACAATAAGCTAAGTGAAATTGAGAAAATATTAACTCATCAAAATAGACCACACTTAGTCTTTTGCACTCCTGGGCAAAATTAAGACACAAGTCAGGGAATAGTTCAAAGGACCTTTAGGTAGGTGACACAAAATTCAGCAGATAGAAAAATAAAAACTCGCAAACCAAATTTACATAGTTCTCAAAAAATCTGGATAAGGAAAAGATGTAGACATTATCCAACACAAAATCATGGAAAGCATATACTCACAGAAATTCATCCAAGCAATTCAATACACGGAAAAATAATCAATCATCTTAAGAGGTGATTTAAAAATAACATAACCTCACAGATGCACTAACAGTGTTTCTCTCAAGTGTTTAAGGTAAATCAATGTCACTCAATGCACTCAAGAAAGCAAACACAAGAAGACTTGGCAAGTCTCTAATGATCAATACTTAAAACATATGCATGTTCAGATCCAAAGGTCTTTCAGGGTTGTAATGGGGCCAAGGACAGGGGAGGATAAATTTGGATAAGTAGCTATAGCTCAGAAGAAATAGAGGTGCACTAGGAATAAAAATGTAAACACAGTGAAATCTCACCCAAACCTCTAATTCAATCCTCTTCTCGACTCCATTATTCATAAAATTATTTTTCAATTTTTCTCTTTTTCTCATCATTTTTTTTTATCCTGTTTTTTTTTTTTTTTTCACACAACAGGATATAAATTATCATTTCAAAACATGATGAGGAACCAACTAGCCAATTCATCAGAATTCCCAAGGAGACCACACTTATGCACAAAATACTTCTATAGCTCCAGACTTTCCTAAGGTTAAGGTAATCATTTGTTTTTCACTTAGGATCAGTGTATGAGCTTCAACAAAAAGAAATATATACAGTATAGGCTCAAAGGGGTTATCAAAGGATAATAACAAGGTAGGCTTATTTGGCTAAAGAGGCTCAAGAACAAAAATGCCTTTATCACGTCTGAACATGCATATCAATCAAGTATATCAAAAAGAATCAAGCCAAGGCCTATGTGCAAGCAATCAAGATACATATCACACAAGAAAGAAAATTAAGTGGCTCAAATTCTCACACAGGGCATTCGTTACAATCAAATCAACCTCTTAAACATTATAATCATCTTCCAAGCAGAGAAAAACAAGGATTTTAAACCATAAGTATTAATGAAGTGAAGGAAAAATCTACAACTTTAGACATCATCCAGAAATCAAGAGAAAAATGCAAAATTTATTGCACACAAAACTCGATAAAAATAACTTTACAGAAAAAAAAAATTTAACACTCAAAAACAAAAATTTAACACACAAAATACTATTTAACAGAAAAATCAGAATCTCTCCCAGTAGACCACACTTAAATCACACAATGTCCTCAGTGTGTCACAATCATCAGATTATCAATTTCAGAGCAGTCAAATAATATAGACAAGTGCAATAAAGTGTTAGGAAATGGGAAGAAATTTTCAGTAACATCCATCAGTAGATGTTTTCAGTGACACCCATCAGTAGATGCCAATTAATAATTTTTTTTTTATTATTATTTGTTTTTTTATTTTTTATTTTTTATTTTATTTTAATTGAAAAAGGAGAAGACCGGTACTGTGGCAACAGTTTCGGTGGCAATGACCGAAACTGTTGCTACAGTGGAAAACATTTGGCTATAAAAGGTCCGCTCCTCCGCGTCCAACGCCATTTCTGATCCCTCACTCTCTCTCTACTCCACTCTCTCTGCTCTCTCTCGAGCGTCTGGATCTGCGAGGAAGCTCTGCCACCGTGCCATCTGCTGAAGATCTGAGATCTGCGCAGAGCCTCTGCAAGCCTACTTCTCCAGGTAAGTCTTTCTTCACTAAGGATCTCCTTTTCTCTCTGCTTGCTTGCTCTGCTTCTCTTTAAGCTTTTAGATCTTTCATTTCCGTTTTTTCATTTCCTGCTTTCTTTTCATGCTTTCATTTCTCTTCTTTTCCATTATTATTTACTTGCGCTTTCTCAGCTTTCCTCTTCCCTGCTCTCCCTTTCTTCTTCTTTTTTTTTTCTGCTTTATTTTTTTTTTAAAGAAAAACACATAAAACACAACTGTCAAAAAAACTTAAGGGGTATATAGGCTGGAAACCAGACGTTAATCTCCCTTCGATTGAAGGTATTGCAGAGACAATCGGGTAGAACAACGCCACGTACCCCACTTAAAACTAAATAAACACATAAACATAATATACAAGAACAATATGGACAAGAACAACCGGACAACTGGACATAGATCCGTTTAGGACCCTTTGCGAGGACCGTGAAACAGATCTGAGACCAAAAACTGAAACATCAAAGCATGACTGGACAAAATAAATCTGAAAGGAAACAAGAACAAATAAAGAAAACACTGAATTAAGAATCTAATGTTTTTATGTTTTTTTTTTTTATGTTATGCTTTTTTTTCTTGTTTTTGTTCTTTTTATATGTATTTATTTTTTATTTATGTATTTGTATATTACGAGAGGAAGGATGAGTGATATGGAATCAGAGAGACATACCAGTCAACGATGGCGTCCTACAGATGATCAGATCACGATGATGACCAAAATCTACAACTATGGGGTCACACACCCAAGCCGAGCGTAAGTCGTCGAGATCGCGTCTCGACTAAGGACCTTCGCAGATGCCACCGAATATAACGTGCACTGCTGGTTTAACAACCATGGCAATCGGGTCAGGCGCTGGCAAGCGGAGATAGACCCCACAGGCACTCTCTTTTCACAACTGCCGCTATACATGTACGGTAAGACCTCTGATCACACCTCCAATGAATTTTCCATTCCTCTTCTATTATTAACACAAGTTTTTTATTTTTTATTTTTTTATTTTTTTATTTTTTTGTTTGAAAGAAAACAACTGGGTGATAATGAGGGCACCGAGGCTGCTGGATTTGTTTCCAGTTCTGATCATTATCGATGACGACAGAAATGAACGAGAAATTCCTCCACCAAAGCCTCCGCTCGTGACTTTTCGAACCAGAGCTCCCTCAACGGAGCTCTCCCTTAGACCACCACAACCAGCTCGAGAGTTCTTTCATTTTTAATGTTTTGTGTTTTTTTTTTATGTTTTTGTTGTTTTTATTCAGGTCTGTAATATTAACGATCACAAATGATCGAACCCCGAACATCATTATTACGCTTATGTTTGTTTTTTTTGTTTTTTTTTTTTTTATTTGTTGGACTGTAATCCTAAACGATCACTAATGATCGACTACTGCCCTTACTATCTTATTATGTTTTGTTTTTTTTTTTATTATTATCTATAATTAACAGAGTAAGACAACATGTTATCGGTGAACTTGGTTATTTCAATAAAAGCACTCAGAAAGTTTCAGCTCAAATTACACCTATCTGCCTTTTACTACAATTTTGCTCTCTGTTGATTTTTTATGTTTTAACAAAAACTAAATAAATAAATAAAAACAAAACACATATTAACGAAACAAAATACCAAATAACGAACACAAAATATCAAAGCAGAAAGAACACAAATGTCAAAAACAGCAGACAAAACATATATTTACAAAACATACATTAACAAAATAACATACTTGAAACACAACACAAATTTTTATTTTTATTTTTATTTTTATTATTTTTTTTTCTTTGAATTTTCGAATTTTGTTTTTTTTATTAGTACAAACACTAAAAATCACGAAGCAAATAAAACACAGAACACATTTTTTTAAATTGTTTTTTTTTTTTTAAAAAAAAAATAATAATAATAATTCGAAAACTAAAAAGAAAAGGAAAAACAAACTTAAAAGAAAAACAAAAATCAGAATCTTCCCGAGACCACACTTAAACTACACTGTCCTAAATGTTTTCTAAGCATAAGATCATAAACTAAAACAACAAACAGATAAAGGACAAGTGCACTAAAAATATGAAAACTCGGAAGAAAGAAAAAGAAAACTTCCCTGGTCAGGGTGGCAGTTGCCAATTTTGGATTTGTAGGGAGATGTTCTTTGCTTCAGGATCCAGTATGAAATTGTTGAGGACGAACTGCTTCATCCTCCAGATTTGATCAAGCAGTGAAATGTCCTCCACCGCCGGATCTAAGCAGCAAATATTGTTCTGAGCGGATTCAGTAGTGCTTGTTGATCTTTGAACTGTCAGTGTCAGCACCTTTGTTTTCCACTGTGGGTGTATGTTGATCAAATTTATACGTACCTCCTGCAACATGGTTAGTGCAATGTGGTTCCGCAGAAATTTCATGCAGGGGTATGACACCCAATTCTAGTGTAATAGGCTGAACCTCAGATAAATCCTCATAACATGAATCGGTTTCAAATGTAGAAATAATATCTTTAACAGGCTCAGATTCATGTTCAGAGGGAGAATTAAAAACATGCTCAGCAACAATATGATTACAAGCATACCTATCATCAGCATAATCTTTAATAACACAGTCAACAGAATAATCAATTTGCGGTATGCTTACCTCCACTTCCTTGAAGATTGGTAAAGTAGTGGAGGATGAAGGTGGTCTACCTGGTTCAGGATTACTGCTTACTTCTGCCGGGTCCCCAAAATTTTCATCAGTCTCCTCAGGTACAAGAGTGGCCATCTGCCTGATCTGATCACTCAGATTCTGTATGGCAGCTTGAGTTTCCTGCTGGAACTCCATGCTCTCTTGCTTGAACTGCATGTTCCCTTTCTGAAACTGAATGTTCTGCATTGTCATCTGCTCTAGTAACTCCTTTAATGTAGGTTCAGAAGTAGAAGGCTGAGGAGTTATTTGAATAGGAGAATCATACTGCTGACTCTCATATTGTGGAACTGGCTCCCAAAGAGAGCTCTCAGAAATTGGATGATGGAACATATTGTTCTCATCATAAAAATCAGCAGATTTAAAATCAAAGTAATATGCAGAATAAGAATCATAATCACAGACATTGGCAGAATAAGCATTATTCACAACATTAAAATAGGTAGACATGGAAAAATAAAAAGTAAAAACTAAAAACTAAAAATTACGAATCAGATAAAACAAAACACATTTATACATGCTACAAGCACACACAAGACAGAACATCAATAGTAAAAATTTTTAATTAATTAATTTTTTTTTTAATTTTCAATTTTGTTTTTTTAATAACAACTAAATACAGAACATAGCACAATTAAACACATATATACACAATATATATTAACACAGCATAATCGAAAAACACAGCAAAAATCTAAAACAAAAAACCTGGAACTGAAGTGACAACGCAGCCAAAATTTGTTGAAGGTGTCGTTATCGCCTACAGAAATATACAAGACAAAACACACAAAACAAACATATTAACAGAACAAAACTTTATACAACAAAAATCTAAAACCAAACCTCCATTTGATTGGACCCCGGCAACGGCGCCAAAATTTGTTACGACTGTCGCGGTCATACAAATTTTATACAGATAAATAATGTAGTATAGACTAGGAAGTGACTCCTAGGTCGTCTCTCGAGGACCAATTTATGGTTCAGTTTCAGATCAAACACGTAGTGGGGGGGTTTTAATGGTGTTTTTGTGAATGCAATAAAATAAAATTTGAAATTGGAAATTAAATAAAACAGCGGAAAAATTAAAATAAATTAAAACTGGGATTTAAACATTGAATTAAAAATACTAAAATAAATTTAAAAGACAATAAAAACTAAATAGTGAAAAACGGTAAAAACGGAACAGTAAATATTTAGAAAAGGTAGAATTTAACGGTGTAGGAAAACAATAAACGATAAAATAAAAGAAACGGTAAAATTAAAATCTCTTCACTGAAAATCAAATCCATCAAGCTTAAACAAAATCCTGTGGAAATATCAAAGAAATGATCAAACTTGCAAACACTACAACGCATTACATTGCTTCAGAATTAAAATTCTACACTATTACACTGTTTGGAATGGAAAAGAAAATCAGAGAGAGCTCTGGAAGAGAAGAACCGAGACCCCTTCCAGGCCTTAAGGCCGTCTCTATTTTTTCTACTGGAATTCCTACCCCTTTTTATATTGGAGGTGCTCTTCTTTTATTCATTCTTCATGCTGCCTTCCTCTCCTGTTAGCTTGCTCCCGTGACAAATAGAATAAGGTGGGAGGCCCTCCATTTGTTTGTGCCGTGTGCTTTTACCAAAGGTTGGGTCCCTAATCCTTGTCTTCTTCTTCACGTGAATGCTCCAGTGCTGAACGTGAATCCCACATTGCTGCTGTGCTTCTGCTGGAACGTCCATCTCCATTCTTCTAATCCGTGACCAAGAGCTTTACTCCTAATCTCCCAATTGGCTGGATGTGAACCTTGCTGGACCGTGAATCCTTCATGCTTTCTTTCTTTCTTCCGTTCTATTCTCCTCTCGGTCCAGCTCCTTCGTGTGCTCACCTTCCTCAATTATGTGCTTCTCTTCCTCTAAACGTAACAAGCTTTGCTCAATCCATTCTTCATGCAGCACCTATCCTCTCCTGGACGTGACTTTGTGCTTTCTTTTTCTCAACTCCTTCTTTGCTTGTGGCTGCTGGAAACATTGCCAAACCAAGCTGTGAAAACTCCATTGCTCCAGCTGGAATGCAACTTTTCCTTCAATCTCCTCACAGCTTCATTTCCGACTAATTCACGTGACTCCAAGCTACTGGAATGAGCTCTCCAAGCTTCAATCTTCTCTTCCGTTTCCAACACTGGACCAGGGCCGTGACAGTCTTCTCCATTCCAGCACACCCACCGTCCGTAGCCTTCCTCTCTTTGCTCAAGCTGGAAGTGCTTCTCTGCTACCATGGTGGACGTCGACTGTTGTGGGTCGTGGAGCTGTTCTCCATCCAGCCGTGACTCTACTTGTTGCTTTTCAAAAATGAAGTCAGCAGCTGCACCGTGTCTTCTTGGAGCTGGACCGTTTGCTGGACAATGAAGACTGCTGGAACACTCTCCCTTGCTGCCAAGCTAGACATCAACGTGCTTCTGCCAAAGAATTGGACAAAACCCGTGAGCTTCTTTCCAGTTGCTTCTTCTTTCCATCCAGTTGGACTCGCTGGATGTTGATGCTGCCATGGAGCGTGACAATCCTTCCATTCTTCTCTTTTTCTTGGACCGTGGAAGTGCAGCTCTTCACGTGTGCACCTTGTTCTTCCTTTATCTTGATTTTCTTAAAGCAAACAAACAAAAAGAAGCTTCTCTTTCTTCACATGAGTTGAAGCCAAGCTAAACACAAAATCATGAGTGAATTTGCTGCAATAAATTGTCCATGGGGCTATGTGGTGCTTTTCATTAAAAATCAAAAGCAAAAGCATTTGGAATGGGAGAGCACCGAGAAACTAATCTGCACTTCTTCAAAACTAAACCATTTCTTTTGTTATGTGGGGCCGTATGTTTTTCCATTCACCCATTAATTACCACTTTTCCAAATTGTTCACGTGACCTTTGTGCTAAAAAAAATGTAATTTGAATTAATGTGTTTTCTAAGGTAAGGCTAGGTGAAATCAGCAATTTCTTTCCCCAAGCCAAATTTCCCAATCCTAGGTGGCGGCTCCACTTCCAAAAGACAAAAGAGATTCCCCCATTATTTGTATTTGCAACCGTGAAGTGTCCACATTCTTTCCATATTTTCTTCATCCAAAACTAACAAGCCCCTTCAGCGATTGATTTTTCAGTCGTGCCATGTACCAAGCCAATCCAAATAAAATATTTCATCCCAAGTTTCCACGGATCACCACACAAAATAAATCTTCCAAATAAATAACACTATGTGTAAATGAATATTCTTCCAAATGTCTCAAATTGTATTTCCAATAGTTTTCCTGCAATTACTAATGCAAATAATTAGCTCAGATAATTCAAATTAATCAAAATAAGAATTTCTAATCAAATTAAGCACAATTAGCAAAAACGGAAAAATACTGGACAATTAAGCACAATTCCCTGATTAAATTCGGTACAATAAGCTAAGTGAAATTGAGAAAATATTAACTCATCACATGGACATCGAATCCCTCCATCAAGGGCATAATATTGATATCGTCGTGCCGTCTCCACGAACTCTTCAACTCCCATGACAAAAGATTCTTTCAAACCTCTCCTTCCACTATAATGTTAGCAAAATGATGAAGATGAAGTTTTGATGATGTCCAAATCAAGTCAAGAGAAATCAAGATTCAAGATGTTATGAAGACTTATATATTGATGGAAAGCTTTTGTAATACTCTTAGAAATATGTATAGGACTTAGATTAGAAAAAGAAAAGTGTTTTGTAAAATTACTATAGTAAATCATTGCAACAAAACACTATAGTACTCTTCACATGAATAGTAACACTATTCACGTGAATAGTGACGGTTAACGGTAAGAGTATCGCACTTAACACGGACGTTGGAGAAACTAGTCGTTGAAGAAACTAGCCGTTTATGACCGTTGGACAAACTAGCCGTTTATGGCCGTTGGAGAAACTAGCCGTTTATGGCCGTTGGACAAACTAGCCGTTAAGTTTGTCTTTTAGTGAATGGAAGAGCCTTTGGATGAGTCTATAAATAGACTCTCATTTCCTCTCAAAAAGATATATCCAGAGACACAGAAACTCTTCCCTTGTGCTCAAATACTCAGAAATTCTTGAGACTTGTGTGTTCTTGTTCGGCTTGTGAAACTCTTGTCTGTGGAGCTGGTGAAGTGCTGCTACGGTGACAGAGGAAATAGCCGGTTCATCCTTGGTGTGTCTAAGGAGGTGTTCGGAAGAGAATCATCCTTCGTGAAGTATTCGGAGGAGGTGTTCATCCTTCGTGAAGTATTCGGAGGAGGTGTTCATCCTTTGTGAAGACTCAAAGGAGGTGTAGGTTCATCTCTTGTGGTATCAAGAGAGGTGGTTTCTAAACTCTTACAAATTGTTTCTTTGTGATTGTAATTTGTAATTGTTTTGTGTTAGTGAAAAAGGTTTATCTTGTTTGAGATAAACGACTGGACGTAGGATTGGTAAGATCCGAACCAGGATAAAATCATCTGTGCAAATTTCTCTCAACCTTACTCTTGCTTTATTTGTCTTTATTAATTGTTAAGTAAGTTTAATTGAGTAGAAATTAAAAGGCACTGATGAACCAATATTTTCTTCACTTCACTTAGTTTATTGTACTAGAATTAATCAAGGAATTGTGCTTAAATGTCCAGTATTTTCCCATTTTTCCTAATTGTGCTTAATTCGATCAGAAATTCTTATTTTAACTAATTTGAATTATCTGAGCTTATTATTTTGCATTATTAATTATGGGAAAATTTTGGATATCTTTTTGGGACATTTGAAGGCTAAATGAGAAATGACAAATGTGCCCAATGTATTTCAGCCACTTCAATTTTCGCTGGTTGCTGTGTGAATTTTGTGTCAACTTGTTTGTCTTCGTTCGAGATCAATTCTTATCCGTTTTCCATGCAATTTTTTTTCATAGTTTCGTCTAGATGTCTAGTTTCATGTATAACTTTTACTTTGTTCAAATTCGTTCTGTACTGTTCCCAGTAATTTGTTTACTCTCCTATGTCAGCCTAGTACTACGTGAATGCTGTGTCAACTTGTGTGTCTTCGTTTGAGTTTAATTCTTATCCTTTTTGCATGCGGTTTTTTTTCATAGTTTCGTATGGATGTCTATTTTCATGTATAGTTTTTACTTTGTTCAAATTCGTTCTATGTTGTTCCCAGTATTTATTTTACTCTCCTATGTCAGTCCAGTGATTACTGTTTAAGTGATTTCTAATCTGTTTGCATTTGCTTGTTGTTTGGTACTTGTGGTGACTAGGAATTGATAATTGGACAATGCTAAGACCTCCCAACACTCTTAAGAAATACGTTTTGGAAGAAGCACATAATGACAACAAGCCACAGGGAATTTAATTGAATAAATAAGGAGAAGAAACAAAAGATGAAGGAGGGACCACCTTTGCCACATTCTTACGTCCAGCATGATACCAAATTCACTTTGGTGGAGAAAGAGGAAAGTATGTCACGGCACACATAGGAAGGAGCTTGGAAGAACTTTTGGAATTAAATTGGTAAATTGATATTAAGGCATGAGTAAAGCTCACGGCCACCTTGATGCATCCAACACATTTCTTGAATTAAAAGAGATGTCACATTTCTTGAAAGCTCACGTACAAGGATTTCTAAATTGTGAAAGGTGCCAAAAGGAGACAACACATGGGGCCACCACTTTGTCATGGATGGAAAGTTTCTTAAAAAATCAAGCAAAGTCACGTCCAAGTGGAAGAAAATACACGGCCATAGTGGAATAAAAGTGGGAACCATCACTTAAATAAGTTCACGGTTTTGCACAAGAAAAAAAAGCATATAAGCATAGAGAGAAGAAGCACATAATGGAGGGGACCACCTTTTGAAAGCTCATGACCAAAAAGAAAACATCATTCGGGATGAAGTAGAAATTTTCTTCCTTTAATACACCAAGGGACCACCTCATTGTTCATAAATGAAGTAATAATGATTTAATATTGGTAAGGGAAATGTGTTACGGCCATATGCTTGCAAGCCAACAAATCACATATTTTGATGGAAGAAAGAAACACATTCACGGACTGAGAAGAGGTGGGGATTACGATTTGGTAGAAGCAAGAAAACCGTGAAGTTGGATGGAGAAGCCACGTTGAAGAGAGTGGTGTGCCACGGCCCATAGCAGCAAGTGATCTTCATTTTGAAGATAAACACAATGGAGGGCTGCATGCGGACATCAACACAAGATCTGCACTCCTTCAAATCTTCATCCAAAAGGGTCCATGAGAAGCAAAGCTCTCGGACAGCTGCAGTAGTACATGGCAGCAGAATCAAGCAAGCTTGAGGGAGTTGCTCCACGGTGCAGCACTTGAAGAAGACCTTCACGATCTACGGAGGATGACATGCAGCAGTGGTGTTTTCAGCCATCAATCTTCTTAGAAATTGGTTCTTCATTGATTCCAAAGTGTGAAGAAACGGACAAACAATTTGGAGAGGGCCCCACCTATTTTCATACATCCTAAGGGATTGGTGAATGTTTGGTTAAGAATTCAGGGCTGCCAATTGAAGACAAAAACAAAATCAAAGGGAAGTCACGGGAGGCAGCAGCAGCAAGAGCTTTGGCTTTAAATTGGAGCAGCACTAGAGAAGCAAGAGGAGATTTTAGAGAGTTTTAGAATAGAAGCCACTGCCTGGAGGAGGCTCTTGCCTCTTCCTCTTTCAATTAACTCTCTCCATTTTCATTTCTAGTGCACAAATGTAAAATTTTATTTCTGAAACGTGTAGTGTAATAGAAGTATTTCACGGTTGCTCATTTCCTTTTCATTTTCATTTTCTTTTCAAGTGTTGAATTTTAATTAAAGTGTTGAATCTTTGCTAGATTTGATTTCCAATTAAGTGTTTTTAATTTTACTGTCTCTTTATTTTACCGTTTACTATTTTCTGCACCGTTAAATTCTGTCATTGTGTTTTACTGGTCATGTTATTTTCAAGAATCGTTTTTACGGTTTATTTTTACTGGAACTATTGGTAAATTTTAATTACACTGTTGTTTTGTCTTCTGCGTATTTTCTGTTCTGTGTTTTAATTTCCAACACTGTAATTTTTCCATCGTCTATTTTTACCATTTTTTTTTTACCGTTCAGTTTTTATCACTGTTAAAATTTATTTCAGTGTTTTTAAATTCAGTTGTGTTTAATTTTCACTTTTAATTTCAATTTCCGCACACAAAAAAATCACAAACCCCCCCACTTCGTGACTAATCTAAGACTGAACCACCAAAATTGGTCCCTGAGAGACGACCTAGGAGTCACCTCCTAGCACTGTACTGCATTCTTATTTGCAATCAACTTTTGTGAGCGGTGCGACCCGTTTATCAAAAAATGGCGCCGTTGCCGGGGACCAAAGACGGTTTGGTTTTAGATTCTTGTTGTGTAAATTTTTGTTCTGTTAATATGTGTCTTTTGTGTGTTTTGTGTTTTGTATTTTTGTAGGCGACAACGACACCTTCAACAAATTTTGGCGGCGTTGTCACTTCAGTTCCAGGTTTTTTGTTTTAGATTTTTGCTGTGTTTTTCGATTATGTTGTGTTAATATATGTTTTGTCTTTTATATTTTATTGTGCTGTGTTCTGTATTTAATTGCTATATTTAAAAAAAAAAAATATTTTACTGTTGATGTTCTGTCTTGTTTATGCCTGTAGCATGTTTAATTGTGTTGTGTTTTATCTTGCGTTATGATGTGATGTTCTATTTTCTGTATGCGTTTCATATGTATTTTGTTTGTTAATTAAAAAAAAAATTATTAAAAAAAAAAAATTATTAAAAAAAAAAAATTAAATTAAAAAAAAAAAAAAAAATTTATGTGTTGTGTGTTCCTGTAGCATGTATAAATGTGTTGTGAATTATCTGTTTCGTAATTTTTAGTATTTACTTTTTATTCGTTTTATTTTTATTTTTCGATGTCTACCTATTTTAATGTTGTGAATAATGCTTATTCTGCCAATGTCTGTGATTATGATTCTTATTCTGCATATTACTTTGATTTTAAATCTGCTGATTTTTATGATGAGAACAATATGTTCCATCATCCAATTTCTGAGAGCTCTCTTTGGGAGCCAGTTCCACAATATGAGAGTCAGCAGTATGATTCTCCTATTCAAATAACTCCTCAGCCTTCAACTTCTGAACCTACATTGAAGGAGTTATTGGAGCAGATGACCATGCAGAACATTCAGTTTCAGAAAGGGAACATGCAGTTCAAGCAAGAGAGCATGGAAACTCAAGCTGCCATTCAGAATCTGACTGATCAGATCAGGCAGATGGCCACTCTTGCACCTGAGGAGACTGATGAATATTTTGAGGACCAGGCAGGTACAAGCAGCTATTTTGAACCAGGTAGACCACTTTCATTTTCCACCAACATACCTCAATTTGATGATTATGCTGTTGAGAGGTATGTTGATAATTATATTGTTGCTGAGCATGATTTTAATTTTCCCTCTATGCATGACGAGAATAATTTTGTGTTATCAGATCTGAATATTTGTTCTCCATGCACTGAACATGAATTTAAACCTGTTATAGATATTGTTTCTACATTTCAAACTGATTCATGTTATGAGGTTGTATCTAAGGCTCAGTATGATGAATTGGGATTGGGTGTTATACCTCTGCATGACATTTCTGTGGAACCATTTTGCACTAACCATACTGCAGGAGGTACGTATAAATTTGATGAGCAAACACCCACAATTGAAGACAGAGGTGCAAGCACCCAGAACGATTTCAACATCAACAGGCACCTATTGAATCTAGTCATCAACAATAATTGTTTGGATCCAGCCGTGGAAGACATTTCACTGCTTGATCAAATCTGGAGGATGAAGCAGTTCGTCCTCAAAACTTCCGTGCTGGATCATGAAGTGGAAAACCTCTCCCTACAAGTCCAAAATTGGCAACTGCCACCCTGACCAGGGGAGTTTTCTTTTTCTTTCTTCCCCGTTTTCCTACTTTTATTGCATTTGTCCTTTATCTGTTTAGTGTTTTAATTGATGATCTTATGCTTAGAACACGTTTAGGACAGTGTAGTTTAAGTGTGGTCTTGGGGGAGATTCTGATTTTTGTTTTTCTTATAAGTTTGTTTTTCCCTTTTCTTCTTAGTTTTCGAATTGTTATCTTTAAAAAAAATTAATTAAAAAAAAAAAAAAAAAAAAAAAAAAAAACATTTTCAAAAATTGTTTTGCGTGTAGTCCATAATTGCTCGGCCCTCAATTTCTTATTATTTCATATCAATAATTCATTGAAAATTTTCACTTCAGATCTTATCTTTTTCCTTATTTTCTTCGTTGTAAATATATTTTCTTAGTTGTCTCATACAGGTATTTGATTGCAAATTTTTAGACTAAGATAATATTTCATTCATAATAGCAAAATTACAGTAATGGAAAATAGGAGCTTGAACAGATCTGAATATAAAGATGCAGTAGATATATGTGAAAATAAGGTTGTTCAGGGGGTCGATCTTTAGTGATCGTTAATATTACAAACCAAATAAAAAAACAAAAACATCATAAAAATAAAAACAACAAAAATATAAGTGTTCATATTACAGCCCATATTCTGGCCACACTCGGCCAATAAAAACATAAAAAAAAAAAAAAAAAAAACAACATAAAACATTAAAACTGGAAGAATTCTCGAGTTGGTTGTGGTGGTCTAAGGGAGAGCTCCGTTGAGGGAGCTCTGGTTCGAAAAGTCACGAGCGGAGGCTTTGGTGGAGGAATTTCTCGTTCATTTCTGTCGTCATCAATGATGATCGGAACGGGAAACAGATTCAGCAGCCTCGGTGCCCTCATTATCACCCAGTTGTTTTCTTTCAAACAAAAAAAAAATAAAAAAAAAAAATAAAAAAATAAAAAAAAAATAAAAAACATGTGTTAATAATAGAAGAGGAAGTGAAAAAAAATTTCAATGGAGGTATGATGAGAGTTCTTACCGTACATGTATAGCGGCAGTTGTGAAAAGAGAGTGCCTGTGGGGTCTATCTCCGCTTGCCAGCGCCTGACCCGATTGCCATGGTTGTTAAACCAGCAGTGCACGTTGTATTCAGTGGCTTCGCCGAAGGTCCTTAGTCGAGACGCGATCTCGACGACTTGCGCTCGGCTTGGGTGTGTGACCCCATAGTTGTAGATTTTGGTCATCATCGTGATCTGATCATCTGTAGGACGCCATCGTTGACTGGTATATCTCTCTGATTCCATATCACTCATCCTTCCTCTCGTAATATACAAATACATAAATAAAAAATAAATACATATAAAAAGAACAAAAAAAAAAAAAAAAAAAAAAAAGCATAACATAAAAAAAAAAAAAAAAAAAAACATAAAAATATATTAGATTCTTAGTTCAGTATTTTCTTTAATTGTTTGTTCTTGTTTCCTTTTAGATTTATTTTGTCCAGTCTGTATTTGATGTTTCAGTGTCTGGTCTCAGATCTGTTTCACGGTCCTTGCAAAAGGGTCCTAAACGGATCTACGTCCAGTTGTCCGGTTGTTCTTGTCCATATTGTTCTTGTATATTATGTTTATGTGTTTATTTAGTTTTAAGTGGGGTACGTGGCGTTGTTCTACCCGATTGTCTCTGCAATACCTTCAATCGAAGGGAGATTAACGTCTGGTTTCCAGCCGATATACCCCTTAAGTTTTTAGACAGTTGTGTTTTATGTGTTTAAGTGTTTTCAGTTTCAAAAATAAAAAAAAAAAAAATTTGAAAAGGAGAAGATAGATCGGGCAAAGGAAGAGGGAGAGCAGGCAAGAGGAAAGCAGAAAGAAGATGAAAAATAAAGGAAATACTGAAAGGGAAAGACTGGAAGGCAGGAAAAGTAAAAAAAAAAAAGCAGAGAAAGCGTAAAGGAAGGAAATTACATGAAGGAAAGGAAAGAAGGAGTTACTAAGTTCTGAGGACTTACCTGGGGAAGTAGGCTTGCAGAGGCTCTTCGCGGATCTCACTCAGACTCTTCAGAAGACGCAGGGACAGAGGCTCTGCGCAGATCTCAGACCTTCAGCAGACGCGGGGTGGAGAGGCTTCCTCGCAGATCCAGACGCTCGAGAGAAAGTTGAGAGAGCAGAGAGGAGAGAGCAGAGAAGAGAGCAGAGAGGAGAGAGCAGAGAAGAGAGTAGAGAGAGGAGAGAGCAGAGAAGAGAGCAGAGAGAGGAGTAGAGAGAGAGTGAGGGATCAGAAATGGCGCTGGACGCGGAGGAGCGGCCTCATTTATAGCAGAATTGCTTTCCACTGTAGCTACAGTTCCGGTCTTTGCCACCGAGACTGTTGTCACAGTACCGGTCTCCTTTTTCAGAAAAAAAAATAAATAAATAAAAAATAAAAAATAAAAAATAAATAAAAAATAAATAAAAAATAAAAAATTAAAATGAAAAAAATTATTAGCATCTACTGATGGGTGCTACGTGATTTAGACATCTACTGATGGGTGTCACTGATAACATCTACTGATGGATGTTACTGAAAAATTTCTTCCCATTTTTTCCTAACTTTTTATTGCACTTGTCTATATTATTTGCTGCTCTGAAATTGATAATCTGATGATTGTAACACACTGAGGACATTGTGTGATTTAAGTGTGGTCTACTGGGAAGAAATTCTGATTTTTCTGTTAGATTGTATTTTGTGTGTTAAATTTTTTGTTTTTGAGTGTTAAATTTTTTCTGTTTTAAGTTATTTTTATCGAGTTTTGTGTGCAATAAATTTTACATTTTTCTTTTGATTTCTGGATGATGTTTAAGTTGTATATTTTTCCTTCACTTACTTAATACTTATGGTTTGAAATCCTTGCTTTTCTCTGCCTGGAAAGATGATTATACGTTTGAGAGGTTGATTTGATTGTGACAAATACCCTGTGTGAGATTTGAGCCACTTTATTTTCTTTCTTGTGTGATATGTATCTTGATTGCTTGCACATATGCCTTGGCTTGATTCTTTTTGATATACTTGATTTATATGCATTTTTGGAAGTGATAAAGGCATTTTTGTTCTTGAGCCTCTTTAGCCAAATAAGCCTACCTTGTTATTATCCTTTGGTAACCCCTTTGAGCCTATACTGTATCCATTTCTTTGTTCTTAAGCTCATACACTGACCCTAAGTGAAAAACAAATGATTACCTTAACCTTAGGAAAGTCTGGAGCTATAGAAGTATTTTGAGAATAAGTGTGGTCTCCTTGGGAATTCTGATGAATTGGCTAGTTGGTTCCTCATCATGTTTTAAAATGATAATTTATATCCTGTTGTATGATTAAAAAAAAAAAAAAAAAAAAAGAAAAAAGAAGACAGGATAAAAAAAAAATGATGAGAAAAAGAAAAAATTGAAAAATAATTTTGTAAATAATGGAGTCGAGAAGAGGATTGAATTAGAGGTTTGGGTGAGATTTCACTGTGTTTACATTTTTTTCCCTAGTGCACCTCTATTTCTTCTGAGCTATAGCTACTTATCCAAATTTATCCTCCCCTGTCCTTGGCCCCATTACAACCCTGAAAGACCTTTTGATCTGAGCATACATATGTTTTAAGTGTTGATATTAGAAGCTTGCCAAGTCTACTTGTGTTTGTTTTCTTGAGTACATTGAGTTGAATTTATTTACCTTAAACACTTGAGAGAAACACTATTAGTGCATCTGTGAGGTTATGTTATTTTTAAATCACCTCTTGAGCTGATGGATTATTTTTCCATGTATTGAATTGCTTGGAAGATTTCTATAAGTATCTGCTTTCCTTGATTTTGTGTTGGATATTAACTACATCTTTTCTCTGTCTAGATTTCTTGAGAACAGCGTAAATTCTCTTTGTTTCCTTGAGAGTGTTTGTCTTCTGTATGATGCGCCTGTGTCAGTCCTTTGATGTCCTTTGAACTATTCCCTGATTTAAGTCTTAATTTTGCCCAGGAGTGCAAAAGACTAAGTGTGGTCTATTTTGATGAACCAATATTTTCTTCACTTCACTTAGTTTATTGTACTAGAATTAATCAAGGAATTGTGCTTAAATGTCCAGTATTTTCCCATTTTTCCTAATTATGCTTAATTCGATCAGAAATTCTTATTTTAACTAATTTGAATTATCTGAGCTTATTATTTTGCATTATTAATTATGGGAAAATTTTGGATATCTTTTTGGGACATTTGAAGGCTAAATGAGAAATGACAAATGTGCCCAATGTATTTCAGCCACTTCAATTTTCGCTGGTTGCTGTGTGAATTTTGTGTCAACTTGTTTGTCTTCGTTCGAGATCAATTCTTATCCGTTTTCCATGCAATTTTTTTTCATAGTTTCGTCTAGATGTCTAGTTTCATGTATAACTTTTACTTTGTTCAAATTCGTTCTGTACTGTTCCCAGTAATTTGTTTACTCTCCTATGTCAGCCTAGTACTACGTGAATGCTGTGTCAACTTGTGTGTCTTCGTTTGAGTTTAATTCTTATCCTTTTTGCATGCGGTTTTTTTTCATAGTTTCGTATGGATGTCTATTTTCATGTATAGTTTTTACTTTGTTCAAATTCGTTCTATGTTGTTCCCAGTATTTATTTTACTCTCCTATGTCAGTCCAGTGATTACTGTTTAAGTGATTTCTAATCTGTTTGCATTTGCTTGTTGTTTGGTACTTGTGGTGACTAGGAATTGATAATTGGACAATGCTAAGACCTCCCAACACTCTTAAGAAATACGTTTTGGAAGAAGCACATAATGACAACAAGCCACAGGGAATTTAATTGAATAAATAAGGAGAAGAAACAAAAGATGAAGGAGGGACCACCTTTGCCACATTCTTACGTCCAGCATGATACCAAATTCACTTTGGTGGAGAAAGAGGAAAGTATGTCACGGCACACATAGGAAGGAGCTTGGAAGAACTTTTGGAATTAAATTGGTAAATTGATATTAAGGCATGAGTAAAGCTCACGGCCACCTTGATGCATCCAACACATTTCTTGAATTAAAAGAGATGTCACATCTCTTGAAAGCTCACGTACAAGGATTTCTAAATTGTGAAAGGTGCCAAAAGGAGACAACACATGGGGCCACCACTTTGTCATGGATGGAAAGTTTCTTAAAAAATCAAGCAAAGTCACGTCCAAGTGGAAGAAAATACACGGCCATAGTGGAATAAAAGTGGGAACCATCACTTAAATAAGTTCACGGTTTTGCACAAGAAAAAAAAGCATATAAGCATAGAGAGAAGAAGCACATAATGGAGGGGACCACCTTTTGAAAGCTCATGACCAAAAAGAAAACATCATTCGGGATGAAGTAGAAATTTTCTTCCTTTAATACACCAAGGGACCACCTCATTGTTCATAAATGAAGTAATAATGATTTAATATTGGTAAGGGAAATGTGTTACGGCCATATGCTTGCAAGCCAACAAATCACATATTTTGATGGAAGAAAGAAACACATTCACGGACTGAGAAGAGGTGGGGATTACGATTTGGTAGAAGCAAGAAAACCGTGAAGTTGGATGGAGAAGCCACGTTGAAGAGAGTGGTGTGCCACGGCCCATAGCAGCAAGTGATCTTCATTTTGAAGATAAACACAATGGAGGGCTGCATGCGGACATCAACACAAGATCTGCACTCCTTCAAATCTTCATCCAAAAGGGTCCATGAGAAGCAAAGCTCTCGGACAGCTGCAGTAGTACATGGCAGCAGAATCAAGCAAGCTTGAGGGAGTTGCTCCACGGTGCAGCACTTGAAGAAGACCTTCACGATCTACGGAGGATGACATGCAGCAGTGGTGTTTTCAGCCATCAATCTTCTTAGAAATTGGTTCTTCATTGATTCCAAAGTGTGAAGAAACGGACAAACAATTTGGAGAGGGCCCCACCTATTTTCATACATCCTAAGGGATTGGTGAATGTTTGGTTAAGAATTCAGGGCTGCCAATTGAAGACAAAAACAAAATCAAAGGGAAGTCACGGGAGGCAGCAGCAGCAAGAGCTTTGGCTTTAAATTGGAGCAGCACTAGAGAAGCAAGAGGAGATTTTAGAGAGTTTTAGAATAGAAGCCACTGCCTGGAGGAGGCTCTTGCCTCTTCCTCTTTCAATTAACTCTCTCCATTTTCATTTCTAGTGCACAAATGTAAAATTTTATTTCTGAAACGTGTAGTGTAATAGAAGTATTTCACGGTTGCTCATTTCCTTTTCATTTTCATTTTCTTTTCAAGTGTTGAATTTTAATTAAAGTGTTGAATCTTTGCTAGATTTGATTTCCAATTAAGTGTTTTTAATTTTACTGTCTCTTTATTTTACCGTTTACTATTTTCTGCACCGTTAAATTCTGTCATTGTGTTTTACTGGTCATGTTATTTTCAAGAATCGTTTTTACGGTTTATTTTTACTGGAACTATTGGTAAATTTTAATTACACTGTTGTTTTGTCTTCTGCGTATTTTCTGTTCTGTGTTTTAATTTCCAACACTGTAATTTTTCCATCGTCTATTTTTACCATTTTTTTTTTACCGTTCAGTTTTTATCACTGTTAAAATTTATTTCAGTGTTTTTAAATTCAGTTGTGTTTAATTTTCACTTTTAATTTCAATTTCCGCACACAAAAAAATCACAAACCCCCCCACTTCGTGACTAATCTAAGACTGAACCACCAAAATTGGTCCCTGAGAGACGACCTAGGAGTCACCTCCTAGCACTGTACTGCATTCTTATTTGCAATCAACTTTTGTGAGCGGTGCGACCCGTTTATCAGGCACACTTTTGTATTAAAAACCCTCTTGGTTTGTTATTCTACGCTAACCCTTCCGCTGCAGCCGCCTCTGACAATTGGTATCAGAGCTTGCTTTGATAGTCATTCAAATGGCGGGATCATTTCAAACATTCGCAGAGGGTGCTTCTATCAATAGACCACCACTATTCACAGGTGAGAACTATGCATTCTGGAAGGTAAGAATGCAAATTTTTATGGAATCTATTGATATAGATATTTGGGATGTTGTTGCATTTGGTCCTTTTGTTCCAACTAACAATATGCAGGAACCAAAGCCCCGTGACCAATGGACTGCTCAAGATAAGAAAAAATTTGGTAATGATGTAAAAGCTCGTAATATTATTTCATCTGCTTTAACTGTTGATGAGTTTTACAGGATTTCTGTTTGTAAAACCGCTAAAGAAATGTGGGAAACTTTAAGAGTAACTCATGAAGGCGGAGATGAAATCGGGTGTGCTAAAACGAATAATTTAATCATGGAAGAGAATAATTCAAGCTCTTCATCAAGCACAACATCAAGTATGGGTGATTCTGATGAGCAAGCATACATCTGTTTAGTAGTGAACGACGACACTGGAAGCCAAGTAAGTACATCTAGCGATTCTGATAATTCTAGTCAAATTAGCGAAAATGAATTGCATGAAATTTATGCTGCTTTAATAGTAGAATCTGAAAAATTAGATAAAGCCCATCAGAAATTGAAAAAGGATTTCAAAAATTTAAAATTAAATTTTGAAAATATTTCTGAAGAAAATAAAAATTTGAAATCAGACTTTGAAAATATTCTTGAAGAAAATAAGAATTTAAAATTAAATTTTGAAAATATTTTTGAAGAAAATAAAGATTTGAAAAATAAAGTTTTATTTTTTGAAAAGGGTAAATTTACTAGTAGTGATGAATGTGCTTCTTGTGAAAATTTTAAGAAACTACTAGAACAAACAACCTCAGGAGAATGTAGTAAAACTAATGAAAATAAGGTTGTTAAAAATAAGTATGTTCCTAGAATTAAAAATAAAAATAATCATAGAACCCGTAGAACTTGGGTAGAAAAAGGAACAACTTATAGGAACACAAATGTTGTATCGTGCTTTTATTGTATGAAAAAGGGTCATACTTCAAATAAATGTAAAATTAAGCATTATGGTGTTCCAAGTGGTAGATATGTTTGGGTTATAAAATGATTTCTTTTTTCTAAATCTAACCCAAAGGACCCAAACAAAATTGTTGGGTACCAATTTTTTTTCTTTAAAACAAAATTTAAGAAAATTTTTATTCCAAGACCGATAAAACTATTTTTTTTGGATATCGTCTAATATATAAAGCATATATAGTTTTAAATCGGAAAAATTTTTATGTGTGCATGTTGTCTTTGATGAAATTGTAGACCTTGAGGCAAAACCTCTTGAGTCAGTTGAATTACATGCAGGAAATGATGAAGATTTGTAGAAGACAACAAATGAAGCAAAGAATGATGACAATCCTCAAGATAAAGATCTAAACAATGTTTTATAAGATCTTTCTCCTAAAAATATTTGCTTTAAATATCCTATTGTGCATGTTTGAATGAATCTTTAAATTTGAAATATTTTTAGCTTATATGCATACATGCTTTTATTAAGGGGGAGTATTATCTTAGGGGGAGAACATCAACACAACTTTTTAATTATGATCAAAAAGGGGGAGAAAATGTTTAAAGCTTATTTGCCTATTTGTACTATTTGTGCTTATTCACTAATGCACTCTTTCTTCCATAAGTTGTGTTTTAAATACAGATTATTACCAAAAGCTTTAAATCAAGGAGTTTTTGATCATCATCAAAAAGGGGGAGATTGTTAGCAAAATGATGAAGATGAAGTTTTGATGATGTCCAAATCAAGTCAAGAGAAATCAAGATTCAAGATGTTATGAAGACTTATATATTGATGGAAAGCTTTTGTAATACTCTTAGAAATATGTATAGGACTTAGATTAGAAAAAGAAAAGTGTTTTGTAAAATTACTATAGTAAATCATTGCAACAAAACACTATAGTACTCTTCACATGAATAGTAACACTATTCACGTGAATAGTGACGGTTAACGGTAAGAGTATCGCACTTAACACGGACGTTGGAGAAACTAGTCGTTGAAGAAACTAGCCGTTTATGACCGTTGGACAAACTAGCCGTTTATGGCCGTTGGAGAAACTAGCCGTTTATGGCCGTTGGACAAACTAGCCGTTAAGTTTGTCTTTTAGTGAATGGAAGAGCCTTTGGATGAGTCTATAAATAGACTCTCATTTCCTCTCAAAAAGATATATCCAGAGACACAGAAACTCTTCCCTTGTGCTCAAATACTCAGAAATTCTTGAGACTTGTGTGTTCTTGTTCGGCTTGTGAAACTCTTGTCTGTGGAGCTGGTGAAGTGCTGCTACGGTGACAGAGGAAATAGCCGGTTCATCCTTGGTGTGTCTAAGGAGGTGTTTGGAAGAGAATCATCCTTCGTGAAGTATTCGGAGGAGGTGTTCATCCTTTGTGAAGACTCAAAGGAGGTGTAGGTTCATCTCTTGTGGTATCAAGAGAGGTGGTTTCTAAACTCTTACAAATTGTTTCTTTGTGATTGTAATTTGTAATTGTTTTGTGTTAGTGAAAAAGGTTTATCTTGTTTGAGATAAACGACTGGACGTAGGATTGGTAAGATCCGAACCAGGATAAAATCATCTGTGCAAATTTCTCTCAACCTTACTCTTGCTTTATTTGTCTTTATTAATTGTTAAGTAAGTTTAATTGAGTAGAAATTAAAAGGCACACTTTTGTATTAAAAACCCTCTTGGTTTGTTATTCTACGCTAACCCTTCCGCTGCAGCCGCCTCTGACATATAACAACGGTCGTACATCCATCCACGATGGTTGGGAAAATGGGCCATGTTCTGTGACAAGCCAAACAAATACAAACTTAGCCAAAACAGCAACACTCCATGTGACATAAGTAATAAACCTATTACTACTGAAGTCGAACATGGAAGGCAATTTCAACACTATGGTCATAGGCATTCAATAAGGGCATGCAAAGACAAGTCCTCAGTATTGAAATGCATTAAACATCCTAAGGGGTTGTGTATTAAAGTTGCAGGAGACAACTTATTACACCTGAAGTTCTCTTGTCTAGAGTACTTCCACATATTTTGTACGTTCTAAGTGTTTATAGTATTTTTACCCTTCTCATTTCATTGAGAATGTGGGTAGTACCATAGGATTTTAAATAACTACTTCGGTAAATCAGGTTGTAGCCTAATAAATGAAAGACAATATACATGAACATACAATATAAAGATGAACATAATTTAGGCAATCAAATATCTATAGAAGCATGGATATATAATACATATAAACATTAGGTGTGGTTGCAAATTCTCATCTTTTAAGCACACTTTTATACCTTCCAACTACTCAAAATTTTAGTTGTACCTAATTCTTTGCTTTTAAATAGTTTCCTAGGTTTATTTCACTACTTTAGACATGTTAGGATGTTCACATTACTTAAATTTAGGGTACATTAGTTGTATTTGCAATTGTTCACCCTTTGAACACACTTTTTAGGTGCTAAATACTAAAACTTTTAGTTTTAGTATATTATTTGTTTTTCAGTACTTTCCTACCTTGATTTAACTAAGTTATACTTGTTAGGATGTTTACATACCTTAGAATGAGTCTACATTAGGTGAAATGACAATTTCTCACCTTATAAGTACACTTTTATAGGTACTAAAAAATGAAACTTCTAGTGCTAATTTTGGTTTAAAAATGCTGCATAATTGGCTATAGCAGCTGTGACTTGAAGCATCTGCTTCTTTGTGTGCATTGTGAATGTTTGAAAAAGTTTATTTCACCATTTTAAACTTGGGTGCACTGTTCATTTGGTCAAATTTTAGCCTACATGCAAAATCACTATCAAAACCGTTAATTTTGCTTAAATTTGGAAGTGAATTAGTGATTTTCGAGTGTACTATGATTCCTTGTTGTTTCAATGTTTAAACACCTTTAAATTGATGATATAAAGTTGCTTGAATCATCACTTAAGCTTTACAAACACTGCCAATCATTTTTTCGGTTTGAAAGCACACTTTTAAAGTCCATTTTCTGGTGCAGTTTTCATTCTTAGTGCTGTTTGATTTTGTATACTTTTTATTTTCGAATTGTGCCCTCATATCTATCTTTCTTTTATGTTTCAAAACTTTTGTATATAGTTGTTTTACTGTTTTGGTTAATGCTTTAATATTATGACCACTTTTAGTGTATTCTACTAACTAGTTTTAGGTTCTAGGGTGTCATATTTTGAGTTCTATAGAAGCATGGATATATACTATAATTTGTGGTTTATGGAATTCTTTGCATTTTTAGTACTCATTTTGAAGAAGAAAAAGTTGTATTGGGTGTCTATTTTCGTGCAACAGGGATTTTGGGCTATTTGGTAGTTTAAACAAGTCCTAATTGTTGTTTTAAACTTATTTCAACATTCAAATATTTGCCAGATTCATGTATGTGCAATTTGCATATTCAAACCTCATTTTGTAGTGAAATTGGGAACTAAAAGGGTCAATCTGCTATACATGTATATTGTACACCTATTTCTATTATTTTTAAGCTTGTTGGCATTTAAAAATTGACCAATTGAAGTCATAATTTGGTGCTGTCCTTGTACATTTCTGGTCCACTTTTTTATCTGCTTTGGTGATAATTAATGTGTGAAATAGTGGTGTTCTAAAGACTTTGAGGTGCAGTCCAGTTTTAGAAACATTTTCCAACTAAGGTGGCATCTTAGGAAGTGGAGAAGGACCACAATTTGTCAATTCAAAGGGGCTGTCCAGCAAGGAAAATTGATGAAATTGGCAACAAGAAAGGTGAATGAAAGCATCAACAGTGAAAACCTATCAGATGTGGAACTCTCACAAGTCTATATGTATAAATTAATCTGCGTGATGTCAGGTTTTGAAACATGATGCAGTCTTGAAGTTATTATAGTTTTGTTGTGTAGTGAAAGGACAGTGACGAGCGTTGAAGGCATGCAGTAAGTAGCTGGTGAAGGTCCTGAGAGACATAGCTAGAGGAGAAAGAGCAATGAATGAAACAAGAGCAGAGAAGAGATGTGCTGGAACAGTTAACCAGTGACTAGTTGTTCTTTTTTATAGGGGAATCTAAGAATCCTGTCAAAGATAAAAAAAAAGGTGACTCTGTCTTGTTAGCCAAAGCTACAAGGCAAAAGGTCATCTGAACCTAAAGCTTCTTATGTGTTGTATTCAAACAACCAATTTGGAATCATTGTAAACTTTTTTTAATGTACAAGACACTTGGGAAGTGGAACAAAATTGACAGCAGGGTTGTTGAAGGCCAATTGCTTTGATTCTAGTCAACAAGCTAATTGACGTAGAAGACATTACTAAACTGAAGAGGCTAATCTAAAACTACACATTCTATGATCTTACAAACATGGTAAGATGTGTCATGGCTAATTATGACAGATTATAACTAATGGAACAGGCCATTGTACATGCTTTATTTTATCAAATTCATCATTCACATATTAAAGTACCAAAACAAACCTCTTACATATTTGGCAATCAGTTTCAAACTATTCACAACAAACTTTGACATACTTCAATGTTAACAATATCAGAAAAATTCAATCAGTATAACTTAACATTTAAACTCAACATTCACAACATCTAAGAACAAGATCAAATTCATTAAATGAAAGTCAAAATAATAGGACAGATACAATCATGCAATTTCAGTTTAGGTCCTCATACCTTTGCCTTTGCTTTCCTTTCCTAGTTAAGTCTTCTCCGTCCTCCCTTTGTGGCCACAATCCAAACTCCTTTAAAACCTCACCCTAACACATGAAATGAAAGTTCCTCTAAAAACTCCTTTAAATGTACACAAAAAATTGAATCCAATCTCATGAACTTACAGTCATTCCAAATAGCCTAATACTTTAACATAAATAATATTTTCCTAATGAACTTCCTAACAACTATAAAAAGCACATGGAAGTGATTTAAACAAAGAAAGAAAAAAAGTGTGTTAAGGATGAAAGAGTAATTACAGAAATATGGAGCTGTGGCAGTAATTAGGGAACAATTAATTTTGAAACAGAGACTGTGCCACTAAAACAACCCTGGTTTAGTATAATGAAAAAGCTTAACACCCATGTAACCTTTTATTTTTCCCCTTTTTTGGAACCTTTTTAATCATTTCACATTTACTTTGATCAAAAGTTAAACAACTCTCTCAACCATATAAAAATAAAGAATGCAAATTAACACAGGAGATAAGGCAACTGCATTTGGTTTAGGACATCTCACTCATATCATTTCTCATCATTACGGCAAGAATAATGATTACTGCCAACACCTCCCACCACTTTAAAATTACACAAACAAAACTCTAAATTATCTAGACCATATGAAGTTAATGTGCAGCTTTTTTAATAGTGAGTGGGCCAACATCTTTTCTGTGTTGAACAGGAAAAACAATATTTATCTTTGATTATAATTCCTCTCAGGCACTTGGTAATGAGAGTGAAAAACTGGTATCTGCTGGGGGCTCTGCCACTTTGGCACCAGAAATTTCACACTTGGAGGACTCTACCTTGAAGGTTGGAAAACTTTCTGTCCAGCAGACGAAGGAAAAGATTCATAGATACATGAAGAACAGAAACTGGTATCTTTCTTTTATGTTTTCAAACTTGTGTACATAGTTGTCATAACTGTTTTGGTTACTACTTTAATACACTATGCATTATGACCACTTTTAGTGTATTCTACTAACTAGTTTTAGGTTCTAGGGTGTCATATCTTGAGCTCTAAGTTGTTTTTGTAGTGTGACTTTCTAATTACCATTGTTTTACCATCCTAAACTTGTTAGGACAGTTTGTTTGAAGTTTCTTAGGCTAGTTTGGTGTAGACATAAAATTTGACCATTCTAGTGCATTTCTAGTACACCTTTTCAGGTTTCAGTTCAGATTTCTGGATTTTCAAGCTTGAAACAAGTTTGTTTGTTGATTTCATATATGTTTCAAGTATTAACAATCACTAATACACACTGACATTCAAAATATGTGATTAACTTCATCCAACTCTGATTTCACATTATGTAGTAAAAGTTAGTTTCTGGTCTGCTGTGGAGCACACTGTTTCTGCCAGTTTTCTTGTATCTAAAACTTGGGACAAGTTTCTTATGTGATATTAAGCATGTCTGAAGTGATAGTCATTATAATCAATCACAGATATGCAAAAAACAGTATTTGAGTTGATTTAAATCTGGTTTTTACTATTGTATCAGAATTTCTCATCCATTCTCATCCAATACTTCAAGCACGTAGCACTTTTTCCTCAAAATTATGAAAGCAGAAAGAATCTACAAATTTTCAAAAGATGGATTGGCCCAAAAAACAAGTTCTTTAAAGAATCTTTTGGTGTGACTGTAAAGTTTCTGTCAATTTACACACCAGTAAAGACCGACTCCTGTCATAGAACAGAGAAACACCTGTATCCTTCTTAACAATTTATTTAACACTACAGTAGAGAAACAGTGATTGAAATTTACTCTTTGATTTATTACAGTCATCAACCAAGTGTAATTTGTCTTCTTAACATAGCCAATGATGGAGATACTGTTATCAACCATATATTGCAAATTTGTAAATAGTCAATTTATATAAGAATGCAGTAAAATCAATAGTTGCTTTACTGTAATAAATTTATCCTTTTTTTATATACTTGGATTATGAAATTTGGGGCAGATACTAGTTATTAATCTTTTTACATTATTTTGTTAGAGAATTGGATAATATTTAGATGAAGTAGAGTAGAAAAATAAATAGGGATTTTATTGATTTTATTCTGCTTTCAAGATCTAGATAAAAGAGATATCACAGGTCCAAGGCAGAAGAAAACCATGACTCATGTACAAAAGGGAACTCAACTCTTAGGAAATTTGACAGTCCTTGTTCTCCTTAACTTTTCTCTACAATTTTCAGTTAATACTCTATTAACCACTGAACAACTATCACATAGTGGTTAAAATCTTCTAAACTATTGGCAAGCTCTTCTGGTGTATCCATCACATGTGAATTGGGACAGCAGAACTAGATGAGGGACAGCGTGTTGATGTTATTGACATCCCAGGTAAAGACATGATAACATATTAATTCAGGAGCATGTGTGGTTGTGATAGGAATCACACTCATAATTCCCTATTAGCATACTCCCGTGGGCTCAAATCCCCCAGGTTATGGCCCAATACACCCGTAAGTAAGAATAAATGGTTGTATAGAGAGAGTGTAGATTCCATTAGGGGTATAGGGAATATTGTTTTTAAGTCTAGAGCTTTTTCTTGTACTTGGGACTACGACTCTTATCCTTCCCTGTTTTTTCCTCTTTTATTATCAATAAAATAGCGGATTATTCAATGTTATATGGGAATTGCTATCTTTGTGTTTTCTTTGAGATCATTGCCCAAGTCATCTATGCCAACACTCGTTTCACTGGTTTAGGACGGAGAGGTGCTAAATATTGAATCTCTAATAGCCATGGAGGGGAAGGAGGCCGAGGAAGGGAAGGAGATGGTATGACAAATCTTAAATTGTAGACCCTTCAACAACCGCAAAGAGCTTTCTTGTTCAAAATCCATTAAATTTCAAGGACTTTTGGAGGGGTATTAAATTCTAATCTTTTTAGTCTATAGTGCTTCCAGTCACAACTTTATGCCTTTGTAGTCTGTTGGGACTCTAGGAATGAGTTTTACTAATACGTGAGGCTTTATACTCAACTTTGGAAATGGTAGCTGGTGTGCTTCTCAATTTATGTAAGGGACTGAAGGTTAAAGTTGGCTAGTATAATTTGGATATGGATGCTTGTGTGTTGGATTTAAGAGGGGTTGACTTATTGTTAGGAGTGGATTTGCTGGAACAACTTGGATAAACCATAATAGATTGGAGGAAGACACTGAGTCTTGATGAGAATGGATGAACAACGTGGATCCTCAAATTACACAATTTATTTCCTATCAAGGCTATCATCAAAATAGACAATTCATACATGCTCATATTGCTCAAATTGCAAACTAAACAATCCAAATTCAATTATAATTGGCTCTCAGTTCATAAGGCAATTAACACAACACAATGAGAATGGAAAACACAACAGGATGAACTTTACCTACCTGTAAATGATAACTGTTGGACACTTCAGTGCATCCCTTTTGCAACCAGCTTTAACCCACTGTGTTGGAACCTTCTACACGTTCTGTGACTCAGCCCCTTATCAAGACCCTAAAACCTTGTAGAATAATGGACAAATTACATTAGCAAACCGTAACACCAACAAATATTAATCATTAAACACCCTCTTACGAAGAATAGGGGCTAAACACATGCAGGTTCAATAAGAAACCTACTTACCTTGACGGTAGGGGAAGTAAGGCAACACAAAACCTCCACCGCAGGGATTGTCCACACCCTCCCTCCAACATACCCTCCTCCACAGCGGCACAAAAGGCAGCAACTCAGCCTCTACCGTAGAATAGCCGTCAAAGAAAACCCCTAACCAAGATGACAGAAACGCACCACCCAACCTCTCGTATAGCGACAGCACCAAACCAGCTCCAAGCCTCCCCTCACCACCACCAACCGAAGAAGGAAGCCAATGTTGATTGGGAGCAAAGGACGAACAATTTTCTCAGACTCAAATGGATTGGGGAATCAAGAAAGGGAGTAGTGTTCGAAGAAACAAATTTCGGGTAAAGGGAGAAAGGAAGACTTGCGCGAAAACAATTTTGGGACAATGGGAGAGGGAAATCCCAAATTCGCATTTCATTAAGTCGATCCTTATACCGACGGTCGCAAGCCTTCAGTATTTACACTCAGTCATTATCGACGGTCAGAATCCTTCGGTAATTACCATCTCACATGCCCTTCGGTAAAGCCTTCGGTAAATGAACATTACCGACGGTCCAAAAAGCCTTCGGTATTTATCCTTCGGTAATTACTGCATTTCTTGTAGTGTAAGCATATCTTTTAATTATTTTCAAGACTATATTATGCAAAGATCTCGTTTTTATATATTATCCTTTCTGGTCTTTGTCCTCTTTATTCGATATTTATCTTACACTACTTAGCACTAGTTTCAATACTCCAGATATAGCTACAAGAAAGGGATTCATGCAAACATTTCTACAACGTTAAAGTCGATATTTGGTCAGATATTTCTTGATCAAATTTCGATTAATGAAAAAATGAATAATAAATTACCATTAATACTATATTTATAGTGTTTTACCTTGTTAACCATGGGTTCAACTCCCTTCAAGCATATATGGTCTTTTTCTTTTTAAGTTTTTGCAATGGACTTTAAGAAAAAATAAGTTAAAGACTCAAAGGGATATCAATGAATTAATATTAAGGTACACTTATTTGATCAAGTAACTAAAAATAAGAAATGTTCAATCTTATCAAATAATGCATATCTACCAAAGTTACAGAACAAAAGAATCAAGTTAAATATTAGAGTATACACAAAACATGAACAAGTCACTCAAGAAAAATAGGAATGACACATGGTAGTCCATCCATCACAATTAGGCTCAAAACTCACAAGGCTGAAAACTCGTTCACAAAAGATTCAACCAAATAATTCTCAAATTAACTCAATTTATAATTATGAATCAATTAAACTAGCTTCTAATCAATTCAACAATCCATTCAACATAAACATGACTACTATTTCAAGGTTATGACAATTCTAGTTACTAAATCAAATCCTAAATTCCAATGTCAATATGTTTTATTGAAAACAATAACATATTTTTGGGTGAATTTCTTATGAGACATATTGTGTAAAATTTTCACCAAGTATAAAGGTAATACTTTCACAATTTTCTCAAAAGGAAATAACATTTTTTTATGGAAATAAAATAAAAATTGAAAAACAAAAAACAAAAAAAAAAAGAAAAATCCTACTTCCTATTTGTCTCTCACACTTATTTCAAAAATTATTTTTATAGACTTATTTTGGGCAAGAAACATAAAACTTTTCAAACTTTTGGCTTAATTTGGCCATATGTAAAAAATAATTTTCTTTAATTTTATGAAGTACAAGTCATTCATTATGAACAATTTTATTAATTTTTAAATTTTTATTTTTAAAATTTTAATAAAAAAATTTCTATTTATGTTAAAGACATAAAATAAACATGCATGCATCCTTACATTTTTATCAACAATTATATCAAATAAAATTAAATCTAACTTTTATTTACTGTTGTAGCAACCTTTCTTTTTGTTTCGTAGTTAAATTAACAAATATCACCACTAAAGATTTATTTTCATTGTTCACATCAACAAATTTGATGTGTGTTGGAGTATGTGGCTTCAACTCAATTTTAACATCACACGTCCATTAAGATGTTTAATATGATCATCAATAATCCTCATAATTTCATCTTATGAACAAAAATCTACATTTGAAGTAGTTGACTATGTTGCTTCGTCATTAACAAATTCAACAACACCATTAATAAAATTTGTTTGTCCATCGGTGGACATATGAGCTGATGTGATTCTATAATTGGTTATTGATTTGATCTTTTAACAAAATTAACCTCCATTTTGTCCAACCTATGATTCAATTCCTTAATCATTTTCTTCAATTCAATATTTTGCTTAACTCATGTCTTCAAAAGAATTTCTAACTTAGGATCATTTAGTTGACGTATATTCGGCTTGCTCATATTAGGTGCAGTAGTAGATGCGAAAACTGTGTGTTTTCTCTATGGCTCAAGCTATAAGGTTCTGAGCTAGAGCTACCTGAAGTTTCTTAATAATGAAGTATTCTCTGATGGCTCAATCTTCAGTTCATGGCTTTAGAAAACCTTCTTGAGTGAGTTTTCTTTATGGTTCAAGCCTTTAGGTGGTGCTAACCGTGACATGATAAATTCATATTTGATTTCTTTTATTTTTCTCTCAATTTACATGTTAACTCCTTGGATTCATACCGCAAAACAAGTGAAATTGAGATAAATATCGTAAACTTTATACATAATCAAAATAGATAAGTGTTAATTTAACAATGAAAATTACTAATCAGAAGCACTTATCAAGTATCATCTGTAAACTAAGACATGCTGAGTGAAATATTTTTCTAGCCCACCCTAATCTCATCCAACAATCCTTTACTCTCAACTTGGCTAACTACGCCAACGAACCCTTGTGCAACTACAAGAAACAAAAAATGTGCTAATGGGTCGCCTTGCCTCAGTGCCTTAGTCGGTGTAAATTGTCTTGTTGGACTGCCTTTCACTAAAACAGAGATAGTTGACGACTCTAAACATCTCTTAATCCATCTAACCTTTTGGGACAGAAATCCAATCTTTTTAACATATAAAAGAGAAATTCCGAGTTAACTGAATCATATACTTTCTCGACATCTGCCTTTATAAGAATACAATTTCCTTTTTTTCCTCTTCACCTCATCAATCATTTTGTTTACCACTACTACTATCGAGTATTCATCTATCTTCAATAAGTGCAGACTATTTATAAAGCACTTTCTACATTTATTTTGACAAAAATTTGGAAATTATTTTGTACATGCATCCTACCAAAGATATCGACCTATACTCGTCTATGCCTTACATATTATCAACCTTAGGGATTAAAGTAATAAAAGAAGAATTACATCCTTTCAACCACCTCCCACACCTATGAAAACAATTTGCAGGCCTCAATATATCCATTTTGATAACATCCCAAAATTGTTTTAAAAAGTTAAAATTAAACCCATCTGGTCTTGCACCCTTGCTAATTTCCATATAATGTTGTGAATAGACAACATTATCCAATCTAACTTTAAGTCCGCCACATTCTGTAAATTTGTTCTTATACAAGTTCTGGACCACTTCCTTTACTTTATTTGGTTACTCACACCAATGATTGCTAACTTTCACCCCTTGATCATATTCTTCATTATCCTTGAACGAATTAACATATAAAAAATTGTTTTTAGATGGTCCGCCTTCAACCATTTTGACCTGAATTTATGTTTTTCTTTCATTTCTATTGTGAAATTACCATTTCAATTCTTCACATAATTGTTTTCTCTCGGTAGATCATTCAATCCAAACTTTTCATCCCTTTTGAAAGAACAGTAATATGCTTCATTTTAAGACATGCATACCAATTCCTATTCTTCCTTACTCTGATTGCCATGAATAGTTTCTTTAGCAGTGCAGCGACTCCCATGCGAAAAGGAAGAGGCAAAATCCTTTAAAAAAATCTAATAATATTAGAAAAAACCATTCCATTCTTAGAAAATCTTTATAAAACATTTTTATATAGAAATTTTATTAGAAACATAGTTTAATAGACCTATTGTTCTCTGGTTTGAAACATAATATCTAAAAGTTCTCGTTACAATTCATTATTTTTCCCTTTAAGTATGGCGAGATATATAAAGAGGATCAAAGATGCATGTGGTTAGATACTTTTGTGAATAGAAAAAGTGAACTTAGCAAATTTTTACTCTGCAGTTTGGTCTCCATGGGGAAACGAAATTACTGTTCAATTGCTTTTAGAGCTGTATCTACCATTCAACCTTAGGTTTCTAAAAACATATATATATTTTAAAGCAATATGGATATGAATTTTAACATAACATTTTACAGTTCGACAACAAACTCGTTAGTTGGAAGCTTTTGAATTAACCTCTGCATTGAGAGCAGATTGTTTTTTCATGTTCGGCCCCATAATATTGGAGACAAGTCCTCAAATGTTGCAGTTTTTTCTTATGATTGAGTCATGTAAAGGCATGAAACAAATTAGAATCTCGTAGTTTTGTGTGTACTTGGAAATAAGGATTTTTAATCTTTATGACCATTGACTCGGGACAAAGTTGATGCCCAACGCCTGACCAAACAAGAGTCTTTTACTAAAGAAAAAGGCTTCATTCAACAGGCCCAAAATATGAACCACTGGCTCACTCTTTAATTGCCATAACCAAGGCACAAAAACAAAAACAAAGGTTCATATTTTTAGAAAACCATGTCGAGAACTCTTGAAGCAGAGTCTGGTTACAGAATCATCTTGGTTTGGAGACTCTCTTATCTGCTAATTTTGTTTTCTTCCGTTCATGGCTACCCTTCACGAGCTCATATGTTCATATATGCAGTCTGTTCTGAGGAAAAATACCAACCGAACGCACCCTTTGAAGGCAACCTTAACAGCTTTATGTCTTCGGTGGTAAGTTCATCCTCTGAAGTAACTTACAATAGCTTTGCTATTGGAAATGGAAGCTCAACCCCACAAGAGGGAAACGTATACGGGTTATACCAGTGCAGAGGTGATCTGCATCCAATTGAGTGCTCAAAGTGTGTAGAAAGATCCGTTAACGAAATAGATTTGGTTTGTCCATATGCCCTTGGAGCTTCTTTGCAACTTGAAGGGTGCCTTATAAGATATGAACATTCTGGTGATTTTCTGGGGAAGTTGGACACGAGTCTGAGGTTTAAGAAATGCAGCAAAGGTGTGACGAGTGATGTTGAGTTCTTCAGGCGTAGAGATGATGTTCTTGCTGATTTGCAAACTGCTAATGGATTTAGAGTGAGTAGCTCAGGCCTAGTTGAAGGGTTTGCTCAATGCTTGGGGGATTTAAGTCTATCAGATTGCTCCTCTTGTCTAGCAGATGCTGTTGGAAAACTCAAAACCTTATGTGGATCTGCTGCAGCAGCTCATGTGTTCTTGGGACAATGTTATGCTCGTTACTGGGCATCTGGCTATTATCATGAATCAGGTCTATTTCACTCTCATACTTCTTTTTCAATTTCCATTTTCCTATCCAAAAGTAACGTATTGCTGCTAATTAATTTATGTTAATCTTACAAACTCCCTATGTAAAAAATTGAGATTGTTTTCGAATTGATTTGAATTACTTACACACAGCCTTTGTAGAAAAGTGATCAGAAAATGGAGAGGAAGCCGACGTTGTGAAATGCTATTTTATGGGTGAATGCATTCGGAACATATGCTTTAATACTTTATTTTGGAAAATGCTCACTTTTTCCAATTCCTCTTTATCCATTTGTTCGAATACCTTTTACTTAGTATCGCATTCCATATTCTTCACCAATCAATTTACTAGTGAAGCTCACACCCTACTGATTTTATTCAAGTACCGTCATGATTTTGCATATATTCCCTCACTCAAAATTAACTTCCATTATGTGCTTAAACAAAAGCATTGCATTGCATGATTTTCATTATAAAATTGAAAACCGTAATTTTTTTTATCGATCATTTGAATTTTTATCATTTACAAAAGTATGTTAGGCCAGGTTCGTTGTTCAGTCGAGTTGGGAAAATTACTAGAACAAAATTAAGAAGTGTTTCTTGTCAGATCTTGTGCAGAATATTATGGTAATAGTTTCAATTTGGTGTTTTGTTTGCAGATTCCTCCGACAATGATCAAGTGGGAAAATCAGTTGCCATTATTGTGGGAGTGTTTGGAGGTCTTGCAGTTCTGGTTGTACTGCTCTCAATTTGCAAAAAAGCAGCTGGTAAGCATTTTTCTGATATTAAATTTCTAAAATAATAAATGGTATTAGTTTTTAAAATATTTTTAAAAATTATGTTTTCGTCCTATGAAGTCACGTAGAATATTCTTTCTAATAAATTATATTTAAAATTTCGTTTACAAATACTCCATTATCAATTATTTGGAAAAAAAAATTACATAACTTTGCTGAAAAAAAAGCATAGTTTAATTTAGAAATGAAATGTAATTTTTAAAAATAATTTGAGGAAGGAAAATATATTTAATTATTATATGAAATGAATGTCATTGATTAAGAGAAGGTGGTGCTCATATTTTATATTTTTCATTACATGCAGGTAAGAGCTAGGTGGTAATGGAAGGTGTAATCATTAGGAAAGATCCTGAAATGTTTGTTTAAATTTATTGAAAAGCATGGTTTTGCATAATTTAATACATTATGTTTTTCCACCAGAGAAAGTGGGTGTTATCTTTTAGTTTATAAAGTAGAACTCTGTTATCCATCAAACTTAGAAAGGGCTGCAGATTGTCTTATTGCCTTAGTGATGTCCAACAAAATCCATCATTCTTTTTCATTTTTTAAAACCGATTTGTAGATTATGCTCAGCACTTCTTTCTAAATTACTTTGCCTTTTTATTGTGTTGACTCGTTGCTGAGTGCCTGTAAGAAGGACAATTATAGATTATTCTGAGAGATATATATTATGTGCAACAATCTTCGCAGGATTTTTTTTTAATGACGATTTGCCCAAAAACCCATAATCATACATCAGAGATATATATTATGTTTTGTAAATATACCCAATTATTAGTAAGAAGTAATTGTTGTTCAAAAAATACATGTTTACGCCAGAAGTAGCTTGTAAATGATTACTCACTTAAGTTAGAAGTAACTTGTAGAAATTGTAACTGAATGGGTCAATTTGGAGTGGTTGAGAATTGAAAAAATACTGATATCTAATAATAATTTTATTATGCTTCCAAGTATTAATCTACTTAATGAAACTTAATCAATTGCTTGAAAATTGGATGTAATATGTGGGATCAGACAAACCTATATAAAAATATACATATACTATCTCTCACAATTTCTCATTGTTGGGTTTTATTATTATCTTTACTAGAATGAGAGCCATTACATAACAACTTTAAAGGAATTTTATTACAAATAAATCAATTATTTAATCAAAGCTATGTCTAATAAACCCCATCAAACCAAAATCTCTTTGACTGGTTTATTGAAAAATATAAATTATCGTTTGAATATAACTAAAAAGTTAAAATGTTTTGAAACACAATTCAACTCTTACTCTTGTTTTTCTTCTTGTTTTCCCACTTGGTTTTTGGTAGAATCATCGTCTGAATATAATTGCAATTGAAAAAAGTGGCTAAAATGTTTTGAAACACAGTTCAACTCTCACACTCTTTGTTTTTCTTCTTGTTTTCACACTTAGTTTTTAGAATAAACAAATTCAAGAAAAACCCGAGTCATGGTTGTCAACGGATTTTCTCAATACAATAGTCATTTAATTTTATTGTGTGAAAATTTCATTTAGATCTCAATCAAAATTAAATAACACATCTTAATTTTAAAGTTTAAAATAATAAATTTTTGAATAATAAATTTATGAATTTTTATTATTATATATTCGATATATTTTTTTAATTTATAATTTAAATTGATATTTAAATTCTATAAATTATTTATTTCTCTTTAATTTATATATATATATATATAATAAATATATATTTAATAATTTAAAAAAAATCTTTAGTGCATATTTTATTAAAATTAATTTAATATTTTTAGGCTCATATTTCTTGTGAGGAATTTACAACAATACTATAAATTTACTATAAAAGGGTGTATTTTGACTGTTTTATTAAATGTTATAAATTTTCTTCACTAAAAAATTTATAAAATTAATAAATAGATTATAATGTATTAAATTATATATTCTATATTTATTTAATAACATAAATATGGTATAAAAATATTGATTTAAATATAATAAAATTACAATATATTATATTATCTAATAAAATATATAATTTTATATATGATACATTAATAATTTTGATTCAATAATATACAATAATAACCATAAATAAAAGTTTTCAAATATAAAATTAATTTTTAAAATACTATAATAATATATTTAAAACATAATAATTGAGAACATAAGTAAAAACAGATATTATATATATATATATATATATATATATATATATATATATATATATATATGATATGGCGAAAAATTGTGTATTTTTAACCAACTTAATAAAAATTTAAAAGTGTGTGTTTTCTTATGATTAATAGTTAATTTAAAATTTACTATTAAATTTTACATATTATAATATATATAAATTTTATTTTTAATTAGTAAATTAGAATTTCACTGAAAAATCTCTAGTCAAAACCAATCGATATATTTACTTTACAAACTTCTAATAGAAACGAAACTTAAATCTGACGTTTGAAGCGGAAAGAAGTCCACGAAACGAAGACCCCCAATTAAAACCCATACATCACATGTTGCAGTACTGTTCTTTTGTAAAAACCAGAATTTCTCTTTCGAGTGTCTGTTCTATTACCACCCATTAATCCTATACTAGGTAAACTCTACTTTGGTATAGTACACATCTCCATTAAAACTTTAAAGTGGTTGGCCCATTTATTTATATTATAAACAATATTCACTCTACAATATTATTTTTCTACGTAAACTCTCATGAACCCAAACACTTACAACTCAATCATATAATTTAAATGAACCCCTCCCTTATTCATAAACCTCACCTTTAAACAACACTTATATATTTTATATTTTGCCTTGCACGTCTTTTTTTTTTATCTACATAAAATAAAAATATTTCATACCGTATAGTATCACCTCACAAAATGTTAGAGTATATATACCGTGCACTAAAACATCATACTACCAATGCCCTTTATCATTTTTTGCCACTGCACCACTGGAAGAGAAAATTAGCTCCATACATGCACTTTAAAGTTATTACCCAAGTCTATGCACAAACACAATTCCACACCATACCTAGCCACAACATATACACTTTTATCTCACCATACCCACAAACTCAATGAACCCCATTGCAAAGTCTAGTTTCTCATCCACCACCATCATGCTCACGTGAAGGCGGGAGTAGCTGGTGAAAACATGAAAAAGGAGGTTGCACTGGAGGAGTACTTTTTCAAAACCGAGCAGATGCTCGTTTATTACTTCATCGTCCAAAAATTTGTTGTCCGCCTCCAGTTTCAACACTTGATCCCGAAGCACATCCCGCTCGGTTCTGAGGCCATCCCTCACCAACTCTTTATGAGAGGAAGTCACTTTCTGAAGGTCAAGCTTTAAATCGTCAAAAGACATTTGCATACGACATTGAGCAGTGCGAGCCTCGGCCAGCGAGTGTTGGCTTTTTTCTTGTCCTCGTCCGCTATCCTTTCTGTTTCGGCCAGGCGGAGGGTCAAGTCTTGATTGAACTTAACGGCGGCATCGTACTTCTCTTGAAGAGCCTGAAGCTCTGTAGAAGCCGAGGATCTCTTCTGAGCGGCATAAACTAAACACATTGTAGACCGAGCGGCCAACTCCATAGCCATATTGGAGGCCTCTTCCTCGGTCATCCCGTTGACTAGAGCCTTCTCCTCAGCGAAAAGATCATAGTGGATGCACTTCGCCACCCACGAGTTAGGACTCAACGGCCCCTTGAGGGGAGGACCGCCGGCAGAGTCCTCTTGGCACGCTTGGACTCGGCAGAAGATTCCCGAAGGTCCTTCCGTTTTCCTTTCTTCTTTGGAATAGGCTCCGACTGAGGAGCCTCGTCAGCAGGGCGACGAGTGGATTTCGGCGACGGGACTTCAGCAGCGGGCGGAGGAGGTGGTGCCTTTTGGATTGGTAGGGATGTTGCAGGGACAACGATAGTGGTCGGGGCGCGGGATGAACCCCCTCCTGTTTTCCTCATATCCCTCCCTCTCTGCACGAACAGGAGGGCGAAGGTGCTGCTTCTGGCCGGATCCATCTTAGACAAGTAATCTACACATCAAAAATAAATTTAGATAAGTTCCAAATGGCTGCTCAACAAATGGCAGTCATAAATAACTTACCGAACACATTAGAAGGGAGGTTTTTGTTGTTCAGAAAACCAATCAGAGCACGACAAGAGGACTTGGGGGGCAGCTGACTTAATTGATTTATTAAATCCAGATCCTTGGGTGTCATCTGGAGCTTGGGCCAGGAGATAACCTTCTTTGGGTTGTTGGTCCAGTAGAAGGGAAACTTAGCCTGCCCGTTCGGGAAACAGAAACTTTGGTACCTAGTTTCCAAAGGCACGACTTTAAAGAAGTTCCCTTTAAAGTCCTTATATGAACTGTTGAAGAAGGACAACAGATGTCTATTCCCGATCGTGCAAAGGGAAACCCAAGGTTTGGTCGGATGAGGTTGTACATGAAAAAAGTAAAGGAAAGCCCAAGAGTCGAGCTAAGGGCTAAGCCAGTACAAATGACGGAGAACACTTGCATAAATGCCCAACCGTTCGGATGCAACTGAGTAGGAGCCACGTTAAGCTCCCTCAAAACGCCCATTTGGAAGTCCGAAAAAGGGAGGAGAACCTTTAAATATTTGAACATAGTAGCATAAGCATAAAAGAAGTCGGTGGGGTAATTCCCCAGATCGTGGCATACGCGCTCGATCATTTGGCAAACGGCTAGTTTAAAATGTCTAGCGTCTTCAGCCGCCTTTACCAGACAGATATTACTGATCAACTCCCTAAATGGGCGGCGATGGTGGAAGGAGGAAGAGATTTGCCTAACCTCATGGGGAACCCAATCGTATCCAGGGACAACAGGCCAAACTCTGGGTTTCCCATCCCAAGCGCTGGAGGAGTCCATGTGGATAGCGACTTCCTCAAGAGGATCGTTATCCGCTAGGAGATTGGAGGAGTTCCCTGAAGGGGAAGCCGCAACACCCTGACCAGCAATGGCACCCGAGGAGGAAGATGAAGTACTAACATCATCGTCTGCATACCCCTTGCCCTCTTCGTCGGAGAAATCAGAAGACATGGTTACCTGAGAGGATGAAGATGAGGAGGATAGGTACGAGAAAATAAAGCACGAGACAGTAACGACGGCGAGAAGAAAGGAGTAAAAAATATTAGGGCAAAGGTGGGGCTATTTATACAAGGTAAAAATCGATTCACCAAGCAAATCTGAAGCGTCAAACGCAGAAAGATCTGACGGTTTGGGCGATTTGACGGTTCATTTGTAGAAAGATTTGACGGTTTCGGCGATCTGACAGTTCATTTTCGCCTTTCCCGCTTAAATTTTACAATCGTGACTCTACGACTTCCGGCCCTTGCAAATATCGACAACACAGTTGAAGGCCTTAATAGGAGAAGATGCGAACCGATCGGAGACCACTTCAAAACCCTACGCAAAAAATATTTTGCTAGGGCTTGGGGGACTTGTGTTACTACCGAGTAGGATATACCGACTGGGCATGCTTAGCCACTACCGAGTAGGTTAGGCCCATCATTCCCAGTCAGATGCCAGGGGATGATGGAAGTATTAGTTAGACCGACCGGGCACGTAAAGGTGATAGAAGCCAATCATTCTCGGTCGGACGCCAAGGTAATACCGGCGAACTCTCCAGCCATTGGCTGAAGACAACTTTTGAATATCCCTGAATGCATAATTAATGATGTAACGGTCATTGTCGAGCAGTTAAGGTGAGCATTAATCATCATTAAGAGGTAAATTAATGGATAATATTCCTTGAAACCGTATAAATAACAATCGATTAAGAAGGTAAACTCTCTGATTTTCTAATTTTCACTAAACTTACGAAGATAAATTCTTACTTGAGCGTCAGAGTGTTTTCTGCAGGTCACCCCACTTTGGCATTGAGAGAAGAAGAGTCGGGAGGTAAGGCGGAAGCGAGAAGGACCCATCGATGAAGGAGGAGCGTTCCCGAGTGGTAGCAGCAGGAGTTTCCCTCGATCCCTTTCAACAGAAACAACTACCATTACCCAAACAAAACAAAACAATATGTTAAATTTCATAGGACACATCATGGTGGCAAATCCCTTAACTATGGTGAAACACTTTCAAGAAAGTGGAAGTCATCCATGAAAATGGTATCAACTCTACCTTATGGGTCACTTTTGAAGTCATCATGGAACATGGATTGAAGAGTAGTGTAGGATATCTAGGCTATTGTATTCGACCATGTATTTGTTTAAGGTTTGTTGAAGCCTAAGTAACATAGGATTTTCCTTAAGTTAAACATCCAAACCAAGTGGAAAGTGTATGCCATGTGTCATGCTTCCACTGGAGATGATTTGCTTTTTAGAAGTGGTCATATGACATCCTAGGAATGAAGATAATGTTTTTTAGTGTTCACATGTCCCTCCACCATTGGAGAGGATTTGCTTTTAGTAATGGCCACATGACACTCTAAGAATGAAAAGTATTGTGTTTTTTGATTGGCCACATGGCCTCATATTTTTCCAATGAAAGCAAAGGTGGTAGATCATGCTTTTAAGGTTAGAAGGAGACACCCTTGGCCATAAATAGAGGTGTCTTCACCCTTGTATTTCATCTTGGATTGATGTAATGTTATGCTTCCAAATTATAGTCATACACTTCTAAGATCAAGACTAGAGCAACTCTAGAGGCCCTTCTAGTCACCTATCTCATGGAGTTGGTCTAACCTCTCCTTCAACCACTAAACTACGCACCATTTTCACCATACCACTCAAATCCGTGAGTTATCTCCCTAACCACCACCATTTGCGCAACATATCACCCTTTCCCACCCATTTCTGCAACCATATACACCATAGGGACCATCTCCTTCCATCCTTCTGAGATTTGGACCAACCTAGCTCAATGGGTTACTATCATTTGGTATCAAGAGTTTTGGTTCTTCAAGAGCTAAGTTTTCTTGGTCCCTATCTTTAATTGTGTTTTTCATGTTGTTATGTTATATCATTGTTTGCCTTGCTTCGTTGTCCATTTCATATTTCATGTTTATGTTCACCATGGCTCTCACTTTGTTGTTCTCGGAACCATTTGGCCTTTTGGCTTAGATTTTCATGTTCTTGTATTCTTGTGTGTTTTTTTTTTATGTTTTTGAGTCTTTCTCCATTGTTTTGTTTAGTCATAACATGTTTATTTGAGTCATTTTAAGTTTCAAATCATTCCATGTTGTCTAGAGTCATGTTTAGTCCTTTTGATGTCTTTACTTCCTAGTTGAAACTTTGAAAATCATAAAAAATATATATATGCTAAAGTGATTTCTGAAAACTTAACCATATTTGTGCCTTTGAGTGCTTTCATTTTATATATTTGAGTTCATACTTGTTGTTAGATCATGAACAAGTTCATAGAGTTAGGTTTCCATTATGTCATTTTTGTGTTTCATACTATACTTGATTCTAGTAGGTTTTCTTCATTTTGGTGCTATAAGATTGTATGATCGTCAAACTCCTTGTAACATTCTAGATTCGAGGTCTGATTTGATGTGTATTTGTGCTAAAAAAATTCATGAAAAAGAAGAGACAAAAGGTATAAAATAAAAAGTAGAAAAAAGTACAAAAAGCAAAAGCAAAAAGAAAAAAGTAAAAGCACATGCATGTACGATCTTTAACCAACTTTGTGTTAGCACTTTTATGTTGATTTGAAGCTGATTTTCATATCTCAAGCTATTGTTCCAGCAGCCATGATGACTTAAAAAGGTTGTCTTAGTGCACCATTTGATCTATCTTGCAAAAGGACAAAAGCATTGTATGATTTTCTAGTAGTTTTTTGTTTTTGTGATCTATTGTAGTGCCTTTCTTTAGGTAACTACTTTTTGTTGTGCTAACCTTTCTTTCTTACAATTTATTTTCTTTTTTGTCTCCTAAACATTCATGGTTTTGTCAGAGTAAAATTCCTTTTCAAGAGTCTTTGTCTATTTTAGACCTTTTCTTGCTTTTTCCTTGGACTCTTGTTGGCTTTAGTGGTGTTAACTTTTGGTGTAGGTCTTTGGATGATAAAAATCGTGAGGAATCCTTGGAGGAATGGAAAAACCATGAGGTGACATCCCAAAGATGAAGAATGCCTTGAGAGGAAGCTTAAAGTCTTGGTCTAAAATAAAAGACAAGAGAGTATACACTTAGTGAGGAAGAGAGATTTATGTATATTTTCTTTGAGTTGTAAAATTGTATTTGCTTTCCTTTTGGACTTGTACATTCGTCTTGTTAGGGGTTTGTCCTAACAAGAACATTTGACACTTATTACTTAAGCATTATTTGTAGTTGATGGGTCAGAGGGAACCAAATTTCCTCTAACTTCATCATTAGGTCCCATAGATTAGCTTTAATTATTTTCTATAATTGTGATAGTCTAGTGTGTATCAACTTGTATTTCAAGTTTAAATCCTTTTAAGAATTTTGGTACAAGAGAACTTAAGGTAAGCTTTGGCTAGTGTCGCAACCGGAATCGCGACGGGACGACGACCCGAAAAAGAAAAACGCTTTTGAAAAAAAAAGAGAGATTTGGAGTCGCCACCATAGTTTATTCTGGAAAACTACGGAAAAACCATAAAATGATAAGGCATGGTCCGCAAAACTGAGATTCTTGGTTCGGGAGTCGGTTACGTGTAGGGAAGGTATTAGCACCCTATAACGCCTGCCCTAAGGCAGTACCTTTAACTAAATACGCGAATATGATGTGGTTTTCAAAATGTTTAACTTTCCCCTAAAATAAAATTCTAAAGAAACAAAATGTATTTTTTAGTTTTTGTGGGCCCGACAAGGATTGACCTTGCTCCTACGTATTCTCATTAAGAATGAGAAATCAGGGTTCCGTAGTTCTTTTAGAAAACTGCTTTAAAATTTGTTTGAGAAATTTGTTTGGAAAATGATTATGGATAAATTTGGATTTTTGGGAAAGTGAACCTGACAAGGACTGGCCTTGCTCCTACGTATCTCCACTTTTGATGGAGAATCAAGGATCACGTAGTTCTGGCAGAAAGATTATTTGTTATTTCAAAACGTGGATGTTTTTGGTTTTTGAAGATTTTATATTTTTTGGTATTTTTTGATGTAATATTTAGATTTTTTGCGTAATGAGCACTAGGCTGATGCGTACGATCGCACGAGCACTCACACGGCTTTTTTCTTGTTTTTTATTGTTTTGCGTAATGAGCACTAGGCTGATGCGTACGATCGCACGAGCACTCACACGGCTTTTTTGTTTATTTTAGATTTTTGGTAATGAGTACTAGGCTAATGCGTACGATCGCACGAGTACTTACCGATATTTATATTATTACATGTTTTTAAAGTTTTATATTTGTTATTAAGAAGGATAGATGAGTTGAAATATGAAAAGCATAAAGAAAAATTGTGATAGAAAACAAGATGAATTTATAAACTAAAAAAAATGATCAAAATGCATATATAAATAGAATGAAGAGAAAATGTGTACCTTGTTGAAGATTTGTGTGATGAAATAAAACCTTACTTGTAATAAGTTGTGAGAAAGATAGATGGAAGATGAAGAAGATAACTTTATGGTAGAAATGGGGTATGGGATTTATTATGTATAGAGAGATTAAGAAATAGTAAAATGTGAGAGAAAAAATGAAGTAGAGTTTTGGGATGGAATGAAGAGATTTTGAGAGAGAAGAGATGGATATTATGTAATTGTGTGTGTGTGAAGTGAAGGGAATGTAGGTATTTATAGAGTTAAGGATGAAGAAAGTTGATGAATAAAAATAATATAATAAGTTGGTGGAAAATTTAGATGAAATAAAATATAATTAAAAAAAAAGATGAATAGAAAAAGTTAATGTGGAAAATAAGTGAAAGAAATAATAAAATATAGTAAATAGTAAAAGTTAATGTGGAAAATAAGTGAAAGAAATAATATTAAAAGTTAGTGGAAAATTTAGATGAAATAAAATATAATAGAAAAAAGTAAATAGTGAAAGTTAATGTGGAAAATAAATGAAAGAAATAATATAAAAAGTTGGTGGAGAAGTAGGTGAAATAAAATATAGTAAATAGTAAAAGTTAATGTGGAAAATAAGTGAAAGAAATAATATAAAAAGTTAGTGGAAAATTTAGATGAAATAAAATATAATAGAAAAAAGTAAATAGTAAAAGTTAATGTGGAAAATAAGTGAAAGAAATAATATAAAAAGTTAGTGGAAAATTTAGGTGAAATAAAATATAATAGAAAAAAGTAAATAGTAAAAGTTAATGTGAAAAATAAGTGAAAGAAATAATATAAAAAGTTAGTGGAAAATTTAGGTGAAATAAAATATAGTAAATAGTAAAAGTTAATGTGGAAAATAAGTGAAAGAAATAATATAAAAAGTTAGTGGAAAATTTAGATGAAATAAAATATAATAGAAAAAAGTAAATAGTAAAAGTTAATGTGGAAAATAAGTGAAAGAAATAATATAAAAAGTGGGTGGAGAAAATAGGTGAAATAATGTTGATGAAGAAAATATAATTAAAAATGTAAGTGGAATAATTAGAAAAGTTGGTATATAAAAATTAATAAGGAAATGAGGTGGAAAAAGTAAATGAAAAAGGTAGATGATGTGGAATGTGATATGGAGGGTGATGTGGATGGTGATGTGGAGAGTGGGGTGTGATACGAGAAAAGGGGTGGTGAGGAAGTAAAAAAAGTAAGAGATTATTTTGGGCCATTGGATTAAGTGTTTAAAAGAAAACTTGGGGGTGCGAAAAGTAAAATAAATAGTATTTTTCATTTTGGTTTTTTTATGTTTTTTTTTTCAGTTATTTTTGTGATGAAGTTTATTTATCCGGACGAAATTTGGTATTGACAGCTGCCCCTCTTTACTTAGATTTTACTAGATAATATGACAAATAATGTTTTTATATTATCAGAGTAAAAGATAAGTAAAGATAGAAATACTAATTTCGTCCATATTTCAAAATGAAGAAGGAACTTAAAAAAAGAACAAGGCTGAGAGAATTGAGGTGTGTAGACATTGCGGAGGGTGTAACCACCCTATGGATGAAGTAAATGATTTGAGTTTGATCATTGGGTCCGACCATTGTCTTACAGAGGGCCGAAATACAATTAGCAGAAAGTAATATTGGGCTTGACCATTGTCTTACAGAGGGCCGAGATACCAATAGCAGAAATGTAAAATTGGACTCGACCATTGTCTTACAGAGGGCCGAGATACCAATGACAGAAAGTAAAATTGGGCTCGACCATTGCCTTGCAGAGGGCCGAGATGCCAATGACAGAAAGTAAAACTGGGCTCGACCATTGTCTCACAGAGGGCCGAGATACCAATGACAGAAAGTAAAATTGGGCTCGACCATTGCCTTGCAGAGGGCCGAGATACCAATAGCAGAAAATAAATTTGGGCTCGACCATTGCCTTGCAGAGGGTCGTTTGACAATCTGGACTTGACCATTGCCTTGCAGAGGGCCAAGATCGCAGAGGAAAACCTAAATTCGACCATTGCCATGCAGAGGGTCGTTTGACAATCTGGACTTGACCATTGCCTTGCAGAGGGCCAAGATCGCAGAGGAAAACTTAAATTCGACCATTGCCATGCAGAGGGTCGTTTGACAATCTGGACTTGACCATTGCCTTGCAGAGGGCCAAGATCGCAGAGGAAAATTTAAATTCGACCATTGCCATGCAGAGGGTCGTTTGACAATCTGGACTTGACCATTGCCTTGCAGAGGACCAAGATACCAAGGACAGAATGTAAAATTGGGCTCGACCATTGCCTTGCAGAGGGCCGAGATACCAATGGCAGAAAGTAAAATTGGGCTCGACCATTGCCTTGCAGAGGGCCGAGATACCAATGACAGAAAGTAAAATTGTTTGATTGTTTTGAATTTGAAATTTTTGCATTTGTTTTGAAATTTTGAGATGTTGAAAATTTTTTTTTTTTTTGAGATAGGAATGAGTGTCTATATTTTTTTTTTTTTGAAATGAGAAAACAAGGTTTTAAAACTTTTTCATAATGTTGAAATCAAATAAACAAGGAGTTGCATTTTTTTTAAATTTTTTTTTGAAACCTCTATGTGCAAGAGAAACATGGTTGATGTAAATTTTGAAATTTGGAGAAGAAAACTTTGATGCATGTTGATTTTTTTTGTCTTTTTGAAAGAAGAAGATTTGATGTAATTTTGAAATTTGAAGGAGAAAATTTTTTATGCATGTTGATTTTTTTTTGTCTTTTTGCAAGGAAGAAGATTTGGTAAACATTCATGAAATTAAATTCAAAGTTCATGAAAATATGTACATGATGTTGACTTGTGATTTTTTTTGTTTTTGTTTTACTGGAAGATTGTGTCAATTTGTTTTCTTTGAAATCATCAAATTTATGAAGATTTAGACTTTCATTTTCCTTTTATGCAAAGGATGTCAAATTTTGAAGACAAATGTTCAAAATGAAGCTTATGTGTTGGACATTTCTTGATGAAATATTAGTGCGTTCAAGCTTGATATCAAGGGTTGGGACAAATATGTGGAAGGATTTGGAAAGGTTTTGGCAGGTATAGGGATCACAATGTGGGCCTGTCACTCCTCAAACTAACTGTAAATGCCAATGTGAGATCAGAGATACTCTTCAAGCTGCCCCAGTTTGAGGTCTGGGAGAAACATTTGTATGGACAAATGTATCTATGAATTATCAGGGTGTCAAATCCATATATCTCACAAAACTGCCCCTAGTTTTGGATACTAATCAGTGAAGGTCAAGGCAGATTGACATCATGCAAGGCCCAAAAAGTTGCCCCCCGTTTCGGGTTCGCAAATGTTAAAATGAATAGAAATCATGGAAGGCCAAACTGGCTGCCCCTGTTTTGAGGGTGACTTTATAAATTCTGGGACCAATTAGAGTCATACAAAATTGAGATAACTGCCCCGGTTTCAATAGGATGGATAAATCAAGCTCATGAGAGGCCCACAAAGGTTGCCCAGCTGGGTGAATGGATTGATGAACGTCAAGATGAATGAGGCCCAACAGGGCTGCCCCTCGTCTGAGGATGGGTTTGGAAAGGATTGAACAAAAGGATGCCCTTAAATGACCTTTCTTTTTAGCTAGTTAGCAAGAAAATCCCCTCTTCCTAAGACATTTCATTTTTATTTTTTCTTTTTCTCTATTTTTTTTTCAACTTCATTGCAAGTCATTTCAACTTATCACACAATTAAGCTTTATGAAAATTGAAGAAACCATTGTTCAATCAGTGTGGACTTTTATTCAGCTTGTAATGATGCTGCGGGCTGAAGGGTATTCAAACAACGGATAAGGCCCAAACAAATGTTTTCAGGTTATTATTTTTTGAAACAAGAGTTACCAATTTGCTATTTGTCAACCTCCTTAATGCTTTTCTCTTCTTAAGATCACCACTCAATGTTTCTTCTTTCTATTTGCTCTTCTTGATGAACTTTCTTTCTTTGATCACTAAGTGTCTTTTGTTTGCATCCTGAGTCGACTTCTATTGTAATGGTAACTCTTACTCGGGTAAATTTGAAAGAGAATTATTTCTTGGCTCAAATAGGTATCAATGGATATATTTTTTTTGTTTCTTTTTTTGGATGAAGGAAAATGGCCACACATCATCTTGAACTCTGGTCACTTTATTTTCGAAAGATTAACGCTATGACAAATCAATTGATTTCAGCACGAGTTGTTTTTTTTTTCTTTTTATTTTCTTTTTGAAACTCTCTTTTTTTTTTGTCTTTGAAGGATTCAGGGATCACCTAACTGACAAAATTATGGACAGGCACATTTGCCCCAAAATATAATTTTGTTCATCATGGGTAATGATCGGGGTCAATCCTTTTGTACAATGAGGGCCGGAGGATGGATGTTTTCAAACAAAGGCCCAACTAAGGCTGACAGGTAGATGTTTACAAACAAAGGTTCAATTAAGGCTGAGTATGAGGGATATTACTAAGGAATGAGTATTCTCAAGCAATGCACACACTGAGGTTCAAATGGCAAATGTGACCCAATTATCTGACCCAACAAAGAATGACATCCATTTTCTTTTTATACTTAGAATAACATAAACTTGATGACTTACCTCGAAAACAATTAACTCAATTATCTTTTTGAATTTTTCAAATTTGTGTTCTCTTTTTTTTTGTGAATACAGAAATGTAATGATGAAACTAACTGAAATAAATCTTTTTGAATTTTCGAAATTGTGCATCATTCTTTTATGAAGAAATCATGCGAATCATTCAAACATATTTGTTTTTGTATTTTTTCACTTGGGCTATCCTTTTTTTTTTAATGGAAATATGCATCATGAAACGAAAACTGATGCACTTATTGAAAGAAATATTTTTGTATTTTTCACACTTATATTCCTCTTTATTTAATGAATGAAAAATATGCTAATGAGGGAAAATTATGCAACTCACTGAAAGAAATCTTTTTGTATTTTCAAACTTATGCTGCATTTTGAAAAATGTGTTAATGAGGAAAAATTATGCAGTTTATTGAAGGAAATATTTTTGTATATTTTTTTAATAGAGAACGAGAAATGGACTTAATGAGCTTAGAATTGGACTTTTCTTTTTGACAAGGGAAAAAATCCAAATCGGACTGGACCTGAAGAGAATTGACATAGAAGGAAGTTGGACTTACCAGGCATATTGACCCAATGGATTAGATGACCTGAGCCGTGAAAGCTTGACACAGAAAATATTTTTTTTATTTTTCATATTTTATGGTACAAGCTAAAAGAAATTCATATATTTTTTTAGAGGATTTCAGAAAATTGAATTAGAGAAGATTTCACAATTCTCTCTCGACCCAATGGGACCAAAAACTATTCTTCTTATGTTCATAACAAAATCTTGAACAGGGTCTGAATTCCTCTATTTTTTATTTTTAGCAATTATGAATTTGACAACACAAAACAAACGGAGACAAGCGTTTCCTTCTATTTTTTAGGATTTCAGATGCACTGACTCAAGAAAAACCACATATGCCAACTGGGCCTAATGGGCTCGCACACTGTTCATCTTTAATTCTTAATTTTTTTTGACAACAAATTCCAACAAAATCATGCATGATAATTTGGAAGACTGTACTGAAAACACATTGTTAACAATTTGTATCTTCCACAATTATGCTGCTTTTTTATTTGACAAATATATTACTGAAGGAAAATTATGCAATTTACTGAAAGAAATCTTTTTGTATTTTTTGACAGAGAAGGACAATTGGACTCAATGGGCTCCGAACCAATCTTTTCTCTCTTTTTTTGTTTTTTTTTTTCGCTTTCCGACACGGGAAAATCCAGATCGGATCGGACCTGAGGAGAAGTAACATAGAAGGAAGTTGGACTTACCAGGCACATTGACCCAATGGGTCAGATGACCTGAGCCGTGAAAGCTTGACACAAGAAAATGACAAAGAAAATATTTTTTCATTTTTCATAGTTTATGGAACAAGCTAAAAGAAATTCATTTTTCATTTTTTGTTATGAGAGGATTTCACAAGATTGAACTAAAGAAAATTTTGCAACACTACTAGACTCAATGGGCCTAACACTATTCTTTTTACAACCATGACAAAATCTTCAGACAAGGGTCTGAATTCCTCTATTTTTATTTTTTGCACAAATACTTGTTCACACAAATGGAAAGGGAAATTATGAATTGAAAACACAAAATCTACATAAACACGTATTTTTTTATTTTTCAGAAATTCAGATGCATTGGTTCAAGAGAAACCACATATGACAACGGGGCCTAATGGGCTCAAAAACTGTTTGAACATTTTTTAATAATTATTTTATTTTGAAATTTTGATTTTTTTATATTTGTTTTTATTATTTTTGTTGTTTTTAATAATTGTTGGTATGAAACAAATGAAGAAATGGGCTCAAGAGAAAATAATTTATATTCAATAATAAAGAAAATTGACTTTGAATAAAAAAATAAGATCTGAAGTAAAAATGATAAACAAAATTTTCAATGAATTATTTGTATGAAACAACGAACAAAAATGGGCTCAAGGTAAGCCTTTGATGAAAATGAAGACCAATAAAATCATGAGCTCTGAAAAAAAACAATATTGAACAATATGAATTTGAATTTTCAGTGACCCCTTTTTTTGAAAATTTTCTTTTTATATATGACTTTTATTTGGATTGTTTTTAGTGAAATCGGACTCATGCACCAATCCAAGAACTATTCTCAAAGGTTAAAAAAAAGTGATTTCAGTTTTTTTTAGTGATTTAATTTTTTTTAATTTTTAAATTTAAGAAAAATAAATATATGTACACGTGAGAAAAATTAATTAACTTTTATTTGAAAGGAAAATATTGCATGTTCAATCCGCATTTTATTTGTATAAAAAATGGAGTCCAAAAATTCGAAACAATGGTCTATATCGGCCCCAAAATATGTACACTTTATTAATTAATTTTTTTTAAGATTTTTCATGCCCTAAAAATATTTTAAGAAATTCTAATTTTTTCTTTTTTTTTTTTTTAATGATTCCGAGAACATTAATTTTCTCTTTTTTTTATTTAAAAGAAACATGACAAATTTTTTGTAAAATAGGAAATGACAGACAAACTGAAACAAAATAGTCTCCCTTTTGTGCCGTATCAGAGGTTGAATAACTTAAAGTTCTAAGGCCAAAGATATGCACTCACAAGGATGGTTCCCTAATGCTTAAATCAAGGCCACCAGAGCTATGGCTCTTTTCATTGTTTCTTCACAACAGTTAGAGTAATCAACTAGATGCGGAGACACAAATGAAGAGAACAGACTCTAGCTGGGGTTCTCACGATAGCCAAACAGGAAGTACATCCCAGAGTGACACCGCTACACAACCCCTCTAATTCTAAGTTGCGCTCAGACCCGGGTATAGGGCCCCACTTATGATATGCATAATGTGTAGAGGGAGATTATAATGTAAAACAACAATTGCAAAAATAAACACAAATAAGTAGACATATCAAACATAGGTGAGGAACAATTATTTCTAACATAAAGAATAAGTAAAAGAAACTCACATGCAATTATTTTAAATATCAATCATAGATAAGGAAAAGGGGAAAAAAACACAAAGAAAAACCACATCGAATTCGCTTATCTAATTAAATGGCCTGACTCTCTGATGTCCCCAGTGGAGTCGCCATCTGTCGCAACCGGAATCGCGACGGGACGACGACCCGAAAAAGAAAAACGCTTTTGAAAAAAAAAGAGAGATTTGAAGTCGCCACCATAGTTTATTCTGGAAAACTACGGAAAAACCATAAAATGATAAGGCATGGTCCGCGAAACTGAGATTCTTGGTTCGGGAGTCGGTTACGTGTAGGGAAGGTATTAGCACCCTACAACGCCTGCCCTAAGGCAGTACCTTTAACTAAATACGCGAATATGATGTGGTTTTCAAAATGTTTAACTTTCCCCTAAAATAAAATTCTAAAGAAACAAAATGTATTTTTTAGTTTTTGTGGGCCCGACAAGGATTGACCTTGCTCCTACGTATTCTCATTAAGAATGAGAAATCAGGGTTCCGTAGTTCTTTTAGAAAACTACTTTAAAATTTGTTTGAGAAATTTGTTTGGAAAATGATTATGGATAAATTTGGATTTTTGGGAAAGTGAACCTGACAAGGACTGGCCTTGCTCCTACGTATCTCCACTTTTGATGGAGAATCAAGGATCACGTAGTTCTGGCAGAAAGATTATTTGTTATTTCAAAACGTGGATGTTTTTGGTTTTTGAAGATTTTATATTTTTTGGTATTTTTTGATGTAATATTTAGATTTTTTGCGTAATGAGCACTAGGCTGATGCGTACGATCGCACGAGCACTCACACGGCTTTTTTCTTGTTTTTTATTGTTTTGCGTAATGAGCACTAGGCTGATGCGTACGATCGCACGAGCACTCACACGGCTTTTTTGTTTATTTTAGATTTTTGGTAATGAGTACTAGGCTAATGCGTACGATCGCACGAGTACTCATACCGATATTTATATTATTACATGTTTTTAAAGTTTTATATTTGTTATTAAGAAGGATAGATGAGTTGAAATATGAAAAGCATAAAGAAAAATTGTGATAGAAAACAAGATGAATTTATAAACTAAAAAAAATGATCAAAATGCATATATAAATAGAATGAAGAGAAAATGTGTACCTTGTTGAAGATTTGTGTGATGAAATAAAACCTTACTTGTAATAAGTTGTGAGAAAGATAGATGGAAGATGAAGAAGATAACTTTATGGTAGAAATGGGGTATGGGATTTATTATGTATAGAGAGATTAAGAAATAGTAAAATGTGAGAGAAAAAATGAAGTAGAGTTTTGGGATGGAATGAAGAGATTTTGAGAGAGAAGAGATGGATATTATGTAATTGTGTGTGTGTGAAGTGAAGGGAATGTAGGTATTTATAGAGTTAAGGATGAAGAAAGTTGATGAATAAAAATAATATAATAAGTTGGTGGAAAATTTAGATGAAATAAAATATAATTAAAAAAAAAGATGAATAGAAAAAGTTAATGTGGAAAATAAGTGAAAGAAATAATAAAATATAGTAAATAGTAAAAGTTAATGTGGAAAATAAGTGAAAGAAATAATATTAAAAGTTAGTGGAAAATTTAGATGAAATAAAATATAATAGAAAAAAGTAAATAGTGAAAGTTAATGTGGAAAATAAATGAAAGAAATAATATAAAAAGTTGGTGGAGAAGTAGGTGAAATAAAATATAGTAAATAGTAAAAGTTAATGTGGAAAATAAGTGAAAGAAATAATATAAAAAGTTAGTGGAAAATTTAGATGAAATAAAATATAATAGAAAAAAGTAAATAGTAAAAGTTAATGTGGAAAATAAGTGAAAGAAATAATATAAAAAGTTAGTGGAAAATTTAGGTGAAATAAAATATAATAGAAAAAAGTAAATAGTAAAAGTTAATGTGAAAAATAAGTGAAAGAAATAATATAAAAAGTTAGTGGAAAATTTAGGTGAAATAAAATATAGTAAATAGTAAAAGTTAATGTGGAAAATAAGTGAAAGAAATAATATAAAAAGTTAGTGGAAAATTTAGATGAAATAAAATATAATAGAAAAAAGTAAATAGTAAAAGTTAATGTGGAAAATAAGTGAAAGAAATAATATAAAAAGTGGGTGGAGAAAATAGGTGAAATAATGTTGATGAAGAAAATATAATTAAAAATGTAAGTGGAATAATTAGAAAAGTTGGTATATAAAAATTAATAAGGAAATGAGGTGGAAAAAGTAAATGAAAAAGGTAGATGATGTGGAATGTGATATGGAGGGTGATGTGGATGGTGATGTGGAGAGTGGGGTGTGATACGAGAAAAGGGGTGGTGAGGAAGTAAAAAAAGTAAGAGATTATTTTGGGCCATTGGATTAAGTGTTTAAAAGAAAACTTGGGGGTGCGAAAAGTAAAATAAATATTATTTTTCATTTTGGTTTTTTTATGTTTTTTTTTTTAGTTATTTTTGTGATGAATTTTATTTACCCGGACGAAATTTGGTATTGATAGCTAGGAAAGACTTGATTTCTAAGCAATCCATAGTGATTCACCTCTCTTTCTTGGAAGTGAACTTAAGCTTATTTTGTTTCCTTAAGTCTCTTAAGGAATTTGATTTAAATTACTAAGTTTTTTTGCATAAGTCAATTTTTGAAAACCTTAAAAATGTCTAGGATTTTTTGTGAATTTTTTTTTCAAAATTCTTTTGAAACAAATGAGTTTTTATAGTAGCTTGCATTTAAGTCATAGTAAGGATGACCTAAATTATAAAGTTAAGAATGACCTTCCATTCTTTAGTGAGAATATTAGTGCATTATCATACCTAGCATGAGAGAAAAGAATATAAGAACTTCATCCATTCTTGTACTGAAGTCAAATGAGAGTAAAGAGGAACCAGATGAAAGTATAATGAATCAGCAAATCTAATACTTTTTGTTCAAAGATTTAAAAAGTTATTGAAGAAGAAGAACAAGCAAACAACATTTTCATGAGAAAAAGGTATAAAAAAATTATTATAGTTAAGCTAAAAGTGCTTTGTTGAAAGAGTACTCATGTTAAGGCAGTAGTTGCTTTGGGAGCCGAAAGAATATTCATGTTAAGGCAGTAGTTGCTTTGGGTTAAGTTAGGAATGACTTGTTCAAAGAATACTTGGTTGAATTAGAAGTAATTTCGTAAAAGAAGACTTATACAACACATCATGAGCCTACATAATGAAACTTGATTAAATAATTAGATGTAGTTTGTGTGACAAGACAACATAGTATAAAAATAATGAGTATATATTTTTTTTCTTAATCTTTTATATTGAGTGTTAACAAACTAAAAAAGGAAGAAACAATTTAAAATGAATTTGAAAAAACATTTTCCATAGTGTTTATATTTATCTTTATCTTTTTATCGTCTTATAGGATTTGTATAAATGATATAATAAAAAGTTATAAAACACAATTCAACCTTTCCTTCCTCCATTACTTTAAATTTTTCACATATTAGTTATTTTAATCTTACAAAATGAATATTGATAAGGATGAAAAATACATGTTTTCATACTTATTAATTAGCTCAAATTTGTATTTATTCATGAAATAGTATGTTTCCTCATAGAAAAAGTTGTAATTAGAAGTATGGAAGTTGTGTAATAAATTCTACAAGAATTTATACATCAAGTGGAGTATTGTCAGACGCTTCTCGCTAAGCTAACATTAAATCGCTCAGCTGAAAAGAGTTTTATTCGTTGAGTGCACTAGCACAACTCGTTGAGCCAATAAAGGACAGTTAAAGATATGAAGTTGAATATTGGCTTAGTGCATGAAGAGTTGTGCGCTTAGCGAATTAGTTACTTTCATTTGGCTTTTAAAATGGAAAATATACAGAAAGTTGGAAACTGCTGACAGAGAGCAAAGAACCATAAAAGATTGTAGACTTCAGGAGACTACTTCAAAGCATCCAAACAACATTGTATGCAAGGGATTGCAAAACTATGTATGTTCTATATGGCTAGGAGTAGCTAGATTTCTCTTTCGTTGGAATTGGATGTAATGAACTCATTGTGATGTAATTTTCCTGTTCAATATATTGGTGTTCGTTCATATGCTCTTTCTTAAATTTACTATCATTGTATGAAAATATAATCTTATTTGAATGTTTCTGATTACTGGAAAGTAACTTTAAACATGAACATAGATAGAGCACCTAAGTGATTTAGGATCTAGAGATAGACTCAATAACTTGGTCATTCTTAGCATCGGACTTAATGCAAATTGTATGTTAAATTGACTAAGGGATTAACATTTTGATATATTAATTTAGAACTAGTTGCTAAGGGATTAGGATTAGTATGCCTTGATGTGAATGTTTGGATGAAATAATGAAATATTGAACAAAGTTTTATCTTCATACAATTCATGAAATCCAATTACAACGAAGCTTGCTTTAAACTTTCAATATCAGTTTTTAATATTTTGTTAATTTCTTTACATTTAGTTTACATGAATTAAATTTCCATCATTACTAAATTGGTAAATAATTTTAATTAGATAACGAACTCAATTCCTTTAGGAGAACGATACTTGGAGCTTACTCTTTATTACTTTAAACGATTTGGTATACTTGTCAATGAGTTAACAAATATATAAAATTAAATTTATATATATTAATATTTTTCGGGGACTAAGTCTTGATCGATTTCCTACTCTTTTTTACAACTAAATCACTCCAATGTAGTTTTTCTCTATCTGATTAACAAACACTAATTTTCCAATCTTAACTAGGGTGTTTTCACACTGCAGTATCGATGCAAAGAACTAACTTAACATAAATTATTAATTATATGCATCAATTTAACCCACACACTCAATGAACTCGATTATTTTCTTATGTGGATTTTCGTGAGAGTTATGCGCATAACAAGTCAATATTCTTGTTTTTTTTGGAATTTTTTGTTTGTTTTGGAATTTTGGTGAATATGTAGATGATATGTAAAAACAATGAATGGTTGTTGAACTCAAAAGGTGGATGGGTGACCAATTGAAATGTAGTGAAATAGTAAGAACACCAAAGTAAAGTAACTTGCAGAAAAAATAAATTACCAAAACAAAGTAAAGAAACTTGTAATAAAAATCAAAGAAAGAAGTAACCCCAATTGAAACAATCAACATTGGATTAGCCATTTTCTTTTTCTGTTTGTGATGTTTAAGAGTGTATGAATTGTTCCATAATTTTCCACCCTTATAAATTAGTAAATAAACCTATTTATATTTCCTAGCCCTTCCCTGAATGGTCACAATATTTAAATTCTTAATCAGCGAATAACCTCCTGTTACCCTAGACTGGATGAGTATTCGCACCACTTATGGTATTAGACAACCTTGCATAGATTTCATTAACTTCATAGAGTTCAACAAGTGTTTTAATTCTCTTCAGAATTGCAATCAACGATTGCTTACAAGTCGTTCAAATTATTACTCTCGTAGAGAAGATGTAATTATAATATAATGCAGTCTAAACACTTGCAGGTGTTTCTCTCTTTTTTCTTTCTCTATTTTTTACAATCAGTAAGTAATATTACAACGAAGCTCGAGAGTATTGCCTTTCTTCTTTTCTCTTCTTCTCTTGTTTTGCTCAAATGTTTTATTTTTCTTGAGCTCTTTCTGTTTTTTCTTTTGAATGATTCCTAAATGATGAATATTTAGTTGTATGTTATCCTCTTGATTCTTCATTTGAATGATCTTTTATTTAAAGTCTTTTTGGATAAATTTTCGTTAGACTAAGCTTTTGCCTTGATTCTTGTGTCTTGTCTTTCATCGTGTACAACAGTCGTCGGTTAAAGTCAACTTGTCAGAGCATTTATGCTTTTTTAGTACTTTGCTTGAAGTAGGTTGTACTTTCTTTTAGACACTGCTTCAAGTGAAGAACATTTTGTGAATATCTCTTTGTCTTTAACGTCTACTTCTAATATTTGAATTTGAAGCTTGTGGATGCGTGTATAGTGGCTCATCTGCAAAGAATATAGTAGATTATGCATGCAATAGATATGTCTTTTCTCTTATCACTTTTGTTGTTTTTGAACGTTAAGCATTTAATGTCATTTAATGCTTTCTTAGAATAACAAAGTGCTTTTTGATTTCCTACCATTAAGGTAGCGTTTAACAATTAAGCTTGTATTATAAAGATTCCAAGCGTTGAGCAAAGATTTCACTGTTAGAAGAAGTAATAATTTAGCTCATGGTATCATTTAGGAATAAACACTTCTTGTGATGTTTCCTCTTTTTATAGGCAGCGTTTAATATTGTTTATGTTTTCTTTGGTGTTTTGCGTTTTAGTCTTTTAGATTGTTTTTTTTTTCAATAACATTATATTGGCATTGTTTCATTTTTCCAAGACTTAAACTAAATACCTTTTGGGTATAATAAGCTTTACGGATTTAGCTTGAACTATCTTAGATGCTTTTGACTTAATAGTCTTTTAGCATAGTGTATGGGTGTTTTGACTTAATTGTTTTTCTGTTTTCTAAAGTCCTAAGTGTTTTCCTAAGGTTTTTCTATGTTAGAAATTTGGTTCTAAGTCTTATATTTCTTCCTATGTTATTTCCAGATTTTTTATTCCGTTTAATATTATTTGGTTAAACTTCAAAACATGAGAGCGTTTAGGCGCATAGACGATTTTGTCTTAAAAGTATTTATAGGAAGGAACAATATTTTCTTAATTAGGCTACACTTGTATCTAATCTCAGTTTCCAAAAGCCATGGTTTACCCATTTCGAAACCTCACTCATGCATTGTTCATGTAAAAAAAATGCAACATGGACATGCACAATAGGAAGGATTCCACCATCAAGTCAAACATTACTATACCACCAAGTTTAGATACTACACCATGTTCTCATTCATTCATCGCACTTGTACGTTCACGACACTTATAACATATTTTACTTCAACAACCATCCACTAATTTAATGCTAACCTCACAACATGTTAAAACCTACATTGCTTATGCTAACACATACCAAGAATTCATAGATGAGTACCTACCATACAAAAATAATGTCAGAGTACTAAAACAGTAAGTAGCATGCATCAAAACATCCAAGGATCATGCATGAAAAAAATAAAAAAGTTAAGGAGAGTGTTTCTCCGAAAGGGTTCAAACTGATGCCCACAAACCACAAACATATGCACATACATAACAACCACTACACATTTCCCTTTTGATGTCATATATGTACAAATATATGTATAAAACACTTATTCCATGCACCACATAAGAACAACATAATACAATTATAATTAAATTTATTTATCAGACCGACACTTTTAACACACAAACACGTTACCATGATATGTTATTTTATTATTATGAAAATAAATGTTTAAATCTATTTTATTTTCTTCGGGACTTAGATGGTTTGTACTAGTTCGTAATCTTGGATAATATTAGTGAAACCTATCAAGAGTTCTTGAGGGAGACTAAACGTAACTCAAGATTGAGTGAACTAGTATAAAATACTTGTGTTATTGTTTTTCTTGTTTAAAACATTTTTCCTAAACGTTTTATCTAAAACACACGTCCAACAACTATTGTAGATCATCTAACCCTACAATATATATTAAACGTTGATTCATGAAAAGTCTTGAAACACTATTCAACTCCCTTCCTCCTTTCTAGTGTTTCCTTGTGATTTCAAATATTAGATGTATTCAATTTTTTGAGGTTAGAAAGTGTTATATGATATGTAAATAGTAAAAAATATAGTCATTATTTTATTCCTTTTATATGTTATCTTTATTGTTCTGGATTGTTATAGTCTCAATTTTATGCAAGTTTGTATGTGGTAAGTAACACATACAAACTTGCTAATAAAAACAACAGGCCTTTTTATAATGATTAATGCTTGGATCGGTATAGAAAGTAACACTTTTTATACCGTTCAGGACTTAACCAATATAAAAAGTGGAGCTTATTATACTTGTTACCACTTAAACAATTATAGAATATTAAAATTTTTATATCATTAGTTAACGAACTAAAGTAAAAAGTCCGAATCATAACAAATTTATCTCTCTCCCTAGCAAACTTTCTATACCGATTACAGAATCGGTACAGAAATTAGACTTTTTATATCGATTCTAAAACCAGTATAAAAGTCGAATACTTTTTATACCCTTTGATTTTATACTAGTTTAAAAAATGGTATAAAAAGTCATTTTTAACCTATATAAAAAGACTTTTCTAAAACAATGTTTGTCAATAAATATATTTTGATTCATGTTTGCCTTTGATCGGTGTTTCACAAAAGACAACTAAATGTTTTTAAAAAGCTACATATTCATACATTCATCTAATACAAAAGTAATTGGTAAAATTGTTTTTCGCTCGGATTGTTTTTGTAATCATCTCAAGTTTATAACCAGTGAAGCTTGGAACGCGCCACAACTTTTAGATAACCCCTAGAAGGTATTTTTATCTTTCCCTAACACCCTCTCTTAAAGTTGTGTACTATGAGCTTTCATTCCTTGACCTTCACAAAGTTGGTCGACAAACATTTGACGCTCAAATATAATTTTTCTCATTAATGTTTTAACTCTCAATCTCTCCAACTCATTTCTCGATGCACACAACAATTATATATTATAAAATTATTTTATAATCAGCGTGAAATCTTGAATATATTTTATCATAGTTATTCAAAATAATTTCTCCAAAATTTTACCCATCAATGTAACTTGGAGAAAAACAACTCTTTGCCAAATAAAAGGATGGGAAACTTGCAAAGGTGCGTGGATGATACTGTTAGGTGTCACAGTCATCTTGATTAAAGAGTTTCTAAAGATGAGAAATAATGTGACAGGCTTCAATAATTTAATTTTTTTTTCTCATGTAATGTGGGAATAGTTCGCGAATGAATGGTGGTAGCCCTAACATCAATGTCTTAATTATTTTGTTGTAATTCAGTCACGGGCACAAGTAGCTCTACTGTTCACGATAGAGACAAGCAATAACAAACCCAAAGTTCACATGACACTAGTAAACATATCGATGCAGCAGTAGGTCCAAATTACGGCATCGTCATCACAAGGACATTGTTCTAGTGTTTGACAGGTCTCCCTTTCGACAGACTAAAAATCATTAATTTTGTTTTCCTCATAAAAGGATGTTTGATTATTTAATTATTCAAAACTGACACTGTAGTAGATTCACGTATAAAGATTGCATTATGGTGGCACTCCTATCGTAAGTGGGTATTTAAACTGCATAAGCTTTAAATATATTATTTTGGATTTTACTTCATTTTTATTCTAAGAGATAATTATACGAGGGTTATTATTGTTTTGAAAATATTATATTCACAATCCGACTACAAAAGCATTTCTATTATGTTACATATGTTTTCGTTCTTATACAGTTATCTCGTGCGATGCATAGGTGAATTTCATGTTCTTATCTTTTTCACTGATGGAAATGACACATTAAATAAGTAGTATTTGATTTTATATGACAATGATAACATTTCATTTATTATAAATATTACTAAATAAAATATCATATATTCTAATAATGCATATAAGATAGATAGCATATAAAATATTAATACAAAGTAATAACTATACTTAACATATTATATCTACAAGGTAAAAAAAAACTAAATAAGTTTTTCAAAAGATAAGAAATTGAGATTAAAAAAAAACTAGCTAAAAAAAATAAATGGTCACTCGGTAATGTCTTCAGCCTCTATTAAAGTCATGTTTACACCTAACTTATCATTTGCTCACGTCAATAAATCAATAAATAATCATTGCAAAAGAAAAACAACATAAAAAAAAAAGAATGGTAACAATTCACCAAGACTTAGAATATATCAAGATATCTCCTTTTTGAACTATCATGTGTCAAACATAACAATTCACCAAGACTTAGAATTTCTCCTTGAAATTCTCTCAATAATCAAACCACACATCAACATATCATAATTCTCAAATATATATATATATATATATATATATATATATATATATATATATATATATATATATATATATAATATCATTATACTCATTAGCAACATCAAGAATGATAAAGTCAATATATCAAACAGCTAAAGAAATTAACCAAAAGCATGGAATATGAATTGGCTCTCAGTGGTAATAATGGTGTTGAACGTCATTCTTCTCACAAAATAGTCTACTCAACAAGACCATTTGGTCGCTTAGCGAGCTAGACTTGAAATGGTTCCAAGCCTGTAGTGGAGAGTGGTTCTCAACGGTGTTTGGCCACCACTTAGCACCAAATCATTCGCAAAAATGAACACACAACAAGAGAAAAAGTGGTGCTCAACAATCAAGAGCTAAAATGCTTCCAGACCTACAATGTCAAGCTAGCGCTCAATGTCACATAAATCTTGCGTAACACCATATCAGAAATTTTCCACTTTAATTTTGTGATTTGGAAAATCAGGAACTTGTTCAAATAATTAAATTGGTATTTTTGATTCAACGGTCAGTTCAAAAACAGTTCTTAATGTCAGAATGAACACCAACTAGATCAAATGGTCAATTCCTCAGTTTCCTAAATAAATTACTATAGTCGAAGCACAATCAACACTCAATTCAAGCAATCAAACATACCATATAATTCAGTACAAAAAGCAAATCAAATTCAACCAACAATATCCAACTCACGCACAATAAAATATATGGCTTTCCTTATTTGATAGATGACAAAAACTCAAGATGGTCCTAATATAGCTCCACGTGCATAGGATACTTTATCTACTTCTACGAACAACAAAAATATGATCAAGACATATTATTAGAACTAATAATAAGCAAAGAGTATTATAAAAGACTCAAATGTCACATACATAAAAAAATGCACAAACTAAAAAAAAATATAAATCAACTTACTCTTTTGTAAAAACTAATCAATTAAAGTAAAAGATCTCGGCTCAATCACTCAAATGATCTATGTTCAATAGATGAATAGAGAATCAAAATTCTTAAAGAAAAGATAAAAAATTCTAAAAATAACATTATAAAAAAATATATGATTTTAAATAATAAAACTCGTTTATATAAATTTTATTTATATTTAATTATTATTATTATTTAAAACACGCTAGTACATTATTTTTAAAGTTGTAGGACGTGATGAATGCACGTCCAAGAACCAGAAAACCAATGAATGACATCATAACATAGATATTACTTTTTTAGAGTTAAATGCTACCACATCTCTTTTTTTGAGAATTTCAGTTACTTGATTTAAAATTAGAAAAGAAAATTTAAATGACAGTAAATGAGAAAATTCATTTGTTGTCGTTGAACTATCGCTTTTCCTACATATTATTTTAGTTCCTAAATATTACATCAGTATAATATAATATAAAAATTAAAAAAATAATATAATCTTTCTAGAAATGTAAAAATTGAGATATTATTGAGTTGTTAACAGTGAATTGTATTTTTGAAAATTAATTTAATACAAAGTTGAAAAGTCAATTTATTATTCTAAAATCGTGATTAAATTTGACAGATTTAACAACCAAATTGTTGAGTTAAGCATTATGTTAGAAAGTATACAGTTTAATGTGGAAAAAGTAAGACTCGCTTTCAAAGCATGTAAAAAATAAAAGAGCACGAATGTTTACAAATTAACTCGTGAACCCATAATTAGCTAATCGGAATGAACTGAACAATTTCCGGTCTCTGTAAGGCCTTTTTTTTCTGATTTGAGGGCCCACGAATCCCATCATGCTTTTATGATTTCAGGCTGTGATTACCTTAGTGACTTTTTTTCTTCATCTCATCTTTGGGTTAACAGTGTACATGAATTAATCTCATTTTTATATCAAACACTTTTTATTTTTTCTTTCGTTTCTTTTCATTAGGATTTTTTCAATTGTAGTGAACATAAAAAAAATTAAAACATAATAAAAGGTAAGATTGTTTAAATTGTGAGAAAATTAATAGATTTAAGTATAAAAAAGTATAATAAATATGTTTTGTGTAACTAAAAAGATTTTTATATATTTTAATAATATAATATAAATTATTTATCTCATTATACTAAATAAAAAATATTTATATTAATAAAATTCACGACATAACTGATGATGTTAAAAAATATAATAAGAGTTAACTATTCATTCTTATTTAAGAAAGTTACGGTGTGAAATTTGTCTCGAATTTTATGATTAATTTTTTATTTTTCATATTTTTTATTTTCTTAGTGCAGAGAAAATTTGTACCTTTCTATTCTATATCCAAATATATTATCAGAGAACATGATGGATATATTAATATAAAAATTAGATTTTCAAATATTTAGGAATGACATGTGTAAGGACTAAAATGTGTTTAAGAAGAAAAGTATTTTGAAGGTGTAAACATTTTATTATTTAAGTTAAAAGGTATTTTTCTAATAATTTTTTCTCTTTTATTTCTATTCTAGATATTTTAAGGATTTGTTTGTCCTTTCATAGTTCAAAGTTACTTTAGGAGTCTTGGAAAAGAATAAAGCAAGTTTCCATTTTTCTATTTTTTAATTGGTTTGGGGAAGGTTTTTTGCATGAAAATTAGGTCTTAAATAGTCTTTATAGGACAAAGAAAAACCTTTGATTAGTGAAATATCATAAGGGTAAAGGAATATTCAGACTAAAGTTTTTATATGTTTAACTTTTAAGTGATAGTAGTGGAGTAGGAAGTTAAAATTTTAGCAAACAAGTTTTAATAGATAAGAAAAACTAATTAAATTTTATTTTAATAATATCTTAGGATGGATGATGTAAGGACCTAAATATTTTGGGGATGGTGTATGGACAAGCATATGTTAATAACTAATTGGTAGGGAAGGGCTTCACGGGACAACTGTTGAAGAGCTTCACGGGACAACTGTTGAAGAGCTTCACGGGACAACTGTTGAAGAGGTGGGGGAGAAGTTTTATATGGGCAGCAGGCTTAAGAGTCTCACCACCTGGAAGCTAAACCGTGAATTCCTTCTAGCCGTGGGTTCCATTCTCTATTCCACCAAGACAATGAATCAACTCTTCTCCGAGTCATGGCACTGCAGCTTACGTAGTGTTCTTCTCCCAGGGCCGTGCCATGTTTTCTCTGCCTGGACCAACTGCTGTTTCAAGGTGCTGGACTGCTCCCTTTCCTGGACGTGTTGGTCGTGTGCTGCTTGCCGTGACTGATAGTAGCTGGACTGCGTGAAGATGGTGGATGGTGCAGCTGGAACCGTGACGCCTCCCTTGCTGCTGGAAGCATGCTGGACGCTGTTGTGCATGGAACGCTTCTCCTCTTTGCTGGCTGCAACTTGCGTGAACCGTGAGCAAGGTGATGATCAACTTCTCCTTACAGCTGTGACAGTCTGAGCCTAGGTGTGGCAGCTGCTGCTTGCTGCATAAGGAAGGAGAAGGAGAAGTTCAAAGCTTGGTGGAATTGCTTAGAGCTGCAAGTTTTGGAGGAGATAGACTCAAAGAATTCACAAAGGAAGTCTTCAAGAGGTAAGGGATGCTAGATTGTTCGTTTTGATTAGTTAATCTTACTGTTTTTGAAGAAATCTAAAAGCTTTAGAGTTAAAAATGGAGGTTTTCTGGTTTTCTGGAAAACGTGCGATTCTGCATAATCTGCAGAATCGCGTTCGTCCAATTTGGTTTCAAATTGGACGTTCGTCCAAAACTAGACGAATTGAACGTTCGTTCACTTTGACTTGAACGCTCGTTTTTCTTTAGCCTGACGAGCGTTCGCTCATGCGTTCGTCCCGTAGCGTTCGTTCTCCTTTGAGCGCTCGTCCAAACGAGGGTTGTTTTCGAATTTCAGCGTTTGGCCTTTTTGTAAAATGACGTCGTTCTTAAATATTCTGAACGTTCGTCCTAACAGTATATGACCAAATATAGGTGGATTAACGAGCGTTGGTGATAAAGATTTGTGTAGAGAGCGTCTGTGTGCGCCTGTGAACGTTCGTTCATTTCCGGGTAAGGGAAGCTTATTTAATTTAACTGGTTTGATGTATGCTATGTGAACGTTCGTCATTTTACTGTTTGATGCTGCTATGATTGGCTATGTGAACGTTCGTTATTTGATGGTATGAGTAAAATGCATGATATTTGATTTACTGAACTGCATGAACGTTCGTTTTCTTGGTGAAATGAGAAATATGAATTTACATGATATGGATCGTATGGAATGTGAAAGTTAATGATGATACGAACGAACATAACTATGATATTGTATGATGAGATGAACTGGAATATGAATGAATATTGAATAAGAACCCTCCATATTTTCATGTGCGTTCGTTGCAAAATGGTTCTTGACCGTTCGGCCTTCTTGATAAATTAGCAGAATAGGATTCATTCATTTGGAATGATCCCTGGTCGAGGACGAGCGTCCTCATATTCCACTGCCTTGTTGAGCGTTCGGCCAAGCTTTGTTGTATTTGCTATGTTTGAAATAGTCTATTTCCGTTCGTAAAGATCTATTATTTAAAGTTATTAACGTTCGGTCTCACACCTAACGTTCGTACCAACTAGCGCTCGTCCAAATGATGCTCTGTTTGAAATGAGCGTTCGTACTTTGTGTGCTCGGTTATAATGGGAGCGTTCGTCCAAATTACAATTCGGTCTTACACTGAACGTTCGTTCAAATTTGGGGTTCGGTCTTACACCGAACGTTCGTTCAAAATTTGTGTTCGGTCTCATACCGAACGTTCGTCCAAATTGTTGTTCAGTCTTATACTGAACGCTCATTCTAATTGGTACTCGGTCTAACTCTGAGCGTTCGTTATGATGGTGCTCGGTTTGAACTGAGCGTTCGTTCCAAAATGAGGCTCGACATTATTTTGAGCGCTCGTACTATTTTCTACAGCGTTCGTCCAATGAACAGTACCAGACTTGTGCATTCTGAACTTAAACCGTTCGTTCTTTGATTCGAACGAGCGTTCCTTTTGGGTCTCATTTCACAGCGTTCGTCCTCGGACTTATTGGGGACAGAACGTTCGTTTTTGATGGTTTTCTTAAGAATGATGAAAATGATAATGGAATGATGAATAATGAATGATGAACAGTTTATGAGATGAAATGAAAATATGAATACATGATGAAAAGTGAATGATGAAGAGTATATGAGATGAAATGAAAAGTTATGATTTATGAAAGAGCGTTCCAAGGAGGAACGACTCAGAATTTGATTATTGAGATTTGTAAAGTATGAATGTGGGAAGCTTAGCCGGTTGTTCATCCTGATGTTCCGTGAGTACTCCTCCTCACGTAGAGGGTGTACGTCATGTGTGAGAACGGCAGGAGGTCCTAGTCCATAACTGTAACTTGGACAGATAAGACTAACCTCGGGTGGCAGCAGATGAGAGTTCTAGTTACTACATCACCCGGGTGCACGAACACCGAAGCTACACAAATTTCATACAGTCCGGACAGTCAGTCGTGTTGAGTTTTATTGAGTGAGTACGTTAAAGTGGGTTGTTATGTAATGAATGTGTATGTTGAAATATTCATGTATGATGAATTGTTTACTTGAAATTCTATGTTGATGCATGAGTTAAATTATGTAAGCTTACCCTTTCGTTTCCTTGTGTTGTCCATTGTCCTTGTACGTCCGTCTTGTCATTGCAATGATCATCCGTGTGGATGTGAGCAGATGGAGACGAGCATTTTGGAAGAGTGGCTGGAAGAAGAGAATCAGTGGAAGTGAAGACTGAGCAGTGAGACGCTCGGCTATTAGTTGTTGACGTTAGTGGTCGCTCGACCTACTCACTCGTTTTCTTTTAAGTTCGACCGTTCGGTAATTATACTGTGTAAACCGTTCGGTCAGGTTTTTATTTGTACGTTCGACTTCAGATTGTGATTCGTGTTGTAAGGCATACGGCTTGGCTTTTGTTTTTAGTGAAAAACTGTACTGAATTATTATTAAATGTGATTTTCTGAATTTATAGTGCTGACTGTATTTTTGGGATGTCACATTAGTGGTATCAGAGCAGTTTTGTTCTTTTAAGGACATTGTAGGTGGTGAGTACACCATGCTTGTTGTGTTGTGTGCTCAACGTTCGTTTATTGAGTATTTTAAGCTCTTTGAACTTAACTAACGATCGTTTTCTGTGCCTAAGAGAACAAATGGTACCAAGGCCATTTCCTCAATCTATCGATCGAAATGCGACGGACTGCACCAGACGCCTAGAATCTGTAATAGAGACGCCTCAACAGCAGAACGCTGTTTTGGCACATCAGAACACGGTCACATTGCAAAGTTGGAGGTCGCTCGGGCAAACTTTGAAGCTACCCAAAGACAGCTGATGGAGATCATAGGAACCACTAGGGACATTATCAGAACATCCACTACCTCTGGGGATCACAGGACCGAGTGTAGTTTAGAGTGTTTCCGCCAACATCATCCAGCTAAGTTCACTGAGAAGTGTCTCCATGATAATGTGAAAAAGACTCGAGTATTAGAGAAGAGTGTGACGGAATTGGAATATCACAAGGGACAACAACAACGGACACCTAAAACGTAAAGTGTAATATGGAAGGACGAATGGCCAGACAGATAGAACAACTCGAAAGCATGAAGACATGGATATCATACCGGGAATGAATTGGTTGACTATCAACCGTATTCTTCTTGACTGTGGTCGAAAGTAATTGGTGTTTTCCGACCCACATGGTTTGGAGCCGTGTGTTTTGTAAGTATTAATTCAACAGAAATTGGGATATACGAGTTCGGGTATCTCAGATTCAATTATGCTGCTTTATTGGTTATATTCTCTGACGCGGTTAGTGGTATAATGTGTGTAGATACTTGAAGGATATAATTTTACGCACTCTTGTTTCATATTTGGAACATTATAAGAATGTGTTAGCTTAAGAGTATAGAGACGAGAGTTATATTCAAAGAAAGTAAATCTTATTTTCGGAAATAAGACAAATACCATATATTTCATTAATTTAGTCCTTTAAGGCCATGAAGACTACACATATTTTTCCAAACCTCATAAGTTATAACCAGATACCATAATATTCGTGTGCAAATGGTACCACACACGTTAAACGAACAAACATAAAAAGTAAAACAGATAAATATTACAGTCCATAAAATACGCAAATAAGGCAAATAAACAAAAGCAAATAAAAGATGTTCGGGGTTCGATCAATGCTGATCGTTAATATTACAGACCATTAAATAATAATTTTAATGGAAAAATTCTCGAGCTGGTTGTGGTGGTCTAAGGGAGAGCTCCGTCGAGGGAGCTCTGGTTCGGAATGTGAGAAGCATGGGTGGAGGGATCTGTCGTTCGTCTCTGTCGTCGCCAATGATGATAGGAACGGGGAACAAATCCAGCAACCTTGGCGTCTTCCTAATCACCCAGTCATATTCTTCTAACAAAGAAATTTGTGTCGATAATGGAGAAGGAAGAGTAAAATTCAAAACAAAGATAGAGGTGATCAGGGTTCTTACCATACATGTACAGCGGCAGCTGAGAAAAGATAGTGCCAGTAGGGTCTATCTCCGCTTGAAGGCGCCTGACCCGGTTCCCGTGATTGTTGAACCAGCAATGCACATTGTATTCACTGGCTTCTGCAAAAGCCCTTAGTCGAGACGCAATCTCGACGACTTGAGCTCTACTTGGGTGTGTGACCCCGTAATTATAGATATTGGTCATCATTTTGACCTGATCATCGGTTGGTCGCCACCGCTGACTGGTGTACCTCTCGGACTCCATATCACTCATCTTTCCTCTCAAAGTATTTCTAAAGTATAAAGAAATAATAAATAAAATAAAAAGAGCAAAACCAAAACGAAAATATTCAATGTTTTCCTTATTTATTTTTTCTTTTAGGTTCTTTTTGTCCAGTCGGTCTTTATTGTTTCAGTGTCTAGTCTCAGATCTGTTTCACGGTCCTCGCAAATGTTCCTAAACGGATATATGTCCATTTTGTCCATGTCCGGTTCATACAAATAAATTTCTCTTTTTTAAGTTTTCTGTTTTTATGGGGTACGTGGCGTTGTTCTACCCGATTGTCTCTGCCATACCTCCAAGCGAAGGGAGATTAACGTCTGGTTTCCAGCCGATATACCCCTTATCTTTGTTAAGACAGTGTGTTCTTAGTTTTTAGTTAGTAAAAGGGAAATAGAAGAAGAAGAAAGCAAATGCAGGAGCAGAAGTAAAATAGCAAAACGGAAAGTAAAGAAGAAAGCGGAATGTAATTGCGGGGAATAAAAGCTCAGAAAAGAAACAGAACAAGAAAAGTACAAGAAAGGAAGCAGAAAGAAGAAAGGAAAGAAAAGAATCGAGAAGTAACGAAGAAGGAGAAGCTGGGTAAGGGAAAGGAAGAGATAAGAGAAAAGAAATACTTACTCGAAGCGGAGCAAAGCCCAGGAACTTAGATTGAAGCTTGCGGGAAGACTCTCCGATCTCTAGCACTCAGGCGTTCAGATCTCGTAAGTTCTCTCACTCAGAACTCTCGGGGTTCAGATCTCTCTCTCTCTATCTCTCTCTCTCGCACTCGGAACCCTAAATGCTCAGATCTCACTCTCTATCACGCGCTCTAGAATCTCAGCGTTTCGACGTGTCGCCCAACGCGGCTAACGCCTTACTTATAGCCAAAGAACCTCACTGTGCTCACAGTTTCGGTCATACATAACCGGAATCTTCAGTAGTTTCGGTTAAAAAAAATAATAATAATAATAATAATAATAATAATTGTAGTATGCGATTTTGCCACATTATGGGAGTATGAAACATTCAATTAGAGAGGATCTCTTACTATATGAGTAAGTGTAGATATGACCTGATTTTGGTATGAGGTATGTGATAGGTATGTTGATCCAGAATTGTCTCTTCGTATGAGTGATTGAATTGGCCCTGATAAGCTCTTTGAGCAGTGGGAACTGCCTGGATAAGTTTATTATACGAGTTGTAGGAGGCAACTCTACCTAAGAATTAGAGGACAAGATGAGAGAGACGTATCTCAACTTGTGTTGGTACGCTAAATTTTCGAGGACGAAAATATTTTTGTGTTGGGGAGAATGTAAGGACCTAAATATTTTGGGGATGGTGTATGGACAAGCATATGTTAATAACTGATTGGTAGGGAAGGGCTTCACAGGACAACTGTTGAAGAGCTTCACGGGACAACTGTTGAAGAGCTTCACGGGACAACTGTTGAAGAGGTGGGGGAGAAGTTTTATATGGGCAGCAGGCTTAAGAGTCTCACCACCTGGAAGCTAAACCGTGAATTCCTTCTAGCCGTGGGTTCCATTCTCTATTCCACCAAGACAATGAATCAACTCTTCTCCGAGTCATGGCACTGTAGCTTACGTAGTGTTCTTCTCCCAGGGTCGTGCCATGTTTTCTCTGCCTGGACCAACTGCTGTTTCAAGGTGCTGGACTGCTCCCTTTCCTGAACGTGTTGGTCGTGTGCTGCTTGCCGTGACTGATAGTAGCTGGACTGCGTGAAGATGGTGGACGGTGCAGCTGGAACCGTGACGCCTCCCTTGCTGCTGGAAGCATGCTGGACGCTGTTGTGCATGGAACGCTTCTCCTCTTTGCTGGCTGCAACTTGCGTGAACCGTGAGCAAGGTGATGATCAACTTCTCCTTACAGCCGTGACAGTCTGAGCTTGGGTGTGGCAGCTGCTGCTTGCTGCATAAGGAAGGAGAAGGAGAAGTTCAAAGCTTGGTGGAATTGCTTAGAGCTGCAAGTTTTGGAGGAGATAGACTCAAAGAATTCACAAAGGAAGTCTTCAAGAGGTAAGGGATGCTAGATTGTTCGTTTTGATTAGTTAATCTTACTGTTTTTGAAGAAATCTAAAAGCTTTAGAGTTAAAAATGGAGGTTTTCTGGTTTTCTGGAAAACCTGCAATTCTGCATAATCTGCAGAATCGCGTTCGTCCAATTTGGTTTCAAATTGGACGTTCGTCCAAAACTAGACGAATTGAACGTTCGTTCACTTTGACTTGAACGCTCGTTTTTCTTTAGCCTGACGAGCGTTCGCTCATGCGTTCGCTCATGCGTTCGTCCTGTAGCGTTCGTTCTCCTTTGAGCGCTCGTCCAAACGAGGGTTGTTTTCGAATTTCAGTGTTTGGCCTTTTTGTAAAATGACGTCGTTCTTAAATATTCTGAACGTTCGTCCTAACAGTATATGACCAAATATAGGTGGATTAACGAGCGTTGGTGATAAAGATTTGTGTAGAGAGCGTCTGTGTGCGCCTGTGAACGTTCGTTCATTTCCGGGTAAGGGAAGCTTATTTAATTTAACTGGTTTGATGTATGCTATGTGAACGTTCGTCATTTTACTGTTTGATGCTGCTATGATTGGCTATGTGAACGTTCGTTATTTGATGGTATGAGTAAAATGCATGATATTTGATTTACTAAACTGCATGAACGTTCGTTTTCTTGGTGAAAGGAGAAATATGAATTTACATGATATGGATCGTATGGAATGTGAAAGTTAATGATGATACGAACGAACGTAACTATGATATTGTATGATGAGATGAACTGGAATATGAATGAATATTGAATAAGAACCCTCCATATTTTCATGTGCGTTCGTTGCAAAATGGTCCTTGACCGTTCGGCCTTCTTGATAAATTAGCAGAATAGGATTCATTCATTTGGAATGATCCCTGGTCGAGGACGAGCGTCCTCATATTCCACTGCCTTGTTGAGCGTTCGGCCAAGCTTTGTTGTATTTGCTATGTTTGAAATAGTCTATTTCCGTTCGTAAAGATCTATTATTTAAAGTTATTAACGTTCGGTCTCACACCTAACGTTCGTACCAACTAGCGCTCGTCCAAATGATGCTCTGTTTGAAATGAGCGTTCGTACTTTGTGTGCTCGGTTATAATGGGAGCGTTCGTCCAAATTACAATTCGGTCTTACACTGAACGTTCGTTCAAATTTGGGGTTCGGTCTTACACCGAACGTTCGTTCAAAATTTGTGTTCGGTCTCATACCGAACGTTCGTCCAAATTGCTGTTCAGTCTTATACTGAACGCTCGTTCTAATTGGTACTCGGTCTAACTCTGAGCGTTCGTTATGATGGTGCTCGGTTTGAACTGAGCGTTCGTTCCAAAATGAGGCTCGGCATTATTTTGAGCGCTCGTACTATTTTCTACAGCGTTCGTCCAATGAACAGTACCAGACTTGTACATTCTGAACTTAAACCGTTCGTTCTTTGATTCGAACGAGCGTTCCTTTTGGGTCTCATTTCACAGCGTTCGTCCTCGGACTTATTGGGGACAGAACGTTCGTTTTTGATGGTTTTCTTAAGAATGATGAAAATGATAATGGAATGATGAATAATGAATGATGAACAGTTTATGAGATGAAATGAAAATATGAATACATGATGAAAAGTGAATGATGAAGAGTATATGAGATGAAATGAAAAGTTATGATTTATGAAAGAGCGTTCCAAGGAGGAACGACTCAGAATTTGATTATTGAGATTTGTAAAGTATGAATGTGGGAAGCTTAGCCGGTTGTTCATCCTGATGTTCCGTGAGTACTCCTCCTCACGTAGAGGGGGTACGTCATGTGTGAGAACGGCAGGAGGTCCTAGTCCATAACTGTAACTTGGACAGATAAGACTAACCTCGGGTGGCAGCTGATGAGAGTTCCAGTTACTACATCACCCGGGTGCACGAACACCGAAGCTACACAGATTTCATACAGTCCGGACAGTCAGTCGTGTTGAGTTTTATTGAGTGAGTACGTTAAAGTGGGTTGTTATGTAATGAATGTGTATGTTGAAATATTCATGTATGATGAATTGTTTACTTGAAATTCTATGTTGATGCATGAGTTAAATTATGTAAGCTTACCCTTTCGTTTCCTTGTGTTGTCCATTGTCCTTGTACGTCCGTCTTGTCATTGCAATGATCATCCGTGTGGATGTGAGCAGATGGAGACGAGCATTTTGGAAGAGTGGCTGGAAGAAGAGAATCAGTGGAAGTGAAGACTGAGCAGTGAGACGCTCGGCTATTAGTTGTTGACGTTAGTGGTCGCTCGACCTACTCACTCGTTTTCTTTTAAGTTCGACCGTTCGGTAATTATACTGTGTAAACCGTTCGGTCAGGTTTTTATTTGTACGTTCGACTTCAGATTGTGATTCGTGTTGTAAGGCATACGGCTTGGCTTTTGTTTTTAGTGAAAAACTGTACTTAATTATTATTAAATGTGATTTTCTGAATTTATAGTGCTGACTGTATTTTTGGGATGTCACATTAGTGGTATCAGAGCAGTTTTGTTCTTTTAAGGACATTGTAGGTGGTGAGTACACCATGCTTGTTGTGTTGTGTGCTCAACGTTCGTTTATTGAGTATTTTAAGCTCTTTGAACTTAACTAACGATCGTTTTCTGTGCCTAAGAGAACAAATGGTACCAAGGCCATTTCCTCAATCTATCGATCGAAATGCGACGGACTGCACCAGACGCCTAGAATCTGTAATAGAGACGCCTCAACAGCAGAACGCTGTTTTGGCACATCAGAACACGGTCACATTGCAAAGTTGGAGGTCGCTCGGGCAAACTTTGAAGCTACCCAAAGACAGCTGATGGAGATCATAGGAACCACTAGGGACATTATCAGAACATCCACTACCTCTGGGGATCACAGGACCGAGTGTAGTTTAGAGTGTTTCCGCCAACATCATCCAGCTAAGTTCACTGAGAAGTGTCTCCCTGATAAGGTGAAAAAGACTCGAGTATTAGAGAAGAGTGCGACGGAATTGGAATATCACAAGGGACAACAACAACGGACACCTAAAACGTAAAGTGTAATATGGAAGGATGAATGGCCAGACAGATAGAACAACTCGAAAGCATGAAGACATGGATATCATACCGGGAATGAATTGGTTGACTATCAACCGTATTCTTCTTGACTGTGGTCGAAAGTAATTGGGACGTGTGTGTTGCATTGAGCGAAAGTATAGGAGTATAGTGCTAAAATTCTTAGACTCTAATTGTTTAATTGATATTAAATATGTTTATGTTGGTAACATATATGTTAATGAATGTTTGTGGTATATTGAAAGTGATAGGGATGCATGTGATAATTGTGTAGGGATTCATAAGGAGTATTAAATTGAGATTCTAGAAGGAAATTATTTCTAAATGAAAATACTTAATAATGAAAGTTGAAGAAGGTCTTTACATTAAGTATGAGAAAGAAAACCCGAATATAATTAGTGTACAGATTTGTCATGTTATATTTGCTTGATGAGAAATTAGGTTCTATTATCTTTGAGTATAATTATAGTCTTTATTGTTGTTATTAAAGGTCAAATGATGACAAGTACAATGTTTCTTAATCTATTCAATACACTAAATTTTGGGAATTGAAAGTAACTTTTGTTGGTATCTTATGTTTAGAAAAGCTATGAAGATTATGTATATTTGATAGTTTAGAAAAAGTGAATTATAATGCTTGAGTTAATGTTTTTGTGTGAATGTAATAATTATATTAATTTTTACATATAAAATTTTAACATATTTATAATTTATTCTAGCTTATCTTATGTTTTGTAATTGTGATAATCCACTTGTAATTATCACATGTACATAAAATTATGCAAGTTTTGGAAAGGAGAAGGAGAGACTCTGTAAATAAAGTAAGTATGTATTTAAAGTTTAGATATTTAAAAATATATTTTGTATTTTGATAATAGTTTATAACGAGTTTAGAAAAAATAATTTGAAATAATTTTATATAGCTTGAATTATTATGGAAAACGGTGCAAATTATAATCTATTATGTTTTAAACTTTTGTTGTGTTTTAATATTAATCTTATAGTAAATAGATTTTATGTCCTATAATTGGATTGATAGAATTGATGTTGAAATTAAAGGACAAAAAATTAGCTTGGGAATTCAGAGTGAACGTAAACTATCAACAAGTTTATTTAGATATATATTTTGTCATTTAATTTGAATTTAGGTTTAAATCTTTGTATAGTTTTCATATTTATACAAGACTTTTAAGTGAGTTCTCATATTTGTAACTGTCTCAATTTGGTCATAATATTTGTAAAATTGAGCCAATTTTGTCCGGTCCATTACGTTGTCACAGACGGCGTTAAAATGTGATGACCTGTTTATGTTGTGCATTGTTTAAATAGATAGAATTTTTATTTAAATTAAAAAATTATTGTAACGTCCCGACAACTCACAGGGACCGTTGACTGTCCCCACAGATCACCACCAGGCTTTCCAGTGTGCTTTGTCCTCACTCGCACACCCATCCCAGAATTACTCCAGGCTAAGCACGCTTAACCATGGAGTTCTTATGAGTCAGGCTACCGAAAAGTAAATGCATTTTGGTGATATGAGTAGCCAAATCAATTCTTTTAAGCTATCCTTCAACTGTATAGTCCCATACCTATACAGTCTCCAGATCCCTCTCATTCCGGTATATGTTCGATTCATCCATGTACCCCTTCCACCCGAAGCTGCCAGGAGCCGCTCCTTGTCTGTGCCTCCTGCACCATGCTTCTTGCACCGGCGTCACTCCCCGCCCTCGTCTCCGTGCTCGGGTGTCACATGCCCACCAGCTTCCGCTCTGGTTCGTCCTCGAACCACACCGTACTGGGAGAGGCTAGGCTCTGATACCATCTGTAACGTCCTGGCAACTCACAGGGACCGTTGACTGCCCCCACAGATCACCACCAGGCTTTCCAGTGTGCTTTGTCCTCACTCGCACACCCATCCCAGAATTACTCCAGGCTAAGCACGCTTAACCATGGAGTTCTTATGAGTCAGGCTACCGAAAAGTAAATGCATTTTGGTGATATGAGTAGCCAAATCAATTCCTTTAAGCTATCCTTCAACTGTATAGTCCCATACCTATACAGTCTCCAGATCCCTCTCATTCCGGTATATGTTCGATTCATCCATGTACCCCTTCCACCTGAAGCTGCCAGGAGCCGCTCCTTGTCTGTGCCCCCTGCACCATGCTTCTTGCACCGGCGTCACTCCCCGCCCTCGTCTCCGTGCTCGGGTGTCACGTGCCCACCAGCTTCCGCTCTGGTTCGTCCTCGAACCACACCGTACTGGGAGAGGCTAGGCTCTGATACCATCTGTAACGTCCCGGCAACTCACAGGGACCGTTGACTGCCCCCACAGATCACCACCAGGCTTTCCAATGTGCTTTGTCCTCACTCGCACACCCATCCCAGAATTACTCCAGGTTAAGCACGCTTAACCATGGAGTTCTTATGAGTCAGGCTACCGAAAAGTAAATGCATTTTGGTGATATGAGTAGCCAAATCAATTCCTTTAAGCTATCCTTCAACTGTATAGTCCAATACCTATACAGTCTCCAGATCCCTCTCATTCCGGTATATGTTCGATTCATCCATGTACCCCTTCCACCCGAAGCTGCCAGGAGCCGCTCCTTGTCTGTGCCCCTTGCACCATGCTTCTTGCACCGGCGTCACTCCCCGCCCTCGTCTCCGTGCCCATGTGTCACAATTATGACATGGCAAATTAGGGTTTTTCATTTTGTAGAGGGGTGGAAAATGTTGTGTCGTCACATGTAGTGGAGGGACGAAGGAGATTGATTTTAAGGTGGAATCAATCTCCGATGACACTGCTTGCACGAATGCTGGCGGTGAAACTGAACTCGGGGGTGGCTATTTGTTCATGGTAGTCTCTTGCGATGATGAAGTGAGAAGGAATGTTGCGATTTGCTTGGTTCTTGGGGATTTCTCTGTTTTGGTTTTCTACAGGTCTGTGTGTCAGGTGATGGTGGCAGAAGGGTTTGCCTACTCTACGAGTTCGAGATTCTTGTTATTGCCATGGAGAAGACTCGTAGAGATTTGCAAATCGTATCGGTCATTTTGTCGCTATTTTGATTTGGTTTTCTGTGTTTTCAGGTTCCTTATGAAGAAGATGAATGTTGGAGTGAACATTTCAGGTTCCTGTGCGAAGGAGATTGTGGTAGAAATGTTTCCCTCCTTGCGATTTTTGGATTTTGGAGAATGACATGGAAGAGCCTTGCGATTTGGCTTGCAGAGATTATGGATGCGTTCGTGGAGATTTGCGAATCGCAGCAACCATAAAGGCGATGTTGGCATTCCGGTGATGGTCTGATGTGGTGGAGAAAATTAGATGGTGGCGTGAGGACTTGTGTTGTTGATGGCGACGATTGCTTAAGGTAATGACGACAAGGTAGGTGTTAGTGCTGCGAAGAAGATGATGCGTTGAAGCTTAATGGTGGCGCGGAAGAAGGTTTCTGATAAAGGTTGATGGAGGAGGACGAATTAAGGTTAAGCGGTGGCCTTGCAACAGCACAACATGGACGGTGATGGTGGCGACACAGTTGCGACACGATGACAAGGATTAAGGAATTAGGATTTTTGTGGATAGATGTGATGTGGTAACAAGGTTATCAAATTTCATGTCATAATTTAAAATTTATTTCCACGTAATAAAATCACACATCACTATTATTACCACATCAGTAGATTTTAACACTGTCATGTAAATTATTGAATTTTTCTTTTATTAATATGGATTTAACATGGGAAAGAAAAAAAAAACATTTATGCACATTAATGGACTTAATTAATAATTATTTTCCTATTTTTATGTTTATGGTGTCTATATTATTTTTTACTACTTTTTACTCTTTTAATAACATCGATTTGGTCTTATAATTAATAAAGTTTAAAAAGTGTCATGTCAAATGTTTTAAAATGTCACATGTTCGAAAAGTGTTAGAAGATATCACGTGTTATACTAAAAAAAGTCTCCGGATAAAAAATAATTTATAAATGGCTTTTTTACACAAAATTAATGTCAATTTAATATTAAAAAAAGCTACTAGTTATTTAGAAAATAAAGACTTATTAAGTAAAATAAATGAAAAACTAAAACGAATAATAATTTTAAAGTAATGAACAATTTACAAATTAAACCTAAAAGAAAAACAAAATATATATATATATATATATAAAAGAATAAAATAATAAATTTATGATGTAATAAAATAAAAGAGATAAAAAATAAATATAGACAAAGTATATCTGTATCGTTGCTGGAAAGAAAATCCAACTCTTGGTTTTGCATGTTTCCTGTCTTCTCTGGCTCATATTTTATTGTGAATAAACATCTCTCAAGACTACAAACCAGACACGTTCTGACATTTTCTCAGTCTAAAAACACCCTGTTTCATCTGCTTCAATTCACGTGCGTGCTGTTTCTCCTGCTTCCACACCCTTCGTCTGCTAAGACATCACAGCCTAACTGCTACACCAAGGACTCAACTTCCCTGGAACTGATCATGTGCATGATCCTTCTGAAACTGCTACTCTTCCTCACATGGATTTCTTCTCCATCTCTTTCCACCTCCATGACCCAGCTTGACACTCTCTTGGCCATCAGAGACTCTCTGGACCCAGAGAACCGCCTGTTGCTCTCATGGACTCCCCATTCTGACCCCTGTAGTAGTGTCTCTTTTGAGGGCGTGGCTTGCAATGAACAAGGCCTCGTTACCAATATTTCACTGCAAGGAAAGGGTCTATATGGAAGAGTACCTGAAGCTTTGGCTGCTCTCAAGAGCTTGACGGGTCTCTTCCTTCACTTCAATGCCCTCACTGGGATATTACCAAAGGAAATTTCCACTTTGACTGAGCTAAGTGATTTGTATCTCAATGTCAATAACCTCTCTGGTGACATCCCTCGCGAGATTGGCAATATGTCAAATCTTCAAGGTGCTTTCTTCTTCAAAAACTCTTACAAATTTCTCATCTTTGCTCCCCTTCACTTCAGTGTTTATCTTGCTTATTTCTACTTTCAGTCTAATTTGTTAAGAGTTTACAGTTTTGCAGCTTTGCTATAACAAGTTTAGTGGGAGTATACCGACTGACCTGGGAAGGTTGAGGAAGCTCAGTGTTCTTGCACTGCAATATAATCAATTAAATGGCGCTATTCCTGCTAGTTTGGGTGAAGTGGGGACATTGGCACGATTGGATCTGAGCTTCAATAACCTTTTCGGTCCTATTCCGGTCACATTGGCTAATGCACCTAATCTCCAAACTCTGAATATTCGTAACAATTCTCTCTCTGGCCGTGTACCTACAGGTAATTCATCAACCTTATTGATTTTGACAAATTGGTTTATTTTTCTTGAAAATGAGGTTCGTATAGGTAAATCCTAGATTAAATTCCAAAACTGCACTTAATTATGTGCTAATTCAATTTGTGTGTGTGCTTGGTGCAGCTCTGATAAGACTCAGAGGTGGGTTTCAGTACATGAACAATCCGGGTTTATGTGGGACTGGATTCGCTGATTTAGGTTCTTGCAAAGGAGTAAGCACTTCAGAACCGGTTAGACCCGAACCATATGAACCTGGTGATATTTCTACAAAAGATCTTCCTGCATCAATGGAACCACAGCGTGAAAGCTGCGGCGGTGGTCATTGTAAAAGGACATCGAAATCTTCAAAAATTGGTCTGGTTTTTACCGTCATTGGACTCGTTTTTGCTTCAACTGTTGCTGGGCTGCTTTTGCTATTCTGGCGACGTAGTCAGATTCAGAAAATTGGAAGTTCTGATAACCGGCTTAAGCAAGGGTGTAAGAAAAGTGCGTTTCCTCTTATCAGTTTGGAGTATTCTGACGGTTGGGACCCATTAGACAAAGGCCGATGTGGGTATTCCCAGGAATTTCTTGAGAGCTTTATGTTTAATCTTGAAGAAGTAGAACGCGCAACTCAAATCTTCTCAGAGGTAAATTTATTGGGGAAGAGTGATTCTTCAGCTGTGTACAGGGGGGTTTTGAGAGATGGTTCTGCTGTGACTATAAAATGCATCGCCAAAACAAGTTGCAAATCAGATGAAGGTGAGTTCTTGAAAGGTTTGAAGATATTGACCTCGTTAAGGCATGAAAATCTAGTTCGGTTGAGAGGGTTTTGCTGTTCAAAAGGCCGCGGGGAATGTTTTCTGATCTATGACTCTCTCTCTAATGGGAGTCTGTTGCAGTATCTTGATGTTAAGAGAAACAGTGGTAGGGTACTTGATTGGTCGACCAGAGTGTTCATCATTCGTGGTATTGCCAAAGGTAAGTTTTTCTTCTGTCTCTTCAAATAAATCTTAGGAAATTAAATCAGTTCCTCTGTAAACTAAAATTAAACGATTCTATCTTTATCCAGGTATCGATTATCTGCATAGGAAAAAAGGAAGCAAACATGGGATCGTTCACCAAAATATATCAGCTGAAAACGTACTTCTGGATGCTGGGTACAAGGCTTTACTTGCAGATTCGGGATTGCACAAGCTCCTTGAAGATGATGTTGTTTTTTCCGCCCTCAAAGCTAGCGCTGCCATGGGATATCTGCCTCCAGAGTACACCAAAACTGGTCGTTTGACAGAAAAGAGTGATGTGTATGCCTTTGGAGTGATTGTTTTCCAGCTTCTCACCGGAAAACGTGACATCACCCAGTTAAATTGCCAAAGTGACATTTTGAAAGATATAGTTGATGAGAATCTTGAAGGGATGTTCTCAGAATCAGAGGCCACCAAGCTGAGAAGAGTTGCTGTGCTTTGCACTAACGAGTCCCCACATCTTCGACCATCTATGGATACCCTAATGCTAGAACTGGATGATAATGTGTAGAAGTTCCTCACATGTAGCATCCTTGTTGATCTCTCTACATGGAAATTTCTCACTTTCAAAAACGAGAATCGTTTCCTTTTGGTTCACCATTAGAATTTTGATAGATTGTTGCTGTTTCATGTTTGTATCTATCTAATATTATAAAATAGTTTTTTATTTTATGATCAAATGCCATCTCATACAATTGTAAACAAATTATTTTAAACAAATAAAATCTAACCACTCAACTTTATTATCTCTGACATAAGTTATAGAAAACTTGATACACATAATAAAATAGAATAAATATAATTTCCCAACAACTAACATTTTATAATCATTTACGTGTGTAATTATGTGATTAGTCAAAAATTGTTTTATAATCAATAATAATAATAATAAATATTAACATAAACCAATCAGAGATGATACATAAACTAAACGAAATTTATATACATGATGTTAAAATATTGTCAAGAAAATGTTGTCAAAACTATCAGGGTGTTGCTCCCTCCACCACCCGAAGTGCTCTGCACTTTCCTATTATTTTCTTTTATTCCAAAAATACCCTACACCTCCCGACTATCCTCAACAATCTCTCTTTCTCTCTCTGCATTGATGATGGAGCATTAACATGGCAACTCCATGAAACCACACGCTGAAGATGAATCCTTTATATCCCTTTTATTTTTTTTATTTTAAAGAAATGAATTTGCCTTCAGACATAATTTTTGCATGACTGCTCATTCTTTTACTTGTTACTACATGTCTACTTAGGTCATTACAAAGAGCACTTGATAGAAGACTCTATCTTCTCGTTGACGGTAATGCACATGGGGCTCCTAGTGGAAAGCCTCTGTGGCATTTTCATGAGAAAGTTTATGAATCTAAGGACACCATGCGCAAGATGAATGTTGGTATATGGCTTTCCTTTTCTTTTTCTGTAACTATTCCCTGTTAACTTTTTTTAATTTTGTAGTATGCAGAATCTGCATTGGAGTCAATCATAGGTGAAAACCGTTGAGAACAGGTTTGATTGTGGTTTTGTGGAATTGTCATGTAAATGGGAAGAGAGAAAGAGAAAGATTATTGAGGATAGTAGGGAGGTGTAGGGTATTTTTGAAATAAAAGAAAATAGTATGGAGGTGTAGGAACACTTGGGGTGGTGGAGGGAGCAACACCCAAAGTATCATTATCTAACAAAATATATTTGATAACCCAATAAAACATAAGCTAAACGAAATTTATGTTGTTGGAGTCCATTTGTACTCGAAACTATGTTCGTCTCAGAGTACAATCTACACCGAAACTTGTTATAACAGAGGAGTATTGTTGTTATAGTACGGGAGGTGATCCAATTCTAATAAGAATAATGTTAGTTCAATATGTTAAATGATATGGTCTAATACATTTAATTTTGTTCAAGTGATTAGAAAATATTTTAAAATATTTTTATTTGCATAAATATTTATATATTAATCATATATTTCTTAATACCATATATTTATAGAATATTTGGTATACATGGTAAGATATCACATTATTGTTATTTTTTTCATTAATTGTCATATATGGGTAAGTTGTTATATTTGTTAATATTATTTGATATTCTCTTAATACTATCATTTTTTACAACAAACTTCATAGGATCCAGAAACTTTATAAATATATATGCTATTACACGAGAAAATACATTCAATTCTCTCTTACCTACTCATACACTTATATAGATCCCAAACTTCTCTTATTGACCGAGCATTCAAGAATCTTTTGCAGGTAGATCTTTTCCTTTTGAACAAGGGATTCAATTCCAACCATCAAGAGCCTTCAAGTCACCACTAAGATCTTTCCATTCAAAGGTTTGTACTTCAAATCCCGATAAGAACATTTGACGCCTATCTTGGGGTCTAAATAAAACGTTTGAATAAACTTAAATTTGGGGTTTATTTATAATTTTGTTTAAGTTTTATTTTCTGTTTTTGCATTGTCAAGTTTGTGTTTTTTTGCTATAGTGTTTCTGATTTCTATTTTTATTTCATTAAGCTCGGTCAATATCAGTTATTATGTATTTTGTGGTTAGTTATTATACTCGACCAACACTATTATTATTCTTTGTACTCAATTCTGGCACGGTGAAAGAAATACACAGTGAATTATTCAAGAAAGCCAAATATTTCACAATTTTTTAAGGCTTAATCCAAGTAGAGATATAAGGCATTTCTTTTCTTCAAAGTAGTTCTCTTAAGGTATTTTAAGATATCTAGCACAAATACATACACTTTGCATAATATCAAGCCTACTAGTAGTAAGATATAGTAGAGAACATATCATACCTCTAGACATAGTTTGGTTAACCTTAGTACCTAATTCATCTTTATCTAAATATAAGGAAGTAGCCATGGGTGTGTTTGCTTCCTTTGTAGTGTCCATTCTAAATTTCTTAAGTAGCTCTCTACAATACTTAGTTTGAGAAATGAAGGTTCCACCTTCCATCTGTCTAAATTGCAACTCCTAAAAAATGTCAACTCTCCCATCATTGACATCTCAAATTCACCTTGTATTATACTTGAAAATCCTTCACATAGGGTGTTATTAGTAGACCCAAATATTATATCACCAACATACACTTGAATAAGTAAAATATGTTCTCTTACTCTTTTTATGAACAATCTTGAATCAATCTTTCCTCTTGAGAAATCATTTTCAATTTGAAAATTACTAAGCCTCTCATACCAAGATCTAGGTGCCTATCTTAGGTCACACAATGCTTTCTTAAGTTTATAAATGTGATTAGGATATTTATAATCTTCAAAACTAGGGGGTTGCTAAACATACACTTTTTCTTTAATAACACCATTTAAAAAAGCACTCTTAACATCCATTTGATATAATTTAAATTTCATAAGAGATGTATAAGAAATAAATAAGCAAATAACTTTTAACCTTGCAATAGAATCATATGTTTCATCATAGTTAATACCTTTTTCTTCGCAATATCCTTTTGCAATAAGTCTAACTTTATATGTTGTGATGTGGTTGTCCTGATTCAGCTTGTTTTGGAACGCCCATTTTGCTCCAATGACTTGATGGTTTTCCTTTCTAGGAATGAGTTCCCAAACATCATTCTTTTCAAATTGATTTAGTTCTTCTTGCATTGCAACACACCATTTATCATCTTGAAGAGTCTCACCAATATTCTTAGGTTCAATATGAGAAACAAAAGCAATTGTCATACTTAAATTATTTAGATTACTTTGAGTAGTTACCCCTTTTGAGATGTCTTCTAATATGTTGTCCATTGATAAACCACGTGGCTCTTGAAAGCTTTTAGGAGTATGTTCTTATTCTGGATGAGGATTATCAGGTGGAGGATTATTAGTTATATACATCTCTTCAAGAGCTTCCCTTATGTAAGCTTCATTACCTGCAAGTGGTCTATTTAACTCAAGAGGGTTCTCCTCACGGTCTATAATTTCATCAAAAACAACATGCACAAATTCTTCAATTACCAAGGTTCTTATATTGAAAACTCTATGAGCTTGCTAGTAAGAGAGTATCCTAGAAATATTGCTTCATCATATTTTGCACCAAATTTTCCTAACATTTCCTTTCCATTGTTTAAAACAAAGGATTTACAACAAAAAATTTTCAAATTAGACACATTTGGTTTTCTCCCATTAAATAGCTCATAGGGAGTCAATTTCAAAACAAGTTTGATGAGCATTCTATTTAGAACATAACATTCAGTGCTCACTACATCAGCCTAAAAATATTTAGGAACATTGGATTCATTCAGTAATGTTCTATCAAGTTCTTCTAATGATTTAATTTTCGTTTCAACAACCCCATTTTGTTGGGGAGTTCTAAGAGCAACAAAATTACGAGTTATATCATGCTCTTCACAAAAGTTTTCAAATGATTCATTTTGAAATTCACCTCCATGATCACTTCTCAAATTTTTTATTTTCAAATCTTTTCATTTTCAACTCTTTTCTCAAACGTTTTGAAAGCTTTAAAAGCCTCAATTTTTAAGGTTAGAAAGAAAGTCCAAGTGTACCTAGAATAGTCATCTACAATAATAAGAGAATAATAATTGTCATCAAAACTTTTATCCTTGAAGGACCAAATAAGTCCATGTGCAACAACTATAAAGGTCTTGAAGTTGAAATTACATTTTTCAAAGGGAAAGAAGATTTTACTTGTTTTCCTTTCTGACAAGCTAGGTATAGTTTTTCTTTTTCAAATTTCAATTCTGGAAAATCAATTACTAAGTCTTTAGAAATTAATTTATTCAAGTGTTGCATATGAATATGAGCAGATATTTTATATTTTATGCCACAACCATGGATTCTCTTCCTTAACAGCTAAACATGTTATACTATGATTAGATGCACTCTCAATATCAATCAAGTAAATATTATTATGCCTTAAATCTTTCAATGCAATTTCAGAGGATCTTTTATGATAAATAATGCATTGATCGCTTTCAAACGTTACCTTATGGCCTTTGTCGCATAATTAACTTATGCTTAAGAGGTTGTGCTTTAATCCTTCAACATATTTTTTATGGCTAAAGTGTCCCCTCCTCCAATGTCTTCGGTTCCAAGGATTTTTCCTTTATTGTTCTCTCCATGTGTGACAAAGCCTTGTTCTTTTTTCTAAAAATTGATAAACCTCTTCTTATCACCAGTCATATGCCTTAAACATCCACTGTCAAGATAGCACATAGACTTTTTGGACTTTGAAGATCCCTACAAAACAAAGGTAACAAGTTTTTAGGTCCCTAATCATTTTATGGGTAATTGGGGTTAGTAATATGGGAAAATCACTTCATGACTTGAACCTGAGCATATTTTCCACAAGGAACACGATAGTGTTTTATATTGCACTTGTTAAAGGTATGTCCCTACTTCATTCAATAAAAACAAGAGACACAAGGCGGCTTGACATTTAAAATAATAACCTTTTCAATTCAAACTCTATGAGTTCTTCTAACTTGATTTTTCCTTTTAAACACATTTTTTATTTTTAGAAATCCTTTTATCTACTCCATGTTTTCAAGAGATGCACTTTTTGTAGCCTCTTTTCTAAGATGTCAATGTCAAACATGTGGCTTTTACAAGAAAGGCACTCAACAAGAGATTCAATAATTGTGGCTCTTTCATTTTCAAATTGCATTTTTTTCTTCAAAATAACTTCCTTATCTAAACCTTTTTCATACTTGATTGCAATTCTTTAAAATCATTCTTTAAGTGTTCATCAAGTAATTCTAAAAATGCTTTTTGTAAATCAACTTCACCAATATCAATGCTAGAAAGGCTTACTTGGCTTGTAGTGTCCTCATTGTATACCATCAAGCATAAGTTGGCTTCCTCATTGGAGTCGCTTGAGCTAGGTAAAATTGAGTCATTATCATCCCAAGCGATTTATGCCTTTTTCTTTTTGTGAAATCTCTTTTCTTTCTTTTCCTCACGTTTTTTGTTGTTAGGACATTCAACTTTTACATGTCCTTTGTCACCACAACCATAACATTTGTAGTTTGATGATAAAGCTTGATTTTCTGTTTTCTCACTTTGAAACTTATTTTTGCCTTTGGTCTTCATGAACTTTGTGAAACTTTTAATGATGAGACTCATGTTTTCATCCTCAGAGTCCTCATTCTTCTTTGGACTTTTCCCTTTAGAAATCTCATATTTGAAGTCTAAGGTTTTCTTCTTTCTTTGGTCTTCCTCAACAGTCAATCTATCCAACTCGAGCCCATGTTTTCTTAGCTTTCTGAATAACACAACCATTGACATAAAGGACAAATTTTGTGACTCAAATAATTGTCACCTTTGGTTGCCACGTCTTGTTCAAAGACTTTAAAGGATTCTAAAACATAGTATTTATAGGCCAAGGTTCGAGCAAAAGTTAGAAGCTTAAAAGACAGCTTCCAATTGCCAGTGATAATCGATTATCCTAGACCATTATAAAAATATTTTCTCTATTATAATTTATTATCTCAAGTGATAATCGATTATCTGCAAACCTTAACAATTCTTGTTTTTCGTGGATAATCGATTATCCTAAGTGATAATCGATTATTTGCGAATCAAAGTGTTTTTTGATGTTTCCTGGGATAATCGATTATCCAAGTGATAATCGATTATTCCAGTAAACATTCTAAACTAAAAGAGCGTATACAAGACTATTTAAGATTACATTTCAAATGACTACAACTATTATAATTTAAATACAATAAAAAAGCTTTAACAGGAAATCATCCAAACATGTAAATTCTTTTTCAATTCTTTGAGTACTTCATCATCAAAATCTTTCAAAGTTTTGTATCAGCTTATTGGTAACATGTACCCCTTGCTATACTTTGTCTTCCATCCCTACAACTACCTCTCATAGTTGAAGAACCCTATGTAGAAGAAGCTCCTACCTCTCCACCTTTACATGCTTCCATCCTTACCCTTGAAAATATTGACCCAACCACTCAAAACCCTTCCTCTCCACCCCATGGACCCCACCCCTACCCTTGAAAATATTGACCCAATCATTCAAGCTCCTAGCTCTCTACATCAAGCCACAACCTCAACCTCCCAACCAAACCAAACCCTCAACAAATAATATTTTGGCCACAACCCTTAGTCACCCTTCAAACCATCACCTCTCTAGGCCTACCTCCCTTACTCATTGATCCAAACTCTCACCACATCCTAACTCATGTTCATCACTTGCTTGAACAAGAAGCAAAAAATCGTCACAATGTTTCAAGCAAGCGGAGGAGAACAAGCCAATTTCAAGCCCTCATGAACACCCTTAATAATGTCATAATCCAACTCTTCCCAAAGTCAGACCAACCACCACCACCCTCTAGTCATTACTTGTCTCTCCTCCCATTCTTGATATTTATCAAATAAAGGACAGAAAAATATGCTAAATGTTGAAGACTCTGCATGCATGCATCTGATCTCAATTTTGTAATTAATTCTTACTTTAGACTCTTTCTGATTAATTTAATGGTCACATTCGTTGCTCCACATTTTTTTTTACTTATGGAAGCCACAATCAATCATAGCATACTTGTTTGATAAGCACCAACATATGATGCCTTAATGTGTCTATCTTTATAATTACATTGAATTGCTCTTATATGCTATTAATTAAATGGTTGATTATTTTGACATAAACATTAATAGACTATCAAAATCAAGGAGAGTACATTCCTTAAATCTTACAGAGTGTTTTATCCAATATACATATGATTTGATATATGAACAAATATCCATGCCTAATAATTTATGCCTAATCTTGCTCTGATACATAAAAATGCTTATTAATAATCTGATAAGTTATTCATGCTCTAATACTCATTTTTTTAATTTTATGTTGCACATGTTTTACTTATATACCCCCAAGGTAGTATGTTAGCATCACGTACATGTTGATGTACCACTCAAAGAAGAACTTCAATATACTTGAATTGTAGTTTGAGTATTATGTGTAAAGCATACTTTTATGACTTAACACTTGTGTGAAATTTCATTACCAATCCTCTTTCATGTATCGTTTATGTCAATATTTAATCTTAATATCTCTGAATTGAATGAGTAAGTCATATTTCACCTTGATGTTATTAATATTGATCTTGAGAAACTAGTTAATGACTCTAACAACAAAGAACACAGCCTATTATAACTATAAATCTTGGAGAAGATCAAACAAACTCAACTTAATGTTCATGAGACTGATTGTCTCATAGTATTAAGATGACTCTTCCCACAGTTAAAGTATAAAAGATTTTATGGGGTTTGTGGGAGAGCACGCGCTAACAACGAATTGATCTCTTGATGACACATTAATGAGTACATTGATCTCCATGAGGTTCAATGGGTCATGTTATGTATGAGCATATTATTGAAATGATAAACAGTGCAACAAGACTTAAAAAGACCTTCAAAATAATTGTGAGTATACGCTTTATTTTGAACCTATTAGGGTCTAAGTATAGCCTGTTTCAAGTGGCAAAATACCATGAATGATAACTAAAATGTGGTACATGAATTGCATTTTGGTTTAAGAAACGAGGTTTAAAAATTAAGGAAGTAAATGTACATTATGTAAGCCATCAGAGAAATAGATGAGCTGGAAAGAAATATGTGAAGAAATATAATAAGGGAAAATAAATGTTAAAGGTTAATCAAACAACAATGAACATCCAAAAGAAAGAATTAAAGGGCGATAACTACCGTTCATGTGGAAATTCCAGGCACTTATGAAAAGATTGCCCAAAACGTGGCTTGGTTCGACAAGAAAGGTATGTTTAATGCTTATATATACTTCGAATCAAATTTAAATAAAGTTTCATATATAATAGGTGGTGGATTGATTTTGGATGTACATAAACAAGTCTAACACCCTATTATTTTGATTAAATGTTGAAAACCAGTTAAGTAACAAACATGACCATGCTTTGTTTATTCGACAATAGTTAAGTACAGCAAATCTTGAATGTTATAAGTATTCTGACTAACAGACGACATAACACCATGCAGTCTTACTTTACATTTGAGAAAGCATGAACATGCTCAGATGATACACATAACATATTTGTACTACACATAATATATTGCAGAAAATATTCGTCACTTCCATATGCTAAAGAGACCATTATAAAAGGGCAAAACACATTAAAATGTATTGGATAAAATGTTAAGGATGTTTTCTTCAACAGTTCCATGAGTCATTGTCAAATCTGAAGGGACTATGTTCTTTGTACCATATTACTCTATAGACAAATTCAAAGATAAACTCTCCAAGAAGAGATAAGCCCATCTAACAATTAGGATGTCACATGAAGAAGAAAAGAAGAAAATCATTTAATGTTACATGTATTTAATACATTCTTTACAATCAAACTCATCGGACAAAAGAAAGACATTTATTTAAAAGTGCAAAAGCTGGTCAACGATCAGAAACAGATTTACAACAGCTACTTTACAACAGACTCAATTCATCCTTAAATAAAGAAATTGACACTAAATTCCCGTAAAATTTCTTTTTGAAGTATTCATCTATGATAATTTGAGATCATATAAAATATTAATCTTTTTTAATGCTAGTTTGTATATATTTTATTAATTTCGAACTAATCTTTTTGAAAAAATTGAAAACAATTTATCTATACGTTACAAAGACAAACAATGAAGAGTTATGATAAAAGATTACCGACAAACTAAAATAAAACAGAAGAACAAAATCAGAAACAAACAAAAAATTTCGGAGATAAAAAGTCAAACCAGCAAAAGGTATTTCGTTTTCACCTGCTCCAAAGGAGAAACTTCCGGGCCAATATCTTAAACAATCTTGCTTACTAATAATCTGTGGTGCTTGTACGATAAACGTTGATTTTCTTTACCTTCGCGCTAATACATTTCAACACTGACGTATAAAGTCGTAATACAAAGGCAACGCCTATCAAGTTATATTGCTTGTCCTACAGAAACTTTTACTACTTTTATAGTTCAAATTACAAATTTTATCACTCAAATTACTGGATCTAAGAAATGAATTTTATACTGCCGTATACGAGGGCCACATCCAATGCTTTCACAGAAGGCAAGTCCAGATGCTGTGCTGCTCAAGTTGTCAATACATGAGAAGAGCTAACTCCCTGAAATTTTAATTATAATAACACCCATTCAATAATGTAAAGATTCTATTATATATTTCTTTTTACACCATCCTAAAAAGATTATTCACAAAAATAAAGAGGTTTCACATTTTCTGGCACTTTGAAAGGCGCAATTAAAAAGTTTAAACTAGTTGTTTTATTCATTTACATTTGACCTCTATCTAAAAGAAATCTTCCAATACCTCTCAATTTAAAAAAAAAGCAGCTTCACAATAGTCACACCCTCACTACCACCACAATAGTTTCTTGAGGCCACCCCTAGAAACTAAAATAATTATTGGATCGTTAAAGCCAAAAAAAAAGTCATTGACAAAAATACTTACAATTCAATACATTGACTTTTTTTTAATCCATAAGAATTGAACTCATGTTAAGAAGTCTACGGTATCACGCACCTTGCTAAATACACTGGAAACATTTTGCTAAAAATTAGCTTTTAACTTGTAGACCCTGTGATGCCCATCAAAATAACGTATGAAATGCATTGAAGTTAAACAATTTACCTGCTTAACGGGTTAACAGTTGACCCTTCTTAATCGGACCTCTCAAGCTCCCGAAATTTTTTATCCCAGTCTAGAGCTTCGTAATCTTGCTCAAGTAAGTCCTTCTCAGTGCTATACACAATTTGATCCTTTCCTATGACTGTCTTTTGGGCCATGTCCCGGGCACTGAAAAGCTGAAAGCCAGAAAAAGAATTTCTCAGGGACATTATGCCTGAGAAAAGCAATCCCCTATCCAAACTTCCACCCCCTCAAACAACACAAGAGCAGATCCAGAAAGCATTTGTATAAGCATCAACATCCAAAAATAATACAGAAATGAGATTGGAATTGCTAATATACACAATTCATTCAAGGAATCATTTTAAAATTCAATCACATCCTCGTTTTGTTGTAAACTATAAAATGAGGTAACACTTTATTATAAAACGACAGCCAAGAGTAATTAGAAATATATAAAGCAACAAATGAAGGTCTAAAACAGGTCCAACATTTCCTTGCTTCTTCATTATGTTTCAATACACAAACACAAGGTTGCCTTCATAAATTTAAAGAAAGATTCACTTGAATTTTATACAAAATAAAATATAGGAGATAAAGATGTCGATATACTATATGGTCAAGATGACTTTCAAAAACCATACCTTCTGCCTTAGTGAAGTGTCAGGTAATTCAAGAAGTCGTGCACACTGCTCCCTAGCTTTATTTCTCTTTTCAATATCATCATTCTTTTTCCGAATAAAAAACCACCGGAAAAGAGGAATTGCGAAGAAAGAAGCAGCATAAATCTGCAAAATATTACCATACAAAGTATGAGACATTGATGTTAAACAATGCTAATAATAACTATAATCACAAGATTTACACATTGCTGATAAATATAATCACAAGATTTACCTCACGCAAGACATGCAACAGTGGGTTTGGTACAAGAATGTTAGCTTGTCAAGGTGGAATGGAACTTTGATAAAAAGCAGTGTGCATGTCCTTGTACTTAGGTATGAACACACATCACCATAGAAAAAACATGTTTATGGCGTTATTGGAGATGTAATTTGCTAATGAAATTATTGCCCCATGTGGTGGTGGTGGTATAAAATTCATGATGCTTGAGAACCAGGGACGAGATGGAGACAAAGATGGATACGAAACCTTTTCTAACTTGCATGCATCACAAGATTTGCTTTACTAGGTTGGTAGAAAATATGAAGCTAAAGCATTGTAATTTAGAAGTGCACTTTTGTTGTCTTGCGTCTGTTTGCATTGAAAGGGAATTGAGTCTTGTGATTTGTACAATTGTGGAAAGCATACTCTCACCAATATTGTCTCCAATTTTTGACAGATTCAATTATGACGAACATTTCCCTAGTGTAGAGTGAAGCTAATTCAAGATGGGAGCACAATTTTTTTGCTGAAAAAAGTCAAGGGAACCAATCTTGACTCAAGACTACACCAATGGTAAGTGTTTGTTTCAAGCACGATAGGTTCAGAACAGTTAGCATTGTAAATCTTTAAAGGATTGGGTGGTCTAAATGGTCCATGTAATCTTATTTGGTCAAAGGAGATCGGTGAGGGAAAGTTGAGTGACAAAATGAAGATAGTGGCCAGTCAAGCCAAGGAAATTTTGAACCTTTTCTTGACCTAGAGATCCACCTGCCGATGAAATGATGAAATGAAATGTCCTAGAAATGTACTAAATTAACAGCTCAACTTCTTAGAGAACCTAGCAAAATAATCCGTTATGGGATAATAACTTTAAAACCAAGTCTAAGTATTTGACATGGGAGGGAACACGAGAAAACCAAGACTAATTGGCATATGGCTTGAGTAAATCATTCATAGCCGACTGAAAAGTGGAGGGAATATTTTTGAGATAGAATAACGTTACCAAAAATTTGTAATGTTGTTCCAGTGTATGAAAGGTAGTTTTGGGCCTGCCCTCGGGGAAGCACTTGGATTTGGTGGTATCCAAAGGGTAGATCAATCTAGAAACTTATGGCAAGGCCTAACTCATCTATTAGTTCATCAATAGTGGGTATATAAAATCTATTCTTGATTGCATCAACATTCAGTGCTTTGTAATCAACACAAGCACCATGTGTTGGTGAATAGAAAGGGTTGGTGTCAGGTGTAATGATGCCTTCTTGTAACACATCAGGGATGACGAAGGACACGGTACCTTGTCAAGTGTGGGTAATATAAGGATTCTTATGAAGTAGACTTTCTGACTCAACCCTACAAAATTATCTTATAAGATAAGGATTGCACTCATTTATAAATTGTAAATCTACCTTATCTCTAGTAAACATAGGATCTCTACAAAGGTCTAACATTGGTAAGGGATGTTGGGAAAAAGAGTTGGTGATCATGAGAGTGTTGGAGTGTATTAGATATATTATCTTTATATTCTTTATTTAGTTTGTTATTATTTCTTATTTGTATTTTGAGCTTAGCCCATATTCTTCTATTATAAATACAATACTTTATGTTTATAGTCAATGCAAAGGAAATTAATCCCACATATAGTTTTTCATTATATTCAATATGGTATCTAGAACCAGTTTATTTTGAGAAAAAAAATTGTCGCCTCTACCAATACACCCAATGCTACCAGCGGCGGCGTCTTCTACTGCCATTGCCGGCAGATTGCCAATGGCGACGCCGTCTATTGTCACTGACTACCACTGCCATTGTCGGAGTTCTAGTTTTAACCTACGAGCATATGGTTTTGATTGTCTTAGCTAGACGACCATTATGCCTTCAGTGATGCCTTCATTGGAGCTTCTACACGCTCTCAACGTCTTTCGAAGTTGTAGATCTGCTCCTTTTTCCGTCATGCATGGTGGCACGTCCCATCTCTTCTCAGGAAGCAATTCAAAGCGTCGAGATCACTTTTTTCTCCTCTTTCATGCCACCATGCATGGTCACCTATCTCATATCCTCTCATGCAGCTATTCAGAGCATCGAGATCGCTCTTTCTTTCCTTTCAGGTGCCTTAATTGGAAAGTCTTAGATTTTTAGGATTTCTTTCTCCTATTCGTCCATGGCTTCTTCCATTGATGTCTCTTCTGACCTCTCTTTTGTCACCGAAGCATTTGACCCATCCATATATGTTTTCTCTCCAGTGGCAAAGATGGATTTTGTTAGTTTATTATAGTCGTGGTAGCTCTTCAACAATTCTTTATCCACTAGATGTTAACAATGCATTCCTTAATGATGATTTGCAAGAAGGGATTTATATGTTGCAACCTCATATTTGTTGCTCAGGGGAGTCTTTTGAGTTGATATTTCGTCTTCGCAAATCATTAACAATTTGATGGTGCAGAAACAAATATTTTCACCAAGTCTTTATTGATTATATTAGTAACAAACTTGATATATATAATTTGTATACACCAGCTTAAGAGGGAGTGTTAGATATATTATCTTTATCTTTTATCTTTAGTTAGTTTGCTATTATTTTTTATTTGTATTTTGGATTTAGCCCATACTTCTATTATAAATACAATACCCTATGTGTATATTCAACACATAGGAGATTAATCTCACATAGTTTTTCACTATATTCAACAAGGTGGAAGACATTTTATTAGTCATTTTATTTAACCTGTACTACGACAATTTTCTTCATCTTCAATTTTTTTTCTTCCTTGATAAATTACAAAGGTATCAAGAAAGTGACCACTCCCATGTTCACATGAACCTCCCACCCCATCATTAACTAATCTTAAATTTGCAGCAATTAAATTGCCATCAAATTCCCAAAAATAGCAATATCACAACCTATATAAAAATGATCCTTCTAAAAGATAATTTATAACTCTTTTTCAATATTGAAAAATCTAGTTGCTTGAACACAGAAATATTAGTCAGTACCTGAAGAAGAGGAAATATGTCGGCTACAAATTTAATGAAGCTACTGGGTGCAACTGCCATATCTCTTTTGATCAAAGAAAAACAGAAGTGAGGGCACTGAAACAATAAATAAAATTGAAAAACTACCTAATGCTGTAATGCATCATCTGAAGAACTTACTTCAACATGGTTCCGAGAATAATGACTCCAAACAGATTAAGGCCACCTAGACCAATGACCATTGCTCTCTCAGACGTGCCAGTTTTACTGCAAAAGAACAACCACTAATGTTATGTTTTAATAAATATATGTGGATATATGGATAACAACAACTGGATCAGAAAAAATACAAATACAAAACCTGAACTGCCATTTTTTCTCTTGGAAAAACTTATCAATTCCTACCCAATCTGCCCATCTCCTTCCAACATATTCTTTCCTCTTACTCTTCTGAGAAGCTGTCCTCTGCAGAGATGGAAACCTATACAGAATATTTCCCTGCATAACAAGCAATCTGCAAGTATATATAAAAAGAGGAGAAATAAGGCGAACAAATAATTCTCAGCAGAAATCAATAGCTACAATATATTTTATACATGAGTAGCATGTGGTATTATTATGTATAAGAGATCCATGTCTTGTGTAAAAACAAAGCAACTAATAACAATTGTAGGTTAATCCTTAAAGAAATTCCTAATGTATGCCAACTATTAATAGGCAACAAAGAGTAATTCTAAGGAGCAATATACAGGATCAACTTGCAGATACCATTTGAGAGGAAACAAAGGAAAGGCAGAAGTTATTGTCTCAAATACCTCCTCGTCAACATCAGGCTGACCATCAAATCGTAAAAGTACAGGTAAGATATAAGATTCGTCATCCTGTCACCATCCAAAGATACAAGGTTAAAAATTAAGAATGACATCATATATATATAAAAGCAGGGCTGACTGGGAATAGAATAAAAAGAACAAGAAATGGGAGAGCACTTGCTCTTCCAAGGGTTTTCCCTTCTCAAAGAATTTCTCCTTTCCCAGATAGTCAGTGGTCAACTTACAATGACAACCCCAATGTGAATCTCTCATATCCTTCTCCCCCTATTTATATCTAACCAACCACTCAAACTGACAGACTAACTCAATATTCAGACTCTCATAACTAACTCCCCCTTCTTTTATCCTAACAATATTCCCTTGTTTTCTCTTTCTGATTTTTCTATTGCACTTAAGTTTGTCACCCTTTGGGCATTTTTTCAGATGTTTCAGTGTTCTGGTTAGCTGTGTTTAACAGCTATGTTAAAAAACTATGTTTGGGTATGCAGAGTTGTGTTGGCTAAAAATGTCTTCAAATGGAGCTGATGCGAATAAGGATAATAGGGGTGCATTTTCATAAATGAAGTTATGTTGTGACTTTTAAGTCTATAAGTTGTATTGACCTTACGCAAGCTTTTAAGTTTATAAATTGTGTTACCCTATTCAAGTTATTTTCAAGCATCCATGTTTAAATAGGAAATTTGTTATATTCCATGCTAAAATATTTTATTTATGATTACAGTCCCCTCTCCAGATTTTCATATTTCAAGGAATGGAGAAAAAAGAGTGCATCTGGCCACGCAAAAGAGGAACTCAAAATAAGAACAACGATGGGTGTGGTCACTGCAAAATACCAAGACACAAGACGTGAATTATGAGGTCTCTAAGTCCCACTTCAACAAATACCCTTGTTAAACAAATTATAGAATGTTCAGTTACATATTAATTCCAGCTCTATGTGCGCTCAATTTCCACGTGCTGACAAAAAGCAACTCCTTTTAGCTTCCATTTATCACATAAAATATGCTTGTCTAAGTATGTAGACACAACCAAACATATACCAAATTACCTTAAGACCCTCCGTAGAATCTATTTCAAGATATGGAGCAAGTTCTTCAGCTGCAACAACACCACCATTGGATGCTATGTATTGCCCAATCTGTATATCAGATGAGTAAAGTGGATTAGAGGAAATAAACATGTAAATATATAGGAAAGTTTGAAAAAAGAAAAAAGTTAACATTTTCACATATAAAATGGAAAATAGTACCAAATATGAAACAATAAAAAAAAATCATCAAAGGCAACGGACCACTGAATTCAGTCCTCAATTATTACCAACTTCCATCTCTCTTCTTCAATTCCTTGATTAGGATCACCATCTCCAAATACAAAGGAGAAGACCTACCAAAATGAAAAAATCCTTATCTTCATTAGACACCAAAAAAGTGGGGTGGGAGGATGACATGTTATTTCAATTATATCACACACCGACTCAATGAAGTTCATCTTGTCATCATCAGCTTGTAGCCTTCGTCTCCTATAATAATATGGATCCCAGTACCTTCAATAGTATAAAAATTAAATTATGACACCAAACATTTCTCTCAAAATGAAATGTGATTATACATACAGGAAACTAGATACATGTGCTACAATCTGAGAATGCAATTGGAGGAATGAAGACATATTTAGTTCAATCTAAACCATACACAAAAAGCAAATCAACTTCCCCTACACTTCCACATTTATCCACACAGGCTAAGAAAAGTGTTTCGCCTTTATAGTATACAATTACATGGTTTGTCAGTAATATCTCTCCCACACCGCACTTTTAAACATGTATTCCTAATTTCCGGTTGTTTTGGGACCCAACATGCTCTTAGCTGCATTGCAATTTTTAAACCGTATTGCAGCAAAGAACCAAAGAACTTTGTAAACTCAGATCATAAACTCTACTCTTACGAGTTTACTTTGGATAAAAAAATATTAAAATATTTATATATGATATAACAGTTGAGAATAAAAAGAGAATATAAAATTGGAGGGCTTACAAGATCCCTCTTGTGATCTTGTATTTATAATGATAGAAACTGATACAATGGAAGATGAAAGATCAAAAGACTACCCTAGATTCCTAGGTAGGTGCTAATCATGATTACAGCAGATAAATGGTTCCCAATGCACTACTTATTATTTATTTCAACAATAATAATTCCATGTTATATGACATTATAAATAACATTTTACATTTTCTTACTGAAATTTTATTGTTATTACTATTAGTTTATCATATTATATATTTCAAAAGATTTTTTATGTTTCTCTAATATTATTATTCTTGTATAATAACTTTATAATTAAAATAACTTTAATTAATTATATGATATATTATGTTTTATATAAAACAAAAAGTTGTTGGACAATGAGGCCCAAAAGGCCAGCATAGAAACAAAGTAGACCCCTTAAACTTCATCTCACATGAAAAATTATTTTATACCCTAACCCTTACCCGTGCAGCACAGGATGGCCACAAAGATAGAGCAGACCACCAACACAGGCAAAGGCACACAACCGCACAGTAATGGCATGGCAAACAATCAAAGAAGAAAACAAGGACACAGCGAACAACCAAAATGGAACTACATCATGGTGCAACAATGACCACGGGACTAGCATTCTCTAAAAAACTGAAACCCCTTTGTTCTACTCAATACTCGTTCTCTAAAAGGTTGAAACCCCTCAGTACACATGCTCTGAAGAAGGAAAGCAAATTGAAGATTCAATTTGAAGTTAAGGATTAATATGGTTTATGCTTTGTTGTTAGGAGAAGTTGTGAATTAAATTTAGAACATTTATCTTTAGTTGTGTCATTATTTTGTCTTGAACTTGGTGGCCAATGATTATAATGATTTTGCTATTTGAATTTTTAGACTTAATATCATTAGGTTGTCTTTCATTACTTTCAAACAACAACAATATTTCTGCATTTTTATATTATTATCTATCTATCCATCTATACACACACATATATATTTCATTCTTTTGGCAGCTATACTTCCAGCAAAACCCGTTATGGCTTCTGATATATTTCTATAAAGGATATTTGGGTTTTCCGTTATGCAATATCAATAACATGGGAGGTAAGGAACTTGAGTCCCAAATAGGAAGTGTGAGATTTTAGTGTTGGGTTTATAAGGTCTTGGGCTCTCTCTCTCTCTCTCTATATCCATCTATCTATCTATCTATATATATATATATATATATATATATATATATATATATATATATATATATATATATATATATATATATATATATATATCCATATATACAAGCTTTTGTAGTGTGGTTCTCTTAAGATTCATATCAAAAGGAGAGGTGAAAGCAACCTAATTTAACTACCTTGCATCACCATCACCAATATTAAATGTGCACGTGTAAGTGATGACCCTAATTTAATTGTGTGTCTCTCGTCTTCCTCTTCTTTATTTTTAGGCACATGAAAACTTACTAAACTTCATTAAGCAACCAGAAACACATAATTTTTAAATTCTAATTGGCAGAAAAACCTTGAGAACCAAGAAGGAAAATATTTGAGAAATTTTGTACAAAATGCAACTCCAATACTACAAAATAGAATTACCAGAACAAATCAAAAGGATTGAAGTAGAAAGTAAATCCTGAATCATATGACCTGCCTCCACGCCTTCCACGATTATCGTCATCACTGTAAATAAAAAACATTATTCCCTCATTCGCATTACTAAATTTTTCAAGAAAAACTATAGTTATAGACATTAAAGTTATGGAATACCTTCTACTGCTAGTTACAAGAGCAATTATCGTAGTGTAAACAATAACAATGGATGCAATAAGCGCTGTCCCAAAAGATACCCTTATCAAGTATTCTACTGCAGCCTGTCAAAGTCAAAGTTATACAACAACACTCAAGCGAAAAACATCAGCAACAACTGTTACAGAGAAGAAAATAGTCTTCATACCTTGGCCTTGTCAAAAAAGGGTTCAGCTTTAATCCTAAGCGACTTTGCACCAAGCCTTGATCGATAATCTTTTGGAAATACATAGAGAACGTCACCTTCCTCAGCAACCTACAGATACCACGGTAGCACAGACAGAATTTTATTCCTAAAATTTAACCATAATCGCAGTGTAGGAAACCAAGGAAACAAATCAATATCGATCTAACTGCAGCACTTTTTCCCCACATTGATAAGAAGTTTTGAGCACTATTCTACAATAGCCCAAAATCTACCACTACTATAAGGAAGATAAATAGCATTTAAATTTTTCGATAGGTAAGAAAAATACACATATAACCTAAAATATGCCCTACAAGTGTCATTATCTAATAGGAAATTAAAATATAATAAACTAATAATATTATAAATTTGTAATATTCTAAACCCATCCTATAAAATCCTTAGCCATTTAATTTTCCTTCTTTTGGGCATTTTAGGATCATCCTATCACATATGGTACTGGAAGCTTCCTAATGTAAGGGGAAACAAAGTAACAACCTCTAAGAAGCCATCTGTGTCAGCGGCAAGAGCTTGAAGAGCCTTCTGAGCTTGATTCAAGTTAAGGCCAGCTCTGCTAGCCACATCCCCAACGGTCACTCTCCCTCCGCATCCATCCACCGCGTCCATCGTTCGCTTCCTCACATCCGACGGCACCTTATCGCTTTCCACTAGGCCCCCCGGCCTCGCCACCAAAACCCTAGAATCCAATACCCTTCTGGAGACTCCCCCAATCAACGGGTTTTGCACGCAAGGGAAAGCTATTTCTTGCTTCGGGCGCTTCGCCAAACTCGAAAGAATGAAGGATTGTGGCCTCCGGAGCCCACAACTGGGGATCCCAGTGATGCACGTCGAAATGGACGCCATTTCAGTATTTGGACATGGAAGAAACTTTGGTTGTTCTGATGACTGTAACTGCAACACCTAAACTCCACGGAAGTATGAAGGCTACGAATTTACGAGATATTCAGAATGGCATTTTATCCGGAAAATACATCAAGAAGAAAAAGAACGACTTAGTGATCAGTTTCGTGTGCTTCTAGTGAAAAGAAGCGGGAGCAGAGGATGAGGCTCGCGTATTGACGCATTTGCCCTTCCCACTCAGAAACTAGTAATTTTTTTTCTAGTCAGAAATGCTTAACCACACACATACATTTCCCTTTTATCATGTTTTTTAATTTATATTTAAAACAAATGTTAAATCATTTAGTTCATAAAATCATTATCATTTGGGAAAGTTGAAATTGATACATCCGTATAATTTATATTAATATGGCTAAAATATTTTTTTCATATATTTTATTTAATTGTTTATTTCTAAATTTGTAATGTGTTAAAAACTGAGTAAATTTCATGTCATGAGTTGATCCTAATATCCTTAATCATTAATGTTTTTAATTAAAATTAACTAGTTTTAAGAAAACTACGATTAAAATTGTTTTTAAAAGTAATTATCTTATCACACTAGTAAAAAAATGGGATAAGAAAGCGCCCCATACGCCTCGGTTTTACCACAACCGAAGCGTATTAAAACGCGGTGGCAGAATTGTAATTAAAGCTACACTATATGCCTCGGTTCTTCAAAAAACCGAAGCATATGTGTCTGCCAGCAGACCTACTAACTCGGTTCTAAACGAACCGAAGCGTAAAATGGAGAATCGAACTCGGTTCCTGCAGGAACCGAGGTATATTACCCTGCTGCACACCTGCCAACCTGCAATCTCCCTGCAATCTCTGACGTTTAAGCTTCATTTTAGGCACCGGTTGATTCTAAACCGAGGTTGTAAGCCCTGTTTAGGCACCGGTTTGCTTTAAACCGAGGCAGTAACCCTTGTTTAGGCACCGGTTGCCTTTTAACCGAGGCAGTAAGCCTCTTTATGCACCGGTTATATTAAGAACCGAGGCATATATATTTAAATGAATTTCGCGTAAACCGCCCTCGCGTTCATCTTCTTCACAGACCCTTACACTCGCGAAAACCGCAACAGTGCTTCCGTTCTCTGCTCCGTTCATCTCCTCCGTTCATCTGCTCCGTCGCCCCTTGCAGCGTTTGCCTCCGGTGTGGTCGTCTCCGGTGTGGTCGCGTGTGCCTCCATTTGCGTCTGCCAGAGCTTCCGTTCGCGTCTGCCTCGCGTGTGCCTCCGTTGCGGTTGCGGCTGTCCCGGTGCCGGTGCCGGTGCTGTGTTGGTTGCGTCTGTCTGTGCTGCTTCCATTTGTCATTCTCCCCCAACTGCCACGCTCCCAGGTACAGCTTGCGCCGTTTTCTCCATTTTGAATTGCACCGTTTTCTCCATTTTGATTGTTGGTGTAACTGTGATATTAGAAATTTGGCATGAAAAACAGTAATATTTGTTTGATTGATGATTTGTTTGAATGAGGAAATGGTGATTGATATTTGTTTGAATGAAGAAATGATGATTGATTTTGGTATTGGCGTGTACGTTGGTGGAAGCTGAGAACCCAAATTTTGGTGTTGGCGCATATTTTTATAGACTTACACAGTGCATATATAAACTGAGGATATACTTACATAGTGCATATAATAACTAGTTGGCACCACCCTAGCACCACCCTTGCTTTCTCAGTATCGAAATTGCCTCTCAACCAAGAAAACAAACGATCAACAATAAAAGTGGAAAAGAAAATATTGGTTGAAAAACTCTAAATTAACTCGTGAATAAATTTAGAATTTTAATACTTATGAAAAACATTTCATAGTTGCTTTTAAAAGTATTTGACTGTGGTGATTTTAATAGTTCTTTGCTTTTATTTGATGTTGTATGTAGCATATGTAATTATTTGTTTGTTTTGGATATATTCTTGTTTTTAATTAGCCTTAGATTCCCGTTTGAGATTCAATACAAAAATTATTTACTATCTCCCAATTTTTCTAAACAAATGTACTTTTTAAAAATAAATACAAAGGAGATGGTAATAATAATTTACAAGTATTGAATCTTGAATTGTCCGGCTGGACAGTTTAAGAAGAGTAATAACTTTTTCATAGTTTATTATGACATATCAAATTTAATATACACGTCTTAAATTTCACGAAAATTTGTCGTTGTGTATGGTATTGATCTTCGGGTGCATATTTAATTGTGATTCATAATCACTTTCATTTCGTGTAACCTGAAGACCAATGCGAAATGCTGGCAAAATTTCGTGAAGATTAAGATATGTTGTTTAAAATTGATATGTTTAATAAACTAAAAAAAATGAATCTTCTTGAATGGGATAGGGTCACACCTTGAATACAAACACGATCAAAGTGATCATTCAAGATTATTGAAATTGTGTAAACAATTTCAGTCAACATGCGTACGGATAGAGGGTGGATGAATTTACCACGCATCAGCACTGAGTACGAGAGAGGGGTAGAAGACTTTATAGAGTTTGCGCAACGTAATGCGAGTACAAGTGGTGATGATGAAGTCAAGTTCAGATGTCCCTGTGTGAACTGTTTGAATGGGAGGAAGTTGAACGCAACTGATATTAGGGAACATCTTATCTGTGATGGTTTCATACGAAGTTATACAACATGGATATGGCACGGCGAATCAACTGACTTTCCAACTGTCTCTCCAACTGGAAATGTTTATGATTCCACAATGGATATGGAAGATGAAGCAGAAGAAGACAACTTAGAGGACATGATCCGCGATGTTGGCGCAGAAGCTTTTGCCCAAGCGCATGTGTATGAAACGATGTCCACTGATGCGGAGACTCCTTTGTATGCGGGTTCAACTAAGTTCACACGGTTGTCAGCGGTGTTAAGGCTGATGAATTTAAAGGCGAGCAATGGATGGAGTGATAAGAGTTTTACAGAATTGTTGTCGTTGTTGAATGAAATGCTGCCAGATGGAAATACGTTACCCAATCGTAATTATGATGCAAAAAAAATTCTCTGTCCGATGGGTATGGAATATAAACGGATACATGCATGTCCGAATGATTGCATATTATATAGGAATGAGAATGAAGTTTTGATAAAGTGTCCAAAATGTGGGTTATCACGATACAAGTCAAAAAACAACGGTGAAGAAGGTGGCATCACAGAAAAGAATGGTTCTGCTTTGAAAGTAGTTTGGTACCTTCCACTAGTTGCCAGACTTAAGCGTTTGTTTGCGAATCCCAAAGATGCTAAAAACCTAAGATGGCATGCAGAGGAGAGAACAACTGATGGGATGCTTCGTCATCCGGCTGATTCCAAGCAATGGAAAATTATTGATCAAGAATTCCCCCAATTTGGTGAAGAATGTAGAAATCTTAGGTTTGGCTTAGCTACTGATGGAATGAATCCATTTGGTAATTTAAGTACCAATCACAGTTGTTGGCCCGTTATACTGATAATTTACAACTTATCTCCTGGATTGTGCATGAAAAGAAAGTACATGATGTTGTCAATGTTGATATCTGGTCCAAAGCAGCCTGGAAATGACATCGATGTTTATCTAAGGCCACTAGTTGAAGACTTGAAGTTGTTGTGGGTTGATGGGGTTGAAATATTTGATGCCTTTGCTTCAGAAACTTTCATGATGCATGCCATGTTATTTTGCACCATTAATGACTTCCCAGCTTATGGTAATTTGTCGGGGTACAGTGTGAAGGGTCATAAAGCATGTCCTATATGTGAAGAAAACACTGCAGCTCAACAATTAAAACACGGAAGGAAGACAGTGTATATGCGTCATCGGCGATTTTTACAATCTAATCATCCATATCGAAGGTTAAAGAAAGCATTCAATGGAGAACAAGAGAAAGACTATGCACCCATTCCACTTACTGGAGTTGAAGTTGCTGAGAAAGTTGATAGAGTACATCATGTATTTGGGAAAACGTCGAAGAAGTCTTCTGTAACGACCCCTTGGAAGAAGAAATCAATATTCTTTGATCTTCCATATTGGTCAAAGTTAGATGTTAGACATTGCATAGATGTCATGCATGTTGAGAAAAATGTTTGTGATAGCTTGATTGGTACACTACTAAACATCCAGGGAAAAACAAAAGATGGAGTGAATGGGCGTTTGGATTTAGTTGACATGAAGATCCGAGAAGAATTGGCACCAAGAGAGATTGGTAAACGTACTTATTTGCCCCCTGCATGTTACACAATGTCCAAACAAGAGAAGATAAGTTTTTGTCTTTGTTTAAAGAGTATCAAGGTACCACAAGGATACTCTTCAAATATCAAGAGCTTAGTGTCAATGCAGGACTTAAAGCTTGTTGGACTGAAGTCTCACGATTGCCACGTCTTAATGCAACAGTTGTTACCAGTGGCAATTCGTGGAATTTTGCCCAAAAAAGTTAGGCTGACCATAACTCGATTGTGCTCATTTTTCTCGTCAATTTGTAGTAAAGTCATCGATCCTACAAAGTTAGATGAACTTCAAAACGAAATTATCATCATCTTGTGTCAACTAGAAATGTTTTTCCCTCCATCATTTTTTGACATCATGGTGCATTTACTTGTTCATTTGGTCAGAGAAATAAAGTTGTGTGGACCAGTATACTTAAGATGGATGTACCCCATTGAGCGTTATATGAAGATTTTGAAAGGGTACGTCAAAAATCAATATCGTCCAGAAGGTTCGATGATTGAAAGATATATTGCTGAAGAAAGTATTGAGTTTTGCTCTGAGTATATGGCTAAAGCAAATCCGATAGGAGTCCCTCGGACATCATGGTTGAGTAGATATTCTACAAGTAAAAGCATCCGAGGTGTGAATGTGGTGACGAAAAGTCGTGAAGAATTGATGCAAGCACATCTATACATATTAAACAACACAGATGAAGTGATCCCATTTTTGGAAGCTCACAAAGTCGTTGTAAGGGACAAGTATCCACGACAATCAGAGAAATGGCAGTTGATGGAGCATAACAGAACATTCTTGTCCTGGTTCAAATCTGAAGTTTCGAAAGAATCACGGTCCTCTGAGACTTTGTTCTGGTTAGCAAATGGCTTGAAGTTTGATGTTGTATGTTGTACAGGATACGAAATTAATAATTGCACATTCTATACGAAAACTTTGGATGATAAAAGCACAGTTCAAAATAGTGGCGTCAGTCTAGAAGCTGAGTCGCTACAGTTTTCCACATCCAAAGATCAAAATCCTGTAGTTGGTTCCATGAGATACTATGGTAGAATTGAAGAGATATTTGAAGTTGATTACACTAAGTTTTCCGTTGCACTCTTCAAATGTAAGTGGGTAGACAATAAGAGTGGTGTCAAAATAGATGAATCTGGTATGACACTTGTTGATTTTCGAAAGGTTGGTTATAGAGACGAACCGTTCATCATGGCATATCAAGCAAGTCAGGTTTTTTATGTCAAAGATCCTGCATCTGACCATTGGTATGTTGCTCTCCAAGGAAAAAGGCAAATTGAAGATAAAGAAGAGAATTTAAGTAATATTCATATCGCTGACAACCATCCATTTAAAACGACAATAAATTTGGATGACGACCCTCTAATTGATGATATACAAGCAATACGAGAAGATCACAATGAGGGAATATATATATATGACCAATCGATATGATTATGTATGAATTTCATGTTTGTTTAAATATTTATGGCTTTTGTTAAATAATATATTGCACAATTTATAAGTGTTTTATTTATATTTCATCTTATTTATTGTGACAGATATATGGCTGAGTCACATCATTCGTCGGGCGACGAAGTCCCCACCACTTCTAGACGGACGAGAGGAGCAACGAGGTTACGACAGCTTATACTTAGAAGAAATGCAGGTGAGAGGACACCTGTCATTATTGACGTGGTCACTGGAGTTGCATCTGGCCCAAATGCAGATGTATTTAGGTCTTACCTTGGAGTATTGGCACGTGATCGTATCTCTATACTTACTCCATCGTTTGACCATGTTTCTGAGGGTGATCGGAATCTCATCTGGCAAGATCTATTGGTAAGTTAAGCAATATTGCTCAATCTTCTATATTCATTATATTGATAAATCTGTATTTATATGAGGTTATTACTTTCTTTGTTGCAGATAACATTTGATATGCCAAACGTCGAGAGCTTAAGGAATAGGTGTTTATCTGCAATTGGCGAAAGATTTCGAGGGTTTAAGACAAAATTGACGTCGAGATATATATTTGGACCAAAAAGTAATGAAAATCCATGTTCCAAATATTCAGCAATTGACGAAGAAACATGGCGTCAGTTTGTAGAGCTTCGTTCTTCTGAGGCGTGGCAGGTAAGTGTAGTAAAATCATTCAATTCATCCTTCATAATTATTTACCATGACAATTGTTTAATTTTGTCACAGGAAAAAAGGTCAAAAGCACAGGGAATAAGCGCTCAGAATAAAAATCCACACCTCCTGTCTCGTGGTGGATATAGGAAGCTTGAACAGAAAATAATGAAGCAGAAGTCAGATAGTAGACTTCCACTTTCTGAGGGTGATGACCCTCTTCCTCCTCCTTCACCACCATCTCGGCACGACAAGTGGAAGTTAGCCCGTATGAGACCATCAGGCTCCTACACTTCCGAGTCTGCCAGAGAAATATCTGAAAGAATTGTAAGATATCATTTCTTATTATATTACATTAATTTTGTTAAATATATAACATGTATATTAAAAATCCTTTGAACTTTTGTTATGTGACAGGACTCCTTGGTTGAGCAGAGCTCCCAAGGTCAATTCACACAAGAAGGTCGTCAAGATATTCTTGCCACAGCTATTGGACGACCTGAGCACCCAGGACGGGTGCGTGCTGCTGGGACTGGCATAGGCATACGACATTTTTTTGGGTCTTCCTCGCGTCCATATTCATATGAAAAGATGAAGGACGAAATAAGAAAAGAGATGACGCAGGAGATCACAAAGAAGGTTCGAGCAGAGGTATATGATGAAGTTGCTGAAATGGTTGCGCGCCAGTTCCAGCAGCATTATGAGGATTATGGCAATCGTCCTCCACCATCTCCTGTAGCGGAACATGTTGTGCCCCCTACAGGTAAGGTTATTTATTTTTGCTTACTAATTTACTTTTTGCATAAACTAACATTTAATTTGACAGGTAGAAGCGGTAAAGGAAGTTGCTCAGCTGCCGGTGCCCCAGGAGACGACATGGATGACACTCGTCCATGTGAGTTATATATTCTCTCTGATACTGGGACTATGCTAGTGGCTCGTGGTACAGTGTATGAGACAGCCACTGTAGTGCATGGGGTACAGCTTGCAGAAGATGAGGTCAAGGTCACGGTCGATGAAGTTGTCATAGCGGATGCCGTTCTTCCTGTGCCTACAGATGAGTTCTTCACTGTGGAAGAAGCATTTAGGTCCTTTGTCGCCTGGCCTAGACATTTGGTTGGTCATGTATCTAATCCCCCGGTAAACACTCGTACTATATACTTCTCAATTTTAATATTTACTTCTAATTGACGTTATAACAACCATTTTTGCATTTAACAGCAGATAGGTCAAGAGGGAAGTCCTAGACCGAAGAAGACTCATTTATCTGAGGATGACCCTCTTGGTGCGTTAGACGACCTTGCTAAACTCATTGCAGAGGTGCCGATGAATGTACATTGGGATTCTACTACATTTGGAAGAGAATCTCTTATCCCATTGTACTTGCATCAGCAAGATGTTAGGGAGCTTGCGTCGGGGACAGATGAAATTAATATCACACTCATTCAGCTGTGGATGATGTAAGTTTATGAAAACTTTTATATATATTGGTATTTTATGAACTTACTTACATCATATTATTTCTTCATTTTAGGTATCTGTTTGATGTTAGTAACAAGAAGGGGTTCAACGATGTATATGGGTTCATTGACCCTTCTATGACTCATGAGAGAAATAAATTTGATGATATCCAGACATACATCACCACATGCTTTGGAACGGGGAAGGAGATATATTTTCTCCCTTATATACATGGGTAAGTGAAGTTTGTTAACTTCAACACATTCATTTATTAATTTTGGTATATCATTCATAAGTTATTACCAATTTCAGGTGTCATTGGCAACTACTTGTGATCTCCGTACCGGATAACACGGCTGTTTGGTTTTGTTCATTGCATAAGTCTCCTCCCAGCCCTCTTAGACATGCAGTAGATTGGTAAGAATCTCAAATGTGTGGTCCTTTTTTTTATATAAATGTACGCTAAAAGAATTTCTTTTGATAGTTCCCTTGCAGCACATATGATGTTATCTGGGAGATCTACTGCTACAGCTAAAAAGCTTGCATGGGTTTCTCTTAAGGTTTGGAATTTTAGTCCATACTTTGTTACATTTGCTTCCATTCAAATGATGTTACTTAACATTTTATAATTATGATGATATGTTGTAGTGTAATAGACAAATGGGGTCATATGAATGTGGTTACTACGTTATGTTTTGGATGATGACCATCATTCGTGCACATTACACCACTGGATGGGAAACGGTAATATTTAGGTTTGAATTTTATGTTCTCTATATTTGGATTTCATATACACTAATTGATATCATTGTACTTTATGCAGAGATTTAATAGGACTGCTCCAATTCCAGAGAAGTCAATCCAACTTGTGAGGAAAACACTTGCAAGATATGTAATTCATTTATATAATAGTATGTAGTAGTAGATATTAGGATATACTAAGTTTTAAGTTTATGTTTCTAAGTTGTTTTATGCTTTTCTACGTTACTATAAATTGAACATGTACATTGCATTGATTTATGCTTGAAACTTGATTTATGATTACATTTTGGATTGATTTATGCTTCTAAGAGTTTGATTTATGATTCCATTCAATATATTTTATGTTTTAATATGAATTTCATTTAAAATACACGTTCTGTAATATTCTGGACTGTTCTGGATATGCAGGTCTGTTTCTGTGATTGGGAATGTTGCAGAAACAGACACCACTTTAAAAAAAAAACGTACTTATATGCCTCGGTTCTGGTAAAAACCGAGGTCAAAAGCCCACTTACTGCCTCGGTTATAGTCAAACCCGAGGCAGAATGTGTAGCGGAGGAGAAAAAAAAAACAAAAAATGAATCTACTGCCTCGGTTGCAGCATGAACCGAGGCAGTAGAGTGCAACTTTATGCCTCGGTTATGAAGAACCGAGGCCTAATGTGGTACAAAAAAAAAATAAATTAAAAAACGTTAAATGTTTATGCTTCGGTTAGACCGAAACCGAGGCAGTAGAGTTGGACTTTATGCCTCGGTTCACAACCGAGACCAAAAGTGTTAGACTTTTTACCTCGCCTGAATATGCCTCGGTTCATAAACCGGTGCCTATACTCAAAAATAACCGCTGTCGTTTCCCCTGACTGTACTAGTGTCATTAAATAAATATTTTAAAGTCTATTATCCTTTACTGTAATTCTTTTAATTTAAAAAAAACACGTTCGTGATAATAAAAACAAAAGAGTGTCATTAGATATTAAAACTTCTTCCGTATTTTTTTTCCTTCATAAAACACTCTGGATTTCTTTATCTTATTATCAACTGATCCTTTGTTCTTTCTGTAAGGAAGAAAGAGGCGACTGGAAAACAAAATGTAAGAAAACAGTAAAAGTAAAAATTATTTAGTTTTTTATTGTTAAGATCTATTAATGTATTATCAATTACATAACTTCAATTCAATTATATAACTAGGAAAAGAATATAAGGGAAAGTACTAAATTAATGATGCTTATTTGGACACCTGTCAATTATATTAGTTTTTCTTTTTGTTATTTTCATTTTCTGTATATATGAAATTTACCATATTACCTATATCTATGTACTAGGAAATTAACTATAATATCTCCATTTAAGATGTTGATACCGGCCTAAATGTTTGGGTTTTTTTTCTTGTGTTTGTTTACTTCCTGGCAGCTATACTTCCTCTCAGTTCTTTGTTCATTGTATGCAATGCGACAATCTAACCTGAGTATTCTACTGCATTGAAGGCTTGGAAAGGAAAAAGAAACTGAAATCGGTAGGTTGATTTAAAGGTTAAAGGTTTAAGGGTTGACAACAACAACAAAATTTGTTTTCCACTGAGAAGCCTTTAATTCTTTTCTTTATATATATTTTCTTGAGTTTAAGGTTTGAAATTAGAGAATAAATCACTTCTCTATCCTTTATATGCAGTGCAATTTCCTTTAATTTAACTTGAGTTTTCTATTTCCGATCCTTGTCCTAAATTTTCTTTTTTATTTTAATATAATCTACTGCTTTGAAGGTTTGAACTTTGAAGATTTCAAGAGGAAAGAAAGCCCACTTGAAATAGGTACGACGATTGAAGGGTCAAAGGTTTTTGACAACAACAGAATTAGAGAGTAAATCATTTGTTTTTCACTGAGAATCCTTGATTTGATGAAGTATGTTCTATTTATGATTCAATATAATAATTATTGCTAGTTTTATGACACGGTTAAGAGATGTGTATTATCACGTAGGTCGATTATGCAATATGAAATTAATATGTTGTTTTAAGATATTATATATCTATGTGTTGTTATCGTGATGAATCTTGACCAATTATTTTAATAAAACCAAAATAATACATTCTAAATTTATATATTTAATTTGTCACTAATATAATAAAAATAAGTACATAAGTGTAACTATAAAATACATTACACATATTTGAAGGATTGTTCTTCACCCTTTCAAATTCTTTTCACAATTAAAATTTTCAGTTATATTTATTTAATATAAATAATCATATTATTTATAGAAATTTTATATTTCCTTTTATTCTTCAAGTTTTGATAATCTTCATCGAAATAAATAATTATTTTGTTATAGTTTTAGAAATAGAAAGAGTTAAAATAAGATAAATAAACGATCAATCAAATAAAATATCTTTGACTTTATCAAAGATTGACATAATTTAAGTATAATTGATAAATTCTTCATTGGATAGAGATTTTATCGTTTGGACGAAGTATTGTTTAAGCTCATGGTATCATTCAGTCAAGTAAATGTTTCTTTTGTTTTTGTTTCGTTTTAGACGATGAAGTTTAGCTTGTTTAAATTTTTTTTTATATTTTAATATTTAATGTCTTTTAATGTGTTTTGTTGGAGACATCGTCTCGACTGTTTAGTTTTCGAGAGTTATACTGAATACCTCTTTCAGTTATGATAAGCATAAAGCTTAACTTCAACTCTCTTAGACGCTTTAGACACAATAACATTTAGCCATGTGTCTGGATGTTTTAGCCTAGATGTTTTTCTATTACCTAAGATCCTAAGTGCTTTCCTAAACTTTTATATGTTGTGGATTCTAGTTCTACGTCTTTGTGTAGGTTTTCTATGTTTGGGGTTTAGGTTCTAGATCTTGTGTTTTCACCCTAAGTTGTTTTCAGATTATTATCATGTTTTAATGTTATTTGATTAAACTTCAAAATATGAGAGCGTTTAGACGCATAGACGATTTTGTTTTAGCACATGTCACCATAATGACTTATAAACCACGTAACACATCCCTACCTTTTATCAAGATGAGTGGGATTGAAAGGGCCATAAAGATGATGGCTAATGCAATTCAACAACGAAATTAAATGTTGGTTGAGAGTAATCAAGACTTTATGAAGCAATGAGAGGCCAAATTGCCAAATCTGCCTAAATCTTTTCAAACTTGACTAAAAGTTTCCAATCTTTTTACTTCTCCACAATAACCAAGAATATCATGGAGATATTATATATATTTAAAAGATATTATATATATTTAAAAGATATTTAGAGGAAATTATATTAACAAAAAGAAGATTTGATCAACATAAATTGCACAAAAAGACCTAGTCAAACTCCTATATAAAGAGACTTAGGGAAATACATATGAAGAATCCTTTAGGGAGCCTAATTACTAGCATTAAACACTGAAAGACCCCGTTAGATGAGCCTAACAGTATGTAGGATTTTTATGATAACAAACTATAATAAAACATGAGAGTTAAGTTAGTAAGATAATGATTCAATTGAGTTAACGATGATTAGATGATATACATAGACTGAGATTAGATAAAGAAAGGGTAAACTAAATCAAAGACTTCATTAGACTCTAACATATACCCAGAAAAGTGTGTGTGTGTGTGTGTGTGTGTGTGTGTGTGTATGGATGAGTATGTGTGTGGGGGAGGGGGTGTGTGGGTCTGAGTGTGGGTGTGTGTGTGTGTGTGTCTATGTTTATGTGTCTATGTGTCTGTGTGTATCTGTGTGTTTGTGTTTGTGTTTGTGTGTCTGTGTGTGTATGTGTCTCTATGTGTGTGTGTGTGTTTGTGTCTGTGTGTGTCTGTCTGTCTGTGTGTATGTGTGTGTGTTTGTGTGTTTATGTGTATGTGTGTTTGTATTTGTGTGTGTGTGTGCCTGTGTGTATGTTTGTGTGTGTGTCTGTGTGTATGTCTTTCTGTGTGTGTGTGTGTGTGTGTGTATGTGTGTGTATCTGTGTCTTTATGTGTGTGTGTGTGTTTTTGTATATTTGTGTCTTGTATGTTTGTCTGTGTGTGTTTGTATTTGTGTTTGTGTCTGTGTATGTGTGTCTATGTGTGTGTATGTATGTCTTTGTGTGTGTTTGTGTATGTATGTTACCAGACAACTCAAAATTATGTAAACTTCGTTTAACTCAATAGATAAATACATTGACCAAAGGAGTCAACAATAATATGATAAAACACTATACTCCCACAAGCAGTAGATGAATCAAAACAGAAGCGTTAGATGAGTCAACCCAAACACAACACAACTAAAATAGTGAAAACTCAGTTGAACTCAATAGACAAACACATTTACCAAAGGAGTCAACATAATATGACAAGGTACTAGACTCCTGCAAGTAGTAGAGGAGTCAAAACAGAAGCGTTAGACTAGTCAATCCAAGCACAACACAATATTAAGAAGATTACAAATCAAGTAGTCAAAGGCTCAACATTGATTGAAGATATTCTAGTAAAAATTTTGATTGAAGATACATTTGAAAAATATAAAGGTTGATTGAATATCTATTTGAATAGAAATATAAAAGAAATTATCTCTTATTGAGAATTAGAGATACTATCATATGATTAACAAATAATCACGAGTAAGTAAAAGACTCTACAAATTAAAGACCATAGGAGAATATTAAGAAGATTAAAGCCATAGTGGCATGAAGTTTGAAATTCAAATTTATGAATGGATAAAAAGGAAAGAATTAATAATTTACAAGAAATAATACACTCTTATTGTTATATAAAGCACTTTTAGATAAAAGAAGATGAAGATATTTGAATATATGAATAATATATTCAATTGAATATGCATCAATGGTTAAATGGCACAACATGATTATAAATATCACATTAGAAGCATGTTTTACTTTGACTCCAAAATTCAAATTTGATTGTTTGAATTTTCCTCTTCTTTTGGAGACATCTATCTCTCTTTTGTTCTTATCAATAGAAGAACAACCCTCTTGTAAATTCATTCATAAATATAGTAGACAAACTTTGTTGAGATCACTGTAGGATTTTTCTCATTTTGTGAATTGCTTTAGGTTAGAACTTTCTTTTTAAATTTTCTCCACCGTTCTTTAAGAGTTGACCCAGTATCTTGTAAGAGCATTTATTCACCACCATTACACACAATGAGCCTTCATCTTCTTCCTTGCTTTCACATTAAGCTCACTTATCTTCAAGTCATGTGTCTGTGAGTTTAGAAATGAGTCATCAATTTAAAGCCACTGTTAAAAGTAATGATTAAGATTTCTTTTTATTATGAGAAGGCTGAATACCTCCATGGATACTGAATTTTTAGTACATGAAATAACTATACTTATACTATAACCTTAATCACACTTTAAGTCACTAAGTACAAATTTATATATATATATATATATATATATATATATATATATATATATATATATATATATATATATATATATATATATATATATATATGCTTATTTGGTAAGATATTAAAAGTAAATTCATACCATATTCTAACTTTTCTAAACAAAATAATTTTTTAAATACTTTTCTATGCTAAAAATAAATAATTAACTATTTTTTCAAAAAAAATATACATGATCAAAAGATTGATAAAAGTATAAGTAAAGTCACCTAGTCAAATTTTTGTTTGGGTCATCCAATTTTTTTATTCATCTTAGGGAAAGAAATAAAATGAATAGAAATATATGTGCATAATCTGAATAATCTTATTTATCTAAGGCAAGACATTGAATGAGGTCCTTATCATGGGGACAAGACACATGATTCTTGACACATGGTCATGGGTCCATGCAATTCCGGATATTCTCATTTCTTAGTAATCTTTCTTTTCTTTCTTGTCTCACCGGTTTCAATTCTTAGTCCATTTTTTTCATTCTATTTCAACATTCATTTTGCAATGACGTGATCCTCTTTGTTATATTACTTTCAATCCCTTCAATTTTAAATTCAGTTTTCCATTATGTAATTTATAGATAAAATTTGAACCATTATAATTACTCTTGGTCTAGTTATTCTCAAATTCATAGAACCGTGTGGCGTTATTTTATTATACACACTATATTGGTAAAGTTGGACTAAATACAAAGAACTCATTTAATTAGTTGTTCAAACACCTTTATTTATTATGCATGTGCCAAGAACTCATTGGGTGTTTGGTAAGTTCATCAAATCACATTATTGACATCATGATGAGTTTAAATTGAGGTTTTTTTGCACATGACATTTGATAGCAAAGTTTCTTCTTCATTGTTCTGTACAGAAATTAAAGAACAAGACATTATACATTATGGTTCTTATACATTTATGAAAGCTTTGTAAATATTTAGGTAAAATTTTTAGCCCAAAACTCTTTTAATCCTCACCATTCTCAATTGGAAACAATTTTGTAAGAAATATAAATATTTCTTTTTTAAACAGTGTTATTTTCTGAAAATGTTATTTAAAAATAAACCAAAATTGATAGAAGAAATTTTCAACTTCAGATTTCTGAGAAAAAAATATGAACTTTCCTTGTACTAAACTCTCCTTTAAATCAAAGTCATTATTCTTAAAAAGCTTTCTTCGTTGGGATTGCAGACGAAAAGAAGTATGATAGATTTACATAAAAAACTATCTAAATTTAGTTTAATTACAAGATTCTGTAAAGTTATACTATGAATTTCTTGGTATAATAAGACTTTATGTGTATATATTTTCTTTACCTGTACCACTAATAAATGTCAGAAAAAAAAAGTTACACACGATAAAATTATAAAGATTAATAAAATTGATTTATTTCTGTAATTTTTTATAGACATTTTTTAGTAACTTTAATGATATCTTTTTACAATAATTATTATAGTAATTTATAATTTATCTTTTTATTAGTAAAAGAAAATTGAACGCTTTCCTCACTAACATGTTTTCATTTACGAGTGAGTATGTCGGCTTGAATCAAAAGATCTAATTTGATGTATAATATGAATTTAATATTTAAAAATTTATATTCAATTATTTAATTTATCAAATTAGTTAAATTCAAATTATGGGTTAATTCAATCTGTATTTCTAGATTGCAAATTTATGCAAAAAATAATTTTTAATAAAAAATAAATTTTATTTTAAATAAATGTATATAATGAATTTTTAACTAAAAGAATAACATGTATAATTTTACTATTTATTCAGATAATATCATTCTAAAAAATAAAATTTAAAATCTAAAACATATTTAAAAATTTATAAATATTAACACATAAATTCGAGTTTAATCATATATCCATAAAATTTTAATCTATTATTTAAATATGACCATAATTATTCATTATTTAACTTTTTATATTCAATATTATTTGTTTATTCAAATTTAGTTAAGTTTCTATGGATTAGGTTATGATGTTTTTCTCAGCCGTATTTAATAATAATGATATACACTCTCATTGACCTTGTACTATTTAAAGCAAAATAATTCTCCTTTTCCAAATAGATTATCCCTGGGCTCAACTTGGTCAAGTCAAAATCAGCAGATCAATCCTTTTCTATGGTACACAAAAAATAGTAAAACAAATCTTCGAAATTATTATTTCTGTATCTATCGCTTTCTCACATTTATATCCTTACATGAATAGGAGTCCGTATACATGAAATGTACCTTGTGATTCTTAAACACACTTACCGTGAAAGAATCATCACGTTCTAGACCATAAATTCCGTGGCACATTTAATCTGTCACCCACTCATCTTTGACTGAATCCAGAGTTTCGTTCAGAAATTGGACTATAATCTGATGATGTATCACTGATTACTAGAAATCCCATTAATCCTTCCAATTTAGTCATGAAATAATTTTTATACACAATCATTTTATTTTTATACTCTTTCAATGAAGGAGATTATTATTAAACAATTTATTCAAATTTGAAAATAATAACATACCCTTATTAGCGATAATTTAAATTTTAAGTAAGCTTTACTTTTGTAAGTTGGGTCTGATAAATTATTAAACAATTTATTCAAATTTGAAAATAATAACATACCCTTATTAGCGATAATTTAAATTTTAAGTAAGCTTTACTTTTGTAAGTTGGGTCTGATAAAAGAAATTACCATATGAGAATGAGGTGAGTAAATTGTTGGAGATTCTGTTGGAACAATTTTCCAAGAATTTAGGGAAACAAGATGAACAACAATGTAGACTTGATATAATCTTCTAGGCGTGAATACACACTTTCCTAAAAGCAATATTTCGTCCCTTATAAGAGTGAAGGGGACCACGAAATCCGCTTTTGAGATACAAAGAAGAAATACAACGATGATACTCACTCTTAGTATTAACGTTAAACAAGAATATGATTCTCAGGAATTGATTTGTGTGTTAAGAGAATGACCGAATTCTATTTGAGTAGAGCACAGGATCCCTTTATATAGATGTTGATCAGGCATCTTTCAAATCCAAGAGATACCAGATTCTGATTAGTTACATTTCTTGATTGTAACTTTTCATGAATGATTGTAACTCTTCATGAATAATTGTAACACTTCATTGGTTATAACTCTTCATGAATAAATGTAACTTTTCATAAATCTGAAAATTGTCTCTAATACTCTTAAATTCCAACAATCTATGAGAAATTAATTTTGTCTCAATCTCATTACATTGAGAAAGTACTCAAGAAATTCAACAATTATGAATGCTCTCTTGCTTCAACCCCTATGGATCCTAGTTTAAAGATATTACCAAATGGTGGTAAAGCAGTTTCACAACTGGAATATGCAAGGGTAATAGGATGTTTAATGTATGCAATGATAAGTACAAGGCCAGATATTGCTTTTGCAGTGAGCAAATTGAGTAGATATACTAGCAATCCTAGTCTATCACATTGGCAAGCAGTACGTCGAGTACTTAAGTATTTAAAGAAAACTATTAATTATGGATTAACATATAGTAGTTATCCTTCAGTTTTGGAAGGATATTCTGATGCAAGTTGGATTACAAATGCAGAAGATCACTCTTCAACTAGTGGTTGGATTTTCCTCCTTGGGGGAGGTGCAATTTCTTGGTCGTCCAAGAAACAAACTTGCATTACAGATTCCACTATGGCTTCAGAGTTTATAGCTCTAGCCTCGGCAGGAAAGGAAGCCGAATGGTTGAGGAATCTCATGTTCGAAATACCATTGTTACCAAAACCAATATCACCAATAGCAATACATTGTGACAATGCTGCAACATTGGCAAAGGCTTATAGTCAAGTATACAATGGCAAATCAAGACATATTGGTGTGAGACATAGTTATGTCCAAGGACTAATCAAAGATGGAGTTATTACAGTAGATTTCGTACGAACAAAGTTAAATTTGGCTGATGGATTTACTAAGGCATTGGCTAAAGATTCCATTTCCAGAATGACAATTGGAATAGGAATGGAGCCCACAATTAATCACAAGTAAGAGAATCTTAACTTAACGCTTAATATGACATTGAGTCTTAAGTTCAATAAGATTAAATCTCTTATTTGATGATTGAAAGCACAAATAAGTATTTCAAGAGTGCTTTAGATCTGTGATGCTTAGGAGGTTGACTAATTCTTAATTGATTTCTTGAAATTATGTTTTGTCACAGGAACATGTTTACCTAAGAAATCAACCTATGTAAGTGCGAAGTTTGGCCGCTTCAAGAAGTCAAGGGGGCATGACTTTGTTGCACTTATGAATAGATATGGACGCATGGTCCTATTGTGTCAAGTATAATAAGAATATGTAATTTATCTTATATGTAGAGTATCTTCAAGATTTCATTATTCATTATGTTGGTTCAATCGTTTCGACACCAATAAAATTCGAATTCCTGAAATGTGTATTCTACTAAGTGAAAGTTCAAGTCTATGTACACTTTCATTTATGTGTAAGATTGCAATTATTAAATTGATGTTTTGTGTTAAGTAATTATACAATACTCTCAAATGGTGGAGAATTGTTGGAATTTAAGAGTATTAGAGACAATTTTCAGATTTATGAAAAGTTACATTTATTCATGAAGAGTTATAACCAATGAAGTGTTACAATTATTCATGAAGAGTTACAATCATTCATGAAAAGTTACAATCAAGAAATGTAACTAATCAGAATCTGGTATCTCTTGGATTTGAAAGATGCCTGATCAACATCTATATAAAGGGATCCTGTGCTCTACTCAAATAGAATTCGGTCATTCTCTTAACACACAAATCAATTCCTGAGAATCATATTCTTGTTTAACGTTAATACTAAGAGTGAGTATCATCGTTGTATTTCTTCTTTGTATCTCAAAAGCGGATTTCGTGGTCCCCTTCACTCTTATAAGGGACGAAATATTGCTTTTAGGAAAGTGTGTATTCACGCCTAGAAGATTATATCAAGTCTACATTGTTGTTCATCTTGTTTCCCTAAATTCTTGGAAAATTGTTCCAACAGATTCACATAAATTAAATATAACAAATATATAAGGAGGTGCAATCTTATTTTTTATAAAATAGTTTTGTAAAGTTAAACTAATCTTAAAAGCTATTTTTTTAATATAATATCAAAATTATTAAAAATATATCTTATCAAGATTTATTGTTTTTTTAAACGTATTGTAGCACTCTGTTATAAGATTGAGAATTTTTTAAGATGAATGTTGTAATATAGGATGAACTTAGGTTTTGATTTTGAAATTATTCTAGTGTTTTTAAGTGTGTTTTCACTTTGAAAAATTGGGCATGATGAAAAATGTTAAGAAAATAGAAGTAAATAAGTGAGCAGAAACTTTGTTGTTGAATTTTCATGCATTTGGGAGGTTCTTAGGACAGTTTATGATGGAGAATTACAAGCGAGAATGAATGTAGATGAAAGAGTTGCATGATTTTTATACAAAGGAAAGAAGCAAGGGGAAAAACAACAGAAATGAAAGATGGAAATTAGTTCAAATGAGAAAACAGACAATAAGATCAAAAGAAATCAATATCTAAATAATTACCAGAAGGCTTCACTCCAGGCAGCTTTTCAGCTGCAAGTGCTTTCATGGCTTGTCTTGGAACCTCTGGGGGATTTGCACATCGGATCAGTGCCCAGTTAACATTATGAAAAAATGGATGTTGTTTTATTTCTGTTGCTCCACGCCTGTAAGCAAGGCGATTCTGAGGTTCTTTCACAAGTAAACCTCTGATCAAGTCCCTGGCTGCAAAGCTCACAGAGGGGGATTCTGGAAATTTTAAGGGCTGTCCAACAACATTAAACAGCGTTGCACGGTTCGCCGGACCTTTGAACGGCGTTCTTCCGAACAAGAGCTCATACAAGAATATCCCAAATGTCCACCAGTCTACAGCACTGCCGTGTCCTTCACCTTTGATGATTTCAGGTGCCAGGTACTCGTGTGTTCCCACAAAGGACATTGATCTAGCATTGGTGGGCTCGGCAATGAGCTCGGGAAGCGGGGTCACCTGATTCTGCACATCATTCTTTGGCTTCAACTTTTTTTCTTTCTTGGATTTTCCCGAGAGAAATCGTGGTGTGAAACATGATGGTTGAATGCAGTCTGGCTGAATTACACAAGTTGGCTCAATGCACGCAGGCTGAATGCAGTATCCAGAGCTTTTTGTCTCCGAGGTAGAGTTTGATGATTTCACCAGTGTTGGACTCACAGCACACCTTAGAGAGAGATCAAAATCTGAAAGCATTATATGTCCATCTTCTCTCACCAACACATTCTCAGGTTTCAGATCTCTGTAGATCACCCCAAGCATGTGCAAGTACTCCAACGCAAGGAGAACTTCTGCCACGTAAAACCTGCACGGTACATATTAATCAAATGACAACTTTTTCGTGTCATCTAATAGGACACAGATTGGAGGAATGGATAACATCAGAGAGACCAAATGAATTGCCATCTGATGTCGATGACAGAAAATCAATGTTAGTTATTCTCAAAGAAAAATGAAAAACAGAATTTTTACATTCTATGACATAGAAAGATAACTAAAAAATATATAAGAGAAAGGCAAGTCAGGTAATAATCACAACCATTGAAGTTAGAAGTGTCAAGAAAATAGAGATTGAAACTTGATTGTGGGAAAAGGTGGAAGTAGTAAAGGAAAAGTAATTATGCAGGCAGAAAAAGAAACGGTCCAGTGTGCAGCGAGCAAGCGTATTTTTACCATTTTTGGCAGACATCCATAAGAGACTTGAAAAAAGCTTGGAAGGTTTTAAAACAATAAAGGGAGTGGAAAATAATAAAGGTTGGCTACTTAGAATTCTTGGGCCATGTTTTGCTAAATATAAGGATTTTCTCATGGTCCTTGAGCAGCAATGGATAGTAACTATAGTGTTTTGTGACAGTCCAGCTTTATATGATAAAAATCTCAGTCAGGTTCCCTTATTCTTGTAGAGAAAGACAGATTTTCTAAAATGATACGGTTTTTATTCTGGCCCTACATATAGAACACTTGATTCCATGACTCCAAGGAAGGAAAATACAGTTATCTAATGCCTCTGCATGTTGTATGTCGATAGAACTGATGGGGCAATCAAGGAAAAATGAAATGGCTAACCTGGCAGCAATCTCAGAAAAATACTTCCCAGGTTGTCTTTGCCTGAGTGCATGCAAGTCCCCACCAGGGCAAAACTCCATTACCAAGCAGGAGAATGTCTCTGTCTCAAAGTGTGTATACAATGTGGGTAGAAATGGATGATCTAGAGACTGCAGTATCTCTCTCTCTGTCTGAGACCTAACAAGCTTCTTGCGACTTGCCAACTCAGTTTTGTTCATTACTTTCATTGCAAAACAAGTCCTAGTGCCACTTAGTTCAGCTAGATAGACACTTCCTATGTCTCCACATCCCAATTTCTTCAATAACCTGAAATGTCTCATTTCCAACACCCCATCACGGGCTCGAATGGCTTGAATTGCTTCCCATCTTATGTCATTTGCCTTGTGGGGCTTGTATAAAGCACTGCTCAGACTACTAGTGCTGCTCTCATCACTAACGTCACTTCCAGTGCTTCCTCTACAGATGCTGGTCTTCCTGCTCTCGTTAAATTCACAGGAATTAGTAACTTCTCCACTTTCAACTGACTTATCAACACTAACACATTCACTGATTCCAGTGTTGCCAAAACTTTCCTTGGCTTCTGAATAGAAACTATTCTGAGGACTTGGACAAAAGGTAATCTCTGATTGGCAGTTGCTCTTTGTTCCATCAACAACACCTTTTGACGAATCACAATTCTTGGAAGCATTTAACGGTTGCTTGATACTTAATTTAGTTTCCATTTTGGAGATATTCTTTCCTAAACAACTTTCAACAGCTTTATTGAGGCTCACATACTCAGATTTCCCATTTGTGTTATAGTTCTGCTTCTCCATATTCTGCATTTCATCTCGCTCTACGCTGTCAGCCTCCTGATATGAATGCTTTTGGTGGTGGATGGTCTTCATTCCATAGTTATTATGCTGACTGGATGAAGCCCCATGATTTCTGGATGTGCTTAACGGCGGCCGAGATGGCCGGGGAATCCCTGATGTTGAAGGAGGATCATGATCTGCCATAGAAACTGAATTCTGAACTTCTGCTAAAGAATCCAATCCATTAACAGGTGAACCCATTAAGAAATCCTTGATGAGCTGCAAAATCCAACTCAACGCAGTGAATTACTGAGATTTACTCATTTAAAAGGCATAGAAACATAAACAACCAAAAATTCCTTATACCACTTTCTTACTTTAAAGAAATAACACAGGTCGAAAATAGAAGGAAAATTAAAATGATGCAGAGTGATATTCAAACGACCAGATAAAGAAAAGCATTAGAAACATTCCAAGAGGCCTGTTTTAGATACACATACTCGAACACCACCCAACTGAACGGAATCCATTAGAAAGAAAACGGCTGAACCCAAACGCAAAGCATCAAATCAAATTCAGTCTTTCAACCCAAAAGAAAGAAAAGCATCAAGGAAACTCACAAAGGCTTTCAGATATCAAAATTTCTTTCACAAAATCACCAAGAAATCTTGTTCCTCCTTGATCAACACCACACAAACCAAAACCATAACTTCGCAAAACTAACAACCCCTTTTTGCTTTTGATTGCAAAAATGCATTAACTTGTAACAGCACTCAAGTTAAAGTTTTTGTTTTTGTATCCATTAGAAGCCACCTTCAGCCTTTTCTTTTGTTACACTACAGGAACAGTGATTTAAAGCCACCCAATAAAGGAAGGCAACAAAAGGGTATGAGCAGAGCAAATAAATAAACAAATAATGGACAACAACATGCATACCTGATCAAAGCAGAAAAACAACAATGAAATTGCATAGTAAGAAACCTTCTTCCATGGCTGTGGATTTCACAAGCTCTGTGTGAGTTTGCTCTGAACAAAGCGAAACTACACTCCAAGAAAGTGAAGCAACTTTGGTGTGCCTTTCTGCAACTCTGAAGAGCCTCAGATCCAATCGAAAAATAAAGGGACAAGACAAATGAAAACTGTAACAATAATTACAGCGATATTAATAATAATATGTTGTTTTAAGTTTTTGGTTTTTCTTTTTCTTTTCTTTTTTGCTTTTCTGTTAGTTTTTTGGGGGTGATGCAGGGCGTGGCTTTGTGGAGTGGGAATTGCAGAAAACGAAGCCAACCTCACAAGCAAAGCTAACCAATTAAAATAATTGAGCGCAGTTCCTTATCTTAATGGCTATGTATGTGTTCCCTCTAAAAGAAACCCAACCTTGTCTACTTTCTTGTTCTTGTTTTCTCAATATTTAATGCATTTTTTGAGCATACACTGTGGTTGGAACTGGCATGAGAAACTTTCATTCTCAACTTAAGAGGCACTTCTTCCCAATTTTTTTATTGGTTCTGATATGCTTTTAATTTTTATAAATATTATGATTTACTAAGATCTCTTAATTTTAAAAAATTATTGGCTTTAATTTTTTGTATAATTTACAGATTTTCAAAGCGTTTAATTCTTTTTTTTTTTGCTACATTTATTTAATAACGTTCTATGATAAGAATAATTATTGATGTGATATCAATGGAAATGCATTTTATATTACTGTTTCAATATAATATATTATATAACTGATAAGCGGTAATAACTTAAAAAATTATAATTTATTCAAATTAAGTAATAAAAAATACATAACGCTATATTCTGTTGCTCTCAACTTTTTGAGGTTGTTTTTCTTTCTTGTTTGCTGTATATGTTTTTCATGCTTTTTTTTCTCGCTTGAGTGTTCTGTAAAGTGGTAGGTAGTGTTATTATCAACTGATATTAATTATAAATTCGGATAAAATCGTTTTCTAATATTTTTAATGAATAATAAATACCTTCACTTCAGTTATTATACTAAACGATTTTGTGAAATAGATTAAATTTGAAGTGGATAATATTTTACATAATATTCTTGTGATATTAGGCTAATAGTATGGGTTGTTAAAAAGTAAAAAACTATATGCAAGTACTTCAATTGTAGAACTTTATTTAAGTTTTGTTCTTTAAAATACTTGTTTTTTTCTTTCTTAGGACATTCTTACACTTTAAGTCAGCAACAAAATATTAAGTATACTTAATGAAAATATGGATAAAATATTTTAATAATTGTATTATTTATAATATGATATTTTTACATTTGTAATTTGTGGATCCTTACTTAGATGAGTTTAGTCTTAAATTCAGTGATCTATTTATCTTGTATAAGTCAGTTTGATCATAGTGTATTAAATTATACAATAGTCAGTACACTATTGTTATGATAGATTGACAAGTAATTAGGCAGACAGCTTCATGTAGTCACCATACAAGTCAAATATTTCTAAATACAAACTTTTAGAATGTATTTAATGATGTTTTATGCTATATTGTCCAAAAACGAAATCAATATTAGTGTCTCGAAGGACTTATTTGTATCTCACATTTTGAAAAGCCTAAGCACAATATTTAACTAAATAATATTTTTTAAAGAGAAAGGATTTTCTTTTCTTTTATGGTTATGATTCTAGGAAGTGTACTGAGACTGATTATATGTGTAACACCGATTTCTGGGATGTCATAGATTATTAAAAATTGGTAAAATTCAAAATTTATCATAGCATAAAAACGTACTTAAAGAAAACCTTATCTAATTACATTATTTCGAATAATAAAACAACGAAGAAAATACTTCAATTATATTGTCTTAACTTGTAAAACAAAATACCTTTGAATGAATCCCAAGGTTATTCTCCATCCTCTTTCGAGTCAATTACGCCTCTAGAACATCTGTAACATTTTTGCTCACGTATAACACATTATACTATCATTGCCAATAATTTCATTCACAAACACACAAATACAAACATGTATGGGGTTAGCTACCGATAAAACAATCATAACAACAAGAAACATAAATACTGATTTATCAACCATAATCAAACACATAACACGATACATACCTTCTGATTATATCAACCATAATCAAACACACAACAAGATACATACCTTCTGATTATATCAACCATAATCAAACACCCCATACATAGTAGTAATAACAATAGGATTCTTAATCCTCTAACATAAAAAATTTTCAATCATAATGAATTACTCGATCATCGATCTTCGATCCTTGAACTTCGATCATCGATCTTCGATCCTTGAACTTCGATCATCGATCCTTGAACTTTGATCATTGATCCTTGATCTCTTACCCTTGATGTCATCATTAACATCTCACACATAGACCCTTGGTCTATCCACTCATTAACACTCATGCTTACTACTTACTATAACCATTATAGTAACACCACTATCAACATAAAACCTTGGAGCATCTCAAGTATCATGATCATCATCATAGATACACCACCATCATGATTATCCCAATCATGAACAACACCACAAGCATCAACGTACCACAATATCATTATGCAAGAGTCCATCTCACTCATGTACCCTACCTCACCAACTATAGTCGCTCCTACAGTCCACCTGTAGCCTCCCCTACAAGGTATATGTAGCCTCCCCTATAGATCATCTCCTTCCAGTGCACACAAGGCAAAAGAAAGCATCTATCCGTAGATAGAACCAAGATTTACGAGGTACAACAAGTAGACTTATCATTTACTCTCACGCTCATCAATCACATACTCAGTACATCCCAGCACTCACTCATGCTCCACTCTCAACCACAAGTCAAACTGATCCTAAACATAACTACTAACCTAAATCTCTGATTATCATCATTTTCCATAACTCCTCAGGCTTGTTTCACGTCCATTCTTCATCAAATTCGCCATATTTCATCAAAATGCATTGTGATAATCAATTATCACTTAAGATATTTGATTCAATACTACCCAAACCACCCATGAGTAAAATCAAAGCAACACACCCCAAGAACCACACCTACATCGGTAAAAAACTCTACCCTTCATGCATGAGTTACACCACAAAAAATTCCACAGTTTAAACCAAATAACGTGATCTAGGAAATACAAAACATCTAATATCACAACCTTAGAGATTTAGATCTCCTTACAACATTATCATAAATTGATCAATGCATTCAGAACAATATCAAAATAAACATCAAACCACCAATATAACATTTATATCACAGTAGTTAAGTCCTTATTACAATTCCATCACACAAAACAACATCAATTTATAATAAAACTATAACAACCAATGCGATAACCACACCTTCATTCCCTTGAACAAAATCATGTTCAACCCATTAGCTCTGCACCATATAACAATTTAAGGCAACTCGTGCCTATCCAACCATCATTATAAATGTATGTCAACTTCCATACTTCATGTATGATTCATATTTATCAAAACACGATGATTTTATTGGTCCTCCACTGCAGCTTTGGACCTGTCTACCTTGTTCCCTCACCTCAGCACTAAACTCAACACGAGTTAGAACCCTTCGGGCGAGACCTCCATCCCTTTCTACCCCCTCGCAAGAGGAAAGAGCAACACTCAGATCCTAGTCCCTTCCACCCCCTCTCCAGGATGAAGAGACTTATCTCTTTCACCGCCAATTAAAGATGAAGAGATCCACCTTTCTTCCCTCCCGCAAGAGGAAATATGACTACCTTTGTACCCCATCAAAAGAGAAAAGAGCAGCACTTGAATCCTTGTCCCTTCCACCGCCTATCATGGACGAAGAGACCCATCTCTTCCATCGCCCTCATGGACGAAGAAACCCATCTCTTCCACCGCCTTTTGAAGACGAAGAGATCCACCTTTCTACCCTCTAAAGGTCATTACCTTTCTACTCCCTCACAAGAGGAAAGGTGATTACCTTTCTACCCCTCGGAAGAGGAAAGGTACAACCTCGGATTAACTAAGTATATCCATAAAATCATACTTAAAACATACCCATCCTCACACCATATGATTGGTTCAATACCGTGACTCTCTCACTAAGCTAACCAATGATCACGGAAAACCATTACCGCTCTTCTCGTAACCCATCCTCTTCCCCTACCTCACACAGGTGAAAGAGAGACCCTAACTTTAAGGTTATCATTGCCACCACATTGGATCACTTCCTACTCTTGAACAACATCACGCAGGAAGGAATAATCGATTATCATCCCAGATAATCGATTATTCTCGAAACCATACTCAAAATTAACGCGTAGATAATCGATTATAACTACTGATAATTGATTATTGTCGAATCGAAACACATCTTGGACATGATTCAAGCAGCCAAAAATACATACATCAACCCTAAATCACGTGGAAACATAATTAACACATCATACATGCATTCAAGCATCACATACCCATGTAAACATACTAAAACACATATAATACATCACTTGAATCATCTAGAAACAATCATTGATATGTTATACCCCCAATAATAGGGTGCAAAATAGTCTCCGATAAAAACACCAAAATAGGGTTTTCGATAAGCCAAACTAATTAAGCATAATACTTATAAATGAGAACCATGAAGATGAAAATTCTACAAAATAGATCCGTTATGTGAGATTGTTTTCTCCCAAATTTGACCTCTAATTGACTATCCGATAGGGAAAAATGAATAACCATATGTTTGAAACCCACTGTCCAAAAATTAGTTTGATCAAACGGTGGATGACTTCACAATGGCGAAAACACCAGTGTCGATTTTATGAAATTCTCCAAAACAGAGCCGCTGATGCATGACTGTTTTCTCTCAAACTAGACCTACAATTGACGATCCGAAAAATCAGAATGAAGAACCATATGTCTGGAACCCACTGTCCAAAAATCAGCCCAATCCAGCGGTGAACGACTTCACAACATCGAAAAATCAGTGCAGGTTATATGTTATGCGGAAATTACTTCTTCTCTTCCTTTCTCTTAGCTTTTCTCTCTCTTCAAATGACTCTAATGTGTTCTACTAATCTAACTCATATCCATTAAAACAAAGTGAGACGTAATGGTCCAATATATTAACCCTATTCTCCACACAAGAAGGGATCCCAATAACCTAATACTTATAACATATATTTACATGGAAACCTCCAAACATCATAACTTTGTTCTCCCTTAGCATCAAACCCTTTGTTGGGATAACCCAACAAACCATACATACATTCACAGGGAAAACCCAACACAAATATTACATAAACCCTATGTTGATGCATACACAAATCATTGTCCAACAATAGCAACATATAATCATAATAATAACCATATAAACATGTATAAACAAGGATTATCCATCCAAAATAACCAAAAACACATATAACATACAACCATAAACAAATAAAGGTAAGCTTCCACATACCTTGACCAGTCATAAGACTTATCTACAACCTTAAAGCACCATTAATCTTCCTTTACACTAAGAGTTTCTCGTCGTTCTCTCTCTTCTTCTCCCAAAACATCCATCTCCTTTCTTACTTTGTTTTCTCTCTTTGATTTAGAGTTTCTAGGGTTTCTAAACACAAAACCACCTCTTTCTCTATATCTTAATATTTATGAATCCACCGAACTTTATCTCTAATATTTTCTCACTTATAATAATACATTTTATTCTAATTTATTATGAGTCTATCAATAATATATATTATTATTATCTAGTCATAATATCTAATTACATATAATAATATCTCAATATGTCATTTAAAATATCTACAATAACTAATAATAATATCTTTTTATATATCTAAACCCATTAAAATTATATCTCTTATTTTCTTTAAACTACTTTATTTTTAAAACTCTTATTTTCCCGAATCTTATATGTTCCAATAACTATCTATAGACAACATTACATCATAAAAGAAAATAATATTTTAATATGTGTAATAGTGTATATATATATATATATATATATATATATATATATATCATTAAAATTCATAAAAAAATAATTTAACATATGAAAAATTTTATAATTAAATTTCACAATAATGAATATTTTAGGAAACATAATTTATGGTTTAATTTTCCAGTAAATCTTTTTATTGGAATTACTTTTCGACGAAAGTATTTTTAGTAGTCCTTTTTCTTTTATCGGTGTTTGTATGTTTTTAAATTCTTATATATTTTTTTTAAATACGCTTTTCATCTTTATTTTTAAACTGAATTGTAATATTTTTAAAGAGTTACCTGCATTTAAAAATAACATTGCCCCATAAAAAATCTATAGTGTAATTTATATATTTAATAATATTTATTTATTATAATTATAGCTATAATTATAATATAGTTTATGCATTCAAAATGTTTATTTATTAAATATTTTATTTATATAAAATAAATATTTATCATGTTACATAGAAAAATATAATATTAATTTATGTTCAGACACAAGGTTATTTTTCATTATTGACAAATTCTTTTGAAACAACTAAGTTGGTGATGAAATTAATTATATGAATAAAGATAAAATTTCAATTATTTTAAGTTTTTTATTAAAACTTAAATCATATTAATTTTGAATTCAAAACTAAGAATATTTTAAAAATAAAATAAAATGAAAACTTCATTATATAAGACGTGAAATAAATAGCGAAAATTTTACTAAAGTTTAGACGAAATCACATTAAAAATCAAAATTTAGAGTATATTTGAAAGAAGAAAATAAAAAAAGCAAAATACTTAATATATAATATTAAAATAAGATATATAATAAATGAAAGTTAGAATAATTTCTAAAATATGATCATATAAAAGATATATACAAAATCTAGGATCACTCTTTGTATTGTAGAATGAACAGAAACAATATTCTTATAATGCTCTTAGTGTAAGGATAAGGTTTAGTCTAGTTTTAGAACTTGTAAATGTTAAGACATAATCATCTATGTGCCTAAATGCTCTTATATTTTGAAGTTTAACCAAATAACATTAAAACGAGATAATAATCTGAAGACAACTTAGGATGAAAACACAAAAGACTTAGAACATGAATCCCCAACACAAAAAAACCTACACAAGACTTGGAACTTAAATTTCCAACATAGAAAACCTTAGGAAACCATCTAGGTTCTTAGGAAACAGAAAAAACATCTAGATCAAAAACACCTAGACACTATGATAAACAGATGTTATGCCTAAAGTGTCTAAGAGAGTTAAAGCTAAACACTTAAAGCTTATCATGCCCTAAAGGTATTCAGTTTAACTCTAAAAAATAAACCATATCAAGATGATGTCTTTGACAAAACACACTAAGATTAAAAGCCTAAAAGATAAAAGATAAAAAAAAGTTAAACACTATATGTCCAAAAAGAGATAAAGGTCAAAGGAAGCGTTTACTTGCCTAAACTGTACCATGACCTAAAACAATACTTCGTCCAACAATGAAGTCTTACTCAACGCTTGATATCTTTAAAAGAAAAGCTTAATTGTCAAATGCTACCTTAATGATAGGAATCAAAAAGAACTTTGTTGTTATGAGCAAACATTAAATGACATTAAATGCAATGTTCAAAAATAACAAAAGTGATAAGAAAAGACCTATTTGTTGCATTCACAATTTACACTATTTGCAGATAAGTTATTCTACACACATCCACAAAGCTTCAAATCAAATATCAGAAAGTGGACGTTAGAGACAAAAGAGATATTCACGTAATGTTCTTCACTTGAAGTCATGCCTAAAAGGACGTACTACCTACTTCAAGCAAAGTACTAAAAAAACATGGCTGGTTTGAAAAATTGACTTATCCAACAATTTTTGTACACAAAGAAAGAGAAAGCACAATAATCAAGGCGAATGCTAAGTCTAACGAACATTTATTCAAGGAGCATTTTTATAGAAGAGCTTTCAAAAGAGAAATCAAGAGGATAGCTAAGAGAATAAGAAAAGCTTACAACGAGTTATCTATCCTGAGAAGCATACATAAGTGTTGATAGAGGGAGCAATATTAGTGTTGAACCCAATATCTCTGATATTTTGATTTTTGATCATGACAACACATTTGCTGTAAAAACACACATATGTTCTACTGACACAACATAAATGACAGATATGTTTAATCGATTACACTGTGTATGTAATCAATTAAGTCAGTTATGATTTGAAAACTGTTTTGAAGCTTAGTCTAACTGTTTTAACGATCATATTTATAAATATGTTTACTAACATTAAATGCGATTCGATTACATTAATTGTGCATTCAATTAAAAATGTTTGAATTGTAATTCTCTTACATATATCATTTATGTAACCGATTACATTACTAACGTAATCAATTAATCTGCGTCTGTCATGAAATTACTATATAATGACGCAATGCAAATTGAACTGTAACAAGAATATCGAATTGATCATTTGAAATTTTCATATCTGAAAAGTGTTACAGATTATAGAGAAGCTTCAAGAACCAAGATTCAAAGATTTGGAAGAAACTTGAAGGATTTTTGAGAGACAAGTTGTGGACAAAATTGGCTGATCATATTCTACACTCGAGATGTGTTTCTACATTGATCAGAAACATGTTTTTGCAATCTGGGATTGTGGTTCCCTGGTCATGTTGATGAGTCAATATTTTATTGACTTCACTAGCTTATTGTACCAGATTTAAACAAGGAATTGTGCTTTAATGTTCAGTATTATCCTATTTTTCCTAATTGAGCTTAATTTGTCCAGAAATTCTTATTTTAATTAATTTGAATTATTTGAGGCTAATTATTTACATTATTAATTGTAAGGAATTATTGGATAATAATTTTGGACATTTGGAAGGCTGCCAAATAATTAAAGACTCTCCATTAAAGAAGTGTGTACAAAGGATGAGGACATTATGGTCATTTTACCCTTTGAAAGGGGTGCTTCATTATTGAAAAAGGGTTACATTCAGCAAAGTAAAAATGATGGAACCAAATAATGCAAGGTGCACACGTAAAGTGGCAGCATTTTGAAAGACCAATACGTGAACACTTGAGGGGGAGACCGTGAGACAGCAACGTCCAACACTTCACCACAAGCTCCAACAACACCACGACTGGAATCATTTGAGGAAGGAGCACACGGCTGGAAGAAACTCTCCATGCTGCAGCGTCCAAGAAACTTCACGACGGGAGCTGTCACGGCTGGAGGCAGAAGCAGCTCACAGCTGGAAAGAGGCACCACGGTACAGCAAGATTGGAGGGAGTCTACAACATGTGAAGCAACTCATCCATTCTGCGTCCAGGAGCTGATCCAGCAGAAGTTGGTGTGCACACAGAGATGAAGAAAACGCTGCACTGGTTTCACTCTGAAAAATTACTACACGCTGCTTGTTGGAGAAGGAGAGCCACACCCTACGTTGGTTTGAAAGAAAAGGAGAGACTGTTGGATAGTTTGTACTGCATGGAGAATTGATGGAGAGATGCATGGTGATGAAGGCAACAACTTGGTCCAGCAGGTGGAGAGGATCTCACGGCTCATGCCAGGTGCAGCAGCAAGGAAGAGAAGATGCAGTAGCGTTTCACGGAAGAAGTCAAGCAGCACATGATGATTCATGGGAGTTGAGCTGGAGGCATGGCACGACAAGGTGGCTGGAAGTAAAGAAGGAAGCACACACGGACAACCAGCTGCAACACGGTCCAACAACTTGGAGGAGCACACGTCCAAAGAAAAAAAATCCAGCTTGGCATTCTGAATTGAAAGCACATTATGATTAGCCAAAATCATGCACATAGAGACAAAGGGACATTCACGGGGCAATTTCTTTTAAAAGAAAAGAAGCATATTTTATTCATTCATAAAGAAGCACACACGGTGCATATAATTTTGTTTTGAGAGGTCAAGCAAAATAGGAGAAGTGGCAAAATGAGAATGGAGGGCCCCTTTGTTGTTTTTGGTACGTAGGAGCATAAAATGATTTGATAAGAAATGTGCTAGAAAAGGACGAAAGGTGGGCATCATTTTCTTTCTTGATATGGAGAACACTAAGAGTTGAAGAAGAATGAGGCACAGGTCCCATTATTGAAGAATGTGCATGTTGCTTTGCTTGAAGTGGAGAGCACCATTTCTATTTCAATTAGAAATAAAAAGAGAAAGAAGAGACACATGTCCCACAAGCACACATGGCAACAAAATAAAAAAGGAGTGGAGAGTGTTTAAAAGGGGGGTGCCGTGAGGAGGTTTGGGGAGGAGGAATAAGACGGGCAGGAGGGAGTCCAGTGGTGAGGGGGCTGCTGGAAAATCCAGCAGCTGGAAAGTAGGGGCTGGAACGGACAAAGGGCTGGACATTGGATCAGTGAAGAAGAACAACTGTGCACGTTAGGTTTCTCTTTTAATTTGATTGTTGTAATAAATTCATGTATAATTTCAATTGAAAGTTTGGTTTAATTTTCTGTTTTTCAAGTCTGTTATTGTTTTATTTTGATTCTGTAATTTAATATCTGCTGTTATATTTTAAATACTGCTGTAATTTGATCTCTGTTGTAATTAAATTTCCAAATTATGTTTTCTACAAATTAATTTCTTTTGCCTCTGCTGTTATTTATTTCACTTTGAATTAATTACTGTAATTTGGTTTTCTATACTTTGGTGCAATAATTCTGTTTCTGTTTTCAATTTACTGTTTTTCGTATTTTACTGTTTTACTGTATTTCTGTATTCCGTTTTTACTATTTCTGTATTACTGTTATTTGGATTCTGCAATTCTATATTTATTGTTTTGCTATTATTAATTACTGTTGTAATTTTATTTTCTAAAATTTACTGTTTTACTGTTTTGACCGTTTTCTGTATTTACTATTTTCTGTATTTTCATTTTTTTGTACTACAATTTTTCCATTCCAGATTTACTGTTTTTGGTGTAATTATTTACTGCTGTAATTTATTTTCTATTTCTACTGTATTCTGTATTTACTATGTACTGTATTTTCGTTTTTCTGTATTTTCGTTTTATGTATTCTAGTTTTCTGTTCTAGATTTATTTTTTACTGTTTTACCTTGCTGTATTTTCCTTTTTACTGTAGCAAAATCGTTTTTACTGTTTTAATTTCATTTTACTGTTTTAATTTTGTTTTTACAGTTGTAGTTTTAATTTTACAATATGTTTTTACTGATGCTTTTACTTTCGCATTTAATGATTTACATTTTGTTCACGTTTAATGTTCCCGCGTTAATTTTTGATATCTTTTACCATTTTTTTTACCGTCTTTTACCGTTCAATTTTTACCGTCATTAAAATTTATTTCATCGTTTTTAATTTTGCTTTATTTAATTTCTAGTCCGTTTTAATTTAATTTTCCACACAAAAATATGCACAAACCCCCCACTTCGTGTTAGATCTAAGATTGAACCGACAAAATTGGTCCTTGAGAGACGACCTAGGAGTCAAATCCTAGCTTATACTGCATTATTTATCTGTATCAAATTTGTATGACCGCGACAGTCGTATCAAATTTTGGCGCCGTTGCCGGGGACCAATAACAGTTCGGTTTTGGGTCTTTTGTTATTTTCTGTTATGTGTGTTTTTGTGTACATGTGATATATGTTTTAGTTTTTGTTTTGTTAAAATTTGTTGTTATGTTTTATCTTGTGTTGTGATGTAATGTTTTGTTTTGTGCATGCATGTCGTATGAGTTTTGTTAATTTAAAAAAAAAAATATTAGTTTTCCCTCCATGTTATGTTTCTGTATATTTCTTTCTATACAATCTTTGTTTGAAGAGGAAGTCCAAGTCTGAGAGAGGTTTCGAACTAGACTAGAGGAGATGACAGATTCTCAAGACTGGATGTATGATCTAGTCAAGTGTCTTCCCAAATTCTTTGGGTTGGCACATGAAGATCCATACAGGCACCTCTAGGAGTTTAGTTTGGTGTGTTTATCTATGAGGCCTGCTGGTGTTTCAAAGGAGACAGTGTTGATAAAAATGTTTCCCATGTCCCTGCAAGATGAAGCAAGAGACTGGTTCATATACCAGTATCCTTTTAATAGTTGGCAGGAAACACAACAAAAATTCTTCGACAAGTTCTTTCCAGCAGCAAAGGTGACCAGCATTAGGATGAAGATCACTGCCATTGAGCAGTTTCAAGAAGAAAACCTAGCAGATTATTGGGAGAGGTTTAACAGGCTCTGCACAACTTGTCCAAACCACCAATTTCCAGAGCATTTGCTCTTGACTTATTTTTATGAAGGGCTCCTGGACAATGAAAGGATACTTGTGGATGCAGCTATTGGTGGATGTTGGATGGATATAACCCCAACAGAAGCGAGGAAGTTGCTCTGCAAGCTGGCTGGTGAAAGTCCAATTGAGGTAGCAAAGGAAGAACCTGAGCAGCATGTTTTGGATTCTGACACTGATAGCCCTGAGGATGCAGCTGATAACTTGGAGTTTGGTAAGAAACTTCTGAGTGAGCAAAAACAGGTTTATTCTGAACCTGAGATTCCAACTTTACCTGATTTCCCTACACATTCAAATGCATGTGATTTGACACACACTGATTTTATAGGGTTTATGACTGATACTGATACAAATTTGATTGACCATTCTAAAATTTTTAATTCAGTGTCAGCCATTGAACCCATTGGTCAAAGTCGCTTCAATATTGATTTTGAAAGAGAAACTGTGCAATCTGATGATTTTATAGAGTTAGGACTAAACTTTGATTTAACACAGTTTTCTGAAAATTTTGAATGTGATTGCGAATCTGGTTCTTGCTCCATTTGTGCTGAAATTGATTATGCATTACAGCCAAACTCTAAGTTTATTACAGATGCTATTAATTGTGAGTTTGATGATAAGGATGCAGAATTCAAAAAGAATGCAGGTGCTGACATTAAGGAATGCATGATTAATGAAGAAGAGTATACTGCTACTTCTTTGAGCGAGCCAGAGATAGCTATTCCGGTGTCACACACTCAACAAATGCTAGTGGAAGGAGAGATACTGCTGAAACAAATTGCTACGAGAAAAATACTGATGAAGCAGTTCTTCCTCAAATTTCCTTTGCTGGATCCTAAGGCGAAGAACATCTCCCTGCTCGTCCAAGTTTGGCAACTGCCACCATAACCAGGGGAGTTTTTCCTGTTCATTCTTCCCTTAATTTTCTTGGTTTGCGAATTAGGGGAGAATTCTGATTTTCTTAGTTTATGATTTTTTTATAAAAAAAATAAAAAATAAAAATAAAAATAAAATAAAATAAAAATAAAATAAAAAATAAAAAATTTTGTGTTCTGTTTTAGGTCTGTTATTTTGTTAATTTATATTTTGTAAATATGTGTTTTGTTTGCTATTTTTGAAATATGTGTTTTATTTGGTTTGATATTTTGATTCAGTATTAGGTCTTTTGTTTCGTTAATATGTGTTCTGTTTTTATTTATTTATTTAGTTTTTTTTGTTATAATAATAATAATAAAAAAAAAAATCAGAGAGTAAAGTTGCAGTAATAGGGCAGAGAGGTGTAGTTTGAGCAGATACTAATCTGAGTGCATTTATTAATAATAATAAAAAAAAAAAGCAAATATAACAAAAATACATAAAAATACATAAAAACATAATAAAACACGGGCAGTGATCGATCAGTAATGATCGTTAAGGATTACAGTCCAACAAAAAAAAAATAATAATAACAAAAATAAAATACATGAAAAGCATAACAAAGATGTTCGGGGTTCGATCATTTCTGATCGTTAATATTACAGACCACAACAAAAACATAAAAAAAAAAAATATTAATAATGAAAGAATTCTCGAGCTGGTTGTGGTGGTCTAAGGGAGAGCTCCGTTGAGGGAGCTCTGGTTCGAAAAGTCACGAGCGGAGGCTTTGGTGGAGGAATTTCTCGTTCATTTCTGTCGTCATCGATAATGATCGGAACTGGAAACAAATCCAGCAGCCTCGGTGCCCTCATTATCACCCAGTTGTTTTCTTTCAAACAAAAAAAAAAAATAAAATAAAATAAAAATGTGTTAATAATAGAAGAGGAAGTGAAAAAATTTCAATGGAGGTATGATGAGAGTTCTTACCATACATATACAGCGGTAGTTGTGAAAAGAGAGTGCCTGTGGGGTCTATCTCCGCTTGCCAGCGCCTGACCCGATTGCCATGGTTGTTAAACCAGCAGTGCACGTTATATTCGGTGGCATCTGCGAAGGTCCTTAGTCGAGACGCGATCTCGACGACTTGCGCTCGGCTTGGGTGTGTGACCCCATAGTTGTAGATTTTGGTCATCATCGTGATCTGATCATCTGTAGGACGCCATCGTTGACTGGTATATCTCTCTGATTCCATATCAGTCATCCTTCCTCTACTAGTATTCTAAAACATAATAATAAAAAAAAAATATATATAAAAATAAAAAGAACAAAAACATAAAAAAGAAAAACAAAACAAAAAAAGCATAAAAATATATTAGATTCTTAGTTCAGTATTTTCTTTAATTGTTTGTTCTTGTTTCCTTTTAGATTTATTTTGTCCTGTCTGTATTTGATGTTTCAGTGTCTGGTCTCAGATCTGTTTCACGGTCCTTGCAAAAGGGTCCTAAACGGATCTACGTCCAGTTGTCCGGTTGTTCTTGTCCATATTGTTCTTGTATATTATGTTTATGTGTTTATTTAGTTTTAAGTGGGGTACGTGGCGTTGTTCTACCCGATTGTCTCTGCAATACCTTCAATCGAAGGGAGATTAACGTCTGGTTTCCAGCCGATATACCCCTTAAGTTTTTAGACAGTTGTGTTTTATGTGTTTAAGTGTTTTCCGTTTCAAAAAAAAATAAAAAATAAAAAAATGGAAAAGAGGGAGAGAAGGCAAGAGATCAAAGCAGAAAGAAGATGGAAAGCAGTAAAGAGAGTAGGGCAGAGATGAAAAATAAAGGAAATACTGAAAGGGAAAGACTGGAAAGCAGAGAAAGGAAAAGAAAGCAGTGAAAGATCTGGAAACTTAAGCAGAAAAAGAAGAAATAGAGATCCAAGGTGCAGAGAACTTACCTGGGGAAGTAGGCTTGCAGAGGCTCCTCGCGGATCTCACTCAGACTCGTCAGTTGGCACGGTGGCAGAGGCTCCTTGCAGGGCTCGTACACCTTCAGAGCACGCGGACGCGGGGGGGAGAGGCTCCCTGCAGAGATCCAGACGCTCGAGAGAGTAGAGAGAGGAGAGCAGAGAAGAGAGCAGAGAGAGGAGTAGAGAGAGAGTGAGGGGTCTGGAAATGGCGCTGGACGCGGAGGAGCGGCCTATTTATAGCCAGATTGCTTTCCACTGTAGCAACAGTTCCGGTCTTTTGCCACCGAGACTGTTGTCACAGTACCGGTCTCCTTTTTCAGAAAAGAAAAAAAATAAATAAAAAATAAATAAAAAAAATAAATAAATAAATAATAATAATAATAAAAATGTTAGCATCTACTGATGGGTGCTAGGTGTTTTAGACATCTGCTGATGGATGTCCCTGATAACATCTACTGATGGATGTTACTGAAAAATTTCTTCCCATTTTTCTTAACTTTTTATTGCACTTGTCTATATTATTTGCTGCTCTGAAATTGATAATCTGATGATTGTAACACACTGAGGACATTGTGTGATTTAAGTGTGGTCTACTGGGAAGAAATTCTGATTTTTCTGTTAAATTGTATTTTGTGTGTTAAATTTTTTGTTTTTGAGTGTTAAATTTTTTCTGTTATTTTTTATCGAGTTTTGTGTGCAATAAATTTTACATTTTTCTCTTGATTTCTGGATGATGTTTAAGTTGTAGATTTTTCCTTCACTTACTTAATACTTATAGTTTGTAATCCTTGCTTTTCTCTGCCTGGAAAGATGATTATATGTTTGAGAGGTTGATTTGATTGTGACAAATACCCTGTGTGAGATTTGAGCCACTTAATTTTCTTTCTTGTGTGATATGTATCTTGATTGCTTGCACATATTCCTTGGCTTGATTCTTTTTGATATACTTGATTTATATGCATTTTTGGAAGTGATAAAGGCAATTTTGTTCTTGAGCCTCTTTAGCCAAATAAGCCTACCTTGTTATTATCCTTTGATAACCCCTTTGAGCCTATATTTTCCCCATTTCTTTGTGTTGAAGCTCATACACTGATCCTAAGTGAAAAATAAATGATTACCTTAACCTTAGGAAAGTCTTGAGCTATAGAAGTATTTTGTGAATAAGTGTGGTCTCCTTGGGAATTCTGATGAATTGGCTAGTTGGTTCCTCATCATGTTTTGAAATGATAAGTTATATCCTGTTGTGTGATAAAAAAAAAAAAAAGAAAAAAAAGAGAAAGCAAGAAGACAGGATGAGAAAAAATGATGAGAAAAAGAAAAAAAAAATTGAAAAATAATTTTTGTGAATAATGGAGTCGAGAAGAGGATTGAATTAGAGGTTTGGGTGAGATTTCACTGTGTTTACATTTTTTCCTAGTGCACCTCTATTTCTTCTGAGCTATAGCTACTTATCCAAATTTATCCTCCCCCTGTCCTTGGCCCCATTACAACCCAGTAAAGACCTTTTGATCTGAACATGCATATGTTTTAAGTATTGATAATTAGAAGCTTGCCAAGTCTACTTGTGTTTGTTTTCTTGAGTACATTGAGTTGAAATCATTTACCTTAAACACTTGAGAGAAACACTGTGAGTGCATCTGTGAGGTTATGTTATTTTTGAATCACCTCTCAAGCTGATTGATTATTTTTCTGTGTATTGAATTGCTTGGAAGATTTCTGTAAGTATTTGCTTTATTGGATTTTGTGTCGGATATTTTCTACTTCTTTTCTCTGTCCAGATTTCTTGAGAACTCTGTAAATATGTTTTTCTTACGAGTCTTTGTTTCTGTATGCTGCATTTGTGTCACGTCCTTTGATGTCCTTTGAATTGTTCCCTGATTTGAGTCTTAATTTTGCCCAGGAGTGCAAAAGACTAAGTGTGGTCTATTTTGATGAGTCAATATTTTATTGACTTCACTAGCTTATTGTACCAGATTTAAACAAGGAATTGTGCTTTAATGTTCAGTATTATCCTATTTTTCCTAATTGAGCTTAATTTGTCCAGAAATTCTTATTTTAATTAATTTGAATTATTTGAGGCTAATTATTTACATTATTAATTGTAAGGAATTATTGGATAATAATTTTGGACATTTGGAAGGCTGCCAAATAATTAAAGACTCTCCATTAAAGAAGTGTGTACAAAGGATGAGGACATTATGGTCATTTTACCCTTTGAAAGGGGTGCTTCATTATTGAAAAAGGGTTACATTCAGCAAAGTAAAAATGATGGAACCAAATAATGCAAGGTGCACACGTAAAGTGGCAGCATTTTGAAAGACCAATACGTGAACACTTGAGGGGGAGACCGTGAGACAGCAACGTCCAACACTTCACCACAAGCTCCAACAACACCACGACTGGAATCATTTGAGGAAGGAGCACACGGCTGGAAGAAACTCTCCATGCTGCAGCGTCCAAGAAACTTCACGACGGGAGCTGTCACGGCTGGAGGCAGAAGCAGCTCACAGCTGGAAAGAGGCACCACGGTACAGCAAGATTGGAGGGAGTCTACAACATGTGAAGCAACTCATCCATTCTGCGTCCAGGAGCTGATCCAGCAGAAGTTGGTGTGCACACAGAGATGAAGAAAACGCTGCACTGGTTTCACTCTGAAAAATTACTACACGCTGCTTGTTGGAGAAGGAGAGCCACACCCTACGTTGGTTTGAAAGAAAAGGAGAGACTGTTGGATAGTTTGTACTGCATGGAGAATTGATGGAGAGATGCATGGTGATGAAGGCAACAACTTGGTCCAGCAGGTGGAGAGGATCTCACGGCTCATGCCAGGTGCAGCAGCAAGGAAGAGAAGATGCAGTAGCGTTTCACGGAAGAAGTCAAGCAGCACATGATGATTCATGGGAGTTGAGCTGGAGGCATGGCACGACAAGGTGGCTGGAAGTAAAGAAGGAAGCACACACGGACAACCAGCTGCAACACGGTCCAACAACTTGGAGGAGCACACGTCCAAAGAAAAAAAATCCAGCTTGGCATTCTGAATTGAAAGCACATTATGATTAGCCAAAATCATGCACATAGAGACAAAGGGACATTCACGGGGCAATTTCTTTTAAAAGAAAAGAAGCATATTTTATTCATTCATAAAGAAGCACACACGGTGCATATAATTTTGTTTTGAGAGGTCAAGAAAAATAGGAGAAGTGGCAAAATGAGAATGGAGGGCCCCTTTGTTGTTTTTGGTACGTAGGAGCATAAAATGATTTGATAAGAAATGTGCTAGAAAAGGACGAAAGGTGGGCATCATTTTCTTTCTTGATATGGAGAACACTAAGAGTTGAAGAAGAATGAGGCACAGGTCCCATTATTGAAGAATGTGCATGTTGCTTTGCTTGAAGTGGAGAGCACCATTTCTATTTCAATTAGAAATAAAAAGAGAAAGAAGAGACACATGTCCCACAAGCACACATGGCAACAAAATAAAAAGGGAGTGGAGAGTGTTTAAAAGGGGGGTGCCGTGAGGAGGTTTGGGGAGGAGGAATAAGACGGGCAGGAGGGAGTCCAGTGGTGAGGGGGCTGCTGGAAAATCCAGCAGCTGGAAAGTAGGGGCTGGAACGGACAAAGGGCTGGACATTGGATCAGTGAAGAAGAACAACTGTGCACGTTAGGTTTCTCTTTTAATTTGATTGTTGTAATAAATTCATGTATAATTTCAATTGAAAGTTTGGTTTAATTTTCTGTTTTTCAAGTCTGTTATTGTTTTATTTTGATTCTGTAATTTAATATCTGCTGTTATATTTTAAATACTGCTGTAATTTGATCTCTGTTGTAATTAAATTTCCAAATTATGTTTTCTACAAATTAATTTCTTTTGCCTCTGCTGTTATTTATTTCACTTTGAATTAATTACTGTAATTTGGTTTTCTATACTTTGGTGCAATAATTCTGTTTCTGTTTTCAATTTACTGTTTTTCGTATTTTACTGTTTTACTGTATTTCTGTATTCCATTTTTACTATTTCTGTATTACTGTTATTTGGATTCTGCAATTCTATATTTATTGTTTTGCTATTATTAATTACTGTTGTAATTTTATTTTCTAAAATTTACTGTTTTACTGTTTTGACCGTTTTCTGTATTTACTATTTTCTGTATTTTCATTTTTTTGTACTACAATTTTTCCATTCCAGATTTACTGTTTTTGGTGTAATTATTTACTGCTGTAATTTATTTTCTATTTCTACTGTATTCTGTATTTACTATGTACTGTATTTTCGTTTTTCTGTATTTTCGTTTTATGTATTCTAGTTTTCTGTTCTAGATTTATTTTTTACTGTTTTACCTTGCTGTATTTTCCTTTTTACTGTAGCAAAATCGTTTTTACTGTTTTAATTTCATTTTACTGTTTTAATTTTGTTTTTACAGTTGTAGTTTTAATTTTACAATATGTTTTTACTGATGCTTTTACTTTCGCATTTAATGATTTACATTTTGTTCACGTTTAATGTTCCCGCGTTAATTTTTGATATCTTTTACCATTTTTTTTACCGTCTTTTACCGTTCAATTTTTACCGTCATTAAAATTTATTTCATCGTTTTTAATTTTGCTTTATTTAATTTCTAGTCCGTTTTAATTTAATTTTCCACACAAAAATATCCACAAACCCCCCACTTCGTGTTAGATCTAAGATTGAACCGACAAAATTGGTCCTTGAGAGACGACCTAGGAGTCAAATCCTAGCTTATACTGCATTATTTATCTGTATCAAATTTGTATGACCGCGACAGTCGTATCACATGTGCAAAAGGAAGAAGAACAATGGGTTCTTGACTTTGAGAGGTGGTCTCAAAGGGATTCTGCAGCAAGGACGTGTGATTATTTGTGCAGATGTTTTCTTTCTATATTTGATTGTGAGTGGGAGAGATGTTTATAGTGTGAGAGTGTGTTCACTGTAAAACCTTTGGTGTAAATCTTAAATCATTATAGTGAAATATCCTTCAATCTAAGGTTGATTAAATGTAGGCATTGAGGCCGAACGAGGATTAAAACCTTGTGTTTGTTCTTCTTTTCCTATCTCTTTTACTTTGAATTACATACGTGTATTACTTAAATTGCAAGAAAGATTCAAGATCATTCATAATTTGTTAAAATATTTAAAAAGCATTCATTTTTCGTAATCACTAATTCACCACCCCCCCTCTTGGTGTTAAGAAACAAGGCATTTCATTTCTAACAAGAAGAGAAGAAAAGAAAGAACTCAAGAGAAAGATCATATCTGAGCAGAAAAAGAGAAGAAGAGAAAAAAAATAGAAGAGAGGAAAAGAAATATTCTTAAGCTTCGTTGTTGTATTGCTTACTAATTGTAAGAGAGAGAGAAAGAGAAAAGAGAGAAACACTTGCGAGTGTTTAAACTGCTTTGTATTGTATTCCAATCCTCTCTGCGAGAGTAATAGTTTGAACGACTTGTAAGCAATCTGTGATTGCAGTTATAGAGAGAATTAAAACACTTGTAACTGAACTCTTTTGAGTTGAGGAAATCTAGAAGCAGTAGTCTAGTACAAGGAGTGGTGCGAATACTCAAAGGAAATCTATGCGTGGTAATCTATTACAAGGAGTGGGCGAATACTCAAAGGAAATCTAGGCGTGGTAGTCTAGTACCAGGAGTGGTATGAATACTCAAAGAAAATCTAGGTGTGGTAGTCTAGTACTAGGAGTAGTGGGAATACTCATACTAGGAATGGTGGGAATACTCATACCAGGAGTGGTGAGAACACTTAGTTGTAATGTGAAGATTATAGTGGAACCCTCTGCGGAGGAGAGTAGACATTGTTCAGTTGGAGTGAACCAGTATAAAAATAATTGTGGATTTATCTCTTCTCTTACCTAAATGCTTCTCTTATAAAAATTTGTTGCTTTGTTTTTATTTCCAAATACTAGAACTCTTCGAGCTAAACGATTACTATTCAACTAAGGAAGTTCTCATAACACTCTGTAGTGTGCATTTTGAATAGCACATTAAAAGCAATTATCATTTACATCTTATACTAAGTTGAGCGTCTAAGCTTCCATAAGATACATTAAGAGCTTAACTACGTGCTATATCAAAAGGATTACAAAAAGAATTTTTCCAAAAATACTATTCAACCCCCTTCTAGTGTTTTTCAGATACTTTAGCAAACAATGACCATTTTTATTCTTTTTCTTCAAGAAGTATCATTAAATGGAATCATGAAGAAGTAATTGTTGTAAAATCTTTCTGCTTATTGAATAAATTTGAATTCAAATTAATGTGTTCTTTTTTTTTTTTAATTTTTTGTTGTCCATTGAGCTTGGATGTTAAGAAGACCTAAATATGCTACTTGGAGCATTAATTGTTTTTCTCTCCTTCAAGTAACTTTCTTTATATTTAACAATACTTATCTGCCTATGTTGCATAACCTTTTACTTTAAAGAGTGGTAAATTTCTTGATATTTAAAAAATACTTACCTGAACGTTAATGGCGAATGACAGAAAGTAGAGGAAGAAGATGAATGCAACGAAAGAGAAAATGCGTAACTGGTACTCGCGTTTTGAAGTGGGTGAAAATGTAGGGTATTTGACATCGGCCCCCCTTCTACCCGACGTCAAAGTGCTCTAAGACTTCGGTCCCCCTTCCTAGCCGACATCTAATTGGTAAAAAAAATTAATATCGACATCCAAAACGTGGTAATTTAGCACCTTTTTTTACGTCTAGGGGGGTTGACGTATAAGTGGAAAAAAAATTAATATTGGCACCTAAATGAGATAATTTCGCACTTTTTTTATGTCTGTGGGGAGGGGAGCCGAAATCTAAGTCGTAGAAAAGGTAATGTTGGCGCTTAAAATGAGATATTTTTGGACAATTTTGATGTCCGTGAAGGGGGAGCCGACGTCTAATTCAAATTAGATGTCTAGGAGCCTGTAGCCGACGTTTAAAGACAATAAAATAATGACTTTTCAATTCTGTATGTAGACCATTTGACATCTGACCCTGGGGGAGCCGACGTTTATACCTTATTTGACGTCGGGGACCCATTTAACTAACTTCTATAATGATGTTTTATTTACAAAACTATTATTGGTCATTTTTTATGTTGGATTTATTTTCGTTAGACGTTAAACACTGACGTTAAATGTTGTTTCTGCACTAGTGATATTTGGAAAAAAAAATATTGAATGACAAATGGTGAAGACTTAAGCTTTAGAAATATTATTCAAGTTCATGTTAACTTAAAGTTTTTCTATTATAATTATCGTGTTATCTTCATCGTTACTTATCAAATGTAGTGGAAATATACATGGTTTCTATTGCATGTTAAACGAAAAACATGCACTCATTATTTGTACTAAAGCTATCATACACAATTTCTTCAAGCTTTAAGCTTTGTTACATTAAACACTCAGTCAAAATAATAAAATGTTAAACTTTTTCTCTAGAAAAAAAGAAAAAAAAAAGAAAAAAAAAAAATATATATATATATATATATATATATATATATATATATATATATATATATAAAGTTTATATGTTAATTATATAGATAATTACGGAAGGCATGTCTTATTTCAAGTATTTTAATTCAGTTAGTAAAAAAGAAAAAATAGATGTCTCATAATGTGAAAGTAGTTTTGCAAAACAATTTGTTTTTTAAAAAAATAACTAAATCTTTTAATGGTATACCCCATTTGTGGCCGAAACACATTCAAGTAGAGTTGGATTCATTTATGGAAGATAGACGTAGACTCTCTCTTGGGCCATCTTGAGCCTTCATGAAGATTCTAGCAGAGTAAGAATAATTTTGGACCTTATATTTTGGGCTAAGTAATTTATATTTATTTGGGTTTGGTATTATTAGCCTCATAGTATAGGATTTATTTTGGACCTTGTATTTTTGGGGCAAGTAGAATAGGGTTTTAACCACTCAGTTCAACAAAGGGCCAAAGCCCAATGTTGATCAAAATGGGACACAAATTTGACTTAGTTAACTAAAGGGTCAAAGTTTTCATCAAACTTGGTGGATAAGGAGAGTGGGTCGTCGATGCCATGTCTCTTCCTCTCTTTGGAGAGTTTTTCCTTCTAGTTAGTGGCTACATGTCACTCTAAGAATGGAGAGGATTCTCCATAGGTAGTGGCCACATGTCCCCTACTCATTGGAAAGGATTTTCACCACTTGACCTTCTCCTAATAGAGAGGATTTTCTCCTTGCTTTCCAAGTTAGCCAATGTAGGGTTTTTTAGGTCTAGCTTCTACAAATTAGGAGACACCCTTAGCCTATAAATAGAGGTGTCCCTCACTCTTATATTCACCTTGGATTTAGAGTGTTGTTATACTGCCAATTTGGTGTCATACTACTTTTATTAGGTCACCCTAGGCTTGAGCAACCCAAGTAAGCGACTTCTTCTAGCCACCTTCTTGTTAGCATAAAGTTGAAGAGCAGAAATTTTGATGATGTCTCAAACTCAAGTCTTAAGTTCTCTTATTGCAGGAAGATCTTCATGAAAACTTGTTTTTATATTAAAGCTTATGCAATTTAGTATATTGATGTATAGGGTGTGATTTATATTTGATTCTGTGTATTGTTTACTTTAGGTTGCGTTAAAAATCGTTTTGAATAAGAAAACCTCATTTTAGACTCAAGATAATCGATTACTACTTATGATAATCGATTATCTATAATCGATTATGACTTACCACAATTGATTATCACGAGCAATTATGAGATTTTTCAAGAAAGTTTTTGACTGTTATGCATTCATTTCATTGTTGCATAATCGATTACCATATCTGGATAATGGATTATTACACGCTAAATAGTTGACAACAAATTTTTGGAAGTATCCTTGAGTGTGATCTCTATAAATTAGATTGAGACTTTCATTCTAATATACAACATATGAAATAAGTGTATTTACAAATTCTTATATGTAGTGTGCGGTTATAAGTGTTATAGGGTTTGTGTTACCCTTGTGTTATGACTTTGAGAACTTGACGTGTTAGCATAGAGCGAGAACTTTAACTGGGAGTGTGATTGAGTGATGTTGTTGATGCTGAGTTGAAAACATGTCATCCTTCGTGAAGCATTCAGAGGAGGTGTTCATCCTTTGTGAAGATTCAAAGGAGGGGTTCATCCTTTGTGAAAATTAAAAGGAGGTCGTCATCCTTTATGAAGATTCAAAGGAGGTGATCATATTTCGTGAAGTATTTAGAGGAGATGTTCATCCTTTGTGGGTTGCAAGGGAAGTGAGTTTCATCTCTTAGGGTAACAAGAGAGGTGTTCTAACCTTCAACTTGTTTATTTCTTTGTGATTGTAACAATTTGTTGGTTTGTGCTAGTGAAGCGTTAATTCTCAATTGAGATTAACAACTGGATGTAGGATTTATGTGAAAACTATTAAAAGAACGGTTTGCGATAAGAAACCAATTCACCCCCCTCTTGGTTTGTTGAACACGTTAACCATTCTGTTGCACCCCTTTAACAATTGGTATCAAAGCTTGCTTTGATAGTAATTCAAAATGACGGGGCAACATTAAACCTTTGTTGAGGGTGCCTCTATAAATTGACCTCCATTGTTTACTAGAGAAAACTACGCTTTGTGCAAAGTGAGAATGCAAATTTTCATGGAATCTATTGATAGTGAGATTTGAGAAACTGTCACAAATGGTCCTTTTGTTCCTACTATATTTATTAACAATTTGTAGGAACCCAAACCGCAAGAACAATGGAATGCTGAAGATAGAAGAAGATCCCAACATGATGTTAAGACTCGTAACATTATATCATTTGTTCAAACTATTGATGAATTTTACAGGGTCTCAACCTATAAAAATGTTCAAGAAATGTGGGAGATACTGAGAGTCACCCATGAAGGAACTGATGATGTTAGAAAAGCAAGAAGAAATACTTTAATTCAAGAGTACAAGATGTTCCGCTGAAGCAAGGGGAAACCATCATAAATGTTCAGAAGCACTTCACGCATATAGTGAATCATCTCATATGGTTAGCTAAGTCCTTTGAAAATGATGAATTAAATATAAAAATTCTTAAATCTTTGGACAGGACTTGGTAACCAAATAACGTGACTACTATTAGTGAGTCTTAAAACCTCAATACCATGTCAATGAGCGCATTATTTAGTAAGTTGAGAAAACATGAATTGGATCATAGAAGGTTGAACGAGGATGAAGAAAAAGGTAAAAAAAAGAAAAGACCTTGGCATTCAAATCAGATATTGATAAAAATGTTAAAAAAGAAGACAACCTAATAAGAAATTTTTTACCCATAGAATTTAAGCTAAATTAATTTTATGCTAGTATAATTATACTCTAAGTTAAAATAATATTCAAACTAAATTCATATTTATATAGATAACATTTTAATATTTAATTATGTTTTCAATTACATAATTTTAAAATGAATTTAGTTTAAATGCCTTGAATTTTAATATTTGAAATGGTAAAAATATGATTTAGTCCTTAAATACTAAATGTGAAGGTTTAAAAATTATAAGTTCATAAAATTTAGTATTTAAGAACTAAAATATATATATTTTTTAAATTATAAGAGATTAAGGTGAATTTTATTAAATTAAAACGAATGTAATTAAGATTAATTTAGACATTTGTATTTATATATGCTACGTACTTGTATATTTGCATTTTATAATGATCATCAACATAATAGTTCATTGAAATACTATCTTCCTATAAGTTTTTAGTTATTCAAATCAATAAAGAGAAAATAAAATAAAAGTAAAGTATATAATTTAATTAAATAAACAATAAAATAATAAAGTTTATATTTAAAAACATTAGAAATGCAGTTCAACTTAATTAAAACAACATTGAAAACATTTCAAAACCTATACTCTCTCAATATAACTATATTTTATATATTTCTCTTATTACAGACCACTAAATATCATACATGTTTGAAAATAATTATACTTAAAAGAGTTAAGTATGTTTTTTTTCTTGTCATTGAACTTTAACTTAAAATTAAAATATATTCATATTCAAAATTTTGATACATTTAGGTCCCCAAGTTTTAAAAATAATAGATATAATCATTTTAACTAAATTACGTTAAATTTTTTTGACGTGTTAAACACATTTTTAGTAGACATTGAAATAGGATCGTGCCAAACGATCTAAACAACTCAAATGATAACATCAAACATCTTTTACGCATAAATTTTGTTAACGTAATTGGGTTAAAAAGACTATAACCATTCATTTTTAAAATTTAAACTTTGAGAATCAAAATGTATTAAAGCTTGAGATATGGATGAATTTCAATTCTAGATTAAAGTTTAGAGACTAAAAATATACTTAACACCTATTCAAATTATGGTCTATTTTAATTATTTGACACTATAAAACTATTTACATGGAATCTATATACCTATCAAACTAAAAATATAAATGTAGATACCAAATCTATATATAAATGTATTTTGTTGGAGGAGTTATTGTACATTAACAAAATATATGATCAAATCTTAGTAGTTTTATTACATCATAAATATCCTTTTATATCATGTACCAACAAAATACATAATTACACAATACATTATTGTTATTATCATGTTGTTATACTGTAAATATAATAAGTTTTTATTATATTTTATTTTATAAGTTCCAGAAATACTATAAATACACATTATATTTGATTAAGAGAATAGAATTACATTCTAAAACTTACTACTATAGTTATTAGATCATACAATTCTCTTATACAACAAGAGATTCAATTTTAACTATTGAACCTTCAAACCATCACTTGGATGGATCTTATCATCTGATCCCAAAGATCAACGCTCTAGATATATTTATGAATATGAATTGAACGTTCCAAATTACTTGTAGTGATATTTCTAAAAGCTACTTATACCAAAATTTCAAATGTATTTAAGATATAGACATACTTATCAGTATTCTTTTATAAATCTTCATGGAGTCTATTGTAATTTTGATTGCTAATTATAGAATCGAGAACGTTATCGTAGTGACTACTACTTAAGAATGGATGGTGAACAATTCAAATTGAGCTGATACACCATTTAAGAGGGAAATTAATATTATTTTACCAGTCAAACGGCATAAGGATGTTTGAAAAAAATCATCCAAAATCATTCAGACTAATGATTGTTTCGTACAAAACCACTTTCAAGTATGATTATATATATATATATATATATATATATATATATATATATATATATATATATATAATAATAATAATAATAATAATAATAATAATAATAATTGTAAATAACTTTATTTTTTAAACATGTTAAACAATCCGATTGTTTAGATATACCTGTATAGAAAAATATTTATTAAAAAGACAACTAAAAGTATATCTTAACGTAATATATCAAAGAATCACTAGTGCAGAAAAGACTTATAACGTCACCTATTATACGTCCGACTCATACATATTTTATGTAAAAAATGACCGGTGACACTTATGTAAATAAGTTAATGTTGTAGACGTCCGACTGGGGTGGTCCCTAATGTCTATACTGACGAAAATGTCAGCTCCTCCCAGTCTGACGCCAAAATGTGGTAGGAAATAATTTTTTACAGCTCTTAGACATCCGACTGAAAAAACCCCGACGTCTCATGGTGGCAAAGAATACCAAAAGTCATTTTATATAGCAGTGTAGACGTCCGAGCCCCTATGTCGGACGCCTAATGACCTGACAGGTAGGTGAAAAGATGTCTTATTCCATTGGTTTAGACGTCCGGGCCCCTATGTCAAACATATGATGTCTCTATAGACGTTCGGGCTCCTATGTTGGACGCCTAATGACCTGACAAGTAGGTGAAAAGGTACCATGTTTCATTACTTATGTCGGATGTCTGATGTCTCTGTAGACGTACGGGCCCCATATATCAAACGTGGATAGCCTCCGTCAAAATTAAATTTTAAATACACATAGACGTCCGAACCCCATATGTTGGACGTTTGATGTCTCTATAGACGTTCGATGGAGGACGACCCCGACGTTTAAGGCTGTTTTATTACACTTTGCGTGAACTCGGGGCAGTTACGCGCACGAAGCTCCAATGAATTACAGAGGCCACAAGGTCTTAGACGTCTGACCTGTACAATCAGACGTCTAAGACCCCTATGTCGGCGTCTATCTAGACGTCTGATTATACAGGTCAGACATCTATCTAGACGACTGACTGTACAGGTCGGATGTCTATATAGACGTTTGACTGTACAGGTCGGATGTCTATATAGACGTTTGACTGTACAGGTCGGACGTCTATACTGACGTCTAACTATACAGGTCGGACGTCTATACTGACATCTGACTGTACAGGTCAGACTTCCCATCAACATCATTCATATAGACGTCGGGTAGGGGTCAGACATAAAAATTCAAAAATAACGCACGTCTAAAGTGATTTCTGCACTGTTGAATCAACTTATTTAAATATACACTTTTGCACTATTTCAATAATAACCACAAAAAATTATATCTCAAACTATACTTTTTTTTTTACATTTAATCACGTTTATTTCCTTCTTTTTAAATTAAATTTTTATAATAATTAAAAGTAATATATTTATCACAATTAAAATTACTAAGTATAAATTTAAAATAAAATTTATATAATTAAAAATATTGATTTATTCATGTTAAAACTCTATTTTCACAAAATTCTCATTGACTTAAATATACTTTTATGGCTGGTGAATGCTCTTCTTTAACGTTACTATTAAGAGCAAAGAGACTCTCCTTATCACTATTTTTTTCTATAAAGATAATGGAGTTTACTTGATCTACAAACCCCTTGTACTTTTAAAATAAAAAAGAAATCGTTAATAAACATATATGATTTTGAAATTTTTGCTTTGTGTCACATTTTTCTAATATAAAAAATAAAATATTCACGCAGTTTAATTTAAATGAGAAATTATCTGGCCTATCAATTTACCAGACATAATAGCAATTCATTTACTTTGTACTATTTTAAAAGAACAATAAAATGAAAATTACTGATAATTTAAAGATGTTTTTCAATGTTATTCAGTTTTAAAATATTACTATATATATTATTTGTGTGGAATTATTACTATATTATTAAAAATTGTTAATAATAACCCTTTTAAAAAACATATTTAAATTTATTTTTAGTTGATTTATATAAATCATTATATTAAACATGTTAGTCAACACTTGGAACCTGTTGACGCGTTTTCCTTTCTCACCTTTACCATTAATCTTATTATCTAAAATTATATATATATATATATATATATATATATATATATATATTTGTCAACATCCAGAAAAATAAATATTTTAAAAAGTAAATAGTTTTGAGACTAAGATTTTGTTTAAAAATTAGTGTTTTTGAATGTATATTTTTGTTATAACATAATTGTTATATTATTTTTCTTTTAATATTTTTATCTAGGGATAAAAGGATCTTTTATTTTTATTTAATTGGTGTAGAAATTAAGGGGTTTGTTGGTGTTTAGAAATTTTAGAAATTCTAAATCAAAGAAAAAAACAGAAAAAAAGAGGAGATTGATGTTTTGGGAGAAGAAGAGAGAGAACAACGAAAAACTCTTAATATAAAGGAAGATTGGTGGTATTTTAGGATTGCAGATAAAGCCTAATGGTTGGCCAAGTGGAGATGGGTCAGATTAGTATGACACATTAGAGTCATTTGAAGAGAGAGAAAAACCAAGTGAGAGAGAAAGGAAGAGAAGAAGTCATTCCCGCATAACATAAAACCTGTACTGGTGTTTTCATTGTTGGGAAGTCGTTCACCGTTAGATCGGACAATGGGTTCCAGATATATGGTTTTTCATTCTGACCGTTCGAATCGTCAATCAAAGGTCTAGTGTTGGAGAAAACAACCTCGCATCAATATCTCTCTTTTGGAGAATTTCATAAAACTTGCATTGGTGTTTTCGTCATTGTGAAATCTTTTACCGTTGGATCAGGCGGATTTTTATAAAGTGGGTTTTGGATGTATTGTTCTACATTCTGACCATTCGGATCGTCTATTGGAGGTCTAGTTTGGGAGAAGACCGTCTCTCATCAATAACTCTATTTTGAAGATTTTTCATCTTCTTGGTTCTCATTTATAAGCATTATGCTTAGTTAGTTTGGCTGATTGAAAACCCTATTTGGTGTTTTTATCGGAGACTCTTTTGCACCTTATTATTGGGGTTATAACATGTCAATGATTGGATCTGGATGATTCAAGTGATGTATTATATGTGTTTGAGTATGTTTACTTAGGTATTTGATGCTTGAATGCATGTATGATGTGTTAAGTATGTTTCCACGTGATCTAAGATTGATGTATGTATGTTTGAATGCTTGAATCATGTCAAGAATGTGTTTAGATTCGGAAATAATCGATTATCATTAGTTATAATCGATTATCTGCACGTTGGTTTTGAGTGTGGTTTCGGGAATAATCAATTATCTGGTATGATAATTTATTATCCCTTCTTGCGTGATGTTTCTGGGTAAATTTTAACGTTAAGAATTTAATGTCATTGAATGCTTCTCAGAACAAAGTGCTTTTTGATTTCTTACCGTTAAGGTAACATTTGATAATTAAGCTTTTTTTTTAAAGATACCAAGCGTTGAGTAAGATTTCATCATTGGATAAAGTATTGTTTTAGCTCATGGTATCGTTTTGGTAAGTAAACGCCTCCTTTGATCGTTATCTCTTCTTTAGGCATATAGCATTTTAGTTTTTTATCTTTTGTATTATAGGTGTTTAATCTTTTAATGTGTTTTGTCAAAGACATCGTCTTGAAATGGTTTGTTTTCAATATCTAAACTAAATACCTTTTGAGTATAATAAGCTTTAAGCGTTTAACTTTAACTCTCTTAGAAGCTTTAGGCATAACATCCGTTTAGCATAGTGTCTAGGTGTTTTTCACCTAGATTTTTTTTTTATTTCCTAATAACCTAGGTGTTTTCCTAAGGTTTTCTATGTTGGAGATTCAGGTTTTAAGTCTTGTGTAGATTTTCTATGTTGGGGATTCAGGTTCTAATTCTTTTGTATTTTCATCCTAAGTTTTCTTCAGATTATTATCTCGATTTAATGTTATTTGGTTAAATTTCAAATATGAAAGTGTTTAAGTGCATAAACGATTTTTTCTTAAAACTTTGTGCTTTTGTGTTACATCTTTGAATTGAGTCTCCTTGTTCTTTTTTTTTTAATATTACTTGAATCCTTAGGATTATCTTCGTTTATATTATGTTCTTTGCCTTTAATCATGAGAAATTAAAAGTTCAAATCAATATCATAGAAAAAGGAAGATCTCCTCTTGAAAATTGAAAAGAAGATAAGAAAAAGCCAAAAGAAGGGAAATAATTCAAAATAAGTGTAACAGTGCATTTAGTTCATTACATAATCGATTAAAATAGAAATAAAAATCAGTTAAAATTTGAATTTGTTCTTGGAAGTGAACCTTCACACTTATATAACCTTTATTGGTTAAATTCGTGTCCAATGGAGATCTTTCTTGAATTCTTTATTCCTTCTCTTGTGAAACATTAAATGACTAATGACATTAACATCAATTGTATTCTTAGTTTGTTTTGGTATTTCTAATCCATTCTAAACCCACTTTTAGGACTTTTTTTTTAGTAGTTACTTCCTTATGTGCCGTATTTCTAGTTTGTCTTTACTTTTAAAATTATATTCGCCTTTTCTTATTTAGTGTGCCTTATAAGGTGTTTCCTTGTTTGCAAGTAGATAAACCTTTCTTTGATTTCTAGGAAAACTCTACACGCACTATTAGGATAAATTATTTTGGAAGATTTTTACTTAGAAGCTTTGGTAAAAGTAATCTAAGGAGACTTTGTCTAGGACTTGGTTTCTAAGCTTGTCCACTTATAACTCACCTTTCCTTCCTCAGAGGTACTTGAAATACTTTGATCATTAGTTTTTTTCTAGAAATTCTCCACCAAAAAGGAAAAATATTTTGAGAAAACTTTATCATCCATAATTGTGAAATTTTGAAAACCTTTGTGAAAAAATTTCTTCTTCACAACAACTTAAGTGATAGGTATAGTGAGGATGAATTGCATTGGAGAGCTTAGGATGACATTTTAGTTTACATAATAGTTTTTGGGATCATAGTAGTTTGCATTACAGGTATTGAGGATGAGTTGCATTCGAGAGCTTAGAATGACATTCGATATTTTGGTAATAAAGTTGATCCAGTGTCATACTTAGCTTAGGAGAAAAGAGTAGAAAAACTTCATTCATTCATTGTTAGGTGCAGTAAATATCATATAGTTAACTTTTGTACTTCTAAGTTTGTAGGGCATGCATGCAAGTGGTGGCACCAAAGAATGTATGGTGTTGAAAGTAGTAGAAAATCATTAATTAGTGATTAACATGATTTAAGAGCATGCATGAGAACAAAATTTGTTCCACTTTCTTTTAAGATAAATTAAGATTTTAAACATGAAATGGTAAAACTCATGGAGAGAGGTAGAGAATTTATTAGAAGTGAAAAATAGTTCTTTCGTAGAGACAATGAGTTTAAAGAGAAAGTTAAGAAGCTCTTGAGGGATTGAAATAAAGAAAAGAACTCTAGAAGGAGGGGTTGAATAGTGTTTTTAAAACCTTTTTCGTAAAACACCTTTTATTGACTAATGTAGGGGTTAGACGGTCTGCAAAAGTTTTCAAACGCTTGTGTGTTTAGTTGTGGTGATTTGTTGTGTTTGTTCGACAATATAGTGTGCATGTAGGTGGGGGTTGGGCGATGTCTTCAATGATTTCCTAAATGAGGGCATCATCATGCTCGGCCATGGTAGGCAATGTGACGATAAATGTTTGGGCACGAGATGTGGCCTCTTCAAGATAAACTACTTCCCTGAGAACCAAAGGTTGAGTCATTTGGGTTCTCGTAGGTAGCATAGGGAGGAAATGCCTTCTAATAGCATCATCATTTACCAAAATGGTACCGTTTGAATCATTAAAGTGATGAGTTCAACATGTTTCAACAATACTCATGCTTGGTGGCAGATACCCTTTGCCAAATTCTTCAATGAAGTGTTGACTAGTCGAGGCATGATCAGGCTGAGATGCATCAGTTAAACGATATATTGACTGTTGCCAATAGAGATACATGTTTGACTCGTTGGTGTTAAGACAATATCATTTAGAGAATAGATCTCTAAGCAACTCACATTTTGAAGTTTAACAAAAAACATTAAACGAAATATCGTTGTGTATGAAAAGTTGTTTTAGAATAAATAGCTTCTAAGAGAAAAACATTTTGTAACATCTGTTTTAAATGAAATTAAGCCTATGAATAACGTTTCCTAGACTGAACTATCTATTGAACTAAGTTTATGAACAACATCTAAGACAAAAAAATGTCTCTCTTTTTAATAGACTATATGAGTAACAAGCTAGCGTTTTATGAACAAGAAAATATATCTCTTTTATAACACTGAAGCTGAAAGAAAGTTTTATTTAATACAGTGTTAACTCAAGCAAAGTGTCTTAGGAATACATTGTCTAACATATGACCACTAAACGCTACTCTCCCAAATAGTCTTTGAAAAAGCATATAATGTTTTATACCATTTGATGAATATACATGTTGTATGCTTTACCAAACTGTGCATTTATTAATGACATGTACGATATTGTGCATTTATTGAATACGCAATATAGCATAACGCTTATCAAAGTTCAAAATATTTAATACATGTACGATAAAGTGCTTTGATGCTTGTATATCTGGTTCTTAATATTTATGCAGATCACTAAAGCAGAAAGATATGATCAGAATCACTACACCTAAGAAAAAGATGTTGTGAGAGATGAAGAACATTTTGGGAATGTTTTCCTTGAAGCGTTCAATTGTATCACATCATACAAGCTCTATTTAAGATAAAAAGGATATGATAAAGTTTTGAACCTTTACAAAGTAGACTAAAGTCTAACTTCCCACCTAAAGACTACTTGCTCTCTTGAAGTCAACTCCTTTATCTAACGGTCATCTTTCAAGAAATGCTATATATAGACGAAAGCTTAAAGAGAAGACAAGAAGAATAAAATATTGAACTCGTGAACGTTAAAAGAAGCTTATTTTACTCATATATCATCTAAAGTTGTATATTTCTTTTAAAAGAAAAACCTTAGTAAATAACATAATTTTTTGTACTGTTCATATCCTCTCTTAGAAAGCTATCAATTTGTACCCTTGCTCATAACATTGTTTGTGTTTTAAATTCTAAAGAGAATTAAAATACTTGCCTATACGTGTTGTTTAGGATTAAGACTAGAAATTGTTAGAATACTTGAGATCATAAGTGGTTAAAATACTTGTAAACCAGAAGTGGTTAAACTCGGACTAGTTGTGTTGATTAGGTGAACCAGGAGTGGTCAGAATACCATTATAAAGCTGGAGAGGTAAAACTCGTGTAATTTTGTTAAAGATTAGTGGAATCCCTTAAGAGTTCTTAAGGGAGAAATGGACGTAGCTCAGGTTGAGTGAATTGGTATAAAATTTGTGCTGTATTGCTTTCCTTCTTCCAACGTTTTCACAAAGCCTTTTTGAAACATTATCGTCTAAACATATCTTTTATTTATTAATCCTTTGAAAACCAATCAGACATCATTTGTGAAAAGTTTTAAAAACACTATTCATCCCCCCCCCCTTCCTATAGTGTTTGCCTATATTTTTCAATTGGTAGCAAAGCTAACCTCAGGGGTTAGTTTTTAACCAGACTTGAGGAAATGATCCAGATCGCAATGGAAAGTGAAGGATATGCCATCAGTCGTCCACCTCTATTTAGGGAAGAAAAGTTTAATTTTTGGAAACAAAGAATGATTATACATATTTATAATCATGTCATATTGACATGTGGGATATTGTGGAAAATGGAAACTTTACACCTTTGAATAGAGAAGGATTACCCCTTACATGAAGCTTTTAGTTAGATGATCATAAAACAAGATATCTCCTAAACTTTAAAACTAAAAATATACTAACGTGTGCCTTATGTGTAGAGGTGTACCTCTTTTAGGTAGCTAGTTGGACTTAGGTCTATGTTATAGGGTGACAATGCTTTATCTTTCGTTCATGAGAAGGTTGTACGGTCTTCCAAATCTAAAGAATTTGAGGACATTATATGGAACAACATGCCTAGATAGAAATAAGCTAAGAACTAAACTAAAACAATTAAGAAATGGAATTGAAAAGACTAAAAATGTAAGAGAGAAAGGAGAGGAAACTTATGATTTGGAAGACATAGCACTTGAAAGGATCCGAGATAAAGACCAAGGAGGTCGCCACTTGTTCTTCACAAGATAAGACCCAAATTTAGAATAAGAGAAAGAATTTTATCTTAAAGAAGTAATGCAATTGAATGCAAAACACTCTTTATATTCAAATTTGAAGGTGTTCAAGGTGTGTGTACAAAAGAGACCTTAGGTTGCTTATATAGCACTAGAAGATGAAGTAGGTGAAGAAAACTAAAGGATGTGAGACTTGAAGGCCTACAAGTCTGGACAACAACTCTCAAGGTTGCTTTAAGTCCCACATGTCTTAATTCTACAATATCCTAAGGGTATATAAGCTACCTAACTAGTCTAAAGATCAAAACTAAAATTATCATAAGATAACTTGCAATACAAGTAATTAAAAGGAGAAGAGACTTATTTATTCTTCTTTCTTTTAAGTCCAAGATATGTGAAATCCCATATTGCTTGCACCTTAAAGAAAAGAAGAATATATAAGTTTCTTTACAAGCAATCTAAGAGAAAGAAACCAGAAACTAGAATAAACAAAATACAAGCCTAAGAAAACCTATGCTATTTATTTATATGCTTCTTGTCACTCTTTAAACTCTTTATTCTAGGGATGTCTTCTTCTCTCTCAACATCTTTTTGTCTTTTTTGCAACGCTTCTAAATAAACCTTAGTGTTGACATTACCAATAGAGACAATAAGAATAAAGCATGCAAGTAAGGAAACACTTTTTTTGAATGTTTTAAACATTGATGATTATTAAGCATGTTGCGTGTTTAAAACATTTTGGCACATGTCAGCATTGTTTGATAAAAGCATTGATTGAGGGCAAAGCGTTTGATGTGTTATGCTTTAGACGAGTTATGCTTTAGATGAGATTATCTTTTAAACACCTGTTTCATAGGGTTGTATAAGCTTTAATACATCGTTTAGTACTGCTTAACAAAGTTATTTTCATAGGCACTATATTTCTTTGTTAAAGCTCTATGGTGATTAAACACTCTGTTAGGAGTTCTATAGTGTTTGGCGCTTTTATATATATCTTTTGATAGCGTTTAACACGTTATACTAATATCCTAGGTAATTCGTTCTATAAGAAGTTTAGAGACACAATGTGTTTGGTTATTGAATCTTAAGCATCACCATTTAGCATTTACATGAATTATGTTTTCATTATATCAAACATTGTTTGCATTTGGACAGAGTTTACTTTAAACGTTGTATTATTTATAAATGTTTATCTTATTCAACACTTAGATAGATTGTTATGTATGATAAACATTTATTTCATTTAGTATTATCTTGTAGCATATGTCAATGTTGGACGGTACATTATATTATTAACATTTTGTCGAGTATTATTTCCTAAACTTTAAAACATGAATTGTTAGATAATCTAATGTCACTATATAATCTTGTCTTAATACTGTGAAATAATATATTTTTATATTAATTAATAATTTTGAAATTCAATACTCATTTTTATAGAAACAATAAATATTACAAAAAAATTAATTATTTATAATAACTTTATCTAACTCATAATATCTTCTCTTTTAAAAAAAATACCAATAACCCCAGCTTTAATTATATTTTTTTCTATCTATAAAGTTCAAATTTAAAACTCTTCTAAAACAAATAAATTTAATATATATATATATATATATATATATACTCTTAAAAATCTTTTGTATTCCTTCACATGAATGGAAGCAAGCAATTGAAGGAAATAATTGGAGGAAGTTACTAGTGCAATCTTATCTGTCCAAAGGACAGATAGAATCTGGTGTCAATTAATTAATTATTGCCAAAATACACGACAAGAGTATGAATCAAAGAGGTGTGTACTAGGCACCACATGTATTGGTCAAATGAAATAAATAAATAAATAAACAAAGGAGTCACCATATGTATAACTGCTCGTATATGTCATAAAATTGTTGTACCACCGTTCAGTGCATGGATGTTTCGGACCCTACATGATAAAAGTCTCTGGCATTATTACCAGAGTTGCACGTGCGAACTTGCAGTGGTCCCACGTGCAGGCTTTGCCCGGGAACCTGCTACACTGTGAAATAAATGCCCATATCTTTTTTTATTCATGGACCCTAATTACTAATCCAACCTTGCTTAAGCAACAATTTTTTGTTCTTCCCATCACATTCGTCAAATTAATCATTAACATTAATATCCTCAGAACTTTTTAGCACTCATAAGCTAAATATATTTTATTTTTAAAACACTTGGATAAATAACACAATCCACTACTATTTGCATTATACAATTTGGCTGATGAGACATATCACTTTATTTAGGATGTATTCAAATAAATTTCTTTCTAAAAAATTCTCGAAAGCAAAAGTATGCAAAAAAAATTGATTTTCTGATAAGTTAAAGTTGCCATATACATCAATTAATGTGAAAAAATTCATAACTTTTTCAAAGTTTTATTTTTAATTAATGTATAAACTAATTTAGTTCTTGGAAAAGTTAGAAGACTATATGAGAATGAAAAATACACATACTATTATTTTAGTAAATAAATTTGTTTGTGTTTGAGAAGGAACAATAAATATACTACTCTAAGCATAAATTATTTATTACTTCATTAATGCATATATGCTTAGAAGAATAGATGAGAAAGAAAATTAAATAATTCATTTTACTATTACCCATATTTATACTTGTCTTTTTTTCTTGTTTTTATCAATTTAATTAAATTACACAACTTTTAAAACACTTTTTATTGTACTTTATCAAATAACTAAACATTCAAATTTATTTCTTACTTAACTTATTTATTTTCTATTGTCATCCCTTATCCTTTCCTCTTAAACCAAAGAGAACGTTATAAACATGAACAAGGTTTTCAGTTTGTGAGATCTTTACTAATCTGCTGTAAATATGTACTAGCTGTTCATTTTCCCACCTTTCTTAGTTTATAATTTTTTTTTTTCAATTTTCCATTGGCCGCGAAACAAGTTAAAGAATGGACACATAACTAAGTCATTACACATTGATACAAAAATAGAAGTTACTACATAACTGTACTAATCAAGATTGTTCTAATAAATTTTCTAAATATAAATTTACTAAGTATCTTCCTGTGGACAAAACATCAAGTCTCTTCTCGCTTGGTTCGTATTTTCCTTTCCGAAGCTGATAGCGATGTGTTACAGCTGAAATAGTATAGGCTTGTCCTTCTATTGTTACACTCTCCCCGCACTGCAAGTTCTGCTTAGAAAATAGATAAAGAAATTATATTATGCAAATGGCCCAACTGAATGTGCATGCAGCACATTTCTTTTTCATTCTCACAAAGTTATGTTGGATCATATCACCCATAAAGAAAAGAAAGAAAGGGAAAAGTTAGGTTGGATCATGGTATGCATAATTGAATCAATTGGGCAAAAATTGACAACACGACATGTGATCAATAATGTGTTGTTAAACTATGAAAAAGAAAGGTTTTGTTAAACGGGACATAAATAGTTCTGCTTTTAGAATCTACTACTAATTTTCTGGTTTCAGAATCAGAACTATAAATAAAGGGAATGAACTATCACAGCATGAAAAACCAAACAGCTTGCTTCAATTCCTCATCTCATATGGACCCATTTACCATCTCAGAAAATATTTTTCCATTAAAAAATTGGGAGCAATAGATCTAAAATAAGCAACCACAACTGCAATCGTCATACATATGAAATTACTAAACTACAGATTCATCATGCTTTTACAGTGTTTAGAACTCCAAACAAGTGCCTTGTCTTCAATTATATCATATGCCTGCCTGCCCTCTTAGAAATGGTATCTGCCTTCCACATGTTCTAATATAGCATAAGATGTACATATACAAACCTATATGATACACAACTTTATTCTTCCAATCTGCAAAGGTTAATTTTAGAAAAGCAAGTCGAGAGTTTGCAACATTCCTTCTAAAGCATCCTTTCATTGGGACATATCCTCCAAAGCACTAAAACTCAGTCCCACCCCTCTGAGAGAGTAAGGGAAAGAAGCCAAATACGTCATTGGTATTCCTACTTCAATGAATGGTTCCCATCGCAATAATGTACTTGGATGCAAAATTGTTTTAGAAAGAAAAGGAGATGCACTAAAGCTCTATTTTTTAATAGCTACGTTGCTATAATTTTCAATGTTGCTTTTAAAGCAGCCATCCACATGGAAATATATGCTTGCATTGAATGTAGAAATAACCCCTTTTAGATTGAGGGAAGCAAGTGAAGTGCCAATACAATAAGCAGGTCAAACAGGGCAGTGGTTCGCCATAAGAAGTAAATATATTGCCAGTTTTTCCTCTTAAATTAGTAATTTTGGTCGATAATTAAAGCCAATATCAGTTCTTGTTGGATAAACTTTTAAACAAAAGGGTAAATAAATCAAGCTTCTCTAATAAATTAATAATTAATTCATGCATAAGTTAAATAAACTTTTAAATGTCAGAAATTTATAAAAATCGAAACATAAAACAAATTTTAACTTATGAAAAACTTCATAATTTATTCAGCCATTCGGCCAAAAGCTCTAAAGCTCATCAAATTGCAGCTAGTCTAAATATAAACCTTTATGGGCCATTTCATCCTACACCGGATACTTTCTTCATGCACCCCCATATTTTTAAAAATACAATATTGTCCCTCTGAGTTCTATTTCTGTTTTACCTTCCCCTTCCTTCTTCATTGCTGGTCGTTGTCCTGTAATGGTGTCTGCAAGTTTCTCGATAGACAGTTCTTGAGTAATGTTTTTTATTGTCTTATCCATAACTTCCACCAAAATAATTACTTGCTTCCGGATTGACCCTATCTGGAATATTTTCCTAGAAAGCCCATTTCAGAAACCGTTACAGTATATGATCAACAGGGGACATGCTTTTGAACTTAGCCATTTCAGTTGGAAGTTAGTTAGCAAGTAGAACAGCTACATATGAGAGGTTAGTGTAGTATTGATGGCTTTCAGAAAAATTCTTGTAATTCTCTTGTATCTTCATTCATTCAATAACAGTGTCGGGATCCATTCTTTCTCCTTTTGAATCTCCTGCAAGTTCTGCAGTTCTTTTGAATTCCTTCTATTCCTAGTTCTGCTTTATCAGAAACCCTAATCCAGAAGGTATTCCAACATCTTTTGGAATCAAAATGAAGCAAAAATGGGGAGAAGGGTTACTTTTGTGGGCAATGATGCACGAAAGTGTGCGCAAATCACGAAGGCTGTGTCCGTAGTACAGGAAAGGTTTTTTTAAAATATTTCTCAAGGGTACTTTGGTCATTGCATTACACAGATGAGGGTGCACAATACAGTTCGAGAGTGCAGGAATAAACAGTCATCTTCATGACTTCTAATGGAAATTGTTGGATGTCATTCTATTAGCAATCGAACAAACTAGTAAAACCCTTTGTATTAGCTACTAACTTAAGAGAGTTTTCCAATTGGAAAAACGCTACCGTTAAAGGAAAGAGTTTGGGGCATAGGTACTTGAGAACTTACATGAGGAAATTTATGCAAAAGTCAAGGTGTATAAGTAAATTTTAACTAACTCGAAATGTTTGATTTATTTTATCCAGTTGATGTTTTTTTCCTTCATAAGTGTGCTTGTTCAGAAACAGACTCAAACTGATTTGTAGTGTCTAAGTTAAAACTTAAATGATGAGTTATCACTATTTGCATGTGTGCTACAGAAATTGTCTCTTTATCCATTCAAGCCATATAATTATCATCATATTGTCCTCAAAACTTTTGAAATTTCTTTAGTACTTTCTTATACTTGTCTGGGTTTACACGATGTCTTGTGCATATGAAAATCCAATGAAAGTATTTGATTCTACAATGTACCTCAGATTCTGGGTACAGTATGAATTATATAGACCAAAATATGTACTCCTCTTTGACAATTTCCTGTTTCGGATGCCCTTCATAGCTTTTCTTTCATATCAAATGGCCAAACTCTTGAAGATAACTCTAGCTCCAAAGAGCTATGTATTGCCAAAAAACATTCTTTGGCATGTATGCAAGTTCGGTATCAAATAACTTTTATTTAAGCTTATTGAACCTAAGAATTCCTCATAAGCAGTGCAGGATTGTAAGTCCACTGGTCGCATTTTAACAGTTATTACAATATTATGGTTACCTTACCTATGTTAAGGAGCTTGTAATGTAGGATTATTAGTAAAAACAGAAAATTTAAGCTGAAGATTTACAACATATGAATTATAAAATCAGATCATGTATGTAAAACCAGATACAACAATATTCAGGGGTGTTCTCTACGTCTCTTCTTCGCATTTATCCCCAAAATTTTACCATAGTCATACCTAAAGATAAAACTCTAGTTAATCCAAATTAAAGATTTAAGAAAAAGGTGTGTTTTGAGTTTATGGCCATTGCAAAATTTATCCTAAGCCTCAGTTCTCATAGACTGTGATTCTATTCTTAGGTATTGTTCATGAGATGAAAACTTCGTAAAACACGACAACTTAAGAGGCGACAAACACTCAAATTTTCTTAGCAGCAGAAATCTGCAAACATCTGCTGAAAGCATTCATTTCCAAAGAGCAGAATGTTGAGTATAGGGTCATTAGCATGGTGAAAATTGCAATGAACAAGCTTCAGGTCTTAATCATTAGTATCATCCTGTTAAGTCACAACTTCACAGAAACCTTTTAACAACATTTTTAGACCTTCCTACGTTTTGCTCCAATGGCCAAGAATCATAAAGTACATTCATTTGACAACATCCCTCAAAACTACATAAACCTTATGATTATATTAAATTCAGTTATGTACCCTAGTGAAGACAATACTAGTTAATTGACACTTTTACATCAGTGAGCTTCAGGAATATACCAATTGAAAGAATGGAGCAACAATTCAGAATTTGCTAGCTGATATTATGTCACTTTTACAACAAGGGCTACATAATAAAAAGATAAGGAGGCCAATCAAATCACCCGTAGTATAATGTGTTAGAGAATGCTAGAAGGGAAGAAGGAAGAATTGTTCTATAATACTATTCAGTTAAGAAATATATATTATTGTTCCAACAAGTGTAAGTCCTTCGGAGTCACAATATAAGGTATTATTTTCTTTGGAACACCGATCTAACTCCATTATATTAACGGATAAGAGTAAATATAAATTACACTTGGTCACTCCAACCCGATATAGGACTTTTGGATGTCCTGGAACAAACATACTATAAAAAAAATAAAAGATTATTGGACTGATATAGTTGTAAAACTTGGCTTGATCTGGACAATTTGATTTGTAAATAGGTGAAAAAAAGCAGTTAACTAACTAAAACAATTAGTCATGTAACTAGCTCAAACAATCATTCAGGTAACTAGATAAAACAATTAGTCAGGTAACTAGCTCAAAAATCAGTCATGTAGGTTATTGGATTAATTGTGCATTTTAGCCACTCTAAAACTGGCTTATTAGCTCAAATCAGTTTTGCGTTAGTGAATCCAACTGGTTTTACAAAATCTTCCTCAAAGTTGATCAAGTATGTGACCGAATAATGAACTCAAATAACATCAACTAGTACTCCATAGTTATTTGTTTGTTATAACATACAATTAGGTATCACATTTAGAGTAAATAATCTATGTACCTATGACACTATCTTTGAAACGCTATACAGTCAAATTTCATTGAATAAGTATAACTACACTGTCATTTTATGATGCGTTTGTTGATATATAATCATAGAAGCCTTTAAAAGTGCATTAAACTATTTCGTCTAAAAGAAAAATCATAACAGAAGAGATTACTCTTTTCATGAGCCTTGGCTTCTGACCCATCCAAAAGTACCAATCATTAATCATTAGATACACACAACTTGAAAGCAGGGCTTCTAATTTAAATTTTCCATGATGAATTATGAACACTGAAGGTTTGGAATTGATATTAAAATATAAAATCAAAGAATGGCACTTACAGGGGGTAAGCAACGAACGCCGAGACACTTGGGTGGAGGAGTTATTTCAACCACTTTGTAGGGATAGATGCTACCTCGTTCCCTGTCTCTGTCTCTCTTCCTACTGCATGAAACCTCAAAAGACATCGTCTGCTAAAAGAGTGAAAACCCATAAAGAAATAAAGAAGTATGAAGAAAAACGAAAGGCAAGTGAATGAGGTACCTTGTGGCATGAAGCGAGACCCATGTTCCACGACGCCATTGACGAATGAGACCTGATTTTGGTGAGCGTCGGAGCTACAATTAGCTTCTCTCCTCTCTCTTTTCGTGTATCCTCCTCACGCAAAATGGGAACAGCAAAGCCAGAAATTTTCAGATTTTTTTGTGGTGGGACAATACTTTTAAATTTCTCAAAATAGTTTTTTTCTAAAACAGAATAGTTAATTTTTTCTTAATGTAGTTTTAAACTCTCAAAATTTTCATATAATATATATATATATATATATATATATATGTTTATAATAGGTTTACTAACACTTTTTCTCTTATATTTGAGGCAATAAATTAATATATTTTTTACTGGTTTTTATTTTCTTTTTAAAAAAGATTACATGTGGTAATTCCTATTTTATTAGCATTAATATCATTGTAGAACGATGATCTGACATTTATTAGGACCTTTTTCTTTAGTTCCGTTCCTCTTCTTCTCCGTGACTTCGCATATACATATATTAAAGATGCTAGACAAAAGAAGATGGAATGAGGGAGAAATAAGCCATGATGTTACACAATTTACATTCTTAGAATAAGATTTACCTTTTTCTACCCATACTTTATCTTATCTTTTATTCTTATTCACAGGAGCATGCTTGTTTTTATGAAAAACATTTTTCTTAAAAGTTTGCTTTTCAAAAAATTTAACTTTAAAAGGATTTGCAATTAATTTTTCAAGATTAGAAATTTTCAATGCTCCTTGCAACATTTACACTTAATAGAGATATTTCTACCTTCCTCTAAAATTGAAATTTTACTATTTAAAATTTCTTTTTCTTTCAAAGATTTCTCAAATTGCTTTTGGAAAAGCTTTATATTTTGATTTCAATTAACTATGTAAAGAGATTACTTTTTAGATTCATAATATAATTCTTGAAATGCATAATACAGTTCATCATAATTTGTATTATTATTACAAACACTTGTTTTGTTTCCAGAAGATTTATTGTTAACCATTAAGCAAATATTTGTTTATTCATTTGAGTTAAATTTGCTTGAATTATTATCCTCTCAAACAATATAGGCCTTTTTATTTTTTGAAAATATTCTTCCTTTCTTATCTTCATCATTTTAGTAATTGAACAGTCAACTTTGACTAAAACATAGAAATACTTTAGAAAATGGGGTTTAAATAGGGTTTTAAACTTTTTGCAAATTAGTGTTTAATTCTCTTTGTTTGGGTTAGACAATTTACAAAAGATGTTAAACACTTGAGTTTCTAAAACTACGTTTGTTGGAAAACCTATGAAAAACAACAACAAAAAGGCACAATTGTTTTTATAATGGTTTGCTTCAAATTGAGTTACGTCCAATTTTTCCTAAATTCCTTTAAGGGGTACCATTACTCGTGAATTGTTATAAATGAGTTTAACCACTCTTAGTTTATAACCACCCCACTAGTTAGATAAGCATGACCACTCTTGGTATCACTAATCTATCTGACTAGATGGTCTAACTCCACTAAGTAAACTTTTACAAGTGTTTTACTTCACTTCTGAAAACCAAACACAAAACGAGTTTTGAAATATTACAAGAACAAAATGAATTACTCTTTTTGAGGGGATTTGAAATCAATACAACAATATTATGAAAACTTATAAAAGAAATTTTCTTTTTAAAGAAAAATCTTAAGAGAAAGATCTTAGAGAGAAGCAGTGTGAGCGTATTTCAATAAAATAATTCTTAATGGTCTTCTCTTCATGTAGTCCTTTTTATATAGTCTTCTTCAAAAAATATTCGTTAATCAGAGCTTTTAACTTTCTTCTAGAGTTGTAGCCTTTAAGGTAGAGTTAGAAGCTATGTTGTGTCTTGGCAAAACAATTGTGTTGTGTGTACGGAAAGGGTAGGCAGAAAGTAAGTATGAAACATTTCCTTGAATATCTTTCTATCTCTTAATGTTATTCTTATTTTGAGCAGGCTTGATAAAGGTGGAAATCTGCACAGAAAAATAGAGCAAAACATAACAGACAAAAAAGTACTAGAAAGTATAGGCTTTAAAGCGTTAGACGATCCTAAGCGTTTAGGCATAATTTGAGTACCATCGTTTAACATTGTTTGTTTGAGTAACATATGTCGATTAGAAAAATAAGTTATTTCTTGTAGTGTTGTTCTAAACTTTCATTAGACGTGGTTTATTTTAGACTTTCTATTATAATTCATTATAGCGTTTAGTGCTTAACACATATACAGTCAATCATACGTTAGATGTTATTCTACTTAGATGCTTTTATATCGTTTAGGGTATTTAAGCTGTAACATTTTACACTTCTTATCTTTTATCCTAGACAATTAAATGTTATTTTGTTTGGACGTTCTGTTAAACTTCAAATCAAGGTTTGTTTATACTCACATTGTCTTAGCATTAACGTGTCCTATTTTTTCATACTCACAACACTTAAAATTAGAGGAGGATCCTTGATTCTCCTTTTTACTCTTTAATTGTCTTTTACCTTTGGCCTTCACGAACTTGGTGAACTTCTTTATCATGAGACTCATACTCACATAGTTAGAGTCATCATCTAATTTCAGGCTTTTTCTTTTGATAACCTTGGATTTAAAAGTAGTATTAATTTTCCTTCCTTGATTGTCTTCTTCATTCAACTTTCCAAGTTCAAGTTCATTTTCTCTTAACTTACCAAAAAGAGTCGCCATAGAAATGGTTGCAAGATTTTGTGACACTATGATGGTCGTGACCTTAGGTTTTCATGTCCTGTTAAAGGATTTCAATATTTTAATAGTTAATTTGTCAATATCAAAGGTTTTACCTAACCCGAAGAGACGATTGACTATATGTGTGAAACACTTCTACGCCTCATAGTTGTTTTCGCCTTGTTGCATCTTGAACATTTTGTATTCTTGAATCAATAAGTTCTTTCTTGCATGTTTTACATCATATGTGTCTTCACTGGTTGCGCTTAAAATTTTTCACATCTCTTGAGCCTTTTTTTTATGTGTGTGTGTGTGTGTTTGTATTTCTGTGTGCGTGTGTCTGTTTCTTTGTGTGTGTGTCTGTTTATGTGTCTATGTTCGTGTGTGTGTCTGTATGTGTCTGTGTGTGTGTGTGGGTGGGTGGTTGGGTGGTGTTGAGTATGTGATGAGATTGTAATATGTGTATGTGTTTGTGTTTGTGTGATTGTGTGTTTTGTGTGTGTGTGGGTGGGTGGTGTGTGATGTTGAGTAGCATTAGGTTAATGATCATAATCTATTAAGATAGTTTGATTGAAAGTATATGTGATGAGATTGTAGTATTCTAAGGAGGAATTACTAGGTGATGTGATTTTAGGAAGTGTATTGATTAGGTTTCCTTGACAAGAATATCCAAATTTTAAATATTCAAACTCACATAGATGAAAATAGTTAGGTGGTGTGAGTTTATACTCTGTATCAATATGAAAGATTATCGTGTTATATGGAATTAATTTTGTCGGGTTTAAGTCCTAAGATACGTGGGTATGTGTGAGCATAAGGCCATTTAACAAATGGAGAAGTAAAAACATTGTATGAGATGTGATGTTTTAAAATGTTTGGTTTATAAATGAATTCTAATATTTAAATATGTTAACTTAGCTCTTTCACTATAGTGGTATGTTACACAGGAATAAAGGATGTTATAAGTCAGAGTACTCAACGGTAAAAAAGATTTAGTTATATACATTTGATGATGTAAATAATATATATATATATATATATATATATATATATATATATATATATATATTCTTAATACTATGATATGTATAGTTTGAAAATTTTTCTATTAAAGGAAGATTGTAAACATGAATATATTTATATGAATTATCTACTTGTGGTATGATTAGTTGACAGAATTAGTAGTAATGTAACTCCAAATTAAGGACATGTAAAAGGATATACCATTTTTAATTGTACACAATAGGTTTGAATTTAAATTCTAAATTCAATTTCAGAAATTAAAAATTTTAATTTATTTTTACTTTTGTATAATTGTATGAGAAAAAAAATTTCAATTTCCTTTCCAAATTATATTATATATATATATATATAATTAATTTTTTTAAAAAAATACTTGAATATTTTTTGCACCAAGTAAACTAATCACTTCGTAAATACTTATTATTTAAGTTTAATTTAAATTTTTTTCTCAATACATGTGACTAATTTATTATATAATACCATTAATATTATTTTTGGTTACATCAATTATTTCTATTACAAACTTTACCCAAATTTATTTCACTTTTATGTAATCTAAATAATTTCACTTCTCACACTCTCTCTCTCATTTTTTTTCTTTTCACACTCACCCTAATCCAAAGAAAAAATAATAAGTATTAAATATTGGATTAGCAAATTATAATCCTTAACTAAGTCTTATGTTTACACTTATAATTTTTTTATTTTAAAATTGGTAACTCTTCATGTTCTTTGATCTTGATATTTCTTGAATAAATAAATGTAAATTACATTTGAAGAATATATGAAATTTCTTTTGAGAGATTTATTTGAGAATACTTTTATCTTGGTTTGACTTTAATCTTGAAAATATTCTTTAAGTAGTAAGGAAAGGGCAAACAAAGTTAATTATAAATTTGGTGTGTTGTCTCCCATGTTGTTCTTTTCTTATATTTTTACTTTTATTTTTAATAAAATCTTATGATAGTGGTATGCTTTAGGAATCTCTTCTAAAGGTGGTGTGCTCTCCCTGTATCCTTTCATAATCTATTTTCTATTTTCTTCTGTAACTTGATCTTATTTCCATATGGTTTCTCTTGAAGTGCAAATTTGTTCTCTGTATGAATAAGCTTTTGTCATCTCTCTATGTCGTTTCATAAAACCACTTAAGGTCATTAAGATCTTATCATCCTCACTTAAGGTCATTAAGATCTTATCAACCTTTCAAGGATTACATCATAGTTCTCTATCAAGCTTATATAAACGTAACATGAGGATCCAAAATTATTCTAGACGTTTAAGAGTGTCCAAGTTACATTACTTCATTACTTACTAGGTTAAACTTTTGAAGACCTTTTTTGATGTTTGGAATAAAGCATTGAGTCAAAAAGATGAAAAGAATTAAGATACTTTGAATTTTCTATGTTTTAGCAATTTATAGGAAGTCTTTTGTAGTAAATACCTTATGTAAATTCAGTTAGCCCATGAGTGCTTGGGAGTGTTGTTGAGATTTAACACTGCTTGGTCATTTCTTATAAGAATCTATTTCTCCTTTCCACACCAACAAATTGTTAGTGCTATGGAGTAGAAAATAATGTTTTGCAGCCTTTTCAAATTTAAATCTCTTTCAATGTCATGTTTCAAATAACTCATTGCTATCTTACAGTCTGAAGTATATAAAAATTAAATAAACGTACAGAGCAGTATTGACAAATGTAGCCATTAACAGAACTAAGAGTACAACCATGTGCACATTTTGCAGCTTCCACAGTGGGCCGAGCTAAACAAAAAATTGTTTGGTCTTATATAGCTGGCGATAGTGTGCTGCTGATAATTAATGGGCTTAACAATAAAATTATCACTGACAGATCTTTCGTTAAGAAAAGGCAAATATGTAGCCTAAAGAACTGAATGATCAAACACAACAAACTACAAACTTGTTTTGATACTAGACATATTAGCCCTAGACTATATTTCTGAGATGACAAACTTCTATCTTCCATAAGGATGATATCGAGCAGTTCCTGCACCACCATATCCCCCTCTAGTCCCATAAAAGGAGCCTCCACCAGCTCCTCCATATCCACCCCCTAGGCTGGCATCATAGCTGCTTCCATAAGCATTACCAGAGGAACCACCACCACCACCACCATATGCCCCATAACCCTCACTAGCTCCACCGTACCCACCAAGATCATAGCCTCTGCCAAAGCCTCCACCATATCTACCAGCATATCCAAGAGAAGGATCACCTCTATAAGGCCCCATGGCACCAGCATATCTTCCATAACCACCAAATTCACTTCCAAAGCCACCATAAGCACTTCCCCGACCACCATAGGCACCACCTGACCTATAGTCACCCATACCAAAATTACCACCAAATCCATCATAAGCATCTCCATATCCACCACCATATGAAGACCGCTCATCATTATATCGCTTGGATGATGGGGCTGGTGGATTGGGCTTTTTTGGTTCCGCCTTCTTGATTTCCACCTACAAAAGTGAAGATAACCAAAACTAAATGGATGAAAGTGAAACAATTCAAGCATCTTCTATCTTGATCTTTGACAGGATAGTAAATTGGAAATATATTTGGTGTAATATTTTTTTTATCAACATATTTTGTCTAATGCTAATGATGACTTTGATTCATAAAATGATGGTGGTATACCAAGCAATAAGACCTAAAATATGCCTCCTTGAAGTTGTCACCAGTAAAATCAAGCTATAGGACTTTGATTTAAATCGTACAAAAGGAGTCATGTGTGAAAAAATACCATACCATTCTTTCTAAAGTAATTTATAACATAAAAATTACAGTAGCCTTAAGAATATAAGCCACTGCCCACTTGTTCAATCCCAAAATGTTGTGTTCTAAGGATGGAAACTCGTTCCACTGGATGTACATTCAACCAAGAAATAATGGTACTTAAATGTGATCCACTTGGGCCCAGGTTTGGTATTTTCCATTGGACCCATTGCATTTTATCAGAAATATAACCCATATTGGCCCAAACTTATTATAAGTGCACATGAATTATTGGGCATTGCTAATTTCTTATATTAAAAATTTGTAATGTTTCCTTAACAAGTGTAATTTTTTGTTACACTTAAAATACTCGGAAGTTCTAACTCTATTAAATAGGAACAAGGCAAATAGATTATCATCAATAGAAATGCGCATTAAATTTATTGCCGAACCCATGATCATCTCATCCCGACACTAAAGGCAATAATCACCAACAAAACATTGCAGTCAACCGTGTTCAATGCCTTGATTTGTTACAGTTAAGCACAGCCTACATAATTACGATTCATTGCCTATGGCAAGCATATACTTAAGGATAGGAAATTCAAGATGTCCATAAAACAATAAACCATTCTCACTGTTTACTTGTCCTTTAAAGCAGGACTTGAAACTCAACATTTGGAAATCAGTTATAAAACCTAATAAGGTTTGTAATTTAATTTTCAGATCAATAAAAAACTCACCTGAGCTCCAGCAAACTCAATTTTGTTCCCCACAGCTAAGAGATCATCAACAGCATCTTCAGAGTCGTAGGTAATAAACCCAAAGCCACGTGATCGATTAGTAGAGTGATCCCGCATTATCTGGTGATCTTTGACTTCTCCATAGCGTGTAAAGAAATCCCTAAATTCATCTGCCCAAGTTCATCTCCAATTAAAACAACAAAATCACAACTACTTTCTGTATGTCTTTAATGGTTAGCTAGTTACTTTACAAATAATTGCTTTAAAGAAAAGTCAAGCCTGGCTAATAAACTTAACATACTTTGTATACACATGACATACCACAAAATATCAATTTGTATATTAGGAGACATTTTTGTTGCATGGTACATCAATTGTCCCGTGACATGACCTACGCCAAGTGGGTCAAGTCACAAACAATCATGGTTTTTGTTGTTTGAGTTGGCAACACTCTTAAATAGAAAGAGTTACACATCAACTATCAACTACAGCTTTTAGCTTAGTAGTAAGCAATTGATACAACAATTGGATCAAAGCCATGGTCACGAGTTTGATTACTAACAGAGCTATTGTTTAGGGAAAAATTGTTACAGTTTGCACAATTATCCCGTGATGGTCAAGTGAGTTGAGTCATAATAAAAAAGTTCAATTTGGAATAATTGTAGAGGGGGAGATTGTTCAAGGGTACATCAATTGTCCCTTAGCAATCAAATCATGACATCTAGGTTGTCACACTCTTAACTAGAAAGAGTTGTGGCCAGACTATGAGTTATAGTGTAGACCAAATCACAATCAAATCATGGTGCTTAGACTACTATACTCTTAAGTAAAAAGAGTTGTGTTGACTAGTTATAATTTTTGGCTAGTGATAAAATACAACAATTTCAACACAAATTTCCACCTTAAAAGATATGAACAAAGTGCACGCATGTGATGAACTTTCTCACCAAAGAAAGCTTGAACATAAGAGGTTACAATAATAATTATGTTCTCTACCGAAAAGGATAACATAGATCATAAAGGACTTCCTTCACTGTACATGGTAAGAACAGAAACACCAAGAGCTCTTAACACTTAAAGCAATAATATGAAACTTAGATATATTATAATATGAATTTCAACAGCAAACGTGTCTTCTAAGTGTTAGTTGGTGTATAAAAATTATATAATACCACCACAACCACTTCTCAACATATAACATATTGTACGTATACATATATACATGTGCACATCATTCGTGCTACATCCTTAAATTTTGACATTAAGTAAGGCATCAACAACATCAGCAAGAGGAAAATTGGCTCAACTGAAACACTACCTTCACTCACAGTAGAAGGAATTCCACCAACAAAAATCTTCTTGGTTCGGAAGTCCTTAGAGTTCGAGCCAACTGCACCCCTCGGAATCGTCCTCTTAATCTCCACCTATAATCAATTCATTGCATCGGATTTCATTTCATTTACTCAATATTACTCCAAACGTTCAAACATCAAATGCAGGTGTTAATTATAAGCACCTGCTTGCCGTTGATAATGTAAGTGTCCTCAATAACTCTATCAACCACAGAGGGATCAGCGTAAGTTATGAAGCCGAAGCCGCGAGGCTGGCCGGTCTTCCGGTCCTTCATGATAACGGAATCCGTTATCTCACCGTATTTACCAAAGTGCTTGATGAATTGAGCTGCACAGAATTATCAACAAGAAAAAAGCACAGCTAGTTAGTTACTTATTTAGTTACAAGGATGCTCATTGAGCATTTGCTTAACCGTAAAACAAAGGAAACCAACGCAGTGCAGAAAGAAATCACTAACCAATAGTGGTTTCTCTCGCTAAACCGCCAATAAAAATCTTTCTGCAATTACCGTGTTTAGTTTAATTAGACAGAACACAATCTAAGAAAATTCGAAAAAGCAATAAAGAAGAAGATGAAGGGAGGTTGAAGGTTTAGTGGAGTTAGTTACCGACCCGGGACTTGCACCGTCGCCGGTGAGAGGTTGGGGCTTGTCGTCTTCGTCGTCGCGGTGGGAGAAGGCTCTAACGTCGTTGGCATCGCCGTCTACGTTGTGGTGATTACTGGGTGGTGACTCCATCACTTTAAGAACTTCAACCACAGAAAGATAGGGGAAGAGAGACGCAGACCGGAAAATGAATGTAATGTATGTAACCCTAGATTTTTATTTTATTCGTGGGGTTTGGGACTTTATATATACATTACGAATACATGAATTTAAACGCTATGGTATCTATTTATATAATATGCATTATTTTCATAATGTAGCAGCTCATAAATTGATAATGTAGCAGCTCATGAATCCTAGATTTTAGTCTAGAAAAAGAAATCAGATTTGGTTTATATGATATTTTAATTTGATAACTTAGAAATATTGAAAAATGTAACATATTTTCTAATTAATTTGCACATGAGATAAGGCAATTTGGAGGAAAATATTTACAATAATTTATATGGAGTTTTAAAATTATTTATAATGAACAGCGTAATAAAATGAAGGCTTAATACCTCTTTTAGTCTCTCTTTATAATGATAATGTTCAAGTCCGTCCTACCTTTTTTAAAAAGTTCAATGTGGTCCCAACTTGTGAAAAAAGTGTACAATTAAATCATTTTTGACCACGGCGCTAAATATTTAACGATCCAGCTAACAACGTAGAGTGATTTGTGCAACGTGGCTGTTTAGGTTCATAACGTGGCAGTGACAGTGTTTTTCATTAAAGTTCACGTGGCAGTGGCAGTGATTTTCATTAAGAGGGGTTAGGATTTGGTTTCCTCCCAATTGGTCTTTGAGGATCGGGAAGTGTTTGGGGAGACATAGGAATGGGTTCCCAAGGATGTTCTTCATTTTCGAAAAGTTGGGCCAAAGGATCTTCTCGTTCGTCCCATGGTGGTGCTTATAGGGGAGGTGTGTTAATTCCTACTTGTTACTGTGGTGATATTGCAGTAATCAAAGTGGCCAGAACTATGAAGAATGTTGGGAGAAATTTTTGGGGTTGTCCTCATTACAAGGTTTGAAGTATACCCTTCTCAGTTAATGTTTTCTTGACTTGACTTGATGCATTTGTTCATAGATTCCCTAACATGGTGAATAACAGGGTGGATCTTCAATTGGGAGCTGTTGTAACTTTTTCAAGTGGTGTCGTGAAGACAACGTTGATGAAAAAGATTGCACAATTCTGAAGAGAATAAGTGAGCTGGAAAATGCAGTGAAGGATTTGCAGAAAATGCAGTGAAGGATTTGCAGAAAATACAGAAAAGGATGAAGTTGTTAGTGCTTTGTGTGTGTGTTGTGGTTGACCTTGTCATTTCAAGTTGTGTTTAGATTGATTTAGTTAGATCGTGAATTTGGGTGTTTGTTATAAGTTGGCTTAATACCTGTTATGTATTTGGATGCTTGAAAAAAGTACGTTGACAATGCGAAGGTGTTTTGGTTGGTGTAACATCAGTTATGCAATGCAATGTACAAAATGTTGGAATCAGTCCACCATTTGGTTTAAAAATTCATTATATGAAGTTAAATTTAGTGGAGATTATTCAAATCAGTCCCCCATTTGGTTAAAAAATATTGAAATAGGTAAATCCAATAATGCATATGATGATGACTAATGGCACATATTACAAATCTAAGTACAAGCTTTGACCACAACATGATGAAACCACTTACATTCATTAAATAAAGGCAGTACATAATCCCTCCATTTCATGTAAAGACACATAATACCTCTAATACATCATACCTCCAATACATATCAGTTGACCAACATAAAAGACAATACATATTTGTCACCAAAGTAAAAGTCAATACATATAACCTCCAATTCATCTAAAAAGACAATACATGTTTGTGACCAAAGTAAAAGACAATACATATAACCTCCAATTCATCTAAAAAGACAATGCATGTCTGTCACCAAAATAAAGACAGTACAGTACATAATAAAGTAATTCATCTATCTATCTATCTTTTTTTCTTACATTGAATTTTGTTGGACGGGATGATTGAGGACTTGGTGACTGTGATGGTAGAGGGGTTGGGGAACTTGGAGGTGGCTGTGATGGTTGTGTTGTTTCTGCTGACTGGGTTGTTTGTGCTGGCTGGGTTGCTTCTGGTGGCTGGGTTGCAACTGCTGGCTGGGTTGCTTCTGTTGGTTGGGTTGCTTTTGCTGGTTGGGGCCGTAAAGGGCAGTTATTCTTGTTGTGCTTTCTCTGACGACAAATGCTACACTTTTTCCTATGCCCTCCAACACGCATTTGAGTGTCATCCTTAGTTAACTCTCATGCCTCCAACTTCCTATTTTTCTTTGGCCTCCCAGGCAACTTCCTTATCACTGGTGGTAGTACATCATTGAAATTTGTGGTTTACCATAGTTGGGGACCATTGAGTGGAAAAATTATGGATGCATACACCTCTTCATATGTGGATCTTCTGAAGCAAGTGGGTATAAAATTGTCTGGATCAACATTGGAGTAGTTCATTACTGCAATTGCATGACAGCATGGGATGCCACTGATCATCCACTTTCTACAACTACACTCTTTAGTATCTAGGTCCACTGTGAACTTGCTCCCAACGGATGAAGTGTGCCTAACCTCAAAAATCTTTCATGCAGCCTAGCTGAACGAAATGAAGCACCTGAACAATGTACGTAAATAACAAAATGTATATAAAAAGAAATGATAACATTACCTTGGCAGCCAAAATCTTGACAAGTTACATTCGTTCTGAAGTCTCTTCTTTATCTTTGGGCATATTGTGAAGTTCATAGATGTCACCTTGCTTCTGTTGGTGGCCCACCTTTTCATGAGATACACTCTTATATCCTCCATCATTGTGATAATTGGTTTTCCTCTTGCATGAATGAGAACACTGTTGAAAGCTTCAGTGATGTTGTTATCAAGGGTATCACTCATTGTCAACATCGAGTAAATCCTCCTTCTGAACCTCCAATGCATCGTCATTCTCAACATCTCGTGCATCCTCATTGTCAACATCCATTGCATAGTCATTCTCAACCTCCATTGCACCCTCCACTACGTCTGTAATTCGTTCTTCACCACCCTCAACATGTGCTTCTCCTCTCACGCCACTACCCTCACCACTCTCTGCATGACCTTCACATAGGAAAAGAATCTCATTTTCATCATTTTCTAAGATAGTTGCTTCGTCCACATCATGCACAACATACATATTCATTTTCCCAAATACTTAGCCACATTCATCATGTTCATAGCTCCTTTATCATCATCAACCTTATGTAGAACATGTTGGACATTGTAATATAATTCTTCTACTTGCATGTAACCCATATGTTTAAGTGAAGCTAATACTCCAAAATAACACCATTTATCGGGGTCTACGTCCCATTAACTATCTCCCCGCCTATATAATTAAAGGGGACTTCTTTGATCAAGGTCCCACCATGGTGGTCCACTACCTGAAACATGTCATCACACATCCCTACCCGAACCCTGCAAATGCAAACGGGGGGCCACTAATTTTAGTTAAAGTAAGACCTATGAGACCACTATCATGCATCAAAACAAGACAACTTTTCACACAAAACAATTTCACCCATAGTTAAACCCCCTAAAACGCGACAACAATCAAAACATATCGAAAAACCTCAAGCACTTAAAATTATCAAATGTAAACCCTAACCTGATTTGCGAAATTCAATTTGTTCTGTAGATTTTAACTTCAAGATCACCCAATTTGGAAGACAACTCCTCCAAAATGCTTAACCCCAAATCACAATTTTTGCAACCCAAACCCTAACTCAGAATTTTATAATCACTGCCATGTGAACTTTAATCAAAATCACATGTTTACCCCTTATGCAGCCACGTTATGAACCTAAACAGCCACGTTGCACAGATCACTCCACGCTGTCAGCTGGATCGTTAAATATTTAACGCCGTCACCAAAAAGGATTTAATTGTCCACTTTTTTCACAAGTTGGGACCACATTGAACTTTTTAGAAAAGGTAGGATGGACTTGAACATTGCCCCTCTAAAGAGGAACCAAAAGAGGTATTAAGCCTAATTATATCAATAATAATCAAAGACATAACAAGATGCATACTTATTGATTATATCAACCATAATCAAATATACAACAAGATACATACTTACGAATTATATTAACCATAATAAAAAAACCCCATACATAGAAGTAATAACAATAGAATTCTTAATCATCTAACATAACAAATCAATCATTTTAAATTGCTCGATCCTCGATCCTCAATCCTTGATCATTACACACTTAGACCGCAATCTACCCGTTCATCAACACTTATGATAACTACATCACTTAATACCATGACTATCAACATAACATTCCCCTAAAGCTTCACCATCACTATGATCATCAACATGTCTACCTCCATCATGATTAACCCATCATGATGATCACTATGATCATCAACATGTCTACTTCACCGATTGTAGCCGCTCCTACAACCCAATGTGTAGCCTCCCCTACAAATATGTTTGAGTAGTCCCTCAATTCAGCTAAGGAAAATGCCTTCCTACCACAAGGAAACCACCATCACCCACACATAAGAAATGTTCAATACCCGAACAACCATCCATATTTGCACACAAGGCAAAAACGTACACCTATCCGCAGATAAAAACCAGGATTTATTAGGTACAACGAGTAGATCTATCGCTTACTATTATGCTCATAAACCACACATGCAGGTACACCCAAACACTCACTCATGCTTCAATCTCAACTACAAGTCAAACTTGACCCTAAATAGAAACCCTAAACTTATTCTCTGATTGTCATCATGTTCTAGATCTCCTCTAACTTGATCCACGTCCAATTGTCATCAAAATCGTCATTTTTAAATAAAAAACACTAGGATAATCGATTTTCATAAGTGGTAATCGATTATTCTAGAGAGGTTTTAAAGAACACAAAATTTGTTGTGTTAATCGATTATTACTAGTGGTAATCTATTAATGTTAATCGATTAACACTAACAATAATCGATTATCGCTAATCGATTATTGATCCAAATAATTGATTATTTTCAAGGATAATCTCGTTTATGAAAAAGAAAAGGTCCAAAGCCCCCATGTATCAATCCCAAATCACGTGAAAGCATGCTCAACAGATCATACATGTAATCAAACATCACATACCCTTATGAACATACTCAAACACATACATTAAAACATTTGATTCATCCAAACCCCATCATTATACATATTATACCCCAACAAAACCCAAATACATTGCACATGTTTATCATACAATCTTTATATCATGTATTTGCATTGTAAAATCCCCAAATATCATAACTTTATTCCCTAGCATCAAACCTTATTAGGGTTAACCCAACAAAATATACCTTCATAGGGAAAACCAACACCAACATCACATAAAACCTATCCCTATGCATACACAATCTCTTACCCATCAATAATCCCAAATAATCATAACCATGATCATGTACACAATAATCATGTACACATACATCAAAACAAGGATTATCAATCAAGAACATATAACATACAACAACCAAACAAACAAACAAGGTAAGTCTCCCCATATGCCTCAAGAAAATCAAGAATATATAGGAGACTTGTTAGAAGACTTGTAGCTTACATTATGTTTGGTAGTGTGGTTGGGAAATACAGGAGACTTTCAATCAAACTCCTATAGCATGATGCATTTGCCTCTTGTGCTCCATCATCTTTTTGTAACTTCTCGTTTACCATCAACGGAGTAGTGACAGGTTTGCAATCATTCATCTTGGACTTCTTTATTAGAGCCTCAATATATTTGTTTTAAGAGATAAATATACCTTCTTTTTGTTGTTTCACATCTATACTAAGGAAATAGTTTATCAAGCCAAGGTCGGTCATTTCAAATGTCTTCATCGTGTCTTATTTAAACTTTTTCATTATCTCCATATTGTTTCCTATATAGATAAGATCATCGACATATAAAACGATAATGAGATGGTACTAACCTTGTTCCTCAATATATAGTATTTGCTCACTTTTTCTCATCCTAAATTCTTGATCAATGAAGTATTCATCAATCTTGTTATAACATGCTCGAGGAGCTTTCTTTAAGTTGTATAATGATTTTTTAAGTCTTAGTACTTTGCCTTCATTGTCTTTGTTGATGAAGCCTTGTGGTTGTTCAACATAAATCTCTTCTTCAAGCACCCCATTTAGAAAGGCTGACTTGACATCTAATTTAAGCACCCCATTTAGAAAGGCTGACTTGACATCTAATTGATAAATTTTCCGTCCTTTTTGTGTTGCGAGAGTTATTAATACTCTAATTGTATCTAAGCAAGCAACTAGAGCAAATGTCACATTATAATCGGTTCTTGGTTGCTATAAGTAGTCTTTAGCGACCAATCTTGTCTTGTGCTTCTATATAGTTCCATCATGATTAAACTTTATTTTATATATCCATTTTACTCCTCCTATGACGTCTTTTCGATAAAGGAAATTTACGAGTTCCCAACTGTTATTCCTCTCAATCATTTTAATCTCTTCTTCCATAGCCTTGACCCATACTTCTTGCTTCAATGCTTCTTCATAATAGTTAGGCTCAACTATGGTCATATTGCAAGTTTCATATATGTCTACCAAAGATCTTACTCGTCTGGAACTGGATTCAAGTGAAGAATCTTGTTGTTGTGGAGGTGGAGAAAGCGTGCCTGAATTTTTCGCCTCTTCTTGAGTTTCTTATTGCGATTGTTGCACTAGAAGTAAAATATTACTTTTAACAACTTTTTCTTCTTCCCAATTCCAAGAAGCATTTTCATCAACTTCAACATCTCGACTGATGATGAGTTTTTTTTGTTTGTAGGTTGTAGACTCGATAACCTTTTGACTATGTGCTATATCCCAAGAATATTCCTCGTATAGGCTTATCTTCAAGCTTGTGCCTCTTTTAATCAGAACATGTATGTAATAAATAGATCCAAATACTCGTAGGTGTTTAGCTGATGACTTTCTTCCATTCCAAGCTTCAATAGGAGTCTTGTCTTGGACTTCCTTAGTTGAACATCTGTTTAGAATGTAAACTATAGTGTAGACTGCTTCAGCCCAAAAAGTGGTAGGCAATTTGTTCTCTTTTAGCATTGATCTTGCCATCTCCATAATTGTGCGAATCTTTCTCTCTAACACTCTATTTTATTGTGAAGTATATGCGATTTTAAGTTATCGCTTTATGCCTTCATCTTTGAAGACTTTATCAAACTCGCAAGATGTGTACTCCTTGCCACGATCACTTCTAAGTACTTTTATCTGTTTTCCACTTTGCTTCTCAACAAGGGCCTTAATTTCTTGAATACTCCGAAGAGTTCTGACTTTTCCTTTAAGAAATAGACTCATATCATTCTAGAGAAGTCATCAATAAAGAGGAAAGCTTCTTCTCTTCTCCATTTTTACTTGGCCAAAGCCATGAGTCATCAACTTCTACCATCATGATAATATAAGTTCCAGGTTTAAAGCTTATAGGAAAGCTTCTTTTCTTCTTCATTTTTACTTGGCCAATTTCTCTCCTTTTACTATCATAAATTTTGCATGTATCTTTCTCAAAATGAAGAGTATATTCATTCTCCATCATTTGGCCAATACTTAAAAGATTTTCTTCAAGATTTGGAACTAGTAAAATGTCCTTAATGAATTTCGTACCTTTCTTTGTCTCCACCGTGACAGTTCCTTTGCCTCGTGACTCCACTATAATGCCATTTCCTAGCCGAACTTTGTCATTGATAGATTTATCAATGTGTTTGAAGATGTTTTGATCTTTCGCCACGCGATTGCTGCATCCATTATCCAAGTATCAACTTCCTTCTTCACTAGGAGATTCTTGATCGCATAGAATAAGAATTTCTCCTAATTATGTTCTTTTGCAAAGTTTGCTTGATGCTTATTTTTATTACGATAATATTTCTTTGTAACCAAATTTCTTGCAATATTGATATTGAGGTTTCCATAATGCCAACAATACTTTTCAAGTGACTTTGTCTTTTTAGATATGCCACATGAAGATATTTTTCTTGACGAGTCATAGAGAAGTTTATAGAATTTTCTCTATTTATAGAAATTTCTTCTCTACTTTTATTTCCTTCATATTCTTTATTCTTAAACCATAATTTCAATTGCAGTTGTGTTTGCATCATATTTTTGGGGAATAGAAATTAAAATTTTCTCAATGATTTTTTTTGTCAAGAATATTTTTTCCATAGGCTCTCATCTTACTAACTATTTCTTTTATTCTAGAATAATAATCTTTAATGGCCTCATATTCTTTCATTCTTATTAATTTAAACTCTCGTTTTAGAGAATGAAGTTTAACATTGCATACCTCATCACTTCCTTGAAACTCCTCTTGTATTATGTTCCAAGCTTGCTTTTAAACTAGTGACAACAATTATCTTTAAAAAGCTTATGTCATCAACTGTTTCTTGAAGAGCAAATAAAGCTCTTGAATCCTTCTACTTGTTTTCCTTCAACTTCTTTTGAACGGTAAGAAGAGTGAAGATGTCTTCTAGAATAACGAATCTCTCCTCTATAATGTCTTATAAATATTGAGAGCAGAATAATATCTTAATTTTGATACTCAAAAAATCATAACTTTTTTTTAAGAAAATAGGTACTGGAATTGATAATATTTGATTAGTAATAGCCATGAATTGAAAAAATATTTTAAAAATAATATAGAATGGAGTTATAGTTTTATTTGAGGTAGTTGAAATTTTTTTCTATAACCGAATGTATCTCTAATACCACTATTAGTATTTTGAGGTTGTGAAAGAAACAAATGATGGAATAAAAAATATAAAAATAATGGAATATAAAAGAAATGTGAGGATAATAAAATCTAAAAATATTAGTTGGAAGAAATGTTGTAATTGTCTTTAATTGTGATAGATGTTATCTTTCATCAAATAATAAAATTCATGAATATTTATAGATCCATAAATTATTCTAGAATATGTTCTAAATTTTTACCAATGTAAAATACTCTTGATTTTCTTTTTCTTATCCTAAATTTTTTTTTTACAATATTCTAAAATTTGTATTAGATTTCAATTCTTCTATTCTAAAAGTTTCTACTTTGCATTACACTTTAATAATATCTAGTTCGACGGCCCCTGCACAAGTTTGATTTTGTGCAAAACTTTTACCCCACCCCATAGATATAACATCAACATCAACATTTTCGTTCCTTCAACAAAATCAAACAGCAAAATAAAACAAAGTCAACTTCATCGGCACGACCACCTCCAATCTTCATCTTCATCATTACAAACACCTTCATACTCATCAAAATCCTCATCATCTCTGGAAAAACCATGATGTTCTGTATCCTCGTTTGATGATTCGTTACTAGCATCGCCATTTACACCTTCTGATTCACTCTCGGAATCTTCAACCTCTTCTTCATCCTCTTCAGAAATCTCATCCGGATAATCATTCAATGGATTGTTTTCAGCTATAACCAACAAAAGTAATGAAATGTTTAGCCCTATGTCATTACGCTTTGAAGGGTAATGAGGTGAAAAGGTAGGTAGACTAGCGAATACCATTTGAGTCATCAGATTCATAATCTGAATCATCTGGGCCATCATAATAGTCCTCCTCCTCCTCAACTTGAACACTGAGCCAAAATAAACAGTGTCAAGAAGCAATACAAAAAAAAACCCATTTGAACATAATGACAAAACACTCACAGTGGATAAGAAGCTAAAGTATCTTCCGGGTTTATATCCATCTCATCCGTCACAGTGTATAGGTCATACACATAATTCTCTGGAGTACGTCACACAAGAAAATGTACCACAACCAATTAAATTGAAACCATATAAACAAGAAAAACGGTCAGAAAATACTGCATACAAAGCAACTACCTGAAGTGTGGACAATGCCACAAAATAACTAAGACATTTTTTTTTCTATAATCAACAAGAATAAGAAAAATGTGTTTGTTTTCACTCATCTGTCAGTTATTTAAAAAAAGAATAAGTGCGCATTGGGCAAAAAGTAGCAGAATCAGTAATATTTTAATTGTGTATTTAGCAACTCAATAAAATAACCACCTCCTTTGGAATGACCACTCAAATGAGCAATCAAATCGGCTTCAACCTCTTCAGCCGCATTAGGAATAAATTCTCTCAGTAAAGGAAGGTAACTAGACAGAAGTCTTTGATCCTCCAATGAGATTTCTCTGCATTAATCACATGAAACGTTGTTTTTTATGATAGTTATCCAAATATATGAAAACAAAAATTCTGATGAAACAGTTTTGTTAAATGGTAGCCAAGCAGTACGGCAAAGCATGGCAAAAATTCAATAAGACAGCGTGCAAGTAAAGGCGATAGCATGAATACGTTTCTGTTTGGACTGAAGTGCAATGGGAGAGTTCAATCTAAAATACCAAACCATTAGGTGGGTGAGTCTCCAGGGTTTAATACTGCATCAAATAGCTCATCCTACTTAATGTGGGACTCCTAACATTGTCACTCCATTGAAGGACAGACATCCATATTACCTTCAAATAATCAATATACAGAGAAAGAGCAAACTCTGGATTTAGTATAATCAGGTATTATGTTCAAATTTAATCAAGAAAATTTGGAAGCTAAATAAAAAATAATTTAAAACCTATGTCACTTAGCTAGCTATTTAACTTGTGTGTATTGATTTGTGTATGTTTCTTTATGTTAAATTCTTCTTAAGAGTTATGTTTTATTATTGATCATGAATCTTACAATTCCCAGGTCGTAATATGGGCATTCCTATTCCCAATTCATCTTATTATAATTTTATTGTAGCTAACATGCTTCCATTATAGGCCAATTTTCCGTCTGACATAATTTTATGGCCGATTTTTTGCTTACTACAATTAGCAACATTCTGATGGAAATACTTACTGCTGTTGCACTTCCTTCTTTTTCTCTTCATTGTCAACGCGAACAATGTCATAGAAGTTGCATATTTCTTGTAATTCTTTATCATGTGTTGACCCTGTCCCTTTGTTTCCCTTCCTTCTTTTCCATATTTGTTCAAAGCGAGCATCTTTTGCCAAAGACTGAAAGAGAATAAAATGAGACAATTATTCCACAAGGTAACCTGTTACAGAAATCTTGATAATTGTACACCTAAGCCAATTACTTTTGACAAATTATAGAGTTGAAATTTGTGAACTCCAAACAAAAATCTTTTGCCACGTCCAAAACCAAACATGTACCTAGCTAACTGTACTCCAAACAACTTTTTCAAACAAAATTCAAACTATTAAAAGGCATCTTATGTATGGAAATCCACTCAAAATCTCAAACAAGATTCTTAGCTTAATAAAATTCGAACAGGTCAGTTGGTGATACAGGATGCCAACAAGTAAACCAAGCTGGGTATAAAAGCTAAAGCAGCAATATTGGATCAACATTAGCCCATTGTCGTTTAACCAGAAAATATCTTAATATGAGAATTTTCTGATACAAATTTTAGTTTACATAGTTCTAGGTTTTACGAAAAAGACAATAATGACAAGTTTGGAAAATTAAAGAATTAAAAATGATAGTCATGAAAAATTTGTGCTTTACATTTGAAGCATAAAATATAAAATATTTTAAATTAGTTAGTATTTCTATGTACCACAGTAATAAATATAAGTACTATTTATAATTTTGTTCATCACTTTCAATTATTTATTTCAGCCACAACTATAAAAATGATAAAAGATAGTATAAATATCATGAATGCTAAAGAGTATCAGAGCAGGGGACAGTTTATTCTTTTAAACAGAGCCCATGTGATTTTCATTTTCTAGGGAGGGTGGACACTGCCCCTGAGACGTAACATGAGGTCCATCCCTGGTGCAACATCAGTACGAGGAGAGATTATAATAGAAGAGAAACTTTAAAAATATGAAGAGAAGGGACATACAGCAAAGACGGGATTTCAGAGATAGAAGAGGGGAATAGAGTTTGTAAGGATACTATTATTAATAAATTTGAATGTCTATCATCTTCCTAACGCAAGAATTTATTGGCATTGGAAATAGCGTTGGTGTTCCATTACAAGATAACAAAAAAGAAACTAAATCTTCCTTAATATAGGTACTAACTTAGTAATGGAACCGCCACATCTAACCATGGATAATATATAACATAGAATATCACCACATTGCAATGACCATATTTCATATCATCTCAGACACTAAGTTATTTTATGGATAACGATTTTATTGGTACAAAGCATTAACCAATTCACCATTAACTAATTCCCATCAGAAAACCAGACTGACCACCTATAATGGAATCGCCCATCCCAACAACATTATATTCATCCATAGGGTTTAAACTCTAAAATTTGCTTAACAAAGTAACCAATGTACTTTTTACTAGGAAATAGCCACATTGATAAAATTTCAAACAACCATACATAAAATTTCAATTGATTTGAACAAGACTTAGAATAACATAGATCTGAATTTGAATGACACTCAAAATATATTAAGAAACTTTTTCCTATACAACCCAGTTCTTTAATTTAAGATCAACGTAATATGAATGAAATTAAATTTTTCAGAAAAAATGACAAAAGGAACGAAAAAAAAAACAGTTCTTAAAACAATCATACCATCATGCAAAATTTAGGAAAGGGGGTTGTCAGATGAAAGTAGTACAGAAGGATATAAGAAGAAATTATGCAAGGCATAGCATTATGAATGTCCAAAGATATGCACATCCATAAATATGAATAAATATAAGACATGTAACAAACCTCCTTTTCTTGTTTAGCTTTAACCAATAGCTGATCTTGCTTCTGCATAAATTAAAAGTAGGAAAAAATGAAAGACAAAAGTATGATAAAAACATGTGAAGTTATCAAAAGTTCAGTTAGTCTGAGCAATTATTTGATGACTTAAAGCATGCACAAGCATGTGAGTTTTTCATTCTGCACAGGCAGATGAGAGATGGAAGAAGAAAAGACATACATTATTCCTCTTGAAGAAGTTCTTTCTTTCCTCAAATTTCGACTTCAAAATAGAAGCACAACTGGAACCAGGATCCTAAAGAAACAGTCAATTGATAAGGGCCATCCAGTTTATCAATAATGATTCAAATTTGTAACCTATCAACAAGACCTACTCAATAGAATGAAATATATCCAGTTTCTCAATGATGATTAAAAATCGTCACCCCTATTGATCATACCAACTCAGCACATTGAGATAAAAGATGTTTGAAATCGAGAAAAAAGTGAATAATGTTACTCTATCATAAGGAGAAAGAATCAACAACACCATCTAGGAAGGCAACATACCACAAAGGATTGCACAATATCAAAGGTGACCTCAGAGCTGCTTATTGTCTCCACATGTTGAACAAAAACCTTCTTGTTATGAAATTCCACTTTAGTAGAGAAAAATCATATCAGGATTGAGCTATAAACTCTAAACAGCATTAAATTCTAAAAATTCCAGCCATTTCCTAGCACTTCATTTTGTCAATAATTATCTCAACTCAAGAAAGACTTATTCATATTTAGCTTCACTTGAGTCATTCGGAATCCTTAATTAGGTAGCATCACTATCATGGCAACTTTGTTGTTTGAAACACAAAAATAGATATTATAAGCAAAAGAAATCCACATTACAAGAAAAAAAAATTATAATGAAATAAATTAAGTTCGTAACACTTAATACAGGAAGGAAAATACTTATACATTATAGCTGGGGATTGCATGCTCAATAAGAAGAATGAGTAAGAATCAGCTTGGAGAATACATTTGTAACAGAATGTCCACCAGAAAGGATGAACTAAATCCATACCAATGGCCACAGTTAGTTTGTTATGGTAATCCAAGGATTGGTGGTCCTATACAGGCAGAGCATGCAAGTAGCTTGGAGATTTTGTGGGTTTCATTCATAACTAGAGAAAATTAAATAGGGTTTATGTTAGGTTTCTTAAGAGCAAGAAACCTTGAACACTATTGTTAGAATATTTATCCTATTTATCATTGTTAGAGTAGTTACCCTATTTATCATAGTTAGAATATTTACCCTATTTATCATCATTATATTGTGTCTAGGGTTACCTTATTTATCATCATTATAATGTGTCTAGAGTTACTCTATTTATCATGTACTTTGTATCAAAACTTTCTTATATATAGAATGGAGAATGAGAGGGATCTTTCAAGCCATCGAGAATTATTTTCCAGTTTCAATCTCAAACACTATTCTGGTTTGACTTCAGAAAACAAAACACAACAAAGAACAATGTTTCTTTATTTCAGAGAAACACAACAATGTACAACACTCTCAAGGAAGCCTGTCTTCCTCCCTCACAGGATGTGCAGTTCCTGTCTCACTACAAACAAAAACAAAACATGTCCCCTGACAGACACTTATTCCCCCTTATATAGCTTACTCCTAAAACAACCTCCTACGTAACTGCCTAACCGACTCCCCCCTCCATTCTATTTTATGTTCTGTTTTTTCTACCTTTTTCCTGACATAAACCCTTAAGACCCTATCAGTTTAGGCATTGCTTGTAATTATGGTTATAGCAGAGTTGTGTGTGAGCCTGATTTCTTAAACCCATTTGATTAATGCAGGCACACAAATTGCACTTTTAATATCAGAGTTGTTTCCATTATTTTCTGCTCTTCCAAAAAACAATGCTAACTGGATAACTTGGCACATCTATCTAAGTATTATTAGTCAGTACGAGACCTACATTCAACTAAGGGTGCACAATCCCACGCCCTCAATTTTTCAAATATACTATTAAATATATTAAATTTTCAGTTTTTGGACCACTTAAGTTTAGATATTAACCTCACCATCCAGTGACAGAATCACATTGATATAAGAATGCGTAAATCCATATGTTAGATATAGGGAAATAGCCTAGTTATCAGAATCTTATTATTCACAATTAGAATCTCACAATTCAATACATTTTGGCAATCTACCATCTCTTATCTCAATATGAATCTTAAAATGACTTCATATCTTTCTGTACATGAATGAACCCTTATAATTTTTATCATCTATAAGATTTGACAATTCATGATGTTTTACTTTTTCACCAATTCTTATGAAAACCAAAAGTCACGTGAGCCTAAATTTCAAATGAAGAGGAATTTAACACTTAAGAACTTATCCCATTTGATTACTCCACCTTTCTTTGTCACTCACTCAATATGTGTACTTTTTTAAGCTATTTAATAGTTTTTTCTTTTTCATTCTTTTAAATGTTTTATTCATTTCTTGTTTATATTGATTACACTGAACATTATATATCACATATTTGAACCAATTTTCACCTTTGTTAAAAAGAAAAAACTCAGCTATTTATGATTCAAATCTCTATAACCTTGGTAATAACACTTGTTTTTCTTTAAATAAATTGCTCCTCCTTATCAAGAGATTTGGGTTCACCATTGTTATCAGTTATCACGTTATGAAATATCATGCACTATCCACAAGTTCATCAAATGCGCTAATACAGAGATTAAATTCTAAGGAGACAGCATAGCAAATCCTATTCATAATACTCACAAAGTTGCATAGATATAGTTACTTGCGGGAAAATATGAAGAAACTTAGCCACACATAAAGTAAATAATCTGTAAGACAAACTTAACCAAGAGCAACATACCCTTTTTAGCAGAACCAGAGATTGTTAAATTTCCAAGATCCAAGAGAGAACGTTTCAAGGGTCTCTCATTAATTTCCAGCCCTACATTGCATTGACAAAAGCACGTACAAAACTTTAAGCACGCAATGGCCCAAATAAAACCCAGAAAAAGAAAACAAAAAGAGGAAGAAAGTTTACAGAAAGCATCAAGTGGGGACTGAGAGGGCTTGCGTTTGACCCTGACCACCACAGGTTTCGGTAGTGCAGGCGCAGCCGAAGAGCTTTCGGCCATGTTCTCAAACTTCTCCAGCCTGTTCAAGTTCAGGGTTAAGCCGCTAAACGTGAAATAAATTATGAACCAGTTTGAACAGAACCGAATTTAAAAACAGCTCAAGAAAAATATTATTTTTTCTAGAGTTGGTTCCAAATACCACAATTGCTATTAAATATGACAGTCCAGGTGGGGTTTTGCCCAAGGGTTTCACTGCCTTAGGTCTTTCTGGCAGTGTGCTGAGTTTTTTTGTTGCGTGGTTTCTATTGGCAGGCATCATCAACATGGTGCTTCCCTTACAATAACACTGAGCTAATATATAACCACAAGAACAGAGCTATAATCACCCACCAATCAGAAAAACGAACCCAGAATCACGCAAGCTCGAACACGCGTAATCGTACTCAAAAACCAGAAAACTCACTCACACAAGCACATACGAAACAGAGACTGAGTGTTGTGTTGTGTGTATTCTGTGTGGGTTTGTGTTGTTAAAAGCGAAAGATGAGGAAGAAGGAGTATGTGGTTGTATGTGATGGTTGAAGGAGCAGGAGGATGGGAGCGAAATAGAGAAATAGTGAAGGAGAAATTAGAGGAAGAAGAGAATGGGCAATGAAGTTGAAAAATGAGAAGAGCCGAGATCAGTGTGTTCTCTTCTAGACTCCAAAATGAAAAAGAGAGATGTTGATAGTGCGTGTGAATTTTATGAGGACAGAAATCTGTTTTTTGGGCTCCTGTGGGTTAGTAGAGACGAAGGTGAATGAATTGGGAGTCTTTCTTCCTCCACTTCCCTTTTTTTCTTTCCTACATCCCATAAGAGTTGTAATTCCTAAATTATTCCTTTTTAAAATTATAATAAAAATTTCTACATCTTTTTATTTCATTATATATCTTTTGATTGGATTGTTTCATAATATATTTTCAAATATGTGAAATGCTTTTTAGAATATTCAATCCGAAAAGTATAAATCCCAGTATTTGCATGTTCAGACGACCAATCATAGTTCAGTCAAGCTTATAGCAAGGAATTGTAGTCATCAAATCATTTCATTTACAAGTAACAAATTTTCCTTTAGAACTTTCCAGAGACTTAGCACTATAAGAACCATAAATAAAATGTAATGTGTTTAATCACATGAATGATCACAAGTTTATAGCATTGAAAACCTAAACCTTTCCCAAACAAATACTCTAACACCATCTCAAAATTCACGTCCAGAACCTACGTAAAATACTGTCACAGATAAACTCAAGCAATACCCAAATTTCACTACACGTATTTAATTCCTATGTGAATTTTCCAGACCAATTATTAATTAAAACCCAACCACAACAATAATTACAGCATTCCCACCATTAACATTTACCCAAAATTTGCCCTCAATGGTCTAAAATCACCCATACTAAGATTTACATACAATCCATACACTTATTCCAATTCAGAATTTAGACTAATAATATCTAATTATCCAGAATATATCAGTACAGCAACATAATTGCTCAAGACAACCAAAACCATATTAGCAAATACTATAACTTGGTAACTTGCTTCATAACTCACTACCAACATAATAACTTGTTATTTGACATCAACTACTAACCAAAAATAATAATAATAAGTGTTATATAATATCCAAACATAACTCTACACTAAACACCTATTTAAGCTCTCACAACTTCAAATATAAGTATCAAGTAAACATACAGTCAAATTCCACACATTTAGGTCCCATATAGATTTAACAATCAAATAATTTCATCTTTTATTTTTAATACCTCATTTCCAGAAACCCAAGCAGAACCAATCACAAACCATTAACCAATCATCTGAACTACTTAATAATACATACCGAAACTTAATCTTTACTTAATGAACATTTCATATTACAAAAGACTATATATATATATATATATATCATAGTTTATTCTAAACCCTTATCCCAATTTTTCCTATATTCTGAAATACCAAAATCTATGTCATAGACTTTAACTAGAACTTATTTACCACTTACCAAAACAGATTAAAAAAAATATATTAATGCACTTAGGTTCCTTCAACTAGTAAGGATCACATTTTAAATCACCGAACTCAACAAAACAAGTAATTACTTCATCCAATTTGTTGTTCCATATTGTACACTAAGAACTAGTCTCAATCATGCAGAACATAGTCACCAAACCCAAATATTCACACAACTCATATGCTCAAATAAAATAGCTATAGTTATAAGACAACCAACCCAAAGCATCCGTTAGAACACCAGAATCCATTCATCAGCAACATAATACACATAGGATACCATTCACACTTAACTTCTACTCCAGATATATACATACACCCAGCACCACCACCAATTCTCCATTCAGCAATAAATCGTGCAATGGTTTATACTTGAATTTAAACATCTTATTTAAGTGTTCAGGTTCGTCCACCTGTTCACACAATGATAGATTCCAAACTCCCCAACCCAATCTCTAATCATATAGCAATTTTATACCATTAAAAACAGAACATCATGCAATCCAATTCTCCTAACCCAATATCATTGTTAAAATGGAATACAGGAATATGTATTACTTCAGGTCTTAAACACCTCTACACTTACATTTATAGAAAACAAAGTAACTAACCACACTCCTTTCCAACTCACTCTTAGTTGGAACACACTTGAACACAACTCATACACACATAACTCACACACAATAACCAATAATTTTAACACTTCCCCTCAGGCTGGAGCATACAAATTGTATGAACCAAGCTTGGAATAATTGAACTCGGTTTTGAACTGGATGATTTGTCTTCAAGAGTGTGAGACAAACAGAGATGGGTTATCACATGTCAATGAACTAACAGCAGCTTGTGAAACTTCAACTTCAAAAGTGGATGAAGGAGAGCAGCGGTGGACAATGACAAACTGCAAGGACTGAATCCCCATCAATGATGGATGAGTGACGGGATCTACAGTGGCGGAAAGCTATAAAACTGCAGGGACTACACTGAATCCCCATCAATGATGGATGGGTGATGGGATCAACAGTAGTAAAAGCTACAAAACTACAGGGACTACACCCCTGCTAAACTGCCGTACTTGGTTTGCAGGATGGGTGATGGGATCAACAGTAGTAGCTGAAAGTTACAAAACTGCAAGGACTACACCCATGGTGGACTGACATTTCCTTTGCAGTGTTGTCTTAGAACGATACTCCCCCTCAGTGTGAACGGCATGGCGGAAACGGTGAAATTGTTGACTGAGATTGGAAGTATCATAGTTGCTGGTCCGAAGATCAAAAAGATTTGCAATCTTAAGAAATTGACAAAGCGGCAAATATAGTGAGAAAAAGGCAAGAACAACAACACAGAGGCGAAACCCCCTACAGTAGAGCTGGAGGATGACGACAGTGGAAAAAGGTAGGACTAGGCGCTGGTCCATCAACGGCGGAGACGAAGACAGACGAAGATGGAGGGTTTGAACAAAGAAAGGGAGGTCCGACGAGACGACCGGCAGCGGCGCGGTTTGATGTTGACGCTGAGAAGGCGGTGCATGATGAACACGCGTCCGAGATCTACTGGAGAGAGGAGGCGCGTGACGGCACATGCGGACGAGACAGATACAGCGACCACCAAGGTTAGGTCGCGCTTGAAGAGACGGTTCAGATCCACTAGCCACCGGTCGGAACTGTGACGGTAGCCGACGAGAAGGCAGCGCATGACAAACACGCACCCAAGACTAGATGAAGACAGGCGGCGCGTGAAGAGGAGTCTAGTCTTGACTCCGACGAGGTTGGCTGTCGCTCGAGGAGACGGTCCAGATCCACTGGTCACAGGTCAAAACCATGACGACGGCCGGCATAGATCGGAGAGATCTGATGCTCGTGGCGACGGGTAAGGGAGAAGTAGCTTCCAAAACTAACGTGGTTGACCGTCACTCGAAGGGACAGTCCAGATTTGCTGGTCACCCGTCAAAACTGTGACAATGGCCAGCGCCGAACAGAAGTTGGCGGTGGACAGTGGCTGGCGACAGCCAAGGGGGGCGATCAATTGGGTTGCGGCTCGCGACGACTGACTATTATGGAGGGAGTGTCTTTCTAGGGTTCCCAGGAGACTTTAGGTCTCTTTGATTATGGATGCTCAGGTTTAAGAAGAGAAAATAGATCTTATAAAACTTTTAGGGGCTATCGACGGCCATGGCGACACCAACAGACAATAAAGACCACCAGAAGATCACAGAACCTGCTCTAGTGTTAGAAAATGAGTTTTTAAACCTAACTCAACTTCACAAAACCTGCTTAAAAGGTATTTATATATTATAATTTGTCTTATATATTATATATAATTTGGTATTCTAGTCGATGCAGAACTTCCAACAATCATATACATTATTTCATATACATTATTTCCGAATAGAAAACCGAAAAGAACACATATATCACTCAAGCCATTTAATCAAATAAAAAAAAAAAAAAACAAAATAGCTCCCCATACCTGGTTCGATTTCCCTTTCCCGGCAACTCTCGATTCACTTCGCGTACCACGTTCCCAACTCCCGCGTTCCTTCTCTGGCGTCCAAGAACAATCTCTCTCGGTGCCCTGCACTCACCCATCACAGCCCCTATATAACCTCTCATCAAATTCACAAAACAACCCTAAAGAAAACCCTAACATGATTGACTTCACCATCTTCACCAGTTTCCCCTCTCTCAACCCAGTGCCATCATTTCTGAAAAAAAACTAAAACCTTATCTCCACAACCATCCCTCACTCCTTTTACATTTACTCTCCCGGAGCAATACCGGTTTCCTCCCACCTCTCTTTCTCGCGTAAAAGATTCCCCTACCTTAGGGTTTTCGAAAAAGAAAGAAAAAAAGATAAAAGAGGAGAGAGAACTAACGAAGAGGAAGAAAGGAAGAAAATGGACTTACAGAAGAGCGTTTCCCCGACACCTCGAAGGCTTTGAGCTTGTAACTCCAACTTTTTCTAAATTAACTGTCAGAAAAATATTTAAAGATTTCGAAATCTAATAATTGAATTTCAAAATCGAAATAAATCTTTATCAAATTTTAAAATTCGATAAAAAAATTATTAAATTTCAAAATTCGATAAAAATTTATTATATTTTTAATTATTTATTTTATTTTTAATATTATAATATAAATTATATTTTAATAATTATTAAAGATGAAAATATATTAAATAATATTAAATTTTCAATTTAAATTAAATAGGTATTGAATTTTAAATAAAAAAAATTAAAAAACAAATTAATCGCATTTTTGAAACCCGTAATATACATTAACCGATTACCGAACAAATTGTTTTAAAATTTTGTTTTTTATTTAAAATTTAATAATTATTTAATTTAATAATTATTTAAATTAATAATTATTTAATTTAATTTAATATTTAAATTTAATATACTATGTTTACATATATTAAATAAGATTTTATATTATTACTTTCTTTCCATTTTTTTATTCTTTTTTATTTTATTATTATAACTTTTATTTTAATCATTTTTATTTTTATTTTTTTAATATAATTAAGCCAAGCCACCAATTACCAGAGGGATGGGTTCCTTTCTCCAACCTGTTTTTAAATAATAGACTAATTCGATCTTACCTGTTTTTAAGAGATCAATAATGAACCAAACTTCGACTGAAGCGTGCCATATGAAAAATAAACATGTTATTTCAATACAAGGTGAACAACTTTTATAAACTAATCTATAGTCAATTTTTATCCTAAAGTTTATATTATTAATTAACTTAATTATATATATTATGAATTTGCTATGAATATCATTACCTTTTTATTAGAGAGCATAAAATATAATTAATTGACCAAATTAATTCTTTATTGAAAACATCTAGATAATATAAATTGAGATAAGTAACTTCAAGTGGATAAATCCGCAGGAAAAGAAATTAACATGTATTTTTAGCAGTGTCCACGTGTAGCACATTCGTAATTGAGTTCATGGTGGTAGCCACGTGTATGCAAACCCTTAATCGGTTGAGTTCACGTAAGCAACAGCCAAAGTGATAAGAGAGTAATAAAACACTTTTTCTGCAACATCGATCAAAATACGTTGCCTTCAACTTCAGGTGGTTCAAAAAATGAACAAGAACACGGACAACCCTCCAAAGCCATTCGCATGCGGTCGTAAAGAGGTGAAAGGTGTAGTTGATGATGAGCCAGAAACAGTTGTGAGAAGGAACAAAGAGATGAATGAGAAAGAGGGAAGCAACAGTGGCATAGCGGAAGAAAGGGAAAAACCAAAAAGAATGCCTCATCAGCAAGTTCCACAGCCTGGAGATTTCTCCGCAGAAGCCCTAGACAAAGAGCTTCCACCCACTGACGCCTAGTAACCCAATATAGGTAAAAAAGGTTAAGATTCTTCTTAAGGTTGAGGTAGACTTAAGCTCAATTCTTAAGAAGCCGTCACATTTTCAAGCTATAGCATTATTATGTACTTTGAAGCAGGGTTTGTTTTTTCATATTCAATTTGTTGTTTTCAAGAGCTCTGTTTTTGTTATTGTATCTGCAAACTAAGCTGTATAACGAGAATAAATGAAGAGTGCGATTAGGATAATAACATAATCTGTTGGGAAATTCGAAGCAAGTGGACATGTTTTTGGTAATGATTACATGTGATTCAACCCAAAATTCTTCTAAGGAATCCATGTCACCGAGCGGCCATCAAAAGCATCTAGTTGCACGCGTACAACACTAAATGTGGATATCTGTCATCTAGTGTAGTATCTTGCTACTTGTAGTTGAACTCCATTATATGTGAGATTGACATCCTTCCTTCCTATGTATGGAAAATGCTTATATATTTATACCTATTCCAAATAAAATATTCACATTGATATTTATACATACATAATCAAATAATAACAACTTATCACCTGAATGTCGAAAACTTTAAACCCAATTACGTCCTCTTTTGTGACGCACGATGCAACAAGAATCATCACTTTCTTCTTCACAAGTTTCGAGCAATGGAGATGTATGTAGTTGTAGTTTCCACCAATGGATGTGTAGAAGCTTTATGGGGGTGCGATGGCTTGTGCGAGAAACATGGGAGTTAGGTCATTTTCATATGAAGGTTTTCGATACTTTTCATATCAAGGTTGTTAGGTTCATTTCCAATAGACTATGGGGTGAACGAAGAAAGACTCCTTTATTTTTAATGGTACAAAAACACGTGAAAGAATGAAAAAATGAAAAACGAACAAAAAAAACACTAAGTGAATCAAAATGTGAAGGGAGAGAAAATAAAGAAAAGTCTTCAAATTATTTTTATTTTTTACTATATTTAATTATATGTTTTACTATTTATTAACATTATGACGTATTTTATAAAAAAGTTAAAAGTCTATTTCATTTAATTGTCATAAATTCTCATACAGAACTTTTAAATTTTGGGGGGTTACCTTCTGTCTCCATGAAAATCCGCACCTCAGGCTTTTTTAACTTTAAATTGCAGTCCTATTCTTTATCATCACTGAAAACCCAAACTTAAATTAAATCAAGTCAAAATATTTGCTTGAATTTTATTTAATTTTGCATAGAGCCCATCCTTGAGCATAAGCTCTACATGATCTCCCATCTGCAAAAAAGGAAATAAATAAATTGATTATGCATTGGCCTTGGGCCCTCTACTTGCTGAAATGTTCAAATGTTTGGTCTCATTTAAGCAATTGTTGAGTCCAAAATTTATTCAGTTAAAGCGCTTCAGATAGCTTTTGCATTAAATAAAAAATATTTAGGGATTTCCTCCAAACTTGCTTATCAATTAAAAATTTAAACTTCTTACTTCACTTCAAAATCAATTTCAACTAGAAATCACCTCAATGATGCCACCATCATCCATAACAAAGATCTTATCAGCAGCTTTTGCAGTAGAAAGCCTGTGAAGTTCAGTGATTATACTTAGCTAATCTTATATATTAAAGAAAGAAAGAAGCAAGGCAAAGAATTTACCTATGAGCTATGATAATGATGGTTCTTGTTTTAGATTCATCTTTTAACGCATACAGCGACTCCTGAAATAAGAATTGCATCACAAAAACAGTTGCAGACTTTCATTTTCTTAGACAAATACAGAAATTAGATTGACCAATAAATGGAAATGATATTTAACTTTCAAAAATTAGAATTTGTGAAATATACCTGGATATAATGCTCACTCTCAGAATCTAGAGCACTGGTTGCTTCATCAAGTATCATTATAACAGGGTCCCTAAGAATGGCTCTGGCGAGGGCAATTCGCTGCTTTTGTCCGCCACTAAGTGCATTGTCATCAACAAGGGTTTCATATCCATTAGGAAGAGAAGAAATGAAATCATGGGCATAGGCCTTTTTCGCCGCCCGTTCAATATCTTCTTGTTTTATGTTCCCGGGGCAACCATACTTTATGTTTGACTTGATGTCCATATGAAAGAGATGGGATTCCTGTTTGAAACGTAAATTTTCAGAAAATGAGCTTTTAACTATGTCTGAACTGCAGTTTAGTTGTATAACCTGTGCAACATAACTAATGTTCTGACGCAGCCAACGAATATCCAACTCTTTAAGAGGGAATCCATCGATATATATCTGTACATAAAAGTCGATGTAGATTACATAAGAAATTATCGTGAAAAGTTCATGTATATACACATTATTGATATTTACATCACATTCCAAATCAGTATCTGGTCAAGATAAAGATGCCGAGTTTTATGCGAATGTAAAAAGCATGCACTATTGGAAAGGGATTTATTATGCCTATGTAACTTTTCCCTCATTAGGAGGATTTATTACGGTCTGCAACTTGTATTTTCACTCCTCCTGTCAAAGTATTTAATTTAAAGACTTGCAATGCCCCATGTTGCTCACTCACATATGTAAATCAAATATGCCAAGAATAAATTAATTATCACCAATAAATAAAAAGTGAAATATGTAGAATTCATGTCCAACTAGCCGACTCTGACTAAGAAAACAATTTCTTATACTTGTGAGCTTTAGAAGCACTAAGCATACCACAGAATCCACGTCTTTATTTAGTCAATTTCCATGAATTAACTATCACTAACATGAGCTCATATGCTTTGAAGTGTGCTATGTCTAGTCCGTAGTAGTCACTATCCCAATGGTGCAGAATATTAAAAACAAGGGTTTTCCAATTCAGGAACAATCATTTAACGAGACCATGACTTCACTGGATTTCAAGAAATTAAAATGCAAGAAGCTGATAACTTGTGCCAATACAGTAGGAAAGAGTTCTTGTAAAATATGCTGCTCTTTATTACTACAAATATGTACATTTATTGGGATTGGAAAGCATAGTGAACATGGTTCCAACAAACAACTAATAAGTAGTGGATGATGAGCGTGAACATGCAGATATCCATCCATATAAATTTCCAATGAACAGGGTCTAAAATATATAAATTATTTACCTGACCACTACTAGGATCATAGAGACGAAGCAAAAGGTTGAGTAATGTGCTCTTCCCACTACCACTCAGACCAACCTTGGCAAGGTAGGGCTGTTCAGTTAATACTTTAGCATCACAAACATTTAATCGCAAAAGATTAAGAGAAATCTTACAATGGCAACGACTTGATTTTCCTCTATGGAGAAGTCCAAGTGTTCTAGAACAGGCATCTGATCAAATGTAGGAAAGAAATGAAATTTAACAACTAATCAAAAACAAACATGTCATGCCTCAGAATTGAGTAGTAAAAGGTAATAAATCACATTGAGAAGGTTTATAAGGATGAAATATTACAAATCACAATGTCAGTAACTTGATTAAAAAAATTTGTCACAAGTAGAGTGCATACTGGTGAAAATCAGAATATAATATTCTGAATTTATGGTAATAATAATAGCAGCTTTAGAAAATACATAATATCCTCTATGTATAATTAATGTAATAAGTCTACTTAAAATATGCATCAGTTGTGTATTAATAAAGCAGTTTCAGTCACAATATTCCTGTTTTTCTTCTTGGTTGCTTCAACAATTGGATATTGTTAGATATATTGCGTTTTATGTTAATTAGGGAAACATAATCCCTATCCTAATTATGTTATTTTTACATATTTATTTGTATTTGGACTTAGCTCACATTCTCATTATTACAAATACATTATCTTATGAGTATTTTCTATACAATGGAGCCTGATAGCAAAGAGAAAAAAGGGGAAAAGATAAAAGAAACTCTTGTATTATTGCTCACTCTACCTAAGCGAAACAGAGGAGAAGAAATCCACACCACATGAAATACCCTGACCTCATTCCCAATTACCCCAAAATGCCAGTTTGCCCAACATGTGCTCTCCCCTCCTGTTAGGTTCTTTTATCCAAGAACCTGGAAAATCCCACTCCTGACTCTTCAAACACACACACTTGACAAAGAAATGCTTCTTTTATTCACTTTCCAACAACAGAACGAATACAGAGAGCTTAACCTCTCCCCTCAGGACAATGAGTCCTGATCAACAATTCAATAATGCCAAAAAAAGATCCCTCCCCCAACTAATCATAACTATTTATACAAGTTCAACATCTATTCATCGATCCCCCTAACTGCCCAAACAGTTAGACCTTCTAACTATGTTTCTTTCTTCTCTCGTAGACTAATAATGGTCTAACATTACTCCCCCTTCCTTCAGCAACCTTGTCCCCAAGGTTGAATTCTGGATATTGATCCTGCATCGTTTCCACATCTTCCCACGTGGCTCCATCTCTTCCTCCTTCATGCCATTGCACTAACACTTGGTGTATATTCTCACTTCCTCCTTCATGCCATTGCACTAACATAGGCAACCTTCCCAATTTGCTGAATCACCTGGAATGGTCCATAATACCTAGCTGCAAGTTTTGGATGTAACCTTACAGGCATAGACGATTGCCTGTGGGGTCTGATTTTCAAGTAGACCCAATCCCCTACTTGAATGTCTACCTCTCCTTTTTTTATTTGCCTGGCCCACCATCATATCCTGTGCCCTGCGTAAATGGAATTTTAATTGTCGCAGAGCCTCATCCCGGGTTATTAAGTCCTGAGCCACTGTTTCCACCGCTGTCTCTCCCGGAATAAACCTGCTCAATGATGGGGGTGCCCTGCCATAAACAATCTCGAATGGAGAGCACTTGGCAGCGCCCTGGTAAGTGGTGTTGTACCAGTATTCAGCCCATGGTAACATCATTCTCCAGTTTTTGGGCTGCTCAGAGCAGAAACACCTCAAATATCCTTCTACAATGCGATTCAAGACCTCCGTTTGTCCATCAGTCTCGGGATGATATGTTGTACTCATCTTTAATTGTGTTCCTTGCATTTTAAACAATTCTTTCCAGAATATACTAAGGAACAAGGGGTCCCTGTCGCTCACAATCGACACCGGAATCCCATGCAACCTAACCACCTCTTGAACAAACACCTCCGCCACTGTTCTTGCTGAATAGGGATGTTTTAATGCTATGAAATGTCCATACTTACTCAATCTGTCCACCACCACTAAAATTGCATCGTAACTGTGAGATTTTGGTAACTTGACAATGAAATCGATGCTCACCTCTTCCCATACTGCCTGAGGAATAGGCAGAGGTTGGAGTAGACCCTGCGGTGATGCTGCCATATATTTATGTTGCTGGCATATTGCGCATCCAGCAACGAAGTCTGTCACTGTTTTCTTCATTCCTCCCCAATATAGTGACTGCGCCAGCCTCCTATACGTCCTGAACACACCTGAATGTCCGCCTGTGCTGGTCACATGGAATTCGGCCAATAATTTGGGAATCCAACTAGATGTAGCGGATAGTACCAACCTTCCTCTATAATGGAGTCGTCCATTCTCCAGAGTATATGGTGAGTGAATATTTGGGTCCTCCTTAATCTCCTGAACCACCTTTTGTAGTGCTTAATCTTCCTCAACTTCTTTTAACACCTCGCTGAAATCATACCAATAAGGCCGTGAGATGGCTTGCAGCTCCATATCCTCTGTAACTCCTTCCCCTTTCCTTGAGAGGGCATCAGCCACTTTGTTTGAGCTCCCCACCTTGTATACGATGTCAAAATCATAACCCATGAGCTTAGCTATCCAATTCTGCTGGCTGTGGGTCGTGATTCGTTGTTCCAGGAGGTATTTCAAACCGCGTTGATCAGTATATACTACAAACCGCCGTCCCAATAAGTAGGGCCTCCAGTGTTGAATGGCCATTACCAAAGCCATGAGTTCCTTTTCATATACTGACTTACTCAGAGATCCCACCGATAACGCTTTACTGAAAAGAGCAATAGGTTTTTTATTCTGCATGAGTACTGCTCCCACACCTATTCCTGAGGCATCACATTCCAGATGAAACTCTTGGTTAAAATCTGGAAGAGTCAAAACCGGTGCCGTGGTTATGGCTCTTTTCAAATTCTCCATGGCTGTCTGTGCAGCTGGTGACCACTCAAAACTCCCTTTTTTCAACAAGTCTGTCAGAGGTTTTGCCATTCTCCCATATCCCTTCACAAAACGGCGATAATAACCCGTGAGGCCTAGAAACCCCCTCAAAGCCTTTAAATTCCTTGGTTCTCCCCACCCTAACACCGCCTGCACCTTCTCCGTGTCCATCTCCACTCCTTTTTCCGATATTATGTGTCCTAAGTAGCCAATGTGTTGCTTCCCGAACTCGCATTTACTTTGGTTAGCTACCCATTTCTGCTGTCCCAGTAACTGCAACACCGAGCCTAGCTGTTCAAGGTGATCTTCCCATGTCCGACTATACACGAGGATGTCATCGAAAAAAACTAGTACAAATCGCCTGAGGAAGGGCTGCAACAGGTTGTTCATGGCGTTCTGGAAAGTTGCTGGAGCGTTGGTGAGACCGAAAGGCATCACCAAAAATTCAAAGTGACCCTGATGGGTGCGGAACGCCGTCTTCGGGATATCTTCCTCTCCCATTCTAATTTGATGATACCCGGCCTTCAAATCTATCTTAGAAAAGTATTTGGCGCCATGCAGCTCGTCCAACAACTCCTCTATGACAGGAATGGGGTACTGATCAGGGACAGTTGCCTTGTTAAGTGCTCGGTAATCGACGCAGAATCGCCAGCTACCATTCTTCTTTTTCACTAGAATAACTGGACTGGAGTATGGGCTTCTACTGGGACGAATAATCCCCACCTTCAACATATCCGCAACTTGCTTCTCTATCTCCTCCTTCATAAAATACGAATATCTGTATGGCCTCACGTTGACGGGATCCTCACCCTTCTTAAGGACAATCTGATGCTCCAAATCACGTCTCGGAGGCAAGCCTTCTCGCTCCTGAAATACCCTGCAGTGGGTCTGTAACACAGCCTTTAATTCGGCCTGCTGTACCCCCGTGAGCTCTTCAGGACACGTGTTACCTTCCTGCTTTTCCAGCTGTCCTACTTCCCACACAAGGAACCATGAGTCAGCATCCACTACTTTCTTCAGTTCCTGGGGTTCCACCATCTGTCGGGCCAGAGCTGGGTCCCCCTGCACTCTAATCCTTTTGCCTTCCATGGTATATATCATAAACATCTCCCTCCAATTGATAATCACCTCTCCCAACGTTGCCAACCATGCAATTCCCAGTATAACATCTACTCCACCCAACTCAAAGACGTAAAGGTCTGCCACCACCTTATTTTCCCCCATGTTGATTGGTACTCCCTCACAACGCCCTCTTGCCATCCTTCGTTGTCCGTCCCCGAGACTTACCGCGTACAGCGCCGTATCGGTTACCGGAAGTCTCATCTCCTCTGCCACCCGTCGGCTCACGAAATTATGGTTGGCCCCGCTATCAATGAGAATTAGCACTGGCTTCTCTCCGATTCTCCCTGCGAGCTTCATGGTTGTCGGTGACGTCATCCCTTCCGCCGAGCACGCCGACAGTTCCATGCAATCCCCCTCCGGGGATCCACCTTCGATACACACATCCTCCTCGTCTTCCGCCAACAGGAGTACTCTCAAACTTTTCTCCGAGCAGCGATGTCCTGGCGCGAAAGGGCCGCCGCACCGGAAACATCGTCCCTCCTCTCGTCTTTTCAAGAATTCCGGATAGGGCAAATTTCGAACCACTCTTCCCCTGTTATCGTTCCCCCCAGCATTTCCGCCTCTCTGGCCCGTCGCCGTCAACGGCCCTTCTCTTCGATTCGCCGCACTTCCGTCCACTCCTCCCGATCTATTAACGGTGGATCGCTCCATTTCTCCGCGAATCACTGTCGTTGTGGGTCGCGATCCTCCCCCACTCATTTTTACTCCATTCCAACCTCCTCCTCGCGTTCGAACCATCGCGTCCTCCACATTTCTCGCAACCCTGATTGCCTCCTCCAATTCCTTGGGGGCCTGGATGCGTACTTGGCCCTTGACCTCTTCCTTCAATCCCGCAAAAAAAAATCCTAGTGTCAACTCCTCCGTCAATCCTTGCGTCTGCCCCAGCAATACCTCAAAATTCCTGGCGAATTCCTCCACCGAACCTTCTGGACGTAAAGTTGCTAGTTGTTCGTACACCGTGCCCCGGGACCCTCCTCCAAAGTGATTAATCAGCGATGCCTTTAATCCCTTCCAAGACCGGTTCTTGGCCTTGTCTTTCCAAATCTTGAACCAGTAGCTCGCACTACCCTCCATGCTGATATATGCGAGTTCAACTTTATCATCATCTGCTACCTTCTGAATATCGAAAAAACGCTCTGCCCGATTGATCCAACTGTGCGGCTCTTGCCCATCAAACCCAGGTAATTCCACCCTCTTCCTCCAATTCTGATGCACTCCCCTACCGTCGCTATGCTCGCTATTGTCATTCACGGACGTACTTCCCTTTTCCGATCCTCCTCCTTGATTATTCGGACCCCCGCTCATCATCCTCATCATATGTTGAATGTCACGCCTTATCGCCGCCGTTTCTTCTTTAATTCCTTCCACCGTTATCTCCAGGTTATCCACCCTATCCTCCGATGACTGTCCGTCCATCACTGATTCTCTCTTCCTTTTGGATCTGGCAGGTCGGACCAAATGTTAGGTTCTTTTATCCAAGAACCTGGAAAATCCCACTCCTGACTCTTCAAACACACACACTTGACAAAGAAATGCTTCTTTTATTCACTTTCCAACAACAGAACGAATACAGAGAGCTTAACCTCTCCCCTCAGGACAATGAGTCCTGATCAACAATTCAATAATGCCAAAAAAAGATCCCTCCCCCAACTAATCATAACTATTTATACAAGTTCAACATCTATTCATCGATCCCCCTAACTGCCCAAACAGTTAGACCTTCTAACTATGTTTCTTTCTTCTCTCGTAGACTAATAATGGTCTAACACCTCCCCTCTATATTCTCCCTTTCTCTCTTTCCAAAATAGAGAAAGAAATCTTTCAGTTACGATCCCAATCATTGGGTGTGTGCAGGTGGCCCCCATGGAATGGATTTCCACTTCTTTCTTTCATGCACCTTAGTGAACTTACCACTTTTCCCTTTTTCCTTTAGAACTATATTTGTATCAAATCCATCCTCCATAGTTTTCACCTTGTCCTCAAGGTGAAGTTATGGAAAGTAATTCTCAATCTTTTGTAGAGATTCGCATGAATTTTCACACAATGGCATACCCTTCCATTTAACTAACATCTCCACGGTCTTTCCTTCTCCTCCCCTAACAACTAGGATCTCTTCTGATTGCATGGCTGCACTGTTACATCTTACGACACAATTGACTTTAATAAGGAAACATGAAAAACTACATGGACCTTGCTACCTTCTGGCAACTTTAACTTATAAACTACCTCTCCCACTCTTTCATTGATCTCATAGGGCCCATAATATCTCGGACTGAGCTTTTGATTAATTCTCTTGGCTAATTTTGTTAGCTTATAAGGTTGGATCATCAAGTAAACCCAATCCCCAACCTTGAATTCCTCTTTCTTCTATGCTTGTTTGCTTGTTGCTTCATGCGGTTTCGAGCTTGCAATAAGTGGTGTCTAAGTTTAGTCAACATCTCATTGTTCTCTTGCATCATGGAGGACACTTCTCTATATAGTTTATCTACAGTTACAATGATTGATGGGCCTACGGTCTTATCTCATGGTATTGGAACTATTAATCTTTTTCCATCTTTATCCTTGGGTTCTTGACCCAGGTGTCAAAGATCACATTATTGGTAACAAATCTTTATTTTCTTTCTTATCCTCTCAAAATTATTTTACCGACGGTTACAATGACTGATGGGTCTAGTGTCTTATCTCATGGGGTTGGTACGATTAATCTTTTTTCATCTTTAACCTTGGGCTCTTGACTCAGGTGCCAAAGATCACATTACTGGTAACAAATCTTTATTTTCTTTCTTATCCTCTCAAGATTATTTTACCTACGGTTACAATGACTGATGGGTCTAGGGTCTTATCTCATGGGGTTGGTACGGTTAATCTTTTTCCATCTGTTGAAATATGTTGTATTGTGTTATTGTACTGTTAGTCTTGGGATGTTCTGTGCTGGTCTATTTGCTCCTTATATAGAGCATTTGGTGTAATAGGAAAACAATACAATGGAATAATACTTCTATCTCTATATTTTCTCTCTCCAAATTTAACATGGTATCCAGAGCAGGTTAGGATTTGCAGCCACCCACTGCCGTTGCTTCCACTTTCCGTCGCCGCTCCGTCCGTCGCCGTCGCCACCGTCCGCCGCCGTCGCCGCCGCTGTCCGCCGCCGCCGTTGCAGCCTTTTCTCCGGCGAAGTTAGGGGTTCGGTGCGCCTCGAAGAGCGCGACCCATCCCCGGTGGTCGCCGCCGCATACGCTTCTCGACGCGCCGTCACGCACCGCTTCTGTGCGGTCTCTCTCAGGCGCGTGGGATTCACGCGCCGCCTCTCCCGTGTCGGAACTTCACCGCGCCACCGCCGGTCAGTTCGCCTCCGTCTCCTGAGTCTATTGTGGTCACTGATTTGCTGTTCCGTTGAGGTTTGCTCCGTTTAGGGTTTCTTCCCACAATCTTTGCTCCGTTTAGGTGTTTTCCTCTTTTTCTGGTTTGGTTTTACGATGGCTGGTCTTGGAACACTGTCTCTCTCTGCCACTCCAACCATTACTTCTGCAAAACTCAATTGGAAAAACTATCTATCTTGGTCTTCTTCTGTGGAGTTATGGTTTCTTGGTCAAGGACACCATGACCATCTTGAACAAGATGTTTCCACCGTTCCTGAAGAAGAAAAATCTCAATGGCAGAAACTTGATTTCCAACTATGTGCTGTCCTATGGCAATCTGTTGAACCAGAAGTCTTAGAAATTTTAAGACCTTACAAAACGTGTTCTTCCTTTTGGAGAAAAGCTCAAGATATCTTTGCTAACGATGTACAACGCCTCTTTGATGCAACTCAAAGAGTGACTTCTCTCAAACAGAACAATCATGATATGGTTACTTACATAGGAACTGCCCGTGCTGCTGTAGAAGAATTGAAGAATTTCTTTGTGGCCGATTCTTTAGAAGGCCTAAACAAGAAGCTTGATAAGTTTTACATGGTCTTAATTTTAAGAGGTTTACATTCAGATTTTGGTCATGTTCGTGATCAAATGTTGGCTGGTGATCAAGTTCCATCAATGGACAACTTAGTTACTCGACTTCTTCGGGTACCTTCATTAGTTAAAGATGAAAGTTCAATTGGTGGTATTGAAACATCCGCCATGGTAGCACCACAAGGAAGAGGAGGAGGCAGAGGCAACCGAGGAGGACGTGGTGGCCGTGGTATGCCTCCTCAGTGCACATATTGTAAGAGGATAGGCCATACTCGAGAGAAATGTTATGCCTTACATGGATATCCAGACAAGGGGGTTCATGTTTTGAAATCTGATGAACCCAAAATTTCGAATGAAGAATATCAAGAATTTTTGAAGTATAAATCTGGAAAATCTTCTAATCCTGACCAATCCTCTTCCATGTCCAGTGCGTCAACTGCCGGTATGTTTCAATCTGTGGAAGGTCACAATCCATGGATCCTTGACTCAGGTGCCTCTGACCATATCTCTGGTACTATTTCTTCATTTTCTTCCATGTCTTCTCAGAAAATCCCTCATTTCATTACTATTGCCAATGGATCCAAAGTTGCATCTCAGGGAATTGGCAGAGTTTCCTTATCTCCTTCACTAAATTTAAATTCCGTTTTGTACATTCCTCATTGCCCCTACAATTTAATCTCTTTGAGCCAATTGACTCGCTCCTTAAATTGTTCTGTAACCTTTACTGCTAATTCCTTTGTTGTACAGGAACATGGTACGGGTCGCCTGATTGGAGAAGGACATGAGTCTCGAGGACTTTATTTTTTGAAACATAGCCCTTCAGTTTCCTGTTTTACCACTTCATCCCCAAAACTTTTGCATGATCGGTTGGGCCACCCAAGTTTATTCAAGTTGAAGATGATGGTTCCAAGTCTCAAGAACATTCAAGTCTTAGACTGTGAGTCGTGTCAATTAGGAAAACATGTTAGATCTTCTCATCCTAAAAGGTCTGAGACACTATGTAATTCTCCCTTCTCAACTATTCACTCTGATATTTGGGGACCAAGTCGTGTTACGTCTTTTGGTTTTAATTATTTTGTAACCTTCATTGATGAATTCTCTCGATGTACTTGGGTTTATTTAATGAAAGAGAGATCTGAACTTTTGTCCATATTTGTGTCCTTTACTAATGAAATCAAGAACCAATTTGGGAAGACAATTAAAATCCTTCGTAGTGATAATGCTAAGGAATATTTTTCTTTAGCATTTTCTTCATTCTTATCTTCTCAAGGAATTTTACATCAGTCAACATGTCCTCACACTCCACAACAAAATGGTGTTGCAGAGAGGAAGAATAGACATCTCATTGAAACTGCACGCTCCTTGATGTTGAATACTAATATTCCTGTACATCACTGGGGAGATGCAGTCCTCACTGCCTGTTTTCAAATCAATAGGATGCCGTCTTCCTCTCTTGAGAATAAAGTTCCTCATTCTGTCATTTTTCCAAATGACGCCTTATATCATATCCCCCCACGTGTATTTGGATGTACATGTTTTGTCCATAATGTTTCTCCAGGTCTTGATAAGCTATCCGCCAAGGCTATTAAGTGTGTCTTCTTAGGATATTCTCGCCTTCAGAAAGGATATAAATGTTATTCTCCCTCCACCAAGAGATATTATATGTCGGCTGATGTCACATTCTTTGAGGATACACCGTTTTTCTCTTCCTCTGTGGAGGATCGTTCATCTGTTCAACAAATGTTTCCTCTACCATCGTGTGATCCCTTGGTTATTCCTGCATCTATACCTCACACTCAAAATGTGAATGACATTGTTCCTCCACCTATTCTCACATATCAGCGTCGGAGACAATCTCAAACTCAGAACAATAAAGATCCTCTAGACTCATCTCCTCCTCCATCAGCTCACCAGACCATGGATCCTTCATCCTCCTCGTCTTCTCCTAACTCAGATGATGATTTGCCCATTGCCCTACGGAAAGGTATTCGTTCTACTCGTAATCCATATCCTGTTTATAATTTTTTGAGTTATCATCGTTTGTCTCCTACCTATTTCTCTTTTGTTTCCTCCTTGTCCTCCCTTAAGACTCCTAATAATATTTATGAGGCACTTGATCATCCTGGATGGTGTCAAGCCATGATTGATGAAATGCAAGCACTTGACCACAATGGTACTTGGGATCTTGTTCCTCTTCCTCCTGGTAAGAAGCCTGTTGGCTGCCGATGGGTTTATGCTATTAAGGTTGGTCCTACTGGTGAAATTGATCGTCTAAAAGCTCGCCTAGTAGCTAAGGGATATACTCAAGTTTATGGCATTGATTATTGTGATACCTTTTCTCCTGTGGCTAAAACCAGTACCGTTCGTATTTTACTTGCTATGGCTGCCATTCGTCATTGGCCACTTTACCAGTTGGACATTAAAAATGCCTTTCTTCATGGTGATCTGGAAGAGGACATATACATGGAGCAACCTCCTGGGTTTGTTGCTCAGGGGGAGTCTGGGTTAGTCTGTAAATTACGTCGTTCTCTCTACGGCTTGAAACAATCACCTCGTGCTTGGTTTGGTAAATTTAGTCGGGTTGTGCAAAATTTTGGGTTGAAAAGATGTGAGGCGGATCACTCAGTGTTTTATGGTCATTTTTCTCCTGACAAATGTGTTGATCTCATGGTGTATGTTGATGATATTGTTATTACAGGGAATGACAACACTAAAATTACTCAATTAAAGAATCATTTGTTCAACCACTTTCAGACTAAAGATCTGGGTCGTCTAAAATACTTCCTTGGTATTGAAGTGGCACAGTCAAAAGAAGGTGTCATCATTTCACAAAGGAAATATGCTCTTGATATTTTAGAGGAAACAGGTTTGACAAATTGCAAGCCTATTGATAGTCCTATGGACTCAAATCAAAAGCTAATGAGAGATCAAGGTGAACCTTTCTCAGATCCAGAGAGATATAGGAGGCTGGTTGGAAAACTCATATATCTTACAATAACAAGACCTGATCTTTCTTATCCAGTGGGAGTTGTGAGTCAATTTATGCAGAATCCACATGTTGACCATTGGAATGCAGTGATTCGAATTCTCAGATACATAAAGGGAAATCCAGGACAGGGATTGTTGTATGAGGACAAGGGAAGCACTCAGATTGAAGGATATTGTGATGCAGATTGGGCTGGTTCTCCAATTGATCGAAGATCTACTACAGGATATTGTGTTCTACTTGGAGGGAACCTCATATCTTGGAAAAGTAAGAAACAAAGTGTTGTTGCTAGATCTAGCGCTGAAGCTGAATACCGATCTATGGCCTTGACTACATGTGAACTTGTGTGGATCAAGCAACTTCTCCAAGAGTTAAAATTTTGTGGAAATGAGTCGTTGAAATTGTACTGTGACAACCAAGCAGCCCTTCATATTGCCTCCAATCCAGTGTTTCATGAGAGAACAAAACATATAGAAATTGATTGTCATTTTATTAGAGAGAAGTTGTTGACTAAGGAACTTGTTACGGAGTTTGTCAATTCTAATGAACAACTTGGAGACATTATGACCAAATCTCTAAGGGGGCCTAGAATTCAATGTATATGTTCCAAGCTTGGTGCATATGATCTATATGCTCCAGCTTGAGGGGGAGTGTTGAAATATGTTGTATTGTGTTATTGTACTGTTAGTCTTGGGATGTTCTGTGCTGGTCTATTTGCTCCTTATATAGAGCATTTGGTGTAATAGGAAAACAATACAATGGAATAATACTTCTATCTCTATATTTTCTCTCTCCAAATTTAACACCATCTATAATCATTGATAATGTTCTTTATGTCCCTGGGTCCCCCTTTAACTTATTATCCATTAGTCGTTTAACCCGTTCTCTTGAATGTTATTTCGTTTACGAAAAATTCAGTTTGCTTAGAAGATCGAAGTTCGGGACTGTTAGAAGTGGACTTGAGGCTTAACTCAACCCCACAAAACCGGCTTGTAAGGTGAGGTCTGCACCCACTTATATACTTTAATTTGGCCTTATCTCTAGTCGATGTGGGACTTCCAACACACCCCCCCTCACGCCGAGATATATACATCTCGAGCGTGAGATTAGACATTAATGGGTGGTCCAATAGCGGCCCGATAATGGGTGGAACAATATGCCCAACAAACAACCAATAATGCTAGGATAGGCTCTAACCATAGCTCTGATACCATGTTAGAAGTGAACTTGAGGCCTAACTTAACCCCACAAAACCGGCTTGTAAGGTGAGGTCTGCACCCACTTATATACTTTAATTTGGCCTTATCTCTAGTCGATATGGGACTTCCAACACAGGGACAAATGATTGGCATCGATTGTCACTCTCATGGCCTTTATCATCTTCACCTTTCTACCCTTGTTGGCATAGTTATGGAGTCTCAATCTCTTCTTCATGCTCGATTATGTCATCCCAATCTTGCCAAATTGCAACAACTTGTTCCTAGTTTGTCCAATTTATCTAATTTGTTGTGAGTCATGTCAATTAGGGAAACATAGTCATAGTTCCTTTTCTCGTAATGTCTCACAACAGGCTATGTCACCTTTTACATTAGTTCACTCTGACATTTGGGGACGTAGTAGTGTCAAGTCTAATTTAGCTTTTTAGTATTTTGTTACTTTTTTATTCATGATTATTCCAGATGCATTTGGTTGTTTTTAGTGAAAAATCATTTTGAGTTATTTTCTATATTCCAATCCTTTTATAGTTAAATTAAAACTGAGTTTGGGATTTATATTCAAACTTTACGAAGCAATAATGACCGTGAATACCTTTCGCATTCTTTTAAACATTTGATGGCTTCTCATGACATTCTTCATCAAACTTCATGTGCTAATACACCTCAACAAAATGGGATGGTTGAGTGCAAGAATAGATATCTTGTTGAAACAACTCGTACACTTATAATTCATGTTGAGGTTCCGCTACAATTTTACGACAATGCTATTTTAACCGCATGTCATCTTCGGTTTTAAATAACAAAATTCCTCATTCTATTTTATTTCCTCATGCACCTCTACATCCTTTACCTATCAAAGTTTTTGGGTCTACATGTTTTGTTCATAATTTTAATCCTGGTCTTGATAAGTTATCTCTTAGATCATACAAATCTGTGTTTTTAGGATTTACTCGATCACAAAAATAATATAAGTGTTTCTCTCCTTTTCTTAATCGCTATTTTATTTCCACAAATGTCTCCTTTTAATCCAATGAAGACATCGTTTCCAACAACCACCAAGTGACTCACTTCAAGTGTCAACTATTTTGTCTCCTCCGGCTCCGACAACTAAGTATGACTCTCCAATTGCCCTTCATAAATGTATACATTCTACTCGTAATCCCTTCCCACATTATATTGCTTTGAGTTACCATAGATTGTCTACACCTTCTTATACATGCCTTCGTCTATTTCTTCTGTGTCCATTCCTAAATCTATTAGGGATGCCTTAACCCATCTTGGTTGACATCAGGCCATGCTAGATGAACTATGTACTCTTCAAAATAAGGGAACCTAGGAGCTCGTCCCAATACCATCCGAGAAATTTGTTGCTGGTTACAGGTGGGTTTTTGCTATCTAAGTCGGTCCTATTGGTACTATTGATCACATCAAAGCTTGTAGCCAAAGGCTACACATAAATTTTTGGATAAGATTATGGAGATACTTTTTCTTCAGTGGTAAAGATGGCTTTTGTTCATTTATTTCTTACCATGGCTCCTCTTCAACAATGACCTATTTATTAACTGGATGTCAAAAATGCTTTCCTTGGAGGAAGAAACTTATATGGAGCAACCTCCCGGATTTGTTGCTACGGGGAGTCTTCTAGATTTGTATGTCGTCTTCGCAAATCTTTATATGACCTAAAATAGTCTCCTACGACTTGGTTTGGTAAATTTAGCAGCGTGATTCAATAATTTGGTATGGCTTGAAGTGAGGCAGATCATTTAATCATTTACCGTCACTCAAGTGCTGGATGTGTCCATTTGATAGTATATGTTGATTACATTGTTCTTACAGGATCGACCCCCATGGCATCTCCCTGATGAAACAACACCTTTGCTACCATTTTCAAACCAAAGATCTTGGCAAGCTGAGATACTTCTTTGGTATTGAGGTAACACAATCCAATGATCGTATTGCTACATCGTAAAGAAAATATGTATTAGATATTTTGGAGGAAACTGGGTGGATGAATTCAAAACTTGTTGACACACCTATGGATACCAAACTCCTACCAAATCAAGGGGAGCCTACTCATCCTGATATTTCCTTTGCAGTCAGTGTGGTTAGCCAATTTCTCAATTTCCCATGTGAAGATCGTTGGAATGCAGTCATCGTATATTAAAGTACATCAAAGGATATCCTGGAAAAGGTTTGTTATATGGTTCTAATAACCATACAAAAGTTATTTGCTATTTAGATGCTGATTGGAAGGATTTCCTTTCGATTGAAGATCTACCTCGAGTATTGTGTCTCCATTGGTGGTAACTTGATTTCTTGGAAGAGCAAGAAAAAAATTGTTGTGGCAAGATCTAGTGCAAAAGCAGAACATAGAGTTATGGCCTCAGCCACTTATGAACTTGTTTGGCTTAAGCAATTTCTTAGAAAGTTACAATTTGGAGATGTTACTTAAATGACACTTATATGTGACAATTAAGCAGCTCTTGATATTAGTTCTAGTCCTGTCTTTCATGAAAGTACCAAACACATTAAGATTGATTGTCATTTCATTTGAGAAAAGATTGTATTTGGAGACATCAAGACTGAATTTTTTAACTAAAATGATCACTTAATAGCTATTTTCACCAACAAACAAACAACAAATCTTAGAGAACTCTTTTCCCATGGAAGATCCACTTTTTCCTTCCTACCTCAACCTAACCAAAACTGACACAAATTTTCTTCACACTCTCCATATAGTTGCTTGTCACACACACCCACTATAAAACCTTTCTCTCTCCTCGCATTTTTCCATTGCCATTTGTTACTTTTGTGGGCCTCGCTTCGCTTCCTTACTACTACCTGACACACCCACACATAAAAGGCTTATCATGTAGAAAGCATTAAATCATTAGTAGTGAACTCATAATGGAATCATTTGGATGACGCTTAAGCTCATGGAAACTACATGAATGCCATTGAGAAGGCAAAAGAAGTATTGTGAATAAGCAAACAATAATCACCAATTGTTGCTCTAAATAGTCAAATGTAGTGAACTTTTTTTTATTCATTGCTTCGGAAAGTAATTAAATACACAAAACTAGTTTTTAATTAAAGTGACATCAAATGTCCTAGAAATTCCAAACAGCCATATGGATTTTAATTTTCAAGCTGTTGTGAGTAAAGCTAAACATGCTTCTTATAACAAACTGAACAAAAGACACCACATATAACAAAAACGCATACATACCATAGTCCTTGCAGGATAATAAAAGGATACATTTGCAAACTGAATATGACCTGCTAACCTGTGCAATTTCACACCTGCATTAGGGAATAAGCCCAATTAAACAATAGATAACTATACTTGAGTAAGGGGAGCTATAGACATAGTTACTTTCCTTTGGCTAAGAATTGATCACTGGGCAAAAGATTAATCAGTTGGAATATTTGTTCAGATGCTCCAATGGACTGCAGCAATGATGTTAAGCTGTTTGTCATCCTCCAAGTTGCATAAATCAACCACTCACAGTATAGTACATACTTGGTAAGTTGTTCCACAGTTACATGACTTCTGAGAACAGACAAACCTACCAACAGCACTGCAAATATCTGCAAGTTGTAATTTCAGAAACAAAATATTAATTTGATATTTTTCGGTTATATAGTATTCCCTTGAAAAATGGGAAAAGCATAAAAGAATAGCAAACACCGGTAAGTTCATGAAAACCTGAAGTTTAACAATCTTCAATAAAATACCCAAGATAAATATATTATATCTAAAAGCTATCTGATATAGTTCTATAAATGTTATAGGAAGTTGGTGTTTAGAATACTTGAACTTTGTAAGAGAGTAAAGAACTGTTGTAATTTGAGATAATATCTTTAAAATCTTCCTAATTAGAGGAAATAGATACATAATATTTTATTTTATTTTATTTTTCCTAGTTTTCCTAGTTTTCCTATTTCCCTTTCTAGGACAACTAGATTATTACAAATAGAGGGTATGAGAATGTATTTTTTGATTAATTGAGAATAATAAAATAATTCTTATTTTCTACTTGGTATCAAGAGCTTCTGATCTTGGAGCTCTGTTCCGCTGCACAGTCACGCCGTTGCCGCTGTCCGACCACCGCTGCTGCTGCCATCACCGGTTAGGGTCGTTGACAGGGCAGAAAGGTGCGCCCAACACCGGCGACCATAAAGGCAGCTGCACAGTCACGCCACCGCCGTTGTCTGACCACTGCCGCTGCCACCGTCGCCGGTTGTGGTCGTTGATAGGGTAGAAAGGTGCCCCAACTCCGACGACCACAACGCCGGAAGTCGCTCCGTGAGAGGAGCCCCCACGCACCGCCACGCGCCTCCACCGTCGCCGACGCGTGTAGCCCACACGCCTACCTCGACGAGACCCACTCGCCGCCGCTGCCATAGAAATGGTCGTTTGAGACTCCTGAGTTTTTTCCTAGGGTCGGTGACGACCCGTTTGGCCTCCATTTGAGTATATCTGAGTTTTAAGTTCCGCTCTTTTTTCTCAGTGTGACCCACTCGCTGCCGCCGCCTCAAACAGAATCGCCGGAGCCTCTGAGTCTGTTCCTAGGGTTTGTGAAGACCCGTTTGACCTTTTCTTGAGTAGATATGAGCTTTTAAGTTCTGCTCCTTTTTTCTCGGTGTGACTCATACGCCGTCATCAACTTGGAGACTCCTGGTTGCGTTCTACGGGATGTCTGAAGTAAAAATTATTCCCTGGAAAGCAATGGATGAATCAATGAGTAAGCCCTTTGGATCAAGTACTTTGTCCATAAAAGGTAAGACTTGCCTCAATACTCTTGATCATGTATCTCAAGGTATTTGGATCCTTGATTCAGGTGCAACTGATCATATGACACCTTTCAGTGTGTCCTTCGACTCATATGGTAAAAGAAATAAAGACCAACTTATTAGAGTTGCGAATGGTCAGGGTATACCTATATGCGGCTCTGGAATATAATTTTGGACTCATCTATTGTATTGAAGGATGTTTTACATGTTCCTCAATTACCTAATAGTCTTATCTCTGTGCAAAAACTCACAAAGGATTTAAATTGTTCAATAACATTTTTCCAACTTATTGTGTTTTTCAAAACCTTGCCACAGAAAAACAATTTTAACTACTAAGGAGTAGAGTGGGTTGTATTTTTTAGTGTTTAATGACACAAGCAACACAAAAATCATGAGTCAACAAGCTACATCTGAGACGTGGGCAAAATCTCAAATATGGTTACATCATCAAAGGCTTGGCATCCTTCATTTAGTCTTATCAAGTCCTTGTTTCCCCACTTATTTACCAAAGAGTCTGTTGAGTCTTTTAAATGTGATATTTGTCAATTGTCAAAACATCATCGTACATCTTATCCTATTAGTCACAAAAAGAGTATTTCTCCATTTGATTTAATTCACTCTGATGTTTGGGGTCCTTTCATAGATTCTATTTCCGGAGCCAAATGGTTCGTTACCTTTATTGACGATTGTGTCACGTAGACATACCTTATGAAAAATAAATCCGAAGTTTTTCAAATTTTTGTTAATTTTTTCCATCTTGTCCAAAATCAATTTGGAAAAAATATCAAAAGAATCACATCTGATAATGGTACTGAATATGTGAATCATGAATTTCTCAATTTTTTGTCTCATAATGGTATTGTTCAGGAACTAACTTGTGTTAACACCCCTCAACAAAATGGGGTTGCAGAAAGAAAGAATTGTCATCTTCTTGAAGTAACTAGAACTCTTCTTTTTCTAATGTCTATTCCAAAAAGTTACTGGGGAGAAGCTGTGTTAACTGCCACATATCTCATCAACAGGTTACCCACTCGTATCTTAAATGGCATTAGTCCTATAGAGTCTATTGTCTTTTCTTCTTTCTTGTTCCCTACTAACGAGTCTACCTAGTCGAGTCTTTGGATGTGTTGTTTTTGTTCACTCTCATCATCCTAACTGTGGTAAATTAGATCACAGAGCTCTTAAATGTGTCTTTATTGGGTATCCTTCTAATAAAAAAGGGTACAAATGTTATCATCCTCAGAGTCATCGCATCTTTATCACCATGGATGTCACCTTTCATGAAACACAATCCTTTTATGTCAGTCCACCATTTCAGAGGGAGAAAGCACTTGAAGTGGATGAACTCTCCTTCTTGTCATTACCATGTTTGTCTTTGCAGGATGCCCAAGACTTGAGCAATGAAGCTACCATAGTCCACAGTGAGGGAGAAGAGGAAGAAGACAGATTCTTTGGCAAAAAATATGAAAGAAGAGAACAACCCACTTCGACTCACGAGCAAGAAAAATTGTCTAATCCGGAGGTAAGAATCCCTGAAGATATCAATGAGGAGGAGGTAAGTATTACTGAGGATTTACCCATTGCATTGAGAAAGGGAAGAAGTCATGTGCTAAATATCCTATTTCTCAATATGTTTGCACTAACAATCTCCCTGATAAGCACAGAAGTTTTATTGCTGCCTAAAATTCCTACCTCAATCCAGGAGGCCATGAAACTTGAACATTGGAATCAAGCCATGAAAGAAGAGATGAATGCATTAGAAAGAAATTCAACTTGGGAGATTATTGATAAGCCAAGAGACAAGAAGGCAAGAGGGTGTAGATGGATATTCACAGTGAAACATAAGGCAGATGGGACAATAGAAAGATATAAAGCTAGATTGGTGGCAAAAGGATATACCCAAACATATGGGATTGATTATGAGAAGACATTTGCCCCAGTGGCCAAGATGAATACAGTTCGAGTTATTCTCGCTTTGGTTGCCCATTTTGGATGGGACTTACACGAGCTGGATGTGAAGAATGTCTTTCTTCATGGAAATCTAGATGAGAAAGTGTACATGGAGATTCCCCCAAGTTTTGAAGTGAAAAATGAAAGAAACAAGGTATGCCTCTTGAAGAAAGCATTGTATGGTCTAAAGCAATCCCCTAGAGAATGGTTTGGAAGATTTACAAAAGTAATGGTTTCCTTGGGATACAGACAAAGCCAAGGAGATCATATTATATTCATAAAGCACTCTTCTATAGGTAAACTCACTCTATTGCTTGTCTATGTGGATGATATGATTATTGCAGGAGATTATGAAACAGAAAAATTGGCATTAAAAGAAAAATTGGCAACTCTATTTGAAATGAAAGACCTAGGAAAACTCAAATATTTTCTTGGAATAGGGGTTGCTTACTGCAAGAATGGAATTTTCATCTCCCAAAGGAAATATGTGCTTGATCTCCTCAAAGAAACAGGAAAGTTAGGATGTAGAACCTCAACAGTTCCTATAGAACAGAATCACAGAATTGGAAGTGAAGAAAGTGCTCCTGTAGAGAAGGCCCAATACCAGAGATTGGTTGGAAAATTGATTTATCTATCACACACAAGACCAGACATTGCTTATGCAGTTAGTATAGTGAGTCAATTTATGCATGATCCAAGAGAGAGACACCTGCAAGCAGTTGACAAAATTCTCCAATACTTGAAGTCATGTCCAGGAAAGGGACTATTATTCAAAAAAAAACACATTGACTACGAAGATATATACTGATGCTGACTATGCAGGTTCTATTACTGACAGAAAATCTATTTCTGGGTATTGTGTATTTCTTGGAGATAGTCTGGTAACATGGAGAAGCAAAACGCAAGATAGAGTATCCCGTTCTAGTGCAGAAGCTGAATTTTGAGCCCTTGCTCAAGGAATGTGTGAAGGACTCTGAATGAAAATCATTTTGGATGATCTTAAAGACAAAGTGGAGAACCCGGTGCAACTACACTGTGACAATAAGTCTGCTATGAGCATAGCCCATAATCCAGTATAACATGACAGAACCAAACACATTGAAATTGACAGACATTTCATCAAAGATAATCTTGACAAAGGCTTTGTGATTCCAACTCATGTTCCTGCAGAACTTCAAATAACAGATATATTTACAAAAGGGCTTCCTCCGGGTAGATTTCAAGATCTTGTAGGCAAGTTGGGAATGATTGATATTCATTTACCAACTTGAGGGGAGTGTTGTAATTTGAGATAATATCTTTAGAACCTTCCTAATTAGAGGAAATAGATACATAATCTTTTATTTTATTTTATTTTTTCTAGTTTTCCTAGTTTCCCTATTTCCCTTTTTAGGAGAACTAGATTATTACAAATAGAGGGTATGAGAATGTATTTTTTTATTAATTGAGAATAATAAAATAATTCTTATTTTCTACTAGAACTATTTTATTAATAACAATCACCCCAATTACATTCTCATGGTCTCTGATTGCAATATTCAAATCCGTTAAAATAATGAAAAAAATATATGCTTAAATAAATGGAAAGATTCTAAAGATATTTTCCCTAATCACTATCGAGATATTGAAAATACTTTTTTCCAAATAATCTTCTACTTGCAATAATCCCTCTGAAGTTTGTAAATGAAGATCAATCATTCCCAACTACTTACAGGATCCTAAAATCTACCTTGAAAACACTGATAAGTGAGAAATATTGGTATATTTTAACCCTATGTTTGGCTCGTATTTGAGTAGTTATCACACTATTTTATGATGTCTTTTTAATAGTTTTTTTTGAACTGCATAGGAACCAAAATCTAGTTTGACACTAACCTATGAGTACCTACACATTCCAATTTCCCTTAAGAAAGAGACTAGAAAGTTTGTTGTTAACGATGGTCTCACCGGAACTAGGCGCATGGTCACAAGTCGACGACAGTGGTGGCACTTGGCGACGTCTTTCCCGGAGCAATTTCTAACGTTTTGTTTGTCGGAGTTGGGTGCACCTTTTTGCTCTATGAACGACCCCAAAGGCTAAAATGGCAGCCGCAATGGCTGAACAGCGGCAGTGATGGCTAGTGTTGCAACGGAAATGAAGCTCCCAAAGATCGGGAGCTCAAATACCATCTTGAAAAGAGAATGAATTTTATTATTTTTGTTGAATATAGTGAAAAATTATATTTAGATTAATCTCCCTTGTGTAAAATACACATATAGGGTTCTCTATTTATAATAGAAGAAATATGGGCTAAGCCCAAAAATACAAATGAGAAATAATAACAAACTAACTAAAAGATAAAAAATATAATATATCTAACACTCCCCCTCAAGCTGGAGCATACAAATTGTATGAACTAAGCTTGAAATAGATGAACTCAGTGTTGAACTATATGATTTGTTGTCTTCAAGAGTGTGAGGCAAACATAGATGGACTAACAACAACTTGTGAAACTTCAAGCTCAAAAGTGGATGAAGGAGAGCAGTGGTGGACAATGACAAACTGCAAAGACTGATTTCCAATCAATGATGAATGAGTGACGGGATCAACAGTGGTAGCTGAAAGCTAAGAGCTACAAAACTGCAGGGACTACACTAAATCCTCATCAATGATGGATGGGTGACGGGATCAACAGTAGTAGCTGAAATCTACAAAACTGCAGGGACTACACCCATATATATGTGACTTGCAGTGTCTTGGAAACGTACTCCCCCTTAGTGTGAAGGGTGGAAATGTGGAATATCACAGTTGCTAAACCACTAAAACAAAACCAAATACTAAGCTACAATGCTGAAACAAAGGCATCAAAGATCCAAAGATATATTAGAGTTCCAAGATTCTTTGCTGGATAACTCTCAAGTGGTGATACTTAGCAGTGTATCACAAGAAGATCGGGCTAAACTCTAGCCCAAGAAGAACTGAAGCAGTTACGTCTGTCTGAGGCGGTAGCGATTACAGCGGCGGTTGACTGCTATAAAACTGTAGGGACTAAATTGCCATCACTGACTGATGGGGCCTGTAGTGGCTGGAAGCGACAAAACTACAGGGACTGCCATCACTAACTGACGAGGTGATGGGGGCCTACAGTGGTTGGAAGCATACGGTGCCTGGACAGCGGCAAACGGCGCCTGGACAGCGGCAAACGGCGCCGAACAGCGGCAAACGGCGCCGAACAGCGGCAAACGGCGCCAGACAGCGGCAAACGGCGCCGAACAGCGGCAAACGGCGCCGAACAGCGGCAAACGGCGCCAGACAGCGGCAAACGGCGCCAGACAGCGGCAAGCGACGCCTGACAGCGGCAAACGGTGCCTGACAGCGGCAAAACGGTGCCGGACAGCGGCAGACGGCGCAGACAGCGGCAAAACAATGGCTGGACAGCGGCAAAACAATGGCTGGACAGCGGCAAAACAATGGTTGGACAGCGGCATACAGTGCCTGTACAGCGGAAAACGGTGCCTAGACAATCAACGACGGAGACGAAGACAGACGAAGATGGCAGCACTGGCTGATCTGGAAGGTCTGAACAGAGAGAGGGAGGTCCGACGAGAGCTATGGAGGTGTCGCGGTGAAACTCCGACACCGGGAAGGCGGCGAGTGCAGAACACATGCCCGAGATCTGATGAGAAGAAGGCGGCGCGTGGAGGCGCGTTGAGCGGAGTCTATGCTTGTCTCCGGCGGGGTTGGCCGTCACTCGAGGAGACGCTTCAAATATGTTGGTCACCGGTCGAAATTGTGACGGCGACCGGCGGCCGGCGACGGACTGGCCACAAAGAAGCGTTGCGTGGCTGAGAACTGGCTCTCGAAACCGGCGTGGTTGGCCGTCGCTCGAAGAGACGGTCCAGATCTGCAGGTCACCCGTCGAAAATATGACGGTGGCCGACGGTGGCCGACGGTGGCGATAGCGGCGGCATCGAAAAGTTGCGGCGACAACGATAGCAGCGACTGCAGCGGAAAGCGGCGATGGTCGGCGACTGGCTGCACTGAGAAGAAGAGAAAATTGACTGCCGACTGAAATTTTAGGGGCTACCGGCGGCCATGGCGGTCGGCCGCCGGCAGACAGCAGAGACTCGGAAGAAGATCAGAGAACCTGCTCTGATACCAGGTGGAATATCTATCAGCTCTGATACCATGTTGAATATAGTGAAAAATTATATTTAGATTAATCTCCCTTGTGTAAAATACACATATAGGGTTCTCTATTTATAATAGAAGAAATATGGGCTAAGCCCAAAAATACAAATGAGAAATAATAACAAACTAACTAAAAGATAAAAAATATAATATATCTAACATATTAGAAGGTGGGTTTAAGCCTAACTCAACCCCACAAAACCGGCTTGTAAGGTGAGGTTTGCACCTCACTTATATATTATAATTTGGCCTTATATCTAGTCGATGTGGGACTTCCAACACACCCCCTTCACGCGAGGTATAGACATCTCGTGTGTGATAGTAGAAATTGGGTGGTCAGATAACGGCCCCATAGCGGGTGGAATAGAAGAATAGAATGCCCACTTAGAACTCGCTAGGATAGGCTCTAACCTGGCTCTGATACCATATTAGAAAGTGGGTTTTTAAGCCTAACTCAACCCCACAAAACCGACTTGTAGGGTGAGGTTTGCACCTCACTTATATATTTTAATTTGGCCTTATCTCTAGTCGATGTGGGACTTCCAACACACCCCCCTCACGCCGAGGTATATACATCTCGAGCGTGAGATTAGACATTAATGGGTGGTCCAATAGCGGCCCGATAATGGGTGGAACAATATGCCCAACAAACAACCAATAATGTTAGGATAGGCTCTAACCATAGCTCTGATACCATGTTAGAAGGTGGGTTTCCAACAATTTTCATTCATATCTATTACATTCTCCTTACCTCTTTTTGTAACAATCTAATCTTCTAAAAAAGGAAAGTCAGGAAACAATGTACTAAAAAATAAACTATAAGATCCTACAGATATTTTCTGTAATTAAGAAGATCTATAGATATTTTCTCTAATTAGGAAGATTTTCCTCCAATTACAACACAAACTGCTTATAACGTAAGGTTTGTACCCACTTATATACTATAAATTGGCTTTATTTTTAGTCAATGTAGGACTTTCAGCACAACCCTCTCATGCTGGGGCATATGCTTCTCGAGTGAGACTAGACATTAACGGTGGTTCAATAGTGGCCTTGAGTGGAACAATAAATCCAACAAACAACAACCTTCGTTAGGATATGCTCTAACTCATAGCTCTAATACCATGTTTAGGTGGACTTTAAGCCTTGCTAAACCTTACAAAATCGGCTTGTAAAGTGAGATTTGCACTCCCTTATGTATTGTAAATTGGCCTTATATCTAATTGATGAAGGACTTCCAACAAATGGTAGCTTTTAAGAACAATGGTACTTGGAATGTTGTTCCTTTGCCTCAAGGGAAATATGTCATTGGTTGTCAATAGGTCTTCACAATCAAAGTTAGTTTTGGTGACACTATTCATAGGCTTAAAGCTCATTTAGTTGCCATAGGTTATACTCAAATCTTTGGACTAGATTATGGATGTCTTATCTCAAGTCACAGAGATAGTCTTTGTTACATTATTATTAATTATGGCTACTCTTCAACATTGGCCCGTCTATCATGTAGATGTCAAAAATGTCTTCCTACATGGCGATTTGTTGGAGGGAGCTTATATGAAGCAACCTACTGGTTTTGTTGCTTAAGAGGAGTCTTCTTACTTGGTTTGTCATCAATGCAAACCTTTATATAATCTTAAACGACCTCTCAATGCATGATTTGGTAGATTCAATGCAATAGTTCAATAGTTTGGTATGACTTGGTATGAGTCTTATGATTCTTTGTTTAATTGTAATTTAGGGGTTGGGTGTATCTACCGTGTACTGTATGTTGATGACATTGTTCTTAGAGGTAACAATTACCATGACATTTGACACATGACACAACACCTTTGTCATTATTTTCAAACAAACAACCTTGGTAAACTTAAATACCTCTTTGGAATTGAGGTAGCACAACCTAACAATGTTTCAATGCCTCTCCGATATCTCTTCTTCCACCAGTGTGTCTAACCCATTAGTCTATACTAACTATGTGAATGTGCGCTTATCCATTGATAAGTTAGATGACATTAAATTTGCGACTTGAATGTCGAACACTAAACTTTGGCTTGAGAGTCAGGAGTATCTTGATCATCTTACTTAGAGTGACTGATATTGCTTCTGGTGAATTTTCCCATTGGAAGAGAGTTGATGCTCAGTTATACATCGGTCTCAAGAATACCATTCACTCTTCCTTACAGAATCATCCTGACATTTCCTTTTCAATCAGTGTGTTGAGCAATTTCTCAATTCCCCATGTGAAGATCATTGGAATGCAGTCATTCGTATATTAAAGTACATTAAAGAATCTCCTAAAAAAGGTTTGTTATATGGTTCCAATAACCATACAAAAGTTGTTTGATATTCAGATACTGATTGGGCAAGATCTCTTTCTGATAAAAGATCTACTCCTAGGTATTCTATCTCCATTCGTGGTAATTTGATTTCTTGGAAGAGCAAGAAAAAAGTGTTGTTGCAAGATCTAGTGCAAAAGCAAAATATAAAGCTATGGCCTCAACCACTTGTTTGGGTTAAGTAATTGCTCAGAGAGTTACAATGTAGAGATGTCACTCAAATGACACTTATATGTGACAATCAGGCAGCTCTTCATATTAGTTCTAATCTTGTCTTTCATGATAGAACTAAGCACATTGAGACTAACTATAATTTCTTTCAAGAACTAAGCACATTGAGACATCAAGACTGAGTTCATTAACTCGATCAGTTAGCAGGTATTTTCACTATCTTTAAGGGGATCGAGAATTGATTATATTTGTAACAAGCTTGGTATATGCAACTTATATGCAACATCTTGTGCAAAAGTGTTAGATATATTTTGTTTTATGTTGATTAGGAAAACTTAACTTTTGATATTGGTAGATATTGTTGATATTGTTTTTTTTAACAATATCTTCTTTTTACCATATTTATGTTTGGTTGCCATATATACTTATATCATTCTTCATTATAAATAAATTACCCAATATGTATTTTAGACACAAGGGAGATTAATACTATACCTAGTTCTACCATATTCAATAACTATAAATACACTACCCTATGTGTATTCTCTACACAAGGGATATTAACCCTGTACCTAATTTTTCTCTATATTCAATAGTTTCCAAGGCCTGATTCCTTCTACTGGCCTGTCAAATAACTGGTCTTTTCCTTATTCTTCTTTAATATGTAGAAAGAAAGAATTTCAACACTCAATTACTAGTTTTGTATCTTTTAATAAGGTTAAAAAAGCCAAACCTGCATAAAACGATATAAGCTGCTAAATATTAGGTCCCAGAACCCTGAAGCCATATTCTCTCGAAGAGTTATAACTGCCAAGCTTTGTAGCCACTGCTTGTACCTGAATAAATATAAAATGGGTTTATGCATGTCAATATTGTTCGAAAAAATATAAACATTTACACAAAAAATCTAAGATAAATTTGTGTATACAAAACCCAGTTCATCCTTGCTATGTTGTAGTGATTGGAGACAAATCCACCATCAAATTTGACATGGTTGTTTTTAAATGACAGTGCCATAACTCATTTTGATAATTGCCATTCCGGTAGGCTCACGTTATTTGGTAGGCATCAGAAATCCCATATCACTTGCCTCAATTCTTGTAGTGCAACTTATAAATTTGCTGAACTTTGATTAATGTCAATTGGTACTAATATGAAATTTGACACATTTTCTTCCGGTTAAAGTTTTTGATAGGATATAATGTAATAGGTTATAATGGGTAATGTGTTAGGAATTAGTTGGGAGATTTGGTTAGTTGGTTGGGGGGGGGGGCTTTATAAGAAGGCAGGCAGCTCTTGTGTAAAAACACTTTTTGATAATCTTGTAGATTGAGCTTTGGCTCTTTGTGAAGGGAAAACCCTTGGAGGAGAGAGTGCTCTCCTATTCTTTGTGTTCTATACACTCTATACAATAAAGAATATTACTCTTTTGTCTCTTTTCAATTCTGGGTTCCTATCAGTTTTCCATAAATTTTCATGTTAAAGATCTTATATAACTAGAGATATAACCAAATTATAATGAGTTAGACTTAAAGGTCACTGTTTAAGATGTTATTAAAACATATCCTAATGACAATTGTTCAGCATATTGTGCCACCCATAAATATATGGTCTCCTGTTCGAGATGGTCAATCCTTAATGTGAAAGGGTGTCTTGGAGATTCTACATAGAATAGAGATATGATAAAAATTATAATATATAAGTCAATGCAAACCTACTTTACAAACTAATCTTGTGGAGTTAAGTTATACTTAAATTCCACCTTCAAATATCATGGTTAGGAATTCAACATTTTTATATGTGCTACCTAAATGTGTAAATATTTTTTATATGAAAATGAATACTCTAAGAACATGGAAAGAAATCTCAATTCTTCTTCGAGAAAGATTTGTATAACAATTGTAATTGAATGTCAGAATCCCTTGATTTATGTTGCACTTCACATCTCCTTAGAGGATATTTTTATATTTATTGTACAAGATCATTGATCCTGAATTGTAGGGATAGATAAATATGTCAGAATCCCTTGATTTATGTTGCACTTCACATCTCCTTAGAGGATTAATAGGCTGATAGTATATTTTTATATTTATTGTACAAGATCATTGATCCTGAATTGTAGGGATAGATTATATCTATCGTAAATTAGATTTTCAGTTATTATGTATGTCTATTTATTCAATTTAAGAGCAATTTATCTTCTATAAATAGTATCAGAAACAGTTTTTTTTTACATGGTATCAATGCTCTAAGCCCATGTAATCTCTTGCGCAGCCAACAGTGCTCCACATCCCATTCTATCTTCTGCTGTATTCACAATACAACCTGTATTGACATTTCCTCGCAAACTTTTAGTTGATTTTCCAAATTGTGTTTTCATCATATGGAAGAATTTGAATAATAAGGTAAAACCATCAGATTTTTCTTTTTTCATGAGTAAAATCCATGTAACAAGGGGGTAGTCATCAATAAAAGTGACAAACCATTTAGCACCAGATATATTAAAGTTTTATACAGACCCCAAATTTCAAAATGAAGCAAATCAAACGGATGAGCACTCTTTGTATTATTAAAAGGATATGTGACTGCAAATCTTTATATGGACAGAAGCAGTCTCTTAGGGCTTGTTTTGGAGGCATCTCCTAGATGAAAAAACACTTTTGTCACCTCTCTCAGATCAAAGATATTGACAAACTCAGATACTTCTTAGCAAATGAGGTATCACAATCCAACAATGATATTGTTATATTTCAAAGGAAATATCGATATTTTGGAAGAATTTGGGTTGATGAACTCAAAATTTGTTGACAGCTTCATGGATCGCAATACCAAACTCCTACCTAATTAGGAATAAACTTTCATAGGTCTTGATTGTAATAATAAGATAGTTCAATTTTCTAACTAATATTATATCCTTATTAGGATCTGAGAAAGGTTACCCCTCATTATTTTCACACTTGGGTACTATTAATCTTGTAGCAAATCTTTATATCATTAGTTTCATTTAGTGTCATTGTCGACCAAGTATTGAAGCTGAATATCGCAGCTTACCTCAATCTATTGCATAAATTCTTTGGATTCACGCTCTTCTAAAAGAACTTTCTATTCCTTCCATTATGGTCTTCTTGAGGAGGGTGGATTTGATTTCTTGGCAGCTGGTGGGAATGCACGGAGAATTTTACTTGAGAGTTTGGCAGCAGTAACATGGACTATAAGTGGGGAAAAATTCATCCAAGAATTAAAGATGTTGTTGTCACAAGCAAATAAAACACCAGAAGATCAATTGCAGGGATATTTATTCGCAGGGCTGCAATCTAATGTTCAAAATTGGTTGTCACAAGAGGATCCAAATGACCTGATTAGAGATATGCAAATTGTTCTAAATGTGGGAGAAGGGTCAGTAATGAAGAACCACACCCTTTGTAGAGAAGAAAAAAAACCAAAACAAAAGTAAGATTTTGTAATAGAAAAATATATTATGAGGGAGGAGGAAAGAGATATAACAATAAAGAGAGTTGAAGGTGGAGATGCAGCTAAGCAACATTTTTTTCAAAAATCAAATTTACATAACATGAATAAGAATTCACGTTTGAACTTATATTTGATAATGATTGGAACATCAATGACATTGGACTTTTGGAATTCCAACTTCTTCGGTTCAGAGTTGTTATACAAAAACCACTCTCTTCTCCACCACCCAAACCTCCGTACCAGAATTTGCAAGCAGTAGCCAGTGGGTTCTCTTCCTATGAAGACAATATGACAATGCTATCAGGAAGGATAGATAACATGCTGGTAAAGATGAGTTTCTGCTTCAGAGCGTAATGATAGGATCAAGCTGCCACTGTTCTAACCTTGAGTTTCTACAACAGACCATAATGATGGGATATGTAATGTGTATGTTAGGAGAAAACATATATAGAAGTAGTTGTTAGTTAGGTTGTTAGGTTGTTAGGTGGTTGTTAGGTGGAGGAGTGAGGCTTTCCATATATAGTGGGGGTCTTCGTATGCAGAGGACGTTTATGAAAGTTTGGAGAAAAGTTGGCAGGACCATTGCCATCCTGTGTGAAGGGAACATTGTCCCTTGGCTGCGTTCATGCTGTACTTGTTGCCTAGAATGAATAATACAAGATCTATTCAGTGAGTATAGGTAGTTGCAGTGAATTTTTCCTGGTTTCCTCTATCTAGGAACCTAACAGATACTCCCATAGTAACATCAAGTCAAAATATAGATTTCCAGCTTGAATATTCAGTAACAGAATAAAGGACCTTCCAAATTCTCGTTTTCCTGTTCCATAAGCTCGTACAGTTCTTATTGAAGAAAGTGTTTCCAGAGCAACCTGTGTAGAAAAAATACTAATAATTAAAATAAGATTCTGGGCACTGTTTCAGAAACAATATCTACTCGTATAATGTATATACGTCATTTGCACAAGCTGTGAAATCTTGGATTAACTTTGCTGCCTTTCTCTGATACCTATTTAAACAAAAAAATACATGCTTCAAAATATAAAGATGTAAATAAAACTAGAAGGGAAATATGTATGATTAATTTAAATTTTGCAAACATTTAAGCACATTTATCACATTAGTCAGAACACTTTTCCATCTTTAAATGCCCTAAAGGACCGTTCATTTCATACACGATTTATGGTATCTGAAATTTAGAAGAAAATAATTTGTCTCTTATTCAGTCTCATTACATACATTTGATATATATACATACCTTAATAATTTATGAAACAGACACAACCTATTTTAGGATAAATTCCCTGAGATTGCAGGATTGATATGCTAGTTATGAAACCAACATACAACCAATATATAGTTATAAACAATAGGAATAAAATCTAAACTTCCTAAAATATCTAGGCAGTGCCCCTTACGATGGTGAATGAAAGTTCCTCATTCCCATCTTGGATATAATTTTCTCAAACTTATTGCTATTCAGCCCTTGGTGAGTATGTCTTCAAGCCGCCCTTGAGTAGACTCATATGGAGTGAAAAACAAGCCACTGTGAAACTTTGAAAAAATGTTTGTCCATGTTGTACTAGGTTTTAGGCTATACGAATTGCAAATTTATTTTCACAATATAACCTCATAGATTAAAGTCTTCCAACATAATCTTCAATCATAACAGTTCACATATTCCTTGAGTCATTACCTGAAATTCTACTTTGACACTATATATAACTACTACACTTTGTCATTTACTCTTCCATGTTACAAGGTTTCCAACAAGGAAGGTGCAATATGTAGTAGCTAACCTCCTATCTATAATTGAACCCGCATAGTGAGCATCAGTATATACCTTAACCCTAACATTCTTGCTTCTTTAGAATTAAAATTCCACTTCTTGGTGCATAAATTGACTAACTACACTCAGCAATATCAATATTTGGTCAAGTGTGAGATAGATAAATAAGTCTTCCCACAAGTCTCTAGTACATTTCTTTTCTACAGCAACATCATCCTTTACACTTCTAAACTTTTTCTTTGGATCAATAGGAGAACTTTGTTTGTTTGCAGGCTGTTTAACCTATTTCCTGTAACAAGTCACTAATGTATTTTTGTTGAGATATGAAGATCCCTTTGGTCAAGAATCAACTTGATCAAGTAATCAAAATTCTAAGTGATAATGCCAAAGAATATTTCTCGTCCAATTTTCCTGCTATCTTGGTTTGCATCATATATTACATCAGTCCACTTGTCTTCATACACTAAGGCAAAATGGTATTGCAGAAAGACAAAATAGACACATTGCTTATACACTATTGCTTGGTGCAAATACTTTTGTCCATCATTGGCGGGATGTCATCCTAACTGCATGTTTTCTTATTAACAAGATGTCATCCTCCTCTCATTAATAAAATTCATTTTTCCATTCTTTTTCCAAATGATTCTCTATTTCACATTTCTTTTCGTGTTTGGTTGTGTAAGTTTTGTTCATGACATGTTTCCAAGGTTGGACAAAACTATGTTTTGTTCATGACATGTCTCCAAGGTTGGACAAACTATCTGCTCGTGCGATGAAATGTGTCTTCTTAGGCTATTCTTGACTTCAAAAGGGGTACCAATGTTACTTTCCTGAAACCAAGAAGTACTATATGTCTACTAATATTACATTATTTGAATAGACTCCTTACTTTTCTTCATTCAATTAAGATAATGGTTTCATTTAGCAGATCCTTCCTACACCATTAGTGGAGTCCACGAATTCTGGTATCTCTGTCATTCTCAATCTTGATCAAAGTCCTCATGAACCATCATTGCCACCTATTAGTATCCTTCAACACGGACCCAAATAACTAGCCCAATTACCCAAGAACAAGGTGAATCCTCTACTTCAATTTTTTCTCGAAGTCACTCAATATGACTCTTGAAGAAGATGATTCATGTTGGCCCATTTCTCTTAGAAAAGGTACTCGTTCCACTCTAAACCCACATCCTATTTATAATTTTCTTAGTTATCACCAATTGTTGCCTTCTTATGGTTCTTTTCTATCCTCAATGTCTTCTATTATGATTCCCAAAAATGTGAAGGAAGTACTTAATCATCTGGGATGGTGACAAGCCATGATTGCATAAATTGAGGCTCTGGACCACAGTAATATTCCAGAGTTCGTTTACCTTCCACTTGAGAGAAAAGCAGTAAGGTGTTGATGGGTTTATACTATTAAAGTTGGTCCTAATGATGAAGTCAGTTGTCTCAAGGCACGACTTGTTGCAAAAGAGTACACTAAAGTTTATGGCCTGGATTATAGTGCTACTTTCTCTCTAGTGGCCTAGATGACTACTATTCACCTTTATTTTGCTATAGCAGCAATTTGTCATTGGGCACTCCATCAATTGGATATAAAAAATGTCTTTCTACATTGTTATCTTGCAGAAGAAATATACATGGAGCAACCTCTTGGGTTCGTTGCTAAGGAGGAGTTTGGTAAGGTTTAAAAGTTGCGTCGCCATTACATGAAAATACACTACCAGAACTATCGAAAATCCAGAATAAGGAAAACTGATTCAGGAGATGATCAAGCTGCTGAAAATTTTGATAGTGAAGCTCTAAATCTGATGGTAAAAAGGTTTTTAAATTCTTGAAGTATAAAGTTAAAACTAACAATGATTCTGCAGGAAATAAAAGGTCATTTAGAAAACAAGACAAGTTTGTTGCCCCCACTTGCTTTGAATGTGGAAAAGTGGGACACATCAAGCCAGAGTGCCCTGTACTCAAAATGAAGCAGAACTGGAAGAGAAATGATGACAACAGACATAAAAGAAAAAGAAAGCATATATTGCATGGGAGGAGAATGCATCCAACACCTCTAGTGTATCCAACAAGAGCCTTGAAGAGGAAACAAATTTCTATTTAATGGCTGGATCTGCATCATCTGAAAGCAATGTAAGTAGTTTTGAATCTAAAATCATTGAAAATAAATACTATCAACTACTTGATGCATTTCAAGAATTGCATGAGGAAGCTCCGAACTCCAATACTCAAAAAACAAGTATAAGAGTGAAAACAAGTGGCTGGAAAATAGAATAGAGGTTCTAAATAATGAAAATGAAAATATAAAATCAAAATTAGAATCCTTAGAAAATGTTCCTAAAAACACCATGCATGAAAACAAGGGATGTGTTCAAGATTGTGAAAACGGTTTAAAACAAATGGAAAGAATAAAATACCTAATGAAAACACTTTCCAAGTTCACTCTGGGAAGTTCAAATCTTGATGTTCTTCTTGGTTCACAAAGGAGTGTGTTTAATAGAGAAGGAATAAGGTATGTTGGTAAATATAATCGATTGAAAACCAGAAAGTTTATTAAGATAAGCAAACCCTCCTCAATTGTCTATTTTTATTGCAATCAACTAGGCCATGCATCAAATTCATGTTATTACAAAAATGCTGGTGTTCCTAAAGAAAAGTTTAAATGGGTTCCTAAGGAACCATTGAAACACCCTAAAATGAAAGGACCCAAATTTAACTGGGTACCTGCCACTGTCCTTTAATCTGTGATGCAAGATAATTAAAGAGCCAAAAAGTCCATGTGGTATCTTGATAATGGTTGCTCAAGACACATGACTGGAGATACAAGCAAGTTCCCCCATATATCCTACAAAACCTGTGGACATGTCACATATGGTGACAATAACAAAATTAAAATCCTAGGCACTAGAAAGATAAGAAATCCTTCCTCTTTTGTAGTTGAAAATGTGCTATTAGTGGAAGGCCTCAAACACAACCGGTTAAGCATTAGTCAGCTGTGTGACAAAAGCTTAAAAGTTACCTTTAAAAGTGATGAGTCAATATTTTGTTTACTCCACTTAGTCTATTGTACCGGATTTAATCGGGGAATTATTCTTAATTGTCCAATATTTTCCCGTTTTTCATAATTGTGTTTAGTTTAAACTGTAATTCTTATTTTAAGTAATTTGAATTATTTTAGGTTAATTATTTGTATTAGGAAATTATTGGATAAAATTGTGAATTAATTTCTCTTTGAAGTGTGTACAATAGCAGCCAACTTAGTGAGAAAGAAAGAGCAGAAGGAAGGTTGCCTCGTTTGGAAGCTACTACTAAAGTTCATCTTCAATTGGTTTATATGGAATTTGATTCCAGCAAACACTATCACGTCTAAATTAAAAATAGCTGCACCCTTACTTCAACAAAGCACTTTGGAGGAATAGAAGTGGTGGAAGAAATATACATTGATTCACGCCCATGAGTATCTCTCGGTCTGGAAGGTTTTGTTTTCTTAATTTCAATTGGAGTGTGGCAGCATTTGGATGTAACACACATATGCTGAATTCACATTTCATTTAAATTCACATTTCATTTTTTTTATATGGAGATCATGAAAGTGAAGGCACATGGGAGGAGAATAATGTGTAAACAAAACTCACGTGAAAGAGGCCACACGGCTGCCACTTACATTAAAAAAAATACAAATGATTTATGACACACCACATGTATTTCACGTAAAAGAAGAGGAATTAGGGCTGTCAAAGTTGGTGTGTAGAAGCTTCACATGGAAGTGAGGAGCAACACCACACGACCTCTTTGAAGCAGCAGTCTTCACGGCCATTCCAGCAAGGTCTAGCTTTGATCGCACATGAAGAAGGAAGGCCATGATGGTATGGAGAAGAATTAAGAAGAGCTACACACCGCAGCAAGGCTGGAAGCAGCTCCAACCAACCACGGTCCAGCACCCAGTTCATACTTCCAGCTGCTGACTTCATGAAGCAAGAGGTGTCACGGTTTTCTTTGAACCATCCAACTCCGTCCAGCAGCTGCAACATGCTTGAGGGGAGTCAACATGTCCAGTCCATACACCAACTCCTCCAGCAGCTTGTCCAACACGGCCATGTCACGCACATGGAGAAAGGAAGATGGCAACATCTAAAAAGCCACATGGGCTGCACTTGAATTCTGGGTTTGAAGATCACTTTGCATGAAAAGAGACTAGTGGAGGGGGCCACCACTTGGATAAAGTTCACGTAGGGGTACAGCTTCAAAATGTAAAAGGTTGAATTTTATTGATTTAATATTATGAAGGGAAGTGATGTTACGGCCATATGCTTTGGCAAGCCAACAAATCACATGCTTTTGAATCAAATTCAGAGCACCATCCAGCTGGTAGAAGAGGAAGATACACGTCCAGCATGGAAGAAGCAGCAGTAAATTAGTGAGTGTACGTGGGAAGAGGTGCTGCCACGTGAAGCTGAGGTGGAGACGCATTGAAGTCATATTTGGCTAGAATAAAGAAAGAGCAGCTGTTGTATTGTATTCACTTGGGTTTGGTGTGCACGTGATGGACAGCAGGACAAGTTGGCAGCACCAAACGGACAAAACTAGTGGACTAAGCACTTTCTTTTAAAATATTAGAGTCTATGCAGAAAATGGACTATCTAATAGGGAAAGAATACAATTTTTATTGGAAATGGGCTGCCACTAACACTACTCGGTAGTTGGCACTTTAGAAAAGAGAATTTGATTCTCCAGATGTTTGACTCCCTCTCTCGACAGACATTCACGCTCCACTTAGAAAATAAGACAAGCACATCAGCATCTTGGTCTAGTAAGGGCAGCAGAAAAAGAGAAGCACATGGAAGGAAAGCAACTTATACGTTCCACCTTTAATGCAGATTCAATATAGAAGAAAGTAGATGCACAAGTCTGAACTAGTATCATGAATGGAAGCATTGTTGAAAGAACAACAACACGAAGACCTCACGGTCCACATAAGAGGTGAAGAGTCCACGACAATGAAGAAGTGGTTAAACAGGATTTTGTGGAGATTCACGTTTGTAATAGGAATATGATGGTCCACCTTGAGCTCTTGGACAACAACTCCTTGATGGGAAGTGGGAATAACGCACATGAGCAAGTCACGGTTTCTTTGGAGTAGCTCACGGACATCCATTGTTCACACAACTGCACAAGTGGAGGGTCCTTCTTCTCTTGTTTGGATTGAAGAAAAGTGGAAGAAGTTGGGCACGTCTAAGGATCTCATGTAGCTGAACATTTGACAAGAAATTCCATCTGCCAATTACAGACAAAACAAATGTGAAAGATGGAAGGTCACGGGCTGCAAGTGGAGACAAAAACCCAAAATGCTGAATTGAAGAAGTTTGTCCAGAAGATTGGCAATAAAAGGGCAGCAGAGTAGAGAATAGGAGACAGATTCCAGTAGCGTAGGAGTAGTGTAGTCTGGAGTTCATTTTTCCCCCTCCCCCTTGGGGAGGTTTTGGGTTTATTTTCATTTTCCAGTTTGATGATGTACTGAATCTTAATTTTCCAGTCTGCGTTTTTCAGTGTTGTTGATGTTTATTTCCAGTGTTAATGTAATTTTCAATCTGCGTTTTCAGTTGATGTTTAATTTTCATTTTCATCTGCGTCAATTATAATTCTGCTTTTGAAGTTTAAATCTTTAATCTCATCACTGCCATTTTCCAATTCACTTCAAATTGTTGTATTTCACGCTTTCTGCTCAACCTCATTTCATCAAGATGTTTCCTATTTTGAAGTTTGATCCTGTCAGTTTTCATTTCCAATTTACATTTTCAACTGCAATTTAAGTTTCTCTGTTTATTTTTTACTGCCCGGTGATTTTCGTTTTCCTGTCATGTTTACAAAAGTCAAATTTCGTTTTTACCATTTTCGGAATTTATTGCTATTAGTTTTTACTGTATTTTGTATTTTTCAGGATTTACTATATTTAAGTTTTCTGCACACTATTTTAAATTTCGTTTTTACTTTTACAGTATGTTGATTTTATTGCCTTCAGCTTTTAAATTCTGTTTGCTGTTTTTAAATTTTGATTTTAATTTAAAATTAATTTTCTGCAAACAAAAATAATCAAAACCCCCCCCCCCACTTCGTGTTAAGATCTAAAACTGAACCATAATAAAATTGATCCTTGAGAGACGACCTAGGAGTCACATCCTAGCTATACTGCATATTTTCGTGCACAACTTTTGTGAGCGGTGCGACCCGTTCAATCAAAAAGCAAACCATTGTTTGATCTGTTGTGCATTATTTGATGAACTAGTCTTTATTGGTAAAAGATATCAAAACATTTACATGGTTGACTTTGAAAAGACCTCGTTTGATTCTATTATATGCTTGCTTACTAAAAATGATGAACCATGGCTATGGCATAAAAGACTAGCTCACATTCATATGTCTCACCCAAACAAACGGGTCTCAAAGAACCTTGTCCAAGGTCTACCTAAAATCAAGTTTGAGAAAGATAAATTGTGTGATGGATGTCAAAAAGGAAAACAGTAAACACATCATTTAAGTCAAAACAATTTATTGTAATTACAGGAAATATCTATAGAATCTTCTTAATTGGAGAAAATATCTATAGAATCAGCCTAATTAGAAAAAATATTTATAGGATCTTCTCGATTATTTTTCAGTATATAGTTTTTGATAGACTTCTTTGGTCACGAACACACAAAACAGAACTAAATAGAATGTGTATTATTGATGTAAGAATGAACAAATGAACAATATCACCTTCCTAGGGAGCACTCTCCCTCCACTAGAACAATCCAGTCTATACCAAAAGAATACAAAAATGAATAATCCCCCTGTACAGAACACACACCCTATTTATAAAATCTCTCTTCCCCTTCCCCCTAACTAACTAACTGTCAAACAACTCTTCCCTCTTAACTGCCCTCGCCTTTCCTCTTCTATTCTAAACCCATTATATCCTATCACCTTATATCCTACCAATTTCCTTATTTCCCTTTTTTAGAAGATTAGATTACTACAAATATAAGTAAAGAGAATGTGATTGACATGAATGAAAATAATAAAATCACTTTCTTTTTCGAGTTGGTATCAGTGCTCCTGATCTTGGGAGTTTCGTTTCCACTACAAATGTACCCACCGCCGCCACTGTCCAATATCCTTTCATTTATGACCCTTAATATGAAAGCTTATAAGGAGGAACTCAAGCGCTTGAAAGCAACAGTTGAATTAATGATTAAGCCCTTTGGATCATCTACTTTCTCCATGAAAGGTAACATCTCTCTCAATATTGTTGGTTATGTGTCTAAAGGTATTTGGATTCCTGATTTAGGAGCAACTGATCATATGAAACATATTTGTGTGTCCTTCGATTCATATGGTAAAACAAATAGATAATAAGTTATTACAATTGTGAATGGTAAGGATATACCTATATACGGCTCTGGAAATATAATTTTGGACTCATCTATTGTAATAAACGATGTTTTACATGTTCCACTGTGGGAAATCAAATAGTATTTTAGGAAAGAATAAATTAGGAAATATATATTTTATTGTAATCAGTACAGATTTGAATAAATAGGGACAATCCCATAAATCAAGGGATTCTAGAATAGAATATAGTTATTATATTTCCTAAAATAGCTTAGGTCTCCCGTATATATCTTGTATGATCTCTTTGTAATAAAATCATCAATTTCCATTTAACCTAATTTCCAGATGGTATCAGAGCTTCCGATCTAGGAAGCTCTGTCTGCGCATTGTAAACCCTAAGACGGCAGCCTACATTGCTGCTGCATTTTTCTTAACCCTAAGACGGCAGCCTGCATTGCTGCTGCATCTCTCTTAACCCTAAGACGGCAGCCTGCATTGCTGCTGCATCTTTTCCTATATTCATTACATTTTTTTTTCCCTTGCTATTGCAACCTTCTCTAACGCTCAATCTGCTGTCTTCTCTGTGCCTTAATTGCACAGCCTTTCCTTTTTTCCGCTCAGCCATCTTCTTGCTATGATGTCAAGGGAAGAGGAAGTTGTGAACCCAACCCCAGAAACAGGGAATTCCCATTCCCAGCTTCCTGGAGAACTGCAAAATATCCATTCTGCATATAGACTCAATGGAAGAAATTATTTGAAGTGGGCCCAACTTGTTCGTACAGTGCTGAAGGGAAAGGGGAAGTTGAGTCACCTGATGGAGTCTGGACCCAAACAGGAGGATCCCAAGTTTACTACATGGGATGAGGAAGATTCAATGATCATGGCGTGGCTGTGGAATTCAATGATTCCAGAAATCAGCGACACATGCATGTTCCTTAATTCGGCAAAAGAGATTTGGGATGCTGTAGAGCAAACCTACTCTAAAGCCAAAGATGCTGCTCAAGTATATGACGTAAAGGTGAAAACTTTGGCAGCAAAACAAGGGAACAAGACTGTTACAGAATATGCCAATCAGTTGAAATCATTATGGATGGAGCTAGACCATTATAGAGTCATAAAAGCCAAATGTACTGAAGATTCAGCACTTCTCAAGGAATATATCGAACAAGACAGAGTTTATGATTTCCTTGTTGGTTTGAATCCTGAATTTGATCAAGTTAGGATTCAAATATTGGGGAAGCAAAAGGTACCATGCTTCAATGAAGTGGTGGCTATTGTGAGAAGTGAAGAAAGCAGAAGGGGTCTCATGTTGGAGAGTCCAGCAGTAGTAGAGAACTCAGCAATGGTGGCTGACCATAAAGGAGAACAGACGTTGGCCATGGTAGCCGAACAGAAGAAAGGAGGATCAGCAAATGTGGAGAAGAAAGGTGATGGTCTCTGGTGTACCTACTGCAATAAGCCTCGTCATACTCGAGAGAAGTGCTGGAAGTTGCATGGGAAGCCTCTAAATCGAGATCGAGAAGGGGGACACAGAGGAGGCCCCTCAAGGAAAGGAGGACAAGTTTATGTTGCTGCTGGAACAAATGAAGGAAATAATCCAGAAGCTGCTGCCCATCTTAATCAAGAGGAGATAGAAAGGGTGAGAACCTTTCTTAGTAAGCTGGAAAAACCTACAAGTGTGTTCTTTGGCATATTCAGGTAAGTTTCCACTTTCTTTTGGATTAAATGTCTCAGATACACCCTTTAACAATTACTGGATATTGGACTCTGGAGCCACAGACCACATGACACCATTAGCCAAACACTTCTCCACATATTCCCCATGTCCCAGCAACAAGAAAATTGCCACAGCAGATGGAACCCTTATAACTGCAGCTGGTCAAGGAAATATCCAAATCAATTCTTTAATAACCTTAAAAGATGTTCTCCATGTCCCAAAGCTGTCCACCAACCTAGTCTCTATACGAAAACTTATAAAGGATTTGTCATGTAAGGTTGTTTTTTACAACGATCATTGTGTATTTCAGGACAAGGATTCGGGGAGGATGATTGGACATGCTAGAGAATGGAATGGCCTTTATTATCTTGAAGATCCAAATCTGTCCAACAAAAACAGAATCTCTCATTCCTTCATATCTGAATCTTTGATGACCAACAGAGAAAAAATCATGCTTTATCATTGTCGGTTGGGACATCCCTCCTTTGGAGTGATCAAAATTATGTTTCCCTCTCTGTTTACAAAGTTAGATGTTGAGAGTCTTCATTGTGAGGTGTGTGAACTTGCTAAGCACAAGCGTGTATCTTTTCCAATAAGTAATAAAATTAGCAATTTCCCCTTTTATCTTGTTCATACTGATGTATGGGGACCTTCTAATGTTTCAAATGTGTCTGGTGCTCGATGGTTTGTCACCTTTATAGATGATTGTACAAGGGTCACTTGGGTTTTCCTACTTAAACAAAAATCAGAAGTCAGTTCTGTCTTCCTAAACTTCCACTCCCTGATAAAAGGTCAGTTTGGTGTTAATATTAAGAGGCTTAGGTCAGACAATGCCAAAGATTACTTCAATCATGTCCTTAATTCTTTTTGTCAAAAAGAAGGTATAATTCATGAGTCCTCTTGTGTCAAAACACCACAGCAGAATGGGGTCGCAGAAAGAAAAAATGGGCATCTATTAAATCAGACTCGGGCATTGTTGTTCCAAAATAGTGTTCCAAAAAATCTCTGGGGGGAAGCTGTTCTTACAGCAACACACCTTATCAATAGACTACCCTCTAGAGTCTTAGGATCAAAGAGCCCTATGGAAGCTTTGTCGTCTTTCTATCCAAACCTAGCCACTACAAATAATCTTAAACCAAGAGTTTTTGGGTGCATCTCATATGTCCATATTCATAATACAGACAGGGGGAAACTTGATCCTAGAGCCTTAAAGTGTGTCTTTGTTGGTTACTCACTCACTCAGAAAGGGTATAAATGCTACCACCCCCCATCCAAAAAATTCTTTGTGTCTAGGGATGTTACCTTCAATGAACAAGAGGGCTATTTCCATCAACCTTATCTTCCGGGGGAGAGTTTCAGGGAAGATAAGGAAAGTAGTAATTCTGGTTTTCCCATTCTTCCAGACCTGATATTTGAACCTAAACTAGATCAAATTGAAGCTGTACCAAGTGAAATAGGTCAAGAAAGTGAAATTAATTGTGAAGCTGATCAAGGAGATGTTGAAGCTGGAAAATTTGGTAAGAAGCTGGTATACTCAAGGAAGACTAAGGCCATTCCAGGATCAAGCAATGTTCAAGAATCCAACTCAAATCCACAAAAAGAGGTAACAATTTTTTCTCCAGCTGTGCAGGCTGAAATTGAAACCCAAAATGATCTTGAAATTGAAACCCAAAATGATCTTGACCTCCCAATTGCCATTAGAAAAGGGCCAAGAAAATGCACCAAACAACCACTCTACCCTCTCTCAAATTACCTGTCCTTTGAAAATTTCTCTCCTACCCATAAAGCCTTCCTAGTAAACCTAAACACTACACTTCTACCTAATACCCTATCTGAGGCATTGTCTGACAGAAAATGGAGGCAAGCCATGGATGTAGAGATGGAGGCGTTAGAGAAGAACAACACCTGGGAGTTAGTCACCTTACCAATAGGAAAGAGGCCAGTTGGATGTAAGTGGGTTTATACAGTGAAATACAAGGCTGATGGATCAATTGAGAGATATAAGGCAAGACTAGTTGCCAAAGGGTTCACCCAAACCTATGGAGTTGATTATTTGGAGACCTTTGCTCCGGTTGCCAAAATGAACACAGTTAGGGTGATATTGTCTCTTGCTGCCAATTATGGCTGGAACTTGGAACAATTTGATGTTAAGAATGCTTTCCTACATGGAGACCTTGAAGAAGAAATTTATATGGAGATACCTCCGGGATACGGTAGAGACGTTGTTACCAACACTGTTTGCAAGCTGAAAAAGGCATTATATGGGCTAAAACAGTCCCCCCGTGCATGGTTTGGCAGGTTTACTAAAGTTATGATAGGTCTAGGTTACAAACAAAGCCAAGGGGATCATACTTTGTTCTTTAAACATTCCAAGTCAAGGGGAATAACAATATTATTGGTGTATGTGGATGACATAATATTAACTGGAGATGATAAAGAAGAGCAGCGATTGTTGAGCCAATGCTTGGGCAAGGAATTTGAGATCAAGACCTTGGGAAAACTAAAATATTTTTTGGGAATTGAAGTTGCCCACTCCAAGAAAGGGATATTTATATCCCAGCAGAAGTATATCACTGATTTGCTCAAGGAAACTGGCAAGGCAGCATGCAAACCTGCTAGTACCCCATTAGAACCAAACATAAAGCTTGGAAATGCAGAAGAAGACGTTGTTGTTGAAAAAGAGATGTACCAGCGATTAGTGGGTAGACTTATATATTTGTCTCATACCAGGCCAGATATTGCCTATGCAGTGAGTTTAATTAGCCAATTTATGCATAGCCCAAAGGAGACCCATTTACAAGCTGCCCACAGAATTTTACAGTACCTTAAAGGAACTCCAGGAAGAGGGATTCTATTCAAAAGGAATGGTAATGTGAAGCTTGAAGCCTATACTGATGCTGATTATGCAGGGTCAATTGTGGATAGGAGGTCAACTACAGGATATTGCACCTTTCTTGGAGGAAATCTTGTGACTTGGAGAAGCAAAAAGCAAGGTGTAGTGGCTCGGTCCAGTGCTGAAGCGGAATTCCGAGCCATGGCACAAGGTATATGTGAGTTGCTATGGCTTAAAATCATCTTAGAAGACTTGAGGATAAAATGGGAAGAACCTATGAAGCTCTATTGTGATAATAAGTCAGCAATCAGCATAGCCCACAACCCAGTGCAGCATGATAGAACAAAGCATATTGAAGTTGACAGACACTTCATCAAAGAAAAGCTTGATAGTGGCTTGATATGCACTCCATATGTGTCCTCTCAAGATCAAATTGCAGACATTCTTACCAAGGGGCTGAGCTGCCACAATTTTGAGAAGATTGTATCCAAGCTGGGAATGGAAAATGTAACGTCCCGGCAGCTCACAGGGACCGTTGACTGCCCCCACAGATCACCACCAGGCTTTCCAGTGTGCTTTGTCCTCACTCGCACACTTTCTGGGAAATGTGACACCCGGGCACTGACGAGGGCGGGGAGTGACGCCGGTACGGGGAGCATGGTGCAGGGGGCACAGACAATGAGCGGCTCCTGGCAGGCTTCCGGTGGAAGGGGCACATGGATGAATCGAACATACACCGGAATGAGAGGGATCTGGAGACTGTGTAGGTATGGGACTATACGGTTGAAGGATAGCTTAAAAGGATTGATTTGGCTACTCATATCACCAAATGCATTTGCTTTTTCGGTAGCCTGACTCATAAGAACTCCATGGTTAAGCGTGCTTAGCCTGGAGTAATTCTGGGATGGGTGACCTTCTGGGAAGTTTTCCCGGAAAGTGTGCGAGTGAGGACAAAGCACACTGAAAAGCCTGGTGGTGGTCTGTGGGGGCAGTCAACGGTCCCTGTGAGTTGCTGGGACGTTACAGATGGTATCAGAGCCTAGCCTCTCCCAGTACGGTGTGGTTCGAGGACGAACCAAGCGGAAGTTGGTGGGCATGTGACACCCGGGCACTGACGAGGGCGGGGAGTGACGCCGGTACGGGGAGCATGGTGCAGGGGGCACAGACAATGAGCGGCTCCTGGCAGGCTTCCGGTGGAAGGGGCACATGGATGAATCGAACATACACCGGAATGAGAGGGATCTGGAGACTGTGTAGGTATGGGACTATACGGTTGAAGGATAGCTTAAAAGGATTGATTTGGCTACTCATATCACCAAATGCATTTGCTTTTTCGGTAGCCTGACTCATAAGAACTCCATGGTTAAGCGTGCTTAGCCTGGAGTAATTCTGGGATGGGTGACCTTCTGGGAAGTTTTCCCGGAAAGTGTGCGAGTGAGGACAAAGCACACTGAAAAGCCTGGTGGTGGTCTGTGGGGGCAGTCAACGGTCCCTGTGAGTTGCTGGGACGTTACAGAAAACATCTATTCACCAGCTTGAGGGGGAGTGTGGGAAATCAAATAGTATTTTAGGAAAGAATAAATTAGGAAATATATATTTTATTGTAATCGGTACAGATTTGAATAAATAGGGACAATCCCATAAATCAAGGGATTCTAGAATAGAATATAGTTATTATATTTCCTAAAATAGCTTAGGTCTCCCGTATATATCTTGTATGATCTCTTTGTAATAAAATCATCAATTTCCATTTAACCTAATTTCCAGATCCACAATTAGCCATTAGTCTTATCTCTATGAAAAAACTCACAAAGGAATTAAATTGTTCAGTAACATTTTTCTCAACTTATTGTGTTTTCTAGGACCTTGCCACAAGGAAGACGATTTTAACTGCTAAGGAGCAAAGTGTGTTGTATTTGTTGGAGTCTGATGACCAAAGGAAAACAAAAATCATGAGTCAACAAGTTAGATCTCAAACGTGGCCAAATTCCCAAATATGGTTACATCATAAAAGGCTTGGGCATCCTTCATTCAATCTTATCAAGTCCTTATTTCTCTATTTGTTTACCAAGGAGTCAGTTGAGTCTTTTAATTGTGATATTTGTTAGTTGTCAAAACATCATAGGGCATCTTATCCTATTAGTAATAAAAAGATACTTCTCCATTTGATTTAATTTACTCTAACATTTGGGGACCTGTCGCAGAAACTATTTCCAAAGCCAAATGGTTTGTTACCTTTATTGACGATACATACCTTGTGAAAAATAAATCAGAAGTTTTGCAAATCTTTTGTTAATTTTTCCATCTTATCGAAAATCAATTTGGATAAAATATCAAAAGAATCACATCTGATAATGGTACTGAATATGTGAATCATGAACTTTTCAATTTTTTGTCTCATAATGGTATTGTTCATGAACTAACATGTGTAAACACCCCTCAACAAAATGGGGTTGCAGAAAGAAAGAATCGTCATCTCTTGAAGTAACTAAAGCTCTTCTTTTCAAATGGTTGTTCCAAAAAATTACAGGGGGGAAGCTGTGTTAACTGCCACATATTTCATGAACAGGTTACCCACCCGTATCTTAAATGGCATTAGTCCTATAGAGTCTTTACTGTCTTTTGTTACTTTGTCCCCCTAAAAACAAGTCTACCTAGTTGAGTCTTTGGATGTATTGTTTTTGTTCACTCTCATCATCCTAATCGTAGTAAATTAGATCTCAGAGCTCTTAAATGTGTCTTTATTGGGTATCCTTCTAATAAAAAAGGGTAAAAATGTTATCATCCTTCCTCAGAGACAAGAAGGCAGTAGGGTGTAGATGGATATTCATAGTGAAACATAAGGCAGATGGGATAATAGAAAGATATAAAGCTAGATTAGTAGCAGAAGGATATACCAAAACTTATGGGATTGACTATGAGGAGACGTTTTCTCTAGTGGCAAAGATAAATACAATTCGAATTGTTGTCGCTTTGACTGCTCATTTTGGATGGGACTTACACCTGTTGGATGTGAAGAATTCCTTTCTTCATGGAAATCAAGAAGAGGAAGTGTACATGGAGATTCCCCGAGGTTTTGAAATGAAAAATGAAAAAAACAAGGTATGTCTCCTAAAGAAAGCATTTATGGTCTTAAGCAATTCCCTAGAGCATAGTTTGAAAGATTTACAAAAGCAATGGTTTCCTTGGGATTCAGACAAAGCCAACGAGATCATACTCTATTCATAAAGCACTCTTCTACTAGTAAACTCACTTTATTCTTTGTCTATGTGGATGATATGATTATTGCAGGAGATGATGAAACAGAAAAATTGGCGTTAAAATAAAAATTGGCAGCCCAATTTGAAATGAAAGACTTAGGAAAACTCAAATATTTTCTTGGAATAGAGATTGCTTACTCCAAGAACGAAATTTTCATCTCCCAAAAAAATATGTACTTGATCTCCTCAAAGACACAAGAAAGTTGGGATGTAGAATCTCAACAGTTCATATAGAACAAAATCACAGAATTGGAAGTGAAGAAAGTGTTTATGTAGAGAAGGCCCCATATCAAAGATTGGTAGGAAAATTGATTTATCTATCACACACAAGACTAGACAAACATTGCTTATGCAATTAGTATAGTGAGCTAATTTATGCATAATCCAAGAGAGAGAGACACGCAGGCAGTTGACAAAATTCTTCAAACTTGAAGTCAACTCCAGGAAAGGGGCTATTATTCAAAAGGAAAGACACATTGACTGTGAAAATATATATTAATGTTGACTATGCAGGTTCTATTACTGACGGAAAATCTAGTTCTGATATTGTGTTTTTCTTAGAGATAGTCTGGTAACATGGAGGAGTAAAACGCAAGATAGAGTATCTCGTTCTAGTGTAGAAGCTGAATTCTGAACTCTTGGTCAAGGAATGTGTGAAGGACTCCGGATGAAAATCATTTTGGATGACCTTAAAGTCAACGTGGACAAGCATGTGCAACTACACTGTGCAATAAGTCTACCATGAGCATTGTCCGTAATCCAGTACAACATGATAGGACCAAACAAATTGTCTCTGTACCAGACTTGCTTAAGGTATCCTAATGAACCAAGGGATTAGACTTTGGAACTTGTCTACATTTTCTATTTCATCCATTACAAAAATGTGCAATTAAGGCACCAAAACGAAGACTGATAATGAGTGTTTGAGATCACGCAGGAATGAAGGTTGCGATGAAACTTTAGGGTTGGGCAACAATGAAGGTTGTGATGGAACTCTAGGGTTGGGCAGCAATGAAGGCTGCAATCAAATCACATAGTTAGAGGCTCCCAAGGATCACGAACTCTGATACCATCTTAAATTTAGGAGAAAAAATATATTTTTTATTATTTGTCTCCTTACATGCATTGGATATATATACAAGAGCTTATTGAATGAGCAGTCTATTCTACGAAACAAATCCCTAAAATTGTGGGATTGTTATTCTAGTAATAATAGCAAGATACAAAGAATATAACAAATTAAATACATGGGAATAATATCTAAAGTTTCCTAGAATATATTTTGATAGAGTTCGTTCAGGGTATATAGTTTAGATTTTCACACACTTTTGGGGAGGGAAATAGGTGTGCAAATAGCTTAGCAGCTTACTGTCTAAGAACTTTAGTTTTTACTTGGTGGGATGGATAGCCTCCGTGTGTTGTCTCTGATTTTTGTACAAATAGATGGGGCATCCCACATTACTCATTGTCTTAGTGGGTTTTGATTTGATCCCACCACATTTGTATTTCCTTTTTCTTTTAATTGTATTAAGAGTTCTGCAGAAGATTAGTACAAATTAGTGCTAACTTAGTTAGGATTGCAAGCCATATTGCGATGTGATAGCATTCTTTCTATCCATTAAAAACACTATGTACGTGTATATCTGTAAAAATAAATATAATGAAAGAAAAAATTTGAAACTTAGAGAGAAATTTAATAAAGTTCAATGTTTTATGGATACAAATATGATTTTATTATTTTGATTGAAAAATGGATACAAACAGATAGGAAGACAGGAGATCTTGTTAAAAAATACAAAAAATAAAGAGAACCAAAATATGTAAGAAAATAGTGAAGCAAAGCTATGGGTTTAAATAAAGGGGAAGATGTTACCGATGCTTACTGTGCATAAACAATGAAAATTGCAGATAAAATACAACAAATCACCAAGGCAGATAATGCTAGAGGCCAAGATAAAACCATCAAATTAAGTATTGCTCCAGTTCCCTAGATAAAAAATAGAGGGACAGTCAATACCAGATGGAAAGATAAAGTCATCAAACTAAAATAACAGATTAATATGTAATGTAAGAATTAAAACCTGACAAGTGTTGCGTAATATGAGCTGAAGATCATTTCCTATCACATGGGATAACCGTTGACAATCTGCTGTGAGCCTGCTTGTCAAGTCACCAACTCTTTCTTTATCAAAGTAGGAGATGTCCTACATCACAGATAATAACAAACATAGGTCGTAGATTAACTAGAGGAAAAGAAAGAAATAGTAAAATAATACAAATAAATAACCAAAAAAAATCTAATTAACGCCCACTAGTGTTGTATATTTTCACTTAGTAAAATACGTACCTGAAAAAGAATTGTTGCATATAAGTTTTCTCGTAGATGCTTTACCTGAAAAATTATCATGGAATGGTGACCAGTGCACTTAATCTTAAACAACAATGGTACTTTAAAGAAAAAGGAAAAATATTGGAGTGGGAAAATGATCTACAATAGCAATAAGAACAAGAAAAAAAGAGGGTATCCCAAGCAATTATATGCATGGAATAAAAAAGTCAGTTAAAGTAGAAAGTTGAAGCTGCAGTAATGAAATAGCGAACACAGAAATTGAATTTCTTAATAAAAAGGCCAATGGAGAATTCCCGAGTGGGATGCCTTAATGAAATGTGAAAGCAAGAGAGCTACAGATAACAAAAAGTTGTTAATTGTGGCATCTAGTAGTTTAACCATTCATTATTAAGCCTTTTGTCTTGCTTGTCCCAACATTGATCATGACATTTTCTGGCTTGAAATTTTTCCTCAAAAGAATTTATGAGAAAACCCACACAAGAAAGCAAAAAGAGTCCCAATTCATAAAGTTACAATCAAAAGAAAGCCAAGAAAATAAAAAATAAAAAACCTCTCCCTTAGTTAAAACCTCCAAAACTTATGCACAAAAGGGGAGATTCAAAACAAAGTTCAAAATAACTCTCCTTTGACCTCCAAAACTAAGCCTAACTTAAATGTTAACGAAAACCAGTTAAGCTATAGGGATGGAGAAGGGCCTAATAGGCATATTCATAAAGTCTATGAAAGAAGGAAGTGGAAACCCATTACGTGTGGACCACTAGATCCTTTACAATGATTGGTTGCAACAGTTTTCCATAGAGGGTAGAGAGAAATAGCGAGAGGGTAGGTATGAGAGTGTCAAACTGATAGATTGGTTGCAACAGTTTCTCAAAGGTCTTATTTCATTTCTACTCTTAAGCTTACATTTATAGAACTAGAGAGAGTGCTCTGTAGTTGTAACACACTTAACACAACTCACACACAACTCATACACACTCACACACAGCTCATACACACTCACACACAGCTCATACCCACTCACACATAAACCAATAATTCTAACACTCCCCCTCAAGCTGGAGCATACAAATTGTATGTGCCAAGCTTGGAACAAATAAACTCAATCCGAGGTCCCCTTAATGACTTAGTCAACATATCTGCGAGTTGGTCATTTGATCCAACAAACTCAGTACATATTTCTTTTGACAATAACTTTTCCCGAACAAAATGACAATCAATTTCTATATGTTTGGTTCTCTCGTGAAACACTGGATTTGATGCAATGTGAAGAGCAGCTTGGTTATCACAATACATCTTCATACTCTGGATGTCACAGAAGTTAAGTTCTTGAAGGAACTGCTTTACCCATATAAGTTCACATGTTAATGAAGCCATTGCCCTATATTCAGCTTCAGCTGTTGATCGAGCCACTACATTTTGTTTCTTACTTTTCCATGAGATAATGTTTCCTCCAAGGAAAACACAATATCCAGTAGTAGATCGTCTATCAGTAGGAGAACCTGCCCAATCAGCATCACAATATCCTGATACCTGAAGGCTTCCTTTTTCTTCATATAACAGCCCTTGCCCAGGAGCCTTTTTTACATACCTTAGAATGCGAATGATAGCATTCCAATGGCCAACACATGGAGCTTGCATGAACTGACTAACCACTCCAACTGCAAAAGATAGATCCGGCCTTGTAATAGTAAGATAGATTAGTTTCCCAACTAGCCTCCTATATCTCTCTCGGTCGGAGAATAACTCACCTTCTTCTGTTGTCAATTTTTGATTTGGATCCATAGGGCTATCAACCGGTCTACAATCAATCATGCCTGTTTCTTGCAAAATATCCAGAGCATACTTCCTTTGGGAGATTACAACTCCATCTTTTGACTGAGCTATTTCAATGCCTAGGAAGTATTTGAGGCTCCCAAGATCCTTGGTTTGGAAATGTCTACACAAATACTCCTTCAATTGAGATATTCCAGCAGTATCATTTCCAGTAATAACTATATCATCAACATATACTATCAAGTAAACACATTTCCCTGGAGATGAATGATAATAAAAGACTGAATGATCTGCTTCACTGCGTCGTAGCCCAAATTTTTGAACAATGGAGCTAAACTTTCCAAACCAAGCACGTGGTAATTGCTTGAGCCCATATAGAGATCGGTTCAATTTACAAACCATACCAGACTCCCCCTGAGCAACAAACCCAGGAGGTTGCTCCATATAAACCTCTTCCTCAAGATCACCATGGAGAAAGGCATTTTTGATATCCAATTGATGAAGCGGCCAATGACGAATGGCTGCCATTGCAAAGAACAATCGAATGGTAGTCATCTTTGCCACAGGAGAGAAGGTATCACAATAATCAAGACCATAAACCTGAGTGTACCCTTTTGCAACCAGTCGAGCTTTGAGTCTATCAATGTCACCATTAGGACCGACTTTAATTGCATATACCCATCGACAACCAACAGCCTTTTTGCCTGGGGGAAGTGGTACAAGCTCCCAAGTATGACTGTGGTCAAGAGCCTGCATTTCTTCAATCATGGCGTGTCGCCATCCAGGATGATCAAGTGCTTCTTTCACAGTTTTAGGAATAACCACAGGAGACACTGAGGATAAAAGTGAATAAAAGGAGGGCGACACTCTGTGCTAACTAAGAAAATTATAAATGGGATGAGGATTTCGAGTGGAACGATTACCTTTTCTGAGAGCAATGGGCCAACCAAAATCATCTTCACCAGGAGGCGTGACAGGAGATGGTGACGAAGAAGAATCTGAAGAAGGAGATCCACCATTTTCTGGAAGAGGATTATCCATCGGGGTACTGTGTCGAAGGTTATCAGTATGTGGAGAGGAAGGTTCGAGAGGACCTTGGGTATTACTTGGATTGACTGAGGTATTTGAGATATTAGACTCAACTACTGGAATAGGAAGTACATGTTGGAGGATATGAACATCTTGAACAGATGGAGAGAAGAAAGGTGTCTGTTCAAAGAAGGTAACATTAGCAGACATGTAGTATTTCTTGGTTTCAGGAGAGTAACATCGATACCCTTTTTGAAGCCGAGAATAACCCAAAAAGACACATTTGATCGCACGAGCAGAGAGCTTGTCAAGTCCCGGAGACATGTCATGAACAAAACAAACACAACCAAAGACCCGAGGAGAGGTGTGAAAGAGAGGGTTATTGGGAAAGAGAACGGAGAAAGGAACTTTATTATTGAGAGAGGAGGAGGGCATTCTATTAATAAGAAAACATGCAGTTAAGATGGCATCCCCCCAGTGATGAATAGGAATGTGAGCACCAAGCAAAAGAGTACGAGCCGTTTCAACCAAGTGTCTATTTTTTCTTTCGGCTATACCATTTTGCTGGGGTGTATGAGGACAAGTGGACTGATGCAAAATACCATGGGAGCTAAGAAGTGAAGAAAAAGTTGATGAGAAATACTCTTTAGCATTATCACTTCTTAAGACTTTAATTACTTGGCCAAACTGGTTCTTGATCTCATTCAAAAAGGATGTGAAAATAGGTAACAATTCAGAGCGATCTTTCATCAGATAAACCCAAGTACATCTAGAATTCTCATCAATAAAGGTAACAAAATACCGAAAACCAAAAGAAGAGACGCGACTAGGTCCCCAGACATCAGAATGAATAATAGAACAACTAGAAGTACACATTGATTGAGATCTTTTAGGGAAGACAGATCTAACATGTTTTCCTAGTTGACATGACTCACATTCTAAAGTTTGAAGACCACTAAGTTCAGGACACATCTTTTTTAATTTTGACAAGTTAGGATGGCCAAACCGATCATGTAACACTTTAGGGGAAAGAGCGGCAACACAAGATACCCGTGGACAAAATCCAAAATGGTATAAACCTCTAGCTTCATATCCTTCTCCAATCTGTCTCCCCGAGCCACGCTCCTGTATAACAAAAGATTTTGAATCAAACGTTATTGAACAATTTAATATTTTGGTTAACTGACTTAGGGAAATTAAATTGAATAGACAGTTAGGAACAAAAAGAACGGATTTTAGAGTTAGAGAGGGAGACAGGGAAACTTGACCAATTCCCTTTGAACAGGTTTTAGAGCCATTTGCAAGGGTAATGAAATGAGGTTTTTCTTGGAGAGAAAGATTTGAGAACAATGAGGTATTACCAGAAATGTGATCAGAAGCACCCGAGTCAATTACCCATGAATTTGGACCTGCCATGGATTGAGAAATGCAAGCTGTGGATGTGCTTGAGGACTGAGATGATTGTGCCAAGCTGTTAGACTTTAAGCGCAGATACTCTTGATACTCTTCCTCAGTAAACTTGGAGTTGGAAGTGGAAGTTTCAGCCTGAGAGATATTGGCGGTTTTTGAAGGAAAGCCATGCAAGGAGTAGCAGTTTTCTCGGGTGTGACCCATCCTGTTACAGTAAGAGCATTGACGTCCCCGACCTCCACGTCCTCCTCCTCTAGTTCCACGTCCTCTTCCTCGCGTGGCAACCATGACAGATGGTTCTATTGTTTCATGAGTTTCCTGAGACTGAGGCACAGGAACACGAAGAAGACGTGTGGTCAAGGCTTCCAAGGAAGGGACTTCATGACTTGTCAGAAGTTGATCTCTGATGTGATTCAAATCTGGATGCAAAGCACGGAGAATCATTACCATATAATACTGGTCAAGCTTCTTTTCAATATCTTCTGAAGATTCCAAGAACATTCTCAATTCTTCCACAGCTGCTTGGGCTTCCGTCATGAAGGAGACCATATCATGGTCTGTCATTTTGAGACAGGCGAGCTTGTTTGCGGTATCATCGAGACGTTGAATATCATTAGCATAAATGCTTTGGGCTTTCTTCCAAAAGGTGTGACATGTCTTGAAGGCTCTAAGAGATATCAAAAGTCGGGGTTCCACAGATTGCCACAATAGGGCACACAGTTGAAAATCAGCTTGTTTCCATTGTTCAGCTTTGTCAGAAGGAACTTGACTCCCATCCTGCTCAAGGTGGTCATAACGTTCTTGACCAAGGAACCACATTTCTACAGCAGCAGACCAAGACATATAATTCTTTCCATTTAGCTTTTCGGAAGTGATTGAGGGACTTCCAGAGAAAGAAAGAGCACTTCCAGATGCCATTTTTCAAAGAAAGAATCAGAAAAACCGTGTAGGACCCGAAAACCCTAGAGGGATTCTTAAGGTTTTCTTAAAGAGAAGCTTCTAGACCCACCAAAGTAAGATTTTGAGGGTCAGAACGGACAGAGGAGCTGAGTGCGAGAGCTATGGAGGTGGCGTGGAGACTTTCCGGTGAGCAGGCGGCGGCGCGTGGGCAACACGCGCTTGTTCGCAGCGCACAAAGCAGCGGCGCGTGACGGAGCGTGGAGGAGAATCAGGCGAACCCACCGGTGTGGTTGGCTTTCGCGTGAAGAGGCGAACCAGATCCAGTGGTCACCGGACGGAACTGTGACGGCAGACGGCGGCGTACGGCGGCGGACGGCGGCTGACGGCGGCGGACGGCGGCGGACAAATACCTGGATGGCGGATAACCAAGTTGAAGACCTTGAAACTGCAGTTGACAGCTGCAGATAGTGGCGAGACAGCCGCAGACAACGACTAACGGCACCGGACAGGTGCGACCAGCAGTGACAGTGCTGGTGGACAACACACGGAAACCAGAGCAGGATGAACCCGCTCTGATACCAACTTGAGATCTAAAAGAGAGAAAAAATGTTTCTCAAAGGTCTTATTTCATTTCTACTCTTAAGCTTACATTTATAGAACTAGAGAGAGTGCTCTCTAGTTGTAACACACTTAACACAACTCACACACAACTCATACACACTCACACACAGCTCATACACACTCACACACAGCTCATACCCACTCACACATAAACCAATAATTCTAACAGGATAGAAGGAAGAGGAAATGAGAGGGCGGTTAGGAAGAGTTGTTTGACAGTTAGTTAGTTAGTGGGAAGGGGAAGGGAGACTTTATAAATAAGGTGTATGTTCTGTACAGGACTAGTTAATTCTTTTGTACATTTGAGTATAGACTAGATATTTGTTCCAGTGGAGGGAGAGAGGCTTCCTTGGTGTGATTCTTTGTACATTGATTCATTCATACATCAATAATACACATTTTATTCTGTTATCTTTTGTGTGTTCGTGAGAGGAGGAGAGTGTTGATGAACTTCTTGATTAAAGAAGTCTATCACAGACCTTTGAAGAGGTGTGTAGGGGCATACATGGGGGGAGGCAAATTTTGTTGGGAATTTAGGACAGGCTGGGCTGAGTAGACAATCAGATTGTCTACGTCTCTGTATTCGTTCCATACTCATCGTTTAGAACCCACTGCCTATAATAAATTCTTCCATATTCACCTTTTCTCTCTTAATGTTATTTGTTTTCTCCATTTTCGAGGTTTAGTTCTCAGCCATCTATTTACTTTAGGTCCCCCATAATTTGCTTTGTTGGCTAAACTTGGAAGTTCTTTTTACACCGTTGTCATACCAAGGACATTTGTGAAAAGGCTCCTTACCCGATAGTGTAACCACGCAAAAGAAAAAAAAAAGTAATGAATCAATGTATTAAGCCCATATCTTATGACTATTCTAGGAGTCATGAAGGAGCTTAGGAGATAATGGACCAATAGAGGAGTTAATTTACCCATGGTCCAGGGAGGGAACAGTGAGCAGAATGTTGAGCTGGAAACGAAAAAGAATGTGGAATCCTAACCATATCAGGTGGAAGAGGAATGGGCAAAAACACTACACAAAGTGGCTGCATTGTGTTGCACGTTCCTGAGGCTAGGGTTGGTGGTTTCTATGTTTATTTCCTTCTTGTTGTTTTAACATTATTACACCAGGACAGTCTACTCTCAACAATCTGCTCTTGACAGTCTAATCATAATCTTCTAGTAGAATCTCAATAAGAAATGTAATTTCATATCTTCTTATCATAATAAATAGTATTCAGTTTTGATGAACTGATGATTTCATCTAATTGTATTAATCGAACAAAAGATAATCTACCTACAATGATTCATAGAAATAGTAGAGACATGATGAGGAGTAAAGAAAAATGCCCTGCATATGAAAGTTGACCCATCCGAAAATGTTAATTGAGATTTGAGAAAGGGCTGAGATCAAGACTTACCAAGGTTACATTCAAAATTCCAAAGCAGCCACTTCGTAGGCCACTGAAATTCAAAATGGGAGAACACAATTATGACCCACTCCATCTTAATACTAAAACAAATGACAAATAGCTCATATCAAGACTAGGCAATAAATTGAATCAAAGTGTTCCTTGATAGGACAGTGACAGAATAAGCATATAGAAAAAAGCATTAGGCACTTTGAACAAGGTTTACTAACAATTAGGTAATTTGTTTTCAAAGTTCAGATATCTCACCTCTTATTTTTACTATAAGTGACCCTAGTTACTCAGAACAAGCACCCTATTATTTTAGGGTGAGTTAAGTCAGTCCTCTAGAACCTTGGATAATCAGTTTGCTAATCATTGTAGAGATATCAGGAAGAGTGACTAAAAACAAAGGTTACACAGAAACAAAGTTCTATAAGAATCACCTGCATATCCCTGAAGTTAAGCACAAAAGAAGTAAAAACAGTGCATTCCTAGAGAACGCCACAGTCTCACCACTCTGTGCTGAAAATATTGATGCTGCCAATATACTTGGTATGGAGATCTCTGAAAGCTGCAGCAGCAGAATAAATATTGAGAATTAACATGGACTGGGTGAAAAATGTAAAAATCATGAAGCTACAGTGCTGCACGTATATCAAGTTGCACCAGTTATTTTAGGACAATCTCTTCATAAAATGAAAGTTAATAAACTATAAGAAACATAACTCAAATGGTACTGAGTATTTCCGGGGATAACAGCCAGCTTGCTTGATCATGATATCACATTATCTAAACAACTGTGCTTGAACTTTAGCCTACCCTCCCGCCTTGCATGAGGTCATAGATCTTAAAAGAAGTGGCAACCAAGTGCACTAAGATCTTATATTTGAGAGCCTGTTTCTAGAGTGGTCTTTGTAATTAGGTCTTAGATCTTCACAATAAAAAAATAAAAAATAAAAGAGTTATGTAGCAAATAACCAAGTCGAGGAGTTTAATTTTGGTGGACCATCTATCCCTCAATCATGCAATGAAAAACACTAAGATTGAACTTTTAGTTAGCTAATAATGTCAAGGTCAAACTCTTTTATTGAAATGCATGGAAACACGTGATCAGTGATACAGTAATTTATTCCACGTACTGGACTATAGAACTCCATCGAAACAAAAAGGGAGAACAAATATTGAAACACAAAGGAATATGAATATAATTAGAATACACGGACAATGTAAAGGTATTTTATATGATAAATCCATTGACTTAATAGTAATCACTTTAATTGGTTGACACTTCACAGTATAAATTTTCTTTCCAAGACAGTACATGAATATTAAACTCGTGAAATATACAACATTTCACAGACAACATTGTAGTGCAGAACAACAAGCGCTATCCAAATTTAACCTGCCAGACTTCTATAAAAGAAAAACACTATTAAATATGTAATCTGGTCGCTAATAGATATATATACTCGTATTACTTTGGTTCCACAAAATTGATTAACCGGCTAAGAAGTTCACAGTAGCATCAAAATCATCAACTTGTTAACATCCCTGAGAACGAATTTATATATACCAGTTAGAGCTAAAAGAAATATTAGCAACTTCTTTGGTAACTAAATTGTGCTCAATAAACCCAATAGAGTTGAATGTTGCACCATGCATACTTCAAAAAAAAGAGTTTCTTTGTTTTTGGCAAAGTTTGTAAATAATATTTAAAATAGGTTTTTAGAAATTCCGCCATGATCATTTTTATTAAAGGAAAAAAAATAAAAAGAATAAACTGAGATAACTTTTTTTATATATTGTATAAATTTAAAGTAAGAATGTTGAAAAAATTACGTGATAGAGCTTCTATAGCTTTTGAGTTTGAGTTTTAATTTAAGTTTACGGAGAAACTTGTGTTTTGTCTTGTTTCTCACGAAGTGCTTGCGAAGAAGCTTTTCCATACAAACTCTTACGGATTAAAAAGTAACTCATGCAATTCACACTCACAGCAGCAATTACAAGAGACCCAACCGCCACAAACGCGGCCCATCGCTCATCGGCGACCAATTCCCATATTCGCCGGAGAGCAATCAAGGCCGTCGTTGGCTCCACGCAGTCTTCCCGGAGCTCCGGCAAGGCCCACCAGCTTCCACCGGGTAGAATTGATGCCAAAAGCCCGACCCGTTTTGCGAACAGGGGACCGTGCTGGCACCGGGATTTTGGGGCAATGGTTCGGAAGGTTTTGGAGCCACCCGGTGGCAATGAGGAGAAAAAGTGGATTTGGGATTTGGTAGAGATGTAGGGTACGAACGTGCATTTAGGAATGTGGGATAAGTGAATGCTAGAGTGAGGAAAACGAAGGAAATTTTGGTTAGGGGACTTGATCATTGCTTCTGTTTGTCTTCACAAGCTATCATTGTGTGTAATGTAAGGAAACCATTAGCATTTCCTCCACCGTTTTTCAGATTTATGGAAATGATGAGAAAGAGCAAATTCACGGAAAAGCTTTGCGTAAAGAATCATTATTTAAATATTTTACTGTCGAAATGAATAAATCTTAGTTCAATTTTTATTATTCGCAGAAATTATAATAGCTAAAAACAATTTTATAAACAATGATATATTTTTCTATAATTTTATACATAATGAAATTACCTTTTTTGAACATAATATATTTTTCAAAATTGAATTTAAATATAATTATTTATTTCCCATCTATAGATCTATAAATTACACAGATTGAATTTCACTTTTTCAAAACAAAATAATAAATTTTGTAAAGGCTTAAATAATGTTTGTTTTCTATTGTTGTTAATTTTATTCAATGTAATACTATTTATTTTATGTTTCACTTGGTCCTAATTTTGATAATTTATATTTTGTTTAGTCCTTATGGTTATTGACCGGACCTATCATGTTGGATTTAATTTATTTTATTGTAACTTGAAACCAAAATTGGCCATAAAATGGAAAATATGTATACTAGGGTTTCTGAATTGCGTGAGGTTTTTTTAGGAGGAAAATTGATTTTGTAAAGTCCTCCGCGGACCAAAATCATGTTTGTTGTTTGGTACACCAATGTCCGATTGTGAATCTTCGTTGTCTTGTTGTAATTTGGGACACCGAATTTGTCATTTCTCATGATAATTCAAGAAAAATTAGAATAATCCTTGTTTGCAATTGTGGTAAGATGATAATAGCAAGAATGACAAGAACTTCAAATAATGTTGGAAGACAATTTTGGGATTGCCTTAACTACAAAGTTATATTAATAATAACAAAATTAATTATTTCTAATAGAGATATTTATTGGTATTTAACATTGCCTTTGTTATTTTTGTGTTGAATAACAAAGTGGTTCCTCTAATGTCATGTATAACTATTTTAAGTGGTGTTGTGAAAAAATGTTGATGAAAGAGATGTTATCATTCACAAGCAAAGGAGGAAGATTTATGATATAGAAGATTCATTAAAAGTTTTGAAAAGAAGGATGCAATTATTAATAAGATGCATTTGTATTTTTGGTGTAATGAGCATAAGGAAAACATGTAGTCAAAGTTAAATAGGTCTATCGCAATAAGTTAGATGAACATGATGAGAGTCTTTGCCAAGACTTCTCTACTATGATGCAAGAAGAGTTTGAGATGAGCATGATGGGTAATTAAAGTTCTTCCTCATACTACAAATCAAGCAAGAGATAAACGCAATATATATTCATCAAACAAAATACATCAAGTAGTTGCTAAAGAAGTTCAAAATGGATGAAGCAAAGGAGATGAAGACTCAAATACATCCAACAACTACCTTAGTGCTAGATGAAAGCTCAACAAAAGTGGATAACACTACTTATTGTCAAATGATAGGTTCACTTTGCTATTTCACTATGTCTAGACCTAACATAATGTTCAATGTCTATCTATGTGCAAGATTTTAGTTAGATCCTAGAGAAACCTATCTAAGTGTTGTAAAGAAAATCTTTCGATATTTAATAAGAACAATCATTCTCATCCTATGCTACGAAGGAAGCGAAAGCTTCAAATTAGAAGGCTATTGTGAAGCTGACTATGCTGGAGAAAAAGTGGAATGTAAAAGCATAAAGGGAGGCTTCCACTTCATTGAAGGAAACCTTGTCTTATGGTTGAGCAAGAAACAGAAAACAATTGTGCTATCAATTGCTGAAGCAATATATATATATATATATATATATATATATATATATATATATATATATATATATAGTCGCTCATTACTACTCACAACTGCTCTGGATCATAAATCAACTAGAAGATTACAAATACTTCGAGAGTAAGATCCCTATATACTATGCCAATAATGTTGCTATTAATATATCTATAAATTCTAGATTGCACTCACGCGCAAAGCATATTAAAGTCAAGCATCACTTCATACGGAATCATGTTAACAAGAGTATCATAGATTCACAATACGTGAACAAAAAAGATTAGCTAGCTGACATCTTCGCGAAACCATTAATGGAAGATAGACTTCATTGTCTAATCACCATTCTCGACATGAGAACCGTTGAATGAATATGACTCAACATGTATAGTGCAATCATATAGCAGCTAGAGACAAACGTCAAAGACTCATCATCTAAGTGACGTCATATATATATATATATATATATATATATATATATATATATGTATATAACATCATCTAAGACATATTGTCTATAAGAAAATCGCATACGTGCATAAGTTGTATTTAATACTGAGCTCATCTCCAGCAAAATATCTAGGATTCCAAAAGACTCTAAGTGACAGATCAAAAAACTTCAAATCTGAGTTTTTGCAACAATTTGTCCCATCATCTATTATGTGTCAACCAAGTCATTAAATCTCTTCCTTATCTAGAAGATAAATCCTTTAACTCGACCACCTTCTCAAAACCTATCTACTGCGTCAACGTTTATTTTCCGAAATATCTCGATTTCCAAACGTAAGTCGTACAAACTCTCTTCTCAAATCTAAGTTGTACAATGTTTATTAAATAGATATAACAAATCAAATTGGCTATAACTAACATTCTTTCCTATTTAAATCAAGTTGATCATTCTCCTCTCCAAAACTTGTACTCTTCCGAAATGTTCTCACTATCATTAGAGACAAACTAGACATTCACGAAATGTTCTTACTATCAAAAGTTGCACTAGAAAGTTCGTACAACCTACTTTTGATAAAGAACTGAAAAAGCATATTTTTTTTGATAAGTTGACTTTAATCAACGACTACTACCTACGACAAGGATAAGAAGATCTGAAGATCCGAAGATCAAAGCAAAGTACTATCTAATGGACATTTTCTTGAAGCCTATATATTGAAGAATGTCAAAGAAAAGAGCAAGAGAATAAACACACGAATATGAAAGAAAAATCTTTGAAGAAACAAAAAGCTCAAAATAAAAGGAAAATACTCTTAAGCTTCATAGAATCAAAAGCTTACTATTGTAAGACGAGAGAAAAATCCTAAGAGTCTATTAAATTGCATTGTATTATCTACACATCCTTTTTGCGAGAGTAATAGGCATAAAATAAGAGATGGACATGAGTTTATATACACATAAGATACCTCCATTGGTAATAGGCCTTTCGGAGTGGTACCAAAAGCAGATCCGTGAGGACTTAGCCCAAAGTGGATAATATCTTACCAGTATGGAGATCTATGTGTATGTGTATGTGTTGAATCTTCCTACAAATGGTATCAGAGCCCATGGTTCAGGTCTAGTAACCGGGCTTAGACGAGTATGTTCCTCCATGATCAAGTGAAGCCTTGGCAGGTGACCAATGGCAGATAGCCAAATGAATCATGAGAGGTGGAGAGTAAGAGATGATCAGTGTTGTGTGACCATGGATAGTGAAAGAAGGCAAAAGAGATGCTCAGTGTTGACCATAGTCTACTCGAGGATAAGAAAAGACTTTCGTTGTAGGGGAGGTAGAAGAACTATGGTCCTTTGTTTGAGGGGAGGATGTTGGGTACAAACAAAATCCCACATCAGATAAAATAAGATATGGACATGAGTTTATATATACATAAGATACCTCCATTGGTAAGAGACCTTTTGGAATGATACCAAAAGCAAATCCGTGAGGGCTTAACCCAAAGCGGACAATATCTTACTAGTGTGGAGATCTATATATATGTGTGTGTTGAATCTCCCTACATCTCTCCCCCTCCTCCCTTCTAGTGTTTTTCATCATGTTTATGTTATTCCTAGGTATAAATAAAACATTCCATGAGTCTGAAGGTCATTTCATAAAGTTGTTTTAGTTGTTTCACAATTAAGGAAGCTAATTTTAGTTAATTTATGTTTTGAATTATACAACTGATTTGTTTTAACTCTGAAATTGTACTGGTATGATTAAATTTTCATGAATTGATAGGTTGAGTTGTGAGTTTAGTGGTAGGATTCATATTGCAAGTTTAGGTTTTGTAATGAAGTTTGAAGGGTTATATGTTTGGTATTGTAATTTTGATGAATTGAGTTGATTAATGTGGTTTATTGCGAAATTGGTATGGTTGATATTATCTGAAATTACAAATTTCGTTTTTTGAAATTATATAGACTCGTTGAATAATAGGTATGCTCAATGTACAAGTTTGCATAATTTATTTTCCAAAAGAGTTTTGCCCATTGGACGAGAATTTAAAGGATTCACCCTAGTATATGAACCAAATTCTCAGTTGAACGAAAATGAAATCTAATTCGAAAAAGTTTAGGCTGCTGAGCGAATGGATTCTCACTAGGAAAATTTTGACATTAATTTTCGTAAAGCTTTAGTGGTGTTATATAATAGGACGTGGACTATGATCGTTGGACAATTTATTGCAAAATATGTTCTAGTTCTAATATCACTGGACAAAAAATATTGAACTATACTAGTTTGCACTAAAGATGCCTTCTTTTCTCAGTATATGCGGAGGTGAATGAAGAATCAGATAATGGTGGCGTGTGAGGGTGAGATTGGGATTGTTGTATTGTCCCTAAAAAGTATGGTGTGTGAGTAATGTGAAGGATGAAGTGTTGTTCATGTGTGGAGAGGAGCTTCGTAGGTTGGATTAAAGGATAGGAAGAAGATAATAGCTAGAAATCATGAACAATGTGAGAATGAAGATGTCTGGTGAAAGAAAAGGGACTGGTTAAAACATTTCAAGCAAATTTGCATTTCAAAAAATAGATGTATGTTACATATACATCACTTGTCAAATAAGCATGCGAATCACCCAATCCTTAACAATGTTAACACAGTCAACAAAATAGAAGTTAATTGAAACATTTTATTGAATTTTAGAACACAATTGACATAAAAAGTAATACGGAGTCATAAACTTCATGAAAGTAGCTATATCCTCAACGAGAAATTTCACACGTCTTACCCTCCTAAGAAAAATTAGACCATAAGAAAGTCAATTTTTTGATAAATGATCCGTTAATGAAATAATACTTCCTATTCCTCCACCAATCATTCTTTTGCACAACATAAATTTTGCACCAAAAAGGAATAAAAAATGGAATGATCAATTTAAGTACAGTACAGAACACTTCAACTTGAAATGAGATAAATTTAACGAAGCGTATATTGTATTTTGCCAGATCTTTCTCCCATCTTCTGCTGCTGTAACTTTCAGCGTGAGAAGAAGCCTTTATCTCATTGATGGGTGCAGAGTATATAGTACGGCAATCTGGTAGTGAATGTGCACTTAAAAGAATAAGCAGAGGCAATTAGGAGTAACTTTAGCATGCAGCAAAAATTTTTATGACTTCAGGTCCTCAGACATTGCAGAAGGTATACAATGTGTGGTGAGGATATCCAAGGTTGCAGCCTTTGCAGTACTGGTCTTTAACACTACTATCTGGCAGAAAAAGGGTACTCAGAATTTCAAATCAGTCATATCATAGCAAAAAATTTATAGCAGACTATACTCATTTGATAGATTTAATTTGAATAAGCAGAAGAGAATGTAATTTATAATAGATATGTCCAATTCTTTGAAATTAAAAAAAAAAAAGAGTATCAGAATCGTTCTTATATGCAATGTTAAGAAAGAAAACAACAACACGCAAGATTAATAAGGTAATCTTCGTATAAATTGGTACCGTTTTATTCATAATAGTTTTTTAACTTGTTAGGATTAATATGTATGGTAACCATATGTTGGATAGCCGTATTAATCGTAGTCTTAATCGTAGTCACTCCCATGCCTAGGTTGTGGCCCCAATTGCAACCTCAAGGGCGGCGTTTATTTCACACCAACTAGATATGTGATTAAAATAAAGTTAATAAAACTAGGACAATCCTAACTTCACAAGTTGATTTTGAAGGGTTAAGAGTTAGACACTTAGCCTAAATTCTAAGACCATAAAAAAAAATCAAAAATTTATTTCGAACAAAATAAGTTGGGGGCATATATCTATTTAACATGAGCGACACAATGAACCGACTGGAATATGTCAATGAGGAAAAACCTGTTGGTATTCCAGATCAAACTTTAGATATTCATCATCACAGCTCTCTACCATCGTGGCCAAGTTCTGCAGATTCTTCACAGGTTTACCATTGAAAGCAAGAACCTACACAGGCAAAGAACAAAACTTAATGGATACTACAATAATATAAAAAGGTAATATCTGCATAATATTCTCTAACCTGAGTGTTTACTATCTCTTCATATCCAATATTGATGTCAGACACAAGAACCTAGCAATATAGCACATTTCAAGTATGAGCACCTCTAAATCTGGTAATGGAATGGTAATAAACAAACTAAAAGGTTATCGAGGGAAATCTAGAAACCTGAGAAACAACTACAAGCTGTTCATCAACAGACTGCGCCATAGAATGTAGATGCTTGTCCAGAAGCTTCACCGGTGCATCAAATTCATAATCTTTACCATACTGGATATAAGTAAAACAAATCAGAAAATAAAATAGTAATGAGTATAAACTAAAATATAAAATAGTCAAACATACACAAATTCCTACAGCAAACAAACATCAGTTTCACATTCTTACACAATTTGTACAGCCACAAAACGCAATGCATCTATAACCATGGTAGTTGAATCGCAAATCGTATCGCATATCGAAAAGCTTATTTTTCGTACGTGAATTATTTCTTATCATGAACGGTAAGATTCATAGACATTTAAAAAACTTAACTGAAGACATACAAATATGTAAAGATGTAACTAATAATAACAACCACATTAAAAAGTGGTTACACAATGGATAAATTAAGTTAATATTATAACGGTTGGATTGGGTTAGGTTCTTGTAGTTGAGCGAGTGGGCCTTTTGGCACTACTTGTTGAGCGAGACTGAAAGTTGTTCTATCATTTCAATTTTAACTACTTTGTGTTCTGATATAATTATGATAAGGTTAGGAGTTAATGATGGAATTATCTATGTATGTGATCTAAGTGATGATGATGTGCCTGATCCAAGGTGGATAAGGCCTAAGTTTCTTTAGTGTATGCATTGATATAAAGATTTAATATTGGAGGTTATTCTGACATCCTAATAATTATCTAAATTCATGTACAGAAAAATAGGTTATGTGGTGAGAGTAGTAGGATGATAGGTTCAAGGGGAAGGTTTATACTAGAAGGAATAAAAACTGACAGACAGTTATAACTGTCTGAAGGATAGTTTTGTTGTCTCAGACTTTTATTAGTTGTTTAGCAGTTTTTATCTTTGTTTTGGAGGTTTTGTAAATCTAGGAAAGTGGAGAGTCTTGTTCTCTCGAATAACCAAAAGTTGTATGTGTGTTTCAGTTTCTCCATTTGGAGGAAACCTAGTTTATTGCTGGAATAAAGATCTTTAGTTCTCAAGGTTGTTTTGCATAGGTCTAAATACCTATCATTGGTATCCAAAGCCTCTTTGCTGGTGAAGTGAGGGCCCATTAGAGGTTATGGTCAACACAAGAATGGAGGCACAATGGGATAGGTTGGAGAAGATCGTCCAACTGGAAGAGATGATTCAAGGACTAACAGGGCTGGTTGAACGCCTAACATCCCTTGATTCAAGAGGACCAAGATTTTGTTGCCAAGGATGGCCATGAGGATAATGGGGAAACGAAGAAGGAAGTTCTTTTGGGATTTTTGCCAAATGGAGGAAGTTGGACATTCCTGTGTTTACAGGGGACGAAGCTTATGGGTGGACAAATAGATTAGCGTGGTATTTCCGTTTGAAAGAGGTTAGTGAGGAGGAGCAAATGCAGACTATTATGTTGGCACTGGAGGGGAAAGCTTTGAATTGGTTTCAATGGTGGGAAACATGCAATCCACATCCCACATGGGAAGCCTTCAAAGACGCAGAGGTTAGAAGATTTTAGCCAACAATGCTGCAAAACCTGTTTGAAATTTTGATTGGCCTATGCCAAACAGGACAAGTCGGGGAATATATTGAGCAATTTGAAAAATATGCAGAGTTCATGAAATGAATGCAACAAGATTATTTGATTGGCATATTCTTGAATGGTTTGAAGGAAGAAATATAGGCTGAGGTAAGTTGTATGAGCTCAAGAATCTTATTAAGTTTATGATGAAGGCTCAAATGGTGGTAGAAAAGGTTAGAGTCACCACCAAGGGGAATCTCTCACTGTGCAGCTTCAAAGTAACACCTACATACAGTTGCCGTACTCGCAGTTACTCAAAAGAAGGGGGAAATTCAATGGGTTTTACCAACTCCAACAAAGGAAGTGGAGAGCGCAGTGGCTGTGTGAGCACCATCCATAGTTCTCCTTCTGGGACTCAACAAGGAGAGGCACCATTTAGAAAATTGTCCCAAGAAGAATTGCAAGATAAAAAAGGACTTATGTTTCAAGTGTGATGAGAAGTTCAGGCCTAACTATACTTGCAAAAATAAACAGCTCTATATGCTGCTTATTTCGAAAGAGTATATTCATGAGTTAGAGGAATCTGCTACCTGCATTCATGAAGAATTTCAAGACTTTCACCCAGAGCATAAGGTGTATCTTCATGGAGTGGGTATTGATAGGTTCGATACAGTTTACAAAATAAGGAAAAAAAAAAGGTAGTTGTTACAATTGAAAACACCTCCTACCCATTGAAAACAGTTGGGAAGCTGCCCATCAATAAGAGGTTTCCTACTTTTCACCATGAGGACAAGGTGAAACTTCATGGAGGGGAAGGTTTGTACTAGAAGGAATAAAAACTAACAAACAATTATAAGTGTCTGAGGGGTATTTTTGTTGTCTCAAACTTTTATAAAGTCTGCATGGGCAATTGTTTAGCAGTTTTTATCTTTGTTTTGGAAGTTTTGTAAATCTAGGGAAGTGGAGAGGCTAGTTCTCTCGAATAACAAGAAGTTGTATGTGTTTCAGTTTCTCCATTTGGAGGAAACCTAGTGTATTGCGGGAATAAAGATCTACAGTTCTCAAGGTTGTTTCGCATAGGTTTGAATACCTACAGGAGGTCCTAGTCTAGGGGTTTTACCTTGGCCTAAGACGATAAGGGATTAACCTTGTGTGTAGTAGGATGAAACTCATTGGCAATGACTATGCAAAAGTAGTAGAGGTCACCATAAGTGAAAAACTTGCTAGAATATGATATCAATGCATGTATTTGGATAATTGAGTCTTGTTTAGTTTTTATTTGTGATATGTTTGTCTTTATCAATGATTTGTATGTGATGTTAACTTTAGTTCTATTATATGAAAACTCTTTTGCAAATTAGCTTACCCTTTTGTTGTGTTTTTGTCTTGTGTTCGTCTTTCTTCTTTTGCTATATCACCAGATGAGGAAGCAGGAGTTGATCCAGCAGAGGGTGAGGATGATGTGATTGTTTAGCTTTAGGTTTAGAGCCTTTGTAAATAGATCCTTTTGAAATACTTGTGTTCTATTTGTCATGTTGTAGATTCCTTCAATTCTGGATATGTATGTGAGCAGAGTTATGGCACCTAGGCCACCTCCACCTCTAATATGCCAAAACTAGACAGAGCTATAGAGTCCATGGGAGCGACTCTGCAACTGGCACTTCGTTTGATCAATGACCAACCGAAACTGATCTGTTACCCAATCAGTAAAAATAGTTTACCAACATAAACATAGCTTAGCAAAGGTAAATCTTGAGTCAACTAAATAACGAGGTTAAGGTACATTTGGACCTTGATTAGGTCAACTAAGTAAAATTCCATTTCAAATAGTATAAATAAAGGATCCAAGTAAGCTCATGTTTGACATTTTAGCCAACTATGAACAACGAAAAAGACATTTTATACCTTAATAAACATACTATGACCTCTTTGACTTTGACAAATCACCACCATCCCAACTAGGGGTGGGCAAACTGTCCTATAGTGCATTGCACTATACAAATTTATAGTTAACTATAAATCAGTTTATGAAAACTGTACTGAACTAAAAGATAGTTCAATTAACTGAACTGAACTAAGTATTTTTTTAGTTAACTATAGTTTAGTTCAGTAAACTATTTTAACCACAAGACAAACTTCTTCCAGTCAAACTTCTTCCAGCCATGTTAACCTAGTGTCTGATAAACCACAAGACAAACTTTTCCAGCCATGTCAAGGAATGTTTTACCCCTGTGATGAATTCTGGACCAATTCCATGGAATGCCACACCCATTTTTCGGAGCCCTAGTAACATTATTATCTCCAAACTCATCAGCCCCCTCCAAGTGATATTTCTGGTGGGCTGAAGCCTTTTCCCCCTATTCATTCCACTGCCACTACTGCGCACCCGGGAATCTGCCTCCTCGATAATTTTCTCCTGTCTAGGAAACCTTCCACGAAAATGAATATTTGTTGATGCTAGATCATCACTATCCAAAGGAACATCATTCAGCTGCTCAGACACTTGAGAATCTCGAACATTCTTCCCCCTCTGTTTGCTCTTTCTATCTTTAGACTCGGAATGCCTGGAAATAACCTTAGAGTGATGGTAGAGCCTGCAATAGTTCGGCGGCAAAGATAGAGAGCGGAAAAACCTTGTAAGGTGACGAGCCTTCGACTGCGGAAACGATGGTGGTAGAGCCTTTGACAGTTCAGCTATGGCAGAGTATAGGAAAACCTTCAACGATGAGACGAGCCTTTGACTGCGGCGGCGAAGCTTCGATGGTGGCGGCGAACCTTTGACCGCAACGAGCCTTCAATAGTGACAAGCTTTCAGCGGTGAATTGGGAAAAATTGAGACGGTGAATTGGGAAAAAATTGAGACAGATGACCTAAACTCCACTTAACCCAGTTAACAGTTAACTGTATAATAAGTTCAGTATTTTTAAACTGAACTGTTAAGCAGTATAATTGGTTTTTAGTAAAAATAGTTTAAATTTTTTAAGTACAAAACAGTATAGATAAACTATAGTTTATGGTTTTTAATTGAACTGTGCCCAGCCCTAATCCCAACTAATGCTCGCTAGAGTATTCTCTCCCTATTATGTCAACCACAACAAACCACTTTTTGGATGAAGGAAACCAGTTCAAAGAAAACTCACAAGGGAAAAATTAGAATTCCAAAAAAATGAAGGGATGCACATAAAAATTGATGGGGTTCTAGAAGCAATTGCCAAATTTAATTCGTCTAAATTCAAAATCCAAAAAGCAATAAGGAGGGACAAATATAGAGAACATTAATCCGATCCAGCAGAATGACCAAGGAGTGAATGAGACGACAAGGAAGTGGTGCATATCAAGCATGATGGAAGGTCAAGAAGAATGGGAACAAGGGGAACATGCAAGGAATTTACAGGGAAGAAGTGCCTAGGGCCTTTGTTAGGCTTTGTTATAAATGTGGACTCCATTGACCTTCATCAAACAAACTAGCGAGATAAATAGTAGATTTATATAATGACAGGGAAGGAACTAAAAAGAATAGATACGTCTAAATTAAACCAAAAGGAAGGACACAGAGGAATTCACCTGTTAAGCAGCTGAGTGTTTGGACTAAATACAAATGAAGACTAAAAAAACATGAAACTAAAAAGCATGAAACTAATAAAAAGAATCAAGGGTTTTGCAATGCTTATCAATAAGTTAGCCAAAGCTTTTTGATGGTAACTAGGTGATATTACCTCAAGTTAAGTATTTCACAAGACCAAACACATCAAGATAGAATGCCACTTCATATGTGAAAATATTTTATCAAGGAACATTGCCACTCAATTTGTTAATTCTAGTTATCAGTTGATCAATATATTCACCAAACCATTGTGGGGCCCTAGGATTGACTAAGTATGTTATAGCTTGAGGGGAAGTGTTAGATATACTATAGATATATTTTGTATATGACCTTGGGTCCATCCCTATGTAATGCTTTGTGCAATATATGAATATGAGTTCCTCGGCACTGCTTAGACACAAGGGGATTATATTACATGAATGTGTACCATTTCTGTCAACATATGCAACCAATTCATCAGCTACCAACTTCATAAAGTGAAAAATCCCAAGAAATGTCATAAGTTCAAAACAAACAATTTCATGAGTTAACACAAATATTCTGCTTATGGCAGTGACGTAAGAAAACATGTGAATTCAATCCACACAATAGCAAACAATTGTTTGCATACAGCTCCCCATAAAACAGAAGAAAATTAGCCAGAAAGATAAGACACGTGGCAGACAAAACAGAAGGGTATGGGAATCCGCAATTTGTACAAACAGTATATACAAAAGCAGAAACAGCATGTACTAAAGATAACTACTCACCTCAGAACGAAGATAGGGGACAGAAACAGCCGTAAAAACAAATCCAGCAATGATGTAATACGAAGGAGGCCTGCCTTTGATGTGTGCTGGAACAAGTCGCTTATGAGTTGAAAGTTTTATGTTAAATTCAAGTATCTGTGAATTCCGGAGAACCTTTACTTGAGCTCTATCCCCAGTGTACTTCTGAGAGACAAGGTAACTGAAACCAATGCGCTCCCCGTGCCTGAATGGAACTACAAATTTATCCCAGAATTAGATTTTAGCACTGAAGAACTATACAAACTACTAGTACTAAAAAAGGATATAGTTGATTAGTTAAAAACAAGGTTCAAGAGAAGTTTAGCACAACATCAACAATGGTTTCCATTGGTGCAATGAAATAAAATTTATGGAAAATATATCAATTTAAATATCTTTTTCAACATCATTTCTTAGCATAAAGTATTATTAGCAACACCTTTTCTTATTTTGCATTGCAAACAAGGTTTTCAAATGTTTCAAAACAACCATTACACTTAACACAATTGATGTATAAGTAATGCCAGCAATCATATTTTATTATTCCATATTTAGCAAATCATAGTTAAAGTATATAACATAAATATCCCTTAACCATATGGATCTAATTACATCCCTAAATAATAGGGATCTGATTACATTAAGTGTTGTTATTATATTTTCAAATATAGTTTTCCAATCTTGTATATTGGATACAAAGTTTTTAAATGTCTCAAATGGGAATGTGGACACCAGAATCATACAGATCGAAAGCTTTCATCAAACCAAAACTTGTTATAAGTTATGACTTATGAATAAATATTAAGTGTTTACAAGTGAGGTAATTGTATAACTGATGATAATTGTTCATATGAATTTGATATATTTCCACTTACTAAAGTTACATTATCATGATTTATTAATATTTTATTTTACAATGTAAATACTAATGCTATTTATAGTAAATAACTTAAATATTAATACATTTTTTATCTTTAGGTAAGATTTTTATTTCTGGATTTAGTATTGAACCTCTCGATGTCCATGACATATAAATATTTGATTTAGGTTGAAATCTTTCATGAATGAGGAAAGTTTATGTAAGAAATACAATAACAGTTCAGAATTATTATAGGATTCAAAAAAGCCTAAGTGACTTGATAACTCAGCTCTGTGTGTATTAAGAAGTCAAGTTGAGTACAGTAAGAGAAACAATGTGTCATTTAAGGCAACGAACTACAACCAGAATTCACAACAAAAAACATGAAGAGGGCAAAACTGAGTGAGGATTATTAAAGTAGCCAGCCCATAGTGATGAAACTTTAATGCATCTTGTTAGAATATTTACCCTATTTATCATGATTATATTATGTCTAAGGTTACCCTATTTATCATGATTATATTGTGTTTAGATTACCCTATTTATCATGATTATATTATGTCTAGGGTTACCCTATTTATCATGATTATATTGTGTCTAGGGTTACCCTATTTATCATGATTATATTGTGTCTAGGTTACCCTATTTATCATGATTATATTGTGTCTAGGTTATCCTATTTATCATGATTATATTGTGTCTAGGTTACCCTATCATGATTATATTGTGTCTAAAGTTACCATAATTATCATTATCATGTACTCTTGAATCAATTTATTTTTATAAATAGAAGATTATGAAAGGGATCAACCAAGCCCTCAAGAATTATTTCTTTTCAATATCAAGTCATTTAAATTCAAATTCCAAAAAGCATAAAGGAGGCAAACATACAATCCGAATATGGACAACATTAAACACATCTAGCAGGGTGAGCAAGGAATGAATGAGAGGACAAGGAAGTGGTGCAAATCAAGCATAATGGAAGGCCAAGCAAGGTGGGTACAAGGAGCCAGAAGTTTGACACACTAGGAACTGGAGGCAAGGGGCTGTTATATATGTGGACTCCATAGACGACCATCATCAAACAAACTAACAAGATTAATAGTAGATGTATATAATGACGAGGAAGAAACAAGGAAGAACAAATACATAAACCCAAAAGGGAAGAAAAGAGGAATTCACCTGTCAAGTAGTGAGTGTTAGGGCTAAATATAGATGAAGAAAAGAAACCATGAAACTAGTACAAATAGTCGAAGAGTTTTGCAATGCTTATCTTGATAGATAAGGTAAGCTATACTTGGGTGGTAACTAGGTGATACTTAGTAATATCTGCTTTAACAATAATTGTGGTGACTCAAACTTTGTGATTGATGCTATTGGGGGAACTAACTTGATCTTGTACATGTTAGGTGAGGAATTCAGGATACACTAGAATGGACAGGAATCAGATGTAAATTTAGTTAAAGTTGGAGGAAATCCCATTCACCTTGCATGAGATAAAAGGTTAATGAGGGTTATAGAAACTAATGAAAAACCGTGCAAGTACACATCTATGTATCTCTTGACAACCTCCATTTGTCCATTTTTGGGAGTTCCTTAGGAAATTTGATCACAATCCAAAACATTAAAATAGGAAAATCAAAGTAGATCCTTATCAAACAATTCCTGTCAGTAATACAGACGGGTTGCAATAGACCAGTTGGAGATAGTGTGAAGCAGTTATTTCTTTGGCATGTTTCACAAGCAACAACATACGCTTTACTAATGTCAGACCTCACCAAATAAACAAATCCAGCTATGCATTTTTAAGTTCTAAAATACCCCAAGCACCCCATAATTTGATTAAAACATCAAATAAATTATCACAGCCCACACTATTTCTTGAAAGTGCAATAATATTTGAAAAACTTGAATTCTTAGTCAGCTATTTATTTACAACCACATGTGTTACAATTATAGCAATAAAGACCTTTTAATAATTACAAAAAAAAGAGATCACATCCTTATGATTACAAATAGAGTAAATACCCCAAATTGGTCTATGAAAGATGAGTGTTGGCTAATAGGTTCTTGATTAAAATTTTCATGTAAATGAGTTGTTGAAAAATTCATTTGCTTGCATATAAGTCCATTATGCATATTTGATACATAAATAAATCAATATAAATAAGTTACATGTGTTAAACGCACAGTTTCAACTCAAAGCTTGTATTTTTTCTTATAGTTCAACAACATGCATAAATCATCTTAATGTGATCACTATTTGTTTCAGAATAAAAACAAGCCAGATTACCTGTTCCATCATTGGCAATATTGACACCATCAAAACTGAGAATTATATCAGATGGCTTCAAAACATGGGATTCTGGAGCTGTTGGTTCAATTCTTCTAATACGCACACCTTTTTTGTCCGGTCCCATACCCATTGACATTCTCAAATCAGGATTTTCCATCTTCTGCCACTCAACTCCAAGGATTGGAAATCCTGAAAGCCAAGAAGTTAAAGACAACTTTATTTAAAATCGTGTTATAACAGACAAACTAAAGTACACAAAAATGTAAGGGCCATAAGATAAGGAAACCACTCTGAACAATAAACAATATTGTTTATAGAATTCTCCCTTTAATCTTTCTATATCACTTAACCTATTTATTTATTGTGTATCTCTTTTAGATATGCTAACTTTAGGAACTTTTTTCTTTCTTAGTCTTTATTCCATAACTAGATCCAATAACGCATTTCCAAAAGCTTCAACGTAAAAAGCAACTTTTCAGCTTGTTAAACCCTAGGAAAGATTTAAACAATAAGATGAAACCATGTGTTTTTGAGACAGCACAGGTGCTTTATTTATATTGAGAAAAAGGAATCAATAAAATGAATAGATGATACCTTTAATGATAAGATTAATGTAACAGTGAGACTGAGAATTAGAGAGACATGTATTATTCAATAAACAGGAACAAAAGAGGTTTTCGTAAACCTTTCCCTACAAAACCAGACTAGCCTCTAGTTTGTCCCTGGCCGAAAACATTCCTAAAAATCCCCCTCTCTCCAGGATTGACCTCTCTCCTACATTCATCTGCCTACTCCCTCCCTTTCAGATACGTGTGCAATTCTGTTACAACAGAATCATGGTGCGTGTGTGTGGACCCCAAGCAATGGGTTTCCACTTTCTCCTCTCATAAACCTTTTGGACCTTCCTAAATTGTCCTTCCCTTCCTTTAACTGTATCATCTAATAACAGAAATATGATACGAAGCAATGTTACTAGTGGATTGGCGTGTTGCACACCATTTCACAGTTTTCAAATGTTGTCAAAGATAGTTTAGTTGCAGTTAAGATAAATAAAAGAGACTATATTTAAGAGTAATTGAGAGAGCTTGAAAACTCTCCTCATATTTATATTGATAGGATCCTGATTCAATGAGTATAGGTAAGATCAAATATAATCATACATACTTAGATACAAAGATAGGATCCTAATAAGTATATAGCATTTTCCCAATACAACTACTTCCTAACTATATTTAATGCCTATTCTAACAATTGTAAGGTAGGAGAAAAAGGTGACTCAACAATACAGGTCTAGGCAAAATTATGCGAACAAAGGGGGTTTCCCATGAAGCTTTCAACACTTATTAATCATATGTAGAATGCAATGGCAATGTTTACATTTTGGACCACTTTTAGAATTACCTATGTGAAAGCGTCTGATATTATTACTCAATGATGCAAAGGTAGGGTTTTCCCCTACAAATGACGTATGTGTCTTTGTGTTTACTTTTTGAAGAAAAGAGTAAAAATGATACGAAATACATAGAAAGGTTTACTAATGATCTCAAAATCTAATAAAGGGTTACGCATGTGGCAAGCCATAAAAGCCTAAGGTCATAAAGATCATATTGTGGTTATCAAAATCCTTCTTAACATTTGCAGATGGTGGGAGGAGCACATTAAAATCATGTAAGGTTGCATGAAGCCACCCAAGATAAGCAAACATAGGACCCTCAAAATGTCGTCAAGCAAGAAGTGTTAAGAGATCTTGGTACACACCACACAAACATTGCATCATTGGTATAAAGGGTGCAGGCCTCACTCCAAACTGATGCACACATCTCATGGGGATGAAAAATAGGTTTGAGATGTGAATAGTGTATTTAATAACACTATGTAGTTGATTATCAATCTTTATCCATTGTTCTCTGCTTTTAGTAGGAACAAATTCACCAGTGGTAGTGAGAAGGGATTTATGGCCCAACCACTTAACCATTACCCGATTTCAAAAGTCCAATTGGAATAGTTAGATTCGTCATATTCTCAATATACTAAAAATATGGCTACAAAAGGTGGGAGAATTTGTTTTGGAGGTTGATGAAGTGTAGGAGGACCATTTTTTCCTAAAAGTAGCAAAAACGTAACCTAAAGAGACGGAAAAGTAGATTGGAGCATCAGATGATGATTGTGGCTCGCGTCAATGATTGGATAGATTGTGTGGTGCAATCCCAACAAAGTTTCACCAAAACGGTGAAGCAAATCTGGCAGAAAGGTTTACAAGAAAAATTCCTTTGGGGATGGTGGGTCTACCTGGACAACACAATTTTGAAATAGGCTCTAGATACAATGTTAAACTCTAGGAAAGAGAGAAACATGAGCTAAAACCATGTGTTTCAACGACAGCACATGTGCTTTATTTATATTGAGAATGGAATCAGTACAATACAGAGGAGAACTGATATCCTCTAATAACAAAGATACAATATAGGAATAAACAAAAAAGTTCCTAATAATATATATATATATATATATATATATATATATATAATCTATATATTCTTAATTATATAGGATCAGTTCCTTATTCTATACTTATAACAGCATAAAAGACATACAAAATTACCAAACTGCTTTTAGATACCTGTATACGCCCCATTATTTTCATAGTCTTGGATAAAATGTAGGATGACTGGGGTGGGTATCACATATCCTATATTCTCCACATCTTCATGTTTAAGAGACTGGAATGCAATCCCAACACATTTTCCTTTATCATTGAGAGCAGGTCCACCAGAATTCCCGGAATTTATCGCGGCATCTATCTGCAAAGAAATTTGAAGAGACACTTCAACTTAACATATAAAAATGGACAACTCGAACAAAGATGGAAAAGTAAAAAGGGATGTCTTAGAACTTATGTTACCTGCAGTCCTAGAAGTTCTGTTGAACCATGAACATAAGAGAGTATTTCCATACGTGAAACAACACCACTTGTCACAGAGATTGTGTCACCTCCAATTGGATATCCAACAACAGTTACAGCATCTTGCAAGGCAGGCATATCACCAAATTCCACAGGTGAAACTCCCTCCCAAAATTCATCATCACTCACCGTCAACATTGCTGAACCATCATTAGAAGGATAACAGACATCACAAAAATTAATTAATCAAGCGTATGTGTAAAGTAAACTAACATCTGCAAATCTCAAAAGAAAAGGCCAAAAAAAAGGGAATGTGGTGGAATTAAGAATATAAAAGAAGCCACACAAATCTTGACAGGCTGAGTGCTTAAAACGAATAAAAATGGCACTCTAACATAAAAGCTCTACCTTATTCCACTACGTTCCAAACCATGCACACCTCAAACATTTTTCCTTCCCTAACATAACTCTCTAAAATTCAAATAAAATTCAAATAAGGAATAATCATCAACCTCATTTCCATGCAAGGTTTCATATGTTCAGTTACAACATTAAGGGTTTTGGAATCCCCAGAGTCTTCAAAGCTGCAAACCCACAATTGCAGTTGCATCAACCGCATTGCATTTGTTTGCAATTTCCTGCAATATCAAGAGTCACAGGGAAACCCTTACTGCAATTTAAAACCTTGTTTACATGCAAATCCATATCTCCTTTCCTTCAATAATCCATTAATTTCCCACGCTAGGCATGCAAGTCATATTACCCCCACCTCTCCCTCTCTTTAAATAGGAAAGCATGTTAGTTGTGATCTTCACATATAAAAAACATAGAACAAAACAAGGCACCAACTAAAAAATAAAGAATAACAGTGTTCATAATTTCCATCCCTAACATGACAGCAAAATATTAAGAAGGATGAGATGAAGTTAAATTGAAATACCGATATCGCACTCGGTCCCGATGGCGAGTACGGTCGCCAGGTATTTGGTATCAGAACCGCGTTTTTTGAGCTTGACCTGTGTGTGATGCTCAACGGAATGCGCGTTTGTGAGAACCCTCCGTCCCCCCACGATAAAGCCACTGCTGCTCGAGCTATACTGCCTCTTCCTCTGCCACGGCAACGAGAAATTAGGCTCTGTATGGACGCAGAAGACCTTCACTACCGCGTCCATCGATGGCACCACCTTCACCGTGCCCTCCCACTTAGGTATCAGCGGCGTCTCCAACACTGTCGCACAATCCCCGTTCGAATCAGCCAGCCTAGAGCTGCGGCGCTCCGGCGATGCTACCTTGATCTTTTTGGAGCGGCCGCGGCGGCACCCTTGAGAATCCGAGTCGTTGGGTTCAACGGCTTCGGCGGTGGCGGTGGTGGCTGGAAGCGAAACGGTGTCGTTTATGGAGGCGGTGCTGTAATCTTGGGACGCGGTTTCTTCTTCAGTTGCGAGCTTGGGCTTTCGGCCACGTTTTCTCGTTTTGCCCATGTAGTTCCTTGAGTGAGGGACTGACGAAGATGGAGAAAGAGGGTAATTTGGAAAACGAGTCTAGGGGATTAAGTACCGCAGGAGAGAATTGAGTGGAATTCTTTTCCTTCCAAAACGGAGAAGGCGACGCCCATGAGTTGGTAGTAGTTCCGGGCTCAGTAGTTTGAATTGGGTCCAGTCTTTTACGTTTTGTAACCCCATTAATTTTTCCAATATTTTTCCTTGCGCCTCCAACTTTTTAAAGGAGGTCTTTCAGCACCTTCATATTTTTTAAACTTCCAAGTATACCCCTGTAGAAATTTATAAAAAGGAATGATATAAGAATTTTTTGCGTTTTAGTTATAGTTTTGGATTATGGAATTTATAATATCCCATATTATTTTTAGAGTTTAGAAATATTAATTTTAATTGAACTATACAATTTATATTGTAAATTTAATTTTAGATTTAATAATTTGAAATATGAATTTCAAAAATAATATGAAATTAAAATTATATTATAGTTTTCTTTAATTTTTTCTACTAAAAGGGTTTTATAAGATTTGAGAAAATAAGAGTTTTAAAAATAAAGTAGTTTTTGAGACTTTGAGTTTTTGTTTGGAAATTAGTGTTATTGAGTGTATACTTTGTTAGAACATAATTATTTATTATTTTTTTATTTTTATATTTTTGTCTAGGGGCAAAAGGGTCTTTCACTTTTATTAAATTGGTGTAGAAATTAATTAAGGGCTGGTTTGGTGTTTAGAAACTCTAGAAACTCTAAATCAAAGAGAGAAAACAGATTGACAGTTTGGGAGAAGAAAAGAGAGCGACGAAAAACTCTTGGTGTAAAGGAAGATTTGTGGTGTTTTAGGATTGTAGATAAATCCTTATAATTGGTCAAGGTATGAGGAAGCTTACTGATGGGTTGCTCCAGCGGGTGATGGCTTTGAATGCAACGAATGAGGTGCTTGTGATTTGGGCAGCAAGGTGTAATGATGAAACAGTGGCTGTAAGTGGTGGATGAAGAGTTTTACGGTGGGGGAAACTCTAACTCAAACGACCTTCACTTTGGAAAGAAGCTAGGTGGAGTAGGGAAGCTCAATTTGAGTGACTTTTGGATAAAGTTTTGAGTTGGAAATGCATTAGCAGAATAAACTCATATATCATCAAAAGCGATTACAAAGGAGAGCTAATGGTGATTTTATAAGAGAAATTCACCTCCTACTCTACTCATCTACGGTGTTAATCAATCCTACTAAGTGTGGATCATATGCCACGTGTATGTGCATGAGGTGGGTACTGAAGATCTAGAAGGAGCACACAAGAGACACGTCAGTGTTAATCAATCCTACTAAGTGTGGATCATATGCCACGTGTATGTGCATGAGGTGGGTGCTGAAGATCTAGAAGGAGCACACAAGAGACACGTCCTAATAAAAAGAAAGCAGCTTCATTGATGCTTGAGCGGTAGAGTTGGCGCTTAGCGTCACTCGATCAGGATGGCCTCGTATGCTAGTGCTGGCTGGATTCACTTGCGCTCGAGCGGTGGAAAATTGGGCGCTCGAGCGCCAGTGGAATGGAACATATCCAAGTTTGCTACCCCTCTCCATGTGCTGGTATGGTTTCTGTTGATCCGTCTAGTTAGGCTCCTGACTTCCATTCAAAGTGTTATAATAAGGTTTGTCCTTCTTGGGATAACTCTTCTAAGTCTTATTGCAGCTTCCTAGCCATACCGTGAGTAATGGGTCCATGACTTATCTTCGGACCCAAGTCATCACTTACCTTTGTTTGTTTATGGTTGTAAGTTATATGTATTCTTGATTATCTTGATTGGTAATCCTTGTTTTCATACATCTGTATATGATTATGATTATTTATGGTTATTGTTAGGTAAGAGTTTATGAATGAATGGGCTTGGGGTTTATGTAATATTTGTGATGAGTTTTCCTTATGAATGTATTATGTATGTTTTGTTGGGTTATCCCAACAAAGGGTTTGATGCTAAGGGAGAACAAAGTTATGATGCTTGGGAGTTTCATGCAAATATATGTTGTAAGTATTGGGTTATTGGACTCCCTTCCTATGTGAAGAATAGGCTAAATAATGTGGACCATTATGTCTCACTTTGTGTTAGTGTAGATGGGTTAGATTAGTAGGGCAATGTAGAGTCATTTGAAGAGAAGGAAAAGGCAAGTGAGAGAGAAAGGAATAGAAGAAGTCACATTCCTGCATAACATAAAACCTACATTGGTGTTTTCATCGTTGTAAAGTCATTCACCATTGGATCGGGATGATTTTTGGACAATGGGTTCCAAATGTATGGTTCTTCATTCCGACCGTTCAAATCATCAATCAGAGGTCTTGTTTTGGACAAAACAGTCTTGCATCAACAACTCTAGTTAGAAGAATTTCATAAAATCTGCATTGGTGTTTTCGCCACTATGAATTCGTTCACCGTTAGATCAGGCTGATTTATGAACATTGGGTTCGAGACATATGGTTCTTCATTTTGAGTTTAGTTAGTTTGGCTGATTGAAAATCCTATTTGGTGTTTTTATCGAAGACTCTTTTGCACTCTATTATTGGGGGTATAACATGTCAATGATTGGATATGGATGATTCAAGTGATGTATTATATGTGTTTGAGTATGTTTACATGAGTTTGATGTTTGAATGCATGTCAATGATTGAGTGTGTTTGATGCTTGAATGCATGTATGATGTGTAAATATGTTTCCACGTGATCTAGGGTTCATGTATGTATGTTTGAATGCTTGAATCATGTCCAAGATGTATTTTGGTTCGGCAATAATCGATTATCATTAGTTATCAATCGATTGTCTGCGTGTTGGTTTTGAGTGTGGTTTCAAGAATAATCAATTATCTAGTGTGATAATTGATTATCCCTTCCTATGTGATGTTTTTAGGTAAATTTCATTGAGATAATCGATTATCTTAAGCGATAATCAATTATCACAATGCATTTTGGTGAAAAATGACAAATTTGATGAAGAATGGATGTGAACCAAGCCTAAGGAGCTTTGGAGCATGATGATAATCAGATATTGAGGTTAATGGTTATGTTTAGGGTCAATTTGACATGTGATTGAGAGTGGAGAATGAGTAAGTGTTGGGATGTACTTAAGTATGTGATTAATGAGCATGAGAGTGAATGATAACTCTACTTGGTGTACCTCCTAAATCTTGATTCTATTTACGGATAGGTGTTTCCTTTTTACTTGTGTGCATTGGAAGGAGATGATCTATAAGGGAGGCTACAAATGTCTTTTAGGGGAGGCCATAGGTGGGCTGTAGGAGCGGCTACAGTCGGTGAGATAGGGTACATGAGTAAGATGAACTATTTCCACTATGGTATTATATGATACGGTGATGCTCATGGTGTTGTTCATGATTGGGATAGTCGTGATGGTGGTGTATCTATGATGATGATCATGGTACTTTTGATGCTTCAAGTTATGTTATTTTGATAGTGGTGTTACTATAATGGTTATAGTAAGTAGTTAGCATGGGTGCTAATGAGTGGATTGACCAATGGTCTATGTGTGAGATGTTAGTAATGACATCAAGGGTTAAAGATAAAGGATCGATGATTGAAGTTCAAGGATTGGGGATCGAGAAATTCAGTATGATTGAATTATTTAAGTTAGAGGATTAGGAATCTTATTGTTATTACTACTATGTATAGGGTGTTTGATTAAGGTTGATATAATCAGAAGGTATATGTCTTGTTGTGTGTTTAACTATGGTTGGCATAATTAGAAGATATGTATCTTGTTGTTAAGATTGTTTTATCGGTAACTTACTCCGTACAAGTTTGTGTTTGTATGTTTGTGAATGAAATTATTGGTGATAATCGTATAATGTGTTATATGTGAGTAGTTAATGTTACAAATGTTCTAGAGGCGTGATTGACTCGAGAGAGGATGAGGAATAACATTGGGATTCATTTAAAGCTATTTTGTTTTACAAGTTACGACAATATATATTTTGTTCTTACATCATTTATTCCTTCGTGAATGACCCTCAACATCTCCCACATTTGTTTAGCATTCTTACAACAAAGATCTTGTAAAACTCATCAATAATTAAAGTAGATGATATAAAGTTACGAGCCCTTACATTATGTTGAGCTTTTCTTCTGTCATTAGTATTCTATTAGTCATAGGGTTTAGGTTCCTGAAAATTGTTAACAAAAATAGTAAGAACAAAAGAAGCATTTGTGGCAGTTTCCCAAATTTCACTATCAATAGATTCCATAAAAAATTGCATTCTAACTTTCCAGAAAACATAGTTTTCACCAGTAAACAAAGGAGGTATGTTGATAGATGTACCTTCAGCAAAGGTTTGATTATGCCTCGTCATTTGAATTACTATTAAAGCAAGCTTTGATACCAATATTCAGAGTGGTGTCGTGGAATGATTAGCGTGAACAAATAAACCAAGAGGGGGGTGAATTATTTCTTATCCCAAACGTGTGCCTTCTATGATTTTCTCTCAAAATAAACTTACTTATCAGATAATTTAAACAAATATAAGAGAGTAAAAGAAGAGAGAAAATTGCACAGATAATTTTATACTAGTTCAGATCATAAGGATCCTACATCCAGTTCCTAATCCCAAATAAATACTAATGTTCTGCTATCACAAAACCAATAAACTGTTACAATTACACAGAAAAACAAGGTTAATGTTTATGAACACCTCTCTTGTTCTCGCAAGAGATGATACTTACTTCTCCTAAAGACCACAAGGGATGAACACCTCCTCCGAATGTTTCACGAAAGATGAACATTTCCTTTGAATCTTCACAAAAGATGACAAACTTCACTCAGCAACAACAACAACACTCAATTACACTCTTTGTGAAAGTTCTCACTCTTGCCAACACTAAGTTCTGAAAGCCAATTCACAAGAGTTACAAAAACACTAGGTCACACTTTACTTTGTTCAAAAACGTGCATTTGTGTGTCATAATCGATTTTGGATAATCGATTATCAATCTCTGGTAATCGATTATTCTAGAGGCCAAAAGAGTTTTTAGCATTTTGAAAAACTTCTCTATAATAATCGATTATCTTAAGTAGCTATGGATTATATGTAGAGTATTTTTTACTACAAACAGAATTTTAAAGCATACAGTACAAGGAATCAAATAAAACACTAAGCCCTATACAAAAACTACTTATTAAAAAAGCTTTAACACATAATAAAAGTCTTCATAAAGGTCTTTTTGCAAAGTGAGCACTTGAGACTTGATTTAGCATCATCAAAACTTCTACATTTGAAGATTTTGCTAACAAATTTTAGTTTCAAATTATTTGATTGTGTATTTTACTATTAAAACATTTTTACGATAAAAAAATGATTTCCATTCTCGACGATTCTAGTGGATGTTTCAGAAACTCCACTAAAAAGCAGCGGTTTTGGAGAACCCCAACAAGTAGTGGGGATTTTGGAAAACTCCAAAGAGGTAGCGATGTTTTGAAAAACTCCTCAAGTGGCAGCGGTAATGAAAAAAACTCCACAAGTAACAACGATTAATAAAAAATTGCAGGTAATTATTTTCTAACATTTTTTGTCATATTCATAACTACGAAAAATGTATTTATTAGGGATTAAAACTGATGATGATATGAAAAATAACCCGATAAAATTTGAATTTTTAATTTTTGTTGTTTGTTTTAATCCATTGAAATACAGTGTAATCCATTAAAATTACTTACATGAAATTTCTAGAGAGGGTAATCAATTAAAAAGTTCATTAACTAATTAAAATGCATTGAAACTTTATTTTTTAGGCTTAATACCTCTTTTGGTCCCTCGAAAGATGGGTTGTGTTCAAAATGGTCCTACCATTTTTAAAAAGTACCAAATGATCACAACTTTTGAAAAAACTGGTCAAGTTAATCCTTTTGGCTAACAACGTCAAAAATTAAACGGTGCAGCTGCCCCTTGGACAAAACTTAATGATGTATCCAGTTTATCTTATTGTGTGGCAGTAAGGTTAAATTTGGGACAAAAAAATAGATTGGATGTTGTTAAGGCTTTCATTCAAAGGAGTTTTGAGATTGTTCAGATTTAGGAGTAAAAATCTCTCCACTCAATCTGCTTCTTTGTCATTTGAAGTCAGATTCTCTATTCTGCATTCCAAATAAAAATCCCTCATGCATTTCTAAGTTGTTCATTTATATAATATTAATTTAATTTCTTTAGAAGATTATTAATTATTAATCTATGTGTGGAGTTACTTTTCACAAGATCTTCAATCATCCTCCAAATTTTGAAATAACATAAATCTGTCAAAAAACTCATTTATTTGAGAAGTGGAGGAGTTCAATTTTCATGTAAAAAAAATGGTCAAGAAACAACCTGCCTCAATCGTGACCACTGCACCGCGAAGAGGTCGTGTCTACGTTTCCCTGCGAAACAACCCAAAATAGAGAAGAAGAAGAAAAGGGTTTTCCTTACGCCACGAAGGGCCTCACGATTTCGCCACAATACTCGCCAAATTGTGTTACCGTGAGCCACCACGACCTTCTTCGACATGATCTCCTCACACGGTCCCTTGCGAACACACCGCTAGCCACCACAGAAGACAAAAACGCCGCGTGCGTCGCACTCCCACATCTCTGTCATCTTTGCCGCCACAAGGCTTCTGCCTTTGCTCGAGACAAGGATAACTCTCAGAGTAGAGTTGTCCGCGAGAAAGAAGAACTCAAGGTTGGGTTGTTAGAGTGAAAGAAACAAAAGAAAATTGGGAAGAAGAAGACAAGTTCTTGATTAGGTTCTAATAGTATATCAACTTTTAGAAATTTAATTAGAGTTAAAGTATTTTTAATTAAATTACCTATTAAGATTACAGGTAATTAGAAATTGCTATTTATAATGGTTAATGAAACCCTAACTCTTCATAATTTTTTTAATTATAAATTAAAAGGAACCTTCCCAATTCAACATTTTTTAGTAATTATTTAATTTTTTAAATAATTATTTATTTTCCTTTAAAGGATTATTCAATTTTTTATTTTACACCTCATTCACACTGACATGCCACACAATCATTAAAACTGGACACCTCATCATGTTTTGTCCAAGGCACCTCCACGGTTAAAATTTTGACGCCATTAGCAAAAATGATTATCTTGACCAATTTTTTCAAAAATTGAGATCATTTGTTACTTTTTAGAAAAGGTAGAACCATTTTGAACACAACCCCTTGACCAAAAGAGATATTAAACTTTTTTTTTATTTTCTTATGTGTCGTTTTTTTTAATATTAAATTTATGACAACCAAATTTGTTGTGATTTTTGTTGTTTATTTTAATCCATTTAAATATCGTGTAATCCATTAACATTACTTACATGAAATTTCTAGCGATGATAATCAATTAAAAAGATCATTAACTAATTAAAATGCATTACAATTATTATTTTTCTATATTTGCTTATTTGTTGTTTTTATTTCTAATTAATTAAAATGTATTAAAATGCACGAAAAAATTATCTTTGTTCAATTTTTTGGTGTTTTGAGTTTATTAAAATTATAGGAACCAAATTTGTTGGTGATTTTGCTTATGTATAATGGACTAAAGTCTTATTTTAATAGATTAAAATCACTCAACTCAAAATTTGGTGTTGGATAGTATTTACTTTAATCTTATGATTGTTGTTGGACATAATATATTAATTGCACAAAATCATGAAAAGTTTGATTAAATACCAAAAGAAAAACTAATAAAATCTATTATTTCTAAAAACCTTTAGCTAAGTGGTTACTGGAAATTTTCATCATAACTTGAAATATACACCTGAGAAAAAACTTAATCTAATTAAACATTTGTAACATTTTTCATTTTTTAAATGTATTAAAATGCAAAAAGACAATTATCTTTGTTTGATTATTTGGTTTTTTATAGGAACCAAATTTGTTGGTGATTTTGCTCATGTATAATGAACTAAAGTCTTATTTTAATAGATTAAAATCACTCAACTCAAAATTTGGTGTTGGATAATGTTTCGGTTGAATTTGTCCGAGGATCAGTCGTCCTTCTTTGCTCTGTTTTTTTTATTGTCCAACGATTGAATTTGTTCGAGGTCGGTCGTCCTTCTTTGCTTTGCTGTTTTTTTATTGTCTAATGCTCTCCGAAAACATAATCCTCTCCAATGGGTGGTTGACCTATAGAAGACACTCTGACGCTCAAGTAAGATATGTTTCATAAAGAGGTATATATTTTATTATAATATATTCAGATCCCTATACCTGGATACCAAGTGTATATTTATAGGACTTGTGACAGCCAAGTCCATTGATTAACGATTAGTACAATATATTTTTAGACAATACAACCTCTCAATCACTCATAAATAGCGTATATCCGCATCCAATGTGACCATTAAATGTATTGGTCATTAATGATATTTACCTTTCCTGATTAGTGTTTGACTGACAGTCGGTCAGTTATCTGGTTTGGCTCCAGATTCTGCTTAGCCGATTGGTCACCAGGGTACGTATAGCCGATTGGTCACCAGGGTACAGTATAGATAGTATTTACTTTAATCTTATGATTGTTGTTGGACATAATATATTAGTTACAAAAAAAATATAAAAAGTTTGATTAAATACCAAAAGAAAAACTAATAAAATCTATAATTTCTAAAATATTTTAGCTAAGTGGTTACTAGAAGTTTTCATCATATATACACCTGAGAAAAAACTTAATCTAATTAAACATTTGTAATATTTTTCATTTTCTAAATGTATCTCACACTAATCCTAACCATAAATAATAAGCTTTTCAATCATAAGTTCAATCTCAAAATACAGAGTGATATTTAGTTTGAGTTTTTCGGAATGAAAATAAATAAAGTACATCACGATTAGGGTGACAAAAGAATCCGCAGGCACGAGTATATGCGGATGATGGTTACTATCCGTGATATTTACTATTCGCAGATAACGGGTAGCGAGTATTTTAATACTCACTTCTAAATGCGTTTGATACGGGTAGTATATGTCCCGACCGCAGGTACCCGTTACCCGTAAAAAATAATAATAATTAATTTATATATTTTATAATTAAATTTAATTAAAAATAAATAAAATTATATTTTATTAGGTTAAATTTAATTAATATTAAATTTTAATTTATATTAAATTTAATTTATATTATATATATATATATATGTGTGTGTGTGTAATTTTATTTAAAATTTATTTTGAAAATGTATAAAATATTTTTTTTATTTTTTGCTGATTTTCACGAATTTTAAAATATTCACGAGTATTTTCTAAACGCATAATCACATAAGTCAAGTCGCTGACAAGTTAAAGATCAGATTTTTATTTACGGGTTAGATTGCGGATAGACACTGTGTATGCCCGACCTATTGTCACCCATGATATTTAGTTTGAGTTTTTAGTAAGGAAAACAAAAGTCATATGTTAAAGTATTTATATATTTTATGTCAATAATTTTGTAGGTATGGATAGTTAAAAGTAATCTTATATTATAATTTAAATCCAATACATTGTTTATACAATCAAATATATTTATTTATAATAAGTTTTAAATTTATAAAATATATTTATTTTATATGCTATATGAATATGTTTGGTTTATAGGAAGATTTTAGAAAAAAAAGAAGTGAAGTTTTTTCCTGAAATTCACTCACTAACTTTAAAATTATTTAAAAATCCAAAAGTTAAAGGTTTTGTAATTTCAGAAACAGTAAAATTCTAGTTCGTAAAATTAAAAAAAATTTGGACATTTAAAAACTTTTAAGATGTAAGAAAGTATACTCTTGATGAAAATAGTAAATGAATGACTAGTGATTTTTGTTTACAATTTTATTTGTAGAACGCTACCACATACATGATCCTATGTATAATATATATTATAGACCATAAACCAAATTCTTTTTTTATCACATACTTGAAAATAGGACATCAAACATTTATCTGAAAAATAAGAAAAAATGGTTGACAATATAAACAATTTTCATTATCATTTACACGGAAACATTACATCGATTATCTATGCAAAAACTAAGAACAAGTTACGACGCTTTAATCTCCTAAAGTTAACATAGAAATCTATACAACTTGATTACAACTGTTCTAGTACCATGAAATGAAATTGACAATATTAACTACATGTATTAGAATGTGTAGTAGTTAAGAAGTGTGCACGTAGAAGCAATGAAATAAGGTTTTTTTATTTCAACGTCTTTTCGAAATCTAATACTTCTGATTTGCAGATGGGACAAACATTTTTTTCATGTAACCATCTCCTTATGCAATTTGCGTGGTATTTATGTTCGCATAGTAGAATTCCAATTTCTTCTTGATTCTTATATGCATCCTGTAAAATTATACATAAGTTTTCAAATTAACATGCGAAAAAGAAATGTATGCTCTTTGTAAAATATCTTACCCAAATAAAAAATTCCACGGAATAAATTAAAAGATTATTAATGAATATTTCCCATAAAATGAGCCATTTGATGTATCATAATGCAATGAATTATACATGTTGCTAAATTTTGTACCTGACATATTACGCAAAGATCAATTTCTTGCTCTTCAGAAGTTACCCCATCCAAAGTATTAGGTAGTAAACAAGTTTTTGCCTTCACAACTCGCGTAATAGTTTCTTCTGACAAACCTATGCTTACATTGCCGATTTGTTCAAAATATTCAACAAGCTCCTATTGTCCAATTTCAAAGAGTTAACAAATTAATGTTTTTCTTAATCACTAAAATTTCAGTATGTTAGACATCATAAACATTCATAAATCAAAATATATAAAATATACTTGCCTCATATGACATGTTCTCAATGTCCAAATTACTATCATGGTCATCTAATGAAGTAACATCCTGCACAAGAAAAAAAGATAACATGTAAAAAAAAAGCTAGAATTGTGTCTATATGAAATTCAAGAAAAGTAAAGAGAATGATATATACAGTTTCAAGAAAGGTTACAGGAGAAAGATTCATTCGATGTCCAGAAGCGGGAATATATGCGCTTGCAAATGATGGTACATTTTGTATGGGTGTTGAAAACAGTTCCACCATTTCATCGTACATATTTGATAATGCCATTCACTCCTATATTGTAAAAACAAAGTGTGAATAAAATCAATTCCAAGAAAACAATAATAAAAACTTAAAACTAGATAGAAGATGGACAAGACAATATCAAAATTAAAATGTCACAATTAAAACCACTAAATTTGTAAACCAACAACAATATTCTACAAATGAAAAACCCAAAATAAAAAAAAAAGTATTAAAAAATAGCAAAACTTTGGAGTCAAGATCATCATCACTACTAAACTTACACTGAAAACATGGTAAACAGACACTTACCTCGTTATCAAGTCACAATTTTCCAAATTTCCGAATTGAACAAATAACAGATTTCCCAGGAGATGATGAGAAATGGTTATGTATTTGTAACTCTAACCTTGATTATTTATAGGTATAATAATTTAAGATAAAGGAAAATATTTATTGTTAAAGATAAATTCAAATTTTAAAATCCTAATTCTGAATATCTACTATATAATTGAATAAAAGATATATATGAAGATTACTTTATTTATAAGACAAAATATAATTATCTATCCAACAAGATTACCCCTTTGATATCTTTATTAATTGGGATATTATTCAATTAAGTTACTTTGAATCAAAGTCTAACTAACTAACCATGAAAATTTATATAACTAAAAGTAAGACGTATCTGTACATAAGATATATTCTATTTCCTTATATAAAATAGATTATGCACAATCATAATACTATATATTCGATATTTTATTTGATTTGCATATATATGTTTCGAAGATAAATGATAATAGAATATCTACCATACTCATATTGTAATATAGCGATAATTTTGTGGAATAGTTAATTATGAGAGAAGATCCTCTTAACAATTATATAAATATATATATATATATATATATATATATATATATATATATATATATATATATATATATATAATACTAATAAATAGATGTATAACATCAGAGTGGAAGACGTTTATTTTCACAATAATTTGCCGTTATTTGGTTAAATAGGATTAGTTATATTTTTGTTATTGTTTCCGTAAATTTAATCTTTTTTTATTCACATGGATAAACATTTACCAAAAACAAGAATATTATTTCTTAATAGATAATATACCAATTTTTTATATTAATAAAAGATTGTGTTACTATAATTTCATTTTTGTAGATAAATATGTATGTAGAATCTTTTGAATTATATATATATATATATATATATATATATATATATATATATATATATATATATATATATATATAATTGTGTTGAGATAATTTGATTTTGTTATAATTAGGATAACATCTTAGAATTTATCTTAGGAGTCTATGTTTATATTCATGTAATTTGTTTTGTGTTTTAATAAAAAAATTATTGGTTGTTGTTTATTTGATGGTTGTTGTGTATTTGTTTACCTAGTCATTTTATATGTTGTTTAAATCTTCGCTTATATTTTTGCCTTTATACGCAATATTATTTCTTTGACTGTGTCCACTAATAACATGCAAAATATAAAAATCGTAAAAGATGTAAAACACAGCGAACTAAAACACATAAAACTCAAAACTAAATTCTGAACTAAGGAAGATTATATTGTTTTCCAACATAGGTTTTTGAAAAATTATTTGAGACTTTTCATCATGCTTTCTAAAGGCATTGCTTGAAACTTTTATCAACTAAGGTATATTGAGAGTTTATTTGATTATCATCTAGTAAGATTTTTATTGAAGCGATTAGTGATACATCTTGTCTACCATATGCATTTAACAGGATTATCTTTTGATATGTGTTTTTGGATTATTTTAAGATGTTTTTCGAAACACATCTTTTCGGCCCTTCAATTTTTCCCACTATACTTAGAGTTTGTTTGATCATTGTTTAATAATGTTTGGCAAAGTACTTATTGATGTATTAACTAGAGAAGTCATTTAAAGAAACATTTTACAAAATCCTTGGTTCCTAGTAGTTTTCTTAAGCCTTATTTTTCCATTTGTGTTGCGAGTTTTAGAAGATTAACCCTTGTTGGTCTTCGTTTATTAGTACTTTTCGTTAATTGATAGGATGTGTCAAGATACTAGTTGATTTTGGATTTTCCCCTTGGTAGCCTTTCTTTTCTTCCTATTGACATTAGTTGTGTAACTTTTCTTGCTATAACATTCTTCAGATTCCTAATGTTTTGTTATTTGAATGTTTCTTATGTGGGTTAAATGTTTTAGCTATATTATATGAACTTCTTGTTATGCTCTTATGTTGTTTCAATTTATTCCATTGTAGTTTTAGTCACAAATTTTGATTAGACTTTTTGTGTAGACAGTTTCTAATCTATACTTTGTGTTTCTATGTTGCTTTTCCAACTGTTAGTGTTTTGACCATTGTAACAAGTTCTTTCTTTATACTCCTTTGTATATTTAAGGACTTAAGGTTGCACGCAAGACTACATTTAATGTTGTTTGTTAAACTACAAAACCAAAGATGTCATAAACAATCCTAGTCTTTCTCTCAAATGTGCTTGTCTTAACATTTCAGACTTTTGTGGTTGTTGAAAACTTGAAATCTCGCTCCATAGAGGTAATGTCGCCAAGTCTTCAAAGCAAACACCAACGCTGCCAACTATATATCAAGCGTAGGATAATTCCTCTCATGCACCTTCAGTTGTTGAGCTGCATACGCCAATAGTCTTCTATTGTGCATCAAAACACAACCCAAACCTTGATATGAGTCATCACATTACACCTCAAAAGCCTTGTTTGTGTCTCGAATAATCAATACCGGAGCAGTTGTCAATCTTTTCTTCATCTCCTCGAAACTAGCCTCACACTAATATGTCCAAACAAACGGTTGGTCCTTACGCGGCAATTGAGTTAAAGGATCCACTATCTTGGAGAATCCCTCCATAAACCTCCAATAATAACTTGCTAGCCCAACAAAACTTTGTACTTCAGTCATTAACGTAGGAAGTTCCCACTTCAAATTGCATCAACATTGGCTGGATCAATTGAGATTCCCTAAGCAGAAATCACATGGCCAAGAAACTGAACTTCCTTCAACCAAAACTCAGACTTCAATAGCTTCTCAATCAATTGATGTTCCCTCAGAATCTCCAACATCGTTCATAGATGTTCAACATGATCCTCTCGATTATTCAAGTAGATAAGAATATTGTCAATGAATACAACGACAAACTTACCCAAACAAGAACAAAAGATATGATTCATGTAATCCAAGAAAATGGCTGGAACATTCATCACCCCAAAAGACATCACAACATACTCGTAGTGCCCATAGAGCAAAATGTTGTCTTCTATACGTTATCAAACTTGACAAGAATTTGATGATACTAAGATCGTAAATCTATCTTTGAAAACACCCAATCACCCTTCAACTGGTCTAATAAATCATTGATCCTTGGAAACAGGTACTTGTTCTTTATAGTGACCTTTTTCAATTATCGATAATCCACACAATATCTTGACCTTTCATCTTTCTTCTTCAAAAGCAACACCCCCCCTCCACTTGGCTTGATAAACTTCTTCTCTAGAAATTCTTCAATATGCTTCCTCAACTCAGCCAACTTTGTTGGAGCCACACGGTGCAAAGTCACTAATATTAGCCCTGCTCATGGCACCAAGTCTATAGCGAAGTCCACCTCTCGACTCGGTGGCAACCCCAACACCTCCTCTAGAAACACATCCTTGTATTCCTCAACCACTGGTATTCCATTGATCTGCTCGTTTGTGCACTTTATTTGCTCTTTCGCCATCACCACCAAATAAATAACTCCACCCTTGAGATCCTGCAACATTTTTCTCTATGTTGACATCTCAATGCCTTCTAGTTCCTAGAAAACCACCTTTTAATGTCCACAGTCAATCAACACATGGTTAGCAGCCAACCAATCCATGCCTAAGATCACGTCTAGACCTTCAAGCAACAAATACACCAAATTGACTCTAGACTTATGCCCTACCACTTCTATCAGATGCCCAACATAGACTAAACTGGTTGAAACTTGTCTAGATGTTGGAGAAGAGACTACTAACTCACACCCCATATCAAACATAGAGAAACCAAGATTCTCCACACATACCAAGGATACAAATGCGTGTGTCTCACCCGAATCAAACAAAACATGTACATTTTTGCTCAACAAGGAACAAGTTGTATCAACTTACTTAACTTCTCTACTTCTGCCTTATTTAAGCAAGAACGAAAGATATGATTCATGTAATCCATGAAAATGGCTGGAGCATTCGTCACTCCAAAAGACATCACAACATACTCGTTAATTAATGGAACATCTTTAGAGGATTAGGAGGTGTATCTTCTTCATTGTTTATACTTCATCCTATCATCTATAAGGAGCTAAATCTCCCCTATGTTGGAACAAGATGTAAACAAAGTTGAACTCTCTTATATCTAGTCAAGCCTTCAATTTATGAATGATTTCTTTTGGTTTCAAGTTTGTTAATTGATTTATACTTGTTGAATGAATTGATCACTCATTTTATCTAACTGGGTTAAGATTAAGTGAAATCTAGCCTTAAGTTGTGGCCAGTCAATTTTCCCATGGGCTTTTTGGTGCTAGACATAAATGCTAGAAAAGATTGACTTTGTTCCTCAACACCAAGAGGGGGGGGGGGGGGGGGGGGGGGGGGGTGAATTGGTGTTTTACAAAAATGTACACTTTTCAAATCTTTTTCGCAAATGATATTGTTCTTGAAAACTTTCTTGTGCCATAAGCAATGGTGTGCAATGAAGACAATATGTATGTAAAACAATTACAGAATGTATGTACAAATGTAAAGAGATAGGAAGAAGAAAATCAAACTCAGTTTTTATACTGGTTCGGCCTCAATGCCTACATCCAGTCACTCTCCCAATCAACCATAGATTGAAGAGTAATTCACTATAGTGATTAGAGTATTACAACCAAGGTTTTACAGAGCCACTATCAATGTAAACACCTCACAAACTCTCAATCAAATATAGAACAACAAAACCTTCCAACACAGAACTACCCCGTTCTTATCGCAACAACCCCTTTGAGATATCCCATCTCAAAGTCAAGAGTGCACCGCTCTTCTTCCTGACGCCATACGTACAAGGAAACATCAAATCCAATATTACAAATCTTCTTCTCCTGATCAAGCAAAAAGCACCTTTAGTTGTGCAGAAAGGACTAGTCCTTTCAATCCAGTCATGTTTGCTTCTAAAGAAATAAGATCTGTAAACCACTATTTGTTCTTGATTCTTGGAGCTCTTTAACAATATGTAAAACCTCTTAGATGAAAATCAATCAGATATGAAAGTGTAATTCTCAATTATTCTTACAGAAAATCAAACATTGCGTCAATATATATTTTATGTCAATCTTGACGCTATGAAATCGATTAACCAACTTATGTAATCGATTAATCCTGACACTATGATTAAGCTTTAACACTTAGAAGATTTTTTGAAAATTTTTCTTTCCAAAACACATCCCAACACATTTGCAAAAGATATGTGCAGACACACGATTTTTAATGAATTCATCAACTAATGTAATCGATTCAAAACTAGTTGTTTTGCCATAGTTTAAAACTCAAGTTGTCTAATGACCTTAATTGATTATCACACCACTGTAATCGATTAAGTCATGCATATATGCTTTTGTACTTGTGGTTTTCATATCACAGTAATATACACTGAGCATACACAAGTATAATCATTTCATAAACACAATAGTATGCATCAATCAATATGATATGTTCAACAAATAATGCGACAAACACACTATGTACATATTATATAGTAAGCATGTACACATTCAATATATAACACAGTACACACATGTGTTTTTGTTAACAATGTGTTGTCATTATAAAAACCAAAATATCACAAGAATTGAGTTTAACTAACACCGTGCTTCCCCTATCAACAATAGATTTGGGATGTGCAACTAGAATAAAATTTTAATCTTAATGTAGGTAAATCGGACGCAGTCATTGTTAGGTTTCAAACTGAATAGTAGACAATAAACTAGACTCAGCTGTCAACCTAGAACTACATTCAAGAAAACTTCCAAAACCTGATAATTTGAAACTTCATTAATTTTACAACACTCTCACGTATACAAACACGTTTTTAAACTTAAATTGTTTTACAACCGATCTTATACTTTTTGTCAAATTCCTAAATACAATACTTATTTATTATACCAACCCAATATATTTACTGTTATATTTCGAATTACAATACCAACACAAACATATACAGCACACTATAATATAAACACGGTAATTTTCCTCGTTCGCAAATACTACTTTCCCATTCATTCAACTCATACATAACGTCATTAATTCTTAACTCTAAATACAAATAAAAGTATTTCCTTGAACGATATTTGAATTTTTACATTTTTATAAATGGCGATTCTATAAATTTCATTACTTCATCAAATGAAAATAAATTTAAGCACAATAACAAATCATATAAAACTACCATTATTTAAATTTATAAAATAAAATGTTTATATTAAATTTTAATTTATATTTTTATGAACTTAAATTTATTTTATGAATATATTCATTTTTTTTAAAAATTTCACAGGTACAAATACCAGTATGTAACATGTAACGTAAACATGTTATGTTTTTCATATATTTTATTTATGGACCCACTAAAGTCGGATTTCTTACACGGCCTTGCGAGTTAGCAGACACTTACATTTCACGTATAGCTCCAGTGCTGTTCAGTAAGTGCTCCAGTACTAATCACTCTCAGAAGTAGAAAAAAAAGAAAAGAAAAGAAGAATGCGCAGCGATGGGATCTTAGGAAACAGAGAGGAGAGGGGAAGAAAGTGGTTGAGGAGAAGGGAGAGATGGCTGGTGGCGCTGGGCGTCGTTCTGCACGCCGTTTACATGCTCAGCATTTTTGATATCTATTTCAAGACTCCCATTGTCCATGGCGTCGATCCCGTCACTCCTCGCTTTGCTGCCCCTGCCAAACGCCTCGTCCTCCTCGTTGGTACCGTTCACTCCATTCTTCTCTCTCTGCTTTAACCTAAATCGATTAATCAGATACTTATCGTATTCAAATTGGAACGTAGCTGATGGTTTGCGCGCTGACAAGTTTTTCGAGCTTGATGCGGAAGGGAATCACCGAGCGCCGTTTCTCAGGGGCATAATCGAAAGGCAGGGTCGTTGGGGGGTTTCTCATGCTAGGCCTCCCACAGAATCCAGGCCTGGTCATGTTTCCATAATTGCTGGCTTCTATGAAGATCCCAGTGCCGTTACAAAAGGTTGGTTTCCTTCTTCTTCTTTGTTTAACATGACATTGTTGTCCTGAAAACGCTTCGGTAGTTTTTTCTTTCCTCAGTCCTCACCTTAAACAGAACCAGAGTCGTTTTGGATACACTTATGCTTAAGGACTTCAAAGAGAGACAAAATAGAAGAAAAAAAAATTAAAATGAAATTAAGTTCTCCTATAAGCTAATTTGTATAAGCTTTCTGACATTTTTTACTTTTTAGTGTGTGTATGAAGTTAAAATTAGCTTAAATTTTCTTCTTATTGTTTGTGTGTGTGCTTAAAGAGTGGTTTTGGTTCCTTGCAGGGTGGAAGGCTAATCCTGTTGAGTTCGATTCGGTGTTTAACAGAAGCCGGCATACCATTTCTTTTGGGAGTCCTGATATAGTTCCCATTTTCTGTAGTGCCTTGGAGCATTCCACTTGGGATACTTACCCCCATGAGTTTGAAGACTTTGCAACTGGTTTGACATAATCCATCACCCGTTATTATTTCTTGTTTGATGCCTTCCCAGCCCTACCTACCTTTTCTCATCAGTTGACTGGCCCAGTAGCATGAATATTGAGAAACTCAGTTTTTGTCTAAACATTACAGCTTTACTTAATGATTTCCACCTCATAGACGTTGACATGAAATGTGGCTATTCGTGTACTTTTATTTTATTGCCTTTCTATAATTATGGTGTTTACTGCCTTTCTACTATAATTCCATGCATGCAAGTACTTAAAAAATGTGAAAAAGGTCTAATATTTAACCTTGTTCCTTTTGATCAAAATGCTATATTGTAAAATTTTCCTGCTAATAAGAAGTTACCGGGATCCTGGGTTGTAGTATACTAACTGGACAATAAAATATTTACCATGCACAAAAATACTTCATTAATTCTCCAATCCTTAATTTCATTCATTCATTAATCTAGTATTGTTGATTCTTCACGCAGATGCATCATTCCTGGACATGTGGTCTCTAGACAAATTTCAAAGCCTTCTTAATAGGTCCAGAGAAGACCCAAAATTAAAGGAGTTGCTTCAGCAGGATAATCTTGTTGTATTCCTCCACTTGCTTGGATGTGACTCTAATGGCCATGCACATAAGCCCTATTCTTCCATCTATCTCAACAATGTTAAGGTTGTTGACCATGTAGCCGAAAGTGTTTATAATCTTGTTCAAGATTATTTCAAGGACAATCGTACAGCATACATTTTTACTGCAGATCATGGAATGAGTGACAAAGGTTGCAAATCATTTTATCATATGTGTGTGGATAATATTTTACCTCATCTCAAACAAAAGTATCTTGATTTAAGTATAGTAGATGTTGAGACTTGCTGAAGCAAGTATTTATTTGTAAAAAAGGATGTCTCCATATCTACCACTTATTAGCTTCTTAATATTGACGGCCAATTAAACAAATAATAACAATGCTTAGTTTGAATCAAGATTGCATATTTTAATCAAATTAGAGCTTATTTGTAAATGTGACTGTGAAGCCTGCTTAAATAAGCTAAAAGTGAGGTTAGAGGAAGGTAAAAAAAAGCTGCTTTCATGCCCAAACAGGTTATCCCAAACGGATCCTTATTCCATGAGTTAAATTGAAAAGATAATGTCATAAAACACAACTTTGACACTTGGATTTTTAGCTTCCATTTTTCTTTATTGCTTTTTGTTATCACTTCTCTAAATTCTTACAAAATGAAAAACTAAAGCCTTTTTGTACTATGTGGGGTTGGCCACATGTAGCTCATATTGACAAATTCAATCAAAAACACCTAAAGTATTTCTCCATTTCATTCACCTAGCTTAAATACTTTGATTACAGTTCTTTTAATTTTTTTCACTTTATGCTATAGATCCAAATACCTATACTGTTGAACACGAGTTATGTTGCAATCTTCAATTGTCATCTCCAAGCCTTTAAGATTTTAGGCTGGTTTTTATGTATTTTGCTAAACTTGCATTTGAAATGATCTTTTTAGTTTTACATTTGGAATCTTTGTGATTCCAATGCTTTTCCATCCCACTTGTTTACTATTTATTCCCCCATAGACCTTGCCTTGGGCTTGATAGAATCTTCGATTTCTCAATACTTTAATTTCTTTTTGTGGCTTTTCCTACAAAAGTTATTATTTGATTAAAGTAATGGTTTTTTTTTTTATGTAACTTCTAATCATAGGAAGCCATGGAGATGGGCATCCTTCAAACACGGATACTCCGCTTGTTGCCTGGGGAGCTGGTGTTAAGTATCCAAAGCCAATATCTAGCAACAACCATTCTGATTGTGGATTTAAGTTTGTTGATGACCATGTGCATGATGCACCAACACCAGTTGAATGGGGCTTGCATGACCTAGAAAGGGTGGATGTCAATCAGGCTGATATTGCACCCCTCATGGTTGTAAAATTTATTTTTGCTTAAGGGTTTCATTTTGTAGTGTATATTTCTTCAACCATCCTTTGGTTTCATTTATCTAATCTACTTGGTTTTTTGACAGTCTACTCTGCTTGGTCTGCCATGTCCTGTTAATTCAGTTGGAAGTTTACCCCTAGATTACATTAACATGACCAAGGTATCTTCCTCTTGTTTTGACTTGTGTATGATGAAGAATTTATTGTTAACTTTCATGATAGCTGACTAATGTGTTTCATTCATTATTTTCATGAGAATGTTATAATATTTTATGTATTTTCATTGTCATAGTTGTACTAAAGCATATAGGAAAGTAAAAATTCTCTACATGACAAAAGGACTATTAATGAGTGGATGATCTGAGATGTAATTTTATTATGTTTCAGGCTGATGAAGTTGAAGCTGTCTTATCCAATACAAAAGAAATACTGAACCAGTTTCTTCGCAAATCATGTATCCTTTGCTTACATTAATTATTATCTTTGATATGTACCAATTTTCTCGTTGATTTCACCATGGTTTCTTTTTCTTTGTTTGTGTCAAAGGATTTTGAAGCATGCAAACTTGGGTGTGTTTATAGATGTAGTTTTCTGCGTAGACAGAATTGCCAAAGGAATTAACTATTAATGAGAAAATATAAAGATTTTCAAAAGCGAATTCATGAGCAAAATGTTAATATGAAAGTAATAACAAAAAATGTCATTTTTCTTTCAAACAAAATGATAGAGTAAAATGGATGGAAGAGTTCCTTATCAAAGTTTTTCATTGACAACATCAGATATTAAGCGGTCAAACTCTTTATATTTTAAACCTTTCAAACCACTGTCTCATTATTCTTCTACACTGGACAAAATTGAGGGTTTGATATCAGCAAGAGATTATGAAGCTGCAATGAATCTTTCCCAAAACCTCAGAAGTTTGGCTCTGCAAGGGCTTCACTATTTTCAGACTTACGACTGGCTGATGCTCATGTCTGTAATTACCCTTGGGTATGTTGGTTGGATGATCTATCTTCTTCTTCATGTTCTGCAGTCTTATACGTCATTGCCAGGAAATTCTTTCGGAATGGAGGAGACACTTCAGAAAAATAACCGTGGAAAAGTAATGTTTGTGTAAGCTTAGCTTTTCCAAATGATATTTCTTAATTTCTTGTGAGTTGCATATTACATCATGAGGAAGAAAATAAAAGATATTTTATGGAGAAGCATGTACATATTATATATGTTGGAGATTTCATATGGACTAGGGATATGAGTAGATTATAGCATATAAGTGAGTGCAAATATCACCTTCAAATTGATATTGAGATATAATTAGGATTAAAGTTCACTTTTTGAGATCATATCAAAGTCGATTATAATAATGTTTTGTTGAGCCTATCAAGCCACCATTTTTAGGCCACCATCGAAAAACCCACAACTATCTAGTTCCCACACATGAGATGTCTAGTCCTCGTGTTAAAGATTTTACATCAAATAAAGATATGAACAAATTATAGTATATAAGTGAATGCAAATCTCACCTTATAAACTAATTTTGTGAGATTGAGTTAGAGTTAAAGTTCACTTTCTAAGAATATGACTATTTATGAATTATATGGAAGTCAGTTGATTAAGATTCTTGGTTGAAGATGATTGATTCATATTGATTTCATGAGCATAAATTGTTTTATTTTAGTTTCCATCAATTAAATACATAAATAAATTACCTTTTGCAGATATATGTATATGGGTCTATCTTGACGGGCATGCTTTGCTTGCTTTTGTTGCTGGAGCAGTCTCCTCCTCTTTACCATGCATACATGATTACGACTTCTTTTTTATGGGTTCAAATAATTAGTGAATACAAGTTTATAAATACACTATGGAAGCAAGTATCTAGAAGGAGAATGAATTATATCATCAAGCTTCTAGCCACCGTTGCTATCTCAGTTTTCATTCTTGAGTTCCTGGTATGAGCGTTTGTTGTAATATTCTGTAACCTAGTAATGTTGTAATCTATCTGATAAAGGAATTTTTGGCTTGCATTGTAGGTTAACAGCTTCACTGAGAGGAAGCTCTACACATGGTGTTTTTTGATTGCTGGGGCCACTGCTTCATTTTATCTCTTTAAGTCAATCCCCTGGAGATCTGGTATACCAATATATGTTTGCATAGCGTGCTGGCTTTTGTCTCTTTTCACATTGATGCCAGCAGAAATCCCTGACAACAATGAATTAGTGTAAGTCACTTCCACTGAATATATATTTTGCCATTATGCAAAAGAAATCCAAAGGACATTTTGTTTTGTTACTGTTTGGTGGCTATAAGGCAAAACAGGATCCAATGTTTTGTCTTATGTTGGTACCTAAATTGAATAGAATAATGTTTCTAATTAACCCAGACATACATATACATCTTTTGCTTTTGTTAGATTACAGATGAAACTAAGAAGAAAGAATTAGAAAGACAATAATTATAAAGAATAAAACTATTATTGGTAAAAGAATAGTTGTTTGGAAAGATAAAATAAGAGGGAAATACGTAGAAAAAAAATTCTCTTAGCTTGTTTTGGATGGGTGGAAAAGACAGTGGAAAAAAAAAGTGAAAAAAAAAAGTTACAAAACACTTTTTCATATTAAAATATTTAAATTTAACTTACGCATGATATTTTTATGATATTCATTTCTAGCATATATTGCTTATTTAGTTTTTTAAAAAATATTTTAATGTTTTATTTATTAGAAAGCAAAAGAAAAACATTGGAATTGAGGATTGTGTCTTCTTAGGATTGCAAAACACCGCAGAAGTTTGCTTTTCAGAGTTCCTCGCATTTCAAGGAAACATGTTCTGGTGGTGCCATGAATTTTTTTGGTCACAGCCCTCATATTTCCTTGAATTGGATATTCAATTTTTTCCCTTAAATAATAATTTTTATAATTTATATGCAACATCTTCTAAGGCTTTAATAACTATAGTGAAAACCAATTAAAATTAAATTTGAAAAAAATTATAGTAATATAAAAAGATTAATATGTTTTGTGGCAAGCTACTCATCACACTCCCTCCCTGAATTCTAATTTAAATGTTTTGTTGAGTGGAGGTGTTTTGTGTAGACAAACCAAAAAGGATGTGAGAAATGTTATTGAAATTAGTTATTTAAAAAGTGCAATTAACTGAGACTTTTGCAATCCAGTCTCTAACTGCAACATTATGAAATTGATGTGCTATCTCTGTCATGCTACTAGACATCAAGAAGGAAAAGAGAAGTAAAACTTATTAGTACTTTTGTCATTCAAACAATTAATTTAATGCTACTGTTCTGTTCTAGACGGTTCTCTACCTTTTGCATTAAACCAGATAGTATCACGTTTGGAAGCCTATGCCCACTTTTGTTCTATTAACAAAATATACCAAACATAATATATAACATATATGGTCTGTTCCATACTGTGCAAACACTGGTACCAAATGCACGCTACCTTAATATGTCTTGAAAGAGTGATCTCGAACAGCATTTTGCTTTTTCTCATGTTGAGGTTATTTCTTTCTTCTGCTTGGTTTGTTGTTTTTGCAGCCCACCATTTTCTGACACATTCTGAACCTAAACTTAAGCATATCGAATTATTATGTTTACAGTGTTTGTAGTGGGATTGTTATTATCATTATTGCAATAATTGCAAGATGGCTAGATTTTCATGCGGGCGATAGGAAGTATTGGCAAAGCATATGCCATTGCAAGTCAAAAAGTTCCAGTTTTTCTTCTCTATTTTACTTACAGGTGCATATCATAACATCTCTGCCATTGAGTTTGGAACCTTAGTTATGTATCACAATTTGACTAATTTCCTTTACTTGTCCATCACCAGGCTCTTTTGGTTGGTTTGTCTTCAGTCATGGTGTATTTATCAACTGTTCACAGAGCTGAAAAGCAAGAGTTGCTTGCATCCCACCAATTGATAAATTGGTCTGTTGCTGGTATAGATGGAAGTTTTGATTCTTTGTTTGCCTGAATTTGTTTGTCATCCAACTTTTTTGTTGTTCGATCTCAAAGTACACAATTTTCACATGTTAATTTACCATTGTTTATATATATATATATATTATGGGACAAATGTAAACTTAGAAAATGAGGGAGGAAATTTTCGAATGTGCCAAGTGTCATTCTCCCTCTTGCATAAAAGAAAGATACAAATTCTGAATCCGTGTATCTCAATAACATGATGCAAACTTTATAAAGGCTAGAAGTAATTAATACAAATGAATAACATCCGATTAATTGTAACATTACTACTAATTAAGATAATCTAAACATATATTTGCATAATATTTACATCAATATTCATAAAGTTTTTCAAAATAAACTTCCCTTTTCATAGGGAATCATGTTACGCTTCTTGATAGTAGAAACTTGATAATTGCAACTCACACATTAATTCACTGAAAAGACCTTGTATTGTTGATTTAGGATGACAAAACATGTACCAAGCCAAGGGACAATGTACCCCTTTCCACAGGACTCTTCACAATCCTGTCGAATGTCTAAAACAGACCAAAAAACATCCCCCAGGACATAGGAATGCCCATCTATATATAGTCTTCCTATACAGAAGACTAACTCCTCAAAACCACCCAACCACTAACTACTTTCTCCTATATTTTCTTCTCACATAAACATTCCATTTCCTAACAAATACAGAACCTAAATATCTCAACATAGTATTCCCTCTCTGAAAATAACTGTTTTCTCAACACACCATATCATACACTATCGTTCATATACACTTCATTCATTCATCACTTATCACATTTGTTAACATTCACATTTAAATTAATTAATGTTAAAATAAACAAATAAACAACACAGAAGAAGAAAAGAGAAATAATTTCAGTGAAAATTGTCTCACTTGAGCAAAAAAATCCACCATTTCAGTGAAAATTTGGTAGAGACAAGCGTTAGATGTAGTATCCTCATTTGAACAAAAATTCCTTCGCTTGAAATAGGGTCGAGACTACGAGACTTGAAATTCTATTTTATTCTCACGTGAGTGCAAATATCAGAAATCAGTTTCATTTAACATACCTAAGAGACAAATTCAATGGGGTTTTATTTGGTTAGGGTAATTGATATAGATTTCAACTATTATTTGTATTTGTATGCGCTATAGAATTTGGCATTTGAATGTTCAAAGCTACAAGCAATACTCTTCAAATAAAGTTTTAGAAACTCATAGGATTGTTTGATACTTACATTCTTACATATTTAACATAATTTCTAATTAATAAATTACCTGTGCATGAGATATTTTGCAGTTTTAGAAATTCGAAGGATTGTTTGATACTTACATTCTTACATATTTAACATAATTTCTAATTAATAAATTACCTGTTGATGAGATATTTAAATTTGCTGATTATCTGTTGTTGATTGATATTAACTAATTCTTCAGGGTTTTCAATGGTTCTCCCGCTGTTCTCTGAAAATAGCCTATTATCTCGACTTACTTCCATGTTTCTTGGCTTTGCACCTCCGTTCCTTCTTCTCTCCATTGGGTATTATCTTATTTACCAGTCTTTCTTCAGTTGCTTTTGTAGTCTTGTTGATGTCTTGATGCATTTGTCTTTACCTGTACCTCTTGAAACTTGTGCAGATATGAAGCTATGTTCTATGCTGCTCTTGCTCTTGTACTCATGGCATGGATATTACTTGAAAATACGCTTCTCAACTTAAACATTGTGAATAAATCTTCAGATTCCAATAATGATCTTATCCATGGATCTGATTATAGATCTTTGCAGTTATCTGATGCAAGGATCCCATTGGTCTTTGTAAGTTTAGTTCTTTCCTGTCTTTTTTGCTTCATAATATAACTTAGTTAAATCTTAACTTCCTTGTTTTAAAGCTTAGTTAACCTTGAGATTTAAAAAAAAAAAATACAGAAAACCAATTTACATCCGAAGTCATGCATTTCCTCATTCACGCTGTTACTTTTTGACTAAGGACATTTGATAATAGAATAACACCCATTTACTTGGGGAAGTCACCCTTAAAAACCAATTATCAAGGCTACTACAATACAAATATTGTTGTCACCATTGAGAATTCCATACTACTACAACTTCTTGGTTCTTCTAACACTAATACTACCACAACTATTGTTGTCACCATCATTACTAATACCACTATTGCCACAACAGTCATTATTGCTATCACTGTGATGATCATCACTGTCTCTAGTCATTACCTGTTAGGACATGGAGGGTTTATGAAAGGAGAAAGGTGAGGAAGAGTACTTAACTGCTAAACAGTTAAGTGGGGCGAGAAAAGGGTCTTTATAAAAGGACCTCTTTTATTGTTGCCACTAGAGAGTTTTGTACTTTGAGTTGTAGACTGGTTCAGACCTGGTGAAGGAGGTTAAGCTCCCGGTTTTTTCCAGTTGTATTCTTGATTCTTTGATGTGAATACAACCGATTCATTACCATTTCTTGTTGTGAGTTTTACTGAAGTGTGCAAGTGAGGTAGAAAGTTAGGATTCTTACCCATATTCCTAACACTTGAGAAGAGGAGCAGAACGGACAGAGGAGCAGAGGGCGACAACTACAGAGGTGGCGCGGTGACTTTCCGTTGAGCAGAGGGCGGCGCGTGGACAACACGCGCCTGTTCGCAGTGCACAAAGAGGCTGCGCATGGAGGAGAATCAGGCGAATCCACTGATGGGGTTGGCTGTCGCGTGAAGAGGCGAACCAGATTCAGTGGTCGCCGAACGACGGTGGACAGCAGAGGACAGATGCGAGATGGCGGACAACCAAGTTGAAGAACTTCAAACTGCAGTTGACAGCTGCAGATAGTGGCGAGACAGTCGCGGACAACGGCGAACGGCACCAGACAGGTGCAAACAGCAGTGACAGTGCTGGTGGACAACCCAGGACGGAAACCAGAACAGGATGAACCTGCTCTGATACCAACTTGAGATCTAAAACAGAGAAAAATAGTTCTAAAGGGCTTAGAAGACCCTTCTCAGTTCTATTATTTATATAGATAAAAATCTGATACAATAGGTAGATGGAAGATGAAGAGATTGTCCTAGACTGCTAGGAACAATCATTATAGATAACCCAACACACAACTACCTACTTTAGGCCCTGCTATACTAATCATAGGTAGACTTAATAATTATTCTAACACTAACATTACCACTATATTGTTTCTATCATTGTTGTCATTACTGTTAGAAATTTTTCTAGGTTGACAGCTGTACATCTAACTTATCTCAAGTCAGTTAGTTTAGTTACATACTTAGCTCAAGGCTGTATATAGCTGTCAGTTGCAATCTGGTGGGTGTGTAAAATTGATTTTATTAGAACATGATAAACTTCTCTTTGGTTCATTGGCTTTTTCTCTGAACGATCATTAACCCGGAAAAGCATAAATAGAAGTATACAAAAACTTAGTAAAAGAAAATGTAGTATACGTTTACTGATACCTTGTAGAGTTTATTAAGACTCAGCTTGAACTAATGCATCTAGAATTATGCATACTTTTTTATTTCATAATGTAAATCAGATGAGCTCTAAATAAGTAAATACTAACAATTTCATGTAATTGATAGTTTGATGGTTGATTTTACATGTAAACCAACTATTGTATCATGCAGATGGTTTTATTCAATGTTGCCTTCTTTGGAACCGGAAATTTTGCAAGTATTGCTAGTTTTGAGATTTCATCAGTCTATCGGTTCATTACCATCTTTAGTGTAAGTGAAAATTCTTTTGAAATCTTATGTATCACTAATAAACTTTTTGACCTGATATGTTTCTTCTCTAATGCAGCCCTTCCTTATGGCAGCGCTACTTATCTTCAAGTTATTTATACCCTTCATGCTTGTTATGTAAGTGCATTTACAAATTTACATGTAATGTTATTTATAACTATTCCACAATATTATTTCTGGGACGTGATTTTCTTAAAATCAGTGTCTTATTTCTTTTACTATAAGTGCAACATCTCAAGTGAATGATATGTGGTTATACAAACTTTTGTCACCATTATCATTTTAAAAACAAAATACCAACAATTCTTCCCACAGTAGATTTATATGTCCTTCAAGGTTTGATTTTTACTTGTTGGAAAGGAAGCAGCTTTCCCTGCCCCTGCACCTTAATCCCCAACAAGTCTTTGTTCTTGTACTTATCACCGACAAGGATATCAATTAGTACCCATCATTGTCCTTGTCAGGGGTTGGGTTTCTTTGCCTCTCATGTTCGGTTCATAGGTACTTCGAACTATCTCTCTCCAAACCTTGTTTGTCTAAGCTACCCATATGTAGTTCTCAAATCTAAAGCCACCAAGCTTTCCAAAACTTAAAATCATTTAACCCACTTCATCACCCTTTGGACCCAAAACTCTAATTCTCATCTAAATTTAATCTTCCTTCTGAAACCTATAACAAATCTCTATGTAATTGCATGTGTAAGGTCCAAATTCCTTAGGAGAAAGGTTCTAAAATTCATGGAGTGCATGACCAAAATACAAATTGTGATTAGTGAGTGAAGGAGCAAGCAATAAAATGTAAGAACCTGAGCAAGTAAAAGTGTTGTAAGAGAGTGGGCCACTTTTACATGTAGGAGCTAAAGATATTGCAAAATCAGGGATATGATTTTTGTTGTTTTAAGAAAATAGTATAGTAGCGATTACGTATTACTTTGATTTATTTTTTTTATTCCTTGAATCAAGGAATGAACTTTGATGTAATTTTTCTATGTAAGTAGTACTTTTGTTGTTGAATAGTACAAGAAAGTCTTCCTTTTTAACTTTTACTTGGTATAATAGCCCTAGGTTTAACTGACTAGGAAATCTTTCTATTCCCTTTGGCGTCTAAATGAGAAGAACTACCCAAGATGAGCCCAAATTGTCAGACTAATTTTGGAAGGCAAAGAAAAATTTGGGTTTCTCACAAGAGATGTGCTAAAACTGATTAAGGGATCTAAATATTTGATCATGTGAATTTGAAAATTCCTTAAGCATTCTTGGTACAAGAGCCCTAGGTTTAACTGACAGGAAATCTTTCTATCCCCTTTGGCGTCTTAATGAGAAGAACTACCCAAGATGAGCCCAAATTGTCAGACTAATTTTGGAAGGCAAAGAAAAATTTGGGTTTCTCACAAGAGATGTGCTAAAACTGATTAAGGGATCATGTAACTGTTCAATAACTAAAACCGATTTGGTGTATGATCTCTACAAATCATACAAGAGATATGAACTGTTCAATAACTTATTCTGTTATCATGTAACTTAGCCTACTCTCACTTCATCACGTTTCCAAATATTGTCTATGATGAATTGTTTATGTGTCTCATGAGAGAGAAAGGGAAAAGGAGAGTGGGAAATGAAAAGAAATAGAGGTGGAGGAATCACATCTTGCAAGACATACACATAATTAAATATATGTTTACATATATTAGTCCTTCAAATTTGGGATATGTTCTTTTTCAGTGCTTCATATTTTAAAATTTTTCTTTTCAGTCCTTGTAATTTGAAAAAAATAATGTTTTAGAAAGCTTAATCTCTTATCTTAATGTTGTAAAAGTGAATACGTTGATAGGAGGAAAACAATGCATGGTGTGGTTGTTTGATGAAAAGAATGTAGATGCCTAAGTAGGTTGTTATTGATAGCAACCGAGCACAGTGTAAACACAACCCAAGCTTAATTGTAGCACACCGGTATTGAGAATGGTGCAGCTAGCCTACTCGCTTTCCTGCTTGTATCTATTTGAACCAATTTGGAGTACAGGCCTTACATTTCCTTTTACTTATGTTTCACTAGTTTAACCTAACTCTAGCATAGCTGCCACTTCTTCCACTTGTAATTTTTTGGGCACGTAAGCAAAATCTTAAATGCTATTTGGGATAGATGGACCAAAGCAAGCCACTTTAAATTTGAGGGACCAAAAGTAAACTCCAAATTATGGGGACTGGAAATATTTAAGCCTTAAATATGTATAGCGAGTATCACCATTGCCTTCATTGCTGACATTGAAACTTGAGCAAAACTTATCCTGGACTTGTCCCAAACCAAAGCAGGGGAACCCATCAAAATCGTTCTGAGGGTGGGTACCCTTGGGTACGAGAATAATTACATTGCCTAGTTTGATCGGTTGCTAAATATTGTACATCGTGCATCCTTAATACATCTCATTTTTATTTAGCCAAATAGATAAAAACTTGCTAAATCTCTTTACATTTTCTGTTTCGAAACAAGGTAGAGGGAGAAAGAATATTCAGTGGTATAATGTGTAGATTCAACATAATTCATAATGGTGTTTTTTGCATTGTTATTGAACTTTACAATATTAGCAATTTCTTGGGCTTTTTGATTTTCACTAACATTATTAGCAATTATAGTTGTAGTAGTTCTAAATATTTTATAGAACTTTCTATCTTATATTGCTTGCAATGGACTGAACTGCAGATGTGCATTTAGTGCGATTACCAAACTAAACCAAGTTCCAAGGATGGGATGCTATTTTCTTGTTATATTGTTCTCCGACGTGATGACCATTCACTTCTTCTTCCTGGTACACTCACCCTGTTCCTTCTAATTTCTTATAAATTGAAAAAAAAGGACTGTATTCACTCTAATTCCCCTTTTCTAGGATAAATGACTATGCTTAAAAAGGAAATAACAATTGTTGGCAAATAGGGAAACAAATATCTAATGATTTTTAGAGTTTTTCTGTTACCTTCTAAATATCTATGTCAGAACAACACTTTTTCTTGAATTAGTAAGTATTATTCATTCGCAACATGCCCGTAAGATCTTCAAATCTAGCACTAGGAAATTTGTGGATTTTGCATAATATTGGATTTACTGATGTACATTGGTGTATTTATTTGCATGGTAGTAAAAATCGAGATCTTACTCAAGATTGGAAGGGAATATATGAATATGGGTGATCGATTGCTGTCTTGGCACAGTCAAATAAATGTCAATCTTCAAATATTACAGTATTTGTCTATTATGACGTTTATGATGATGTTTGGACAGTTGGATAGATCAGTGTAGTGCAGGCTATTTGTCCAAAAACTTGTCGAAGGTGGCACCAAAACTAGGAAAGCGAACCTAACCTAGGAGAAAGGTTTGCAAAAAGAAGTTTCTTTAGAGATAGGGGGTCTACAGGGGTGAACAAGATTTTGAAAAGTGCTCTAGATACCATGTAAAACCATAGGAAGAGAGAAATATTGAGTTGAAATTGTGCTTCTAAGACAGCATGGGTGCTTTATTTATATTGAGAACGAACCAATACAATAAATAGAAGAGATTTGATATCCTCTAATAATAAAGATATAATAGGATAAATAAAAACGTTCCTTAATAATACACTTATAATCTAGATACTTCTAATTATATAAATCAGCTTCATATTTCTATAATTATAAAAAAAAAAATTCGTGTCTTTTTCCATTTTGACCACTCAGCTTGTATCTTGAGTTATTGTTGTAAATTAAAAGTTTTAAAAATTAGAATAGATAGATATAGAGACATTGTAAAAAGTTGGGCTATGAAGAACACAGTATTCTCTGGTCCATGTGTGGGGAAGAATATACAATGGTACTGTTGTAAAGTAAATCACCCTTAATTTTAAGGTTAAGGACTTGGCTTTACTGTACTTTTCTAAATAATATTTTTATTGTAATAGAGGGAATTGTTATGGCATTTTTTGAATTCAAGAAGTGCCGACCGAATGAGTAAACAAACTTTTTAAGTTAACATTTCTTCTGAATATTTTGAAGTCAGCTACATTTAATCCTTAATCCATAAATATTCAACACTTTATGAGGGTTCTATTTTGTGGTGCTAATTGATCTTTATCTGACTTTTGAGGATGCGTAATACAGGGATTGCATTTGGGGTGCCTGTTTAATACTGCTGCAGATTAAAATTTTAAATGTGTGCTTGTTGCTTTGTTAACGTGAAGAATTGCTCAATCAAGTCCTGAAATGTTAACTAGTATAGATATGTCTATGCATACCTATTTCAACAACACAGTGATGTTTTAGCTGTCTCGTTTTATTTGTTTTTCAAAATAATTCATACATATATATACGGTATCCCAGTACTGAGTTGACGGTTGACAGGTTAGGAATAAGGGAAGTTGGATGGAAATTGGAAATAGTATCAGTCATTTTGGCATCATGAGTGCCCAAGTTGTCTTCGTTCTGTTACTCTTTGCCCTCACAAATACATACACAAAAGACATACAGTGCAATTCAGCAGTACCATCGACACGCAAGGCAAACTAGGTTTCAACAAAGTGGCTCTGAATGGTTTATGACTGACCCGGTATTTTGTTTCTACCTTGGCTAAGCTACATTTTTGTGAGCTCCATAGTAGAACTTATCTGTCCTCGCCGACTTATTGGAGCTGAAACTTTGGCACTTCAACTGGTTTTCCATCGCTTTATTCGTTTCCATCTATTCAAGATTCAGAACGACTGGTGGTTATCAGTAACACAGATAAAGGCCAGAAAAAATTGTACCTCACCAACATCTAAACATTTTTCTTCTTTATATTACGGCCTCTTGTTATATGAGCTGTAAATGTCCAGATCCGGGTGGATTTATTAGTGAGATTATCTCAAGAGAAATGGTTGACCTTTGAGATATGACATTTTAAAAATGAATTCTTGTTTTTCTAAAAACAAATAGTTTGTCAGTAGTTCCCTTAAAAGAGTTTTAAAAGCTCTTGTTCGTCAAAATAAACCTGGAAAGAACTTTGAATCTGTGGTTTTCTATCTTGATATAACTCCCAATTTTAATCACGAATATTCGCTTTTGGCGAGGTAGCGAATTACACGATTTTTTAATAGGGAAGCTACCTGTTAAATATTTTACTAAGTTTATTATGACTTTTGTTTTTCTTTTAAATTTATTTAATTATTTAATACAAATTTTATCTCAAGTTTATATACAAACTAAAATTGTAAAAGAAAATGTGATGGACCATTTGCTTGTAAGGTGCAAACAAGTTGAATTGAATCGTTCTTTTGAAAGTTGAAATTTATCATGTAAAAATATTGAATGCTCAAACATTTAAAAAGTAAATTAAAAATTTGAGTGAGCAATTTTAAATTATTTATTTAAAATCTAGAAAATATGGTTTAATTTGTAAATAAAATCTTATTTCCAACTCAAATTATTACAACATAGAAATTACAAATTTGGCATATATTATTGATCCGTAGCTAACACAGTATGAGAGGCCAAAATAAGAGAAAAATTACAAGTTGTTCTGCTTGACAGGAATAAGTCGTCATTTATCTTAAGAATGAAAGTTATATCCGAATAAACCACACAAAATGAGCAGAGTTCAGTTCCTCGGTATCACTCCAATGCGATAATAGCAACATTTTAATTGTTTGGTCGTGAAGTAGATTACTTACAAAATGTCATCTCTCCAGATTTGCCAGAATTTCGCTGAAAGAATCCAAATTGTCCACATGACAACTGGGACATATACATCTCACTTGTAGCTCCTCACCAAGTGAACTGTATGCCACTTCCAATTTAGAAGACTGCTTGTTTCCAGTTAAGTACATAACACATATGTTCCAATTATGCTAATAAATTAAAATCCTTTAACTACATTAATGAGACTAAGATCACACGAACTAGATAACTAGTACTCAAATTTTGGAAGACGGGTGCACAGTATTTTTCGCAATAAAATTTACGATTCTTTTTTTTTCATGTTTTATGAGATTTACCGAATGACAAATCTAGATAATGATCAGCTGGATTTGGTTAGTTATACTGTTGCACCACTCAAATTTGCCTCCTATAGTTTCTAGGCCACAGCTCAACATGAAAAAGGATTAAATAGATTTTATTGACGGAGCATTCTAATTTATATGATAATGAAACATTCCCATTAAAATGACCAACGTCATGCGCAATCGTGCGTCGTAAAGTAGTGCTTTCATGATAATGAAACAAACTCATAACATGAATAAGAGATTGCATAACATATGCAGAAGAGATTGCCAAACCTATTGAAACAATTGAATATTTGTAAGGATATATGGTAAGATCCTGCAATTCTTTTGTTTCCTTGACTATCATGCCCATTACAAACACCTTTCTTTCACAATCAATCAATTGCTGCTGAGCCTACAGGTTCTCCATATCATGAGAAAGAGGTAAATCTAAGAAAACAATGATAGCAAAGGAACCTAGACATTCTAGTATTTGATTCTCAACTTACGTTCTTACAAATGTTTTGTTCTTCTTGGTATTCCTCATTTTCTTTAGCGATTTGAGATATCACCTCTGAAAGTGTACTTTCAAGGTCACATAAAGCAACTTCAGCATCATTCTCTTTAATTATTACTTGTGATTCATCTAAAACAATATCAAACTGGATCCTCAGTTTCCAGGCAAAAGTCTTTATCTAGAAAAGCTTAATTGTATAAGAATACACTACGTTAAAATTCAAAGGTAAAGAGAAAAGAAATGACGATATCTAACCACTACAGGAGATCCAGGAGCTACCCGTGGGGGGAGCAGGATCATCAATAATATTATTGGAAACTAGGAGGGGGTAGTGTGACGTATATGTGATGAAAACTGTATGCATGCATGAAAGTGTGTGCTGCGAGCCAATTTATGGTGAGGCCACTACCAGTATGGGTAGCCAGGATCTTGTTCCTGACTTTTCCCTTGACTAGATGGCAGGAATAAAGTTTGAAACTGCCAAGGATCAAACACTTCCAATACAACTCGAAAGTAGGCAAAGAGAAGTGAATGGTTGAAGAAATCCTCACTAAAATCAGAATAAAAAATACATGCATACACACACACACACACGTGTGTGTGTATATATATATAGCAATTTGTGTTGCCAAGATTACCTATAAAACATATGTGCATTAAAATTTGATACGAGTGGAATAAAATCTTATTTCATGTTTACTATATCCTTATCTTCTGTATTTAGATAGTATACCAAAATATAGTAATAACTATCGGCAGAAATTTTGGACGACAGAAGTTTGCTGAATTAAAATGATTTACAAACGAGACTATTGCTTGAGGTCACTAACATGAGTACTAAAAAAATACAATTTGGTTCTTGTCCAAACATGGCAAGAGAACTTTGTGACAAGGAACCGAAACTAAGTAAAAACTAATCTCATACTAGAAAGGCTACCACACAAGAATCCTCCAGCTCTGTGTTTATGACTTGTATTCTTACATATAAAGCATAGACTATAACGGTGAAAAGAATAACAGTACCTCTAGAAGCAGTATAATCTACTGCATCAATGTCGCAAATAGTGATGCTTTCTTGGAATTTCCTGCATTTAGTGAGGGATAAGTAACTATATGTGGTGAAGTTATTTCCATTATGAATGGTAAATTTCGATTATGCACCATATTTTTATTAACGCCAACTACCTTATCTTGCCATTCATATGAAGCATGTTGTGGAAAAATTGCTCTCTGCAAACACACATGGAAGATTTGTAGGTCTATTGACGCAACAATTTAACTTGGAAAATCGTGAAAAGAACACAAGAAAGTGGCAACGTCTTACCGCAAAGCTGCTTCTTCAAACTGATCACAAGAGCACAACATATAAACAAAAAGGTCAGTGACAAGTTATAGAGCAACAAAATTGAAATCCATTATGACGGCGAGAATGAGTTACCTTGAGAGTTTCCAAATCAGATCCAACGGCAGAGATCTGGTCTTGAATTAAAGATACCCTCGCCTGCATGTTCAACTCAACTCTATTAAAAGAAAGTGAGAGAATAGATGGAAAAGAACTTTCTGATTTAATAAATTTCTCTATAAGAAGTTCACAGAGAGAAAAATAAGAACGTAAAAGTAAATTTTAACCTAGGAAAAAACTCGTCTCAATTTTTTGTCCTAAAATTGTTATAGCAAAATTTGTTTAAACAGACAGATTAAGCATTAAGTAACCTCTAGTGTTTGATTCGAAGCTTCACTCAACATCAATTGAACTTCGAAGCCTTTAAGATCCTGTTCGACCATTTCTTTGCAGCGTTTGGCCTTTTCCAGCTCCTCATATTCCATGCTCAGTTCCGATGTGAGCTTAGCGATTTGCTTTCTCAGAGTCACCACTCTTCGTTCTTCGCCATTCAATATTTCAAACACACAATAGTATCAAATGCACATTGTAATTGTTCTTCCGTCAAATTGAGAAATTGAAAACGAGGCGACAGAATTACCTCCTTGAGATTTCTCAGCGGCGAAATTGCGGATCAGGCTCAACAGTTGTTTCTGCGAATCGCTTCCCCTTCCCGCCATTTTCTACCGAACCTTCCGCAGACCAAATTTAAACGCTCCTATTTAATTGTAAATAGACGACAGACTGAACTAAGTTTGACCTATTTATTTGTAATAACACTTTTTCTTCAAGGTTGGCCAATAAGTTTGTTTGAAGTTATTTTTGTGATAATTTAAAATTATAATAGAGAATCAAGTGCTATTTGTTTATTTCCTATAAGCATTTTTAATACTAATAATTATTACGTAAAAAAAAACATAAAAAGTTAGGGTTAAATTATGTTTTAAATTCTTTCAGACACTTTTCGCAATGTCTAATAAAAAATATTTAAACAATAATTTTATATACTCAGTAATCAATTGATGATAATTATATCTGATGAGTTATATCATATGAAACTTTAAGATTTAACTGATTTACTTATTTAAAGACGTTTTTAGTTATATCTATTTAGCACCTGCTTCCTTCCTTAACACAAGTAACAATAATAATATGGAAATAATAGTATGGAAAGTAAAGAGATAAAATAGAAGAGAATACTAGTTTGTTTCACTGTATCAACTGCGTCTCATAATTAATCTTCCACTCACATATATGAATAATGAATAATACACTTTAAATTTTTTTTTAAAAAAGTCTTAAATTACTCCAATTAACTAAAAGAAAAAAAATTTAAATACACTCTTCACGTTACATAAAATAATGAATAATACACTTTAAACAGTAAAAAAAGTTTTAAAAAGTAATACAACCAAAAGAAATTCTAAATTACCAGAACTAATTAAAAAGAGAAATTTAAACACACTAAATCGAAACGTGGTTACATAGAATCCTTACATTGGGCAATGCCACTCTGTGACACGTGGGCATACGTTTTGAGAGGAAATGCTTTCATCTTCCACACCTACGTGGGTATACATTTTGTGGCAAAAGAGTGTTTAGAGTATAGAATTTTATATTCATCTCTATTCGACGTCTTCGTTGGGATTTCACACATGACAATATACTGTTCTTCTTCCTCGCTAAGCTATGCATTCTTCCTCTCTTTCTCTCTCAAAAATCCTTACTTTTTGGCGTTCTTCTCTCTTCCTCATATTTAACATTACATTTGAAATTTTTCCTCTCTTTCACTCACACTTAACATCAACTTAGTGTTATAATTTTGGAGACTCCACACTAGAACCACTTCCAATTTGATAAAAAGTTGCTCTAAACATTTTCAATATTTTTTATATGATATGCACAAATAAAACTTGCATTTCAAACAGAATTCCTTAATAGACTTAAAAAGGCAAAAGAAGCTTAAGTTCACTTCCAAGAAAGATAGGTGAATCACAAACGATTACTCAATAACCTAATCTTTCTTAGTCAAAGTTTACTTCAATCCCTCTTACACCAAATTTCGCAAAGGGAATTAAATTTGATAAGCAAGTAGACACAAATTAAACTATGAACAATTAACAAAAGCAATAAGGTTCTAATTAAGAGATGAAATTACATACCAAACGATTTTCCAAGAAACCTAATTAGGCCAAGTTTATAAGAAGCAAAATAAAACAAATTACAATTCAAAATTAGAGTAAGATGCAAATATAACCAATGAAAAGCTACTCCTCTCTAAGTGTTTCTCTCCTCCTCTTTTTGTCTACTTCACCAAGGCTTCAAGTCCACTTTAGGTTTTCATCCCCTAAGATGTTACCTTAAGGGATTGGTTCACCTCATAAGAGAGCCTATAACACCAAAAACAGTACAAGTTGAGAGGTCCAAAAGAGAAAAATCAAGAAAAGGCTTAAAAATAATGAAGGCTAACTTTAAAAGGAAACTTTGCATGACAAAACCAAGAGTATCAAGAACTATGTAAGACCCAGAAAAAATAATTATCTAGAAAGGTGACGGGGTGTATCATGAACTAAAATTTGTTTTGTTTAATGTGGTTGTTTGGAACTTATGTGTGGTTGTTCAAAACTATATTAGAATATATATATATATATATATATATATATATTATTTGTTTTATGTACATGTATGATTTGTATTAATATTTATAATAATTGCTGTGCATGTGTTTGCTAAAAATTAATTAGAGTTGGGAGTGAATTTAACATGTTAATTAAAGTAGATTTTGAAAAATAAGAATAGAGTATATTATGTGGAGACTTATTAGAATCAATTAGAACAAAGATATTAAAATATAATATATTATGTAAGGACTTATTAAAATTAATTAGAATAAAAATATTGAAATAGAATATATTATTTACGACTTTTATAAAAATTGAGAAAAATAAACTCAATAAGAATATGTATGCCTCCTAGTTATAGTAAGATAAGGTATAGAGAAAAAAAAAAGTCACAAACTTTAAAGGTGTCATGAAAGTAAAAGTTTAATTGAGTAAAGACATTTGAAACCTCGAGGATATAGTAAAAGGATATTGTTTATTTTAGAAAGAGAATTGAAGGGAATTGTTTGTAGGATGTGATTTGTTAATTATGCTTGGTTACTTCAATTTTATGTTGTACCTTGTTAAATTCAAGATGTTTTTTTCTCTCTTGGTATGATGTTGGCATGTTCCTTTGGGGTTGGTGACGATTAAACATTCAAATATAATCAAAGTATTTAACAATTTCTTTGATTAAACATTTAAATATAAAATAAAACCTTTCTTTTACCAAATAAATTTATTTTGTGAAGCACAATTTCTTTATTAATCTTTTTAATTAAACTTTTCTGCATATTTTTTTTTAATTTAAACCATTTTATAAATTTTTCGTGAACTTAAAAATCTCTTTATCGATGTAGTGGATGTTAGTAACATACATTAGATTCATAATAACATAAAGCAAGTAAGGTGAAGCCCAAAGATATTAGATCTCAGAATTCACAGAATTAGTTATTATTAAGTCCTAAGATCGACAAATAAAAACTCCTAATTCTATTTAAACCAATTTTGATAAAGATCTTACTCCCATGTTGTAGAATCTTACTCAAATGCAGAAATAGACAATGAGACAATAAATTTTTTTTTATTATTTTATTTCAAACAAAATCGCAATATATTTAAATTCTTGTAAATTCTGTACAAGACTTTATTGGATTTGACAAAGCAGTATCGAAAATCATTAGTCAACAATGGGTGGTCTCTTCGTTATCTTTCCCTTTGTAGCTCAGCAACAAAGGACTCTTACTACTTGAGGAAGGACGCATGTCAAAGTCCTCACTCAATTCATCTTGTTTTGCATTACCCCATATGACAGCATAAAATCCAAACGAGAGTATCACTGCTCCAACAACACTACAAAGTTTAAAACAAAATGTAGATGTCAAAAAGTGCATTGCAAAAGTGAATCAAATATTCGTGTTCTCTGGCAGTTTCAATTGATTAAAATCTGGCAGAATTAAAATCCAAGAAGGATAAATAAAAGGAAACGAAATCCATACGTTCCAAAATACAGAGCATCACCAAGGAAGATGACACTCGAAACGGCTGCAACCACAATGGACAGAGGCTTAAAGATTGAAACATAAACTGGGCCTTTAAGATGAATGCCCCAAGTGTGCACCAAACTACTTAGGCCTGTGCAAAAGAAACCCTGCATCAATCAAAGTAAAACTCAGTTTCAACTTCATTTCCTTAACTCTTTTATCAATTAAATTTGTGTTATCTTCTCACCGAATACACAATAGCCATCAATGTTATATCAGGATTTATCTTCCAAGCACTCCAATTTCCTTCTAATAGCAAGCAAATTGGAGCAGATATCAGAGTCCCGCTCAGGTTGTACAGGAACACCACAATAAACTCTGCTGGGTATTGTTTCATAATATTGGTCTGTTTCCAAGCAATTGTACTTAGTATTTCTAAATTACATTTAGGCATAAAAAATGTTTTTTTAACAACTTTTTTTTATAACTCTTTTATAACAGTTGACGTACTAACTGGTAATTGATCCATTTCAAATATACGGACTAATAAAACAATGACATATAATCTATTGTTAATGATATCTGTTGGAGGATGCTTAGATTTAAAGATAATGATCACTTTGAAATACTAATATTAGAATAATGGTACCATGACATATTTTTACATTCATTTGACATATATTATAAGGATAAAATGATAAAAAAAGTGTAAACTTTTGTATTATTTTAAAAAAAAAAAGTAGATAAGAATAATATCAAAATGTAAAATATTTAGGTATAAGAAATAATTATTACTCATAATATTAAAAAGTTACTTTTTCTTTTAGTTGAATATACTAAAGGAAAATGATACTTGAACAACCATTTTTGACAACATTTAGACACGCGTACACGTGTCAAAATCTGAGTGGTCCATTTTCATTTAATTTTTTCAACTGGACCACTCAGATTTTGACACGTGTGCGCATGTCTAAATGTTGTCAAAAATGATTGTTCAAGTAGCATTCTCCTGTACTAAAGTACTTTGTTTCTAATCTTCCTTTACAGATAAATAGTGAGAGAGAGAAAAGTAGTTGTTCTTGGTTATTTTTTGCAGTAAGTTATACAAAGTTTTATTTTCCACACATAGGAAGCAAAGTTTTGTGCTCAATAGAAGGGATTAGTATATAATATTTTCCAAAGAATAAAAAGGAACAATGAAATTTCAGAAATTTTAAATTATGATTATTGAGATTTAATCTAATTATTTATATAAAGATTTAGAAAGAAAAAAGGAAGTGAAAAAAGAATCTCTGTGAGTGTGTTTAATACCTGAACAATGTACCAGATTGGAACCAAAAGATACTCAATGGCAAGTAGGGATCCACCAAGAACCCAATTTGTTTGTGATGTAGATCCCAATGGAGAAAGAGGCGTAGGAGACAGTGTTGGAGATGATGTTGAAAGGATTATGGAACCCTTATAGAGTAAAACTATGAGTGCACCTAATATGGATACGGACGAACCCAGGATTTTGGCCTGAGTGCTTGAGCTTCTCAAAGCTACCTTTTCCATCCTTCAAACAAGTGGACCATCAACATGGTTTAGGATAAAAAATGTGACGGTAGTGAAAGTTATAATTATATATAGTTCATAAACTTAACTGAAACACGTGAACAAATGAATATAAATACATATGTTTTTATTATTTATCTCACATAATCTTTTCTACATTGATTTTAGGTAAAAAAAATTTAATAAAAGAATCTCATATGGGAAGAAATTATTTTTCAAAGCTAATAACTAAGGGTCAACTTGATCGACTTAGTCTGAACTCGATTTGGTGGATTTCAATTTAAAAATAAATTAAATAATTTTAAATAAATTTGTATTGTATAACTCGATGCAATTTTTTATAGTGAAAGCATAAGTTTATTCAACATTGATGCATGTATTAATAATAACTAATGTATTGGACATTCATGAAATGTTGAGGTTACTAACATAGGCTAATTCATACTTAATTATTGACTTGAACTAATGATATTTGTGTTGCTTTTAATTTTTTTTAAGGGATTATCTTTATATAAATAAATTATATTAACTTGCACAATAATTTTTTACAGCATCAACTTACTAAAACATTACTCTAAACAAAATTATGAGAATTAAATAATCGTTCAACATATAATAATTTTAATAACATCTTATTAAAACCATAACTCTTAGAATAATATATATATATATATATATATATATATATATATATATATATATATATATATATATATATATATTAAATGTAAGACAAATAATAAAACACATTCAGTAGTTTTTTTATATGAAAATTTGCTCATAGATATTCCACGATTTAATAAATAATATCGTACACCCGTTGACGTCTAGAATGGACCCATTATTCTCTTTGCATTAATTTTTTTTTCTATGAATAAATCTTTAATAAGAGTTATTTATTTTGGAGTTCTTAGCTTTAATAATTAATTATTATATATTTTAATTACTGAAACATTTAACGTGACGTATATGTAAAAAATTTCATATGGATTTATATATTTATTTGGTTTTTGTTTTTGTTGAAAATAGTTAAATTGATATTTTAGTTTTTTCTTTTCATTTTAATTTGGTCTTGATATTTTTAAAAGTTATTTAATATGGTTGTTTTTGTTAGGACCTTATAACTGATAATAAATTCACTGTCAAGTTCATTTGTATTTATTTTTTATTTTTTTTATTTTTATTTTTGAATTTTTTCACATGTCACTTTAATATTGTAATACGTGATATAGTATAATGTGACAATATTAATATGACATAATAAAGGTTAAATATGTTTTTCGTCTCTTAAGTATCATACGATTTTGGTTTTAGTCTCTACTCAAAACTTTGATGGTTTTTAGTCCTCGTAGTTTTGAAACTCTTAGTATTAGTCCTTAAAAATGGATGACGTTAAATTTTAGTTGATGTGGCAAACGGAAAGGCCAGGTTTGATGTCAGCTGTCGTGCCACGTTGATTGTTTCATTTTCCAAGTTGATTCTAACTTCTACGGCGACCCAGAAGCTTCCTGTTTCTGCCCCTCGCCCTCCACGCCCTCCAGTAGCACTGTCTAGTGGGTCGTTTCTGCTGGGTACACCACGCGAAGCTGTTGGGCCTGATTCATCTCACGTTAGTCTCTCGATTGTCCTCTCTCACTCCAATACCTTCCAACACATTGCTTACCTTGAATGCTTCATTTTAGGAAGATAAAAGAAAGGGTTGAAACCAACACCTTGAGTGCGTCGAAATTGTCACTGTCACTAACAAGTCCAATACTTCATGAATCTGAAACACGTGAATCACCAGTTTTATGCTTCAAATTCCGATCACTTCAATCCTTGAACCCTAACCGGGTTGCCTTGTTTATGCAGGTTTAGACAATGTTTTCTCCTTTTGGTAAACCCTCCAATCAATTTCCGACGTCATCTATTTAACATCTCCAGATTTTAAGAACCACTGTACATTACGATAAATACAATTTTTAATATATAAATTATATTTTTCAATTGGTGCTGTGAATTGTTGGATGGGTTCTTCTCTAGAGCGCGATTTAGGGTTGTTGTATTAGTTCTGTCACGGTTGGAGGCGACTTGCGTTGGTGGCGGCGGCTTACGCGAGAACGAAGTTGAAAGGGAAGGTCACGGTAGTGGAAGAGAGGAGGAGAAGAGGGTGATGAATGTAGGACACTTTCAATCTCAGAAACGTGGCACAGCGTAAGAAACGTGGCAGAGAGTGCAGAGATCGCCGTTTGCCACATCTACTAAAACTTAACGCCGTCCATTTTTAAGGACTAATACTAATAGTATCAAAACTACGAGGACTATAAACCATCAAAGTTTCAAGTAGGGACTAAAACCAAAATCGTGTGATACTTAAGGGACAAAAAACATATTTAACCCGACATAATAATATTAATATGACATAGTAGTGACAAAGTATTAATTTAATCTAATTTTTTGTAAAAATTGAACAATGTTTTTTTTTTAAATTATGGAAAAATTTATTGTTTTTTTATAAATCTTATGTTGTTGTTTTTATTAAAGTTAAAATTTTTATTAAATATTTTTAAACTAGCTTTAAAATCTATATAAATTTATTTAAAATCATGTAGTTGGAGTTTAAATATGATTATTAAATAAATGTGAAACAAAACATAAATCAGATTTGCAAATACGACATGAAAAAAAAATTAAAACATTGAGTTAAATATTATAATTTCTTAAAATTAAAAAATAATTCCATATATATATATATATAATTATTGTTGCTTTCCAATATTATTTCTTAGTTTCAATTTAGTATAGTTTATTTTTCTTTTCAAAAATATTTAATAGAATATTTGTACAAAAAATAAATTTTGTCCATATTTAAAGGAAATAACATTGTTCTATTTTCACAACAATTAAAATTAAAATGAGATTCTACCACGTAACATTGATAATACTACATAATATAACTTTGAAGTAAGATAATTTGAACTAAGACGTGAAAAATATTAAGAAAATTCAAAAGAATAAATAAAAAAACATAAATTGACAAGTAATACTCATTATAATACCGTTTATACATTATTAAAGAAAATGATTAAAATAAATCTCATTAAAAAAATATGAGGACCAAATTGATAAAAAAGTTCTACATGATTAACTTAATACTTTTAGAGACAAAAACATTTATTAAATGAATAATTAAATCTTTATATAAAAAGGAAACATTTTATTAATTTGTAATAATTGTGAAACTAATGTGTATAAAATCTTTTAAATTTCATGTGACATTATAAGAACCATATAAAATGTGAGCTAACCAATTTTTACACAGTTATTACTTACACAAGTGAGGATGTTTTAATTAAAGTTATCCTACTATAATAAAGTTTAATCAAAGAGATTATGAAAATAGGAGTGCCGAGGATACACATAAAACTAAAATAGGTGACGGTAGTAACTAAGTAAATAATAAAAAAAAAGTGTATAGTCTGTTGTCAGAAAATAAACATATCTCAAAGGAATATCTTGTCCGTGGGGTCCAAATTGATTGTCATCAATAATGTTACTTTCTTTAGTGTCCTTCATCAAATTTGAATTTAAATATACATAAAGTGAAAAGGACATAATTCATATTATTCATTGAAAGCTTTTGGACTTATTCATAAAGGGCCTTTATATATGTTAAGGTTCACATATATCTTTCTGTTTAGTGGTATAATATTCTTGGTTGTAATAATTGCGTGCTTCCTCCACTTTATATTATAAATGTGTTTTTAATTTTTTTCAACAATAAAAGAATAACATAAATATTAGTATAAAATATATGCAATCCGAATGGTAATTTCTTGATATTACTTTTTCTTTTTACATTCATCCTATAACCTCATAAATTTATGATTTATTATAATATAACAGTTTATTAAAAAATAATTCTACCATTTTAGTTCATGGTGGTGGGAAAATTAATTTTTTCTTAACCTTTACGGAGAACAGACAGAAATTATCAGTATCCCACAAAATTCAGAAAACTCTTTCAAAGGTGCATAATTTTTAAATGAATATATGTTGATAAGATGTAATGAATCAACATTAAAAATAACGTTGTAATCTTAATTTATTATTTCAAATTTTAGGTTACGTATGTATAATCACTTAAAGAAACCAACGTTTGGTATTTCTGATATGACACTATACCAGTCTAATCTATTGGCAAACATTTTATTAACATTAAATTATTATTAAGATAATCTTATCCTAAAAATATTTAAAAGTACGAAAAATTAAATAATTTTATTATAAACCAAATATAATTTATGATAAATTAAAAATCTGAGCTCAAATGAACCAAGAAATATTTTACAAGCTAATCTGTGTATAATTTAATTTTAATTGATGAAAAAATAATTTAACTTTTGAAAATTTCTTCTCATATCTTGTGCAAGTAAAAAAAAGTCAATAGTAGTGATTAATGAAGTGAGAATCAATAGAAGTGAGAATCAATAGAAGTGAGAATCAATAGAAGTGATTAATTATATGAAATTGACTTGAAAACCTTTGAAAAAACCGAAGTTTGGAAGATGAACGAGAAATGCACCTGAAAATGACAGCCAATATGAAGGTGAAAGCTGGTATGAGGTTGCTGAGAGCAGACGCAAGCGTAGGCGATGTGTAATTCAGTCCCTTGTAGCCACACAGTTGAGCTGCCACTCTGCTCACTCCTCAATGCAATAGCAAAAATTAACATCAACATTTTCAATCACATGATAATCAAGATTTTTCTTAACTACAATTTTACAATTGCTCTCATGAGGAAAATTACGTGTGGAATCTAGTTCAAACCGATCTGAATTGTCTAAATAGGGTAAAAAAACTGCATAATTTGATCATACCCGATTACTCCAAGGAGGAAAATTCTGAAGATGAGAGAGAGGTTGAGCTGTGGAAGGCCTCTTGACCTGAAGAAATACAGAAAGAAGATGAAGAATGGTATCGAATTGCATAGAAGAATTGATTTGAATGATGAAAAGGTAATAGAGAACCATCGAAAGACGAAGGGCAAAGGCAAAAGGAGAAAGAGAACAGAGATGAGATACGAATAAGCGATGAAGGCATAATAACCCAATCCCTTCTGAGTTGCAGCTTTGAATAGAATGTTCACACCAACGTTGGAGCACTCTATGGCAACCATTGCAATGAATGGAAGCACTTCCCTGTAACAGTACCTCTCTCTCATCATCTCTCTTGCTTCAATTTTTCAGGTCTCTCTGGTTATTCTTTTTTTACTAATGTCACCGCTACCATTAGTTTTATTTATTTATACATATTTTTCTTTTTATTTCAGTATTTTGATTTTGGTTCTATTTTAACATTTTTTTATTTTAGTTTTTTCTACTTTTTTCTATTTTAACTTTTCCAGTTGACTTTTTCTGTTAATTCTATCTGATTCTGTTTATTAGCTTGTTTAGATACGTGATTTTGGACATGTTTAAACACATATCTTATTTTCCAATATAGCAAACAAAAAAAACCTATTCTGCTACTTTTACAAAAGAAAAAAAGCAAGTAAATGTTTAATATTTATTTTATTTCCAAATATACCAAAACAAAAATAACGTTCCTATTATTTAAAGGAAAAGCTAGTTATGTTTAACAGTACTTTTTTAACAAGTTCTGATTTGAATAAATAAAAGTATTTGTAAAATTGTTAACTTAGATAATGTCATCGTAAAATTGTTAACTTTGGTGACATTGTCATTAAACCTATCACGGATTCTTTCTGTTGGGATTGAGTTACTTATTCAAATCATTTCAAATTCTTTTAATGATTTGATAGATTTCTTAATGATTCTTCATTTGTTGCTTGTCTTCTCTCTTTCTTCTCTAAGTTGTATGGATGTGTATTTGTCAAAGATATTCCAACACTCAAGTTCAAGTCCAAGCTTTATTTAAAGCATTTCAAGTTGTTCCAGATCGGTCGATTATTTCCTCGTTTGATGGTCGACTGTCCGATTCTTGCTTGACCGGGTAGTCATACAGTACACAGACCCCCTTAAGCCCAAGCATGATATAATATGCGAAAGAATTTTAGGTAGTTCACTTTTGATGTAGATTAGTTTTACCTTCGACACTTGTCTTTGTCTATTGTTGTACGTTGATTAAGGTGATTGGTTGGAAGATTAAAATAGGTTGTAACGGCTGAGACACATAGGTTATTAATCCTGCTTAAGCGACATGTTGTGGATGTCACCGACCTTTGGTGAGGCCAGCCAAGATTCCTTTGGTGAAGATCCATGGTCATCGACCTTCGGTGAGGCCGAATGAGATTCCTTTGGTGAAGATCCACGGTCACCGACCTTTGGTGAGGTTGATCGAGATTCCTTTGGTGAAGATCCACTACTGACTTTCGGTTAAGTTAGCCGAGATTCCTTTTGTAACATTTTGATTTTTAGGATGTCCCGATTATGAGTGAAAACTTTAAATTAATTGGAAATCGAAGGTGCAGATATCTAAAAATAATAATAAGATAAAAATTATGTCTCTAAAATTAAAATAATGAGTAATAAAATCAATTAATTAATAGTTGACAAAATTGGAAATAAGAAATAAACATTTATTGGGTTTAAAGAGGAAAATAATAAGATTATAATCATTAATTAGAATATTAATTGACTTACTAATTTTAGTTTAATAAAAGAGGAAAATTATGTGATTACTATCATTAATTAGATTAATAAATAATTTATTATTTTTAGTTTGCTATTAAATTTTATTTATTTATTTATTTTGATCTATTGTTTGAGTAGAACTTATGAGAGGTTTATGTTGAGTACATTGTAGTTTTGAATGAGACTTTAGATAATGATGAATGAATAATGTTAGACAAAGAATGAGAATGGTTGTTGTACTTAGGTATATGATGAACTTTGACTGATGGGTGGAATGAGTGAGTGTTGGAGTTGTACCTCAGTGTATGGTTGATGAGCATAAGAGTGGGGGATATGTCCACTTGTTGTACCTAGTAAAACTTGAGATCGTCTGATACGAGATAACAACTCCTTTTGGCCTTGTGTGAGAAAAGGGGGTGCTCGGGCATTGAACCTTTTTGGTATGAGGGTGATGGTGTTTACCTTGTCCTTGTGTGGCAGGAAACATGTTCCTTAACCAGGATGGCGGAATTACTCGAGCAGACATGTAGGGGAGGCTATAGGGGACTTGTAGGGGAGGCTACATGTTTGTGAGGTAGGGTACAAGAGTGCGACGGATTCATTTCACTATGGAGCTATGGTATTGTGAAAGCTCATGGTATTATTTGTGATGAATGATTCATGATGAGGTTAATTCTGATGGAGGTACATGTGTTGATGTTTCTGGATAACGATGTGTTTGAAGACAATATTATACGGATAACCTTGATGGTATAGTTATGGTATGAGTGATGAGAATGTTGATGATGATCATGGTGTAGAAATGATTCTGTTAGTATGATAGCGCTGTAGATGATTGATTTGTTGTTAAGTTGTGTTTGCTTCCTATGTACAAATTTTATTGTTATTGGTTGTTCTATAGTAGCTTACCCATATTTGTTTGTGGTTGTGTATGTCTTGTAATGATCGATAACTTTTGGTTATACGGGAGCAAGGAATGTTGCAGATGCTCCAGATGCATGATAAAAACGCGATAATGGGAAAAAGACTTGGTTATTTAAAGTTTTTGTGCTATAAACTTTAGAAACAATGTAATTGAGTTTACTTTATTTCGTTTTTATTTGATTATTTTCGGTATTATATAATTGGATTTCCGCAATGGTGTTATGATTTAAAAATTTTTAAATTTCACTTGTGATCGAGACATCCTAAAAATCGGGATGTTACACCTTTGATGAAGATCCATGGTCACCGACCTTCGGTAAGGCCGGCCATGATTCCTTTGGTGAAGATCCATGGTGTGGCCTAGTACCTGAGACCAGGGTAGGCCGAGCAATTGAGGCCAAAGTAAGACCGAACAATTAAGGTCGAACACTTTATGCCAAGTGTTTTATTTGCAAGGTCCTATCATCTCCACAGTAGAAAATAAGCAATTCAAATTTGAACAGTCAGAAAGAATGTAGTCAATCAGGCTAACACATTTACAAGGTTAAACAGTTAATATCAAGCTGGCTTAGGCTATAAGGTTGGATGACCATGCAAGCAAGACCGTTCGGTCTTCGGTTGAACGTTTGAAGGCCAAAATGAGAAATCCATATTAGGATGTGTCACGACCGATATGTTAGTGCTTAATGCCTCTTGACCTGTATAAGAGATGAAGATGTTGACCGTGACAATATGGATAGGCACCACTCGTAATATGCTAAACAAGGGTTCATTCTCAACTTCGAAACCCAACCACGGTTCTAAACCTCTCAGATCTCTCTTCGTCCGCTGACACAACATCAAACTTAGCATGGCCAACAAAGGTGAGGGTCCATCCATTGGAATTGATCTCAGAACCACGTACTCCTACAACAAGTGTCTAGTAGTATGATCGTGCCGAGATCATTACCAATGACCAAGGTAGCAAAACGACGCCATCTTACATAGGGTTCACTGATAAGCTGTCGTCGAAGCTATCAAATTAATACTACTTTTCAAGGCAACATCAGTATTGCCAAGTAGTATTCAAGAAGGTAGATAGGGCTAAAGTAACCCTGAGTCGTCTCCCAACGAACACAGAATTGCTTTTGAATATCTGACTCTTATGCTATGCAATGCTTATGAATAAAAATGATGTTTGAAGAATGTTTAAAGAACAAATAATAAACTTAAAAATAGTTATGATTAAATAGGTTAATTCCACTGCTTTTCCAAGATAGATTCGTCATCGGTTATTCATAGATAATTGTTCAATTGATTATTATTTAAGTTTCAAATTAATTAAAGTACATTCTTAATTAGTTTGAGGGCGATCATGCATTTAACCAAAGTAAATTCTCAATCAAATGCAAAACCTTTCTAGATTATTCACAATAAATTCAACCAAAGTACATTCTCAATCAAATTTTATTGTGTTTAATCATGTCTATTCTTAAATCTCTTAACCAAATTAAAAGTTAATCAATCAAAGTAAATTCTCAATTGATTATAGTTGAAATTATTACTACCAACCAAAGTACATTCTCAATTGATAGTAAAAACCATTTAATCATATGAAAGTTCCTAAATTAAATCAAAGTAGATTCTCAATTTAAACCTAGAAACCCTAAAACTCATATAATCAATATGCATATAGATTCAAACATATTATGATGCAAAAATCTTTGCTTTTAACAAGATAGAGAGATGAAAGACATAGAGAGAACAACTTAATTCAATAATCAAAGTAAACAATTGCATTAACTGAACATAACCTCAGAATCCGTCTTGGAATTACAGCAGAATAGCCCTAGATGCTTAGCTCTCCATGAATGGAGTTGAATACAAGATGAAAGAAAAATGAGAGGAGTATAAGAGAATGAATGAAGTGAAGTCCCCCCTCTTTCTGCCTCCCTTGGGTCTCTTTATATAGGCTTGATTGGGCTTGGACTTTGAATAGTTTGTTGATAAGATATTTTCTGTTGATATATTATATCTTTCAAATATTCATTAGATTAAATCAGTTTTAAAGAATATTTGATAGATATTAACTCAATTATCTTATATCTTATATCTTCCAAATAACTAACAAATTTAGATAATGATAAAATTATTTGGAAGATATTTTCTGTTGATATTCCCAAATTAAATTCAACAACTGAATTTTATCTTTTAGATTTTCTGACTTTCCAAAATTGCACAAATACGCTGAAATTTCCTCTATTTGCACTTTAGCCCCTTCTAAATTTTCCACATAAAATCTGATTTTGGGCCTTGAATTGCCATTTGGACCAATAAAACCTATATTCTCAGCTGCACAAATAAACATTAGAACATCCAATAATAATTTATGTGCTAAAATTCACTTTTTACGTTTCTTTATTTCCCAAACCCAATAATTCCAATCATCACAAATTCACTTAAATAAACCATTTAAGCACAATTATCCCATCAAAAATTTGAATTTTAAAGCATAAATATGGGCATAAATATGCACTCATCATTCACTGACACCGAGCGTCTCATCGGTGATGCCGCCAAGAACCAAGTAGCCATGAACCTTAATAACACCGTTTTTTATGCCAAGAGATTGATTGGTCGTAGGTTCATCGATGCCTCGATTCAGAGTGATATTAAATTGTGACCTTTTAAGGTGCTTTCTGGACCTAGTGATAAGCCAATGATGGAGGTTAATTACAAGGGTGAAGATATGTAGTTTTCCGCCGAAGAAATCTCTTTTGTGGTACTTATGAAAATGTGTGAGATTGCTAAAGCTTATCTTGGAACTACAGTCAAGAATGTTGTTGTTATTATCCCTACTAACTTTAATGATTCCTAGCGTCAAGCTACCAAGAATGCTGATGTTATCGTTGGTCTTAATGTCATGCAAATTATCAATGAGCCTATTACTGCGACTATTGCTTATGGTCTTGATAAGAAGGCTACCAGCGTTAGTGAGAAGAATGTGTTGATTTTTTATCTAGGGGGTGGTACCTTTGATGTCTCTTTACTAACCATTGAAGAATGTATCTTTGAGGTGAAAGGCACAACTATGGACACTCATCTCGGAGGTGAGGATTTTGATAACAGGATGGTGAATCATTTTTTTCAAGATTTCAAGAGAAAGAACAAGAAGGATATTAATGACAACCCTAGAGCACTTAAGAGGTTGCTTATGAGAGGGCAAAGAGAACTCTATCCACCACTGCCCAAACCACCATTGAAATTGATTCTTTGTATTAAGGAATTGATTTCTGTTCCACCATTACCATTACCAGTTGAGAAGTGTTTAAGGGATGCTAAGATGGACAAGAGGATTGTCCATGATGTTGTTCTTGTTGGTGGTTCAACTAGAATTCCCACCTGTGGAGGGCTCGACAAGAGTTGAAAAACATTATCTGCTGGCCGGTTGCTCAAAGTTGGCCAAGGTTGAGCACATTACACAGCGAGAAACCTGGGCTAGGCGACTAGGTGATTGTTTTCCGTTGTACTGCTCATCTCGTTCCTTGTGGCTAGAGGGGATGTCGCTCGGTCCTATAGTGGGTGACAAAATGTTTTGGTTTAGGGGTTGAGGTCATTCCAAGCTGTCCTGAAGACCAAATAGGCTCCCTAATGATCCTTCATCATCCAAGTTATGTTGTTCGCCCTCTCTCCTTCTTGTCCAAGCTGTGTGGGCGGATACCTGACACCCCGATATTCAAGTCAGCGATTTTACTCAATAATTTTGTGATAAAAATGAGTAATCAGAATTAATTACATGACCTCCATGTCTAACATATATTTATAAATCTTATAATGGACTTACAATTAGGTTTGGCCCATTAATTCTAATAAATGACTTTCATTATTCATATTAATTGAAAATTAATGATTATTATTTTTATTAACTGTCAATTAATAGTTGTTATTGATCAGATTAATTATTAATTAATAATTGTTTTGGACCGATTGACCATTTCCTCGTTGAATGATTGACCGTCCGTTCTTGCCAGACCGAGTGGTCATACAATAGAAAAATTAAAATAAAAAGTGACATACAATAAAGAATTTGTTATTAGTATGAATTAAAATAAAACATGGTATATTAGGACACAAATTATAAAAGTTATTAGAACTAAAAGCAATAAAAATTGCAAATATTAAAAACTAAAAAACCGTATTTAAGAGTGAATGAAATAAAAGTGGATTTACAAAACATATTGCTACGGTATAATTATTGATCATAATTAAACCTCTATTTTAATTAATTTAAAAAAATTATTAAATAAGAAATTTTGAATATTAGTGTATAATAGATATAGAAAATAACGAGTAGTGATGATTTTTATAAAAAAGAGTACATAATATTTTACATAATAAAAGGTTAAGATATATAAAGATATTTCTAAAAAGAGTGTATAACATTTTAATAATAAAAGGTTGAAGTTTATTTTTATAAAAATCACATTTTCATAAAAACATTCTTTTTAAGTTTTCTCCGCCTTCTCTCTTCTTTTTAACTTCAATTTTCATTTAATTCCAATTTTCATCTGATTGAATATTAGATACTATATGATAGATCTTCTTGAGGAATTATACATGTTTAACTGATCAAAGAGTTGACGAGAGTAAGTTTGCATTTTCTCTTTTTTTTAAGTATTTTTTGAACTTGGGTTGCATGTGGAGTTTAAAATTGTGCATGTGACTTAAGGTTACTCTTGATGAATCTTTATGATTCTCTAACCACGAGGTTATATTTAAAACTCTAATCATGATTTTGATTGGTGGTTTAGGTGATCCCATGCAATATAGAGCTCTAGAGAGAAATAAAGTAATAATTGAGTTTTCCTTATCTCATGTGAGGGAAGTTAATTTTAGCTATTGCATTGTTTGATTTCGATTTGATCGATTGTTGTGTGTTAAATCTGTAATGATAAGAGAAATTTGTATGTTTGTTGGTGAAATGGGGCATAGAGGTTCAAACGCAGAATCATGTGTATGTGTGAGAAAATTGGAATTTTATGCATGTTTTCTTAGATATGGAATGAAAAGTGAACTTGCGAATTACATAATTATTTGATGGAATGACTTGTCTCAATATGCTATTCTAAGTGTTTATGATTTTCGTAAAGCATGGGATGCATCATTTGTATTACTAGCATAGGGAAATTGTAGGTTTTGTTATCTGTAGACCATTTTGGGTCTGGTAATCGATTACAACCTATTGGTAATTGCTAGGAGCCACGAAAGAACCAAATATACCAACAAGTATAATGGGTAGTTTGTAGTATAACAAGTGTCATATCCATAGAGATTTAGTAAAAAATACAATGTTCTAACTAGTTTCATTGTTGATAAAACAATGAATGGATTGTAAGTTGTTCAAAATAGAGTTTGTTCATGAAAACAGAGTAAAAAGTGTGATAAAACTATTTTGATTAAAAGCAAGTGACTTTTAGATGATTAAAACATGTTGAAGTTTGATTCCACCACTTTCTCCCTCTTTTGTAATATTCTTATCGTTAAATATGATTTTGCAAGTAATCAAGTTATGGGAGTTCCTTTGAATGTAACTATAGGTCCATTCTTGACACCTAAAACCTAATATCACCAAACTTCATATGATTCCTTAGTGAATGCTTGAATGGATCACCTGCATTAAGATCAGAACTCTATATCCAATTGTAACCTTAGATCTATTTCCTAGCATCTAAAAGCATATAGAAGAATTGATTAAACCACAACTTGAAACTAATTTCTACTCAATCCTAAGCCAGTGAAATAATATGAGTAGTCAGTTCATCCAACAAGTATAAACCAATTCACAAACAGATTGATTGAAAGCAAACATAAATATCCAAGAAGTACACAAGGAGTTAGAATTGATTACATCGCACCTCGACAAGAGAGAGTTCAACTACTCATAGAATATTACAATTCAATCCCTACAACATCTAAACATAAAATTTACAATGAAATAATGTCTCTTGAGCCTTAAAAAACCCATTCATACTCTATTACTACATATTTTGTCCTTCTCTCAATGCCTAAAAAATGAAGACATGAGGTCTATACGTGGCTTGAGCCCCAATTTTTGGTGTTTTAGCTGTAGATGATTTATTATAGATCTTTCAAAATTGCCTTTTTTTAGCTTTAATTGCACATTTTTGTGCTCAAACTATAAAATTTATATTCCAGATCTTTCCAAAGGTTGTTTGTTGAGGTTTTCCTCCAAGGTGGATTTCCTTTATGACTTAGGCCTTATGTTCTGTGCTGGAGCCTCCTGAGACTATGTCTAGGTGAAGGATTCTTCATGCCTTAAGCCTCAAGTAAGAGCTTAAGGTTTCCTTCCAAGGCGAGTTTTCTTCATTTGACTCAAGACCCATATTTCACGCTACAATCATGCTAAACTCAGTTTGTTGTATTTTTCTTAAAATTCTTCTATTTTTTTTCATTTTCCCACTTTGACTCTCTATTTGATATAAAGAAATACAAAACAAACTAAATAGGGGTAAATTAAGTATATAATCTAAAAAAAATCAAAACAAGATAAATGTCAAATTTATTTTAAAATTCACTTAAATTGGACATTTATCAAACTTCTAGAGTCCGAGTCAATGCATAAAGCCATATATCGAGTCTAGTATTATATTTATACTTAAGTATATGTGAATAGTATGATGCCTGGATCATTAAATGTTATGTTTGGTTGGTTGAGATATGAAATTATGTATTATTTATGTATGTTCAGGTTAGCATTACCTTATCCTTTTTTGTGTGTGGTCATATGTTTTCTCTTCCTTTGTGATGATTGTAATTTTGGTATGAATAGAGGATGTTTCACGAGCTAGTGGTGATAGTTAGTAGGAGTGAATGCTCTTTAGGATAGTGTTTGTTTCTTAGTTTGATGGATGTATATAATATATAATACTTAGTATAACTTATACACTAGAAGAAAGAATTCATTACCTACTGTAAAAATTCTTAGATAGATAAAATAATCATAGGTAATGTTACCTATGAATTTTTTTTTAGATAATACCTATGAAAAAAATCTATAAGTACCTACAAAAGTTTTTGTAAGTAATTACATATGGATAAATCCATAGATAATACATACAAATAAATCCTTATGTAATTATGAATAAATCTATATGTAATTATCTATAGGTAAATTTGTATGTAATGTATTTGTTAGTTTGATGAACCTATTTTTTAGAACACTTGAACAGTAATTAAAGTATAGATATAGAGAATTTATATATGATATTTAAGAAATAATCATTAAGCATAAAATATCAACATACAACATTATTCATACATTATAAAATACAAATCTCTAGTTGAATGAGTCAAAGATTTTCAAACATATTAACAAATAAAGCCTAGAATTAATAAATAAAGCCTAGAGTTCCCTAATATTAATGATTGCTCCAATGTGTCAGCTCTTTTAACAAGTTAGTGTCAATTAAGCTTCAACTGATTTTTCCTTTCTAGCACTAGCATCTACAGATTACAAGACTGGTAACAAGTTTCCAAATGTGTTCTCCAATCATTACTTAAAATTGCATTCCTTTAACTCTGCACCAAAATTTCCAACCTCAACCATGTTCACTTTTAATTCCAAAAGCACAATTTTATTTTCCTTGAAGGTAAAAGTCGACAAGAATTGCGCAATCTGCTTGTTTCAACTCTGCACCAAAATTGCCAACCTCAACCATATTCACTTTTAATTCCAAAAACTTAACTTTATTTTCTTTAAAAGGTAAACGTCAACAAGAATTGCACAATCTGCTAGCTTTATTCTGGCACGTAGTTTTTCAACTCAGCCTTGTCCATTGGATTTTTGGTACGTAGTTCTTCTTAGCATCTTCCCTGAGGTTACACAATCACATAAAAAATAAATGCATTAACACCAATGGAGAAACTATAAGTCTCACAAATTATGAACAAACTGGTCAAGTGCAAGTAAAGATATTTTTGGATGAACTTTTTAGAAGAAAAAAAAATATGAAATTGATTTTTTAGTAAACTAAATTTAAAGAAGTTACATACAATAACATTTTCAAATTATATATAAAGTAAGTTTAACTTACAGTGAAATTAATTTAAAACCCTTTTCCTATTTTTCTATTCAATGAGTGTTTATGAAGAGACACAACCGCACGTAGCCTAAATCCAAAATTAGATGTCAGCAACTAAGAATGGACCTGTCTCCGAATGATTCAAATATTAATGCGTTGGTAAAAATACCAACGTCATAGTGAGACACGTTGATTAATGTTGGAAATGACCATTTTCGATATTAAATGAGTTAAATAACGTCCAAAAATACACTTCCAAACATCTCTGCTTTGTTTCCTTTTTTAATAAATGAATCTTTTTTAAAGTTTTATTAAAAAGTAGAAAACCAACAAATGTAGTCCAATTTTGGCATTTCATATATTCAAAACTCATTTTCTATTTTTCGTCAATTTATTTTGTTGTTTTCAAACGTTGCAACATTATTTCACATACTTAGACTTTGAATTTTAATCTCAAATTTTTTGTGGAGTCTTCTCATGATTGTTTGATGCTTTGAACAAATTTTTAGGTCATTTGAAGTTCTTTTGAATATACTATTAGTTTTACCCTAAGTTTTGATATATACAATGTATGAACAACAAACAAATTTAACAATAACAACAAGGTCAACCAATTTATAACCTATAAAAAATGAAAACGAAAATGAAAGTTCATCAAAAACCCAAAATGAAACTAAGCTGTTTGAAGGTGGGTTCGTCGTCGGAATAAAGTATTGTCGTTAGTGATGGAGAAAGGAGAACGCGTTTATGCTCTAAAGAGTACTTGTGCACGAAACCAAGAAGTCAAAACGAAAAAAATCATACCTAAAGTAGTTAATTAAGGTGTATTTGTGTTAAGTGAAAAAAAGATTACATGTGTTGGTCGTCGAAAACTTCGTCCGAGAAGGGTTTGAACAAAGAAGAAAGTTTCACGTAAGATAAAGTGAATAAATTTTCACCCTCCCGCCCAAAATTTTAATGAATTCATTAACATATAACGTCTAAAAAGTGATATTCTAATGTCTTATAGCTCCTTGACGTCTGAGACTAGAACATTCAACATCATATGAGAGTACTGATGAGTGTATTTATGCCCATATTTATGCTTTAAAATTCAAATTTTTGATGGTATAATTGTGCTTAAATGGCTGATTTTAAGTGAATTTGTGATAATTGGAATTATTGGGTTTAGGAAATAAAGAGACGTAAAAAGTGAGTTTTAGCGCATAAATTATTATTGGATGTTCTAATGTTTATTTGTGCAGCTGAGAATATAAGTTTTATTGGTCCAAATGGAAATTCAAGGCCCAAAATCAAAATTTATTTGGAAAATTCAGAAGGAGCTAAAGTGCAAATAGAAGAAATTTCGGGACATTTGTGCAATTTTGGAAAGTCAGAAAAGCTAAAAGATAAAATTCAGTTGTTGAATTAATGTAATTTGGGAATATCAACAGAAAATATCTTCCAAATAATGTTATAATTATCTAAATCTTTTAGTTATTTGGAATATATAAGATAAAAGATTTTGTCAACTGAATATTCAGAGTCCAAGCTCAATCAAGCCCTATATATAAAGAGACCCAGGAGGGACTTCACTTCATTCATTCATTCACCACTTCTCTCTCTCTCTCTCTCTCTCTCTCTCTTATTTCATCTTGTATTCAACTCCATTCATGGAAAGCTAAACATCTAGGGCTATTCTACTGTAATTCCATTATGGATTATGAGGATAGATTGAGTTAATGCAATTGTTTATTTTGATTATTAATTTAAGTTGTTTTCTCTCTATGTCTTTCATCTCTCTATCAAATTAAAAGCAAAGATTTTTGCATCATAATGTGTTTGAATTTTCATGCATATTGATTATATGAGTTCTAGGGTTTCTAGGTTTAATTGAGAATCTACTTTGATTTAATTTAGGAACTTTCATATGATTATATGATTTTTACTATCAATTGAGAATGTACTTTGATTGATTAGTAATAATTTCAACTATAATCAATTGAGAATTTACTTTGATTGATTAGTTTTTAGTTTTGTTAGGAGATTTAAGAATAGACAAGATTAAAACACAATAGAATTTGATTGAGAATGTACTTTGGTTGAATTTATTGTGAATAATCTAGTAAGGTTTTGCATTTGATTGAGAATTTACTTTGGTTAAGTGCATGATCACCTTCAAATTAATTAAGAATGTACTTTAATTAATTTGAAACTTAAATAATAATCAATTGAACAATTATTTGTGAATAACCGATGATGAATCTATCTTGGAAAAGCCGTGAAATTAGCCTATTTCATCATAACTGTTTTTAATTTCTTATTTATTCTTTAAACATTCTTCAACCATTACTTTTATTCATAAGCATTGCATAACATCCATAAGAGTCAGATATTCGAAAGCAATTCTGTGTTCGTTGGGAGACGATTCAGGGTTACTTTAATCCTATCTACTTTCTTGAATACTACTTGACAATACTGAAGTTGCCTTGAAAAGTAGTATTAATTTGATAGCTTCAACGACAGTGTATAAATTTCCTCAGTATGACATCGAAAATTGAGAATTTCAACGTCTAATGACCATATGACGTCGAAAAGTATAAATTCATCGTTGGAATTCAACATTTATTTAGAAAAGTGTTGCAAGTCATTTTTTTACGCTAGCTTTTTCATATTATGACGTTGAATGCGAGATGACAAAACCCTTTTTTGTACTAGTGTCACATATGAAATTAGTTGCATGACAAACTACTACATAACTTATTTTGTCTGTAGGTTGAACAAAATTAGAGCCAGCGTGGAAATACCAAATGTCAAAGTCCACATTAGTGTACTTAAGGAAAACAACATCGGTTATTTTCGCCCATAGGCAGCGATTCCTGAACCGAAGCAAAAAGGGGTAGGATTTTGCCTCGGTTCACAGATAATCGAAGTAGTACAATTTTTCCTTTTTTTATTTTTTTGAAGGACTTTTGGCCTCGATTCCTGCTGAACCGAGGTAGTATCTTGGACTTTACTGCCTCGGTTGGGACCTAAATCGAGGCAATATAATGGTTTTTACTTTTTTTTTGTTTTTTCGTCAGTCTTTCTGCCTCGGTTATGGTCACAACCGAGGCGTACTCCCCTGTCAGACGCAAGGCAGGACAATAATGTCGAACGATTGTTGAGGGCAACGGTCTTGCGACAACGGCAATGACGGAAGAGGAGAGGCACGATAGAGGCCGTGGGATAAAAGTGACGGAGGAAATTGTGAAAGCAGTTGACGGTGGAGACAACATGGAGAGGACGAGATGACGACGGTAAACGACAGTCACCGGCGATGGAAGCAAAAGAGAAAGAGTGGCGAGGGAAGCAAAGGAGAGGGGTTCATTCGCGGGGAAGAAGATGAACAGAGAAGTAGTGCTTTTGTTTTGCGATTTCTTAAATTTAAATAGGCTATTGCCTCGGTTCTCCATTAACCGAGACAATAACAACCTTACTACCTCGATCATAAGTGCAACCGATGTTGTAGAGCCTACGATAGAATGTCTTGAAGAAGGGGTTGTCCGTGCATAGAACGTTCTAAATACCTTTTGTCAAACTCTACTGCCTCAGTTGGTTAGAGAACCGAGGCAGTAGCCCTATATAGGAAGACTGTCAGGTCAAAAGTGCCTTTTCAGAAGCGTAGCAGGGTTTTCTGCCTCAGTTAGTCAGAGAACCGAGGAAATAACCCTATTTCAAAAAGTCTAACAAGTGAAAAGTCCTCTTTGCAGGTAGGTAGCAGGGTTTTCTGGCTCGGTTGTTCACAGAATTGAGGCAGTATCCCCATTTCAAAAAGTTTGACAGGTGAAAAGTCCTCTCTACATGTGGGTAGCAATGTTTTTTTGCCTCGGTTGTTCACAGAATCGAGACAGTATCCCCATATAGGCATCGCTCCTGGACAATTGAGCCATAAAGTTTCGCTAAAACTACGAAAATGTCATCGCACTTTTATAAGCTTCTGTTTCTGTAAAACTGAGGCGTATATAGCGCGTCAAAAATCTTTTTTTTACTAGTGCTATATGAAGTAATTTAAGAAGTTGTAAAGAAATTAGAGCTTGTACCAATCTTAATGAATTGAAAATTAAATGCATAAATAGGCAGAAAGCGTTTAAAGTGATGCTTTCAGAACTTGAAAAAATTCTTAACACCAACACCATGCTTCAAGGTCAAAGGGATCCCTACCTTCTATTTTGAGGTAGGGAATGAGTCTAGATGTATTTAATTGATGTAGGAAAATAATTTAGATTAAGGTTCTACTAAAGAGTAGAGTCTGATTCAGAAAAGAACGAGACACAAACCACAAATGGTTGGGTTCTTCTTATTCAAAAAATAAGGAAGAAATAAAGATTCTTGATAATTTTATGTTTTATATTTAAGGGCCAGTGAGTTAAAGAACACTTTTGATGGATAACTAGGTTGTATTTTTTACAAAACTTTCTAGACTTTTGGCTCACATAAGTTCTCTCAAACTTACACATAGATACTAACTCCTCTCAGTTTCCTTTATTCAATAATAGAAATCCTAGTGTTACCTTTCACCACCTTCAATTCTTTAACCCCTAACTCGAAAAGAATAATTTATTAATTAACTTGCTGATGTTAAGTTATTGTACATGTCGTGTAACCATCAATAGGTTTCAATATTCATAGTATGCCTTAAACTTTGTCTCTTAAGATAAGTTGTTTGACATTATAAAATATTAGGCAACATGACATTTTCAAATTGTTTTAATTTAGGGTTTGCAACTTACTAATTTCACATTTATGTTTATGTAGAAGGCAAGTCTATTGGATGTGAAAATAGAGATTACAAATAGTGATAGAAGATGCAATTGATGATTGGCTCGTGAGACAGATGCATTGGCTCTAAACTAATGTACAAGGCTTTTTCTATTTTCTAATAAAACAAATTTAGAGATATTGGTCTATCACCTATTTATTTGGAATTTTTATTTGAGTTTTGTTTAGTATCATGGGTTACAAGAGAAGGAGAACCCAACGTCAGCCTGCTAAATATGAAAATGATACAAGCATAAGAGTAAATTGATTAAAATTAGTTAAATTTCCTTCTTTTATTTGTACCTAAGGGAAATGATAAGGCTAAACTTTCAACATTATTCTTCAGTTTGGAAGTTCTTCATAGGAATTAAAATTAAGGTGTACTATTATCTTTATAAGCTAACATAACAAACAAAATTTAAGAGAAGCTAATATAGTCATGTCTTACAACTTTGAAATAAATTTATCCCACTGTAGGCATAGGGAGAAGGTCCAATAAATTATGCTAAACATACAACACTTCAGGTGTACACGTAGTTAATAAATACCTAAAGACGAACAATAATCCTTCTAGTAGAAATCTATAAACAAATATGGAGGAGTTAGCTGTGAACCCTTTTTAGGAAGTAAAGATATAAATGTGACTTTCATAAAATTGAAATGTATAATAATGTGAGCTTAAATGGATTGGAAAAACCTTAAATCAGGACAATGCCCATTTGCGAAGTGGCAGAACAAGACACTTACCAATTCTGTGAGGAATCCTCTACGAATGGTTTTGTCTTTGCGCGTGAGGGAAGGAGATGGATGCTCTGCTAATAGCCTTAACCAAATCCTGGAACAAGAACCTTGTGTGTTCCTCTGTTCGAATGAGGTCACGATGGTCAGCCTCTCCAATGACAGAATGAAGTGCCAGCAATGAAGGGTCTACGAATGCCTGCGTGAATGACGAAGAGGGCGTTTGTGAATGAAAGCTACTATTCTATGGTTTAAAGCAACCAATTTGGTGGAATGCAAATGTGACAGTTGAGGGGGGGTTCTGGCTCGAAGAATGAAAGTAGGGGGAGGGAAACCCAAGTTTTGGGCTTTGCTGATCAAGCAACTTACCGACGACTATATATCCGCCAATAAGTAAATTCACCATGCCATTACCAACGAATTTATTCGTCGGTAAAGACAATAGTAGTATCCGTCGGAAATTCTATCAATAAATTCATTTTACCGATGACCTAATGTCCGTCGGTAATATTTTGTCGGTAATTTATCCTTTTCCTATAGTGTTAAAGATTTACGAAAAAGGTGTCAATGAAGAAACATACCTATGATGAAGAAGTCAACAATTCTCCAATACTCATTTATGTCAAATGATGCCTCGACAATTCTGGTCATAGTTTTGGTATCAGGACTGCAGTCATTCTTTTTTGTTGGTCCTCGTACTTTATGAAAATAATGTAAAAGATCCTCTCCAACATCATGTTCCACAACATAATTTTAACATGCATTATGATGAAAATGAGTTGTAGTTTTCTTATCAACAATCATTCTAGCATTTCTTATGAGTCAAAATTTTCCAGCATGTGTCACAACTTTTTAAGACATATTATAATAATTCATACAAATCACATTGTGAGAAACTATCTCAAACATATTTTGAATAGTCATCTTAACTACTACAACAATTTTCTAAGCCATATTATAATCGCTTTTTGAACCATAATGTGAGAAACCAATACCTTATTATGGGTCACATAATGAGTAGTTTTCACAATTTTTGGACTAGTAATTTCAACCACAAGTTCAAAACATTTCTAAAACATCTTTATAGGAACTGATGAAAAAGTTTCAATAACAATTTAAAGCATACATTCAAGATTTGAAAAAGAAAATGAATCAATTACATACTATATTGGATGACATGAAACAATCTTCATAGTTTAATGAGCCACAACAACAAGCTGATTTTGTCTATTCTTTATTATGTACAACATGTGATTAAAGAAGATGAGGAGAAAAAAAATGAAAACAACATAGATTTGGATTTTTATTTATCTCACTTTTCTAGAAAGTTTTAATGCATGTAGTTGTCATAATGGTTTATGCTCTATACGTGTTGAAATTAACTTTACAATACATATTAATGTGTAATGCAAATTCTAGAAGAATATAGAAAATCCTAAGGTAGAAGTACTAAAATGTAATAAAACTTCTAGAATATTGTAGAAAAACCTAAGATAGGAAGAAAAAAATCAAGAACATTCTACATGGGTAAAATTCTAGGACATTCCACATAAGTTGTGGATAACATGTTCTAGAATAATCTACACGGGTCTATAAATACCCATGTACTCTACCGTTTGACGCAAGACAAGGCATCGTCTACTACAAACTAATCGATTGGGGTAAATACTTGGGTCTAGCAGAATGGTGCTACAATACCACTATTCATTCAGCTACTAGAATGTCTCCTTTCCAGGTCACGTATGGCAAGGAACCTCCTTCGATTCCTCAATATTTAGCAGGTTCCTCGTCATTAGAGGCAATTGATTGTCTGTTATCAACTCGCCAAGACACGTTGAATACCCTCCAAAAGAAACTTCATAAGGTTCAAAATTAGATAGTTTCGTATGGCAAGCGGAGGCAGGTGGATTATTAGGTCGATGATTGGGTCTATGTACGGTTGCGACCCTACCTCCAAAATTTTGTCCGAGGTTCAGTTTATGAGAAGTTGGGCAAGCGTTTTTATGGTCCCTGTCACATACTTGAGCGAGTTGGACCTATTGCTTACAAGCTAGAGCTGCCTTCAACTTCCAAAATTCATCTGGTTTTTCATTATTTAGTGCTTAAGGCTCATCGTGGCTCTCTCCTTGTTCATCACATTCACTCGTCTTTTGATTTGAGCAAACTCAATTTAACCTTTGTCTTGGACTTATTGCCCATCGACTTGACTCTCTTTGGTCCGAGCCAATTAAACTTGATTCTTTGGTTTGATTAATTAAGTTTGACTTTCATCCGAATAAACCCAATTCAAATTTCAACCTGAACGGACTCAATTCAACCTTCGACTTTAAGTGACTAGACTCAATTTTCAAGCTTAACATAAAGTATATTTAACTTAACTTAAAACCTATCAATCTTGACTTGAGCTAAATGAAATCTAACTTTAGAGCCAATTTAAATGACTTACTTTACTTAGTCCAACTTAATATCATCTTTCTTGAGGTAAGACTGACTCACATAGACTTACTTATAGATTACTCCTATGCTATGACTGTTCTTTTTTTTTTTTTGCTATTTTTATCTTTTGAACTTTTTCTTATATTTATGAAGATTTGTTGTAATAAAAGAAATGCTTAATAACCAGTATAGAAATCTATATGTTCAGGTTAATATATTTCCTCTTAAAATGCAAATCTAAGGGGCATCACACACAAATGTAATCTACTCTGAGATGACTTGGAAGGGTAAGGCATAACAAACCTATTATGGTGGCTATTATGAAATCATATTTGACAGAATGAGTTTCCGTGTTTTTTTTACAGAAGCTCAAGGGACCATAACAAATCACACCATTAAATGCACCCTAAGGACAAAAACAATGGCTTGAATTGGTGGGACCAACCAGAAAGAAAAATTGACTCAAAAGTCACAAGTAAATGGAATAGGACAGTGGATAGGGCAGGAGAAACGAAAAACCTTTGAGAACAAGTTTCAAACTGATGCCAAAATGTTAGTAAGTTTGCATCATTTAGAACTTCTAAGTTTGCATGACTCTACTCAAATCTTGAAAAGGTTATACTTTGTGACCAAGTTCTCAGTAAAGGGGACCATAACAACAAACCACCAAAAGAAAAGCAAAAGTGGCCATATTTAATTAAACAATTTTCTGTCTATTTTTTTGTTGTCGGAAGAGCAAGGAGTTGAAACGATTGGTCATGGAAAAAAGGAAGTATCGAGAATAAAATAAAGCACAAAGCAGAGTTAACATTAGTTTATATATTAAAATTTTAATTGTAATATAAGTTAATTTTAACGTCTATTTTTTCTAATTTTAACTTCATTATTTACCATATAAATCATGTAACGAAAAATAATATATATATATATATATATATATATATATATATATATGTGGAAAATCTTCATGCAAAATAAATTGTTCTTAAAGCAAGTAAAGTATTACAGTGAGCTGAAAATTGAAATTGTTTCCTGGTCATGAAATCCAGACATAATTTTTGTCTTTGGATTAATAAGATATTGTTGATTATTATTATATATAACCTCTAGAATGTTCGGTTTTCATTTGTTACATATCATATATTCGTCCACATGATAACCTAAGACTTAACAGCACAACATAAGTTCTTATGCTTTTCCTTTTTGTAACTTGTCAGCTAAGGAGTAAAGTCAGTCAATGACTTTTTTGCATTATAAATTCATTGCCACAGCACAGCACAACACAAGACAACACAAAACAAACACTGAGCTTTGTTAGTAGCTGCTTCACCACCTTTGCTTCTCATCTTCCTATTACAATGGATGTTAAAGGATTCGGTTTTAGACCCACAGAAGAAGAACTTGTCGACTATTACCTCAGACACAGGTTGCTGGGTGATGATCCACAAGTCCACGTCATCCCCGACATCGACCTTTGTGAAGTGGAACCTTGGCACGTACCAAGTAATAATCTAAACCTTTAACACTTCATGCATCTTCGTGCACCCATCACTTGTTCTTATCTTTCTCTTATAATTTCTTCACTGATGTTTACTTTTTCTCTTGTTTGAAACAGTGTTCTTCGGGGAATCAGATGTGCAATTTGATTTTCCAGAATGGTTTTTCTTCAGCCCTGTTGGTTTCAAGTATTCGAACAGTAAAAGGATTAACAGGACAACCAAGTGTGGCTTCTGGAAACCCACTGGAAAAGATCGTGAGATTAGGAGCTCCGACTCCAACATTCTCATTGCCACAAAAAATACTCTCGTTTACTACAAAGGCCGCGTTTCACGTGCTGAGAAGTCCAACTGGGTTATTCATGAATACCATGCTGTTACCTTTCACGAAAGCCAGGTTGGTATGCGTTTTGGAGAATTTTAACACTGATATTGGAAATACTCTTTCTTGATTTTTCTTCACTGTTCTATAGCCTTTGACATATATCAATGGATATTTTTAGTTTTAGCATATGATCACGTCATTTTATCATTTCTTGATTCGTTTTGGCTTTTCATTTCTGCAAATTGTATGAAATAACTTCTGATTTGCAGAGGACTTTCGTTTTGTGTCGCTTGATGAAGAAACCTGGGGGAACAACTGAAGGTGGAGGTGATGAAGGGGAGAGCAGTAGAATCATGATTTCTGGCTATGAGAATCAGTCAACAACAGGAGGCATTCCTTCAGTAAGCTGAAACATTCTTTACGAACATATTAACACTCTGTCATGTGATAATGCTGAGAATTGATACTTGTGTGTATTTTCAGAGAACTACTTTTACTGGAATAGAAACGACCTTACAGCAAAACCAAGCGTCTTTTCCAAACTCCTCACATCACGATGCCTATTTTAGAAATGAATCTAACATTGAGCATACTTCATATGAAACTACCCAGGAAGAAGAATTCCTGAATTCTATTTTTGTTCATGACGGTTATGTGAACAATGAACAAAATATAAATACCTTCTACAATACTTTCACCCAATCGGAGTCATTGAGAAAGGTATACCGTGAAAGTAGTGATACGGATGCTGAGGCCCTCTCCGAACAGGTAAAGATATATTGTGCCAATTTTTCCAATGATACAATGAGCATCTCCATTTGTTTTTGAACTGTCCTATTACTTTAGATTTGATTTCTTTTTTTTGAACAATTGAATTCATCAGTTTATTTTCTTCTGAAATCATTGCAGGGTGACAATATTATGAATATTTCAACAGTGTTTAATAGATATCTTAACATAGACGAATACCATTCATCAAAAGGGTTTGATTCTGAATTATCAGACGTGGGTGTCGAGGAAGGTGTAGGTATGCCATCTTCCGTCCATGAAACAAACCAAGAGAAAAAGAAGAAAAAAAAGAAGAGCATATTTTCTTTCTTCTAATCATCACAGAGGAAGGTTTCAAAAGAATGCAGTATTCCATGTAGAGGTGAGAAAATCAAACATATTCATTAGAAAAATGAAGATTACTTTCTTGACGAATGAGGCAGATGCTTCATTTGAACTGATTTTCACTGTAACATACTATTGATATACCATGCTTCACGTGATGTATTTTGTAGGCTCGGAAGATTTTCTCCTTGTGAATCAGAAGAACCAGAAGCCATCAATCTTCTGATAACAATACTAAAGGTTCTTTCATCTATATGGAGACAACGTCATCAAGACAACGTAGTTTTAAGGGTTTTTATGTGTGTATTACCACGTTAGTTTGGAAGTATTATCAATTTCAAGGGTTTTTATGTGTGTATTACCACGTTAGTTTGGAAGTATTATCAATTTCAAGGGTTTTTATGTGTGTATTACCACGTTAGTTTGGAAGTATTATCAATTTCAGTACACGTAGTAGTGTATGTAAAGGGTCGATGGTGAGTGTTCCATAGTTCCTTTTCTTGTATTATCATGTTATTTATTTTGGATTGAGATGAAGTTTTTTATTTGAAGTCATGGTTATTAACCTCTCGAGTTATTAACCTCTCGAGTTAACTCGTAAACTTGTATGGACATGACTTTCGAGTTAATTCGGAAGTAAACTCTTTTTTATGTAAATTCAGTAAAATTGATTGTGAAATTGGTTAAATGATGTAAAATCGCAAGTTTGTAAAGATTGTACGAGTTTGAAAGAGGAAAAATTAAGAAAAAAGAGGTTGTTTGGGGTTTAGGGTTTCATGACCTGATTGTCATGGTCTCTCATGTCCCTCTTTCTCTCTATGGTCATCCCCTCTCCTCACCTCCATAATGAAATGCATCAAAATTAATGACAATAATTCAAATATTTATATTTTATAATATTTATTTTTATGAACAATGTAATTATAAATTTTATTTATTTAAAGTTATATAATTTTGTAGATTTATTTAAATTAAGATATTATTTTTATAATATTTTTTTATCTGAAATAAACTCATAAGTCGAATTTACTCTATCTTCACTAATTCATGTGGAGTTTGATAACTGGATAATCTAGTTGGTGGTTATTATAAGCAGTGTTCATTCATATTGAAACATATCTTAATAAGCCTATGTCATCAGTAATGAAAATGTTTTTGTTGCTGTTCAAAAACATGCTGGTATGTATGTCAGGTCAGATGTCCAATATGCAGTCAATAACATGATTGTTTTCCTATCCAATAAAGATTTTTAAGCAAATCTTCACAAAAAAATATTAAAAAATGAAGGCTGCCTGGAATTTTATTGAAAAGATAATGCATGTCCAAGTTTCAGCAATGCTAACTTTAACCAATCTCTTTCTGGAATCTTCATATGAAAATTCATTTACGGGGATACTGAAAAAACGTGGATGTGAAAAGAAAAATTGAGGTGATAAAAGAATCGTTGGAGTTCACAGTCTGTTCTTGGAAGTTAGCACATGACTAAAATCTTAAAAAGTATATCCACCATTGGAGTCATGTTCTTGATTGGTAGTGATGAGTATAACTAACCTCCAAAATAAAGCAAGTGATCCAAGCAAATTCACTAACCAATAGTTTTGAAAGAACATTGAAATGGTGGGCCACGGAAGAAACTTGGATACCAAGGCTCAAATAACTTTAAAAGGCATTGGTCCTTCTCATAGACACTCATGCCAGATTATATCCTATCGAATGAGAAAATTTGTTAAATATATTTTTGTACATTTCGTAGAAAGTGCTGAGTTAGGAAAAAGAGTCTCATTCTCACGCGGTATTAGTACAATACAGTCACTTCATTTTTCCTGTATCTATCTGTTACTTAAAAATTTTGATTTTAGAATCACGATAACATTTCATATATTTAGATTTTATATGTTGAATTTTCTTATAAAATAACCTGCCAATAAGATCACTTAGATGCAATATATTTGAACTATAAGTGCATGATCTAAAGTTTTAATTTATAGAATAATTTTACGAACTTTTTATAAAGTTTGCAAGATTGCCTCATATTCCGAATCTTGAAATAAGAGCTTTGTATTATTATAATGTACTTTCCAAAGACAACTTCTTAACTAAGGAGTCATGTCAAGTCAATGAATGTGCAATTATAAATTCATTTCACCACACAAACACTGAAAACACTAAGTAGCATTCTTCATTCAGTCCCCTGTTTCGTCATCCACCCTTTTTCTTCATTCAACACTGAAGAGATGTGTTTACAAAAACCAATGGAGATTGTAGGATACGGTTTTCGTCCCACCGATGAAGAACTTGTCCACTTTTACCTCAAACACAAGTTGCTAGATGATGATCCCCGTGTCCATGTCATGACTGACATAGATCTTTGCGATGTGGAACCTTGGGAAGTACCAGGTAATAATCCAAACCCAAACTCTACATGAATCTTCGTGAAATCAACATTGCCCTTTGTATTGTTCTGATCTTTACTTCAATTTTTATTGTTTTAAATAGAGATATTAGCAAAATCAGTAATACCATTCAAAAACTCAGAATGGTTTTTCTTCCGTCGTGTTCAGTTGAAATCCTCAAATAGTGAAAGGTTTAACAGGACAACCAAGAGTGGGTTCTGGAAACCCACGGGAAAACCCCGTGATGTTAGAACAGGGGACACCAACACTGTCATTGGGACTAAGAAGACTCTTGTTTTCCATAGTGGCCGTGCTTCCAAAGGTGTCAATTCCAACTGGGTTATTCACGAATATCATGCTCTTAACTCTCTCCAAAGCCAGGTTTGTATTTCATTTTTTAAGAAACTTGTAACTAAATTACGGTGTGTGGAAGGAGTGTAAACTAGTCGAACCAAGATGAGTATTTGAAGCCTGGGTTTAACTTTTAAAAAACTTTATAAATTTTAAAACATCCCATGTAATTTTGTGCTTTAATCTTGACTATTGGTAATAATTAGTTTCTCGACAAAGCTTATGGAGAACCTCTCATGCTTACTGGATGTGTTTAATTGAGTCTTTCTATCTAAGAACACTCAAAATTCATCACTAATTCTCATCGAAGACCGTCAATTTCTTCTGCATGTTTGCCTCATTTGTTTTGACCTTTTACTTTTGTGAATTGGGCCAAATGAATGCTTACCATACTCCAATATTTTCAGAATGCTTTTGTGTTATGCCGCTTGAAAAAGAAACATGGGAAAACGACCGAAGGAGGAACTGCTGCACTGATATGTGATGAAGAGGAATCCAGTAGAAGCGTGGTTTCTGACAATGAAAATCAGGCAATAGCAGAAGGAGTTCCATCTGTAAGCTGAAGCATCTTTCATGAACATATATACACTGTGACATGCGAACATGCCGAGAATTTATGCTTCTTTCTGTCATTTCATATATATATTTACATTTTTTTTTCAGGGAGATACTTTTAGCAGAATGGAAACAATCTGCCAGTTAACATATCAGGCAGAAAACAATATCTCCCCAGCAGAACAGTCTCTAATTGATATTGAGCAGGATGAAGCATCTTTCCCAAACCCATCTAACGATGCCTATTTTAGAAAGGAAAACAACAATAGGCATATCCCATATGCACAGACTCCATTTGAAGCTATGCATACTTCTTTAGGATCTACCCAAAATCCATTTGAAGTTGGATCTATGTTAACTCTTTTTGAAACTACACAACCTTCATTTGAAACTACAAATACTCCTTTTGAAACTATGGAGACTCCTTTTGATACTATGGAGACTCCTTTGGGAGCTATGTATACTTCATTTGAAACTACGCAGACTTCTTTAGGATCTATGTTAACTCCTTTAGAAACTACACAACCTTTATTTGAAACTATAAAGACTCCTTTTGAAACTATGGAGATTCCTTCTGATACTGTGGAGACTCCTTCAGGAACTATGCAGTCTCCTTCAGGAACTATGCAGTCTCCTTTGGGAGCTATGCAGTCTCCTTTGGGAGCTATGCAGAGTCCTTTAGGAGCTACGTATACTTCATCTGAAACTACGCAGACTTCTTTAGGATTTATGTTAACTCCTTTAGAAACTACACAACTTTCATTTGAAACTATAAAGACCCCTTTTGAAACTATGGAGACTCCATTTGATACTTTGGAGACTCTTTCAGGAACTATGCAGTCTCCTTTGGGAGCTATACAGACTCCTTTAGGAACTATGTATACTTCATTTGATACTATGCAAACTTCTTTAGGATCTATGTTAGCTCCTTTCGAAACTACACAACCTTCATTTGAAACTACAAATACTCCTTTTGAAACTATGGAGACTCCTTTTGATACTATGGAGACTCCTTTGGGAGCTATGTATACTTCATTTGAAACTACGCAAACTTCTTTAGGATCTATGTTAACTCCTTTTGAAACTACACAAACTTCATTTGAAACTTCGAAGTCTTTGGAAACTCCTTTTGAAACTATTGAGACTCCTTTAGGAGCTATGTATACTCCACCTGAAATGATGCATCCTCCATCTAAAACTAAGCAGATTCCTTTAGGATCTATGCAGACTTTATTTGCAATTACAAGTCCTTTAGCATCTAGGAAGATTCCTTTTGAAAGTAGGAAAACTCCATTTCAAAATACAAATACTCCATCGCAGACTCCTTTTGAGTTCCCGAAATCATTGAAAAGGGCATATTGTGAAAGCACTTGCATAAATCCAGAAGTCGTCCTTAAACTGGTAAATATTTATTTTGCAAAGTCCAAATAATACTGAGGAGTGTACCTCCTTTCATTTCTGAACTTTCATTTTGATTTAATAAATTAAAATTTCAAAGTGCATTATTATGATTTGAATTTTGTTAGATTTTTCACAATGTATCGAGATTTTCTCGAGTAGATACAACATAATGTATCAGGATTTTCTCGAATAGATACAACATAATTTTAACGTAAAATGTCTTTTTGAGTTGACTTTGATACGTTCTTGTGATTCATGAGTCATTGACGGGCTATTATTGAGAACTACACTTTTTCTTGAGTTTGTGCTATTGTTATATTCTTTTGAGCACTTTTATCAACGAATTCATCTGTTTATTTTCTTTTGAAATTATTGCAGGACGCTTGTATTGATGATAGTTCAACTATGTGTACTAAATATCTTAATTCAGATGAATATCATTCATCAAAAATGTTTAAAACATCATATGATGTTGTAAATGGTGACACACGTCTTCTATTTTCCAACCAAGAAGCAAGTCAGAAACAAGAAAGTATATTTCAAGACAATTTACGGGGAATGGAGACATCCTCATGTGACTCTACAGTATATAATCCTGAAGAGATCAATTGGAATGAAATATCTAGTTTTCCTTGCACTTAAAGGTCATGGGAAGATCAGTATCATCTAAGACCGAACAACTTCATATGGTCCGAACTAAGAATTTCGTACCATTATTGGATTAGTGGATAAGAGTATATGTTATTAAAAATAACTTGCTCTGAAATAGCCAATTTACTAGAATTTGCATAATGATAATTATGCATTATAATTCAAAAGTATGTATAATAGGAAATGTATTAGAAAGTATTATAAACGATGAAGTCGTGCCCAAGATAGTAGATTGTATACTAGGATGTTTGTATGGTTATTTGTAGTTTCTGGTAAGAGTACTTTTTTGTAGTGAACTTTTGTTTCTAGGATACCAAGTGTATTTATCCATTGAATTCATGTTTTTAGAGCATATCCATGTCGTGGGGAGATTCTCTAATCAATTTCTTTGGTGCTACTTGACAGTTTAAGAAATTCAGTAACTAAGCTTAAATAACTTCAAAAATTGATCCTGTTCTCTCAAATCTTTGTAGGTTTGGTATCAACTTTTCTGTTATATAGTTGTTGGTAATGAATGAATGAAGTAAGAAAGAATATTTCCATCATTTCTCCATCCCATTTCTGTAGGAGGCTCATTGACCTCGAATCAAGGCTATTTTTCCTTATCAGTCTACTACACTTGTCTACTTAGGTCTCGTCTACTACAGTCATATGCTTTGTCTGATCCTATACTTAGCTTGTTTTAGGTTCTTTCTACTTGTTTACCCCTTATCGTATGTCACACTTATTTAAACCTTTCATCTATCCCTATTTAATTAAGAGGCTCCGGATCCCCATATATATATATATATATATATATATATATATATATATATATATATATATATATATATATATATATATATATATATATATATATATATATATATAATAAGCATTTGTCCCCTTGTAATCTTCACTTTTTGAATTGAACGAGAATTGATAACCGAAATTTTTTGGTAGTGTATTTATTCTTTGAAAGTCATCATAAATGAGAGTATTCCTTCTAGGCTCGCCGCCAAAGAACCTTCCTTCAAAGTGAGAGCCATTAGTGTCGAGTTTCTCATAAGAAAGTTGGGAAAAGTTCAAGTTTCTTTTATTCTTCTATTGTCTTGGAGAACTTGGAGGATGTTCCATCATCTTGATGCTATGTTGTCAGGTTGAAGTACTAAAGAAAGGTTTGTATGTTCATGATGAAATTATAACACTTATTCATGATACACAATCATAATGGATGTTTATTACAACTCGTCAACGTCGAGAAGGTCAAAGAGAAAAAGAAATTATGAAGAAACACATAATGATATTTTTACCATTATTTATGAAGTGAATATAAATCTATTATTTTTAACAATCGAAATTGGGTGTCTTTAGTAAACTTAAGATTCAAGATTTCATTCAAAACTCAAATGAATATGCGGGACAAGCATAGAAGAGTAACTTGTTATGAAAAGGCTATAACACCTTCAATGTTTAAGAAAAAAAAAAGAAGAAATTGTATTTATAAAATGAGAATATGCAAATGAAAGGAATGACATTACAAAAATTTGAAGATCAAGAGGCAACGGTAAAGTTTGTGGTAAAGCAACAAAATCCATATTTGGAGAACATAAATAATACAATGACACGTATTTTAGGTAAAAAAAAAAAATAGTGCAAAGGGCTTGAGAAATGTTTTCAAGTTACACCCAGAATTGTTTTGTTTTTTAATGTTGGAGGAGTTGGATATGAAGTTCCATCTAAAAATTAGTTGTTTTATCTTTTAGTTTTCATTTCTTTAGATCATGTAGATATAAACACATATAGATAAATCATATTTGAATTTCAATATGCCTCTTAGTAAGTTTAGTGATATGGATTGAGTGATGTTATGTTACTAACGGAGGATGTCATTTGTCTAAATGTGGTCGTCTAGCATTAAATGAAAAATGTAGTTGTCTATATGTTGACATTTGCTACATTTTCTTTGGTTTTAATTAGACTCAATTAACTTTTATCAAAATTCACAACATGTTTATAAAGTCTGACATAATATATTTTGTATTGTTTGCAGCTTGAAGAAAATAAAGACAATTTTCCAGAAGATTAAAAGTTTTGTCATGTGACCATTGTTTTGATCATGTAGTTTATATACTAATATTGAAATATATTGTTTATTATATATGGATCCAATTATATTTATTTGGTCTATTAATATTTTTTAAAGTAGTTGCACAAACTTAAACTTGTATAATGTTGTGGTTTGGAAGTCATAAATAATAATTATATACTAATTATTTCCATATATGCGTATTACATGTAACCACGCCTATCAAAACTGTGAAAAACTATTGTCTAAAGTTCACGGGTTTTATATTTTAGGCCATGATTTTGTTGTTGTTGCATTAAGTGATATTTATTGTAAGATTTAATTAAGAAACTATTACACAGAATATTAATTTATCTCTTTTGGCCGTGTTCAAAACAAAAACACGAGACATCATATTAAACTGTTACACTGAGACGACAGAAATGATTTATATCGCAAGACAAAGTAGCTACGTGTGCATGATTTGTTTCTAACAATTAGCATTGTCATGATAATTGCGAATTCTCGTAGGACAAGGCTGAGAGAATTTTCTTGTGTTTGTCTTATTTTCTCTTATTTAACATCTTGTCATGCAAATTCCATATCATTGTCGCTTTTTTGCAACTAGGATGAGAGGGTTTTTCTTGTGTTGGACAAGTCCAGGAAGCATATCAGTATCTATGTCGTCACTTTTCATCCCTTGAGGCAAATCCCAATGAAATGAATGCAGAAGATTAGCAAGCACAAGCTCCGTTGTCATAACTCCCATGTGAATGCCGGGGCAAATTCTTCGCCCGGCGCCAAACGGAATCAGCTCATAATCATATCCCCTAAAATCTATTTTGCTGTTCAAGAACCTCTCAGGATAAAACTCTTCTGGATCCTTCCATGTTTCTGGGTCTCTGTGCACTGCCCAAGCATTCACATAGACCAATGTCTTCTCCGGAATTTCGTACCCTCTGATACTACACTTCTTAATCGTTTCCCTTTGTACAAGCAGAGGCAGTGGTGGGTATAATCTCATTGATTCTTTTATAACTGCCTTAAGATAAGGAAGTTTTTCGATATTATCTTCTTCTATAAAATCTTTCCCACCAAACACATTTCCTATCTCTTCTTGGGCTTTCTTCATCACTCTCGGGTTCTTCATCAGTGCCGTCATTGCCCAAACTACTGCGGCTACACTTGTTTCTGTCCCCGCCAAAATTATATTCTGATTCACACAAAATATGCGAAACTCCTCTGTTAGAAAACTTTAACCCACAAAATTTTATAGCAAAACAATCCAACTCTTTAAAGAAAATTGTGTTGCTATGATCCTTACAACATCACATCTACATAAATTATCCATATATTTAAACTTTTGAACTAGCAACCAACACAGGTTGCCGGGAATGGTATAAGAGGCTCTCAACTCTTAACTTTGTGGAGTTTAAGAATATGATGATTGAAGAATGATGCTTTGACCCACAAATTTTTTACATTGATTTAACACTATATTTTCTTACATTTTATTCTTTTACTTTTTTGTAATGATAGGATGACACAGAGTACAAAAATAAAATAATCACAAAACAGTCAATTTTTTGTATTTTTTAAGAAAAAAAAAAGTAAAAAATAAAAAAAATAGTGTGAAGAGAATGTAAAAAATTTATGTCTCAAAATATCATTTTTTTTAAAAAAAAAATACAAACATTCATTCATTTATGACAATTTACCTTTATATGTGTCAAATATGTGTATGATCTATAAAGAATGAGAAATCATATGTTAACACTTTTTTTTATAACATTTTGATATGTCATTTTTTTATTAGATTTAGAATATGTCAGTCACAAATAAATAATAAACTACTGAGAAGATGACAAATTTACGGTTCTTTATAAAAAAAATGTACGTTAAAATATATTTTTTTTTCGTAAAGATATAGTTTTCTATAAATAATTTATTGTTTTAAAACAGTGATTTCGTTTGATGAAAATTTCTGGTGTGCGAGATACACATTTACGACGTGATGATCCAGTGTTGATTTCTGTTTTACCTGGTAGACAACTGACTGTGAGAAAAAAAGTAGAAAAGTTTGAAGGTGCTTAGAAAAAACAAAAAGGTTAGAAATAACCATCATCAAGGGTTTGATGTGAGAAGGAGTGAGATGCATGGAGAAGGAAGGGTCATTCTTCAGTTGAATCAATGCATCGATGAAATCCCCTTCGTCGGTAAGTTTCTTCCTTTCAGGATCAAGGTGTTCATCGATGGCGTTCTGGAAAAACCCATCCAACAGATTAAACATTTTCTCAAGACGACCCATCAACCCTGTGAGTTTATCAACCACACCACCAACAAAAGGAATGTAATCTGTGTAGAAAGTTGAAGCTATCAATTCCTGCGCTTCTTTAAGAAGGCCATGGAACATGCTTTTCTCGATTCCTTCCTCTTCATACCTTCTCCCCAGAGCAGTTCTAAACACTACAGCGCTTGTGAGACAAGTCAGGAGCTCATGCAAGTTCGTCTCCTTGGAACAAGAAGCGTGCTTCGATATCTTTCTCACCAAATGGGATACCTCACATTTTCTGAACTGGGAAAACATTAGAACACGCTTAAGGCTAAGGAAGTGGATGATGGAAATTTTTCTGGTGTGTCTCCAATAATCTCTATAGGGTGAAAATGCCATGTCTAGCCCATTATAGGAAAGTTTCATTGAGCTTAGGAGAGAGGGTCGGCCACAGAAGGCAAGGTCGTGGGTTTTCATTACCTCCTTGGCTAGTTTTGGTGAGGAAATAACAATGGCAGGCCTTGAACCCAGTTGAAGAGAAAAGATGGGACCGTATTTTTTGGAGAGTTCATATAGCTTCAAACAAAGGGTAGAACTATCGAGTAGATAAAGATTGCCAATCAAAGGAAGACCTCTAGGGCCTGGTGGAAAGGTTGGTTTCTTAGATGTTTTGCGTATTCGTAAGAGGAATAATAGCAAGATGGGGATAGCTAAAAGAACAAACGGTAACATTTTTTCCATGAACGATTAGAAAATGAGAGAGAGAACAAGAGTTTTCGTTGCAGTGGGATGAGATTTGCTTGATCAAGTGGGTAAATATATATGTGTATGAATTCCCTCGTTCCGTTTTGGTAAAACAATTACGTTCAGTTGATTATTAATGTGGTTAACGTCAATAACATCTTTATGTTGTAGCTTCTTAAGAAAAAACAGAGAGAAAAGATTCTGAACTTCAAAATGTGGTGAAAAGGCAAAATACTAAGGGTAGTTGTTTATCTAACGCTTTTGCGAGATGTTTATGTCATCTTGTTTCCTCGTTGTTTGGCTCTTTTTAATGATTTGACTTTCATGTTTAATTTATGATGTAAAATGTTTCATTGGCTATGTACAAATCAGTCCATGCCATGATGTGATTTAGAAATGGAGATGTGACTCGTTTGTGAAATGTATGCATCGTTATCATGCTGATCCTGCACGAACCAAAGAATTATTCTTGATGAGTCAGGCAATTAATACAAGTCTATTCAATTTGTAAGGAATCACTGAGGACTCTACAACTATAAAGCATAAGACATAGTAAGAAAGTCATTCAGAATTCTTTCGGGTACATGGATACAGTCTTCTTCTTAGTGGGAGTTCTTTCACTTTTAGTTTTCAAGTTCAATTCTTGTTCGTTAATACCAATCGATGAATATTTATTAGAGGTCTTTCGATCTTAAAATCAATTTGGTTCGATTAGCAAGGATAATAGATATGTAATTAATGTATTAATGTATAATCTACTACTTTATCTCGAATTTCTATTTACTTTTTGATAGATTTTTGATTATGATCGGCTTAATTACGATACAAACATGTCTGATTAAGTTTTTAAACAAAATGATTTGGAATTAATCCCCTTCGACTTGACTATTCGTCTCTAAGATACTTCGACCGTTTGTCTGATTGGAATGGATTTCACTTAATTGAATAATTAATTGTTTGACTAAGAATTAACCAAACAAGACATATTGTACACCGACATCCCAAGCCCTCGCACTATATAAGTTGCGAAGGGGTTCTATACTTTGGGTGCTCGATGTTGTATCGTCTTTTATATTTTTCATTTGTGTTGAATTATCACCATTGAGGGAGACAGTTGTGACGCTTCTTTCGGTTTTGTCTCTTTTTAGACAAATAGCGTTTAACTTGTTTAAGCTTTCTTTTAATGTTTTTATTTTTATGTCTTTTAAGATATTTTGTCAGAGACATTGTCTCGACCTATTCTGTTTTTGACAGCTACGTTGAGTACCTTTTTCAGGTATCATCAAGTGTTTGGCTTCAACTCGCTTAGACGCTTCAGGCATAACAACTCCTGGAGCATTCCATACCACGATCATCATTGTAGATATACCACCACCATGACTATCCCAGTTATAAACAAACCATGAGCATCACCAAACCATAAATATCATAGTGAAAAGAGTCAGTCTCACTCATGTACCCTACCTCATCGACTGTAGCTGCTCCTACAACCCAATATGAAAATTCTCCATAGATACATTCAAGTAGTCCCGCAATCCAGCTAAGGAACATGTAATCTTGCCACACAAGGACAAGGAAGACACTTTCACCCCACACAAGGAAGGTTCAATATCTGAATAACCTTTCCAATGCACACAAGGAAAAAGGAAGCACATATCCATAGATAGCACCAGAAATTACTAGCCTCTGACTAGTGGCTGGAAACATACTCCCCCTCACTGCAGGGACTAAATTGTCATTACTAACTGATGGGGCCTGCAAGGACTAAATTGTCATCACTGGCTGATGGAGCCTGTAGGGACTAAATTGCCATCACTAACTGATGGAGCCTGTAGTGGCTGGAAACATACTCCCCCTCACTGTAGGGACTAAATTGCCATTACTAACTGATGGGGCCTGCAGGAACTAAATTGCCATCACTGACTGATGGAGCCTACATGGATTAAATTGCCATCACTGACTGATGGAGCCTGCAGGGACTAAATTGTCATCACTGACTAAGGAGGTGATGGCTGGAAGCGACAAAACTGCAGGGACTGCCATCACTGACTGACTGATGGGGCATGCAGTGGTTGGAAACATATTGCAATGGCTGAAAACATATTCCTCCTCATGACAAACGACGGAAATGACAATGCGTCGATGACAAATCATGAAGGTGGAAGATCATAATGGTCTCCTTTATTCATCAAAGGATCCAAAAACAGATCTGACAAGGGACTGGTGAAATTATTTGACTAAGATTCTGAATCTTGCCAGAAATAGACTCTCCTCATGCTATGAGAATCTCAAATTTATGACTTTGGTGTTGAAATTCCTTGGTGTTAACCAGCTAATAGCACTGACTCTCCTTGGAGACTTGTAAATAAATGACACAAGCCATCAGGAAACAAAGAGGCTAAGGAACAATGCTGGAACAAAGATTTTTTTTTCCTTTTGGTCCAGCGAGACGAACAATAGTGACTCGATATGATTCTGACATTGGGAAGGTGAGTTGTGACAAACACGTGCCGGAAGCTGATCGAAGAGAAGTCGTTCGTGACGGTGCGTGTGGAGGAGAATGAGGAAGCAACCACCAAGGATGGGTCACGCTTCTTGAGGCGACAAAACCCCTAACTTTGCCAGAGAAAGCGTGATGACAACGGGGACAGAGGTTGAACAAATGAGGTGCATTTGGCGGCGCCAGGATGAGAACTAGCCCTCGACACCGGCCAGATTGGTTGTCGATCAAGGAGGCGATCCAGATCCACTTGGTCGTCGAACTACATACTGAGGCAGCGGATGGTGGTAGACGACGGTGGGAAACAATTAAAAAAAAAGGCATTGGAAATATCTGAGATTATTAGGAGAGTGAGACGAACGATATCGGGAACAAAAGTTGATGGTGACAAACTTCTACAACTCCTCATAGTGGCAAAACAATGCTAGATGGACAACGACAAATGATGTCAAACAACGACAAACAGCGCTTGAACAACGGCAAACGATGCCTGAACAGCGGCAAACCGTGCCAAACGATTGCGGACAACAACTAGAGTTGGAGACTAGATAGAAACCAGATCAGGACTGCTCATTGAGGTATTTAAGAAAAGATGAAATTTTTAAGGTCGCCGATGGCCAGCGCCGCCACCGGCGGCAACAAAGACAGAGTAGGAAGAGACTCACAACCTGCTTTGATACCAACTTGAGATTGAAAAGAAATAATTCTTGAGGGCTTGATTGATCCCTCTCATAATCTTCTATTTATAAAAATAAATTGATACAATAGTACATGATAAATAGGGTAACCTAGACACAATATAATCATGATAAATAGGATAATCCTAAACACAATATAATCATGATAAATAGGGTAACCCTAGACATGATATAATCATGATAAATAGGGTAAATATTCTAACATCAACAAATAGCCTTTAAACAAAGAATTTTTTATCATCATCAAAAAGGAGGAGATTGTTACCAATAGGATGGATTGAAGCCTTGAGAGATTTTGATGATGATGTACTTAAAGACTTGAAGAACAAATTACATGACTAGAAGAATTTATGTTAAAGCTTTTTGTTGTAGATTTTCATTTGTAACTCAAATAAGTCTTATATATATATATATATATATATATTATTTAGTATAGAAAGCTTACAACAATAATCGATATATCACTAAGGATAATCGATTATCACAAGAAAATCAATAAAACACTTTGATTCGACAATAATCGATTATCACTCAGGATAATGTGTTATCATTGAAAGCATGACTTACCAAGGTTCGCAAATAATCGATTATCACTTGGGATAATCAATTATCAATTGGGATAATCGATTATCACTAGCAGTTGGGAGTTGTCTGTTCAACTTCTGACCTAGCTCGAACCTTGGGTTATATATAATATGTTTCATAATTCATAAAAGGTGACTTAAACTATTGCAAAGTACAAATAACTGTCTGAAATAATTTTATTGTTTAAGCTAGCTTATGTTTTTGGTGCTTGAAGAAGGAAAAGTTATTACTTAGTGTGTCTAAGTTGGAGGTGTTTTTGTACCAAGCAAAATCAAGTTCTTCATTCCTTTATGGGTCAAAGGAAGGTATTGTCATCTCTTATCCGTTAAGAGAGATGTTTTCTAATCTCATTCTTATTATCATTTTGTAAACTGCTGTACATTTTTAGTGGAAAAGTTAATCACTCCATTAGAGAGATTAACAAGTGGATGTAAAATATTTTTATTCAAACTAGTATAAAAATTACTAGTGTAATTCTTCTTCTCCATACTCTACTTTACTTATTTGCTTTTGAACAACGTGAGTTTCCATTTTTATCGAAGAAACTTTGAAAAGGACAAATATGTTCTATGTAAAGTGATTTTTGACTCAAACTAATTCATCCCCTCTTGGTTTTTCATACGCTCTAATCATTTCGCTGTACATTTTCTACAGCACGTGGCAACATCTTAAAGAACTTGATTTAATATGTAGTAGGAGGGTTGTGGAATAGGAAAATCAGTAGGTGTAAACCCTAATTTTGTGATCCAATGCTGAAAAAACTGTATAAGTGAAAACTAGGGGTACATTTAGCTCTTTATATATTTCTTTCGAGAATAAACTAATTTTGACCTTATTTTGTAACTCGAAAAAATTAATTTCATACTTTGAATGAATTCAAAATTTAACTTTAGCGGCATTAACAAACATTAGAATATCCAAAAATAATTTATGTAACTAAAAATTACTTTTTAAAACCTTTTGATTTTTAAAGTCTATAAGTTCAATTGTCAGAATCATATTCAAATAAATCATTTAAACACAATAATTCCATCAAAATTTCGAAATTACACTTAAAATACAGAAATAAATATGCACTCATGAAAATAAAAGGAATCAGAGTCACTCAACAAAGCTTTTCAAAATAAGAATTTTGATACCATAACAAAGTCAACATTGTGATAATCAGTAAGCAAAGAGGTTGTGTTCAAGACAATGAAAGTGATATGTAACATGATAACAAATAAAACAAGTGAAAACTAGAACAAGGAAAAAAAAAAGAAGACATAAAAGAAAAAAAGGAAAACAAAATATTATTAATTGAAGAAGATAAAAAAAAGGAATGATATAGGTGTGAGAGAGCAACTTAAACAGAGAAAGCCTTTCTTTTCCGGACATACAACAATGATATTTTATCATTGTTTTTATTATATTTATTTTTATCATTTGGTCTTTTTATTATTACTTATTAAGGTTTTACTAAATAATTTTGGAAAGAGAAGTATTTTATTTATATATGTGGAATATTGTGTAGATGAGAAGAAATCGCATAATTAAGTTACAATTTATTTAAGTAAATTTTCCAAGCCAATTAGTTTGTCCCAATTCGCTTAATGAAGAAGACTAAATTGTCTAACTGAGTTATGTCAATTTGCCCAACAAGCTATACCAATTAGCCTAATAAGTTATAAGTTAGAGAACATCAACTTTTATAGAAAAGCAGTCCAAACAATCATACGGCAACCATAGGAGAAGCCATCAGGAGCATCTTTTATCAAATATTAGAAAAGGTTATCTAAAAGAAAATTGTTTTGCACATTGACGAGAGTAAAGAAGAAGAGGTTATAAGGTGGAGGAAGAAAATAAAAGATTAAATATGGCAAAGAAAGAGACTTTCCTTAAAAGGTAGAGAAAGAAGAGAGAAGAAGGAACGAAAAAAACGTGAGTTAATTTTTAAAAGGGTTAAATATGTTTTTAGTCCTTAATCTATCAAGCGAATTTACTTTTGGTCCCTCTTTCAAAGTAAGGTATATTTTAATCTTTCTCCTTCAGGAAACCTTATTTTTCGTCCTCCAAACTAACGGCGTTAAAAAGAAGCTGAGCTGGCTAACGGTGAAGTGTCACGCCATTTTTTTTTTCTGACACTCAGCAAACCTTCCCCGCTTTTCTGCCACGTCAATCTTTCCCGCTGTCAATGCCACCACACTGCCAACACAATGTCGCGCTGGCCAGCCACCGTGAAACCGCCGCCGTAGAAACCCTAGCTGCCGCCATCCTCCATCACACACCTCCACCATCAACACCCAAACGCAAGCAACCTTATCGCGCCACCACCCAACGCGAGCAGTGCCATTACGAGTTCAATCTCTCTGCCACCACTCTCCCTTCATCATCGCGAGGCCGCCATCAAAACCTCCTCATCCTCTACTAGCTCAGATCGGACCACCACCATGACCAATCATTCACCGTCGTCACGAGCCTCCACAGCATAACGATCATAATCGCAAAATCCCCAATCCTCTAGGAAACCTGCACCGTGAGACTTTTCCCTACGCCGCAAGCAACATCGTCGAACATCCAAACGACGAAGCTCCTCTCGACTTTCTCCTCTTGACCTGAAAGACAAAACCCAAAAAAACACAACAGCCCAAAAAACCCTAAATCAAACCCAGAAACTCAGAAAATTTCTTCTTAATTTCGTTTTGGATGCCCTTCCTTATCGTTTGAGTAGAAAACACAAAAAATAACAAATACTAAGCAAATTACAAGACTATAGTACTGGAACACGACAACCATACAAGAAGGAAAACCATCTAAACAAAATCAATTCAGCTAATAAGATCGCAAGCACCTCATCGAAGTCCACTCCACACTCAATGGCGATTCCCCTGATTAAATCAGAAGCATTGCTATCAGCAACAACAATCAAATCATGACCCGAATCAACAAAATCTGAAATTGGGGGTCATCGGCAAGGTGGAAATGGAGATTGAAGCCTCGAGATTTGAGGGAGTTGAAGAAGAGAGAGTGTAAGGATTTGTCGGCGAAGTCATCGAGCAAAACGAGAACGTGTCGATCTGAGGGTCACTCTGGGGTGAAGGAAGTGTAGAGAAGATCGTAGGGGCCAAAGCAGTGTGAGAGGAAGGGGGAGAGAGGGTTGGCGTGGGAGGTGATCAAGAATTAGATATCGGGGGTGTTGCGGAGTTCCTAGAAGAACTGCCGGCAGTAGCCGCAAGGGGCGGCGGAGACCGCCAAGGAGTCAAGGCGGGTCTCGCCTTGGAGGGCCAAGTTGGAGAGTAGGAACTACTCGGAGAACGCGAAGGAGTCAAGACGACACCAGTAAGGAAGAGAGATTGACTCAGAAAAAAAAATGAATGACACTCCACCATTAGTCAGCTCAGGCTTTTTTTAACGCCATTTATTTTGGAGGACGAAAAATTATGGTTTCCTTAAAAAGAAGGATCAAAATGTAACTTAGTTTAAAAGAGAGACTAGAAACAAAATCGCTTGATAGTTTAAGGACTAAAAATATATTTAATTAAAAAAATTATTTTTAATCAATTAAAAAGTCCGTAAGATGATTTGACTTTTTTTTTAAATACAAGGAAATGAACTGAACAAAAAGCAGGATAAAATAGCATTTGCATAATTTACCCTGTTATATTTGTTGTATTAAGAAAAATATAAACCGACTTAAATACCGAACTATATTATTACTTGGACTGGCTGTTTGGCGCGATAACGTAACTGACCAGAAATACAATGGGAGTCCACGGTCTCTGGGAACTACTCTCCCCCGTCGGTCGCCGCGTCTCCGTGGAAACCCTCGCCGGGAAAACCCTCGCCGTTGGTACTCCTCAAACCCTATCACTTTCTTTCTATATCTCTCTTCCCCGCATTAAGTAATTGATCTTTTTTCTTTATTTCCCCTAATTGCAGATGCGAGCATATGGATGGTGCAGTTTATGAAAGCGATGCGCGACGAGAAGGGGGAAATGGTTCGCAACGCCCATTTGCTGGGATTTTTCCGACGCATTTGCAAGCTTCTATTCCTCCGCACTAAGCCGGTCTTCGTCTTCGACGGCGGGACCCCCGCCCTCAAGCGCCGCACCGTCATTGCCCGCCGCCGGCAGCGCGAAAACGCTCAAGCTAAAGTCCGCAAAACTGCGGAGAAAATGCTGCTCAATCATGTACGATCGTTTCGTTACCAAGTGTGAAACTATGATCACTTTTTTGTCCCTATTTTGGTGATTTAATTGGTTGTTCGATTCCGATAGAAGGAAAAAAAAATAGCTCAATTCGCTTTGAAGTAGAACAGTGTTGGAGGGGTTAGAATCGAGAGCAGCTTATGTATTCGATTGTCGGGTATTTCTGTAGAAAGAAAGCGAGTTATAAGTTATAAATGATTTTCCATTCTTTGATGTACCTCGATGAGTGACGAAGAACAAAAACTCTTCATCCATTGAGTTCTCATTCTCCTACTTTATTGTCCATGTGATGGTGGTGCAATGTGTTTATTTTTCATCGTCTCTTGCTCACTTGCATGTTGAGTTTATTGTGGTGTGGTTCAAAGCGTTTTGATTCTGTAATTTTGAGGGACGCTTGTGCTTATTTCTGTTACTTGCAAAGTGAAAAGAATTCAATTGCATTAAATCTTAATGTTGGAATGTATAACATTTGTGATTTGATGGACCTTGTATATTTGAGGGTAGCTAATTTAGATTATCATTTTCCACTCTGCTTTCCTATAATACTACCAAACAAAGAATTGTTGTACCATTTATGCCAATGTGTATACAGTTATCGCATATTCGGACGTTAATATGGTCCATTGTATCGAGATTTTGGTTACGTATTTCAATCTTAACGTTTGTTTTTCTACTTCGCTTACAGTTAAAGACACTAAGATTGAAGGAACTGGCTGATGATATTAAGAGCCAGAGGATGCAGAAGAATAGTAATACTAAGGGTCAGAATGGATCTAAAGAAAAGGACTTTGTTGGTAGTGATTCAAGAGGAAGTCACGTGAAAGAGCTAGATGAAATGTAATCTGAATATGCTGGTGTATATTGTAGATGTCTTCTTCTATCAGAGTTATGTTTATTGTTTTGAACTATTTGTTTAGGTCTGCAGCTAAATTTGCAACTAAGGAGGACATAAATTCTTCACAGGCAACATTATCCTCAAGTTACAACCAGGAGGAACTTGATGAAATGTAATCAACCTTATTTTTTTTTCCTAAATGAAAGGGACTAAAAGGCTTGAATTATCTTTCACATAATTTACATAAAATATTATCTTAATGTATTTGATCTTGAATATGACTGATAATTTGTCTATATAATCTTTGGCCGAGTTCATTTAGGTTGGCAGCATCTATAGCTGCAGAGGAAAGTGGAAAACATGCTAGGAAAGGAGTGCCGTCTATTATAATTAATCCTTCAGAGGAAGAACATGGCGCAGAAGAACAGATTCTACTGGTAAATTTGCAAATGTAGAAGAATGGAATAGTTACAATTAGCCATTACCATGATATGTTTTTTCTATTATCTTTGTGTATATAATTTTGTTTCTTGATCAAGCCCATGAATTTTCCAATCTTGTAACAATAGAGAGATTGCTGGGGAATGAGGAAATATTTCATCCTTTTTTTCTTTCTTTTTGCTGTTACTCTGTATTTTCTTTGTTAATTGCTAGTAAATTTTCTGATTTCTCAGCTCTTGTGGCTGTATCTATATTTTTTTCCTCCTCAGCCATCAGTAAATGCTGAAGTTGATATAGCTGTATTGGCTGCTTTGCCAAAGTCTATGCAACTCGATATTCTTGCACAGGTCAGATTTTAAATATAAAGGATATTACCTTCTGCCATGCATTTGGCCATTTGTCTTGCTCTTGTTATTGTAAAGAAGCTTTCTGCCACTTCTAACTAACAAATTAATTGGCATGAAATAAAGGATTAGATAGAATGTTTTCAAGATTATTTTCTCATTTTTCGAATGATATTTGTGTTAAGGCATCATATGAAATATTGGCATGCCAACAACTCATCTACATATGATATATTGTCTTTCATTTAGTTTAGATGTAAAAATAAAATTGTTTATTGATATCAGCTAAAAGGAAAGAAAAAGGAAGCGTTACTAGAGGAAGTTTACAATCACGAACAACATGATGTCAATTATCAGGGCAAGGGCAAAGGGATTCTGCTCAGTGAAGCTGGCATGGTTGGTTCTAGCTCCAGACATGACACTGTTGCACCAAGGACTGACAATCAAGACTCAATTGACGAAATGTAGGCTGCATTTAATGTCGTAATTTTGGATTTATAATGTTATTTCTTATTTGTTAGTTTTGATGGGTATTAGGTTGGCTGCATCTATTGCTCTGGAGGAAAATGAAAAATTAGTAAATAATGCATCAACTTCTGTTGGGGCTTCCACTATTGAGGAAGATGAAGTTGACTATGACGAAGATGAAGAGATGATACTGGTCAGTCTATATTTTGAGACATCTATGACTTTCAGTTAGTTCATTTAGTTTGTGCCTGAGAGTTTAGGTGACAGCTCTTGGTCATTTTCCATTTTAGTAATCTTAATAGAAAACCAAATTGATTCCTGATTGCCCTAGTATCAATCCTTGTGTTAGACTTGAGTTTGAAAATACAATCTGCATGATCTAATTGAAAGGATTCTAGTATTAATCCATATATGTAGCAAATAATACTAACGCAGGCCTAAGCAGCAACAATGAGTCTCATCCGTCAAACACAATTTATTAATTTTACGCAATGAATTAGAAATCTATCACATGGCTCTTTTAAGAAATGCACATGTAACCGTCGAACATTACATGATATAACTGTCCTACAGCTCCTGAACACACTTAACTATGTACTTCTTTCACCTTGCTTCCCCAACTCCGTACCTAAAAGGCATGATTTGATGTGTAATCTATGCATAAAAAACAAAAATAAATAGTTTATGTTTGTTTTCCTTTTTTCAGCCAGCTATGCATGGTGAAGTTGATCCACTTGTTCTAGCCTCATTACCTCCATCAATGCAGCTGGACCTTCTTGTTCAGGTAGTTGAGTTCTTAAAATTATTGTTTAGCTCAATTGCCTCTTACATTTTATTCTGTCATCAGTGATTGAATAATTGTTCTGCAGATGAGAGAGCGTTTAATTGCAGAGAACAGACAGAAGTATCAGAAAGTCAAGAAGGTTTGTGGAAAGAACTCGTATTTAATTTTGATATGTTGACATGTAAAACTTGTATCTTTTCAATATTGAAATTTTCTTGGATAGTTGTGTATCTATTTAGAGTTGACATGGATAGTTAAAATGTAAAACCTATGCTTCTTCATGTTCTTTTAAGTTATTTTGTTTGGCACTACACTGATTCTTGATGACATTGATACTGTTATTTTATTTCATTTTGGCATGAGAAATACTTTTCCTTTGTACTAGTTGTGATTGCACACTGAACTAAATATATCATTTAATTGGCTCCTTCCAGGATCCTGCAAAATTCTCTGAGCTACAAATACAAGCTTACCTTAAAACTGTTGCTTTCAGACGGGAGATAAATGAAGTGCAGAAAGCTGCAGCTGGAGGAGGAGTAGAGGGTATACAGACTTCACGGATTGCATCTGAAGCCAACAGAGAATATATATTTTCATCATCTTTTACTGGTGATAAACAGTGAGTAACCTTATTCTCAATTGTTTTTTCCATAGTTGAATAAATTGTTAGTCCTAATAAATATTAGTCTTAAAAATGGTTGGGTGCTTTTCCTGTGTATTATGATAATCTGTGAAATTTAATTGACAACTTCTTTGGCCTTTGCATTCCTGAATATGGCAGTGAACTTACCTCCACCGGCTTAGAGAAAAATAAAAGTACAAAACAGAAGGCACAAGGAACACATTATTCTCAGAATCTTGCAAATAGCATTTTGGCTGGAAATGATTTTAATAAATCAAGTGAATTGGTTTGCAATGAACCTGGTGAGCCTGCTGATGAAAATATTCAGACATATATTGATGACAGAGGTCAGTTTCGTGTAAGTAGATTGAGAGCAATGGGGATGCGTATGACCCGGGATATACAAAGAAATTTGGATTTGATGAAGGAGTTTGAGCAGGAAAGTGGACAGGTGAACAAGGCTTCAAATATTGGAACAATTAAAAATGGAGAAAATAAGGGTTCATCAGAAAGTTCTGGGATCCAGCCTGTTGGTAAATCACAAGAGGTGAATGTTGACTTAGTTGGAGAGAATGTGCAAAATGAACAAATTATGCTAGACCAGAATGCTTCTATCGATATATCTTTTAAATATGGTTGTGAAAATGAGTTTGCAAATGGTGAGGATGATATATTTTCTAGTTTAGTAGGAGGAAATCCATTGGCGATATTTGGCACTGATGATTCTGCAGCAACAGTGCAACGTTCTCATTCTGATTGGGAAGAAGGAATAGTTGAAGGTAAGAGTACTGTTTTTCCCAAACAGGATAAGGTGGAATTGAAATCTTCTGTTGCAGATGACGATAATAATAATGAAAGTGAAGTGGAATGGGAGGAAGGAGATTGTGATGGTGCTAACAGCAGCTTACTGTCAGGAAAATATGCATCCCGAGGGCAGTTGGAGGAGGAGTCCAATTTGCAAGAGGCAATAAGGAGAAGTCTTGAAAGTGCAGGGGATGGAAAACACAAATGTATGACATTGCTTGATGCGCATTCAAATACTTATGAGAACAAATTGGATCACGATTTTGAACATGGTGATCATTCTGAACCAATGGCTTTAAATGAGAACACTAGGTTCCTGAATAATAAAAATAAAATGGAGGGAATCACTTTGTGTAGGGAAGATGGTACTGAAAAAAAGGAATTACTTGAAACTGAAGATAGAGATAAAACGCATGATTTTGTTTCCGTTAATAGTGCACAAACTTTCCATTTTCATGGAAGTCCTTCAAAGCCAGCTTTGACTTTTATTTCAGATAAAACTGAGACATTGATTGACACAACTTGCAGATGGGACAGTCACCCTTGTTCTGAAGATTTAATTTCAGATACAAATATAATGACGAAGGACCAGGTCACCGTGGTTGAAAAGAAGTTATCTGATGAACATGATAATGATAAAGTGTCTTCCTATCATAAGAATACACCCAAGGCTGTTCCAGTTGGCGCAACTGAAGAGGAGAAAAAGAACTATATTAAGGAACCTGAACCATTTAGTAATTGTACTGACACTACCAAACCCACTATTCATTTGGGGGAGTCATCCTTGAAAGGAGTAACAGAAGAGCTTATTGAGCCAAACTTGGCTTCAGAGGGTAGTAATGGAATTTTTTTTGACAAAAGGAACAGTAGCCATGGCAGTGATACGGTTAACAGCCCAGGGGATTTTCCTGCTCTAGCAACTCAGGTTAGCCTGGAGAAAGAAATTCACATTCTTGGTCAAGAATATATTAACCTAGAGAATGAGCAGAGGAAGCTAGAGCGGAATGCAGAGTCAGTAAACAGTGAATTATTCACTGAATGTCAGGTGCTAAACTGAGTCTGATCTATAATACATGTGATTTATATTGTGACTAGTTATTAAATTTCATAAAACCTATTACTTGGATTTTCATTGTTTTTCATCCAATTTAGGAACTAATTTGTTCTAGATTTAGGTTGAGAAGGATATTTTAAAAGTGAGGTTAAAAGAATTTGTATGGATGGTATGTTAGAATCACTTTTAGATGTAAGAGCAGATATATTTAAGATCTCTCACCCACAATAAATTCTTTTATCAGAAAAAGTTAAATATTTCCAGTTCTTGATATCAATTCTTGCCTCAATTCATTTTGAAAATTTGGAAGGCACCCAAACAAGAAATGTACTATTAAAACAGTTTTTGTCCCACGACCAGGATTTCAAGTGCTACCCAAACATACAATTAGTTTTCCCCTGTCAAATACTCACATATGCTAAGTTCTTGGAGGTGTGTGTGGTAGTCAAAAAATTAAATGTAGTGTGGTATGTATTTTTCATTCTTGTGGTGCGTGATTGAGTATGAAACTTTATCTCATATTTGATTGTTTATTTCTGCCTTCAAGAATATAGCAGAAATTAATTGGCATTGACAGCACAAAGGATGGAACTTGTATGTTTCACTGAATAACAGAGAGAAACGTTACCTGCACACATTGAACTAGAATTTTAACCTAGTTGTTATATGTGAAAGGTTCTGCTCAAAATTAGGTCTTGAAAGAAGGTATTCGTACTCTTAAAATTAGAACACAAATATTTCTTACCTTCGAATACTATTGTGACTAAAGATGATTATTATGCTTGTATATTTCATTGTGCAATCAAGAAGTAACATCTGATTACTGCATTAGTAGGTTGCACAAGGTTAAACCCATCTAACATAAATGAACTTTAGAATTTGGGTTTAGTAGTGGTTCAATCCTTTGAAACCGGTTACTAGTTTAACAGTTGCCCCTGCTTATATATTTTTAATTTTACTATATCATTGGATGATGTGGAATCTTTAACACTTCCAGTTGCGTTGAGTACTAGACATTGTACATGTGAATTTTCCTGAACCAAAACATCCATGAATTGTCCAATAATAGTCTAATAGTACATGACCCAATAAGCCTAATAACAATTTGTGTGTCAATCAGATGAAGTCAGGATCCCCACAATGGATATTTAATACTTTTTTTATTATTAATAGCAAACTTTTTATTTTTATTTCATCATCATCATCATCATTATTATTATTATCATTATTATTATTATTATTTGTATTATTATTATTATTATCATTATTATTATTATTATTTGTATTATTATTATTATTATCATCATTATTATTATTATTTGTATTACTGCTACTACCACCTCACGAACCCATTTGGAAGTTTTTTGGATTAGACTATGGCTTTATATATCGGTTATTATTCACAAATGCCATTGATCAGTAATGATTTTCCAAGGATTTAGTATGTTAATCCCGTATGTTTCTGATGCATCTGACACTCTGTAGGAACTACTGCAAATGTTTGGCTTGCCATATATTATTGCTCCAATGGAAGCAGAAGCTCAATGTGCTTATTTGGAACTTGAGAAACTAGTTGATGGTGTTGTAACTGATGACTCTGATGTCCTTCTATTTGGGGCACGCAGTGTCTACAAAAATATATTTGATGACCGAAAATATGTAGAGACATACTTCATGGAGGTCTAGATTTGTTAAATACTGTAGCTTAAATAAATTTCAGTTGTAATAACATTTTGTTTTCATGCCTTTCTTTATGATTGGTTCAGGACATTGAAAAGGAGCTTGGACTGACTAGAGAAAAATTAATACGCATGGCTCTACTTCTTGGGAGTGATTATACCGAAGGTGTAAGGTGTGAACATTCTTACCTTTGTCCTACTTTTTATAATAAAATATTTAGTAGATGTCCTTGTAAATTTATGTATATATACATACACAAATATATATTCTGCATCGATGAACTTGACTAGATAATTTTGGTGTTGCTGCATGTATGTAGTGGGATTGGCATCGTTAATGCTATTGAGGTTTTGAATGCATTCCCTGAGGAAGATGGCCTCCTGAAATTCCGGAAATGGGTTGAGTCACCAGATCCCACCATCCTTGGAAGGTTGGATGCAAAAAGTGGATCAAATTCCAGAAAGAAAGGATCAAAAGTTGAAGAAAAGATAAATTCCTTAAATTGTGATGCTAAAGAGTCTCCATCAGAGCAGAACCTCCCCCATGCGCTGGAGCAAAATAAGTTGCCAGATTACATTCAAGAAACAAAGCAAACTTTCTTCAATAAGCATGTAATTGATTTTCAGCCTTTGGTGTTCTGCGTTAAAATAATGAAGTATAGTTTTTCGTTTATTAGATCATCTTTGTTTGTGACTTTCTTTTTCTCTTTTAATAGAGAAATGTTAGCAAGAATTGGCACATCCCTTCTTCTTTTCCAAGTGAAACAGTTATTTCTGCTTATTGTTCTCCACATGTTGATAAATCAACCGAGCCTTTCACATGGGGGAAGCCAGATCACCTTGTTCTTCGGAAGTGAGTTTATATGTTAATGTACTTGTTTTCATAACTTTTATGTTAAATCAATGGGCCAGCCTCTCATTTCTCTTCATCTATTCATCTATTGGTGCTTCTATTCCTCAACTGCTTACTTTTCTATTGGGAAAATCCACTTTGCCTGATTACCAAGCCCTTTAGGGGGTTGGGATTAGTTGAGAGTTTAAGTTTCGTTTAAGGTATTTTGGTGCTTATTTGGACAGTTACTTTGTACATGAATTGGATTTGATTCTTTTGATGGGTTTGAATGTTGAAACTTTGTGCCATGTGTGAGCAGTATGGCTTGATAAACTTTAAGTTTTCCCTGATATTGGTCCATGCTTTTCTTTGAAAACTATCTTTGATTCTTCAAATGGGTTGATACTTTTTGTACGTGAGCACTATGGCTTGATAAACTTGCAGGCTTTTGGTCCATGTTTTTCTTCTGAAGTTATAAATCTAAAAATATTTATTGTATATATTGACCTTTGAGACACTATTGATCTCACTTTTGGAATTTACTTAATCTTTTTCTATCAAACCCGTATATAATATGTTTGTATATTCTTGGAAATTTTAAGTTACTTCCTGTCCACAGATTATGCTGGGAGAAATTTGGCTGGATTGGCCAGAAAGCAGACGAATTGCTATTACCTGTGTTAAAGGAGTATAATAAACGTGAGGTTAGAAACTTTGTTTTAATAATCTCCTCCCTGTTTTTACTGACATTTTTATTGTACTAAAAAATTACTTTGATCACTAAATAAGCAAGATTTCCAATTGTTGATTGTCTAGTGTCTTCTCAAATCTTCATATTATTATGAAAACGTTAATATTTTAATGCAGACTCAATTGCGGTTGGAAGCATTTTACAGTTTTAATGAGAGATTTGCGAAAATCCGTAGCAAAAGAATTAAGAAGGCAGTAAAAGGAATAACTGGTAAGCTGCCTTCAGATATGATAGATGATTCTGCAGAGGTGTTGTCCAAGAGTAGGAAGATTGGGAGAGAACCCGAGGATAGCACATTAGAGATTTCAGGGGGAACAGACAAACGTCTTGAACGTCAAAGGAAATCAAAAATAAAACAGTCAACAAAAAGGAAGAATGATACTGTTGCCAAGGAACAGTCAAAGAAAAAGAAAGACAATGATGATCCGTCTTCAGCACCTGGTACATCAGAGATGGAGAATTTACAGCCAAGTATGCAGACAGAAGAACAGTGTGATGGTAAGGCATTAATTCAGAATACAAGTGGCCGAGGAAGACATAGAGGTATGGGAATAAAAAGAGGAAGGGACAATGAGAATCTCAGTTCATCTGCTAGCAGTGACACTGATGATCAGGGATCAAGAGTGCATGTGGATAAGTTTTCAGAACACGTGAGAAAGGTAAACCTCCATCTTGAGTTTTCTGATTTATGAAATGAAAGATGTATAAGCTCTATTTTGATAAATTTATCCAGTACATGTAGGAGAAAAAAAACACTGTACTACTACTATTACGGAGTCTCTCCATAGCCTATATTCAACTTATGTGCCTTAGCTTTTGGAGAAGTTAAATTAAAATGGCTTCTATAAAAGTTAAGCTTGCAAGTTGATTTTAGCTTATGTGAGAAGCTCAATTTGTTTTACATTATTTTCTTCTCTTACAAGTACTTGTCGAAAAGTATATTCAAATAGGACAGTTATATGGTAATCAACTTGTTTCTTGATTGACAACCTTCCTTTATTCTCTTAATCACTAATAATAAAGTAATAAACAGACAGCTGCCCTTTGGTCCTTGCAGTCAAAACTCAACTCTATGAAGTTCTATGTGTAAAAGAATAGATCCACACTTGTGTTCAGTGCTAAGTGAAATGGTAATAAACAAAAAGTAACCCGCCATTCTGATAAACTGGATTTAAACCTGCTGTTACTTGTCAGTTGTCAGTATGAAATCTTGATTTGGTTACTTAAATTAGTGTTTCGTTGAAGAGAACGGGAATGAGAAATTTCTCAAGTAAAACAGAATCATTATCTTAACACTGTCAAAAAATCAGAGTGAATGAGACAAATTCTATAGTGTATTGAAAACATTTGAAGATGATTGAATGTGATCTCATTCGAAAAAAAAAAACAGTATGAAAATGAATAAGAATGTTTCACTAATAATTTGTGTACTTTGCAGTCATTGCGATCTCGGAAACCTGTCAACTATTCTTTCGAAGATCCTGAAGATGAAGATGCCGATGGTGCCTTTGATCATAGTAATCGGACTGGTCCAATTGAAGAAAAGTTATCTCAGATTCATAGTGCATCTGAAGATGGTCCAACAGATTTCAGTGCAATGAATTTTCCTTTAAGGGAGAACTCACCAACCGACCCTTTCAAGTCAGAAGGTCCGTTTTGCGTGCATGCAGGTGAAATTAATCATCCTAGTACTGGCAATCATGATTCTTCTACTGGAAATCATGACTCTTCTGATGACTACCTTAAAATGGGAGGTGGATTCTGTTTAGATGATGGTGAGACAGACAAGCTGGAAACAATTGACGATGTCAATACTGCCACAGTGGATTCTACTCAAGACTTTTCACACTTTTCTGATTGTTTGGATGAAACTAACCGTGATAAAAACAGTTCAGATATATTATTTTCTGGCACTGAAAAGCCTGAAAATGGGTCAGAAGGTGGAGGAGACTTTTATGACTTTGGTATAAAGCGAAATGACCTTGTAAATACTAGTAGTTATGATCATTCTGACGTAGGGATCTTGAAACCAGAGAATGTTCATAACAATAGTGGAGCCTCCGCTGGAGTTTTCAGTGCTATGCCTTTTTTGAGGAAAAGAAGGAAAAAGTGAAACTTCACTAACTTAGAGTGAGGCTTGAGCACATATTGGTCAACCCTCCAAATTGTTGACTTTTTAGTTATTTATTTTCTTGTTATTTAATTGTTACGAGAAGGGATTCTTGGAAGCTTTGGCTTTACACTCATGGTGACTCTTATGAGGTATATTTTGCATATTCATTAACTTAATATCGAAGAGAATGTAAATTGTCAAGTGACTATCAAATTTTGATTGTCAAGTGGCTACATTAAATCCTAAGACGTATAGCTGTTAGTAATGTATCTGTTTTGGATGACCACCAATCCTACCATAAGTGCGTTTGGAATTCATTGTAGTTTTTAATTCGATAGAAGTTGGTTTTCGTCATCAGCATACTTATAAAAGGTCATTGCTTTCCTGCACATGTTTTCTTTCGTCATCTCCATAATCTTTAAAATACCAATTATATTTTTTGTTTTTCATTTTACAATTTAAGTTTTGAATGGTATAATCTGTTAGTCTTTCTATTTATGTAATTCAAAACCATATATATATATATATATATATATATATATATATATATTAAATTTTGTAACGTAAATATAAAATTTACAAATCAAATTATACAAATTGGAATATAAAATCTACAAATTATATAATTCATATAAAATTTATATTCTGAATTGTAAAATTAATGTTACATCCCGATAAGATCTTACAATGCAGTGTGCCAATCCAACAAGAAAGCATGTGCATGCTCTAGTTTTCCAACAAATAAAACTCCGACGCAAACCTAATTCAAAGATCCTAAGTTTGTTGGTTATACTCGTGGGAAGCTACATGGATGTGTTGGTTTCTATTTGACTTCTACATTTTGTAGTTGTTGTTTTGTGAGAGAAGATTGAGGATGAGACTCTTGAACTGTTCGTTAATTTGTGGTTAACGAATCTAGATCTATTTTTGTAGGTGCGAAGGTGTTAGATGGTAGTGAACTCACATTTTTCTGTGAGAAAGGCAATGGAGGCAGAGTGGTTCTGGTCGTGGTTGTTAGTTTAGGTGTTGGTTTGGTTTGCCATTCACAATGTTTTCGTGAATGTAGTAGCTTATGGCTGTTTAGGTGACTGTCATCGTTTAGGCATTGTTCTTCTTAGTAGATTTGTTGGAGAGTAATTGAAGAAATTTGAAACATTTATAGATAAATGTTTTTGTTGTTTATTTGTGAATTTGAAGATAAATGAGAGAGAATTTGAAATTAAAGTTTGTGAGAATTAGTATAAGATTTTATTCACCTGACAAATTAAAAAAATTTATTTTCAAAATCTATTTTTATTTACCTTCAAATTCACTCAAATAAACACTAAAAAAATTTCTTTAAATTCTCTCAAATCTCCTCAATTACTCTCTCTCAAATCCACTCAAGAGAATAAGGAGAAAGAAAAAACTTTTTGGTTTTAGAAGAAAGAAAAAGTTTTTTAATTTTGTTTTAAAAATAACAAAATCCACCTCACTAATCATTTTATTGTGTCTCGTACTTTCAATGAACCATGTCACTATGTCATCTGAAGAATCTATTTCAAAAAAATCATAAAAAATAGAGATCAATTATATAATTAAACCTAGTGAAATCGTATAAAAGCCAAGTGTGTTACCGCTATAAATGAGGTTTAAGATATCTGAATCAATGCAAGACAACCAATAAAATTGAAAGAAAATCATATTCGTGAAGTCATCAGAAGCAATCCTCCAAATGATGTAGTGAGAGGACATAGCCGCGGCTGAAGTTGTTGGTAATGAAAGTTGTTGTCTATAAAACTTCCGAATTATATAATCCGGAACTAGAAAATATATATTCGTATAAGCTTTCCTAATTTGACATGTGTGATTCACGCACGCAGATAATAAATGTTTGATATCTTAAACAGAAATCCTTAGAGTTTTCACAAGAATTGTTCAATGGTTTTAGCAAACTTTGTAAAATATTTAATAGACAAATTAATCAATTATGTTTTATAATAATTAATTATCATAATTAGATAATTAATTATAATTAGCAATAATGATTTACTCACCATAACTTCTTTCAAAAGATTACTTTCTCCTATAATCACTTTTTTTTGGTAATTCATTATTTGCAAATACATATTATTGATCAGGATCTCCACAATTTTGTTCAGTTCTAAAAAATCATTAAGAGTGTCTTGCACTATATGAGGTTGTGATGACGTTACAGATGAAACATAAAGGCTTGAGGTTAAGATATAATTTTCTATTAAGATTTTTGTATTTTTCTTTTATTAGGTCTCATAATTGTTTTTTTTATAGTTCTTGTAATTAAAGATTTTTTAGTTATGATACACGGATCCATGTGTCCTATATTTATTTTGAAAATGATAGGATATGATAGGTGGTATATGTATATATAGAAAAGCATACAATAATTCTAAAAAACATAATAAATATATGACTATTATTGTAGGATCCAATTAAAATCATATATATTAAGTTGTTAACATAAAAAATATAAATTATTGTTATTATAAAAGTACTACTTCTTTATAGATTAGATATATAAATATTAGTAAAATATCTTAAAGTATCTTTAAATTTTTCCTTCGAATTTTTGGTTCTTATATTTGAATTTTCAGTTCAAAGTAGCAAATATTCTTAACTTCACAATTTCTCATTATTATGATATTTGTGAAGTGGACAATATTAAAAGAAGGTTGAATAGTGTTATAAGAAAACTTTTTGCAAAGGAGATAATTTAATAGATTTGTCAAGGATTAAAAGAATTTTATATAAATTGATAAACACTTACTTAAAAGTTATGTTCAAATTATAAGTTCTCAACAAATATTTTTCTATCATTTAAACAAATTAGGTGCAACATTTTGATAAAATCAGCTCTTATAATAAAAATAATGTTTGATGATAAGAGCTTTTATGATGGCTAAGAGAGTATGTGACTATAGAGTTTGTAAAAGAAGCATTTAGCAAGATTAAAGTAATAAACACAAATATTTTATACTAGTATCCGCTCCACCGAGCTACATCTAGTCTCTTCTATGACATCTTAGAAGGTTCCACTATAATCTTTAATAAGATTACAACTGAGTATTTTCACCACTCTGATATCACCTAGTCACTCCAAGTAACCCCCATTAGTTTGACTAGAACCGAGTTTCACTCACTCCTGGTATCCCCACACACTCTCGGTATCTTCTTGATACATTGTCTAGTTAAGTTTTACCCACTCCTGGTTTTCACTAGACCCATCTAGCTACCGTTTAACATCACTAAGTTAAGCGTAAATGTTTGAATTATCTTCAGAATTTACAATCAAACAGATTGAATTAAAGTCCTTAGCTCGTTACTCTCATAGAGAGGATGTGTATATAATATAATTCAATCTAATAGACTCTCAAATTTTTCTTTCTTCTTACAAAATTAAGCTTATGATTTTATGAAACTTGAGAGTATTTCTGTTTTCTTTTGAGCTTTTCTTTTTTTTTCACGAATATTTTCTTTCATATTCGTGTACTTATTCTCTTGTTTTTTCTTTTAAATTCTTCAATATATAGGCTTCAAGAAAATGTTCGTTAGATAATATTTTGCTTTAATCTTCGGATCTTTTTAGCCATGTCGTAGGTAGCAACCGTTGGTTAAGGTCAACTTGTCAAATCATGTATGCTTTTTTAGTTTTTTTTACCAAAAGTAGGTTGTAGGAACTTTATAGTACGACTTTTGATATAGAGAACATTTCGTGAATATCTTTTTTGTCTATAACGTCCACTTCTGATTTGTATATGATTAAGTAGGTGAATACTTGACATAGGTAATCTCCATATAGTAGAGTAGATATGTATGCAGACATATTCATTTTTCTTATCACTTTTATTGTTTTTAGGCATTATGCATTTAATGACATTTAATGTATGTTCAGAACAACAAAGTGTTTTTCACGTTTTCTAGGTATGATTTGATCGTTTAAGTTTTTCACTAAGATACCAAGTAGTTGATGAAGATTTCATCGTTGGACAAATCAGATTGTTTGGTACATGGTATCATCTAGACTATGAAAACGCTTCTTTAAGTTATTTATTTTTTTACAAAAGCGCATTTAGCAAGGTGTATTTCATTACAAGTTTTTGGATCATTTTTTAAGAATTTTAACATACTTTCCAAAAACAGCTTTTGAGACTTTTATCTATCAAGACATGCTAAGAGTTTGTTTTATCATCCCTTCGCAATGGAAAACACTAGTTGCAGATCAAAATAAATTGTGGTTAGATTTATCTTTATATCTCAATCTGACGAGTTTTGTTCAATATCATGAAAGACACATATTTCTTAGTGTCAATAGCTTTTCATTGACAAAGATTGTTTACAATTACAAGAACATCGTCAAAACCTAGTGCCTACTTCAATTGGAATAGTTAGTTTTGGATTGTATTCAGTGTTCTAGTTACAATTTCGTTATCAACCTTCCTGTTGTGAAAGTTGTGGACAAATACGATTTCAAATGTGGTCAAAAATCTTAAACCAACCAAATTTAAAATCACAAAATTTCCGGCAAAATTATGGTGTAAGAATTCCTTACAGAATCTTAAATAAAATGTCTAAATGAGCTAAGATCCCAAGGTATACCGTTCATCGAAATATATATTTACTGTTATTTTTATTCTTGAACAGAGCCAACAACTTAATTTCATGAGAAGTGTTTTTGCATGTGCCTACTTCTAGTCTTATATGATAAGATACAAACAAAAGTTCTATTACATAAAATAAAAAAAATAGATATAAGTTTATATATATATATATATATATATATATATATATATATATATATAAAATATTTTCATTGCTAATTTTGAAGTGGTATCAAAAATAAACTAATAAGAGTTTGACCTGAAATTTATACATGTCATTTTTTAAAATTAAATCACTAAATTGAATCAAATAAAAATTATAGATCTAATTGAACTTTTTTATGAAAATTAGAATACCAATAAAGAATTTTATCCATATTTATGAAAATTATAAAGGTTCTCATAATTCTTTTTGACAAAATTTAAAATTTTCTAATATCCGTATACATATAAAGAGGAGAAATGAGAAGATTACACGTCTATATTCATTTAACATTATAAAAATAAAATAATATAAGAAGTACATTTTTGTACTTTTTAAAAATAGAACAAGTAAAAAATAAGGAAAAGTTATCATAAAGATAAAACAATCATAGAAAGTGAATTTTAGTATTTTTTTAAAAATAGAAAAAATGAAAAATAAAGAAAGATAATTTCATGAAAAAAAATTGTTTTGGTAATAACATCACTTCTAGTACTTCTCTTACAAGAGACTTGAGTTGTGGTTTCACTGCTTCCTGTTTCTGATTACTTGATGATAGATTTTGGTACACACATACAAAAGAAACAACCGGAGGTGTTGTCAATATTGTTGTTATCATAGTATACAATGCCGTATGAATGAAATTAAGAAGGTAATGACAACACTAGTTGCAACTATTCATCATGCCGGCCAATATTTGTAAAACAAATTGAGAAAGCTGCAATCAGTATTAAAATATTTGTTAAGGTATGATAAACTAATCATGCCAACTACAAAGAAACGGTCATCGAAGTATCAGCCACACGGACCAGTTCCATTTCTTTTGTGCTGAAATTACAAACTCTATTTTATTCATAAACCATTGAATTTTTACTCCACCCTCTTCAGCAACAAAGCTGGTGATCTCCCATAAACTCTTTCATCAACCCAAATGAAAAGACCTTCTACATGGATAGCATTTGCCACATTCCTTTTCCTCCTAAACACGACCAGTTGTGTAGAGTACGAGGTCAAGAGAACACTCATACAATTTCTGGGACAAGTCTCTGGAAAAGATGGCCAACAGAACTCCAGTTTGGTATGGAAACAAGACTCTGATCCCTGCAAGGGCACCTGGCAAGGTGTACACTGCGATGCTCAAAACATGTCCATAAAGAAGTTGCTACTTGATAACCTCAATTTCTCTGGAACACTTGATCTTGCTATGCTTTGCAACTTGCAGCCCCTGGCTGCATCTCTCACATATCTTAGCCTTGATGGCAACAAAATCAGTGGAGGGATGGCCTCTGAGGTTGGAAATTGCAAACAACTCACTCGCCTGCACCTAAGCGGAAACCAACTTGCTGGAGACCTTCCTAGTTCACTTGCTATGCTGAGCAGTTTGAAGAGATTGGACATTTCAAATAACCAGTTTTCAGGATCTTTACCAGACTTGTATAGAATCTCAGGGCTGAACATGTTCCTCGCACAGAACAATTACCTTGGAGGAACTATACCTGCTTTTGAGTTCTCTAATTTTGACCAATTCAATGTCTCCTTCAACAATTTCCGTGGCCATATTCCAAACGTGCATGGCTATTTCTCTGCTGACAGCTTTCTTGGTAATCCTGAACTATGTGGAGATCCACTGCCAAAGAATTGCTCTGATAAGCCTATGCCTTTGAGTGAGGCTCAGACATCAGAAAAATCAAAGGGTGCTTCCAAGGAGCAGATTCTTATGTACTCAGGGTATGCTGCATTGGGTGTCATCATTGTCCTTTTCGTAGTCATAAAGCTGTGTAGAAGAAAGAAGGGAGAGAATAAAGTTGAAGCATTGAATAATAGGGTAGGGGCCAGTGGAGGTGGTGGTGTTGAAAAGCCGAGAAATGTTTCAAGTGAATACAAAAATGAGGTAAGCAGATCTGAGTTTTCAGTCCCTTCTGAAAGTGGGATGGTTTCACAATCACTGGTGGTTCTTTCGAGCCAAGCGGCAATGGAACTGAGATTGGAGGACTTGTTGGGAGCACCTGCAGAACTTATTGGAAGAGGAAAAAATGGAAGTCTTTATAAGGTGATGCTTGACAATGGGATGATGGTAGTTGTGAAAAGGATCAAGGATTGGACTATTTCAACCCACGATTTCAAACAAAGAATGCGAATACTGAGCCAAGCAAAGCACCCTCATGTCCTTCCACCACTTGCTTTCTATTCTTCTAAACAAGACAAGCTTTTGGTGTATGAATATCAGCAGAATGGCAGTTTATTCAAGCTCCTACATGGTAAATATCACATCTTTCTTTTACTTTTGCATATTTTTTACTTACACTTCCTTTGATGAACAAGAAATAGTGACATACAAATTTATACACTTCATAGTGCTGTCAAAACGTACTATTTTTTTTAATTCAAATATAAATAATTTTAATCTAAAATAATATTAAACTTCAAAGATAATTCAAAATAAAAAATTAACAAATATAATCTAAAAACAAACTCAAAAAATGAATAAATAAGTTTATAATATTGATAATTTTGTGTTTATAAGATTAAAGTCTTGAATAGATAAATTTATAATATTTTACTCTTTTGCAACATCTTTTTTTTTTATTTACAATACAATAAAATAGATGTTAATTAATAATATTAAAACATAAAATAATAAATAATTAAATTAAATTAGGTGAGTTAGTAAACCCGGTTTATCATAAATTCAACTCAAGTAAGCTGAGTCCTAAGTGAATCGAATTAAAAATGGGTTCGTATAAAAAAAATATTTTTTTAAATCTAATCCCACTCAAAATCCTAACTAAGATACCCATTTTAACCACAGTAATTCATATACTAAAATATAGCATGTGCTATTCAGGTACTACAAAAGCCTTAGACTGGACCAGCAGACTTGGGATTGCAGCAACAATTGCTGAGGCATTAGCTTTCCTGCACCAAGAGGTAGGGCATCATGGTATTGCTCATGGAAATCTGAAATCCTCCAACATTTTGCTAAACAAGAATATGGAACCATGCATAAGTGAATGTGGCATTATGGATATGGATGATCAAAGAGGTTCAGCTTTTGGCACTAGTAGTACTGATGGTGGTGCATTAGATATATTAAAGGGAGATGTTTATGGGTTTGGTGTGATTGTTCTTGAACTGCTTACTGGTAAGTTAGTGAAGGGAAATGGGATTGACTTAACTGATTGGGTTCAGTCAGTGGTGAGGGAAGAATGGACAGGTGAAGTCTTTGACAAGTCTCTGTTATCAGAGTATGCAAGCGAAGAGAGAATGGTGAATTTGCTTCAAGTGGCTATAAGATGTGTCAATCCTTCACCACAGGTAAGGCCAACCATGAACCAAGTTGCTCTCATGATTAACACTATCAAAGAGGAAGACGAAAAATCATTGATCTATGAAGTCTGATTTAGACTATCAAATATTTCGATAACCCTTAATACTTGTAAGCCATACTTATAAGATGAAAAAAATAAAATTAGGTCCTCTGTAAATTCATTAAAATTAACTACAATAAGTTGAAATTTGTCCATCTTGAACAATGGATCGTACCATGCCGTTGAAGCTTTAATTAAATATTTAGTCTATATACTTCAAACTCAAAATCTCTGCCCTTTAGTATTTATATTGACAATCTTTTTTATTCTTCTACTTATCAAAACTTTGTATTTTGATTCTTTTACCTTGAAGTTTTGTGTTTTAGTCCTCGTAATAATATTTTTTTATGTTTTAACATTTACTGTTAAAGTTTTGATAAGTAGCAAACAACAACTAATACAAAAAAAAATGAAGAATTTGGACAAATGTAAGAGAAAAATATTATTCGTATATAATGGATAATACAGATAATTGTTTTTTATATAATTAATATTAAAACAAAAAACGTGAGCATATAGAAACGAAAGGATTATCAAAGCTTCCGTCAACTATATATATTCTGTTGGTATGAAGATATACTAGCGAACTAACCGTGTCTTTTACAAAGTATTAGAAAAACTATTCTTCTTTGTATACACACCCCACAAAAGATTAGCGCATATTTGTAGTATTAGTCAATAAGACGCTATTTTTAAGTAAGGAGGGTTTGCATTATATAGAGAAGAGAGTTTAACATGACCTTAGGATTGGATGTGTGATCTATATTTCAAGAATCCTTCGTAAAAGTCACTAAGGCCAGACTCGTAAAAAACCATTTGTAACTTTAAATCTTTTAATCTTTTAACATAAATTTCTCTGTCTATAAAAATTTCTTTACAATGTTTTCAACATTTTCTTTTCAAGTAGTGTTGTCGAAGTAGAACTCGCAAGTCAACTTGGTCCATCATAGGTTTTGGCTGGATTAAATTTGAAGAAAATATAATTTATTTATATATGGACCAGTTTTTAACCTGACCTACTTAGAATCCGCCTCACCTAGGTTCAATATATAGTGAATCAAGTAGGATGACAAAAAAATTCGCACTCGTGAATATTCGCGAATAAAATCCGTAATGGATAGTTACTATCCACGAATATTTATTACCTATGGATAGCGGGTATTTTAATACCCACTTCTAAACAGGTCAAATGCGGATATTATACTATCCTACCCGCAAGTACCGTTACCTGCAAAAAAATAATAATAATTTAATTTATAATTTTTAAAATTAAAATTTCTTTTCTTAAAGAAAGAAGGGAAATTTTTTCAATTAAAAATTATATAATCCTAATTAAAAATCCCAATTTCCGAATTGTTGGTTTCTCTCAAAACCTTTATTAAGAGTTATTTTTCCTAATCTATTCTCTTCTACATTTCTCGGGAACAAACCCAGAAGCTTCAAACTTGAAAATTATATGTGGTTCGCGCAAAAGAAGTAGTCTCGTGGTGACGAAGATGGTAGTGCAACGATGACGTGACTCCAACTTTGTTATTTTATGTGTTTAATTTGTATCTTAAAATATGTCTAATTTGTATTTTAAAATATTATATAATTTTATGAGGATGTTACAATGTATATTAATTTTAAAGTAATCAAATTTAAAATTGATATTTAATTGATTTATAAGCATTCAAACTATTATATTTTAAAAATATAAATTTGAATTTAAAGTCTGATTCAATTATTTAGATTTTCATTCTATAAAACTTCAAACTCATGCTTTACAAAAAGAAAAATACGAATATGAATTTAACTTTAATGTAATTATTTATGTTTTTCCAAGATTGAATATATTATGTAAATATCTTTTAGTAAAGACTCTTTATTTTTTAAACAGTAAGATTTCACGACTTGAATATAACTTTAGATTGAGAAGAGTCATGTTTCGAATTTCGCACCTTCAAACTAAAATATTCTAAGTTCACATCTCTTCGAGATCAAGAGTACGTATGCTTGTCAAAAGATTTTGATGTTTAAGTTAACCAAATAATACCTCAAATAATAGTGTCGCAATAATAAGTACCAAAAAAATGTCCAAATGATTATGCTATTTATAATATAATTTAGGCTTAATAGTACTGATGGTCCTTATTTTTGTCAAGTTTGTTCGAAATGGTTCTAGTTTTTTTTTTTCTGTTCAATATTGTCTTAAAAAATGTAATTTATGTTCAATTTAGTCTTTTTTACAAACGGCGTTTAAATCGTTAACGACCAACTGTCCAGCTATGCAATACCCAAATGAAGTGACATTTAACTGCCCACGTGGAACTGCCACGTGTCCTAATCGAGGAGGTCATTCGCTGTTGTGATGAAGGAAGCGCGCCAGTGGTGGTCACGATTCTTGTTCTCTCTCGCGACGATGTTGGCTCAATGAAGAAGAAGATGAAGACGTTGTAGCCTTGCCCTTGTGATAGATGCTGGTGGTCTTGCACTAGGTAAATGTGCAATATTAGGATTTTATGGGTTTCTGATTTGGGAATTTTTGGGTTGATTGTGTTTCTTTCAGGTTGATAAAAGCACGAGGGAGAAGCAGGTTCACAAATATGGTGGTTCTTAGGCGCAATAGGATTGAGGGTTTCGAACTCCTAGGTTGCGTTAATGGAGAAGGACAAACTCGCGAAGACATCGCGAATCCCAACAGTGTTGTTTCTGGATTTTTGTAGGTTTTCTGGATTGGATTTGATGTAGGTTTCCAATGCAGTTGATGATGGTGGAAGTGCGCTTCATGGCGGCTGACGCGAGGTTGATGGTGGAAGGAGAGGATGATGGCACAACAACATGGTGCTGGCGACGGGGCTATGGTGGCAGCGCGAGCTGGGAAGAAGATAATGGTGAAGGCGCGCGATGAAGGTGGTGGCACGTGGATGTGGTCGGAGCGGCGTCCTGGTGATGGTCTTTTGGGTTGCGTTTGAGGTCTTTGGTGATTGCGGTGGCGGCCTGAGAGTTTAGGTGTGACGATGCTAGGGTTAGGTGGCTAGAGAGAAATTACGGTTTCAGTTTCTGTTTAGGCTGAAGGTTGAAGAAGATAGTGACGTGACAGCTTCTAAATACCATCTCATTTGGGTTTTGCACAACTGAACAATGGACCGGTAACGATTTAAACGTTGTTTGCAAAAAGGACTACATTGAACATAAATTACATTCTTTAAGACAACATTGAACAGAAAAAGAAAAACTAAAACCATTAAGAACAAACATGACAAAAATAGAAACCATGAGTGCTATTAAGTCAATAATTTATTACATTTACTACTCTTATTTGGATGACTTAAGCTTGGATCCCGTGATCTATTTACTTTATCTAAATAAGTTGTTTTATCGTATTTTACTAAGTTCTATAATAATTAGTATGTCATTAACTTTAATAACCCGATAAGTGATCAGTTAGATCGCTAAACATGTTTAAGTTCAATTATTTAAAATATTGTGTTTTTGAGTTATACCGTCCTAAGATAAAATCAATATTAATATAATCGAAAAACACTCGGTAATATAAAATACAATTTGAATTGAATTTTTAAAATGGTAATTCGTGTTGAAGGAATGCATCTTTTTCTTAAGCAATTCGATCATAACTAATAACTATATCACTATAAAATAGATAAAAAGAAATACAATAAATTATACTATCATTACAATTTTTTTTTTTGCATATAAGATATGGTTCTACTTTAAGGAAAAATAATTATCATTAGTTATATTAATATACTACGATCATAACATAAGAATATTTTTATATAGAATCACAGCGAAACAACATAAATTTATTTTCGATTTTTATCTGGATAAATATATTTGATGATTTTATTTTACCTTTTAGAAAAAAATGCTTCACAATTTACAATTAAATGAACTTTCTATTTAATAATACATTTTAACTATTTATTTTAAAGTTATAATATATATATATATATATATATATATATATATATATATATATATATATATATATATATATATATATATATATATATATATATATATATATATATATGTTTCGGATATAGGGTTGATGCCCTATACTCAAAGCACTCAAGATTGTGTGGATGATCGGAAGGACCTTGAAAATTGGACGAATATTACGTAGTTCGTACTCTCTCTTTTTCCAAACCGGATGAGGGCGTACCTGTTTCAAATTGACGAAACTGTTATAACAATAGAAACAAGTAATGCATAATATGCAGCCTGTGCAATCTGGATAGAAGTTATACCTGAAACTTTGCTCTGGTAGTTGGTCGATAGGGATGGTCGGTCAATCAGTATGGGTGGTCGACATGGTCGACCTGGTGGTTGGTCGATCGAGACAGTCGGTCGATTTAGATAGAGTCGTTCGATACACAGGGTCGGGAGGAGCATATGGTACATACGATCGAGATGATCGGTTGACTAGTATAAGTGGTCGGCCTAATCGATCTGGTGGTTCGTCGGCCAAAATAGTCGATCGACCTAGATAGAGTTGTTCGGTTCACGAGGTCGAGAGAACATACAATACAATATATATATATATATATATATATATATATATATATATATATATATATATATATATCAAATATATACTTTGAGATTATTTTATTTTTTTATTATAATATATTCTTTCTTATAGCAAGACACACGTCCTGTTTCCAGATTTTTAGTTCAATTTAATTACTTAGATATATATTTCTTCTAATATGTCCTTGACCTTTCACATAATTTAGAAACACCTACTTTTCATAATTAATAATTTCTCTTAATTTTAATTAAATTTAAAAATATATGAATGAAATTGACCGATACTTGCCGCTTATTTAAGATTTCATAATTCCCTGTCAAGTTAACCTGTCAACTCATTCTATCAATACAAAATATTCAATAGTCGGCAACAAATGGTGCATACAATACTGCGGCAACTGAAACCCACGCGCGAATTGTGGCGGTGAAATTGAAATTTGAGCATCTGTTTTTGTCATCATTTAACCTCACACTTTGGAAACTATCGCCTCTTTCTCTCTTCGGTCACTTTGTTGTTCTAACCCACAAACACGACAAGGACGAGACAGTGTTTGAGCCAAGAGAAAGGTGTTTCACACCTCACTTTACTCTTCTCTCAGCACTCTTTGACTTGAGCAGCTAAAAAGAGTCTGCACCCTAGGGTTCCTTCACCTACCTGAAAGCCTCAAGATAAATCACAGTTTCAATGCCCTTTTCAAACAATGTGCACCTCAGAAAATAGTTGGTGAGTCAAGTTTCAGATATATTGTGCTTCTTATGTTTTTCTTTTTCGAAAACAAGACACAACACATGTTAGTTTTTGTTTACCCGTTGTTGTTGGTCCATCGCTGGTTTTACCTTTCGTTTAAAATGATTACCCAATACGAAAAATAAATAATATGTAGTTGGTACTTGGTTGTGCTCACTGCTCAATTCATCGTTGCTTCATTTTTCCACAACCATCTACCACTTCTCCGTGGGCATTTATTTATCTGAGTTGCAAGTGTTCACTTTCTATGTTATGTGTAGTTTGGAAATGTTACTAGGATTATGTTGTGTGTGGATGAGTTTGAGTTTGGGTTAGGCAAGAACATGCTTTATGGGTCCACGTTTATGACTTTTGGGATTTTAAAGAGAAAGCATGAATGGTAAGTGGTCCTTTGACCATACCCATTTGAAGATGGCTTGGATTCAGCATCAAATCCAACAAAAAGATGGTTACTTGATCTATCCACCACCGGTTTTGCCTCCCCCTTCACCCCCAAGCTGGGGTGCATTTCACAAAGAATCAATGTCTTCGTCATCACCATCATCTCCCTCACCACCCTCACCTTCATCCTCTGGTGCTAGAATTAGTCCTGCTGTGCTTTTCATCATTGTGATTCTGGCTGTTCTATTTTTCATCTCTGGCCTGCTCCACCTGCTTGTTAGATTTCTCATGAAGAACCCTTCTTCCTCAGCATCTTCTCAATCCAATAGGAACCAGGAAAATGCAACCTCTGATGCTCTTCAAAGGCAGCTGCAACAGCTGTTCCATCTTCACGATTCTGGTCTGGACCAGGCTTTTATTGATGGACTTCCTGTTTTCCAATACAAGGAGATAAAGGGGTTGAAGGAGCCATTTGACTGTGCTGTCTGTCTCTGTGAGTTTTCTGAAAAGGATAAACTCAGGTTGCTGCCTATGTGCAGCCATGCCTTTCATATCAGCTGTATAGACACCTGGCTTTTGTCCAACTCCTCATGCCCTCTTTGCAGGGGTACCCTCCTTACTCCTGGCTTTCCCCTTGAAAATCCATTGTTTGATTTTGATGATTTGAGGGATGATAATGGGGAACATGAGTTCACAACTAGGCAGAAAACGATTGAAATTGAAGAAACTGTGGTAGAGAAGGGGGTTTTCCCTGTGAGACTTGGCAAATTCAGAAGGCTTGATGTGGAGGCAGAGGTGGCTGCTGGAGGAGAGACTAGTAGCAATAATTTGGATGCCAGAAGATGTTATTCCATGGGATCTTATCAGTACGTGCTTGGGAATTCAGACCTCAGAATAACCTTGAGCCATGACCGAGAAGGTCGTCATGCACAGTTCTTGAAAGGAAGAGAAAACTTAGAGAGACTTTCAGTTGAGGGGGATATTGAAGGAAAGAAGATTACAAGTGTGTGTAAAGGTGAGAGCTTTTCTGTTTCCAAAATTTGGCAGTGGTCACAGAAGGGAAAATTTTCAGTTTCTTCTGATACCCAGATGAGTATGCCCTCTTCTCTTATCACGGATTTGCCTTGGATGAGAGAAACAAGAAGGACATGAAAGGTATCCGTAGTATACCCCTTCTCCACCTCTTACTTGAATTCATTTTAATCCATTGATTACAGCTTCTGCTTTTCCTCGAAATTTCTTCAAATATTTGGTGTTCTAATCTTGAAGATGTGGTTATTGATGTACTACGATTCTGTGACATGAGATGGAAGAAATTTATGTTTCTATAAAAACAGATTTTAGGAATGAACTGATACAAATGTTACTGATAACATATAAATTGTAACAATGACCCAATCATTGGAGACAGCCAAAATTTCATGAGATTCACAGATGGAAAGAAATTTTATCAAGGGAGAGAAAATATTTGTCAAAACTATGTAGCACGCTTATTTTTACCCCATAAATGATGCATTGGGTCACTGAACCGTAGTTGTTTCGAGATTGATATATTGATAAATATCAAACATTTGATATATCGTTGGTAGGAATAGCAAACGATTATGATATGCTATTCTTAAATTTGATTCCATTTTTGTTGTGATCTTGTAAGTGATATTTGGTGATACGCATTTGCAGTTACAAAAAAAAAATCAAAAGCCTTAATAATACTGTAGTAGAAACTATTTGATAAAACCCAATTGATTTGTTATTTTCACTCGTTAAAATAGTTTGATTGGAGGAGTCTATTCGTAAAACCTTGTAGAAAAGTAGTAGCTAAACTAAACTTTACTTTTCTATCAGTTGAAATTAGTTCATGCAAAGCTTAATTAGTAAACAAGCTTTTACGTAAATTTTAAATTTCTAATTTTTTTTAGCTAACGGCAATACTGTCTTCGTTTTAATTATATTGTCTTATTTTATTAACATTCAATTTGATATTATCAAATTACTAGATAGGACGTTATACGATTGATAATATGCAAGCAGAAACTAAGAACATGTTTACTTGATGCACTATTTTTTTAACAATTTTTTTGACAACAATGTGTCACTGATTTATTGGTCCGTATATTTGAAACGCACTAATCACACACTATCACATAGGTTGTTATTAAAAAGTTCACAAAAAAAAATTGTTAAAGATATATTTTCCTTACTTGATTACAATCATCCTAAGAAGATGTACTAAAATACAAGTAAATTCATAACGAAAGATACATAATCTCTTAAAAAGATAAGGTTTAATGTCTCAATAGGTCCTTATTTTCACCCATAATTTCAAATAGATTCCTTTCTTTTTCGGCATCTCAATTGAGTCCTTATTTTTGTAAAATTAAATCAAATAGGTCCTTTCCGTCAAATTGAAATGACGCGGTTAAGACATTTCACAGCAGTGGAGGTTTAACGGCGACATTTCAATTTGACAGAAAGGTTCTATTTGATTCAACTTTACAAAAATAAGGACTCAATTGACATGCCGAAAAAGAAAGGGACCTATTTAAAATTCTGGGTGAAAATAGGGACCTATTGAGACATTAAACCAAAAGATAAACAAGTCCATAAACAACTAAAAGGAAAAGAAATAAAAGATACATAGTCTTTTAAAAAGATAAACTAGTTGTCCACAAATATTCAGAGAAACTAAACTCTTACATTATCATTCCTTTCTTGAGATGTATCAACACTTATTTCCGTTTGTTTACAATAAACCGATGAAAAACAATACAAAAACACAAGTATAAGAAAAGAGCAAGCTTGTATATAAAAATAATATCCATATACCAGTTAAATTTATGGAAAATTTTTTTTAACCATTCATTTTTGCCAACTTTTTTATAACACCAAGTGATGGCATTTGGCATTTGATTAGTTCATTTCAAATAATATTTTCAGAAATAAAATCTTATGCAGAGGGTGTTTTGGAAACAAATTTTGTTTTGCAAGTTTTGAAATATCATTTAAAAGAGGAGTTCATCTTCTTCCTCTCAAAAACTTGAAATCTCTCTCTCATTGTTACTCGTTGTTCACAACAACCACCATGACGTTCATTGAATATATCTTCTCTGTTGATTTTCTTCTTCATCTCTCTTTCGTCTCATTTTGTTTTCGTATTTTTGTGTTGTCTTCCTCTCACGATTTGCTTTTGCTTTCTCATCCATTGGGACCTCAAAGGTTACCTCCCCCAACGTTGCTCCACCAGCGTTGTAGCATTCTGCTTCTCTACCTCTCTCGCACTCTCATCAATGATTAAAGGTGTCTCCTTTCTCCAAGGTTTGGGCTTTGTTCAATGAAAAAAGAGAATTTTTGCAGTATCAATGAATAAAATCAATCATCCATCTAAAAAAATGAAATAAATCACATATAAACACACCCAAAATCATCCAAAAGGACACAAAAAAATGACCTTGGGGAGTCAAGTTATCCCACCTGGGAAGTCACTTATTACTTTTTGTACAAATCAACAATCAATCCCTGATAATCGATTAGATGGATCCTGTAATCGATTACCAAGACATAACTTGGGTAAAAATGGTCATGGACTTCACCTACCTTGGTTAAGAAACTTATATGGGCTTTTTTCTCCACAATTGAGTGGGGAAAATTGTGTTTTGATATACTTGACACCATCAATAATGAGAAACATGAGGTATCCATGCAAAATAAAAAAAAACAATCATAGGGACACAAAAATGACCTTGGGAGTCATGTTCTCTCAACTAGGGAGTCACGTGTAACTTTTCGTACAAACCAGCAATCAACCCCTAGTAATCGATTATGAGGTCCCTGTAATCGATTACTAGGGGAAAATTATTGGTTTGTATGAAACGTTACATGTGAGTCGCCAACTGGGAGAACTTGACTCCCCAAGGTCATTTTTGTGTCTCTATGGGTGATTTTTTCCATTTTTTTGCATGATTGACTCACGTTGCTCATCATTGATGGTGTCAAGTGCATCAAAACACAATTTACCCTACTCAATTATGGACGAAACACATGTTGTTCATCATTGATGGCGTCAAATGTATAAAAAAACAGTTTTCCCACTCAATTGTGGAGGAAAAAGCTCCTATAGGTGTTTGAATCAAGGTAGATCAATTCCATTACCATTTTTGCCCAACTTGTAACACCCTAATATTTTAAAGGGTATTACTGATAGTAGAGACTAAATTAATTTGATATATTTTATAAACCATCAAACTTTATTTCAATTCTCCCAAAGTACAATACCAAACTTACAAACTTCAAACAATATAGTCTTCACCACTTAACATAAATTCGAATTTCAACTTATAAGTTTTACACAACATAATTTTTCCAATACAAATTTATTCTTTTTACAAAATATCCCTGAAAGTTTTTCCCCGCGTCTCTCTCATCTCTAAGCTTTTTCAACCGCATCTGCGACATTATCTATTCACATATAACATGAGTTATATGATCATAGCACAAACAAATAAGGGTAAGCCAACCATATCATAAAATCATTAAACTTGTAATAAAAATATTATAATCATGTATTTCTGCAATTGATAAAATATCATTATTCTGATGTCATTAATTCATCATTATCAAAATCATCTTTCTCATTTCCATAAATCTTACAAGTGTTCCATGCTTACTCATGAAGCCTTATGGTCAGACCGCTCTCTGCCTGCTTCCTTAAGCCTCACTTATATACTATGTCTTACTTTCAGAAGCCTTATGGTCAGACCCCTCTCTGCCTGCTTCTATAAAACTTACGAATCATATGTTTATGTCAAAGCCTTATGGTCAGACCACTTTCTGCCTGCTTTCATAAACCTCAAGTGTTACTTTGCTCATACCAAACTCTCATGGTATAACTCGAACAAACTACTCCCGGTAGTAAACATCATTTCATAAGTAATGATTTCTCATATCCACCCCAACATTTCATAAAACCAACAATTCATACCCTCTTATCCACCTAACTCAATCATGTTCATTCTTTAATCATGAATTCATAATCACCCGTTTTGGTATCAATAAATCAAACATATTGCCAGATATCATGCTTCATATTATAAACTCATTTTGCCCATAACGAGTATAACTCAACATATTTTCACCAAACAAAGATCATGGATCAACCAAAATATATCAACATATCTTAAGAACTACATATTAAAGTCTGGGCTCAAGGTAATGATAAATAAAATATATATGAAATTTTTACCATGATAATATTATGCATCTACAATCAACTTGTTTTATTTTATTTTCATCCTATTATAGATTTTTCTTTACCCCAATTGGTCACCGGAGAGGACCCAGATGTCTGAACGCATCAAACTCACCTTCGACGCCAACACATATGACTAGTCACAACTGACTGGACCAGGCCAGGGCTGCTCTATGATCAGGGATGTGCCAACTCAGGTTTTTAAGGTTCCTCTATCCTACCAACAAAGGGAGGTCCTCAATAATTAACAATTTATTTATTTAATTTATCTACCTTATTTTCTTATGCTCTAAATCTTAAAATGCTTAATTTTACTTCCTCTCACAACAACCTCAACCAGTATCTGTATATCTATTTAATACCCATATACAAGTTATTACAGAACCCTTATTCCAAACCTCCCAACAAGATCAATTTCAGCCAACAAACTCATTCAATAAATTCATCACAATAAACATCCATAATAGAATTCATACAAGATAATTATAAACAATTAACAATAATAAAACATTACAATAAATGGTCATAGAAGAATACAATATTTGACAATCATAAAAATAATCTTAATATAAAAATTCATGGGGAAACAAGAAGTTGAATCTGGCAGAGCCGGTTAGACAACTTCTAATCCATCCAAAAATACAATATAATTAAATAACAAGAACAATAACATGTATGGGGAAATAAGAAGTTGAATCTGGCAGAGCCGGTTAGACAACTTCTAATCCTTCCAAAAATGCAATAAAATAAATAAGTAAAGCAATAAATAGTTTGGGGAAACAAGAAGTTGAATCTGGCAGAGCCGGTTAGACAACTTCTAATCCTTCCAAAATGCAATAAAATAAATAAGTAAAGAAATAAAACGTTTGGGGAAACAAGAAATTGAATCTGGAAGAGCCGGTTAGACAATTTCTAATCCTTCCAAAATACAAAAATAAACAACTAATAACTTACAAATGGCATAACATAATCAATATCACGTTTTACAACTATCACACTTGGATATCAACACAAAAGCATACTCTCATTTAAATTCAAAATCATACAGAAATAAAATACTCCATAATCAAGATTTAAGATCAGACAAAGGCAAAATATAGCATATTCAAGACTCAAGATAATACAAAAGGAGATACTCAAGGTTAGCTTCCCTTACCTCTATTACAGACTTAATCTCCTCGCTCTCTGAAAACTTCCAGAATATCCCCTTTGAAATTAGAAATTCTTCCAACTCTCTTCTCTCAAAAATTTTCTAAGTTCTTTGGTGTAAATTTTCAGCCTCCCCCCTTGGCTATTTATAGTAAAAAATTTTACTATTCATTTTTACTATTCATTTTTACTATTCATTTTTTTATTCATTTTACTATTACAAAAATAATTTTTTATTTGCAAATTGGTGAATTCTGATCTCAAAGCTACGTGGAACACTTATCCTTTCCAAAAATAATTTTTTTTTTACTATTCACTTTTTACTATTCACAATTTACTATTCACTATTTACTTTTTTTTTTAATTTAGTATCTGACTTACAAATATTTTCAAGGATCTTACAATCTCCCCAACAACAATTATTTTCGCCCTCGAAAATTATTTATTTAAACAAAGACTATTTAACAAAAGAATACTTACAAAAGAGATATGGATTTTCAAAAACCATTGCTCTGATACCCAACAGTGTAACACCCCGATTTAGGCGTTACAATTTATTTTTCCACAAAAATACATATATAACTTTTCTTTAACAATTTTCAACACCAACAAAATATTAAGTGCTTTATTACAACACAAGTCTTCTGAAATAAAATTTCACACAATTCATAAACTTCTGAAATTTAAAATTTCACACAGTTTGAAATTTCAAAACATATTTATTTAGAAATCCCCCATGTCTCTTTTTTTTTTTTTCACAGATCTCTCATCTTCTAAGCAAGTCCAGAACCATCTGCTAATTCATCTTAAATAGTTTCTGCTCCCGTATAATATCACACATTATACGATCATTGCATTCACATACACAAACACAAACAATAGGGTGAGCTAACTGAAACAAGCATACAATCCATTCACAATCCGTTAATAATACATCCACAGTATTCAATACAGTTAAGCACACCCACTCAACATATTATCACAATATCATTGCTCAACAATTTTACTATTCCACTTATCAAAGTATTACAACTTCACCTCATCCGACCTACTTACCAAAGTAGTACAAACCAAGTTATTCTCTCTACTTATCAAAGTAGCACCGCAAGACAATACTGTCTACTTATCAAAGCAGCATAGTATAATTAATTCGCCTACTTACCAAAGTAGCATAAAACAAGATCTTCTGTCTACTTACCAAAGTAGCACAGTATAGTTAATCTGCCTACTTATCAAAGTAGCCCGATTTATATCATTCTCTTTATCTCTTCATTCATCATCTCATCCTGCCTACTTATCAAAGTAGCGCAAATCACCCTGCTTACTTACCAAAGTAACGCAGACCCAACATCTACTCGCCTACTTACCAAAGTAGCGCAAAACAACATCATTTATGTTATTTCAACAAATTATTCATAATCAAGCACAACCCATCCAAAACTAATCATATTCAACAAGCATAAGAGAACCAGTGAACTTTTCTCAATTCCCTTCTGTCTATTTACCAATGTAGCATAAATTAACCAAATTGCCTTTTTCAACATATTATTTATCGGCGATCTAAACCAATCAAACTAATCAACAACATGTTTAGATCATATGGTAAGCTTTTCAGTCCAATCCAACGGTTAATGAGGCGGAAATCATCAATTTTGTATAAATGATCCAAAACATAAATTAAACAGTATTGAGATCCCTCAGAAGGTACGAAATTAATATCTCTAAATCTGTAACTCCGATCTAAAATCCGAACGGTCGAAGTCTACCACTATCTCTTAAGAACAACATACTAAACTTTCAGATTAATCTAACGGTTATCTAAATAGATATGAAGAGTTTACCGAGGTAACTCAGAGACAGAATTTTAAGTGGTTCTCGGTTAAACTCAAAATGCGGAATGAATTCCTCTAAGCACAGACATCTAATTCCAAATCTGAATGGTCAAGATCACCTAATATGTCTTATGAACTACATACTAAAGTTTGGACTCAATCTAACGGTAAATGAAATATCTATGAAATTTTTACCATTATAACTTAAGAACAGAATTACAGTGTTCATCAAATATTTCCAACTTTCGAAATTTCTTTCTCTAAGCATAGACCTTCAATTACAAATCCGATCGGTCACAGTGTATTAATATGTCTTAGGGATCCTATATCCAATTTTGAGGTTGATCTAACAGTCAAATAGGTCAGAATCTATATTTTACGGAGACAACTTAGTAACAGAACTACAGGGGTAACTAAATTACTCAAACTTATAGGATTTATTTATCCAAGTACAGACTTTTATTTTCAAATCCGAACGGTCAAAGTTTAGTAATATGTCTTAGGATTCACATATTAAAATTTTAGCTAAATCCAACGGTAAAAAAAAGTAATAGAAATTTATTACCACAGTAACTCGAAAATAAGAAATTATAATCATGAAAACCAAATTTTACACAAGTCAATAGATAACTACCATTACCAAATTTTTAACATATTCATATTCATATTCATGATCATAACAAGAAAGGATTAGCTCCCCTTCATCAAAGTCAAGCAATTGGAACCATATTTCTAACCACAAAATTCTAGAAATTAAGTTGAGTTAGCTCCCCTTACCTCATGAAGACTAAAACACCTTAAACTCTTCTTCAAAGAGAGCAACTCCTCTCCTCCTTGCTAGACCAAGTCAGCCTCCACTCTTAGGACACTTAGGATTTCGTTCACCGCCCACCAAGGACCTCTCTACTCTCCCCCAAAACTCCAAATCTGATTTGGAATTGAAAGAAGATGTCTTAGACAACTAAGGACCCATGCACTTGGCACTTAGCAATAATAAACAACCAATGGACCATCCTAAACCATTTTCCAACCCTAAAACATGGTAGGAAAGTCTCCAAAGGGTCCCAAAATGTTCTCCTAGTCCAGAACACAACCTACCCACTCCAAAAAGTCGCAACTTGTAAAAATACACCTAAAATTAAGGTTGGACGCTAGCCCTTGGACAGCAAAACTGTCACGTTTTCCCCAGCTCGGTTAGACCCCTTCCCGAAGTCCAAAATATGCGTAGGAGTAGTCAGATTGAAACTCTTTGAGTCTAGTTTCCAATAAAACAACAATCAACTCAATTGATATTTTACTAAGAATAATAATTTCACTCCCCAAAGTCCCAAAATATTTTCGAAAACCATTGCTCTGATACCAAAATGTAACACCCTAATATTTTAAAGGGTATTACTGATAGTAGAGACTAAATTAATTTGATATATTTTATAAACCATCAAACTTTATTTCAATTCTCCCAAAGTACAATACCAAACTTACAAACTTCAAACAATATAGTCTTCACCACTTAACATAAATTCGAATTTCAAATTATAAGTTTTACACAACATAATTTTTCCAATACAAATTTATTCTTTTTACAAAATATCCCTGAAAGTTTTTCCCCGCGTCTCTCTCATCTCTAAGCTTTTTCAACCGCATCTGCGACATTATCTATTCACATATAACATGAGTTATATGATCATAGCACAAACAAATAAGGGTAAGCCAACCATATCATAAAATCATTAAACTTGTAATAAAAATATTATAATCATGTATTTCTGCAATTGATAAAATATCATTATTCTGATGTCATTAATTCATCATTATCAAAATCATCTTTCTCATTTCCATAAATCTTACAAGTGTTCCATGCTTATTCATGAAGCCTTATGGTCAGACCGCTCTCTGCCTGCTTCCTTAAGCCTCACTTATATACTATGTCTTACTTTCAGAAGCCTTATGGTCAGACCCCTCTCTGCCTGCTTCTATAAAACTTACGAATCATATGTTTATGTCAAAGCCTTATGGTCAGACCACTTTCTGCCTGCTTTCATAAACCTCAAGTGTTACTTTGCTCATACCAAACTCTCATGGTATAACTCGAACAAACTACTCCCGGTAGTAAACATCATTTCATAAGTAATGATTTCTCATATCCACCCCAACATTTCATAAAACCAACAATTCATACCCTCTTATCCACCTAACTCAATCATGTTCATTCTTTAATCATGAATTCATAATCACCCGTTTTGGTATCAATAAATCAAACATATTGCCAGATATCATGCTTCATATTATAAACTCATTTTGCCCATAACGAGTATAACTCAACATATTTTCACCAAACAAAGATCATGGATCAACCAAAATATATCAACATATCTTAAGAACTACATATTAAAGTCTGGGCTCAAGGTAATGATAAATAAAATATATATGAAATTTTTACCATGATAATATTATGCATCTACAATCAACTTGTTTTATTTTATTTTCATCCTATTATAGATTTTTCTTTACCCCAATTGGTCACCGGAGAGGACCCAGATGTCTGAACGCATCAAACTCACCTTCGACGCCAACACATATGACTAGTCACAACTGACTGGACCAGGCCAGGGCTGCTCTATGATCAGGGATGTGCCAACTCAGGTTTTTAAGGTTCCTCTATCCTACCAACAAAGGGAGGTCCTCAATAATTAACAATTTATTTATTTAATTTATCTACCTTATTTTCTTATGCTCTAAATCTTAAAATGCTTAATTTTACTTCCTCTCACAACAACCTCAACCAGTATCTGTATATCTATTTAATACCCATATACAAGTTATTACAGAACCCTTATTCCAAACCTCCCAACAAGATCAATTTCAGCCAACAAACTCATTCAATAAATTCATCACAATAAACATCCATAATAGAATTCATACAAGATAATTATAAACAATTAACAATAATAAAACATTACAATAAATGGTCATAGAAGAATACAATATTTGACAATCATAAAAATAATCTTAATATAAAAATTCATGGGGAAACAAGAAGTTGAATCTGGCAGAGCCGGTTAGACAACTTCTAATCCATCCAAAAATACAATATAATTAAATAACAAGAACAATAACATGTATGGGGAAATAAGAAGTTGAATCTGGCAGAGCCGGTTAGACAACTTCTAATCCTTCCAAAACTGCAATAAAATAAATAAGTAAAGCAATAAATAGTTTGGGGAAACAAGAAGTTGAATCTGGCAGAGCCGGTTAGACAACTTCTAATCCTTCCAAAATGCAATAAAATAAATAAGTAAAGAAATAAAACGTTTGGGGAAACAAGAAATTGAATCTGGCAGAGCCGGTTAGACAATTTCTAATCCTTCCAAAATACAAAAATAAACAACTAATAACATACAAATGGCATAACATAATCAATATCACGTTTTACAACTATCACACTTGGATATCAACACAAAAGCATACTCTCATTTAAATTCAAAATCATACAGAAACAAAATACTCCATAATCAAGATTTAAGATCAGACAAAGGCAAAATATAGCATATTCAAGACTCAAGATAATACAAAAGGAGATACTCAAGGTTAGCTTCCCTTACCTCTATTACAGACTTAATCTCCTCGCTCTTTGAAAACTTCCAGAATATCCCCTTTGAAATTAGAAATTCTTCCAACTCTCTTCTCTCAAAAATTTTCTAAGTTCTTTGGTGTAAATTTTCAGCCTCCCCCCTTGGCTATTTATAGTAAAACATTTTACTATTCATTTTTACTATTCATTTTTTTATTCATTTTACTATTACAAAAATAATTTTTTATTTGCAAATTGGTGAATTCTGATCTCAAAGCTACGTGGAACACTTATCCTTTCTAAAAATAATTTTTTTTTTACTATTCACTTTTTACTATTCACAATTTACTATTCACTATTTACTTTTTTTTTTAATTTAGTATCTGACTTACAAATATTTTCAAGGATCTTACACAACTCATGCCCTGGTATGTCATTTAATGTTGTTACAATGCACAAATTTTAAAAGGCATTTTCAATAAATAATATATCTGTGAACCAGAGGGAAAGATACACGTATAAATATTAACATTGCAAGAAGATGTTGTGAATTGGAAATGTTTAATACAATCCATTACAATAATAGTTAAAAGTATTAACGTTAGCATGATGACAACGTAGACATTCCATAATTTTATCAAGTAGACATTCTCATGCTCCTGAGTCAATCTTCCATTCAAAGCAACAACAAACTTGGTTTTGAAAGAATGTCACACACAGAACTGCATGAAAAATAAATCAATAAGGAAATTTTTACAATTGAGGTGGTATTGCTACCTCGTAAGCTACTAGCCTAATAATTTTGAGAATCTGGTTAGGTTTGAGAAATTTTGGTGACAACCTCCTTCAAGCTACTAGCCCTTCTAACTACCATTGGTGTAACTTGTAGAAATAAATATCTCCTCCCTCAAACTCCAAGGATTTCCTCCTCTAATCTACATAAGACTTTTGTCTACTCTGAGTTGTTGTAGTTGTTCCTGTATTACTTTTATTTTCTCTATTGTTTGTCATAACAACTCAAGACCCATAGTTTTAACTTCGCCATCTTGATACTAACACAAAGGTATTCTATATCTCCTCCCATATAAGGTTTCATATGGTGCCATACCAATACTAGAATGATAGCTATTGTTGTACATGAATTCTACATTCTCCTAAGGGTATATATAAGCTACCTAACTAGTCTAAAGATCAAAACTAAAACTATACATGAGGTAACTTACATTACAAGTAACTAAGAGGAGAATAAACTTTTTTTTTTCTTTTAAGTCCAAAATATGGGAAGTCCCACATTGCTTGCACCTGAAAGAAAAGAAGAATACATAAGCTTCTTTACAATCGAAGTAAGAGAAAGAAACTAGAAAGCAAAACTACAAGCCTACGAAAACCTATGTTACTAAAGGCTAAAGTACATGCCATGAAATATATGCTATGTCTTTTTATGCTTCTTGTTACTCTTTTAATCTCTTCATCCTTGTCCTATCTGTGATCACATCATCCCCCCTCCCCAAGGTTGAAGAGGATTCAACCTCAGATCTTGAAAAACCTGTAACAAAGAGAGATTAATGTCTTATTGAGAAAGCATGCCATTATCAAATGACTTTATTTCTTTTGTAATCCAAAGGAACTCCTCCTGGATCAAATGTCAATCTGCAAAAAACATCAAACATTTTATGAATGAATTTATGTTTTCCAAATAATGTATATAGATAAGGAATATTAGAAGAAGGCTTCTTTGGAATTGAATTGATTTTCTTAATGAAAACTAGGAATCCTTCTTTAGACAACTTTTATTTTTGTATTGAGTTAAGTGTAAAAAGCAACTCTTGAAGATTTTGAAAACTTGTTGTGTTAAGTTTCTTTTCACAAGGGTTTCTTTTATACTTTTATAGCCTTATGAATCACTACATCCAAATTCTCATAATCATGGAATTCAGTTATATCTTGAATATTGCCATTAAGTATACTAATAGACCTTTTTATTTTTGTTGTTCATTTTCTTTAATATTAATGTGATGCATAAGCATTTCGAGGTTACGGGCATACTCCTACACACTTCGTCTACCATGATTAAGTCGTTGGAGCTTAACCAAGAGTTTCCTAAAGTAGTGAGGAAGTACAAAATGTTGAATTATAATGTCCTTAAAAAGTTCTATACAAGGACACACTCCAAGAGACATACTCTTTAAGAGGCAAAAAAAATCAAGTGAAAACTATTAGATAATGATATAAAAGGAACCTAGTAAAGCAAGAAAAAATGGCACAGAAAAATTGCAACAAACTAAAGTACTTAAAGAGAAAAAATATCAAGGAACATCAGGAAATCAAAACAAAGGCACCTATGAAAATACTGCAGCAAAATAATACACATAAACAAGAGGCAATTACAGAAACAATTATGGGCATACATGAAGAGAAAGATCCTAAAATGATGATGATAGAGGCTTAAATTAAGATTTCAAACACACACACAAACTAGATGAGTGTCTCACCATAATCAAAATAGTAAGCACAAAACAAATTGATGCATTGGTATTTTTTGCAAACTGTTGCAGCTATATGTTTCAAACAAACTGATGTATGTTTGAACAACACTACTTTTATGTTTCTTTAAGACCTCTACTAGTGCAGAACATACAAGCAAAGCATACACACTTAAATCCTAATTTGATTTATCTCAATTCAGCATATAAGAGCAATGATGCAAAAGACTCTAACAAGTGCAATTCAAGAAAGAATTTCTTGAAAACTCCTAAAGAGGAACCAAAAATGACTGAAATAAAAGGTTAAACATAGAATAAAGATTTAATAAAGACCAACCAAGATAAGAAATAATACCTGGAAAAGAAGACAAAATATAATTTAGAAGCCTACTTGTTGAAGACTTCCAAAGGGTACTTATTGCTTGTGTTGGAAGGTTCTGTTTGTAGCATCTGGAGAAAAACTTTTTAGACCACTTATAAACACTTAATTAGAGTCTTTAGATCACTCTTACCTTGATGAAGTATAACATCCCGAAGAAAGAGTCCAATCAACAAACATATAAACAGTAAGGAATTAATATCAAACAAAATATGAATGACAAAAACAACAAGCAAATTGTGGAGTATTGAATGAATTAATAACAAATGAACACAATAAAGGATGAAATTAAGGTGGAATATGCACTGAAAGTTGTTCCTAACATGTAAACAAAGCCATAGAAAAAAGTTTCACTCAAAACAGACTTCAAAAACGCAATTTAGAAGCAAAACAAATTGGATAAAACATCAGTGTCTGCACTGAGCAAGGACTATAAGCAATGAACGCTGATAGAAAGAAGAACAATGCTTTAGCATGCCTTCCTAAAAATCACCAAACCTAAGGCTCTAGATATAAATAAAACTAAGAACTAAACAAGAATAATTAAGAAATGGAATTAAAAGACTAAAATTGAAAGAGAGAAAGGAGAGGAAACTTATGATTTGAAGACATTCCACTTGGAACGATCCAAGATAAATGCCAAGGGGGATCCCCATTTGTTCTTCATAAGATAAGACCCAAATTTAAACTAAGAGACAAATTTTTATCTCAAAGAAGTAATCAATTGAATGCAGAACAATCTCTATATTCAAATTTGAAGGTGTACTTACAAAGGAGATCTTAGGTTGCATATATAGCACTAGGAGATGAAGTAGGTGAGAAAACTAAGGGATGTTGGACTTGAAGGCCTACAAGTTTGGACAATAGCTTTCGTTTTATACATGTATTATTGTTTGTTTGGATTTTACTATCTAGTAGTGGCATTATGTTTGTCTAGTAAATAGAGAATAAAATATTAATATAACTAATGGTAATTATTTTTCCTTAAAGTAGAACCATATCTTATATGCAAAAAACAAAATTGTAATGATAGTATAATTTATTGTATTTCTTTTTATCTATTTTATAGTGATATAGTTATTAGTTATGATCGAATTGCTTAAGAAAAAGATGCATTCCTTCAACACGAATTACCATTTTAAAAATTCAATTCAAATTGTATTTTATATTACCGAGTGTTTTTCGATTATATTAATATTGATTTTATCTTAGGACGGTATAACTCAAAAACTCTTTTTCGTTTTATACATGTATTATTGTTTGTTTGGATTTTACTATCTAGTAGTGGCATTATGTTTGTCTAGTAAATAGAGAATAAAATCCACTCCATTGAAAACTGACTTGTCATTTATCAACGATCTTTACCAATAGTTACATCTGTCGATATTGTCCTGTACCTGATCAGTCATGTCATTATTGACAAATATTACCTATCGAGAATTATCGATAAATATATCTACGATAATTATTGAGGAACTACTGTCAGTAATTCTGACCTATAACACTTTTACTAATGAATTTTTGTCTGTCGATACACTAGTACAATAACGCATAAAGGCACCGGTTGTAAATGTGTATAGACCTCGGTTCTACAACCGAGGCATTCGAAGATGAAGTAAAAAATTTAAGGTTTATGCTTCGGTTATTGACCGAGATAAATAGAAACAAAAATATGCCTCGGTTATCTAAGAACCGAGACAATAGCGTGTGTGGTTTTTTTTTCCAGACTTTCCTCGTTCTCGTTCATTCATGCCAATCAAACTCAATTTCCCATTCAGCTCCAGAATCTAACACAACCAAGAACAAGAAAATCATAGCAGAAATCATGAACTCCATCTAACTGAACCCAGTATTACAACAGATGCAGCAGAAAATCAATAACTCCATCTAACAGAAAATCATAACAGAAATCATCTAACTCAATTTCCCAGTATTACAACAACCAATAATCGTCAACAATCTGTCTACAGATGCAGCAAAGATCATGAACTCGTCCAAATTACAACCCACAAATTACAATGAGAAAAAAATCAGATTCAGAAACTCAGATACAGAGATATGAAGCTTAAGCTGAAGAAACTCAGAAGCAGAGACGAAGAAACTTTGAAGGTGACCTTCGCTGTGGCCTCCTTCCGCGAATCCTCCATCCACCGCCACAGATCCGCCCTCCGCCCCTCCATGCACGCAGATCTGCTCTCCGTCCACCGCCACAGATCGCCGCGTCCTCGCCGCCGCTGCGTCCTCGTCGCCGTTGCGTTCGCGGTGTGACCTAGCCGCCACCTCGCCTCCACAAAAACCACCGCGATTCGTAGATCGATGAACCTCCCACCAAACACCTTAGATATCGCCTCCCCTCCGCTTTTGACGCCGGCCACCATCGCGACTCCCCTCCGATTTTGAAGCCGGCCACCATCGCGCCCCCTTCGCTTTCGACGCCGGCCACCATCGCGCCTCTCCTCCGCTTTCAACGCCCGCCACCATCGCGTCTCGTCCTTGCACCGTGGCTGTCAAGTGGGAGAGGAGAAGAGAGATCAGAGTGGGAACGAGAGGGGAGATGAGAGTGGGAACGAGAGGGGAGATGAGAGTGAGATGAGAGGGGAGATGAGAGTGGGAACGAGAGGGGAGATGAGAGTGAGATGAGAGTGGGAACGAGGAAGAACGAGAGTGAGAAGAGGAAAGTGAGACGAGTGTCAGAGGAAAAAGTGAGAAAGTGGGTCAGGTGCTGATTTGACCGGGTAATAGGCCTCGGTTTTACCTTTAACCGAGTCAATAGAGAGGAATAGAAAGGGGTTTAGGCACCGGTTTCGTAGCAAACCGAGGCAGTAGTTACGTTATACGCACCGGTTTTGTGTTAACCGAAGCAATATGACTTTTCGACTTCGGGTTGGATGGAGACCGAGGCATATAACCTTATACGCTTCGGTTTCTCAATAACCGAAGCGTATGTAGAGCGTTAAAATCCGCTTTTTTTACTAGTGATAATCTAACGAAAAATAATAATTAGTAATGAACACTGATTATTGGTAAATCTTTTTTTTTTCTTTGTAGTGGTTAGGCATTCTGTTTTGTTTTACTATTTTTTTTAACTAAGACCATTTCTATGGGACAAGGCTATTGTCTAAAATGAATATGCTTTATCTTGGTTTTGACCTTTATACGAATAATTTTTTTTTCGTTAATTGATTAGGAATAAAAAACAAATTATGCATCACCCTAATCCCCTGCTAGTTAAATAATAACATTAACAAACACGTTGGAGCATTATTATTTAATGGTTACAATATTCTTAACATGCAATAAATGTGTCCAACACTTCCAATATCAAAATCAAAGAATAAAAATAATTTGACAAGAATTTTTTTTGTCATTAGCTTCGAATAACTTCACCAAACCAGAATTAATCAACAGTTCATGGTGAACACATTTTCTTTAGCGACGAAATCCTTACCTAGTTAGTTAGAAAAAAAAGTATAAAAAAAAAAGAAAAAAAAAACGAAAACTATATTATTTAGAAAATGAAAAGACTTGTTCGGTGTGTGTATGTTTTTTTTTGTTCTCAGAGAGTTTTAGTAGAAAACAAAAGAAACCATTGATCATGAAATAAGCACATTCTCCAGCAGTCAAATGAAGGAGGGGCCATACTTTCCAAGGTCCATGGAAGACTTAGCCGACGAAGGAACAGAAGCGTAACGAGACGAAAAATCATAAGCATAATGTTCCTCTCGTTTCTCTTTAGTTCCTTCATCAAAGTTTCGGGCATAACTCCGAGCATCATAGCGGAACGAGCCTTGCTTTCTATACCCAATGGCGCGATTTTTATTATTCAACCGACGAACCAAGTTTTTCCATTTGGAACTTGCCACATGTTTTGACCATTCCCTTATCTTCCTCCACCATTGCACTTTCTCTCTCACTATCTTCCTCTGCGACGACGTCGTTCTGGAGCTTTCTCCGAAGCAGGAAAAGTTGAAGCAACAACCTCTCTCGAAGAACGCATTATCTTGCATGTCGTCATCGACGAATCTTATCCTGTTCGACGATGGTGTCATCTTCGCCGGAGAAAGGAGAGAGGTAATCGGAAATGTTTGTGATATCAAAACTCTCTCTCCCTTTCTGTCTTGGGTTTTGCATTCTGCGAGATAATGAACCAATGAAGAACCTGTTTTAGCAAAATAACACCGCAGAACAGATAGGTTGCCAGATTAATAATTAGTTACCAACTTCCCTTCGAAAGTCCCTGGCTATGACAGTTGGCTCCACATAATAGTTTTTCCCAAAACCAACTTGCAGAGAATTAGAATCTTCTAATCTAAATTAATCGTAACATTTCTTGTATATGCTTCTTACATTTTCATTCTATTTTATTAGAATATTCTATCTTTCTAGATTCCTCAATTTTGTATGACCATAAATAAATTACCTTGTTAATTAATAATATATTTGATCCGACCTTACCTTGTTAATTAATAGAATATTTGATCCCACCTTAAATTATTACCTTATTAATTAATAATATTTTTACCCAATGTTAAGTTAGTTGATAGAGTCAAATTTTAAATAAGTATTATCCATTTTAAAACTCTTGCTACGTACTATTATTAAAACAGCACTTAAGAAAAATATATTTAAATTGTGATTAATCATAGTTACTAAATAATATGAAATTATTAAATATATGAAAATAATAGACAATAATGAAATAAATAATAGACAAAAGGAGGATGTATTTACGAATTAAGTATGGTCTAGACCGAATAAGATCGAGGACCAGAGAGGTTGAATATGACTTAAAGTTGGAGAATCTAAACAAAATTGAGAGTTGGAGAGATCAAACAAGGTCAAATATCGTTAAGGTCGAACAAGGCAAAAGCTAGAGAAAGCAAATAAAATCGTGAGTTAGAGAGACCAACTAACGCTGAGCACTGGAGAAGTCGAATACGGATGAAATTGAGATAAACCAAACAAGACCAAGGACCAACGAGGCCGAACATAAAATGGACTATTGTTTTTTTTATTTCAAAATAATCAAAGTAAATTTTCAATTAATTTGTCGATGATCTTACAATTAATCAAAATAGATTCTCAAATAAAGGCAAGACCTTTATACATTATTCATAATAAATTCAACCAAAGTACATTCAATATTAAATCCTATTATGTTTAATTATATCTATTCTTTTATCTCATAACCAAATTAAAAGTTAATTAATTAATGTATACTCTTGACTAATTGTTGTTAAAAATTTTACCATTAATCAAAGCACATTATCAAATGGTAGAAAAAACTCATTTAATCATATGAAAGTTCTTAAATTCAACCAAAGTATTTTCTCAATCACAATTGAAAACCTTTAGACTATATAGATAAAAAAAACCTTGATAGTTAGTTATGATGTAGAACCATTACTTTTTACATAATTGAGAGGTAGAAGACATAGATGAAGGATACCTCAAACTAATAATAGAAAAACAAAGACATTATTTCAACCTAACTTCAGAATCCATAATGAAATTACATAAATAACCCTAAAAACTTAACTCTCCATAGATGGAGTGAAACACATTATAAATGAAAATAAAAGAGTGGAAGTTGTGGTGGATAATAACTAAACCAAACCAAATACTTTCCTTGGTCTCTTTATATAGATCTTGATTAGGTTTAGATTCTGATTTTTCTATTGCTAAAATCTAATTTATGATATTGTAATATCTCCCCAAATAATTAACATATTTGATTAATTTTTAAAATATTTGAAAGATATTCTTGGTTGATATTTTTATATATAATTAAATTAATTATTTTGTAAAATATCTAATAAATTATCAACAACAGAATTTTTTCTCAAAAATTCAATTCATCCTTTCTTATTCTGTCCAAAATTTTTGAGAGACCCAAAATATTTGTCTTTAACCCTTTTTTTTCTAAAAGTTGTTATGAATGAGAAGATAAAGATAAAGAGGATGATGATGTGACGACCTATCACTAGACGAAGTGGTGTGTGGAGGACCAGAACACGTGACAATATCTTGTTGGTCAGATTCATGAGTGGATGATTGTCACTTGGCAACATCTTAAATTATCTTACATGTAAGGGGTATGAGGCATGTGAATGGGAAATCGAGGGGTGTAGAGTAGAATTTATGAATAATCCATTTCAGAAAAAGGAGTGTATAAGTGAAACTAGGGATGCATTCAAATCCTTGTATATTTCTTTTTATAACTTCCTAATTTTGGACTTATTTTGTAACTTGAAATAATTTAATATCATGCTTTGAATGAATAAACTTTAACTTTAGCTGCATCAATAAACATTAGGATATCGAAAAATAATTTATGCAACTAAAAATCACTTTTTAAGACATTTTATTCACAAACTTAATAAGTCCAATTATCACAAATCATATTTAAATCAATATTTTAAACATAAAAATTCCATAAAAAATTTGAAAATTAAGCCTAAAAGGCGGGCATAAATATGCATTCATCAGTACATCAACCCCCCTAATCTTCAATTGTGAGGAACTTTAGTAAAATAGTTGTAGTTGGCCTTTGGTTTACGAAACATGGTACTGAGAACAGGTAGTTGGTTGTCATTTTGTACTACAAAGAAAATTTGTATCTTTAGCAATAACCGTACTAGTAGCCCCTTGCGTCAATTAGAATAGCAACGAAGAAGTTTAAATAATGGGATGAAAGGTTTAACTAGATGTGAATGATGAATAATTGTCATGGAGTTATCTTTCATTCGGTGCTCATCTATTTCCTTTTACCTTTTATAATTTGTAGTTTTCCACTAAAGTATATGTAGTGGAGCATAACCTATTTTTCATACAATTCCCTCAATGATTGTTGTAAAAAATTTACTTTTACTCATCTAAAGCTTGATAAGGTAAGAAATATACAAATATGAGAGTTATTCAACCAAGACTAGTAAGTTATTTGTTAAGACAAGATTATCTATAAGATTAAATTGTGTAAATGTTATCACATATTTTGAAGTTTAAGAAACAATATGAAACAAAATAAGCAAAGTGTTATATTTGAAAAAATAACACTGGTGTCACTGAGTGCATAAACATATATTTTCACTAAATCTTTATGAATTATATTAGTAACAAGCTCAGTACATATAATTTGTATACACTAGGTTGAAGGGAAGTGTTAGATATATTATCTCCATTTTATATTTATCTTTTATCTTTTGCTAGTTTGTTATTTACTTCTTAGTTGTATTTTGGACTTAATCCATATTTCTTTCATTATAAATAAAAGATCCTATGTGTATATTTAATTCAAAAGAGATTAATTACATATATAATTTTTACTTCAATGACATGTTTATTTTAAAAAAAATAATAATTTGTGAAAGCATGGTTTAATAATGGATACGTACGGAAAATAGTTTCATAACTTTAACATGAAAAAACTTGTCTTTATATTTTCTTGATGAATCAAAGGTACACGAAATGATGTTTCATTTACTCTTCACAATATATGGAAAAATATGCTTTGAAATAATCTTTTTTTTTCTTTTTTCTTTATTAGACGATAATCGACTTTTAATAATAAATACTAAATTAAGTTATTTAATAAAAAATTAATAATAGCAGTTATAAAGTTGTGCAAATGAGTAAATGTCCTCGCCCTTCTTTAGGTAACATGCGTTTCAGATTGTTCACTTTTTTATTTATACGTTAATAATAAATATATTTTTCGCTTTTAAATTATTTATAAAAATTGTATTTTAGTCGTAAACTATATATATGTATATATGAAAATTATGTAAAAGATCCTAACAAATACATAGGAAGTGTTTCTTTTGTGATCCTTATCATATTTAACCTTTTCCTGTATGATGTTTGAATGAAGAGATCATCAACAAAACTGCAAACAGGAATCCTTGTATAAATTCTCAGCAGTATAAAACATATACATTGAAGAACTAACACAGCACATTTTACAAAGTTCTAGGCTTGCTAGATACACAATCCACAACCAAACTAATCTTTCTGTTACAAAGTTTTCTATTGAAAAAAATTAAATACCTCCCACAAAAATATCCATTGGTCACTTATCGTTCATTTACTTGGACAATGGGCGAAAATTCCCTCCTAACATATTATTTATTCATGTATCAGGAGGAGAAATGAAAAGATTGGTAGCATGGAGGGGCACTATAAAAAATGCAACCAATTTATGCTGTGTATGATTTATCTAAACTGCATAACTTGTAGCCAAAACTCAGACATGGTAGACCATGCCAACTTCTAGGATAGAAGCATGAGGGATACTTAGAGCATAAGTTGGTCCTCTAGAATTTCTTCTTAAGAAATCATACCCATAATTGATCACAACTTTCTTTATCCAACTTGAACCTCTCTTTGCTTTCACATAAGAGTGGCCCATTATGAATGCCATTCCTCCTTCCCTTGCTTGCATTAGTTCCTGCAACTCCTCCCTTGCACCCAAATCAATCTCTGGACTGTCTGGCACAACAAACCTCACTCTCTTCCTAACTATTTCAGGAGACTTAACCACCCTCATTTTTAAGCAATCTTTCATCTGAGAATTTTTGTTATCATCTTCACACATCCTTATACCTTCTGAATTTGATGCTGAGGTTCCTACAACTGCCATTTTTGTGTCATCTTCAAAACTCTCAAATCCTTGGTTGGACTCAGATGTATCTGACCGAATGAATTCTGCTATGCTACAAATAAGATCTTTCTCAAACTCAATGTCATCCTTGTGAAAGTCCCTATAACCATACCGAGCTATGCACCTATAAAGCCTGTATTCTTTTGGGCCAACTCTACCAACCAAGAATCTTTCTTCAGGTCTCACATGTGGCACTGGGACAGATTTGACGCAGAGGAAGATCACTACTTGATGAAAAGCTGGGAGATTGGTGACAAAGTGAGAGAAAATGGCTGGGATCCCAGACACAAGTTCAGTGTGTATTAGGCCAATTCCTCTGACACGCACAATTCCTAGAGTGGGGCCTAAACCAAGGAGCCAGTTGATGGACACCTTATTCTGAACATCAAACTCGTACTTTTTCAGTGTGCCAAAGTGCCACACATACATCACGATAAGAAATATGAGCGAGAGGGCAATGGGCACCCATGCTCCTTCAAGGAACTTGATCAGGGATGCAGAGAAGTACAGTGCTTCAATGGACCCAAAGAAGAATATGAAGCAAATGGCTAGGAAAATACTCTTGTGCCAGCATAAAACAATAACTAGAGACATTAAGCAAGTGGTGACCAGCATCACAGTTATGACAGCCAAGCCTGTTCATCCAAACAGTATAAAAATTCATTAGACATGCTATAAGCCATTAAAAACCATGATCAAGATTTCTACAATCTTAATGTACTGATCTTTTTTTTTTTTCAAACATCAGAATAACACCATAAGATATAATCTAGAAACTATTGAAAAATGCAAATGGACCGAACTAATCCTATATTGGGTCTTTGCATTGATCTGTTGTTTTCACGGCAAAGTACATCATACTGATTCTTTCCATCAAGAAGTAAAAGATTGAAAATTTAATTACCAAAAGGGGAAAGGGAGTAAAGAGAAAAGAAAATTAGTTTAGAGAAACAAAAATCAAAGTGACAGAGATGTTTCAAACATTCAGTACAAATAAATTTGCGTGTGCATCAGGAGAAAGAGTACCTGATGCGTTTCCCATGCGTTTTGTATCTCTAAAACCAACAGTAATAGCAAGGCAAAGTAGCATCAAACACCAGTTGATCTCTGGGATATAAATCTGGCCGTGTACCTTTGATGATGTATGAATGATCTTGACTTTGGGGAAGCATCCCATTGCAGAACATTGTTTGATTATTGAGAAAGTACCTGTGATGATAGCTTGACTTCCAACCACAGCTTGAAGTATGGCTATTGCAAGAACAGGCCATCTAATTTTCTCTAAAACAATTTCAAAAGGAAGAGTAAGCCAAACAGTCAAAGCTTAATCATTCTTTAACAATGTCCCCATTGTGAGAAACTCAGATCTTACCAGGTACAGATACGTAGAACCCAATTCGGTAATCACTTTCAATAGTATGGTGCTTGGAAAGATATGCAGCTTGTCCCATATACGCCAGAATTAAAGAAGGGTATACCAGAAAAGTAAAAGCAATCTGCAGGTAAGTGGTTTTCAGTTAATGCAGTTGATTATTTCCCTGCAGCTTCTAATCAAGAAACATCCCCCAAAGCTTCACATTCATGAACAATTGAAAAACAATGATGTATTTAAATCATTGATTCCAAATTTTAGCACGACCAATGATGCATTGCTTTCAAATCAAAATTAGGAATGTAAATCATGAGTTTAGTTTCAGTTTGAAAATGATGCTACCAACATATTTTCTATTAGACAAACATCATTTCCCTTCAAACATTCTCTCATAATTTAAAAATGATGCTACAAATTGTGCACCTTAATCGACAACTGTGAAAAGTGCCCTAGATCAGCAAACATTGCTTCAGAACCTGAAACATAAGAGGGACAACGTCAGAGGAAGTTAAAACATATGTCAAGCATGTAGCAGTTGTGAAGTACAATTACTATATATACCTGTTATACACAGTAGAATTCCCCCTAAGGACATCCAACCTCCTCTTTGAGTCTTCTTCAGAAATTTGAACATGTAGTAGGGAGAGAGAGCCTCATAAACATGAGGATTCCAATGTAAGATATTATACATACCGATACAGCTAATGCATAGTAGCCAGGTCAACACAACAGGAGCAAATAGAAACCCCACGCGATGTGTTCCATAATGTTGAAGTGCAAACAAAAATATCAGTATCACACAAGCAATTGGTACTTCAACATCTGCACAAGCAATTATATTTCAGAAATGCAGAATAATGTATAGATATATGCTAAGAAATTGAGTTCTAAGTCTAACAGTAGATTGTCCTACCTAAAAACAACCAACAAACATTAGAAGCTCTAAGATTGACTTAAACATGTACATTCTGGTTAGGAAATAGAAACCCTCTTGCAATGAGAGATATTTTAGGACTCCGAATTGTTTAATAAATATACACAAATAGTAAGTCACATATTTAACTGTGGCTTTTAGGGAAAATATATCCAGTTCATGCTGTAATAATAATACATTACCCTGATATGTGGACCTCTTGGTTTGCTAGGATAACTACTTTCAGTTCAGTCAACTTCTCAAGGTGCTGATACAATAGTGCTATACTTAAAACTACTCAAGTGATTAATTTATGAAACAAGTGGTTATCATTAACCAGTCTTATAATATCTTAAAATATCCCCTCTTTAATATTGTTTCCCTCGTTGTATTTCCAAAGGGAAAGAAAATGTACAGATGATAATAGAAATGTTTGAATATAGACCTAAAGACACTATAGGATTATAAGGAGTCAAACATTATTTCAATTGAGGGCCCACATGATTTAGACATTCAGTAAGGTTCTAATGTAAAAGGTAAAAGACCAGTGCCTAGTTACATTTGTATTGGAATCAGAATTTTCAGAAACTGAAGTGGAGCAAACATCAATTGACATAGTCAACTTATTCTGATTTCTGTGTGCTGAAAAGTTACCAATGCAGCAAAACAAAGTATAGACTACAGTAGTATACTTTGAATGCATCTGGAAAAAGGTTAGAATAATGGGATGGAATCAAATCTATATGCAACTGACCATAAGTCATCCAATTGAAATTAAGCAGCTCAAGGTGAGAGGTCATTATTAAAGATGATAAATACTTAACGGGAATCACAAATGACCTTAGAAGAACAATTAGAAGTCCAGCAAACGAAGCTGCATCAAAATCCTAATTTTAATAGAGAAAGGACCACATTTTAGTGTTTAAAGCACTGCAGTGATTAAGTTTCAATTAAGTTGAAGAGTGCCTGGATCATCATTAATTATTCATAGTGGAACAGTATATGACAAATTTACTAGTGTCCTTACCTAATTTTGTCATCCAATCAGATAATCACTTTACTGTTCCAGATTGATCCATAATGGTTTATTCAAAAAGCTTATCCATACCACCCTGCTCCTATCGTAACAACTTCTTTTAGTAATTTCCTATGCTCATCATATTCTAATGAAAATTAATTAATAAAGAAATTACTGTTTTCAATTCTTATGTGCTTGATATTCTATCAGCCACAACCCACAAACTTTATCATATATTCAATATTATCAAGTTAGCAGGGATTGTTTATTTTAATATAAAGTTTAGCATGACATTGATTTGACTTCGATCAAAACAAGGAAGTTGGCCCTGATTACATATTTATGGGGACCCACAATAATGCATGCACTTGGAGGCATTTGGTTCTCCCTTTTTGTCCACTAACTCGAACGCTTTGATATAGTTATAAAAAGGGAAGTCATTTAGAATTTCAAATAGGTTGTATAGAAAAAATTAAACAAAAATATATTGTGATAGCTAACAACAATAATTTCAGGATCAATATCTATTCAGCATATATGCCATTCAGAGAGCAACTTCCCCCAAATCAATAGCAGTATTGTATGATGCAACCATTAGAACTATTCTAAATGTACACAATTCTTTAGAAAATATTCCAGAGAATAGTTCCAGATACCAAGCCTTTTGCAATTACTAATCAAAATTGAATTCTTAATCCATTAATCCAATTCCAATAGTATAGTTATGTACGTGTATTCAACTGTAATATACAGTATATGAAACGAAACTTCAAACCATCTTGCAGCTTATTAAGATTAAAATATATTTTTTCAATTAAATTCATGACATGTTGCTTACTGCTCTTTCGTGTTCATTAGAGGCTAGCCGCAAACTAGACTTAAAATTGATCTCGAACAAAACATACTAAAAGGAGATTAAATCAACCAATTACTTGTATTTAGAAAGGAACTTACATCTATGCTGTTCTTTAGACATAGAAAGCTCCAACCCTGACACGGCAGAGAAAACTGCATAATAACAAAAAACCAGATAATTCAGTCATCAAGAACCACCATCTCTGTCCAAAACCATGATTTTAGCTGCAACATGGTTTCTCGGATCTGCCGAATTGCGGATTGCATTTGTCCACAATTTCCAGCTCTGTGAAAGATTGCGAAGAAACCACGAGAGCAGTTTAAAACCTTGGCCATGACGAAAACACAGATAACGTTGGAAATCCCAGTACCAGAAATAGCAGGTGTAAGCACACCATCCCCAATAACCATGCAAGTCCCTATCAGAGCCAGAACAAGCAGCACCCTCTGCAGAACCTTGTGTTTCTCGAAAACCGATTTCAACCCCAACCCAACATTCTTCTTATCAATTGGCACTGTTCCATCCTTGGTGTACTCAGTTAGTTCTTCGTCTGCAAGCTGAACATTAGGCAACAACCCCACCTGAGCATGCCTGCATAGAAGAGAGTACAGAGCAAAAGTCCCTCCTTCTCCATTGTCATCTGCTCTGAGCACAATGAAGACATACTTAAGGAGTGGAACCAGTGTGAGAGTCCAGAACACAAAAGACAACACTCCATATATCTCTTCATTGGTCTCTGAATGCTGAATGTCCTCAGCAAAAGTGCTTTTGTAAACATAAAGTGGGGATGTACTTAAATCGCCATACACAACTCCTAAGCTCTGATAAGCCAATGTTAACACTGTCTTCCACGATCCATCCTGCAAGGTGTCATGAGTGGTACGTCAAAAACAAGTTTTTTTTTTCTTTTCTTTCACACATAATACTGATCAGGAAACTCTAACATGCCATACCTTAAAAGAGTTTTTGTAGATCACAGACTCCAGATCCATCAAGGAATGTCTCGGAAAAGACCAACCTTTAAATTTTCAATTTTTGCTGAGATATCAAAGGAAAATGAATGCCACCCTCATGAATCAACACCCTCCCCTAGTTCAAGCTAGTCCTTAGGATAAAAAACTAATTTTGGCAAAGGAGAGAGTTTGGTACAACGCCTATGCTGTGTTTTCTCTTTTCAAGTATGTGCTCAAATGCAGACAAAACAATAACAAACAAACATAATAAAAAAAAAAACACCAACACCAACCAATTTCGATAACAGGGTTAAGTGTTGTCGTCAGAGTGAACAGATTTTTGGAATAAGAGAGAAAGAAAGAGAGAGCAGATAAGCAAAACTTCTCCAGTGAGTGAGTGGTGATTTTGGATTCAAGTTTTCCATTTCCTTCTCTAAATGCCTGTTGAGTTTGCAGTTTGGTTTAGAGGGAATATAATATAATAGTTTTGAAATGTGAAATTGGAAGTTTGATATATATATATATATATATATATATATATATAATGATGCATTAATAAATACGAAAACGGATTGAATTGAACACGGAACAGTGTTTTACATATTATTTGACCTGTATTAAAGAACTTCATAGGTGTGTAATACTTAATTAAGAAATATATCTATGAATATTGGAGAATATTTACAAATAGTTGAAAAAAAATGTATTTATAAATATTTTTAAAAAAATTAAAAAATATATAATATAAATTAAATTAAACTTTAATTTTAATAAAGTATAAATTAATTTTAATTTTAATTAAATTTATAAGTAATGAAAATTACAAGTAAATATTAAAATATTCCGATCGATAATAAATACTTATGTCTCCATCAAATTTTATTTCCAAATAGCTTATTTTTACCCTCTTACTCTGATGAGGGAGGATAAGAAACAGGGAGAGGGTTGCATCTAAGCATGCACTTATTGGAACTCTTGAGTGACCTGACAACAGCGCTGACCACTTCTCAATAGAAAGAGACACTTCTATGTCTATCTCTTTCCCTCACAGTCCTAATTATGGGGACGTTTCAGTTTCACAGCTGTTAACACCTAGCTATTACAAAACCTTCAATTAGGTCAAGGAGTTAAATTATTCCAAATTAATCACATTTTTTCAAACCAATACAATGAATCAATTTTCATTATCATTAACTTTTCCCACTTCATTATTCATCTTTATTTTATTTTTTTCCTTTTCAATTCACAAAAATGTGAACACAATATCTTGGTTATTTAAATGTCATGGACCAATGTTTTTTCTGATAGTTTTAATCTTCTTTAACGACTAAAAAATATTTAATATGATAATAATACTATTTTATTGTTGTGTATAATTCAGTATAAACATTTATTTTATTTGAGATTTAATGAGAATATTTTTCATAAGTTACTTGGTCAAAAAGAGAATTTTGATATATTTATTTGAGAAAATGGGAAAAGTGTGAACTTAAAATTTTGACTTTTTTAATTTATAGTATAAAATTAAATGTTGTTTAATGTATAAGAAGATTAAAATGAATATAAATATTTGATTATTAATATATAGAATAATTTTAAAATGATATCAATATATACAATTAATATTTACTTTTAAATATGTCTAACGAACAAGCATAAATAGTAATATAATAATAATAACTAAAACTACGTATAAATTTAATCATCGTATTAAAACATGTGATTCAAATTGAATTAAGAATATTTATTGGTATCTTAACAAATATATTACTCGAAGACTACCTTTTAAGTTAACTAAAGTAGCATTAGTAATGTATTTAAATCATTCTTCAAATATATTGTGCTTAAATAATTTACTTATATCTGAGAATATTTTAATTTAAATAATTATATTTATATAAATTATAGAGTATGAGATGAGATGAATATTATCATATCCGTTTTCAACCAATTTCTGTTAAAATTTATGAATAAATACTTATTTTCATATTTATTCCCATTAAACAATGTTTTTCCTTTTATATTTAGGATTTCTTACATCTTATTACAGAATACAATTTATCATCATGTAAGTGGTGTAATTACATTCCATTTACTATAATAAAATTTTGAATAGATTTTATTACTTTGAAAAGAAAGTTGAGTGTAACATTTAATTCTCTTTAATATTGATAAGTAGTTAAGTTTTTATGACAGCGTTTAATACTGCTTTGTCCTAAAAATTGCCTTTAAAATATTTATATCAATAACTTCAATAATCAATTTCTCAGTTAATTTCTTTCAGAAAGCTGTGTTCACTGATTTGAGCACGTATTATCTTAAAAAAAAAATAGTAATTGCATGTAGCATTATTTAATAATATTGTTTTACATAATTATATATTATATGTTAAATTTTATAATTTCATTAATACAAATGTGCAATCAAATATTTTTCTTAAGTATAGCCAAATAATATATTTAAACTATTTAAATAAATTATTTCAATGTTAAATTGTTAATTAATGTAAAACTCTAGAAAATTGTATTTTAGAAGTGATACTAGTTTAAATATAGTGAGACTTGGTTATTTTTATATTAAATGATTTATTTGTAAATAATTTTGTTATAAACGAGTTTCATTATTTTAAAATGTATCATCTCTCTAAAAAACATTTTTCTAAAGTTTTCTACCTTCTCTCTAAGAGTTCTAACTCCTAAGCCATCTCTTTGACAATAAAGAGGTATCTAATCGACTATGGCAACGAGGTCTACATTCTTATCCGATTGGTTTCTATAATAGAGCAAGTAAGTTTCAGCTCATTTTTTTCTCTTTGCTCTTTAATTGAGTTCATGCATGGAAGCTTCCATTTGCATATGTACTTTGGCCTTTTCTCTGACTTTCCTTGTCAATCTAAGATCCTAAAGACTCATTTCTTTTTCAATTTGGTGATTCGTAGATATTTTTAGAAATTCCTTGTGCGAGAAGTAATCAGGGTGTTCTTAGAACTTTGTATCGTCGGTGTAAGGTAAGGGAAGCTAGAAGTTGTCTTAGAATTGTATTTGTGGTTTGAATTTAGTATCTATATTTATGATAAAATAAATTAGATGTAATGGTAATAATAGTTTGAGTAATGTGTATGTTTAAATGATGATAAATGATAGTGTGATGTGTGTACATTTGAAATGGCGTGATTTTCATTATTAATGATGTCATGATTGTGTGATAAAGTTGTTTTAGTGTTTGAAACTGGATTCAAGTGTTTATGATGAGTGGTGGTCAAATTCTTGAGTTTTAAGGCTAAAAAGGGAGGTTTTGATGGGTGAGTTTGAGAAAGAGAGGTTGAGGTGAGAAAGCAACTGTCTAGGAGCTATCATGAGGTAATTTGAGACTTGTTAGAAGTGTTTTCTGAGTGAAAATCTGTCATGTAGCAAAAAGGTGGTTCATAGTTGAAGTTTTGAAGTGTTTTTGTGTAAAAAGAGGGTTTTGAGTAGGGAGATTTTGAAACATTAAGTATAAACTATTTTGGGCAATTACAGATCTGTTATTAAACTTATTAGGGCTTGAAATAGAAGTGTTGTAAGCAATTTGAGGTGTATCCTTGAGTAAGATCTCTATATATTGGATTGGGACTCTCTTTCTAAAATACGAAATACGTGAATTTCAAAAATCTTATCTATTTTGTTGTGTATTGTGACAAGTGTGTTCTAGGGTTTGTGTAACCCTTGTGTTGTGGCTTTGAGAACTTGGTGTTGGCATAGAGCGAGAACTTTCACAGGAGTTGTGATTTAGTGTTATTGTTATTGTTGAGTTAAAGTTTGTCATCCTTTGTGAAGATTCAAAGGATGAGGTCATCCTTCGCAAAACATTCGAAAGAGGTGTTCATCCCTTGTGGCTTTCAAGGGAAGTGAGTTTCATCTCTTGGGGGTAACAAGAGAAGTGTTATAAACCTTAAACTTGTTTATTTCTTTGTGATTGTAACAGTTTGTTGGTTTTGTGATAGTGAATTGCTAATTCTCATTTGAGATTAACAATTGGACAGGATCCTTGTGATCTAAACCAATATAAAATTATCTATGCAATTTTCTCTCTTCTTTATAGTTATATGTATAAGCTTGGAAAGAATCAATAGCAAGCATGTGGTTCAAGAAGATACAAATGGAGTAGAATGTGTCGTGTATTACTTGAGTTTAAGAGATGTTAAAACTTGATATAGTGATATCAACAAATTTTACGTTTATGCTTGTATTATTAGTGTTGTAAGCTAAAACATTATTTAAGGCCTCATGAAGTAATTGTATTCTCAAAGAACAATATATTGACCTTTTTGTTTTCTAAGCCTACAATACATAACTGTGTGGGCAAATGGATGAGACTAAATTTTCACTTCAATTTGAAAGTTTAAAAGTGATTAAAGGTCAAACCATAATTGATTTTATGGCTAATCATTCTTGTATTAAAGAAGTATTTTAAGTCAAATATGATCAATGTGTACTATATTTCAATGGGTTAAGTATTGTGAATGGAACTAGAGGAAGAGTACTAATAACTTTGCAAAATAACATTTGTACTAGAGTATTGTATGAAATTTCACCCAATTGTTCGAATAACAAAGCAAAATATGAGGCGTTGATTTAATCAAATTACATGCTAAAAATGTATTGATTGGAGGAGATTCATATAGTTAATGACAGAATACCAATGTATATAAGGCATTGATTTAATCAAATTACATTGTCAATAATGACTTTTTTTATGATGGATTACCGATAGGTCAAAATCTGTTGATAATAGTGTAGTCGGTAATATTTATTGATGAAATTTTATATTTGTTGATAAGTACTAAAGGAAAAATCGGTCGAAAATTACAAAAAAAATCTTAGTAAATTTCATCCGTAAATATCGCGATCTGGTTCACTTTATTCCTCACCTCATCTTCTTCTTATTTCTTTTCTTTTCACTTTTATTTTGTGTCTTCCTTCGTTCCAAAAGAAAAACGAAAACAATTCTTCATTCGAAAACCAAAATGAAAAAAATCCAAATAATAATCTTGTTTGCGGTGATGGTTTGCAACGTTCATGCAATTTGCGATGATTTTTTGATGGAATACTGACCAAAAACCCTTCCTTAGTGTACTCTATTTTGTATATTTACATTTTATTATATATGTTTCTTAGCTTGCAAGGAGCATGTGTTACTATAAATACTCAGTTCCACTATTGTATTTTCACTTTTTGAGATAAATGCAAATTAGATTTCTAAAACCTAGAATTAATTCTCCTTGAAAGTCAGGCTAGAGAATCCTAGGGGTCCTCCTCTAGCCACCTTCCAAGCACACCTCAATTTTCATTTTCCATTAATTCTCATGGTGCTTTCATGATTTTCTCTCTCCTCCATGATGCACTGTTCACAGATCTACAACAGCCTTTCTCACGATGCGTCATTGCCTCCTTAGCACATTACCACATCATTCATCTTCATTTTGTCTCTCACACATCAGAGACAACTTTAACCACTTTTCATTTCCCTCACGTGAGCCTCAAGCGTCATTTGCTCTTTCTCGCTCACTGAACCCTAGCTTCGTCTCCAAATCACAGTTTCCACTCCATTTTTTGACTTTATAAGCCTACATATTCCTTAGGTTTTCATTCATTTCCACCAATTGATTTCCAATTTTTATCAGTTAAAACCATTTTTCTACCGATTAAAAACCTTTCCACCGTTTGTTCTTCATTTCCCATTATTTAATCTTGCGTCTGAACCGATTAATCAGTTCATATAATGTTTCTTCCCTTTTTCTAGGGTTTTTGTGAGTTCTTTATTAGATTTGGATCGTTCTCTTTCAATCTCTCTTCCATTAGTGACTAAGGTTTTCGCGAAGGTTATCGTTGTTCAGTTTTTGTAGATTCTCTCTCAATCTCGAGTTCCAATCCTTTTCCACTGCATTTCACTCTCTAAGGAAGCTCTAGGAGGTTTGAATCACGCTCACATAGCTCCAAGAGGTCTTCTCCTCAGGCCTACTCCATCATTTTTGTGTAGCTTGCGATATGCATAGGTACTATAATGGAGGTCTGATGGTGATGTTGGGTTCGTTCATATGGTTGTTGCGAACAGTGCTTGCATGGTTTGCACATACCTGATGTTGACGGTGGCTACTGTTGGAACAATCGGTACCGTTATAGAGTCGCGCAGCGGAATAAAATACTTAGAAAGCGTGTTACGGTCACAAATCAAGTTTAATGGTCCGTTTTAGAAAAACAATTTTCTTAGAGAAAATTTATCAAACAGTTGATGTACGTACAATAAAATGAGTGTAGGGAATAAGAAGATCAACACAGAATTTTTATCCTGGTTCGAATCAAAAGATTTTACGTCCAGTCGTTAATCACTATAAATAGTGATTAACCTTTTTCACTAAAAATGGTTTCACAGATTACAACAAATAGTGAATAAAGCAGATAAATAAACCTTCCTTCGACGAACGAACCGGAAGAAGAACACTCTGCCAACTCGAAGAGAACCGCTCCGACTATCGACAAACGAAACACGAGCTTCTCCTATTCACGAGACCAGGCAGAGCACCTTGCTAACTCGAAGAGAGCTTGCTCCGACTATCGACACACAACACACGAGCCTCTCCTGTTCACGAGACCAAGCAAGGGAACTTGAACTATAGCTTCTGAGAACTTCCTCTGACAAACAGTATTCTGCAAGAGCTTCTGTTCAACTACGTTTTTTTTCTGATTTCTCCAAATCAAAATATATAGCCAAGTACAGTGAATGCTAAAGGTCAGCTCCCAACTGCCATGAATAATCGATTATTGTAAGTGATAATCGATTATTCAAGTCCGTTACAGGGTTTTCAAAATGTGATAATCGATTATATGAAGAGATAATCGATTATTCCTGTATGACTCTGTGATAATCGATTATTGCCATTCCATAATCGATTATTGCAGTTAAAAATGCAAGTTTACAAGGTTTACAAGAATTTCCTACTACATTTAATTTCTACAAATTGCTTTTAACTAATTCTAATATCTTCTTCAACTAAAACTTCTTGTAGCATCATCAAAACAAATTTCTTCAAGATTTACCAATACTCCTTATTGGTAACAATCTCCCCCTTTTTGATGATGATCAAAAATTCAATTTTAAAAGCAAGTTTGGCTTACCTGCAAAACATACAAGCTAACAAACAACAACAAGGTTAGCAATACCTGTAATAATTTATACTTCTCCCCTTGTATTATTCTTCTCCCCCTTTTTTATCAGAAGCAAAAAGATCGGATGTTGAAGGCTCCCCCTAAATATGATCTCCCCCTCAATTAATCAAAGGATGCATATAATCAAGAGATCATTTTATTTATGAAAATAAATATTACATTATAAGAAGAATAGACAAACTAGCCGTTTATGGTCGTTTATGGCCGTTATGGGATGCTCCAACGACTCTATTTTTGAACCTGTCAGCGTGATAATCGATTATGGCTTGTGATAATCGATTATCAGTTCAATAATTACTGCCCAGAATTGCATGATAATCGATTATGCATAATGATAATCGATTATCTGCTCAAGATTTTCCAGAATTGATTTTAATGCATGAATAATCGATTATAACTTAGTGATAATCGATTATGAAGTGTTAAGTTTACGAAAAATGCAAAACTTTGCATAGATTTTGATTCTAAGATATGTCTAACACTCCTAACTCTCTTTTAAGCTCAAAAAATCTATCTCCAGGTTTAACAAGAAAGCATTTCAGCTAGCACAATCAGTTCAGAAACTAATTTTGACAACACAAATTTCAACTTCCCAAACACCAACTATGATTCATGCACTCTCATATCCCAATTTGTTCAACTTCATATATTCAACTATGCATATCAAAACAACATATGAAAAAATTCAATCACAAGAGCTGATTCAGGTGCTATCTTTCAACATTTTTTAAACAAAATAATTTACATCAAAATTATGCAAATTTGATAAGTTCATTTTCTGCATCCAGGCTCTCAATGTATATTATCATAGCTCATTCGTTATGCATTTGAACTTAAAAATAAATCTCCACAGAACCAACTTTGAAATAGAAATGACAATTTAATTTTCACATATCTTAATCATTAAAAATTGCTAATGAAAATCTGTCGGCCAACTCATTTAAATGACTTTTTCATAGTTTTTGATGCTTGACAGAGATTACACCAAAGTAACTTCAAAGTACTCATGAAATTGAATACTAAGCCAGTTAAACACAAATTCAATAGATAATTATCAACAAAGCACTGAAATAACAATGCACATGGCTTTACATGACATGAATGAAATTCAACACATGAATATTTTAAATAAATGAATTTACTTGATCAAAATGTGTAAACAGACACGAACATACCACAGGATGAATGAAACAGTGATCAACATATCATTTTCTCAACCAGGCATGAATATAACAGTAACTAAATAATGGAAGATCAAGTAAATACAGGATGCAACACCACAGTTTAAACAACACTTAGCTCAATTACTTGGTGCTTGAATGAAGGCTTTTGGATACCACTTGATGGAGTTACATCCTGGTTTGTAGCATCACTTCAAAGAGCATAATACCATAGAGCTCTCTTATCCTTTTGAAAACTTAACCTGCAAAGTAAAAACAATAGAGTTTTGGTCCCCATAATCTCATTTGGGTCCTTTGAGGTTAGAGACAATTTACTTTATAACAGGAATCCAAGCATATTTTCCATTTGGAACATCAAAATGTTTAATTTTACATTTGTTAGAAGTATGTCCCTTTTTCATTCAATAAAAACAACAAACATCATGCACCTTGTTTTTCACAAAAGTCCCTTTCTCAACCCAAACTCTACGAGTTCTCTTAACTTTAGACTTTTTATGAAGATGCATGTTTATATTTCTAAGATTGCTCTTCCTAAAAACATTTTGAACATGTGAGATAGGCTTGATTTCTTTAGAAAGTAAATTTTCTAATATGTCAATGTCAAACATGTGACTTTTACAAGATAAACACTCAACAGGTTTTTCATTTGAATTAGATTCAGACAATTTTGTTTCAAGATTACTAACTATGTTTCTTAATATGACTTCCTCATCTAATGCATTATCATACTTAATTTGCAATTGTTTAAATTCTTTTTTTAAATTTTTATGAGCAACATTCAATTTTTCAGATTCATCAAGCAATTCAAGAAAAGCCTTTTGTACATCAAATTCACTAGATTCAAAGCTGGAATCACTTACTTGGCTTCCAGTATCTTCTGATTCAGCCATTAGACAAATATTGGCTTCTTCATCTGAATCACTTGAGCTTGTTGAGCTAGATGCATTGTCTTCCCAAGCTATGTAAGCTTTCTTCTTCTTTGGGAATTTCCTTTCTTTCTTTTCTTCACTTTTCTTGTTCTTTGGACATTCAGTTTTCATGTGTCCTTTTTCTCCACATCCATAGCATTTAACACTTGAAGAAGATTCTTGATTTTCTCTCCTTTCTTTATGAAATTTGTCCTTACCTTTTGCCTTCATAAACTTGGCAAATTTCTTTATCATGAGGCTCATGTTCTCCTCATCATCAGAATCATCATCTTCAATCCTATTAGATTTCTTTACTTTGGAGATTTCAGACTTGAAGGCTAGTGTCTTTCTTTTGCCTTGATCTTCTTCAGCCGTCAATCTTCTCAACTCAAGCTCATGCTCACGGAGTTTCCCAAACAAAATTGGAATTGACATTTGAGTGAGATTTTGAGACTCAGAGATGGCAGTCACCTTTGGTTGCCAAGACCTGTCCAGAGATTTCAGAATTTTCACATTAAGTTCATCAGTATCAAAAGTCTTACCCAATCCTGTTAAATGATTCACAATATGAGTGAATCGTTTTTGAACATGAGAGATTGTTTCTCCAGGTTGCATTCTGAACATCTCATATTCCTGAATGAGAGTGTTCTTCCTAGCACGCTTTACGTCCTTTGTTCCTTCATGAGTGACTCTGAGGACTTCCCACATTTCCTGTGCTGTCTTACACACTGAAATTCTATAAAATTCATCAAGTACAACAGCAGATGAAATTATATTGCGAGCTTTAATATCAAACTGAGCTCGTCTATTTTCTTCAGCAGTCCAATTAAAATAAGGTTTTTCAGTCTCTACACCATCAACAGTATTCATAGGAATATAAGGACCATTTTGTACAGCTTCCCAGATACCTCTATCAACAGACCCCATAAAAATCTCCATTCTAACTTTCCAAAAAGCATAGTTATCACCAGTAAACAGTGGAGGTCTGTTAATGGAAGCACCCTCAGCATATACAAGGTTTTGATTGTGACCAGCCATTTTCGCAAATTTTGAAAAACTATCAAAGCAAGCTCTGATACCAATTGTTGGAACAATCGGTACCGTTATAGAGTCGCGCAGCGGAATAAAATACTTAGAAAGTGTGTTACGGTCACAAATCAAGTTTAATGGTCCGTTTTAGAAAAACAATTTTCTTAGAAAAAATTTATCAAACAGTTGATGTACGTACAATAAAATGAGTGTAGGGAATAAGAAGATCAACACAGAATTTTTATCCTGGTTCGAATCAAAAGATTCTACGTCCAGTCGTTAATCACTATAAATAGTGATTAACCTTTTTCACTAAAAATGGTTTCACAGATTACAACAAATAGTGAATAAAGCAGATAAATAAACCTTCCTTCGACGAACGAACCGGAAGAAGAACACTCTGCCAACTCGAAGAGAACCGCTCCGACTATCGACAAACGAAACGCGAGCTTCTCCTATTCACGAGACCAGGCAGAGCACCTTGCTAACTCGAAGAGAGCTTGCTCCGACTATCGACACACGACACACGAGCCTCTCCTGTTCACGAGACCAAGCAAGGGAACTTGAACTATAGCTTCTGAGAACTTCCTCTGACAAACAGTATTCTGCAAGAGCTTCTGTTCAACTACGTTTATTTTCTGATTTCTCCAAATCAAAATATATAGCCAAGTACACTGAATGCTAAAGGTCAGCTCCCAACTGCCATGAATAATCGATTATTGTAAGTGATAATCGATTATTCAAGTCCGTTACAGGGTTTTCAAAATGTGATAATCGATTATATGAAGAGATAATCGATTATTCCTGTATGACTCTGTGATAATCGATTATTGCCATTCCATAATCGATTATTGCAGTTAAAAATGCAAGTTTACAAGGTTTACAAGAATTTCCTACTACATTTAATTTCTACAAATTGCTTTTAACTAATTCTAATATCTTCTTCAACTAAAACTTCTTGTAGCATCATCAAAACAAATTTCTTCAAGATTTACCAATACTCCTTATTGGTAACAGCTACAGTGCATGATAGTTCTCTCACATTTTCAAATCTGGACTACGTCACTCCAAGTCCAATCGATTCAAATCCTTGACACCAACCTTCCTTCTTTTCCGTCATCGATGATGTCGTCAGACATTATGCTTGTTGTTGACCAAACAACACATGATGGCTAACTTTGGTTCTGCCTAGGTGTTGGATGGCTATCTGTGTCGAAGAAAAGAAATATGGTGTTGGATGATGCTGAAAAAGAAGAAGATAAGCACTAGTGTTGTTCACCTTCGATATTTATATTATGTATTATCGATGAATTTATTTATGTATTTTTTTGTCTATGAATGAAATATGTATTACCGACATATTTATAGAATTTTTTTTATCAATAAATAACATTTCTTATCATCAGATCTATCGATGGAAAAATCTGTCGATAATAAATTTCGTCGATAAAATTTTTTATATTTAAAATTTAAAAATTCATTAATAAAATTCGTCAATAATTCAAATTTATTGACGGATTTATTTCCATCTTAAAAATATTATCGATATAATTTATCGATAAAATTACGTTGGTAAAATTTCGTCAATAATTTTTTAAATTTTTGTAGTGGAATGAATGAAAAAGATATGATTAACTTTATTAAGAAACATATTATTCATCCATTTAGAATCGCGTAATCAATCACGAGATATCAAGGAGCAACGTTTATTAATAGAAAGGTATTAATACATTATGCAGAATTAAGAAATATTAAATTATTGGCTTCAATGCCTTATTACCGCACAAACAAATGGTTAAGTGGAACAATTAATAAGATGTGGATTAATTTGATTCTAAAGCACATTGGTGAAAAACCAAAAAATGGCATGAGACTTTGTTTCAAATTTTGTGGGTTTATCGAAGAAAAAATGAAAGATTCAATAAAGAGTTTGTCTTATAAATTAGTTTATGAACATAATATTGTCTTACCAGAAAGTACAAATTTTCAATATGTGAAAAATGACCTACCTCAATCTAACTATTGTGACGCAATGTATGATGAGTTAATTGACTTGGATGACATTAACTAGGTTACATGCGTTTGAAGATCAATTATGGTAGTATGAGCTCACTAACACAAAAATAACTTTTGTGTATTGAAATTCATCTAATTTCTATCTACTGATTCTTTAGTATACACAATTTCAATAAAGGTTTGTCTAAGTTGTAAAGGGTTATATAAAACATGGTAATAATTCTCAAATTTCAAAATATCGAGAGAGTATGTATCTTTGCTCTTCCTTGATGGGACATGCAATATTCAAGATTGCTTCAAATTAGTTTGCCTTTCAAAACCTTAAAAAGGTTGGTGGTTATTGGAAAATAATCTTCCACTTAAAAAAAACGAAGAATTTCAAATGCATAGGGGAAAAAGTTCAAAGGATTTTTGGGTAAAACCCTATCTACTCTTAGTTCACACTAAAAATAGTCTAAAAACAACCAACTAAAAGGAATTAAGGTGGAAACTAACTCTTTTAATCAACACTAAAAATATCCTAAAAAGTCAAGACTCATAAACTAGGTCTTAAAGGAGTGTTTTTAACCCTGAAAAATTTCAGCACTTGGGAATTCATCAAAGAATACTATCACAAGTAAATCGTTGAGAAACAATTTTAAATTATCTTCATTTTTATGCTTGAGTTTTATCAATTGTTAACACTATCTTCATCAGCTCATCGATAGCTCTTGTGTTTACGTGAATCATTTCAATTTCTATCACTCACATTTCTATCTTTTCATGATCTCTCCAACTAATATATGCTACACTCTTAAGAATTTTTTGTTTCACAATTTAAAATCACTTTAATTAAACACTTATCTTTCCATCAATTTAATATTTATAATGATGAAATGGAAGTTAATAAGTGTAAAAACCAACTTAGGTGATAGAATATGCTTCGTGAGTGATGGTAATGAGTTATGGAGACAGACTTGTGACATAGTAAGGAAGGCTAAACTTAGAGATATGATAGGGAACAAAGTCAATATTAGCTATATCAGCAAGTAAAAGGAGAAAAAATATAAGCTAATTTATGGATAAACTTTCTATATCTATTATTTGATTAAATACAAGAAGATCTTTATTATGGTTAACAATCATATAAAATATCTTATTATAAAATATCTTTATTATGGATAAACTTTGTTAGTTTCTTTTTCACTTTTGTAGATAGATTGAAATCATATAAAAAAATTATGGATCTTTCGAAGTATGAGTCTCTTCACATTGATATATCTTTTTGAGTGAAAGCATTTCAAACTATGAGTTTGCATAACGAGATATTCTGATTCCACTTATAGATTTTTTAATTCATTAGATATAATACTAATAAGAGATGAACTCAAAACCTTAAAGAGTCTATAGGTTTTATTCTTTGCATGTTGCTCTACTTTCTCTTTGGTACAACGTGAGACATAAACTTTAATGGAATTTTAGAGATTTTGGAGATACGAGACATATGAGAGGTATAAGAGATAAAAATAAAAATATTTCTTAAAAGCTAATTTACATAAAAATATATTAAGTAAATATTCTCAACATTCCTCATTGCTTAATATTTGTTTATTTAGATTTCAAATCTTCACATTTCATTAATTCTTCTTCTTCTTGTGCTTCATTTTTTCCTTCTTTTTTTCTTATAATTATTCTCCTATTTCTTCCATGTGATCACATCTTCACTCAATTTGACATATATCTCTTCTTCTATTCGTACCATCTTGTCGACTATGGATTTCGTGATATCAAGAGACATTATTCTTACGAGACCTATTGATGGAAAACACCGAAACAGTGGTCAAGCACATACAAAAAGAGTTGAAGCCATCTGTGAAAGGTGGACCCAAGTTGTTATCATAATGAGCCATGAATCAATTATTAGTAGAGTAGGATTGATGACTTGAGTCCAACCAATGGAACCATAACTAAGAGTATGGCTCGAAGGATCCAAGAAGGTTGGGGGGACACACCTGTTAGCAAAATGATCAAGATGAAGTTTTGATGATGTCCAAATCAAGTCAAGAGAAATCAAGATTCAAGATGTTATGAAGACTTATATTGTGATGGAAAGCTTTTGTAATACTCTTAGAAATATGTATAGGACTTAGATTAGAAAAAGAAAAGTGTTTTGTAAAATTACTATAGTAAATCATTGCAACAAAACACTATAGTACTATTCATATGAATAGTAACACTATTCACGTGAATAGTGACGGTTAACGGTAAGAGTATCGCACTTAACACGGACGTTGGAGAAACTAGTCGTTGAAGAAATTAGCCGTTTATGACCGTTGGACAAACTAGCCGTTTATGGCCGTTGGACAAACTAGCCGTTTATGGCCGTTGGACAAACTAGCCGTTTATGGCCGTTGGACAAACTAGCCGTTAAGTTTGTCTTTTAGTGAATGGAAGAGCCTTTGGATGAGTCTATAAATAGACTCTCATTTCCTCTTAAAAATATCCAGAGACACAGAAACTCTTCCCTTGTGCTCAAATACTCAGAATTCTTTGAGACTTGTGTGTTCTTGTTCGGCTTGTGAAACTCTTGTCTGTGGAGCTGGTGAAGTGCTGCTACGGTGACAGAGGAAATAGCCGGTTCATCCTTGGTGTGTCTGAGGAGGTGTTCGGAAGAGGTTCATCCTTCGTGAAGTATTCGAAGGAGGTGTTCATCCTTCGTGAAGTATTCGGAGGAGGTGTTCATCCTTTGTGAAGACTCAAAGGAGGTGTAGTTTCATCTCTTGTGGTATCAAGAGAGGTGTTTTCTAAACTCTTACAAATTGTATCTTTGTGATTGTAGTTTGTAATTGTTTTGTGTTAGTGAAACTGTTTATCTTGTTTTGAGATAAGCGACTGGACGTAGGATTGGTAAGATCCGAACCAGGATAAAATCATCTGTGCAAATTTCTCTCAACCTTACTCTATTTAATTGTTATTATTAATTGCTAAGTAAGTTTAATTGAGTAGAAATTAAAAGGCACACTTTTGTATTAAAAACCCTCTTGGTTTGTTATCACACGCTAACCATTCCGCTGCAGCCGCTCTGACAACACCAAAAGAAAGTTGACCATTTCACAATATCTTCATTTGGATAACTTGAAGGTGCCTAGCGAGCCTTACTTTTCGCTCAACGACCAAGCGTTGAGTGGGTTCTACTTTCGCTTAGTGTTTTCCACCTTCCAGACTTTGTTGTTATTCCTTTCACACATTTTTAGCACATGTTAAATGAGTGGCCACGTAGAGTGCCACTTGGCAACAAATTCATTAATCACGACTAATCATCAACGAAGTAGTTAGTTAGGCATGGACATTAGGGCTATTATAAATACCATGCTTCTTTATTGTATTAAGGACTTTTAAGAGAATATGTTCATATGTTGAGATCACTCCAGAGCACATTTTAACCCTTGAGAGTCATGATTAGAGAGCCTGAAAGAGGCTCCTCTAGTCATTCTAAGAACCACTTTCTTTCTATCACTCCAAATCACCATTGATCCCAAGTCTCTTCAAACCAATTACGCCTTCATTTATTTTCATTCTGTTGCATCTTGAGTTTGAGTATATGGCTTTTAGTTTTATCGACCTGGTGTTCATCAAGGGTTTTATATTATGGGCCCAGTTAAATAGAGTTTTCTTTTGGGGCCTTGTATAATGGGCCAAGTAGTCTAGGTTTACTTTTAGACCATGAATTTGGGCCTAAGGTTGCAGTGTAGTTTTTGGGCCTAATATATTTCCATTTCTTCTAGCTTTCGTGCATCATTCATCATTGGGCTCACCCACCTTGCTTGAGTCATATAGCTAGGAGGAGTAGCCTACCATCACCTATAGTGGAAGGAAATTTATCACAGTCATTATTTCATTCTTTGACGATGAAAGTTATTATTTATGGACACTAAAAATGCAAACTTATCTAGAGGAGCTAGATATATGAAAAAAGTGGAGGGAATTGACAATTTGTTGCTTGAAATTCATACCATAACTCAAATCAAAATGTAAATGTAAAGAAAGACAAAAAAGACGAAGTCATGCTTGCTTGTTAATGTTTTGATAAATGATCCTTACATTAATCTCGTCTCTAAACTCACCGAAAGAAGTTTGAAATTAGTTAAAAAAGAAATGAAAAAAATGTAAAGATTCTATGTATGAAAGTTTTGAAGAATTTTCCAACAAAAACAATTCATCATACAAAAATTATAGGTTTTTCACTACTTCTTCGTCGCCAATAAATAAATAATCGAATTAAATATACTATTGACTAAAAACAATCAATTTATTCTAAGAAAAAGCATTAAACTTCATAAAGGCTACAATAATAATATCAACGTTTTCTTCCTTCTAGAAAAAGCATTAAACGTCACTACTATCTTTCACGAAGATGTGCACTAAGAAGCCACAAGAACAACGAAATTGTGAAGAAAGCTACGTGTGCGACGGACCCCCTCCTGCCACAAGCCCTTTGTGTCTTCTTAATGTTTGTTTGGTTCTGCCTCATAATTCAATCTACGTGACCACCATGGTCCCATGGAATCCTTTCCTAGTCTTGCATACAAATAAACCAGACAATGCTGTTGCTTTTCTCAAGCAAAATCATCAAACTTACCATCGCATTTAACATTTTATAAATGAAAGAAACTAAAGTATCACGTAATCGCTCACTTTCACCACAATTAAATACATGTAATTGGCTGGGCTAAGATAGTGCTTGCTGAGTCTACAAAAAAGTGACCTTTAATATGATATGCAGGAAGATAAGATGTGAAAAAAAAAAATCAGGCTAGGATATCATAAAGTGCAGATAAGTTACACCATATATATAAGGCATTCCCTCTATCTAAAGTGTGGAAAGAATTTTGACAAATGGTTAAGTTGTATACAATGCCATTACAAATGGGGCTCTTTGAAGGGTTACTTTCTAGGTAGGTGACCACCACATGTCTATTATCAACAAGAAATAAATGGGTCCAAGTTTTCCCAATATCATTGCCAAACCTATTACACTTATCTCTTATCTAATTTCAATCAATCTAACTTTTAACATTGCCAAAGCTGCTCATTTTTCTCCCTCTATTAGATATTTCATATCAATTAAAAATAAAATAATTTATTATACATAAGTAAATGTAAAAGTTACTATAAAAATTAATTTTGTAATATTAAATTTGATTTAGAATTTACTTTTTAAGATGTTATTTAAAAAAGTATATTCTAACAAAATTTGTTATTTAGTGATAACGTAAAAATCAGTACTATAAAGATATTATAAAGTATCTCTAAGATATTTATAGTTAATAGTATAAGAACTTATTACCATATTCTATTATATTTTCAAGATTTTCTACAACTCGGATCAGGCTAACTTTATTTTGGGATTCATGAATCCTCCTCTACCTCTCGCGTTATAGTCTCCTACATTGTGGAAGGTTTTCGGGAAGAGGAACTAGACACCATGGGTGATAACGATGTTTCTAGCGAGGAGGATGGCAAGAACCAAGTCATGTCATGGTCCTCCATACTGTTGCCGCTAACAAGCTCCTCTGCCCAACCAAAGAAGACAAAGAAGTTTTTTTTTTTTGCATACGTGAACCAAAAATGATGGTGTGGATGCGAGCAAAAATGTAGTGTTAAATGATTATTAAGTACCCCATGTTAGCACTTTAGTTTTGCCACTTTCTTTCATAAAATTGTCTTTTTAGTTTTAATTAGTTTGTAACTTTCTTAGGTTATGGTAGATTTTAAGTTTAAGTGAAAAAATAGAGTTTCGTAGAAATTATTGTTAAATTTCTGTTTTTAAATTAAAAATATGTCTAAAATAAAAGGTGACCATTTCCATAGAATTTGAATAAAACTAGAAGACATTAATTTTGGTATTGCATAGATAGGTTTTTGTTTTCTTTATTTTGTCAAATAACCCTTGAGAAAGGGATTGATCCTCTAGTCGGGCTATCGAGGTCCTTCAATAGAGTTCTCAAGGTGCTTTAGCCGGATCCCGAGGTCCTTTATCTGGGTTTCCGAAATCCTTCAGAGCTAAATCAGAAAACACCCATTTGGGTAAAGCACCTTGTCAACATGGGGCACTATGATAAGGAAGAGGCCTTTTTGTAAGACCTAAGGAAAAAAAATAAAGTTAGGGAATTGTGTGTTAGATGTTGATTTTGTTTGTTATAATAAGAAATAACATGTGATGCTTATATATTTATGTTTTCGTTTGATATTTAATAAAATATTTTAATTATGATTCGTTATAAAAATGTTAAAAATAGCTTTATAGTTGTATAAATATTGCTTTGAATATTTTGGAGTATGTTAGTGAGCTGAAGTTAGTTAAGTTTATTGAGACGTGGAAATAAATTACTTAAAGTTTCACGAAACTTTAAAGATAAATCTAAGAATAGCAAATGATCAAGACCACAAAAAGTTAATCCAAGCATAACATGAAAAAGTGAAAAAATTTAACTAAGCCAATAAAAGGAAACAGGTAACAAATTTTGGACCTTGCCGCTTTCTCTATTTTTTCTACAAAAAGGCTTTCATAATTGATAAATGTGTATGATAAAAGATATTTTGGGGAAAATATATCTTAAGTTATTTTATTTTATATATTTAAACAATTACCTTATTTAACAATATCAATAAATATCAAAAGATAATATTTGTCAAATCTTTTTTAATCTAGCAAATATCTTCTCAAATATTTTTAGATCTCCACAAGAATCAAATTTATCTTTGAAGATATTCGATTATTTAGAAGATAATTGGATGATATTACATTATCATAAAGAAGATTATAACAACAAAAAAGCCTAAAACAAAGTCCAATCCAATTTTTGTATAAAGAGAATTAGGGAAACATATTAGGGGAGCTTAGACCAACTCTTTTGGGGTTAAAATTTTGTCCTCTCTCTTCTCTCATGTTCTCTAGGATTGATTCTGTTGTAATTTTTTAATTGGATTCTAAGGTTAGATTAGTAAATTTGTTTGTTTTTTTTATTATCGTTGTCATTTATTTTTATCTATGTCTTTTGCTTATTAATCAAATAAAATTAATGATTTTTACATTATAGAAAGTAAGTATGATGTTAAATCTAAATAACATATCAATCATATTATTTTTGTAACTCTCCTAATGGATGTCACTAAAAGTTTCAAGGACTAAAATGTTTTTATTCCATTTTACTTATAACTAAACTCTTACAAATATATAAACTTATCACAACTTAAAAATTAATTATTCAATTGATACGATAATTTCTTAATTAAATTTATTTCGCATAAACCAAGGGTTAAATAAATATTTACAAATTTAGTTGTATAATACATAAAGCCTTGAAACTCTATTTAGAAATAAAATATAATTCCCATAAAACCTAATATAATTTCTTTAAATTAATGAAATACACATTGGAAAATCTCCTCAAAAATTCTATTCCCCTTCTCATAGGTCTACCAAAACTCTCAAGCATCTGCAAAACATATGCATTCCTATCTGAGTTTCCATATAACACATGTTATACGATCATTGCTAAATACACACAAGCAACACAAACAAATGTATGAGTGAGTTATTTGAATAAAAACAAAGCATACATAACAATATCATTTATCATCGAAGGATATAACATTTCAGTACCTTTAACATACAATTTCTATGCTTAAGAATTATTTATAAATCTAGAGACTTTTATATCAACCTAACCTCTAATTTGTTCTAATTAAAACTCCTAATTTAATTTCCAAAATAATACAACTAATTTCAATTTAACTCACATCTATAGGTCCTTAGCATTTAGCTCATTTCAAAATTCAAACCTTTATTCTTAACAATACAACAGTAACTATACCATCAAATTAAATTTTCCAACCCATAACTCTATACTATTCAGTTTCCCCTTGGAAAATAATCTTTTGTTCATGTTTAGTCACCAATTACATTTATAGAGTAAACATATATCATTACTACCCTGCACGTACTTCATCAGCCATTTTCATTTCATTTCAGTCAGAATATAAAATTCCTAAGCCTTAGATTATACTACTCTTTCTTAATGAAACCAATTTCCAAATTCCAATTTCAAAGACACGTATCTCATACTTACAAAAATTATTCCATATTATGCAAAATACAATACATTAATGCTCTCATACACTTATATCCGTAAACACAAAAACACGCGACAACATTCATACCATTTTTCCAGAATCAATTTCATCATAATACATTCCATTACCCAAATACATTAATTCAATCGGCATGTTTATATCTTGTTTATAATTGGTATGTTTATATCTTATTGTTATGATTGTTTTATCGATAGTTTATTTCATACATGTTTGTGTTTTTATGTTTGTGAATGAAATATGATGCACATAATGTGTTATATATGACGTCCCAAAATATATAGAAAAACATATATAATAAAGACGTCATCATGCATAATATAGGAAAGCAGTCAAGAGTAATTAAAGATTACAGTCATCCTTATAATAGTGTGGAATTGAAAACTATAGTATTAGAGTTTCTCCCTGGAAATTTCAGAGAATTTAAAACTTTAAATGCACTAAAGTTCTTCAAAATAATATGAATTCATGGAATAAAAGCTAGCAAGTCTAAGTTGCAAAACTGTCGTCCCCATCAAAAGTTGTTTCCAAAGTATCCTCCTCACCATTTGCTCCTGCCCAAGTGAATGATTATCGCAAAAGAAACATACACAAGCAACACAAACAAGCAAGGGTGAGCTAGATATAAAAAACATGTTATTCAACCTCACTCGACATGCAAAAGTCACTCAAACATGGTAAAATGACATCACAAGACTTGTTACTTTATAAACCGACTCATCCGGACTAGAATGATTACCGAGTTATGGCGGATTATGCACTCGTAGTGGCCTCTACTGCTTTGCAAAGTCGTTGCCAATGGATTCCACCCTACCACACTTACGAGGTTAGTCCGTTCCGCGTCCTGGAGCATACTAAAAGCCTCCAAGACTAGGACCTCCTGCTACTACTCACCACATGATTCAATCCTCTCTACTTGAGAATGATTGATCATTGTAGTTTCAGAAAAACCCCCAAAAATGAGCTACCATGCAATCATTCTACACACCACTAGGGCACCACCATGTATCCTCTCCTTGAGGATCATGTAATTACGTCCATGAACCATACTGTCACTTTGAAACTTAACCCAATACATGAATAACCAGATACCATCATATTATCATAGTGAATCCAACATATCTCATACATTCACATACTTCCCACATAAATCACATCATATTGTGCATTCCAAGCAATTGATCCAATCAAAGATATCAAAAGAAGAGACTTGACCCAACACGAGTCGCACAGCGAATCCTATTCGCAAGGCGAGACAAGAGGATCTCGCACAGCGCACACCTTAATTCGCATAGCGAATTAAGTCGCAACATACATCAGACTTCAAACCTCTCGCATAGCGCATCCAGGTCGCTATGCGAGAACCTAGATAGAGACCAACCTCCCCAAGGCTCTTGTTATGCGCCCCACTCGTCCTTCGAATTAAATGGGCAGTGATCCCAGACCACCACCAATTGCATAACGACAGGATTCGTCATGGCGAGTCCATAAACAGAGAGCATCACCCTCTGGTATTTCGCACAGCGCACCAGCTCGCACACCGAATTTCCCAGACAGTGAGCACCCTCTAGAGGGTCTCGCTATGTGAGACAACTCGCATAGTGACTCTGCATAATTGGTAAAACGAAATTTCTGCAGAATTATCTACTCAACCATTCCTTACCACTTCTAGACCTTTGTTCGAACTTCTAATGCCCCTAACTCATATTTCATGCCTAGTTAAACTTGTCTAGGCACTCCTAAAGTGACATTACCATGGTTCTAAAGTGATCACTACCAAACTTTTCATTAAAACTCTAATGTTATTAAACTAAGGACCCAATTTCAATTCTACCTTGTTGCTAATGACTTTACTCAGTTTTCTGACCCTAACCAGTTCTAATTTACTCATCTAGACTAGCCCAACTTGCCCAATTGGTCATAGGAGAAGACCCCAATGTCTGAACGCATCAAACTCACCTTAGACGGTAGCACATATGACTAGTCACCAACTGACTGGATCAGACCAGGGTTGCTCTATGATCAGGGATGTGCCAACTCAAGTTTTTAAGGTTCCTCTATCCTACCAACAAAGTGCTCTCAACAAGTCACCATTAGTTTATCAAAGTCACTTTAACCTTCCTATGGTGTTCTAGACTCTGATTGCCCAATTACAATACTTCACTTCCCTTAGTAACCGAAAATAGTATTTGTACACCCACTCACCATCCATATTAACTGTTTTACAACATTCTTACTCCAAACTAGTAATCCAGTACAGCCAACAAGCTCATCCAAGTCAAACAATGTTTAGCACACCATGATTACACAACTTCCACACATCCAGCAGATACAAATCAACATGCTCACCACAAAAATAGAACTCAACAGTAAATAATCATAAATTATCAAGCATACACATCATATAGTTCAAAAAAACATAAGTAGCTCCCCTTACCTCTATTTCAGACTTCTCTTGCTCTGAATTTGTTTTCGTCGAAAACCCTCTAGAGGCTCTATTCTTCTTGCAACTAAAAATTTCTTCCTAACTCTTTCTTCTCTATTTCTCAAGGTTTCTCACTTGATTCTTCGTCTTTTTATGCAAAATATCATCTCCCTCATGGCTATTTATAGTCCAAAAATTTTACTATTCATCAATATTTTAATATTATTTATTATTTTAATATTATTTTATTATATTAATTTCTTAATCACAACTTACATAATGGATTCACAATGGATTCTATAATAATGCCTTCAAATCTGAATGTTTTCTCCATTATCAATATTAAAAAAAAAATTTACGAAAAGGTAGAAAAGAGTTTGAAGCCATCACCAAAATTTTCTACCAATTAAGCTACCAAAATTTCTTATTTAACTTTCTACATTTTATATTATAAATTTATTATATTTTCCATTCACAAAGAAATTTATTACTACTGGTAATAAAATTATTACTATTATGGTAAATATTTTTCATGGGTCTTACATTATACGTGAGTAGATGATATTGTAGATATTTTAGATGTATGATAGATTCGTGAGATGACGGAGAAAGATTTGTGTTTCTTTAAAAAGTTATTTTGGTATAGACTTTTGAAAGAAAGTAATTGTAGTTATTTTATTTCCTTAGTCTTTTTAATTACTTTTGGAATAGTATAATTGGACAATACTTTTGGATGAATAAATTATGCATATTAAAAAATTAAGGTTTTGAAAAATACATTTATGTACTATAATAAAGTATTAAAATTTACCGGTTTTTGTAAATGCATTATATTCCATAATTTGGGTGTTACATCTTCCAAAATTGAAACTTAATATTGAAGTTTAAGCTTCGTTCACAACCGAAACCAAAAAGTTACTTTTTTTAAGCTTGTTTTGATATGTTTTGATTATTTAACTGAAGTGCAATGTTCAAAATAACCAATGCCAAATCTATGAAGAAAGAGAAAAATCAAAGATTTCATGTCAACTATTGAAATGACGCATAATAGTATCTCTTTTTTAAGTTAAAAATAATATAGTAAACTTGTACTTTATTACAAAATTATCATCATTCCACCAATTCTAATAATAGTCGATATAATAATGCTATCATATATAATAGCTGGTGAATTATAACCGTCATATTAAGTCATAATTAAAGGTGTATTTTTTTTGGTGTATTTTGGGGAGATGATTTGGGGAAGATGATTTGAATGAATTTGAGTAGATTTGAGGGTAATTTTGTAGTTGTTTTTTTGAGTGGATTTGTGATTAATTAAGAGTGAATTTGGAAGTAAAATTTGTGAGAATTACTGTAGGATTTGATTGATGTGATAGATTTTTAAAATTAGTTTAATTGGTAGAAATTAAAAATTACCAAAATGCCTCTAGTTATAAAAGTAATATAAAAAGTTATTTTTTAATGTTATATTTAATTGTAAAAATATTTATAAAGAGAAAAAAATTATGAATAATTTATAAAATTAATGTTTAAAAATTATAAAAGTTATAATGTAGTAAAATGAATTTATTTTAAAATGTAGGATTAGATTGTAATAATTAAATCTAGTGATATGAAACGTACAACAACCAGTTAATGCGTCAAAATTATTAACATATAGTCAAAATTAAATTTGTGCGCTGCAAAACCACATTGCAAAAGCATGCCTCTGGACAGTCAGTCTTGACTTGGGAAGCCACACTAATTGATAGCACAGTGTAACTGGAATGGAGTACGAAAATAATGCATGGTTTTTTTAAATGGTCGTGGAATTATAATTAAAGCACAGCGACATTTATGATTTTTCATCCCAAATCAGCGTCAATATTTGCAAAACTGGGAGACCCTCAAAAAGCGTAAATCCTCGCAAATCAATCCCACCGAACACAATTTACTTTGCAAATCCATATTTGCAAATTCACTTCTACAGTTAATCACCTCAAACGAACAGAGGCTAAATCTATTCTTTTCATTAGTGTTTCTTACCTTTTGTCATGCTTTTCATATTACCTTTCAAGCAGCTTGGTTCATGATCACAGCATCTTATCTTAATTACACCTATATGAATGCAAGTATAACTCTAGAAATAAATTTCTAATATAACTTTTACGTTAGTTTGTCTCTTACACTTGATGTGCATCTCATCTCGTACAGCTATCCAAACTTTATGTAATGTAAAAGCTAAACCACAAAATTTAATTTTATATTTTTTTATAACCCAATAATTATTTAAGTCTTAAAATTAATAATGTAATTTTTTTGGTAATTTTCCATTTTGAGAGACTTATAAACATTTTTTTATATTATTATGATATTTTTGTTTAAATATTTCAAAGAATATTTTTAACTTAATCATTTGCAATCATGTATTTCAGATAACTAATATATTTAATAAATTAAAGGAATGAGTTGTTTTAATTTAAACATATAGGTTCCATTTATGATATGGAGAGTTAAGAAGTAGTTTTATAAGTTGTTGTAGGAAGGAAAAGACCATTAACAATAAATAAAGGATAGAATGTCCAAAGTTAGGATTCAAAAGTGTCTGGTGTTTCCTAGAATTACGCATTCCCCTGAGGTTAGCGCGAAACTCTGACGGTTCAAAAATGGATGAAAGTGGAGGCACAGGAGGGGCATTTGTCTTGTCTGAGAGAGCAACCCATCCAAACCCCGGTGATCTGCTCGCGATTGTCCTTGTCCTCGTTCGCTGTGAAACCCCGCTCTCTGACCTACCCGCGGAATCCGTTCACCCGGAATCCGCCATGGAAGATGTATAACATAATATCGACGCCGGCGTCTAAGTTCCGCCAGTTCAGGCGACTCCGATCCCGACCGAAGACAACAACAGAGACAGAGGAGGAGCACGCGTTTCAAATCCTATGGCGGCACCAGATACTGGACCCCGACAGCGACATCGTGGCGTATTGGAACAAGGTGTTTCTCGTGACAAGCCTCCTCGCTCTCTTCGTCGACCCTCTCTACTTCTTCCTCCCCACAGTGGGTGGCCCCGCCTGCTTGCAGGCCGACCCCAAACTCAGCATTATCGTCACCATCATCCGCTCCTTCGCTGACCTCTTCTACGTCCTCCACATGCTCATGAAGTTCAGAACCGCCTTCGTGGCCCCCAACTCTAGAATCTTCGGCCGCGGTGAACTCGTCATGGACTCCCGCGAAATCGCCACGCGTTACCTCAGATCCGATTTCGTCATTGACCTCGCCGCCACCATCCCTCTCCCCCAGGCACGCTCACAAACGCTTCTTTGTGCTTTCTTCTTTCTCCTATCTGCATTGCTTTAAAACCACTTTTTTCTCCATGCTAAAACACTTTTCCGTCTTCGTTCCATGTTTTAAATGTTATTCGTTAATCAAAGTTCAGATTTTATATCAGAGAAAGAAATTATTAATTAAAATTGAAGTTTAATTTCAATATGTATAACGAAATTTTAAATTTAAAGGCAATATACGTTAACATTGTGAAATTTCAATTCTAATTGGAAAACAATAGGAAAAGTGTCGAAGGAAGTGTGTGGAAGTTTTGTTCATGAAGTATGGATTGGTGGTTCCAATTTCGGGAACCAAATTGACATTTAAAATGTGAATCATGAGTATTGATCTGGAAGAGTTCTAGTATCTTGCCAGTGTAATGCGGGACTTCTAACCGTTATGTGCATTTTGCTTTGCAGATTGTGATTTGGTTGGTGATTCCAGCGAGCAGAAACGCAAGAACTGATCATGCCAACAATACTCTTGCTCTTTTTGTACTTATTCAATATGTTCCTAGGTTGTTTCTCATCTTTCATTTGAACCAGCGTATTCAGAAAACCACTGGCGTTATTGCCAAGACTCCCTGGATTGGAGCCGCATACAATCTTATTCTCTACATGCTAGCCAGCCATGTAAGTAGAAGCTACTAGCATGCACTTTAACTCAATGAAATTTTAACTATCGTGGCTTTTTGTTGGAATAGGTTACAGGAGCCACTTGGTATCTATCGTCAATAGGGAGGCAATTTAACTGCTGGAAAACGCAGTGCCAAATAGAGAACAAATCACATACCCTCTCTTGCTTTTCAAGTTATCTTGATTGCAATAGTTTGAACGTCCCTGATAGGCAATACTGGCTAAACATCACCCATGTAATCACCAAATGTGACGCGAAGAGCAAAATCAACATAAAATATAAATTTGGGATGTTCGCAGAGGCTTTCCTGAACGATGTTGTCATTTCCAGTTTCAAGGAAAGATACTTCTACTGTCTTTGGTGGGGTTTGAGAAATCTAAGGTATGTTATCTTCATTTCGTTATATATACATATATTCTCATCTGTATTATTCCTCCCTTCTTGTTATGGTAATAACTGTTTAGTGACAATTGTTGAGTTTCATGTAAGGATCGTGCATTAATAGATTTTGTGTCCAAGTTAGAGTACAATAATTACTATCAAAAGTGCATTTTCTAATGTCATAATGAAAACACCAACAAATGATTCTTTACATCGTCTCCCATCTCCGTCACCAAAGACCCACAAAAGAGAATTATGAGATGGTTTAGTTAGATTTGTGACGCGAACTTCAAAAACTTGGAAATTGTAGTTTCTCGCTCTTCTCTAATTTATTTATTTTTCTGCACGATTCTATCCTATTTAGACTTGGAATGTTATTTATACATATAATAATAAGTGGACAAGTCCTAATTAATGTCCACGCACGTTATTTTGAGCTAAGGAAACAGATAAATTAATACACCTTTCCACCAAAGATTTGGGCTATTTCTATATAAGAAAGTTACAGAATTATTAGGACGTCATTTATAATCGTAAAATACTCATGCAGATTTTCCTGCCCTGTTAATTGTGTGCTTTGGAAGCTACATTTTTGTGTTGTTGCTTTATTACTTTTCTCTTCCAAATGTAGGAAACTAGATCTTTAGTTTCAATTTTGATGGCCCTATAGCAACTGCTTGTTTGAAAATTTAAAGATATACGAGGGAATGTAGAGAGTGGGTAAACGGGTTTTCCTGGCATCACACGTTAATTTCCTTTCGCAGTTCATACGGACAGAACTTGGACACCACCACATATCTTCCAGAGACATTATTTTGCATCGTCTTATGCATTGCTGGACTGGTTCTCTTTTCGCTTTTGATTGGAAACATGGAGGTAAGACTAGGAGAAACTATGTTGATTTGTAGAAGTAATACAAATAACGATTTTGGTTAACGAGCATGTTTTTTTTCCTTGTCAAAGACGTACTTGTCATCAATGACAGTTAGACTTGAAGAATGGAGGATTCGGAAAAGAGATACCGAGGAGTGGATGAGGCATCGCCAGTTACCACCACATTTGCAGCAACGTGTCCGTCGTTTTGTTCAATATAAATGGCTTGCAACAAGAGGAGTTGATGAAGAAGCCATAATGCTTTCGTTACCTTTGGATCTTCGTCGAGAAATTCAACATCACTTGTGTCTTTCTCTCGTGCGGCGTGTATGTCTCTCCCATTCCTTGATGTGATGCTGCAAATACATAGCAATGCAATACTAAGTGAATAGCAGTTGAGAAAGCAAATTGCATGTAACATTGTATTTATTGGTTGAAAAACTTGCTTTATTAACATTTGTACAGGTCCCCTTTTTCTCCCAAATGGACGATCAACTTCTTGATGCAATTTGTGAACGTCTTTCATCATCACTAAGCACTGAAGGCACCTACATTTTTCGAGAGGGTGATCCGGTGGATGAAATGTTGTTTATCATCAGAGGGCAATTGGAGAGTTCCACGACCAACGGAGGAAGGTCTGGATTCTTCAACTGCATCAAACTCAGGCCTGGTGACTTTTGCGGAGAGGAATTGCTGACATGGGCCCTAATGCCAAACTCAACCCTCAACCTACCTTCTTCTACTCGAACTGTCAAAGCTCTTTCTGAAGTTGAAGCTTTTTCACTACAAGCAGAGGATCTTAAATTTGTGGCAAGTCAGTTCAAGCGCCTTCACAGCAAGAAACTGCAGCATGCGTTTAGGTATTATTCCCATCAATGGAGAACATGGGGTGCTTGCTTCATACAAGCTGCTTGGAGACGATATCAGAAAAGAAAGGCAACAAGGGAGTTATCCCTGAAAGAGGGTCTCTACTACCTGTCTTTGCCTGAGACGGAAGAAAGTGGACATTTGGAGGATGATGAAACCGGGGAATCCTCAGGGAAAACGAAAAAGGTTCAGAATCTTGGTGCAACTGTCTTGGCATCAAAGTTTGCTGCCAATACAAGGAAAGGAACACATAAACTACCCGATCCTGTGCCCCAGTTGTTCAAGCCAGACGAACCTGATTTTTCTTTAGACCATGAACTTTAGTGGTGAGCACAAGAACCAATCATCAGTCCAAAAACGTATTAAACACTGGTTCAATAGGAAGTTTTATGACTTGGATGTAAATGGTACCAGTAGAATAGTAACCTGATCACATTTTTCTTAACTCTTTCTTTATTTGCATTCATTTGCACCAACTGTATCATATACAAGGTTACCCATGACATTTAGAACCTTTCTTTATCACTTGAACTCTCTTCTCCCTTTCATACTCTTTCGTCATGCTTTTCCTAGTACTCTTTCTGGTTTGTGATCCTTGGTTCATGATCACATGAACTCCTGATATTTATTTTATCTTCTAGCGCGCCTTACACCTATATGAATGCAATTACGCCTCTAACTTATAATATAACTGGTATATTAGTTTGTCTATTACACCCATATGTGAATCCTAGATTGTGCACCCATGATTAAATAATGTAAAAGTTACACTACAAATTAGATTTTAACAACCTTTTTTACAACCAAAATTATTTTTTAAGTCTTAAAATTAGTGCTATAATCTATTTTTTGTAATTTTCCATTTTTATAGACTTATAAACATACCTTTTTATATTATTATGATTTGTTTGTTTAGATATTTTAAAGTATATTTTTAACTTAATCTTATTTTTAGATTTATGAGTCTTCATAATAATATATTTAATAAATTAAAATAGAATGAGTTTGTAGAAATAAAATATTTAGGTTCCATTTAACGTATGGGTATAAAGTACGAATAAATAACAAAGCGCCTTAGAAGCAATAGTTTTTTTTTGGGTGTTGCTCTCTCCACCATCACACCTTTCTCTTTCTATCTCCCCATTTTTTTTAATTCCAATTATATTCTCAAATTAAAATTTTTTATTTTTATTATTTTAATTTATTCCAAACCTAGTTCTCCTACTTTACTCCCTCCACCCAATCTTTTCATCTCTCAATTCCGTTTAACAATTTGTCTTTTGTTTTAATTTACAACTCCATTTGTCTTCTCCGTTTCACTTCTCCTCATGGGTTTCTTTCTTCTTTATTTTCCTTACATTATTAAAATACAATAAAAATATATTAAAAATAATAAATCAAAATATTTAAATTAAATTATTAAAATATTTCCAAAATAAATAATAAACTAATAAAACAAACCCTAAAATTAAAAACTTAACTCGGAGTCCGTTTAAGGAAAGAACGGAGGTCAACATCCGTTTATGGAAAGAACGGATGTCAACATCCGTTTATGGAAAGAACGGATGTCCACATCCGTTTATGGAAAGAACGGATGTCCACATCCGTTTATGGAAAGAACGGATGTCAACATCCGTTTATGGAAAGAACGGATGTCAACATCCGTTTATGGAAAGAACGGATGTCAACATCCGTTTATGGAAAGAACGGATGTCAACATCTGTTTAAGGAAAAAACGGATGTCGACATCCATTTTACCTTAAACGGAGGTTGTCATCCGTTGAAGGATGTTGACATCCGTTGAAGGATTTTGACATCTGTTGAAGGATGTCACCTTTGTTTAAAGGTTACATTTTTTATTTTAGGGTTTTATTTGAAGGTTTATTCGAATATACGCACCTTGAGGAAGCAACACACGCACTGCACCACTCCACACACTGCACCACGAGAGCGACATTGCACCATGAGAGGGAGACTGCTTGATAATTCTTTTCACCACTACCAACCTTTACAACTTGTAGTATCTCACCGCGACAAAAGAAAGAGAGGAATAAATATAATGTTAAAATAAAATAAAAGTATGTTACTCATGTACGGAGAACTAAAATAGGTTATTAGTAGAATAAGTTGTGAATGGGTAAAATTAAAAAATAACCCTAAAAATAAAATTTTACTTAAGGGCAAAATAGTAAAGGAGAGGTGGAGGGAGAAAGGTGTGGTGGTGGAGGGAGCAACACCCTAGTTTTTCAAGTTGATGGCCCAAGCCTTATGACTTGGGATGGCAAAAAAATTTGCGCCCACGAATATCTGTGATAAAATCTGCGACGAATAGTTAGTATATGTGGATATTTACTATTCGCGGGTAGTGGGTATTTTAATACTAGCTTATAAACGGGTCGGGTGTGGGTATTATACTATCCGTACTCGTGGATATCCGCTACCCCCAAAAAATAAAAATAAAAATTAAATTTATATTTTATTAAGTTAAATTTAATCAAAATTAACATTAATTTATATTTTATAAGATTAAATTTAATTAAAATTAAATTTTAATGTATATTTATTTAAATTTTTATTATATTTTATATATTTTTTGTAATTTTATTTAAATTTTATTTTAATAATTTATAAAAATATATTTTTTTAAATATCTGCGGATATCCATGGGTATATGTGAGTTTTAAAATATTCGCGGATAATTTTTAAGCGAATATCTGTGTGGGTAGCAGGTGAATTTTTTTTTGTCGGGTCGGGTTGCGAGTAGACACTATCTGTGTCCGACTCGACCCGTTGTCATCCCTACTCATGACAACTATAACCCTTAGAAGGACTAGTTTTATAAGTTGAAGGTACAAGCCTCATGACAACTATTTATTTTACGAGAGAAGCATGATATTTTAACAACTTTTTTTAACAATTTTTTAACAGTAGAGTATGTGTCACTATTTCATTGGTTCGTATATTTGAAACGGACCAATCATAAACTACCACATAAGCGGTTGTAAAAAAGTTGTCAATAAAAATTGTTAGAAAAAACATTTTCCTTTACGAAAATAATAAGTATTGTTATACTGAAAAGTTTGATTCATAAAATTTGAAAGGACCATGATATTTTAACAACTGTTTTTAATAATTTTTTGACAATAAGTTGTATCACGACTTTATTGGTCCGTATATTTGAAACAGACCAATCACAAGCTATCACATAAGCGGTTGTAAAAAAGTTGTAAAAAGATTATTAAGAAAATATTTTCCAATTTGAAATTGGACTTGATGAGTTAAGTCAACCTAGAAGCTTGGTCACCGACTTAGATACCAAGTAATACACAATAAATCATTTAAGAAAGGTGTGGTTCGAGGAGCTAGGTGTGATACAAGGAACATGGAATAAAAGATAAAAACAGTTAAACGAAAAACCAATTGGAAAAAGGTTTTTTAACAACGTTTTTTGACAACTTTTTTACCACTATCTACGCGGTAATTTGTTATTGGTCTGTTTCAAATATACAAACAAATAAAATAGTGACACAATCTATTATCAGAAAGTTGTAAAAAAATGTTGTTAACGTAGTCCAAATCAATTTGTTATTCACAAGACAACCCCTCTTCCCCTTAATTTTCTCTTCAACTCCCTCTTTCCATTCTCCTTCACCTCCTACCCTATCTCCATTTTCCCTTTTCACCTCTCTTACTCCATTCTCTATTCACGCACCTCCAAATGAAACAAGAGAAGGGCTATGAAGGTTTGACAAATTCAAAACTATTTCAGAATAGTTTAGTATGTTTCATATTATATTGGTATATTTTAGACAATTTAAAAAATCTTTTTTAAATCATATTTTGGATTAATTAATCCAAAAATTACACTTAAATTATAAATTGATAGTAAATAATATATTTTAAAATTTAGAAATATATTTCAGATTATCTAATTCAAGATATTTTTTGAATTAATTATTTCAAAATATATCTCTAAATTTAAAAATGTATTTTAAATTATTTAATCTAGATATAATTTTTGAATTAACCCATCTAAAATACATTTTCAAATTTAGAAATACTTAGATTATTTAATTTGGAATGCATCAATATAATTCGGAATGCTTATTTTTCACAATAATTAGTGTTGTTTTTTTTAGTTTAAACAATTGTTATGACTAAAAAACAGTAAAATTACCAACGGATACAATCAATAAAAAACGGTCAAATTTTTTCGATAATTGACAATTTTCAATGGTCTATCGACGGTTAATGATTTGTAGGTAATTTTGTTGTACGTAACCATTATCGATAGATACTGGTCTTCAATGATTACCGATGAATATATTTGTCGATAATTATTGACGAATATATCCATCGGTAATTACTAAAGAATGAATCCGTTGGTAATTACTGTAGGATATATCCTTCGATAAATTTATCGATAAGTGGTTGACACAAATCAATGCAATCTGTATTGTTAGTATATCCCCACATTCAAACAATCAGACTTGCACAAAAGAGCAAAGAACCAAGATTTTATCAATTTATAAGCACTTACCCAAGCATATTATATACCTTTGATCACTTCATTTACATCATACAATTCATTACTACCTTTCATAAAATCTAATTACTTAAATATATCAAGTACACACTTAAAATAGAGTACATTACCTACATAGTATAAATGAACATACATTACATATTTCAACAGCTAGTTCATCAGAGACAAAATTTAACCATATATATTGATATCACTTTCTAACCAACAACTACTTCAGGTAGATTAATTCATAATTACCTAAGTTGTCAAACATGATATAATGTAGTTTTGTTTAGTATCAATTTGAATACCCTTAACTAGAACATGGGACTCCTCACTACACGCACTCAATCTGGAGTAATCCACTCCATTTAGAGTAAGCATAGACTTTTGGGAAAAAGCAATCACCTACATCATAATACAATGAATAAGTTGTTTCCAGTTTTCAAGTCCACTTTGCGCATATGTAAAAAATCAAATACAAGATGATACCCAGTTAACTCTATCTCCACAACTACCTTCTTAACCTCAAGATCCTTCTTAATCAAGTCAACAACATCCTTAAGAAGGTCACACCATTCACCATTCCTTTAAAACATCAAATGTTCTAGTCTTCCACTCTTTTATAATTTGAAAATCACTTAACTAAGTTATGCCAAATATGAGGACCAACATTTGTCAACTTGTTTCTACATTCACCAAATCTCATATGTTTGGTAACCCTGCTCGTTGGTGACACATACGATGGTCAATGGAGTAAAATTAATTGTGAACCTCCACTATAATGTGCAACATATCAGGTTGCTCGCTTGAGCTTCAGATTAAGTACAACCCTATCCAATGCCTTAGCAATTTTTGCTTCCATTTCTATCTACTAGCCCAATATCTATAAACACACTTAAATATAAAAAACCCATGTGCGACACTTAGGCAATTTCAAAGAAACTATGGTGCCAATGATGAAGTCATTTAATAGCCCATACTAGGACAACTATATTCACATAGGTCTTGTTCAAATCTACTAGCACAACATCTATAAACACACTTACATATAAAAAGCTCAAAGTGTGACAATTATGAAGGTTCTAGAAAACACTAGAAAGGGGGGTTGAATAATGTTTTCTAGATCTTTTCACGATTCTGATAATTTGATCATGATGTACATAGCACTTGTGAGTTAGTCACTTCGTGTATAAATGTTATTTCACAAAGATTGTTACAAGAATAACTCAACTTTCTCCAAAGATATACAAGCAATAAGTTATGGGAGATGTAAATGGTAGTTGATAGCTTAAGGCTTGAGCACTTAAGCAAATTGCTTTCATCAACACCCAATCATTTACCTAGAGGACTGCAATAGACAAACAAATTTTATATTGGTTCACTTGTTAAGGCTATATCCAGTTCTCCTTTAAGTTAACTTAGAGGGTTCCATTAGATATTCAATGAAGTACAATTGAGTGTTTTAAACCATTCCTAGTCCTATTGAGTAACTATTGTTACTTCTGACTAGTTGAGTTTGACTCACTCCTGATTTCGTAATATTATTCAACACTCCTGGTATCTCTAGACGATTATAGTATCATTGTGATACATCATCGAGTTGAGTTTCACTCACTCCTGGTTATGAAATATTTTTCACCATTCCTGGTATCCTTGATTAACGAATAACCTCCATTTACCCTATACTAGTTGAGTATTCGTACCACTCCTGGTTTCCCAGTCAACAAGTAGTTGTTAATCACCTTTGACTGATTGAGTATTCACACCACTCTTAGTCTTCAGTCAGCGAATAATCTCTTGTTACCCTATATTGTTGAGTATTCTCACCACTCCTAGTGTTCTTAGTCACCACTCGTGGTACTATGCAACCTTGCCTAGATTTCCTCAACTTTCCAAAGTCAAGTTGTAAGTGTTTTAATTCTCTCCAGAACTGGATGTAGCCCTAACAGGTGAATCAATATAAATTTTTTTTGTGTGTTGTAATCTCTTCAATAAATGATTAGCTCTTGATGAAGGCAATTTTTCTAAGTCCTCACATTATCTTTAAGCTTTCCGCTAGTGTTTACATCCTCAACGAGTTATTGCTTAAAGATCTTTGGAGAAAGTTGAGTTAACTCTGTAAACAATTATTCAACCCTAAGTGTTACGTATATCATGCTTAATTCTTAAGTCGAAGAAAAAAAAGAAAAAAAAAACTAAAGAACATTATTCAGCCTCACCACCTCCTCCCCCTCCCCCTTCCTTTCTAATGTTTTCTCACATCTTCAATAGCAGTATCTTATTGGTTGTCCTTGATAGTGGCGGATTATCACGTGGTACCATCTTAGACAATTTGACTTAAAAGGGGTGAAAATAGGAAAAATCAGGGGGTGTAGTAGTAGAGGCTACTTGTTTGGCCCATTTGATGAAATAGGAATGTATTAATGAAAAACTAGGCCTTATGTTGCAACATGACAATTTAATTTCTCGCTTTAAATGAATGAAAGTTTAACTTCAGCTACTCTAATAAACATTAGACTATCCAAAAATAATTTATGCAACTAAAATTCACTTTTTAAACCCTTTTAATTGTCAAACCCAATAAATTTAATCATTGCAAATCTAATTCAAGTTAACCTTTTTAACACACGAATTGCATCAAAAATTTGCATTCATCAATGGTGTTGAGAGAATTTCAAAGACAATTTTTTTGTGGTAATGATTTTAGTGTATGCATTGACATTTTGGGGGTTAGGAAATGAGGTATCATAATATTATACCAACCATTCAACTCATATAGAGAGGAATGGTGGGGGAGAGAATGACAAAACGTCCAAGTCATTAGATCATTTGGTCTTAGGCATGAAAGTGACTAGTCTTGTGAGTAGTAGGGTGATAACCCTTTTGTTTATGATTCTACAGAGTATAAATACTACTATAAATGCAGCCTAGAGTGAAACTCAATGTCAAAGGCATATATCCGAATAATTTTGTCTCGTATAAGTATTTATATTTGATATGGTTATTTTAATGAATGAGTGATGTATGATAATATCATTATGTTTGTTTATGAAAACTTTTTCTTTTGCACATTAACTTACTCGGTTATTCTTTCTTTTGTGATAATCACCTTTAGTATGAATAGATAAGGAGTTGTTTTTGAAACATCTCTCATGGAAGACAATAATTATATAATATTATTCCTTATCATCTACTATTTTTTTTCTAATTATTATATATATATATTATTAAATTTATTTTTCTTAGATAATTGTATTAATATTGTTTGAGATAATCTATTTTATTTATCAATATTATAATATCTTATTTTATTAGTTATAAAATATTAAGATTGGAATGTTACAATAAAAATCATGTCAATATTTTATTATTTAATATTAATGAAATTATATTTTTAATTTTAAATATAAAAGAATTTAGGAACAATTAAAAATAAAAATGAATGTATTAAGTTAACAAGTGTAGAAAAATAAAATAGAATTTATATACTATTTTACTGATAATATATATATATATATGATATTAAAAAGACGTTTAATTTTAAAAGATAAAATAATAAATAATTCATATTAATAAAAATAAAATTAATAATATAATACATATACACTAAAAGTAGTTTCAAATTCAATATTTTATTATCGATATAAAGAATCTGAAATTCAGTAATTTAGAGCAGGATATTACACAGCACTAAAGTTATCTCAAGATGAAAAGATTCGCATTTCAGGGTGGGTGGAGTGACTAGAAGACAAATGTCAGATAAAAGGTAAAAGTAATAATTGTATTCAGACAATGTTTTACCGACTGCACTATGAAATTCAATTTAAGCATAAAATTTGAATATTTATAAATTTACAGATATATTTTAAATTTTAAATTCCATTTTCGTATCGTACTTTTTTATTGAAATTTTAATTCAACGTAAAAATAGTTATTAATATTACACATATAATGTTTTAAAATAATTAATATACATATTTTACTTAATGAAAATTAAAATAAAATTGATCTAACGTCCGAAATTCGAATAGTCCCTTCGAATTAATCTACAACTCAGTAATTCATTTTTTATTTAAATAGTGAACTATTAAATTGGATTCATATTAATTGGAAAACTTTTATTAAACAATTCTGCATGATAAATTTTGACAATTACCAGTTGACAGTTTTTTATGGGTGCATTTAAAATATTCTTTTAAAAAATATTTAAAATAGAGTAATAAATTTTTAACATATATTTAATTTTTAGTGGTTAACATATTATAATCCTATTAAATTAATTACTGCATACGAATGTCCTATTAAATTAGTTATTGCGGACGAAGACATGATGTGGTGGTAATATATTAAACGCACTGTATAAATTGACCTATATTTCATGGTAACCAGATTACGAGCAATGTTTCTTGCATCTCATATTTCTCCCTATTCCATTTTAGGTATTTGCCCTTTGTTTATTAAAGTCAAATGAAAATTAATAATGAATTAATGATTTTATGATTTTGTAACCACCAACAACTCTTCTAATTTTTCCTATGTGCACCCCCTTCCTTTTTGTTATTTTTTTACCTTTATTCTTCACTTCCATGATTAAGTTGTTTCAAGGTTAAGGTTAAACAGTAGTGATTGTGTGATGGTGTTATGGACAGTAGAGGAGAAAGAAGGTTGGTGGTGTTGTGCACAGTGGAGGACGAAGAAGGCATTGAGAGCTCATGAGGTTAGTACATAAGTTGAAGTAAACGCCTTAAACACCTTAATCGTTGATGGAGTTCCTGTTAAGGGTGGCGCAGTCCGATCGCCAATTAGACGTAGTCGAAATTTGAATTTCGACTTAAGCCCAACCGCACTTCGACCTACGGTTGAGGTGTGTCGCACTTTCAAGTGTGGTTTCATCCAGTTTTTTTATCCAGTTTATTTTGCATGGTTCTTTATTTTCGTAGTTGCACGTTTTATTATTATTTCCTTTAGTATTAGGAGAGTGGATGAGAACAAAGGGAGAGTTAGGTTTTATTTTTTTTTATTGGTCATGCAATGCATAGAATAATGGAAAAGATTTTGGAATGATATTTTCGAATAACAATTGAAGGGCTAGGAATAATAAGTGAGATTTTGTGTTATACATTAGAGTGAGGATAGTACTGTTTCTGCATGCAGAGGGAGAGTGGAGATGGGTTTCTAATAGATTGGTATGAGGTGAGTTTGAGAGAGAAAAATGCATATTTATAGTTGATGGAGGGAGGAGTTAACCATGAGATAAGTGATGGAAGGAGAGAGTTATTATTTGATATTATCAAGTTTTGTTGCAGAGGTTGAGGTTTTCAGCTTTTAAGCTTGAAATCTTGCTTTTAGAAAGATGTGTTAGGTGAAGTGGATTGGGTCTATTTGGCGCTTCAAAGAATTAGAAGAATATGTTGTTGAATGCAGTGCTACGATAAGGGAATGAAACAATATGTTAGTGGGTTTTAGAGTTGAGTAAAATAAAGAAAAATGAAAGGAAGAGAAAGAAGGGTTATAATAGTAGTAAAAGAGAAAGAGAGGAATGAGTTCTTCGTAAGTGAAGGCAACAGGAAGAGAAAAGAATAAAGAAAAAGAAAAAAAAGACCAAATATGAATATGGTTAGTAAAACTGAATTTAAATACTAACCTAATAAACAAAAAACACATAACAATCGCAACTCCTAAAGCGCAACCCTAAAACGCAACCCTAAAATGCAACTCGTTAAGCGCAACTCCATGTGTAGCAACGAAAGTCGCAGATCCAAGGGTGGTTCGCTTCAGCCGCAGATCCAATTACGAACCACTCACATCGCACTTCCAAGTGCATCGGTCATGCAACCCAACCATAGGTCCAACTACGGTTATCATAAGGCGTAGATCCAACTGCGGTGCCACCTTATCAGCACATCCAAGTGTGGTGGGCATTAACTGCAATTCCAAGTGCAGTTATGCCTACAACTCCTCCCAGTTCCAACGCCCAGGTCAGATCAAGCACAAAAACCATGCTCAAGCGCATATCAACCAGAAATCAAGCACAAACATATATTCTATCATACAACAACCCAAAACAATGAACAAACGAGGGAGGAGGGGGAAGGAAGAGCACGGAGGGGTGGAGCACAATAGAGGAGAGAAAAGAAAGAGTTCAACCTTTTAGAAAGGAAGTGTAGGTTTCAAATGTGAGATGTGCAGAAGCTTTGAGGATAAGTTAACTTTTTTATAAAATCGAAATATTTTCACTAACACTGACGGGGTACAGTAAAGTTGAAATTACAAAATGATTGAGAGGTGCATGGTGAATCTAGTGAAGTGTAGGAAGAAACACTCTCAAATTGTGTAGATAAAATGTGATCTGTGTGACCAATTATTATTAAAAAGAAGAATCAATACCAATTATTATTAAAAAGAAGAATCAATACCAATTATTATTAAAAAAAAAAATCAATACCAATTATTATTAAAAAAAAAAGAATCAATACCAATTATTATTAAAAAGAAGAATCAATATCAATTATTATTAAAAGGAAGATTGTGGTTCTTATATTTTTATCCTTCTTATTCTACTCCTTTCATTATGTTACTCTTAAAATATTTAATATATTAATTTCATAGTTATTTATTTGAAATCATTTCATATTTTAAAGTAAAAACCATCATGTAATTAATATTAATTAATGTCTACTAAAAATGCATTGTGATATGCAGCTCATTTTAATGCATGGGTGTCATTTACGTAACCTTTGTCAGAAAGGAAAACAACTGTATGATACACGAACACTTCAATTTTCACCCGACATTTGCTTAATATTTTAAAACTATATTAGTTAAAATATATATTTTTTAAGTACAATTTAATCTTATAAATTTAATTTATAAAAATATATTTATATTTATTTGTATATTATAGGTTAATTTTAGTTTTAGTTGAAGTACATTTTTTAATAATATTTTTCTAAAATATAAAATAATTCAAAAAAAATTAAATAAAGAGTAACAATATTAACCTTTTCCATGTATTGAATAGATGTAGTAGTTTAAAGGTGTTCCCATATAACATTTTGCGAGAAAACAAGTGAATAAATAATAAACAATACCAGGAATTTGATTTTTTTTATGCTCTTTTATCATTTATTTTGTTATTCTTTCGTATCGTGAGTAAATTTTTAAGTTAGTTATTTATATGTATTTAACTATAGATTAATTGCTACATCTTTTTTTGTAATTTTGACAACAATTTATTATTATATTTTTTAATTTAACAATGACATATTTATTTGATACTAATTTTGTCATATCTTAAATGTAGATATATGAACACGTGACAAGATATTAACAACGATATGAATGTTTTTAATAATCAGAGTTATATCTATAAAATTTTAAATTAATCTCTTTTGCTAATATGATTGTCGAAATATTTTGTGAGTCTTTTAAAAAACATTAATTATATTTATAAGATAAATACGAATAACAACATTATGTTATCATTGAAATAATTCTTATATAATAACATAATAATCAATAATAACATAATGATATACTTCATATAAATAATAATCATAAAGTACTGAAATTAGTTATAATAAATGGATAGTTTTGGTTGTTCTAAAATAAAGAAATTTAATAAACTTTGTTGTTTAATATAACTATTAGATCAGATAGAAAAATAAATTCTAAGTCTCGAGTTTGATTTGGTTTGGTATATGATTGTCTTTATGATATCTTCGAGTAGGTACAACACATAAGAGAACCAATCTCAAATCCATCGACCCTTAGCGTGGCACGTCGATGTAGAGAAAGGATGTCTTGGACAGTACAAAATACATCGAAACCATCATGAGGTTCAAAAAGTAGTAGACGGAGTCGCCGTTTCTGTAATAGCCCTCCACTTGGACCATGGAAGGGAGAATAGCAACACCTGCACCGTTGCACTGGATACGACCACCATAGTTGAAGTTGGCGAAAGGTGTTGTGCTACCGGTAGATGTCCGACCCAGCTCCACAATTTATATATGTTATTCTTTATTTAATTACGGAATACACAAATAACAATTTAAGACAACTAAATAATAGCAATTGATGCAGCATAAACACGATTATATATATTGGACAAAACAAGCAAACACTAATTATATTTAAGATTAAACAATTTTTTATAACAATTTTTTCACAATAAGTGATGTGTTATTATATTTTATTGACTTTAATTTATTTTAAAAAACTATTTGAAACGGACCTAAAAAACAGTTGTAAAAAAAAAGTTGTTAAATTCGTTTGAAATAAAATCACTCTTTATCTCGACAATCACATCCGTCGGTCAGAAGTGACTCCAATGTTGACCACGATGATCCACCCTCTTGCGTAGCCAATTTTGCCTTCTCAGCCAATTCCCTGACTTTCTGTCTTGCTTTTCTCCCCTTGTCCCCTTCCATCATCTCCATCACCGTCTTCTTTAGCCCTTCCCTTTTCACAAACCCTCTCACTGATACATCACACGTTTCCACCCTCAGCCCCACCTTCACCTCCTCTTCCACCATTCTCGCATTCAAATACTGCTCTGCCATCATTGGCCACGCCAAAATAGGAACCCCAGCGCACACGCTCTCCAGCACCGAGTTCCACCCACAGTGGCTCACAAACCCTTCCACACTCTCATGCATCAGTATCTCTCTCTGATCCACCCACTCTCTCACCACCATCCCTCTACCCTTCACTCTTTCTTCAAACCCATCAGGAACACCCCACTCCTCTTTCCTCATCACCCACAGGAAACTCACCTCCGATTCTTCCAACCCCAATGCTATCTCTCCCAGTTGCTCAACTGAAATCTCAGCTTGCGACCCAAACGCCACGTACAGAACATGGCGCTTTTCTTCAAGCTTCTGGTCCAACCACGTCACCCACCTGGGTTTCAGACCTTCATCGGGGTAAACCTTCGGCGTCCATTCAGCCAAACAAAGAGGGCCAACGCACCAACGTTTAGGAGAAGACCCCGCTTTCAAGTAATCAACGAAGGTAGACTCAAGCTCGTAGAAGCTGTTAACCAACATGCCATGACTGCGATGTGTGGATGATATTGAATTCATGTTGAACTTGTGTGCAACATTATTGGGGTTAGGGTTTCTGAAGGAAGGGTCAAAGTCTTCTTTGCAGACTCTGATCCACGGGAACTGAGTCAACGCAACTAACTCGTTGTCCGGTTGGGAGCCGTTAAGAATCCCCTTTGTCATTGCTTCAATGAAAACGCTTGAACTGTAGCAGTTCATGCCGTAGTAGACAAACCGGGGGATTCCGAACATAGTGGCTGAGTCTAGAGTCCACCAGAGGAAGCCGTCGGTGACCATGAAGTTTACAGGTGGAAGTGTCTGGAGGAGTTGTTCGAACTGAGGTTGTATCGCTGAAGTGGCAGTGGCGAACTCGTAGAAGAGTGAAATGGAGGGAAGCTTGTCTGTGCTCTCAACTCCAACGGGGATGTTTGTGACGGTGGTGAACGACAGCGTGACCACGGAGGCGGTGGTTCCCTCTAGGAACTCCGTGATGAAAGGGTGGTTGGCGGGGGTGGTGACGACGGTGACAGATATGGAACGACGGAGGAGGAGTTGGGCGAAGTGGAGAAGGGGTATGGTGTGCCCTTTTGACATGAACGGGAAGAGAAGAACGTGGGAACGTGTGCCATCGGAAGGAATTAGACCCATTCCTTTTTCAGCCTAACCTTCTCTGTAACTTGTCACAAGCTTATTCGGTGATGTGTCGGGGACAGAAGTCACTGGGCATGGGACGTATTGTGTATTAGCTACATTTTCATTTATAGGCTATCTATAATTCCTGTTTATTAATATTTGAATTTAGGGAGGAATAACTGAACTTTATCTTTTTTTTTATGTCATTTCAAGTCTAAAATATCTATTTTGTAGATGTACGTCACTCCAGTTTTCAATATATATATATATATATATATATATATATATATATATATATATATATATATATATATATATATATGCTATCTATTATTCCTGTTTATTAATATTTGAATTTAGGGAGGAATAAGTCAACTTTATCTTTCTTTCTGATGTCATTTCAAGTCTAAAATATCTATTTTGTAGACGTACGTCACTCCAGTTTTCAATATATATATATATATATATATATATATATATATATATATATAATAAATTGGTAGATAAATTAAGATTTAATATAAAATTTACATACATTTTTTTGACCGATAAACCCTTGTTGCTCACAGATTTTGCATGATTTAACAACAAACTATTTTTTTTTAAATCCATGTATAAATTAAAACATATCTTTCATATAAAATTTATATATGAATTTTGAAAAAAAAATATTACAAAAATTGAATTTTAAAGAAGGCTTAATATCTTTTTTGGTCTCTCTTTAGGGGCAATGTTTAAGTTCGTCTTACGTTTTTTAAAAAGTTCAATATGGTCTCAACTTGTAAAAAAAGTGTGCAATTAAATCATTTTTTGTCATGGCGTTAATTTTTTAACAGTACAACTGACAGCGTGGATAAAACATAATTACGTGTCTAGCGAGTGGTTGAGTAATTGGGAAAAATCAAGCGAGTGGTTGTTTTTGGTCTCGGAAGGACCAGGGAATGAACAGAGATTATAGGTTTTCGGCTGAAGAGAACTGAGCTAAGTGGCCAAGCCAAACGCAGAATCGGCGACAGAAATTGCAGCGGCGGCGAGGCTAATAACTACATGTTGCTCCACGGGAAGTACGAGCTAGGGCGGCAACTAGGTCACGGAACGTTCACCAAGGTGTATCACGCGTGGAACCTCAAGAGTGGAAAGAGCGTGGCCATGAAGGTGGTGGGGAAGGAGAAATTGATTAAGGTGGGGATGATGGAGCAGATGAAAAGGGAGATCTCGGCCATGAACATGGTCAAGCACCCCAGCATCGTTCAGCTCCACGAGGTCATAGCCAACAAGTCCAAGATCTACATCATCATGGAGCTCCTGCGCGGCGGCAAGCTCTTTGACAAGATCGCCCGCGACCGTCTCAAGGAGGATACGGCGCGCCTCTACTTCCAGCAGCTCGTCTCCGCCATTGACTTCTACTACAGTCGTGGCGTCTACCACCGCGACCTCAACCCGGAGAAGAAAAAGGGAAGCTTTCCATTTAATTTCGCTTTCGATGGGGTTCGATTTTTCATCCCTATTCGAGGAGAAGAAAAAGGAGGAGAAGGAGATTCGGTTTGTGACCACACGCACTGCGAGTAGCGTGATCTCACTGCTGAAGGAGGTGGCGAAGGCGGTGAAGTTTGACGTTAAGAAAAGCGAGAGCAAAGTGAGGTTGTAGGGTCAACAGCGGGGTCGGAAAGGGAAGCTTGCAATTGCTGCGGATTTATACGCCGTGACGCCATCGCTTTTGGTGGTGGAGGTGAAGAAGGACAACGGTAATACCTTGGAGCATAACCAGTTCTGCAGCAACCAACTTCGTCCTGCGCTTAAAGACATCGTTTGGAGCACTTCCCCTTCTGAGAATCCTACACCTATTTGAATTTACACGTCACTTCTACGTAATGACATAAACTAGACACGTAATTATGTTTTGTCCACGCTGTCAGCTGTACCGTTAAAAAATTAACGCCATGACCAAAAAGGATTTAATTGCACACTTTTTTCACAAATTGGAACCACATTGAACTTTTTAAAAAACGTAGGACAGACTTGAACATTGTCCCCCTAAAGAGGAACCAAAAGAGGTATTAAGCCTTGAAAGAATACTATGTCTTTTATTGTATCGTTTTTGGTTCTTTTGTAAAGAAAAGTCCAAGAAGAATATGCTCTCTTGCTGCTTCCAATTTTATATGCTCTCTTTGAGGGACATGTGTCTTGTCATGTCTCGAATCAAATTCCATTTGTCATTCTCTGTAAAAAAAAGATAGATTTACCAATCAATTTTGTTAGAAAATTATAAAAATTCATCAATAATAATGTTATTTATAAGATTTACCAACATATATCATCCTTAATAATTACTAACGGATAATTTATCAGATAAATATATTTGTTGTTAATTATCGATGAATTATATTTATCAATAATAACATCACTTAGATATGAGCTACAGGTTTAGATTGTTAAGCTATGGAGTTCATCTTGTTAAACTGTCAAGCTTACCCACAACTATGTTTCTTCATTAAATAAACAAACAACTAATAAACTCAATTCAATCATAAATGAGTTGTTAATATGAAATTATTCGTAAGTTTAGAATATAAACAAAACTTAAAAACTGAGAAAAAGAACTTCACTATTCACTCAACATCGTGTTTTCAGAAAATAGTCTATGATGAAGAACCCCACAAAATTTCAACAACAATGTTGGTAGCTTCAGCAAATAAAAGAAATACTTCTTTAATTCTCACAAGAATCTCCCTTTTAAAAGCCCTCTTCTCTCTATTGCAACCATTTTCCAATATCTAACTACACCGCAAACCTTTTCACAAAACTTGCAAAAGGGCGTCTATAACATTGCTATGTTAATTGCGAACAAAAATCATCAAAATAACAATATCATAGAGTTGAGCTTAAAATTGGTAGGGCCTAGAGTAAAATTGGTAGGGTTGGGCTTAAAAATGGTAGGGTTGACCTTAAAATAATTATGATTGAGCTTAAATGGATTACATTGTGCTTGACAAGTCTCAACACGCACTCTAATGCCAACACCTGCAATTACAGATCGCATGAATTCAAAAACACTGTCACCTTTGGAATCTTGCAATTTGATTTGATCTCGTCTACTAGAGGGAATCTAATGGACCTCATCAATAAGCACAAGACCAACCTGCTCGTGAACTCAGTCTGCACACTTTTCATCTACGAGAATCATTTCAAGCAAGGAAAATAGCTTGAGATTGAGAACCAATTTTTGCAACTCTCAGTTAAAGCCTTGAAAGATTCGATATTGGAACTGAGTCAACATCGATGGTGTTGGTGGCCTGTCTAACTAGGGGTATTTTGGTAATCTTTAATTTCTACCTATTAAACAAATTTTTTAAATTTGTCACATGAATCAAATTCTACACTAATTTTCACAAACTTTACTTCTAAATCTATCCTCAATTTCCTCCAAATTTGCTCAAATAAACAACAAAAATTTACCCTCAAATCCTTATAAATCCATTCAATCACTCTCCCCAAATCATCCCCCACAAATTATCTCATGTAAACAAAACATGTAATTTTTGGATTTTTTTTTTCTTTTTCCTGTTGCCTAATTGTCACTTGGATAAATTTTTTTAGTGTTTTTAGTGTTCTATTTTTCTACTGTAGTTATTATAACCAGTGCTAATGTAAAATATCTACCAATGAACGTACAATGGATGTTTATGACATTAAAGGTTCAATCCTCCACAAGGACTCACATCTCTATTTGGTAAGTAGGAACTTACTTTATGATGGTTTATTAATATAGATCCTTATCAAGACTCGTTACAAGTTGGTTGTCACTCCTTTAAATTAATTGAAAATGAATATTTTGCAGAATCAGAATTTTAAAACAAGAACAGAGAGAAAAACAGGACCACTTACTTAACTACTAAAACGATAAACGAGTTTTGATTCTTCAAAAACAGTAATAGGTGTTAAAAATTAAATTAAGTTCAATTAATGCCAAGGGAAATAAAATGAATTCAAGAATGTCGATTCCCAATGAACAACTAAAAGTAAATGCTTAATACCTACTTGCACTTCTCCCTCAAAGAGTCACTGTATATACATTCATGGGACTTTTAAAAGGGTTGGATTAACTACAACATAAATGAAATTCAGCCTTAAATACAACTACTTCTTTTTTTATTTTACATTATCAATAAAATTGTAATCTAAACTTAATAATTTTGCTTTTTTTTATTTGTCCTACTTGAACGGTCTTTTCTAAGACTTGAACATTTCACACATACCCAAAAGTAGTAGTAATAGCAGTGAAAGCACACAGCCATCTCACCCCACTAACGTGACTTTTCCACCGAGATGACTGTCAAATCCAATCAACACACGGAAAAAGAAAACCCCTTATTTCAAAATCTGAGTTTACTTTTCCCGTTTGATAACTTCCAAATACTAAAACATAAAACGAAATAACCACGTAGCGCGAAATTAGTAAAAATTAGTAATTTTTGAGATCTCAAGAATTATTAAAAATTAATAAAATTCAAATTTTATCAGGCTCGTACTTAAAAAAAACTTTATTTTGAATAATAAAATAACAAAGTAAATATTTTAATTATAGGGTTAAATATGTTTTTAGTCCCTAACTTATTGGTTATTTTTGGTTTTCGTTCCTCTTTCAAAATAAGGTACAATTTAGTCCTCATTTTTTTCGAAACGTTCGTTTTAGTCCTCGAAAACTAACACGGTTAAAAATTTGGTCCTCGTTTAGTCAACAAAACGAGGACTAAAACCAAAGTTTTGAGGACTAAAACGAACGTTTCGAAAAGAATGAGGACCAAATTGTACCTTATTTTGAAAGAGGGACGAAAACCAAAAACGGCTAATAATTTAAGGATTAAAAACATATTTAACCCTTAATTATATTGTCTCAAGTTGTAAAACAAAATAAATTTAAATAAATCCCAAGGTTATTTTTCATCTCTCTTGAGTCAATCATGTATCTGAAACATATGTAACATTATCTGCTCACATATAACGCATTATATGATTATCACCAATAATTTCATTCACAAACACACAAACACAAACATGTATGAGGTAAGCTACCAATAAAACAATCATAACAACTAGATACATACATACTGATTATATCAACCATAATCAAACACTTACGATTATATCAACCATAATCAAACACACAACAAGATACATCATTATATCAATCATAATTAGACACCTCATACATGGAATTAATAACAATAGGATTCATAATATTTTAACATAAACAATTCAAACATAATGAATTACTTAATCCTCGATCTTTAACCATTGATGCCATCTCCAACATCTCACACTTATACCCTTGGTCTATCTACCATTTAACACCTATGCTAACTACCTACTATAACCATTATAGTAACATCGCTATCAACATAGCAACACTTGGAGCATCTCAAGTACCATGATCATCATCACAGATACACCACCACCATGACTATCCCAGCCATGAACAACACCATGAGCATCATCGTACCATAATACTATAGTAGAAAGAGTCCATTTCACTTTTGTACACTACCTCATCGACTATAACCGCTCCTACAGCCCACCGACAGCCTCCCCTATAGGACATCTATAGCCTCCCTTACAGATCATCTCCTTCCAATGCACACAAGGCAAAAGAAGCACATATTCGCATATAGAACCAGGATTTATAAGGTACAACAAGTAGACTTATCCTCCACTCTCATGTTCATCAATCACATACTCAGGTACATCCCAACACTCACTCATGCTCCATTCTCAACCACAAGTCAATCTAATCATAAACATAACCACTAACATCAATCTCTGATTATCATCATGTTCCATAGCTCCTCAGGCCTGGTCCACGTCCATTTTTCATCAAATTCATCATTTTCACCAAAATGCACTATGATAATCGATTATAACTTAAGATAATCGATTATCTTAGTGAAATTTACCCAAAAATATCACGTAAGAAGGGACAATCGATTATCATTCCAGATAATTGATTCTTCTCGAAACCACACTCAAAACCAATGCGCAGATAATCGATTATAACTAATGATAATCGATTATTGCCGAATCAAAACACATCCTAGAAAAAATTCAAGCATTTAAAGATACATACATCAAACCTAGATTACGTGGAAACATACTTAACACATCATACATGCATTTAAGCATCACATACCCATGTAAACTTACTCAAACACATAATACATCAATTGAATCATCCAAATTCAATCATTGACATGTTATACCCCCATAATAGGGTGCAAAAGAGTCTCCGATAAAAAGACCAAATAGGGTTTTCAATAAGCCAAACTAACTAAGCATAATGCTTATAAATTAGAACTAAGAAGATGAAAAATCTCTAACACAAGCTTCTCCTTTCTCATGACTTGATCAAGCTAAGACTTAAATTTAAGAACTTCCTTAGAACAAATTTTGCGCTCTCTAGAGTGTAGGTAACCTGTAAAAGGCTTAAGAGGATTCTATTTATAGGCCAAGAGTTAGAAAATGAGAAGACAACTCCCAACTACAAGAGATTATGGATTGTCATAAATGATAATCGATTATTTTAGGCCGTTATGGGTTTTAGAAATATTGATAATCGATTATTCTTAGTGATAATCGATTATTGTCGAACCCTGAACAATATTAAAACTTGTAGAGATAATCAATTAACCTTAGTGATAATTGATTATTACAGAGACAAAGCCTTTTTTTTATTTTTCTTGTGATAATCGATTATTGCTGCAAAAAATCAATAACAAAAAATAAGTTATAAGACTTCTAAGTGCCAATTGAAAGATAAATCCTATACAAATGTTTCTCATTGGTAACATATTCTTCAAAGCATCAATGTTTCTCATTGGTAACATATTCTTCACATAGGAAGGGAGTCCAATAACCAAACACGTACAACATATATTTGCATGGAAACCCCCAAGTATCATAACTTGGTTCTCTCTTAGCATCAAATCCTTTGTTGGGATAACCCAACAAAACATACATAATACATTCATAGGGAAAACTCATCACAAATATTATATAAACCCTATACCCATTCATACACAAACTCTTACCCCATAATTATGACAAATAATCATAATAATATACACATGTATCAAAACAAGGATTACAAATCAAGATAATCCAGAACACATATAACATACAACCATAAACAAACAAAGGTAAGCTTCCCCAAACCTCGGCCAATCATAAGGCTTTATCTATGTTGATAGGGGGAGCCATATCTACCCTAAAAACCTAAGTTTTTTTATGATGAACAAGAAAATGCTTTATGGTTTATTGCACAATAAATAACATAACAATTGATTTATCTTTATTGTGTTTGTGATTGAGACACTTAATATATGCATTCATTGTTTGCAAATGAATCATGAGTTTAAACAGACTGAACATAACATCTCTGGTTGAAATAATCGATTAAGCAAAGTATATAATTTAATAGATTTCTCCAGATATCATGATATGCTTAACAAGGGCAAACAATTGTGTAGTAATCGATTGCATAAGTTGTATAATCGATTAAAACACATTGTTATGCCAATATATGTTTGATAAGTGCATTAATCTGTTTAGAATGAAAATTGATTTGAAATTTTGCTTAAGTGTTGAACATAATCGATTACATAAGTTTCCTAATCGGTTAAATAAGTTTATCTTGTGAAAATCAATCTCATTTAAAGCCTTAATTGTTTCTAACTGTCATATGAATTTATTGTTGGCTTGTATGAATTGTTTAATCGATTGCATGCATTGTATAATCTGTTAAAACTTAAACAAAAGCAAATTTGTTAAAACAGGAAGAAAAGCTTAACAAATTACATAAATTATGTAATCGATTAAATTTAATCAAGATTTATAAATCCTATATACAATTGTGTTGTGCGCTATTTCAAACTAATCTTTTAAGCTATCAATTTCATAACTTAACATTTTGATTGAGTATTGATTATAGGAACATCCAAGAACTATCTTGAGGATCAAGGATCAAATTTGGGTTTATACATCAAGATTCTTTTAAGAAAACTGAGCTAAAGTGTTATAATCATATATGCACTATTGAAGTGTTGTTGTGAAGATCAATTTCATCATTTACAATTTTTGGATCGTGTTCCTGTGTAGGTTTGCCAGGGGGAGAGAGTCATGGTGTTCTCATTGAGATTTGGGCTTGCTCTCAAGATGTTTAGAGAGTTGTGAGTGTTCTCTACTTTTGTAAGATTGTGAGTGTATTCACATCTTGTTGGTATAGTGATTTTGAGTGGGGGTGAGAAGTACAATGAGAGGGGATATCTCTGTATTCTTGTAAATCTATCATTATAGTGGAATCCCTTCAACTAAGGTTGTTGGAGGAAGACTGGATGTAGGCTTAGCCGAACCAATATATATTATTATGTTGATCTTTCTCTCCTTTCTCTTTTATTGTTGAATTCATCATACTTGTTTTATTGATTTCAAGAAAACCAAAGATTTTGCAAAGCTTTTGAAAAGAACAACTTTTTAAGGCAAAATCCAATTCACCCCCTCTTGGTTTGAGATACAAGGCATAACTTTTTTAACAATTGGTATAAGACCTAGGAATTTGAAAATTACTAGAATTTTAATCGGTTAACTTTTATGTGTAATCGATTAAAAAGTTCCAAATGACCAACATATCTCAGACATTTGAAGAAGAGACATCCACAAATAGGCCACCACTATTTCTGGGAAAGAATTACCGTTTTTGGAAAATTGGGATGAAGATTTCCTTGGAATCAGTGGACAAGGGTGTATGGGATGCTACATTAAAGTTCTTGAATACAGAAAGCAATGTGTCTATTTATAGATTTTTTTCATGTCTGACGCAATTTAATCAATTACTTAAATAATGTAATCGGTTAAGCAATTCCTTCTACATTAATAGATTTACATTTCACATCATTTAACATACTAACAAGAGCATGTAATCGATTACTTAAATCATGTAAGCCACAGTATTTAAAAATATAATCGTTATGACAGTTTGACTATTCTTGAAAAAGGTTTCATTCAAAATAAAATTTAACCGATTAAGAAATTAATGTAATCGGTTAAGTTCCATACGTAAGCATTTTTGAAAACTTTTTCATTCAAAAAAGATTAATGCACTCAATAAACATGTGCATGCATAACTACGAGTTTTAATCGATTATACCCATAATGTAATCGGTTGAAACTTGATGTTTTGCCACTGTTAAGCATGTATTGATATCTGATGAATTGTAACAGATTATGCAAATTATATAATCGATTAATTCATACATATATGTAATGTGGAAAGTGTTTTAATCAAAGAATCATTTATAAACAATGAATACTAATCAAAGATAGTTCAAGCACAATTACAAATATAATCAATCAACAGTTTTGCCATCTACAAGAAACTATAAAATATTTATGTTGTCATCATCAAAAACTCATGTGAAATATGAGTTCATCTTTTCATAGCCCCCCTATCAAAGAATAAGGTTCCTCACATTTAATGTTTAGGCTCCTCATTTAATGCTTAGACTTCTTATTTAATGCTTAAACTCCTCATTTAATGATGAGACTCCTTATTAAATGATGGAAAGACTCCTAAATATTTCATGTACTCTAACCTTCTCCTTCACTTATAAAAGGGAGAGACACCCTTTTGTAATCTTTAAAACTTAATTGAATGTAATTTTTTTCTGTAATGTCTGATTTTCAGAAGGCTGTTATAGATATTTTGCAGATACAAGATGAGAATTAGGAGATACATGAAAAAGAATTCAACAAGTATTTGTAATTTATTACAAAAATATCATTGCATCACATGTTATGACAGTGATTTTAGAATATCATAATATATTTTGTAATTTGTTAACAAAATGTTACCACGTTTTAGAACAGATGAATTTACCATGATCATATAATGTTTTGTAATTTATTAGAAAAAAAAGTGAGTGTGTCACTTTTTATAACAAATGAAATTAAAATTCTCGTTGTATATTTTGTAATTTATTAAAATAATATATTATTACATCACTTATTATGTTTATGTTGAGTGGATTAAAACCGTGGTAATAAGTAATCATAAAATAATGTTTGCCCACTAATATTTCTTTTATTAGAATTGAAGAAGAGAATTTTGTTTGTTTAAATAACTTGAGTGATTAAGTTTATCATAAATGTTTTTGGCCAATGATAAAAAATGACTATAATGAGAATATGAAGGAACACTTTTGATGAATAAACGAAGTCAAAGTGATTAGTAGACCTGTCAAATAAGTTTATATAATGGAATTTAGTTGTAACGCATGTAGGTTGGGACTAAAAAAATCTAGAAAGAAAAAAAAGTTATTAAAAAGATTCACAAGATCAAATATTGCTAAATTCTTATAGGTTAGAACCAATCATGGACTAGAATGGTCAAACAGGTAATTGCTTATTGCATCCATCAATTTCTTTCCGCACCCATCCATTTTTGAAAATGTCATTTTATTTTTTATTTTTGAAACTTTCGAAATAAAGTTTTTGGAACGAAATTTTGTGAAACAGAGTTTTCAGAACAAATTACCGAAACGTGATATTTAGAATAAAATTTTCAAAACATGTGAAATACATTTTGGAACATATTTTTCATAACATAATTTTGGAATATACTTTTTGTTTCGGATGTGTAGGGCTGTACTATCTTAAATCTTCAAGTTCTCCTACTATCTTGCTCCTGTAGCTAATTTTTTCTCGTCAAGTCTTAGTTTCCTTCTCGATCCAGAGGGGTAGAGACCTGCAAAAGATTATCCGATGTCAAAGTCAGTTTCAGAGCAATGACTTTTCTCAGGAACAGCAATAAATGTGCATTCAATGTAACCTATCTACCACTCACCGTGGACTTGTATTTATAGTTTTTGCTATGGGCTTGGGATTAGTGAAAAGTTAATCACGGCCCATAACAGCCCAATAGCTTCTAAACTCTACTTACCTTAAACCAAGTTGATTCCCCTAAGCCAAGATGATTAGTAGCATGGCCGGCCGTTGTCACGGGATGCACTCTTTAGGCGGCCAGCCTTAGGACGTGTTAGTTATATCGTGTGACAAGGGCGTCCGTCCTGTTGCACTCAATCCTCCACATTAGTCAGTGATGAGATAATTTCCCAAGTTTCAAGTGTTGGGATGGGCGGACGGTCATTCAGTGATCTTGTGACGTAGACACTGAGATGGGCGAACATCGCTCTGTTGACTTGCCCGCTCCTTGCTGATACACTTTTCGAAATATATATAATACTCTTCATAATACTTTTGCACAAAATAGGTTTCTGAAAGAGCTTTCCCCAAGCATGAGATATTTTTTAGAAAAATCATTTCAGAATTGGATGTTTTTAGCATTTTCTCTCTTCTTTTCTCCGGTGGCAGTGGGTGTTAAGAAGTGGGAAGTGATTATAAAATAATTTAAATATTAGTTAAAATTTTATTTTAGAAGTTAAAACTAAATATTAGTTAAAATTTTATTTTAGAAGTTAAAACTAAATATTAGTTAAAATTTTATTTATATATAATATTTTTTAAATAGTTTATCAAAATAAATTTATAAAAACTTTCAAAACAAGAAAGAATTAAAATGTGTTTTTACAATTGTTTTCAAATGTAAATAATTTATAGACTTATAAAGAATAACATATTTTGAATAATGTTTTAAATTATCTTATTTTTAAGCTTAAATAAACTTAGCATATATTATATTTTTAATTTTTCAAAATAATAAAATTATGTATTTAAAATATAATTATAATTAAAAATTATTTTAAATAACTGTTTATAAAATCAAATATTTAAATATTTATATTTTAAGAAAAATGATATTAATAAAAATGATTTTATATTTAAATTTAAACAAACTCAACATATTTTATATTTTAAACTTTTCAAAATAATAAAATTATATATTTAAGATATGATTATAATTAAAAAATAATTTTAAATAATTTTTTATAACACCAACATTTATATATTTATATTGAAAGAGAAAGGATATTAGTAAAAAATTACTTTATTTAAACTTAAACAAATTTAATATATGTTATATTTGTAAATTTTCAAATAATAAAATTATATATTTATTTTGAATAGTTTTTGATAAAAGTAATATTTATATATTTCATACAAAATTTAGAAATTATTAAACTTGTAAAGCACATAAAAGCAAATAAAAATAAAAATATATTAAAATAAATTAATTTAATTTGGGGTCAGTTCCTTTCTAATCCTACTGAATCCTCTTTACTTTCTAACAAACGATCCTTACTAAAGGCTAATTGTGTTGTGATCATGCTTAGAGAAGATAATCAACATGGTGAGGTATTAGCACTACCAATTTACTGAAGAGAAAACAGTACCCAAAGCAAATGAGGGTTAGAAATTTCTTTTCTAAACCCAACAAATGTGTGAGATACCAAAGCCAAAGAAGAAATGAAGAAAGAGAATTCTGAAGAAAAAGCAAGGGAACCAACCGAAAAGGTTTCAGGGGACACACAAGAAGAAGAGGACCCAGAGCAAAAGAGAAACGAAGAAAATCAATTCTACTTTGTTTCGGAACCCTCACCATCTATCACTGTCAGTTCTCCTTCCCTCCGAACCCACAAATCCCCTTCGCCGCCACTTCATTCTCTCACCGACTCGCCCATCTCCGATGGCCACTCCTCTCCGCTGCCTCAAAATCCGCCACCCGAATCGCCATCGGACTCGTCGATTTCCGACGGCCACTTCTCGATCGCCGACCAGCGTCTCTCTCCGCCGGTGGTTACGGCTCACCGGTTCCAAGTGGAGCCCGCGGTGGTGACCAAGGTCGATCTCGGTGCCGAGGAGGGTTTCGTAAAAGACGTCGAACAAGCCACCGGAGCCGCCGGTAATCGACGACTGAGACCAGATGTGACCGGTTTGTTAAAGACGAAAAAAATCGCGACCTGGAGCAAGCTCTTGTTTGGTCTTCGAATAACCGCTTTTGTATTCTGCTTGGCATCTTTCTCGGTGCTGGCCGCTGATAAGAAACGCGGCTGGGCTCTCGACTCTTTCTATTTGTACAAGGAATTCAGGTATTATATTACTAAGTTCGATCTAGCAATGTTTTTTTTGTAATAATTAGTTAAGGGGTTGGTTTAATATCTTGTGTGTGATTTTGCAGGTATAGTTTGTCAGTGAATGTGATTGGATTTATGCATTCTGGGCTGCAGATTTGTGATCTCTGGCGGTACTTGGCTACGGGAAAGCACGTGGTGGATCACCAGCTATGGGGTTATTTCACTTTCGCACTGGATCAGGTAAAGCCATTACTCTCTGTTATCTATGATATTAAGGGTGTTTTATCTACTAACTAGTTCACTATCGATAGAAGCCTCACTTAGATTTTGAATTTTTTGAATCTGAATTTTGTAATGTTGATTGGGGCTGGCATGATTTGTGCTGAATAATGATAATAATTGAATGATTTGAAAAACCACAACCGAAGACTAATGTATTGTTGAGTGGGATTGGGAGTTGGAAATATTGGTCTGTGAAAACCAATAATCCATCTTGAGATAAATCTTATGTCGAAAAGTATAACACCTTTCGGCCACCTTTTCGCTCTCTTTCCATGTTGTGTTGTCATATGCTTTTAACCGTGCAGTGCAATTAAGTTATTTTTGCGCATCCCTAACTTGACTGTAGTAAATTGTTCTTTGAAAACAGTGAAATGGGACAAAAAAAAGTTATGTCCTTAAACTTTGGAGTATTTATAAATGCTCAAAAATAGTCCTTCAAAGTTGAGTTGGGTTTGTTTTAAATCTTTCAATTTGTTTTGAGTTATTGTAATTTGAAAAAAGAAAAACTTGATTTAGATCCTCGACTCAAAAATCAATATGAGTACTTCCAAGTAGGCTGATGATAAGAATGCAAAATCGAATTAGGTTGTTATGCAAACAACTTATAATTGTAAGTCATACAGGCAAAATCCTTAATGATATTAAGGGAAAAGGACTAGAAGAAGCATTTTTTTTTCAAATTACTAGGAGTAAAAGGATCAATTCTAGATTTAAAAAAAAAACAAAAATAAACTTCTCTAAATTTGAGCTATTCTGTTAAATTTTTAATGTTTAAATAATGAAACTCAATTTGAGACTAAAACGCTCACTTCAAACAATAGTAAACATTAATATATATATTCATATATTCATATATTTGTATGTGTGCATGTATGTAAGAGTTAAAATTTTAATTCTTGAGCTTCATAAAATTTGTAAACTCTACATTACAAAACGTCATGTAATTTATTTCTTACAGAAGAATTTTAAAACTTCTGAAACTAAAATGTCTGACTTAAGATTGGTAGAATGGCAGGGTGTAATTTAATTTCTTTTCCTATAGTGTATGATCGTTGACATCAGTGCTCTACTGTTTAATTGTGAGTAGTTAGTAAACAGAAATCTGTTTCTTCGTGTTTGGTGTTCTCGCTTTTTTATTGGACGTTACGCTGAGAAGAAAGCGGGGTTATCGGAAAAGTAGGATAACTTATGAGCCTTTCACAACAAAAAGTATGGATTAAAACGTTTTACCACTTCAAATAGATAATGGTTTTACCCACCACCGTCTTAATTCTTTGAGCTCGTTATTTCAACTGCAATAAGTGTGTTTGGAAATCCATTAGAATAGTATTGAACGGAAGTATTGAACTTTTCAATGCATAAACGAAGAAGCGTTGTCAATAAAACAGAAATCCAAACACATACTACTATTTTGATAGGTCAACTATCTTTATACCAAATTTTGTTTCAAAGATAACCAAATAAAAATCACCTGGCTGCTATAAAAATGGACTGGACTGCATATCCATTCTTGTTTTTTCACCAGCAAGAAATAAATGATGGTGGTAGTATTAACCTTACCATAATGAGTGTTGATTATGATCCTGTTTTGTGACACTTTTCTAGAATGAATGTTTATCAAAAGGATGGCTAAGATTATAGGCTACTTCTACTCTAGACTCGCTCTAGTTGAACTTATAATCCTTGATTCTAAACCTTACCAGTTTCTGAACTTCTGGTTTTCAAATGCAGATATTGACATACCTTCTTATGTCATCATCATCATCGGCTGCCACTAGAGCTTATGACTGGATATCCAATTGGGGCGAGGACAAGTTCCCCTACATGGCAAATGCATCTGTGGCTTTGTCTTTGGTTGCTTTTGTTGCCTTTGCCTTGGCCTCTCTTGTCTCAGGTTCTATCATTGTAAGATTCAGATAATATATACATATACAGTGTGAGGTGTGCAAACTGTATCTGCTCCGCTAGATTAAGTTTTATCCTTTCTTGGATGGAAGTTGTCCTACTTTATTTTCGACAAGGAGACTCACTTTGTACAGAAAGAAAAATTCTCTTTGTTTGTGATAATTTTGTTTGTATGGATACAGGTAGATCAGCTTGTGGAACTGGATCTATATGAATACTCACTTTGGAATTTTAGTGAAGATGGTGTTTGATTTAGATTACTTTAATTGGGTGGTTGGTGGTTTTTCTCACCTTTTAGCAACAGGCACCACGGGTGCTGTAAGAAAAGTGAGCATGTGATATTTTGATTAAATTAATTCACTATATTTTTAAGTTTTAGAATAACTTTTCAAGAAAATACGAAAATAAAATACACAACACAGTTTTTAAACCCTACAAGATCTTTTATTACTAGTGAATTTTACAACAAACCACCTTTGACAACCTAATCAAGAAAAAAAAATCATAGAAATAACATTAAAGGAATAACATTATCTAAAATGTTTGAAAAGAAAGGTTATTATACCATGAATTCTTAAACTAAAGATATGAAACATAAGATCAAAGATATACGGTGCTTTACTTGAAAGGCAACGTTTTAAATCAATAACAAATGTTGTTAAATTTTCCAAGCCAACAAAAGTATAAACCTTGTATTCAATCAACTAGATAAAATTTTATATACATCAAAAGATTATTAGTTTCTCTATCTAGTGCCCAATCACGTGATCTTTGATAACTAAAATACAAATATAATATATTAACCAAGAGTGGGTACTTGCCAAGAATCAGTGAGCAATCACGTGATCTTTGATCACTAAAATACAAATATAATATCTTAACCAAATACAAATATAATATCTTAAACCGATTTGGATAGCTAAGAATGACTACTATTCAAAAAAATACTTTAAATGAACTTCTCGGAGTTGTCTTTAAACGTAACTCTAGGTTCATTCTTGATACCTACAACCTATGATCACCAAACTTTAATATGATTCTTCAATGGATGCTTGAATGGATTACTTACATTAAGATTGAGATTCTATATCTAGTTGTAGTTCTAGATTTATTCTTAATATCTAAAAACATACAAAAGAATTAATTAGAATATAACTTGAAACTAGTATTTACTCAATCCCAAGCTAGTGAAATAAGATAAGTAATCAATTCATCCAACAACGGACATAAATCAATTTATAAATGTGTGATCAAAAGCAAACCTTCATTAATAAATATAGTATTGAATACAAAAGAGTTTGACGTGGTTTACATTTCACTTTAACACCTAGGAGATTTAGCTCCTCATAATGGATGGAAAGAAGTTAATACAAGAAAAAAAAACTTCATCTCCTAGTCCTTTAAGGATGTTTTTTAAAATACAAAGGAAGTGTGTGAGAAGACCTCTAAAGTCTCTCTCTAAATCTCTCTAAAAGAGTCTCTCAAAAGTTTTCCAAAAAGTTATCTTAAAATAGAGGTGAAATCCTATTTTTATAGACTCTCATAGTGTGGTTTCAATGGTGGCCTCTTTGGCTTCAAGCGTGAGGTTTCCTTCCAAGGTTGGTTTTCTCTATGACTTAAGTTGTGTGTTTTTAGGCTGTAATGTCTTGAAATTACTTCTAAGTGAATGATTCTTCATGAATTAAGCCTTAAGTGAAGGCTTGAGGTTTCCTTAGGTTTTCTTCGTGTGACTTAAGCCTCATATTTCACACTATAGCTTTACTAAAGTCAATTTGTTGTATTTTGTCAGAATTTCTCTATTTTTTTCTCTTTAGTTCCTTTAAATATATATACATATATAGATAATCTTGATTTTATTAATGTCCAGTGAAATTTTTCATGAAATTTTTCATGAAACTTTCTCAATCACTAAATATAGTATTTTCTAAAATGCAAATTGGGTCTTTATCAAACCATAATCAATACTTTGGATGTTACACAAAGCTTTCAAATTGAGAAGTGTGTTCTCTCAACAAGTAGCGCTCATAGTTTATATCCTCTCACAAAAGATTTCTTTATAATCTTTTAAATATATATTTCTTTTTAGATAATGGTTTGTTGTTATACGTGGTTTGTTATTAAAAAACAAATACTTATACTTTATTTTAGAGAAAGAATCACTTTGTATATATTCGATGTAAGCCAATATGGACATATGAAAATGCTTGTAATCAAATTTTGATTGATAAAACCATTGAAAAACTAGGAGTAGCATAATAAAGGTAAATCGATATAAAATTCTACGTTTTATACTTTCTCGTGTATTACTCTTATACATTCGTTAATTGTCTTTTACAAGTATCCAGAAAATATATTTTGAAAACATTTTCCAATTATTACATTTTTGGTTAATCATTGCATTATTGTAATAAATTTTAAAAATCATTTATATAATCTTTTATTAAACTCCATTTCTAAAGTTAATATACTATTTTCATAGTAATTACTACATTACATAAAAATAAGAGTGTGTAAAATTATCTAAAGACCAAAAAAGTGAATGAAGAAATATGAAAAGATTAATTATCACGGTGAAACACATGGTTCTATAAAGGAAAATTCAATGTAATTTTTTCAATAAATATTTCAAAAATGTAAAAGTTTATATTACTTTCAACGTTAACTCCTCTTCGCCTTCTATTCATTTATTAATTTTCTTCCTGGTGTTATATGTTCGTTATTGTGAAATCATTTCTTAATAACCATGTTAGTTATGCATATGCATTTCATATTGCCAAATTTACATAATAGAATTATAATCTATTTTAAAGTATTATATTTAAGTGTGTTTTATTTAAAATCATAAATTTAGGTAATAGTTGATTGTTAAAAATAGGTATTATCTATCCATTATTTGACTTATCTAAAACATTCGTCTTGTTACAGATAAGTGTGAAAAAACAAACCCATAAATATAAAAAGCATTCGCGAATATTCAATGGATAACTACAATATATATATATATATATATATATATATATATATATATATATATATATTAATTTTAAATAAAATTACACATTAAAATATTAATGTCAATATTTTTTTTGAAAATAAATTTAAATAAGTTGTACTAAAATACATTCTAAACTATTACTTTTTTTTTATAAAAATAACTTTAATTTCTTATGTTTAAGTAAACAATTTAAATATATAAAGTGAAAGTTTTAAGTAATTATTCAATTGCTAATAATTTTTTAACTAATAACTTTATTTTGATAATTTGATATTTTTTTAAAATATTGAAATAAAATTAATTTTTAATACGTACCAAGTATCTACTGGATACCATAATATTTATATTCGTTCAGTCAAATAGCAGATAAGCCATTAAACATATCTAGTTAATATTCTTTACCTATTTTGCCCACGAAGGATACTAATTTTTTTCGTCATCCATTAAGTGAATCAGAAAAGATAGTTGATTATGATTAAATGATTAAAATGATAAATTAGAAAACAAAAAGGTTAATAAAAAGTAATTAAATACACTCAATTAGTTATTTGTTTGGTTTAAATAATTTATTATTTATTATATTTATTTTCCCTTTTCACTCACTTTGATACTTTTCATCATCTAATATAAATAAAATATAAAACATATCTTATATTTCCTAATGAAATAAAACTTTTCAACTAATGAACACAATTATGCATGATTTGATGGAGTTAATTTATAATAAAAAAAACTAGTCCCTTGGATGAAAAGTACAGTAATAAGGAATTATTGCTCCGAATCAATGACTAATGACGTTAAACGTGCATTTATAATCGTATGGTCACCATAAGTCAACAATGCTGATATTTATTCTTTAAACCACTTTCCCTTTGCATTCACTCTGCATCTGACTCCTACTTTCCTTCATTGTTGTTCGAGCAGCAGAAGGAGAATGGCTGCAACATCGGTGCCTTCTCACATGAAAGCTTGGACTTACTCGGAATATGGCAAATCCGGCGAAGTTCTCAAGTTTAACAGCAGCGTGGCTTTACCTCCGGTGAAGGAAGATCAGGTCCTCATCAAGGTCGCTGCTGCTTCCATTAACCCCATTGATTACAAGAGAATGGAAGGTCATTTCAAGAACACCGATTCCCCTTTACCAGTAAGTAACATTATTTCATTACCCCCAATTTCTGTTACGCTTCGCTTTTTTCTAACTTTTTCTCACTTTAAATTATAATAATTTTCATTTTTGTTAACTTTGTCTTAATTTCGTTATTAAGAAAATTGAACAAATGTTCGACTTTTAGGAATTGTTATATCTGATTGTTAAAAGAAAAATTAACCTTAATATTTCATTGCAGTGTTTCACTTTTTACTATTTATTTTATAATTTAGTATTCTTATTGATTTCTTCGACGTTAACTTAACGTTAACTGTTCATTTAATCAACACGCGTAGTAATTATTAAAAGCCAAATATTTATTTAATTACCTTAAGTATTAACAAAATTTAAATGAAATTAAGATAATCAAATTGTTATACTAAAACTTAATTATTATTTTTATTATACTAAAAATGAAATAGTTTAATACGTATTATATTCAACTGATAATTTGCTTTTTAAGAAATCATAATGAAATATAGAGATTTTATTTGGAATTGAGCTTAACACATTTTTACATAATTGCTAATTTAAAAGGGATTATTATTCACTTATATATTTAAAATAAAATTTATCTTTGATTGAACTTAGTCACTTAACGCATAGGTTTGGTGATTATAAAATAATAATAGGAATTGAGCTTAACTCATTTTTACATAATTTCCAATTTAAAAGGGGACTATTACCCACTTATATATATTGAAAATAATTTTTATCTATAAAGTAAAAACCTTATATGTATAAGATAATTAATACATAGGTTTGGTCAAATTGGAATCTGTTGATAAGAGGAGGAAGTTGTTATGATTTACTCATTTTATTGATAACTAACCTTTACGGTCAGCATGTATAAAAGAAAAAAGAATAATCTAAGTTGGCTTGAGATAAGATAAATAGTTTATGTCGGTGAAGTTTAATCTCTTTATAATTAATATGTTATTGGGTCACCTATAATATTCTTCATAAACTAAAGCGATGGCATCATGCACGAGGAAAGTATTGTCCACCAGTATTTGACTAAAATTAAAGTGAAAATACTCTCATAATTGACTGCTCAGATCCAGATTCTAATTCACCAATTATTAAATTTTGGAATTGATGTTGAGTGGATTCAAAACTAATTAATTTTACCAACTTGAAATATTTTTTTGTTTTAAATCTATGTTTTTAGACAAGGTACGCAAAAAGCATGCATTTTTATAAAATATTTATGTCAAATAACAATAATTCTGAACGAAGAAATTAGGTAAGCATTTCTACAAGCTTCCAAAAGTCCGTTTGAGCAGTGACAAATCCCAGCCAAAAAACGGACTTGAGTTTTCTAATACACATTAATATTTTTAATAAATAATACAACAAATATTAAAATATTATCGTTATCTATTTTTAATATATTGGTTGATTGGGAATTGTTATATTTTTCTAAAAAGTTAAATGTAAACGTATAAAATTTGTTTTTATATAAATTTTGATATGTTTTCATCTTTAAATTTTAAAAATAAATAAACGTAATTTTTTAATTTAATATTAATTTATTAAACAGATTTTAGTTTAATATTTTGAGATATTTTAACTTAAATATTAGTTTGAAATATATTTTTATATTTAAAAAATAATATCATTTCATTAAAAAATCATATTCATTTGTTTTTAAAGTTTAAAAATAAAAATATATTAAAATTTAATAGGAAAATAAAAGTGGCTAAGGTATTAAAAAAGTGGATAACTAAATCATACATTTGAGTGGATAACTAAAAATAAAAAAATGGCTAAGGTCATAAAAAAGTGAGGAATTTTTCAATTTCTAATTATATCCTTAATTTCTTCTTTCGTATTTGATTTTATTTATTATTTTACGCCGGGGGGTTGATGTGAAGACTGTTCCGGGATTTGATGTTGCTGGAGTGGTGGTCAAAGTGGGAAGTGAAGTGAAGAAATTCAAGGTTGGCGATGAAGTCTACGGTGATATCAATTTGAAAGCTTTGGAATATCCGAAGGTGATTGGTTCTTTGGCAGAATACACTGCTGCAGAAGAGAGACTATTGGCTCACAAGCCACAGAGTCTGAGCTTTTTTGAGGCTGCTAGCCTTCCTTTAACACTTGAGACAGCTTATGAAGGCCTCGAACGAACTGGGTTCTCTGCAGGTAAATCTATCCTTGTGCTTGGAGGTGCTGGTGGAGTTGGAACCCATGTTATTCAGGTAGAGTAACACCTCCTGCAATGTATTCATTCATTAATCAATATGCCTTTTTAGATCTATCCTTTCTGTTCTCTTATCCATAGATTTCTTAAGGGTATAATGTGATTTTTCATAAATGATCCTTTGTCAACTCTTTTATGTCTTCCTGTGGTCTCAAAACTTCCATATCAATATTTCCTGGAAAGTGATTGTAATCAATAATGCCTTGTTCACACAGCTTGCAAAGCATGTATATGGAGCATCCAAGGTAGCAGCCACAGCTAGCACCAGAAAATTGGAGTTATTGAGCAATTTGGGGGCTGACTTGCCAATTGATTATACTAAAGAGAATTTTGAAGACTTGTCTGAAAAGTTTGATGTGGTGTATGATACAGTAGGTCAGATTCTGAACCCATTCTTTTATCAGAAGAAGTCCATGAAGTTGATCATGTATCCTCTGGAACACTAACTTTTTTTGCCTGAACTCCAAAACAGGGCAAACTGAACTGGCATTCAAGGCCTTGAAAGAAGGAGGCAAAGTTGTGACCATAGTACCACCTGGGTTTCCTCCAGCTATATTGTTCATTCTCAGTACTGATGGGGGTATTTTAGAGAAACTAAACCCCTATTTTGAGAGTGGTAAGTTGAAGCCAATACTTGACCCCAAGAGCCCCTTTCCATTTTCTCAGGCTGTTGAAGCCTTTGCCCATCTGGAAACAAACAGGGCAACTGGAAAAGTTGTTATCTATCCCATTCCATGAACATGAGCTTCTTTGTTAAAATCTATGGTGCTCTCTACGATCCAAAGTTTGTGTTATAACTGTGAGAAACAGTGATAATGTTCTCCATAACTTGAAGCTACGTTGTTTCTTTGAAGACCATGTGTTGTAGAATAAGCAGAATTATGTCTTACAGGCATTGGCGTGGATGCAACTGAGCCTTCAACATAGTGTGGCTTGTAATTTCCTTTTGGGTACGTATTGTGGTTTGCAGTTTTGGCTAATGAAATAATCAAATGGTTTTTAATATTTAGCTCTACTTTACGCTGCATTTTATAGTAATTTAGGGAGACAAAAACTTTAATTACAATCTAGTTTCATCTAAACTTTCTCTTACATATTCATGTTTGCTAAAACATTGATGGCTTCATAAGTGAAGGCCTAATTGTGGTGAACTTTTAGGAAAATTGCATATTTAGTTCTAGTGAATAATGTGTCGTTGTTGATCGATGCTCCCTATGAAAGTTTCTTTCTGGATGATTCAGAGAACGTTTGCAACAATATGTTTGCATACACGTTTCTGGAAACAAATAGATATTGGTAGCAAAATCACATTTGGTGATCAAATAAATTTGGAGTCAAATTAGCAAGGTTTTATATATTTTACGGCTATCGTTAAATCTTGGAAGTTATAAACTGAGATGATAGTTATATATCTACTTTAATTACACATTTGTTTTACGTGAAAATAAACATGTTAATTTTATTTAATTATAAAATAAATACTAATTGTGAATATTTTTTAGACTAACGATTTAAGGTTATCAATTTGGTTTAAATGGAAAACTACAATAAAAGTAAAATAACCTTCTGATAAATAATAAAGTTGAATATAATAATCAATTCTAGAACGAAATATCTGTGTGCTTATTTTTAACAAGAATCTAAATTTCATAAATAAACGGATAAAAAGTAAAACTTACACATGTTAAATAGTTTTAAATATAAGGTTTAAAGTATTGACTAATGTAATAAACAACATCCAGGACCGATCAAATCGTTTTTATTGCGAAAAATAAAAATAATCAACCTAACATCAATTTGATACCAATAACCATAATAAAAGTCTCAAATTCTTTAAACGTTATTAAACGAAAATTCGAAATAAACATTTACAACCTCTAAACAAACAATAGCCCGTTCAACATAATAGAAAAATATCAATAATATTCAAAATATCCTAAAAGAAAATAAATTTTTCATTAACTCAATAACCTCATCGCTTTAAGTATCTACTTAATTATTTATAACATCATTTACTCTCGTATAATGACACAAATTATACAATCAGTGTACAAACACAAGTAAACAAAGGTGAACTAACAGAATAAACATCAAAATATCAATACAACATTTATATCATAGTCATTAAGTTTATTCTAACAACATCAATACATATTAAGACTATAACGAACAATACAATAGCAACCCATACTTTCTCTTAAAACAGAAACATGAACAACCCATTAGCTCTATGCAACATGTCAATAAAAAGCAACTCGTGTCAATACCAACCATCTTTATAAATTTATGTCATCTTCCATACTTCGCTGCACCATTTCTATTTACCAAAACAGAATTATACAATTTGTCCTTCACCACAGCTTCAGACCTATCTCCCTTCATCCTTACAAGCCTATGAGCAAAAGTTCAATGTTGCTCCCTTCGGAACTATACTCAGCATGAACTGGAACCCTACACATGAGATATTCATCCCCTTCTACCCTTTCGAAAGAGGAAAGAGCAACACTCAAATTCTAGTCTCTTATACTACCCATTTTGGATGAAGAGACACATCTCTTCTGTTGAGACAAGATCGTTTAGAGAAGAGATTGGATGCATCTCTAGTTTTGAAGCTTAATAAACAACATAATCTTGGGTAATCAAATGTCTAAGAAAATGAAAAAAAAAACATAGATATATCTCGGAAAGAACAAAATTTCATTCTCGAGAAGTCATAAGAAAAACTGTTTGAACACCAAATAATTGACAAATTAGAATCATTTAAGCGTAAAGCTAAATCAGAGTGAAAATCAAAGGATTTATCTTAGGTTACACAAAGCGTATAAATATTAAAAAGCGAAAGAGATAAGTTAAAATGACATGATATATCCTTGAGCAAAAGCGTCTGATCAATAAGAAAAGCTACATAGATTTGTTAAGACACTACACTTAAAGATACATATACAAACTCATAAAGTAATGTGTATTAAAGTGTCTAAGTGAATCTCGCCATGTAAGAGGTGCAAAAATCTGTCAAATAAAACAAGTGTTACAACATCGTCTAAAGCACATATGCACAAAATGAAAGAATATACCTTTAAGTCTAAAGGATGACACTTCACTCCTAAGAAGAGATGTAATACAAAAAGTTCTTGTCACAAAATTAATCAGTGCTATAAGAGGAGAAAAAGATTGCTAAGACAAGATAGGATTGTCTAGCATCCTCATACGTTTTGAGGTTTAATGAACAACAATAAATGAAATGAGCATTTGACAAATTATTATCTTTATAAAAAAAATATCGTTGAATGAGAAGCATCTTATGAAAAAGCATTGTAAGATTTTAATGTTTAAAGAAAAATTTTAATATTTAATAAACTCATTAATATCTTAGTAGATGCACTATATTAAACAATATCCTTACAAAACACGTCAATAAGTTATATGAAAGTCTTGCTATATATTGCTGAATAATGCTAAATAAACTCTCACTATGCCTTGCAAAATAATGTGTTAATTGATGTTTTCAAAAAATGTGCTAAATCCTATAAACAAATGTTCCAAAAATAAAAGTGTTGAGAAACATTGTCCTAAACACACTGTTGAACTTATCAGAGATCACTAAAAGATGGGCGGTTAGTAAACACCTCCTAAAGGCTAAATGATTCCTTTATGCAAATTGATATCTTCATCCAACGATGAAACCTTTATGAATTACTTGGTATCTTCTCAAAAATGCTTAAACGATCAAATCTTGTTTGAACGATAAATTTTTTGAAAAGAACATAGTTGTTCTGAACACACATTAAAGAGCATTAAATGCATAATGTTTTAAAACAACAAAAGTGATAAGACATATTTTCCTGCATGCATATCTACTTTATGCTTTGCAGTTGTCTATGTCAAGTATCCACATACTCTATCATATATAAGTCAGAAGTGGATGTTAGAGACAAAGAAGACACATGGAATGTTCTCACCATCAAAAGTCACCATAAAAAGTTCATACAACCTATTTTTGATAAAGTACTAAAAATGCATGCCCACTCTAACATGTAGACTTCAACCTATGGTTGCTTCCTATGAAAAAAGCTAGGATGACTTGAAGATCAAAGACAAGCATCATCTAATGGATATTTTCTCAAGAAGCCTATAAATAGAAGATCACCGGATGAGAAGATCTAAAGGATAGGCACACAAGTACCATTAAGCAAAAATCACCCTCGTGAGAGAACAACATGTTTGAGAATACAGTCTGAGCTATATAGAGTCAAAAGCTTACATTTGTATGAGGAATGAAAGACCTACAATGTCTGCTAGTTTGAGTTGTATTGTAAACACATCCTTTTTATGAGGGTAATCATCTAAGACTTGTAAACAATCTCATTGATTGCACATTCCAAAGGAATTCAAACACTTGATGATTAACTCAGTTGGGTTAAATACTTAGCTAGGTAGTGTATCAGGTTGATACTGGGATTACCTAGTGGAAACTGTTAAGAAAATGCATGCTTTAGGAGTTTTTATTTTTAAATTTAATTGAGTAAAAGTTTGTTCCTTATTTTTAGGATTTAGTTAGGGGCTGAAGTGGTGGATTAAAATTAGGATAATAGCGTTAGTGGGTAGTTACTTTTTTATGTTTTAAATACTGTAACGTTTCCATCATTTTAAATGAATAATATTGAAGAATTTTGTTTCAAGCACGCTACTGTGTTGTTTTTTTAAAAATTAACAATTGGTATCAAGAGCCTTCTTCTTGAGGGACCTGTGAGAAAAATCTGAAAGCATGGAAGGAGATTCAAGTTTTTCAGCAATGGCACCACCAGTCTTCAATGGTGAAAATTATCAAATTTGGGCGGTACGAATGGAAGCCTACCTAGAAGCTCTGGATCTATGGGAAGCAATTGAAGAGGATTATGAAATTCCTACGCTACCTAGCAATCCAACGATGGCTCAAATCAAGAATCACAAAGACGGAAAAACTAAAAAAGCTAAGGCAAAGGCGTGCCTCTTTGCTGCAGTTTCACCAACAATTTTCACTCGAATCATGACTCTAAAGTCAGCCACAACCATATGGGATTACCTAAAAAGGGAATACGATGGAGATGACCGAATCAAAGGCATGCAAGTGTTGAATCTCATTAGAGATTTCGAATTGCAAAAGATGAAGGAATCTGAAACTATCAAAGAGTACTCTGAGAGGCTTCTGAACATAGCAAACAGAGTAAGATTGCTTGGTTCTGAATTTAAGGACTCTCGTATTGTTGAAAAAATTTTGGTTACCGTACCTGAAAGATTTGAAGCTACCATAACCACCTTAGAAAACACTAAGGATCTATCCAAGATCACCTTGGCAGAGTTGCTGAATTCCTTACAGGCACAAGAACAACGAAGGGCTATGAGAGAAGAAGGCTTTCTTGAGGAAGCCTTGCCTGTTAAACATGAAGACAGTTGGAAAAACAGAAAAAGGAACCACCAACCAAATAGAGAAGGTGTTTTCAGAAATGAAAGCAAAGCTGGAAGTTCCAAGGGAAAGTATCCTCCTTGCAAGCATTGCAACAAGATGGGTCATCCTCCATTCAAGTGCTGGAGAAGGCCTGACGCTAAATGCACCAAGTGCAATCAACTTGGACATGAAGCTGTTATATGCAAAAACCAAACTCAGCAGGAGGAAGAAGATGCTCAAATTGCAAATGAAGAGGAGGAAGATCAACTTTTTGTTGCAACCTGTTTTTCAACTAATGCTTCAAGCGAATCTTGGCTAATTGATAGTGGTTGTACTAACCACATGACCTTTGACAAGGCACTCTTTAGAGATATGAGGCCAACTGATGTCACCAAAGTCAGAATAGGCAATGGTGACTATATCTCAGTCAAAGGAAAGGGGACAATTGCAATTACAAGCTGCGCAGGCCCAAAATTTATTCCAGATGTTCTTTTTGTTCCTGAAATTGACCAGAATTTGTTAAGTGTTGGTCAACTAATTGAAAGAGGATTTAGAGTTGTTTTTGAAGACAAAAATTGCTTGATTAAAGATGCAGCTGGTCAAGATATGTTCAAGGTAAAAATGAAAGGGAAAAGCTTCACTCTAAATCCATTAGAGGAGGAGCAAGCTGTTTTCTCACTCAAAGAAAATTTGACAGAAATCTGGCACAAGAGGCTTGGACATTACCATCATAAAGGGTTGCTGCAGTTGAGTGAAAAAAGGTTGGCAGTTGATGTTCCTGAGCTTGAGGATCGAATTTCTAATTGCAGAGCTTGTCAATTTGGCAAGCAAAATCGAAAAGCTTTTCCAAAGGTAACATGGAGAGCATCAAGGAAGCTGCAATTAATTCACACTGATGTTGCAGGTCCTCAAAGAACACCTTCATTAAAAGGTAATCTTTATTATATTATATTTATTGATGACTTCACCAGGATGTGTTGGATTTTTTTCTTCAAGTACAAATCAGAGGTAGCTCAAATTTTTTGGAAATTCAAAGTCAAGGTTGAAAATGAAACTGGTCTCAAAATTCAGAACTTGAGGTCAGACAATGGCAAGGAGTACACATCTGAAAAATTTAATCAATTTTGTGAAGATTCTGGCATTGAACATCAACTTACTGCTCCTTATACCCCACAACAAAATGGGGTTAGTGAGAGGAGAAATAGATATATCTTGGAGATGACAAGATGCATGCTCTATGAGAAGAATCTACCAAAAACATTCTGGGCAGAGGCAGCAGGTACGGCTGTTTTTCTTCAAAATAGACTTCCCACAAAGGCGTTGAAGGATCAAACACCATTTGAGGTCTGGTATGGTTACAAACCATCTCTAAAATTTCTTAAGATATTTGGTTGTTTGTGCTTCACTCATGTTCCGCAGCGCAAGCGAGATAAGCTTGATAAAAGAGCAGTAGCAGGAATTTTTATAGGCTACAGCACAGTTAGCAAAGCCTATAAAATCTTTCAACCACAAACTGGGAAAATGGTTATTAGCAGGGATGTTCACTTTATGGAAGATGAAGAATGGAATTCAGATGATACAAAGAAAACAGATCTAGCCTCTACAAATGTGAATTTCAAGTTTTCAGCTTTAGACACAGAAAATGAAGATGAAAGCTGGCAAAATGAATTGGTAGATGATGCTCCTGTAAGAGGTACTAGATCACTCTCAGATATTTATGAGAGGTGCAACGTTGCTGTTTGTGAACCTGCAGATTTTGGAGCAGCAGAGAAAGATCAAAATTGGATGGCTGCAATGAAGGAGGAGCTGTCTATGATTGAGAAGAACAAAACATGGGAGCTTGTTGAAAAACCCCAACATAAAAAGGTAATTGGGGTAAAATGGGTATTTAGAACCAAGTTAAATGCTGATGGTTCAATCAATAAGCATAAAGCAAGGCTTGTAGTTAAGGGGTATGCACAAATTTTTGGTGTTGATTATTCTGACACATTTGCACCAGTTGCCAGACTTGATACAATCAGGTTACTTCTTGCTATTTCTGCACAACTTGGCTGGAAAGTGCATCAAATGGATGTCAAATCAGCATTCCTTAATGGAATCCTTGAAGAAGAAATTTATGTTGAACAACCCGAAGGTTTCGTTGCGAAAGGCAAAGAAGACAAAGTCTATCATTTACACAAAGCTTTGTATGGCCTAAAACAGGCCCCAAGAGCTTGGTATAGTCGAATAGATGATTATTTGCTTGGCCTTGGCTTTGAAAGAAGTCTTTCAGAATCTACGCTCTATGTTAAACACAATAGTAATGAGATGCTTATTGTTTCTCTTTATGTGGATGACCTTTTAATTACTGGGAGCACTGCAAAATTTATTGATGAGTTTAAACTAGATATGATGCAGGCTTTTGAAATGACTGATCTTGGTCTGATGACTTATTTTCTTGGGATGGAGATCAATCAAGAAAAGGACCAGGTTTTCATTTGTCAAAAGAAATATGCAAAAGAAATTCTAAAAAAATTCAGAATGGAGGATTGCAAAGTGACAAATACTCCAATGAATCAAAAGGAGAAGTTGTGCAAAGAAGATGGTACCGATAAAGTTGATGAAGGGTATTTTAGAAGTTTGATTGGTTGTTTGATGTATCTTACAGCAACTCGTCTTGACATTTTGAATGCTGTGAATATTGTGTCTAGATTTATGCATTGTGCAAGTGAAATTCATCTCAAGGCTGCAAAGAGAGTGATTCGATATGTCAAAGGAACAAGTGGTTTTGGTGTTAAATTTACTAGGAGCAAGGAATTCAAGCTGGTTGGTTTCTCTGACAGTGATTGGGGAGGTTCTGTTGATGATATGAGGAGCACTTCAGGTCATTGTTTTGCTATTGGATCTGCTGTTTTTTCGTGGAACACAAAAAAGCAAGAAACAGTGGCTCAATCCACTGCTGAGGCTGAGTTTATTGCTGCAACAGCTGCAGTTAATCAAGCTTTGTGGTTGAGGAAGATTTTAATTGATCTTAATCTAGAGCAGAAGGAAAGTACAGAGATTTTTGTAGACAATCAAGCTGCAATTGCTATCTCTCATAATCCTGTGTTTCATGGAAAAACTAAACATTTTAACATCAAGTTATTCTTTCTAAGGGAAGTACAGAAACATGGAGATGTGATTCTTATTTACTGCAAAACAGAAGATCAAGTTGCAGATATCCTTACTAAACCATTGCCCACTTGCAAGTTTGAATTTTTAAGGTCAAGACTTGGTGTTTGCAACTCCTAAAGCAAGGAGGAGTGTTAAGAAAATGCATGCTTTAGGAGTTTTTATTTTTAAATTTAATTGAGTAAAAGTTTGTTCCTTATTTTTAGGATTTAGTTAGGGGCTGAAGTGGTGGATTAAAATTAGGATAATAGCGTTAGTGGGTAGTTACTTTTTTATGTTTTAAATACTGTAACGTTTCCATCATTTTAAATGAATAATATTGAAGAATTTTGTTTCAAGCACGCTACTGTATTGTTTTTTTAAAAATTAACAGAAACCAAGAGTGGGTGGTGTTACGACAAAATCGTCTACACGTCCAAACACTCTCATGTTTTGAAGTTTAATCAAATAACATTAAATGGGATAAGAATCTGAAAATACCTAAGCCCAAAAAATTGGATAGATAGAAACACAAATGCTAGAAACAAGATTTCCATAAGTAGGATAAAAGCCTTAGGAAAACACGTAGGGAAACAAGTAGGATAAAAGCCTCTAGAGACAATGCTAAATGACCCACAAGTCAAAGCGTCGAAAGAGAGTTAAGCTAAATGCGTAAGCTATTTGTACCCAAGGATATTCAGTTAAACTCTCAAGAAGCAAAAAGGTTTCAAGATAATGTTTTTGACCAAACCCTCTATAAGCCTTAAAAAGATTAAAAACTTACAAAGAAAGAAACATGCTAAATGCTCAAGTTGTTGATTAAAATATTGTTGTTGTCCAAATTTTTATTCTGTTGTTGTTGTTTAGATTTTATTGAGTTGTTGTTGTTTAAGAATTCAATACATAAATAATTATTCTTTTCAACATTGTTACTTACTATTTTAGCACTTAAATAATTGTTGTTTTTTGTATTGTTGCTGGTTGTTTCAACGTTTTATACTAGTAAACATTATTGTTTGATGTTGTTTTGGGATACTATTATTGTTGTTTGATGTTTTTTTAATTAAACAATTACATCCAATGCTTGATGTTTGACTTAAAATTATGCACTATAACACTTTGTGGTTTTTGTATAATAAAGTGTTGGTTATTTTGACAAGAGAAAATTAAGAATTTGAAATGGATGTTTAAATTGATTAGGTACTTTGGTTGTAAAATATATTGTTATGTTTGATTAGTTAGTTGTTTGAAATACTAAATGGGATATGATGCGTTGGATTGCCTTAGGTGAAGTATTATAAATTGATATAATTGTCCAAATGTAATAGTGAGGAGTCCAAAGTAGAGGAAATTCTATTGCGAGCTCTCACATCAAACTCAGTTCTCTGGTTTCCCTTAACAGTCCACTACAAGTATGGCTTAACTCTTTCACGTCATTAACAATAATAGTAGGGTGAAAATGTCTATTTAAAACGGCTTCCCAAACATCTTTGTCAATAGACTTCAAAAACATTTGCATTCTAACTCTCTAAAAAGGATACTTTTCACCGTTAAAAAGTGGGGGTTTGTTGATGGAGGCACCACTCTTAGCACAAATTTGGTGTTATCCAATCATTTTCGTAAACTTTTGAAAAACTATCAAAATAAACTATGATACCAATTGTTAGAAATATACATTGTAGAATGTTCGGTGTTCGACAATAGCCAAAAAGGGGAAGAACTGGTTTTTCATTAAAACCAACTTCTTGTGAAACGAACTCCCCTTTTAAAAAACTAACTTCACATAATAGAAAAATCAAGTCAAATAAGAGCAAGTAAATAAAAGAGTATACAAGAGAGAAACTTAGGCAGGTGATTTTTATACTGATTTAGATTAAAAGAACCTACATCCAGTTGTTAATCTCTCTAAAACAGATATTCACCAATAACTAGAAATAAATAAGAACTTACAATCATAAAGAATAAACTTAAGGATAGAAAACACCTCCTTCAACACACAATGGATGAGCAACACCTCCTTTGACACGCAAAAGATGAGCAACACCTCCTTTGACACAAAGGATTAACAACTTTCCTAACAACAGAAATAATACTCAATCACAAGACACACTTAGTTAAAATTCTGGCTCTACCCCCATTAGGTTTTCCAAAGCTCCTTCTCAAAAACAGACAGAGTTTCTCCATCACACAACTCTTAAACCTTTGAAATGAAAAGTTCATTTTTAAATTAGGTTTAGAGAAATTATATATAGACCCTTAACCCTTAATTTGAAATTTAGGTTAGAATACTGAAGAGTCTTTTCATAACTGACATAGATAGTTGATTATCATAAGTGATAATTGATTATTCTAGAAACTATTTCAAAAATTATTTTCTTCCTATGATAATCAATTATCATAAATGATAGTCGATTATTATAGGGGTTTTTCTATAAATGTCAACTTAATTGTGATTATCGATTACCTCCGGATTTTTATGAAAATATGAATTTAATTATGACAATCAATTATCATTAACGATAATCGATTATCATAGAGGATTTTATTAAAAATAAAACTTTTCTTGAGTGTTAGCTATTAGTTCATTCTATCTATTGAGTATTTGATCTACTAATTTAAATAAAATACATAAATTACAAGACTTGAACAATTAAATTATTAAGTCTTTAGTGAATCTCTTGAATCCAAGCATTCATTAAATTTTCAACATTTCTCCATGAATCATCATCATCAAAATTCTTTATTAAAACAAGATGTTCATCTTCTTTTTGCTAACACCTCGTAATTATTCTCTCTTTCCATCTTGCTTATTTATTGCTATTTATAATATATTTTAGAGTTATATGATTATTATAAAATTGATTTGTTGTTAATGTTAAATGATGAACGACTTTTATGTTTTACAATCTCTTAGTTAATGTACAGTGATGTGGAAGTCATTAGGAAGTGTGAAAATTTCTTTATCTAGTATATTTTCAATTAGAGCAATGAAAGTCCCACGTTATTTTTTACGTTAATTATTTATCAATTTTAAATTATAATTGAACTTTATATACCACAAGTAAACAAGATGAAAAAAAATAAACAGCAAAAAAATTAAATGATAAGGATTTAATTGAAAAATCTAAATATTTTAAGTACTTAATAGATCAAGAAAATTTAATAGAAAATGAATTTAAAAATATTCAAATTTACCAAATATTCCAAACTTAATTAAACCCTTTAAAAAATTTAAACATATTTAGATCAATAAAAAAATCATTGGTTTAGATTTTACTAATTAGGATTTTGTTTTCTTCAAAAATTAAACTTTAGTTTGTTCGTAAAATCAAACACGGAGTGAGTGATTTGGACAAATTTATAAATGAAAATCAATTGAACAAATAATGCATATTAAACACATATTAGCATTAGTTCATTGTAATGCTTCGCATCTCATATTAACTCTAATTACTCACTCTTCACACTCCTAATTCATAATGTTGAATGCATTATATATTATGAATTCCCTTATTCTACTTCAATATATCTTTAATTAATCACCCTAATATATTCTTTCACTTATTGTTATAATTGGATTGAATTTCCATTTTTTAGGCCCCAAGAGGGTGAAGTTATTTTCTAACAAGGAGAATATGGATTTAGGTATACCTTTTTCTGGAAAACCTCTTTGTGTCATGACACTTTTGTCACGGGATTCAATTAGTTGCTAAATCCTTTCTATTAAGTTCGATTACTCATACTTTCTCGTTTACAACTTTTAGTTTCTTATGCTATATTAGTGCAGAACTATTAAACAAACATGGTTACAATATCCCTTCACTATGATCTACAATAAATTAGATCCTCAATTACAAATTATAATACACTAATTTTTATAATCCAATTTTTAGTCTTTAATGTATTGATGAGATGTTGTATTTTGTAGATTAGGCTATTCTATTACTCGTTTTTTTGGTTTTGAGTTTTCGGTCTCATTGTGACCATTCTGTGCTATGCTTTTAGTTCTGACTTTGGCTGTGCTGTTTGGTCTTTGCTGTACTCGGTCTATGTTCGGTCTCTACTATCGATGACCGCTCGGTCTTTCTGTTATGTTTGTTTCAATCGCTTGGATTGGCTATATATTGTAACCTGTCTTTACATTTTGAAATAAATCAATCTCGAAGTATTATTCTGATCATTTTTCTCTCTTTCTCTTTCTCTCTTATTCTTTCTTCTTTGTATTTGGGTTTTCTATTCTCCGTTTCACGCGAACCCAACAATTGGCGCCTACCGTGGGGCTATGAATCAATAAATTCCAGAAATGATGGCAACCAAGTTCAACGTAGAGAAATTCAATGGATCAAATGACTTCGGGTTGTGGAAGATCAAGATGGAGGCTATCTTGATACAACAGGGCTGTGATGATGCATTGAAGGGGGAGTTGAACATGTGTGCTACTTTGACGCAAGAAGAGAAGAAAAGAATGGTTGATAGGGCAAGAAGTGCAATCATACTTTGTCTTGGTGATAAGGCGCTGAGGGAGGTTGCGAAGGAGAAGACTGTGGCTGGAATATGGGCAAAGTTGGAGTAATTGTACATGACAAAATCGCTGGCTCATAGGTTGTGTCTAAAGCAACAACTCTAGTCATTCAAGATGACAGAATCAAGAACCATAGAGGAGCAACTTGCAGAATTCAGCAAGATTTTTGATGATCTAGAGAATATTGACGTGAGGTTGGAAGATGAAGATAAGGTTGTTATTCTTCTGAATCCGCTTCCAAGAACCTTCGAGCATTTTAGGGATGCCTTGCTCTATGGTAAGGATCAAATGATTACTTTAGAGGAGGTTGTGACTTCAATTCGAACCAAGGAGTTCCAAAAACTTCAAGATTCGAAGGCAACCAAGGTGGAGGCATCTAGGCTCGTTGCAGTGAAAGGCAAAGGAAAAAAGCAGGGGGAAATTGGAACAAGCCAAAACCAGAAGGTATGAAACATGTGAATGTTTCAAGTGCCAAAAGATTGGACATATCAAGAAGTTCTGTCCAGAGAAGGGCAAAGCTGTTCGGTCACAGGAAACTGCGGATGTGGCAAAGGCGTCCGAGGGATATGAATCTGTTGGTGTTCTGGTGGCTTCATCTAAAGATTCTCAAAGGAGCTGGGTCATGGATTCTGGTTGTACCTATCACATGTGCCCAATGAAGGAATTCTTTGAGAGTATGGAGCAAAAGGAGCATGGAAATGTGCTGCTCGGTAATAACAAGGCTTGTCGAGTGCAAGGATTAGGGTCGGTAAGGCTGAAGATGTTTGACAACCGAGAGATGATGCTGCAGGATGTGAGATATGTGCCTGAACTGAAGAGAAAAATTTACTTTCTATCAGTTCATTTGATCTTAAAGGTTATTCCATGAAAATTGAGGATGAAGTGATGAGGGTGTATTATAGAGATTCTGTGATTGTGGCAGAAGAAAGAATGGCTTGTACATTCGGGAGGGTTCGACTGTCATTGGTCATGCCTCGGTAGCAAGTGAGAAGTTAGAGAATACCGCTCGACTTTGGCACTTGAGGATGGGACATATCAATGAGAAGGGCCTTGAAGAATTGGAGAAACAATGTTTACTTCTGGGAGATAAGCTGCAGAAGCTGGATTTCATTGACCACCGTGTCTTGGGGAAACCACACAGAATACTATTCGACAAAGGGAAACACTTAACTGAACGGTCATTCGAGTATGCTCATGCTGACTTGTGGGGGGCCTGCAAGAACTCAAACTCATGGTGGAGAAGCGTAGTTCCTGAGTATAATTGATGATTTTTCAAGAAGAGTGTGGATCTACGTTTTGAAAAATAAGTCTGAAACGTTTCAAAGGTTCAAGGAGTGGCATGATGAACAAATCTTCAATCCCCGAAAACAGAGTCAAAAACTTGTTAACCCTCGAAAAGTGTAACCGAATCGTATCAAGTAATAAACCTGGTAAGACCAAGTATCGTTCTCCCTAGACAGTTGTGTGATTTTGTTGATTAATTAAGACTTGTGAACAAATTGTTGTACGTTTCAAATGCAAAAGACTGAAAAGTAAATATGTATGCATGTGATGATCAATGGGCAAGAAGAAACAAAACACGTGAATTGAAATATATGGATGAATATGTTGTTGGGGTTTATCATTTTCATCCTATCCACTCTCTTGTATTTAGGAATTCATCATTCTTTTCATTAATGTTAATGTCACTTTCTAAATTACTTTAAACCCAATGTCTCAGTGAAGAAAGTCTAATCATAATCACCAGTTTACAATGTCTTGTCTCCCTAGCAATTAATCATGCATTATAGTGAACAGAAGCTTAAAGGCAACCAACTATCATACTCCTATATCTAGGTTTGTAATATACTATTGGAAGAATTCCCCAGATCATGATTTGTAAGATATCTCTCAATAACAATCCTAGGGAGAGAAGAGGAGAGCTGTCACATCCCCAAACCGTCCAACCCTAAACCCTGAAATATCACAAGCATTTGAGCAAAGAAGAATATCTCTAACAATTAATTAAAGAAAGCATGTATCATAAAAATGATCTTGAAGAACAAATTCCATATAAGAGAGTTTCTAAGGATTTACATTGATTCTCCAATAACTAAATAAGTTTAGTTCACCATATTCATGTTGAACTAGATGAAATACAATGGAAAAGTGAAGGATAGAACCCTAGAAAGTTGAGAAAGGAGCCTTAGCATCCAAAATCCTCCTCCAAGGGGTGAAAGAATGCATTTTTGCTTCGTCCCAGCCAAAGATACAAACCCTAGAACATCCTAAAGCTTATATAATATTCTAAAAATTACAGAAAAGTAGGCCCAAGCCTAGAAAAGTGCCGCTCAGCAATAAATATCGCTCAGGGGTAAATACCACTCAGCGGTAATAGCGCGTGACCAATTCTTCCCCTCAGCGGAATTTCTCCCCTCAGTAGTGCCAACGGGTCCTTGAGAGTGCCACTCAACAATAATTTGAGCTGAGCGGTACTTGTAGTTTCTAATTTTTTGTACTTTTTGTGTCCTTTTCTGATTCCACCTCTATCCCTTTTCACTTATTTCATCAATTTCATCTCAAAACCTGCAAAAACAAGGAAATCAAGCATAAAATCTGTCCAACTCTCTTATTTTCAACAATTCAACAAAATCATGAGTTCAATTCTACAAAGAACTGAAGTAGTAGGGGATATACTACCTCAGTTCTACAAAGAACTGAAGCCTAAAGTTCACAGAAAAAAAATTTGAAATTTAATTCAAATAGCATTTTTGAAATTTTAATCAACCATATGACCTTGGTTAAGCGCCAAACTGAAGCAGAAGGGGTTATTACCTCGGTTCTCAAAAAACCGGTGTCAAAACCAATAAAAAGAATATATTTTAATTATTTTTCAAAGTCAAGAAATCTTATCATTACAACTAACAATAGGTCTATCGCGTTGGTCGATTCTGAGAGGAAACGAGGTCATAAATCCCTTTTAGAAAAGTCTGTCACTTCAAACGTCAAAGTGCTGAAGGGAAATGTCAATGGGACAAAGGGTTTCTGGACTCGGTTATGAGAACAATCAATACCAAAACCCCTGCACAGAGATTTTGTCAAGCTATAGATAGGATTGTTAGTTGGAGCAACCTCGGTTCTGCGAACAACCGAGACCATACTGATATTTTTTTAGATGAAAAGACTTTTGTTGGCAGGTTTCGCAGATTTTATGGTCTAGGTTGCCTTCATAACTGAGGTCGTTTACACTTTATGGCTTCGGTTGAGATAGAACTGACGAAAATTTCAAAAATACCACCGCACCAACTTATGTTTTGGTTTCTGATCAACCTAAGGAGAGTAGGTGCGTTAGTATTTTTTTCTTTTACTAGTGGATTATTCTCCGGATGAAAAGAAACTAGAGAAGTATGTGGCCAGTGATGAGAGAGAAGGTGTGTGTTTATGGAAAAGGGTTTGAGAACATTGGTTGGTTGGTTTCCAAACAAAAGAAATTCATGCTAAAGCAACGCGAGAGCCAAAGTCAATGGAAGAAACAACAAGAATGGACCCAACCCAAGAATCTGGAACTTACATAGATCATTACGAATGGAAGAATGCTATACCCTACCACAAACTCTGCTGCCAGGTTGAGGAGAGGAAGCAAGCTTGGCCAAAGATAAAGAAAAAGTAAAAGGGGAATCCCAAATTAATATACTGAATAATTCTTTGGGAATCGTCCGTTTATGCAAGTTGGGGCAATTCTTACCTGTATACCCTTTCTCTATAAATACCATTGCCCTCCACCTTTGACCTCAACTTCAACTCTTTCCTTAACAAATTTTTATGGAAAGTTTGAAGAATTTGGGCACATATATATATGCAGGTATGACATTCAAGTTGGAATTCAGGATCCTTATGATGACAGTGTGGCAACTATGAGGCTCTACATGAGAATGAGATCCCAACTACACAGAACACAGGATTACCCTTTGGTTTCTGACCCCCAGAACAGGAACAATTTTGCTTCGTGGAGGCAAAGTGAGCTTGAAAGAATGACTCCTGAACAGATGCTGGAAATATCAAGATCTGACTACTATTGCTGGTGCTTTGATTCCTTGTATCCCTGAATATGAGGAATTGGTGAATACAATATACATCAGTAACTACTAAAAGTAAAAATAAAGTGCACCAAAGAGTTCTACCTTTCTACTACAGTTAATAATACGCCATTTAAGCAAAAGCTAGCCTTACACTGCTGTCATAGCACTGGCACCTATATTGTAATAATACTTTATTAATACAAAGAATAATAGAGCTTTCAGTACGGGTGCCTTCTATTTAGTTTTGAGTGCTTCTCTCAGGTTACTCTTCTAACATCTCTACGTAATAATATAAAAACTAGACATTCTCCAGCTATATATACTATGATGAACAGCTACCTCCAATTCCAAAAATTCAGTGAAATGTTTTCTCTCTTTTTTTCTCAATCAAGAATTCCTATTTAGTTGTGTTTTTCAAAGTTTAAGAGATCATTAACTACTTGGTTTATTAAAAAAAAATAAGATTAGAACAATAAGAAATCTTCTAAATTTTTTTTTCCAATACAAGTTAAACAACACTTAAAAGGAAGTATTATTAACTTCAAGAGTAAACATGTTATGCCGTTATTATACCATTTTTTACCTAGTTTAAGATATTTGCACAAGAATATCTTAAACATATAGAGCTCCAAAAGTCCATATATTTCCACTAGCGCAAAGAATCCAAGAAACAATAAGGCCTTTCTGAAGGCTTTTAGAGTAAATATGAGTACCAACATTCTTCACTTGTTGAATGGTCATAATAATAGTCAAAATCTCTAATGAGAGAGTCATATTTATACCAATATAAACTAAAAAAAAAAACTCAGGAAAATTGTGATTATAAATCTTGGAAAGTATCACCATAAAAAATATATTTTAATTAATTTTCAAAGTCAAGAAATATGATCATTACAACTGACAATAGGTCTATCGCCTCGGTCGATTGTAAGAGGAACCGAGGCCATAAATCCCTCTTAGAAAAGTTTGTCACTTCAAACGTTAGAGTGCTGAGGGGGATTGTCAATGGGGCAAAGGGTTTTTGGGCTCGGTTTTGAGAACAACCAATGCCAAAACCCCTCCACAGAGATTTTGTCAAGCTATAGATAGGATTGTTAGTTGGAGCAGCCTTAGTTCTGCGAACAATCGAGGCCAAAACCCTTGTACTGATATATTTTTAGATGAAAAGTCTTTTGTTAGCAAGTTTCGCAGACTTTATGACCTAGGTTGCCTTCATAACCGTGATCGTATATACCTTATAGCTTCGGTTGAGATACAACTAAGGTATATAAATTAGCGAAATTTTCAAAAATATCACCGCACCAACTTATGTTTTGGTTTTTGATCAACCTAAGCACAATAGGTGCGTTAGTATTTTCTTTTTACTAGTGGATTATTCTCCGGATGAAAAGAAACTAGAGAAGCATGTGGCCAGTGATGAGAGAGAAGGTGTGTGTTTATGGATAAGGGTTTGAGAACATTCATTGGTTGGTTTCCAAACAAAGAAATTCATACACTAAAGCAACGCGAGAGCCAAAGTCAATGAAAGAAACAACAAGAATGGACCCAACCCAAGAATCTGGAACTTACATAGATCATTAGGAATGGAAGAATGCTATACCCTACCATAAACTCTGCTGCAAGGTTGAGGAGAGGAAGCAAGCATGGTCAAAGATAAAGAAAAAGTAAAAGGGGAATCCCAAATTAATATACTGAATAATTCTTTGGGAATTGTCCGTTTATGCAAGTTGGGGCAATTCTTACCTGTACCCTTTCTCTATAAATATCATTCCCCTCCACCTTTGACCTCAACTTCAACTCTTTCTTAACAAATATACATACATCACTATAAACAATCATGGATTGCAGAATAGAGAGTACAGAAACTCACAGGTTTTGTTTCTGACATCCATGCACAAGCACACACATCATGTATACAAGGCTGCATGAGCATCTTAACTCTCTTAATTCATAGTTAGCAGACACATGGATATGTGTAATATGTAGCTTTTCTTACTGTAGGAATAAGTGTGCAGCATGCTTCAGACAGTTCAACAAACTGGAGCACCTTGTGGAGCACATGAGGATCTCGTATCATTCAGTTCATGAGCCAACCTGTGGCATTTGCAGGAAACACTGCAGGTCATTTGAGTCTCTAAGGGAACATCTCATAGGTAATGATAATCTTTCTTAATAACTATTTTGAATACACGGAGTAGATAATTATCTATTGATTGATGATCATTGTGAACTTTTTGAGACTCGATCTGCTTTTCCAGGTCCATTGCCAAAGCAGGAATGCAGAGATATATTTGCCTATAGAGGGTGCAAGTTTTGCTTGAAAGTGTTTGACAGCCCTAATTCTCGCAGGATTCACCAAGAAAAATGCCAACACTCTGGAACAAATGCTGTACAACTTTTGACTTTGAACTTCCTGTTACATGATAAAAATATGTGCAGTTAATACATAAAAACATGAACTGTGTATTTTTTTTTTTATTAATATTAAAAATTGGAATTATTCATTGGGAATTTGTAACTTTTGGTGCACATTATTACAGGGAATAATTGGTCGCTTTTCAAACTTAGGACTTCGTGATAATTTGGCCATTAGTGGTGGAGCAAGAGGACCACAAGTAGTTGCATTAGCATGTAAAATGGTTGGAGGTGGCAGTGATGGCTCACTGGATCTCTGTGGAAGAGTGTGCTTAACCGATGAGCATGAGAACATCATATTCCATTCTTATGTGAAGCCACCAATTCCTGTCACAAACTACAGGTTGGACAATTAATCTTCCGAGTCTAACATAAATATATATATATATATATATATAGCTGGTGTGGTGAATGGAGCTACTTATTCATTGACAGGTATGAGACAACAGGCATTAGACCAGAATACCTGAGGGATGCAATGCCAATGAGACAAGTTCAAAGGAGGATTCAAGATTTTCTTTGCAACGGTGAACCTATGTGGACAATTCGGGCAAGAGGAGGAAGAGCAAGGATTCTTGTGGGCCATGGTTTGGATCATGACCTTGAATGTCTGCAAATAGAATATCGAACAGAAAAGATAAGGTAAATCATTCAATCTAAAATTTAGGTTGTCTATCATACACATCTTAGTCAAATATTCTCTTCAGAAAAATACTTTGTATAGAACAAGCACATATGTTTACTACTTTAATACTCTCTTATTCAATTATTGACTTAAAAGTCCTTATTGAATAATCAGGGACACTGCAAAATACCCTCCTCTGATGAAAACGAGCAAGCTCAGCAACTCACTCAAGTACTTAACGCAAACATATCTTGGGCAAGTATCTTTTACAATTTTCTTACACGAGGCAATTTTTATGGAAAGTTTGAAGAATTTGGGCACATATATATATGCAGGTATGACATTCAAGTTGGAATTCAGGATCCTTATGATGACAGTGTGGCAACTATGAGGCTCTACATGAGAATGAGATCCCAACTACACAGAACACAGGATTACCCTTTGGTTTCTGACCCCCAGAACAGGAACAATTTTGCTTCGTGGAGGCAAAGTGAGCTTGAAAGAATGACTCCTGAACAGATGCTGGAAATATCAAGATCTGACTACTATTGCTGGTGCTTTGATTCCTTGTATCCCTGAATATGAGGAATTGGTGAATACAATATACATCAGTAACTACTAAAAGTAAAAATAAAGTGCACCAAAGAGTTCTACCTTTCTACTACAGTTAATAATACGCCATTTAAGCAAAAGCTAGCCTTACACTGCTGTCATAGCACTGGCACCTATATTGTAATAATACTTTATTAATACAAAGAATAATAGAGCTTTCAGTACGGGTGCCTTCTATTTAGTTTTGAGTGCTTCTCTCAGGTTACTCTTCTAACATCTCTACGTAATAATATAAAAACTAGACATTCTCCAGCTATATATACTATGATGAACAGCTACCTCCAATTCCAAAAATTCAGTGAAATGTTTTCTCTCTTTTTTTCTCAATCAAGAATTCCTATTTAGTTGTGTTTTTCAAAGTTTAAGAGATCATTAACTACTTGGTTTATTAAAAAAAAATAAGATTAGAACAATAAGAAATCTTCTAAATTTTTTTTTCCAATACAAGTTAAACAACACTTAAAAGGAAGTATTATTAACTTCAAGAGTAAACATGTTATGCCGTTATTATACCATTTTTTACCTAGTTTAAGATATTTGCACAAGAATATCTTAAACATATAGAGCTCCAAAAGTCCATATATTTCCACTAGCGCAAAGAATCCAAGAAACAATAAGGCCTTTCTGAAGGCTTTTAGAGTAAATATGAGTACCAACATTCTTCACTTGTTGAATGGTCATAATAATAGTCAAAATCTCTAATGAGAGAGTCATATTTATACCAATATAAACTAAAAAAAAAACTCAGGAAAATTGTGATTATAAATCTTGGAAAGTATCACCATAGTCAATCGAAACCGGATTGCCACATGAAGCCCCGACATTATTACATGTTCTTTCAAAATTGAATATATTTTCCAAAGTTACTTTCTACTTCTATAAACTTTTCCCTATGCTCTATTTGTTCTCCAAGTCTCCTTCGTAAAAAAATCCAATAATCAAGTTAGTACTTGGTTAAAAATTCAGGTCAAATCTGAATTAAAAGCAAAAAGTGAAGTTAAACTATAATTAAAATACTATTCATAGGCTACCTTAAAGTTGTCAAAACGGGTCACCCAATCTGACCCGACCCACCACGGATTGGTCACTTAATGAGATCCAACCCGGTTCATTTATTAGCGAGTCAGAAAAATTCAAACCCGGTTTAACTCACTACGGGTTGGTGGATAAACGGGTTGGCTCACTGACTCACTTAATTACAATTTTTTTTAAAATAAAAAAATTACAAACTTTCTATAATTCAAATCTAAACAAATTTCACTTCCAAATTTCACTCTCAACATGGGTATTTAATTAATTTTGAAAATAAGGAACTTAAATAATTTTTTCAAGCAAAAACAAAATAATAAATATTTTTTTATAAAATTAAAATTAAATTTTAATAAAATAAAATTAGGTAAGTGGGTTGGTGGGTCAACCCGGTTCACCACGGGTTCAACCCGCATGAGTCAGGTTTAAATGAGACAGATTGAAATCTGACCCCACATAAAAACAATACAATTTTTTCAAATTCAACCCGGCTTAAACCTGTGAAGGACCGGATTAGTCCGAGAGTTGTGACCTAATTTGATAGGTCTAGTTTACATCATTGATTATGGATCTCACTATTGGACCATTGATCAGTTTACCTGAGAGAAAATAAAATAGTTTTTAGCTAAATTATTGAACAAAAAATGTCCTCAACGTTGTTAACAAAATAGAGGCAGTGTTTAATGTAAAAAGCATAGTTTCAATAGTTTCCGACACGGTGTCCAGTGTTCGGTTAAGTAATCTATTTATGGAACATTCAGTAATTGCCTTATTGTCTATAGACTATTTGAAACTAAATCAATAAACGTATCATGTCTATTACATTATATTTGACACAAAATGATTCCGGAAGTGTAAATTAAATTCAATAACTTTAGGGGCTTTCGGTGGTGTAATATGGATGAATCTGGATTTGCATGAGGTTATTTTAATACCTTTCTCAAAATATATTTTTTATGTATTCTAACTTTGAAGTGTTAAAATATATTAATTTTTAATATAAAAATCAATATATTGTAAAAATACAACACAAAAACAATACAAAAAAATAACAAGGAATCTGTAGTCAATATTATACAAAAGAATAAGATAATACTGAAATCTCTCATAAGAGAGAATTTATGAATTTTAAGGCTTCTCCATAGCTGTGTATTTCTGCTTTAAATTATGGCAATTGCATTACAAAAAATATATTTTGGAATTTAACAGGTTTTCATCTTCCATATCATCCAAACAATGTGTACAATTATCGAGGCAATTAAAAACTGTATCCTAAACTTGTATTTACCAACGTTCTACTATCCAAGTTGATCTTGTTGCCAATTCTACTGAAAAAACAGTCTCGACAATTCCATAATCATATTAATTCGCAATCGAATCATTACAAGAAAATAAACATAATATATGTTTGCTAACTTGCGTATGCTGTTTTTCAGTTGGTATATTTTAACAATATACTAAATTTTAGTAGACAAAAATATCTTTATATATCATAGATTTTAAATTTTAAAATTAAGGATATTTTAATAACTTTTATTCTTAAAATTAAAAAAAAAAATAAACCTAAACTTTGCTCACCTTCCTCATTTCTCTCAATTCTTTCTCTTTCATTTCTGAATCTCTCAATTCTTTCTCTTTCATTTCTGAAACACTGACAGTTAAACAATTTTACAAAAAATATTTTATAATAAGTTTTCATTTTATAATTTTTGTCTTTATTTTATAATTTTTATCTTATTTAATTTTATCTAATTCATTTCTCTCAATCCTTTCTCTTTCATTTCTGAAACACTGACAGTTAAACAATTTTACAAAAAATATTTTATAATAAGTTTTCATTTTATAATTTTTGTCTTTATTTTATAATTTTTGTCTTATTTAATTTTATCTAATTTTTACAAACATAATAAAATTAAAAGAATTGGTAATGACCTAAAAAAAATCAGAAACACTCGTTGTTAAACAATTTCTTATAAATAAGAAAAAATATTTATAGATAACTTTTATTTTATAATTTTTATCATATGTAATTTTATCTAAATTTTAGAAACATAATAACATATGATAGATCTTAGAGAAACCGTCACGTAAGAATAATAAGAATGTCTACTGTCTGGATAAACAAGGAAAAATAGCAAACTACGGAATATATATGCTCCAGAATGAAATATTTAAATGCTAAAATTGAAAGGACAAAGAATGCTGATTTACGGAATTAAAAATAGCATTAGAAACAACTTCACAACTATAAGAACATTACATAAAATGCTATGAACTGAAATTATTTATGAAGACACCCATCCGTAATCCATTTAAGCAAATTACTTGGGCCAACATTTGAAAGCCAGTACAACATAAATGTGAATTTATACTATGACTATGATTTTTAATACGAATAACAGAATGAAGAAAAAGGGTAGGCCTGCAGAAACATAGGCAAGTTTGGTAGTGTGCACTAAATATGCCAAGACATACCCAGCGTGTGATTACTCTTTGCTGTGACCAAATTTTTTTTTGGCCTCAGTAACAAGTGCAACAACTGCAATTCTGTACATTATAGTATTTGCGTGAAACTATTTGGGGGCCAAAGTGATCGGACTGATAGAGAAAGCAATACAACGAGCTGCTTTTGCCAGCATAAACCGCTCCTTTTCATTCAAAGGCCTCTCAATCACCTTGACAACGTTAGCATCCTAGAACATCAAAGATCAGGCAGTGATTAAAAGATTAATTTTTGTTGTAAGAATTACATGACATACGAATTCTACCTAAGCTTTTACTTAACACACAAATGCAGCAACCGTCAAGAAATATAGGAAATGCAGACTGCTCTCGCAATCAAGTATTAGAAGTAATAAGCAAAATCAGAAATCAAATTTTTAGTCCAAAATAATTTCTTTAGATCAGCTAAGCTGCAGTTTCCAGTGCCTAAATAATTGCACAAGAAAAATTGTACTATAGGAAGCGTATCATATCATATAGTGTAGATAAATCAAAATGCAAAACACAAATATTAATTGGAAACATACTTTCAGCTGGTGCTGAATAGAAGGCCGAACATTGGCAGTTTCACCAATCACAATTATATTGTTAACGTTTCCCCTGTCATCCCTTTCTGCTGGTGAAGCAGTTGAATGCTTCCATTGCCCATTTACAATGAACTTGTAGTAATACCTGATAGAAACGAATCATGAAACATTCAGGTGCAACAAAATCATTAAATCGTCAAAAATCTAGGATACATCGTTAAATTGTCTGGAATTGTTTTGGGTGAATGGTGAAGAAGCAGGGGGTAGTGGGAACAGTTTTATGCTTGTGATAAAAAAAATCATACAACAAAAAAAGTAAACAAATGGCATTGGTTAGACTAAAAAAATTTACTCGCGAGGAGTCTTAGCCAATTTGGTCATCATGTTGAGAAAGAAAAGAAAAAGGATATACTTAATCTACAGAAAGAAAAACGAAAAAAGTATTTTGACTCCACGTTTTAAAAATACGTTTATTTAACTGTGATAAATGACAAAAAATTAAATTAAATTTTAAACTAAAATAAAAATTAAATTGTTGAATAAAATATTATTATAAAGAGTTGTTAAAGGTTTGTGAAAGTATCACCGCTCAAAAAAAAAATAGAAAAATTAGCACATACTTTCCTTGTGGAAGTTTAACTTCTACTTCATGTCTTGATCCACCTTGGAACTTTGCCTTTAGTGGTTCTTTCCAATTTCCGGTAAAGTCTCCAACCAAAGTTACATCCTCACCCTGAAACATTAAAACCAAGAGGACAATTTAACGTTGAAACTATGATAATTCTGAATAACAATGGTGATGATTTAATATCTCGAACCTGTTTAAGAATCAACAGATAAATTAGCCGAGAGCCACATTGAAAGCTATATTACAAGTTTATGCCCTCATGGGATGAACATTCCACTTAAATACAGGAATATAGAACAGAAAGGATTAAAATTAACTACCAATGATCAATTTTACTAGTATAACAAAAAAAAATTCTAACCCAAGAATCAAAAAGATAAATTAAGCTACAAAAAAGCAATGGAAATATAACTTCATACCTCATGACCATTCCACACAAATGTGACAGAATGTGTAGGAGGTCCATCATGTTTGGCATTTTCAACCATGGCTATAAGATCCCAAGTAGCCCATGCAATTGCCGGCCTGCATTACATCTCGATGAAATGTTTTTTCTAAGTGAGAAATTATATCAAACCAAATTTCTATTTCAAACTAAAAAGCATAACAGTTTACCTAGCATTTCCTACAACATACTCAATTTGCTAAAAAACTAATACCATCACTAAAAATTCACAATCTTTAATATCTTCACAAATAACCCATAAGCCTTTGGCAAGCAAACAAAATAGATCAGAACAATTTAACTGATTTCATTCTCCTAAAAGGTGAAACCAAAATGTACCACTTGTTGTTAGGCACCTAGAACTAGTGATGAAAGAACAAGACAGAATAGAACAAAAGATAAACCCACAATTGCACCTATTCACTATTAGCTGTAAAAGAAAAATGTTTACAAAGGAAAAACTTCACTTCCCACATGATATTGCCCGTCACCAAAATCAGACTTTCAAAACACTAAAAAGACCCCTAACACCTCCCAAAGGGAAACTGTTTATAGACTTTATGAGAAAGTCGCATAACCCCCTTTTATTTCTAAATTCTCTTCTATAATACACATTCCTCTCTCAGTATATTTCCCTTTTTCCCTTCATACAATACCCACCGCTGCCTGAACAACATTTTCCTCAAGGTTGAATTCTAAAAATTGAACTTGAATGGCAGAAGTGTTTTACAATATGACCACTTCGGAGCTGCCCTCTTGCTATTAAACTAACCCTTGTTGAGGTGACTTTTGTGCTTCCGCTTCGACTGTTGTCTCCCCCTGTACACATCTTCCAACATTGATTGTTGAGCAAGTTGAATCTCGTCATCAACTTAGTGGGCTGTCCATGCCATGTGTTACCCTCCCCTTAGAGAGTTTTTCTTCCTAGTTAGTGGCTACATGTCACTCTAGGAATGGGAAAGATTCTACATAGGTAGTGGCCACATATCCCCTCTTATTGGAGAGGAATTTTGCAACTTGTCCTTCTCCTAATGGAGAGGATTTCTCCTTGCTCTCCAAGCTAACCAAAGTGACTCTTTTAGGTCTAAGTTTCTGTCCATTTGGAGACACCTTAGCCTATAAATAGAGGTGTCTCCCCCTCATGTAATGCTGCCAAATTGTTATGCTACCAAATTTGAGCCATACTACTCTAATAGGTTACTCTAGGCTAAAGCAACCCAAGTGGCCTCCTTTAACCACCTTCCTCCAAGAGTTGGCCTAACTTCTCTTATAGCATCACAAATACCACCTCCATCACCATAAAACAACCCATGACCAAGAGCCTTAGTCTCTTTTCCACCATATTTCCACAACCACCCCAACCTTCAACCATCACCATGACTTTCCTTCTAGTTTTGGCCCAACCTAGCTAGGAGATTGCCATCAGAAGGTCTCCAATCGGACATCACTTTTGCATAGCTTTTTCGATATCATGAGTGATCTCCCTTATCAAATCCTTAGGACTGTGAATCTGATTCTGAACATTTGGTTAATAATTTGAATTCTTGTATGTAGTCTTCAACCTTTTCATGTTTGTGTACAACTGCTAATTTTTCATAAACATTGTTGTGTTCTTTGCCTCTAAAGATGGGTTCTTGTTCTTCTGACGCCAAAACTTATACCAATGGTGAGCATTGCCTTTCATACTGATAAGAGCCAATTGTAGTTTCTCCTCTTGATTGACACTCCTCACTTCAAAATACTTATCTGCTCAAACTATCCATCCCAGAGGATCTTTACCTTCAAAAGTGGGTAGTTCCACCCTCTTTGTCCAATGTCTCAATGTTTCAGCACGCTCTTCATTCTATCTGTTCCCCTGTAGAAATCTTTCCTCCCTCCTATCATCTCCATTGACCGAGTTTTCTCCTTCTTCAAACTTTTTCTCTCCTTTCTTGCCTTTCTTGACTTCTCGAAGAATCTCTTTCACTTTTACAAACTGTCTTTAACAATGGGCATATCCATTTTTAATTCTGCTAACATTCTTTCTTGTTCACTGGCCCATTTCTCCGAAGTGCTTATCCAACTCTCCAAGATGATGATCCCTTGATTTGGTCGAGCAGGTCGGACCAAATTGTTAGGCACCTAGAAAGAGTGATGAAAGAACAAGATATACAAGTACCAAAGATAAATCCACAAGTGTACTTTTTCACTATTAGTTATACTTATTCACTATTAGCTGTAAAAGAACAATATTTACATAGGAACAACTTCGTTTCCCACAGGGTATTCCCTGTCACCAAAAGTCAAAGGCTTTCAAAACTAAAAGAAAGACCCCTAACACCTCCAAAAGGAAACTATTTATAAACTTTATGAGAAAATCTCTCCCCCAAAACAATTAACTGCATAAACCTTTTTTATTTCTAAATTCCCTTCTATAATACACATTCCTCTCTCTCTCAATATTTCCCTTCCCAACACTTCTGTAGAATTATGTTTTGTCTTTTTCTCTTCTAAAGAACAAAAAGCAAACAAGAGCCGTATGTCATGTTCCATCCCATTTTAAAACTGCCTTGTTATCTGTTTCCAGTCCACACAAATAGTGGCCAGTGAAAGAAACCAAAAATGAATATCTAAAATAGACCGTTATGAAAACATAAAGATATTCTGAGATATCTCCAGAAGAAATTCACTAATATTAGAAAAGTACATACAAATCATAGAAAATACTGGATTACATATAAGCTTCCCAAGGAACTCAGCTGAAAGCTAATAATTAATTTAAATTATTCACTCTCAAACAGAACTCAGATAATTATGTCCCATGCCCCAAAAGAAAAAGAAACTTTGCATAATTACCCTTTGTTTATAGATTGCATATAAAATATAAACGTTTTTACATGAATGCATCCCATGATCTAGTGTCCTCTTTAACAGAATCAAATGAACAGTAAATATATGATGCTAAAAGTGTTTGAAGTGTGTCAAGGTGAACCTGTCAGGTCTGCAATTGTGCATCCCAGTTACCCAAGTATATGCTGCATGAAGGGAAACATCCGTCATCCAATGTAGGTAGGCAATCACACATGCAGGAGATCGATCAAATCCAGAAGTGCAAGTAACAAAAACACGAAGATTCTTCCTTAGCAAACGTAGTAGAAGCCCCACACAAAATGGGAGTTTTTTCCTCATATCATAAGAATCTCCCTCCCTACAAACAGAATTAAAGAAGGCTCAAATAAAACCAGAAATCATAGTCTAATAGGAAGCCAAACTAGAGTCATCAGTATTTTGAATGTCTTTTCCCGATGAAACTTAATTTTCTTCAATTGACTTTAGGATCACTATAATAAAAGACAAATAATACTCGTTATATTCAACTTTTGGTAACTCAATGCATAAAGTAACAATCAAAGGGGAAAGGAGACAAATGAAGTGAAAAAAAATGGAGAATGAAGCTTGTTAGATATATTACGTTTTATGTTAATTAGGGAAACATAGTCCCTATCGCTGTAGGGTGAGCCAATATCAATACTACTACATGTTGATCTTACTTTACTATAGTAAAGGTAACTACAGATGAAAACAACTCTTAAAATTGTAATTTTGATCCCTCAAATTAGACAAGGGTGTTTATTTAGAACCATTGATTCCCAGAAAGCCCCTAGCTTCGTAAGAAGCTGATCAACAAATTGGCAACTAACCACTACTATTATTTTTAGATCAACAAATTGGCAACTAACCACTACTATTATTTTTAGAAATAATACGAAAACTAACTTTGCTAACAGACCCCTAATACTACTTATTACAGTTGTTCCTCCCACCCAAAAGGACTTGTCCTCAAGGCCTTGTGGCACTAGAATGAAAATATGGAAATTGGTGTAGCATAGTGTGTAGTTCCTACCAAAATGCATCTTTGGGGTTGGTATGCTGCCATTGAATGAGCATCTCAATAACCGCTCCAATGCCCTTTTTCTTCATTTTTCTATCTAAAACCGCCAATTGCTACAGCTGCATCTCACCACCTTCATTGTATACTACTAGAAGCTCTTGCAATTTGGAATGATTCCCATAACGTTTCTTCAGCAATGACACATGAAAAACACCATGTATTCTTGTGACAACAGGTAGCTCAAGTTTCTAAGCCTCTTGCTAGCTCTCTCCAATGTGCTAAATTGGCCACAAAATCTGGCAGCAAACTTGTGGAATGATGTATTTTCCAAACTGTATTGCTTATAAGGTTGTACCTTCAAAATAAACTAAGTCTCTGTATTGAAACTCCTTGTCTGCCCACATGAGATCAGAAAACCTTTTCAGTGTATAAATTTTCTTGCAAAAGTTTGGCAATCTGCTTTGTTCTCAGTGTATAAGCCACTGCTTTGACTAATGGAACTTTGTGCATTGCAACATTAGGCATTAATGGAGGATTGCCTTATAAAGCTTCAAATGGGGGCATTTTGGTTGCCGTGTGGATTTTAGCATTGTACCATAGCTCTACTGAAGAAAGATGCTCTATCCACCTCTTTGGTAAGTCACCAGCTACACATCTTAAATTTTAAAGCTTTAATTTGCCCCTCTGTTTGAGGGTGGAAGGCTGTGGACCGAAAGAATTAGACCTTCTGTTGCTTGATCAATTTAGTCTAGAATGCACTCATAAAAAGAGTATGTCTTTCAGCAATTATCTCATATGGCCAACCATGTAATTTAACAACAGTATCGAAAAATACCTGTCCAACTTTAGCTGCTCCAAAAAGGATGAGCTATTAGTGTGATATGAGCATACTTTGTCATGCCATTACACTTAGGAAGAACCACAATAAAATAAATTGAAAAGGATTTCCAAGCTCTATCAGGAATAGAAAGTGGCTGAAGTAACCTAGCAAGCATTATACACTCTTGTACCCATTGTTTAACTTCTTTCTACAACCCTTTCCGATATCTTTTTATTCTTTTGTAAGTTAGGTTGCCTCCTGAATGTCCACCCATCACCATGTCATGAAAATATTGCAGTATTTTTCTTTTCATGTTCTGATCTTCACCAATTACCACTTTACCTTCTTAAAATTAATCCATCAAAAGTGTAGTGCCTATATGTTACAAACCCATAAATGAAAAGAGGAAGAAGAGTAATATTTTTTAATATACAGAAAAGAACATAAAAAAAAAAAAAACAAAAATAGGAGAGCACTCTCTCCTCCAAAGGTTTCCCTTCACAAAGAGCTAAAGCTCAATCTACAAAATTATCCAAAAGTCTCTACGATAAATTTCTTTAGTCAAGAAATCAATATCTCGTGAAACATTGCTCGCACTAATATGTACAAAGGGAAGGTTTACAGCATAAGAAAAACTGTATAATTTAGTTTATTGTATGACAGACAGTTAACTAGCTGTAAGGTAGTTATTTATCCCTAGTTAGTTACATCTTCTATAAAGTCATAATTGACAGTTTTAGCAGTTTCCAACTTTATTTTGTAACTTGAGAGGGAGAGTCTGGTTCTCTCTAATGACTAATAACCAGAAAGTTGTATGTTGTGTTGGGTCCTCTGTTTAGAGGAAATGCATTAAAATCTATATAATATTTTAGAGTTTAGCCAAGTTCATTCTTATAAGTCTGCAATACCTATTCAGAGACACTTTCCTGATGCTATGGTGATTGTGCGGCATGGTCAATACGAGAATGGAGGCAAAATTTGATAGGAGACTGAGAGTCTATGAGAGGAGAAAGAAGAGTTAGTAGAGTTAGTTACACTAACTGTCTTAACAGTTAGAAAGGGCACGGGATAATCTTGTATATATAGGAAATAGTTATATGTTGAAGAGTACTTTTGATTACTTGCATTCTTTGTACAGGAAAAGTTATTCCTGTGGGGCGAGGCTAGGCTCCCCTGTATCTGCTTTTCTTAACTTTTCTTAATGTGAATAATACGTGTGGAGGTTATTTAGTGTTCAGTTGGGTGTTAGTGAGATTATTCCTTAGGTTTCTTGATTGGAAACCTAACAATTTGGTCCGACCTGCCGGATCCAAAGTTTGGGGGGAGGGGGATTCCGAGAAATGGAGAGTGCAACGGAGGCGAGATTGGAAGCGATTGAGATAACGATGGAAGAGATGAAGGCGGAATCGGTAGCAGTACGGCAGGACTTACAACAAATCATGAAGATGTTGGGGAAGCAAGTCGATCAGGCGAAGGGAGTTCCGATGATAGTTCCGTGAATGACAACCGACAAAGAGTCGGGAGAGAGATCGGAGACGGAGGAACCGGCATTCGGAGTGATGAACAGAAACCGTGGAGGAGAAGGGTGGAATTGCCCTCTTTTGATGGGGAGGAACCACTGAGTTGGCTCAATCGAGCCGAGAGATTTTTTAGTATACAGAAGGTGTCCAGCGACGAGGAGAAAGTCGAAATTGCGTACGTTAGTATGGAGGGGAGTGCGGCGTATTGGTTCACCTTTTGGAAGGAAAAAGCGAGAAATCGATCATGGGAAGGACTGAAGGCAGCCATGATCAACTGTTTTAGAGGAGTTTTTAGGGGAACGGTGTTCGAGAGGTTGGCGACTTCACGCCAGACGGGTACGGTGGAGGAGTTTGTTCGTGATTTTGAGGTGTTGATGGGGAAGACAAGGGGCAGACGAGGGGCATACCTGATGAGTAGGTACTGGGTTACTTCCTGGCGGGATTGCGTGACGATGTAAAGGTCCAGGTGCGAATTCAAAACCCATGGAGTTGATGGAGGTGATGCGGATTGCTCGGGATGTCGAGGGGGCTATCATGCAAGCGCAGGGAGGATACGGGAATGGGGTCAAATTTAACCTACTGGGAACACGATCAACGGAGAGTGTGTTGCGATCGGAACCCAGTCAAAACACGACTCAGCAAACAGGGAGAGCGGAGAGTACAGGATCGGTGAGAAGAGATGGGGCGACGACGCATGCAAATGCGAGATTAGGTGCACCAGCCGGGAACGAAAACAGAGGACGGATGGTGAGAAATCTACCATATCCAGAATTTCTCAAAAGAAAGGAGGAAGGTCGGTGCTTTCGTTGCGAGGGACCGTTTGCACCAGGCCATAGGTGTACTGAGAAGAGCTTGCGCGTGTTGCTATTAGCGGAGGATGAGGAGGAAGATGAATGCGAAGAAGTGGGAAGCCTAGAAGAGAAACCCATGGAATTACCCGCCTGCTCCGTTGAAGGGTTAACAACACCCAAGACCCTGAAGTTGAGAGGAAGAATTGGAGAGAGGGAAGTAGTGGTGCTCATAGATAGTGGCGCAAGCCACAATTACATTAGCCGGAAGTTGGTGGAGAAGTTAGAACTGCCTACAATCGATACACGACCATATTCGGTTAGTTTAGGGGACGGGCACAAGAGGGTGACGCGTGGCCGTTGTGAGAATATAAGAGTGGAATTAGGAGAAGCCATAGTAGAGGAGGAAGAGTTAGTAGAGTTAGTTACACTAACTGTCTTAACAGTTAGAAAGGGCACGGGATAATCTTGTATATATAGGAAGTAGTTATCTGTTGAAGAGTACTTTTGATTACTTGCATTCTTTGTATAGGAAAAGTTATCACCCGTCAGATGACTGATCTTCCTTTCCCTTTCAAGATGGTCTTAATGATTTGAGACCATTTGAGGTAGTTCTTCCCATTTAACCGATAAGCAGAATGAACATTCTGCAGTTCTCCAGCAGTCTGGGGTCTGTCCCCCATCTCCAGATTCACAACTTCAACCATACCTAGGTGCGATCAAGGTAGAGAGGGTTGCGCTGCAATGAAGGCTTGTAACAAGGCCTAAAGGTGGCGCAACAATGAAGGTTGCAATTTAGGTTAAAGGTTGTGCAGCAATGAAGGCTGCGGTTTAGGTTTAACGGCACGATCAGAGACTCCCAAGGATCGGGAGCTCTGATACCATCTCAAATTTAGAAGGAATAGAATTCTTTCTTATTTAATTAAGAGGTTACTAACCCCTATATAAATACATAAGTCTGCAGCATATTTTAAAATATGGACTGCTAATTCTAAGGGATAGATCCCTGTGATTACGGAATCAATCAAACATAAATGAACCTAATAAAGGCAGCACATAACTATTACAAAAAATACTATTACAAAAAATACAGCACATCAAATATAAAACTTCCTAAAACACACCATGCCAATCTCTATCACGCCAATCACGGTTTCTGACATTTATAAACCTAGGTCCCCAAAAATCCATTAGCTTCTCCTAGGTCCCAAAAAATCCACTAGCTTCTTATTTTAAGCTGATCAACAAATTGGCAACGAATGACTACTATATATTTTAGAAATAATATGAAAATTAACTTTGCTAACAGGCCCCTAATGCTACTCATTACATCTACCTTACATCAATTTATCTTCTTTTTTTTCTAATATAAGTAGGGTTTAATTTGTAAAATTTACAGAAAACAGATTCTTGACAGTTCTTTCTAATGTATCGCCTTAGCCCTAATATGATAATTTTTTATTGTAAAACTAACCTTTCTTTGCATGGTACATTAAAGGTTTTCTAAATAAAATCCATTATTCTATTAAAAATCTCTTTAAAAACAAAAACAAAAAAAAAAACATAATTCAATCCTTGTCTCATGTTTTATATTCCTCTTTTTCAAAAAGTACTTTGAGTACATTTGAAAGAACTTATCTACAGCCTATTTGGACTTATCTTGTTGATATAAGTACTTGTCTAGACATTTGGAACAGAGATTACAAAAGTAGTTTATGATATGTCCATATGCTATTTTCATTAATTCCAATAATGAAATAGCTTAAATCTTATATGAAAAAAAAAAGAATTAACTTATAGCAATTTGTTTTTTTAATATAGAAAAAAATACACTTACATCATAAGTGTTCACAAAGTACTTAATTAAGTTATTTGATGAAGATGTCCTAAAAGAAGACAAATTATCATTATTACATAAACTCTGCAAAATTTAAATAAACTAGCATGTTCTGGACCCAATATTACCGAATAGGATAGTTGATCATGAGAATATTATTCCTTTGACAAGATTCATTGATTGATTTTGCATTGATTCCCCAATTTTCGGCTTCAGTTCCACTTTGGAAGTTCAGAACAGCAGTAATTCCCTGCAGCAGAAATATTCCTACTATAATGACGAGGATATAATGCTTGATATAAAAGGAAAACTTCGTATAGAAGTTATTATAGTACGAAAGAAACAACTTTTAGGGTAATTAAGAACATAAAAAGATAGGACTCGCTGTTAGCTTAGGAGATGCTAATAGTAACTAACTAAAAACAGAAAGAACTGTGCACATTCAGAATCCAAAAACTTTTCATGCCACAACATACCTTTGACTAAAAATACTTCAGGGCGGAAGTTATTTTTGTTAGCAAACTACTGCAGTGAATTAAATGCCAAATATTGGTTGATATTTGACAGCTACAGAAATGTTTTCATATTAAACACATTCCAGTTTCAGAACTGAAGATTGAATTAAGCAATTCATTTGCACATTGACTATAAGGCATTAAACAAGGATTAGGGAGGCTTTTATGAAATCAAGGTGGCAATGTCCATACCTCAACTTTTGACAACGTCTCTCCATCATCTTCTGTTTGTATACAGGATCCCACATATATTTGCTCTGTAATCTAATTATTTATAACAAATCAATATCTTATAAGTATTATAAAAAGTGTGCTATTAAACAAAAAATTGTAATAAAGACATTGAAACGAATGCTATACCTTACTATAACGCATACCAAGAGAGTGGTTATAATACATCTCATCCTTGGAACGATCTAGAGCCTGAATATACTCCTCGAGTGGGAAACTTCCATGACCCCAATCTCCATCTCCACACACTTCTTCAGTAAAAACACAAGCAATTTGTGGTGTGTGTTCAGCAAAGAAGTTTCTCTCACCATGGGTGATGGTACGTTGATTTTGGTTGCCCAATAACTTGTTTGCGTTTGGTTTGAGAAACTTTGAGTTGAACATCAAAAATCCAGAATTTGCACTGCTCTCACAAGATGATTGTAAATTTGATGCCAATAGGGTCTTGTTCCATGTGACAATAGGAACTCGCCCTCTATTAAAGATTATCTCGAGATCATTCATCTTGTGCAGTACTTGAATAGGAAAAGGAGATGTGGGCCTCTCAAGAACCAAACTAAAAGAACTTGTTTGCTCATTTAGCACCTTCCTGAGGAAACCAAAAGACTGAAAAAAATAAAAACAACACACTGATGAACATAATACATTGTGATGGTCCATGAAAAAGTATCTTCACTCCGTTTTAAGCGATTTTTGAACTGATTTCTAGTAGAGTAAAAGGGTATAGAAGTAATAATACCATGTTGAGATAGAATTGAGAATTTTCTCTTTTAAATTAATAGAAAAAAATATAATCAAGCAGAAGCTGAAACGGAAACTAAAGCATCCATGACATAATGCCAATCTTCTGTCTTTTCTCAATCATATTGACCACCAGTAAGCACTTCGGCGTCACGAACCACCACTTGGGTTATCAAGTGAATTCTCCTGAATGGTTATATCAAGGTTTTCAGAAACTTTCCGCAACCATGATTTTGGCCAGTGTCATGGATTTTGGAATCATCACGACTACACACAAATTACATTTGTCTACAATTTCCCAGAGTTTCAAGGATCACAACAGATTGCAAGGAAACTATGTAACTGCATCCACAATTTCAAACCTAAGTTATTCGTAGAATAAATCACATTGGCATCGCTAAGGTTTTTTTGAGAATGCACACAACTCTATTGCTTCTTTAATATTTACAACGATGTGTCTCTTACAGGTACACCAAACCATACACAATGTAATATTTTCCAACAATTAAGGAATTCGAGCAATGTAAAAGTGGGGGCAGTGTACTGTTGTTCAAGCAATGAAAGGTATTTGTGTACAGATAAAGAAAAGAGGAGTATGGTGTGCAATCTGAAAAACACTCAAGGTGTCCGTGCCTTTACTCCAATACCTGGAATCGAATGAAATTGTTCTTGTTGGATAAAAACAAAACAGAAAATGAAAGGAAGGGAAAGTTTTATCGAAGTTAACACTTTCCTACATTATGAAAAGATATTACTGCGTGAAATTTTATCGGCATGCATTACACTTTTAGTTTTACAGTCACATTATTGTAATATTATAATTACAGTTATCTGAATTTAACGGTTTCCAAACATGTGCTAGAGCAAAATCAGGAGGCATACTGTGTATTTCCAACGTCTTTAATCTCAACGAGAGTGTTCTGAGACGAATCGCCAGCTTTCTTCAAAGTATCACCCACCATAATTATCCTGGACCTCTCTGCATTACCCTACCATCAGAAAAATAAATAAATAAATGTACATATAGGTTAAATGATTTTAGGATATATCGGTCCAAATTTTGGAGGTAACAAAAACTTATTTAATCCAAAAAATACAGTGGTTTTTTTAAAACAGATCTTAACGTGATTGGGACAGAGCGAGGTAAGAATGAATAGAGGGTACCCCTTTGGTGAGAGAGTGGACGATGATTTTGCCATCGGCGGTTAGCGCGAACCGAATGCCGAGGGGCTTCTCGAGAGTGACGAGGTACTCGTTGAGGTTCATCTTATATGAGGAGTTGCCAGACGCAGCGAAAACTCTAAGGTTGAGGGTTCCAACGTTGGACCGAACAAGGTACACCTGGTTGTTTCTGTTGCTGTAGAGGATGCGAGAGGATGAACAAGCGTTGGAGCTGCTCAGGAACAGCGAAGGAGGGTAGTGAGGGCGCGTGCCAAATTGCAGTGCAAGCATGGTTGAGGTTGTGGCTATGGCGAAGAAGCTTGAATTGAAGGTAAGATTGGTTTATGGTTACGGAAGCAGAGCATGTGAAGTGAGAAGTGCGTTTTTCTCTTCCTATTATTATTGTTTGAGAATTTAGAACGTATTGCTGAAGAGGGCACGGGTCAGGGTAAGAGAATGGGAGGTGCACGTGGCGATTGCGTGGGACACACTTTCTAAACTTTACATGCCATGGAGGAATCCAACTATATCTCTCTTCTAAGATTTTTGGCGCCTCTCTAAATTGACGGTGCTGCTGTTGAAGATATTTTCCTGATTTTCTCGCACCTTCCGCTACAAAAACATTATCCAAGGAAATTACTTCTTCTAAAGATCATATTTAATTAAACAATAAAATTATTTAATATATATTTTATATCATTTAAACAATAAATATATTTTATATCATTTAGAAATAAAAACTATATAACAAGTTTCCTTCATATTAAACCTGACTGATATTTAATAAGATGAATTCTTAGTTTTCTTATTTGATCCCAATACACAATTTCACACTTTCAAATGTATCCATCACAAGGCCAGTAATTCTTCTCATAAATGCTATAAATAAATTATACATTCTCCAGTAAAAAATTATGTTTTAAATAACTCTTTTCCTATTTCACACAGACTTTGTATATGCATATGTGAGAAATCATTTACGTCACATTATTTTTTTCATAACTGATTAACAACGTTCATTTAAAAATTATACATAAATATGAAAAAGGAAAATTACTACTTAAAATAAATTGATTAAAATAATCACAGATTATATAAATAGTTACGTACATTACAAATTATAAAAATTGTGTAAAATCATAAATTTCTATAATTTAAACAATAAAATTATTTAATATATATTTTATATCATTTAAACAATAAATATTTTCAATATATATTGTTTAATAAACTAATTTATTATTGAACATGTCGAGTAAGGACGATGGAATTTCAATTTTAAGAATAAATAAATAAATTAACTTATCATTAGTCATGTGTATTAAAAATTAAATTCAAATACATATTTTTATCATGATTTTAAAAATATCAGAATAATCAAATCAATCAAAAGAGGTAGGTTTCATAAATTGGTTGTAGGTACTCCAACTCCATAATAACGGAAAAATCTAAATAGTTATAGAAGAATAAGAAAGAGTTAAGTAAAGTAAAATGACACGAAAATAAATCAATAAATAAGGTATGATTGCAAAAAGTTAAAATTAGAAAGATTTTAAATCAAAATGGATATCATTTCTATTTTTTTCCTTATTTGATATTTATTTATGGCTATCTCAAATTTTCTTGTAAGAGAATAATAATTTCGAAAGTAATATTTCATAAAACACAAGAAAAATATGTGTTTTAAATTTTTTTTTCAAATAATGTTAAATATTATCTTGTAGGGATTAAGCGATATCTAATAATATTTAAACACTTAAGTTTAAAGAAAGTGTTGAATAAAAAACTTGTTTAAACATAAAGGTATAAAACCATATTTGATTTTATAGTGATTCATTCAAATTGATCTACGTTCACTTTTTTCTTAAAAACCTTTAAAGAGTTTCACTAAAAATGAGTTTAACCATTTTTGATTTACAAAATAATCAAACTAGTTAGACGAGTTTCACCACTCTTGATATCAACACTAGACCAACTGACCAACTGTCTTAAATGTTTAGCTTTGTTAAGTTAAACTTTATAAGTATTTGAATTCACTTCTGAATCTAATACAACAAAATGTATTTTTAAAATCTTACAAGATAGAAGATAACTCTCTTAGAGAGGGTATAAAATCAATACAAAGAACTTTTGAAAACTTGTAAAAAGATATTTTCAAGAAAAGTCTTAAGAATTTTAATTGGAGATAGTAGAGAGCGTATAAATATTCTTGATAGTGAAAGTTCTTCTCTTTTCTTCATGCAAACTCCTTTATATAGACTTCTTTGAAAAAGATCACTTACTTAGTGTTGGGTTATTGAGCTCCCTTCCTATGTGGAGAATAGGCCCAAATAATGTGGATCATTAGGTCTCAATAGGTTAAATTGAGATGGGTCAAATTAATAGGGCACATTAGAGTCATTTGAAGAGAGGCAAAAGTCAAGTGAGAGAAAAAGAAAGAGAGAAAGTCATTCCCGCATAACCCTAAACCTGCATTGGTGTTTTTGTCGTTGTGAAGGTGTTCACCGTTGGATCGAGCTGATATTTTGATAGTAGGTTCCAAACATATGGTTCTTCATTCTGACCGTTCGGATTATCAATTGAAGATCTATATTAGGAGAATCAGTTCTCGCACCAGCAGTCCTATTTTGGAGAATTTTCATCTTCTTTATTCTCATTTGTAAGCATTTGTGCTTATTTAAATTGGCTTATTGATCACATCACTTGGTGTTATTATTGGAGACTCTTTTGTACCCTATTATTGATCATAGTAGATTTTTCTTTGGTCTGGACGACTAGTGGTTTTTACCCTTGCATTGAGGGGTTTTCCATGTTAAAAATTGTTGGTGTCTCTTTGTGCTTTGGATTATATTTTTGTTTTATTTGTTTGGTGCTCCTCACAGATTCTCGCAAGAAGAGGGATTGAATTTCCACTGCATTATTACTTTTTCTAAGTTGTTATATTTTTTGGCCCTTTCCCCATCAGAGTGGCATCAGAGCTCTTTGGTTAAGGGACTGTTTAGTTTGCGTGAATGATGGAGGCACATACAAAATTGATTCCTTTGGATGAAGAAAATTATCACCTATGGAAAGGCGAGATGAAGGACTTGCTATTTGTGAAAAAATTGCATCTTCCTGTTTTGCTTCCAATAAGCCGAAATCCAAGTCATATGAAGAATGAGATTTTGAACATCAACAGGTATGTGGATTTATCAGGCAATTTGTTGATCATAATATTTATAATTTTGTTGCTAATGAGACACATGCGAGAAGCCTATGGGATAAGCTTGAGTCCTTGTTTGCCTCTAAGTCAAGGACTAATAAATTGTACTCGCTGAAAAATTTTGTGGAGTTGAAGTACAAGGAAGGAACTCCTGTTTTAAATCACTTAAGTGAATTTCAAGGACGCTATGATCAATTAGCAGGAGTGGGTATAAAATTTGATGATGATCTATTGGGCTTATTCCTATTAAACTCTTTATCGGATTCATGGAAGACATTTTAGGTTTCCATGATAAGTGCTACCCCTAATGGTGATATTTCTTTGCAAATGGCAAAGAGTGGTGCTCTTAATGAGGAGATGAGAAGGAATACACAGGGTACGTCATCTCATTCAAAAGTGCTTATTACAAAGAATAAGGGGAGAAGCCAGAAGAAAGAACAAAATAGTGGTAGAGATAAAAGTAGGAGCAAGTCCTGGTCTCGGTACAAGAATGTTGAGTATCATTATTGTCACAAAACAGGGCATATAAAGAAGAACTGTTTTTTTTTTTTAAGAAAGAGAGCAAAGACAAAGACAAAAAGGGTAAGCAAAGAGAAAAAGATATCGATGATGGTGATCGTGTTACTACTACTACATGTGGTGACCTTGTTTGCCTTTGTGATTATGACGTTATTAATCTTGTATCTGATGAGAGCATGTGGATAATTGATAGTGATGCTACACTGCATGTTACATCCAGGAAGGAGTTCTACACATCTTATACACCTGGTGATTTTGGAATATTGAATATGGGTAATGATGGAGTGTCTAAGGTTATTGGTGTTGGTGATGTTCGCTTGCAAACCAACATGGGGATGCAGTTGTCGCTTAGAGGAGTTAAACATGCTCCAAATGTTCGCTTTAAATTGATTTATGTGCAGGTACTTGATGATGGTGGATTTGATAACCACTTTGGTTCTGGAAAGTGGAAGCTCACCTAAGGTAACTTGATTGTGGCTAAAGGGGAGAAAAACTCTAAGCTTTACTGGAAAAAAGCTTTAGTTGCTAAAGATAGTGTGAATGCCATGTATATGGAGTCATCTTTGCGGCATAGAAGGCTTGGGCATATCAGTGAAAAAGGACTTAACTGCTTAGTTAAAAAGGATGTTCTCTCAGGATTGAAGAGTGTAGAGTTGGAGAAATATTCTCACTACATGGTTGGTAAACAAACCAGAGTATCATTCAAGAAGCATCCTCCTTCCAGGAAGTCAGAGTTGTTTGAATTGGTGCATTCTGATGTTTGTGGCTCATTGAAGGTAAAATATTTTAGTGGTGCAATTTACTTTGTTACTATTATTGATGATTGTTCTAGGAAGCTTTGGGTTTATGCTTTATAGAGAAAGGACCAAGTGTTGGACAAGTTTAAAGAATTCCATGCTTTGGTTGAGAGGCAGTCAGGCAAGAAGCTGAAGCGCATTCGTACTGACAATGTTGATGAATATTGTGGACCATTTGATGCTTATTGTAGATAATATGATATTGCACATGATAAGTAAAGAGTAATTCTCTTTTTACTTCCAGGGTTCTTGCACCTTCAAGTTTTTCATAATACTCCTTGCATTAAATGAAACTCAACAAATTTTGTGCACACCTGCATCCCACCACCACCTCGCTCATTCATTCATTGTGCTTCTTCTTTGTTTCTCATGTTGGTTTGTTGTTTGGAGATCTGTGGTCCCTCGTGTTTGTAGTCTCGGTGTCTTGATGTGGTCTTGTGCTAGTGGTCTCCGATGGTTGAGTAGTAGTCGGGTCTTAGTTTTTCATCGAAGCAACTTTCAAGCGCATTTGAGGTTAGAATAGTGGAACATCTTTAATCGACGTTCGAAATGCGCTTAAGAGGTTGTCGACGTTCAAATGTCGATTAAGGGTCATCGTACTTCAAAGTACGGTTGAACTTTAACCGACATTCGAACGCCGCCAATCCTTAACCGCAGTTCAAACGTCAATTAAGGGTCCATCAAATTTCAAATGCCAGTTATGATTGTAGCGTAGTTAGAAATGTGGTTGCCCTTGCTCACGATCCCGTGAAAAAATAATGCACCGAGACACAAAGTGGAAAAGCTACACCGAGAGAGGAAGGGAAATACACAAACAGAAGGGAGACTTGAAGAAGGACGCAAGAGAGACAAAGAGAGCCCTTTTTGATTTTGAAGGAGGCGCACAAAGTATGAGCTTTGGGGTGTAGGGTTGGCTTTTAATTTTTGAAAAAGAATGTGATTAGTCAATTCTTCTAATTTCTTTTTAGATTTCTATATAGAATTGCAGACAGTCAAAAGAATAATATGGCAAAGTTGGAGGTACAGGAAGAGTACGTGAAGATGTAGAGAGAACATCTGTAAAATATAAATTTTGAATTAAAATGATGAGTCTCACCGAACCACTTGAGTTCATTAAACTAAAAACAAACAATTTATCAAATTAAATTAATTTCTGTAGCAAAATTAAAACAATTGAATGACTTTTTTTCTCATTAAAAAATTCTAGAATGAAACTTCAGAAAGAAATAAAGTATTTTCCTAAGAAAAATACTTTGGATGCTAGATACCCCTGTACACGCTACAGAAAATCAAGTACGTTCTACTTATACGTATATAAAATTCAAGCATAAACCCTAGGTCTAAGAGAGAGATGCCGCAATACTATGATCATACATTTCTAAACACAGAGCACTTAAGAAAAAAAATAAAAATAAACTGCAGTTTGACCTTCCAATAATTTTGAAGAGGATACTTTTATAATGACTCTCGGTCCTACAATTTTTGTGCCAATAAACTCCGTGATCGATTATTCCTTTCATTTCAAAGTAGACGATTCCTTCAGTTTCGCCTTTTCTTGTTATCAATGATGATTTCTCTACCAACCCTTTTCTTTGAACAAAAATAAAAAGTATTCGCTTTCTTGGCCCAGCTTGGTGGCGAAGACCCGTATTTGAACTCAACAGACACTTCACCCTCCGCCGCTTCTTCAACAAAGATCGTTTAATAATAAATCATTCATTTGATTCATTTCACCCTTATTTACATGAATCATGATTAGTAAAATAAAAATGCCAAAAAGAAAGACCAAACTTAATCTAATCTAACTTCTCCAATCCTTTTAGAAAAATTGAAAATGGATATTCATCGAACATAGTCTTCAGAATGAAGAGAATGTTTTGCCAAAACGTCTTGTGCAGAACCCGACCAAGTTAGGCTTATACGGCAAAAAGGACTTCTTCTTATTAATCATTCTCAATTCTCTGTTCTTAACATATAAAGCCTCGTGCGCTGTCACCGCCGCTTTTTTCTTCTCAGCGAAACCATTGCCTTTCGGTCTTTCAGCGACCTCTATGCTCCACCGCTCGTTCATCCTTTTCTTCTCCGCCGTCAGGAACAGATACGACTCCTTCCCCTCGCTATTGCTCCGGCGAAGCAAATCAAAAAGCTTCCACTTCTTTGACGACGACCCTGTCGAATTGCTCTTCTTGCATTTTCTCGGCGAATTCGGCGTCCACATGCAGTAAGTAGCTGCCGGGACTCCCTCCAATTCATCCGCCTCCGACGAAGACGACGAATCCGACAGCGGAACCTGTAACAGATCGTGCTCGCTCCGGTGAAGATCGTCTCCGGTGATAGGGAACCGGAGGACTGCCGCGCCGGAATCGCGTCCGCCGGCGATGCTGCTCCCTTGCGTACTTGGAATGTTGTGGTTGAAAATGGGGAAAAACGCGTCGTCGAAACAGGCTTCATCTCGAAACGCCGCAAACTCGAAACTCGCGTCGTCGTTTAGAGTCCTGATGTGATCTTGTCCGACTTGATTATCGACGACAGCGAGTTGAACGGTGGTGTAGTAGTTGAAGCTTGGACACGTCATCGAATCTAAATACTCTTTTTCTTGTTCTTTCTGCATTTTTTTTTTTCAATTTGGAGCACAACTCAAAAGCTTTGCTTTTTGGACTTGTTTTTCTGATCTCTGGCTTTTCGTGCAGATTGAGAACGATTGCAGAATAGCCGTGGACTTTGTGTATTTATAGGATGGAAAAGGAAGATGGAAATCAACTTGGAGAAGTCCAGGAAGCTCACAAGGTATTATAATAATCATTTCAAGAATACAAGGTTTATATTTTTAAAATACGTCAGGAATGATGCAACTGTAACTACTGTCACCATACGAAAAATGTATTGTGATTGTAATTTTTAATTATAATTTATTATTACATTTGAAAAAATAATAAACTACTTTCATTTAAAACGTATTAATTTAATGTTTAAACCTTTCTGTGGGAGCAAATATAGAAGGAAAAAGAAAAATTAGTACATTAGAAAAGGAGTAATAAATTTTAGTGTTGTATACGGACTATTAAAAATCTTTAATATGGAATGAATATGAAGAAGGTCAGCGTGTACACGATGAAGATGAGACAATAGCACAATGTTAGTAGACTTTTGTTAAAATGCTAATTTCTATTTATATAAAGATAATATTTTACTATATAAGTTTATTTCTTTTATTCGTCATTTATATGATAAGAAAATTTATGTTAAAATATAATTTAAAATTAGAGTTCATAAAAATAAAAAATGTCTATATTTTTAGAATTATGTTTGATTGTCTTTATCTTTATCAACTAAATAAAAATTAAATTTCAATAATTTTCTTTTAAATCTACGTTGATTTTTTTTTTTGAAAAAAAATCTTCTTTGATTTGACGCTTTGTTTAGTTTTCACATTTCCACTTATTCAGATATATAACTAGATTTTGTTTTATGGCGTGTCTTGATTCACACGGTTTCCCATCCATGTTTGCGTACGTGACTGCGTATTCCTCAAGTAAATAATTTTTTTTGGCCTTCAGTAGTTTTTTCGTTATATTTTTATTCCCTTTTTGTGACTTTTGACACTTGAACAAGATCATGCGAGGAAATGAAGGAAGAAATAAAGATTGTTTGCGTGTGGATATGATGTTGTTTTCTTTTGCATGTCCTTATGTCCATGTTCGGTGTTATTGTCATCCACATGAAAGGGCATAATCATGCATATTGCATTTTACTTTTTTTCTTTTGGGTCACAAATTACGCTTTACTTTCTTATTGGGGAACAAACAGGCAATGATGGGTTAAAAATGTCCATGGATTCTACCGTGGATACTAATTTATGGATCCACCGGTGATCAACATATTAAACCATTAGATATATTAGTTAAATATATGAACGAATAAAATTAATGACAGGATAAAACCAGTAATGACAGGAAATTTGCAATTTAGTCCCTGCATAAAACCGTAATTTTCATAAACTGTAATTAATAATGTTCAGAGTATGAAAATATATTATATTTTTAAAAATAATTATTTATATTTTTAATAATTAATTAAATTATAATATTTTTTCCTTTTGAGTTTAATTTATTAAATTTGTATATCAATGGTCATTACTGATAACAATTTATATTATAAAATTAGACAAGACTAATTAATTTTCATTTACATTATATTATTTTATTTATTATCTAAATTAATACTAATTTAATTTATTATTTAAAAGCAAAACAAAATCAAATATTCATTTTGTCATTTGTTTATTTCTGTTAATTATTTAATAAATTATTATTTGATGACTTTAATATTAATTTTCACAAAAAAAATCATATATTTTTTTAATTTTCTTACAAAAATTATTAAATAAATAAATTTTATTGAATATAATACAAAATAATAATTAGAAACATATATATAAAGAAATCCGCTAAAGACTGGCCAATTTCCAAAAAGAATAAATCTTTGTCTTTCATGATCCCTAACCATGCTATACCTGAAATAACAACTGTTAATTTTTATAAATAACTGTGATATGGATATATTGATGGATTTTGTATTTTAGTTTATCCGAGAATAAAGTTTTGCATTATGTTCACATGTGACATCCCAAAAATACAGTAAAATCCATATAATTAGAAAATCACAGTTAATAATAAAACAGTACAGTTTTCCAACTAAAAAAAAAATTTAAAACCAAACGAACGCTCAAGGACGAACGTCCTTGAATACAGTCTTACAACAATAAGGAACGAACGTGTAAAGCCGCACGTCCATATCAGAGTTACAAATTTCAATCGAACGTAAAATTTAAAACTTGACCGAACGGTTCACACAGGAAACACCGAACGGTCATACATAATAGAATTAAAGGATTGGCCGAACGTCTCACTGCTCAGTCTTCACTTCAACTTCAACCAGATTTTCTTCGTTCAGAACATCCTCCAAACGCTCGTCTCCCTCTGCTCACATCCACACGGATGATCATTGCAATGACAGGACGGACGTACAAAACGAGACAACACAAGGAAAACGCAGGGTAAGCTTAAGTAATTTAACTCATGCATCAACATACAAATTCACATAAACAGTTCATCGTACATGTACATTTCAACGCACGCATAACAGAATACTCAACACACGACTGATCGTTCGGACTGTATGAATTCTGCATAATTACAGGCGTTCATGCACCCGGGTGGTGTGGTAACTGGCATTCTCATCAGCTGCCACCCGAGGTTAGTACGTTCGTCCAAAGTACCTCTAAGGACGACGACCTCCTGCCGTTCCCACGCATGATGTGCGCCCTCTACTTGAGAACGAGCACTCACGGAACATCAGGATCGAACAGCCAGCATTAACTTCCCACAATCATACATTTACAAATTCTCAAATTCTCAATTAGGAGTCGTCCCAACCCGGAACGCTCATTCAACATCACAACTTTCTTTCCATCTCATATAATGTCTACCATTTATTATTCATCATTCTATAATCAATTTCATTATTTATAAGGTTGACCATAAAAAACCGAACGTCTTGCCCTCACCAAGAAACAAGGACGTACCATGCTGACTGGACAAAAAGGACGCTCGTTAAGAATCAGAAAACGAACGCTACCGATTTTGAGCGAGCGCTCAATCTAAGACCGAGCCCCTGTTTAGGACGAGCGTTCAGTCTAAAACCGAACACCCTAAAGGACGAACGCTAAACTCAGAAACCGAGATTATTAGGACGAACGCTCAGTTCAAAAACCGATCACATTAGGACGAACAGACCGAGCACCAACCAGAGCGAACGTGCAGTTCAAAACCGAGCACCATTTGGACGAACGCTCAATTAAAAACCGAGCGCCATATTGGACGAACGCTCAATTCAAAACCGAGCGTCATACTGGACGAACGCTCAATTCAAAACCGAACACAATTTGGACGAGCGTTCAATTCAGAAACCGAGCGTCATTTTGGACGAACGCTCAGTGTGAGTCCGAGCACCAATTTGAGCGAACGTTCGGTATAAGACCGAACACAAATTAGGACGAACGCTCATTATGAACCAAGCACCAAACAGAACGAACGCTCAGTTCAGAACCGAACACAATTAGGACGAGCGTTCGGTGTAAGACCGAACACTCCTAAGTACGAACGTCAGGTGTGAGACCGAACGTTTATAACTTTAAAATAATAGATTTTACGAACGGAAATAAACTATTTCAAACATACCAGATACAACAAAGTTTTGCCGAACGCTCAACAAGGCAGTGGAACCTGAGGACGCTCGTCCTCGACCAGGGGTCATTCCAAATGAACGAATCCCATTCTTGACTATTAAAAAAAGGAGACCGAACGGTCTAAGACCGTTCAGCACGAACGTTCATTACCAAGGGAGACTCTTTTTCAATTCATTTACATTCCAGTTCAATCTTACAATGCAATTCTCATAGTTCCATACGTTCATATCAACATCAACTTCCACAACTTATACAATCCATATCATGTAAACTCATATATCTCATTTCACCAATAAAACGAACGTTCATGCATCTCAAAAATCCAATATCATGTATTATATTCATACAATCAAATAACGAACGTTCACACAGGCATACATCAAATCAGTTAAATTAAATAAGCTCCCCTACCTGGAAATGACGAACGTTCACAGACGTAGAGACAATTCTTCAACCACAGATTCTCCTACTGCCAACGCTCGCTAATCCACTATATAAACGAACCCTAATACCCAAAAATCAGATTTACTCTACTTTAAGAAGAAGGACGGACGTACGCACTCAGAATTGAGTTTGCATGCATGAAGAACGAACGTCCTAGATAGGGAAAAGGACTTACCAGTCTAGCTTCACCAACCGAGCTTCTTCTCTGAAAGTCCTTGGAGCCGAGCGTCCTTCAACGGTGTCCGAATACTGAATGGAGGAGATGAAATGAGTGGTTTCTTAGAGAGAAGGTTCAGAGAAAATGAAGAGAGAAGGAGGAGAGAGTTGAATTTTCAGAAATGAAAATGGTGGAGCGTGTGGAGGGTGGAGGATATTTCAGAATCTCAGATCTGCTTTCCACCTCACCAGCGTTCGTCCGCACTCGCCAACGCACGTCCCACTTGCCAGCGCACGTCCCACTTTGCCAGGCTGGACGCACGTTCTGCACTTCTGATTCTTGACAATCCATGCTGGACATCCATTCAGCGGTCGCCACGTGGTTTCCACTTCCGGTTCCTGACTCAGCTCCACGTGAAACAGCTGGCGCTCGTTAGTGGGTGTCGGGCGCTGCTGTCGTCCAAGTGCGTCGCTGAGGTGGCGCGCTCTCCAACTGCCACGTTTTTTTTTTTCTAGGCCTGACATCACACAAAGAAATTGGATTAGTTTATCATGTTTTCTTTATTCTTTTACTTTTTTAGAGATGAATTTTTTGAAAAAGGATTAAATCGAAAAATTAAATAATAATAAAATTTTATTCTAATTTCAATAAAAAATTCATACAATTTTTAACTTAAAATTAAAAAAAAAAGACTTGTATATTTTTTCTTATATATTATATATTTTTTGGTTGTAATCAACGTAAAACTGAAATTTTGGCTTGAAGTCTTAAAAAAAGTCTTTATTTATATAATATATTATTTATGTCTATGTGATGACAAGTTATTTAGATAAGTACCAAGATAGCATTCAACTCAAATGGTAAGAGCAACTCACATAACAGTGGCTCAAACTTACATAGCAAATAAAGAATATATACATATATATATATATATATATATATATATATATATATATATATATATATATATATATATATATATATATATATATATATAATACACGTAAGCAAGCAATTTTAAAAACTTTCAATAATGTTGTATAAAACTGGATGATAGCTTATTAACCTTCAATAGCAGGTATGCTAGAATTCACATAAAAATATCATCATTTTCATTAATATTTTTCGTTCGTTGAAAGAGGTGCAACGTAAAATGATTAGGTTTCATCGTGTATGTGTAACGCAACACATAATCTAGCATTAGCATATTGTTTTCAGGGTCGATGATTAAGCCAAGTACAAATTATTTGGTGGTGGTCGCAATAGTAATATTAAACAATTTATCACATAAATAATATGCCTGCCACACGCCCTACAAACACAAATATAGCGTGTAGGTTTCATTGCATCGTGCTTTTATGCAAAAGAATTTTGTTGCTTCCCTTGTATGCACCCTATAAAAAAAATTAAACCTATGGTATGCTTGTAGGAAAGTGGGAGGTATATTTGAACATTTTTTTTTTCTGAAATAACTAGAAGAAAACTAAAATAAGAAAAAAAAATCTTTTTAAATTAAAATCAATTTATCTAAAAAAATTGAGGAGCTTCTACAAATTAAATTATAACTAATTTCAACTTTAGAAATATTAATTTCATTTTATTAGTTTTTATCAACTGAAAAAAATTATATGAAAAATTTATCTAAACACATGTAACTATTATAATTTGTTATTAAATATTTCTATTAGTTGCACTCTATATTATTATTTCTACAGACCGGTCATACATTCTTAACTCCTTGATGTTTGATCTTTGGATCACTCCTATATTCTATTTTGTGTGTTTTGATTGTTTTGAGCTATTCGGATGGTATATGTAGAAAATACTCTAAAACTTAGCTCTTTTCAAAAGAGAAAAGTAGTATGTTGAATCTAACAACCTAACAATTTTTTAAAAAATACAAAAAAGGACAAATTATCATTACCTGCTCATCATATACCTTCCTCTCAATCTCATATTTCAAATTAGTGTAGTTGGAGTCCTCAAAAGTTAGCAAATATCACTAACTAAACAACTCTTAGGTGATATAATTTTATATAATTATTTAAATTATATAAATCAATCAATAATTTTATTTTTTAAATTAAATTTCTAGAATTTAATTATATAAAATTGTATATTATGAAGTTATTATAGTTTTAAATGGTATAATTAAGTTTTATTTATATTATTTAAATAGAAAATAAGTTGTTTATGGTTTCGAAGAGAAAGCAAAAAAGAGTCCTGAAGTTTTAGACCGAAACCAAACTCACCATTTGAAACTATACAAACTCACATTCTTCTATGTCATAAACTTATGTGTATATAATATAATGGTTCATTAGAGCATTTTAGATGGAACGCATAAATTAATTAATTGAAATTATTGAATGATTAATTTTGAATGGAAAGTGAAAGAATACAAAATGGATAAACTTTGTTGAATACAAAACGAAATGTTTTAGTAGAAAAACGAATCTTAATTGTCCCTCTTCAATGGCACCTAATAATAAAAACTATATAATTATTAATACGAAATAAGAACTTAAGTTATTTTAGCGTTTTGGGTGGCCCTTTTCGACCACGAGAGAATAAAGTAGAATCATGGTTGAAACGTAGACCAAAGAGTATTGGTAAGTCTAATGGAAACTTTGTTCTTAATTTAATAAATTATTATAGGTCTTTTTCTATTTCAATGCTTATTGTTAAAACAGTAGAGTTTCTAGAAACAAAATCCTGCACAAGAATGCAGGTATTCAATAGCGTCAGGCATGACGTTGATTGAAGTAAAGGGCGGCGAGTAATAAACAAAAAACAAAAAGAAAGAGGTTGTTTTGTTAATTAAGAAACCAGTTAATAGAATAATGTAAGGTATAACTTGCCCAAGATGCCATCACCAGAGGTGTCATATATGACAGCCCAAGAATCAGTATTGTATAATCAGAAAATATATTATGTATTTACTACATGATCAAATTTTTTATAATTGAAAATAAATTATTTTCGATACATTAAAGAAATTTAATATATATATATATATATATATATATATATATATATTATGAAGAATGTTGGAAGACAACTAAATCGAAGGAAGTGACACATGTATTGACAACCAAAGAGGTGGAAACGGAGACTTGTCAAGGTAAACAGGATGGAAAAGACAAATCCAGTAGAGAACATTGGCTTCAAACAACAAAAGAATTAGGTATGTGATCAAACAACAAAAGAATTAGGAAATTATGAATTTGTTGTGCAGTAAAATAGTTGTGATAATTGGTATAGTTGAGATTAAATTGCTTGTTGTTCGGGTGAAAAATCAATGGTTATATGTTGTTTGAAGTGTTGATTAATTGAAATATGTTGCTGGTAGTGCAGTCTTTATAAAACAGTAGTTATACATGTTGTTTTTGGGTTAAGAATGCTTGTTGTTTTAAGCTGTTTGGTGCAAGATTTTTGAGTTTGGTATTGGACGTGATGTTTATGTGTTGTGTGGACTAGTTTTTATAATGTTTAGGTTTATGATTAAATGTTTGAAGTTGAAACATGATGGTGCCGTGAATTTTGATGGTTGGAAATTGTTTAGTTTTAAGTTCAGAACCTGCAACATTGAAACTATATAGGGTGTGGTGTGTTTAGAGGTTTATCAGTGTTGTCTTAGTGGTTTTAAGAGTTCTACGTTAAATGAGATTCTGCGTAGTTGTGAACACGGTTAGTTTGTACAGTGACTATAAGGTGGTAGGATTAGACTTGAGCCAATTATTAAGTGTACATACTGATATGGTGTTTGTGAATCATATTGTGATCATAAGGAATGACCAAACCAGTGGTGGAGCGTTAAGGTTTGGTGTGCAGGGTCAAGTGTGTGTTTGTTTTGCCTATTTGGTGTAGATTGTTGTGTTTTAATATGGATGTTTTATTGGTATGTACTTATGCATGTTTTGTTGCTAATAACGTTTGAAAATCATGTTGTATGTATAGCTGTTTGCGTTGTGATTCTGTGTTTCTGGTTGTGGCCGAGCTGTCCGAGCTGCATGGACGGGTTGAGATGTCCGAGCTGCATGGTTGGGTTGGGCTGTCTAAGCTACGTGACCTTGCAGAGTTGACCTAGAGTTAGGCTAAGGATCTTTCTGTTTGGATTGTATGTTTCTTGGCAGGGTTGACCGAGAGTTCGGCTAACTGGGATGTTTTTCTGTTTGGATTGTTCTGGACCTCGATTTGTATTTTCTAAAACTCGGCCAAGAGGTTTCTGATATGGTATAGTTGTTTGACTGACTAGTTAAGCTATTTGAGAGGTGAGTCATGTAAAATTCAAAGAAAAATAATACGTTGAGTTCGTGAAACGGAGAAACAGAAAAACTCATAAAAGAAAAAAGAGAAAAGACAGAGAGAAAAATGATCTGAATATTTCGATATTGAATTAATTCCTTAAATGCAAAGACAGGTTACAACATAAATAGTCATTCCAAGCGACTGAAAAACAAACAAGAAAGACCGAACGGTCGTTTAAGAAAAAACCGATCGAAGGCCGAACGAACATAGGAACCAAGTACGAATCTACAAGACCAAATGATCACCAGAGAACGTTCAGTCACAAAGGACCAGAACAAGTCGAACGATTATCAACATGAAACCGATCGGCCAAAGAATAATAGAAGAGTCTAATCAACAAATCTCCACCTAGACTCAACTATTACAAGAAAGAACAAAAAATCGAACGGTATACAATTATAGACTGAACCGTAAAAAACCAATCCTAGACAACAACTTCAAAAACTTCTCTTTAGCAAGCGGCTTAGTTAGCATATTTGCAGGTTGTCTTCAGATACAATTTTGCAGATTTGGACATTACCGGATTCCACAATGCTCCTGACAAAATGCAGTTTGACGTCAATATGCTTTGTTCTAGAATGGTAGATCTGATGGTTGACCAAATGTATGGTGCTCTGACTGTCACAATGAACCCGGACGACTGTTTGATCAATACCAAATTCCCGAATCAAGCCTTTTAACCACAATGCCTCCTTTACCCGTTCAGCGAGCGCACAGTATTCAACTTCAGTGGTTGAAAAGGCAACAACTTATTGCAATGTAGACCTCCAACTTACAACAGTACCAAACAGTGTAAACGCATATCCCGAACGGGATTTCCTTGTGTCCATGCACCCGGCAAAATCTGAATCAACAAAACCTTGAATATAACATCCACCTTGAAAGTTATTCTGGAAAAGTAATCCAGTATCAAGAGACCCCCGTATGTATCTAAGCATCCACTTCAATGCTTCCCAATGAATTTGTCCAAGATCAACCATAAACCGACTGAGAACACTTACCCCATGCGCCAGGTCAGGTCTTGTGCAGACCATGCCATACATGATGCTCCCAATCCCATTTGAAAATGGAACAGATTCCATCTTCCTCCTTTCATCCTCGGTCTTCGGGCATTGTTCTTTGGTCAGTTTCAAGTGTTGACCGATCGGTGTGCCAGCAGATTTGGATTCAGTCATCTGATACCTTGAAATCACCTTCTGTAAATAAGTCTTTTGAGATAAAAACAAGTTTCCACCCAATTTATCTCTCTTTATGTCAATGTCCAATATCCGCCTTGCTTCCCCTGGCTCCTTCATCTCGAAAGCACCACCCAACTTTGCTTTCATCTCATGAGACATGCTTCTGTCACTGTTGGCAATCAGAATATCACCACATATAGAAGAAGATACAGTACCTCACTGTTACGGTTCAAAGTATACACGCAGTCATCATAATTGCACCGCTTGAAGTTTAGCTTTATCAGGAAATCATCAAATTTCCTGTACCACTGCCTTGGACTTTGCTTCAAGCCATACAGAGACTTCTACAACAGCACACCCTTTCATCCAAAGTAAATCCCTTCGGCTGCTTCATATAAATGGTTTCCTCCAAGTCTCCAAGCAGAAATATAGTCCTCACATCCAACTGTTCTAGATGCAAATTGCGGTGAGTAATTATCGCCATTAAAACTCTGACCGAACAGTGCTTCACAACAGGAGCAAAAATCTCATGATAATCTACACCCTCAATCTGAGTAAAGCCTTTTGCAACAAGCCTTGCTTTGTACCTTGCTTTCTTACCCTTGGTATAACTTCATTTTTCTTGAAGATCCATTTTGAACCTACAACCTTCTTACCCTTTGGCAGATCCACCAATCTCCAGGTGTTATTCTTCCTCAACGCCTTCAGCTTTTCTTCATAGCACCCTGCCAAAGATGTCGATCGCTACTGTGAAGAGCCTCCTTGTAACTTCTCGGTTCACCCAAGCTTTCAAGATCTTCAGCAGTATTCAAGGCGTAGCAAATTAAATATGCCTCTCTAAACTGTTTGGTTGGCTTAGAGATCCTCCTTTCTCTATCACGGACAAGATGATAATTCCTCAATTCATCACCAACACCTCTTGAGTGACTCACATCACCAGATATATCATGTGTATCATCACCAAGATCTGTGATAGACTGGCTTTGCCCTTCACCCGTTCGGTTCTCATCTAATGACCGAATGGTTTCGTCTTGCACTTCACCCGTTCGGTCTTCCTCAGTCAATGACCGAACGACTCCATTAGTAGTATGTTCCACCTCAACGAGCGTCTTCTTCTCACATCCAGGATTTTTAGCATGCATTGTCATTCTCGTTTCGTCAAAAACGACATCCCTACTATTGATCAGCTTAGACGGTTTAGTATTTAACCTTCATAGCGTGTATCCCTTAACTCCTTCAACATATCCAAGGAATACACTCTTTACTGCTCGGGCCTCCAACTTATCCCCTTTGACATGAGAAAATGCCAAATAACCAAACACCCTCAAGTTTGAGTAATCAGTCGGTCGTCCACTCCAAACTTCCATTGGTGTTTTGTAATTAAGAGCCAAAGAAGGACTCCTGTTAATCAAGTATACAGCTGTATTGGCAACCTCTCCATAATTTTTTTGTTCATCCTTTCAGCCAGACCATTCTTTTGAGAAGTTCCCACTACAATCTTGTGCCTCCTGATCCCTTTAACCTTGCATAACTCATTAAATTCCTCTGAAACGAACTCCAGACCATTTTCAGTTCTCAGACATTTCAGCCTACACCCCAATTGGTTCTCGGTCTGTGTATGCCACTCCTTAAATCTCTGAAAAGTTTCAGATTTATTCTTCAGAACGTAAATCCACACTCTTCTTGAAAAATCATCAATGATGCTTAAAAAATACGCTCCTCCACTATGAGTCTCAGTTCTTGCAGGCCCCCACAAGTCAGCATGAGCGTACTCAAATGGTCATTCGGTTAAGTGCTTCTCTTGACCGAACGGTATCCTGTGTGATTTCTCTAAGACGTAATAATCAAGAAATCCAGCTTCTGCAGTTTTTCTCTCAGAAGTAAGCCTTGCTTCTCCAATTCTTTAAGACCCTTCTCATTGATATGACCCATCCTCAAGTGCCAAAGTCGAGCGGTATTCTCAATCTTCCAACTTGCTACCGAGACATGACCAATGACTGTGGATCCCTCAAGAATGTACAAGCCATTCTTCCTTCTGCCTTTGACAACTAGGGGTGGGCAAACTGCACTGTTTGCACTGCACTATAAATCCATTACTATTAACTATAAAATAGTTTAAAAAAACTGAACTGAACTAAAAAATAGTTAAAAAAAATTGAACTAAACTATTTTTCAGTTCAGTTAACTACTAAACAGTTCAGTTAACTACAATGCACCTTTTTCTTCTTATTTTATAGGATAAGTTTTTCTTTTTTTATTATATCCATGCCAACACAGTGATAGCCATCACACCAAACCCACCTGAGACCAAGAATTCAAGGTTCAGGAGGGCAACTGCGATGACTGCAGGAACCAAAACAGGACTGAAAATATCAAATAGTGGAGTAACAATTGTAAGAGAAATGACTGTGCCGGTCAAAATTAAGGCAGCAAGGACAACGAGGGAGCCACCCATGGTGACGGCTGTGGCTGCCTTAGCCACCTGGGTGCAAAGGGTTTGTTGGTGTGGATCATGACGGTAGGGAAAGCAAAAGGATAGTTGTGCAGATTGTGATTGTTGGTGGTAGGAAAAGTTAGCCATGGTGGTGAAAAATGAGAGAAAAGGGGTTAGTGGCCAATGTGGTGGAGTTTGATGTGCAGGAAATGATTATATATGGAGGATAGAGTAAGTGGAGGGTTGGGTGGCAGGACCTAAAGGAATGGTGTGACACTTGTTAAAGAGAGGGATACAGTTCTTCTATAGTTAACTGAACTAAAATTGTGATTAGTTCAGTTTTAAAAATTAAATTATAAAACAGTATATTTAAGTTTTTAGTAAAAATGGATTAGTATTTTTTAATATTATACAGTACAGTTAACTATAGTTAAATATGGATTAGTTTATTTTGCCCAACCCTATTGACAACCATAGAATCTCTAGAACACACCCTCATCACTCCATCTTCGACTTTTGTGGTGTAACCTCCAAGATCAAAGGAACTTATTGAAATTAAATTTCTCTTCAGTTCAAGCACATACCTCATGTCCTACAGTACCATCTCTCGGTTATCAAACATCTTCAGCCTTACCGACCCTACTCCTTGCACTCGGCAAGCCTTGTTATTTCCCAGCAACACATTTCCATGCTCCTTCTGATCTAGACTCTCAAGAAATCCTTTACCGGGAACATGTGATAGCTGCAGCCAGAATCCATGACTCAGCTCCTTTGAGAATCTTAGACGAAGCCACCAGAACACCAGTAGATTCATATCCTTCAAAAGCCTCTGCCACATCAGCAGTTTCCTGTAGCCGAATAGTTTTGCCTTTCTCTGAACAATACTTCTTGATATGTCTCATCTTTTGGCACTTGAAACATCTCACATGTTTCACACCTTCTGGTTTCGACTTCTTCCCATTTCCAGCCTGTTGCTTCCATTTCCCTTTCACCGAAATCAGCCCAGATGCCACCTCCTCGGTTTCCTTCAAATCTTGGAGCTTTTGAAACTCCTTGGTTCGAATTGACGTCACAACCTCCTCTAGCGTGATCATCTGATCTTTACTGTAGAGTAAGGTATCCTTGAAATGCTCGAAGGTTCTTGGAAGCGCATTCAGAAGAATAACCGCTTTATCTTCATCTTTGAATCTCACGTCAATTTTCTCCAGATCGTCAATAGTCTTACTGAATTCTGCAAGCTGCTCCTCTATGGTTCTTGAATTTGTCATCTTGAACGAATAGAGTTGTTGCTTCAGACACAACCTATGAGCCAACGATCTCGTCATGTACAAAGATTTCAGCTTCGCCCATATTCCAGCCGCAATCTTTTCCTTCGCAACCTCCCTCAGTGTCTTATCATCCAGACACAGTATGATTGCGATTCTTGCTTTATCCACCATTCTTTTCTTTTCTTCTTGCGACATTGCAGCACCCATGTTCAACTCACCCTTCAACGCTTCATCGCATCCCTGCTGTATCAAGATAACCTCCATCTTGATCTTCCATAACCCGAAATCATTAGAACCATTGAACTTCTCAATTTTGAACTTGGTTGCCATCGCTTATGGAGTTTCTTGATTCACTACCCCACGGTGGGCGTCAATTGTTGAGTTCGAGCGTGAAACGGAGAAACAGAAAAACCCAGAGAAAAAGAAGAGAAAACACAGAGAAAAAAATTATTTGAATATTTTGAGATTGAATTAATTCCTCAAACGCAAAGGCAAACTACAATATATATAGTCATTCCAAGCGACTGAAAAACAAACAACAAAGATCGAACGATCGTTTAAGAAAAAACCGACCGAAGGCCGAACGAACGTACGAACCAAGTACGAATCTATAAGACCGAACGATCACAAGAGAACGTTCGGTCACAAAGGACCAGAACAAGCCGAACGATTATCAACATGAAACCGATTGGCCAAAGAATAATAGAAGAGTCTAACCAACATAATAAAATAAAATATATAACAAAGGAAAAATAATATAAATTGGGTTTTTTTGTGTGGTTGTGTTAAAATTGTTGCTAGATAAATAAATTGATTTATAGTTTTATTAAAATGTTGTGGTTTGTATGATTTATATAGGTATTTTTGTGAGTATTTTTTAATGAAAAGATTGTAGTCTGGTTGTTATGTTTTGTATTTGTGGTGCATGGGGAAAAGTTTCGAAACCATGTAGGGCCAGACAAACTTACACTTCACAATGTTCAATTATAAGGAAAGTATGTCTTGTCGCATTCGTAGTTCTCGGGGTAGTCAGCTCCCCTCGTAACGTTGATAATCTCTATCGAGTCTTATGAGTTCATGTTTCTTATGATTACCATTGGATCTTCTGAATCATTTGGCCCTCATAGTGGGTGTCAAAATGATTCAGGTATAGGGTCGAGTAACTTCACAAAACACACATTCACACTTTTACTCGTTAGTCGTACAATTTCCTATATTTGTTCTAAGTCAAAGTGTTTCTTCATCAGCTCTCCAAATCGATCAGGGGGTACCTATCAAGAAGGCCATGGTTGGGGGGTCGTACCACCAAATAAGGATAGATAGTCGGTCACGTATGTGGGATTACCAAACTCGGACAAGATATGACAAATACCATCTGGTCGACAGGATTGAAAGTCGAACGGACGGTTCTAGTAGCAAACAACTCGGACAAGATATGTAGGGCCATCTTTTGTTAGCAAAAATCAAAGATGTAGTTTTGATGATGAACAGATTTGCACAAGTCAAGATCCATAAAGACAAATTGAAGATCTCTGTATTTTATAAAGCTTTTATAATAATCAAAGTTGATGTAATAGTGCTCAAATATGTATTTGGACTGATTCTTGTAATTTATATTTATATGCTGTTGAGAATCGTCCACAAGCTATTTTAATCGATTAAACCCAGTTTTAATCGATTAAAACGAGGCTGACACTGAAAACCCAATTGCCCCTGTAATAATCGATTAACACTAGCCGTTGGGGGTTACAAATTTGAAAAACTAGCCGTTGGGGGTTTCAGATTTGAAAAACTAGCCGTTGTACTCATTATTAATCGATTAATATTTATGTTAATTGATTAAATGCGTTAGATGGCCCGTTTTCGAAGAATGGAAGGGTATTAGGCTGAGTCTATAAATTGGCTCACTCTTTATCTCAAAAAATAACTCTTCCCTTGTGCTAAAGAACTCTGAACTCTTTGAGAACTCTGTGAAATTGCTGAAGCTAAGGAAACTCTTGTCTGCAAAGTCCTGAAGTGGTACTGCGGTGACAGAGGAATAGCTTGATCATCCTTGGTGTGTCCGAGGAGGTGTCTGGAAGAGAATCATCCTTCGTGAAGCATTCGAAGGAGGTGGTCATCCTTTGTGAAGATTCAAAGGAAGTGTAAGTTCAGAATCATCCTTCGTGAAGTATTCGAAGGAGGTGGTCATCCTTTGTGAAGATTCAAAGGAAGTGTAAGTTCATCTCTTGTGGTTTCAAGAGAGGTGGTAATTCTAAACTCTTACAAATTGTTTTTCTTTGTGATTAATATTTGTAATTGTTTTGTGTTAGTGAAAAAGGTTTATCTTGTTTGAGATAAACGACTGGACGTAGGATCTGAGTGATCTGAACCAGGATAAAATCATCTGTGCAATTTCTCTCAACCTTACTCTCTTTATTTGTCTTTATTATTTGCTTGGTAAGTTTAATTGAGTAGAAATTAAAAGGCACACGTTCGTATTAAAAACCCTCTTGGTTTGTTATTCCACGCTAACAATTCCGCTGCAGCAATTCTAACAATTGGCATCAGAGCTTGCTTTGATAGTCATTCAAATGGCAAGATCACATCAAACCTTTGCAGAGGGTGCATCAATCAATAGACCCCCACTATTCACAGGTGAGAACTATGCATTCCGGAAGGTAAGAATGCAAATATTTATTGAATCTATTGATTGTGAAATTTGGGATGTTATTGTATCTGGTTCTTCTGTTCCTACTAACAATATACAGGAACCAAAGCCTCGTGGTCAATGGACCATTAAAGAAAAGAAAAGATTTCAGAATGACGTAAAAGCCCGGAATATCATTGCATCAGCATTAACTGTTGATGAGTTCTACAGAGTTTCTGTCTGCAAAACTGCTCAAGAAATGTGGGACGTACTTAGAGTGACGCATGAAGGAACAGATGATGTAAAGAGGGCAAGGAAGAACTCCCTAATTCAAGAGTATGAAATGTTCCGGATGAAGCAAGGAGAAACAATTTCAGACGTTCAAAAACGCTTCACCAACATTGTCAATCATCTCATTGGACTGGGTAAGTCATTTGATACCGATGAACTTAACATTAAAATCTTGAAGTCTTTAGACAGGTCGTGGCAACCAAAGGTGACTGCAATCTCGGAGTCACAAAATCTCAACACCATGACTATGGCGGCACTTTTTGGAAAGTTGAGGGAACATGAACTTGACCTCGGAAGACTAGATGAAGAAGAAGCAAAAGCAAAAACCAAGAAAAAGAGTCTAGCCTTGAAATCTGAGGTAGAAAGGAGCAAGAGCAAAATGGAAGATGAAGATTCAGAAGATGAAGAAAATTTAAGACTCATGATAAAAAGACTCAACAGGTTCATGAAATCAAAAGACAAAGGAAGATTAAAATTCGAAAAGAAAGAAAATCAAGGATCTTCCTCACAGTATAAATGTTATGGTTGCGGAGAAAAGGGGCACTTAAAAGCAGACTGCCCAAATCAAAAGAAAAGTGAAGAATTAAAGGAAAAGAAAAACTTCAAGAAAAAGAAAGCCTACATCGCATGGGACGATGACAACGAAACAATTTCCGATTTGAGCGAATCTGATGAAGAAACAAACATCTGTTTAGTGGTGAACGACAACGCTGGAAGCCAAGTAAGTACATCTAGCGATTCTGATAATTATAGTCGAATTAGTGAAGATGAATTGCATGAAACTTATGCTGCTTTAATAGTAGAATCTGAAAAATTAGATAAAGCTCATAAAAAATTGAAAAAGGATTTCAAAAATTTAAAATTAGATTTTGAAAATATTTCTGAAGAAAATAAAAATTTGAAATTAGACTTTGAAAATATTCTTGAAGAAAATAAAAATTTAAAATTAAATTTTGAAAATATTTTTGAAGAAAATAAAGATTTGAAAAATAAAGTTTTATTTTTTTGAAAAAGGTAAATTTACTAGTAGTGATGAATGTGCTTCTTGTGAAAATTATAAGAAACTACTAGAACACACAACCTTAGGAGAATGTAGTAAAAATAATGAAAATAAGGTTGTTAAAAATAAGTATGTTCCTAAAATTAAAAATAAACATAATAATAGAACTCGTAGAACATGGGTAGAAAAAGGAACAACTTATAGGAACACAAACTTTGTATCATGCTTTTATTGTATGAAAAAGGGTCATACTTCAAATAAATGTAAAATTAAGCATTATGGTGTTCCAAGTGGTAGATATGTTTGGGTTGTAAAATGATTCCTCTTTTTCTAAATCTAACCCAAAGGACCCATACAAGTAGTTGGGTACCTATTGTTTAATATTTAGAATTTCTTTAAAACAAAATTTAAGAAAATTTTATTCCAAGGCCGATGAAACTATTTTTTTTGGATATCTTCTAATATACAAAGCATATATAGTTTTCAATAGGAAAACATTTGAAATAGAAGAATGTGTGCATGTTGTCTTTGATGATATTGTAGACCTTGAGGCAAAACCTCTTGAGTCAGTTGAATTAGATGCAGGCAATGATGAAGATTTGTAGAAGACAACAAATGAAGCGAAGAATGATGACAATCCTCAAGATGAAGATCTAAACAAATGTGGAAACAACCTAGAGGATTATCATTACAAAGTTGGAGGCATATCTAAAGGGGTAAACATTAGAAGAGATCTAAGAATTTTTAGAAATATCTTAGGATTGAATTTTTAATTGCGTTTCAGTTTTGCATTTTTGAAAAACTAGCCATATTTTTGTATGCTTTAAAATTCCTATCTTATATAGTTCAATGTATGTTTAAACAATGTTTTATAAGTTCTTTATCCTAAAATTATTTACTTTAAATATCCTATTGTGTATGTTTAAATGAATCTTTAAATTTGAAATACTTTTAGCTCATATACATACATGCTTTTATTTAGGGGGAGTATTATCTTAGGGGGAGAACATCTTACACACCTTTTTTAATTATGATAAAAAAGGGGGAGAAAATGTTTAAAGCTTATTTGTGTTTATTCACTAATGCACTTTTTCTTCCATAAGTTGTGTTTTTTCCAGATTATTACTAAAAGCTTTAAATCAAAGGAGTTTTTGATCATCATCAAAAAGGGGGAGAATGTTAGCAAAAATCAAAGATGTAGTTTTGATGATGAACAGATTTGCACAAGTCAAGATCCATAAAGACAAATTGAAGATCTCTGTATTTTATAAAGCTTTTATAATAATCAAAGTTGATGTAATAGTGCTCAAATATGTATTATAACTGATTCTTGTAATTTATATTTATATGCTGTTGAGAATCGTCCACAAGCTATTTTAATCGATTAAACCCAGTTTTAATCGATTAAAACGAGGCTGACACTGAAAACCCAATTGCCCCTGTAATAATCGATTAAAGCTATTAATAATCGATTAGTTAATCAATTATTCCTGAGAATAATCGATTAACACTAGCCGTTGGGGGTTACAGATTTGAAAAACTAGCCGTTGGGGGTTTCAGATTTGAAAAACTAGCCGTTGTACTCTTTATTAATCGATTAATATTTATGTTAATTGATTAAATGCGTTAGATGGCCCGTTTTCGAAGAATGGAAGGGTATTAGGCTGAGTCTATAAATTGGCTCACTCTTTATCTCAAAAAATAACTCTTCCCTTGTGCTAAAGAACTCTGAATTCTTTGAGAACTCTGTGAAATTGCTGAAGCTAAGGAAACTCTTGTCTGCAAAGTCCTGAAGTGGTACTGCGGTGACAGAGGAATAGCTTGATCATCCTTGATGTGTCTGAGGAAGTGTCTGGAAGAGAATCATCCTTCGTGAAGCATTCGAAGGAGGTGGTCATCCTTTGTGAAGATTCAAAGGAGGTGTAAGTTCATCTCTTGTGGTTTCAAGAGAGGTGGTAATTTCTAAACTGTTACAAATTGTTTTTCTGTGTGACTAATATTTGTAACTGTTTTGTGATAGTGAAAAAGGTTTATCTTGTTTGAGATAAGCGACTGGACGTAGGATCCTAGTGATCTGAACCAGGATAAAATCACCTGTGCAATTTTTCTCTTTCCCTTACTCTGTGATTTACATTCAATTATCTGCTTAGTAAGAAAGAATTAAGAGAAAAATATTAAAAAGAAATATTAAGAGAATATAACCAATTCACCCCCCGTCTTGGTTTGTTACCACGCTAATAATTCCGCTGCAGCAATTCTAACATCTTTCTTATGCCTTTATTTTGTGGTGCGTGGGGCCCACCAGTGGGATAGCTCATTAAAAAAGAAAACATATAAAAAAAGGCTTAATAGCTTATTTTGTCCCCATTTTTGCTCAAAATTGTCAATTAGATCCATCCTTTGAAAAAAGTGTCAAATACGTCCTTACTTCGTAAATTTTGCATCAATGAAGTCGATTTCGTTAAATAGAAACAAACGGAGTTAAGCGATTGATGATGTGGCAGAAAACAGTATTAACGTGTTATTTTGTATGTGTATTTGTGTTGATGTGCTAGTGAATTAGAGGTTGACGTGGAAAGTAATTCACCCTTCACGCACCATGGTCTTGATTCTTCCATCATTTCATCTTCTTTCACTTTCTCTGCCAAAAAAAAGTACTCATTCTTGCTCTCAACAACATCATCACAAACAAATTCATCAACCTCATTCATCACTCCCACTAACACTCGTATTCATCACCCAGTATCATTACCTTCACTCATACCTTAGAAAATCTCCATCATCCTCATATAATCACATGCACATTCAAACCCAACCAAAATAGAGAAACACCAAACAAAAGAACCACCTCCAAATCGAAAACCAAAACTCCATAATCGCTAATCACAAAAACAAAACAAGATCAAAAACCCCAAAATGACAAAGAACACAAGAACAAAACTCTTGACCGAGAAATTCCCCAAATCAGAAACCACCTGTTAAACCCCCAAATTACAAAATTGAATCACAAGAATAGGAAAACCCCAAACGTAGCAATCATCAAAGTCGTCCTCTTCACAGCTTGACCCGTGTGAAATGCGAGAAACATGAGCTCCAATTTGATCCCTAACCTGTAGAGAAGCACATAATCCCAACTCGAGATGGAAACAAAGACTCAAGGTTTCCCAAATTTAGAAACCCAATTTTGACAAAACCCCATGGTTGCCATTTTGAATGGCAATGATGCTTCCCCTACAACGAAGCCACAGAACCAGAAGAAATTTTTGGGAAAGAAGAAGAGTTTTTGCAAAGCCCCAAATCGAAACCTTCAATCACATGCCATGTTGCTGCGAAACTGCTTGAGAACGGAGGCACCACACAGCAAACGCAAGCCCGCTCTTCTCTTCCACGATGTTGTCATCAAATAGGGCTTCTCGCATCGCGAAGACGTCAACGGCCATAGCTTGGCTGCGGCGGTGGCTTGCACGGGAAAGCATCGTTGACGATATTATAATGAATTTTCATTGTATAATTTTTGTTTAATATAATTTTATCTAATTTTCACAAGCATAATAATGACATCAAAAGAATTGGTAATTGGCTTGGAAAAAAAATCAAAAACACTTTGTTAAACAATTTCTTATAAAAAGTGATTTTATAATGAGTTTTCATTTTAGATGATGAAATTAGAGAAGTTAGTGAATATGGTGAAATTGAAGAGATCTTGAATAAACCTTTGCCTGAAGGTGAATATGTCAATGACTCAACTCTTTACAAAGGCAAATTGTTTAACGACAAGTGTTTTTGAGAAAGATGAAAGAGAAAAGGTTGAGAGCGAGAAAGGTGAGTAAGAGTTTGGGGGTTTCTTTTTTTTTTTTAAGTTTTGAGAATAAAAGTTATTAAAATACCCTTAACCTTAAAACTTAAAATCATGATATAAAAGGATATTTTTGTCTAGTAAACTCTGATACACATTACTAAAATGTACCAACTGAAAAACAAGCATACGTGCGCTCTCATATATATATATATATATATATATATATATATATATATATATATATATATATATATATATATATAAATCATGTTGTTTGCATACGATTAAATCTTTTTACCTTATAGTGGTTTTTATGTTTTTTCAAAATCTTATATATAAACTTATCTTCTAATTTTAATGAATTTCTAAAAAAAATTATGCTTTCTTTAAATTTTTATACAATCATATATTTGTTTTTATATTCCTTATTTTGAAATATTCTTTACTAATTTAATTAATAAATTAAAGAAACAATAGTCTATTACTTTTAATCTTGAAATTTGTTTTGTTATAGTTTTTATATTTTTTTTAAATCCTATATATAAACTTCTCTTCTAAACGTAATGGATTTCTTAACAAAATGCATTGTTTTTTTTAAATTGTTATTCAATCATACATTTTTTTCTATATTCTTTACTAATTTAATTAATATATTAAAAACAATATTGTATTACTTTTAATCTTGAATTTATTTTGTTATATATAATAATTTTGCCTACTAACTAATATTTTTAAAATCTTATATATAAACTTCCCTTCTAAACTTAATGGATTTCTTAACAAAATTCATGTTTTCTTTAAATTATTATTCAATTATACATTTTTTTTTCTAAATTCTTTACTAATTTAATTAATATATTAAAAAAATATTGTATTACTTTTAATCTTGAAATTTTATGTTATTACATTGTTTTATATTTTGAAATATATTTTAACAAATTAAATAATAAATTAAAATCAAAAATATGTATTCCTTTTTTAAAAAATAAACTATACGAATATAATTTTAATAATAAAAATAAACTGTGCTAATATTCATTTTCAAATAATTTTATATAAAATAAAAAATAAATAAACAAATTTTAAGGAGAAAAGGAAAGAAGTTATAAATTTAAATTTTAAATTTTAAAAAGAAAGAAGTTATAAGGAATAAAAGAAATTCCTATATGTAATTACAGCTTGATAAATTAAAATAACAAAATTAATAACACAATTTGTTGCCAAAAAATCCTTAAAAGGGATATTTTCAACTCTCATCTACTTGTATACCGAGATGTATAAATCTAGGGGTGCAATTTTTCCATGTCATACATTTTTCAATAACAATTTTCTTCAAACAAGAACTTTTTAAGTCCAGTAAAAATAAATCATTCCTCACCCCACTTTAGAATTACTAAAACCAGAATGAATTGGAAATTGTAAATAATATAACGATTATAATGATTGAAAATAAATTAGACATCCGATAATAAAGTTAAATTGCCATAACCGATTATTGTTATTAAATAATTAGTTTTCACTGTTACATTTATCTTCGTCCTAATGAGAAAATTGATAGCAATAATTTACATAGTACTTCTTTACCTGTTTTTATCTTCCCGCATAATGCTTGTACAAAGGGTGATTTATGATTAAAACCTTTATAAAATTGTGCAGAACTTCAAAATATGGTGATTTCTCCGCCACGAAAATTACATTAGATTTTTCTCAAGGATATACTTTGTATAGAACTTTGAAATATGAAGTAATGGAAAATACCATTTGTTCTCTTTCAAATTTCACAATACAGAGAAATGAGAGCCTACGGAGGATAGAAGACTAAAATACATTGGTATGTTTAGTATTGACAATACAGAGAAATGAGAGCCTACAGGATATATAACCCTTGAAACAATAACTAATCTATTAAGTACAATAACATAAGGCTTATAAATAACATTAATATGTTTTGAAACATTAAACATAGGTTATGCTCATTAGATCAAACAAAATTCAAATAAAAAGAATGACAAAAACCATACTCAACCTGCAACATTAAATGTAAGCGTCGCTTGAAAAGCAAAACATTGCAGACAAACACATAAATAACAGTCTATCAAAATGTGATCAAAAATTTAGCTGCTTCACTAATATCCCAAAGTATCAGAGGGAACAGATCCAGGGATTGACATTTAGAAAAGCAACACGATACATTTAGCTTCAAGGGAACGAGTCATATGGGAACAGAACAAATCCACACAGACCAGATAGAGAAGCATTCCTTATGTTAATGTTGCAGACCGTTTGTCACATTGTCAAAGGTATACAAAAAATTCAAATAACAATACATAATACACTTTATAAATATCTGCATATTGTTTGAAATAAGAGCCTCAGAGATCTTGGTGGATAAAATTCATCAAATGGGTGATCCCATCAAGAGTAGCAAATATTTTCTAACATCACGGGCTATCATAAAATAAAAAAGTAAAAATACATTATAAAATATATCTAAGAATATAACGATCAAATGTGTATAACCAATTAATAGCAGAAATGTAATCAAATAAAATACAAAGCAATGTGTTTGAACATAATGTTGTCAGTAGTAGCTGGTTGTTAAATCACATACAAAATCAGTGGGAATCCGTCTGATTTTATCATCATTCAACATCACATGTTCAAAACCCAAAGATAAATCTAAAAGTCAATTAAAACTAAATTAAACAAATAAAGAATTGTTCAAATTCTCAAAAGATATTTATCTATCTTGTCACCAAGAAATCCTATCAAGAAATAAGGATACTCGGAGCTAAAGACAGACAACACGTATATTAAGTATATACATGTCGATTAAAATAATTTTAATATAGCCTAACGATAGATTCATTGACATACCAAATCGACGTGCAAAGAATTGCAATATTAGGCATAATCTCTAATTGAATAGAATTGAAATTAAAGAAATAATTGAAATAGTAAATGAACATATCAACCCTAATGTTGTTGGACTCAGAGAGTTGCTTTCTGTGCTCAAAGACGAAACCTTTAACAAAGATCCGTCTCATACAAGAGGTGTCAGAATAATCAAGCACTCTTCATCTTTGCCCAGACGAGAAACACAACAAATCAAATTTACGAAAGAGGGGAAGGTATTACAAACTAGGGTGTTTGGGAAAAGAGGCTTCGGTTGTTGATCTTAAGATTACACAAGGGATTGTCGTATTTATAGGCCAATGGTTAGGGTTTCAGTTTCTTTTCTTACTATGTTAACATATGGGCTTTTGCAGGCCGGGCCGAGAGCGATCACTCCTTTTGACCATTTTCTTAAGTTTCGTGTCCACTATTCAGTTAAGATACTATTTGAATAATGGGTACATGGGTTTATTATTTTTAAAAGATTAAATATATTCAAGATATTCAGAATATTAATTTTAAATATTATAAAAAATTAACATCAGTCCTTAAATGTAGTAAAAACAATTTTTTTATTTATCAATAACTGAAAAATATGAATGTGCAATTTATATTTTATTTTTCAGAAATGTATGTTAACATTTACAATTTGTAAAAAATCACTATGTCACATGTATATTAGTTTTTTTATCATCTAAATTTTATTTAATTCTTAAGATTATTTAGTATAATTATAGCAATTAAAGTTATTGAAATGATTATATTTTTTGATAAAATAGACCAATTAAATAATTAAATTATACATGAATTATGTAATATATCTGTATATTTGTGATAATAATGATAGGATTTCTTTCAATATATAATTATTATTATATAATTGAGTGATAATGTATGAAATAATATAATTCCTAATGAATAAAAGTACACAATTGTATTAATAAAAGTAATATTAAAGTGAAATATTTATGATTTGTATGACACCTCTAATTGTTTCATTAACTAATATCTATATCATGCAATGTGGGGGCTTAATTATTATCATATAATTGAGTGATAATGTTTGAAATACTTGTTATAATTCCTATGAATAAAAGTACATAATTATATTAACTAAAGTAATATTTAAGTGAATTATTTATGATTTTATGGCACCTCTAATTATTTCATTAACTAATATCTATCCATGCAATGATTTCTCTTAAAAAAATTATTTGATGTTAATTATTTTGTTAAATATTTTATTTTATTAGACAATGTAAAATAGGAATTTATTAAATTATTAATAAATTATTTGTTAATATTTCTATTTTTTTGTTATAAATTATTTATATATCATATAAATTTTAAATGATAAAATTTAATTGAATATTTTATTAATATTTGCTAATAAGTTATTGAATAAAGAAAAGAGAGAAGAAACTGAAATTTGTAATGTATTTTAATAAAAAGTATTATATTTATTAAGTGTTATAAAAGAATATAAGGATTAGGGATATAGGGTTTGGGTGGGCACGAAAGCTGATGAAGGAATTTCTTTGTTGTAGTGAAATGAAAGGTGAGAGTGGAGGAAATAGTTGGATGCGAAGGTCAATTGGTTCGGAAAAGTCGCAAAGTTGTGGATCATCTTCATGATTACCATCAAATTGTGTGGTTGTGGTGAAACATTGTTGCTTTTAAAGGCAACTATTGTGAAGAACAAAGGAAGAATGTTTTATAGATGTAGAAATTGGGCAGTAAGTGATTAAATCTTTCAGTTCATGTGCTGAATTTTGTATTAATCGTGTGTTATTTTGATTGTAGAGCAATTCAAGTTGTAATTACTTTGAATGGCATGATGAAGGAGTTTCTGAAATTGAAAGAAGCTTTGAAAGAAAACGTGAATAACTTGAAATGTGTTTGGAAAATGAAATTTGTACTGAGGAAGAAGAACGACAAGCAGAAAAGGAAATTAGAACAAGAGAAGAAAGTTGGGAAAATGATGTTGTTCTTGTTTGTTTTGTCATGGGCGTTAACAATTTTCTTTTGTATTATGTTTTTGTTGATGATGAATTGTAATTAAGAATTATGGTTGAATAAAATGAGGTACTTGAGTTTGTCTCCAAATTCTGCTTGACTAAATTCTCCAAATAATTTACTTGTGTTGCCACTTGATGATTAACTTTTTTTCCCTTTAACATTCCACCACTAGACTTTTGTTGTATGTTAATAAAGAAAAAATTGGGAAGCATAAGAAACTAGAAGCATGCATTAATCCTTGGAGAATCAAAGATAGTTCTTTAAGTAAATGAAAAAACTAGAAGCAGACATTAAGAAACTACAGAGCCTTCACGCATAACTAATATTAGCTGAAAACCTTCAGAAAATTTTCCATGCTTACAGGAGTCATTAAGTCATCACTAAACATTTTTAAACAACCAATGGCAGATAGTTAAAACTTAATTTTTTCAGCTGTCTTCCACTTTTTACTTTTAAGAATTAACCAAAGGTAGCATTTTTAGCATTCAACTCAGTAAAATTAATCATAAACAACTGCTCATGGTTCACCCACTTCCATCTCCCGGATTTGTAAATCTGAACTAAGCAGAGTTTGCCTGCTAAAATTGACTAAGCAGAGTATTTGTAAATCTGAACTTGGAATAAATAAAGTTAACTTACATAATGCAAATATGGAATATAACAAGAAGCAGGATATAATATGAAATTGTCCCATACTATTAAATAAGATAAGTAAGTTAAGTGGTCCCTTACCACTGACGAAAAGTATTGTAATAACAGTACTAAAATAAGTTAAGTGGTCCCTTACAATTACATGTGATGGTAGATGTTAAAAACAACCACTGTACCCACTACTATTGTTCCCTAAGTGGGTGACTGTGACTTACAAAATACATTAAAATAAACGTTTGGCTACAATAAATCTTCACTTGGTACTAGCTTGGGACCCTAGATGTTGTGCAGCCAATAGTCGTGAGAATGTTCTTCTTCCACCTTGGTGACTTGATGCAAGTCCTACTCCACTGCCACTTTGAGGTCGTCCTAGTTGAGAAGTCCCCATTCTTGATGTTCCTCCACCTTGTGACGTTGATGGAGCTGGTTGGGCTTGAGAACCTCCTGCAGTGGAAGTTGCCCTTGTGCTGCCAGATCCTCCTGCACTTGAAGTGCCCCTTGTGTTCTATAAATGGAAGTAAGCGACATTGCAATTATCATAGTGAAAATAATTATGAATGTGTAAATAAGTGAAGCTGTAAAAGATTGATTTTGTACCTTTTTCTTTCCCCTTTTACATGTTTTTACATTATGACCAAATTCAATGTAGCTGCTACACTTCATAACAAGATTCTTCTTTGACAATTTATATTACTCACATATTCATCAGTCTCCCTTCTTCTTAGTTTTTTAGGCCTCCCAGGGGGTGTTTTATAAATTGGAGGCAGTAGTGCACCAGATTCATAAGTAGACCACAGTTGTTGTCCATTGATTGGAACAATTTCAGGGCCATAACAAGTTTCATAAGCCTCTTTCTTGTAATAAGGATGTACATAGTCTTCAGGGTTTTCTACTTTGTAATTTATGGCAGTCACAGCGTGCCTGCAAGGTATTCCTACCAAATCCCAAAAGTAACAACTACATAAATGGTTACTTAGGTCAACTACAAAGTTATCCATTGTAAACCCGTGAGTGACTTCAAATTTTGCAGCCCCTGCCCAAGTTGGAATCCAATTTCCATTCTTCTCTACTTCCATATCAAGCCTATTTTGTGGTTTAGGCATCACAACTCCTGTATATGTCTTTGCTTTTTCTCTAAGTTTTGCAAACCTACTCATAATGTAAGTTCTAATCCATTCCATCATAGTTATGATAGGTTTGTCTCTAGCTAGTAAAATTGTACTATTAAATGACTCAGACAAATTATTTATCAAGACATCGTATCTAGGATAACTACTGAATGCATGTTTACACCAACACTTAGTTGGAATAGCTAGCAACTAATTGTAAGCATCAATGTTAACATTTGACAACTCACCCATTTTCTTTTCCCAGTCCTGTTGAAATGTGGCCTTGGTAGCCCTCATCATAAGATCTCTAATAAGCATTCCTCCACCAAAACACAAAAGATCTTGGTCAATAGTAAATAATGTCACTGCTACGAAATAAAAATAGGAAAACATTAAAATGAAAATACCTTTTGCTGATCATAAATGAAAACCCAACGTTGACAATCAATGCCACCAATATCATCCAAAAGTAGTGTCAAAAACCATCTCCAGCTTTCTTTGCATTCATTTTCAACCACAGCAAAAGCTAGTAGGAAATATTGGTTATTGGGGTCTCTGCCCACTGCCACCAACAATTGACCACCATATGTTGTCTTCAGATAACAACCATCTACCCTATGAAGGGCCTGCAACTTCCTAAGAAGTCTTGCTTACTGCCCTCTAAACACAATAAATGACCCAAATCTTGGTAGCAAACTTGGTTGGGGTTGATTCACTTTAATTTTAAAGGTTCTAGACTTCACTCTTAGCAATTCACCTACATAGTCATATAGACGACCATATTGTCGTTCTCCATCACCAACCAAAGAATCCAAAGCAATTTGCTTGGCCTTTCTAGCTTCCCAAGTAGTTATTGTAACACTGAATGACTTCTTAATGTCATTAATGATTTGGTTGACTGTCATGTTAGCCACATTTACAAACCTGTCTACTAATACTTGTACAATCTAGTTTACATTTGAATTTTTGTTTCCGAAAATCCTTCCACAACTGTGTCGTCCAACCAAGGTTTTGACCCTAAATGTTTGCTTTCCTCCTACTTGTTATCCATAATAAGAAAACCACATTTGTTTTTACAAATTGCCCTTACTCTATTCAGGTCATTCTTCACAAACTTAACCTCTTTTCCATGTAATACATTATGTTCCATTAGTGCATTTTTAAATTCCTTTCATGAAGAAAACTCCATCCCCAATTCGAATATAAAGTTCTTGTTCATATAATGTTTTCTATACTTTTTAAAGTTGCCCCTTTTCAACCTCACACCCTCATCATTATCTACATTTGAATCCAATTCTTCACTACTGTATTCTTCAGTGATGTCATGATCTCCAACTTCTTCATTCATTGTAAATGAACATTCCCCAACATTGCCTCTTCTAGTCACACATTTCTTCTTTTTTTTCATTATATTCCACCTATCCAAAACTGGATTAATGTTTCATGCTCAACACCAAACACATCATCATCATCATTAGCCATTCTGTCTTCTTCATTGTCATTCATACATTCTTAAGCTGAAGCTTCTACTTCCCCCTCAACCAGATTCCCCCCTTCCTCTTCTTCACGAAGATAATCATGTTCATCACCACCATCACACTCTTCTTCTTCCTCACCCATTTCAACCTCTTCATGTTCATCACCACCATCACACTCTTCTTCTTCCTCACCCATTTCAGCCTCTTCCTGTTCATCACCAACATCGCACTCTTCTTCTTCCTCACTCATTTCAACCTCTTCCCATTCGTCACCACCATCACACTCTTCTTCTTCCTCACCCATTTCAACCTCTTTCTGTTCATGACCACCATCACACTTTTTCCTTTCCTAACCCATTTCAGCCTCTTCATGTTCCTCACCACCATCACACTCTTCCTCACCCATTTTAACCTTTATAGCCACATTAACATGTGAACACTATTGCTCAACACATTCACCCTCTTCTACAGCACCATCACCCTCTTCCAGACCCATTCCACCCTCTTCTACAATCTCAATCACTTCTTCCTTATGTAAATTAACCTCGTCATCACCCACTTTGGAAACCACTTCCTCCTCTTCCACTTTTCCTTCATCTGCCACTTCACCACAACTAAGAAAGTGAACTTCCACTGCCTCACTAGGAACATGTTGAACATAGATTTCTACCCCTTTCTTATTCTCCTCTGCATATCTAGCTAAATATAGTGCTTCCATGTCATCACTCAATAATCTTACATTATTCACCAGCCTTTGTTTTGACCCCTTCCACCATAGTTTGAAGTCTACATCATACATAAATTCTTTAACTATTCCAGCTGCTTCAAAATACGACCAACGATCCAGATCAAGTCCTTTGATCACGTGTATCTCTCCTCCAACATATTGTAGCCCCTTATTACTAACAAACTTCCCCATGTGATGCAAACAAATGTCGAAAACCATTTATAGACCTACATTCAGACATCAACGCTTTACGCCTAAATTGCAACAACCATAACCGAAAAAGAAAAACAATATCTTAGCTTACCTTTACGCTTGTCTTTCACACCCACTGTTTCTTTCACGAGCACCAGAAGGACCACCGCAAGGACCACCTTGATAGAATGCTTCAAGTGGAAGGTTTCGAGTATAATGCTTGGAGTACAATGCTTCGAGTAAAACTACTTTTTCCCAATTGAAAAAAATAAACTTTTCCCAATTAAGAACCCTAATTGTTAATCTGATTTCAATCAACAACGTGTCAATCACTTAATCTCATTTCAAAACTTAAACAACCAATGTGGCAGAGAGTGAACAGGGCAGCTGGCATAAAACGTGGCCTCACCGTTTGCCACATCTATTAAAAGTTAATGTCGTCCAATTTTAAGGACTAATAGTAAGAGTTTCAAAACTATGAGGACTAAAAACCATCAAAGTTTCGAGTAGAGACTAAAACCAAATTCGTGTGATATTTAAGGGACAAAAAACATATTTAACCTTAAAAGAAAAGGTTTTGACAGGAAAGAGGAAGTTTTGAAAACATAGTATGGGAAACATATTACTCTATTGAGAATCAGAAATGTTTAGTGGGTTGAAAAAAAAATTAAAGGTAACTTTAAAGTAAATTAATTTTTTGAATACATTATTACTTGAGAAACAACATTTTAATTGTTATTAAAAGTTAACTAGAAATTGTTAAGTTGAATTTTTATAAACTGCATTAGTAATTGATACTTAAATATATGAATTTTATACTATGTGTTAAAGATTTTCAGGTTTTTTGTTATAATTTAGTTACATATAATATTAATTTTACATGAACAAAATTATTTCAAAAATTTCATAATTTATAGTAATAAGTCATAAAATAAACAGGAAAGAAACTGATTTGAAATGTGTTTAATAAGTTAATATTTATAACTATAATTCCTTTTTTATGATTTAGTTACGTATAGCATTAATTAATTTCAAATGATAAAAATTAATTGAATATTTTATTAATTTATAGTAATAAGTCATTAAATAAAGGAAAAAAAAGGAAATAAACTGAGAAATTCTATTCAATTAATTAAAAAACCAATTAATCCTAATAATATTGTTTGTGTAACTACTATACCATTAATAATAATGAAAAAGATTTAAAATCTCTTCATTAAAAAGGTTTATTACAATAATATTAATTTTAGATGATAGAAATTATTTGAAAACTTTAATAACTTTTGTAGGAACATCTAATTGAGAGTGTTTAATTATTATAATCATCATACATTTAATATAGATAACCATCAACTCAAACAAACACATAAGATGTTATTTAAGTTATTTAAATATAACTATAACATCAAAATATATATAAAAGAACTTTTAAATCTTTAAGAGTTCTATCACACTCAAACACTAAAAGTGTAATTACATAGTTTTACAAAAACATATATAAAGTGGACGTTAGAGACAAACATGATATTCATAGAATGTTCTTCACTTGAAATCATATATAAAGAGATCGTACAACTTATTTCAAGCAAAGTTTTGAAAAAGTATGTCTACTCTAACAAGTTGACTTACCCAACGACTGTTGTGCAAAGAAGAAAGAGAAAACACGAGTATCAAGACTACAAACTTAATCTAACGGAAAAATATCCATGAATATAAATATAAGATTTCTCGAAAAGAAATTTAAGAGGATAGCCTAAGAGGATAACATAGAGAAGAAAAACTTACAACGAAATATTCATCTTGAGAAGCAAAAGAGAAAAATCTCAAGAAAAATAAGATATCTTAAGAGAAGAGAAGAGAAAAAGAGAAAGAGATACTCGCGTACTTCATTGTTATATTACTTACTATTGTAAGTGAAAATAGAGAAACACCTGCGAGTGTTTAGATTCTGCGAGTGTTTAGATTGTCTTGTATTGTAATCAAATCTTCTCGACGAGAGATATAGTTTGAACAGTTTGTAAGCAATCGTTGATGCAATTTTGAAGAGAATTAAAATACTTACAACTAAACTCTGTTTGAGTTGAGAAATCATGGCAATGTTGCTAAATACCAAGAGTGGTTCGATTACTCAAAGGAAATATCGGCTAAGGTTGTTGAGTACCAAGAGTGGTGTTAATACTCAAAGGAAATCTCGGTGGGGTTGTTGAGTCTAAGAGTGGTGTTAATACTCAAAGGAAATCTCAGTGGGGTTGTTGAGTACTAGAAGTAGTGCTAATCTCTGCAGAAGACACTAGACATAGCTTAGTTGGAGCGAACCAGTGTAAAAACTCTTATGCAATTATCTCTTCTCTTACCTAAATGATCTTCTTCTGAAAACCTGCAGTCGCGCTTTATTTCTAAACATAAGAACCTTCCAATCTAACGATCTTAAGTTTAATTATTTTCGAGGTCCCTGTTTATGTAGAAACGTCTCAAATAAGCCCTTATATTTTTTGTTATCTGAATTAGGTCCCTATTCGTGAAAAATTAATTCAATTGTAGTCTTGCAGTCAATTTGAGTAAATAACGTTAAGATTATAGTCCGTGGCATGCTGACTTTGCAAACCTAAGACACGTGGCACATTAAGAATGTTAGTGACATGAATTTTGTAATTTTTAAATTAAAAAAATTGGGATTTCATTAAATCTCTAATTTGAAATCTCTAATTTGTCAAAATCCCTAATTAAAGGGTGCTTGAGGTGTTGTTTGAAGTTTCTTACAAAATCACTTTTTCACTCCATGCCAATGTGAAATGTTTGTTTCTTGGAACTCCATCTTTGTCGTATGCGTCCAAAATGACAACCTTGATGACGCTTTTCGCTACTTCGCCATAGCGCCAAAGAAGAACGCTAACTCGTACAACGTCGTGATCTCGAGATTAGCGAGGTTCTAACGCGTGAGGGACACATAGAGGCTCTTCAAAGAGATGTCCCATCCGAATGTCGTGTCATATACCACCATGGTTGATGCGTATAAGGTGGAGGATGGGATTGAGCGTTGTTCGAAACAATGCCTCGGAGGAACGCGATATCATGGACTGAGTTGATCAATGGGTTGATGGAGAATGAGTTGTATGAAGAAGCATGGGAAGTGTTTGGGACAATGCTGCAAAAGAATGATTTGGTGAGGACCAATGATTACTAACCAAAGCTTTGTTTAAAGAGCTTCGATGCAGTGATCACAATCCCTTTAATTAGGGATTTTGGCAAATTAGAGATTTAATGAAATCCCAAATTTTTAAAATTTAAAAATTATAAAACCCACGTCACTAACATCCTCAATGTGCTACAATTTAGATTTTTAAAGTCAGCATGTCATGTGTATGAATTTTTAACGCCAATCACTCAAATTAACAGCAAGGGTGAAATTGCATATAGTTCCACATTCCCTAGCTCTTTCACCATTCTTCCTCTCCTAAAGCTATGTAAGGACTCCTAACTCTTCTTTGTAACACACAATTTGATAATAAAGTAATAGTTAATTTGTATTCATCTTCTTCGAGATAACAACGTTCTCTATGAGTTGTTAGATATTTTATTTGATAATATTTGGTGGTTTGTTGTACTTTTAAATTTAGATTTTACTAAAAATTATTTATATTTTATTTGTTAATACTTTGTTGTATGTTGTACCATGATTAAAATTTTTACTAAAATTTATTTATATTTCATTTGACAATACTTTTGTAACTCACATTTTTCTTTTGGATTTTTTTAATAATTTTATTAATTATTTATTACTTTTAAACACTTTTAGTATTTCATTTTACTCTTTACAAATCAAATTAATTGTATTTAAAAAATTATAATAACAATATTTAAAAATATATACACATAGACACGACAAAGACAAATTTATTACACGACTACAATATTACTACACGCACTATGTTAACACTATAATCACACTGAAAACTATAGTTTGAATATCGACCACTTAATATGAGGTGGAAGAAATTTTTCTTCTCATGTCTCTAATGATTATATGAAAATTATTATTGAGAACAATATAATATGAAGTACAAAGACTAAAATTTATGGAGGGTATTTCACCTTGCACCTCCAACCCTTTCATCTTACACCTCCAAACATAAAGAAAATGCCAATTTCACCCCTAATTAAAACTACATTTAATTTGTAGAAAATAAAATAAAATCTGGTCAAAGATTCTTAAACAATTTCAGTTCAGTTTTAGGGTTTCTCTCCTTCTTTCACTCTTAAATTTCATTGCTTGCTTTCTTCTCTCCAACACTTACACTTCCTCTTCAGGTACAGAAGCTTTCTCTTCTTAATTTCATTTATCCTTCTTATTTTCTCTCTACACACATACATATTTTCCTTTTTAATGAAATATTATGAATTTATATTATATAAAAATTTGAGTTAATTAAATTTAATTTCAAATAAATATTTTTGTTTATAATTATTTAATAATAGTTAAAATTTGTATAACTTTTTAGAAATTTAAGTTTTTTTCTTTGTAATAATATATTATTTAATTTTATAACATATACAAATTTTTTAACAAAATAAAAACTAATACAATAAATTAAAAATTAATAATTAAATTATAAAATCATAAACTAATATAATAAATTATAAATTTATAAATAATATAATAAACTTAAAAATAATTTAAATAACTATAAGTATGCATTTTTTATATTATAAAAATTAAACATTTAAAATGCATTTTTGATATTAACAAAATTAAATAATTATAACAAACACTGGTTTTAATAATTAACTATTTACTATATATATACACTATTATAATTACTATAAATAAATAAATATCTTAATATATGTATATAGAATATATGTATATAGATATATAAATTTTTAGTTAATTTTATGTTATATATTAAAATATCCCCTCTCATCTACATTTATATGTCAAGAAACAAAAAAAAAAAATTAATCATTTTAAAATAAAATAAGTTATATTCTAAACAAACATATTCAATAATTCATATATATGTTAGTAAACAATCTTTACAATTAAGTTAACAACTGGTTTTATTTAATTTTTTATAAAACAAACTTTTTAAAAAGTTGTTATAAATGGATAATGAAAAACCAAATAACGTAAACATGCATCAAATATGAAAAATAAGCACATAATGTTGTATCGGATACGAAAAATAAGCCCATAACATCGGATATGGAAAACAAACACGTAAACATTTTAAAAAATCTTGTAAAAAGGTAATACAATCCGAGGTCTGATTGTCGACCGATGTGCTCTTTATCGCATATCCAAATTCGATAATATAAATTCATGCATCGAAATACTGCCTTCAACCTTAACGTTCAACCTGCCTCCAACACCTCCAAGCCAAAAATTCTAAAATTTCTCAAAATTTAACGAATGAGATGAGAAGAAATGAAATAAAACACTCGAAAAGGTAAAATTGAGTACAAGTGTTTGAAACTATATATTTAACTTTCAAAGCTTCATTCAATTCACTCACAACTCTTTCTATACGCTTTATTTAATTCATGTATAGAATTCCTCAACAAAAAGAATTAATGTAAACTATCTTATTAATTAGAGGGAATTTATGGAAATTGGAAGTGCATGAAAGGATTGGAAGTGGAGGATGAAACACCGCATCAAATTTATCGGTATTCATTGCCATAAGAGGTGGGTTACATGCTAATTCTAGTTTCAAAGGATTTTCCAACTAAGAACTTCAATTACTTACTACTTTACCTAAGAAGGAAGAAAATTGGAAACCATGGAAGCAGGAAAACAATCCAAGGCGTTAATGGAAAAATAGGTTGATACCAAACTTTCCCTTTAGCTAACATTTTTAGTGTATTTTCTAAAAATTAGCTAGACAGGGAGTTTTACAATTACATAAAAATTCCAAATATATTATATTTAAATTATTTATTATTTTAATTTTTTTAAGTTTTTAAATATTTTATTTAAATAAGAGAAAATTCAAAGTTTTAGTATCATATCTAGGACGAACGATTGACATCCAAGACTGATCAGTCTATCTATTGTAGTAGCGCTCGTCAACCAGGTCAAACTGGGACAACGCTCATCAGCTAGGTCAAATCGGGACAGCGCTCAGGTCAAACCAGGTAAAATGATGTTGGGCCACACTTGGGCCAACATTTAAGTTATTGAACTAATATTCCAGCAGAGGATAAAATAATCAAAGTTTTTAAGGGAAATTTGTTTAAAGTAAGTCTGTTTATACTTTATTAGGCCTGTGATAACCTATAAATACAGGACCAAGGCTAAAAGCTAGTTCTTTTTATGCTCCACTCACGTTCTACTCATGTTCAACTCATACTCTCAAATACTCAATAGTGATAATCATTCACTGAACATTCAATCAAGAGCCAAAACTCTTCAAATCACACGCCTAACTTGAGTGTCGGAGTGCCTTTTGCAGGTAACCAAACGGTCAAGACTGAAGTCCACCGAACAGTCATTACCGAAGGCAACTGAGTGGTCCAGACTAAAGGAAGGCGAACAGCTCATGCGATCCAGACGACACATCATAAAAAGGTCAGTCTCTTGATCCTACAAATCCACCGAAACATTTTATAATTTTAATATTTCTTTGAATAAATTTTTTAATTATCACCGGATACAAAACTATTAAATAAAAGTTAAATACTTCAACCTTCTGAAAACAATCACTAAAAAGTTCAATTGAAAATTTTTGGTTGAATTCTACTGAAATAATCTTAAAAATATTAACTATAAAATAATTAATTATAACCTGAACCAATAAATTATAACCTACAAGAGTTAAAAAAGACATCCTTTTTAACATAAAAAGAAGTCCTAACAGATATCACTAAAAAAATAATTATGTGAATATTAATTAAAAAATGCTAATTACTATTTAGGATAGATTATTCTGATCAATGTTGAGAGAAAGCACTAAAAATTATATAAATCAATGTTAATAAAAATAACCATGTTTAATGTCAAAAAATAAACATTCTTAATGTTAAAAAGAAAAAAAATTAACAAACATTTATCAAACAAAAAAATTATTGTTATCAAAATGGGTCATCTAGTCCAACTTGACTTGACTCATCATAGATTGATTACTTAGTGAACATACTCAATCAGACTCATTTAAGCCGAAAAAAATTTAAACTCGATTTAACCATCACGAGTTGGTAGATTAAACTCATTTAATTATAATCTTTTTTCAACTAAAAAATAATAATATTTCTAATTCAAATCTAAATAAAGGAGAATAGTCTAAAATTATTATGCAAATCTCAGTTTCAATATTTTGTAAAATAACTAATTCAACAAAAAATATTTATTAAAAAAAATTAAATGAGTTAATGAGTAAATCAAATTTTCAATGAATCGAATTTAAAATTGGTTCGAATATAAAAAATTCACAATCTATCCAAACCCATGGTGGCTTTAAAATTAAGACAAAAAGAAAGAATTAATATGAGAAATACATGAATTTCAAAATAAATAAAATAAAAGAACAACTTTCAAATCCCTCTCATAAATTCTGAGAAACTTACTTTTTTTCTCAACTTATTTATCAAAACAAAATATTTTATTTAATAATTTCAAATTTTTTATAATAATAAATTTGCCTTTTAAAATCCATAAAAATACTATATTTAACATAATCGTATAAACTTCGGAGAAAGACAAATTCATCAAAATACTCCATCTAAGATAATAATTTAAACTTTGGTGAAAGACGAGCAAGACGGTAAAACTGCAGAGATGGACAAGTGGAGAATGAATTCCCTACAGTTGGCAGTAGAGTAGAGCTCTGGTTTAGCTGTTAACTTTTAGAAACTGCACGTAAGCAGAACATTCCCTTAAAGGTAGAGATGGGGGAATAAAGAACTGGTCAATGTCGCTGACAACTCCAAATAATCAAAAACATTGAAAGAAAATATGTTCAAGTAAATTTTACATTAAGTAAACGAGATCTGCCATAATTATTTAGAGACAGTTCATATAGAAGTAAACCAAAGAGCTGATATTTTGGTTTGATCATTCCCTTCAATGATAGACTTATTATTGATTTTATTCCTCGTACTATTTCTCCATCATTGATAGCTGACCCCGCCAGTGTATCCCAACAAAAGATCATTTCACATCCATATATCTAAAACAGCCAACAAGAATTCATTTATGGCACTTAGATATGTTATGTGGACAAACAATTCCTTCGAAGTCAAACTAATAGATGACATTTTGTAGTAGCATTGAGCACAATATATTGCAAATCACAGAACTTTGGAGGTGTTGAAACCCCTGATTGCCAATTTTACAGAACTACTTCCACATCTCTTGTTTAATTGATAACCACAATAAAAGCTACATGAGAGAATCAGTCAAATAGGAGGTGTTGCACCCCACAGGATGCCAATTTTACAGAACTATTTCCATATCGTTCCACTGATATCCACAATTAAAGGCTGCATGAGAGAATAAACCCAACAGAGGGAAGAACTTTTTCAACACAAAGGTTCCACCATCTCTTCTCTCCTATTTAATCATCATCAAGAGTTGCATATACGCCAGAATTAAAGTATTTCACACATTACAGCAATGAAAACATTATACCTCTTATCCTTAAAAGCTGTTTGTTCACCAGTATCATAAGGTACAGAAAATCTAAATAGATGTCGGTGTCTATACAGCCTATGCATAAAACATGTTACATATCCTACACAACAAACTGATATGAGTAATTTTACCTCTTCAATAAAACTAGGCTCAGAAACGAGACAAATAAATTGATCCTCAAATAAAGACAGTCAACTAAATGGAAATAACATACCATAAATCTACCCTGATTACCAGCTAAATAGTTGCTAGTATTCCATGCCTTATTTAGGAAGAAGATTCAACCATTTTGTTCACATCCTCCAAAAGCCCTTTCATCTCACTCTCTAATTTTGTCTTGATATCAGATGATTTAGCATCCGATGCTTCTAGAATTAAGGTGAGACCCTGAAGTTTCTGCTTTATGTAGTTCAATTTGGATGCTTCACTACCTGGTGACAGTGAAGTAGATGGCTTGGCTGGAGTTTTTCCTTTCTTTTTCGTTGAAGAAGCTTTGGACTTAGATTTTTCAGACTTGGAACCAGAAGAAAGATACTGGAGTCTGAAAGTGGCCTTGGAAGAGCCGAAGGGGTTCATGTTCAGTGAATCGCTTAAGGCCTTTTCAGCATCAGAGGCTTTCAGGAAGAACACTTGAGCAGTGTAATCACTAGAAAACAAAGCTGTTTCTGCTTCATTCAGAGCACCAAACTTACTATACAGTGCAACAAGATCCGATTTTGAAGGCACAGAGGATCCTGGCTCAAATGAGGCAAAAAGGGTAGCAGCGCCTGAAGCATTTTTATCAGTCCCCTTCTTGCCAGCCTTAGGTGTAGCAGATTCCTTCTCTTTAGGAAAAGCTGAAGTTGTCTCATTCTTTCTTCTTCGTTTCTTTGGCTCTGAATCTTTATTAGCTGATTTATGATCAGATTGTATTTGATCTTTCCCCCGCAATCCGATATCAGATTCTGGCTTCTTTCTCTTCTTGCCAGGCTTAAGCTTCTTGTATACTTTGTAGTTGGATCCTTGGAAAAATATGCAGCTTCTGTAGATAAAAATAAAATCCGCAAGTCTTTCAAGAGAATTGGTATCCGTAGGAATTTGTTGATTAATAGCTGCACAACGAACTTCATGTAGTACTTCCTCCAATGGAACCTGGACTTTTGTTGTATCAATAGTCTTGTTCTCATCGTATTTTGATGTTTGGTAATTTGAGCTATCGGGATGGTCATGTTCTATTGCAAGTTCCTTAGAAAATTTATCCTGAAATGGCTCACCATTCAACTTCCAAGGTACAGGGGACTCGAGAAGTTTGTCAGAAGCTGTGGTCATTGGCTCTGATACCTGATCTTTGCCAGAAACTTTAGGGGATTCTGTTTCAATCTCTCCTTTCCTCTGGTCTCTGGTTGGAATAGTGAAAGGAGGGGATAAGTACTTGCTTTTCTTCCTTTCTCTTGGCAGAGAACCCTTCTCACTGCTTCCTTTGGCCTTCCCTTCTTGATCAGTTTCCTTTTGGCTTGCACTACTACTAGCTTTTCCAATACCAAAAAGCTTTTTCTTTTTCCTCAACTGCGCTAAAGCTCCATCGTCACTGGTCTCCTTGCCCCAGCTATAACCATCATTGTCGGCACCTGCCATATTTTTATCAGTATTTGGGAACAACTCTTTTTTCTTCTTCATAGGTTTAGATACCATTGTATCCTCAGTGCCTTTCCTCTTCTTTCGAACAGTCACTTTTTGAGTTGCATCTCCCTCCTTATTCTTGGCACTGACATCTTTGTCCTCTCCCATAATTTCAGCAATGCTTTTCTGCTTAATCCTATGGTTCAACCTATTTCCTGAAATCCCAAGTGGATTCAATCCACCAGATTTTGGGCTCATTGGCACGGTAGAGTAGTCCTCTTCAAATGGTCCATGGACAGGTACTTCCACTGCACCCTCACTGCTGCCTACATTATTGTCCTCTACACTATCTTCAAGTCCAGGAATTGGCTGGGGTGCCTGATACATAGGTAATCTATAACCTCCTCTTGATAGATAAAAGGCTGAAAGCCTAGCCTTCAATATTTCCAGCTCCAGAACATTAGCAATGGAAATAATTTCTGCAATTTGTTTCACTCGAGAAAGTAATTCTGCCGGATCAATGAGAATATCGGAAAGTTTCTCTGTACCATTTTCAGGTATAAGAATTCTCTCTTTGACACCAGAATTGCCTGCCAGTGGCCGAGAAAATTCAGTTTCTTTCGCAGCAAATAAAGAACTCATCTTCAATTCCAAAAGCCTTCCAACCTCATTTACAGCTTCCTGTACAGCATTGATAAAAGCCCGGGAGGCACTCTGCTTCACCATATCCTCAATGTTCTCCTCAAATGGCTTCAATTGAGAAGGATGGCACCAAGCAAAGGTTCCATCTCCAAAATACGCCACAAGAATTCTATTCTTTTGTCTCAGCTTCAAAGCTAAATCAGAAGCATCAGAAGGGTCATAAATCCTGCCAGGCCACCAGGGATGACTCTTCACTTTCCCCCAAACAAAATCTCCAATAGAATACCCACCACATCCTTCACCACCCAAATCTTCCATTTCCACATCCTTGTTTTCACTTATATCAGCAATTTGAACATCTACAGACAAAGTTTTCCCAATTTGATCATCCTCACTCTCAATTTTGGTCAGATCTCTCCCACCTTCCATTCCAACCTCAAAAGAACCGTTCTCAGTGTTCAACTTCCTAGTACTATCACTCTCACCACCATGAGAAAACATCAAGTTCCTACCACTCTCTCTCATTTTCAACAAAGAGGAGACCCCATTCATCTCAGAATCAGCCAAACCTTGGCAGCCATCCTCCCTTTCTCTCTCCGAAAAACCCATCTCATCCGAAAACTTGGTCTCGGAGACCCTGTCCTTCACCACTTCAACACCCCCACCATCCCTCAAACCTTGGTTTCCTTGGCCAATGAAACCAACCCCGTTTTCTGAGGTCCCATTTTTCAAAGCACACAGAGCTTCCCTGAGCTCATTCTTATCAATCTCTGGAGAAGGCGATGAACACCCAGATGGTACCTTTGATGGAGCCTCCACCGTACCCATCAAACAAGAAAATTCGTTTCTCAAAATTCAACCTAGGCTGCGAGTAAAAGCAAGAAAATTAACTCATCCTAGGGTTTTGTCGAGGTTCCATGAATGAAACAAAGTATAAAGAGGGAGAAAAAAATAATCAGAATATGGGGATTTAAAATATTACCAATAATTAAAAAAAAAATTGATACTAATATAATAAAAAATCATATGTGCCAAAAGGAATCAATTTATCAGTGAACACAATAATAAAAGAGAAAACGATGCAACAATACCTGTAGAACCAAGAATACTAGAGTCCCGGTGAAGATTACTTTGTGTGCGAAGGAACCCTCAAATCAAAACCATTGACTTGAGAATCTGATCGGATTGACATACAAGAACAAGGATGTGATTTTAAGACAACACATAAATATTAACTTTTGTTTTTATTTTTCATATTATTATATTGTTAATCTTAGTAGAAATTGAAGCAATCTCAGTCAGGTCACGGAGAGGGAGATAGAAAGCAAAATCTGGACCATTGATTTGCATAGATAATGGATCTTCTCATTTCTCTTATTTTTGTTATTACAGCTAAGCTTGCCAGGCGGTGGAAAGTGAAACTGACTTTACGATATTTTACATTTTAACGTTCTTAAGGGATAACTCCTAATTGTTCGAGTAAGAGATACTTCCTAATTTCATCCTATAATTATGTATCTGTTTTTTATTTCCAATACTTAATATTTATTTTAAAATAATTAAAGCATTTTTTGGATTCAATAAAAGAATGTAAAAACTTGAGATTGGCTTGAATATGGCAAAATCGAATAAGTGTGCGTTGTAGCGGACAGTGATGCTGCATACTGGTAGTTCGAAGCTGAATAAAAATAAATTGCTCAGAAAAGAAAAGATTCTAGAAAAGAAGTTCGACTGACACGTGTGTTTCGTATGTTTGCAGACAACTTTTATGTTACCTTTTTGTTTTGAGTCAGGAAAATAATAAATTTATTACATAAACATTTTTAGAATTTTCAATTTAGATAAAAAGAAATTATATTTATAATATTATAATTACAGGAATATATTATATTAATTTTGAAAAAAAATATTTTCAAAATTTAACATACAAAAAATCGTATATATTTTATATTTTATTGTGACATTTTGAGAAATTATAAAAGATAAGCTTTATAAATTTTAAAATAATTATCTTTTCCAAGGTTAAGAATATCGATTAAACATTAAAAAAAATTAGCTAAAATAACAATATAAAAAAAATTGAACCTAATAATAAAATTAAAGCAACAACTTTCAGGGTATTGCTCCCTTTATCACCATACATTTCTTCCTCCACTTCCTCTTTACTATTTTGTCCCTCAGTAAAATTTTATTTTTATGGTTATTATTTTTTAATTTTACCAATTCACAACCTATTTCACTAATAATCTATTTTAGTCCCGTAAGTAAAATACTTTTATTTCATTTTAACATTATATTTATTCCTCTCTTTCTTTCGTCGTTGTGAATACTACAAGTTGCAAAGGTTGGTGGTGGTGGAAAGAATTATCAAGCAGTCTCCCTCTCGTGGTGCAGTATCGCTCTCGTGGTGTAGTGCGTGGAGTGGTGCAGTGCGTGTCGTGCTTCCTCGTATTCGAATAAACCTTGAAATAAAACCCTAAAATAAAAAAACGTAACCTTTAAACGGAGGTGACATCTTTCAACGGATGTCAACATCCTTCAACGGATGTCATCATCCTTCAATGGATGTCAACATCCTTCAACGGATGTCAACATCCGTTTTACCTTAAACGGATGTTGACATCCGTTGAAGATGTCAACTCCGTTGATGTATACTTCCTCACGCTTGTTGATGCTCTGGACGCTCCTCGATGTTCCTCCACACCACGGCAGCGACGCTCCTTCACACCACGGCGGCAATGGAAGCTTTCAAACAAAAAAAAACTGGAAAGAAAAAGGAATGGAAGTGTGGGAGGTGGGGAGGTGAAACGAAAATGGGGAAAGGGGAAGAGAGTTTTGTGGGTGGGTGCTGGGAAAGTAAAATTAGGGTTTCAAATTATTTGAAATAGGATAAAAGTAAAAATCTTTTTAACTTAAGGATATAATTGTATTTAAAATAATGTGGGGAGGTGGAGAAAATATAGGGTAGTGGTGGAAGTATAGGGTGGTGGTGGAGGGAGCAACACCCCAACTTTCAACTTCTTGTCCTTTGTTTTTAGTTGGCATATAATGTCGATTTATCTATTAGGAGTGAGTTACATTTAGCTTCAAATATACACTAATATAATATAATGGTACTACTATATATGTATTTTAAATTAGTTGTTACTTGGAACATATTTTGTGAGAGGGTTTTAGCATGTGTTCTACTTTAATATTTGTTTATTTTTCCTGATAAAAAATTACATATATGCATGATAATATACAATTATAAAAGTAATCAAAAGATTTAAATTTTTAAATTCAATCATAATTATCTAAATCTATATTATTTTAAATTTATTTAATTGTATTATTCTCAAATTCAAATCCATATTTTGAATTTTAAGTTCAAAATATATTATTGAATTTTGATGGATTTAAATTGAACAATTTTTTAGATTTTAAATTTAAAATTAAAGTGTGTTCAAGTTGAGCCAAATCAGTTTGAAACTTAGGCCTATTTAAGTTGGTCAAAGCCAAAGACCAAATTGAGTTGGGCTAAGTTCCAATTAGCTGATGTCAAGACAACTTGGACTAGGTCAAACTTAGTCGAATGAAACTGTGTTGAATTAAGTTAGGATATCCTAGGTTGAAACGAGTCGAGTCGTCCTAGGTTAAATTGAGTCAACCTAGGCTTAGGTCGAGTTGTTTCAATTCAGACCCAAGTTTACTCAAGTGGAACAAATCATACTGTTCTTGGTCTAGATGGCTATAGGAAGAGAAGATTGAATACATTATAAACTCTTTTATCACTTAATAAATTAAAATACTTAGCAGAAAATAGATCAAGCATAAAAGAAAGATTTATATTGGTTCACCCTAATTTCATAAGCTACATTCAGTTCTCCCTTAGTAGTTTACTTAAGAGGGTCCACTAATAAAATAAATTTGTCTACAAACAAATACATAAACCTCTCTAAGTTACACAAGTATAAACATCTCCAAATATCATGACTACATATACCTCGCTAGATAATGAGTATTAACCTCCTCCGGTATCCTTATTAGTTTCTACCTAATATCAATAACTCTCAATAAAATAATTGAGAAACACTCTCAAAGAATTTTAAATGTCATTAGTAATAGTCATTAAATTTTACAAGTATGGTTTCTTTCATAGTTCACGTCCTAAAGTTATACACTTCATAAGCTCTGGACGTCTCTAAATAGCCAAGTAGAATACCCTTATCGGTTCTGGAGTCTAACGTTCGTAAGTTACCTTTATGTTTAAAATAAAACATTGAATGCTAAAAGGATGAAAGTATGAAATGTTAGGTTTCATATCCTTTCCACAATTCATAAGGGGTCTTTTTCAGCAAGGGACTTATGTAAACTCTATTTTGTAAATAACAAGATGTATTGATTGCCTTTGCCTAAAAGCATTTAGGAGTGGAATTCACATTTAACATTATTCTTGTCATTTCTTGCAAAGCTCTATTTTACCTTTTCTCAACACCATTTTATTGTGGTGTTCTTGTGTGAAAAATTATGTTTAATTCAAAGGTTTTCAAACATTTCATAAATTGTCTTGAATTCCTTTGTCCAATTGAATTTTGAGAAAAATGTTGTCTATATGTTGTTTAAAAAACCAAACAGTATATTGTGCTTTGAGTGCTTTTCTTTTACATGTTTTAGTTCTCTGACTCTGCCACCCTTCTCATTCTTATCCCCTGTACCAATACTTTATTCTAAAATTTCTCGGTCTTCAAGAGATATACTATCTCTTTCTAGAATCTAACTGTACTAAGCGCATTAAATGGATGAGACATATAAATCTCTCATGACTAACTTTTCCCTCTATTTAACTCGACTCTTTTCTTCTCATTCTCAACATATTCACTCTTCCGAAAACCCTAACTCTCTCTCTCTCTCTCTCTCTCTCATGCCCTCTTAAACTCTTGAGTTCTCAAACTCTCAACATTCTAAACTTATGATAATCCAACATCTCTTCCTACTCTTATACTTAGAACTTACCTGCCTTACGTAAGTAGGTCTTCCACCTAACCTGTACCCTTCACCGCCAAACCTTGCCTTAGTCTGTTCCCACTTTTTTCACATTGTCCTTCTCTCTTATTATTCAACCTTCCTTCCATTTCTCCCATTTCTCTTCATTACCCCTTCTCTCCCTTCATTCTTCATTAACTCCATCTCTGTCGGGCAATGATGTCCTTTCTCTCCTTCCCTTTTGATGTTTGTCAAATAAGGGGGAGAAAGAGAGATTACACACGTCAACATTTAGGAACATGTACAAAAATATTATGTTGACTCACTTATGGGATAGGTGATGTTATCATGTATAAGGTGTATGAGGTAATAGAGAGGTGTGGAAAGTATTATGTTGACTCACTTATGTGTATGGATTGACTTTATACCCCTTTGATATTATTTTGTGGTTTTTAATGAGAATGCCTTATGTTTATACTTCTTTAATCCGGGTACGCACCTTTCCTTTAGCGGGTGATGAGAGAGTCGCACCTCTCACAAAAGTTGTTTGCAAAATTAATGCAGTATAAACTAGGAAGTGACAACTAGGTCGTCTCTCAAGGACCAAATTTGGTTCAATCAATAGGTCAAACACGTAGTGGGGGTTTGAAAGTGTTTTTGTGCTTAGAAATGAACTAAATTAAAACTGGAAATTAAATACAACCAAACATAATTGAAAACACTAAAATAAAGGAACAAAGCACGAAGACTGAACGATCCTACAAAATAAGTGAGGAAATTTGAAATTACAATGACAAAAAAAATAACAACCCATCAAACAAAATTCAAATAAAACAAAATAAAATTAAAATTAAAGTGCAGATCTGAATGTATTAAAAAAAAAGAAAAAATAAAGAAACACAAAGATGAATTCAAAGCAAAATTGGAATATCAACTATTAAACTAGAAGATGAAATGCTGATTGTATTAAAAAAAAGAAAAGTCCCATTATAAACGTTGAATATGCATTAAATTTACTAAAGTAAAAGAAACGTGTTAACTATAATATAATGCACTAGAATTGAATCACCACATTCTTGGATTAAAAGTGCTCTTGGAATAAAAGCAAAAATTCCCTTCATGAATCACCGCTTCACTTCTTCCCAGGAAAAAAAATCAGTGTGCACTATTCTAAGAACGTGAATGCACCATGTGCCCTTCTTTGAATCCCGTGCTTCACCATTTTTTTTTTAAAATAAAGATACATATAAGTGGCAGAAAGCACCGTGCAGTAATGACAAAGTTCAATGACAAATGTGATGGAGTAAAATAAAAATGCAGCAAGTGAACTAAGCATTTAAATGCAATTCATAATGGAAATGGCACTTAAAAAAAACGTTAAACAGTAAAGGGAGGAAAATGAGTAAGCTACTTCCGTTAATGCTTTCCAATGTATATAATAATAAAATGATTCTTGGTTCAAGCAAAACCTACTGGAGCTAAGCTCCATTCCCCTCTGGACACCGTGCTCACTAAAACTCAACCAAAAAAAACTCTTTCTCGGTGATTCTCCCTTTCTTTCTACCGTGGCAGCTAGAACCTCCTCCCCTGCATCTCCTGGACATCACCGTCCATCCTCGTCAATTCTTCTCCTCCCCTAAAAATAAAAGCCCTCCTTGAACCAGCACCACTGCTGCATCCAGCTCACCGTGCAGCACCTCCTACACCATCCAGCTCAACCATTCTCCATCCCGTAACCTTTTCTTTCTCCCGTTCTTCCCCTCTCCATGTCTCCATGTCTTTTTTTTCTTAGTGAAAGATCCTCTCCCTCCAAGGTGGCGGCTGGGTCTTAACTCCAATTGAAAGATGACTTGTGCCCCCCTCTGAACCAACTTCTGTGTGTGCGTGCTTGCTGGATGCACCCCTTTTTGCTGGATCAGTGCTGGATGCACCCCCCAAACTGCTTCCCAGGCCTTGGTGGACGCTCCCTGTTGGACGTGTGCTGCTGTGTGTTTTTGGCCCGTGATCGTGCTGGAGTGCTGCCCTTGTTGGAGCTGGAGCGTAACGTGCAGCCGTGGGCTTCACTTCCACTTGTGCACCTCCCGGATGTGTATGGGCTGGACCGTGGATTTCTCTCTGCTGGGCTGCTTGCTTCTGTTGGGTGCATATACAAAGCTGGCCGAGAACTTCTCTTTTTTTTTTGTTTATCAATTGAATAATAAAAAGCTGATGTGAAATGAAAAACATGGGGAATAAAATCTGCACATCTCTTCTCCACGTGGGCCGTGTGTGTCTCAATGTGGTGACCCCTTTCACATTCAAGACCATTTTCACGTCCAAACCCATTTGCATTTTTGGATGCTGCCAGATTTTTCTCGGTCCAGTTGTCATTTTTTTTTATTAAACCTTCAAATATCCCAAATTGTATTTCCAAATTTTCCCTGTAATTTATAGTGCAAATAATTAGCTTAGACAATTCAAATTAATCAAAATCAGAATTACTAGTCAATTAAGCACAATTGGTGAAAACGGGAAAATACCGGACATTTAAGCACAATTCCCTGATTAATTCTAGCACAATAAACTAAGTGAAGTGAATAAAATATCGACTCATCAAAATAGACCACACTTAGTCTTTTGCACTCCTGGGCAAAATCAAGACGCGAATTAGGGAATAGTTCAAGGGACATTCAGGGTATGACACAAACTTAGCACACAGAAAACAAAGACTCGCAAGGAAACAAACATAATTTACACAGTCCTCAAGAAATCTGGACAGAGAAAAGAAGTAGACAATTCCAACACAGAATGAATCAGAGAAAGCAGATACTCATGAAATCATCCAAGCAATTCAAGACATGGCAAAATGATTAATCAGCTCAAGAGGTGAATCAAAAGTAACAAAACCTTACAGATGCACTATCAGTGTTTCTCTCAAGTGTTTAGGGTAAACCAATGTCACTCAATGCACTCAAGAAAGCAAGCGACAACAGACTTGGCAAGCCTCTAATATCAACACTCAAACACATGCATGTTCAAATCAAAAGGTCTTTTATGGGTGTAATGGGGCCAAGGACAAGGGAGGATAAATATGGATGAGAAGTTACCAACCAAAAGAAATAGAGGAGTAATGGGGAACAAGTGTAAACACAGTCAACTCACACCCAAAACCTCTAATTTAATCCTCTTCTTGACTCCATTATTCACAAATTTTTTTATTTTTCTCATTTTTCTCTACTTTTTTTTTTCATCCTGTCTCTTTTCTTTTCCCTATTTTCAAAACAAAATTGTAAAAGACAAGATACACATATATTTACCAAAACAAAACAAGAAGAGGAACCAACTAGCCAACTCATCAGAATCCCCAAGGAGACCACAATTGTTCCCAAAACACTTCCAAAGCTCCAAAATTCCCTAAGGTTAAGGTAATCATGGTGTTTCACTTAGGGCCAGTGTATGAGCTTCAAAACAAAGAAATGAGGAAAGTATAGGCTCAAAAAGGGTTTTCAAAGAATCAGAGCAAGGTAAGCTTATTTGGCTAGAGAGGCTCAAAAACAAAACTGCCTTTATCACTTCCAAACATGCATATCAATCAAGAGTTATCAACAAGAGTCAAGCCAAGGCATATGTGCAAGCAATCAAGAGACATATCACACACAAGAAAGAACATAAAGTGGCTCAAATCTCACACAGGGTAATTCTGTCACAATCAATTCAACCTCTCAAACATCATAATCATCTTCCCAAGCAGAGAAAAGCAAGGATTTCAAACAAATCAGAGTATCAATGAAGTGAAAGACACATCTACAACCTAAACAAAGTCCAGAAATCAAGAGAAACATGTAAAACTGTACACAAGACACGACAAAAATAACCTAGAAAAGAAAAAAAATTTAACCAAGAAAACAAAAACTAACAAAGAAAAATAAAAAAATCTCCCTCAGTAGACCACACTTAAACTACACAGTGTCCTCAATGTGTCATAATCATAAGATCAGAAATCATAACAGTCAACAGATCATGGACAAGTGCAATAAAAGTAGGGAAAGGGGGAGAAGAGAGAAAGAAAACTCCCCTGGTCATGGTGGTAGTTGCCAATTTTGGACTATCAGGGAGATGTCTTCCACCACAGGATTTAGCAAACAAGTTTTGAGGAGGAACAACGTCATCAGTACTGCCATATCATCCAAAACGAGATGTTTCTTCTTTCTTCTCCCCGCAAACTGTTCCATCAGTAGCTTTCCTTCCACTGGCAGTTGTTCAGTGTGTGACACCGGAATGGAGATCTCTGGCTCAGTCAAAGAAGTAGCAGTACACTCTCCTTCATTAATCATGATTTCCTTAATGTCAACACCTGTATTCTCATTTAATCCTGCAGCATGGTCATCAAACTCACAATTAATAACATCTGTTATACGCTTAGAATCTGTCTGTAACACATAATCAATTTCAATACAAATCGGGCAAGAACCAGATTCACAATCACATTCAAAGTTCTCAGAGAACTGTGTCAGATCAAAGTTCAATCCTAACTCTATAGAGTTATCAGATTGCACAGTTTCTACCTCAAAATCAATATTGATATATGCATCATCAACAGAATCAAAGGTCAGTTCAAGGCTATTATCATTCAAAATTTCATCACGGCAATCATGTCCATTCAAAACAACCTTTAGACCAATGGGTTCAATGGCTGATACTGAATCAAAAATTTTAGAATGGTCAATCAAATCTGTATCAGTATTAGTCATGAATCCTATAGAATCATTGTGCATCAAATCACAGGCATTTGAATGCATAAGCAAATCAGGTAAAGTGTTTGGAATCTCAAGTTCAGAATAAACCTGTTTCTGCTCATTGAAAATTTTCTTACCAATCTCCAAGTCATCAGCTGCATCCTCAAGGCTATCATTTAAATCAAGATCAGTGCAAGGATAGTGAACATCAGGTATGTCAATGTGCTCTACAGGGAATAATGAATCCACAACATGAGTGTGCACATGTGTATCAATATCAGAATCCAGAACAGGCTTAAATGGTTCAAGTTTTACCAATTCAAAAGCATTAAAATTTACTTGAACCTCAGATACATGAGTAGGGATTTCAAGTTTACAGTAAACCTGCTCAGGTTTGTCCTTTACTACCTCACTTGGATTTTGACCCGCCAGCTTGCAGAGCAACTTCTTTGCCTCTGTTGGAGTTCTGTCCATCAAAGATCCACCAACAGCTACATCCACTAATATCCTTTCATTGTCCAAGAGCCCTTCATAAAAGTAAATCAAGAGCAAATGCTCTGAAATTTGGTGGTTTGGACAGGCTGTGCAGAGCCTGTTAAACCTCTCCCAATAATCTGCCAGGCTTTCTTCTTGAAATTGCTCAATGGTAGTGATCTCCCTCCTAATGCTAATTACCTTTGCTGCTGGAAAGAACTTGTTGAGGAATCTCTGTTGTGTTTCCTGCCAACTATCAAAAGGATACTGGTATAGGAACCAGTCTCTTGCTGCACCTTGAAGGGACATTGGAAACACTTTCATCAACACTGTCTCCTTTGAAACACCAGGAGGCCTCATCGACAAACACACCAAACAAAACTCCTTGAGGTGTCTGTATGGATCTTCATGTGCCAACCCATGGAATTTGGGAAGACTCTGGATCAGATCATATATCCAGTCTTGGGAATCTGTCATCTCCTCTATTGTAGTGCAAAACCTGTCTCAGACCTGGACTTCCACTTCAAACAAAGATTAAACCAAACATACAGAAACATAACATGGGGGAAAACCATTATTTACATAATTTGAAACTTCCAGAAATAACAACTAAATGCACAAAATACAAAAAATGATAAAAATCTAAAAACACAAAAATCGATAAAAGAAGTAAACCCAAACAAGACTAACTAAAAATCCTAAAACACATCACACAACACAACACTAACACAACAAAAGACACTAACACAACAAAAGACCTAAGACTGAATCGTTGGTCCCCGGCAACGGCGCCATTTTGATGAGAGGGTCGCACCTCTCACAAAAGTTGTTTGCAAAATTAATGCAGTATAAACTAGGAAGTGACTCCTAGGTCGTCTCTCAAGGACCAAATTTGGTTCAGTCAATAGGTCAAACACGTAGTGGGGGTTTGAAAGTGTTTTTGTGCTTAGAAATGAACTAAATTAAAACTGGAAATTAAATACAACCAAACATAATTGAAAACACTAAAATAAAGGAACAAAGCATGAAGACTGAACGATCCTACAAAATAAGTGAGGAAATTTGAAATTACAATGACAAAAAAAATAACAACCCATCAAACAAAATTCAAATAAAACAAAATAAAATTAAAATTAAAGTGCAGATCTGAATGTATTAAAAAAAAAGAAAAAAAAAAGAAACACAAAGATGAATTCAAAGCAAAATTGGAATATCAACTATTAAACTAGAAGATGAAATGCTGATTGTATTAAAAAAAAGAAAAGTCCCATTATAAACCTTGAATATGCATTAAATTTACTAAAGTAAAAGAAACGTGTTAACTATAATATAATGCACCAGAATTGAATCACCACATTCTTGGATTAAAAGTGCTCTTGGAATAAAAGCAAAAATTCCCTTCATGAATCACCGCTTCACTTCTTCCCAGGAAAAAAATCAGTGTGCACTATTCTAAGAACGTGAATGCACCATGTGCCCTTCTTTGAATCCCGTGCTTCACCATTTTTTTTTTAAAATAAAGATACATATAAGTGGCAGAAAGCACCGTGCAGTAATGACAAAGTTCAATGACAAATGTGATGGAGTAAAATAAAAATGCAGCAAGTGAACTAAGCATTTAAATGCAATTCATAATGGAAATGGCACTTAAAAAAAACGTTAAACAGTAAAGGGAGGAAAATGAGTAAGCTACTTCCGTTAATGCTTTCCAATGTATATAATAATAAAATGATTCTTGGTTCAAGCAAAACCTATTGGAGCTAAGCTCCATTCCCCTCTGGACACTGTGCTCACTAAAACTCAACCAAAAAAAACTCTTTCTCGGTGATTCTCCCTTTCTTTGTATCGTGGCAGCTAGAACCTCCTCCCCTGCATCTCTTGGACATCACCGTCCATCCTCGTCAATTCTTCTCCTCCCCTAAAAATAAAAGCCCTCCTTGAACCAGCACCATTGCTGCATCCAGCTCACCGTGCAGCACCTCCTACACCATCCAGCTCAACCATTCTCCATCCCGTAACCTTTTCTTTCTCCCGTTCTTCCCCTCTCCATGTCTCCGTGTCTTTTTTTTCTAAGTGAAAGATCCTCTCCCTCCAAGGTGGCGGCTGGGTCTTAACTCCAATTGAAAGATGACTTGTGCCCCCCTCTGGACCAACTTCCGTGTGTACGTGCTTGCTGGATGCACCCCTTTTTGCTGGATCAGTGCTGGATGCACCCCCAAACTGCTTCTCAGGCCTTGGTGGACGCTCCCTGTTGGACGTGTGCTGCTGTGTGTTTTTGGCCCGTGACCGTGCTGGAGTGCTGCCCTTGTTGGAGCTGGAGCGTAACGTGCAGTCGTGGGCTTCACTTCCACTTGTGCACCTCCCGGATGTGTATGGGCTGGACCGTGGATTTCTCTCTGCTGGGCTGCTTGCTTCTGTTGGGTGCATATACAAAGTTGGCCGAGAACTTCTCTTTTTTTTTTGTTTATCAATTGAATAATAAAAAGCTGATGTGAAATGAAAAACATGGGGAATAAAATCTGCACATCTCTTCTCCACGTGGGCCGTGTGTGTCTCAATGTGGTGACCCCTTTCACATTCAAGACCATTTTCACGTCCAAACCCATTTGCATTTTTGGATGCTGCCAGATTTTTCTCGGTCCAGTTGTCATTTTTTTTTATTAAACCTTCAAATATCCCAAATTGTATTTCCAAATTTTTCCTGTAATTTATAGTGCAAATAATTAGCTTAGACAATTCAAATTAATCAAAATTAGAATTACTAGTCAATTAAGCACAATTGGTGAAAACGGGAAAATACCAGACATTTAAGTACAATTCCCTGATTAATTCTAGCACAATAAACTAAGTGAAGTGAATAAAATATCGACTCATCAGCGGGACGATAGAAAGATAAATCTTTTCGTCCTTGAGGGGCGGCAGAAGGGGTTGAGGATTCACTAGTACAAAAATATCGTATAACATCGGTGCTTTTTGACCTTTCACGTCAAATTCGAGGTCGACGTCATATCAAGAGACGTTATATTGACGTCAGACAGAGAAAAATTCGACATTCCCAATAAAGCAAAGTAACATGGAATCTTGTCAATATACGACGTTAATCAATTTTTTTTTGTTTTTCTTTTAATTAATTGTGATCTTTTTTTACAACTCTACGAGACCTGAAAAGCAGAAAAACAACAAATTTCAGTTTTTGGTATTTTATAAAGCATGAACTATGAACGTGTAGTGTAGTATCAACAACAAATAATAATAACAAACAACAAACAAGTTCAATCAAACAATAACAACAAATAGGTTCAACAAAAAAAACAATAAACAAGTTCAACAGGCAAAAAAAACAACAAACAAGTTTAACAAGTAAGTTCTTCAAAATGAAAACGAAAACTAACCTTCAAAAGGTGGGTTGGTCGGAATAAAGTGTTGCCACTAGTGAAAGAGAAAGCAAAATGCGCCTATGAAGGACAAGAACACATAAATAATTAGTCAAAACAAACGAAAGTCATACCTAAGTAGTTAATTAACACGCATTTGTATCAAATGAAAGAAAGATAACATGTGATGGTTGTCAAACTTCGTTCCAGAAAAGTTTGAGTAGAGAAGAGAGTCTCGCGCGCTAAGATAAAGTGAATGAATTTTAATCTCCCGCTCCAATTTTTATTGAATTCACTAACCTTTTGACGTCTAACGTTGGGGATTCGACGTTTTATATCCTTTTGACGTCTAATTCTAGGGCATTCGATGTCATATGTAAATTCATTTTCACGTTCGCGCCAAGCATTTTCGCAAAATTTAACCAATAGGACGTCAAACTTCTCAATATTCGACGTCTTATAACAAATTGACGTCGAATTACAATTCTAAACGACGTCTAATAATTGCATTTGTTTACAAAATGCCACCGGTCATTTTTAACGTTTGCTATTCAGTGGTTGGACGTTGAACGCGTGACGTTATACGCTGTTTTTGCATTAGTGATTTGAGTGCTTCCCTTTCCTCTTTCGAAGGGGTAGAAAAGGATGAATCGTCTTGTTCTGGTGAAACAAGAATTGTGGGGTAAAATAGAGAAGAAGACAAACATTAATATAGATGATTGGTATAGACACATGTTGCCTTTTCTGGACAAGTGGTGTAAAGCCAATGGGTTGGTCATGATTCCCCGTAAGGAAATTTATGAGGGGTTATTTCATTGTTTGTTATACTTTTATTATGCTTTGATGTTGCTTGATGTGGTGGAATTGTGATAAAGACTTAAGGACTGTGATATAAATGTTATATCATTTATTTGATGTTTATTATGTTAGCTTATCTTTGCATGTTGTGGTTGTGGTTTCCACCTGTGATGGTCATTGTTATAAGGAGCAATGATGTTGTAGATAATCTAGGGGATGCTTAAAGCGACGAGTTGATTGCGAGAGTTTGGGAACTTAGGGTTTTGTGATTTTATTTGGAGCTTTATTTTGTAATTAATTGGAAATGTAATTATTTTTGGCTAATTGTAAAGACTTATTAAATTTGGATTTCCATAATTATATTATGTTTTGAGATTTTTAAAATTTTTACTCGTAATCGTGGTGTCCCAAATTGGGATGTTACAAAACACATCGAGTTGGAACTGAATTTGTTATGATCAATCAGCATAGTTTAGCCCATTGTTGCTCAAACCAAGTAAATAAATAGAAGCTGGAAACAATATACAAAATCGTACATTAATGCTTTGATAAAATTAATAGCTTCAAACAAAATAACTACACTAGTCATGCATTTAAGTTCACCTTTCGATGACACTTAAATTGATAGGTAATCATATAAGTCATTCATTTAAGTTATCTAGAATTATAACTATTATGTTTATTACTTAATGTTATTATTAATTAAGTGGAACATAAGATTGATATGTTGTTAATTGGATGATTTGTGTATGGGTGTTGTTACTAATATCATGTATTGGGTTGATGATAGAAGGGTGATTTATGATTGAATATGTGTAGGTAAAATTCTAGAAAGAAAGAGAACTAAGGTAAACTTTTGGTTTTAATTGTATTTTGGACCCAAGGGCAAATGAGTCATTTTACGTTGATTAAATGGTGTAAAAATTAAATTATGGGGGTGTAGAAAGGGAAAAAATAAAAATAAAAATGTGGAACAAAATAGAAAGATTACAAATCTTTGAAATATTTGGTGGTTGTTGATATTTTAAATAATAGATAAGATAAAATAAGAGAGGTCTTTATGGTTTTATAGATTAAGTGAGAGAAATTATTTTAATTAAAAAGATAAAGTAAAATAGAAGAAGATAAAAAGGAGAAGAGTAAAAAGGGCATATTGCTACCTTAAAATCAAAAACAAAAATTTAAAAGATAAAGGAGAGAAGAGACGTTTTCTAGGAGAAAAGAAGAAGAGCTAAAGAAAGTCTTAGTGTAAGAGAGAGTTTGTGGTGTTTTGAAGTTAGATAAAGTCCTAGTTGACAAAGAACACCAAACCATAACATCATTTATATAACACAGTATAAACTCCCTACACACAGACCAACACACTATAACATCATATCTCGACACAGGAGACAACACCACAGACATGACATGCCCTTCATAAAGCAATGTCGTTTCCTTGTATTTTCTTCATCATAACCTGTTCTCAATAACAGTCGATTGTCCTTTGGTGGACCAATCGTTCCTTGCATTTCACCATCACAACCTATTCTCAATAACATGTGATTCGAGTCATCCTCCATCGCAACGTCAAACCTATCTCCCCTGACTCCTCAAGGACTAACGAGTAAAAACACTGATACTACGCATACCGGTGCACTATACTCATCAAGAGCCGAAGTCATGAGCAAGACATTCACCAAATCGCATAGAAGAAAGTGACACTCAAATCTCTATTATCTTGCGAGACTCAAATTTATAATCTTATGGTAATGCTCACATGTCTGATGAAATTTCATGCAAATAACATAACTTACGTATACGAAACCAAAAATAACTTATAACCGTGCTTAATCATGAACTCATACATGTTCTCAAAAACATGTCTAAATCAACCAAAAGTAGGCTAAACGAAATAACTGTGCTTAATTACGAACTCATACATGTTCTCAATAACATGTATAAATCGACCAAAAGTTGGCCAAACAAAACAATTATGCTCAATCACGAACTGATACATGTTCTCAATTACATGTATAAATCGACCAAAAGTTGGCCAAACAAAATAATTGACAATTCTCAATAATTGTTTAAAATAGTTTTATTGAAGCATCCCTTTGAAATTAATACGTTCACACCCTATAACTAAAATACCCTTTCACCAGGGTGGGCCACACGTGGGTCCATGAGTTTCTAAATCTCCAGAATTACTAACTCTTCCAAAAAAATTTTCATTTTTCACCTTTTCATTCTATTTCAACTATCAAATATTTAAAACACTTATTTTCCTCTCTTTACAAACTCTACATAACCTACATGCATACTTTTTCCTTTTCTTCCATTATTATTCATCAAACCTACTTCACAAAATTATTCTTCTTTCTTCTCCCTACAACTTAGATATACTCATTCTCATGTAACTAATCGTTTACTTAACTCATTTCTCTTATTTTTTTTTCTTTTCTTTTGTTATCAATACCAACATCCAACACCACAACTTACTTAAAACCAAAACTCATTCACCTTAAAACACCTCTCCTTTCTTCTCTTAGCTTTTGGTATCCTACTCTTCCATCCTTCAATTCCACTAAAAGTAAGATAAACTCTCATCTTTTGCATCAAAGCCCAAGTACTCGTGTAGTTTAGAATGTTGTCAACTCTGACCTTTTCTTACTATTTTGCTCATAACTCCTTGTACAAAATTCCAAATGAGATGATTCCTTTTTTTATTGGAAACTAGACTCGAATAGCTTCAATTTGACTACATATATGTATGTTTTTTTTTACCTTAGGAAGGGTCTCAATTAAATCAAAGAAAATCGTAAAAGGTTTATTTGGAGTTTTAGTGTGGTAATCAATTATCACTTATTTAATCTATTAACATTAATAGATTAACACTTAATTTAATTGATTATTTCAGAGAGGAATTTGTGTTTTTGTACCTCTAAGCTCAAAATAATCAATTACCACATATATGAAGACATGACAACTTAAAAGACGTTTTCTTATATGGAAAGGTGAGAATACTCTCCCAAATCTAACTTCTTACTAAACTTCATGCACAACCACCACTATGTACTATTTCAAAAAGGATCTAAGCTCTACCCAAAAACTCACAAACTCACAACCACAACCATCCTTCTAACACTCTCGTTTACTGAATCATCTCTTCCACTAAAAGGAAGAGAAATGTACAAATGTACCACACATGCAAACCATAAAAACATGATAAGAAGGGCTCCAAACATAACAAAGATACACAATATATACCTTAAATGTGAACACTATCAGAGTAGTGCAACAAAATTTTTAACGCATTCAACAAACCAAGAAGGGAGTGAATTGGTTTCTTATCACAAATCATTCTTTTAATAATTTTCTTGTAAACATAAAAAATTCCTTAAAACAATTTAAACAAATTTAAAGAGTAAGGAAGAGAGAAAATTGCACAAGTAATTTTTATACTGGTTCGGCTAACACAGATCCTACATCGAGTTGTTAATCTCAATCGAGAATTAACGCTTAACTAGCACAAACCAACAAACTGTTACAATCACAAAGAAAATAAACAAGTTAAATGTTAGAACACCTCTTTTGTTACCCTAAGAGATGAAACTCACTTCGCCTCCAACCCACAAGGGATGAACACCTCCTCCGAATGTTTCATGAAGGATGACCACCTCCTTTGAATCTTCAGAAATGATGAACATCTCATTTGAATCTTCACAAAGGATGACAGACTTTCAACTCAGCAACAACAACAACACTCAATCACACTCCTAGTGAAAGTTCTCGCTCTATGCCAACACGCCAAGTTCTCAGCCACAACACAAGGGTTACACAAACCCTATAACACTTATCACCGTACACAACATATAAGAATTTTGAAATACACTAATTTCGTATGTTGTATATTAGAGAGTCCCAATGTAATTTATAGATATCTCACTCAAGGATACCTCTAATAATCTGCTGTCAACTATTTAGCATGTAATAATCGATTATCCAGTTACGATAATTTATTATGCATCAATGAATGCACAACGGTCAAAAACTTGCTTGAAAAACCTCATAATTGCTTATGATAATGACAAGTCATAATCGATTATTGATAATCGATTATCATAAGTTGGTAATCGATTATCTTGAGTATAAAATGAGGTTTTCTGATTCAAAACGTATTTAAGCGCAACCTAAAGCAAACAATACATATAATCAAATATAAATCACACCCTATACATTAATCTACTAAATTACAAAAGCTTTAACATATAAACAAGTCTTCATGAAGATCTTCCTACAACAAGAGCACTTGAGACTTGACTTTGAGACCTCATCAAAACTTTTACACTTCAGTTTTATGTTAACAAACACATTAAGGAACCAAAAACATGCTCACTTCCACATCCATCACAAGTTTTGAAATGCCCATGATACATACTTTGCACACCATATCAACAGAAGCCCATGCAAGCACCCCATCATGCATATATAATATAGCTTTAAACTAAACTCCACCCTTCATAAAACATATACCCATGCAAACTCCACATCAAGTACTCATATATGTTAGAGATGAAACTAACCCCCACCCCATGCAAAACATATTTGTTAGATATACCCCTTACATTCAACGACCAAACATATTCCATGGTCACTCCCCTTACCTCTAGTTTTCCAGAATATCTTCAAGAGTTCTTTGATGTCCTAGCTCCTCTCCTTTTGTTGCCCCACCATGGCCACTTCACACCTCTTAGTTCCTCTCCAACACACAACTAAAGTAGCAAAGCAAAGAACCCTTCATTCCTCTCACAAGTGCTCTATTTTTGGGTTGATGTAGGAATGATAGAGATGTTCCCTTCTAACTCTCACTTACGTTTTAAAAGACCCCTCTACACTCAACTTTGGTATTTCTATTACTTAACTCTACCCTCTCTCCAAACTTAAGTTTCTTAAGTAAATGAAGCACACTTTGCCCATGACTTTCATGAACTTGTTACACATTTTTCTCTCCCTCCAAACCATACAAAGTGACAAGCTACTAAAGCTAGGAAGAGACAAAACCCAAAACTCTCTTCTGTCAGCACAAAAATGTGACCTCCCTTGCAAAAATCTTCATCAATCTCTTACTTTCTCCAAGCCACTAATCACCATACATCTCCCATCCGAGCAAAGAAAAAAGCAACCCACATGTAGCTTCACATGCACCATTTGAAAGAGAGAGTAAACAAACAAACTAGTACTTATTCACTCCCTTTCTCTTTTCTAGAAGCTAAGAAATAAGGCATAAAACAAAAAAAACCAAAGGCACCTCTTCAACATAATTCATGTAGCATGGACGAAACTCCTATAAAATTTTTTTCTCTCTTTCATACATCATGTGGGTCCCACATGTCCACCAATAATAAAAATGCAAGGATGGAGCAAAGGAATGTCTTGGGTAGGCCTTTAACACTCTTCTACATGAAAACACCATTACACCATTTCTAATTTGTTAATAATATTCTTATTTTCCACGGGTTTTACATTAGTCATTCACGGTCACAGGAGAAAAGATTTTAATTCATTGAAAGAGGGTCTCTGACCTTCCAAACCAAGATTAACAAATTAAATTCCTATCAAATTTACATCACATGTTCGCAATTAATGTCCAATCACAATTCAAACAAGGTATGTGATTTTAATTCACGTAACTTGGAAAAACTAACCAATCAATTAAGGTTTTCAACTTTTAATTAGCGTTACGAAAAGAACATGCACCTATTCAAGTCAATGCAAGACACCAAAAGAAAAAAAAATCCAATCACTAGTGTAGAAAGGGCATTTAACGTCTGTTATTTTGGCCTTTTAACGTCAGCTCCAAAACCAACATCTTTGTGGGTGACGTTAGTCAAACATCGGACACAAAACAAGCCCGACGTCTATAAAGACGTCGGGTCATGTAGTAACCGACGTCTAAAGAGCTCCATAGACGTCGGTTACTACATTACCCCGACGTCTAAAGAGCTCCATGGACGCCGAACATTGCATTAACCGACGTCTACTATAGCTCGTGTCTTTGGGTAGCGTAGTAACACCTTCTTCCCTTTGCTAGTTTCGTCATAGAAAAGGTTGCGTCTTTTGGATCTCTTATGGCATTTCAACCGAAAATCGAATCTGGGTCCTTGCCTAGTTCCATTAAAACCGACAATGAAAACGAACTAGGCAAGGACCGAAGTTCGGTTTTGGGTTGAAACGCTATAAGACATCCAAAAGACGTAAGCTTTTCTTACGAGGAAACTAGTAAAGGGAGAATATGGTACAACGCTACCCAAAGACACAAGAAAAAATGCACCAAAACACAACAAAAACTCATTTTAATCGGTTCAAATGAAAGATAATCAACCAAAGACTAATATAATCGGAATAAAAGTACGTTTAAATAGTTCAAAAGAGACAAAAACGCACCTGGAAAAGAAATGTCGTGGAGAGAAAAGGTGAGAGAAGGAAGACGATGAAGTGCTCGTAACAACGAATTTCATGTCTCATTTAACAACAAACTAGACGTCGGCTCCCCAGGTTCCCTGACGTCTATTCAAAACTAGACGTCGGTGCCCTCACTAATATGACGTCTAAAACAACTTTCACAGGCCATTTAGACGTCAATTTGCGTGATCGAACGTCTGTACGATTGAAAAAAATAACTTTCCATCTACCTGTCAGACATATACATGTCCGTTAGGAAGGACACCGACGCCTATAATCGAATGTAGACGTCGAGGTGACGGGATCAGATGTCTCTAAGGCGAAAAAAATGACTTTTCACCTACCTGTCAGACATTAAGACGTCTGTTAGTAGGGGCCCCGACATCTATAATATTATAGACGGGGCCCCGCCTAACAGACGTCTTAATGCCCACTTATTTACGAAAATGTCACCGGCCAATAATTTACGCTGGTTATTTTGTTGTTTGACGACGTCTATGAGGTGACGTTAAAACCCAATTCTGCACTAGTGAATGGAACAATAAAAAGGTTTTGATAATAATTAGAATAAGAACTTACAAAGAGAATGAAAATTACATGTAAGCATAACACATTAATAATTTCATCAAGTAATAAAATCAACAATACGAATCATTTCATTCACATACAATTTTACTATTTGCAATGGTAATTATAAAATCCATAAATTTCATGATTTCAAATTAGGGTTTCTATAATTGAGAAAAACATGATTAATGGAGAATCATAAAATTAAAAAATCTGGCTTTGATACCAATTGTAAGCAATTTCCATAATTTCAATTGAATGAAAATATACAAGATCTTGAATTCTATGGTTCTCATAAATTCCCATATACAAAAATATAAAGGAAAAAAACTTACTTGGATCCATTGCAAAGTTCTCTTAGTAAATGTTTTTCATCCTTTTTAATGACTTATTGATGATATACAATTACTTGGATAAGAAATATTCTATCGTCAAAGTCGTTCTTTCTCTATCTTTTCAAGAACATAACTCTTTCACCACTTTTCACAAAAGTAAAACTGTCTATATTTTATGACATTTTACAAACTTTAATAAAATACCATAGTACTCTTTTGAAGTAAGAAGAAAGCGATTAATTTTAATAACTCTAAAATAATCCTTATATCTTTAATACAATATTCTAATAATAATTACGTTACAATCTTTACATAAAAATTATTCTTTAAATTACATTAACCAAATATTAAATTAATATAATTTATCATAATATGTGCCTTGGTCTATTATGAATTCTTGAATTGTTGTTGTAATATGACTAGAGTTATTGAGTCGTCATAACTCTTTTATAAAGAAGGAAACATCTGCAGTGACAAAATAACAAATATATAAATTGATTAGAAGATTGATAATAGATTGTTTCATTTGTTACCCCTTTGTGTCAGGGAGTATTTTTTAGGAATTGTTTTTATTTTTCAGCTTATATTTTATTGATTTAGACGAATTTTGATTTTGTCTTCCCATGATGTTTTTGTTTTTGTTTTATTTATTTTAATAAAATATTTTCACAGAGCACATGATAAAGTGTTGACTTTGTTGTAATGTTAGAGTTTCATACCGACGTTTTGGGATGAAGAAACCTTTACATAAACAAAAAAAAAAAGTAATCCGATATTATCGTGGTCATGACAAGATTAGCTGTTGAGAAAACGAAACTATTAGATAATATACGGACTCCTGCTGTGCGAATATCTTCCTAATGATGCCCACTTATATATTTTGGATTTGTTTTTGGTACAACAACTGTATGAACAATAGAACTGAAGAATGGTCATCCAGTAAATTGGATCGGATACATAACATGTCAAAATATCCTAATCCTAAGCTTATCAATGTTACAGCTTGAAGATCAGTCTAAAATCCGTTCACATCCTTGCCCATGAATTGGTAATCTTCTTAAATGTTTCACCATCTGCGGCGTTTTTTCCCATAAAAATATGCAAATGCAGCTATTGATGCGGCAATAATAACCCCAGCTGTAGCATGCCAAGCATATAATGGTTTTTCCAAAAGTAGGTCCGAGGCCCTAACCTCCACTGGGGGTGACACCGCTGGTTTCTGGCTAACTGTAACTGCATACCTCAAACCCTGTCTCTCCAGTTCAGTCAAGTCTTCAATTGCTGGCCTTAACCTAGTGACCTTAGCTATAGCTTCATACTCTTCTTTATTTCCACCTTCAAGGAAAGCCCCAACAAGCTGACCCTTGCTTACCCAGTATGCTCCAAATGCACTGCCTGACATATCTCCAAAATATACAACTTCCCCAATATTATCCCCATAAAATTGCCAAGACAATGTGAAGATTCTGGAGTAGAAAAAAGGAATGTAGTCAAATTCTCCAGTTTTGTCTGGTTCCATTATTGCAGCAACGACATGTTTTGCAGACTTCCGAGCTGAATCAACATGCTCAAGTCTTCGAGTTTCCCCAAATGCTTTGACTGGAAATGCTGCAACATCTCCAATGGCATAGACTGAGCTGTTGCTTGACTGCAACATCCCATTTACTTTGATTCCACCTTTCTCCAAAGTGAGCTGGCCTTCAAACAGACCTGTATTTGGACGTATTCCAATTCCCACCACAACCATGTCCACAGATAGCGTGCTTCCGTCTCTAAGATTAACAGCTGTAACCTGTCAAAAGATCCAGTCAGTTATAGGTTGAATCAATAGCAGATAATACTAAAGCACATCAAATTGGCATTGTTCTAATCACTTTCTTCAAGGATATGGATATAGACATGGTTGGTTATCATCCTATCAACCACTATCTACTGGATTGATGATTGAAATATCTTTTCAGGAGAATTCACTTCCACTTTGAACTGGAAAAGGTTTGGCGCAATCATCCTCCCATATTTCTTATCCGATATACAATAGAAATTTCTCAAACAACAACAAAGGCCTATCCTAACAGGTGTGCCAGAATATCAGCTACAAGTATCATAATGCTATTGTATCAAAACCCAAAATTTTGGACTTGTCATTTAGATCAAAGTGGTTTTAATGATTTTTTAAGAGTTTTTGCTTCCTCCATTTTTGTTTATGGAGTTATCATTAAAATTATCAAATTTTATTATTAGGATAATATGTTTCTTTTTCCCGTATCAACACACACATCACAAGCGAGAAAATGTTCAAAAAATAGTTTCAATACCTTCCCAGTGGAGTCAAAATCGAATGATGACAGCACAGTTCCCTTAACGAAGTTTACTCCCCTTGATTTATAATATTCTTCGTAGTAGTTTGCTATTTTTGTGGTGAATAAACGAGCCACTGCAAAATAAACAAAACATTGAGAACGTCTTTCAGTTTTTGAAGTTGTTTTCATTCATTATAGCCACAGATGGAAATTTTTTCAGAATAACTATCACAAACAACATACTCATACATTATGCGTAAATTGTGTTGACGAGTTTAAAAAAATTACTTACTGCAATGTTCCTCAGGGAAAACCATTGTCACATTTATTTTATTAATAACTAGAGATGCTGCACACTCCATGCCTATGTATCCACCACCAATGACAACAGCATTCCCTTCTGGACAAGATTGTATAACATTGACAAGCCTATTTGCATCTGCTATATCTCTTAAATAACAGACATTTTCTGCATCTGATCCACTCACCCCAAATTCTTCCAGCTTCAGAGCCTACACATGTCATTACATATGTGTTTAATATACCGTAAAGAAACTAAATGATCCACTATCTAGGTATGTTGGTGAGTTTATCCTCAAATTATTCCAACACTAGTATTTACTATGTTTATGGAGAAGAGAAGTTGTTCATTAGTTTAAACATGAAGTTCCGAGGAAGTAAAAGTTTTCCAATCTCTTTCAAAGGCAGTGATATTGGATTACAAAGTTAATGTCTATAAAAAAAAGAAAAATACTAGAAATACACAGTAAATAGCCACAACTTCTATCATTTGTCTTTGTTTTCAAGACCATGTGCCCTTTGAGAAGGCAAACTGATTATTTTAAGTATGGAAATTCTGATCGAGAGATTTGTTTTAATACCCGTGCACCAGTAGCAACAATAAGAAACTTATAACTTATGGTCTCTCCTGTTGTTGTTAAAAGTGTCTTGCGTTTCACATCAGCAGATTTAACTCCGGTTCCAAGAACTAATTCAATCCCTGAAAATAAAACAGTTGCAATTTCAAAATATTCAGACATTCAGGAACTTATATGACATCATAGAAACATTAAACCAAGATAAATATTAACTACATTTCAGCAATCAGCATCATTAAATGAAGAAACTATTTGGAAATAAAAAACAGGAAGTTACTTTCTAGAAGCACACGTGAATACTAATACCCAGTTTCAATGAACAAATTATCAAGCAATGCATTGAGGTTGGTCCTTTCTTACTTTCACCTTATGAAAACTACTTATCCTATATTGGATATGGAACCTGAAATAATCACCACTTGTAAAAAGAAAAAACCAATAATATAATGTTGTTGAGAGGTGAAGTTTAAGTTCTGCCAATAAATGCCAGAAATATATTGCCTCGTCACAATAGTAATTGCCATGGACTCAACACCCCATTGAATGCAAGTGGAAATGATCAAACAAGGAAATAAATTAAAAGCAGAGATCAGAGGTGACATTCATGCATTTACATATTAAAATCCACCCGCAAACATACCTAGCAAACATGTACATAATTTTATTTAGCAATTCCTTGTTTCTCAATATAAAATAATTCAGCCCAAAACTATGTTAAATTTTGTCTTCAAAGAATTTTCAGTTAGAAAATTTTGATGCAGTTAGATTGCTGGAGCTATACGGAATCAACTACTGAACTAGATCATTGCAGTATACATCAAGATGTAAGTGGAAATCATTCACTCCATTTAATCTCAAAGGGGGGAAGACAAGCAGCAAAAAATAAAAAGGAAAAGAATACATCAAGATGTAAAAACAATATAATTACCATGTTCTTTATACCATTTGGGAGTTAGCCTCTCCTCATTTGCACCAACACATGTATGAAAGGATGGAAGCCGTGCAGCAGCTGTACGTTGAAAATTTATTTCAGCAACAAGTCATTACAAAATCTTTGTGAAAAAAGCTAAGCAATGGAAGAAATAAAGGAGTCACAGAAATAAGCAGATTCATCTATCTATACTATTTTTAACAGTATGGAAATGAAATTCACATAATGCAAGTGCCATCCTTTGCTCCCCCTCGCCCAATCTGTTAAAGACTGAGAATTTGAAATGGAAAAGGTATGTATATATTATTCACTGTAAACAGAGCTATTACACGGAACAGTATTCTCCGGTAATCACAGAGGCATGCTACGCCAGAGAATGCAAAGCAATTCTGTGAATATTATATAAGAAACCCACAGAATGCCAAAATTTCCCTTCCCTACAAGGATCCTTACACGGGACAGATTCCTTCCCACTAGCTGACTAACTGACAATTTCAGTCCCTAACTTTAATCATTTCCCTTCCTACATTTTCTTATAAATATATATGCAGAATCTTAGGCCGATGTGTCTCAGATTTATTGGCTATTAAACTCCTGAGCCCAACCACAAAATCCTCCAATTTGAACCAGTCAAGTTCACTTATCCATACGTATAAATATCAGATTATTTTGAAAAATAAATAGGCGATACTGTACACAAGGAACCAAAACTAAATAATACAGTTACTGTTCTACAAAAGGTAAACAAAAATTACGAAGACCACTGCAACAAAGTTTTGATATAAGTCTCCAAAGTAACAGACGGAGTTACCAGTCCCCCAATGAAGTCAGATATCTTGGCTGCAGCATTCAAATTTAAAAACAGTACAGAGATATCACTTAACAGGAAGTTAAGACTCATACAAATATAAAGGTTTCAGCCATATGCCAATAAGAGAGGGATTTTCTATTTAGACAGAAGTCCTAATTTTAGGAGATTAGATTGTTTAATGTAAGAGAAAGAGAGCATGTTGGAAAGGAAAGGATTAACTGACACAAAGAAGAGTCTATACCTTCTGGAAGCAAAAATCCTTTGCTCAATGCAGGCCTTTCATAAGGAGCAACCTGAGTCAACCATTTGAGAATGTTTAAATACTTGTCACCACGTAAAGAAGAAATAGAAATATTTGGGCTTCGACCAAAACTTAATTTTGACGTCAGTGAATGAAATATAGACAAAGTCATCATTTGAAAAGAAAAATAATCAAACTTTAATGAAATCAATCACAAAAGCAACTCAAAACCAACATTGGAAAAACAAAATTAAACACTCCAAATGATTTGAAGGTAAGAGGTGACAGCAGAAACTCCATTGTGCAAAGCAGGTTTGCATAGCCAGACCCCATAAAGCTTAAGATATTAAATAAAAAAAAAGGGAGGTAATTATTCATACCGGTTCGTCGGAAATGATACAGAGTTCACCATGAGAGACTCCTTTTTTGACGAATTCAAGAGCAGCATAGCCAGCAGCCACGCCTCCCCCAAGAATCACATACACAAAGGCTCTCCCCATTTCCCAACTTCACATCCACACAACGCAACGCAAGGCAACAAAACAAAACGCCTTCGGTTATATTTATCTTCAATTTAAAAATCGAGGGTGCTTAAATTTTTGGGAGCGCTTTCTTCCAAGACACTCCCACAAAATCTGAAGATCATGAACGGGACCCACAACCACGACGGAGATATCTGATGCGTTTACCCTAATACCCCCAAATCATACCCTCTGCAAAACTCCATTGTTTCCACATATTTTAATAAAATTATCCATTGCATATTTTTAAAGATATAAGTGATTAATGAGATATGATCCATCACAGCCATTCATCTTGTCTTACCGTGGCAATTAAGTTATCCACCATATCGACGTTGTCTTGGTACATATCAGCCATTTGATTAATTTATTTAACCCTCCTTACCTATTTCAATTTCAATGATTCAACTAAAAGATTTTTGTGCGGTGAAAATTAAAATAAATAAAAATTATACGTTCTTAAAATCTCATATATATAAGTTTAGATAAAATGATTTTCGTATATTGAAATTCAATAATATATAATAAATATTTATCAATAATATACGGAAAAAGAAAATAACTAATATTTTAGACTTATTTTCTATTTTATTAAAAAAATTATACTACATTTTTTTAAATTTGATTTTTATCAATTTGATTGATTTTATGATCGATTTAATGTCTCAGTCAAATTTGTTATGGAATTATTTCTCGATAATATCAATTTTTAAACGGGTGACATTTTATAATTTATGAATCTCTAATATTTTGTTTCTACTAAAAGATTAAATGAAAACTTATGTTCATTGTTATGTTTCTCGGAGATTTATTTAGACTATTCCGTATTCGTTTTTTAATAACTAAATTTCTTTGATACGAGTTTTTCTTCTGGTAAATGTACCATATGCTCGGACGGTAATCACAATCCATAGTTCGACGACCATCAAAGACCACTAAGGCAATCGGTATCACAAGTAAATGATTAATTTAAGGAGATTAAGGTAAATTATGTTTAAAGGTATTAGACCGGGATTGGGTCAAGATTTAACTATCGCTAATCTTAGGTCCATGTTAAAAAACTAAATATAAGTCAAAGGTAAAAGGTAGGTACTGTGCATTTATTATTGTCATTGTTATATTGGATTACCGAACGGTTCAACTACTGACTTTGGTATCAGAGTGCCTTTAACAAGTACACCCCCGGGTGGACGAGCAAACAAGAGGTGCATGAAGCGAGACCAGACGACGAGAAAGGACAAATTGTGAAGGTATACAGTAACTCAACCCCATAACCGAAACATTTTGGCGTCCATTGTGAGGCTGAATTGCTTGATAAGCCCAATGGTGACCACGTGAAACATGAGCATTGACGACCCAGTAGAATGAGCCGGATGTTGCAACAAAAAATGGAGGAGATGTAACAACGCCACGAAGCGGAACTCATAGCCGTTAGGGTAGAATGCTCGACTTGGATTGCTCAAGAGAAGGGATCGAGGGCAGGTGAGAAGGAGGGAGAGGAGCAAGCTAGGGAACACGACAAAGCCACTCTGGAAGACAAAACCGAACATAGCAATATGCCGGACGGGACGTAGAAACCAATTGAGTCGGAAGTTGATGGGAGTAAGGCCAAATCTATCCATGCTAAAAGTGTTGCCGTAAACAAATTATTAATAGTAAAGATCGAGAGCCCGTCCATCCTACTTCCCTTTGTCCATGAAATCATGGATGTCCACATATCAGAACAATTTATCTCGCCCAGTTCAAGATATATGACAGGACAACAAACCCAGAGGCCTACATCAAGACCTTCACCAATACGATGGCGTTCCGCACAGGCAATGACCCCATCTGGTGCCGAGCGTTTTCCCTTTCCCTAGAGGGGAGGCGATGGAATGGTTCAATTCACTTCCTCCCAACTCCATCGAGAATTTCGCAGGATTGCAACACATGTTTAATCGTGAGTTTGCGAGTAGTAGTACTCAGGACTTAACCATCTTCGAGTTGGTAAACCTAAGGCAAGGGAAGGAGGAAACTTTGAAAACATTCATGGATCGTTACCAGAAAACTATACGACAGGTAAAGGGGTTAAGCCCGAAACTCGCCCTCTAGTACATTCTCCCTGCCCTCAAGCCAGGGCCCTTTAAGGATAGCGTTTTTTGGTGAGTTCCTAAAACCATGGAATAACTGCGAGAGGGGGCAGCCTATGAAATACGAGTAGAGGATATGAAATAGTCATATAAGAAGGAGGGTCAAGAGATCAAAGGAGATAAGACCGACGGGAAGAAGTTGGACGGTCAACCTGGAAAGCCTAGAGGGTTCAAGCAGCAAGAGCAACCTAGGGGACCACGATTTCAACGGACGACAACAAACACTGTTCATACCACAAAAACATGGGTTACACCACGGAGGAGCGCGTGACCTTGAAGAACAAGATTATATAACTGATCCGAGCGGGACAATTAAAGAAATATGTGAAGGTTGACCGTCCCGAGGCACCATTACAACAACCGCGAAGTCCCCGGTGGGCGAGTCCATGAAGGCTGGAGAGGCATGAAAGATCGAGGCATGGTTAGATAGACCACTCTCGGTCCAAAAGGTGGAGAAGCTAGATCCGTAGCAAGAGCCACGACCGCCCCTTACGGGGAGACATTAACACGATATTCGGAGGATTTGGGGGTGGGGGTTTCCTTCCATGCGGTGGACAAGCCGCGAAGAACAATGCCGCCCATAACCTTCTCGGACGAGTATTTCCACGCCCCCGATCCCGACCAAGATGACCCTGTGGTAATTACTGTAGAGACCGCTCGTTATAGCGTCAACAAGGTGTTGGTTGACCAGGGAAGCTCAATGAGCATCCTTTACTGGAAAACATTCCAAAAGATGGATATCTCAGACGACTTGATCGTCCCGTATAACGAGCAGATAGTGGGCTTCGTGGGCGAGAGAGTAGACTCTCAAGGCTATGTGGATCTGTGCACCAGACTTGGAGCCGGTCGGGATAATGAAGAAAAAAGGGTTAAATACTGTTTAACCCAAGGCAAGTGCAACCGAATCGTATCAAGTAATAAAACTGGTAAGACCAAGTATCGTTCTCCCAAAGGACTCACGGCCTAGACAATTATGTGATTTGTTAATTATCTAAGACTTGTAAAACCAATTCTTTGAGATTTTAAATGCAAATTACTAAAAAGTAAATATGAATGCATGTATTGATCAATGGAAAAGAAGAAGCAAAACACGTGAATTGAAATATATGATGAGTATGTTGTTGGGGTTTTTCAATTTCATCCTTATCCACTCTCATGTATTCAAGAATTCATCTTTCTTCATTAATGTTAATGCCACTCTCTAAATTATCTTAAACTCGATGTCTTGGCAAAGAAAGCCTAATCACAATCACTAATTTATAATGTCTTGTCTCCCTAGCAATTATTCATGCATTATAAAACATAAAAGCTCAAAGGCAACCAACCATCATATTCCTATGTCTAGGTTTATACTACTATTGGGAGAGATTCTCCAGATCTATATTTCTCCGTATGTGTCAATATCAACAAAATCAATTATCATGCTATGAATGAGTTAAACAATGTAAGCATTAAGCAAAGGAGAAAAACCCTAACGATTAATGAAAGAAAGCATATACGTTAAAAAACAAATTCAATACATGAGAGTTTCAAAAGGATTGCATTAATTCCCCAACAACAAAAGAAGTTTAGTTCACCATTCAATACATTAAAGCCCACAAATAGCCCCAGTCCTTTGACATTTATCACAATTTTTGGCATGATTATGAGCATCTTTAAACATGGTAGGCCAATAAAATCCTGACGGGAGAACTTTCGCTGTTGTTCTTTCTCCATTAAAATGTCCCCCATAAGGTAAATCATGATAGTGCTAGAGAATTCCTTCTGCTTCATTTGTCACACACCGCCTCAGAAGATTTTCTGCTCCAATTTTGAACAAATAAGGATCATCCCAAATAAACTGTTTTGCATCATGCAAAAACTTCTTCCTCTGTTGCCAATTCAAGTCTTTCGGAATTACTCCTGCAGCTTTAAAATTGCCATATCAGCAAACCATGGCCTTTGTTGAATATACAAGAGTGTCTCATCTGAAAAAGACTCCCAGATTTATTTTTCCTTACTTGTAACCTCACTATTAACTAACCGAGATAGGTGATCAACAATCACATGTTCACTCCCCTTCTTATCACGAATTTCCACATCAAATTCTAGTAATAAGAGCACCCATCTAATCAAATGTGGCTTAGAATCCAGCTTTGCTAACTAATACTTTATAGTCGCATAGTCCGTGTAAATGATCTCCTTAGACCCAATAAGGTAAGGTCTAAATTTCTCCAAGGCATAAACTAGCCAAAAATTTCTTCTCAGTAGTGCCATAATTTAACTAGGCATCATTCAAAACTTTGCTAGCATAATAGATGGTTTGAAATACCTTCTCTTTTCTCTGACCAAGCACAACACCTATTACGTAATCACTGACATCACACATTACTTGAAAATTTCAATTCCAATCTGGAGCTACAATCACTAGGGTCGAAACCAATTTGCCTTTCAAGATGTCAACAACTTTTAAACATTCTTCATTCATCACAAAGGGTACGTCTTTAACAAGCAAATTACTCAATGGTTTAACAATCTTTGAGAAGTCTTTAATAAATCTTCTATAAAACCCAACATGGCCTAAAAAACTTCTAATTCCTTTTACGTTTGTTGGCGGTGGAAGTTTCTCAATGACCTCCACTTTGGCTTTATCCACTTCAATCACCCTAACAGAAATTGTGTTCCAACACAATTCCTTCTGTTACCATAAAATGACATTTCTCCCAATTAAGCACAAGATTTTTTTGAATACATCTCTTAAGGACAATATCCAGATTCGCCAAATACTTTTGGAAAGAATCTCCAAACACCGAAAAATCATCCATGAAGACTTCAATACACTTTTCTATGACATCTGCGAAAATTGCTTGTATACACCTTTGAAACGTAGCTGGAGCATTACATAACCCAAATGACATCTTTCTGTAAGTGAATACACCAAATAGACACGTGAATGTCGTCTTCTCCTGGTCTTTTGGATCTACCACAATTTGGTTGTATCTAGAATATCCATCTAGAAAGCGATAAAAGGCTTGACCTACCAATCTTTCCAGCATTTGATCCATAAAAGGAAGAGGAATATGATCCTTCCTTGTGGCCTTATTTAACCTCCTATAATCAATGCACATCCACCACCCCGTAACTATCCTAGTAGGAATGAGCTCAATTCTTCTCATTATAAATTACTGTCATCCCACCTTTCTTTGGCACTACCTGTACTGGACTCACCCATTCACTGTCAGAGATTGGATATATAATGCCAGCTTCCAGAAGCTTCAATACTTCTTTTCTAACCACCTCCTTCTTCATAGGATTTAACCTTCTCTGTGGTTGAGCAGCTGGTCTATATTCATCCTCCATAAATATTCTCTACATGCAGTAAGTTGAGCTTATACCTTTGAGATCTGAGATTGACCATCCAATAGCTTCTTTGTTGGCTTTCAATATTTCTACCAACTTTTCTTCTTCTTTAGGAAGCAAAGAATTACTAATGATGACTGGTTTCATTCCATCTTCTTCTAAAAACGTGCTTCAAATGTGATGGTAACATCTTTAATTCTAACTTCTTTTCTTTGACTTCTTTTTTGGTATCAATCTTCTCAAAACTAGCCTCATCCACTAGGATTTCCTTTAACGCCTCTAAATCCGTCATACACTCATCAATTAATTTCTCTTCCTCTTCATTCAAATCTTCACATGCATCAATGAGAGTTTTTTCTAACGGAGAAGAACAATGCACTATCTTCTCTTGCACCGTACAAACTTCATCAAGCATATCAAATTGGAAACATGCTTTGTCATCCTTAGGGTGTGTCATGGCTTTGAATACATCAAAATTAACTTCTTCATCTTGCACTCTTACTTTAAGCTTGTCATTCTCCATATCAATTATGACTCTAGCAGTTTTCGTAAATGGTCTCCTAAGAATGAGAGGCACATCTCCATTCTCCTCCACCTCCATTATGACAAAATCCAATGGAAATATAAATTTGTCCACCTTCACCAACACACCTTCAACCACCCCATACGGGTATTTAAGATACCTGTCCACCAATTGGAGCGCCATTCTAGTAGGTTTGAGTTCCAAACCTTTAATTCTTTTAAACTTAGAGAGTGACATTAAATTAATGCTAGCTCCTAAATCAATCAATGCTTTTCCAACTTCCAACTTTTCTATGGTGCACGGAATGGTGAAGCTTCCTGGATCTTAAACTTATGAGGTAATAATTTTTGTATGATTGCACTGCAATTACCTTGCACTTCAATGGTCTCCTTTTCAATGTATTTTCTTTATTTCGTGAGGAGTTCCTTCAAAAACTTTGCATAGGAAGACATTCGTTGCAATGCTTCAGAGAAAAGGTATGGTGATCTCCAGTTTCTTAAAAATCTCCATGAACCATTCAAGTTGTTTTTCTTTCTCCTTCCTTGAGTAAGTCTTTGGATAAGGAAGGTGTTTTTCAACATCTTTTTCTTTTTTTCTCTCATCTACCTCTTCTTCCTTTTTTCTCCCTCAGTTCTCTCTTTCCACTCAATTACTTCTTTCTAACTCATATTTTCTTTCTCTTTTCTCTCATCTAACACTTTGCCACTTCTAGTAATAATGGTCTTACGTTCTTCCCTAAGATTACTTTTTGCATTCCTCTCACAACCCTTAGTCTTGTTGACCAATTACCCAATGTGCATCTTCATACTTTTAAACACAACCTCCATATTCTTATGTCGCAACCGGAATCGCGACGGGACGACGATCCAAAAAAAAGGAACGGGTTTGAAAAAAAGATTTGAAGTCGCCACCATAGTTTATTCTGGAAAACTATGAAAAAACCATAAAATGATAAGGCATGGTCTACAAGAACCAGATTCTAGGTTCGGGGGTCAGTTACGTGTAGGGAAGGTGTTAGCACCCTACAACGCCTACCCTAAGGCAATACCTTTAATTAAATACGCGAATATGATGTGGTTTTCAAAATGTTTAACTATCCCCTAAAATAAAACTCTAAAGAAACAAAATATATTTTTTAGTTTTTTGGGCCCGACAAGGATTGACATTGCTCTTACGTATTCTCATTCAGAATGAGAAATCAGGGTTACGTAGTTCTTTTGAAACCGTGTTGGAAATTTTGTTTAGGAAATTGTTTGAGAATTTTGTTTGGAAAGGATTATGGATAATTTTGGATTTTTGGGAAGTGAACCTGACAAGGACTAGCCTTGCTCCTATGTATCTCCACTTTTGATGGAGAATCAAGGATCACGTAGTTCTGGCTGAGAAATTGTTTGTTGTTTTAAAATGTGGATGTTTGTAGTTTTTGAAGATTTTATATTTTTGGTCTTTTTATATAAGAAAGAGAAATGTTTTTTTAGCACAAGGACGATGCGAGCGATCACACATGTGCTTAACCTTTAAAATATTTTTTGGTATTTTTTATAAAAGAAAGAGAAAAGGTTTTTAGCACAAGGACGATGAGAGCGATCACACATGTGCTTAACCTTTAAAATATTTTTTTTGGTATTTTTTATGAAAGAAAGAGAGAAGGTTTTTAGCACAAGGACGATGCGAGTGATCACACATGTGCTTAACCTTTATTTATATCATTACATGTTTTTTAAAGTTTTATATTTTTTTTTATTTTCTTTTTATTAAGAAAGAGAGGTGAGTTGAAATATCTATGACATAAAAATGTGAAAAAGCATAGGATAAAATTGTGGTAGAAAACAGGATAAATTTATAAACTAAAAAGATGATCAAAATGCATATAAATAGAATGAAAAGAAAATTTGTACCTTGTTGAAGATTTGAAAGATGAAGCAAGACTTTGCTTATAATAAGTTGTGAGAAGAGATAAATTGATGGTGAAGAAGATGAATTTATAGTAGAAATGTGGTATGAGATTTACTATGTATAGAGGGATTAGGAAATAGTAAAATGTGAGAGAAAAATGAAGTAGAGTTTTGGGATGGAGTGAAGAGGTTTTGAGAGAGAAGAGATGAATATTATGTAATTGTGTCTTGGGAGTGAAGAGAATGTGGGTATTTATAGAGTTAAGGATGGAGAGAGTATTAAATAAAATATAATTTTTTAAAAATGAGTGGAAAAATAAAGAAAGTTAAAGTGAAAAATAAGTAAAAGAAATAATATAAAAAGTTGGTGGAGAGATTAGGTGAAATAAAATTAAGTTAAAGAAATAATATAAAAAGTGAGTGGAGAAAGTAGGTGAAATAAAATATAGTAAATAGTAAAAGTTAATGTGGAAAATAATTGAAAGAAATAATATAAAAAGTTGGTGGAGAAAGTAGGTGAAATAAAATATAGGAAATAGTAAAAGTTAATGTGGAAAATAAGTGAAAGAAATAATATAAAAAGTGGATGGAGAAAGTAGGTGAAATAAAATATAGGAAATAGTAAAAGTTAATGGAAAATAAGTGAAAGAAATAATATAAAAAGTTGGTGGAGAAAGTAGGTGAAATAAAATATAGGAAATAGTAAAAGTTAATGTGGAAAATAAGTGAAAGAAATAATATAAAAAGTGGGTGGAGAAAGTAGGTGAAATAAAATATAGGAAATGGTAAAAATTAATGTGGAAAATAAGTGAAAGAAATAATATAAAAAATGGGTGGAGAAAGTAGGTGAAATAATATTGATGAAGAAGATATAATTAAAAAATGTTAGTGAAATAATTAGAAAAGTTGGTATATAAAAATTAGGTTTAATAGGTTCGGAGGTCCCTATATTTGTGGGTTCGTTTTAATTGGGTCCTCCAATTTTGAAAGTGATCAATTTGGTCCCTAATTTAACAAAATTGAGTCAATAATACCCTTTCCATTAAATGCAATGGACGACATTAACTTTTTAAACATGTGGTATGTTGAAGCATCCTTCAAATAAAACTGTGCAACCTGCAAATAAAAGGATGCCTCAACATGCCACATGTTTAAAAAGTTAACGCCGTCCATTACATTTAACGGAAAGGGTATTATTGACTCAATTTTGTTAAATTAGGGACCAAATTGATCACTTTCAAAATTGGAGGACCCAATTGAAACGAACCCACAAATATAAGGACCTCCGAACTTATTAAACCTAAAAATTAATAAGGAAATGAGGTGGAAAAAGTAAATGAAAAATGTAGATGATGTGGAATGTGATATGGAGGGTGAGGTGGATGGTGATGTGGAGAGTGGGGTGTGATAAGAGAAAAGGGGTGGTGAGGAAGTAAAAAAAGTGTGGGATTATTTTGGGCCATTGAATTAAGGAATAAAAATTTAATTTGGGGGTGCAAATAGTAAAACAAATAATATTTTTTTATGGGTTAAATATGTTTTTAGTCCCTTAAGTATCACACGATTTTGAATTTAGTCCCTACTCGAAACTTTGATGGCTTTTAGTCCTCATAGTTTTGAAACTATTATAAATAGTCCTTAATTTTGGATGGCATTAACTTTTGTTTGACGTGGCTAACGGTCAGCCCACGTCTGATTTCAGGTATGAGTTTATTCTCTGCCACGTTTTTTTTTCTTTTTATTCCAAATTTGCACACAAGTCCCTAATTTCTTCAATGTTTACACTTCAAAAGGAACACTGAAATTAGGGTTGCTTAGATGGCGCGAGTTGCTGCGCAAATCTCTCTTAGGTCTGGAGGTTGATGACTTGCGAGAATGGGGATAATGGCTTCGTGATGGGTTTTTTGTGTCTCTGGCTTCTTGGTTTGATTCCTGCAGGTTTTTGGAGGTTGACGCGTTGGCTTGCACGAGGTGGTCCGATGAAGACGAAACCGCCATCTGGTGGCTCTAGTTTTCTCTCTCGACGATGACGACGCGATTTGAAGGAGATGTCGGTGGCGCTTCCACTTCACCAGGTAATGGCGGCAACTCCAAATTCACAGCTCCACCATGACTACTACACATCTGGATTCCACCTTTTTGAATAGTCTGCATGTAGTTGAAGTCACCATAGCATATTTTGCCATCATTATTAGCCTCAGCAGAATGTGTGGATGGTTGTTCTGGAAGATTCAAACATCCAGTAAGAGCAATTTCTTCAGGCAAAGTACCTGGATCAGAAACATCTATGTTTGATAGCCTTGAATTATTCTCCAGAGAAGGATCAAAAGCTGTTTGAACTTGATCTGGATTACTGCTCTCAATCCCAGATTTAGAACTGGGGTTTTGGTTGAGGAGATTTGCATAAACTAGTGGAAGATCAATATTTGGTCCATCACTCATCCTTGATGAGGAGCTAGAAGCTGCAGAAGTCCTTATTCTGAGATCATAAGAATGCCCAATAGGGTTATTATTATGATCTGTAGCATTCCCACAAGGTGATGATGATGAAGTTTTGAAAGTGAAACCTCAAAATTATTCTGTTCAACCTCAAAATTCTTCATTGGAGCCCCTTTGATTTGGGTTTCGCCTTTGGACCTCATTGCGGTGTTGCTTCCGAACCCTAATTTTAGTGTTCCTTCTGAAGTGTAAACATTGAAGAAATTAGGGACTTGTGTCGAAATTTGGAATAAAAAGAAAAGAAAACGTGGCAGAGAATAAACTCATACCTGGCATCATACGTGGGCTGGCCGTTAGCCACGTCAAATAAAAGTTAACGTCATCCAAAATTAGGGACTATTTATAATAGTTTCAAAACTATGAGGACTAAAAGCCATCAAAGTTTCGAGTAGGGACTAAATTCAAAATCGTGTGATACTTAAGGGACTAAACATATTTAACCCTTTTTTTTTTACTTTTTGTTCTATTCTTTTTTTTAATTTATTTTTGTGATGAATTTTATTTACCCGGACGAAATTGGGTATTGACATCTTACAATAAGATAAGCTCATTTTCATGAATTGTTGGAAATTTTCCTCAAGGTTCGTGGTATTCTCAGACGGAGTAAGTTATTGCTGCCATCGTTGCTGCTGCCACTGAACCAATGAAACACTTTTTTATCTCTTGTGGCAATAGAGAAAGTTTCTTTGTCACTTCTTCCAACTATTGAGTGATAATTTTATTTTGTGCAAGCAATGCATCTTGAGATTGTAATTGTAGAACTCGCTTCTATTGAGGTGGAACTCCTTTTTCACTATGCATCTCATTATAATTAATAGCCATGTTATCAATCAATTCAAATGCTTCATCTGGAGTCTTACACTTAATGTTACCTCTAGCAGAGGTATCTAGCATTGATGAATCATTATTTTCTACACTTCACTTAGTTTATTGTGTTAGAATTAATCAGGGGATTGTGCTTAATTGTCTAGTATTTTCCTGTTTTTACTGATTGTGCTTAATTTGATCAGAAATTCTTATTTTACTTAATTTGAATTATCTGAGACTAATCATTTTCATTATTGATTGCAGGAAATATTATTGGATAATGTTTTGGGGACTGAAAGATAAAATTCTCATCAATATAAGTGAAAATTTATTTCCATGATGCACACTGAAAAAAAACAAGAAAATGTTAAATTTCCAATTGAAAGAAAATTATGATGCACACATGGAACCAACATGGAACCAATTTAAGAAAATTGGCGTCTGCATTGGTGAAAGATAATGGATATCCACTAAATAATCCATTTTGATAAAAAGCATATGAGAAGAGGGGCCACGTGAATTAAGCAAATTCACGGCAGCACCAAAACACATAGAAGGGGCCACCACTCACGATTATTCTACATATCATATGGGAAATATTCTGAAAAGTAAAAAAGCATCCCATCATTCTTTATGGCAAGCATCAAGCGGCCACCACTTGATCAGTTTCTTTTCTTTGGCTTAAGCACCAGCTATCTCACGTCCAACCAAAGAAGAAGAAGCTCTCGGTCACCTCCCATGGCAGCAGTTGGAAATTAGAAGAGCACACAAAGATGGTGTCTCGGACAAAGCTGGAACGACACCACCATGGAGACTTCTTCCATTTTCTTGTTGAGCTCACGGTCCAGCCACTTCCATGAATAACATCCATACTTCACGGTCTGCACAGCCAGCAAATGAGTGCGGTTACACTTCCACGTTCCAGCTGAGTTGGAAGATGAGGCCAACACGCTCAAGCAGTCCAGAGATGGTGTGCACAATGATGAAGAGCAGCAGCTAGTACCAGGGGCAGCTGCACGGTATTTGATCTAGAAGAAGCAAGGCTGCCACATGATGAAATAGTCCAGCTGGCTGGAAGGATGGAAAAGCTCACGGCAGCTTGGAGCTGGAGCAACAAGCAACAAGTCCAGCCACCACCGTGAAGAAGTGATGGAGCTTATGCAGAAACAGCAGCAAGACAAAGTCCAGCAGCTTTGGAGGAACTCACGGCCCTTGAGGAGTTGCGTCCAGTAGTGGTAGGTGCATACGGATGAGAAGCTTCTCTTCCTTTCTTTTAGAATGAAGAAACAGTGATGGATGTGTAATTTCCTTCTTGGAAAGAAGGAAGCAGCTGAAAGGTGTCCAGCAAGGAAGCACTCACGTTAACAGTGGAGGACCCTCTTTGCTTTCATTCACTGCATGATGACATGCAAGCACCCATCCATGTTGAAGGCATCTCTCGGGTTTTTATTCCAGCCACCATCAACAAGTTATTTTCTTATGGAAAAGAGAAGCATCCAGCAGTTCACACCCACCATATAAAGAGGAAGAAGATTGTCCAGAGATGCGATGGTTGAAGGGGAGGCTACGGATGTGTGAAGGGAGAGCCCCAGAATGATAAATTTTTTATTCTTCACACGGCCCCATGATAAACAAATTATTTTGGCAAAACATCTTAATTAAAAGTAGGAGCCACCAACTAGGAGATGGGAGAAATTTTTCTTTGGTTTTGGAAGAATGAATCAAATGCAGAATGGAAAAGAGGGGCCACTTTCAAACAAGGAGTTCACGGGAAGGATTCTTAACAAATGGGGAGATGCTCACGGGAGGAGACTATTGGTGAGAGAATTGCTTATAAAAGGAATGCAGCACCAAAGCAGAGAGGAGACGGCCTTGGAGGCCTGGAAGGGGCACGGTTCTTCTCTTCCAGGAGTTCTCTTCCTCTAAATTTTCCATTTTCCAAACACTACAATGTAATTTTAGTTCAGTAGAAATGTGTCACAGTGTACTCATTTTATTTTCATTTGTACCAGAAATTTTATTTCTCAGTGTTAATTCTTTGATGAAGTTTATTTTCAGTTAAGTGTTTTTTTTATTTTATCTGTTGAATTTTACCGTTCGTTTTATTTTCAGACGTTTTCTATTTTTATTGTCTTTAACCGTTCAGTTTTTACAGTCTTTAAAATTTATTTCAACGTTTTTAATTCAGTCAATTTTAATTTTCTCCGCAACCAAAAACACTACAAACCCCCCCCCCCTTCGTGTTAAATCTGAGACTGAACCACAAAATTGGTCCTTGAGAGACGACCTAGGAGTCACTTCCTAGTAATATACTGCATTATTTTCGTGCAAACAATTTTTATGAGCGGTGCGACCCGTTCGTCAAAAATGGCGCCGTTGCCGGGGACCAATCAATAACGGTACGGTTTCAGATTTTGTTATGTAAATTTTTGTTCTGTTAATATGTGTATTTTGTGTGTTTTGTGTTTTGTATTTTTGTAGGCGACAACGACACCTTCAGCAAATTTTGGCGGCGTTGTCACTTCAGTTCAGGTTTTTGTTTTAGATTTTTACTGTGTTAATATATATTGTGTATATATGTGTTTAATTGTGCTATGTTCTGTATTTAGTTGTTATTAAAATTTTTTTTTTTTTAAATTAAAAAAAAAAAAAATTAATTAAAAATTTTTACTATTGATGTTCTGTCTTGTGTGTGCTTGTAGCATGTATAAATGTGTTTTGTTTTATCTGATTCGTAATTTTTAGTTTTTAGTTTTTAGTTTTTATTTTTCCATGTCTACCTATTTTAATGTTGTGAATAATGCTTATTCTGCCAATGTCTGTGATTATGATTCTTATTCTGCATATTACTTTGATTTTAAATCTGCTGATTTTTATGATGAGAATAATATGTTCCATCATCCAATTTCTGAGAGCTCTCTTTGGGAGCCAGTTCCACAATATGAGAGTCAGCAGTATGATTCTCCTATTCAAATAACTCCTCAGCCTTCTACTTCTGAACCTACATTAAAGGAGTTACTAGAGCAGATGACAATGCAGAACATTCAGTTTCAGAAAGGGAACATGCAGTTCAAGCAAGAGAGCATGGAGTTCCAGCAGGAAACTCAAGCTGCCATACAGAATCTGAGTGATCAGATCAGGCAGATGGCCACTCTTGTACCTGAGGAGACTGATGAAAATTTTGGGGACCCGGCAGAAGTAAGCAGTAATCCTGAACCAGGTAGACCACCTTCATCCTCCACTACTTTACCAATCTTCAAGGAAGTGGAGGTAAGCATACCGCAAATTGATTATTCTGTTGACTGTGTTATTAAAGATTATGCTGATGATAGGTATGCTTGTAATCATATTGTTGCTGAGCATGTTTTTAATTCTCCCTCTGAACATGAATCTGAGCCTGTTAAAGATATTATTTCTACATTTGAAACCGATTCATGTTATGAGGATTTATCTGAGGTTCAGCCTATTACACTAGAATTGGGTGTCATACCCCTGCATGAAATTTCTGCGGAACCACATTGCACTAACCATGTTGCAGGAGGTACGTATAAATTTGATCAACATACACCCACAGTGGAAAACAAAGGTGCTGACACTGACAGTTCAAAGATCAACAAGCACCTACTGAATCCGCTCAGTAACAATATTTGCTGCTTAGATCCGGCGGTGGAGGACATTTCACTGCTTGATCAAATCTGGAGGATGAAGCAGTTCGTCCTCAACAATTTCATACTGGATCCTGAAGCGAAGAACATCTCCCTACAAATCCAAAATTGGCAACTGCCACCCTGACCAGGGAAGTTTTCTTTTTCTTTCTTCCCAGTTTTCATATTTTTAGTGCACTTGTCCTTTATCTGTTTGTTGTTTTAGTTTATGATCTTATGCTTAGAAAACATTTAGGACAGTGTAGTTTAAGTGTGGTCTCGGGAAGATTCTGATTTTTGTTTTTCTTTTAAGTTTGTTTTTCCTTTTCTTTTTAGTTTTCGAATTATTATTATTATTTCTTTAAAAAAAAAAAAAACAATTTAAAAAAATGTGTTCTGTGTTTTATTTGCTTCGTGATTTTTAGTGTTTGTACTAAAAAGAAAAAAAATTCGAAAATTCCAAAAAAAAAAAAAATAAAAAAAAAAAATAAAAAATAAAAAATAAAAAATAAAAAAAAATATAAAAAATAAAAATAAAAATTTGTGTTGTGTTTCAAGTATGTTATTTTGTTAATGTATGTTTTGTAAATATATGTTTTGTCTGCTGTTTTTGACATTTGTGTTCTTTTTGCTTTGATATTTTGTGTTCGTTATTTGGTATTTTGTTTCGTTAATATGTGTTCTGTTTTTATTTATTTATTTAGTTTTTGTTAAAACATAAAAAAATCAACAGAGGGCAAAATTGTAGTAAAAGGCAGATAGGTGTAATTTGAGCTGAAACTATCTGAGTGCTTTTATTGAAATAACCAAGTTCACCGATAACATGCTGTCTTACTCTGTTAATTATAGATAATAATAAAAAAAAAAAAAAAAAAACAAAACATAATAAGATAGTAAGGGCAATAGTCGATCATTAGTGATCGTTTAGGATTACAGTCCAACAAATAATAAAAAAAAAAAAAAAAAACAAACATAAGCGTAATAATGATGTTCGGGGTTCGATCATTTGTGATCGTTAATATTACAGACCTGAATAAAAACAATAAAAACATAAAAAAAAATAAAAAAAAACATAAAACTTTAAAAATGAAAGAATTCACGAGCTGGTTGTGGTGGTCTAAGGGAGAGCTCCGTTGAGGGAGCTCTGGTTCGAAAAGTCACGAGCGGAGGCTTTGGTGGAGGAATTTCTCGTTCATTTCTGTCGTCATCGATAATGATCGGAACTGGAAACAAATTCAGCAGCCTCGGTGCCCTCATTATCACCCAGTTATTTTCTTTCAAACAAAAAAAAAAAAATAAATAATAAAAAAATAAAAAAATAAAAAATAAAAAACTTGTGTTAATAATAGAAGAGGAATGGAAAATTCATTGGAGGTGTGATCAGAGGTCTTACCGTACATGTATAGCGGCAGTTGTGAAAAGAGAGTGCCTGTGGGGTCTATCTCCGCTTGCCAGCGCCTGACCCGATTGCCATGGTTGTTAAACCAGCAGTGCACGTTGTATTCAGTGGCTTCGCCGAAGGTCCTTAGTCGAGACGCGATCTCGACGACTTGCGCTCGGCTTGGGTGTGTGACCCCATAGTTGTAGATTTTGGTCATCATCGTGATCTGATCATCTGTAGGACGCCATCGTTGACTGGTATATCTCTCTGATTCCATATCACTCATCCTTCCTCTCGTAATATACAAATACATAAATAAAAAATAAATACATATAAAAAGAACAAAAACATAAAAAAAAAGAAAAAAAATAAACATAAAAAAAAAATAATAAAAAGAACTAAAAAAAATGAAGCATAAAAAAAAAAAATTAGATTAGTTCTCTGTTTTCTTTATTTGTTCTTGTTTCCTTTTAAATTTATTTTGTCCAGTCTGTATTTGATGTTTCAGTGTCTGGTCTCAGATCTGTTTCACGGTCCTCGCAAAGGGTCCTAAACGGATCTATGTCCAGTTGTCCTGTTGTCCTTGTTCTTGTATATTATGTTTATATGTTTATTTAGTTTTAAGTGGGGTACGTGGCGTTGTTCTACCCGATTGTCTCTGCAATACCTTCAATCGAAGGGAGATTAACGTCTGGTTTCCAGCCTATATACCCCTTAAGTTTTAAGACAATTGTGTTTTATGTGTTTTAAGTGTTTAGCAGGTGAAAAATAAAGCGAATAAGAGCTGAAAAGCAAGGAAAAGAAAGCAGAAAAAGAAAAAAAAAATGAAAGATCTGGAAAGCAGGAAAAGGGAAAGGGAGAGCAAAACAGAGTAAGCTTAAATGAAGGAACGAAAATCATAAATAAAAGAGAGAAGAGAAGCAGAAAAGGAAGAAGTAGAGATCCAAGGTGCAGAGAACTTACCCGGAGTAGTAGGGCTTACAGAAGCTTGACGCAGATCTCAGACGCTCCGAAGGCACACAGGCAGAGGCTCCTCACGGATCTCACTCAGACTCTTCAGAAGGCGCGGGGGCAGAGCTTCCTCGCAGATCCAGATGCTCGAGAAGAGAGCAGAGAGAGAAGAGAGCAGAGAGAGTTGAGAGAGAAAGAAAGGAGTAGAGAGAGAGTGAGGGGTCAGAAATGGCGCTCAGACGCGGAGGAGTGCCTCATTTATAGCCAGATTTCTTTCCACTGTAGCAACAGTTCCGGTCTTTGCCACCGAGACTGTTGTCACAGTACCGGTCTCCTTTTTCAAAAAAAAAAAAAAAAAATAAAAAAAATAATAATAATAATAATAAAAATTTTTTAGCATCTACTGATGGGTGCTAGGTGTTTAAGACATCTACTGATGGATGTTACTGAAAATTTCTTCCCATTTCCTAACATTTTATTGCACTTGTCTATATTATTTGACTGCTCTGAAATTGATCATCTGATGATTGTAACACACTGAGGACATTGTGTGATTTAAGTGTGGTCTACTGGGAAGAAATTCTGATTTTTCTGATTTTTCTGTTAGATTGTATTTTGTGTGTTAAATTTTTTTTGTTTTTGAGTGTTAATTTTTTCTGTTTTAAGTTATTTTTATCGAGTTTTGTGTGCAATAAATTTTACATTTTTCTCTTGATTTCTGGATGATGTTTAAGTTGTAGATTTTTCCTTCACTTACTTAATACTTATGGTTTGAAATCCTTGCTTTTCTCTGCTTGGAAGATGATTATAATGTTTGAGAGGTTGATTTGATTGTGACGAATACCCTGTGTGAGATTTGAGCCACTTAATTTTCTTTCTTGTGTGTGATATGTATCTTGAATGCTTGCACATATGCCTTGGCTTGATTCTTTTTGATATACTTGATTGATATGCATGTTCAGACGTGATAAAGGCATTTTTGTTCTTGAGCCTCTTTAGCCAAATAAGCCAACCTTGTTATTATCCTTTGATAACCCCTTTGAGCCTATACTGTATATATTTCTTTGTGTTGAAGCTCATACACTGATCCTAAGTGAAAAACAAATGATTACCTTAACCTTAGGAAAGTCTGGAGCTATAGAAGTATTTTGAGAATAAGTGTGGTCTCCTTGGGAATTCTGATAAATTGGCTAGTTGGTTCCTCATCTTGTTCTGAAAATATAAATTATATCCTGTTGTGTGATAAAGAGAGAAAAGAAAAGAGACAGGATGAAAAAATTTGATGAGAAAAAGAGAAAAATTGAAAAATAATTTTGTGAATAATGGAGTCGAGAAGAGGATTGAATTAGAGGTTTGGGTGAGATTTCACTGTGTCTACATTTTTGCCCTAGTGCACCTCTATTTCTTCTGAGCTATAGCTACTTATCCAAATTTATCCTCCCCTGTCCTTGGCCTCATTACAACCCTGAAAGACCTTTTGATCTGAACATACATATGTTTTAAGTGTTGATATTAGAAGCTTGCCAAGTCTACTTGTGTTTGTTTTCTTGAGTACATTGAGTTGGAATTATTTACCTTAAACACTTGAGAGAAACACTATTAGTGCATCTGTGAGGTTATGTTATATTTAAATCACCTCTTGAGCTGATTAATTATTTTGCCATACTGTGAATTGCTTGGATGATTTCTGTAAGTATGTGCTTTTCTTGATTTTGTGTTGGAAAATTTCTACATCTTTTCTCTGTCTAGATTTCTTGAGAACTTTGTAAATTCTGTTTATTTTCTTGTGAGTCTTTATTTTCTGTATGCTGCGTTTGTGTCACTCCTTCGAGGTCCTTTGAACCATTCCCTGATTTGCGTCTTAATTTTGCCCAGGAGTGCAAAAGACTAAGTGTGGTCTATTTTGATGAATCATTATTTTCTACACTTCACTTAGTTTATTGTGTTAGAATTAATCAGGGGATTGTGCTTAATTGTCTAGTATTTTCCTGTTTTTACTGATTGTGCTTAATTTGATCAGAAATTCTTATTTTACTTAATTTGAATTATCTGAGACTAATCATTTTCATTATTGATTGCAGGAAATATTATTGGATAATGTTTTGGGGACTGAAAGATAAAATTCTCATCAATATAAGTGAAAATTTATTTCCATGATGCACACTGAAAAAAAACAAGAAAATGTTAAATTTCCAATTGAAAGAAAATTATGATGCACACATGGAACCAACATGGAACCAATTTAAGAAAATTGGCGTCTGCATTGGTGAAAGATAATGGATATCCACTAAATAATCCATTTTGATAAAAAGCATATGAGAAGAGGGGCCACGTGAATTAAGCAAATTCACGGCAGCACCAAAACACATAGAAGGGGCCACCACTCACGATTATTCTACATATCATATGGGAAATATTCTGAAAAGTAAAAAAGCATCCCATCATTCTTTATGGCAAGCATCAAGCGGCCACCACTTGATCAGTTTCTTTTCTTTGGCTTAAGCACCAGCTATCTCACGTCCAACCAAAGAAGAAGAAGCTCTCGGTCACCTCCCATGGCAGCAGTTGGAAACTAGAAGAGCACACAAAGATGGTGTCTCGGACAAAGCTGGAACGACACCACCATGGAGACTTCTTCCATTTTCTTGTTGAGCTCACGGTCCAGCCACTTCCATGAATAACATCCATACTTCACGGTCTGCACAGCCAGCAAATGAGTGCGGTTACACTTCCACGTTCCAGCTGAGTTGGAAGATGAGGCCAACACGCTCAAGCAGTCCAGAGATGGTGTGCACAATGATGAAGAGCAGCAGCTAGTACCAGGGGCAGCTGCACGGTATTTGATCTAGAAGAAGCAAGGCTGCCACATGATGAAATAGTCCAGCTGGCTGGAAGGATGGAAAAGCTCACGGCAGCTTGGAGCTGGAGCAACAAGCAACAAGTCCAGCCACCACCGTGAAGAAGTGATGGAGCTTATGCAGAAACAGCAGCAAGACAAAGTCCAGCAGCTTTGGAGGAACTCACGGCCCTTGAGGAGTTGCGTCCAGTAGTGGTAGGTGCATACGGATGAGAAGCTTCTCTTCCTTTCTTTTAGAATGAAGAAACAGTGATGGATGTGTAATTTCCTTCTTGGAAAGAAGGAAGCAGCTGAAAGGTGTCCAGCAAGGAAGCACTCACGTTAACAGTGGAGGACCCTCTTTGCTTTCATTCACTGCATGATGACATGCAAGCACCCATCCATGTTGAAGGCATCTCTCGGGTTTTTATTCCAGCCACCATCAACAAGTTATTTTCTTATGGAAAAGAGAAGCATCCAGCAGTTCACACCCACCATATAAAGAGGAAGAAGATTGTCCAGAGATGCGATGGTTGAAGGGGAGGCTACGGATGTGTGAAGGGAGAGCCCCAGAATGATAAATTTTTTATTCTTCACACGGCCCCATGATAAACAAATTATTTTGGCAAAACATCTTAATTAAAAGTAGGAGCCACCAACTAGGAGATGGGAGAAATTTTTCTTTGGTTTTGGAAGAATGAATCAAATGCAGAATGGAAAAGAGGGGCCACTTTCAAACAAGGAGTTCACGGGAAGGATTCTTAACAAATGGGGAGATGCTCACGGGAGGAGACTATTGGTGAGAGAATTGCTTATAAAAGGAATGCAGCACCAAAGCAGAGAGGAGACGGCCTTGGAGGCCTGGAAGGGGCACGGTTCTTCTCTTCCAGGAGTTCTCTTCCTCTAAATTTTCCATTTTCCAAACACTACAATGTAATTTTAGTTCAGTAGAAATGTGTCACAGTGTACTCATTTTATTTTCATTTGTACCAGAAATTTTATTTCTCAGTGTTAATTCTTTGATGAAGTTTATTTTCAGTTAAGTGTTTTTTTTATTTTATCTGTTGAATTTTACCGTTCGTTTTATTTTCAGACGTTTTCTATTTTTATTGTCTTTAACCGTTCAGTTTTTACAGTCTTTAAAATTTATTTCAACGTTTTTAATTCAGTCAATTTTAATTTTCTCCGCAACCAAAAACACTACAAACCCCCCCCCTTCGTGTTAAATCTGAGAATGAACCACAAAATTGGTCCTTGAGAGACGACCTAGGAGTCACTTCCTAGTAATATACTGCATTATTTTCGTGCAAACAATTTTTATGAGCGGTGCGACCCGTTCGTCAAGCATCAATTTGCCTTATGAACCTAGACCTCCAAGGAAAAGAATGACTATTGTTGCTTCATCAAAGCCATGCGTGGGCATCTTCCTTAGCAAACTCTTGTATCTATCCCGTGCTTGACCTAATGTCTACTCCATACCTTGCCTGAAAGAAGAAATTTCTTGCTTCCGCTTGTTGATTTTTGACTGTGGGAAGTACTTGTTCACAAACTTTGAAACCACAGGTTCTCATTCAATAAAGCTATCCTTCAGGAAAGAATTCAACCATAACTTAGCATTGCCTCCTAATGAGAAAGGAAACAAACTAAGCTTTATAGCGTTATCCGACACACCATTGATCTTCATAGTGTTACAAATCTCGTTGAATGTGGTCAGATGTTCATATAGACTTTCATGAGACAGTCCATTAAATTGGTTGCTCTTCACCAATTGTATCAACGCCGGTTTCACCTCCATATTTGTAGCATTGACCCCCGGCCTTGCAATGTTGTTAAAGTGATGAGGGCAAACAACAATGGTGTAATATGCCAGAGTGCGTCTGCCATTATTTTCTCCACCCATCTCTTCAATACTCTGGTCAGATTCTTGTGGTGAGGTTTGTAAAAGTATCTCCGGAGGAGGGAACAATTCTCTGGATGTTCAGATTCTCCTCCTCCTACTCTCGTCCAATCCTTTAAAAAGAGGTTTCAAAATTTTCTTGCTTCTAGTTGGAATTGTATCCTGCATACACAAGAAATCAAAACCCTAGAAACAATTGTTAACACAAAACAAAAACAAAATAAAATAAAAAAATTCAATTCAAAGCTAATCAATAATCACATAAATAGAATTGTTAAACCATGAGTCCCCGACAACGGCGCCAAAAACTTCTTAACACTCCAGCAAGTGTACCAAATCGTATCAAGTAATAATAAATGGTAAGACCAAATATCGTTTCCCAAGAGACTCACGACCTAGACATTCATGTGGTTTCTTGATTAATTAAGACTTGTAAACAAAATCATGGTGTTTATAATGCAGAAAATAAATATGAATGCAAGTGTTGATCAATTGACTTGAAGAATGCACAGGTGATTGGTGTATAAAATATGGAACGATTATGTTGTTGGGGTTTCCGACTTATCCTATTCCTTCTCATGTATTTATGAATTCATCTTCTTCATTAATGTTAATGCCACTTTCTAATTTAGCTTAAACCCGATTACTACTCTTAATTACTAGATCACAATGTCTTGTATCCACAACAATTAATTATGCATTACATTCGCACAGAAGCTTAAAGGCAACCAACCCTCCTATCCCTATGTCTAGGTAATATTGCTTTTGGGAGAATTTCCCCAGTTCTAGATTTCCCCATTTGTTTCCATATCGACAACATCAATAATCATGCAATTGAATGAGTTAAACAAAGCATGCATAGAGCGTAGAGGAAAAACCCTAACAATTAATGAAGTAAAGCATTTATAATATAAATCAATTCAATACATGGGCGTTTCAAAGGATTGCATCATTTCCCCAACAACAATGGAGGTTTAGTTCACCATAGACATGGTGAAACTAGATGAAAATATAGAAAAGAATGAAAGATAAAACCCTAAAAGTTGAAGATCGGAGCTTCTGCATCCAAAATCCGCCTCTAAGGGATGAAAGGAGTGTTTCTGCGCCTCTTTCTATCCAAAGATACTAACCCTAGGATGTCCAAATGCTTAAATAAAGTATAGAAAAAATCCAAGCCCACGAGACCGGCGCTCAGTGCCTTAAAAGGGCGCCCAACGGTAGTTGCGACACTAGAATGATGCTTAGCGGTGGCGCTCAGTGCCCCAAAATTATGCTCAGTTCTATTTGCGATTCTTCTATTTGCTACTTTTCCAGCCTTTCCTGACTCCAACTCCTTGCTACTTCAAATTCTTCATCCAATTCATCTTAATTCTTGTCAAAACAAGGAAAACCAAGCATAAAACCAATAATACCACCGTCAACTCTCCTATTCTCACAACTTAAGCAAAAACATGATTTCATGCTAGTTTCTAAGTCATAAAGGGTGTCTTTAATGTCAAAATCAAGTATAAAAATAACGGTTTTAATTGTTATCAGTAGTCTCCTTGTTAAAGACGTGCCATTTGTGATGAATGATGAATGCCTTAAGGCGTTTGATGTTTTGAAATCAAGACTTTGAGTTGATGTGTGTTGCCAGTAATTATGCCATAGGTGCTGTTCTTGGTCAAAGAAGAGAGAAATTATTTCACACTATTTACTATAAGCAAAGTTTTGAATGAGGCTTAGTTGAATTATGCTACTACAGAGAAAGAATTCCTTACTATTGTGTATGCCTTAGAGAAATTTAGATCTTATCTCATTGGGTCTAAAGTGATCATCTACATTGACCATGCAGCTATAAAGTACTTACTAAACAAGTCGGATTTTAAGCCGCGATTGATTAGATGGGTACTTTTGTTACCAGAATTTGATGTAGAAATCCGGGACAAGAAGGGAAGTGAAAATGTAATTGCTGATCACTTATCTCAGTTGATTAACTGTGAAGTTACAAGCATAGAAGCAGAAATCTAGGTATCTTTCTTAGATGAAACACTCATGTATATCCAACAAAGGTCGTGGTTTGCTGATATGGCTAATTTCAAAGCTGTAGGAGTAATCCCAAAAGATCTTAATTGGCGACAACAAATTTTTTTTTTCATGATGCCAAATTATTTATTTGGGATGATCCTTACTTGTTCAAAATTAGAGCAGATAACCTTCTGAGGCGCTGTGTGACAAAGGAACAAGTGGAAGGAATTTTATGGCATTGTCATGACTCACCTTATTGGGGCCACTTTAGTGGAGAGAGAGAACAATTGCAAAAGTACTCCAGTTAGGATTTTATTGGCCTACTCTATTTAAAGATACTCATAATGATGTCAGGAACTGTGATAAGTGTCAAAGGACGGGTAGTATCTCCCGACATCATGAAATGCCACTGCAAGGCATATTAGAGGTTGAAGTTTTTGATTGTTGGGGCATAGATTTTGTTGAACCTTTCCACCACCTTTCACTAATGAATACATACTGGTGGCAGTGGATTATGTGAGTAAATGGGTGGAAGCTCTAGCATGTCACAATAATGATTTTAACACTGTTATTAAATTTCTGAAAAGGAAAATTTTCTCCCTGTTTGGAACACCCAAAATACTCATTAGTGATGAAGGATCTTAGTTTTGCAATTTTCAGCTTGCAAGGGTACTCATGCACTATGGTGTAAGACACAAGGTAGCTACACGTTATCATCCACAAACAAACGGGTAAGCTGAAGTTTCTAATGGGGAGATAATGAGGATTCTAGAAAAGACAGTTGCCTCATCAAGAAAGGATTGGTCTCATAAGTTAGATGATGCTCTTTGGGCATGCATATCGAATCGCAATGAAGACAACTATTGGATTATCTCCTTTTCAAATGCTCTATGGAAAGGCATGTCACCTTCCGGTGGAGATGGAGCATCGAGCACTGTGGGCCTTGATAACGGTTTAAAATACCGTTATCTGTGATGTAATTTTGATACTAAATGCACCCTTTTTGACTTAGAAACCTGCTTGGACTCATGTTTTTGCTTTAGTTTTGTGAATAAGAGAGTTGAGGTTAATACTTGATGATTTTATCACCAAATTCCTTGGATTTTGTAGGCTATTGGAATGATTTGAAGGAAGAGTTAAAGTATCAAATAGTTGGAATGTAGAAAAGTCAACTAGAGTGTAGAAAAATCAACCAGAGTGTAGAAACGTCAACTAGAAAAGTCAACCGCGAAGCTTAGGCGCCCAGTGGAAATCAACGTCCACGGCACCCAGGCGCCCAAGGCATCATGGATTAGACCCATTTTTTTGCTCAGTTTTGACTCTTTTTGGACCGGGCCCAATTTCTACTCTTTTCCGACTCTATTTAAAGGATCTCGGTGCTTTAGGTTTTGTATCTCTGGCTGAAGCAACACAACAACACACTCTTTTACTCTCTGAAGGCAAATTTGGAGGCGGAAGCTTCTTCTTCTACTCTTAGGGTTTTACTATCTTATGCTTTTCCATTGTACATCTAGTTTCTTCATGTCTATGGGGAACTAAACTCTATTTGTTGTTGGGAAATGATGTAACCTTGTGAACTCTCATGTATTTGAATTGATTCTTAATCATATATGCTTTATTCATTAATTGTTAGGGATTTCATCTGTTTTAATGCTTACTGTATTTAACTCATTTAGTTGCATGATTTATGAATTGCATGAGTACAAGGAGGTTCCTTACAATTCAAGTTCTTATTGAATTCTCTCAAGGGTAATATTTCTCAGGGATGAGGGTATGAGTACTTGGTCATCTTAAGCTCTTGATCTTCAGACTTAATTTTCTAGGAACGCTAGGAATTACACGAACTAGGAATTAAGGCAGGCTTATTGCGCCAAGGGATTGAGTTCTAAGTACTTTAGTGAGTGAAGTTAAAATTAATGCATACAGAGGAATTCTTATATACATGAGAGGGAACCTGGTGAAATCTAACCCCAATAACATATTCATCTCATATTAAACACCATCCGTTCATCTCTGTGTTACTCTACTATTGATCAATTTGCATTCATATTTTATTTTATGTTTTTGCATCGCAAACCAATGATGTCGTTTATTTTAAGTCTTAATTAATTAATTTATCACACGATTGTTTAGTGTCGAGAGTCCTATGGGATACGATACGATACTTGGTCTTACAATTTTATATTACTTGTGCGATTTGGTACACTTGCCAATCCATAACAGGTCTTAAAATTCTTGAATTTTGATCCTTGTGACACTACAAAAAAGAGAAGGCAAATTATTGAGCTTGAGGAGATGCGACTGTATGCTTATGATTCTTCCAAGAATTACAAAGAAAAGATGAAATTTTATCTAAAAATGGTCTTTAATCTAGGACAACGGGTGCTGCTGTTCAATTCACGACTAAAGCTTTTCCCTGGAAAGTTGATGTTCTAGTGGTCTGGTCCGTTTATGATCAAGAATGTCCTTCCACATGGAGTAGTTGAGTTGATAGATCCAACCTCTGAAAACCCACAAAGAAGTTGGATAGTCAATGGACAACGTCCCCAGCATTATTTGGGTAGTGAGGTGGAACACCTCTCCACAGTCATGGAGTTGGTTGATCCATATTGAGCTTATCGGGTCAAGCTAGTGACGTTAAAGAAGCACTTACTAGGACGCTACCCAACTTTCTAAACCTTTCTTTTTAATCAATTGTTTTGTTATTATACTTTGCTTGAAGGAACTACACTGCTTTGGTTCAACTGCTGTGTTTTGTGATAAATACTGCTTTGTGATGCTTTAGTGTGTTGATTGATGTTGAGATGATGCATGATTTGCTGATTTACAGGTGATGGCTCATAGTGTATGAAATAGGTGCTTGAGGAAAAAAATTGATTGAGATACTAAGCAGGGTGTTTTTCTGAATTCTTGGACTTGAGAATTTACTTGTGTGAGTTTTGGGCTTCAGAGTTTTTGTGAATAATTGCTATTGTTTTCGAAGCATGAGTGATTTTACCTAAATTTTCTGTGATTAAACTACTTGCTTGGAAGTCTCATATGATCAACACTATCTTTAGTTATCCCTTATTTTTCGTAGCCTTCAGAGGATTTCTGTCCACTGAAAAGAAAACAATTTGTTTTAACCTTTGAACCTTGAGCCTTATGCATGTCTAAAAACCTTTGTGAAAATCTTTACCTTGAGTTAAGTGAGAACATTTGTGTGGTATTGATAAAGGTTCACGTTTGGGGTTACTGGAAAGATTGAGAACGGGAAAGGAAAAAGCATTGAGCTAACCACTGAATACATGAAAAGCAAAAGAAAAAGAAAAAATTGAAAAGAAAAGAAAAATTCAATGCAAAGGAAAGCTGGGAAAAAGAAAGAGAGTTTGTGCTTGAATGATGAAATCATAAATGTCTCTCTTAACTCAAGGATTTTGTTGACCAGAAAAACAAATTTCGTTCTTAGCCAAGCCAAATTACAGGCAATGAAAACCCTTTGTGATGACAACTTGCTTGTGAGTATGTTTGATAGTAGTTAAATGAAAGGAAAAGTTAATTTATGTGACATTGTGATAGCAGAGTGAAAAAGACAACAACACCTTACTATGCACCTGTGAGTTGAGTGATACACGTTTGAGTGCTTGAGTGAAACACTTTCCTTGGTGAGGAGTAGTTCTTTGAATTTCTGATTGCACCTTTGCTTGGTTGATTGATCATTCTTAAGGATAGCATCTGCTGAGCATCACATTGATTTTGTTGGATTAAGGCATCTGCATATCTTGACTGATATCTTTATGCTGAGTTGATAAAAGTGATTTCTTGTATGGAAGAAAAAGATTTTGAAAAAATGTTGAGTCATTGTAGTGATTGTTTTGAAAAGCCAAGTTACATTCTGTTTTGCTTCAGGACAAGCAAAGTTCTAAGTTTGGGGTTGTGATAACGGTTGAAAATATCATTATCTGTGATGTAATTTTAATACTAAGTGCACCCTTTTCTGGTTATAAACTTGCTTGGAATCATGTTTTTGTGTTAAGTTGTGTGAATAAGAGAGTCGAGGTTGAATTTGATGATTTTATGACTAATTCCCTTTATTTTGATAGGAATTGAGTTAATATGGAAAGCAGGGATAAAATGCTAAGGAGATAGAGCTCAGAAAGGTCCAGAAAAAGCACCAGAAGGAAAGAAGCTTGAGGCTTGGGCGCCCTTTTTGAGGCTTAAGTGCAGGAAGTGCCATTCATCGACTAGGCGCCCTTTTTGGGGCACTTGAGCGTCGGATGAAGAAGGCTTGGGCGTACTCTGGAAGGCTTAAGCATAGGAAGTGCCGCTCACCGCCCGGGTGCCCCTTTTTGAGGCGCTTGAGCCCCGGATGTAGAAGACTTGGACGACCTCTGCAAGGCTTGAGCGTGGAAGACCACCGCTTGCCGCCCGAGCGCCCAAAGTAGGGCATTGGAGCACCGACGACTCAGGCTTGGGCTTTGTTTCTGTTTTACTTCTATTCTATTTAAAGGATCCTAGCGTCCTAGGTTTGGTATCTCTGGCTTGAGCAACACAACAACTCACTCTTCTACTCTCTGAAGGCAGATCTGGAGGAGGGAGCTTTGATTACGGTTTAAAATACCATTATCTGTGATGTAATTTTGATGCTAAATGCACCCTTTTTGACTTAGAATCTTGCTTGGACTCATGCTTTTTCATTAAGTTGTGTGAATAAGAGAGTTGAGGTTGAATTTGATGATTTTATAACTAATTCCCTTTGTTTTGATAGAAAATGAGTTAATACAACAAGCAGAGATGAAGTGCTAAGGATATAGAACTCAGAAAGGCATAAAGAAGCACTAGAAGAGGGAACCGCACGAAGCTTGGGCGACCTGTAGGAGGCTTGAGCATGGAAAAATCGAGTCCGTCGCCCGGGCGTCAAACCCTGAAACCTGGGTGAAATTGAAGGCTCAAGCCCTACGGAAATCAACATCCACCGCCCGGGCGCCCTAAATGGGAGCGCCCGAGCGTCATTCGTTGCAGATCCGGCCCAGTTTTTGCTCTGGGATACGATACTTGGTCTTACCATTTTATATTACTTGTGCGATTTGGTACATTTGCCAATCCATCAACATGAACAAAGTTCCAAAAGGAACTGCTGTCAACTTGGTCGAGCGGTGAATGACGAGTTCCTTTTAGAACCCCTGCCGCTCGATACGAAAAACCAAGTTGATGAACGAAGTTCCAAAAGGAACTGTGTAGTGGAACAACCACGGCGGTCAGAGGGGTTCCAGGGGAAGACTCCAGGTTAACCACCAAAGTAGGTTGAGGAGCGATAGCCATCGTCACTTGGTCCGTAGGAGGAAGCACCAGACGAATCTTGATAGACACAGATGCGCGGCTAGACGAGGTTGTCCGGGGATCTCAAGCCTTGGAACAACTCTCTCCCTGGCGTTTGTGGGAGGAAGTGTAGTTGGTTTTGCATGGCGCGGGTATAAACATGTAGCCTAAAAAGAAAACAAAAATTTAGCTAAGTTAAAAAACAAGACAATAAGCAAATCCATGGAAAACACCACACCGAATGCCATCTGGTCAAAATCCTCATGACTTGGACACTCAACAAAGCTCCGGACACTCAGGTGGCCGGGTAGGGTATTGATGATCCTCACGACCTCCAGCTCTTCTGGGGTCATGCGACCGACCGCCCATGCGTTTATTTTTCGAGGGTCCCTTGTCCAATAAAAAGGGAACAAAAGGAGACCCGCTTCGTCATTGAATTTGGACCGACTGGCGTCTCTTATTATTACTTTGAAATATCGTGTCTTGAAGTTTTTAAACGATTCACTGTACGGTTTGAACATGGTACGACTTTGGACAGAAGATAGCGATACCCGTCCTCGTCTCGCTAATGGCCGAACGTTGAAATAATGGAGGAAAACTGCAACGGATGGAGTAATCCCCACAGCAGCACATAACGTCACAAATGCCTGTATGGCCGCCCAATCATTAGGATGAAGTTGAGAGGGGGCAACATTTAGCTCCCGGAGAACGGCCGCCTAGAAGGCTATGAACGACACCCGAAGGAACAATTGGTTGAACATATAGGTGTACACAAAGAAGAAGTCTTCTTGGCTGGTCCCCTTTCCATGAAAAACTCCCTCGTTCCGATGACTGACCTCCACGCGGATTAAATGAGCATCCTATAGAAGAAAGAGGGACATTCCATTTATGACCCTCTCTCCTTCGTAGAATGGTGACCCCGACCTTGAATCTACTTCCCTCTCGTCGGACCTCTCGAGGAAAGAAGACAAATCGAGCTTGAAGACCGAACGTTGCCACCAATCGCACCCCTGCCACCCTAGCCCGTCGACTCCTCAATTGAAGAAATACTAACTGCAGACATTATTAAGTTACCTTGGAAAAAGAATACATCAAACGATATGGAGAAAGTAAGAGTAAAGAATGAAAATGATGATCCATGGCATCCCTATTTATAGAAATTTTATTGAAAAATGTCACTTCATGATAGCCGTTAAGATCAACCACGATCAACGGTCCAAATCAAGCCATGTTTCCACTACTTGAGAGGGAGGCCGCGTACACTTGCGACACATGTTTTCCCGCCCAAACGCCATTTTCAAAAACCAACAGGGTTGCTCGACCTCCAAGCGACCGCTAACGACTATTTAAACCAACGTCACCTACGATGACTAGGGCTTGGGGGGACCTAATGTACCATATGACCGAACAGTCATCACAGTCCACAACTTCATATGACCGGACGACCATCAAAGACCACTAAGGCGTCGGTAGGGCTGACCGACCTCACAAGTGTAAATGATTAATTTTAAGGAGATTAAGGTAAATCGTGTTTAAGGGTATTGGACCGGGATTAGGCCGAGATTAAACTATCGCTAATCCTAGGCCCATGCTAAAAAACTATAAATATAAGTCAAAGAGAAAAGGTAGGTAGAGGCAATTACAGTGCATTTGGTACTACCATTGTCATATTGGATTACCAAACGGTTGAACTACTAACTTTGGCATCGGATTGCCTTTAACATGTACATGATAACGGTTGAAAATACCGTTATCTGTGATATAATTTTGATACTAAACTCACCCTTTTTGACTTAGAAGCTTGCTTGAACTCATGTTTTATTCTTTAGTTTTGTGAATAAGTGAGTAGAGATTATACTTTATGATTTTATCACTAAATTCCCTTTATTTTTTAGGTAATAATGTGCTTGGAAGAATCTCCACCAATAAATAGAGCTGTATAGAGCTGAATCAGCCAAAAAAACAAGCAAAATAGCAAAAAAGTGAGTTTTGGAATGCTACTGCCAGGGATGAGCGCCCCTGAGCGCCAATTTTCTTCCAGCACATGCCTAGGCGCCCTTCTAAGGGCGCGGAGCGCCATTTTTGACCTGTACCACTCTTGGGCGCCCCACTTAGGGCACTGAGAGTTAGCGAAGTGGGCTTGGACCTGTTTTCTATTACTTTTATGTTCTATTTAAGGACTTGGACGTCCTAGGGATTGTATCTTTTGATGGTTTGATCATAGAAACACAATTTTCACCCCTTGGGGGTAGATTTGAGGATGTGACAATTGTCATATTCCTTGAGGGTAGATTTGGGGATGTGACAACTCCTCTCTTCTCTTTCTAGGATTTTTCTATCTCTTTCATTCCTTCATTGTTCATTTAGTTTCTCCATGATGATGGGGAACTAAACCTTATTTGTTGTTGGGGAAAGATGTAATCTCTTGAACTCTCATGTATTTTGAATTGATTCTAAATTATTTATGCTTCTTTCATTAATTGTTAGGGTAATTCTTCTTCACTCAATGCTTGCTTTGTTTAACTCATTCATTAGGATGATGTATGAATTGCATGAGTATCGGAAGGTATCTTATAATTCAGGTTATGGAGAATTATGCCCAGAAGCAATATTGCTCAATAATGGGGATATGAGTTCTGGTTGTCTTAAGCTTATGTTCGTAAGAATTAATTATTAAGGATGATGAAAGACATTATGATTAAAGATAGGTTTTCTTCACCGAGGAATCAGGTTTTAAGTAATTTAGAAAGTGACATAGACATTAATGAAGAAGACGAATTCATAAATGCATGAGAGGAAACTTGGTGATATCTAAACTCCAACAACATATTTATCTCATATTATCAACTTCATCCATCCATTCTAGATTTTAGCCTCAATTGATCAAATTGCATTCATGTTTATTTTTATTGCATTTGCATTCAAAACCCCAAAAATTGTTCTTCTTAAGTCTTAATTAGTTGAGTAATCATATAACTGTTTAGTGCCGTGAGTCCTTTGAGAAATGATACTTGGTTTTACCATTTTATTATTATTTGATACGATTCGGTACACTTGACACATCTTAACAGTACACCCTCGAGCGAACGAGCAAACAAGAGGTGCATGGAGCGAGACTGGACGACGAGAAAGGACAAATTGTGAAGGTATACAATGACTCAACCCCATAATCGAAATAATAAACATTTGATTTTTCAATTTTTACTTAGGTGTTAATATTGATGTAAAGCACTAATTTGATGAACAATTATTAATTTTATATACCAATTCCATCACACTCTTAATGAATTTGATTATTAACTTAGGTACATTTCCACAAGAATTTCTCAAATAATAAATCAATCTTTTTATGTGTTTTTAGGATTTTTGTTGAAAATAAAGATGGAATGTAATAACAAATGCATGAAGTGAAAAGTAAATATGATGAAATTCAAAAGAAGAATGTAATGCTCATGGAAAAGTGGTAGAACAATAATAGATTAAAATAACTCGCAAAAGGATAAATTACCAAGAAAAGTAAGGAAACTTGTAAGAGAAATTTTTGAAAGTGATTACCTAAATTGCAACACTTAATATTGATTTAGTTGTTTTTCTCTTCATGACATTTCATAATATATGATTTTTTCTACAGTTTTCGCTTTTGTAATACAAAATAAATCTATTTATAATTTCTAATCCTTACCCAAACGGTTACAAAATTTGAGTTCAAATTTGCACTTTATCACAAATAACTGCCTTAAAACTGCTCTCAGCAATGTGAGACCTAAAAAAAATTAGGAATATTTATAAATAATAATAGTATGAATTTACCATATTTTAAATGTGTTGGTTGAATGCATTTAAAATTGTATTAGTGATTGTTAATTTTTATGATATGGCAGACCTAGCAAAAGAATTAAAAAGAGGTTATATATTTGTTTTTTATGCTGTATATTAGTTGGGGTGTGCTGGCCCAATGGTGGAGGCATTGGTCATGCATGCACATGCATGTGGACCCTCCCTTTAAATCTTGGTAGGGACATCTTAGGATCCAATTTCCCATTTCTCTGGTTTGAAACTTGTTGGGTTCAACCTTTTTTAGCTCTTTTGCTTCTATTTTGAGTTTTTTTTAAAGGCCCAAAACGGTGAGCGCCATTAAGTATGTGTATATTTAGGCTCATGGGCCAAAGGGTGATAGATTTAAGTCTAGTTTAGGTGCATAAATACTAAATTAATGAGGGTTAGTCTCATAATTAAAACCTAGCCAAGGGCTTTTAGGTTAGTCATGCCAAGGTCTAGAAGTTGAAAAGGTTTGAGGTTCAATATGGATAAAGGTTTGCTTGGAGTAGAGGTAAGGAGAGCTAGCCTTCAATGTCTATGTGTGAGAAATTATGTGAGTGCATGTCCCTTTTGTTGGAACAATCGGTACCAATTTTGCAAAGCGGAGTTAAAACATATTCAATTGTTAGGAGTGGAAAGGATGTTCGGTCAATAAAATGGTTCCTTTAATTTTCTTATAAAAAAATTTATCAAACAATTGATGTGTTAAAAGTTTAAAAAGTGTCATCACAAGGGCTTTTTATGGCTTGTAACTTGGCTGGGATAAAAAGGAAATTGGTTTTTTTGGTCAGCAAAATCCTTGAGTTAAAGAGACATTTATGATTTCATCGTACAAGCACAGACTATCTTTCTCTTTCCCAGCTTTCCCTTGCATTGAGCTTTTCTTTTCTTTTCTTTTCATTTTTTTTCTTTTTCTTTTTCTTTTCATGTATTCACTGCTTAGCTCAATACTTTTTCATTTCCTTTCTCAATCTTTTAAGTAACCCTAAACTTGAACCTTTATCAATACCTCACAAATGTTCTCAACTTAACTCAAGGTAAATATTTTCACAAAGGGTTTTCAGAAATTGCATAAGGCTCAAGGTTCAAAGGTTAGAACAGATTGTTTTCTTTTCAGTGCACAAAAATCATGTGAAGGTTAAGAAGAATAAGGGATAACAAAAGGTGGCCTTGATCATATGAAACCTCCGAGTAAGTAGTTCAATCACAAAATATTTGGGAAAAATCATTCATGCTTCCAAAGCAATAACAATTATTCACAAAAAAACTTTGAAGCCCAAAACTCACATAGGTAAACTCTCAAATCCCAGAATTTAGAAAAACATCCACCTCAGTATCTCAATCAAATTGTACCTCAAGCACCTGTTTCATACACTGTGAGTCATCACTTGTATTTCAACAAATCATGCATCATCTCAACATTAATCAACACACTAGAGCATCACAAAGCAGTACTTATCACAAAACCTATCAGTTGAACCAAAGCAGTGTAATTTATCCAAGCATAGTACAATAATGATAATAGTTAAAAAACTATTATTTTTAGACTTAATTTTGACCTTAAAGACAACCTTTATGACTTAGAAACTAGCTTGTAATCATGCTTTTGCTTATGTTTTGGAAATAAGAGAGTTGGATGAGTTTTATGCTTGGTTTTCGTTGTTTTTGCAGGTTTTAAGATGAATTGAATGAAAGAAGTGAAGTAGTCAGAAGTTGGACTCAGAAAAGGAAGAAAAAGTTCATAAAAGAAGAGCTGCAAGTACCGCTCAATGCCACTTTTACCACTGAGCGGCACTTTGAAGTCCCGTAGTCAACGCTGAGGGGCAAAACTACAGTTGAGCGTCAAATAGAAGAACAACACTTACCGCTAAGTGCCATTTTATTGGGCCTTGTGCCACTTTTCTGTAATTTTTAGAAAGCTATATAAGGTTTTAGCCGAATTAGGGTTAGGATCTTTGGCTAGAACAAAGCAAAATCATACTTTCTTCACCCCTTGGAGAAGGATTTTGGATGGTAAAGCTCCACTCTTCAAATTCTAGGGTTCTATCTTTAATTCTTTCATTATTTTTCATCTAATTTCACCATGATTATGGTGAACTAAATCTTCATTGTTGTTGGGGAATCAATGTAATCCTTTTAAACTCTCATGTATTGAATTGGTTCTTTAATCTATATGCTTTCTTTCATTAATTGTTAGGGTTTTTCTTCTATACTTTATGCATGCTTTGTTTAACTCATTCAATTTCATGATAATTGATGTTATTTGTATGGACACATATGAGTAAATCTAGAATTGAAGAAATTCTCCCAAGGGTAATATTCCCTAGACATAGGGATAGGAGGATTGGTTGCCTTTATGCTTTTGTGCGAATGTAATGCATGAATAATTGCTAGGGAGACAAGACATTGCAAACTAGTATGTAGGAGTAGGCTTTCTTCACTGAGACATCAGGTTTAAGGTAAATTAGAAAGTGACATTAACATTAATGAAGACAGATGAATTCTTGAATACATGAGAGTGGATAGGATGAATTGAAAACCCCAACAATATCATTTCCATAATTTACATCAATCACCTTTACTTCTTTCGATCCAATTGATCAACACATGCATTCATATTTAATTTTCATTATTTACATTTAAACCTGCAAGAATTCGTTCACAAGTCTAATTTAATCATCAAATCACATAACTGTTTAGGCCGTGAGTCCTTTGGGAAACCATACTTGGTCTTACCATTTTATTATTACTTGATACGATTTGGTTATACTTGCCGAGGGCTAATAAATAACAAAACAAATTATTAGAAAGAAAACAATGAAAACATAAACAAAATAATGTTTAAAAATTAAAGCAATAAAAATAGAAAAATAACAAAAATCCTGGTCTATAACAAAGGTGGCATCCATCAGTAGATGCCCAGTAGATAACAGTTGAAAAACTATTATTTTTATACTTAAAATTGACTTCAATTACAACCTTTATGACTTAGAAATTAGCTTGAACTCATGATTTTGTTGAATTGTTGGAAATAAGAGAGCTGGACAGGTTTTATGCTTGATTTCCATGTTTTTGCAGGTTTTGAGATGAAATTGATGAAAGAAGTGAAAAGGGATAGAGATGGAATCAGAAAAGGACACAAAAAGTGCAAAAGATGAGAAATCGCAAGTACCACTCAACGCAAATTACCGCTGAGCGGCACTCTCAAAGACCCGTTGGCACCACTGAGGGGAGAAATGTTGTTGAGGGGAAGAAATGATCACACGCTACTATCACTGAGCGTACTTTTGTGTATTTTTTAGAATAATACATAAGCTTTAGGTCGTTCTAAGGTTTGTATCTTTGGTTGGGACGAAGCAGAAACACACTTTTCACCCCTTGGGGGTAGAATTGGAGATGGTGACGAATCTTCTCTTCTCTTTCTTGGGTATTTCTATCTCTTCCATTCTTTCATTCCATTGTTCATCCAGTTCGTCCATGACGATGGATAACTAAACTTGTTTTGTTGTTGGGGCATCAATGTAAATCCTTAGAAACTCTCTTGTATGAAATTTGTTCTTCACGATCATTTTTATGATACATGCTTTCTTTCATTAATAGTTAGGGTTTTTCCTCTTTGCTCAAAGCATGCATTGTTTAACTCATTCGATGTCATGATTATTGGTTTTGTCAATATGGACACATATGGGGAAATGTAGATTTGGGGAATCTCTCCCAAAAGTATATTACCAACCTAGAAATAGGAGTATGATAATTGGTTGCCTTTAATCTTCTGTGTTTTAGAATTAATTATTAGGGATGCTAGGAATTGTATGAACTCATAATTAAGGATAGACTTTTTTCACCGAGACATCGGGTTTAAAGTAATTTAGAAAGTGACATTAACATTGATGAAAAGAATGATGAATTCCTAAATACAAGAGAGTGGATATAATGAAATTGATAAACCCCAACAGCATATTCATCCATATATTTCAATTCACGTGTTTTGTTTCTTCTTTCCCATTGATCATCACATGCATACATATTTACTTTTCAGTTTTTTGCATTTGAAACTTACAACAATTTGTTCACAAGTCTTAATTAATCAATAAATCACATAACTATCTAGGCCATGAGTCCTTTGGGAAAACGATACTTGGTCTTACCAGGTTTATTACTTGATACGATTCGGTTATACTTGCCGAGGGTTAACAAGTTTTTGACTCCGTTTTCTGGGATTGAAAATTTGTTCATCACCAGTACAACTCATCACTCATCATTAGAGTCCTCATCCTCCTAAGCATCATCATCCTCATCCACATCATTCTAATCCAGGGCTGAAGCTTCAGCTACTTAAGCTCTACCACACTCACGTGTTGGGTCAGCAGGCCATGCCACTCAGGCTGCAAAGTCATCCTGTGATATGAATGATCTCTCAAGGAATGCGGATGTCAGTGTTCTCAGCAGCTCTTGCTCACCCCTTTGATGACAAATTTATGAACACCGAAAAATGACGCCAAAAACTTGTTTAACCCTCGGCAAGTGTGACCGAATCGTATCAAGTAATAAACTCGGTGAGACCAAGTATCGTTCTCCCAAAGGACTCACGGCCTAGTTAGTTATATGATTTGTTGATTAGTTAAGACTTGTGAACAATTGGTTATAGGTTTCAAATGCAAAAGACAATAAGTAAACATGTATGCATGGGTTTGATCAATGGAAAAGAAGAACACAAATACTTGAACAAATTATATGGATGAGTATGTTGTTGGGGTAATCAATTTCATCGTATCCACTCTCATATACTTTTAGGAATTCATCATTCTTTTCATCAATGTTAATGCCACTCTCTAAATTACCTTGCAAGAAGGCCTATCCTTAATTACGAGTTCATACAATTCCTAGCATCCCTAATAATTAATTATGAAACACAGAAGCTTAAAGGCAACCAACCCTCATATTCCTATGCCTAGGCAATATGCTATTGGGAGAATTTCCCCGGATCTAGATTTCCCTGTACGTTCCCATATCGACAAAATCAATAATCATGACATCGAATGAGTTAAACAATGCATGCTTTCAGCAAAGAGGAAAAACCCTAACTAATGATGAAAGAAAGCATGTATCTCAAATAAGATGTTTAAACACAAAATTCCATATATGAGAGCTTCATAAGATTACATTAATTCCCCAACAATAATACAAAGTTTAGTTCACCATATTCATGGTGAAGCTAGATGAATAATAATGAAAGAATGAAAGATAGAACCCTAGAAAGATGAGTAGGTAGCCTTGGCATCCAAGATCTTCCTCCAAGGGGTAGAAAAGTGAGTGTTTGCTTCGTACTCTGCCAAAGATACAAACCCTAGGATGTCCTAAGGCTTATATATTATTCTAAAAATGACATAAAATTAGGCCCAAGCCCAAAATAGTGCCGCTCAGCGGCAAACTACCGCTCAGCGGTAAGTGCGTGAGTTGATTCTTCCCCTCAGCGGCATTTTCACCGCTCAGCGGATCCAACGTGTGTTCCTGAGTGCCACTCAGTGGTAAACTGGCGCTGAGCGGTACTTGCGACTTCTCTTCTTTTGCACTTGTTGATGTCTTTTTTGATTCCATCTCTATCCTTCTTCACTTCTTTCACCAAATTCACCTTAAAACCTGCATAAAACACTGAAATCAAGCATACACCTGTCCAGCTCTCTTATTTCTAAAAATATGACCAAAATCATGATTTCAAGCTAGTTTCTAAGTGTTAAAGGTTGCTTTTAGTGTCAATTTTAAGCATGAAAATAACAGTTTTTCAACTGTTATCACAACCCCAAACTTAGAACTTTTCTTGTCCTCATGCAAACAAGATGTAACTCAATCTTCTACCAATCACTACAATGGTTCACTTCATTCAAAAATCCTCTTTTCAAGATAAGTAAGTACTTCAGTTAAGCTCATGACGAAGATTTCAATCAAGACATGCACATGCTTTAATGTTCACAAAATCACCTAATATCCAACAAATGCTATTTTTCATGAATGATCAATCAACTAAGCATGGATGTTCATGTGCTCATGGAATCTTTCCTCACTAGGTAAAGTGTTTCACTCAAACACAAGTGTATAAGAGGTAATCACTCATTCACTCTACTATCACAATGTCACATGAATTGACTTTGCCTTTCATTTAACCACAATCAAATACAATCACAAGCATGCATCATCACAAGGACTTTTCAATGGCTTATAATGTGGCTTGGCTAACAAGAAAATTGGTTTTTCTAGATCACAAAACCCTTGAGTTAAGAGAAACATATAAACACAATCATTCTTATTTATTCCCAACTTTCTTTTGCATTGAGCTTTGCTTTTTCTTCTTTTCTTTTCTTTCTCTTTTTCTTTTTCTTTTCACATTCTTATTTCTTAGCTTTTAGCTCAATGCTTCCAATTTCCCTTTCATAACTTTCCAACAACCCCAAACTTGAACATTTATCAATACCCCAAAATATTTTCCAGTTAACTCAAGGTAAAGCTTTTCACAAGGGTTTCCAAATTATGTTCAAGGCTAAGGGTTCAAATGATGAAACACAAAGTGCTCTCTTTTAGTGGGCTAAATTAATGAATTTGGCTAATAAAAGGCTTACCAACAAACGACCTTGATCATATGATGCAAAACAAGCAATTGATTCAATCATAGAAAACCTGGACAAAATCATTCATGCTTTCAAAGTAATAACATTCAATCATAAAAACTCTAGAGCTCAAAACCTCACATATAAGCTCATTCACATTCCATATGTACACATCCTGCTTAGCATCATAGTCACAATCACAACATCATGCATTTGTTCACAATGTTTGTGAATCACCTGTATAAGCATATAATGTGCACATCTCAACATCAATCAATATCAAAGCATCATCACACATTACTTATCAAACACAATCATAAGCAAACCATCATAACAGACAAAGTTTCCAATTGAGTTCATCAAACCCTATTCTAAACACAAACAAAACAAAACAGACTAATTTCAGAACACTGGGTTGCCTCCCAGTAAGCGCTTGTTTAACGTCCCGAGTTTGACCCAGAATTTCAAGGATCAACCAACTGCATCATTCTGGACAAGTGTTGCACTTCTCCTCCTAGATAAGGCTTGAGACGTGGCCCATTCACTACCCAACTGTTCTGTGGATCATTAGCAACTGGATTAAATAATTCAATTGCTCCATGGGGATGTACTTCTTTTACTACGAATGGCCCTGACCATTTTGTCTTCAACTTCTGAGGGAATATCTTCAATCTTGAGTTGAATAATAGCACCTGCTGCCCTAGATTAAAAACTTTATTCACCAGCTTCCTGTCATGATAAAACTTAATCTTATCCTTATAAGCCTTGGATGAATCATATGCATGTAACCACATCTCTTCAAGCTCCAGAATCTGCCTTCTACGTGTGTTATGAGTTTCATAAGGATCAAAATTCAAGAATTTTAAAGCCCACAAAGCTTTATGCTCCAACTCTACTGGCAAATGACATGCTTTCCCATAGACTAATTGAAGAGGTGATAATCCCATAGATGTCTTCATTTCCGTCCTATAAGCCCAAAGAGCATCATCCAGTTTTAGTGACCAATCCTTTCTTGATGAAGTAACGGTTTTTTCCAGGATCCTTTTTATCTCTCTGTTAGATACCTTAGCTTGACCATTGGTTTGTGGATGATAGGGTGCAACAACCTTATGTCTCACTCTATAATGTTTAAGTACTTTTTCTAGCTGATAATTGCAAAAATGAGATCCCCGATCACTAATTAGCACTCTTGGAGTTCCAAAACGTGCAAATATCTACTTCTTCAAAAATTTAATTACTGTGCCAGCATCATTTTTAGGACAGGCTAATGCTTCCACCCATTTACTCACATAATCCACTGCTACCAATATATATTCATTGTTGAAAGATGGAGGAAAGGGTCCCACAAAGTCAATACCCCAACACTAAAAAAGCTCAACCTCTAAAATGCCCTGTAATGGCATCTCATGACGTCTAGAAATCGTCCCTGCTCTTTGACACTTATCACAATTTCTAGCATGATTATGGGAATCTTTAAATAAAGTTGGCCAATAAAATCCTGATTGGAGAACTCTTGCTGTTGTTCTTTCTTCATTAAAATGTCCCCCATAAGGTGAATCATGACAATGCTAGAGAATTCCTTCTTCTTCTTCATTTTTCACACATCTCCTCAGAAGATTATCTGCTCCAATCTTGAACAAATAAGGATCATTCCAGACAAACTGCTTGGCATCATTCAAAAAAAATTTTCTTTGTTGCCAAGTTAAATCTTCTGGCATAACCCTTGCAGCTCTGAAATTAGCCATATCAGCAAACCATGGCCTCTGCTGAATATACATGAGTGCTTCATCTGAAAAAGATTCACAGATCTCTGATTCCTTACTAGTGACCTCCTTGTTGACTAACCGTGACAAATGATCAGCAATTAAGTTCTCACTCTCTTTCTTATCACAGATCTCCACATCAAATTCTTGCAAGAGTAATACCCATCTAATCAAACGTGGCTTAGAATCTGGTTTTGTCAACAAATATTTAATAGCTGCATGATCTGTATAAATAATCACCTTAGACCCAATAAGATAAGGTCTAAATTTCTCTAGAGCATACACTATAGCTAGGAATTCTTTCTCCGTAGTAGCATAATTCAATTGAGCATCATTCAAAATTTTGCTGGCATAATAAATTGGATGAAAAATCTGCTCTTTTCTCTGGTAAAAAATGACTCCTTTTGCATAATCACTAGCATCACACATTAGCTCAAATTTTTTATTTCAATCTAGAGCTATAATTACAAGAGCTGACACTAATTTACTCTTCAATGTATCAAAAGCTTTCAAACATTCTTCATTCATCACAAAAAGGGGCATCCTTCATAAGAAGATTGCTTAATGGTTTAGCAATTTTTGAGAAATTTTTTATGAATCTTCTGTAAAATCTAGCATGACCTAGAGAACTCCTGATCCCCTTTATGTTTGTTGGTGGAGGCAGTTTCTCAATGACTTCTACTTTGGCTTTATCCACCTCAATCCCTTTAGCAGAAATTTTATGTCCCAGCACAATGCCTTATGTTACCATAAAATAACATTTCTCCCAATTGAGAACAAGATTTGTCTGAACACATCTTTTAAGAACAATATCCAAATTAGGCAAACACCTTTGGAAAGAATTTCCAAAGACTAAAAAATCATCCATGAAGACTTCAATGCACTTTTCTAAAAGATCTGCAAAAATAGCCTGCATACACCTTTGAAAAGTAGCTGGAGCATTACATAATCCAAATGGCATCTTTCTATAGGCAAAGATACCAAAAGGACAAGTAAAAGTCGTCTTCTCTTGGTCTTTTGGATCTACCACAATTTGATTGTATCCAGAATATCCATCTAGAAAGCAATAAAAAGATTGACCTGCTAATCTCTCTAACATCTGATCCATGAAAGGAAGAGGAAAATGATACTTTCTAGTGGCTTTATTTAGCTTCATGTAATCAATGCACATTCGCCATCCAGTAACTGTCCGAGTGGGAATAAGTTCATTCTTATCATTATGAATTACTCTCATTCCGCCTTTCTTTGGAACCACCTGTACTGGACTCACCCATTCACTGTCAGAGATTGGATAGATGATACCAGCTTCCAAAACTTTCAACACTTCTTTTCTAACAACCTCCTTCATTACAGGATTTAACCTTCTCTGTGGTTGAACACTCAGTTTATAATCATCTTCCATGAAAATCTTATGCATACAAGAAGTTGGGCTAATACTTTTAAGATCTGAGATTGACCACCTTTGTTAGCTTTCAAAATTTCTATCAACTATTCTTCTTCTTGCTGAGACAAGGAGTTACTGATGATAACTGGCTTTGTTCCATCTTCTTCTAGAAAAAACATATTTCAGATGTGCTGATAGTATTTTTAATTCTAACTTCTTTGCTTTGACTTCTTCTTCCTTTCTCAAACTTTGTATCCTCCACTAGAATCTTCTTCAATGTTTCCAAGTCCATCAGACATTCTTCAATTAATTTTCTCTTCTCCTTCATCTAAATCTTCACAAGCATCAATAAGAGTTTTGTCTAATGGAGAAGCATACCGTACCATCCTTTCTTGCATCATACAAACTTCATCAAGTTCATCAAATTGAAAACATGCTTTATCATCATTTGGATATGTCATGGCTTTGAATACGTCAAAAGTGATTTCTTCATCATGAACTATAACTTTAAGCTTACCATTCTCTACATCAATTAAAACTCTAGCAGTCTTCATAAAAGGTCTCCCAAGAATGAGAGGTACATCACTATTACCTTCCATCTCCATTACAATAAAATCTACTGGGAATAGAAATTTGTCAACGTTCGCTAAAACGTCTTCAACCACTCCATATGGATATTTAAGAGACCTATCTGCCAGTTGAAGAGCCATTCTGGTAGGTTTGATTTCCAAACCCTCAATTGTCTTACACATAGATAGCGGCATTAAATTAATGCTAGCTCCCAAATCAATCAATGTTCTTCCAATTTGCACGTCTCCTATGGTGCACGAAATAATGAAACTTCCTGGATCTTTTAAGCTTAGGAGGTAATTTCTGTATGATTACACTGCAGTTACCTTGTACCTTGATAATTTCCTTCTCAATGTACTTATTTTTCTTTGTAAGGAGTTCCTTAAAAAATTTTGCATATGATGGCATTTGTTGCAATGCTTTAGAGAATGGTATAGTAATCTCCAGTTTCTTAAACAACTCCATGAATCTTTCCAACTGTTTTTCTTTCTCCTTCCTTGAGTAGTTCTTTGGATAAGGAAGTGGTTTTTCAAACTCTCTTTCTTTTGGTCTCTCATCTCTCTCTTCTCTCTCTTTTTTTTCTTTCTTTTCATCTTCTTCTTCTTCTTTCTTTTTCTCTCTCTCAACTCTTTCTTTCCACTCACATGTTTCTTTTTCACTCTCATTTTGTTTCTCCTCTCTTTCTATTTTTCTCTCCTCTAACACCTTACCACTTCTGGTCACAATGGTCTTGCACTCCTTTCTGAGATTACCATTTTTCATCTTGTCAACTATTTGCTCACTATAGATTTTCATATTCTTAAATGCAACTTCCACATTCTTACAATAAGATGCATTCGTCTTCAAAATTTTTTGGAAAGTCTCATCAAGTTTTGTTGTCTTCCCAGATGGAATAGGTTGCATTTGCCATTTTGTATTTCTTGTAATAATTGAGAAAGTTTTGTAATTACTTCTTTCAACTGCTGAGAAATAATCTTATTTTGCATAAGTAAGACATCATTTGATTGTAGCAATTCCTTCTGACTAGGAGCTCCTCTTTCACTGTTTAGCTTATTATCATTAGTAGCTGTGTTTTCAATTATTTATGTGGCTTCCTATGGAGTCTTCCATTTGATATTACCTCCAGCTGAGGCGTCAAGCATCATCTTGGTTTGTGAACCAAGACCTCCAAGGAATATTAGGACTACTTCTACTTCATCAAATCCATGCGTGGGAGTCTTCCTTAATAAGCTTTTGTATCTATCCCATGCATGACCTAACGATTCCTCCATGCCTTGCCTGAAAGATGATATCTCTTGCTTTCCTTTATTTACTTTGGATTGTGGGAAGTATTTGTTCAAGAACTTTGTCACCACAACTTCCCACTCTGTAAAGCTCCCTTTTGAAAAAGAGTTCAACCAAAGATTAGCGTTGCCTCCTAATGAGAATGGAAACAGGCTAAGTTTGATTGTTTCGTCAGGCACCCCATTGATCTTTACTATATTGTAAATCTCATTAAAAGTTGTCAGGTGCTCATATGGCCTTTCGTGAGACAACCCATTGAATTGGTTACTCTTAACCAGTTGCATTAATGCTAGCTTCACCTCATATTAGTTGCATTGACACTTGGTCTTGCTATGCTATTGAAATGCCGAGGGCAAACTACATTTGTGTAATCTGCAATAGTTCGTCTGACATTATTATTCTCCATTTCCTTAGTGCTATGGGAAGAACCTTGTGGTGATGGTTGTAAGAGATCTTTCGGAGGAGGGAAAAGTTCTCTAGATGTACGGATTCTTCTCCTTCGTCTACTCTCATCTAAGCCTTCAAGAAGAGGTTCTGAGGTTTTCTTGCTTCTAGTTCGAATTGCTTCCTTCATACACAAGAAAACAAGCCCCTAGAATAATTTGTTAGCACAAAAAGATATAGAAGAAGATATAAAATCAGAGATAAGAAGAAAAAATAAAAATAGAAAAATAAAAAAAACAAAAAAAAACTGAAAATAAAATAAAATAAAATAATATAAAAACTGAAAAATAAAAACAAACAATAAAAACAGGAATTCAAATTTCGAAATTCAAAATTGAAGTCAAAGATAATCAACAATCACACAAATAAACTAGTTAAACCATGAGTCCCCAATAACGACGCCAAAAATGTGATGACAAATTTATGAACACCGAAAAATGGCGCCAAAAACCTGTTTAACCCTCGACAAGTGTGACCGAATCCTATGAAGTAATAAACTCGGTAAGGCCAAGTATTGTTCTCCCAAAGGACTCACAACCTAGTTAGTTATATGATTTGTTGATTAGTTAAGACTTGTGAACAATTGGATATAGGTTTCAAATGCAAAAGACAATAAGTAAACATGTATGCATGAGTTTGACCAATGGAAAAGAAGAACACAAACACTTGAACGAATTATATGGATGAGTATGTTGTTGGGGTAATCAATTTCATCGTATCCACTCTCATATACTTTTAGGAATTCATCATTCTTTTCATCAATGTTAATGCCACTCTCTAAATTACCTTGCAAGAAGGCCTATCCTTAATTACGAGTTCATACAATTCCTAGCATCCCTAATAATTAATTCCTAGCATCCCCAATAATTACGAGTTCATACATATTCCTATGCCTAGGCAATATGCTATTGGGAGATTCCCCGGATCTAGATTTCCCCGTACGTTCCCATATCGACAAAATCAATAATCATGACATCGAATGAGTTAAACAATGCATGCTTTCAGCAAAGAGGAAAAACCCTAACTAATGATGAAAGAAAACATGTATCTCAAATAAGATGTTTAAACACAAAATTCCATATATGAGAGCTTCATAAGATTACAATAATCCCCCAACAACAATACAAAGTTTAGTTCACCATATTCATGGTGAAACTAGATGAATAATATTGAAAGAATGAAAGATAGAACCCTAGAAAGATGAGTAGGTAGCCTTGGCATCGAAGATCTTCCTCCAAGGGGTGGAAAAGTGAGTGTTTCCTTCGTACTCTGCCAAAGATACAAACCCTAGGACGTCCTAAGGGTTATATATTATTCAAAAGATGAAAAAAAATTAGGCCCAAGCCCAAAATAGTGCCGCTTAGCGGTAAGTGCGTGAGTCGATTCTTCCCTTCAGCGGCATTTTCACCCCTTAGCGGATCCAACGTGTGTTCTTGAGTGCCGCTCAGCGGTAAACTGACGCTGAGCGGTACTTGCGTCTTCTCTTCTTTTGCACTTTTTGTGTATTTTCTGATTCCATCTCTATCCTTCTTCACTTCTTTCACCAAATTCACCTTAAAACTTGCATAAAACACTGAAATCAAGCATAAACCTGTCAAGCTCTCTTATTTCTAAAAATATGACCAAAAGCATGATTTCAAGCTAGTTTCTAAGTGTTAAAGGTTGCTTTTAGTATCAATTTTAAGCATGAAAATAACAGTTTTTCAACTGTTATCACCTATATAAGGCAGCAGTCTAGAATTCAGTAAAGAAAAGTACATGTCGCGCATCTGGAAAGGAGCGACCTCATCCACTGCATAGTAGTGTGTGAAGTAAGTTGCGTCCAACTCCTTTCTTGGAGGCTCTATTGGAGGCCTAAAAACCTCAATACCGGTAACCTCACAAAGATGGGTGATCAAGGAGGGATTTCCCAAGGGTGCCTTACTGGTGGCACCACGGGCACAAGTTTGGATCTCATCGACTATAACTTGCCCAATATTAATGTTGAGGACCCTAAGAACACAGTAGAGGAAGATGGACCTCTGGACAGTGTTCGACACATGGGAGCATGGCTGAATGTTGGCATGAGAGAATGCCACCCAATACTTTGCCAGAGGTGTCAGATGGGGTCTAGACCTGTTCCTCTAAAAGTGCCCTCTAGGCACACATAAAGTTTGCTCCACGTCCTCATAGTCACCTCCTTCCATCATGGACGTGACAAATTGACATTGCTTCTCCTCCTAATCTATACCAAGAAAGAAGTTAATAGTGTCAGCATCAAAGGCAACCCTCTTACCCCTTACGTAGCTAAAGTACGTCTCATCCTCTCTCCCCAATGCTTTTGCATTTGTGTAGAACTCTTTGGTGATGTCAACATTGGCGGGAGAGGGGTAGAATTCCAGGTGGCCCCGTTCTCTATTGTTTAGCTCCATTTCAAATTGAGGAGCCAAGGATGGTATGTTGGCCACCTTTTTATCCATCAGCAATCTCCTTCCTTCCACAGCTGGGAAGTATCTCTCATGAGCAGGAGTTCTGAACTTGTTTGAGTAGAACTGCTCGTTCTCCTTCCTCTTGCCTCCCTTGTCTTTGGTACCAAGGGTATGATCCTTTTACCTGAAGAGGAGGCCATTCCTACATATAAAGATTCACAAAACAAGCACAAAAATCATCAAGCATTAGTAAAAAAAAATCAACAAACTCTTGTGATTCAGGCTGAGGGCTAAACACGGTCCCTTAGCACTAACTGCACAGAACCGAACAACCAAAAATAGAACAGACCAGAAGAACAGTCACTGCTGCTTAACGCTCAGGCGCCCTTCAAAGGGCGCTTGAGCAGCGTGTGGTGCAGCCAAGCGTGGCCTTGCTGTATTTTTCACTTTCTAAATTAGTTTCAACTTATTCCAAACCATAATTAGCACAATTTAATTAGTCAAAACAGTGGTAAATCATGCATAGACAGTGCCAATGATCAAAAAACAAACTTTTTCATCAACATTCTTCAAAAATCAAACTTTTTAGAACACTAGAATGCATGACTTACTTGGTTGGAGTCAAGGAATTAGTGGACAAAGCTCAAACAATTTGTAGAGATCTACACTTTAGCAGCCACACACACCAAAACCCCAAACTTGAATGATTGAATTGTGCAAAAATGGTAAGAAAGAAGGTTTTTTGTGCACGGATAAGGGGGAAAGTGATTAAAGAACTTAGGTGAAGTGTTTAGGGAGGCTAGAGTGGAGGAAATCTGAGAGAGAGAGAGAGAGAGAGCTTGGGCGAAACCCTAGGGCGTGAAAAGAAGAAGTGGGATGAAATCCCACTAGAGCCCTCACTTAAAACCCACTTTGCAGTCGCGTTGCTCAGGCGCTCCTAAAGGGGGGCTCAAGCGGCGAGCGACAATATTCACCCTTAGCTTTTTGGCTTGTTTTGGGTATTCCTGGCCTTGGATTCTCAGATTCAACTTTAAATTTTCCAGTTTCTTTTCCCTAGCTCACAAAACAACACTCAAACCAAACAATTAATCTCTCTCCACCCCTCAAACATTTAGTTATTACAAACTGAACACACTAGAATCAAACAAACACAAAATAAATAGAAACAGAATTCAAATGAAAAAAAATCCAAACAAAAAAAATAAACAAAATAAATGTTTGTAAACACTGGGTTCTGATAACAGTTGAAAAACTGTTATTTTCATGCTTAAAATTGATACTAAAAGCAACCTTTAACACTTAGAAACTAGCTTGAAATCATGCTTTTGGTTATATTTTTAGAAATAAGAGAGTTGGACAGGTTTATGCTTGATTTCAGTGTTTTTATGCAAGTTTTAAGGTGAATTTGGTGAAAGAAGTGAAGAAGGATACAGATGGAATCAGAAAAGACATCAAAAAGTGCAAAAGGAGAAGCCGCAAGTACCGCTCATCAGTAGTTTACCGCTGAGCGGCACTCAGAAACCCACGTTGGATCCGCTGAGGGGTAAAATGGCCGCTGAGGGGAGAAAAACAACTCACGCACTTACCGCTGAGCGGCACTTTTATGGGCTTGGGCCTAATTTTTCTGTATTTTTAGAATAATATATAAGCTTTAGGACGTCCTAGGGTTTGTATCTTTGGCAGAGACGAAGCAAATACTCTCTTTTCCACCCCTTTGAAGGAAGATCTTGGATGCTTAGGCTACCTCTTCACCTTTCTAGGGTTTTATCTTTCATTCTTCCATTATTATTCATCTAGTTTCACCATGAATATGGTGAACTAAACCTTGTATTGTTGTTGGGGAATCAATGTAGTCTTGTGTGTTACCAATAAGGAGTATTGGTAAAACCTGAAGATATGTTTTGATGATGCTGCAACTTATAGATTTTGGATGTAGTAGGAAAATAGTTAAAAAAGCAACTTGTAGATTTTGAATGTAGTAGGAAAATGTTAAACATTGTAATTTTTACTAGTATAATCGATTATGGTTAAGCAATAATCGATTATCACAAGTCATACTTGAATAATCGATTATCACTTCATATAATCGATTATCACATTTTTGAAAACCTGTAACGGACTTGAATAATCGATTATCACTTACAATAATCGATTATTCATGGCAGTTGGGAGCTGACCTTTGGCACTCAGTGTACTTGGCTATATATTTTGATTTGGAGAAATCAGAAAGTAACGTTTTTTGAACTGAGAAAGCTTAGAACACTTTGTGTCAGAGGAACGTTCTTAGAGAGCTTTTTGTTCATTGTTCCCTTGCTTGGTCTTATGAAAGGAGAGGCTCGCGTATCGTGTGTCGATAGTCGGAGCAGACTCTCTTCAAGTTAGCAAGGTACTCTGCTTCGTCTTGTGAAAGGAGAAGCTTGTGAATCGTTGGTCGATTGCTGGAGCGGTTCTTGATAACAGTTGAAAAACTGTTATTTTCATGCTTAAAATTGATACTAAAAGCAACCTTTAGACTTAAAAACTAGCTTGAAATCATGCTTTTATCTATATTTTCATAAATAAGAGAGCTGGACAGGTTTATGCTTGATTTAAGTGTTTTTGTGCAGGTTTTAAGGTGAATTTAGTGAAAAGAGTGAAGAAGGAGAGAGGTGACATTAGAAAAGACAAGAAAGAGTGCAAAAAGAGAAGACGAAGGCACCGCTCAGCGGTATTTTACTGCTGAGCGGCACTCAAGAGGTGACGTTGGAACCGCTGAGGGGCAAACTGGCCGCTGAGGGGAAGAAACGTGACGCGCAGTCACCGCTGAGCGGTATTTACCGCTGAGCGGCACTTTTTGGGCTTGGGCTTTTGTAATCTTTTGTAACTCTAGAATAGTATATAAGGGCTTGCACGTCCTTGGGATTAGTATCTTTGGCAGAAACGAGGCAAACACTCTCTCTATCACCCCTTTGAAGAAGGATCTTGGATGCTCAGGCTACCTCTCCACTTTTATTGGGTTTATTCTTTCATACTTTCATTGTAATTCATCTAGGTTCACCATGAATATGGTGAACTAAACCTTGTATGTTTGTTGGGGAATCAATGTAATCTCTTGAAGCTCTCATATATGGAATCTGTTGAGTACATCTTTTAATTAAGACATATGCTTTCTTTCATCATTAGTTAGGGTTTTTCCTCTTTGCTCAATGCTTGCATAGTTTAACTCATTCCATGCATGATTATTGGTTTTGTCGATACGGACACGTACGGGGAAGTCTAGATCCGGGGAATTTCTCCCAATATTATACTGACAATATTCTATTGGTTGCCTTTAAGCTCCTGCACTCATGAACTAATCATTAGGAATGCTAGGAATTGTATGAACTCGTGATTAGGGAGAATCCATCTAGAATGGTACATTAGAGAGTGGCATTAACAATGATGATTTGAATGTGGAATTCCTAAAATATATGAGAGTGGATGAGATGAAATTGACCCCCAACAACATATTCATTCATATAATTCATTGAAAGTGTTTATCTTTTGTCTTTGCCATTGATCAAATTTCATGCATACATGTTTATTTTCTGTCTTGCATATTAAACTTTGAATATTTCGTTTGTAAGTCCTAGCTAATCAACAAATCATATAACTAAACTAGGCCGTGAGTCCTTTGGGAAGAACGATACTTGGTCTTACCAAGTTTATTACTTGAACGATTCGGTCATACTTGCCGATTGTGAAACAAGTTTGTGACATCATATTTTGGTGCTTACAAATTTGTCCATCAAGTTTTTGGCGCCTTTGCCGGGGACTCGTGGTTTAACTAGTTAATTTGTGTGATTATTGATTATCTTTGACTTTAATTTTGAATTTCTGTTTTTATTTTTTCTGTTTTTATTTTATTTTATCTTTTTATCTTTTTAGAATATATTAGATTTTATTTTATTTTATCTTTTTAGGTTAGATTAGATTTTATTTTATCTTTTTATCTTTTTAGATTAGATTAGATTTTATTTTATCTTTTTTTCTTTTTAGGTTAGGTTAGATTCTGTTTTATCTTTTTAGATTAGATTAGATTAGATTTGATTTTATTTTGTTAGGTTAGATTTTATTTTATTTTATCTTTATCTTTAGGTTAGATTTTATTTTATCTTTTTAGAATAGATTTTATTTTATTTTCTATCTTCTAAATCTTTTATCTTCTTGATGAGTCATTATTTTCTTCACTTCACTTGGTTTATTGTATTAAAATTAATCGGGGAATTGTACTTAATTGTCTACTATTTTCCCATTTTTCCTAATTGTGCTCAATTTGATCAGAAATTCTTATTTTAATTAATTTGAATTATCTGAGACTAATTATTTATATTATTGAATGTAGGGAAATTTTTAGATAATATTTTGGACTGAGAAATTTATCATCAAACTAAAAATGAGAAACAAAATGAAAATCTATTTGCGTGTGGTATAACTTATACGTCCAGTAAGGTTTATGCCACATTCACATAGGAAATAATTTTAAAAGGATCTTGGCTGAAAGTAACACGTTAACTGTGTAGTCCATGGCACAAGTTTTATTTTAAATTCACACTTTGCATAGTACACGTACATGGCCCATCTTTTCTTACTTGGCATGATTGAAGAATTATTTTTGTAGGAGGCACATGTTGGGAAGAAGAAAACTAACGTCCTAGTCCTTTGACAAGTCAACAAAAGAATTAAAAGAGGGGACCACATGGAAGAAACAAACTCATGGCCATGGAGAAGTTATTTCAGCAAAATGATTTGGATGGAAACAAAAGAGAAGGGGGCCACCACTTAGTGGAGCTCACGGTTTTGAAAGGAAACAATGCATAGAAATGTAATTCTTGGAAATGGCTGCCACATAATGTCACGGCCCCACACATAAGAAATGCACTTTGTCTTGAAGAAATGTGCAGATTTGTTTCACGGTGCCACAAACATTTGGTTTTGATTCATAAAATAAAAAGTACACGGCCCACATGCAAAAGAGAGAGTTGGATTTTCTAAATGGAGTTACACGTTTCCAACAGCTTAGCACGTCCGTGAAGGAGGAAGAAGGAAGCTCTCGGTCTTCCATTACAGCAGCTTGGAGAACCACGGTGGGCAGCAATTCCCGTGGAGCTTGATGGAATGAAATGGTGTTGCACGTCCAGCAAGCTTTGGAGCTTCATTAAGAAGTGGCTGGAAACAGAAGCAGCATGCACGTTGAGAGGAAGAAGTAGCGCGCCAATAAGAAGCTTGGAAGGAGCTGCACGTTCACACCTTGGAGAAGATAAGCATGGAGACTACTGCTGGAAGCAAAGGAGGAAGCGTTGCTGGAATGAGAACATGGGAGCAGCCGCCGCTTTGGAGGGTGATGGACTGTTGAGAAACAACATCAACGTGATGGCTGGACGTGTGAAGGATGAACAAGACAAGATTAAGAGGGCCCAACCTTATTCATGTTTGGAAACTTACAGGAGCAAATGGTGGAGGAAATTCAGGAAACAATTGGTTGCTAGGAGACAAAACAAAACGGAAAAGCTGGCTTAAAATAAGAAGGCTACACAGAGAAAAGGAAAAGAATGTCTCCATCTAGAGGCATATAAATTAGTAGCAGCAGAGGACAGAGGGCACGGCCTTGAGGCCTGGAAGAGGTCACGGTTCCTTCTCTTCCAGGAGCTCTCTCTCTCTCGGGTTTTAGTTCCAAACAGTGCCCAAATGTAGTTTTCGTTTCTGAAGCAGTAGTAGAAGTGTGTCACCTTTGCTCGTTTCATATTTATTTTGTTGTACTGTCCAAGAATTTTCTTTCAAGTGATGTTTGATAAATTCCATTTCAATTAAGTGTTTTTATTTTTATTGTCTCTTCTATTTTATCGTTCATGATTTTTTGCACTATTAATTTCTGTAATTGCGTTTCACCATTCGTTTTATTTTCAGACGTTTTCTATTTTTATTATCTTTAACCGTTCAGTTTTTACAGTCTTTAAAATTTATTTCTAACGTTTTTAATTCAGTGAATTTTAATTTTCTCTGCAACCAAAAACACTACAAACCCCCCCCCCCTTTTCGTGACTGATCTGAGACTGAACCACCAAAAATTGGTCCTTGAGAGACGACCTAGGAGTCACTTCCTAGTAAATATACTGCATTAATTTCGTGCAATCAACTTTTGTGAGCGGTGCGACCCGCTTATCAAAAATGGCGCCGTTGCCGGGGATCAATAACGGTTTGGTTTTAGATTCTTGTTGTGTAAATTTTTGTTCTGTTAATATGTGTCTTTTGTGTGTTTTGTGTTTTGTATTTTTGTAGGCGACAACGACACCTTCAGCAAATTTTGGCGGCGTTGTCACTTCAGTTCCAGGTTCTTGTTTTAGATTTTTGTTGTGTTTTTCGATTATGTTGTGTTAATATATGTTTTGTCTTTTATATTTTATTGTGTTGTGTTCTGTATTTAGTTATTATTTAAAAAAAAAATTGTTTTATCTTGTTTTTGCCTGTAGCATGTTTAATTGTGTTGTGTTTTATCTTGTGTTGTGTTGTGATGTTCTATTTGTTTTGTATGCGTGTCATATGTATTTTGTCTGTTAATTAAAAAAAAATAAAAAAAAAATAAAAAAATTGTTCTGTCTTGTGTACGTATTGCATGTATAAATGTGTTGTGTTTTATCTGTTTTATAATTTTTAGTTTTTAGTTTTTACTTTTTATTTTCCATGTCTACCTATTTTGATGTGAATAGTGCTTATTCTGCGAGTGCCTATAATCATGATTCTCCTTCTGCTTGGTACTCTGATTGTAATTCTGCTGAATTTTATGATGAGAATTATATGAATCATCCTCAAATTCCTGAGAGCGCTCCTAGGGAGCCGGTTCCACCTAAGGAGGATGATTTTTATTACGTTCTAAGCACTGGACTGACATATTTGCTGCCTAAGTTTCATGGTTTTGCAGGAGAATGCCCACATAGACATTTGGAGGAGTTCCACATCATGTGCTCTTCAATGAAGCCTCCAGATGTTCCTCTTGATCACATTTTCTTGAGCGCATTTCCGCATTCATTACAAGGAGCAGCTAAGGATTGGCAAGACTCTCTTCCTCTAGGATCCGTTACCGATTGGGGATATCTTGAGCTTCAGTTTCTGAACAAATTCTCCCCTGAGCAGTATGGATATATCAATGATCCTGGATGGAATGACCCTAGCTTGGGATGGTTCGATGCTCAACAAGAATATCAGGAAGCACCATCTCAGGATACTTTTATACCTCCACCAGTTCAGCAATACGAGAATCAGCAGTTTGATGCTCCTGCCCAAATAACTCCTCAGCCTTCTACTTCTGAACCTACATTAAAGGAGTTACTGGAGCAAATGACCAAGCAGAGAATTCAGTTCGAGCAAGAGTGCATGAAGATCCAGCAAGAAACTCAAGCTGTCATGCAGAGTCTGAATGATCAAATAGGGCAGATGGCTATCAACATAGGAGATGAGAACCAGAGTCACGTGCTCACTGCACCACCTACTTTCACATCATCCTATGTTCCCACTCTTGCACCTGAAGAGACTGCTGAATATTTTGATGACCAGGCAGAAATAAGCAGTAATTTCGAACCAGGTAGACCACTTACATTTTCCACCAACATATCTCAATTTGATTGTTTTGATGATTATGCTGTTGAGAGGTATGTTGATAATCATAATGTTGATGAGCCTTTTCTTAATTTTCACTCTTTGCATGATGAGAAACCACTTTTGTCATCCTATCTAAATACTTCTTATCCGTGCACTGAACATGAATCTGAATCTGTGGTTGATGATGTTTCTGAAATTGAAATTGATTCATGTTTAGAGAGTGTGTCTACAGTTCAGTCTAATAATTTGGGTGTTATACCCCTGCATGAATCTTCTGTGGAACCATATCGCACTAACCATGTTACAGGAGGTACACATAAACTAGATCAGCAAACACCCACAATTGAAGACAAAGGTGCCAACATTCATGAAAGTTTCAACATCAACAGGCACCTGTTGAACCTGCTCATCAACAATCACTGCATAGATCCAGCTGTGGAAAACATTTCACTGCTAGATCAGATCTGGAGGATGAAACAGTTCGTCCTCAAAACTTCCTGGCTGGATTCTGAAGATGAAGACCTATCCCTGATGATCCAAAATTGGCAGCTTCCACCATAACCTACGGGAGTTTGCATTTTCTTTCTCTCCCTTTTTCCTACCTTTATTGCACTTGTCCATGATATGTCTACTGTTTTGATTGCTGATGTATGCTTAGAACACATTGAGGACAATGTGTAATTTAAGTGTGGTCTATTGGGAGAGATTCTGATTTTTTCTTTATTTTGTGTGTTAAATTTTTTGTTTTGAGTGTTAAATTTTTCTGTTTTAAGTTGTTTTAGTGTGTTTTGTGTGCAATAAATTTTACATTTTTCTCTTGATTTCTGGATGATGTCTAAGTTGTAGATTTTTCCTCCACTTCATTGATACTTAGTTTGAAATCCTTGTTTTTCTCTGCTTGGAAAGATGATTATGCGTTTGAGAGGTTGATTTGATTGTGACAAACACCCTGTGTGAGATTTGAGCCACTTAATGTTCTTTCTTATGTGAGATATGTATCTTGATTGCTTGCACATATGCCTTGGCTTGATTCTTTTTGATATACTTGATTGATATGCATGTTTTAGAAGTGATAAAGGCATTTTGTTCTTGAGCCTCTTTAGCCAAATAAGCCTACCTTGTTATTATCCTTTGATACCCCTTTTGAGCCTATACTGTATCCATTTCTTTGTGTTAAAGCTCATACACTGATCCTAAGTGAAAAACAAATGATTACCTAAACCTTAGGGAAGTCTGGAGCTATAGAAGTGTTTTGTGAATAAGTGTGGTCTCCTTGGGAATTGTGATGAATTGGCTAGTTGGTTCCTCATCATGTTCTTAAAATATAAATTATATCCTGTTGTGTGATAGAGAGAGAAAAGGAAACAGACAGGATGAAAAAAAAAATTGAAAATGATGAGAAAAAGAGAAATATGAGAAACAATTTTGAGAACAATGGAGTCGAGAAGAGGATTGAATTAGAGGTTTGGGCGTGATTTCACTGTATTTACACTTGTTCCCCATTGCTCCTTTAATTTCTTCTGGTTTACACCTACTTATCCATATTTTATCCTCCCCTGTCCTTGGCCCCATTACAACCCAGTAAAGACCTTTGGATCCGAACATGCATATGTTTTAAGTGCTGATATTAGAAGCTTGCCAAGTCTACTTGTGTTTGCTTTCTTGAGTTCATTGAGTTGAAATTATTTACCCTAGACACTTGAGAGAAACACTATAGTGCATCTGTGAGGTTATGTTATTTTTAAATCACCTCTTGAACTGATTAATTATTTTTGCCATACTTTGAATTGCTTGGATAATTTCTGTAAGTATCTGCTTAATTTGATTTTGTGTTGGATATTGTCTACTTCTTTTCTCTGTCCAGACTTCTTGAGAATTCTGTAAATTCTTTTTATTTTCTCGTGAGTTTTTATTTTTATGTCTGTTGAGTTTGTGTCACCTCCCTAAAAGTCCGTTAAACCATTCCCTGATTTGCGTCTTAATTTTGCCCAGGAGTGCAAAAGACTAAGTGTGGTCTATTTTGATGAGTCATTATTTTCTTCACTTCACTTGGTTTATTGTATTAAAATTAATCGGGGAATTGTACTTAATTGTCTACTATTTTCCCATTTTTCCTAATTGTGCTCAATTTGATCAGAAATTCTTATTTTAATTAATTTGAATTATCTGAGACTAATTATTTATATTATTGAATGTAGGGAAATTTTTAGATAATATTTTGGACTGAGAAATTTATCATCAAACTAAAAATGAGAAACAAAATGAAAATCTATTTGCGTGTGGTATAACTTATACGTCCAGTAAGGTTTATGCCACATTCACATAGGAAATAATTTTAAAAGGATCTTGGCTGAAAGTAACACGTTAACTGTGTAGTCCATGGCACAAGTTTTATTTTAAATTCACACTTTGCATAGTACACGTACATGGCCCATCTTTTCTTACTTGGCATGATTGAAGAATTATTTTTGTAGGAGGCACATGTTGGGAAGAAGAAAACTAACGTCCTAGTCCTTTGACAAGTCAACAAAAGAATTAAAAGAGGGGACCACATGGAAGAAACAAACTCATGGCCATGGAGAAGTTATTTCAGCAAAATGATTTGGATGGAAACAAAAGAGAAGGGGGCCACCACTTAGTGGAGCTCACGGTTTTGAAAGGAAACATTGCATAGAAATGTAATTCTTGGAAATGGCTGCCACATAATGTCACGGCCCCACACATATGAAATGCACTTTGTCTTGAAGAAATGTGCAGATTTGTTTCACGGTGCCACAAACATTTGGTTTTGATTCATAAAATAAAAAGTACACGGCCCACATGCAAAAGAGAGAGTTGGATTTTCTAAATGGAGTTACACGTTTCCAACAGCTTAGCACGTCCGTGAAGGAGGAAGAAGGAAGCTCTCGGTCTTCCATTACAGCAGCTTGGAGAACCACGGTGGGCAGCAATTCCCGTGGAGCTTGATGGAATGAAATGGTGTTGCACGTCCAGCAAGCTTTGGAGCTTCATTAAGAAGTGGCTGGAAACAGAAGCAGCATGCACGTTGAGAGGAAGAAGTAGCGCGCCAATAAGAAGCTTGGAAGGAGCTGCACGTTCACACCTTGGAGAAGATAAGCATGGAGACTACTGCTGGAAGCAAAGGAGGAAGCGTTGTTGGAATGAGAACATGGGAGCAGCCGCCGCTTTGGAGGGTGATGGACTGTTGAGAAACAACATCAACGTGATGGCTGGACGTGTGAAGGATGAACAAGACAAGATTAAGAGGGCCCAACCTTATTCATGTTTGGAAACTTACAGGAGCAAATGGTGGAGGAAATTCAGGAAACAATTGGTTGCTAGGAGACAAAACAAAACGGAAAAGCTGGCTTAAAATAAGAAGGCTACACAGAGAAAAGGAAAAGAATGTCTCCATCTAGAGGCATATAAATTAGTAGCAGCAGAGGACAGAGGGCACGGCCTTGAGGCCTGGAAGAGGTCACGGTTCCTTCTCTTCCAGGAGCTCTCTCTCTCGGGTTTTAGTTCCAAACAGTGCCCAAATGTAGTTTTCGTTTCTGAAGCAGTAGTAGAAGTGTGTCACCTTTGCTCGTTTCATATTTATTTTGTTGTACTGTCCAAGAATTTTCTTTCAAGTGATGTTTGATAAATTCCATTTCAATTAAGTGTTTTTATTTTTATTGTCTCTTCTATTTTATCGTTCATGATTTTTTGCACTATTAATTTCTGTAATTGCGTTTCACCATTCGTTTTATTTTCAGACGTTTTCTATTTTTATTATCTTTAACCGTTCAGTTTTTACAGTCTTTAAAATTTATTTCTAACGTTTTTAATTCAGTCAATTTTAATTTTCTCCGCAACCAAAAACACTACAAACCCCCCCCCCTTTTCGTGACTGATCTGAGACTGAACCACCAAAAATTGGTCCTTGAGAGACGACCTAGGAGTCACTTCCTAGTAAATATACTGCATTAATTTCGTGCAATCAACTTTTGTGAGACTCATCTCCTATGTTGATAGCCATCTGCCCTATTTGATCATTCAGACTCTGCATGACAGCTTGAGTTTCTTGCTGGATCTTCATGCACTCTTGCTCGAACTGAATTAAAAACGTTGATTGCACGAAATTAATGCAGTATATTTACTAGGAAGTGACTCCTAGGTCGTCTCTCAAGGACCAATTTTTGGTGGTTCAGTCTCAGATCAGTCACGAAAAGGGGGGGGGTTTGTAGTGTTTTTGGTTGCGGAGAAAATTAAAATTGACTGAATTAAAAACGTTAGAAATAAATTTTAAAGACTGTAAAAACTGAACGGTTAAAGATAATAAAAATAGAAAACGTCTGAAAATAAAACGAATGGTGAAACGCAATTACAGAAATTAATAGTGCAAAAAATCATGAACGATGAAATAGAAGAGACAATAAAAATAAAAACACTTAATTGAAATGGAATTTATCAAACATCACTTGAAAGAAAATTCTTGGACAGTACAACAAAATAAATATGAAACGAGCAAAGGTGACACACTTCTACTACTGCTTCAGAAACGAAAACTACATTTGGGCACTGTTTGGAACTAAAACCCGAGAGAGAGAGAGCTCCTGGAAGAGAAGGAACCGTGACCTCTTCCAGGCCTCAAGGCCGTGCCCTCTGTCCTCTGCTGCTACTAATTTATATGCCTCTAGATGGAGACATTCTTTTCCTTTTCTCTGTGTAGCCTTCTTATTTTAAGCCAGCTTTTCCGTTTTGTTTTGTCTCCTAGCAACCAATTGTTTCCTGAATTTCCTCCACCATTTGCTCCTGTAAGTTTCCAAACATGAATAAGGTTGGGCCCTCTTAATCTTGTCTTGTTCATCCTTCACACGTCCAGCCATCACGTTGATGTTGTTTCTCAATAGTCCATCACCCTCCAAAGCGGCGGCTGCTCCCATGTTCTCATTCCAGCAACGCTTCCTCCTTTGCTTCCAGCAATAGTCTCCATGCTTATCTTCTCCAAGGTGTGAACGTGCAGCTCCTTCCAAGCTTCTTATTGGCGCGCTACTTCTTCCTCTCAACGTGCATGCTGCTTCTGTTTCCAGCCACTTCTTAATGAAGCTCCAAAGCTTGCTGGACGTGCAACACCATTTCATTCCATCAAGCTCCACGGGAATTGCTGCCCACCGTGGTTCTCCAAGCTGCTGTAATGGAAGACCGAGAGCTTCCTTCTTCCTCCTTCACGGACGTGCTAAGCTGTTGGAAACGTGTAACTCCATTTAGAAAATCCAACTCTCTCTTTTGCATGTGGGCCGTGTACTTTTTATTTTATGAATCAAAACCAAATGTTTGTGGCACCGTGAAACAAATCTGCACATTTCTTCAAGACAAAGTGCATTTCTTATGTGTGGGGCCGTGACATTATGTGGCAGCCATTTCCAAGAATTACATTTCTATGCATTGTTTCCTTTCAAAACCGTGAGCTCCACTAAGTGGTGGCCCCCTTCTCTTTTGTTTCCATCCAAATCATTTTGCTGAAATAACTTCTCCATGGCCATGAGTTTGTTTCTTCCATGTGGTCCCCTCTTTTAATTCTTTTGTTGACTTGTCAAAGGACTAGGACGTTAGTTTTCTTCTTCCCAACATGTGCCTCCTACAAAAATAATTCTTCAATCATGCCAAGTAAGAAAAGATGGGCCATGTACGTGTACTATGCAAAGTGTGAATTTAAAATAAAACGTGTGCCATGGACTACACAGTTAACGTGTTACTTTCAGCCAAGATCCTTTTAAAATTATTTCCTATGTGAATGTGGCATAAACCTTACTGGACGTATAAGTTATACCACACGCAAATAGATTTTCATTTTGTTTCTCATTTTTAGTTTGATGATAAATTTCTCAGTCCAAAATATTATCTAAAAATTTCCCTACATTCAATAATATAAATAATTAGTCTCAGATAATTCAAATTAATTAAAATAAGAATTTCTGATCAAATTGAGCACAATTAGGAAAAATGGGAAAATAGTAGACAATTAAGTACAATTCCCCGATTAATTTTAATACAATAAACCAAGTGAAGTGAAGAAAATAATGACTCATCAAAATAGACCACACTTAGTCTTTTGCACTCCTGGGCAAAATTAAGACGCAAATCAGGGAATGGTTTAACGGACTTTTAGGGAGGTGACACAAACTCAACAGACATAAAAATAAAAACTCACGAGAAAATAAAAAGAATTTACAGAATTCTCAAGAAGTCTGGACAGAGAAAAGAAGTAGACAATATCCAACACAAAATCAAATTAAGCAGATACTTACAGAAATTATCCAAGCAATTCAAAGTATGGCAAAAATAATTAATCAGTTCAAGAGGTGATTTAAAAATAACATAACCTCACAGATGCACTATAGTGTTTCTCTCAAGTGTCTAGGGTAAATAATTTCAACTCAATGAACTCAAGAAAGCAAACACAAGTAGACTTGGCAAGCTTCTAATATCAGCACTTAAAACATATGCATGTTCGGATCCAAAGGTCTTTACTGGGTTGTAATGGGGCCAAGGACAGGGGAGGATAAAATATGGATAAGTAGGTGTAAACCAGAAGAAATTAAAGGAGCAATGGGGAACAAGTGTAAATACAGTGAAATCACGCCCAAACCTCTAATTCAATCCTCTTCTCGACTCCATTGTTCTCAAAATTGTTTCTCATATTTCTCTTTTTCTCATCATTTTCAATTTTTTTTTCATCCTGTCTGTTTCCTTTTCTCTCTCTATCAAACAACAGGATATAATTTATATTTTAAGAACATGATGAGGAACCAACTAGCCAATTCATCACAATTCCCAAGGAGACCACACTTATTCACAAAACACTTCTATAGCTCCAGACTTCCCTAAGGTTTAGGTAATCATTTGTTTTTCACTTAGGATCAGTGTATGAGCTTTAACACAAAGAAATGGATACAGTATAGGCTCAAAAGGGGTATCAAAGGATAATAACAAGGTAGGCTTATTTGGCTAAAGAGGCTCAAGAACAAAATGCCTTTATCACTTCTAAAACATGCATATCAATCAAGTATATCAAAAAGAATCAAGCCAAGGCATATGTGCAAGCAATCAAGATACATATCTCACATAAGAAAGAACATTAAGTGGCTCAAATCTCACACAGGGTGTTTGTCACAATCAAATCAACCTCTCAAACGCATAATCATCTTTCCAAGCAGAGAAAAACAAGGATTTCAAACTAAGTATCAATGAAGTGGAGGAAAAATCTACAACTTAGACATCATCCAGAAATCAAGAGAAAAATGTAAAATTTATTGCACACAAAACACACTAAAACAACTTAAAACAGAAAAATTTAACACTCAAAACAAAAAATTTAACACACAAAATAAAGAAAAAATCAGAATCTCTCCCAATAGACCACACTTAAATTACACATTGTCCTCAATGTGTTCTAAGCATACATCAGCAATCAAAACAGTAGACATATCATGGACAAGTGCAATAAAGGTAGGAAAAAGGGAGAGAAAGAAAATGCAAACTCCCGTAGGTTATGGTGGAAGCTGCCAATTTTGGATCATCAGGGATAGGTCTTCATCTTCAGAATCCAGCCAGGAAGTTTTGAGGACGAACTGTTTCATCCTCCAGATCTGATCTAGCAGTGAAATGTTTTCCACAGCTGGATCTATGCAGTGATTGTTGATGAGCAGGTTCAACAGGTGCCTGTTGATGTTGAAACTTTCATGAATGTTGGCACCTTTGTCTTCAATTGTGGGTGTTTGCTGATCTAGTTTATGTGTACCTCCTGTAACATGGTTAGTGCGATATGGTTCCACAGAAGATTCATGCAGGGGTATAACACCCAAATTATCAGACTGAACTGTAGACACACTCTCTAAACATGAATCAATTTCAATTTCAGAAACATCATCAACCACAGATTCCGATTCATGTTCAGTGCACGGATAAGAAGTATTTAGATAGGATGACAAAAGTGGTTTCTCATCATGCAAAGAGTGAAAATTAAGAAAAGGCTCATCAACATTATGATTATCAACATACCTCTCAACAGCATAATCATCAAAACAATCAAATTGAGATATGTTGGTGGAAAATGTAAGTGGTCTACCTGGTTCGAAATTACTGCTTATTTCTGCCTGGTCCTCAAAATATTCAGCAGTCTCTTCAGGTGCAAGAGTGGGAACATAGGATGATGTGAAAGTAGGTGGTGCAGTGAGCACGTGACTCTGGTTCTCATCTCCTATGTTGATAGCCATCTGCCCTATTTGATCATTCAGACTCTGCATGACAGCTTGAGTTTCTTGCTGGATCTTCATGCACTCTTGCTCGAACTGAATTCTCTGCTTGGTCATTTGCTCCAGTAACTCCTTTAATGTAGGTTCAGAAGTAGAAGGCTGAGGAGTTATTTGGGCAGGAGCATCAAACTGCTGATTCTCGTATTGCTGAACTGGTGGAGGTATAAAAGTATCCTGAGATGGTGCTTCCTGATATTCTTGTTGAGCATCGAACCATCCCAAGCTAGGGTCATTCCATCCAGGATCATTGATATATCCATACTGCTCAGGGGAGAATTTGTTCAGAAACTGAAGCTCAAGATATCCCCAATCGGTAACGGATCCTAGAGGAAGAGAGTCTTGCCAATCCTTAGCTGCTCCTTGTAATGAATGCGGAAATGCGCTCAAGAAAATGTGATCAAGAGGAACATCTGGAGGCTTCATTGAAGAGCACATGATGTGGAACTCCTCCAAATGTCTATGTGGGCATTCTCCTGCAAAACCATGAAACTTAGGCAGCAAATATGTCAGTCCAGTGCTTAGAACGTAATAAAAATCATCCTCCTTAGGTGGAACCGGCTCCCTAGGAGTGCTCTCAGGAATTTGAGGATGATTCATATAATTCTCATCATAAAATTCAGCAGAATTACAATCAGAGTACCAAGCAGAAGGAGAATCATGATTATAGGCACTCGCAGAATAAGCACTATTCACATCAAAATAGGTAGACATGGAAAATAAAAAGTAAAAACTAAAAACTAAAAATTATAAAACAGATAAAACACAACACATTTATACATGCAATACGTACACAAGACAGAACAATTTTTTTATTTTTTTTTTATTTTTTTTAATTAACAGACAAAATACATATGACACGCATACAAAACAAATAGAACATCACAACACAACACAAGATAAAACACAACACAATTAAACATGCTACAGGCAAAAACAAGATAAAACAATTTTTTTTTTAAATAATAACTAAATACAGAACACAACACAATAAAATATAAAAGACAAAACATATATTAACACAACATAATCGAAAAACACAACAAAAATCTAAAACAAGAACCTGGAACTGAAGTGACAACGCCGCCAAAATTTGCTGAAGGTGTCGTTGTCGCCTACAAAAATACAAAACACAAAACACACAAAAGACACATATTAACAGAACAAAAATTTACACAACAAGAATCTAAAACCAAACCGTTATTGATCCCCGGCAACGGCGCCATTTTTGATAAGCGGGTCGCACCGCTCACAAAAGTTGATTGCACGAAATTAATGCAGTATATTTACTAGGAAGTGACTCCTAGGTCGTCTCTCAAGGACCAATTTTTGGTGGTTCAGTCTCAGATCAGTCACGAAAAGGGGGGGGGGGGTTTGTAGTGTTTTTGGTTGCGGAGAAAATTAAAATTGACTGAATTAAAAACGTTAGAAATAAATTTTAAAGACTGTAAAAACTGAACGGTTAAAGATAATAAAAATAGAAAACGTCTGAAAATAAAACGAATGGTGAAACGCAATTACAGAAATTAATAGTGCAAAAAATCATGAACGATAAAATAGAAGAGACAATAAAAATAAAAACACTTAATTGAAATGGAATTTATCAAACATCACTTGAAAGAAAATTCTTGGACAGTACAACAAAATAAATATGAAACGAGCAAAGGTGACACACTTCTACTACTGCTTCAGAAACGAAAACTACATTTGGGCACTGTTTGGAACTAAAACCCGAGAGAGAGAGAGCTCCTGGAAGAGAAGGAACCGTGACCTCTTCCAGGCCTCAAGGCCGTGCCCTCTGTCCTCTGCTGCTACTAATTTATATGCCTCTAGATGGAGACATTCTTTTCCTTTTCTCTGTGTAGCCTTCTTATTTTAAGCCAGCTTTTCCGTTTTGTTTTGTCTCCTAGCAACCAATTGTTTCCTGAATTTCCTCCACCATTTGCTCCTGTAAGTTTCCAAACATGAATAAGGTTGGGCCCTCTTAATCTTGTCTTGTTCATCCTTCACACGTCCAGCCATCACGTTGATGTTGTTTCTCAATAGTCCATCACCCTCCAAAGCGGCGGCTGCTCCCATGTTCTCATTCCAGCAACGCTTCCTCCTTTGCTTCCAGCAATAGTCTCCATGCTTATCTTCTCCAAGGTGTGAACGTGCAGCTCCTTCCAAGCTTCTTATTGGCGCGCTACTTCTTCCTCTCAACGTGCATGCTGCTTCTGTTTCCAGCCACTTCTTAATGAAGCTCCAAAGCTTGCTGGACGTGCAACACCATTTCATTCCATCAAGCTCCACGGGAATTGCTGCCCACCGTGGTTCTCCAAGCTGCTGTAATGGAAGACCGAGAGCTTCCTTCTTCCTCCTTCACGGACGTGCTAAGCTGTTGGAAACGTGTAACTCCATTTAGAAAATCCAACTCTCTCTTTTGCATGTGGGCCGTGTACTTTTTATTTTATGAATCAAAACCAAATGTTTGTGGCACCGTGAAACAAATCTGCACATTTCTTCAAGACAAAGTGCATTTCTTATGTGTGGGGCCGTGACATTATGTGGCAGCCATTTCCAAGAATTACATTTCTATGCATTGTTTCCTTTCAAAACCGTGAGCTCCACTAAGTGGTGGCCCCCTTCTCTTTTGTTTCCATCCAAATCATTTTGCTGAAATAACTTCTCCATGGCCATGAGTTTGTTTCTTCCATGTGGTCCCCTCTTTTAATTCTTTTGTTGACTTGTCAAAGGACTAGGACGTTAGTTTTCTTCTTCCCAACATGTGCCTCCTACAAAAATAATTCTTCAATCATGCCAAGTAAGAAAAGATGGGCCATGTACGTGTACTATGCAAAGTGTGAATTTAAAATAAAACTTGTGCCATGGACTACACAGTTAACGTGTTACTTTCAGCCAAGATCCTTTTAAAATTATTTCCTATGTGAATGTGGCATAAACCTTACTGGACGTATAAGTTATACCACACGCAAATAGATTTTCATTTTGTTTCTCATTTTTAGTTTGATGATAAATTTCTCAGTCCAAAATATTATCTAAAAATTTCCCTACATTCAATAATATAAATAATTAGTCTCAGATAATTCAAATTAATTAAAATAAGAATTTCTGATCAAATTGAGCACAATTAGGAAAAATGGGAAAATAGTAGACAATTAAGTACAATTCCCCGATTAATTTTAATACAATAAACCAAGTGAAGTGAAGAAAATAATGACTCATCACTTCTTATCTTCTGAATCTTTTATCTTTTTATCTTTGAATATATATCTTCTTTTATATCTTTTTGTGCTAACAAATTTTTTTCTAGGGTTTTGTTTTCTTGTGCATGCAGGAAGCAATTCGAACTAGAAGTAAGAAAACAACAGAACCTCTTCTTGAAGGTCTAGACGAGAGTAGAAGGAGGAGAAGAATCAGAACGTCTAGAGAACTTTTCCCTTCTCTAGAAACTCTCCTACAATCATCACCACAAGGTTCTGTTCATAGCACAGGAAGTATGGAGGGCAATAATGTTAGAAGAACTCTTGCAGATTACACTAATCTTGCTGGACCTCAGCACTTCAATAGCATAGCTAGACCTAGAGTCAATGCAGCCAACATGGAGGTCAAACCAGCATTGATTCAACTGGTGAAGAGTAATCAATTTAATGGGTTGTCTCATGAAAGCCCATATGAGCACCTCACTACCTTTAATGGGATTTGCAATACAGTCAAGATTAATGGGGTGCCAGACGAAGCAATCAAACTTAGCTTGTTTCCTTTCTCACTGGGAGGCAATGCTAAGCTTTGGTTGAACTCTTTTCCAGAAGAAAGTTTCACAGAGTGGGAAGCAGTGGTCACAAAATTCTTAAACAAATACTTTCCACAATCTAAGGTGACTAAAGGAAAGCAAGAGATATCTTCATTCAAGCAGGGCATGGAAGAATCACTGGGGCATGCATGGGACAGGTATAAAAGCTTGTTACGTAAAACTCCCACGCATGGCTTTGAAGATCAAGAAGTAGTCCTAACTTTCCTTGGAGGGCTTGGTTCACAAACCAAGATGATGCTGGATGCCTCAGCTGGAGGCAATATCAAATGGAAAACTCCAGAGGAAGCAACTGAAATCATTGAAAATATGGCTACAAGTGATAATGAGCTGCACAGTGAAAGAGGAGCTCCTATGCAACAAAAAGGGGTTCTTCAATTACAAACCCATGATGCCTTGCTAGCCCAGAATAAAATTCTAACTCAACAGCTGGAAACTCTGACCAAAACTCTTGCTTCATTACCCAAAGAGTTAAAATCTGCTGCACAGGTACAAACCCAGTTGTGCGAATTATGTGGGGGAGATCACATCAATGGCCAATGTGCTTTTCCTGTGGAAGCCATGGAGGATGTTAATTTCATGGCTAATCAGTTTCCATACCGTCAAGGGAATTATAATCAGGGTTGGAAACCACATCCAAGTATTGGCCAAGGACAAACTGGGCAGGCTAATCAATATAATAAGCAGCAGCAGCAACCAACCATGTGGCAACAATTATCTATGCTTAATGAAAGATCAACAAGGTTGGAAGAAACTCTTCAGCAATTCATACAGAAAACTGAATCTTCTCAAAAGAGCACTGAAGCTGCTATAAAGAATTTGGAGATTCAGATGGGTCAGATTACCAAGCAATTGGAAGAAAGACCACACAGAAACTTTGGGGCTAATACTGAGGTTAACCCTAGAGAAGAGTGCAAAGTGGTCAAGAGTGTGAATGAAGAGATCATTGAGTTAGAAGAAGATGAAACAGAAGAGAGAAGATAATAAGAAAGAAAGGACACTTTTCCTTTTCCAACAAATCAGGAGAAACCAATGGATTTCACAGATTTATTCAGAATGGTTGATAATGAAGCTCCTTGGGAACAAATTCTACAGAAAATAGCAGTTTACACAAAATCTGATGAAGGACCCTCTACAAAAAGAAGACGTAGAGATGATGAGGAAGAAAAGTGTATAACTGTTAAGAAAGAGTCATTCCCACCAAAAGCAGCAGATCCAGGTAGTTTTTCTATCCCTTGCACTATAGGGAAGAAAAAGGTAAAGAAAGCTCTCCTTGATTTAGGCTCAAGTGTTAACTTGATGCCTTATTCTCTATTGGAGCAAATTGGCCATGTTAAAATAAAACCTGTAAAGGTTAATCTTGTAATGGCTGATGGATCTTCAAAGGAGCCATATGGGATTGCAGAAGACATTGTAGTTTGTGTTGGCAAACTTCAGTTTTTGGCAGACTTTGTGGTGATGAAGATGGAGACCGAAAAAATACCTTTCATACTGGGAAGACCGTTTATGAAAACGGCCAGGGCTATCATAGATGTTAATGAAGGTATAGTGGTGCTCCAGGACAGAGAGGAGAGAGTGGTGGTGGATGTTTTCAAAGATGAGATACAAGCAAAGGAGGAAGAAGCCAGTTATAAAGCTGCATTTCGAGATGCACCCATAACTAGAGGTAAAAATGAAAATTTTGAGGTTTCTGATAACCATTGTTTGTTTTTTCAGGTACCCAAGGTAGAAGAGATTGGAAAAGGAGAAGAAGTTCCTAGAGACTGGAAGAAGAGAAGACCCCAACTTGGCACACCTGTAAGACTCAAGAACAAGTTGTGGGTTATAAAAGGCTTTAAAGAGAAGGAGATGATAGAGATAGAGTCTCCATATTCTAGAGAATCTAAGACAGTCCAAAGGAAGCAGTTGAAAGGTTGGTGAAAGGACAACATCAACCATAAAGAAGATGGAACATGAGCTTTAACAGGGTCAAGCTAGTGACGTTAAAGAAGCGCTTGCTGGGAGGCAACCCAGTAGATTTACAAACTTTTGATTTGGTTTTGTAATTTGTGAACATTATTCTGAACATTATTTTGTTGGATCTAGCATCTACTGAAGGATGCTAGGTGGTTAAGTATCTACTGAAGGATACTAGGTTTTTAACACCTACTGATGGGTGTTGGTGAGAAGATTTTGCACCTACTGATGGGTGCTGGTAAGTTTGAAACACCTACTGATGGGTGTTGGTGGATTTCGGGTCAGGCTCGTGACGTTAAACAAGCGCTACCTGGGAGGCAACCCAGTTGATTGATTGTTTTTGTTTGTTTTATTTTAATTAGGATTTGCATAAGCATTTTTAACATTGAATTGCAGGGAACCTATGAGGGGTATGCTAGGAAGGCACGTAGGTCAAGAAAAGAAGGAGAAGGACACATCACGAAAGTGCCGCTGAGCGGCAATTACCGCTGAGCGGTACTATCGCAGATGGGCTTAAGTTCCCCTTAGCGGAACCCGAGCCCATTGGGGTATTTTTAAACCCTAAGCTGCGCGTTTTTACATTCTTTCAAGCTCTTCTCTGCACAAACACTTCCACACCTCTTCTCCTAGGTTTTCCACATCTTTTAACTCTTCCCTCTTAAGAAAATTTCTCTTTCACTCACGTTTACACTAGTGTGCCATCAAAGTTTGGGGTTGGAAGAGAGTATTCTAGTTTGGAAGCATTCTCATATCATCTAGCATCTCCACCCAAGTAAGTAAAATGCATTTTGTTCATTCTAGGGTTCTTGAATTTGAATGTGATTGTCAAAGCATGAATATTTAGGGGTTTTGATTTCTATTCATGATTTGATGATATATTTGATGTTTGAACCGATTAAACTGCTTGATTATGAACTGGAAAACTGAAAATTGCATTTGGGTGGAGTTAGGAAAGCTTTAAAACGAGATTTGCAAAAATCTGCAGGTCACCGCTGAGCGGCATTTACCGCTGAGCGGCACTCTTCCAGACTTGGTTTTTTCTGGTTTTTGCGTGTTTGAATGTGGCACTGGTGGCGCTGAGGGGAAATTCTGGCCCTCAGCGGTGGTTTAGCTTCGAAAGGAGTTGTGTTCTGTGTTTACTAATGATTAACATCATGTTCTGTGGTTTTGGATTTGTGTTTGAATGCAGGAATGGCATCCTCTTCAGGAAAGAGATTGAAAACCATGGCAACCAAGAGGAAGGAAAAGGAACCAGAGCAGCCCCATAATGGCAGGTTCCTCTCTAGGAAACATGAGAAGCACTTTAGGGTGGTTCAGGACAGGAGACTTCTAATGGAGAGAAAGGTTGGAATGATACCTAACTTTGCTCCTCAATTTGGAGAGCAAGTGTTAGGGAATGATTGAGGGAAGCTAGCCACTTATCCAACGCCTGCCAACATAGCTGTGGTGAAGGAATTCTACACCAATGCAAAGAAGATTGGTGATTATCCAGCTGAGAATTATTTGGGCTATGTCAGAGGCCATGCTATCAGGTATGATCCTGACTCCATCAACAACTTCCTGGATACTGTGTGGGCTGATGAGCAATGCCAGTTTGCTCTTAGCATGGAGGAAGGTGCTGACTTTGAGGATGTTGAGAGAGTACTGTGTATACCTGGAGGACACTTCCAAAGGAATAGATCTGGCTCAGTGGTTAACATTAGGAGGACAGATTTGACTCCTCTTGCAAAGTATTGGATGGCATTTTCTCATGCCAACATTCAGCCATGTTCACATGTGTCAGATATTACTCTCAGCAGGGCACTATTCATCTACTGTGCTATCAGAAATTTGAATGTTAATATTGGGCAGGTGATAGCTGATGAGATTAGTGTGTGTGCTAACAGCTCAAACAACAAAGCACCACTAGGACATCCTTCTTTGATCACTCACCTTTGCAAGCTAGCTGGGGTGGACACTTCTGTTCCACCATTTGAGAGGCCAAGAAAAGCTATAGATGAGGCCTATTACAGACAGTACTGTGGAGGTGAGGAGGCAGCTCAGCCAGTTCCACCACGCCTGGCTCGTAGAGAGAGAGGGCCAGCACAGAGCAGGACATCTGCTGATACTCATGAGGCAGAACCATTCCAGATGAGGGACATGTATATGTCTCTTATAGGAGCTCAGTTGCAGTCCATTCACAGAGGGCAGGTGGCCACGGCTGAGATGATAGTGGGGATGTATGATACCCCTCCAGCACACAGGTGGACTATGGATGAATTTCATAACGTGGTAGCTTGGCCAGAAGAACCATTGCATGAAGGAGCTGAAGCAGCTGAAGCTTCAGCTAGAGATATGGAAGAAGATGAAGCTGAGGAGGAGGATGCATTTGATGATGATGATGATGAAGAGGAGGAGGAAGATACAGAGGACAGCTCAGATTGAGGAGGAGTTGAGATAGCATTTACTGATGAATGCTATCATATGATTATGCTTTTGTGGTTTAAGTTTTCTGAACTTATTTGTTTTTGTTTTTAGATTAGGGTTGATGTACTCTATTGGAAACCTGGTTTGTGTGATGGTTTGCTATTATCTGTGATTGTTTGATAAGTAATACTTGATGATGCTTATTGATTGATTGATGTTGAGATAGATGTGCACATAAAATGCTTATACAGGTGATTCACAAGCTTTGTGAACAAATGCAGGATATCATGATTGTGGTTTTGAAATTAAGCAGGATGTGTATGTCAAATGTGAATGAGCTTATATGTGAGGTTTTGAGCTCCAGAGTTGTTATTGTTGAATGCTATTACTTTGAAAGCATGAATGATTTTGCCCAGGTTTTCTATGATTGAATCAATTGCTTGTTTTGCATCATGTGATCAAGGCCGTTTTTGTTAAAACCCTTTTTATTGGCCAAATTCATAAAGTAGCCTACTAAAAGAGAACACTTTGTGTTCTATCCTTTGAACCCTTAGCCTTGAACATACACTGAAAACCCTTGATTGAAAAATCTTTACCTTGAGTTAAGTAGAAGATCTTGTGTGGTATTGACAAATGTTCAAGTTTGGGGTTGTTGGGAAAACATGAAAAAAAGAAAAGCATTGAGCTAAGAGCTAAAAAAGTAAGAATATGCAAAAGAAAAGAAAAGAAAAAGAAGTAAAGCTCAATGCAAATGCAAACGCAAAGGCAAGTTGGGAAGAATAAGAATAATTGTGTTGTTATGATTCTCTTAACTCAAGGATTTTGTGATCCAGAAAAACCAATTTTCTTGTTAGCCCAGCCACATTATAAGCCATTGAAAAGTCCTTGTGATGATGCATGCTTGTGAATGTTTTTGATTGTGGTAAAATGAAAGGCAAAGTTGATTCATGTGACATTGTGATAGTGGAGTGAATGAGTGAAACACTTTACCTCTTATACACTTGTGTGTTGAGTGAAACACTTTACCTAGTGAGGAAATATTCCATAAGCACATGAACATCCATGCTTAATTGATTGATCATTCATGAAAAATAGCATTTGTTGGAACTTAAATGACTTTGTGAACACTAAAGCATGTGCACATCTTGAATGAACTCTTGGTCATAAGGTTGATTAAAGTTTTTACTTATCTTGAAAAGAGAATTCTTGAATGAGTGAACCATCATATGAATTGGTTGGAGATGGAGTTACATTTTGTTTGCTTGAGGACAAGCAAAGTTCTAAGTTTGGGGTTGTGATAACAGTTGAAAAACTGTTATTTTCATGCTTAAAATTGATACTAAAAGCAACCTTTAGACTTAAAAACTAGCTTGAAATCATGCTTTTATCTATATTTTCATAAATAAGAGAGCTGGACAGGTTTATGCTTGATTTAAGTGTTTTTGTGCAGGTTTTAAGGTGAATTTATTGAAAAGAGTGAAGAAGGAGAGAGGTGACATTAGAAAAGACAAGAAAGAGTGCAAAAAGAGAAGACGAAGGCACCGCTCAGCGGTATTTTACCGCTGAGCGGCACTCAAGAGGTGACGTTGGAACCGCTGAGGGGCAAACTGGCCGCTGAGGGGAAGAAACGTGACGCGCAGTCACCGCTGAGCGGTATTTACCGCTGAGCGGCACTTTTTGGGCTTGGGCTTTTGTAATCTTTTGTAACTCTAGAATAGTATATAAGGGCTTGCACGTCCTTGGGATTAGTATCTTTGGCAGAAACGAGGCAAACACTCTCTCTATCACCGCTTTGAAGAAGGATCTTGGATGCTCAGGCTACCTCTCCACTTTTATTGGGTTTATTCTTTCATACTTTCATTGTAATTCATCTAGGTTCACCATGAATATGGTGAACTAAACCTTGTATGTTTGTTGGGGAATCAATGTAATCTCTTGAAGCTCTCATATATGGAATCTGTTGAGTACATCTTTTAATTAAGACATATGCTTTCTTTCATCATTAGTTAGGGTTTTTCCTCTTTGCTCAATGCTTGCATAGTTTAACTCATTCCATGCATGATTATTGGTTTTGTTGATACGGACACGTACGGGGAAGTCTAGATCCGGGGAATTTCTCCCAATATTATACTGACAATATTCTATTGGTTGCCTTTAAGCTCCTGCACTCATGAACTAATCATTAGGAATGCTAGGAATTGTATGAACTCGTGATTAGGGAGAAGCCATCTAGAATGGTACATTAGAGAGTGGCATTAACAATGATGATTTGAATGTGGAATTCCTAAAATATATGAGAGTGGATGAGATGAAATTGACCCCCAACAACATATTCATTCATATAATTCATTGAAAGTGTTTATCGTTTGTCTTTGCCATTGATCAAATTTCATGCATACATGTTTATTTTCTGTCTTGCATATTAAACTTTGAATATTTCGTTTGTAAGTCCTAGCTAATCAACAAATCATATAACTAAACTAGGCCGTGAGTCCTTTGGGAAGAACGATACTTGGTCTTACCAAGTTTATTACTTGAACGATTCGGTCATACTTGCCGATTGTGAAACAAGTTTGTGACATCATATTTTGGTGCTTACAAATTTGTCCATCAGTTCTCTTCAAGTTGGTAGAGTGGTTCTATTCATTTTATTCCTGTTCATTATCTTGTAATCTGTTAAACCATTTTTAGTGAAAAAGGTTAATCACTATTTATAGTGATTAACGACTGGACGTAGAATCTTTTGATTCGAACCAAGATAAAAATTCTATGTTGATTTTCTTATTCCCTACACTCATATTATTTTACGTATATCAACTGTTTGATTAATTTTCTGAAAGAAAATTATTTTTACTAAAAAGACAAAATTAATTTTAATTGTGATCGAATACGCTTTCCGCTCTCTGAGTTCTAATTCCGCTGCGCTATACTCTTCGAAAAATATCCCCTTCGATACCATCAATTAGTATCAGAGCATGCTTTGATAGTTTTTCAAAATTTGCGAAAATGGCTGGTCATAATCAAAACCATGTATATGCTGAGGGTGCTTCCATTAACAGACCTCCATTGTTTACTGGTGATAACTATGCTTTTTGGAAAGTGAGAATGGAGATTTTTATGGGGTCTGTTGATAGAGGTATCTGGGAAGCTGTACAAAATGGCCCTTATATTCCTATGAATACTGTTGATGGTGTAGAGACTGAAAAACCTTATTTTAATTGGACCGTTGAAGAAAATAGACGAGCTCAGTTTGATATTAAAGCTCGCATTATAATTTCATCTGCTGTTGTACTTGATGAATTTTATATAATTTCAGTGTGTAAGACAGCACAGGAAATGTGGGAAGTTCACAGAGTCACTCATGAAGGAACAGAGGACGTGAAGCGTGCTAGGAAGAACACTCTCATTCAGGAATATGAGATGTTCAGAATGCACCTGGAGAAACGATCTCTGATGTTCAAAAACGATTCACTCATATTGTGAATCATTTACAGGGTTTGGTAAGACTTTTGATACTGATGAACTTAATGTGAAAATTCTGAAATCTCTGGACAGGTCTTGGCAACCAAAGGTGACTGCCATCTCGGAATCTCAAAATCTTACTCAGATGTCAATGCCAATCTTGTTTGGAAAGCTCCGTGAGCATGAACTTGAGCTGAGGAGATTGACTGCTGAAGAGGATCAAGGCAAAAGGAAAGCTCTAGCTTTCAAGTCTGAAATATCTAAAGGAAAAAGCTCTAAGAGGATCGAAGAAGATGATTCTAATGATGAAGAAAATATGAGCTTGATGATAAAGAAATTTGCAAAGTTCATGAAAGCAAAGGGAAAGGACAAGTTTCACAAAGATAGGAAAGAAAGTCAAGAATCTCCATCAAACGTAAAGTGCTTCGGTTGTGGAGAAAGAGGGCACGTAAAATCTGAGTGTCCAAAAAGCAAGAAAAGTGAAGACAAGAAGGAAAGAAAATTTCAAAGGAAAAAGAAAGCATACATAGCTTGGGAGGATAATGCCTCTAGTTCAACGAGTTCAAGTGACACAGAAGAAGAAGCCAATATTTGTCTAATGGCTAAATCAGAAGATACTGGAAGCCAAGTAAGTGATTCCAGCTTTGAATCTAGTGAATTAGATTTGCAAAAGGCTTTCTGTGAATTGTTGATTGAATCTGAAAAACTTGATGCTGCACATAAAAAACTTAAGAAAGAGCACAATGAATTAAAATTGAATTATGAAAAGTTGCTTGATGATGAAGTTGTCTTAAGAAATAAAGTTAGTTCTTTAGAAACAAAATTATCTGATGCAAATGCTACTGTTGAACCTGTTGAATGCTTGTCTTGTAAGAATCATATGTTTGATATTGACATACTTGAAAACTTACTTGCAAAGGAAACCAAGACTAATTCACATGCTAAGACAAACCTTAAGAGAAGCAATGTTGAAAATAGAAATATGCATCAAATAAATAAGTCCAAAGAAAGAAGAACTCGTAGAGTTTGGGTTGAAAAAGGGACTTTTGTTAAAAACAAAGTAAGTAATGCTTGTTGTTTTTACTGTATGAAGCATGGACACACATCAAACAAATGCAACATTAAACATGTTGGTGTTCCAAGTGGCAAATATGCTTGGGTTAAAGCTGTGAGATGATGTAAACTTACAAAAACTAACCCCAAGGACCCATATTGAGATTGGGGACCTAAAATTCTTGCTAACTTGTTTTGTAGGATCAATCTAAGTCCAAGAATTCACTGTGGTATCTTGACAGTGGTTGCTCAAGACACATGACTGGTGACAAGAAAAGATTCATCTCTTTTGAGAATAAGAAGCAAGGATTTGTAACGTATGGGGATAACAACAAAGGCAGAATAATGGGTACTGGAAACATTGGAGGAGGAAACACTTTGACAATAAAAGACGTCTTATATGTTGAAGGCCTCAAACATAATCTTCTAAGCATAAGCCAACTATGCGACAAAGGTTTCAAGGTAACTTTTGAGAGTGACAAATGTACTGTTTATTTTAAAAATTCTGCTGAAATTGCTTTGCAAGGTGTTAGGTATAATAACATATATTTGATTGATATTGAGAGTGAATCTAATCATAGTATAACATGCTTAGTTGCTAAAGAAGAAAATCCATGGCTATGGCACAAAAGAGCTGCACATATTCACATGCAACACTTAAACAAATTAATCTCTAAGGATCTTGTGATTGGTTTGCCTAAACTAAAATTTGAGAAAGATAAACTTTGTTCTGCATGTCAAAAGGGTAAACAAACAAAATCTTCATTTTCATCAAAAAGCATGATTTCTACATCAAAACCTTTAGAACTTTTGCATATGGACTTGTTTGGTCCATCTAGAATTAAAAGTTTTGGTGGAAACTACTATGCTCTTGTAATTGTTGATGATTACTCTAGATTTACTTGGACTTTCTTTTTAACTCTAAAAAGTGAAGCTTTCAAAGCATTTAAAATTTTTGCTAAACGTATTCAAAATGAAAAAGATTTGAAAATCAAAACTTTCAGAAGTGATCATGGTGGTGAATTTGAAAATGAATCATTTGGAAAATTTTGTGAAGAATTTGGCATTGCACACAATTTTTCTGCACCTAGAACTCCCCAACAGAATGGTGTTGTTGAAAGGAAAAATAGATCATTAGAAGAATTAGCTAGAACGCTTATGAATGAATCTAATGTGCCAAAATACTTTTGGGCTGATGCAGTAAGTACTGCTTGTTATGTGTTAAATAGGATGCTTATTAGGCCAATTCTAAAATTAACTCCATATGAACTGTTGAATGGTAGAAAACCAAATATATCCCATTTGAAAATTTTTGGATGCAAATGCTTTGTATTAAATAATGGAAAAGATAATCTTGGAAAATTTAATGCAAAATATGATGAAGCAATTTTTCTAGGATATTCTTTGACTAGCAAAGCTTATAGAGTGTTCAATAGAAGAACACTGATAATTGAAGAATCAATACATGTTGTCTTTGATGAGATTGTAGACCTTGAGGTAAATCTTCTTGAGTCAAATAGACCCATTGCAGGTGATGAGGATTACTTAAAAGAAGCCGTTGAGGAGATGTATCTAAATGAAAATTATCCTCCGGAGCTTCAAGAAACACCGCAAGTCGTTGATTCCAAAAGCTATCAACAACCAAGAGGACTATCTTTGGACAACATCATAGGAGATATGTCAAAAGGGGTAACTACTAGAAATAATTTAAATAATTTTTGTCTAACTGTTGCTTTTGTGTCTCAGGTAGAACCTAAAAATATAAAGGAAGCTCTTCAAGATGACAAGTGGTGCATTGCTATGCAAGAAGAGCTAAATCAATTTGAAAGGAATGAAGTTTGGGAACTTATTCCAAAACAAGAAGAATTCCAAGTCATAGGAACAAAATGGGTAGTCAGGAACAAGCTGGATGAGGATGGAAACATTACAAAGAATAAAGCAAGGCTAGTTGCTAAGGGATACTGTCAAGAGGAAGGTATAGATTATGATGAAACGTATGCACCGGTAGCCAGGTTAGAAGCAATTAGATTATTACTTGCATATGCATCTTTGATGAAATTTATACTGTATCAAATGGATGTAAAAAGTGCTTTCTTAAATGGTTTTATAAAAGAAGAAGTGTATGTTAGTCAACCTCCTGGCTTTGAAGATTTAAAATTTCCTGATCATGTTTACAAATTGAAAAAGGCCCTTTATGGTCTTAAACAAGCACCTAGGTCTTGGTATGAAAGACTTAGTATCTTTTTAATTGAAAATGAATTTTCTAGAGGAAAGGTTGATTCAACCTTATTCATTAAGAAAGTAGGAAAACACATTTTAATCGTGCAAGTTTATGTAGATGATATCATTTTTGGGTCAACTGATGACTCTTTGTGTGAAGAGTTTGCAAAAATAATGCGAGGTGAATTTGAGATGTCTATGATGGGTGAGTTAAACTTTTTCTTAGGACTACAGATAAAACAAATGAATGGTGGAACATTCATCTCCCAAACTAAATACTGTAGAGAAATTCTTAGGAAATTTGGTATGGATAGCTGCAAGGAAGCTAGTACACCCATGGGTACTTCATGTTATTTAGATAAAGATGAAATTGGAAAAGGAGTGAATGAAACCATGTTTAGAGGCATGATAGGATCCTTGCTATACTTAACTGCTAGTAGACCAGATATTATGTAGAGTGTTTGTGTATGTGCTAGATACCAAGCCAATCCTAAAGAATCTCATTTGACTGCAGTTAAGAGAATTCTAAAATATCTTAAGGGAACTACTTCATTTGGACTTTGGTATCCCTCTAATGCCTCACCTAGTTTAATAGGATACTCTAATGCAGATTATGGTGGCTGTAAAATTGATAGAAAAAGTACTAGTGGAACCTGTCATTTCTTGAGATGTTCTTTAGTGTCATGGCACTCAAAGAAACAAGCATGTGTAGCTTTGTCTACCACCGAAGCTGAATATATTGCAGCTGGAAACTGTTGTGCTCAAATTTTGTGGATGAAACAACAATTGGAAGACTTTGATATCTTCCTTGACAAAATTCCTCTAAAATGTGACAATACTAGTGCGATAAATTTGACCAAGAACCCCATAATGCATTCAAGAACTAAGCATATAGAAATTAGGCACCATTTCTTAAGAAATCATATTCAAAAGGGGGATTGTCAAATTGAATATGTTGATACTTTACATCAATTAGCTGATATCTTTACCAAGGCTCTACCTAAAGATAGATTTTTTGAGCTTAGAAGAGAGTTAGGAGTGTTAGACATATCTTAGAATCAAAATCTATGCAAATTTTTGCATTTTTCGTAAACTTAACGCTTCATAATCGATTATCACTAAGTTATAATCGATTATTCGTGCATCAAATTCAATTCTGGAAAAATCTTGAGCAGATAATCGATTATCATTATGCATAATCGATTATCATGCAATTCTGGGCAGTAATTATTGAACTGATAATCGATTATCACGAGCCATAATCGATTATCGCGCTGACAGTTTCAAAGATAGAGCCGTTGGAGCATCCCATAACGACTATAAACGACCATAAACGGCTATTTTTACCATTTTTCTTATAAATAGCCCCCCATAATCGATTATTAGACACTCCTTTGCAACCAAATACTGCTGAAATCAAATCTAGAGCTCAAATCTTCTTCATTTCCCTTCACCTTCTCAAAATCTCATTTTCCCATTCTTCCTCCATGGTTGACTCAAAAAGGCACCGTCGCAGAACAGCTGGAGCCTGTTCTTCTTCTCAACCACGTCTTGCAAACATAGATGGATGGATTTCAGATCAAGGGAAACATGCAGACTTTGTTAATTCTTGGCAAGAAAGGAAGATCATGGCGGTAAAGTTTATTCGTCTTGATTTTTTTCGCTTCTATGGCTTTCAATTTCCAAACACTTTTGCTGAGCAGGGGTTAACGCATCTATTAGAACAAAAAGGATGCATTTATCCTGATCTTATAAGAGTCTTCTACTTCAACTTACGCTATCCAGATGGGATAATATCTACTAAGGTCAAGGGAGTACGCATCATTTTAGATGATGACATATGGACCAATGTTGCTCAACTTCCCATCTAGGATGATGCTGTCAAAGTCCATTTAGGACTTGAAGATTTCAACAGGATGATGACTTTTCAATCCTTCCTACGTCATCCTGAACGGCAAACAAATAGAAGGCAATTACTGGTTGGAGGTTTTAAAGTTGAAGAAAGGATGATCCATTACTTGATTCTCTGGTTTTTATGTCCTAGAGCAACCAACCATGCTCAATGCTCTGAGCAGGATTTACGTCTATTATATGGGATTCTAAATCACATACACATCGACTAGCCTGCTCTCATTGTTGACACAATGGTAAAAGCCAAGAAATCCCATTCATATCAACTTCCCTATGCTCTTCTTCTTTCTAGGATTTTAGAATTCAAAGGTGTACCTGTTGAAGGAGAACTCGTTCAAAATATTGAAGCTGTGGGATCAGAAATTGGAGATACAACCTTTCGTCAAATGGGATTCATTACTAGAGGCAGAGTCCTTATTCACAAAGATGATGACCATCATGATGTAGATGAAGATGATGACATGGTGATGAGTCAATATTTTATTCACTTCACTTAGTTTATTGTACCGAATTTAATCGGGGAATTGTGCTTAATTGTCCGGTATTTTTCCGTTTTTGCTAATTGTGCTTAATTTGACCAAAAATTCTTATTTTAATTAATTTGAATTTGTTAGAGCGGCTGCAGCGGATGGGTTAGCGCGGAATAACAAACCAAGAGGGGTTTTTAATACTAACGTGTGCCTTTTAATTTCTACTCAATTAAACTTACTTAACAATTAATAATAACAATTAAATAGAGTAAGGTTGAGAGAAATTTGCACAGATGATTTTATCCTGGTTCGGATCTTACCAATCCTACGTCCAGTCGCTTATCTCAAAACAAGATAAACAGTTTCACTAACACAAAACAATTACAAACTACAATCACAAAGATACAATTTGTAAGAGTTTAGAAAACACCTCTCTTGATACCACAAGAGATGAAACTACACCTCCTTTGAGTCTTCACAAAGGATGAACACCTCCTCCGAATACTTCACGAAGGATGAACACCTCTTCCGAACACCTCCTCAGACACACCAAGGATGAACCGGCTATTTCCTCTGTCACCGTAGCAGCACTTCACCAGCTCCACAGACAAGAGTTTCACAAGCCGAACAAGAACATACAAGTCTCAAAGAGTTTCTGAGTATTTGAGCACAAGGGAAGAGTTTCTGTGTCTCTGTATTCCTTTCTTGAGAGGAAATGAGAGTCTATTTATAGACTCATCCAAAGGCTCTTCCATTTTTCGTTTTCAGCCTTTCACACTGTGTTAATCGATTAACTACAGTGGTTAATCGATTAACACCCCAACGGATAGTCCAACGGCTATAAAAACGGCTAGTTTTTCAAACGGCTCCTGTGTTAATCGATTAACACCCCTTGTTAATCGATTAACGTTAATCGATTAACACCCTCTGTTAATCGATTAACACTGAAATGCTGTGCTTCGCCATTCGTCTCTGGAACAATCGATTAACAGCCCTTGTTAATCGATTAACGTTAATCGATTAACACCCTCTGTTAATCGATTAACACTGCATAAATTTTGCTGTTGGTTTATTTTTACATCACTTTTGAATGAATACATAAAACTACTAACAATCTAAGTCCTAGATACTAAACTATAATTATTACAAAAGCTTTCCATAGCAATACAAGTCTTCATAATATCTTGAATCTTGATTTCTCTTGACTTGATTTGGACATCATCAAAACTTCATCTTCATCATTTTGCTAACAATCTCCCCCTTTTTTATGATGATCAAAACCTTCTTGATTTAAAGCTTTTGATAATAATCTGTATTTAAAATACAACTTAAGGAAGAAACAATTGTTAGTAAACTTAGAAATAAGTTTAAGACTTTAAATATTTCTCCCCCTTTTTGATCATTATTAAAAAGTGATGTATAATTGCTCCCCCTAAATTTATTAGAAAATATACTCCCCCTTAATACAAGCATGTATGCATATTAAGGAAAAACAATATATATTTTATTGAATTTTTAAAGAGGTAAGTGATGAATCATTATTTTCTTCACTTCACTTAGTTTATTGTACTAAAATTAATCAGGGAATTGTGCTTAATTGTCCAGTATTTTACCGTTTTTGCTAATTGTGCTTAATTTGATTAGAAATTCTTATTTTGATTAATTTGAATTATCTGAGCTAATTATGTGTATTAGTAATTGCAGGAAAATTTTGGAAATAAAATTGGGACATTTGGAAAAACATTCACACACTATGTTTGGAAGAAGCTGCACTACATTGATTTAATCTGTGTGTTGATCTGTGATGAAATATTTTTTCTTGAATTTGTAGAAGTAAAATTGGCTTGGCATAATTACACCACACAACTATTGCAATTTGATTTGTTAAAAAGTATAAAGCATTCACGGTCATGTGCAGGTTCCAATTTGCAATAGCATTGAAAACTGTATTTTGGCAAACCAACAAGGATACGTTGGAGGTGTGGTATCCACGGCTCGAAATTTAATGTGGAGTTAAATTAGAAAATTCTTTTTGGAGTGTCACGGGAATGAGTTGGAAGAAGGAGCATGTTGATTGGCTGGAGTGGTGTTCACGTCCCATAGGGGTTCGGTCACATGGAAGCATTTATTCCACTTTGATAAGCAATATTTAATCTTTTAGATGGAGAAAAGGGGGCACCGTGATATTACTTTTGGAGAATATGAGGAGTGGATAAGTGCTGCACGATTATCAAGGCACGGTGATTAATAATAGAGAAAGGTGATTAATAATAGAGAAAAGAAAGAGCACGTTGCTGGAAGTGGGAAACAATTCCATTCTTATCTTTCTTTGAATGAAACACATTAGGTGCAGGGATGCTATTGCTTTAGAGGAAGAGGTGCACACGGTGGATTACTTGGAAGCATTGTTGTGCACGGGATTTATTGGAGAGTTACGTGCAGCAAGGAGAATGGAGAAACGTTGAAAAGATGGAGAGCACACTCACAGCTGGTCCAGTAGAGAAAACCTTCACATGACCAGCAGCTTGGAAAGAAGCCAGTAGCTTCCAGCGGAGCATCATTCACATCCAGCTGAGGAAGGAACAAGCATCCAACAAGGTTTGGAGTGCAAACGGAAGATGGCAGCTAGAAGAAGTGGATGCATATGGATGCTTGGTGCAACAAAGGAGGAACGTGATTGATGCTGAAGGCTTGGGAGAATGGTAGCAGGATGCGCTGACCCACTTTGGAGAAGCACTTGTGTCACGTTTAGGAAGCACACGGCCTTGGTCCAGCAAGAAGGGAGTGGCTTCCGACTTGCACAGCATGGTAGAAATGAGTTGGTGATGAAGCAAACACAGCAACCACCAGCAGCAAATGAAGGTCCAGCCACCAAAGAAGCATGAGCAACCAGCAGCCAATTGAGAGAAGAAAAGAGAGAGATGCACGGTGAAGCAAAGAAAGACATGGCTGGAAGAGAAAGCTGGAGCACACTACCGTCCAGCAAGCTCACGGCTGCTACAAGAAAGCAGTGGTGTGGTTCCTCTCTTTATTTGGTGCGCACGGAGAAGAGAAGTAGACAGCACATCCAGCTGCCTTTGAAGGAAGCACACGTCCAGCCACAGCCACATGCAAAGAAGCAATTGTCCAACAGCAAAAGAAGAAGGCGCTCCGTCCAGCACCAGAAAATCCAGCAGTTTGAAGAGAATCAGCAACATTCAAGATATAGTCCAGAGTTGGTGTTTACGTGATCAGCGGAGAGGCGTGTGCAGAGGGAAGGATGAAAATGAAGAGTCCCTTGCTTAGTTTTGGTACGTCCAGGATGCAAAAGAAATTGGAGAAAAAGTGCTAGGAGACAAAATATGGGAAGAGCACCACTTTCTTTCTTTTAAAAAAAATATTGAAGCAATGGTGAGAGGAAAAGAAGGGGAACAGCATGCTCCACACACAACTCACGTTCAGCATAGGAGGAAGCAATGGTATTCACGGGGCTGGATGTCGTGGCTATAAGAAGAATGGGTGTGGGCGTTCAGAGGGAGGGCCTTGAGGCCTGGAAGGGGTCATGTTTCCTTCTCTTCCAGGAGCTCTCTCTCAGTTTCCATTTTCAACAGGGCATAATGTAGAATTTTATTTTTTTTGAGCGTGTAGCTGAGTAGTAGTGTGTTACAGTGTTTTTGATCAGTTTAGTCGTTTTATTTTTACATGTATTATTCAAGAATTTCATTTTAAGTGTTGAATCTTTGATAAATTTTATTTTCAATTAAGTGTTTTATTTTTGTTATCTCTTTTATTTTACCGTTTACTATTTTCTATACCGTTAAATTTTGTCATCGTATTTTACTGTTCATGTTATTTTCAACGTCATTTTTACCGTTCAGTTTTTACAGTGTTTAAAATTTATTTTAGTGTTTTTAAATTCAGTTGTGTTTTAATTCCAGTTTTAATTTATTTTTCCGTATCAAACTAAAAAATCACAAACCCCCCCCAACTTCGTGTTAAATCTGAGACTGAACCTAATATTGGTCCTTGAGAGACGACCTAGGAGTCACATCCTAGCTATACTGCATATTTTCGTGCACAACTTTTGTGAGCGGTGCGACCCGTTCGTCAAATTTTGGCGCCGTTGCCGGGGACCAATCAATAACGGTTTGGTTTTAGATTTTTGTTGTATAAAGTTTTGTTCTGTTAATATGTTTGTTTTGTGTGTTTTGTGTTTTGTATTTTTGTAGGCGACAACGACACCTTCAACAAATTTTGGCGGCGTTGTCACTTCAGTTCCAGGTTTTTTGTTTTAGATTTTTGCTGTGTTTTTCGATTATGTTGTGTTAATATATGTTTTGTCTTTTATATTTTATTGTGCTGTGTTCTGTATTTAGTTGCTATATTTAAAAAAAAAAAAAAAATATTTTACTGTTGATGTTCTGTCTTGTTTATGCCTGTAGCATGTTTAATTGTGTTGTGTTTTATCTTGCGTTATGATGTGATGTTCTATTTTCTGTATGCGTTTCATATGTATTTTGTTTGTTAATTAAAAAAAAAATTATTAATAAAAAAAAAAAAAATTAAAAAAAAAAAAAAAAATTTATGTGTTGTGTGTTCCTGTAGCATGTATAAATGTGTTGTGAATTATCTGTTTCGTAATTTTTAGTATTTACTTTTTATTCGTTTTATTTTTATTTTTCGATGTCTACCTATTTTAATGTTGTGAATAATGCTTATTCTGCCAATGTCTGTGATTATGATTCTTATTCTGCATATTACTTTGATTTTAAATCTGCTGATTTTTATGATGAGAACAATATGTTCCATCATCCAATTTCTGAGAGCTCTCTTTGGGAGCCAGTTCCACAATATGAGAGTCAGCAGTATGATTCTCCTATTCAAATAACTCCTCAGCCTTCAACTTCTGAACCTACATTGAAGGAGTTATTGGAGCAGATGACCATGCAGAACATTCAGTTTCAGAAAGGGAACATGCAGTTCAAGCAAGAGAGCATGGAAACTCAAGCTGCCATTCAGAATCTGACTGATCAGATCAGGCAGATGGCCACTCTTGCACCTGAGGAGACTGATGAATATTTTGAGGACCAGGCAGGTACAAGCAGCTATTTTGAACCAGGTAGACCACTTTCATTTTCCACCAACATACCTCAATTTGATGATTATGCTGTTGAGAGGTATGTTGATAATTATATTGTTGCTGAGCATGATTTTAATTTTCCCTCTATGCATGACGAGAATAATTTTGTGTTATCAGATCTGAATATTTGTTCTCCATGCACTGAACATGAATTTAAACCTGTTATAGATATTGTTTCTACATTTCAAACTGATTCATGTTATGAGGTTGTATCTAAGGCTCGGTATGATGAATTGGGATTGGGTGTTATACCTCTGCATGATATTTCTGTGGAACCATTTTGCACTAACCATACTGCAGGAGGTACGTATAAATTTGATGAGCAGACACCCACAATTGAAGACAGAGGTGCAAGCACCCAGAACGATTTCAACATCAACAGGCACCTATTGAATCTAGTCATCAACAATAATTGTTTGGATCCAGCCGTGGAAGACATTTCACTACTTGATCAAATCTGGAGGATGAAGCAGTTCGTCCTCAAAACTTCCGTGCTGGATCATGAAGTGGAAAACCTCTCCCTACAAGTCCAAAATTGGCAACTGCCACCATAATCCAGGGGAGTTTTCTTTTTCTTTCTTCCCCGTTTTCCTACTTTTATTGCATTTGTCCTTTATCTGTTTAGTGTTTTAACTGATGATCTTATGCTTAGAACACGTTTAGGACATTGTATTTTAAGTGTGGTCTGGGGGAGATTCTGCATTTTGTTTTTCTTTTAAGTTTGTTTTTCCTTTTCTTCTTAGTTTTCGTAATTGTTATCTTAAAAAAAATAATAATTAATAAATAATAAACAAAAAAAAACATAAAAAATATTTTGTGATAAAATTTTTTTTTTGTTTAAAAGCGTGCCAAATCTGTATTCTGATATGTATATTTATTTTTTTTTTAGTTTTCAAATTGTTATCCTTAAAAAAAAAATTCAAAAAAATTCAAAAAATTCAAAAATTGTTTTGCGTAATCCTTGATTTTATTTCGACCCTCAGTTTCTTACCAATAATTCATTAAAAAAAAATTTCACTTCAGATCTCATTTTTTTTCCTTATTTTTCTTCACTGTAAAATAATTTCTTAGTTGTTTCATACAGATCTTTGATTGAAAATTTTGTTTAGACTAAGAAATATTTCATTCATCAATGCAAAAATTACAGTAATGGAGAAATAGAGATTTAACAGATCTGAAAATGAAATTGCAGTAGATATATAAATAAGGTTGTTCAGGGGTCGATCATGTTTGATCGTTAATATTACACACCATAATAAATAAAAACAAAAACAACATAAAAAAAAAATTAAAAACATAAAAAAAAAACATAAGTGTTCATATTACAGTCCTCATTAATATTCTGGCCACACTCGGCCAGCAAAAACATAAAAAAAAAAAACATAAAACATTAAAACTGGAAGAATTCTCGAGCTGGTTGTGGTGGTCTAAGGGAGAGCTCCGTTGAGGGAGCTCTGGTTCGAAAAGTCACGAGCGGAGGCTTTGGTGGAGGAATTTCTCGTTCATTTCTGTCGTCATCGATAATGATCGGAACTGGAAACAGATTCAGCAGCCTCGGTGCCCTCATTATCACCCAGTTTTTTTCTTTCAAACAAAAAAATAAAAAAATAAAAGAATAAAAAAAATAAAATAATAAAAAAATAAAAAAACATGTGTTAATAATAGAAGAGGAAGTGAAAAAAATTTCAATGGAAGTATGATGAGAGTTCTTACCATACATGTACAGCGGCAGTTGTGAAAAGAGAGTGCCAGTGGGGTCTATCTCCGCTTGCCAGTGCTTGACCCGATTGCCGTGGTTGTTGAACCAGCAGTGTACGTTGTATTCAGTGGCTTCGCCGAAAGCCCTTAGTCGAGACGCGATCTCGACGACTTGCGCTCGGCTTGGGTGTGTGACCCCATAGTTGAATATTTTGGTCATCATCGTGATCTGATCGTCGGTTGGACGCCACCGTTGACTGGTATATCTCTCTGATTCCGTTTCACTCATCCTTCCTCTCGTAATATACAAATACATAAATAAAAAAATAAATACATATAAAAAGAACAAAAACAAGAAAAATAAGCATAACATAAAAAAAAAAAAAAAAAAAATTAAAAAAAAGAAGCATAAAAAAAAAAATTTTTAGATTAGTTCTGTGTTTTCTTTATTTGTTCTTGTTTTCCGTTAAATTTATTTTGTCCTGTCTGTCTTTGATTGTTTTTGTGTCTGGTCTCAGATCTGTTTCACGGTCCTTGCAAAGGGTCCTAAACGGATCTACGTCCAGTGTCCTTGTCCATATTGTTCTTGTATATTCAGTTTCTGTGTTTTAGTTTTAAGTGGGGTACGTGGCGTTGTTCTACCCGATTGTCTCTGCCATACCTTCAAACGAAGGGAGATTAACGTCTGGTTTCCAGCCGATATACCCCTTAAGTTTTAAGACAATTGTGTTTTATGTGTTTTAAGTGTTTAGCAGGTGAAGAAGAAAGCGAATAAGAGCTGAAAATAAAGAAGGAACTGAAGGCTTAAATGAAAGCAGGAAACGAAAGCAGAAAAAGAAAAAAAAATGAAAGATCTGGAAAAAAGGAAAAGGAGAAGAAGGAAAGCAGGAAGGCATAACAGCAGAATAAGCAGAATGAAAGGAAAGAAGAAAAATGAAGCGGTAAAGGACGAAAAGAAAGTAAAGCAAGCAGAAAGAAAGGCAGATCCAGGAGCAGAGGACTTACCTGGAGTAGTAGGCTGGCAGAGAAGCTCCTCGCGGATCTCAGACTCTTCAGAAGGCCGGAGACAGAGCTTCCTCGCAGAGGTTCCAGATGCTCAGGAGAGAGTGGGAGAGAGAAGAGAGAGAGCAGAGAGAGTTGAGAGAGAAGAGAAGTAGAGAGAGAATGAGCGTTCAGAAATGTCACTCGAGGCTGAGGAAGTGCCCTTTTATAGCCAGATAGCTCTGCCACTGTAGCAACAGTTCCGGTCTTTGCCACCGAGACTGTTGTCACAGTACCGGTCTCCTTTTTCAGAAAAAAAAAAATAAAAATAAAAATAAAAATAAAAAATAAAAAATAAAAAATAAAAAAAATGTTAGCATCTACTGATGGGTGCTAGGTGTTTTAGACATCTGCTGATGGATGTCCCTGATAACATCTACTGATGGATGTTACTGAAAAATTTCTTCCCATTTTTCTTAACTTTTTATTGCACTTGTCTATATTATTTGACTGCTCTGAAATTGATCATCTGATGATTGTAACACACTGAGGACATTGTGTGATTTAAGTGTGGTCTATTTACTGGGAGAAATTCTGATTTTTCTGTTAGTTTCTGTTAGTATGCATTTTGTGTGTTAAATTTTTTGTTTTTGAGTGTTAAATTTTTCTGTTTTAAGTTATTTTTATCGAGTTTTGTGTGCAATAAATTTTACATTTTTCTCTTGATTTCTGGATGATGTCTAAGGTTGTAGATTTTTCCTTCACTTACTTACTACTTATAGATTGTAATCCTTACTTTTCTTTACTTGGAAAGATGATTATACGTTTGAGAGGTTGATTTGATTGTGACGAATACCCTGTGTGAGATTTGAGCCACTTAATTTTCTTTCTTGTGTGTGATATGTATCTTGAATGCTTGCACATATGCCTTGGCTTGATTCTTTTTGATATACTTGATTGATATGCATGTTCAGACGTGATAAAGGCATTTTTGTTCTCGAGCCTCTTTAGCCAAATAATCCTACCTTGTTATTATCCTTTGATAACCCTTTTGAGCCTATATTGTATCCATTTCTTTGTGTTAAAGCTCATACACTGATCCTAAGTGAAAAACAAATGATCACCTAAACCTTAGGGAAGTCTGGAGCTATAGAAGTGTTTTATGAAAAAGTGTGGTCTCCTTGGGAATTCTGATAAATTGGCTAGTTGGTTCCTCATCATGTTTTGAAAATATAAATTATATCCTGTTGTGTGATAAAGAGAGAAAAGAAAAGAGACAGGATGAAAAAATGATGAGAAAAAGAGAAAAATGAAAAATAATTTTGTGAATAATGGAGTCGAGAAGAGGATTGAATTAGAGGTTTGGGTGAGATTTCACTGTGTTTACACTTGTTCCCCAGTGTTCCTCTATTTCTTCTGAGCTGTAGCTACTTATCCATATTTATCCTCCCCTGTCCTTGGCCCCATTACAACCCAGTAAAGACCTTTTGATCTGAAGATGCATATGTTTTAAGTATTGATAATTAGAAGCTCGCCAAGTCTACTTGTGTTTGTTTTCTTGAGTACATTGAGTTGAAATTATTTACCCTAAACACTTGAGAGAAACACTGTTAGTGCATCTGTGAGGTTATGTTATTTTTGAATCACCTCTTGAGCTGAGTAATCATTTTGCTATGTATTGAATTGCTTGGATGATTTCTGTAAGTATCTGCTATTCTTGATTTTGTGTTGGATAATTTCTACTTCTTTTCTCTGTCCAGATTTCTTGAGAACTGTGTAAATTCTGTTTATTTTTCTCGTGAGTCTTTGTTTTCTGTACGCTGCAATTGTGTCACTCCTTTGATGTCCTTTGAACTATTCCCTGATTTGCGTCTTGATTTTGCCCAGGAGTGCAAAAGACTAAGTGTGGTCTATTTTGATGAATCATTATTTTCTTCACTTCACTTAGTTTATTGTACTAAAATTAATCAGGGAATTGTGCTTAATTGTCCAGTATTTTACCGTTTTTGCTAATTGTGCTTAATTTGATTAGAAATTCTTATTTTGATTAATTTGAATTATCTGAGCTAATTATGTGTATTAGTAATTGCAGGAAAATTTTGGAAATAAAATTGGGACATTTGGAAAAACATTCACACACTATGTTTGGAAGAAGCTGCACTACATTGATTTAATCTGTGTGTTGATCTGTGATGAAATATTTTTTCTTGAATTTGTAGAAGTAAAATTGGCTTGGCATAATTACACCACACAACTATTGCAATTTGATTTGTTAAAAAGTATAAAGCATTCACGGTCATGTGCAGGTTCCAATTTGCAATAGCATTGAAAACTGTATTTTGGCAAACCAACAAGGATACGTTGGAGGTGTGGTATCCACGGCTCGAAATTTAATGTGGAGTTAAATTAGAAAATTCTTTTTGGAGTGTCACGGGAATGAGTTGGAAGAAGGAGCATGTTGATTGGCTGGAGTGGTGTTCACGTCCCATAGGGGTTCGGTCACATGGAAGCATTTATTCCACTTTGATAAGCAATATTTAATCTTTTAGATGGAGAAAAGGGGGCACCGTGATATTACTTTTGGAGAATATGAGGAGTGGATAAGTGCTGCACGATTATCAAGGCACGGTGATTAATAATAGAGAAAGGTGATTAATAATAGAGAAAAGAAAGAGCACGTTGCTGGAAGTGGGAAACAATTCCATTCTTATCTTTCTTTGAATGAAACACATTAGGTGCAGGGATGCTATTGCTTTAGAGGAAGAGGTGCACACGGTGGATTACTTGGAAGCATTGTTGTGCACGGGATTTATTGGAGAGTTACGTGCAGCAAGGAGAATGGAGAAACGTTGAAAAGATGGAGAGCACACTCACAGCTGGTCCAGTAGAGAAAACCTTCACATGACCAGTAGCTTGGAAAGAAGCCAGTAGCTTCCAGCGGAGCATCATTCACATCCAGCTGAGGAAGGAACAAGCATCCAACAAGGTTTGGAGTGCAAACGGAAGATGGCAGCTAGAAGAAGTGGATGCATATGGATGCTTGGTGCAACAAAGGAGGAACGTGATTGATGCTGAAGGCTTGGGAGAATGGTAGCAGGATGCGCTGACCCACTTTGGAGAAGCACTTGTGTCACGTTTAGGAAGCACACGGCCTTGGTCCAGCAAGAAGGGAGTGGCTTCCGACTTGCACAGCATGGTAGAAATGAGTTGGTGATGAAGCAAACACAGCAACCACCAGCAGCAAATGAAGGTCCAGCCACCAAAGAAGCATGAGCAACCAGCAGCCAATTGAGAGAAGAAAAGAGAGAGAAGAAAAGAGAGAGATGCACGGTGAAGCAAAGAAAGACATGGCTGGAAGAGAAAGCTGGAGCACACTACCGTCCAGCAAGCTCACGGCTGCTACAAGAAAGCAGTGGTGTGGTTCCTCTCTTTATTTGGTGCGCACGGAGAAGAGAAGTAGACAGCACATCCAGCTGCCTTTGAAGGAAGCACACGTCCAGCCACAGCCACATGCAAAGAAGCAATTGTCCAACAGCAAAAGAAGAAGGCGCTCCGTCCAGCACCAGAAAATCCAGCAGTTTGAAGAGAATCAGCAACATTCAAGATATAGTCCAGAGTTGGTGTTTACGTGATCAGCGGAGAGGCGTGTGCAGAGGGAAGGATGAAAATGAAGAGTCCCTTGCTTAGTTTTGGTACGTCCAGGATGCAAAAGAAATTGGAGAAAAAGTGCTAGGAGACAAAATATGGGAAGAGCACCACTTTCTTTCTTTTAAAAAAAATATTGAAGCAATGGTGAGAGGAAAAGAAGGGGAACAGCATGCTCCACACACAACTCACGTTCAGCATAGGAGGAAGCAATGGTATTCACGGGGCTGGATGTCGTGGCTATAAGAAGAATGGGTGTGGGCGTTCAGAGGGAGGGCCTTGAGGCCTGGAAGGGGTCATGTTTCCTTCTCTTCCAGGAGCTCTCTCTCAGTTTCCATTTTCAACAGGGCATAATGTAGAATTTTATTTTTTTTGAGCGTGTAGCTGAGTAGTAGTGTGTTACAGTGTTTTTGATCAGTTTAGTCGTTTTATTTTTACATGTATTATTCAAGAATTTCATTTTAAGTGTTGAATCTTTGATAAATTTTATTTTCAATTAAGTGTTTTATTTTTGTTATCTCTTTTATTTTACCGTTTACTATTTTCTATACCGTTAAATTTTGTCATCGTATTTTACTGTTCATGTTATTTTCAACGTCATTTTTACCGTTCAGTTTTTACAGTGTTTAAAATTTATTTTAGTGTTTTTAAATTCAGTTGTGTTTTAATTCCAGTTTTAATTTATTTTTCCGTATCAAACTAAAAAATCACAAACCCCCCCCAACTTCGTGTTAAATCTGAGACTGAACCTAATATTGGTCCTTGAGAGACGACCTAGGAGTCACATCCTAGCTATACTGCATATTTTCGTGCACAACTTTTGTGAGCGGTGCGACCCGTTCGTCAGTAAGCATGCAATAAAATATAAAGAGCACATACTAATAAAAACATAGAAACATAAAGCACCCCTTTAGATATGCCTTCAATTTTGTATTGAGAATCCTCTAGGTTGTTTTCACATTTTGTTTAGATCTTCATCTTTGAGGATTGTCATCATTCTTCACTTCATTTGTTGCTTCTTCAAATCTTCATCATTGTCTGCATGTAATTCAAATGACTCAAGAGGTTTTGCCTCAAGGTCTACAATTTCATCAAAGACAACATGCACATATTCTTCTATTTCAAATATTTTCCGTTTGAAAACTATATATGCTTTGTATATAAAATAAATTAAAATAATTCCATCTACCTTGGAATAATAATTAAATATTGTTTTAAAGAAATTCTAAATTTTAAACAATAGGTACCCAACTATTTTGTATGGGTCCTTTGGGTTAATTTAAAAAAATTGAAATCATTTTACAACCCAAATATATCTACCACTTGGAACACCATAATGCTTAATTTTACATTTGTTAGATGTATGACCCTTTTTCATACAATAAAAGCATGATACAACATTTGTGTTCCTATAAGTTGTTCCTTTTTCTACCCAAGTTCTACGGGTTCTATGATTGTGTTTATTTTTAATTTTAGGAACATACTTATTTTTAACAACCTTATTTTCATTATTCTTACTACATTCTCCTAAGGTTGTTTGTTCTAGTAGTTTCTTAAAATTTTCAAAAGAAACACATTCATCACTACTAGCAAATTTACCCTTTTCAAAAATTAAAACTTTATTTTTCAAATCTTTATTTTCTTCAAAAATATTTTCAAAATTTAATTTTAAATTCTTATTTTCTTCAAGAATATTTTCAAAATCTGATTTCAAATTTTTATTTTCTTCAGAAATATTTTCAAAATTTAATTTTAAATTTTTGAAATCCTTTTTCAATTTCTGATGGGCTTTATCTAATTTTTCAGATTCTACTATTAACGCAGCATAAATTTCATGCAATTCATTTTCACTAATTTGACTAGAATTATCAGAATCGCTAGATGTACTTACTTGGCTTCCAGCGTCGTCGTTCACCACTAAACAGATGTTTGCTTCTTCATCTGAGTAGCTTGAATCTGAAATGGTCTCATTGTCGTCTTCCCATGCAATGTATGCCTTCTTTTTCTTGAAGAATTTCTTTTCTTTCTTTTCTTCACCCTTCCTTTGATTTGGGCAGTCTGCTTTTAAATGTCCTTTTTCTCCGCAACCGTAGCATCGGTAATTTGAGGAAGATACTGGATTATCTTTCTTTTCGTATCTAAATTTTCCTTTACCTTTAGACTTCATGAACTTGTTGAGTCTTTTTATCATGAGTCTCAATTCTTCTTCTTCGTCTGAGTCTTCATCTTCCGATTTACCTTTGCTTCTTTCAACCTCCGACTTTAACGCCAAACTCTTCTTGTTGTTTTTGGCTTTTGATTCTTCTTCATCAAGTCTTCCGAGGTCAAGTTCATGCTCTCTCAACTTTCCAAATAATCCAGCCATGGTCATTGTGTTGAGATTTTGTGACTCAGAAATTGCAGTCACTTTTGGTTGCCAAGACCTGTCTAAAGATTTCAAAATTTTTATATTAAGCTCATCAGTATCGAAAGACTTACCTAGTCCAATAAGATGGTTTACGATGTTGGTGAAGCGTTTCAGAACATCTACTATTGTTTCCCCTTGCTTCATCCTGAACATTTCGTATTCCTGGATTAAGGTATTCTTTCTAGCTCTCTTAACATCATCTGTACCTTCATGGGTTACTTTCAGTACTTCCCACATTTCTTATGCAGTTTTACAAACAGAAATCCTGTAAAACTCATCAACAGTTAAAGCAGATGAAATAATATTACGAGCTTTTACATCATTACCAAATTTTTTCTTATCTTGAGCAGTCCATTGGTCACGGGGCTTTGGTTCCTGCATATTGTTAGTTGGAATAAAAGGACCAAATGCAACAACATCCCAAATATCTATATCAATAGATTCCATAAATATTTGCATTCTTACCTTCCAGAATGCGTAATTTTCACCTGTGAATAGTGGTGGTCTATTGATAGAAGCACCCTCTGCGAATGTTTGAAACGATCCCGCCATTTGAATGACTATCAAAGCAAGCTCTGATACCAATTGTCAGAGCGGCTGCAGCGGATGGGTTAGCGCGGAATAACAAACCAAGAGGGGTTTTTAATACTAACGTGTGCCTTTTAATTTCTACTCAATTAAACTTACTTAACAATTAATAATAACAATTAAATAGAGTAAGGTTGAGAGAAATTTGCACAGATGATTTTATCCTGGTTCGGATCTTACCAATCCTACGTCCAGTCGCTTATCTCAAAACAAGATAAACAGTTTCACTAACACAAAACAATTACAAACTACAATCACAAAGATACAATTTGTAAGAGTTTAGAAAACACCTCTCTTGATACCACAAGAGATGAAACTACACCTCCTTTGAGTCTTCACAAAGGATGAACACCTCCTCCGAATACTTCACGAAGGATGAACACCTCTTCCGAACACCTCCTCAGACACACCAAGGATGAACCGGCTATTTCCTCTGTCACCGTAGAGCACTTCACCAGCTCCACAGACAAGAGTTTCACAAGCCGAACAAGAACATACAAGTCTCAAAGAGTTTCTGAGTATTTGAGCACAAGGGAAGAGTTTCTGTGTCTCTGTATTCCTTTCTTGAGAGGAAATGAGAGTCTATTTATAGACTCATCCAAAGGCTCTTCCATTTTTCGTTTTCAGCCTTTCACACTGTGTTAATCAATTAGCTACAGTGGTTAATCGATTAACACCCCAACGGATAGTCCAACGGCTATAAAAACGGCTAGTGTTTCAAACGGCTCCTGTGTTAATCGATTAACAGCCCTTGTTAATCGATTAACGTTAATCGATTAACACCCTCTGTTAATCGATTAACACTGAAATGATGTGCTTCGCCATTCGTCTCTGGAACAATCGATTAACAGCCCTTGTTAATCGATTAACGTTAATCGATTAACACCCTCTGTTAATCGATTAACACTGCACAGATTTTGCTGTTGGTTTATTTTTACATCACTTTTGAATTAATACATAAAACTACTAACAATCTAAGTCCTAGATACTAAACTATAATTATTACAAAAGCTTTCCATAGCAATACAAGTCTTCATAATATCTTGAATCTTGATTTCTCTTGACTTGATTTGGACATCATCAAAACTTCATCTTCATCATTTTGCTAACAGAATTATTTGAGCTAATTATTTGCATTATTAATTGTAGGGAAATTGTTGGATAATATTTGGGACATTTGGAGGTGAAAAGAAATGCCACATCAATTATATTTTAAAATAAAATGAAAGAGAGGTGTGGATTTCATTTAAAGAAGTGTGTACAAGAAGGGGGACATTATGGTAATTTTACTCTTTGAGAGGGGTACTTCATTATTGAAAAAAGGTGCATCCAGCAAATTGAAGTACATAAATGGTCCAGAGTTGGTTTGGTTTGGACGGTGATTGGAAATTTGATAAGCACACGGGTTTGGTTTCCATCCACGGTCCAGCAATAAGCGGTGCACACAACAAAGAAGCATCCAGCAGCTCCCATCCAGCAATGCACTAGGGAGAGGGTCACGGCCCAGGTCCAGTAGGTGTGCTTGGAGAAGAAGGGAGGTGCAACTGGCCCACGCGGATTCGGATGTCCAACAGCTTGGAAGTGATGTGAGTACTGGAGAATGGCTGCTACGCTAGTGCACGAACACAGCAGGCCTTCGCACGTCCAGGGGCTTCACGCATCCAGCAACGTCCAAACATCAACACAAGGCCTGCACTCATTCCATTCTTCATCCATATGGCCCATGAGAAGAAACTTTGGACAGTAGGGGCGACAAGCTTGGGAGCTTCATTATGGAAAGAGCACACAGCCCAATAGTAACAGCAGCATCACGGACGTCCAGCTGCAGTGGAATTGGATGTACGTGGACAGCAGCAAAGCTCACATGGCCCACACCTTCTTCCATCCAACAAACCACGCGTCCAAGAGGCACGCATAGCTTCATTTTCCAGCAGCTTGGCTTTGGAGGGAGGTGCACACGGAGATTAGGAATTGGAGAAGCCACGTGGATGGGGTGGCAAAAAGAGCAAGGCATCACCGTGAAGGAGCTTTACGGTCCAGCATCCAGCACACACGGAAATCATTCCAGCGGAGCATGAAAGAAGGGTGCACACAGTAACTATCGGTCCAGCAGATCCAGCATGGAAGTGGTGTGACGGTGAGAAAAACGGGAGTCCAGCAGGGGTGTATCCAGCAATTGGTAGCACACGGTCCAGAGGAGGTGATACGACTGTCGCGGTCATACAAATTTGATGTGCAGAAATTAATGCAGTATAACTAGGATTTGACTCCTAGGTCGTCTCTCAAGGACCAATTTTGTGGCGGTTCAATCTCAGATTTTTTACACAAAGTGGGGGGGGGGTTTTGTAGATGTTTTGTGCGGTAAAAATTAAATTAAAATTTAAACATAACTGAATTTAAAAACACTGAAATAAATTTTAACAGTGGTAAAAACTGAACGGTAAAAAAAATATGGTAAAAATAGACAATGGAAAAATTACAGTGTTGGAAATTAAAACACAGACAGTAAATATGCAGAAGACAAAACAACAGTGTAATTAAAATTTATCAATAGTTCCAGTAAAAATAAACCGTAAAAACGATTCTTGAAAATAACATGACCAGTAAAACACAATGACAGAATTTAACGGTGCAGAAAATACTAAACTGTAAAAAACAACAGATAGAATAAAACACTGGAAATGGAATTCATCAAACATTCAACACTTAAATTAAAATTCCAAAATACTGAAAGATAAAAATAAAACGAACAAATTGTTTCAAATACTGTGATACACTGCACGCTCAGAAATAAAATTCTACACTGCTGAAAAATAAACAGAGAGCTACTGGAAAATGGAAAGCCGAGAGATTTATTGAAAGAGGAAGAGGCAAGAGCCTCCTCCAGGCCGTGGCTTCCTACTCCTAAAATCTAATGCTAATCTAACACTAAAAATCTCCTCCATCTGGTACCAAGTCTGCTCCTTTTATAGCTAAATTTCTGAACATTCTGTACTGCTGGCCTCCCAAACCCGTGAGCCTCCCAGCTTTCAATCTCAGATTTTTGCATTTGTGTAGCCCACAGCTTTAAGACTTTCTTCACCAAATTTTGCTCCTACTCCTTGGACGTATTAAAATAGGTGAGGGCCCTTAATCTTGTCCTCTTGCACACCATTCCAGCACATCATGGCTTTTGCTCCTCCAAGCTGCTGGCCCGTGATTTCTTTCTCAAATGAAGATGCTAAACCGTGCCTTTGTGCTTCTACAGCAACACTTCCATTTACCAATTGAAAATCCAACTCTCTTTTGCATGTGGGCCGTGGAACTACAATAATATTCTGCACTTCATATTCGAGATCCTTCATGTGGGCATGAGCTTTGCCAAACCGTGAATGGTGGCTGTGTGATGATGGTGTTGGTGGTGCTGCCATGGAGCATTGCTGGATGTTCTCTGTTGACTTGCTGGACCGGGGAGCATCTCCCCTACTGGACCAGCTGCTGGATATGTGCTGCTCCAAAGGGACGTGACTGTGTGGGCACTGCATCTCCTTGATGCCACCGTGTGCTCTCCTCTTCCAAACTCACTCTGCATCCACAGCTGCTGGATGTTCATCTCCCAAGCTGGACGTATGAATGCACAAAGGGTTGGGCCGTGGTGATGCAGTGTGCTGGAAGCTTCTTCATGCAGCTCCAAACTGTTGGGCTCCCGTGTGCGTGTGCTGTGTTTTTCTCTTTTCTCCAGATGCTTCTTCTTCTCTGGACCGTGCAGCTGTTTTCCAAGGGCCGAGTGCTTCTCTTCTTTCTCTCCCGTGCACACCCCAAGCTGTTGGGAATTGAAGAAACATGTTGGGCCGTGGTGACGCTGGAGTGTGCTTTTGCTTCTTTTGGGTGCATATACAAAGATCTCATCTCCACGTGGGCCGTGTGTATGTATGGAGCTGGCAGCTGGACCGTGGCACCTCTGCTTTTTCTGGATGCGTCTTAATGTGGTGTAGTGCTGGACGTGGAGGACCGCTTGCTGGATGCATCAAAGGGACGCCAGCTCCTTGTTGAACTAGGCTGTGGAATGGCCTTCTTTCTTCCAGCCATGATGGTGTTTGAGTTGTCCGTGGACCCTTGTTGCATCCCAAATCATGTGATGCTTGATTGCTGCAAGAAAAATGAATGGTGGTGTCATGCTTTTCAACTTTTGAGAATAACAGCAGCCCATACTTTTATTCAGATATTTCAGCATTGGATTTTGGACACATTTGTATTTTTGCCAAGCATCCAAAACCGTTAGTGGAGGCCCCATGATGTCCCATTTTTTACAATTTTCTTCTATCATCTTTTGACAAAAGTAAGAAAGTGCCGTGTACTATTATGTATTTTTCAGCCATGATTTTTTCAGCAATTGAGCTTGGTCTAGTGAGCATTTCAATAAAATTTAGCACATTTCATTTTGGAATTGCTTCCAAATAAACCGTGAATGGCCGTATCTTGAATATGTTTTCAAACCAATTTTTACTTCTTAAAAATTCCTAGAAGGGAGATATTTCCAAATGTCCCAAAATATAATTCCAAAATTTTCCCTGCAATTACTAATGTAAATAATTGACTCAAATAATTCAAATTAATTAAAATTAGAATTTCTGGTCAAATTAAGCACAATTAGCAAAAACGGAAAAATACTAAACATTTAAGCACAATTCCCTGATTAATTCTAGCACAATAAACCAAGTGAAGTGAGCAAAATAATGATTCATCAGGAGGCAGCAGCGTTGAAGCATTTACAGGAGAGAGCTCCAGAGTGTGGGTGTCTTGGGTTAGGGCTGGATAGTCTAGGAGTAGCTGCCACAGTAGAAATGGAGTAGTTTTCCAGCAGTGTATTGTAGTATAGGGCAGTGAGTGAGAGGGGGGCTGGAGAGAAGCAAGTTGGACACGTCTAGCTTGGTAGAAGCGGTGCAGCATTATGGGGATTTTCTTTCTTTTAAAGGAAGAACGGTGATGGATTTTGGGGGAAGTGCTGTCACGGCTCTTAAGGGTTAATGAGTTTTTTTTTCATTTTGGAAGCTACACGGTGCTTCAAAGCTACTGAAATGTGTATTTAATTTGTTTCACTTTTTAGCTCAATCATTGCATTTCATTATTAGATGCGTTTTTATGATGCTTACCACTCCATTTTATTTTCATTGTGCACGCATTTTAATTTATTTTTTTTAGAAGAAATGGATGTGATAGATACTGCTTGCTGCTTCACGGAAATGATAAGAAGTGGCCCACTTGGTGATGTTGCTTGAAATTAATTTAGTTGGTTTTCACAGTGATAAAAAAAATTGTTGATTTTGGTTCCAGCAAATATACTTTCATTTTCCTTTTCTTTGCTTGAGCTAGGGACGGTGCTTCAATTATTGAGAGACATATATGATGTTCTAAGATGCATTCCATTTCTTAAATTAAGCATAGAAATTTTATTCTCGCTGCAATGTTTATCTCACTTATTAGCTTGATGTATTTCAATAGCGTAAGATGCAAATTCTAGTTTGGGAAACTTCATTTCACGTGCGTCATGTAGTTGGAAGTAAAATTTCATTTTGGTTGAATATTTTTTTTATTTTTCTTTTAGTGTTGATTATGTGTTGAATAACATTTTTTTTTTATGTCTAGCTTACAACATCGTGCATTTAACATTCTAGTTTAAATGTTGCATTTGAATAGTTTGAATTGTGTTTGGATATTTATCTGTTACAGTGTTCAGTTTAATGTTTTCATGCATTTTAATGCTTTCGATTATGTTTGATTGCATTTAATTTCTAATTTTAATTCAATTCATTTAAAATCACAAAAACACTTTCAAACCCCCCACTACGTGTTGATCTGAGACTGAACCCAATTTGGTCCTTGAGAGACGACCTAGGAGTCACTTCCTAGTCTATACTGCATTCTTTTATGCACAACTTTTGTGGGAGGTTCGACCCTCTCATCAAAATGGCGCCATTGCCGGGGACCAACGGTTCGGTCTTAGGTCTTTTTGTTGTGTTTGTGTGTGTTGTGTTTTGTCTTGTGTTGTGATGTGATGTGATGTGATGTGATGTTCTGTTTTATGTGTGCGTGTTGCATGTATAAATGTGTTTTGTTTTATTTGTTTCGTGATTTTTAGTATTCTTCTTTTTCCATGTCTACCTATTTTGATTTCGTGAATACTGCTTGTTTTGCTAGTGCCTCTGATTATGATTCTCCTTCTGCATGTTACTCTGATTGTAATTCATATTCTGCTGATTTCTATGTTGAGAACAATATGACTCATCCTCTAATTTCTGAGAGTGCTCTTTGTGAGCCGGTTTCACTTAAGGAGGATGATCTTCATTGCGATCTCACCCCTGGACTGATACATTTGCTGCCTAAGTTTCATGCAGACATTTGGAGGAGCTCCACATCATGTGCTCTTCAATGAAGCCTCCAGATGTCCCTCTTGATTACATTTTCTTGAGCACATTTCCGCATTCATTACAAGGAGCAGCTAAGGATTGGAAAGACTTTCTTCCTCTGAGATCCGTTACCGATTGGGGATAACTTGAGCATCAGTTTCTGAGCAAATTTTCCCCTGTGCAATATGCTTACAGCAACGGTCTTGGATGGAATGACCCTACCTTGGGATGGTATGATGCTCCACATCATCAATATCAAGAACCACCATTCCAGAGTACTTTTATGCCTCCACCAGTCCAGCAATACCAAAGTCAGCAATATGATGCTCCTGCCCAAATAGCTCCTCAGCCTTCTACTTCTGAGCCTACATTGCAGGAGTTGTTGGAGCAGATGACCATGCAGAACCTTCAGTTTCAGCAAGAGAACATGCAGTTCTAGCAAGAAATAGGAGTTGTCATTCAGAGTATGACTGATCAGATAGGGAAGATGGCCACTCAACTCACTGAGGAACAGTCTCAAGATTCAGAGTTACCATTTCAGACTGTTCAGATTCCAGATGATGATGATAGTGGCATCAACATAGAAGATGGGGAGAAGAGTCATGAGCTTACTTCTGTGCCATCTACTTTCCCATCATCCTATGTCCCTACCCTTGCACCTGAGGAGAGTGATGAATATTTTGAGGAGCAGGCAGAAATAAGCAGTAACCCTGAACCAGGTAGACCACCTTCATCTTCCCACACTTTAGCAATTTTCAAGGAAGAGGAGGTAAACATACCTCAATTTGATTATGTTGATGATTATGTTGTTGAGGATTATGTTGATGATTGTATTGTTGTTGAGTCTGATTTTAATTTTCCCTCTATGCATGATGAGAACCAATTTTTGCTATCGCATCCGAATGTTTATTCTCCATGCATTGAACATGAATCTGAGTCTGTAATTGATATTGCTTGTGATTTTGAAATTGATTCATGTTCTGAGGATGTATCTGAGGTTTAGTCTGATAAATTGGGATTGGGTGTTGTACCTCTACATGTCATTTCTTTGGAGCCACATTGCACTAACCATGTTGCAGGAGGTACACATGAATTTGACCTACATGCACCCATAGTGGAAGGAAAAGGTGCTTACATACACACTAGTTTCAACATCAATAGGCACCAGCTGAACCCGCTCATCAACAATCACTTCTTCTTAGATCCAGCTGTGGATGATATTTCCCTGCTTGATCAAATATGGAGGATGAAGCAATTTTTCCTCAAAACTTCCTGGCTGGATCCAATGGTGGAAGACATCTCCCTGAAAGTCCAAATTTGGCAACTGCCACCATGATCAGGGGAGTTTCCTTTCTCTCTTCTCCCCTTTCCCTACTTTTATTGCACTTGTCCATGATCTGTTCACTGTTTTGATTTTCGATCTTATGCTTATGACACATTGAGGACACTGTGTAGTTTAAGTGTGGTCTATTGGGGGAGATTCTGATTTTACTTTGATAACTTTTGTTTTCTTTGTTAATTTTTTTTTCTTTTCTAGGTAGTTTTTGTTGTGTCTTGTGTACAGTTTTGCATGCTTTTCGTGAATTCTGGATTGTGGTCAAGTTGTCAGTTTTCCTTCACTTCATTGATACTCTGAGATGTTGGATTCCTTGCTTTTCTTTGCTTGGAAGATGATCATGATGTTTGAGAGTTGAATTGATTGTGACACAAATGCCCTATGTGAGAAATTGAGCCACTTTATGTTCTTTCTTGTGTGTGATATGTCTCTTGATTGCTTGCACATATGCCTTGGCTTGACTCTTGTTGATAATTCTTGATTGATATGCATGTTTGGAAGTGATAAAGGCAGTTTTGTTCTTGAGCCTCTCTAGCCAAATAAGCTTACCTTGTTCTAATCCTTTGAAAACCCTTTTTGAGCCTATACTTTCCCCCATTTCTTTGTTTTGAATGCTTATACACTAGCCCTAAGTGAAAAACCATGATTACCTTAACCTTAGGGAATTTTGGAGCTTTGAAAGTGTTTTGGGAACAAGTGTGGTCTTCTTGGGGATTCATATGAATTGGCTAGTTGGTTCCTCTTCTTGTTTTGTTTTTGGAAATATGATTTATATTTTGTCTCTAGCAGTTGTGAGAAAAAGAAAAGAGACAGGATGAAAAAAAAATATGAAAAAAATGAAAAAAAAAATGTTGTGAATAGTGGAGTCAAGAAGAGGATTGAATTAGAGGTTTGGGTGTGATTTGACTGTGTTTACACTTGTTCCCCCATTGCTCCTCTATTTCTTTTGGTTTGTAACTTCTCATCCATAATTATCCTCCCTTGTCCTTGGCCCATTACATCCATGAAAGACCTTTTGATTTGAACATGCATGTATTTTGAGTGTTGATATTAGAGGCTTGCCAAGTCTATTTGTGTTTGCTTTCTTGAGTGCATTGAGTGACATTGATTTACCTTAAACACTTGAGAGAAACACTGATAGTGCATCTGTGAGGTTTTGTTACTTTTGATTCACCTCTTGAGCTGATTGATCATTTTGCCATGTCTTGAATTGCTTGGATGATTTCATGAGTATCTGCTTTCTCTGATTCATTCTGTGTTGGAATTGTCTACTTCTTTTCTCTGTCCAGATTTCTTGAGGACTGTGTAATTCTGTTTCTGTCCTTGTTGAGTCTTTGTTTTCTGTATGCTGAGTCTGTGTCACCTTCCTAAAAGTCCTTTGAACTATTCCTTGATCTGCGTCTTGATTTTGCCCAGGAGTGCAAAAGACTAAGTGTGGTCATGTTTGGAAGTGATAAAGGCAGTTTTGTTTTTGAGCCTCTCTAGCCAAATAAGCTTACCTTGTTTTGATCCTTGAAAACCCCTTTTGAGCCTATACTTTCCTCATTTCTTTGTTTTGAAGCTCATACACTAGCCCTAAGTGAAAAACCATGATTACCTTAACCTTAGGGAATTTTGGAGCTTTGGAAGTGTTTTGGGAACAAGTGTGGTCTTCTTGGGGATTCATATGAATTGGCTAGTTGGTTCCTCTTCTTGTTTTGTTTTTGGAAATATGATTTATATTTTGTCTCTAACAGTTGTGTGCTAAAGAGAAAGAAAAAAAAAGAGAGCAGAAAAATAGTGAAAAAAAATTGTGAATAATCGTGAATAATGGAGTCAAGAAGAGGATGGAATTAGAGGTTGTGGGTGTGTCTGAATGTGTTTACACTTGTTCCCCATAGCTCCTCTGTTCCTTATGGTTTGTATCTTCTTATCCAGATATATCCTTCCTTGTCCTTGGCCCCATTACAACCATGAAAAGACCTTTTGATTTGAACATGCATATGTTTGAGTGTTGATATTAGAGGCTTGCCAAGTCTATTGTTGTTTACTTTCTTGAGTGCATAGAGTTGAAATTCTTTACCTGAGACACTTGAGAAAAACACTGATAGTGCATCTGTGAGGTTCTGTTGCTTTTGATTCACCTCTTGAGCTGATTGATCATTTTGCCATGTCTTGAACTGCTTGGATGAATTTCATGAGTATCTGTTTTCTTTGATTTTGTGTTGGATATTGTCTACTTCCTTTCTTGGTCCAGATTCCTTGAGAACTGTGTAATTCTGTTTCTGTCATTGTTGTGTCATTTCCCTGGATGTCCTCTGAACTATTCCTTGATTTGCGTCTTGATTTTGCCCAGGAGTGCAAAAGACTAAGTGTGGTCTATTTTGATGAGTCAATATTTTCTTAATTTCACTTAGCTTATTGTACTGAAATTAATCAGGGAATTGTGCTTAAATGTCCAGTATTTTCCCATTTTTCTTAATTGTGCTTAATTTGATCGAAAATTCAAATTTTAATTAATTTGAATTATTTGAGCTAATTATTTGCATTATTAATTGTAGGGAAATTTTTGGACATATAATTTGGGACATTTAGAGGCTAAATAAGTGAGAGGTGTGGTTATTGGAAACAAAGGGTTGCACATCCAGGAGGTGCCACGGTCCAGCTGCTAGCTCCAGGCTGCACACACACACGACCCACAATGGATAAAGGAGTTCTTGGGAATCATCTTAGGAGGTGCGGGGAGAGAAATGGGAAACCGGTCCACGCACACGGAAGGTCCAGTAGAGTCCTAGAGCGTCACGTCCCAGCTCCAACAAGGGCAGCACTTGAACGAGAAGACACGGCCCAACCCTTTGTGCATTCATGCGTCCAGCTTGAACCAGAGGAAGCCTGCACGGAAGTGTCCAACACCTTGAATCCAGCAAGCAGCTGCACACATTCAACCACGTGAAGAGGTGGCATCCAGCAGCTTGAGAGGTCCAGGGGGTGCAAAGAGAAATTAAAAAGCAACCAGAGGAAGCGGTAATAAAAAGGGAATCTCCAGCCGCAACCTAGGGGTAGCACGTAGAGAAGGGAATGACCGAGAGAGAGATCCACGCATGCGGACCACACTTGGAAGCGCAACACGGCAGCACCCAGCAGAAGCCACGTCCACGTCCACGTCCAGCTGAAGTAAAGAAGCACGCGGCCCACATGAGAAGCAGGGTCCAGGAAAAGGAGAGAGCTGCACGGAAGGGGTCCATCATCTTTTAATTTTGAAAGTTCCAGCTGCAACCTAGGAAAGGGGCTGTTACGGATGGAGTAGGAGGTGCAGCCAGCAAATTAGAAAGCACACACCTGGAGCTTGAGGCCGAACTTACACGTTCTTTTGGGGCTGGAGTTTCGGGTCCAAGAAGGAGGGTGACGGAGCGCTGTTACATTGGGGGGTCATTCACCCTTATTTTCAAGGGCTACACACATTGGAACGGGGGGGTCTCGGCCTGGAGCGAGGGTATCACGCTTCATGAGGGAGCCGCCACTGGCCATTCTCTGAGTTTTTTTTTATGTTTTTCTTAGGCTTGTGCTTGGAACGTTTCTGAAAAAACTGTAAAAACTGGGAGGTGTATTCACGCTATTACAATTTATAGAATGGAAGAACAACACTCTGGGTTTTTCAGTTTTTATGCACTTTGATTAAAGTCTTTCATTTCTTGACTGGAACGTTGTTTTTGGATGATGAATTAAGAGCTGATTTTTACTTCTATTTGCTGATTTACTCATGGTCACTTTATTTTGAGAATGAAGCAAGCTGGTAGGTGAAGTGTGTGGAAGCACACGGCCCTTTTCATTTTTGCTGGAGAAGCTTTAAGCTTGGAAGCAGGGAGAAAGTGATGATTCAGAGATGAAGAGCTTGTGATGGGAAAGGGATTGGAGCAGTGACCGAGAGGGAGAGAATGGTGTGCACGGAGAATGGATAGGAGGTGTCACGGCCTGGAAGGGCTCTCGGTTTCTCTCCAGCAGCACTAGGGGAATTAGTTTTCTTTTTCTTTCTTTTAGATGCATGAACGGTGATGTTGATTTTGCACATGGTCACGGCTTGCTGGAAGAAAAGTGAAGCGTGACTCACTTTGCATGAAGAGAAATGGAACGGTGATTGACTTTAGGAATTTATTTCTATTTAGCTTAGCTGGAATAGAGAATGAAAGGTGATTTGATGGGTGGGTAGGTGCACGAGTATTTTCTTTCTTGTAGAAAAAGTGCTGATTCCATTTGGATAATAAAAAAAAAACACATTACATTGCATTTTAATTGTGTGGACGCTGAACATCCTGGAAGAAGTGAGGCACACGTTGAGCAGCTGTCACGGAGTTGGTGGTAGAGAGAGATCACGTTCAACATTGAATGAGGCGCTGATTTCATTTGAAAAGAGAGAATCCAAGCTGCTAAGGTCACGTCCAAGGGGCTGGAGAAGCACACACAGTTAATTTCATTTGTGGAACAGCATGGGGAATTTAATTGGAGATGTATGTCAAAAAAATTAGGTGAACAATCATTATTTTAGAGTGCAGTACAGTGATTTTCATTTTGCACGGTGAAGGAGCGAATGCACACGAAAGTGGTGTGTGGTCACGGTTTAATGGAGTGAAGGTTTTAGTTTTCCTTGCTTCTTCAAGCATTTAATGTTAAATTTTGTTAAGCATTCTTTTCAATCGCCCGCCATTCTCAGTTTGTATTTAATTGTTTAGCTTGATGTTGCATTTTAAATTGGTTCAAGCACTTTTCACTTTAATGTTGTCTATTCTGTTTAGCTGTGTTAATTTAGTTGTGATGTTAGCTTAAATGACCAACCATTTTAACTCTGTGTTTATTTCTGTGTTTACATCCGTGTTTATGTTCGTGTTTTAATTTAGTTCAATTGCATTCTCAAAAATCTTCAAAACCCCCCCACTACGTGTTGATCTGAGACTGAACCCAATTTGGTCCTTGAGAGACGACCTAGGAGTCACTTCCTAGTACTATACTGCATTCTTTTATGCACAACTTTTGTGGGAGGTGTGACCCTCTCATCACATGGACACTCATATGGCTGACCGAGTAAGTGTTGCTCCTCCGTCTGATGCTGGACCATCCAACATACCCTCCTCTTCCTCAACTTCTATGGAAGAACATTTTGCAAGGTTATCTAAACAATTGGAGGATATGAGTCTTGCACAAAAGACTCACTTTGAGGAGATTTATGAGTGGCAACGATTTGTTGATGAGTACATGGCTGATCAATTTCTTGATCTTGATGTTCGCCTCTCTAACATCGAGGGTCATCTTAATATCCCACCTCCTGAACGTTCTCCTAGTCCTGAATTCTAGGTTTTAGGCCTCTAAGTTTGATTGGTCTGTTATTTTCTTTATGGTATTTAGTTTCTTAATGAATGTCATATAATTCCTTTCTGTTCTTAATATAATGAGCTTTTATTTTTTGCATATATTCCATTTTTGAGGGGGAGCTCATATTAAGGGGGAGGTTATTACATTATTCTTTTTGCTTATGATAAAAAAAGGGGGAGAAGAAATATAAGAGGAGGATTAAATTAAATAAAAAAATATATATTAGTTTTTAATTGTACAGGTACTGCTAACTCTGTGGTTGTCCATTAGTGTATATATGTTGCAGGTAAACCTGAGTTGCTTTTAAAAAGAGAGTTTTTTTATCATCATCAAAAAGGGGGAGATTGTTACCAATAAGGAGTATTGGTAAAACCTGAAGATATGTTTTGATGATGCTGCAACTTATAGATTTTGGATGTAGTAGGAAAAAAGTTAAAAAAGCAACTTGTAGATTTTGAATGTAGTAGGAAAATGTTAAACATTGTAATTTTTACTAGTATAATTGATTATGGTTAAGCAATCGATTATCACAAGTCATACTTGAATAATCGATTATCACTTCATATAATCGATTATCACATTTTTGAAAACCTGTAACGGACTTGAATAATCGATTATCACTTACAATAATCGTTTATTCATGGCAGTTGGGAGCTGACCTTTAGCACTCAGTGTACTTGGCTATATATTTTGATTTGGAGAAATCAGAAAGTAACGTTTTTTGAACTGAGAAAGCTTAGAACACTGTGTGTCAGAGGAACGTTCTTAGAGAGCTTTTAGTTCATTGTTCCCTTGCTTGGTCTTGTGAAAGGAGAGGCTCGCGTATCGTGTGTCGATAGTCGGAGCAGACTCTCTTCAAGTTAGCAAGGTACTCTGCCTGGTCTTGTGAAAGGAGAAGCTTGTGAATCGTTGGTCGATTGCTGGAGCGGTTCTCTTCAAGTTGGTAGAGTGGTTCTATTCATTTTATTCCTGTTCATTATCTTGTAATCTGTTAAACCATTTTTAGTGAAAAAGGTTAATCACTATTTATAGTGATTAACGACTGGACGTAGAATCTTTTGATTCGAACCAGGATAAAAATTTTGTGTTGATTTTCTTATTCCCTACACTCATATTATTTTACGTATATCAACTGTTTGATTAATTTTCTGAAAGAAAATTATTTTTACTAAAAAGACAAAATTAATTTTAATTGTGATCGAATACGCTTTCCGCTCTCTGAGTTCTAATTCCGCTGCGCTATACTCTTCGAAAAATACCCCCTCCGATACCATCATTATGAAACTCTCATATATGAAATTTGTTTTAACATCTTAATTTGAAGACTTATGCTTTCTTTCATCATTAGTTAGGGTTTTTCCTCTTTGGTTATTGCTTGCTTTGTTTAACTCATTCATTGCCATGATTATTGATTTTGTCGATATGGGAGCGTACGGGGAAATCTAGATCCGGGGAAATTCTCCCAATAGCATATTGGTTGCCGTTAAGCTCCTGCACTTCAGAACTAATTACTAGGAATGCTAGGAATTGTATGAACTCGTAATTAAGGATAGGCCTTCTTGCAAGGTGATTTAGAGAGTGGCATTAACAATTGATGAAAAGAATGTTGAATTCCTAAAGTATATGAGAGTGGATAAGATGAAATTCATAACTCCCAACAACATACGCATCCATATAATTCATTAAAGTGTTTGTATTCTGTCTTTTCCATTGATCAAATTCATGCATACATGTTTATTTATTGTCTTTTACATATAAAACTACAATCAATTTGTTCTTAAGTCTTAAATAATCAACAAATCACATAACTAAACTAGACCGTGAGTCCTTTGGGAGAATGATACTTGGTCTTACCGAGTTTTATTACTTGAAACGATTCGGTCACACTTGCCGATTGTTAAACAAGTTTGTGGCGCCGTTTTTCGGTGTTCATAAATTTGTCATCAGGTTCCCTCCCAGCCAGCGCTTCTTTAATGTCACTAGCTTGACCCAATAAGCTCATGTCACATTTTTTATCTTGGTGTCATCTTTTCTTTCTCCACGCCAACTGCTCTTCAGTAGCTTCCTATTCACCTTTTTGATTTTTTTGGAAATTGGAGATTCAATCTCTATCAGTGCATCAGTCCTGAGTTCTTTCACAATCCACAACTATTTGAAGAATCTAACTAGAAATCCTAGTCTAAGTTCTTCATGATTCTCTAGGAAGTCTTGATCAACACTTTCTCCTTTGCTGTCTTTTTCTTCTTCCTTTACCTGTGACAAAAAACACTTTTTACCTTTCTTACCTGGCTTTGTAGCTTTAGTCTTAACCTCTGGTGCATCTCCACATGTAGCTTTGAGACTAGTCTTCTTCACCTGGATTTGCTGCTCAACATTGAAGACATTGAAAATCACCTCCTCTTCTTGGTCTTTGAGTGTTATAGTTCCATCATACACATTAATGATCACCTTGGCTGTCTTCATGAATGGCCTTCCAACAATAATAGGGATCTCCAAATCTTCCTCCATCTCCATTACTACAAAGTCCACTAGGAATCTCAGGTTGTCAGTTTGAACCATCACATCTTCCACCACACCATAGGGCTTTTTGGTGGATCAATCTGCCATAAACAGAGTCATCTTTGCAGGTTGGACTTCAAGACCACCAATCTTTTCAAGAACATATAAGGGCATCAAATTGATACTAGACCCTAAATCAATTAGGGCTTTCCCTATTTTATGGCTCCTGATAGTGCAAGAAATGGTGAAACTTCCTAGATCTTTACCCTTTGGAGGAACTACCTTTTGCAAGATCACACTGCACTCTCCCTGTACCTCAATTCTATCATCCTCTAGATACTTCTTTGTTTTGAGGAGTTTCTTCAAAAACTTAGCATATTGAGGAATTGGTTGTAGTGCTTCAATCAGAGGAATTCTAATCCCCAATTTTCTGAAAATTTCTTCAAAGCACCCTAATTGCATCTCTTTTTCTTTTTTAGAACACTCTTTAGGGTGATGAAGATTTTTCTCATTTTTTCTTTTTTTCTCCAACTCTATTATTTTTCTTTTCTTTCTTCTCTCACAAATTTTTCTTTTTTCTTTTCTCTCAACCTCAATTTTTCTCTCTTCTTTTTCTTCTCCCTCTTTTAACTCAACTTTTTCTTTTCTCTCTACTTCTTTCTCTTTCTTCCTCTCATCTTTCATGCTCACAATAACATTGCATTCTTCCTTGGGGTTAACTTCAGTATTAGCCTCGAAATATTTGATAGGTATCTCTTCCAACTTCTTTGCTATTTGACCAACCTGCATCTCTGATGAGTCAATATTTTCTTAACTTCACTGAGTTTATTGTACAGGATTTAATTAGGGAAGTGTGCTTTAATGTCCAATATTTCTCCAATTTTTCTAATTGTGCTTAATTTGACCAAAAATTCTTATTTTAATTAATTTGAATTATCTGAGACTGATTATTTGCATTATTTGTTGGATAATAATTTGGGACATTTGGAGGGTTGTCACATAATTCAAGCTCTCCACAAAAGAAGTGTGGAGAAGAAAAAGGAGAGTGACATCCAGAAAAGCATTTGGCATTCAAAAAGGAGCTTCAAAAAGCAATATGTTACAGCCCACACTTGGAAGGTCCAACCGCTACCTAAAAAGGGAGGTGTCACGACCTTAATCATTTCTTCACACTCAAATTTTCATGCTTTTATTTTTACTCTTGGTCACAAGAATGGATGGGATCACGACCTTAATCATTTCTTCACACACAAATTTTCATGCTTTTATTTTTACTCTCGGTCACAAGAATGGATGGGATTCCAGTAGAGAAAGGAGAGGAGAAAAGAAGAGCAGCAGCGTTTGTGAGGTGTGCTTGGGAATGAAAAAAGAGAAGAAGGGAGCAGGGAACCTAGGTCTCCACGGGTCATTCAACCATTTATTAGGATCAGCCGCCCCCTAGAAGAGGGATCACAATATATTCTCTATTCTCGTGGGAAGGACAGTGGTTATTCATGGAGGGTTACGGTTGATTTCTTTTCTTCGTTTGAAATAAGAGTTGGAGAGGACGTGCATTATTTTGCTTGCTGGAGAGGAGCGAACATCATTTTACTCGATGTTTTCATTTCAGATTTGGAGGCATTGCTTTTCGGCTGGTGATGGAGATTAATTTTATCGAATTGGATTGTGTTCATTCATTTTGTTTTTTTATTTCAAGGTGATTTAGTTAAGCATTTCATCTTTCATATAAAATTGGTGCACGCTGTTTTATAATTTCAATTTCAATTTTTAGCTTTTAGGAAGGTGGACGACACGTTGTTTCTAATTTCTGAAGAAACTCACAGTGATTTAATTTTAGAGTAGTATAGGGTTTGCTCCAAAATAATTTTTCTTGATTTAGCTTCAACTTGCACCGAGACTCATTTTAATATTATTGAATTTGGAATTACAGTCAACAATTTGGTTCATTTTTATTGTTAGCGCATTTTTAGTTTTAGTTTATTGATTCCCGTGATAGATATGCGTTGATGGATGTTAAAATTAATGCAGTACAGTGCTAGAAAGTGACTCCTAGGTGGTTTCTCAAGGACCAAATGTGGTTCGGGTCTTAGGACAAACACGTAGTGGGGGGTTGGTGAAGACTTTTTTTTTTTGTGAATGCAGATGAACTAAATTAAAATGCGAATGTAAACACGGAAGTAAACCAAGAATTAAAACGGTTGGTCACTAAAGCTAACATTACAATTAAATTAAATGAGTGAAAATTAACCAAAAGGAGTGAAAATTAACTTTGTGATGATTAGCATTGAAAGGAGAATATGGTAATCAAGCAAAGATCACTTAAAAATTAGCAAGCATTCAAACCTAAATGTATGCAATATGAAAATTGTAAAAAAAATAAAAAACCTGAGAATAGAATCAAAGCATTTAAATTAATTTAAAAGAAAACCCTTGGAACATCTCTCTTGGATGTGGCAGTAGCTAGACACGGTGCTCACCAAATGAAATAAAAACTTCATCACCGTGTTGTCTGCTACACCGGTTCTTCAAAGCTTCCCTCCGTGACACCATTCTCCAACTCCACGTGTGAGAACCTCTTCCAGCCATCCGTAGCTTTCCATCTCAACTTAAAGAAAAGAAAGAAAAAATCATTCCTCGTGCTCCATGCCTTGCTCCACGTTACGGACACACCTCCTACCATCCAATCACCGTGTTTCACTTTTCTAAAGGAAAGAAACACTCATTTCTCTTGCGCGTGTGCTGTTGGCATAATAAACCGAGAGTTGCTTTCAGCCGTGGCACCACATCCTTGCTGCTGGAATGATGCATCACTTCTCCCTGCTTCCAGCTCATTCTCCGCATCTGAGAATCACCATTCCGTGAGCTTCTGCAAACCAAAGTTGAATACTTCCCAATAGAAATGTAGCAACATTCTTCTCAAGATGAAAAACGTGCCCTTGCTCTATCTTCCAACACGTCACCGTGCACACCTCTTCACCTCTCAATCTCCGTCTCGGGCTCTATCAAAATAAAAAAAGTATATTGCTTCCTTATGGATCAGCGTGCAGAATGACTCCTACCAATCACGCTTCCAGCTCACATTCCCGTGCACCATTTCACTCCTACTCCACATTACCACATCCTATTCTCTGGAAAAGTTAATCATCCCCTTTCCCAAGGATCTTCGAATTGAAGAAGAAATTGTATAAACGTGCACAAGACATAAATGAAAAATGCAATCAGCATTAAGCAAAAAGAATCAAATTTCAGGTCTCCATTCATTCAATTCAAAAATCGCGTTTCAAGGTAAACCAAGTCCAGAATCCAAAAATTTCGTGTGTGGTGGCGGCTCTCTAAAGGCCGTGTGTTATCCTTTTAACAAGGGTGGGGTCCACACAATAAAACCCTAGGTCCATGTCACTAACCTCTACTTTTAGGTCTAATCTACTTTACCAAAAATTGACCCAAATTGTAAGAGTTGATTCAAAAATTCTAAACTACTGAATTACAATTTAATTAATTCTAAAATGTTTGTGTGGAGAGTCTTGAATTTATTTTCATTCTTCCTGATGTCCCAAAATGTATCTCCAAAATTTTTCCTGCAATCAAAATTAACTCAGATAATTTCAAATTAAATAAAATAAGAATTTCTGGTCAAATTAGGCACAATTAACAAAAACGGAAAAATACCGGACGTTTAAGCACAATTCCCTGATTAATTCTAGCGAAATAAACTAGGTGAAGTCAAGAAAATATTGACTCATCAGTGGATGACTATAATGTGCACTTCTATGTTTAGCTTCAGCGTTACATATTTCCTTTTTTTCCCGTTGCTTTGTGTTTCAATTTGTTGACGCCTTGTTTCTTCAAATTTTTATTCCAAGCTGCAATGTGCATTTCATTTTTAGTTGAGTGTTTTTTTTATCTGCTACATGTTAATTAGTTCAGACATCTTGCTTTAGAGACCGTTCGGTCTCAATGTAGAACCGTTCGGTCATCTGTAGGACTGTTCGTTCTTCATGCTTTGTTCATTTATTTCAATGTTTTCAATTATGTTTGGTTGTATTTAATTTCCAGTTTTAATTTAGTTCATTTCTAATCATAAAAATACTTTCAAAACCCCCCCACTACGTGTTCGACCTATTACCTGAACCACATTTGGTCCTTGAGAGACGACCTAGGAGTCACTTCCTAGTACTATACTGCATTCTTTAATGCACATCAAATTTGTATGGGTCGCGACAGCCCCATCAATCTCCAGATTCCTTAATGATTCATCAAAATAGACTACACTTAGTCTTTTGCACTCTTAGAAAAATCCAGAAGGAAAACAATGTACCATTCTAGATACATCAAAAGTGTGACACAACGTCCGGACATAAAACAAAATTACACAATCCTCAATGATTCTAGAAAAAGAAAAGGAGTATACAACATCCTTCAGGTTATGAGGATCCAAAGAGGTAAAAAGAAGGAAGATGACCATCTTAAGGCATCAATTTGAGAGTTTTACTATGGAGGAAAAAAAGTAAATACAGTTTATGATTACACGCTTATAAACTTCTCTTAATACTCTAAAATCGCTTAAAACTGTATATTGTAATCACTGGTGCAAAAATAGCGTACAACGTCGAATATTTTTGGCTTTTAAACGACATATTCATGTTTGACGTCATATCGGGAGACGTCATTTTAACGTCGAACACCAACCGATCAACGTTACTCTCCTATATCCACGTCTACTCTATAGACTTCGACGTCTAATATCTGAATACGTAGTTATATTTAACAGAAGATTTGGCGTCAATGTAAGGGGAGGGACGTAACGTTGACATCTAGTACAAAGATGTATCATGTAACATTGACGTTGTTTTGTGCTGGGTGACATAACTTGTTGTTTAAAGACACGTCGTTATTAGAGTGCTTGACATGTAATATATGAATAAATATTTATATTTACAACAAAATTTGGCGTCAATTGGAAGGGAACAACGTAAAGGTGACGTACCTATGACATCGAAGTTAACCGATTGACGTCATGTTTTGTTGATATACACGTCGAGTAAGAGAAAGGACGCCTTACATTTGTTGATATGCTTAACATTACATTTTGATCGTTACATCCAATGAATTATACGAACGTCAATCAGTGCATAGTGCGACGTTAAGATTAATATGAACATCATATATGTATAGTTCAACGTCACGTTTAGTTTTATTTGAAAAAAATTTGGTTCGTTATAGCTTACTTTACAAAACTTGAATACAGAAACCAATTCTCCAATTCATATATTCACAGAATTAATTAATTTAAACTATGTTATCATAAATTCATCAATTCCAATTAAATAGTAAAACTAAAAGACGCTAATGCTATCATTAAAACTTAAAAGAATCCAGTTTTCCATTCATCTATTGACAGTATTCATCTATTCCTAGTTTAAACGATGCTATTATCAATTCATGCATTCAAAAAGCTGCACAAGTAAAACTAAAAGCTAAGCAAATGCTACTATCATCAAAGGAAAAACCTAAAGCTGTAGCTATTTAAAATATTTATTCAAATATTGTGCCCATTCCTCTCTTATCGTTTTTATTACTACATCTGACAATGTAGAGGTAGTGTTGAACCGCTGCAAAATCAAGGAAACTTTATTATTACATTCATTTTAATGTGATAATTTTATTGATATTTGTAGGATTTTCAAATGTAAATTTGTACCTCAGTCCAATCTCCTCTTATTTCTATTTGGATGATTGCCTTCATCCATGACACGATGTAGTAGCCACATGTCCAGGAATCATTCTGCTTGTTACACTAAACATGTGAAAGAACTTAGTCAAATGTAATGGTTTAAATTTGACTACGAAAATTAATGGTTAAAGATCAATGAACTACTTAGAATATATAATTTCAATTTATTGTCCTCTTGTCCTAGCCATAACTCTAAACAAACTTGAAACATTTGAAATATTTGAAACATTAGAAACATAAGTTAATATATTAATATCATCATGAATTGGTATGAATGAATGTAATACTTACGATTGTAACAAGGACTTCAACTCCGATTTCATCTTCCCATGAAGAGAACAAAACCATAGAACTTTTGCTTTTTTGGAATGATCACCATTAGTTGTCAATGTCCCCTGTCGTGTACCAACAAGTAGTGAGTTTATTGATTAAAATTTGATAAAAGTTGACAATATTGGGAAACACATACGCATCAATGTATGGCGTGATATACATCTCTCTATTAGACTCAGACATCTATGTTTGCATATATGATTTCTTGGACTCTAATGTTTTTCCAGATGGTTGAATGGTCTGAGGATCAAGAAATCCATAAACTAACGCCTGACCTGATTCCACTGCGACGGTGTTCGTGTACCTATAATAATAAAGTTAAGTATATTTATTAAAAAAGTAATAATACTAATATACAAATTGGAAAATAACAATTAAAAAAGTTACATGCACCATAGTTGTATGCATGAAATGTTCAACATTGTTTCCCCACCAATGATCTCGAATGCATCATTGAAAGCAATATACAATGCTATTTGACACTCGAGGCCAAATGTTCTTAACTCCTACTGCAACTCTATCAGTCCTTTTCTCAATTTATTTAATCTCGATGTCAATATTGATAGAGGATCATTATCGTCTTCTGCTTCCTTATGAGCCTCATTCATAGGTTGAGGCATTGGTGGTTTCTCAGGACGATAGACCTGCAAGTCATATTTACAAAAGTTAGGAATCATTTAATTACAAGTAAATAAAAAAAAAACCCAGAAAAACAATGGAGAATGTTTTTGAAATTCATAAGTGTTGACATTTCCTCTGGATTTCCACCATGCCTTCGTTGTTAATATTGAAAATAAAATGGCTTAGTTTCAATACCAAGAGGGGGGGTGAATTGGTGAAACACAAAAATAATGTTTTCTTTAAATCTTTTACGCAAAGTAGATGCCTTTAAAAGCTTTCTTGAAACGCAAGGAAAAAGATTTTGTAGTGCAGTGGAATATAGTCAAATGAGTAAAATGTAAAGTCGATTGAATGCAACAGAGTAGGGATAGAAAGATCAAACGCTGAGTTTTTATACTGGTTCGGCCAAGCCCATATCCAGTGTCCTTCCACCACAGAAGCAAATGCCCTATAATGATCAAGGTTTTTACAGCAAGGCTTTTATAGAGACCTCCACATCTAAAATATAAAACACCTCTTTAACCCTCTAATCAAAATATAGGCATATACAAACAAAGAACAGCAGCAAGATGACCCCTCTCCTGCAGTCTTTAATCACTTCGAACAATCCTTAAAGTCTAGAACACTGTACGTCCTCTTCCAGTAGTCACAATAGGGCAACACCAATCTTCACATGATTGAAAGAAACTAATCACAAAACAGACACCTCAAGTGCAGATTGATCAGACAGTAAGAGCACACAAATTCTTGCTCGTCAAGTAATCACCAAAGAAGAACACCACAGTCTTCTTGATGAATTCTTGGAGCTTTCACACTTTCTGCAAGAGATCAATAATCTGAAAGAAATGAATCAAATCGTTAGAATAAAAAAAGTCTCTTGAGAGTTCGCGTCTATATATAGTTTTCCATAAAATTGATGCTCTCAAGTTGACATAGCTATTAATGCAATTGAATACTAACACTTCAGTCAAAGCAGTTAGCAGCAATAAATGCAGTTAATTGAATGAACAATTAATGCAGTCCAATCGCAATAAATGCTTGGTCAACATATTTAAAAATATAGTCGTTGTAACATATAATTCAAGCAATAACAGAATTTCAAAACTGTAATAGACTTAGTCAAATCCAGGTTGCATGAAATCGACTATACAACACAGTTAAATGTTAACGGTTAAAAATACCGTTATTTGTGATGCAATTTTCATACTAACACCTTTTTTTCACTTAGAAACTTGCTTGGACTCATGCTTTTTCATTAAGTTGTGTGAATAAGAGAGTCAAGGTTGAATTTGATGATTTTATGGCTAATCTTCCTTGTTTTGATAGGTAATGAGAGAATGCAGAAAGTAGAGAAGAAGTGCTAAGGAGTTAGAGCTTAGAAAGGCCTGGAAAAACATCAAAAGAAGGAACCGCACGAAGCTTGGGCGCCCTATCTTGAGGCTTAAGCCTCAAAAACTTGACGTCCACCGCCCGGGTGGCCTAGGAAGGCAACCAATGGAGGGCTCAAGCCCTACATGAGGATCGTCCACCGCTTGGGCGCCCCATTTAGGGCGCCCGAGCGTCGTGCGTCGCAGATCCGACCCAATTTTTGCTCTGTTTCAACTCTTTTGGATCGGGACCTATTTCTACTCTTTTCCGACTTTTTTTAAAGGACCCAAGTGCTCTAGGTTTTGTATCTCTGGCTGGAGCAACACAGTAGCACACTCTTCTACTCTCTAAAGGTGGATCTGGTGGCGGGAGCTTCCTCTTCTACTCTTAAGGTTTCACTATCTCATGTTTTTCCATTATTCATATAGTTTCTCCATGTCTATGGAGAACTAAACTCTATTTGTTGTTGGCGAATGATGTAACCTTGTGAACTCTCATGTATTTGAATTGATTCTTAATTTATATGTTTTTTCATTAATTTTTAGGGAATGTATTTGTTTCAATGTTTGCTCTATTTAACTCATTTAGTAGCATGATTTATGAATTGCATGAGTGCTGGGAGGTTCCTTACAATTCAGGTTCTTGTTGAATTCTCCCAAGGGTAATATTTCTCAGGGATGAGGGTATGAGTACTTGGTCGTCTTAAGCTCTTGATCTTCAGACTTAATTTTCTAGGAATTAAGGTAGACTTATTGCGCCGAGGGATCGGGTTCTAAGTAATTTAGTGAGTGACGTTAACATTAATGTAAAAGAAGAATTCTTATATACATGAGAGTAAAATTGGTGAAATCAAACCGTAACAACATATTCATCTCATATTAAACCACATCCGTTCATCTCTGTGTTACTTTACTATTGATCAATTTGCATTCATATTTAATTTTATGTATTTGCATTTGAATCCAACAATCGCATTTTATTTAAGTCTTAATTAATCGAGTTATCACACAACTGTTTAGTGCCGAGAGTCCTCTAGCATACGATACTTGGTCTTACCATTTTATTTACTTGTACGATTTGGTACACTTGCCAATCCATCAACAAGTTTTTGGCGTCGTTGCCAGTGATCAAAAATATTGTTAACATTAAACAAAGTTTTGAAAAACATTCTCTTCCAAAATTCTCAAAGCACACTTTGAAAAAGTTTTTGCAAAGCCACGAGTTTTAATCAACTTACTTCATAATGAAGTCAACTGTTTTGCCACATATTATAAGTTCAACAAAAGTGCATGTGGTTTTCCTTTTCTCAAATATATGTCATGCATTCACAAATAAGATCTCATATAAAACACAGTGAATTACAACAATGACAGAATCAACACAAACATGTTCTCAAATAATCATAAACATGAAAGTTCTGAAGATGATAAACACATGTGTTATTAATTATGTGTTGTCATCATCAAAAACCAGAAACTCTGATATTGTAGGTTTAGCTGAACTAGAGCTCCCCTTATCAACAATCTCAACAATCTCCCCCTTTTTTTATGATGCACAACCATGATTAATAAACACCCATGTTGTACAAATCAAATCATATCATATGAAAATGTATCAGAGCAAATGATCAGTAAATGATCAAAATATATCAGAGCAAACGTGTTGAAATATTCTCATTTTTTATTCAGACCAAAAAACATATCAATTCCTATTAGAACATATCAGAGTATATCATAACAAACAAAATGTATATCAGAGCTGTATAAATGTATATCAAAGTATTCTCCCAGCATTAGTATTCTCCCAGCATTCTCCCCCTTTGTGCATTAGCAAAAAAGGTATGCCTTATGATAATGATCCCCTTGTCATATTAGTATAAATGCTGACAAACAATTATTCAGAGATGCATCAGTAAATCATATTAATCAAACAATGATGCTCCCCTTGTCACAGATAATCACATGATAAAGATATAATCTCCCCCTAAAGTGTAGGCATGTGAAATTATCTAAGATCCTATGCAATAATCCCCCAGCCATTAAGCATGTTTTATAATCAAAACCCAAATGCACAGTGTTTCTGTTTATTACATTTGTGCAATTACAGGAGCACGTTTTCTCTCCATTAATGTCTACACCTTGTAGAATTAGTAATTTGCTGACCAGTACAGCATATGGCAAATAATGAGAGTTACTGAGGGCAGCTTCAACCATATGATCTTTTAGAACCATATTATAGCCAACGATTTGTTTCGAGTTTGATAGATAAGAGGATTGACCTTCAGACTTTAATCCAACAACTTGAAGCCACACATCATTGTCAATGTAGATATTTACACCTTTTACCCTTGACCAGATGTCACCATTTACTATTTTCAAGTTATGGTAGAACACTCTCACCAGACTTGGAAACCAGTTTACCTTTCATTTGAACTATTGTGGGGAGTTCTTGAGTTTCCATCCATCTTGGGAATTGAAAGCCTTCTTTTTCAAATAACTTTAAGTCAAGATGCTTGGGAGTAACCAATATCTTAACTCGTCCACGAAGAAATCTTTCTCTTGTAACATCACCACTAATCCACCCTTCAGGATCAACACCTCTTGTGACTGTCATTTCTTTTCCTTTACTTCCACTAGAGGGTTGAGATGAAGATGCCATCTGATTGCACAGTGTTTGGAAACACTTCTTCAGTGTAGGGTTGCTGGAAATATACTTATTGATAACAGTTGAAAAACTGTTATTTTCATGCTTAAAATTGATACTAAAAGCAACCTTTAACACTTAGAAACTAGCTTGAAATCATGCTTTTGTTCATATTTTTAGAAATAAGAGAGCTCGATAGGTTTATGCTTGATTTCAGTATTTTATGCAGGTTTTAAGGTGAATTTGGTGAAAGAAGTGAAGAAGGATAGAGATGGAATCAGAAAAGACATCAAAAAGTGCAAAAGAAGAGAAGCCGTAAGTACCGCTCAGCGGCAGTTTACCGTTGAGCGGCACTCAGGAACTCACGTTGGATCCGCTGTGGGGTGAAAATGCCGCTGAGGGGAAGAATCAACTCACGCACTTACTGCTGAGCGGTAGTTTGTCGCTGAGCGACACTATTTTGGGCTTGGGCCTAATTTTCTATAATTTTTAGAATAGTATATAAGCTTTAGGACTTCCTAGGGTTTGTTTCTTTGGCAGAGTACGAAGCAAACACTCACTTTTCCACCCCTTGGAGGAAGGTCTTGGATGCCAAGGCTACCTACTCATCTTTCTAGGGTTCTATCTTTCATTCTTTCATTATTATTCATCTAGCTTCACCATGAATATGGTGAACTAAACTTTGTATTGTTGTTGGGGAATCAATGTAATCTTATAAAGCTCTCATATATGGAATTTTATGTTTAAACATCTTATTTGAGATACATGCTTTCTTTCATCATTAGTTAGGGTTTTACCTCTTTGCAAAAAAGCATGCATTGTTTAACTCATTCGATGTCATGATTATTGATTTTGTCGATATGTGAACGTACGGGGAAATCTAGATCCGGGGAAATTCTCCCAATAGCATATTGCCTAGGCACAGGAATATGAGGGTTGGTTGCCTTTAAGCTTCAGTGCTTTAGAATTAATTATTAGGGATGCTAGGAATTGTATGAACTTGTAATTAAGGCTAGGCCTTCTTACAAGGTAATTTAGAGAGTGACACTAACATTATTGAAAAGTATGATGAATTCCTAAAATTATATGATAGTAGATAAGATGAAATTGATTACCCCAAGAACATACTCATCCATATAATTCGTTCAAGTGTTTGTGTTCTTATTTTCCATTGATCAAAACTCATGCATACATGTTTAATTATTGTCCTTTGCATTTGACACCTCAAGAATTTGTTCACAAGTCTTAAATAATCAACAAATCATATAACTAACTAGGTCGTGAGTCCTTTGGGAGAACGATACTTGGTCTTACCGAGTTTATTACTTGATACGATTCGGTCACTCTTGCCGAGGGTTAAACAAGTTTTTGGCACCGTTTTTCGGTGTTCATAAATTTTTCATCACTTACCAACCTCACTAAATACTATCATAGTTCCACATACAGAACACAATATAAAGGCGCGAAGCTTAAATCACCAATAGGCCCTATTTAAATTTTCAAATATAGAAAGCCCAATAGCAGAGATATCAAATCGATTTCATTAAGTCCACACTCGACTCTGTATGACAGAGGGTTTTCACAAAACAGAAACACACATACAATAACATGTAATGGACTATGTACTTAATCCAATCGATCCAAAGTCGTAAAAATTGATTTTCACAGAAAACAATCTCAATCAATCAATCAACAATCATACATTTATCAAACAATCATCCAAACAAATATCATGCATGATGCACTAAGATATTAACGTTACCACTTGTAGATACTCAAGAACTTTAATATTATCAAGTTATCTCATCCTTGAGTTATGCACTGCTACATCATCGTTTGTTATCCTGCAAAAAAAATTAAATTTTTCAACGCTAGTACCCATTTGAATTTGGGTTCTTGCTTGTCAGTTGCAGAAAGTTGTTCCTTGGGAACCCATTTGTATTTTCCCTTTGGAACACCAACATTTCTAAAATAACAGTTTCTTACTGTGTGACCAAGTGTATTGCAGCAAAAGCATGCATTAGTAGTAGGTTTACTCAGATAAATAAATTTTTTTTTGAGTTTATCCTATTACTTTTAGCCTTATAACCAATACCTTGTCTGTAGATAGCTCTTCCATATGATCTCAACACAACATCAAGATTTTCTTTGCCTTGAGTGAATTTTTCCAATGTGCTAGTTAAGTACTCAATTTTCTCAACATGTAGAAAATAATTATCACACTCTTTCTCAACAACTTGTACTTCGGTCTTTACTATCTTTGCAGATTTCAGAGCTTCTTCAAGATATTTTTCAAGCTTTTCATTATCCTTCACAATATAATCAATTATGTATTCATAATCTCTTCTCTCAGATGATAATCGATTCACTTTGTATTAAAGTCGCATGACCTCTGCATGAATTTCCTGAAATGCATCTAGTAGCATGTAGTACTTGACTTGTATTGGTTCATTTTTAAATTCATGATCACTTTCATCGTCTGATTGTGCAGAGCCTGTCATGAAGCATAGATTTGACTCCACTTCAACACTATTATCATCATCACTTGAAGAGTCTTCATCATTGTTTTCTCAAGCAATATAAGCTTTCCTCTACTTCTTGTTCTTGTCCTAAGGATACTTGGAGAATTCTTTCTGCTTGTTCTTCAAATCTGGACAGTCAGGCTTGATATGACCTTCCTTTCCACATTCATAGCATTGAACAATGTTGCTTCTTGAACTCTTCTTTCCTCCTCTTGAGAAACCTGCATTGTTAGTTGTAGAATTTTTATTTTTCATGAATCTGCTAAATTTTCTTACCATCATATTCATCCTTTCTTTTTCTGGTATATCAGCATTTGATTTAGTTTCAGGTTCATCAATCTTTGTAACTTTCTTGCTTGTGACTTTTAGAGCAATCGATTTCTTCTCTTCAATTTCTTCTTCCTCCTTTAGTCTTCCAAGCTCCAATTCATGTTCTCTAATTTTTCCAAACAATGTGGCCATGTTCATGCTAGTCAAGTCTCTTGATACAGAAATTGTAGTAACCTTGGGTTGCCAACTTCTATTTAGACTTTTCAATATCTTGATATTGATCTCTTCTTTGTCAAAAACTTTTCCTAAAGCCATGAAGTGGTTGACTATATGCCTGAATCTTTTCTGCACCTCGTAGATAATCTCACCAGCCTTCATTCTGAATAATTCATAATCTTGTATTAGTGACTTCTTAATGGCTCTCTTAACTTCATATGTTCCTTCATGAGTGATAACAATTGAAAAACTGTTATTTTCATGCTTAAAAGTGATACTAAAAGCAACCTTTAACACTTAGAAACTAGCTTGAAATCATGCTTTTGGTCATATTTTTAGAAATAAGAGAGCTGGACAGGTTTATGCTTGATTTCAGTGTTTTTGCAGGTTTTAAGCTGAATTTGGTGAAAGAAGTGAAGAAGGATAGAGATGGAATCAGAAAAGACATCAAAAAGTGCAAAAAGAGAAGTCGCAACTATCGCTCAGCGGCAGTTTACCGCTGAGCGGCACTCAGGAACTCACGTTGGATCCGTTGAGGGGTGAAAATGCCGCTAAGGGGGAAGAATCAACTCACGCACTTACCGCTTAGCGGCACTTTTATGGGCTTGGGCCTAATTTTCTGTATTCTTAGAATAGTATATAAGCTTTAGGACGTCCTAGGGTTTATATCTTTGGGCTGAGACGAAGCAACAACTCATTTTTCCACCCTTGAAGGAAGATCTTGAATGCTCAGGCTACCTCCTCCTCTTTCTAGGGTTTTATCTTTCATTCTTTCATTATTATTCATTTAGTTTCACCATGAATATGGTGAACTAAACCTTGTATTGTTGTTGGGGAATCAATGTAGTCTTGTGAAACTCTCATATATGGAATTTGTGTTTTAACATCTTATTTTAAGACTTATGCTTTCTTTCATCATTAGTTAGGGTTTTTCCTCTTTGCTTAAAGCTTGCATTGTTTAAATCATTCATTGCCATGATTATTGATTTTGTCGATATGGGAACGTACGGGGAAATCTAGATCCGGGAAATTTCTCCCAATAGCATATTGCCTAAACATAGGAATATGAGGGTTGGTTGTTGTCAAGCTTCTACGCTTCAGAATTAATTATTAGGAATCCTAGGAATTGTATGAACTCGTAATTAAGGATAGGCCTTCTTGCAAGGTGATTTAGAGAGTGGCATTAACATTGATGAAAAGAATGATGAATTCCTAAAAGTATATGAGAGTGGATAAGATGAAATTGATAACCCCAACAACATACTCATCCATCTAATTCATTAAAGTGTTTGTATTCCTCTTTTCCATTGATCAAATTCATGCATACATGTTTAATTATTGTCTCTTGCATTTAAAACCTACAATCAATTGATAACAAGTCTTAAATAATCAACAAATCATATAGCTAACTAGGCCGTGAGTCCTTTGGGAGAACGATACTTGGTCTTACCGAGTTTTATTACTTGATACGATTCGATCACACTTGCCAATTGTTAAACAAGTTTTTGGCGCCGTTTTTCGGTGTTCATAAATATGTCATCAATGAGTCACCTCCAAGACTTCCCACATTTTCTTAGCCGTTTTGCATTGGGATATCCTGAAAAACTCATTCATAATTAGTGCAGAAGCAATTACATTTCTAGGTTTAACATCATATTGTGCTCTACGGTTCACATCTTGAGTCCACTCAGAAAAAATTTTCAAAACAATTTTTCCATGAATAACATGAGTTGGCTCAAATGGACCGTTCCATGTTGCATCCCAAACACCTTTATCCACGGATTCAAGAAAGATTTGCATCCAGATTTTTGATAAACAAATTTTTAATCCCCGAAAATGGAGTCAAAAACTTGTTAAGACCTCCGCAAGTGTACCGAATCGTATCAAGTAATAATAAATGGTAAGACCAAGTATCGTTTCCCAAGAGACTCACGACACTAAACAGTTATGTGATTACTCAACTAATTAAGACTCTAAAGAAAATATTTTGGGTTTTTTGGATGCAAATGCAATAAAATAAATATGAATGCAATTTGATCAATTGAGGCTAAACACAAGAATGAATGGATGAAGTTGATGATATTGTTGTTGGGTTTAGATTCCACATAATTTACTCTCATGCATACATGAATTCATCTTTCTTCATTAATGTTAATGTCACTTTCTAATTTACCTTAAACCCGATGTCTCGGTGAAGGAAGCCTAATCCTAATCACTAGTTCACAATGTCTTGTCTCCCTAGCAATTAATCATGCAACACATTCGCACAGAAGCTTAAAGGCAACTGATCCTCCTATTCCTATGCCTAGGTAATATTGCTTCTGGGAGAATTTCCCCAATTCTAGATTTCCTCGTATGTGTCTATATCTACAAAATCAATGATCATGCAATCGAATGAGTTAAACAAAGCATGCAAAGAGTAAAGAGGAAAAACCCTAATAATTAATGAAGTAAAGCATATATAATCAAGAATCAATTCAATACATGAGAGTTTAATAGGTTACATCTTTCTCAACAACAAATAAGGTTTAGTTTTCCATCGTCATAGAAGAACTAGATGAACAATGGAATGAAAGAATGGAAGAGATAGAAAGATATAAAGATAGAAAGATGAAAAGATAGAAAGATATAAAGAAATAAACAGATAAAAATTAAAGATAAAGTTTAATCGGTTAAGAATCACACAAATAGAATAGTTATACCACGAGTCCCCGGCAACGGCGCCAAAAACTTGTTAAACCCTCGACAAGTGTAACCGAATCGTATCAAGTAATAAAACTGGTAAGACAAGGTAACGTTCTCCCAAAGGACTCACGGCCTAGACAGTTATGTGATTTGTTGATTATCTAAGACTTGTAAAACCAATTCTTTGAGATTTTAAATGCAAATTACTGAAAAGTAAATATGAATGCTTGTATTGATCAATGGAAAAGAAGAAGAAAAACACGTGAATTGAAATATATGATGAGTATGTTGTTGGGGTTTATCAATTTCATCCTTATCCATTCTCATGATTCAAGAATTCATCTTTCTTCATTAATGTTAATATCACTCTCTAAATTACCTTAAACCCGATGTCTCGGTAAAGAAAACCTAATCATAATCACTAGTTTACAATGTCTTGTCTCCCTAGCAATTATTCATGCATTATAAAGCACAAAAGCTTAAAGGAAATCAACCATCATATTCCTATGTCTAGGTTTATACTACTATTCAGAGAGATTCTCAAGATCTAGATTTCCCCGTATGTGTCCATATCGACAAAATCCATTATCATGCTATGAATGAGTTAAACAATGCAAGCATTAAGCAAAGGAAAAAAACCCTAACAATTAATGAAAGGAATCATATATATTAAAGAACAAATTCAATACATGAGAGTTTCAAAAGGATTACATTGATTCCCCAACAACAAAAGAAGTTTAGTTCACCATATTCATGGTGAAACTAGATGAAATGCAATGAAAGAGTGAAAAATAAAACCCTAGAAAGGTGAGAAAGGAGCTGTAACATCCAAAATTCTCCTCCAAGGGGTGAAAGAGTGTGTTTCTGCTTCGTTCCAACCAAAGATACTAACCCTAGGAAGACTAAAACCTTATATAGACTTCTAAATATTACAGAAAAGTAAGCCCAAGCCAATAAGAATGCCTCTCAGCGGTAAGTGTGTGACTTTTATTCTACCCCTTAGCTGCAGTTTTGCCCCTTATCTGCGGGTCTTCAAAGTGTCGCTCAGCGGTAAATGGCGCTGAGCTGTACTTGCAGCTTCTTCCTTTTATGCACTTTTTCTTCCTTTTCTTAATCCAACTCCTAGCTCCTTCACTTCTTTAAGTCAATTCATCTTAAAACCTGCAAAAACAAAGAAATCAAGCATAAAACTTGTCCAACTCTCTTATTTCCAAAACTTCAACAAAAACATCATTCCAAGCTAGTTTCTAAGTCATAAAGGTTGTCTTTAAGGTCAAATTTGAGTATAAAAATAACAGTTTTTCAACTGTTATCAATTTTCCAAAAAGCATAGTTTTCACCAGATAATAGTGGTGGTCAATTTGTTGATGTACCTTCACCAAAGGTTTGAGAACTAAAAGCCATTTTCCAGGAATAGTTCATTTAACAGAAAACTTAATCGACTAGTTTTTCAAATATCTTATGAAAACCAACTCTGGTGTGAATTATTGAAAATTGAATGGCTTAGTTTCAATACCAAGAGGGGGGTGAATTGGTGAAACACAAAAATAATGTTTTCTTTAAATCTCTTTTGCAAAGTAGATTGAATGAGTACAATGTAAAGTGTTAGCAAAATGAAGAAGATGAAGTTTTGATGATGTCCAAATCAAGTCAAGAGAAATCAAGATTCAAAATGTTATGAAGACTTGTATTGCTATGGAAAGCTTTTGTAATAATTATAGTTTAATATCTAGGACTTAGATTATGAGTGGATTTATGTTTGCATTCAAAAGAGATGTAAAAATAAGCCAAACAGCAAAATCTGTGCAGTGTTAATCGATTAACACAGGGTGTAAATCGATTGTTCTAGAGACAAATGAAGAAGCACTACATTGAGCTGTTAATCGATTAACAAGGAGTGTTAATCGATTAACGTTAATCGATTAACAAGGGCTGTTAATCGATTAACACAGGAGCCGTTTGAAAAACTAGCCGTTTTTAGAGCCGTTGAAGTATTCGTTGGGTTGTTAATCGATTAACCACTGTAGCTAATCGATTAACACAGTCAGAAAGTCTAAAAGCGAAAATGGAAGAGCCTTTGGATGAGTCTATAAATAGACTCTCATTTCCTCTCAAGTTTAACATAACTAGAGACACAGAAACTCTTCCCTTGTGCTCAAATACTCAGAATTCTTTGAGACTTGTGTGTTCTTGTTCGGCTTGTGAAACTCTTGTCTGTGGAGCTGGTGAAGTGCTGCTACGGTGACAGAGGAAATAGCCGGTTCATCCTTGGTGTGTCTGAGGAGGTGTTCGGAAGAGGTTCATCCTTCGTGAAGTATTCGAAGGAGGTGTTCATCCTTCGTGAAGTATTCGGAGGAGGTGTTCATCCTTTGTGAAGACTCAAAGGAGGTGTAGTTTCATCTCTTGTGGTATCAAGAGAGGTGTTTTCTAAACTCTTACAAATTGTATCTTTGTGATTGTAGTTTGTAATTGTTTTGTGTTAGTGAAACTGTTTATCTTGTTTTGAGATAAGCGACTGGACGTAGGATTGGTAAGATCCGAACCAGGATAAAATCATCTGTGCAAATTTCTCTCAACCTTACTCTATTTAATTGTTATTATTAATTGCTAAGTAAGTTTAATTGAGTAGAAATTAAAAGGCACACTTTTGTATTAAAAACCCTCTTGGTTTGTTATCACACGCTAACCATTCCGCTGCAGCCGCTCTGACAATTGGTATCAGAGCTTGCTTTGATAGTCATTCAAATGGCGGGATCGTTTCAAACATTCGCAGAGGGTGCTTCTATCAATAGACCACCACTATTCACAGGTGAAAACTACGCATTTTGGAAGGTCAGAATGCAAATTTTTATGGAATCTATTGATATAGATATTTGGGATGCTGTTGCATTTGGTCCTTTTGTTCCAACTAACAATATGCAGGAACCAAAGCCGCGTGACCAATGGACTGCTCAAGATAAGAAAAAATTTGGTAATGATGTAAAAGCTCGTAATATTATTTCATCTGCTTTAACTGTTGATGAGTTTTACAGGATTTCTGTTTGTAAAACTGCACAAGAAATGTGGGAAGTACTAAGAGTAACCCATGAAGGTACAGATGATGTTAAGAGAGCTAGAAAGAATACCTTAATCCAAGAATACGAGATGTTCAGGATGAAGCAAGGGGAAACAATAGTAGATGTTCAGAAACGCTTCACCAACATCGTAAACCATCTTATTGGACTAGGTAAGTCTTTCGATACTGATGAGCTTAATATAAAAATTTTGAAATCTTTAGACAGGTCTTGGCAACCAAAAGTGACTGCAATTTCTGAGTCACAAAATCTCAACACAATGACCATGGCTGCATTATTTGGAAAGTTGAGAGAGCATGAACTTGACCTCGGAAGACTTGATGAACAAGAATCAAAAGCCAAAAACAAGAAGAGTTTGGCGTTAAAATCAGAGGTCGAAAGAAGCAAAGGTAAATCGGAAGATGAAGACTCAGACGAAGAAGAAGAATTAAGACTCATGATAAAAAGGCTCAACAAGTTCATGAAGTCTAAAGGTAAAGGAAAATTTAGATACGAAAAGAAAGATAATCCAGTATCTTCCTCAAATTACCGATGCTACGGTTGCGGTGAAAAAGGACATTTAAAAGCAGACTGCCCAAATCAAAGGAAGGGTGAAGAAAAGAAAGAAAAGAAATTCTTCAAGAAAAAGAAGGCATACATTGCATGGGAAGACGACAATGAGACCATTTCAGATTCAAGCTACTCAGATGAAGAAGCAAACATCTGTTTAGTGGTGAACGACGACGCTAGAAGCCAAGTAAGTACATCTAGCGATTCTGATAATTCTAGTCAAATTAGTGAAAATGAATTGCATGAAATTTATGCTGCGTTAATAGTAGAATCTGAAAAATTAGATAAAGCCCATCAGAAATTGAAAAAGGATTTCAAAAATTTAAAATTAAATTTTGAAAATATTTCTGAAGAAAATAAAAATTTGAAATCAGATTTTGAAAATATTCTTGAAGAAAATAAGAATTTAAAATTAAATTTTGAAAATATTTTTGAAGAAAATAAAGATTTGAAAAATAAAGTTTTAATTTTTGAAAAGGGTAAATTTGCTAGTAGTGATGAATGTGCTTCTTGTGAAAATTTTAAGAAACTACTAGAACAAACAACCTTAGGAGAATGTAGTAAGAATAATAAAAATAAGGTTGTTAAAAATAAGTATGTTCCTAAAATTAAAAATAAACACAACCATAGAACCCGTAGAACTTGGGTAGAAAAAGGAACAACTTATAGGAACACAAATGTTGTATCATGTTTTTATTGTATGAAAAAGGGTCATACATCTAACAAATGTAAAATTAAGCATTATGGTGTTCCAAGTGGTAGATATATTTGGGTTGTAAAATGATTTCAAATTTTTAAATTAACCCAAAGGACCCATACAAAATAGTTGGGTACCTATTGTTTAAAATTTAGAATTTCTTTAAAACAATATTTAATTATTATTCCAAGGTAGATGGAATTATTTTAATTTATTTTATATACAAAGCATATATAGTTTTCAAACGGAAAATATTTGAAATAGAAGAATATGTGCATGTTGTCTTTGATGAAATTGTAGACCTTGAGGCAAAACCTCTTGAGTCATTTGAATTACATGCAGACAATGATGAAGGTTTGAAGAAGCAACAAATGAAGTGAAGAATGATGACAATCCTCAAAGATGAAGATCTAAACAAAATGTGAAAACAACCTAGAGGATTCTCATTACAAAATTGAAGGCATATCTAAAGGGGTGCTTTATGTTTCTATGCTTTTATTAGTATGTGCCATTTATATTTCATTGCATGCTTACCTCTTTAAAAATTAAATAAAATATATATATTGTTTTTCCTTAATATGCATACATGCTTGTATTAAGGGGGAGTATATTTTCTAAATAATTTAGGGGGAGCAATTATACATCTCTTTTTAATAATGATCAAAAAGGGGGAGAAATATTTAAAGTCTTAAACTTATTTCTAAGTTTACTAACAATTGTTTCTTCCTTAAGTTATATTTTTTATACAGATTATTACCAAAAGCTTTAAATCAAGAAGGTTTTGATCATCATCAAAAAGGGGGAGATTGTTAGCAAAATGAAGAAGATGAAGTTTTGATGATGTCCAAATCAAGTCAAGAGAAATCAAGATTCAAAATGTTATGAAGACTTGTATTGCTATGGAAAGCTTTTGTAATAATTATAGTTTAGTATCTAGGACTTAGATTATGAGTGGATTTATGTTTGCATTCAAAAGAGATGTAAAAATAAGCCAAACAGCAAAATCTGTGCAGTGTTAATCGATTAACACAGGGTGTAAATCGATTGTTCCAGAGACAAATGAAGAAGCACTACATTGAGCTGTTAATCGATTAACAAGGAGTGTTAATCGATTAACGTTAATCGATTAACAAGGGCTGTTAATCGATTAACACAGGAGCCGTTTGAAAAACTAGCCGTTTTTAGAGCCGTTGAAGTATCCGTTGGGTTGTTAATCGATTAACCACTGTAGCTAATCGATTAACACAGTCAGAAAGTCTAAAAGCGAAAATGGAAGAGCCTTTGGATGAGTCTATAAATAGACTCTCATTTCCTCTCAAGTTTAACATAACTAGAGACACAGAAACTCTTCCCTTGTGCTCAAATACTCAGAATTCTTTGAGACTTGTGTGTTCTTGTTCGGCTTGTGAAACTCTTGTCTGTGGAGCTGGTGAAGTGCTGCTACGGTGACAGAGGAAATAGCCGGTTCATCCTTGGTGTGTCTGAGGAGGTGTTCGGAAGAGGTTCATCCTTCGTGAAGTATTCGAAGGAGGTGTTCATCCTTCGTGAAGTATTCGGAGGAGGTGTTCATCCTTTGTGAAGACTCAAAGGAGGTGTAGTTTCATCTCTTGTGGTATCAAGAGAGGTGTTTTCTAAACTCTTACAAATTGTATCTTTGTGATTGTAGTTTGTAATTGTTTTGTGTTAGTGAAACTGTTTATCTTGTTTTGAGATAAGCGACTGGACGTAGGATTGGTAAGATCCGAACCAGGATAAAATCATCTGTGCAAATTTCTCTCAACCTTACTCTATTTAATTGTTATTATTAATTGCTAAGTAAGTTTAATTGAGTAGAAATTAAAAGGCACACTTTTGTATTAAAAACCCTCTTGGTTTGTTATCACACGCTAACCATTCCGCTGCAGCCGCTCTGACATAAAGTCGACTGAATGTAACAGAGTAGGGATAGAAAGATCAAACGCTGAGTTTTTATATTGGTTCGGCCAAGCCTACATCCAGTGTCCTTCCACCACAAGAAGCAAACGCACTATAATGATCAAAATTTTTACAACAAGGCTTTTATAGAGACCTTCACCTCAAAAATATAAAACACCTCTCTAACCCTCTAATCAAAATATAGGCATATATAAACAAAGAACAGCAGCAAGATGTCCCCTCTCTTGCAGTCTTTAATCACTTTGAACAATCCTCAAAGTCCATAACGCCGCACGTCATCTTCTTGTAGTCACAACAGGGCAACACCAATCTTCACAAGATTGAAGGAAATTGATCACAAAACAGACACCTCAAGTGCAAGTTGATCAGACACTAAGAGCACACAGATTCTTGCTCGTCAAGCAATCACCAAAGATGAACACCACGGTCTTCTTGATGAATTCTTGGAGCTTTCACACTTTGTACAAGAGATCAATAATCTGAAGGAAATCAATCAAATCGTTAGAATCACAAAAGTCTTTGGAGAAATCAAATTCGCGTCTATATATAGTTTTCCATAAAATTGATGCACTCAAGTCGACATAGCTACTAATGCAGTCAAATACAACACTTCAGTCAAAGCAGTTAGCAGCAATAAATGCAGTTAATTGAATGGAAAATTAATGCAATCGAATCACTATAAATTATTGGTCAACATATTTAAAAATATAGTCGTTGTATCATTTGATTCAAGCATTAACAGAATTTCAAAACTGTAACAGACTAAGTCGAATGTAGGTTGCATGTAATCGACTATACAACACAGTTAAACAAAGTTTTGAAAAGCTTTCTCTTTAAAAATTCTCACAGCTGATAACAATTGGAAAACAGTTATTTTCATGCTTAAAATTGATACTAAAAGCAACCTTTAACACTTAGAAACTAGCTTGAAATCATGCTTTTGTTCATATTTTTAGAAATAAGAGAGTTGGACAGGTTTATGCTTGATTTCAGTGTTTTATTCAGGATTTAAGGTGAATATGGTGAAAAAGGTGAAGAAGGATAGAGATGGAATCAGAAAAGAACTCAAAAAGTGTAAAAGGAGAAGTCGCAACTACCGCTCAACGGCAGTTTACCACTGAGCGACACTTAGGAACTCACGTTGGATCCTTTGAGGGGTGAAAATGCCGCTAAGGGGAAGAATTCAACTCACGCACGTACCGCTGAGCAGTAGTTTACCGTTGAGCGACACTATTTTGGACTTGGGCCTAATTTTCTGTAATTTTTAGAATAGTATATAAGCTTTACGACGTCCTAGGGTTTGTATCTTTGGCTGCGACGAAGCAAACACTCATTTTTCCACCCCTTGAAGGAAGATTGGATGCTAAGGCTACCTACTCATCTTTCTAGGGTTCTATCTTTCATTCTTTCATTATTGTTCATCTAGTTTCACCATGAATATGGTGAACTAAACCTTGTATTGTTGTTGGGGAATCAATGTAGTCTTGTGAAACTCTCATATATGGAATTTGTGTTTTAACATCTTATTTTAAGATACATGCCTTCTTTCATCATTAGTTAGGGTTTTTCCTCTTTGCTTAAAGCTTGCATTGTTTAACTCATTCAATGCCATGATTATTGATTTTGTCGATATGGGAACGTACAGGGAAATCTAGATACGGGGAATTTCTCCCAATAGCATATTGTCTAGACATAGGAATATGAGGGTTGGTTGTCGTTAAGCTTCTGCGCTTCAGAATTAATTATTAGGAATGTTAGAAATTGTATGAACTCGTAATTAAGGATAGGCCTTCTTGCAAGGTGATTTAGAGAGTGGCATTAACATTGATGAAAAGAATGATGAATTCCTAAAAGTATATGAGAGTGGATAAGATGAAATTGATAACTCCAACAACATACTCATCCATCTAATTCATTAAAGTGTTTGTATTCCTCTTTTCCATTGATCAAATTCATGCATACATGTTTAATTATTGTCTCTTGCATTTAAAACCTACAATCAATTGATAACAAGTCTTAAATAATCAAGAAATCATATAACTAACTAGTTCGTGCGTCCTTTGGGAGAACGATACTTGGTCTTACCGAGTTTATTACTTGATACGATTTGGTCACATTTGTCGAGGGTTAAACAAGTTTTTGGCGCCGTTTTTCGGTGTTCATAAATTTGCCATCAACAGCACACTTTGAAAAAGTTTGCGCAAAGCCACGAGTTTTGATCGACTTAGTTGATAATGATGTTGACTTAAAACTATTGTTTTGCCAAATATTATAAGTTCAACAAATGTGCATGTGGTTTTCCTTTTCTCAAATATATGTCATGCATTCACAAATAAGATCTCATATAAACCATAGTGAATTACAATAATGACATTCAACACAAACATGTTCTCAAATAATCATAAACTTGAAAGTTATGAGCATGTAACACATAAACACATGTGTTATTAATTATTGTTATCATCATCAAAAACCAGAAACTCTGAGATTATAGGTTCAACTAAACCAAAGCTCCCCTTTCCAACAATCTCAACAGTTAATAAAGAAATGTCTTCGTTTAGTAGAGGAATTGATGGAGACCCAAAGGAAAAAGTTAACATGAATTTGGTTACGAAAGCTCTGTAGTGTAGGTTTTCAAAGGGTAGTTCCAAAAGATCCGAAACTGTATTTAAAGAAAATGTTGGGAGCCACTTATGTGCCCAACTACTCTAGTGCTCATCATGTCAAACCTTAGACTCCATCGCCCATTACGTCGAACCGTTTAAAAATTGGACGTTGATGAAATTATATTATTGGGCTATTGATGACAAATTTATGAACACCGAAAAACGGCCCCACAAACTTGTTTAACAATCGGCAAGTGTGACCGAATCATTTCAAGTAATAAAACTCGGTAAGACCAAGTATCGTTCTCCCAAAGGACTCACGGCCTAGTTTAGTTATGTGATTTGTTGATTATTTAAGACTTAAGAACAAATCGATTGTAGTTTTATATGCAAAAGACAGTAAATAAACATGTATGCATGAATTTGATCAATGGAAAAGACAGAATACAAACACTTTAATGAATTATATGGATGAGTATGCTGTTGGGAGTTATCAATTTCATCTTATCCACTCTCATATACTTTAAGAATTCAACATTCTTTTCATCAATTGTTAATGCCACTCTCTAAATCACCTTGCAAGAAGGCCTATCCTTAATTACGAGTTCATACAATTCCTAGCATTCCTAGTAATTAGTTCTGAAGTGCAGGAGCTTAAAGGCAACCAATATGCTATTGGGAGAATTTCCCCGGATCTAGATTTCCCCGTACGTTCCCATATCGACAAAATCAATAATCATGGCAATGAATGAGTTAAACAAAGCAAGCAATAAGCAAAGAGAAAAAACCCTAACTAATGATGAAAGAAAGCATAAGTCTTAAAAGTAAGATGTTAAAACAAATTCCATATATGAGAGTTTCACAAGACTACATTGATTCCCCAACAACAATACAAGGTTTAGTTCACCATATGCATGGTGAAACTAGATGAATAATAATGGAAGAATGAAAGATAAAACCCTAGAAAGGTGAAGAGGTAGCCTGAGCATCCAAGATCTTCCTTCAAAGGGGTGAAAAAGAGAGTATTTGCTTCGTCTCTGCCAAAGATACAAACCCTAGGACGTCCTAAAGCTTATATATTTGATGGACAAATTTATGAGCACCAAAATATGATGTCACAAACTTGTTTCACAATCGGCAAGTATGACCGAATCGTTCAAGTAATAAACTTGGTAAGACCAAGTATCGTTCTCCCAAAGGACTCACGGCCTAGTTTAGTTATGTGATTTGTTGATTAGCTAGGACTTACAAACGAAATATTTGGATTTTACTATGCAAGACAGAAAATAAACATGTATGCATGAAGTTTGATCAATGGCAAAGACAAAAGATAAACACTTTCAATGGAATATATGAATGAATATGTTGTTGGGGGTCAATTTCATCTCATCCACTCTCATACATTTTAGGAATTCAACATTCAAATCATCATTGTTAATGCCACTCTCTAAAGTACCATTCTAGATGGCTTCTCCCTAATCACGAGTTCATACAATTCCTAGCATTCCTAATGATTAGTTCATATGCTCAGGAGCTTAAAGACAACCAATATAATATTGGGAGAAATTCCCCGGATCTAGACTTCCCCGTACGTGCCCGTATCGACAAAACCAATAATCATGCATTGAATGAGTTAAACTATGCAAGCATTGAGCAAAGAGGAAAAACCCTAACTAATGATGAAAGAAAGCATAAGTCTTAATTAAAAGATGCAAGCATAAATTCCATATATGAGAGCTTCAAGAGATTACATTGATTCCCCAACAAACATACAAGGTTTAGTTCACCATATTCATGGTGAACCTAGATGAACAATGAAAGAATGAAAGAATAAACCCAATAAAAGTGGAGAGGTAGCCTGAGCATCCAAGATCCTCCTTCAAAGGGGTGATAGAGAGAGTGTTTGCCTCGTTTCTGCCAAAGATACTAATTCTAGGACGTGCAAGTCCTTATATAATAATTTAGAATTACAAAAGATTACAAAAGCCCAAGTCCATAAAAGTGCCGCTCAGCGGTAAATACCGCTCAGCGGTTGATGGAGGACCATCTAAGCTCCACATAGGACCTTTAACAAGAGCCATGTCTAAGAGAATCCAAGAGGAAGAGGGAGCACTCACTACTTTACTCTTATGGAGTATTACTTACTAAGTTCTCTTTCTCTTTGCTAAATACTTTTACATTGCTTTTGTAGAATATTAATAAAAGGGAGGAACCATGTCTATGCAACTTAAAAGGGCTGCCACGTAAGCAAAGAAGCACAAATGGATGGTTGGTGTCATGGCCTTTGCATTACGTTCAACACCAAAGACAACAACTCCATCTTCTTCAATGGCTTTGCTGAGTTGGCACTTATAGCTTGCTGCCCAAGCTTCCTCTATCTGTTTTACAGCATGTGCACATTTAAATAACTTGCACAATATGTTTTAGAAGCTCTCCTTCTTCTATAAATAGAGAGCTTCATCACTTGTAAATGTAACTTGATTTGAAGTAAGGAAATGCTGCCAATTTTCAGCTTTTACTCTCAAGTTCAACCTTGTGCTTTGTTATCTTGCACCTCCTCTAGCTTCTTTCCCCTTTGGAAAGCTTGCTGAGCTAGAATTCTACCAAACACAACCACTCAAACACTTCCAGCATCTTATCAAACACCTTCGGTGCATCCAGAAATTCCACTGCATTCTCTCAATCCGCTGCCACTTCTCTGAGTTTTGGAGCTTCTTCTGCATATCATGGAGTAGCTTCCATCATTTGGCATCAAGAGCCAGTCGTTCAGGCTGCCACTGCAAGAGCTAAGTTGCTCTTTCATTCACTTTCTCTGTTTCTGTCATGTGCTGTTCACACTCTGTCACTGTTTCATCAATTTTTTTTTTCTGTTTTGGTTTAATTCGTGTCTGTGATTCCTGTAATCTTTCATTCACTGTTCTTTAGTGTTTTCTCTTCATTTTAATCGGTGCATTTCTTTATTTTCGTTCAAATCCAGCTTTATTCATCTTTTCCAGTTTTGTCTCAGTCATGTGCCTTATGTGCAGTGTTGTTTCTGTTTCAAATGTTTGATTCTGTTCTAGCTTTCAATTTTCATTTTCAAACTGTGTATTAGATGCACGTTTAGCAATGAATCAATCCACAAAGGCAAAGAGACAATGTCTAGCCTGGATTATATGAGCTAAAGCATCCAACATTTGCGTCAATTTTCACAAAATTCTGCACAACCTTTTCAAATCTGGTATCTGTACTTTAATCTGTTTCAGACCAGATTTCTTGCTTCTAAAGCTTTGTGCAAGTTTCCTTGGTGTTGTTAAGCATTGCTACAAGTGTACAAACTCATATTAAACTCAGAAAAGCAAAATGTGTGGTTGAGTTCATAAAATCTGGTTTCAAATTCTGCATCAGAATTCATTTCTACATTGATTTGGTGCATACTGTTTCTGCCAGTTTTGTTGTATCTAAAACTTGAGACAAGTTTCTTTTATGATTTTAAGCATGTTTCAAGTGATAGTAACTCCAATCAATCACATATTTGCAAAATGAGTTGTTGAGTTGTTTCAAAATTCACTAAACAATGCTCTCACAGTTTTTTTTATCAGATTTTGCACCGTGCGTGCTGTCTTTGTGTGGTTTTAGGTTACTTTAAATCTTCTAGCTGATACTCTACAGTTAGATCTAGTTGTTTAGGACCTTTCTTGCATGATTGTTGATCCATCCAGCTTTGACTCTATTGCATTTTAAATTTTGGTGCAGTTTTGTCACTTTTTCTGCATAATTTGGCAACTCATACACTGTTTTTGAGATTTTGTGACTGCCTCTGCATTTTCAATGGTTCAACAAGTGTATTTGGTCAATTAAAACTAGTGCCTATTGTTCATTTGGTCAGTTTTCACCAAAAGTGCAAAATCAGTTTTCAGACCATTGAAATTGCTTAAGTTTGGAAGTGGACTACTGCTTTGCTGCTGCAGTGTGATTCTTTGATGTCTAAGTGTTTGTACACATCAAAATTGATGAGATAAACTTGTTTGACATATCATTGGAGCCTTTGATACACTGCCATTTGTTTTGCACACTGCTGTTCCAATTTTCCAGCCACATTTTTGGTGCAGTATGCATTTCTTTATTGTTTTCTATACTTTAAAAGTTTCCATTTGAAATTTGGATTGGCAAAAGTTAGGGGATTCTGTTCCAACCATTTTTGAATCATTATACAAGTGAATTCAAAGCATCAAAAAGCACATCACCCCTGCAATCCAGTGTTCACGAATCCAAAACCAGAAAACACCAAAATCTGCTGTTCTTTGTGGCATTTCATCAAACAGTTTGTCATTTTTATCAAACATTTTCACTGCACTTGAATTTCCTCTTTGTTTTGAGTTTTTCTTGCTTTTCTAATCTGTTCTAGACCTTATCTTAGGTTCCTTTTGTGTGCTAGCCTTTATTCCAGCCCCAAAGTGTTTAGAAATCACCTTTTATTGGCTTATATAGCTGCTGTCATATTAATTCTGCATTTAAATTGGATGCACCTTGTTTTTCATCACTCACGGGTTTTGTGAATTTTGGTGTGCTGGAATATCATTTAGTGGTGGAGTTTTAACATCCAGCTAGGCCTTCTCAAAGGGGTAGCATCTTAAGGAGTGGAGGTCTTGCTAACATTGCTTCAAGTGGACTTCAAGAGTAATCTCCATTGGCTGTCCAGCACCTCCTTGCAGGAGAAAAACACCATTTTAAAGTTCCATTTCAGCTCATTTACTTTGCCTTTGCAGCCACACTTGGCTTTGTTTAAATAGTTCTACATTTCATTGTATATTTGGCTTTTTATCACGGAACCTTTGTAGTATATTCTTCTCTGCTTTTGAAACTTGAGTTACTTGGGGAAAATGCTTATCAAGCAATTCCAAGTACTCCATTAAACATTGTAATAGTCTAGTTGCGCATCTTAGTGTGGAAGTGTGTCAAGTGGCTCCAAGTGTCATTTGCACTTTCACTTAGGGCCGTTTTTTTTTTCTTTTTCCATTCATTTCATACTTCCTTTCTTGTGCTTGTTGAATATTTGTGTTCTACGTCTCCGTGATAGCTAGGTGTGCTACCATATAGACAAACCTTCGTTTGGTTTATTAGGGGCATAACATCGTTACATTCCAAAAGGTTTTGAAAGACTTCTATACAGAAACTTGGGTCAGAAACGTCAGGAGACACTCTGGCTAAGGAAGGACAAGGTTTCTAAGCTTGTCCATTGTGACTCACCTCTCCTTCCTGGGAGCTATTCGGTTTCTTCACCTTTAGAATCTCTATAGAAGTCATTCACCAAAAACAAGTAAATCCTCTTTTCCAAAAGTTTTGATTCATACTTGTGCAAGGCTTTCAAATTTTGTGAAAACACTTTCTCTACTTCACAAGCATGAGTCACTCTAGTGTTCAAGGTAACACCAATCATGATCAGGACAACATAGAGTTGAGAGAAGAGCTCAATAGAACCAAGGCTAAGTTACATGAACTAAGGCAAATGGTCGCCAATCTTACTCTCATTCAAAGAGGGCATTCACAAGGGGATCACTCTCATAGGCAAAACCATGATCATGATGATCATTCCCAACATAGTGATCACCATAGTTATCACCCTTATGATCACTATCAACGCCCTCCTAGGCGTAATCATAACCATAGAGACCATCATGTGGAACCTAAACTCGACCTTCCACCCTTCTTTGGACGAGACAATGTAGAAGAATACTTTGAGTGGGAGATGAAGGTTGAACAGATTTTTGAGTGCTACCACATAGATGATAGGAGGCGAGTGACCTTAGCTACCTTGACTTTTCAAGGTGCAGCCCTTTATTGGTGGACATCAATCATAAGAGATCAAAAGATGAGTGGCGACTATACCATCCAATACTGGAATGAGTTAAAAGCAGCCTTACACAGAAGGCATGTACCAGCATATTATGCTAGAGAAGTCATGGACAAGCTCCATAGACTTCAACAAAGAAACATGAGTGTTGAGGAATACCGGCAGAAATTAGAATTACTCATGTTAAGAGCTGGGATTAAAGAAGAAGAGAGATTCACCATAGCTAGATTCCAGAGTGGATTGAACTATGAGATTAGAGATAAGGTAGAACTCTTACCTTACTTAGATCTCAATGACTTTGTCCAGCTATGTGTGAGAGTGGAAGAACAAAATAGAAGAAAAGCTTCCACAAAGAGACCTTATGCTACCTCCTCTTCATATAGGAAAGATTTTAAGAGGGAGGGTAGTTTTCCAAGATATGAAGAATCAAAAGAGAGAGAGCATGAACGAGAGAAAGATAAGATCAAAAGCAAGGATAGAGAGCTAAGAAAAGAAAAAGAGAACTCTAAAGGAAAGGAACAACGGTCTCCAAGAGAGCAAACTAGAGATTCCAAGGGTAGGGAGACTAGATGTTTTAAATGTGGGGCTAGAGGACACTATTCAACTGAGTGTCAGTTCAAAAAGTCAACCTATATCCTTGAGCATGAAAATCATAGTGAGGTATCAACCTCTAGTGCGTCTGAATTGTCCTCATCTGAAGAGGAACATGAAGCTCCACCTTGTGATGGAGATCTTCTTATGGTTAGGAGACTTCTTGAAGCAAAGCATGTGGAGTTACAACAATCTCAACGAGAAAACCTATTCCACACACGCTGCAAAGTTTTTGATAAAACTTGTTCTATGATTGTGGATAGTGGTTCTTGTTGTAATTGTTGTAGCTTTAGAATGGTGGAAAAGCTAGGCTTAACTCCTACTCCTCATCCTAACCCTTACAAACTTCAATGGATAAAAGAGGATGAAGGAATAGTTGTTAAGGAACAAGTAAGTGTACCAATTTCCATAGGCAAGTATGAAGATCAAATCATTTGTGATATTGTTCCAATGGAAGCAGGTCACATCTTACTTGGACGACCTTGGCAATATGACAAACAAGCTTTGCATGATGGGGTCACCAACAAGATCACCATCCAACACAAAGGCAAAAAGATTATCTTGAGCCCTCTTACACCATCACAAGTAAGAGAGGATCAAATAATACTTAAAAAAAAATTGGATGGTGAGAAAAAGCTCAAAAATAAAACAGTTTCAAAAGAGAAGAATTTGAGTTTGTTAGAAAGTGCCTCAACCAATGTAGTTGTCCCAACAAAACAATCTAAAAATCTTTTTCTTGGACAACCTCACTTTCTTCTCTATTGCAAAGAGGCACTTGTTTCCATAAATCATCCACTTCATTCTCTTCCCAAAGGGTTACAAAAGCTTTTGAAAGAATTTGATGATTTATTTCCTAAAGAGGTTCCAAGTGGTTTACCACCTCTTAGAGGAATTGAACATCAGATTGATTTGATCCCTGGAGCTAGTCTTCCCAATAGGCCAGCTTATAGGACTAACCCTACAGAAACCAAAGAGATAGAGAGGCAAGTCCATGATTTATTGGAAAAAGGGTGGATACAAAAAAGTCTTAGCCCTTGTGCCGTGTCAGTGTTGTTAGTCCCAAAGAAAGATGGTTCTTGGCGAATGTGTACAGATTGTAGGGCTATCAACAACATTACAGTCAAGTATAGGCACCTTATTCCTCGGTTGGACGATATGTTAGATGAGTTACATGGAGCAAACATGTTCACCAAGATTGATCTTAAAAGTGGATATCATCAAATAAGAATCAAAGACGGAGATGAATGGAAAACCGCTTTTAAGACCAAATTTGGCCTCTATGAATGGTTAGTCATGCCTTTTGGCTTAACCAATGCTCCTAGTACATTCATGCGACTAATGAATCATGTCCTTCAGGAATACATCGGCAGCTTTGTTGTAGTCTACTTTGATGACATTCTAATCTATAGCAAAGGTCTTAAAGAACATCTTCACCATGTGAGGAAAGTTTTGATTTTACTTAGACAACATCACTTATTTGCCAACTTTGACAAATGTACCTTTTGTCAAGAAAGTGTCATTTTTCTGGGATTCAAAGTTGGGAAAGAAGGTGTACATGTTGATCCTAGCAAAATCAATGCTATCCAAGAGTGGCCTGTCTTGAAAACAGTGGGAGAAGTAAGAAGTTTTCTAGGTCTAGCAGGTTTCTATAGACGATTTGTAGAAAATTTCTCCACTATTGCTGCTCCCCTCAATGAACTTTTAAAGAAAGATGTGTCATTCAAGTGGGATGAAAAGCAAAGTCTAGCCTTTGAGACCTTGAAGCATAAGTTAACACATGCACCCATTCTACATTTACCTGATTTTTCTAAAGCTTTTCAAGTCGAATGTGATGCATCTGGGGTAGGAATAGGAGCTGTCCTTATACAAGAAGGTCACCCCATAGCTTATTTTAGTGAAAAACTCAGGGGACCTACATTGAATTATCCTACCTATGACAAAGAATTATATGCCCTTATTCGAGCATTACAAACTTGGGAGCATTACTTGGTGTCTAGAGAATTTATTATCAATACTGACCATGAATCTCTCAAGTATATTAAAGGGCAAGGAAAGCTGAACAAAAGACATGCCAAGTGGATAGAATATCTCGAGCAGTTTCAATATGTCATCAAACATAAAAAGGGAAGTACTAATGTTGTTGCGGATGCTCTATCTAGACGTCATGCATTGTTAGTTACTTTAGGATCACAAATTCTAGGTTTTGATGACATTAAGCAACTTTATGAAACTGATCCTACATTTGCATCCACATATGCATCTTGTCTTAAGAAGCCATTCGACGGATTCTATATTTCTGAGGGGTATCTTTTTAATAAAGGAAAATTATGCATACCCCAAGGATCCATTCGAAAGCTTCTTATCAAGGAAAGTCATGGAGGAGGACTCATGGGCCATCATGGAGTTGATAAAACTCTTCATACTTTAAAAAGCAAATTTTATTGGCCACACATGAGAATAGATGTCCAAAAGCATTGTTCTAGTTGCATAACTTGTTTACAAGCTAAATCTAAAGTCATGCCTCATGGACTCTATCTTCCTCTTCCAATAGCTAGCACCCCTTGGGAGGACATTAGTATGGATTTTGTCCTAGGTCTACCGAGAACTCAAAAGGGGTTTGATTCAATCTTTGTGGTAGTTGATAGATTTAGTAAAATGGCTCATTTCATACCCTGCCACAAAGTAGATGATGCTAGCTATATAGCAAGACTTTTCTTCAAAGAAGTAGTCAAATTACATGGCTTACCCAAAACTATAGTTTCTGATAGAGATGTTAAGTTCCTTAGCTACTTTTGGAAAACACTTTGGGCCAAGCTAGGAACTAAACTACTATTTTCTACTACATGTCACCCACAAACTGATAGGCAAACAGAAGTAGTAAATAGATCTCTATCAATTCTATTAAGGGTAATGTTGAAGGGCAATATTAAAAATTGGGATGATCATCTACCTCATATAGAGTTTGCTTATAATAGAGTAGTTCACAAGACTACTAAACTTTCTCCTTTTGAGGTTGTTTATGGTTTTAACCCTATCACACCGCTTGATTTACTTCCTCTTCCAGATTCATCTTCTTTTCTTCATAAAGAAGGTATTTCTAAAGCGGAGTTTATCAAAAAGTTACATGAAAAGGTTAAAACCCATATTGAAAAACAAACTCAAAAATATTCTGACTACAACAACAAAGGGAGAAAACAAGTAATCTTTAAAGAGGGAGACTTAGTTTGGCTTCACTTGAGAAAGGAAAGATTTCCTTCTCAACGTAAATCCAAATTAAGCCCAAGAGGTGATGGTCCTTTCAAAGTGGTCAAGAAAATAAATGATAATGCATATCAATTAGACCTTCCTGAAAGTTATGGCGTCAGTCCTACTTTTAACATTTGTGATTTAATTCCTTTCACAGGAGATGCCCAACAGGATTTCCAAGATCTGAGGACAGATCTTTTTCAAGAGGGAGGGACTGATGGAGGACCATCTAAGCTCCACATAGGACCTTTAACAAGAGCCATGTCTAAGAGAATCCAAGAGGAAGAGGAAGCACTCACTACTTTACTCTTATGGAGTATTACTTACTAAGTTCTCTTTCTCTTTGCTAAATACTTTTACATTGCTTTTGTAGAATATTAATAAAAGGGAGGAACCATGTCTATGCAACTTAAAAGGGCTGCCACGTAAGCAAAGAAGCACAAATGGATGGTTGGTGTCATGGCCTTTGCATTACGTTCAACACCAAAGACAACAACTCCATCTTCTTCAATGGCTTTGCTGAGTTGGCACTTATAGCTTGCTGCCCAAGCTTCCTCTATCTGTTTTACAGCATGTGCACATTTAAATAACTTGCACAATATGTTTTAGAAGCTCTCCTTCTTCTATAAATAGAGAGCTTCATCACTTGTAAATGTAACTTGATTTGAAGTAAGGAAATGCTGCCAATTTTCAGCTTTTACTCTCAAGTTCAACCTTGTGCTTTGTTATCTTGCACCTCCTCTAGCTTCTTTCCCCTTTGGAAAGCTTGCTGAGCTAGAATTCTACCAAACACAACCACTCAAACACTTCCAGCATCTTATCAAACACCTTCCGTGCATCCAGAAATTCCACTGCATTCTCTCAATCCGCTGCCACTTCTCTGAGTTTTGGAGCTTCTTCTGCATATCCTGGAGTAGCTTCCATCAGCGGTAGTTGCGCGTCACGTTTTCTCCCCTCAGCGGCCATTTTGCCCCTCAGCGTGACTCCCGCAACCTCCTGAGTGCCGCTCAGCGGTAAATTGCCGCTGAGCGGTGACTTCGGCTTCTTCTTTTGCACTTTTTCTTGTCTTTTCTAATGTCATCTCTCTCCTTCTTCACTTCTTTCACCAAATTCACCTTAAAACCTGCACAAAAACACTGAAATCAAGCATAAACTTGTCCAGCTCTCTTATTCCTGAAAATATGGATAAAAGGCATGATTTCAAGCTAGTTTCTAAGTCTAAAGGTTGCTTTTAGTATCAATTTTAAGCATGAAAATAACAGTTTTTCAACTGTTATCACAACCCCAAACTTAGAACTTTGTTTGTCCTCAAGCAAATAAAATGTAACTCCTTCTTCAACCAATTCATATGATAGTTCACTCATTCAAAAATCCTCTTTTTCAAGATAAGTAATAACTTCACTCAAACTTATGACCAAGAGTTTAATCAAGATGTGCACATGCTCTAGTGTTCACAAAGTCATTTAAATTCCAACAAATGCTATTTTTCATGAATGATCAATCAATTAAGCATGGATGTTCATGTGCTTATGGAATATTTCCTCAATAGGTAAAGTGTTTCACTCAACACACAAGTGTATACGAGGTAAAGTGTTTCACTCATTCACTCCACTATCACAGTGTCACATGAATCAACTTTTCCTTTCATTTTACCACAATCAAAAACATTCACAAGCATGCATCATCACAAGGACTTTTCAATGGCTTATAATGTGGCTGGGCTAACAAGAAAATTGGTTTTTCTGGATCACAAAATCCTTGAGTTAAGAGAATCAACACAATTATTCTTATTCTTCCCAACTTTCTTTTGCCCTTGCATTTGCATTGAGCTTTGCTTCTTTTTCTTTTTCTTTGCATATTCTTGCTTTTTAGCTCTTAGCTCAATGCTTTTCCTTTTTCATATTTCCCAACAACCCCAAACTTGAACATTTAACAATACCACACAAGATCTTCTACTTAACTCAAGGTAAAGATTTTCAATCAAGGGTTTTCAGTATATGTTCAAGGCTAAGGGTTCAAAGGATAGAACACAAAGTGTTCTTTTTTAGTAGGCTAACTTTATGAATTTGGCCAATAAAAAAGGTTGCAACAACACGGCCTTGATCATATGATGCAAAACAAGCAATTGATTCAATCATAGAAAAACCTGGGCAAAATCATTCATGCTTTCAAAGTAATAGCATTCAACAATAACAACTCTGGAGCTCAAAACCTCACATATAAGCTCATTCACATTTGACATACACATCCTGCTTAATTTCACAATCACAATCATGATATCATGCATTTGTTCACAAAGCTTGTGAATCACCTGTATAAGCATTTTAATGTGCACATCATCTCAACATCAATTAATCAACAGGTATCATCAAGCATTACTTATCACACAATCACAGTTAATAGCAAACCATCATAATAAACCAGGTGTTCAATAGAGTACATCAAACCCTAATCTAAAAACAAAAACAAATAAGTTCAGAAAACTTAAACCACAAAAGCATAATCATATGATAGCATTCATCAGTAAATGCTATCTCAGCTCCTCATCAATCTGAGCTGTCCTCTGTATCTTCCCCTTCCTCCTCCTCATCATCATCAAATGCATCCTCCTCCTCAGCTTCATCTTCTTCCATATCTCTCGCTGAAGCTTCAGCTGCTCCAGCTCCTCCATGTACTGGTTCTTCTGGCCAAGCTACAACATTATGGAATTCATCCATAGTCCACCTGTGGGCTGGAGGATTATCATACATCCCCACTATCATCTCAGCAGTAGCCACCTGCCCTCTGTGAATGGACTGCAACTGAGCACCTATAAGAGACATATACATGTCCCTCATCTGAAATGGTTCTGCTTCATGTGCATCAGCAGATGTCTGGCTCTGTGCTGGCCCTCTCTCTCTACGAGCTCGGCGTGGTGGAACTGGCTGAGCTACATCCTCACCTCCACAGTACTGTCTGTAATAGGCCTCATCAATAGCTTTTCTTGGCCTCTCAAAAGGTGGAGCAGAAGTGTCCACCCCAGCTAACTTGCAAAGGTGAGTGATCAAAGAAGGATGTCCTAGTGGTGCTTTGTTGTTTGAGGTGTTAGCACATACACTAATTTCATCAGCTATCACCTGCCCAATATTAACATTCAAATTTCTGATAGCACAGTAGATGAATAATGCCCTGCTGAGAGTGATATCTGATACATGTGAACATGGCTGAATGTTGGCATGAGAAAATGCCATCCAATACTTTGCAAGAGGAGTCAGATCTGTCCTCCTAATGTTAACCACTGCGCCAGATCTATTCCTTTGGAAGTGTCCTCCAGGTATACACAGCACTCTCTCCACATCCTCAAAGTCAGCACCTTCCTCCATGCTAAGAGCAAACTGGCATTGCTCACCAGCCCACACAGTATCCAGGAAGTTGTTGATAGAATCAGGATCATACCTGATAGCATGGCCTCTGACATAGCCCAAATAATCCTCAGCTGGATAATCACCAATCTTCTTTGCATTGGTGTAGAATTCCTTCACCACAGCTATGTTGGCAGGTGCAGGATAAGTGGCTAGCTTTCCCCAATCATTCCCTAACACTTGCTCTCCAAATTGAGGAGCAAAGTTAGGTATCATTCCAACTTTTCTCTCCATTAGAAGTCTCCTGTCCTGAACCACCCTAAAGTGCTTCTCATGTTTCCTAGAGAGGAACCTGCTAGAGTGGGGTTGCTCTGGTTCCTTTTCCTTCCTCTTGGTTGCCATGGTTTTCAATCTCTTTCCTGAAGAGGATGCCATTCCTGCATTTAAACACAAATACAAAACCACAGAACATGATGTTAATCATTAGTAAACACAGAACACAACTCCTTTCGAAGCTAAACCACCGCTGAGGGCCAGAATTTCCCCTCAGCGCCACCAGTGCCACAATCCAACACGCAACAAACCAGAAACATCAAATCTGGCAGAGTGCCGCTCAGCGGTAAATGCCGCTCAGCGGTAACTCTGCAGATTTTTGCAAAATCTGTTTTAAAGCTTTCCTAACTCCACCCAAATGCAATTTTCAGTTTTCCAGTTCATAATCATGCAGTTTAATCGGTTCAAACATCAAATATATCATCAAATCATGCATAGAAATCAAAACCCCTAAATATTCATGCTTTGACAATCCCATTCAAATTCAAGAACCCTAGAATGAACAAAATGCATTTTACTTACTTGGGTGGAGATGCTAGATGATATGAGAATGCTTCCAAGCTAGAATGCTCTCTTCCAACCCCAAACTTTGATGGCACACTAGTGAAAAAGTGAGTGAAAGAGAGATTTTCTAAAGAGGGAAGAGTGAAAAGATGTGGAAAACCTAAGAGAAAGTATGTGGGAGTGTTTGTGCAGAGAAGAGCTTGAAAGACTGATAAATTGCGCAGCTTAGGGTTTAAAAATACCCTAATGGGCTCGGGTTCCGCTAAGGGGAACTTAAGCCCATCTGCGATTGTACCGCTCAGCGGTAATTGCCGCTCAGCGGCACTTTCGTGAAGTGCTCCTCTCCTTCTTTTCTTGACCTACATGCCTCCTAGACATACCCCTCACTGGTTCCCTGCAATTCAATGTTAAAAATGCTTATGCAAACCTTAACTAAAATAAACAAACAGAAAACAATCAATCAACTGGGTTGCCTCCCAGGTAGCGCTTGTTTAACGTCACGAGCCTGACCCAAAATCCACCAACACCCATCAGTAGATGTTTCAACTTACCAGCACCCATCAGTAGGTGCAAAATTTTCTCACCAACACCCATCAGTAGGTGTTACAAACCTAGTATCCTTCAGTAGATACTTAACCACCTAGCATCCTTCAGTAGATGCTAGATCCAACAACATAATGTCCAAAATAATGTTCACAAATTAAAAGTTACAAAACCAAATCAAAAGTCAAAAGTTTGTAAATCACTGGGTTGCCTCCCAGCAAGCGCTCTTTTAACGTCATTAGCTTGACCCAGTAAAGCCCAAGTTCCTTCTTCTTTTTCTTCTTTCTACTGAACTTCTTCAGAAATTTGATCAAACCAGGAACTTGTTGCAGTGTCTCAATCATAGGAACTTTAATCTCCAATTTCTTGAAGATTTCCATAAAGCACTCAAATTCCTTCTTCCTATGATACTTCTTTGGATGGGGACGAGATTTTTCATATGATTCTTTATTTTTTTCTCTCGTCCTCTTTCTCTTTTCTCTCACTTTCTTTTTTTCTTTTCTTTTTCTACTCACCTTCTCAATCTTCACACAAATTTTCTCTTCTTCTTTCTCTTCTCTCTCTTTTCTCTCTTCTTTTTCCAACTCAACTTTTTCAACATTTACACTCACTAGCTCTTGACACTCTCCCCTGGGGTTAACCTCAGTATTAGCCCCAAAATCCGTGTCAAGCCTTTCTTCCAACTGCTTGGTAATCTGCCCCATTTGAATCTTCAAGTTCTTAATAGCAGCTTCAGTGCTCTTTTGAGAAGATTCAGTTTTCTGTATAAATTGCTGAAGAGTTTCTTCCAACCTTATTGATCTTTCATTAAGTATAGAAATTTGTTGCCATAAGGTTGGTTGTTGTTGTTGCTTGTAAAATTGCCCAGTTTGTCCAGCTTGCCCACTTTGTCTTTGACCAACACTTGGATGTGGTTTCCAACCCTGATTATAATTCCCTTGACGGTATGGAAACTGATTAGCCATGAAATTAACATCCTCCACGGCTTCCACTGGAAAAGCACACTGGCCATTGATGTGATCACCTCCACATAGTTCGCACAACTGGGTTTGTATCTGTGCAGCAGATTTCAACTCTTTAGGCAATTGAGCCAGAGTTTTAGTCAGAGTCTCCAGCTGTTGAGTTAGAATCTTATTCTGGGCTAGCAAGGCATCATGTGTTTGTAATTGAAGAACCCCTTTTTGTTGCATAGGAGCCCCTCTTTCACTGTGCAGCTCATCATCACTAGTAGCCATATTTTCTATGATTTCAGTTGCTTCCTCTGGAGTCTTCCATTTAATATTGCCTCCTGCTGAGGCATCCAGCATCATCTTGGTTTGTGAACCAAGCCCTCCAAGGAAAGTTAAGACTACTTCTTGATCTTCAAAGCCATGCGTGGGAGTTTTACGTAACAAGCTTTTATACCTGTCCCATGCATGCCCCAGTGATTCTTCCATGCCCTGCTTGAATGAAGAAATCTCTTGCTTGCCCTTAGTCACCTTAGATTGTGGGAAGTATTTATTTAAAAATTTTGTAACCACTGCTTCCCACTCTGTGAAACTTTCTTCTGGAAAAGAGTTCAACCAAAGCTTAGCATTGCCCCCCAATGAGAAAGGGAACAAGCTAAGTTTGATAGCTTCGTCTGGCACCCCATTAATTTTGACCGTGTTGCAGATCTCATTAAAGGTAGTAAGGTGCTCATATGGGCTTTCGTGAGATAACCCATTAAATTGATTACTCTTCACCAGTTGAATTAATGCTGGCTTGACCTCCATATTGGCTGCATTGACTCTAGGTCGAGCTATGCTGTTGAAGTGCTGAGGTCCAGCAAGATTAGTATAATCTGCAAGAGTTCTTCTACCATTATTGTTTTCCATACTTCCTGTGCTATGAACAGAACCTTGTGGTGATGAGTGTAGGAGAGTTTCTGGAGAAGGGAAAAGTTCTCTAGACGTTCTGATTCTTCTCCTCCTTCTACTCTCTTCTAATCCTTCAAGAAGTGGTTCTGTTGTTTTCTTACTCCTAGTTCGAATTGCCTCCTGCATACACAAGAAAACAAAACCCTAGAAAAGATTTGTTAGCACAAAAAGATATAGGAGAAGATATATATTCAGAAGATAAAAAGATAAAAGATTCAGAAGATAAGAAGATAAAATAAGATAGAATAAAATAAAATAAAAATCTAACGTAATCTAAAAAGATAAAATAAAATATAATCTAACCTAAAAAGATAAGAAAAAATAAAATCTAACCTAATCTAAAAAGATAAAAAGATAAAATAAAATAAAAACAGAAAAAAATAAAAACAGAAATTCAAAATTAAAGTCAAAGATAATCAATAATCACACAAATTAACCAGTTAAACCACGAGTCCCCGGCAACGGCGCCAAAAACTTGATGGACAAATTTATGAGCACCAAAATATGATGTCACAAACTTGTTTCACAATCGGCAAGTATGACCGAATCGTTCAAGTAATAAACTTGGTAAGACCAAGTATCGTTCTCCCAAAGGACTCACGGCCTAGTTTAGTTATGTGATTTGTTGATTAGCTAGGACTTACAAACGAAATATTTGGATTTTACTATGCAAGACAGAAAATAAACATGTATGCATGAAGTTTGATCAATGGCAAAGACAAAAGATAAACACTTTCAATGGAATATATGAATGAATATGTTGTTGGGGGTCAATTTCATCTCATCCACTCTCATACATTTTAGGAATTCAACATTCAAATCATCATTGTTAATGCCACTCTCTAAAGTACCATTCTAGATGGCTTCTCCCTAATCACGAGTTCATACAATTCCTAGCATTCCTAATTATTAGTTCATATGCTCAGGAGCTTAAAGACAACCAATATAATATTGGGAGAAATTCCCCGGATCTAGACTTCCCCGTACGTGCCCGTATCGACAAAACCAATAATCATGCATTGAATGAGTTAAACTATGCAAGCATTGAGCAAAGAGGAAAAACCCTAATTAATGATGGAAGAAAGCATAAGTCTTAATTAAAAGATGCAAGCATAAATTCCATATATGAGAGCTTCAAGAGATTACATTGATTCCCCAACAAACATACAAGGTTTAGTTCACCATATTCATGGTGAACCTAGATGAACAATGAAAGAATGAAAGAATAAACCCAATAAAAGTGGAGAGGTAGCCTGAGCATCCAAGATCCTCCTTCAAAGGGGTGATAGAGAGAGTGTTTACCTCGTTTCTGCCAAAGATACTAATTCTAGGACGTGCAAGTCCTTATATACTAATTTAGAATTACAAAAGATTACAAAAGCCCAAGTCCATAAAAGTGCCGCTCAGCGGTAGTTGCGCGTCACGTTTTCTCCCCTCAGCGGCCATTTTGCCCCTCAGCGTGACTCCCGCAACCTCCTGAGTGCCGCTCAGCGGTAAATTGCCGCTGAGCGGTGACTTCGGCTTCTTCTTTTGCACTTTTTCTTGTCTTTTCTAATGTATCTCTCTCCTTCTTCACTTCTTTCACCAAATTCACCTTAAAACCTGCACAAAAACACTGAAATCAAGCATAAACTTGTCCAGCTCTCTTATTCCTGAAAATATGGATAAAAGGCATGATTTCAAGCTAGTTTCTAAGTCTAAAGGTTGCTTTTAATATCAATTTTAAGCATGAAAATAACAGTTTTTCAACTGTTATCAATATTATTCTAAAAATACAGAAAAATTTGGCCCAAGCCCATAAAAGTGCCGCTCAGCGGTAAAGCCGCTCAGCGGTAAGTGCGTGAGTTGTTTTTCTCTCCTCAGCGGCCATTTTATCCCTCAACGGATCCAACGTGGGTTTCTGAGTGCCGCTCAGCGGTAAACTACCGCTGAGCAGTACTTGCGGCTTCTCCTTTTGCACTTTTTTGATGTCTTTTCTGATTCCATCTCTATCCTTCTTCACTTCTTTCACCAAATTCACCTTAAAACCTGCATAAAAACACTGAAATCAAGCATAAACCTGTCCAGCTCTCTTATTTCTAAAAATATAACCAAAAGCATGATTTCAAGCTAGTTTCTAAGTGTTAAATGTTGCTTTTAGTATCAATTTTAAGCATGAAAATAATAGTTTTTCAACTGTTATCAGCTATATATAAGATTGTAAATTTTAGTTGGGTTTGAAATTAATAACATTTGATGCACAACTTTATAAATACTAGATTTGAAAACGCACTCAATGTTTTCTAAACTGAAGAGTTACAAACCCTAGAAATGTGAAAGACGTTCTAGAATTTGATCACAAATGGCTTTTTCATCATCAAGAAGAAAATGGAAGGTTGCCTGGACTGCAAGGAATGCTAATCCTACAGGTTGGATTAGTGATGAAGACATTCGAGAGAATCTTTTTAGTCTAAGGAAGATTAAAATCGTGGTTTCTCACAGAGATCTTAAACTGGTGAGGGTGTTCTACTCTAACTTAAAGATGAGTGATGAAACATTATGTAACATAGTCAAGCGGGTTGATATAAAGCTGATCAAAGAGTTTTGGATTGGGATTGTCGTTTTTCAACCGATCAGGAAAGAAGGCTTTCTCTTTCAAAAATGGATTGGTCATCAAGAACTTATTGGATTTACCATGATAAAAAAATGATGATCATCAGCAAGTCTATCCCATCTCTGAATCTTGGAGTGCAAACAAAACAAATTTGACAAAAATTGAAGAAGATGAGTGGGCTAGATGGTTATGCGGTGAAAATAGATTGTATGTCAGAATTACTCAAAAAGATACTTGGGACTCAAATAAATTGAAAGCTGACACAGTCATTGACAAAAGACTCTAAGGATTGAAAAATCACCGATCAAAATGGAAAGGAAGGTGATGTGAACAACCAGAAAGGGATCAACAATAATTTTGCAACAGAAGAATATGAATTTTCGTTATTTGATTTAAATTTTGTAATGAGTGGCTTCTTAAGCCATCTTTTGTTTTGCTGGTTGTAATCATCTTTTGAATATTAATAAAATTATCTTTTGGCAATAACATTAGTGAATGGTGATTGAATTGTTTAAATTGATTAAATCACTTGTATGATTATAATTGAACATTTTAATGTTACATCATTACATTGAATATATCATTGCACTCTTTTTGTTTTTTGTTTTTTGCTTTTAGAACACCAATAGTACGTCGATTGGAAAAGCTACTCGACGTAATATTAATAGAAAAACTTTTGCTTTTAGAACACCAATAGTGCGAAATCCAAATCTCTCAACCTTTTTCTTTGGATTTTTATTACTTTTTCAAGCTTTGCACAAGGAATCAAACAACAAAGAAATGACCCGTTTGTGTGACCTTGGAAGAAATAATAGAAAAACAAAGAAAAAAAGTTAACAGATTGTTAGGAGAAATTTTATGAATGTTGTACAGGTTATCAAAGTCTCCAAAACTGTATTTATAAATAAAAAAAGAATAAATGCTTTTGTTATAGAATTAATGTGCCAAACTACTTCAATGTCAATCACATCAATAATTAACAAAATTGGACGTCTGCTATAGAGTTTGTTTTAAATTCATAAGTGTTAACATTTTCCTCTGGTTTTCTACCATGCCTTCATCGTTAATAAAGAAATGTTTTTGTTTAGTAGAGGAATCGATAGCAAACCAAAGGAAAAAGTTAACATGAATTTGGTTACGGAAGTTTTGTAGTTTAGTGAAGGAGGAGTAGCGTTTTGAAAGGATGCGAAATCCAAATCTATCAACCTTTTCCTTTGGTTTTCTATACTCCTTCAAGCTTTTTTGTGTCCTTGAAGGAGATAACAAAAAACACAAAGAAAAAAATTAACAGATGGATTTCATAGCATAAATTTTATAAATGGATGTCTAGAGGTTATCTAAGGCTCCAAAACTGTATTTATAGAAAAAAAAGAATGATTGTTAGGAAAGGCTTGATGTGGGGTGACCTTTGGCTTCAATAATAAAAGGCAGTCCGAAGACAAAGGTTACTTCTTAGTAAATGACGTGGAGCGATTGAATTTATTTACGAAAATGCCACCGGTCATTTTTAACGTTGGATTTTGAGTGGTTGGACGTTGGACGTTGAACACGTGACGTTATACGCGATTTTTGCACTAATGAATTATGATGTCAATGATAAAATCTTGTGCAGTTTGCCACCAAAGTGGAGAGCACAAGATACAACTTTATGGTTTCCAAACATCATGAAAAAATGTCTTTGGAAGAACATGAAGGAATTCTTATCATTCGTTATTAGATTCTACTAGGTGATGAGAAAAATTCAAAAGAATACCTAGAGTGGGTTAAACTTGTGATACTTGGAACGATTGATACTGATATTAGCCTAGAGAGGTTGAAACTCTTATAACCTAAAGAGTGTGATATTTATTATTGATCAAACTTGTTGATTTGTGAAATTTCTTAAGCGAGTTTCTTAAGAAACTAAACGTAGTAGAGGTGAACCAATATAAATTTGTTATTTGCATGGTGTCAATGGATTTACTAACGAAATGAGAATGTTGATAATTGTGATGATAAGGTACCGATAAAAATATCCATCAGTAATGAGAATAATAATTAATCGATAAATATTTACCGACGATTCAGACCTTTGGTTATTGTGATGACATCTTACTGGTGAAGATATCTGTCGGTAATAATAATTGTAATTTACCAATGAGTCTTTCGGATGGATTTTACATTCAAATTTCCTACAATCCACCAAAAAACTAAAATACAAAATTCGTAAAAAATTAATTCCTCGGTAAATTAGAGTTTATCAAAGAATTTATGGTTGCTGGTAATATTTAGTTAATAATTAGCAAAAATCTTGTCATGCATATAGAAGACATTAGGACATAGTGGGCTTCCCTTTCTTTAAGTGTTTATGATAAGTTACAAAAATCTCTACATATTTTCTATTTTCTATTTTTAAGAGTATGTAGAAATTCTTAAGTTCTATAGTTATTTTGTTTATATAAAATTTGATAAAGTAAGTCTCTTTTGGATAACATTTGTTGGGTAAAGTAAGTCAATGAGTGTCTTATTTGGGAATTGTATATTGTTATATGGAGGTGAAACTATTATGAATGGAGAAAAACTAGAAAAAAAATTAAAGTTTCTGTATGTTAAATTTATGAATATCTCTCGTTTAATTGAACTCACTAGTAAAAAAACTGGTTTTAAACTCGCCTTATAGGCACCGGTTTAGGTGAAACCGAAGCCTATTAAAATACGGTGGCATTTTTGTAGTTTAAACAAACTTATATGTCTCGGTTCAAAATCAACCGAAGCATATAAGTCATATTACCTCGGTTAAAGCACCGACCGAAGCCTAAAAACCCACATGTCCCATCAGAACCAGTACGAAATAGTGTTTATGCCTCAGTTTAAACGGAAACCGAGGTATATAGTCATTTTATATTTTTTTTTAATTTTTTTTTTGAGGACTATATGCCTCGGTCAGGACTAGAACCGAGACCTATGCATGTATTGTTTCGGGCAGAGAGAACCGAGTCATATGTGCAGCACACACTTAAGCAAAAAAACGTAAACTTTAATTTCGTTCTTCCTCCTCAGATCTGCAACCCACCCTCGCTCTCTCGCTCTCCCTCCTCCAGATCTGCAACCCACCCTCGCTCCCTCGCTCTCCCTCCTCCAGATCTGCAACCCACCCTCGCTCCCTCGCTCTTCCTCCTCCAGATCTGCAACCCACCCTCGCTCCCTCGCTCTCCCTCCTTTCCTTCTTCCTCCAGATCTGACTCCCTCCCTCCCACTCCCTCCATCGCTTTCTCGCGTCGTCCAGCTCGTTCTCGTCCAGTCTCGTTCTCGACCATTCCGGCAGCTCGTTCTCGTCCAGTCATCCTCTGCTCCGAGTGCGACAACGACCCCAACGTCCTTGAGTCTAGATCCCGTTGCAACGACGACACCCACACAGCCAGCACAGCCGCGAGATCGGTGGTTTCCGGCGAGAGAGAAAGGATGGTGGACGCGGGGATGTCGAGGACGCGGCGGCAGCGACAATTTCTCGATCTCCCTCACCATCTCTGTTTTCTCTCCTACCGTTTGAGTTTCTGTGATTTGATCTTCGTTTCTCCGATTTTTGAGTTTCTGGGTTCTGTGTGCAGGTTGGGGTGGAGAAGATTGAATCCTGGAGGCACGATTTGAGTTTTGCGTTGCTGTTATGGTGATTCTGGATTGTTGTTTTGGGTTGCAGGATGTTGTTCTGGGTTATGGGTTGCGCTTCTGGGTTCTGCAGTTGCATTTTTTGAATTTCGGTCACCAAATCCTCCTTCCTCCTGCTTGAACTGAACTGCTTGAACTGAACTGGGTTACTTAAATTAAAAAAAAAAAAGGTTACGACCTCGGTTATCCTAAAGTTCGGGACATAATCTTACTACTTTTGTCTCGGTTCATGACCGAGGCATAAAATCTATACTTTTTTAGCTCGTCTGGTTATGCACCGGTTGCAGAATCGGTGTCTATAACCAATTTTAACCGGTGCTATATCCTACTCCTGTACTAGTGACTTGTATTTGTAAACCTAGTAAATTAGACTTGTTATTATGTGAAATCTATTAATATCTACTAAAAAAAGTTCAATTAATTATTATATAAGTCTAAACATATTTGTCATTGTTTAAACTTATTATAATATCTATGATAAATCTATAAATATTTATCATAATAAAGTAGACTTATTATGTTAGATCTTTATATACCTGTCATAATAATAAGTTGAATTTATTATACGAGATCTTCTTAACGAAAACGTATAAACATTTTATATTGTTCAAATTAATGATGTGATAAATATATATATATATATATATATATATATATATATATATATATATATATATATATATATATATATATATATTTATTTATTTATTTATTTATTTATCGGATTTGATTTTTGTTATGATATCTTACAACGGTGTGAGTACTTTAGTTACCAAACCTTGCTTTTCATTGAAGTACAGTGATAAGGCTTAGCCAGCTAGGGTCTGACTTGTTTTATACCATCCCCACTTCCCGTCCTCAGTTTGATTGCTTTATTTTTCACTGTCTATTTGTTTCGGGGGCAAATAATTGGGGTAAATATGTCAGTTACATAGCCCTTTTTATTTTGTTTAACCAAAAGTAAGAACGCTAGTCAGCTAGTTAACTCGATCACACCTCATACTAATTATACTGTTTTGGGAAACTTATTCTTCATTAAAGGATGTACGTGCAATTAGAAATTTTTACGTAGGAGTTCAAAATATATTTTGAGTTTCAATACAACTATAAAGCTTCATGTTACTCCTCCCAAGATATGAAAGATGAAGGACATTGCAATTAAATTAAATTTAATTAAATGACAATTCAAAAGCTACATAAATAATTTTTTTGGCACATTTTCATTTCAATAAATGTTTCTTTCATTTTTCTTTCCTTTGTATCATATATATTTTTCTTCTTCTTGTTAATCCTTTTTTATTAACACTTGTGAAAAAAAGAAGGTTATAATAAAGAGAGTGAAAAGAAAGCAATATTTTCAGCAAATGCAAAATGTGGTATATAAAAAGTGACACGAAACAATTATCAAAGTTAGAAAAAGAAAAACATCATAAAGAAGAGAACTGAAAGGGAAGGATGATTCCACTAAAATAGGTAGAAGTATTGATTAAAGGGTAACTTTTTTTCAGGCATGTTCATGGGTCTGAAATGGGTGGAATGTGAGAAGAAAAATAGTACGAAAACTATGAGTGAAGAATGAGAATTAGAGATCTAACGGTTGATCTAATAAAAGGAGAAAAATATTAGATATACAAAGTATTTAAAGATATGAAAGAAAAAGTGATAGTTAAAACTGACTAGTACAGTGAGGGATATAAGCATCTTCATTAAAGAATAATCTCCTTAAAGTACAACGGCTAGTTTTTACTCGACTTTTCTCTGTTATGTTTTTTCTTTTACAAAATTCAAATTCGAGACTTTATTAAATAATAAAAAAATAGTACATAATACTCCCTTTATATAAGAAAAATACAAATATATTTTATAGTCTCTCATTTTACTTTCACAGGGATGTGGATTTTAGCTTTTATTTTAATTTAAAAGTTCTTCTCAATTTATCTTCAAATTGCCGTTGTTATTAGTAAACAAGATATTCATAGATCCACCCAAAGTATCATTGATCAACATCTCATATACGCTTAAACAAGAAACAACGATTATAAATTTATAAGGTATATGACATGATAAGAAACAAAAAGTATTTAATAAATATGTAAAATATATATATATATATATATATATATATATATATATATATATATAATAAAAAGGAAAATTTGTATCATTATTTTATTAATATCTACATATATAGAAACTTGTACTTGTTATTGTATAAAAGAAGTATTTTTTTTTGTATTTATGGTAAATTTATTAATGATGAGTTATCTCATTTTCCAATATGCAAGTGGATGTATGGATAAATATTTCTTGAATCATGTGCAGAGTTATGAGAAGGGTTGGGACATTCTTATTTTTTTTCTTCTGATTTTGTAATTTTCCATAAATTTCGAGCGAGCAAAGGTTTTTAAAAAAGTGTACTGATAATACTTTCGTTACTGCTAAAAGAAACCCTTAGATCATTGGTTAAGGCTTTAAAAGGAAAAAGAAACTTGTATTAGCATTTATAACAATGCGTTTGATCATGAGTTTTAGTGTTTTGTCTAATAATTTTTTAAAACTAGTTCTTTTACCGATGTCTTCATAACTTTTTGAGTTATAAACTACTATAAACCAGTTTAGATTTGATGAAATGGTTTTCTAGTTTTCTGAGGAAGGAGTAAAGAGAATATATAACAAGATAATGAAGATGAGAGATATAATGTGTTTGTATCATTGTTCAAAATAATGACTGGCTCCTTTGTTCAATTCTATCACGTTTTGTTCAAGTGGCCGACCTACCACGTGAATCATCCTTATCACATCACGTGCGAGTTTTCTTTTGGGAGTTGAAATTGAATTTTGCACATATAACATGTGACTAAATTGAAGGAGTGGTTGATAGATGCTGTATGTTCCTTTTCGCATCGCGTAGGCACAAAGTTAAAGCCTACAAGCAATTGTCCTTGTTTCCTTAATTGGACATGGCACAATCCCAGGACTAGTCTCTTAGTCATCCTCTCAGCCCTCTTTGTCCGAATAAGTGTTGGAAGCTAAACTAAAGTTGAAGTTTGGTACGCCGTGAATGCTCTTACTCTACTGTCCTCACTGGCCTAACTTGGTGCTCACAACATGACAAACTCTTTCAGTTTCAATTACCTCATAGCTTATGCGTTTGAAGAATGCCATCATGAAAACTATCACTGCCTATGATAAACGAGAACCAACCACTGTTAGCTACTAATCAACGTCCCAAGAGATGCATTAGCTGTCAAAATTACTTAAAAAAGGATACCTTACGCAATTCGTGTTTTCTTAATCGCAAAGTATGTGGTGATGGGATGAATTTATGAGGCCCATGTGAAATACCAATACATCATGGACAAGAGTTAGGTTTCCGTCGGTCTTTAAAACGTTGCATGGCTATGCACAAGAAAGGGTAATAAGAAAAAGGAACTTCAATTGTTAACAAACATAGCTATGGTTGCTATTATGTGACCACGCGTCAATATGTTATGGCTTTAGTTAGGTGATGTGCATATATATATATATATATATATATATATATATATATATATGAGGATTTTTCTTTTTCCCAATGTAAATGCAAATTCATGCCCATACTTGTCTGGCTGTCTTTCCGTTTATATGAAGGTGAGTTTGACACTACTATCTTACCATCCCAAACACATCTTACGCTCGGGCTGCTACATAATCTACAGTGCTAAAAGATTTTGGTTAACATTTTAGAGCGTAATAAGAAAGAGAAGAAAGAACAGTTTACCAACATGGTGAATATATGATGTTCGTAACCACCTGGTTACATATGTTTGATCTATATACCTGTAAGAACATGATTTGTTTTTTTTCTGAAACACTCTATCAAATAGTTAAAAGTACTAATCTTATAGACAATCAATGAAAGGAAAAATTTGTTAGAAACAGACAATGAACGAAACTAGAGAGAGAAGACGCCCACTGGGATTATATTAGACGTCGGAAACTTTGTGGTTCTCAACCATATCTGATGCACAAAGCATCTCATTTGATATAAAAGCATGCAGATACAGTTTAATATAAGATCTCGTATATATTACAGCACATAACTAATTAGATTCTGACATATAATTGTACGAAAAACCAAACATCCAACTACTTTATATATAAACAAACCTAATGATATATGTTTTTCAGCAGGAGAGATTCCAGCTTTATGGAACTTAATTAAGCACTTAGTTTATCTTTATAATATTTATTATTTATTTAATCCCCGTTCAGTAACTGCATTGACCAGATATCCTCCATGCTCCAATAATTGTTGTTTTCATTGGTACAACAACTGGATTGATCTGGAATATTGGGAAACTGAGTAGAAAATGGCTCTAACATTCCTTGGTAACAGGGTGAAGAGTAGGTCTCCATGGGCTCAGCCATGGTGGACACTTGGCTAGTGCTAGCTTGATGGTCATTTATCTCAGAATTAGAATTACTCTGTTGCTGAGAGTTCTCGGCTTGCTTGATGTGCTTCTGAATCCTGGTCCTCCAGTAGTTTTTTATCTCATTATCAGTCCTTCCTGGTAGATGCTTGGCAATTTTTGACCACCTGCATTGGTGAATGATTTATTTCTAGAAGACAGTGTCATGTAACTGAATAGTACCCTACTGGTTTTTTAACGCTTTGGCTGTAAAAAATTTTGGAACCTTAACATTTTAATACGATGACTAAACAGTGTGAAAGAAAAAACTTTGTACTCTAATTAAACCAACCAACAGGATAAGAATTTGCTTTTTACGTAAAAACTTTGTTGCTTTTAATCACTTCTTTTAGAAAACTATACAAAACAATTTGATAAGTATGGTTCTATTCATGACAGTATCGGAGAAGCAGAACGAAAACCTAGAATGCTAGTCGGTTGTAGAAATGCGTTGTAAGAGGGTACACGAGTGTGCATGAGTGAGAGTAAGATAAAACATTTGTTTAATTTGCTTGAAATATAAAGCACTAATAGAAATGTAATTAAAAACTGCCTATATATATGACTGCCACAGCTTTTATTGATTAACTAAAAAGTGGCAACACCTATATTAAATACGGTTGTGAGTCTGATGGAAGCCATGTTCCATGGCTGAGAATCAATGTGACGTTATCTTGGACTCACACTTATAAATCGACCAGTGTTGAGGTACGTAAGATGCTAAATTTCCTTTGCTGTATGAAGATAATTCCCTTGCTTTGTAGCAAGGGTTCTCTAAGAACAGAAAATCAGGTTTCTCAAAGCATGCCTCAGGTAGAGACTAGAGAGAGTATGGTTCAATCGAAACGTCTCCTATTCTCTTTTCCATCCATATCCCTTCTTCATACATACACGCATACATACGCACGCATACAAATTTTCTAGCAACTCTTAATCGCGTCACCTTCGTTTCTTTTAATAATTTGCGTCATTAATTTGTTTGACTATAAACTATCTTGCTTATTTCAAAAAAAGGCACATCTGAATGCGCGCCTCATTAATAATACTATTCATTTTTGTTATACATAGTAAATGCAATATATGAAAACTTAGTTAGGTTAAATATTTTCTTTTCCACTTTTATTGTTGATCGTTTGTTTTCTTGGTTGAAAGGCAATTTCGATACTGAGAAAGCAAGGGTGGTGCTAACTAGTTATTATATGCACTATGTAAGTATATCCTCAGTTTATATATGCACTATGTAAGTCTATCTTCAAGGGGAGGCTCTAAAATTTACAAGGACACCTGCCTTTGTTAAGAAGAGCCAAAAGTGTATGATTTGGGTCTATTTTCACTCAAACTCTCTTTCATCCGAACTAGAAAGCTATAAAGATTTGCGCACTTCCATGAGTTCAACCCAAAGTAGAAGGTCCTCTTGTCCAACTTATTTAGTCCTCCCCATAAGCCTTGTAGAAATAGTCATTTGTAAAACTATATGCCGCTTTTCAAAATTAAAACACCTTTACATATACTTAATGCTACTAACTATTCAGAAACAACTTCTAATACCATACTTCTTCTTTGAGGTAATCTCTTTTAACTTTACTACTTATACCCGATTTTCTCGTCTTTTCATATGCAATTCATCCCCCTTTTCCAACCTTCATATATTTTACTACCATCAACAATTTTTCTATCGTGTGTCCAAAACCCTTACGTCATCTTTGTTTTATTCGTTTAAAAGCTGGTATTCATGCGCTTTTAACACAATATATGACTTTTCTTATAATTAAAATGGGTACTTTTATATTCATCATCTACTTTAGATTATATATATATATGTGATGAAAATAAAAAAGATCATAGTATGATTTATGTTCAGTTGAAAATAAATATAAAGAATCTTCCACGCAGCTAATTCACCTGCAACTTTTACACGAATAATTAGAAATTAAAAAATTATGCTACAATTTGACCAAAAAATGAAAACCTTCCTCCAATTAACAGACATCATGAAAAATTAAAATAAAAGCACAGAATTGAAGATCATGTGGAGAAGAAGAACGCTGGTGTTGATTAACTGGTGGTGATTATTGTTATAGATCTAAAGGACCTCTCTCCCGCCTGAGATATGCATACATATATAGGAGAGAGGGGGAGCTAGGGCGAGGATTAATGCAACAGTAAGGATTGATGCATAATATGTACCCTTCAAAGGAAAACAGTCCAATTCGTGGATTTGGAGGCAATCGAACACAATGATTTTGAAGGCTCTAAAACAATTAAATACAGTTTTATCAAAGATATATATATATATATATATATATATATATATATATATATATATATATATATATATTTATAGATATATAAATAAATAAATATATATATATATATATATATATATATATATATATATATATATATATATATTTTTGTGGAAAAAAGTTCTACAAACCCGCATATGTTTAAACCTTTCCCTTGGCTAGAGTTTTCTCCCCGACTACACTCCCTCGATCCCCCTCAAATATAGTCTTCCAAGACTATTGTACTCACGGGCCTTCTAGTTCGATTGCCTCCAAACCAAATACTACAACTTAAAAGAAAGCAAAAAAACTTCTTTAATGGTTAGAAAATAAACAATGGTTCACAAAATTATATAATTTCTGGGTGAAATATAATTTATTTGAAATAATAAAAGATCTTTGTTTCCTTTGTCAATTTCATCATATTAATTAAGAAAACCTGTTAAAAAATTACCTGTTTCCCCACTTTGCGTGAAGCTCCATGATCAAAAGTTGTTCCTCGGGTGTAATATTCCCTCTTCTAACATCAGGACGGAGGTAGTTTAGCCACCTAAGTCGGCAACTCTTTCCAGTACGTTTAAGACCTGTTATATCATGCATAATCATGAATCGTTTTCTCCCACCCTGGGGTTTAAGTATGAATGAAAAAAAAAATAATAGAAGAAAAAAAAAATAAAATTATAATTCTCAAAGAATAATAAAAGTTGAAGAACAAAAAATATGCTTACCAGCAGCTTTGGCCAAAGAGTTCCAAACACCTTCCCCATGGTTCGAAATATAGTTGATCAAGATCAAATCTTCTTCCATTGTCCATGGCCCTTTTCTCACTTCAGGATCTTGAGACGTATTGCACTGTTTTTTATCCATTTTGTTTTTGTTTGTGATAGAGAGAAAGATGGGGCGGGGAAGAGGGAGAAAGAGAAATACCGATAACTTAATAATGGGGGTTGGAGTGTTTAAATAGAGGCAAGAATAAATAATGTGTTAATTTTAATGAAATTTTCTATTAGGGTTAACTAGATTTTACGTACCTAACTGTGTTTATCATGTTAACACATGCATGCATGACTATGTTTTTGGTTTCCTTTGGCAAAACTAAAACTTAATAGAATAGTGTCACTACGTACTCTTAAGTCACGCACATGCACTAGATCATATCAGGTGTCTATACTCATTTTTTTTACCAAAACACGAGAGGATTGTAGATATTTCATAAATATTTTTAGCCCTGTGCTATTGAACAATTAGTGCAGTTTAGGGATTATAATACAAAGAAAAGAACATAATAGACTTGAAAATTTTCAAGTTATCTGTCACCATGGTTACATCATCCCATGCGAACAAAAAAGTTGGCCCCCTAGCTCATTTTAAAATATTTTTCTTCAAAACTTTCGCCCTGAAAGTAGATTATGTTAAAGCGGAATCCACATGCAAACAATGAAAATAATGAGTTGGAATTGTGGTTTATATTATAACCCTAAAATCTGACCCACCACACTTCATCTCTACACTACATATTTGAAAAGTACAATACGGTATCGATGAGTTTACCCATGAGTATTTAAAGTAGAAAAGTTTATTTCAGATTGTTCAAATTGACCTATTGAACAAAAGTAAAGTTGCCAACTCTACAAATTTGAAGACGTTGTTTGTAAAGACCATTATATATTCACCACAATTTCATATACCAGAATTTTTTGCATTCTTAAACAAATTGCAGTATAGTTTCTCCCTTTGAATTAATTTATAATACTTACCCATCAAATAAAGATGTATACACGTGTATATCTCTCATATATTAACAAATCAAATTTGAAGTTTTTATTTCGTTCTTTACTTCTTTTGAAGCTGTCTGGTTTTTAGTATCCTGGTTGTTATACCTTAAATTAATATTAAGGTCCAACTTATGTTTTAAACTATTCTTCATTGGAGTTCCTTATATATCAAGGACGACAGCCATGAGAATAGAAAATTAAGAGTTAAATTAGGTGAAATTGAAAATAATTTTTATCTCAATGCGATTCTCAAACTTTAAAAGTAAATATATATAATTCTCTTAACTTAAATATATTAATTTATTAAATAAGCTCATATTGCAACAGAAATGTCTTATTGAAATATCATTTAATAGATAAATAAAATTAACATTATTGAATTAAAAGGATTATATTTATTCAGTTTTAAAATTGGATAAAGATAAATTCTTGTGTCCAAAAATATTATTTAACTCTAAAATTAAATACCTTTTAGTAGATAGTTCACACCATAGCCCTAGGCCCCTTGGCCGAATTATCTTCAGTAAAATTAAACGTTCTTTATATATATCATCGCCTACTTGAACAAAATATTTATTTTAATAAGTTTAGTCAATTGTTTGGATGATTTTTTTCGTAAAGAAATAAGAAAGTAAAATGAACTCTCGGTAAGCCAAAGTTAGTTTAGGAAAAAGTCGAAATAAAGATGTTAATAAATGATAGGGAACTTATATCTTAACATTAATGTCATCCTTTAGAATAATTTGATTCTAAATTTAATGTTTTTTTCCTATCCTGAAATTGATGGTCTCATTGAAAGAAGCATTAGATTTTAGGGTTGCATGTTACATATTTTAACTTTAAGAATAATATAATATCATTGTAAATTATATAAGCAAATTTTTACACATTAATTTATGTACGACTAATACTATACTTTTTTTTCTTATTTTTCTTTTCTATATGTTCTTAGCAAAAAAATCATTCATGATATATATCCTTAATTTTTTATTATCTAAACTAATACATACATACATACATATACATATATATATATATATATATATATATATATATATATACACACACACATATATATATATATATATATATATATATATATATATATTTAATTTAAAGTTGACAATTAATATTTTCATTTTTATATAAGAACCCTTAATAATAAAATGGCTATATATATATATATATATATATATATATATATATATATATATTCTCTCATTTCTAAACTAATATGACCAGTATTGTTTATCGGGCCAACCAAACAGTTCAATAAATTGAGTAGTACAACAAGATGATACGAGGTTGCAACAACAGACCACCAATAACAAGTAGATGTGATAGAGATATTTTGCATTAACACTATAACAAATAAAACTACACTAAAATTCTGGTTTCTTTTAATAGCTGATTCACACCTAGGTTTTCCTATTAATTTTTGTGATTCCAATCTCACTAAAATTTTCTAAGAAATTATTTATTTTTTATTTTATTCCAGTTAAATCACTAAAAAAGGTAACATTATTTACGGATATTCTATCAATTTCATTTTTATGAATTAAGTATAGTAGAATATCTACTCTATATGAAGCTAGGTTTAGTCAACCTAAATTATCTTCCAAGAACCTAAATCAACGTTTATAAGTATCTGCATAAAGAAACTGAAAAATATAAATACAAGGAGTCTTACAAAAGGTCTAGAGGTAGAGAAATTTGGTATTTTAGATGTAATGAGAAAAAAAGCACCATACTTCTAAGTGTCCTAAGAGAGTAAAAATGAAGAGTCTACCTCACCTAGTGAAGCTGCAACCGTAGTTTATGAGGAAGAAGACTTAAAGGTGAGTTCTTAACGGTTTATACTAGTTTAAACGAACCTTTTATATAGGTTTTGAAACCAGCATAGAAGTAAACTATTGACTTTTTATATAGGTTCTATAATTAATATGGAAAATGTCACTTATTATAGCGGTTAAAGGTACAAGTAAAATATTCACTATTTGTTTCAAAGTTGGTTGAAGTTATTAAGGCTCAAATTTTTTTCAGATTTTCTCAAATCTTTGCCAAGTTTTGTTTCCAATTTTCCCATATTTTTCCCAGATTTTGTTTCCATTTTCCTTAAATTATTCCTAAACTTTACTCAAATCTTGAAAGAAAATTGAGAAGAAGAGCTTTCCCTAAATATGATTTAACGAAAATGTCATCCAAATAGGCTTATCCTAATTTGACCAAAAGTAGGCCCAAATCTCAAATCTGATTTGAAATTAAAGGAATTAAAATTACAAATGAAATTAAAAATAATTCTTGATGTGGAAATTAATAAATGACGTGACCACACTCTTATTGTCCGAAAATATGATTTCAAAATTGTCCTGCAAATAATAATTGGAATAATTAAACCCAATTAATTCAAATTAATTAAAATAAAAATTACTAGTGAAATTAAGCCCAATAGTAAAAATGAGACAATAACAGAATTAAACACAATTCACTAATACAATATGGTGTAGAAAGCTAAGTAAATAGTACAAAATAATGATTCTTTAGTGACCTTAAAGCAAGAAGAACGTTCTGTGCTGAATCAACAAAAACAAATTCTTCATTCAAATCAAAGGTATCAATACAAGCAAGCAACAAGATATTTATATGTTGTCTTGCTCGTGCAACTTCAATGGGTTAATTAAAATAGCTGGAAGGTCACATGGGAAGGACTACAGGCATGTGGAGAAACTTTTGAAGTTGCTGAATGTTACCAATGATGAGCATTGGTGTTTTGAAGATTATGATTTTGACGATGCTACAAAGTGAAGAACTTGAAGACTTTAGTTATAATTTATTTAAAAGCATTTATGTAGAATCAATTGTAATAGGAATAACTTTGATAATGTAAACACTTAGAAGTTTTCATGTCATTAGTAAGTTTGCGTAGATAATCGATTATTTTGTGTAATTATTGATTATCCCGAGCTCATTTGAAAAACTACTGCTCGCGCAAATAATCGATTATTAATCAGAATAATTAATTACTCCAGTCTGAGTCGGTATTGCCCAAGTCTCACAGATAATCGATTATACCTCGAAATAATCGATTATCATTGGCAGTTAGGAAATATCTTTTTAAATTCTAACCTCTATGCTATATATACTCTTTGCCAAACTCTTTACAATATATATGCCATTTGAGAATACAGTTTGTCTATGGAAGTTCTCAAGTGATAGTGTTTACTCTTCTCAAGTCTTGTGAATAGGAGAATCTCGCGCTTTGTGTGTCAAAGGTCGGAGCAGTTCTCTTCAAGTTGGCATAGTTGTCTCTTCTAGTTCGTTTGTAGAAGGAATGTTCTTTCGTTCATTTGTCGAGCGAAAGGTTTTCACTGTTCTTAATTTCTTTTCATCTTATTGTAATTGTTAAACGATTTTGGTGAAATAGTTAATCTTTCTTTATAGTGATTAACAACTGGACTTAGAATCTGTTGATTCGAACCAGAATAAAAATCATGTGTGATTTTTCTCTTCCCTACACCCTTTAAACTTTTAGCACATCAATTGTTCGATAAAAGTTTTACAAGAAAATTAAAGGAACCATATTTTTAATCGAATTCATTTTAACTCCGCTACGCAAAATCAAATTCGTTTTAACTCCGGTGCGCAAAATCGGTACCGATTGTACCAATAATTGGTATCAAAGCTTGCTTTGATATTCTTTCAAAATTTTCGAGAATGGCCGGTTGATGAGTCATTATTTTCTACTATTCACTTAGCTTTCCGCACCATATTTTGTTATTGAATTGTGCTTAATTCTCAATTATTGTTGCATTTTCACTATTTGGGCTTAATTTCAAGACTAATTCTTATTTTAATTAATTTGAATTATTTGGGCTTAATTATTTCAATCATTATGTGCAGGACAATCACTGTTTGGGAGAACTTATTGCACAAAATAGCTTGATCGAACGGTCTGTGAAGGATTGACCGAACGGTCTGTGAAAGACCAAGCCGGACGCTAGATCCACTGAACCGAACGGTCTTGAAAGCTTGACCGAATGGCCTTTTGTAAGCCTGCACTGAATGGCCAAGCACTACAAACTGAACGTCTGTGGAATGTGGCATGACCGAACGGTCTTTGGAAGCATTTACGAATGTGTAACAAGCAAGCAAGTGGTTCAATCATAGAAAATTAGGCAAAATCAATCATGCTTCCAAAGTAATAACATTCAATCAATCCAAAACTCTAGAGTCCAACAACTCACAGGTTAACTCAAGTTCAACAATTTGATAAACATCCTGCCCAACATATTAATCATAATGGAAATCATGCATCTGTTTTAAAAATACTATGAAGAACCACCATCTATGCTTAAAAAGCCTCAACAATCATTAACTCAACATTCATCATAGAACAATAGAGCAAACACAAGAATATTACTCATTACAAACAACAATTTATCACATCATACCAAACCATTCAATACAACTCATTAAACCAAGGACATAAGCAAAAATAAAAATAAAACAAAATTCAAATAAAATAAAGCAAAAACATAAAAATCGTGATCCAGCACATCCATCAATAGATGTTGTCAGTAACATCCATCAGTAGGTGTTTAGTAGCATAACATCCATTAGTAGATGCTCTCTCATATGAATCTTCTAGCATCAATCAGCAGATGCTAATCTTTCTAGTCTTCATCGGTATCCCTCAATAAATGCTTTCCTCCTTCTCTTGATGATCTTGTGCTCCTAGTACATATTTTTGAATTTTATCCTGCAAACACTAAAGAACACTACACTAAAGCACCCATTTAGCACAAACAAATAAAAAAATTAAAAAGATAAAAAATGAAGAGATAGAAAGATAAAAAGATAAAAATATAGAAACATAGAAAAATAAAAAGATAGAAAGATAGAAAGATAGAAAGAAGAAAATAAAAAGATAGAAAGATAGAAGGATAGAAAGAAAAAAATAAAAAAGATAGAAACATAGAAAGATAAAAAGATAAAAATAAAAAATAAAATTAAAAGGTAAAAAGATAAAAAGATAAAAAGATAAAAAGGTAAAAACATAAAAAGATACAAAGATAGAAAAAGAAAAGATAAAATGATAGAAAGATAAAAAAATAAAAAGATAAAAAGTCTAAAATCGGTTAAGAATCACACAAATAGAATAGTTATACCATGAGTCCCCAACAACGACGCCAAAAACTTGATAAACAAAATTTTTAATCCCCGAAAACGGAGTCAAAAACTTGTTAAGACCTCGGCAAGTGTACCGAATCGTATCAAGTAATAATAAATGGTAAGACCAAGTATCCTTTCCCAAGAGACTCACGACACTAAACAATTACATGATTACTCAACTAATTAAGACTCTAAAGAGCAAATTTTGGGGTTTTTGAATGCAAATGCAATAAAATAAACATGAATGCAATTTGATCAATTGAGGCTAAACACAATAATGAATGGATGAAGTTGATGATATTGTTGTTGGATTTAGATTCCACTTAATTTACTCTCATGCATATATGAATTCATCTTTCTTCATTAATGTTAATGACACTTTCTAATTTACCTTAAACCCGATGTCTCGGTGAAGAAAGCCTAATCCTAATCACTAGTTCTGATGGAAGCTCCTTCAGGATATGCAGAAGAAGCTCCAAAACTCAGAGAAGTGGCAGCAGATTGAGAGAATGCAGTGGAATTTCTGGATGCACGGAAGGTGTTTGATAAGATGCTGGAAGTGTTTGAGTGGTTGTGTTTGGTAGAATTCTAGCTCAGCAAGCTTTCCAAAGGGGAAAGAAGCTAGAGGAGGTGCAAGATAACAAAGCACAAGGTTGAACTTGAGAGTAAAAGCTGAAAATTGGCAGCATTTCCTTACTTCAAATCAAGTTACATTTACAAGTGATGAAGCTCTCTATTTATAGAAGAAGGAGAGCTTCTAAAATGTATTTGTGCAAGTTATTTAAATGTGCACATGCTGTAAAACAGATAGAGGAAGCTTGGGCAGCAAGCTATAAGTGCCAACTCAGCAAAGCCATTGAAGAAGATGGAGTTGTTGTCTTTGGTGTTGAACGTAATGCAAAAGGCATGGGCACCAACCATTCATTTGTGCTTCTTTGCTTTACTTACGTGGCAGCCCCTTTAAGTTGCATAGACATGGTTCCTCCCTTTTATTAATATTCTACAAAAGTAATGTAAAAGTATTTAGCAAAGAGAAAGAGAACTTAGTAAGTAATACTCCATAAGAGTAAGGTAGTGAGTGCTCCCTCTTCCTCTTGGATTCTCTTGGACATGGCTCTTGTTAAAGGTCCTATGTGGAGCTTAGATGGTCCTCCATCAGTCCCTCCCTCTTGAAAAAGATCTGTCCTCAGATCTTGGGAATCCTGTTGGGCATCTCCTGTGAAAGGAATTAAATCACAAATGTTAAAAGTAGGATTGACGCCATAACTTTCAGGAAGGTCTAATTGATATGCATTATCATTTATTTTCTTGACCACTTTGAAAGGACCATCACCTCTTGGGCTTAATTTGGATTTACGTTGAGAAGGAAATCTTTCCTTTCTCAAGTGAAGCCAAACTAAGTCTCCCTCTTTAAAGATTACTTGTTTTCTCCCTTTGTTGTTGTAGTCAGAATATTTTTGAGTTTGTTTTTCAATATGGGTTTTAACCTTTTCATGTAACTTTTTGATAAACTCCGCTTTAGAAATACCTTCTTTATGAAGAAAAGAAGATGAATCTGGAAGAGGAAGTAAATCAAGCGGTGTGATAGGGTTAAAACCATAAACAACCTCAAAAGGAGAAAGTTTAGTAGTCTTGTGAACTACTCTATTATAAGCAAACTCTATGATGAATCATTATTTTATTCACTTCATTTAGTTTATTGTGCTAGAATTAATCAGGGAATTGTGCTTAATTGTCCAGTATTTTCCCATTTTACTGAATTGAGCCTAATCCGATCAGAAATTCTTATTTTAATTAATTTGAATTATCTGAAACGAATTATTTACATTATTGAGTGCAGGAAAAATTTTGGAAAATATTTTTGGACATTTAGACTTTCTGTACAAATTCCCAATTTCTCTCGGGTAATCGTTTACAGGGGTGCTGTAAACGAGGGTCACCCCACACTCCTTGGCCTCACATCACATCACCATCCACCCTCTCCCACCACTGGAACACCTGAACAAGCCTCAGACAGGGGCAGAAGTGCCTAAAAGTCAGTTTTTTTGCCAATGGTGACCTGTGTTCACCTGACTGAGTACCTGTGTTGGACTTTCTGTACAAATTTGCAATTCCTCTCGTATAATCGTTTACAGGGGTGCTGTAAACGATTACCAGTGCTGCGTGAATTTTGTGTCAACTTGTGTGTCTTCGTTCGAGATCAATTCTTATCCGTTTTCAATGCAATTTTTTTTCATAGTTTCGTCTAGATGTCTAGTTTCATGTATAACTTTTACTTTGTTCAAATGCGTTCTGTACTGTTCCCAGTAATTTGTTTACTCTCCTATGTCAGCCTAGTACTACGTGAATGTTGTGTCAACTTGTTTGTCCTCGTTCGAATTCAATTCTTATCCGTTTTGCATGCAGTTTTTTTTCATAGTTTCGTACGGATGTCTATTTTCATGTATAGTTTTTACTTTGTTCAAATTCGTTATGTGTTGTTCCCAGTAATTGTTTTACTCCCCTGTGTCAGTCAAGTTCATACAGTTTAAGTGGCTTCTAATTTGTTTGCATTGTTTGCTTGTTGTTTCATACTTGTGGTAGCTGGAATTGATCATTGGACGATGCTAAGACCTCCAAACACTCAAGGATTCAACACTCATATTGGCACTTTTGTTTTCATTTTGGTTTCTAAGAGAAACAAGAAGCAACCTCACGGCCTCATAATTTGGAAAACAAAGTAGATTTGAAGCAAAATGATACATAGAAGACCACACATAATGGAGTGAGATAATGGAGGGGACCACGTTTTTGAAGAAAGAAAGCTTATGGTTCTCTTAATTTTGGAGTGGTGTACAAGGGGCTGCACTTCCACGGTACCAAACCAAAGGTGAAAAGCAAAAAGAGAAGACACGGCCATTGCTGCAAAGAGCATCCAGTCCAGTACCGTCCAGCAGCATGTTGAAGAGAAATAAGGAGATGGCACAGGGAAGGTCCTCCTCTTTCAGCACGTCCAAACAGCCACCATGTTAAGGGAGTGAAGCATCAAGGTTGGAAGAGGCAAATGCTGGAAGGAGGTGCTCACGGTGATCTTCATTTTAGAAGTGATGGAAGTAGAAGCAATGGAGTGGGAGCCCACGGCAGAAAACCATTTCCGTAAAGAGATAAAGAAGTGTGTGGCAACTAATTGAAGAAGACGTCTAGCTTGGAGCAGCCACCAGTAGAGAAGATCCACATGTCCAGCTGCTGGTCCAGTAAAGGAGATGCTCCACAATCTTAATCTAGTTGAAGAAGAAGAAGTCGTGAGCAAGGAGCTGGAAAATGGAAGCAAAGGCAACAACACCAGCAGCACTTGGAGAGTTACGTTCCAGCACATGTCCAGGGAGAAAAGTGGATTCTTAGAATGAAGAAGGGAGTTCTCGGTAAAGAGCTGGAGTAGCCACGGTCCAACAGCTTCACGTGCAGCAACAACAACATCCACCATGCACAGCAGAGGAAGCTACAGCAGTTTGGAGTGGGGCACACGGTTGAAAGGAATTTGCGTGAATGGGGGAAGCCTAAGCACAACCTAAGCAAACGGACACCACATAGAGGACCTCTTTTGGCACGACTAGGAGCAAATTGGTGGGAGAAATTCCCCAAAACAGGAGCTGCCAATTAGGACAAACCCATAAGCAGACAAGGTCCGTGAAATGAAGAAGGAAATCAGGAGACTTTGTTAAGAGAAGTGGTTATAAATTGGCAGCAGCAGAGCACAACTACATCATGGAGTCTTACGGTTAAGAGTTGAACAGTGTACATCATAGGTTGCCATTTTATTCCTTTTGTTTGTTGTAATCTATTTCAATTCAATTTTAGTTTGATTTATTTTTCTGAACATCCAAGTGTGTACTGTTTTTATTTTATTTCTGTAATTACATTTCTGCTGCTGTAATTAAATTCTGCTGTTATTTAATTCTCTGTTGTTATTTTTGTGCAATTAAATTTATGTTGTTTTTACTATGTTGTTAATCATTTCACTTTGAATCATTCATTGTAAATTTATTTTCTTTATTTTACTGCAGTGATTTTGATTCTGTTTTTGAATTTTACTGTTTTCTGTATTTACTGTTTTCTGTTTTACTGATTTACTGTATTTCTGTATTCCATTTTTACTGTTTCTGTATTTTTTTTATTTTGGATTCTGTAATTCTGTATTTACTATTTTACTGCAATTATGTGCTGCTGTAATTTTATTTTCCAAAATTTACTGTTTTCAGTTTTTACTGTTTTCTGTATTTTGTTTTTCTGTATTTTATGTTTTTTCTGTATTTCGTTTTTACTGTTCCAGAATTATTTTTAATGTTTTAAGTTACTGTATTTCGTTTTTACTGTAGCAAATTCGTTTTTACTGTTTTCTAAAATTTACTGTTTTCTATTTTTACTATTTCTTTATTTACTATTTTCTGTATTTTCTATTTTTCTGTATTTTCGTTTTTACTGTTTCAGATTTATTTTTACTGTTTTATGCTGCTGTAATTTCATAATTACTGTTTTAATTTTCGTTTTATTGTTTTTAAATTTTGTTTTACTGTTTTGAATTTTATTTTAATACTTTTAATATTACCGCAACCAAAACAACCTTCAAACCCCCCCCCACTTCGTGTGTAAAATCTGAGACTGAACCAACACAAATTGGTCCTTGAGAGACGACCTAGGAGTCACTTCCTAGTAAACTATACTGCATTATTTTCGTGCAATCACTTTTTGTGGGCGGTGCGACCCGTTCACCAAAAAATGGCGCCGTTGCCGGGGATCAATCAATGGAGGTTCGGTTTCAGATTTTGTTATGTAAATTTTTGTTCTGTTAATATGTGTCTTTTGTGTGTTTTGTATTTTGTATTTTTGTAGGCGACAACGACACCTTCAGCAAATTTTGGCGGCGTTGTCACTTCAGTCCAGGTTCTTGTTTTAGATTTTTACTGTTTTTGTTTTATTACGTTGTTGTAATCTATGTTTTGTCTTTTATATTTTAGTGTGCTGTGTTCTGTATTTAGTTGCTATATTTAAAAAAAAAAAAAAAATATTTTACTGTTGATGTTCTGTCTTGTTTATGCCTGTAGCATGTTTAATTGTGTTGTGTTTTATCTTGTGTTGTGATGTTCTATTTATTTTGTATGTGTGTCATATGTATTTTTTTCTGTTAATTAAAAAAAAAAAAAAAAAAATTTTATGTGTTGTCTTGTGTGTGCTTGTAGCATGTATAAATGTGTTTTGTTTTATCTGTTTCGTAATTTTTAGTTTTTAGTTTTTATTTTTATTTTCCATGTCTACCTATTTTAATTTTGTAAATAGTGCTTATTCTACAAGTGCCTGTAATTATGATTCTCTTTCTGCATATTACTCTGATTCTTGTGCTGATTTTTATACTGAGAAAAATATGGATCATCCTCAAATTCCTGAGAGCTCCCTTTGGGAGCCGGTTCCACCAGTTCAGCAATATCAGAGTCAGCAGTATGATGCTCCTGCCCAAGTAGCTTCTCAGCCTTCAACTTCTGAACCTACATTGAAGGAGTTATTGGAGCAGATGACCATGCAGAACATTCAGTTTCAGAAAGGGAACATGCAGTTCAAGCAAGAGAGCATGGAAACTCAAGCTGCCATTCAGAAGCTGACTGATCAGATCGGGCAGATGGCCACTCAACACTTTCAAGATGATAGTGGCATCAACATAGAAGATGGGGAGCAAAGCTATGAGTTTACTACTACAACCACTTTCCTACCTTTCTATGATCCCACTCTTGCACCTGAGACTGTTGATGATTATTTTAAGGACCAGGCAGGTATGAGTAACACTGTTGAGACAGGTAGACCATTTTTATCTTCCACCGTGGAGGTAAACGTACCTCAACTTGAATGTGCAGTTGATGAATTGGAAATTCATGAGAAAATTTATTCTGAGCAAAAACATGTTTATTCTGAAACTGAGATTACAAGCTCTTTACCAGATCTACCTATACATTCAATTGCTTGTGATTTGTTGCACAATGATTCTACAGGTTTTAGGATTGAAACTGATACAGACTTGATTGACAATTCTGAAGTTTTTGATTCAGTATTAGTCTCTGAAACCATTGGTATAAATGTTGTGTTGAATGAACATGATTACAGTGATGAAATTTCCATTGATAATAGCTTTGCACTGAATGTGGATTTTGTTGATGATGCATATGTCAATATTGATTTTGACACAGGAATTTTGCAGTCGCATAACATGATAGAGTTAGAACAAAACATTGATCTGACTCAGTTTTCTGAGAATTGTGAATGTGATTGTGAATCTGGTTCTTGCCCGATTTGTATTGAAATTGATTATGTGTTACAAACAGATTCTAAATTCATAACAGATGCTATTGATTATGAGTTTGATGACCAGGTTACAAAAGTAAATGAGAATACAGGTACTGACATAGAGGAAACAATGATAGATGAAGGAAAGTATACTGCTATTTCTCTTATTACTCCGGTGTCACAGACTCAACAACTACTGGTGGACAGAAGGCTCCTGATTTTGTTGATTCAACAACTTGCTCGGAGAAGAAGGAAGAAAAGTCTTGATTTGAGTGAGAGGGCAGTACTGGGCGAGCTGCTCCTGAAGACATCTTCGCCGGATCCTGAGGTGGAAGATATTTCACTGATAGTCCAGAATTGGCAACTGCCACCATGACCAGGGAGCACTCTTTTTCCTCATTATGTACATATTATTTAGCTTTTCTGATGTGTTTTCATGGTTGTGTTTATTTCATTTTTAAATTGTGAGCATGAATTAAAAAAAAAAAAAAAATTGTTCAAATTCATAAAATTCATAAAAATAAAATAAAGATGTCCGAGGTTCGATCTTTAGTGATCGTTAATATTACAAACCAAATAAAAAACATAAAAAAAAAAATTAAAAACATAAAAAAACATAAGTGTTCATATTACAGTCCTTAATATTCTGGCCACACTCGGCCATCAAAAACATTAAAAAAAAAAAAAAAAAAAAAAAAAAAAAAAAAAAAAAAACATAAAACTTTAAAAGTGGAAGAATTCACGAGCTGGTTGTGGTGGTCTAAGGGAGAGCTCCGTTGAAGGAGCTCTGGTTCGGAATGCGAGCGGAGGCTTTGGTGGAGGAATTTCTCGTTCATTTCTGTCGTCATCGATGATGATCGGAACGGGAAACAGATTCAGCAGCCTCGGTGCCCTCATAATCACCCAGTTTTTTTCTTTCAAACAAAAAAATAAAAAAAATAAAAAAATAAATAACTTGTGTTAATTATAGAAGAGGAAGTGAAAATTTTCAATAAAAATGGAGGTATGATGAGAGGTCTTACCGTACATGTACAGCGGCAGTTGTGAAAAGAGAGTGCCAGTGGGGTCTATCTCCGCTTGCCAGTGCTTGACCCGATTGCCGTGGTTGTTGAACCAGCAGTGTACGTTGTATTCAGTGGCTTCGCCGAAAGCCCTTAGTCGAGACGCGATCTCGACGACTTGCGCTCGGCTTGGGTGTGTGACCCCATAGTTGAATATTTTGGTCATCATCTGGATTTGATCGTCGGTAGGACGCCACCTTTGACTGGTATATCTCTCTGATTCCGTTTCACTCATCCTTCCTCTCGTAATATACGAATACATAAATAAAACATAAAAACATAAAAAAAGAAAAAAAATAAACATAAAAAAAATAAAAAGAACTAAAAAAAAAAGAGAAGCATAAAAAATTAGATTAGTTCTCTGTTTTCTTTATTTGTTCTTGTTTCCTTTTAGATTTATTTTGTCCAGTCTGTATTTGATGTTTCAGTTTTTGGTCTCAGATCTGTTTCACGGTCCTTGCAAAAGGGTCCTAAACGGATCTACGTCCAGTGTCCTTGTCCATATTGTTCTTGTATATTCAGTTTCTGTGTTTTAGTTTTAAGTGGGGTACGTGGCGTTGTTCTACCCGATTGTCTCTGCCATACCTTCAAACGAAGGGAGATTAACGTCTGGTTTCCAGCCGATATACCCCTTAAGTTTTAAGACAGTTGTGTTTTATGTGTTTAAGTGTTTTCAGTTTCAAAAATATGAAAAAAAAATGGAAAAGAAGAGAAATGAAAGCATGAAAGGAAAGCAGGAAAATGGAAAAGAGGGACAGCAGGCAAGAGGTCAGAGAAGAATAATATGGAAAGCAGGAAAGCAGGATGGTAATAAAAGCAGAAAAAGCAAGCAGAAAGATAAGAAAGAAGGAAAGAAGGAAAGAAGGAAGGTGCAGAGGACTTACCCGGAGTAGTAGGGCTTACAGAAGCTTGACACAGATCTCAGACGCTCCGAAGGCACGCAGACAGAGCTCCTCGCAGATCTCAGACTCTTTAGATGGCACGGTGGCAGAGGCTCCGCGCAGCTCCAGATGCTCAGAGGAGAGAGTGGGAGAGAGAGAGAGAGAGAAGAGAGGAGTAGAGAGAGAGCAGGGAAGTCAGAAATGGAGCTGGACGCGGAGGAGCAGCCTTTTATAGCAGAATTGCTTTCCACTGTAGCAACAGTTCCGGTCTTTGCCACCGAGACTGTTGTCACAGTACCGGTCTCCTTTTTCAGAAAAAAAAAAAATAATAAATAAAAAAGATAATAATTAAAAAAATAAAAAAAAAATAATAAAATGAAAAAAATTATTAGCATCTACTGATGGGTGCTTCGTGATTTAGACATCTACTGATGGATGTCACTGAAAACATCTACTGATGGATGTTACTGAAAAATTTCTTCCCATTTTTCCTAACTTTTTATTGCACTTGTCTATATTATTTGACTGCTCTGAAATTGATCATCTGATGATTGTAACACACTGAGGACATTGTGTGATTTAAGTGTGGTCTACTGGGAAGAAATTCTGATTTTTCTGTTAGATTGTATTTTGTGTGTTAAATTTTTTGTTTTTGAGTGTTAATTTTTTCTGTTTTAAGTTATTTTTATCGAGTTTTGTGTGCAATAAATTTTACATTTTTCTCTTGATTTCTGGATGAGGTTTAAGTTGTAGATTTTTTCCTTCACTTACTTAATACTTATGGTTTGAAATCCTTGCTTTTCTCTGCCTGGAAAGATGATTATACGTTTGAGAGGTTGATTTGATTGTGACAAACACCCTGAGTGAGATTTGAGCTACTTAATTTTCTTTCTTGTGTGTGATATGTCTCTTGATTGCTTGCACATATGCCTTGGCTTGATTCTTTTTGATATACTTGATTGATATGCATGTTCAGACGTGATAAAGGCATTTTTGTTCTTGAGCCTCTTTAGCCAAATAAGCCTACCTTGTTATTATCCTTTGATAACCCCTTTGAGCCTATACTGTATATATTTCTTTGTGTTGAAGCTCATACACTGATCCTAAGTGAAAAACAAATGATTACCTTAACCTTAGGAAAGTCTGAAGCTATAGAAGTATTTTGAGAATAAGTGTGGTCTCCTTGGGAATTCTGATGAATTGGCTAGTTGGTTCCTCATCATGTTTTGAAATGATAATTTATATCCTGTTGTGAAAAAAAAAAAAAAGAAGAAGAAGACAGGATGAGAAAAAAAAATTTTGATGAGAAAAAGAAAAAATTGAAAAATCATTTTGTGAATAATGGAGTCGAGAAGAGGATTGAATTAGAGGTTTGGGTGAGATTTCACTGTGTTACATTTTTTTCCCTAGTGCACCTCTATTTCTTCTGAGCTATAGCTACTTATCCAAATTTATCCTCCCCTGTCCTTGGCCCCATTACAACCTAGTAAAGACCTTCTGATCTGAACATGTGTATGATTTAAGTATTGATATTAGAAACTTGCCAAGTCTACTTGTGTTTGCTTTCTTGAGTGCATTGAGTTGAAATTATTTACCCTAGACACTTGAGAGAAACACTGTGAGTGCATCTGTGAGGTTTTGACATTTTTGAATCACCTCTTGAGCTGATTGATTATTTTACCATGCTTTGAATTGCTTGGATGATTTCTGTAAGTATCTGCTTTTCTTGATTTTGTGTTGGATATATTCTACTTCTTTTATTTGTCTAGAATTCTTGAGAACTGTGTAAAATTTTGTTTGCTTTCTTGCGAGTTTTTTATTTTTCTGTCTGCTGAGTTTGTGTCATTATTCCCAAAGTCCTTTGAACCATTCCCTGATTTGCGTCTTAATTTTGCCCCGGAGTGCAAAAGACTAAGTGTGGTCTATTTTGATGAATCATTATTTTATTCACTTCATTTAGTTTATTGTGCTAGAATTAATCAGGGAATTGTGCTTAATTGTCCAGTATTTTCCCATTTTACTGAATTGAGCCTAATCCGATCAGAAATTCTTATTTTAATTAATTTGAATTATCTGAAACGAATTATTTACATTATTGAGTGCAGGAAAAATTTTGGAAAATATTTTTGGACATTTAGACTTTCTGTACAAATTCCCAATTTCTCTCGGGTAATCGTTTACAGGGGTGCTGTAAACGAGGGTCACCCCACACTCCTTGGCCTCACATCACATCACCATCCACCCTCTCCCACCACTGGAACACCTGAACAAGCCTCAGACAGGGGCAGAAGTGCCTAAAAGTCAGTTTTTTTGCCAATGGTGACCTGTGTTCACCTGACTGAGTACCTGTGTTGGACTTTCTGTACAAATTTGCAATTCCTCTCGTATAATCGTTTACAGGGGTGCTGTAAACGATTACCAGTGCTGCGTGAATTTTGTGTCAACTTGTGTGTCTTCGTTCGAGATCAATTCTTATCCGTTTTCAATGCAATTTTTTTTCATAGTTTCGTCTAGATGTCTAGTTTCATGTATAACTTTTACTTTGTTCAAATGCGTTCTGTACTGTTCCCAGTAATTTGTTTACTCTCCTATGTCAGCCTAGTACTACGTGAATGTTGTGTCAACTTGTTTGTCCTCGTTCGAATTCAATTCTTATCCGTTTTGCATGCAGTTTTTTTTCATAGTTTCGTACGGATGTCTATTTTCATGTATAGTTTTTACTTTGTTCAAATTCGTTATGTGTTGTTCCCAGTAATTGTTTTACTCCCCTGTGTCAGTCAAGTTCATACAGTTTAAGTGGCTTCTAATTTGTTTGCATTGTTTGCTTGTTGTTTCATACTTGTGGTAGCTGGAATTGATCATTGGACGATGCTAAGACCTCCAAACACTCAAGGATTCAACACTCATATTGGCACTTTTGTTTTCATTTTGGTTTCTAAGAGAAACAAGAAGCAACCTCACGGCCTCATAATTTGGAAAACAAAGTAGATTTGAAGCAAAATGATACATAGAAGACCACACATAATGGAGTGAGATAATGGAGGGGACCACGTTTTTGAAGAAAGAAAGCTTATGGTTCTCTTAATTTTGGAGTGGTGTACAAGGGGCTGCACTTCCACGGTACCAAACCAAAGGTGAAAAGCAAAAAGAGAAGACACGGCCATTGCTGCAAAGAGCATCCAGTCCAGTACCGTCCAGCAGCATGTTGAAGAGAAATAAGGAGATGGCACAGGGAAGGTCCTCCTCTTTCAGCACGTCCAAACAGCCACCATGTTAAGGGAGTGAAGCATCAAGGTTGGAAGAGGCAAATGCTGGAAGGAGGTGCTCACGGTGATCTTCATTTTAGAAGTGATGGAAGTAGAAGCAATGGAGTGGGAGCCCACGGCAGAAAACCATTTCCGTAAAGAGATAAAGAAGTGTGTGGCAACTAATTGAAGAAGACGTCTAGCTTGGAGCAGCCACCAGTAGAGAAGATCCACATGTCCAGCTGCTGGTCCAGTAAAGGAGATGCTCCACAATCTTAATCTAGTTGAAGAAGAAGAAGCCGTGAGCAAGGAGCTGGAAAATGGAAGCAAAGGCAACAACACCAGCAGCACTTGGAGAGTTACGTTCCAGCACATGTCCAGGGAGAAAAGTGGATTCTTAGAATGAAGAAGGGAGTTCTCGGTAAAGAGCTGGAGTAGCCACGGTCCAACAGCTTCACGTGCAGCAACAACAACATCCACCATGCACAGCAGAGGAAGCTACAGCAGTTTGGAGTGGGGCACACGGTTGAAAGGAATTTGCGTGAATGGGGGAAGCCTAAGCACAACCTAAGCAAACGGACACCACATAGAGGACCTCTTTTGGCACGACTAGGAGCAAATTGGTGGGAGAAATTCCCCAAAACAGGAGCTGCCAATTAGGACAAACCCATAAGCAGACAAGGTCCGTGAAATGAAGAAGGAAATCAGGAGACTTTGTTAAGAGAAGTGGTTATAAATTGGCAGCAGCAGAGCACAACTACATCATGGAGTCTTACGGTTAAGAGTTGAACAGTGTACATCATAGGTTGCCATTTTATTCCTTTTGTTTGTTGTAATCTATTTCAATTCAATTTTAGTTTGATTTATTTTTCTGAACATCCAAGTGTGTACTGTTTTTATTTTATTTCTGTAATTACATTTCTGCTGCTGTAATTAAATTCTGCTGTTATTTAATTCTCTGTTGTTATTTTTGTGCAATTAAATTTATGTTGTTTTTACTATGTTGTTAATCATTTCACTTTGAATCATTCATTGTAAATTTATTTTCTTTATTTTACTGCAGTGATTTTGATTCTGTTTTTGAATTTTACTGTTTTCTGTATTTACTGTTTTCTGTTTTACTGATTTACTGTATTTCTGTATTCCATTTTTACTGTTTCTGTATTTTTTTTATTTTGGATTCTGTAATTCTGTATTTACTATTTTACTGCAATTATGTGCTGCTGTAATTTTATTTTCCAAAATTTACTGTTTTCAGTTTTTACTGTTTTCTGTATTTTGTTTTTCTGTATTTTATGTTTTTTCTGTATTTCGTTTTTACTGTTCCAGAATTATTTTTAATGTTTTAAGTTACTGTATTTCGTTTTTACTGTAGCAAATTCGTTTTTACTGTTTTCTAAAATTTACTGTTTTCTATTTTTACTATTTCTTTATTTACTATTTTCTGTATTTTCTATTTTTCTGTATTTTCGTTTTTACTGTTTCAGATTTATTTTTACTGTTTTATGCTGCTGTAATTTCATAATTACTGTTTTAATTTTCGTTTTATTGTTTTTAAATTTTGTTTTACTGTTTTGAATTTTATTTTAATACTTTTAATATTACCGCAACCAAAACAACCTTCAAACCCCCCCCCACTTCGTGTGTAAAATCTGAGACTGAACCAACACAAATTGGTCCTTGAGAGACGACCTAGGAGTCACTTCCTAGTAAACTATACTGCATTATTTTCGTGCAATCACTTTTTGTGGGCGGTGCGACCCGTTCACCACTCTATATGAGGTAGATGATCATCCCAATTTTTAATATTGCCCTTTAACATTACCCTTAATAGAATTGATAGATATCTATTTACTACTTCTGTTTGCCCATCAGTTTGTGGGTGACATGTAGTAGAAAATAGTAGTTTAGTTCCTAGCTTGGCCCAAAGTGTTTTCCAAAAGTAGCTAAGGAACTTAACATCTCTATCAGAAACTATAGTTTTGGGTAAGCCATGTAATTTGACTACTTCTTTGAAGAAAAGTCTTGCTATATGGCTAGCATCATCTACTTTGTGGCAGGGTATGAAATGAGCCATTTTACTAAATCTATCAACTACCACAAAGATTGAATCAAACCCCTTTTGAGTTCTCGGTAGACCTAGGATAAAATCCATACTAATGTCCTCCCAAGGGGTGCTAGCTATTGGAAGAGGAAGATAGAGTCCATGAGGCATGACTTTAGATTTAGCTTGTAAACAAACTATGCAACTAGAACAATGCTTTTGGACATCTATTCTCATGTGTGGCCAATAAAATTTGCTTTTTAAAGTATGAAGAGTTTTATCAACTCCATGATGGCCCATGAGTCCTCCTCCATGACTTTCCTTGATAAGAAGCTTTCGAATGGATCCTTGGGGTATGCATAATTTTCCTTTATTAAAAAGATACCCCTCAGAAATATAGAATCCGTCGAATGGCTTCTTAAGACAAGATGCATATATGGATGCAAATGTAGGATCAGTTTCATAAAGTTGCTTAATGTCATCAAAACCTAGTATTTGTGATCCTAAAGTAACTAACAATGCATGACGTCTAGATAGAGCATCCGCAACAGCATTAGTACTTCCCTTTTTGTGTTTGATGACATATTGAAACTGCTCGAGATATTCTATCCACTTGGCATGTCTTTTGTTCAGCTTTCCTTGCCCTTTAATATACTTGAGAGATTCATGGTCAGTATTGATAATAAATTCTCTAGACACCAAGTAATGCTCCCAAGTTTGCAATGCTCGAATAAGGGCATATAGTTCTTTGTCATAGGTAGGATAATTCAATGTAGGTCCCCTGAGTTTTTCACTAAAATAGGCTATGGGGTGACCTTCTTGTATAAGGACAACTCCTATTCCTACCCCAGATGCATCACATTCGACTTGAAAAGCTTTAGAAAAATCAGGTAAATGTAGAATGGGTGCATGTGTTAACTTATGCTTCAAGGTCTCAAAGGCTAGACTTTGCTTTTCATCCCACTTGAATGACACATCTTTCTTTAAAAGTTCATTGAGGGGAGCAGCAATAGTAGAGAAATTTTCTACAAATCGTCTATAGAAACCTGCTAGACCTAGAAAATTTCTTACTTCTCCCACTGTTTTCAAGACAGGCCACTCTTGGATAGCATTGATTTTGCTAGGATCAACATGTACACCTTCTTTCCCAACTTTGAATCCCAGAAAAATGACACTTTCTTGACAAAAGGTACATTTGTCAAAGTTGGCAAATAAGTGATGTTGTCTAAGTAAAATCAAAACTTTCCTCACATGGTGAAGATGTTCTTTAAGACCTTTGCTATATATTAGAATGTCATCAAAGTAGACTACAACAAAGCTGCCGATGTATTCCTGAAGGACATGATTCATTAGTCGCATGAATGTACTAGGAGCATTGGTTAAGCCAAAAGGCATGACTAACCATTCATAGAGGCCAAATTTGGTCTTAAAAGCGGTTTTCCATTCATCTCCGTCTTTGATTCTTATTTGATGATATCAACTTTTAAGATCAATCTTGGTGAACATGTTTGCTCCATGTAACTCATCTAACATATCGTCCAACCGAGGAATAAGGTGCCTATACTTGACTGTAATGTTGTTGATAGCCCTACAATCTGTACACATTCGCCAAGAACCATCTTTCTTTGGGACTAACAACACTGGCACGGCACAAGGGCTAAGACTTTTTTGTATCCATCCTTTTTCCAATAAATCATGGACTTGCCTCTCTATCTCTTTGGTTTCTGTAGGGTTAGTCCTATAAGCTGGCCTATTGGGAAGACTAGCTCCAGGGATCAAATCAATCTGATGTTCAATTCCTCTAAGAGGTGGTAAACCACTTGGAACCTCTTTAGGAAATAAATCATCAAATTCTTTCAAAAGCTTTTGTAACCCTTTGGGAAGAGAATCAAGTGGATGATTTATGGAAACAAGTGCCTCTTTGCAATAGAGAAGAAAGTGAGGTTGTCCAAGAAAACGATTTTTAGATTGTTTTGTTGGGACAACTACATTGGTTGAGGCACTTTCTAACAAACTCAAATTCTTCTCTTTTGAAACTGTTTTATTTTTGAGCTTTTTCTCACCATCCAATTTTTTTTAAGTATTATTTGATCCTCTCTTACTTGTGATGGTGTAAGAGGGCTCAAGATAATCTTTTTGCCTTTGTGTTGGATGGTGATCTTGTTGGTGACCCCATCATGCAAAGCTTGTTTGTCATATTGCCAAGGTCGCCCAAGTAAGATGTGACCTGCTTCCATTGGAACAATATCACAAATGATTTGATCTTCATACTTGCCTATGGAAATTGGTACACTTACTTGTTCCTTAACAACTATTCCTTCATCCTCTTTTATCCATTGAAGTTTGTAAGGGTTAGGATGAGGAGTAGGAGTTAAGCCTAGCTTTTCCACCATGCTAAGGCTACAACAATTACAACAAGAACCACTATCCACAATCATAGAACAAGTTTTATCAAAAACTTTGCAGCGTGTGTGGAATAGGTTTTCGCGTTGAGATTGTTCTAACTCCACATGCTTTGCTTCAAGGAGTCTCCTAACCATAAGAAGATCTCCATCACAAGGTGGAGCTTCATGTTCCTCTTCAGATGAGGACAACTCAGATGCACTGGAGGTTGATACCTCACTATGATTTTCATGCTCAAGGATATAGGTTGACTTTTTGAAGTGACACTCAGTTGAATAGTGTCCTCTAGCCCCACATTTAAAACATCTAGTCTCCCTACCCTTGGAATCTCTAGTTTGCTCTCTTGGAGACCGTTGTTCCTTTCCTTTAGAGTGCTCTTTTTCTTTTCTTAGCTCTCTATCCTTGCTTTTGATCTTATCTTTCTCCCGTTCACGCTCTCTCTCTTTTGATTCTTCATATCTTGGAAAACTGCCCTCCCTCTTAAAATCTTTCCTATATGAAGAGGAGGTGGCATAAGGTCTCTTTGTGGAAGCTTTTCTTCTATTTTGTTCTTCCACTCTCACACATAGCTGGACAAAGTCATTGAGATCTAAGTAAGGTAAGAGTTCTACCTTATCTCTAATCTCATAGTTCAATCCACTCTGGAATCTGGCTATGGTGAATCTCTCTTCCTCTTTAATCCCAGCTCTTAACATGAGTAATTCTAATTTCTGCCGATATTTCTCAACACTCATGTTTCTTTGTTGAAGTCTATGGAGCTTGTCCATGACTTCTCTAGCATAATATGCTGGTACATGCCTTCTGTGTAAGGCTGCTTTTAACTCATTCCAGTATTGGATGGTATAGTCGCCACTCATCTTTTGATCTCTTATGATTGATGTCCACCAATAAAGGGCTGCACCTTGAAAAGTCAAGGTAGCTAAGGTCACTCGCCTCCTATCATCTATGTGGTAGCACTCAAAAATTTGTTCAACCTTCATCTCCCACTCAAAGTATTCTTCTACATTGTCTCGTCCAAAGAAGGGTGGAAGGTCGAGTTTAGGTTCCACATGATGGTCTCTATGGTTATGATTACGCCTAGGAGGGTGTTGATAGTGATCATAAGGGTGATAACTATGGTGATCACTATGTTGGGAATGATCATCATGATCATGGTTTTGCCTATGAGAGTGATCCCCTTGTGAATGCCCTCTTTGAATGAGAGTAAGATTGGCGACCATTTGCCTTAGTTCATGTAACTCAGCCTTGGTTCTATTGAGCTCTTCTCTCAACTCTATGTTGTCCTGATCATGATTGGTGTTACCTTGAACACTAGAGTGACTCATGCTTGTGAAGTAGAGAAAGTGTTTTCACAAAATTTGAAAGCCTTGCACAAGTATGAATCAAAACTTTTGGAAAAGAGGATTTGCTTGTTTTTGGTGAATGACTTCTATAGAGATTCTAAAGGTGAAGAAACCGAATAGCTCCCAGGAAGGAGAGGTGAGTCACAATGGACAAGCTTAGAAACCTTGTCCTTCCTTAGCCAGAGTGTCTCCTGACGTTTCTTACCCAAGTTTCTAGATAGAAGTCTTTCAAAACCTTTTTGGAATGTAACGATGTTATGCTCCTAATAAACCAAAAGAAGGTTTCTCTATATGGTAGGCACCTAACTATCACGGAGACGTAGAACACAAATATTCAACAAGCAAAAGAAAGAAAGTATGAAATGAATGGAAAAAGAAAAAAAACGGCCCTAAGTGAAAGTGCAAATGACACTTGGAGCCACTTGACACACTTCCACACTAAGATGCGCAACTAGACTATTACAATGTTTAATGGAGTACTTGGAATTGCTTGATAAGCATTTTCCCCAAGTAACTCAAGTTTCAAAAGCAAAGAAGAATATACTACAAAGGTTCCGTGATAGAAAGCCAAATATACAATGAAATGTAGAACTATTTAAACAAAGCCAAGTGTGGCTGCAAAGGCAAAGTAAATGAGCTGAAATGGAACTTTAAAATGGTGTTTTTCTGCTGCAAGGAGGTGCTGGACAGCCAATGGAAATTACTCTTGAAGTCCACTTGAAGCAATGTTAGCAAGACCTCCACTCCTTAAGATGCTACCCCTTTGATAAGGCCTAGCTGGATGTTAAAACTCCACCACCAAATGATATTCCAGCACACCAAAATTCACAAAACCCGTGAGTGATGAAAAACAAGGTGCATCCAATTTAAATGCAGAATTAATATGACAGCAGCTATAGAAGTCAATAAAAGGTGATTTCTAAACACTTTGGGGCTGGAATAAAGGCTAGCACACAAAAGGAACCTAAGATAAGGTCTAGAACATATTAGAAAAGCAAGAAAAACTCAAAACAAAGAGGAAATTCAAGTGCAGTGAAAGTGTTTGATAAAAATGACAAACTGTTTGATTAAATGACACAAAGAACAACAGATTTTGGTGTTGTCTGGTTTTGGATTCGTGAACACTGGATTGCAGGGGTTATGTGCTTTTTGATGCTTTGAATTCACTTGTATAATGATTCAAAAATGGTTGGAACAGAATCTCCTAGCTTTTGCCAATCCAAATTTCAAATTGAAATTGTTAAAGTATAGAAAACACCAAAAAACAAATGCATACTGCACCAAAAATGTGGCTGGAAAATTGGAACAGCAGTGTGCAAAACAAATGGCAGTGTATCAAAGGCTCCAATGATATGTCAAACAAGTTTATCTCAGCAATTTTGATGTGTACAAACACTTAGACAGCACAGAATGGTACTGCAACAGCAAATCAGTAGTGCACTTCCCAATTTAGACAAATTTTATGTTTTAGGGAGTGATTTGGCACAAAGGTGTAAAAATGACCAAATGAACAGTAAAGATGAACTTTGATGCACCAAATATATGTATAGAAACAACCAAATTGTGCCAAAATCTACTGAATCACAATATGACTTGTTGAGTTCCAAATTTCAAGCAAAAATGGAAAGTCAAACTATGATTTTGCAGATTTAATGAAAATGGACCAAGGCAATAGTTGAAACAAGTTTCAAATGGTGAAATACACTTGCACCAATAGTTACAATGCACAAAAATTCAATAAAACTCGAAATCACTATGAGAGTTGCTAATTATGGAGCAAAAAAAAATACAAGACAACAGCAAAAATGATCAATAAAGTGGATTCAAAGCTGGACAAATCAATAGACTTGTAAGAAAGGCCCTAGGTAACTAGATCTAGCTAGAATATAGGAGCTAGAAGAAGGAAAGTGACCTAATGCATGGCAAAGACACAAGCAGCACGGTGCAAGCTGCACAAATACTGAGACAGTTTTGGAATCCAGACTATTGAGCAACTCAACTATTGTTTTTGAATTTTAATGGTGAATACAGATTGCCAGTACTTGAAACATGTATAAAATCATCAAATAAACTTGTCTCAAGTCATTAGAATCAATAAATCTGGACAAAACAGATTATACCAAATCCAAGCAGAAATCACGTTTTATGCAGAATTGCAAAACAGAATGAACTTGTGTCAATGCTTTAGCTCATAGGATCAAAGCTAGACAATGTCTGGATGCTTTATATGATCAAGAAAGAGCTATCACTGCACTGGACACACTTAAAACAAAAAAATAAAAGTTGGAGTAGATTAAAACCAATGGAACAGTGAAACACGACAATCACTAGCACATGACCGAACAAAACTGGAAAATGATGATTAAGCTGAATTGAAACGAAAATAAAGAAATGCACTGATTAAAATGAAGAGAAAACACTAAAGAACAGTGAATGAAAGATTATAGCAATCACAGACACGAATTAAACCAAAACAGAATGAAAAAAAATTTTTGATGAAACAGTGACAGAGTGTGAACAACACATGACAGAAACAGAGAAAGTGAATGAAAGAGCAACTTAGCTCTTGCAGTGGCAGCCTGAACGACTGGCTCTTGATGCCCAATGATGGAAGCTCCTTCAGGATATGCAGAAGAAGCTCCAAAACTCAGAGAAGTGGCAGCGGATTGAGAAAATGCAGTGGAATTTCTGGATGCACGGAAGGTGTTTGATAAGATGCTGGAAGTGTTTGAGTGGTTGTGTTTGGTAGAATTCTAGCTCAGCAAGCTTTCCAAAGGGGAAAGAAGCTAGAGGAGGTGCAAGATAACAAAACACAAGGTTGAACTTGAGAGTAAAAGCTGAAAATTGGCAGCATTTCCTTACTTCAAATCAAGTTACATTTACAAGTGATGAAGCTCTCTATTTATAGAAGAAGGAGAGCTTCTAAAATGTATTTGTGCAAGTTATTTAAATGTGCACATGCTGTAAAACAGATAGAGGAAGCTTGGGCAGCAAGCTATAAGTGCCAACTCAGCAAAGCCATTGAAGAAGATGGAGTTGTTGTCTTTGGTGTTGAACGTAATGCAAAAGGCATGGGCACCAACCATTCATTTGTGCTTCTTTGCTTTACTTACGTGGCAGCCCCTTTAAGTTGCATAGACATGGTTCCTCCCTTTTATTAATATTCTACAAAAGCAATGTAAAAGTATTTAGCAAAGAGAAAGAGAACTTAGTAAGTAATACTCCATAAGAGTAAGGTAGTGAGTGCTCCCTCTTCCTCTTGGATTCTCTTGGACATGGCTCTTGTTAAAGGTCCTATGTGGAGCTTAGATGGTCCTCCATCAAGTTCACAATGTCTTGTCTCCCTAACAATTTATCATGCATTACATTCGCACAGAAGCTTAAAGGCAACCAATCCTCCTATTCCTATGTCTAGGTAATATTGCTTCCGTGAGAATTTCGCCAGTTCTAGATTTCCCCGTATGTGTCCATATCGACAAAATCAATGATCATGCAATTGAATGAGTTAAACAAAGCATGCAAAGAGTAAAGAGGAAAAACCCTAACAAATAATGAAGTAAAGCATATATAATCAAGGATCAATTCAATATATGAGAGTTTAAGAGGTTACATCTTTCCCAACAACACAAAAGGTTTAGTTCTCTATCGATAAACAATGGAATGAAAGAATGGAAGAGATAGAAAAACCCTATAAAGAGAAGAGGAGAGCCATCACCATCTCCAAATCTATCCCTAAGGGGTGAAAAGTGTGTTTATGTGCTCAAGCCATCAAAAGATACCATCACTAGGACGTGCAAGTCCTTAAATAGAACATAAAAATAACAGAAAATAGGTCCAAGCCCATAAAAATAACAGATAACAGGTCCAAGCTCACGTCGCTGGCACTCAGCGACACTTTTGGCGCTCAACGGTAAGTGCGGCACTGGCACTCAGCGCAATTTGGCGCTTAACGCAACTTTTTCTGCACTCTGGTTGACTTTTCTGCATTCTGGTTGACTTTTCTGCATTCCAACCATTCAGTACTTTAACTCTTCTTTAAAATCATTCCAATAGCGTACAAAATCAAGGGAATCTAGTACAAAACCATTAAATTCACCTTCAACTCTCTTATTCACAAAACTAAAGCAAAAACATGAGTTCAAGCAAGCTTCTAAGTCAAAAAGGGTGTTTTTAATATCAAAATTAAGTATAAAAATAACGGTTTTTCAAGTGTTATAAAGAATCTTCTCCAGAGACACTTTCATAAACTTCACAATCTAATCAGGAAGGCATGGACAACAATGGTGGTAAATGTACTTTGGCAGATTATGCAACAGTTGTTGGCCCTCATCATTTTAACAACATTGCAATGCCGAGGGTCAATGCCGCAAGTATGAAGATGAAGCATGTGTTGATTCATCTGATGAAAAGCAACCAATTCAATGGACTGTCACATGAAAGTCCATATGAACATCTAACCACTTTCAATGAGATCTGCAATACTGTGGAGCTAAATGGAGTCCTAGATGATATTATAAAGTTGAGTTTGTTTCCCTTCTCCTTAGGAGGGAATGCTAAATTTTCGTTGAACTCTTTTTCCTGAAAATAGCTTTACTGAGTGGAAAGATGTGGTTGCAAAGTTCTTGAACAAATACTTCCCATAATCAAAGATCAACAAAGGTAAATAGGAAATTTCATCTTTCAAGCAAGGCATGGAGGAGACTTTAGGACAAGCATGGGACATATACAAGAACTTGCTGAGAAAGACGCCTACTCATGGTTTTGATGAAGCGAAGATAGTCAACCTTTTCCTTGGAGGTCTTGGCTCACAAACAAAATTGATGCTAGATGCCTCAGTTGGAGGCAATATCAAGTGCAAGACTCCAGAGGAAGCCTATGAACTGATTGACAACATGGCTACCAATGACAATGAGATGCACAGTGAAAGAGGAGTTCCACGTCAACATAAGGGAGTTCTATAGTTACAACCTCATGATGCTTTGCTTGCACAAAACAAGATTATTACTCAACAATTAAAGACTTTGACAAAGAAACTTTCTCTATTGCCAAAGGAGTTCCAGAATGTTTCACAGGTTCAGCAACAACTTTGTGAATTATGTGGTGGTGATCATATTAATGGTCAATGTGCAATGCCCGAGAAAAAATTTGATGGGACTGTCGCAACCCATACAAATTTGATGTTCAAATAAGAATGCAGTATAGACTAGGAAGTGACTCCTAGGTCGTCTCTCAAGGACTAAATGTGGTTTGAGACTTAGGTCAAACACGTAGTGAAGGGGTTTGGTAAAAGATTTTGTGAATGCAATTGACAAAATTAAAAATGGAAATTAAACACAACCGAATATAATTGAAAGCATTTAAATAAATGAACAAGCAGAAAGACAGAACGGTCTACAGATGACCGAACGATTCTACATTGAGACTGAACAGTCTCTAACACAAGTGAATAAATTGGAAATGTAGGAAGATAAAGAAGTCGAACAGAATAGACAACGTAGTGAATGAAAACAGTAAATTGAATGGTCCTAAAGCAAGATCGGTGAACTAATTAACATGCAATAAATAAATGACAAAACGCATCAATGCTCTTAAATTGCAATGTTGAACTAAAAATTTAAATGCACATTGGAATAAAGCTTGGAAATTGTAAAACAAAATCACCATCGATTCAAGCATCAACACAATATAAAGAGACCTTTTTAGAGCTAAAGCAAAATAAAAGACAAATCTGCAATGCTTAATGTGGCAATGACACTTCTAAACAATAAAATGCATCTTCATGGAAGAATAGCCATGAAGATTCTAGCCAGGCCGTGACACCTCTTCACCCAAAATCCAAAGAACCGTGAGTGCACCAAGTTGAAATCAGCGCTTGCTGGCTGGACGTGACCAAGTGCATCTCTTATGGAAGAAAGGAAATAATTGGCTCCAAATATAAATCCCAGCACTGTGATGCTTCCTCCAATTAAAGTCTGCGTTTCGCCCTTCCAGCAAAGTGAAATGCCCGCCTCCTTCCAGCACCTACATTAGTGCATCTTCCTATCTAAAAGCAAATAAATGATTTTAGGCAAAGCTAGCTGTTGTCCGTGTGCTCTTCTCTCAATTAGCGTGCACTATCTTTTTTTAAGCTAAAATATAAAAACATTCCTACATACTGAAGCACCCTCCTAGAAGAAAAGAAAGAAAAGGTTTATCCCATTCATCCCCTGAAACGGCGTATGCACCTGTTGGCAAAAGAAAAGTTGCTTCTTTTCATTCCATTGTAACATTGTGAAGAAAATGTTCAAAAACATAGAAGCTCCAAACAACGTTCAACAACAAAAGCTAAAAAAAATTTGAGAGAGTAGCGGCTGGACTGCACCAAAGTAAAAGTCAGCCTTCCTTCCAATGAAAAAATATGTGATATAGGTCTTCTCCGTGGCCTCTGATGCACAACGTCCTCCAAGCCAAAAAGGAAAAATGAGGCTCCACGTGGACATGCAGGCCGTGACACTTCTTGGACGTGAAGGCTTGCTGAACGTGAAGGAACCCACCTTGTGCTACTGCTTCTGCTTTGGGTCGTGGCAGCTGCAACATGGAGTCTAGCCCATGTCGGATGTGCAGCTGCCTTCTTCTTTTTTTTTTTAATTGAAACTTCAATATATATCTTATGTGTGAGCAGCATGCCTCTCATTGCTAGGCCGGACCCGTGAGCTTCTTTAAATGGAATGTGCTAAAAGATGTGCTTCTACAATTAGCGTTCCAAGCACAAAAGTTCAATGTAAAATGCCTCCAAAAAGTAAATCCCTCATGTGTTTCTCTCCTTTTGGTGGTGGCTACACCTTCAAATATCCCAAATTGTATTTCCAAAACTTTCCCTGCAATCAATAATGAAAATAATAGGCTCAGATAGTTCAAATTAATTAAAATAAGAATTTTTGGTCGAATTAAGCACAATTAGGAAAAATGGAGAAATACTGGACATTTAAACACAATTCCCTGATTAAATCCAACACAGTAAGCTAAGCGAAATCAAGAAAATATTGACTCATCAATATCAATGAAGAAGTTAACTACATGGGTAATCAGTTTCATCCCAACAATTATAATCAATGATGGAAACCTCATCCAAGCATGGGACAAGGTCAATTTGGGCAAGCTACTGGACAATTCAATAGACCACCACAACAGTGGCAACAACAACCCTTTCTAACTGACAAAACTAGAAAACTTGGGAAACCCTTCAACAATTCATGCAGGTAACTATCTCCAACCAAAAAAGCATTGAAGCTGCTATAAGGAATCTGTATGTGTCCATATCGACAAAATCAATAATCATGACATCGAATGAGATAAACAATGCATGCTTTGAGCAAAGAGGAAAAACCGTAACTATTAATGAAAGAAAGCATGTATCATAAATATGATGTTTAAACACAAAATTCCATATATGAGTGCTTCAAAAGATTACATTGATTCCCCAACAACAATACAAGTTTAGTTCTCCATCATCATGGAAGAACTAGATGAACAATGGAATGAAAGAATGGAAGAGATAGAAAAACCCGAGAAAGAGAAGAGGAGAGTCGTCACCATCTCCAATTCTACCCCCAAGAGGTGGAAAGTGTGTTTCTGCTTCATACTCTGCCAAAGATACAAACCCTAGGAAGCCCTAAAGCTTATATACTATTCGAAATATTACAGAAAAGTGGGCCTAAGCCCAAAATAGTGCCGCTCAACAGTAAACTGCCGCTCAGCGGTAAGTGCGTCTGTTGATTCTTCTCTTCAGCTGCACTTTCACCCCTCAGCGGAGCCAATGAGTGTTCTTTAGTGCCGCTCAGTTGTAAACTGGCATTGAGCGATACTTGCGGCTTCTCTTCTTTTGCACTTTTTGAGTTCTTTTCTGATTCCATCTCTATCCTTCTTCACTTCTTTCATCAAATTCACCTTAAAACCTGCATAAAACACTGAAATCAAGCATAAACCTGTCCAGCTCTCTTATTTCTAAAAATATGAACAAAAGCATGATTCCAAGCTAGTTTTTTAGTGTTAAAGGTTGCTTTTAGTATCAATTTTAAGCATGAAAATAACAGTTTTTCAACTGTTATTAGCAAGCAAAAAAAGAGGAAGAGTGAACCGCGCTTACCGCTCAGCACCAGTTTGGGGCGTTGACCGCGACTTCTGCAAATTTGGGTTTTAGGTTAAAATTGGGCTCAACGTAAGTTGGTCCATGAGATGCTTTCCTGAGCCTAGGTCTCGCCCTAGTCGCCCCATTCACTCTTCACTCTTTCTAGCCACTTCAAAACACTTTCCAAAGGTTTTCTCTCCACTTTCTCCTTCATCCTCCTCCACAAAACCACCCATTTTGCATCACTTTTCCATCCAAGTTTGGGGTTTGTTGAGAGCACTACTGTTAGGTTTTGGTTTCTCCAATTTCATTTGGCATTCTTCATACATTGAGAATCTCCAAGCAAGTAAGTGCATGCATTTTACATTCTAGTGCATTTGAAAGTATGATTTTGAATGAATGTTGTGGTCCAAGTATGATTCTTGAGGAATTTTGATATCTATGCATGATTTAGTGAAATAATCACTGTTTGGACCGATTAAAATGTTTGATTGATGATTGGAACTGTGAAAAATGCATGTGAGTAGTGTTTAAGGCCAGTTAGCGCTATTTTCATGAATGAACTGTTTGGCGTTGAGGGCCCTCTTAGGGGACGCTCAGCGCGATTTCTACAGAAGTTTTTTTTTTGAATGCTGGTCATTTGTTGTTGTTTGGTTGGATGTTTTTGTTGTAGGTGACACTGAGGGCCCTTGTTTTTCCCTCAGCGGTGATAAGAAGAGTGGGTTTATATCGCTTTTGATGGTTCATGTACTAATGCTTGATAATGCTTCTTGTGGTTTTGTGAATTGTTTTGATGCAGGGATGGCCTCCTTGTCAGGGAAGAGAGTTAAAACCATGGGAAACAAGAGAAAGGAGCCGGAACGTTTCTATTCAAACAAATTCCTTTCTCATAAGCATGAGTGACATTTCCAAAAAGTTCAAGATCGAAGGGTTTTGATGGAGCAAAAAGTGGGGTGGATACCATCCATGGCCCCGCAATTTGGAGAGGAATTAGAAAGAAGAGGATGGGAGAATGTAGTTGTTTACCCTACACCAGCAAACATAGCAGTAGTTAAGGAATTTTACACCAATGCCAGAGCATTTGGAAACACTCATACAGAGAGTTACATGAGCTATGTGAGAGGAAAGATTATTCGGTATGATCCTAATACTATTAACAAGTTTCTACTTTCTGAGTGGGCTAATGAACAGTGTCAGTTTGCACTGATTATGGAGGATGGAGCAGATTTTGATGATATATAGAGGACATTGTGTGTACTTGGAGGACACTTCCAGAGGAACAGGAATGATGTGCCCATTCATATTAGGAGATCCCATTTGACTCTTTCGGCAAATTACTGGATGACATTATCTCATGCCAACATTCAGCTGTGTTCTCATGTGTTTGATATCACTGCCGTTAGGGCCATCTTCCTTTATTATGTGCTAAAAGGGTTGAATATTAATATTGGGCAGGTCATAGCAAATGAGATTCAGACTTGTGTCAGTTCTGTGAACAACAAAACACCTCTAGGGCATCCATCTTTGATCACAGATCTGTGTGAGTTAGCTGGGGTGAATACTTCCACATCGCCGATGGAGCAACCAAGGAAGGAGATTGATGCTTCCTATTATAACAAGTATTGCATGCTAGATGAGGCGGCCCAACAAGTACCACCACCACATCCTCCTAGAGTTCACTTGATGGATTGACAAGTGTACCAAATCGCACAAGTAATATAAAATGGTAAGACCAAGTATCGTATCCCAGAGGACTCTCGACACTAAACAAGTGTGTGATAACTCGATTAATTAAACTTAAAAGAAATGAGATCATTGGTTTAAGATTAAAAGACAGAAAATTAAATATGAATGCAAATTGATCAATAGTAGAGTAAAACAAAGATGAACAAATGTTGTTTAATATGAGATGAATATGTTGTTAGGGTTTGATTTCACCAAGTTTACTCTCATGTATATAAGAATTCTTCTTTTTACATTAATGTTAACGTCACTCACTAAATTACTTAGAACCCGATCCCTCGGCGCAATAAGTCTGCCTTAATTCCTAGTTCGTGTAATTCCTAGCGTTCCTAGAAAATTAAGTCTGAAGATCAAGAGCTTAAGACGACCAAGTACTCATACCCTCATCCTTGAGAAATATTACCCTTGGGAGAATTGATGGAAACCCCTTTAGGGACTTCCCATCCAAAGAAGTATCAACTAAAACTAAGACTAAAGAAAGGGAAGTAGAATAAAGATTGCTAAAGCTCTTTCCTTATCTAAGTCTTAGATAGATTCTCTTTAACTAATTTCATTATTTTGTAGAACAATAAAGGTTGGAAGGATCCTAAGAAGTTGTCAAGCAAAGAGGAAGCAAAGGAAGAAAGATGAAGTGCACTTATGGACTGGAATTACAAAGGGAAAGTAGCTTCCGGAACAAGCCATGCACCCAGCCACAACCCTGGTCCGGTCAGCCAATTTACACCAGCCAGCTTATTCAAATTCAACACGTTTTAAATACAATTCTTATGAAGCATGTATTACATGCTAGCTAGTGTTCCAGCACGTTTTAAATGTACTTTGCGTAGTCTTCTTCATCTATAAACGACAGCTTGATCTCTTGTAAAATTCAACTTGAGTTTGATAATGAAATGCTGCTGAAATCCAATTATTCTCTCAAGTTCATTGCTTGAAGCTGTTCTAGCTTGTCTCCCTCTAGCTCCTTTCCCCTAAGGAAAGTCGTCTGAGTTAGAATTCCTCACCACACCACATCCAAACACTGCCACACATTTCCTCGGAACATCTCCATCCATTATCCATTCTGCTGCCACTTCTGGTCCAAGAAGTCGCTCCAATCTTGAACGTGGAGGCTGCTTCCATCAAGAATTCAACAAGAACCTGAACTGTAAGGAACCTTCCAACACTCATGCAATTCATAAATCATGCTACTAAATGAGTTAAATAAAGCAAGCATTAAAACAAATGAATTCCCTAACAATTAATGAAAAAACATATATGATTAAGAATCAATTCATATACATGAGAGTTGTTGACAAGGTTACATCATCCCCCAACAAAAAATAGAGTTTAGTTCCCCAAAGACATGAAGAAACTAGAAAAATAATGGAAAAGCATGAGATAATAAAACCCTAAAAGTAGAAGAGGAAGTTGCCGCCTCCAGATCCGCCTTCAGAGAGTAAGAGTGTGTTGTTGTATTGCTTCAGCTAGAGATACAAAACCTAGGACGCTAGGGTCCTTTAAATAGAGCAGAAGTAGGACAGAAACAAAGCCCAAGCCTGAGTCGTCGGCGCTCAAGCGCCCCACTTAGGGTGCCCGGGCGGTAAGCGGTGGTCTTCCGCGCTCAAGCCTCGTAGAGGTCGCCTAAGTCTTCTACCTCCGACACTCAAGCGTGCCAAAAAGGGGCGCCCGGGCGGTGAGCGACACTTCCTCCGCTTAAGCCTTCCAGAGTAAGCCCAAGTGTTAATGGATTGGTAAGTGTACCAAATCGCACAAGTATTATAAAATGGTAAGACCAAGTATCGTATCCTAGAAGCCTTTGACACTAAACAATTGTGTGATGACTCGATTAATTAAGAATCAATTCAAATACATGAGAGTTCACAAGGTAACATCATTTCCCAACGACAACTAGAGTTTAGTTCCCCATAGACATGGAGAAACTATATGAATAATGGAAAAGCATGAGATAGTGAAACCCTAAGAGTAGAAGAGGAAGCTCTCGCCTCCAGATCTGCCTTTAGAGAGTAGAAGAGTGTGGTTTTGTGTTGCTCCAACCACAGATACAAAACCTAGAGCGCCTGGGTCCTTTAAATAAAGTTGGAAAAGAGTAGAAACAGGGTCTGGTCCAAAAGAGTCGAAACAGAGCAAAATTTTGGCTGGATCTGCGACGCATGATGATCGGGCGCTCGGGCGGTGGACGTTGATTTTCTGAGGCTCAAGCCTTGGACAGGGCGCCCAAGCTTCATGCGGTTCCTCCTTTAGGTGCTTTTCCAGACCTTTCTGATCTCTAACTCCTTAGCACTTCATCTCTGCTTTCCGCATTCTCTCATTACCTATCAAAACAAAGGTAATTAGTCATAAAATCATCAAATTCAACCTCAAATCTCTTATTCACACAACTTAATGAAAAGCATGAGTCCAAGCAAGTTTCTAAGTGAAAAAAGGTGTATTTAATATCAAAATTACATCACAAATAACAGTATTTTCAACTGTTAACACAACTCCAAACTTAGAACTTTGCTAGTCCTCAAGCAAAACAAAATGTAACTCAACTCTTCAGAACAATCACTACAATGACTCAACATTTTTCAAAAACATTTCCTTTCAGAACAAGAAATCACTTGTATCAATTTAGCATAAAGATCCTAGTCAAGATTTGTAGATGCCTTAATTCAATTAAAATCAATGTGATGCTCAAATGTTTTCAACAGATGTTATCCTTAAGAATGATCAATCAACCAAGTAAAGATGCAATCAGAAATTCAGAGAACTACTCCTCACCAAAGAAAGTGTTTCACTTAAGGACTCAAAAGTGTATCACTCAACTCACAGGTGTATAGTGAGGTGTTGGTGTTTCTTTCACTCTACTATCACAATATCATACAAATTAGTTTTGCCTTTCATTTAACCATAATCAAACATACTCACAAGCAGGTTTTCATCACAAGGGTTTTTCTTGGCTTATAACTTGGCTGGGCTAAGAAGAAACATGTTTTTTCAGGAATGCAAAATCCTTGAGTTAAGAGAGATATTTATGAGATTAACAATTAGACACATGTTCTCTTTTCAAGAAGATCTTTCCCAACCTTTTTCCCTTGTACTGAGCTTTCTTTTCTTTCTTCTCAACTCAACTCAAGATAAAGAATTTAAAACAGGATTTTCAACACATGTTTAAGGCTAAAGATTCAAAGGATGGAATAAATTGTTCTCTCTTTATTAGGAAAAATTCATAAGTAGGCTTAAAACAAATTGAGGGATAAGAAAAGATGGCCTTTATCATATGAAACATGCAAGCAAGTAGTTCAATCACAGAAAATTTGGGCAAAATCATTCATGCTTCTAAAGTAATAACAATTATTCATAATAACTCTAAAGCTTAAAACTCACACAGGTAAACTCTCAGGTCCCATAATTCAGAAAAACATCCTACTCAGTATCTCAATCAAATTTTTTGTTTTTTTTAAGCACCTGTTTCACATCATGCATCATCTCAACATCAATCAATACACTAGAATATCACAAAGCAATACTTCTCACAAAACACATCAAAGTTGAATCAAAGCAGTGTAGTTCATTAAAACAAAGTACAAAAACAAAAAAATTGATTAAAAAGAAAACAAATAACAAAACAAAAGATTAAAAAGAAAACAAATAACAAAACAGAAAATTAAAAAGAAAGGTTTAGAAAGTTGGGTTGCCTCCTAGTAAGCGCTTCTTTAATGTCACTAGCTTGACCTAATAAGCTCATGTCACATCTTTGATCTTGGTGTCATCTTTTCCTTCTCCACACCAATTCATCTTCAGTAGCTTCTTGTTCACCTTTTTAGTTCTCCTTGAAATTGGAGATTCAATCTCTATTAGCCCATCAGCTCTGAGTTCTTTCACAACCTAAAGTTTTTTGTTGAATCTCACTGGTATCCCTAGTCTCAGTCCTTCATGCTCTTACAGTGAGTCTAGATAAACATCTTCTCCTTTGTTATCTTTTTCTTCTTCCTTAACCTGTCACAGAAAACACTTTTTACTCTTTTTACCTGGTTTAACAACTTTTGTACTAGTCCCGAGTGCTAGTCCCGGGTGCATCCTCACATGCAGCTTTCAAACTAGTCTTCTTTATTCGAACCGGTTGCTCAGCATTGAAGACATTGAAAGTCACCTCCTCTTCTTGGTCTTTAAGGGCTATAATTCCATCATCAACATTAATGATTACCTTGGCCGTCTTCATGAATGGCCTTCCAAGAATAATAGGGATCTTTAAGTCTTCCCCCATCTCCATAACAACAAAGTCTACCAGGAATTTAAGGTTGTCAATTTGAACTATCACATCGTCCACCACACCCATAGGGCCTTTTGGTGGATCCATCTATCATGCATAAAGTCATCTTTGCAAGCTTGACTCCAAGAGCACTAATCTTTTCAAGTACAGACAAGTGTATCAAATTGATACTAGACCCTAAATCAATTAAGGCTTTCCTTATTTTGTGCCTCCCAATAGTGCAAGGAATAGTGAAACTTTCGGGATCTTTATCCTTTGGAGGAAGTGCCTTCTGTAAGATCACACTACAATCACCTTGGATCTCAATAGAGTCATCCTCTAAATATTTCTTTCTTTTGAGGAGTTTCTCTCTTAACCTCTTCTTTATCTTTTCTCACTTCTTCCATAATCCTCCCTTTCTCTTTCCTCTCAATCTCAATTTCTTTCTCTTATTTTTTTATTTTTTTCTTTTTCAATCAAATCTTCTTTTTCTTTTCTCTCACTCTCTTCTTTTTCTTTGTCACTCAACTTTTCCTTTTCTTTCTCTCTCTCATCTTTCATACTCACAATAACCTTACATTCTTCTTTGGGGTTAAATTCAGTATTAACCCCAAAACTTCTGTTAGGCATCTCTTCCAACTTCTTGGTCATTTGACCAACCTGCATCTCCAGGTTCCTTATAGCAGCTTCATTGCTTTTCTGAGTGGAAAGACTCGCCTGAATGAATTGTTGAAGAGTCTCCTCAAGCTTTGTATTTTTGTCAGATAGAAAGGGTTGTTGTTGCCACTATTGTTGCTGTTGTTGTTGTGGTGGTTTATTGAATTGTCCACCAGTTTGCCCAAACTGACTTTGTCCCATGGTAGGATGAGATTTCCACCCTTGATTGTAATTGTTGGGACGAAACTGGTTACCCATGTAATTAACTTCTTCATTGAGATTCTCGGGTACAACACATTGACCATTAATATGGTCACCACCACATAATTCACAAAGTTGCTGATAAACCTGTAAAACTTTCTGGATTTCCTTTTGTGGTTGAGAAAGCTTCTTTGTTAAGACTTCTAGTTGCTGAGTGATAATCTTATTTTGAGCAAGCAAGGCATCATAAGACTATAGTTGTAAAACTCCCTTAGGTTGTTGATAACAGTTGAAAAACTGTTATTTTCATGCTTAAAATTGATACTAAAAGCAACCTTTAACACTTAGAAACTAGCTTGAAATCATGCTTTTATTCATATTTTCAGAAATAAGAGAGCTGGACAGGTTTATGCTTGATTTCAGTGTTTTTGTGCAGGTTTTAAGGTGAATTTGGTGAAAGAAGTGAAGAAGGAGAGAGATGGAATCAGAAAAGACATCAAAAAGTGCAAAAGGAGAAGCCGCAACTACCGCTGAGCGGCAGTTTACCGCTGAGCGGCACTCAAGAAGTCACGTTGGATCCGCTGAGGGGCAAAATGGCCACTGAGGGGAAGAAACCAACTCACGCACTTACCGCTCAGCGGCAGTTTACCGCTGAGCGGCACTCTTATGGGCTTGGGCCTAAATTTTCTGTATTTTTAGAATAGTATATAAGCTTTAGGACGTCCTAGGGTTTGTATCTTTGGCAAAAATGAAGCAAATACTCTCTCTTCCACCCCTTTAAAGGAGGATCTTGGATGCCAGGCTACCTCTTCACCTTTCTAGGGTTTTATCTTTCATTCTTCCATTATTATTCATCTAGTTTCACCATGAATATGGTGAACTAAACCTTGTATTGTTGTTGGGGAATCAATGTAGTCTTGTGAAACTCTCATATATGAAATTTGTTTTAACATCTTACTTTTAAGACCTATGCTTTCTTTCATCATTAGTTAGGGTTTTTCCTCTTTGCTTAATGCTTGCTCTGTTTAACTCATTCATTGCTATGATTATTCATTTTGTCGATACTGGAACGTACGGGGAAATCTAGATCCGGGGAATTTCTCCCAATAGTATATTGGTTGCCGTTAAGCTCCCGCACTTAAGAACTAATTACTAGGAATGCTAGGAATTGTATGAACTCGTAATTAAGGATAGGCCTTCTTGCAAGGTGATTTAGAGAGTGACATTAACAATTGATGAAAAGAATGTTGAATTCCTAAAGTATATGAGAGTGGATAAGATGAAATTGATAACCCCAACAACATACTCATCCATCTAAGTGTTTGTATTCCGTTTTCGTCATTGATCAAATTCATGCATACATGTTTATTTACTGTCTTTTGCATTTAAACCTACAATCAATTTGTTCTTAAGTCTTAAATAATCAACAAATCACATAACCAAACTAGGCCATGAGTCCTTTGGGAAAACGATACTTGGTCTTACCGAGTTTTATTACTTGAAACGATTCGGTCACACTTGCCGATTGTCCAACAAGTTTGTGACGCTGTTTTTCGGTGTTCATAAATTTGTCATCAAGTTTTTCGCACCGTTGCCGGGGACTCGTGGTTTAACTAGTTAATTTGTGTGATTATTGATTATCTTTGACTTGAATTTTAAATTTATGTTTTTATTTTCTGTTTTTATTTTTCGGTTATTATTTTTATTTTATTTTATTTTATTTTATTTTATATTATTCTTTGAATCTTATATCTTCTCTTATATCTTTTTGTGCTAACCAAATCTTCTAGGGTTTTGTTCTCTTGTGTATGCAGGAGGTAATCCGAACAAGGAGCAAGAAAACTGCAGAACCTCTTCTTGAAGGTTTAGACGAGAGTAGACGGAGGAGAAGAATCCGTACATCTAGAGAACTTTTCCCTCCTCCGGAAACTTTGTTGCAACCATCACCACAAGGTTCTGAGCATAGCACTAAGAACATGGAGAACAATAATATCAGAAGAACTCTTGCTGATTATACAAATACAGCTGGGCCTCAGCATTTTAACAGTATAGCAAGACCTAGAGTCAATGCAGCCAACATGGAGGTCAAACCAGTGTTGATCCAACTGGTGAAAAGTAATAATTCAATGGGTTATCTCACAAAAGCCCATATGAGCACCTCACTACATTTAATGAGATCTGCAACACAGTGAAAATAAATGGGGTGCCAGATGAAGCGATCAAACTTAGCTTGTTTCCCTTCTCATTAGGAGGCAATGCTAAGCTTTGGTTAAATTCTTTTCCAGAGGAAAGCTTTACAGAGTGGGAAGCAGTGGTAACAAAGTTTCTAAATAAATACTTCTCACAATCAAAGGTGAATAAAGGAAAGCAAGAGATTTCTTCATTCAGGCAAGGCATGGAGGAATCACTGGGTCATGCATGGGACAGATATAAAAGTTTGTTACGAAAAAGTCCCACGCATGGATTCGATGAAGTGGAAGTAGTCCTAACCTTCCTTGGAGGTCTTGGTTCACAAACCAAGATGATGCTTGACGCCTCAGCAGGAGGAAACATCAAATGGAAAACTCTAGAGGAAGCAACATAAATCATTGAATATATGGCTACTAGTGATAACGAGCTAAACAGTGAAAGAGGAGCTCCTATGCAACAAAAAGGAGTTCTACAATTACAAACAAATGATGCCTTGCTAGCACAGAATAAAATTCTAACTCAACAACTGGAGACTCTTACTAAAACACTTGCGCAATTGCCTAAAGAGTTAAAGACTGCTGCACAGGTACAATTTCAGTTGTGTGAATTATGTGGGGGCGACCATATCAATGGTCAATGCGCCTTTCCAGCAGAAGCCGTACAGGATGTGAATTACATGGCCAATCAATACCGTTAGGGGAACTACAATCAAGGGTGGAAACCACACCCAAGCATTGGTCAAGGGCAAACTGGGCAAGCTGGTCAATTTAACAAGCAACAGTAGCAACCAACCTTATGGCAGCAGATTTCTATACTTAATGAAAGGTCCATGAGGATGGAAGAAACTCTTAACCAATTCATACAGAAAACTGAGTCTACCCAAAAGAGCACTGAAGCTGCTATCAAGAATTTGGAGATTCAGATGGGGCAGATTACTAAGCAGGTGGAAGAGAGGCCAGATAAAAGATGAGATAGTTGAGTTAGAAAAAGGAGAAACAGAAGAGAAAAGAGACATAGAGAGTAAAAATACTTTTCCTTTTCTAATAAATCAAGGGAAACAACTTGATTTCATAGAATTATTCAAGATGGTGGATAATGATGCACCTTGGGAGGAGATTCTACAACAAATTACAGTTTATACTAAATCTGATGACGATGTCTCTACAAAGAAAAGACGTAGAGATGATGAGGCAAAGAAGTGTAAAACTGTTAAAAAGGAGCCATTCCCTCCAAAAGCGAAAGATCCAGGAGGCTTTTCTATTCCTTGTACCATAGGGAAGAAAAGGATTAAAAAAGCTCTACTTGATTTAGGTTCAAGTGTTAACATGATACCTTATTCGTTACTGGAGCAGATCGGTGATGTTAATGTGAAACCTGTAAAGGTTAACTTAGTAATGGCCGATGGATCTTCAAAGGAACCATGTGGGATTGTAGAGGATATTATAGTTTGTGTGGGCAAACTCCAGTTCTTGGCAGACTTTGTGGTGATGAAGATGGAGACAGAAAAGATACCTATTATTCTTGGAAGACCGTTAATGAAAACGGCCAAAGCCATCATTGATGTGAACGAAGGTATAGTGGTGCGGAGAGAGTTGTTGTAGATGTCTTTAAAGATGAGAGGCAGATACAAGAGGAAGAAGCTAGTCATAAAGCTGCATTTCAAGATGCACACATGACTAGCCATCAAGATGGAAAGCCCAAGGATAAAGGTAAACATTGTTTGTTGTTTCAGGTGCAGAAAGGAGAAAAGATTGGAAGAGGAAGAAAAGTTCCTGATGACTGGAAGAAAGGAAGACCCCAACTTGGTACACCTGTGAGAATCAAAAACAAGTTGTGGGTTGTGAAAGGCTATAAAGAGAAGGAGATGATAGAGATAGAGTCTCCATATTCTAGAAGAGTCAAAACAGTACACAGGAAACAGCTGAGGAGTTGGTGGGACAAGGACATCAACTATGAAGAAGGAACTTGAATTTTATTGGGTCAAGCTAATGACGTTAAAAGAGCGCTTGCTGGGAGGCAACCCAGTGATTTAAGAACTTTTGATTTTATTTTGCTTTTGTAATTTTTAATCTGTGGACATTATTTTTGTAAATATTTTCTTGGATATAGCATCTACTGAAGGATGCTAGGTGGTTAAGTATCTACTGAAGGATACTAAGTTTGTAACACCTACTAATGGGTGTTGGTAAGAAAATTTTGCATCTACTGATGGGTGCTGGTGGATTTTGGGTCAGGCTCGTGACGTTAAACAAGCGCTACCTGGGAGGCAACCCAGTTGATTGATTGTTTTTGTTTGTTTCATTGTAGTAGTATAATAGGGTTTTGCATAAGTAATCTGAAAATTGAATTGCAGAGAACTAGTGAGGGGCATGTTTAGGAGGCACCTAGGTTATGCAAGGAAGGAGAAGAGCACTTCACAAAAGTGCCGCTGAGCGGTAAAATACCGATGAGCGGTACTATCACATTGGGCTTTGGTTGCCCTTTAGCGGGACCCGAGCCCATTAGGGTATTTTTATACCCTAAGCTGCGCATAAGCTTCTATTTTCAGGCTCTTCTCTGCACACACACTCCTACATACCTTTTCCAAGGTTTTCCATATCTTTTCCCTCTTCCCTCTTGAGAAAATCTCTCTTCCACTCACTTTCTCACTAGTGTTCCATCCAAGTTTGGGGTTGTAAGAGAGCATCTTAGCTTGGAAACATTCTCATTGCATCTAGTATCTCCACTCAAGTAAGTAAAGCATTTTGTTCATTCTAGGGTTCTTGAATTTAAATGTGATTGTCAAAGCATGAATATTTAGGGGTTTTGATTTCTATGCATGATTTGATGATTAAATTGATGTTTGAACCGATTAAACTACATGATTGTGATATGGAAAACTGAAAATTGCATGTGGGTGGAGTTAGGACAGGTTAAAAAGAGATTTTTCAAAAATCTGCAGAGTCACCGCTTAGGGGTAAATTGTCGCTGAGCGGCACTCTGCCAGACTTGAATTTTTTGATCCATTGTGTTCTAGATTGTGCACTGGTGGCGCTGAGGGGTAATTCTGACCCTCAGTGGTGGTTTAGCTTCAAAATAAGGTGTGTTCTGTGTTTTACTAATGATTAACATCATGTACTGTGGTTTTGTATCTGTGTTTGATTGTAGGAATGGCATCCTCTTCAGGCAAAAGATTGAAGACCATTGCATCCAAGAGAAAAGAAAAGGAACCGGAACAACCCCATTCTAGTAGGTTCCTATCTCGGAAAAATGAGAAGCACTTCAAGGTGGTCCAAGATAGGAGAGTCCTTATGGAGAGAAAGGTTGGAATGATACCTAACTTTACTCCTCAATTTGGAGAGCAATTGTTAGGGAATGATTGGGGAAAGCTAGCCACATACCCTGCACCTGCAAATATAGCTGTGGTAAAAGAATTCTACACCAATGCAAAGAAGATTGGTGATTATCCAGCTGAGAACTATCTAGGCTATGTCAGAGGCCATGCTATCAGGTATGATCCTGATTCCATCAATAACTTCTTGGATACTGTGTGGGCTGGTGAGCAGTGCCAGTTTGCTCTATGTATGGAGGAAGGTGCTGATTTTGAGGATGTGGAGAGAGTGCTATGTATACCTGGAGGACACTTTCAAAGGAATAGAACTGGCTCTGTGGTGAATATTAGAAGGACTGACCTGACTCCTCTTGCAAAGTATTGGATGGCGTTTTCTCATGCCAACATTTAGCCATGTTCTCATGTGTCAGATATTACTCTTAGTAGGGAACTCTTCATCTACTGTGCTATCAGGAACTTAAATGTCAATATTGGGTAGGTGATAGCTGATGAGATCAGGGTGTGCGCTAATACCACAAATAATAAAGCACCCTTAGGACATCCTTCCTTAATCACTCACCTCTGCAAGATAGCTGGGGTGGACACTTCTACTCCACCATTTGAAAGGCCAAGGAAAGCAATTGATGAGGCCTATTATAGACAATACTGTGGAGGCGAGGAAGCAACTCAACCAGTTCCACCACGCCGTGGTCGCAGAGAGAGAGGGCAAGCACAGAGTCAGACATCTGTTGAGACACATGAAGCATAACCGTTCCAAATGAGGGACATGTACATGTCTCTTATAGGTGCTCAGTTACAGTCTATCCACAAAGGGCAGGTGGCTACTGCTGAGATGATTGTTGGCATGTATGATACACCTCCAGCTCACAGGTGGACTATGAAGGAGTTCCATAATGTGGTAGCTTGGCCAGAGGAGCCGGTGCAAGGAGGCGGAAGATACAGAGGACAACTCAGATTGTTGAGGAGCTGAGATAGCATTTACTAATGAATGCTATCATAATTAGAGCAGGATTTATGCTTTTGTTGGTTTAAGTGTTCTGAACTTATTTACTTTTGTTTTAGAATAGGGTTGATGTACTCTATTGGAAACCTGGTTTGTTATGATGGTTTGCTTATGATTGTGATTGTTCGATAAGTAATGCTTGATGATGCTTTGAGATTGATTGATGTTGAGATGTGCACATTAAATGCTTATAAAGGTGATTCACAAACTTTGTGAACCAATGCATGATATTGTGATTGTGATTGTGAGATTAAGCAGGATGTGTATGTCAAATGTGAATGAGCTTATATGTGAGGTTTTGAGCTCCAGAGTTGTTATTGATTGAATGCTATTACTTTGAAAGCATGAATGATTTTGCCCAGGTTTTCTATAATTGAATCAATTGCTTGTTTTGCATCATATGATCAACGCCGTTTGTTGGAACCCTTTTTATTGGCCAAATTCATGAAGTTAGCCCACTAAAAGAGAACACTTTGTGTTGTATCCTTTGAACCCTTAGCCTTGAACACAAATTGAAAACCCTTGTTGAAAAGCTTTACCTTGAGTTAAGTAGAAAATCTTGTGTGGTATTGATAAATGTTCCAGTTTGGGGTTGTTGGGAAAGCATGAAAAAGAAAAAGGAAAAGCATTGAGCTAAGAGCTAAGAAATAAGAATGTGAAAAGAAAAGAAAGAAAATAAAAGAAAAGAAACAAGCAAAGCTCAATGCAAAGGCAAGTTGGGAAAAATAAGAATAATTGTCTTGTTATGATTCTCTTAAGTCAAGGATTTTGTGATCCAGAAAAAACCAATTTTCTTGTTAGCCCAGCCAAGTTATAAGCCATTGAAAAGTCCTTGTGATGATGCATGCTTGTGAATGTTTTTTATTGTGGTTAAATGAAAGGCAAAGTTAATTCATGTGACATTGTGATAGTGGAGTGAATGAGTGATTACCTCTTATACACTTGTGTTTGAGTGAAACACTTTACCTAGTGAGGAAATATTCCATGAGCACATGAACATCCATGCTTAATTGATTGATCACTCAAGAAAAATAACATTTGTTGGATATTAAGTAACTTTGTAAACACTAAAGCATGTGCACGTCTTGATTGAAATCTTGGTCAGAAGTTTGATTGAAGTCTTTACTTATCTTGAAAAGAAGATTTTTGAATGAGTGAACCATCATATGAATTGGTAGAAGATTGAGTTACATCTTGTTTGCTTGAGGACAAGCAAAGTTCTAAGTTTGGGATTGTGATAACAGTTGAAAAACTGTTATTTTCATGCTTAAAATTGATACTAAAAGCAACCTTTAACACTTAGAAACTAGCTTGAAATCATGCTTTTATTCATATTTTCATAAATAAGAGAGCTGGACAGGTTTATGCTTGATTTCAGTGTTTTTGTGCAGGTTTTAAGGTGAATTTGGTGAAAGAAGTGAAGAAGGAGAGAGATGAAATCAGAAAAGACATCAAAAAGTGCAAAAGGAGAAGCCGCAACTACCGCTCAGCGGTAGTCTACCGCTGAGCGGCACTCAGGAAGTCACGTTGGATCCGTTGAGGGGCAAAATGGCCGCTGAGGGGAAGAAACCAACTCACGCACTTACCGCTCAACGGCAGTTTACCGCTGAGCGGCACTCTTATGGGCTAGGGCCTAAATTTTCTGTATTTTTAGAATAGTATATAAGCTTTAGGACGTCCTAGGATTTGTATCTTTGGCAGAAATGAAGCAAATACTCTCTCTTCCACCCCTTTGAAGGAGGATCTTGGATGCTCAGGCTACCTCTTCACCTTTCTAGGGTTTTATCTTTCATTCTTCCATTATTATTCATCTAGTTTCACCATGAATATGGTGAACTAAACCTTGTATTGTTGTTGGGGAATCAATGTAGTCTTGTGAAACTCTCATATATGAAATTTGTTTTAACATCTTACTTTTAAGACCTATGCTTTCTTTCATCATTAGTTAGGGTTTTTCCTCTTTGCTTAATGCTTGCTCTGTTTAACTCATTCATTGCTATGATTATTCATTTTGTCGATACTGGAACGTACGGGGAAATCTAGATCCGGGGAATTTCTCCCAATAGTATATTGGTTGCCGTTAAGCTCCTGCACTTAAGAACTAATTACTAGGAATGCTAGGAATTGTATGAACTCGTAATTAAGGATAGGCCTTCTTGCAAGGTGATTTAGAGAGTGACATTAACAATTGATGAAAATAATGTTGAATTCCTAAAGTATATGAGAGTGGATAAGATGAAATTGATAACCCCAACAACATACTCATCCATCTAAGTGTTTGTATTCCGTTTTCGCCATTGACCAAATTCATGCATACATGTTTATTTACTGTCTTTTGCATTTAAACCTACAATCAATTTGTTCTTAAGTCTTAAATAATCAACAAATCACATAACTAAACTAGGCCGTGAGTCCTTTGGGAAAACGATACTTGGTCTTACGAGTTTTATTATTTGAAACGATTCGGTCACACTTGTCGATTGTCCAACAAGTTTGTGGCGCCATTTTTCAGTGTTCATAAATTTGTCATCAGTTGTGATGAAGTTCTTCTTTCATTGTGCATCTCATTATCATTAGTAGCCATGTTATCAATTAATTCATATGCTTCCTCTAGAGTCTTGCACTTGATATTGCCTCCACCTGAGGCATCCAACATCAATTTTGTTTGTGAACAAATACCTCTAAGGAAAAGAATGACTATTGTTGCTTCATCAAAACCATGAGTAGGTGTCTTTCTCAGCAAGCTTTTGTATCTATCCCATGCTTGCCCTAGTGATTCTTCCATGCCTTGATTGAAAGAAGAGATTTCCTGCTTCCCTTTGTTGATCTTCGATTGTGGGAAGTATTTATTCAAGAACTTAGCAACCACATCTTCTTACTGAGTAAAGTTGTTTTTCGGAAAAGAATTTAACCACAATTTAGCATTGCCTCCTAGTGAGAAAAAAAACAAGCTCAATCTAATAGCATCATCAGGTACACCATTTAGCTTCACAGTGTTGCAGATCTCATTAAAGGTAGTAAGATGCTCATATGGACTTTCATGTGACAGTCCATTGAACTGGTTGCTCTTCACAAGATGGAGAAACGCAGGTTTCACCTCCATATTTGCGACATTGACCATTGGCTTTGCAATGTTGTTAAAATGGTAGGGGCCAACAACAGTTGCATAATCTGTCAAAGTACACCTGCCATCATTGTTGTCAATGGTTTTTTTATCAGATTGCAAGGCCTGTGAAATTCTTTCTAGAGAAGGTACTCTAGATAATCTGCTTCTTCTTGGCCTCCTACTAGTCCCAAGTCCTTCAAAAAGAGGTTCAACACTTTTGTTGCTCCTTGTTCTAACTGTATCCTGCATAAAATAAAAACAAAGCCCTAGAAAATATCATTAGCACAAAAGTAAAAATAAAAATAAAAGATACGAAAATAAAATAAAATAGAATCAAATAAAATAAAACCAAATAAAGTAAAATAGAATAAAGCCAAAATTAATTACGAATCACACAAATAGAATAGCTTAAACTGTGAGTCCCTGGCAGCGACGCCAAAAACTTGTTGATGGATTGACAACTGTACCAAATCGCACAAGTAATATAAAATGAGAAGACCAAGTATCGTATCCCAGAAGACTCTCGACACTAGATGACTCGATTAATTAAGACTTAAATAAAATGATCATTGGTTTAAGATGCGAAGAGAGAAAATTAAATATGAATGTAGTTTGATCAATAGTAGAGTAACACAAAGATGAACAGAGGTTGTTTATAAAATGAGATGATTATGTTGTTAGGGTTTGATTTCACCAAGTTTACTCTCATGTATATAAGAATTCTTCTTTTTACATTAATGTTAACGTCACTCACTAAATTACTTAGAACCCGATCCCTCGACGCGATAAGCCTGCCTTAATTCCTAGTTCATGCAATTCCTAGCGTTCCTAGAAAACTAAGTCTGAAGATCAAGAGCTTAAGACAACCAAGTACTCATACCCTCATCCTTGAGAAATATTACCCTTGGGAGAATTCAACAAGAACCTAAATTGTAAGTAACTTCCCGACACTCATGGAATTCATAAATCATTCTACTAATGAGTTAAATAGAGCAAGCATTGAAACAAATGAATTCCCTCATAATTAATGAAAAAGCATATAAATTAAGAATCAATTCAAATACATGAGAGTTCACAAGGTTACATCATTCCCCAACAACAAATAAAGGTTAGTTCCCCATAGACATGGAGAAACTATATGAATAATGGAAAAGCATGAGATAGTGAAACCCTAAGAGAGAAGAGGAAGCTCCCGCCTCCAGATCCGCCTTTAGAGAGTAGAAGAGTGTGTTGTTGTGTTGCTCCAGCCAGAGATACAAAACCTAGAGCGCTTGGTTCCTTTAAATAAAGTTGGAAAAGAGTGGAAACAGGGCCCGGTCCAAAAGAGTCGAAACAAAGCAAAAATTGGGCTGGATCTGCAACGCGCGATGCTCAGGCACCCCATTTAGGGCGTCCGAGCGGTGGACGGTCCTCATGTAAGATGTAGAGAAAATAGAAAAAAAAAGAATAGAGTGAGAGAAACGAAAAGGGGAGGGAAGAAGAGGAAGAAGATGAGAGAAAAATAGAGACAAAAAAAAATTGAGTGAAAAAGAGAAAGATGTAGAGAAAGAAAAAGAAGAGAGTGATAGAAAAGAAAAGAAAAAAGAGAGGAAAGAAAAGAAAAAAAGAGAGGAAGAGGATAAGGAAAAAAAGAAAGAATTATATGAAAAACCTCTTCCTTACCCAAAGAATTATTTTAGGGAGGAGAAGGAAAGATAGTTTGAGCAATCCATGGAAATCTTGGAGGAATTAGAGATTAAAATTCCTGTGACTAAGACATTGCAACAGGACAAGTGTAGTGTGATCTTGCAGAAGGCCCTTACTCCAAAAGCTAGAGATCCGGGAAGTTTCACTATTCCCTACACTATTAGGAGTCATAAAATAAGGAAAGCCCTAATTGATTTAGACACTAGTGCAGCGAAGGGAAACAACCGCGGTTGTTTTTGTATATACGTCGCGGTTTTAGAACCGCGGGCATATACGGGCGAGGTAAAAAGTCTGGGATTTTAGGCCGCGGTTACAACCACGGTAATAACCTAGGGATAAGACAACAGTTCTTTCTTGAATCGCGACCAAAACCCTCTTTTTTAAAAAAAAATATTCGTGTAACCTTTGGCCGCGGTTCCAATTGAGGTAATAACCTGGGGATATGACAGCAGTTCCTACTGGAACCGCGCCCAAACCGTTTTTTTTTTAATTTTTGTCTAACCTTTCTACCTCAATTTTGGCAACAACCGAGACCTATTCTCCTGTAATTTTTTTAATAGCAGGTCTGTTTTTGTGATATCCACTATCACAAAAATAGACCTGCATATAAAACAATATCATAACAACTCAGATTCAACACAATAGTCAATATTTACATCACATAATGTACAAAGTCTAATAACTATAAATCAACATGTTCTAATGTATTTTAAATATAATAACTATGAACTATTATATAATCTAACTAAATGTCTTGCAATTGCTTTCCTCAGGAATGTAAGTGGCTTCTTAAGAATTGGAGTAGGAGTCTTGAATCTCTACGCAAGACAATTGTTATTAATTAGTGTATATGAATTCCAAATGTTGGAGAAAATCAAAATTCATTAAATTTAAATATTATCGTTTTCCAGCCTCTTGTGATATGGGCACGAATAATGTGGGCCATCCAATACATTACATAGTATCCACACTTATATGCATATGAAGTCTGACAAGAAGAACTCCCAAAATAGTCTTGAATGCCTACTCCAAATCCAGCAACACGCATACGTCCAGGGTGCTCAGGTTGTCCAATTGCAGTGGTAAGAATATCCTGGCGACCCTCTGGGATGAATTGACCTTGGGAGCTCTGCTCAACCAAGGAGTCCTGTAACATAACAAAACACCATTATTCTTAAAAACGTTCAAGGTAGTATGTATAATGAAATTATTATTATTTTAGGAACAGTGATAACTTACAATTCTTTTAGATATTTCCTATGCAATGTTAGAAGAGTAAGCACCTGATGATTTTAAACGAGCCAACTTCCATTTCTCATGCTGACAAACGTGTGAACTTAATTGAACCGACATACAAAGGTGTTTCCACATCAGTCGACATTGTATCATACACATGAGCTTTGGCAAAATTTTCTGCGCCAACATCGCAGATCATGTCCTCTAATTTGTCTTCATTCGGTCGATCTTCTTCCATGGTGGAATTAATAACATTTTCAGTTTGGGATTCAGTCGGAAAGTGTATTTCTTCATCGTGCCATATCTATGTTGTATAGCATCTTAAGAAACCATCACAGATAAGATGTTCTCTAATTTGGGTTGCGTTCAACTTTCTCGCATTCAAACAATTCGCACAAGGACATCTAAACTGCACTTCATCATCACTTCTACCTTATTACGTTGCGCAAATTGTATAAATTCCTCTACCCATCTCTCGTACACAGCATTAATGCATGGTAAATTAATCCAATTTCGATCCATACGTAATGATGACAAATTTATGAACACCGAAAAACGGTGCCAAAAACTTGTTTAACAATAGGCAAGTGTGACCGAATCGTATCAAGTAATAAAACTCGGTAAGACCAAGTATCGTTCTCCCAAATGACTCACGACCTAGTTAGCTATATGATTTGTTGATTATTTAAGACTTGTTATCAATTGATTGTGGGTTTTAAATGCAAGAGACAATAATTAAACATGTATGCATGAATTTGATCAATGGAAAAGAGGAATACAAACACTTTACTGAATTAGATGGATGAGTATGTTGTTGGGGTTATCAATTTCATCTTATCCACTCTTATATACTTTTAGGAAATCATCATTCTTTTCATCAATGTTAATGCCACTCTCTAAATCACCTTGCAAGAAGGTCTATCCTTAATTACGAGTTCATACAATTCCTAGCATTCCTAATAATTAATTCTGAAGCGCAGAAGCTTAATGACAACCAACCTTCATATTCGTATGTCTAGGCAATATGCTATTGGGAGAAATTCCCCGGATCTAGATTTCCCCGTACGTTCCCATATCGATAAAATCAATAATCATGGCATTGAATGAGTTAAACAATGCAAGCTTTAAGCAAAGAGGAAAAACCCTAACTAATGATGAAAGAAAGCATGTATCTTAAAATAAGATGTTAAAATACAAATTCCATATATGAGAGTTTCACAAGACTACATTGATTCCCCAACAACAATACAAGGTTTAGTTCACTATATTCATGGTGAAACTAGATGAACAATAATGAAAGAGTGAAAGAGATAGAAAAACCCTAGAAAGAGAAGAGGAGAGTCGTCACCATCTCCCAATCTACCCCCAAGGGGTGAAAAGTGTGTTTCTACTTCCTCCCAGCCAAAGATACAAACCCTAGGAAGACCTAAAGCTTATATAATGTTCGTAATAATATAGAAAATTAGGCACAAGCCCAAAATAGTGCCGCTCAGCGGTAAGTTTGTCAGTTGATTCTTTCCCTCAACAGCATTTTCACCCCTCAGCGGAGTCAACGTGAGTTCCTGAGTGCCGCTCAACGGTAAACTGGCGCTGAGCGGTACTTACGACTTCTCTTCTTTTGCACTTTTTGATGTCTTTTCTTATTCCATCTCTATCCTTCTTCACTTCTTTCACCAATGTCACCTTAAAACCTGCATAAAACACTGAAATCAAGCATAAACCTGTCAGACTCTCTTATTTCTAAAAATATGAACAAAAGCATGATTTCAAGCTAGTTTCTAAGTGTTAAAGGTTGCTTTTAGTATCAATTTTAAGCATGAAAATAACAGTTTTTCAACTACTATCACGTAAATATTCTACAAAATTACAATCATACAATTATACAATATATTCAACATAATATCAATTCAATCATACAATTAAACAATTAGTAAACATTCAAATTATCAATTCAAACATTCAGTCATACATAATTATTCATATTCAACATACAAAAAATTAAAAATTAACAAAAATAAAAATTAATAAACAGAATAATACAATCATACAATCAAACAACTAATAAGCATTCAAATTATCAATTAAAACGTTCAATCATACATAACTATTCATATTCAACCTACAAAAAATTAAAAATTAACAAAATAAAAATTAATAAACTGAATAATATGAACCTGAGAGCGTGAAAAACCACACAATGATGGAGAAAATGGAATAATCTGCGGTCTGAAACGGAACAAATTTCAAAGAAAAAACACAATACCTACAGTAAAATACAATAAAACGTAAGTTTGATAGTCCAAATAAATAAAAAAACGTATCAAACCAACCGAAAAATGAAAAAAAAAACTAAAACACTATGGCGACCAAATCCAAATTTGATCGGATACAAACGTAACTGATGAAAAATGAGGAAGGAAGTCCTTCTACAGTGACGATGACGGCGCAACGGAGGCATAAGGAAGAAGGGAGAAAGTGGCAGGGACAAAGAGAAGTTGCAGAGAGATCGCGCTGGAGAAGACGAACTATTCATGCTTTTTCAAATTTTAACCCTTTACAGGGGCTACTATCGTGGTTCACTAAAAAACAGCGGTAAAAAAATGTAAATTGATCTGAAATGGCAATTTTGAAATTTTGTGCACACTTTATGTCGCGGTTCCCCGCCCAACCGAGGCCTATTCTCTTAAATATTTAAAATTTATTCAGATTAGGGAATAGACCGCGGTTCCCCAAACAACCGAGGTCTATTCCCTGATGGTCTGACTCCTATAGGGACAATATGTCGCGGTTCCCCTCAAAACCGCGGCCAATTCCCTGACTCTAAATTTATTTCAGGAATGACTTGGCGGAAATGTCAGAAATTTGCAGGGGAATAGGTCGCGATTCCCGTCAGAACCTGATGACAAATTTATGATCACCAAAATATGATGTCACAAACTTGTTGAACAATCGGCAAGTATAACCGAATCGTTTCAAGTAATAAACTCGGTAAGACCAAGTATCGTTCTCCCAAAGGACTCACGGCCTAGTTTAGTTATGTGATTCGTTGATTAGCTAAGACTTAAGAACAAAATAATTGGATTTTACTATGCAAAAGACGAAAATAAACATGTATGCATGAGGTTGATCAATGACAAAACAAAATACAAGCACTTTCAATGAAATATATGGATGAGTATGTTGTTGGGGTTTATCAATTTCATCTTATCCACTCTCATATATTTTAGGAATTCATCATTGTTAATGCCACTCTCTAAATTACCTTGTCAAGAAGGCCTATCCCTAATTACGAGTTCATACAATTCCTAGCATTCCTAATAATTAGTTCTTTTTGCGTAGGAGCTTAACGACAACCAATATACTATTGGGACTAATTCCCCGGACCTAGACTTCCCCGTACGTTCCCGTATCGACAAAATCAATAATCATGCATTGAATGAGTTAAACAAAACAAGCATTGAGCAAAGAGGAAAAACCCTAACTAATGATGAAAGAAAGCATAGGTCTTAGATTACGATGTAAGCACAAATTCCATATATGAGAGTTTCAAAAGATTACATTGATTCCCCAACAAACATACAAGGTTTAGTTCACCATATTCATGGTGAACCTAGATGAACAATAATGAAAGAATGAAGGATAAAACCCTAGAAAGGTGAAGAGGTAGCCTGAGCATCCAAGATCCTCCTTCAAAGGGGTGGAAGAGAGAGTGTTTGCTTCGTTTCTGCCAAAGATACAAACCCTAGGACGTCCTAAAGCTTATATACTATTCTAAAATTACAGAAAATCTAGGCCCAAGCCCATAAGTGTGTCGCTCAGCGGTAAAGTGCCGCTCAGCGGTAAGTGCGTGAGTTGGTTTTGTTAGCAAAATGATGAAGATGAAGTTTTGATGATGTCCAAATCAAGTCAAGAACAACCAAGACTCATGAAGAATGATTTTTGAAGACTTGTAACTTTTGTAATAACTGTATGAACATAGGAAATTAGTGGTTTTATGTAGGTGTGTCTAAGGAAGTGTTCGGAAGAGGAAGTCATCCTTTGTGAAGTATTCGGAGGAAGTGTTTCATCCTTTGTGAAGATTCAAAGGAGGTGTTGGTTCATCTCTTGTGGCATCAAGAGAGGTGTTTTCTAAACTTTTACAAATTATATCTGTGTGATTGTAGTTTGTAATTGTTTTGGGATTAGTGAATTGTTTATCTTGTTTTGAGATAAGCGACTGGACGTAGGATTGGTAAGATCCGAACCAGGATAAAATCATCTGTGCAAATTTCTCTCAACCTTACTCTATTTTATTGTTATTATTAATTGCTAAGTAAGTTTAATTGAGTAGAAATTTTTTAAGGCACACGTTTTTAGTAAGAACCAATTCACCCCCCCTCTTGGTTTGTTGTTCCACGCTAACCCATCCGCTCCAGCCGCTCTGACAGGTTTCTTCCCCTCAGCGGCCATTTTGCCCCTCAGCGGATCTCCCGTGAACTCCTGAGTGCCGCTCAGCGGTAAACTGCCGCTGAGCGGCAGTTGCGGTTTCTCTTTTTGCACTTTTTGGTATCTTTTCTGATTTCATCTCTCTCCTTCTTCACTTCTTTCACTAAATTCACCTTAAAACCTGCACTAAAACACTAAAATCAAGCATAAAGCTCTCTTATTTCTGAAAATATGAATAAAAGCATGATTTCAAGCTAGTTTCTAAGTATAAAGGTTGCTTTTAGTGTCAATTTTAAGCATGATAATAACAGTTTTTCAACTGTTATGACAACCCCAAACTTAGAACTTTGCTTGTCCTCAAGCAAACAAGATGTAACTCAATCTTCTACTAATTCGTATGATGATTCACTCTTTCAAAAATCTTCTTTTCAAGATAAGTAAACACTTCAATCAAACTTATGACCAAGAGTTCAATCAAGATGTGCACATGCTTTAGTGTTCACAAAGTCAATTAAATTCCAACAAATGCTATTTTTTTATGAATGATCAATCAATTAAGCATGGATGTTCATGTGTTCATGGAATATTTCCTCACTAGGTAAAGTGTTTCACTCACACACAAGTGTATAAGAGGTAATCACTCATTCACTCTACTATCACAATGTCACATGAATCAACTTTGCCTTTCATTTTACCACAATCAAAAACATTCACAAGCATGCATCATCACAAGAACTTTTCAATGGCTTATAATGTGGCTGGGCTAACAAGAAAATTGGTTTTTCTGGATCACAAAATCCTTGAGTTAAGAGAATCATAACAACACAATTTTTCTTATTCTTCCCAACTTGCCTTTGCATTTGCATTGAGCTTTACTTTTTTTTCTTTTCTTTCTCTTTTTCTTTTTCTTTGCATATTCTTAGCTCAATGCTTTTACTTTTTCATGTTTTCCCAACAACCCCAAACTTGAACATTTAATAATACCACATAATATCTTCTACTTAACTCAAGGTAAAGATTTTCAATCAAGGGTTTTCAATTTATGTTCAAGGCTAAGGGTTCAAAGGATAGAACACAAAGTGTTCTCTTTTAGTGGGCTAACTTTATGAATTTGGCCAATAAAAAGGGTTCCAATAAACGGCCTTGATCATATGATGCAAAACAAGCAATTGATTCAATCATAGAAAACCTGGGCAAAGTCATTCATGCTTTCAAAGTAATAGCATTCAACAATAACAACTCTTGAGCTCAAAACCTCACATATAAGCTCATTCACATTTGACATTCACATCCTGCTTAATCTCACAATCACAATCATAATATCTTGCATTTGTTCACAAAGCTTGTGAATCACCTGTATAAGCATTTTAATGTGCACATCATCTCAACATCAATCAATCTCAAAGTATTATCAAGCATTACTTATCACACAATCACAGTCATAAGCAAACCATCATACAAACCAAGTTTCCAATAGAGTACATCAAACCCTATTCTTAAAGTAGAAGTAAATAAGTTCAGAACACTAAACCAAATAAAAGCATAAGTCCTGCTCTAGTTTTGATAGCATTCATCAGTAAATGCTATCTCAACTCCTCCTCAATCTGAGTTGTCCTCTGTATCCTCCTTCTTCTTGGATCTTATAGTCTTGATTCTTTTTGCCCGATGAGGAGGCCATCCCTGCATCAAACATAATTCACAAAACCAAAAGATACATTGTTAAGCATTAGTAAACCACAATGAAGAAATCAGCCCCTTCAATGATGCTCTCTCCCAACCCCAAACTTAGATGGAAAACTAGTGAGCAAGTGAGTGGAAGGGAGATTTTCTAAAGAGGGATGAGGGAAAAGTTGTAGAGAACCTTTGAAAAGGTATGTAGGAGTGTGTGTGCAGAGAAGAGTCTGAAAAGAGAAACCAAAACGCAACTTAGGGTATAAAAATACCCTAATGGGCTCGGGTCCCGCTAAGGGGCAACAAAGCCCACTCTGTGAGAGTACCGCTCAGCGGTAAGTTTTACCGCTCAGCAGCACTTTCGTGAAGTGCTCTTCTCCTTCTTTTCTTAACCTAAGTGCCTCCTAAACATGCCCCTCACTGGTTCCCTGCAATTCAATTTTCAGAATAGTTATGCAAAACCCTATTATGCAGCTAAAATGAAACAAACAGAAATATTCAATCAACTGGGTTGCCTCCCAGGTAGCGCTTGTTTAACGTCACGAGCCTGACCCAAAATCCACCAACGCCCATCAGTAGGTGTTACAATCTTACCAACACCCTTCAGTAGGTGTTACAAACTTACCAACACCCATCAGTAGGTGCAAAATTTTCTCACCAACACCCATCAGTAGGTGTTACAAACTTAGCATCCTTCAGTAGATGCTATATCAACAAAATATTTACAAAATAATGTTCAACAGATTTAAAAATTACAAACCAAAATAAAATTAAAAGTTCTTAAATCAACTGGGTTGCCTCCCAGCAAGCGCTCTTTTAACGTCATTAGCTTGACACAGTAAAGCTCAAGTTCCTTCTTCATAGTTGATGTTGTTATCCCACCAACTCCTCAGCTGTTTCCTGTGAACTGTTTTGAATCTTTTAAAATGTGGAGATTCTATCTCTATCATCTCCTTCTCTTTATAGCCCTTCACTACCCACAACTTGTTTTTGATTCTCACAGGTGCACCAAGTTGGGGTCTTCTTTTCTTCCAGTCATCAGGAATTTCTCCTCCTCTTCCAATCTTTACTTCCTTGTGCACCTGAAACAACAAACAATGGTTACCTGCAACCTTGGGATTTTCATCTTTATGGCTAGTCATGTGTGCATCTTGAAATGCAGCTTTATAACTAGCTTCTTCCTCCTGTGTTTGCGTCTCATCTTTAAAGACGTCTACATCAATGATAGCTCTAGCCATTTTCATAAACGGTCTTCCAAGTATGATAGGTATCTTCTCTGTCTCCATCTTCATCACCACAAAGTCTGCCAAGAACTGAAGTTTGCCAACACAAACTATAATGTCCTCTGCAATCCCACATGGCTCCTTTGAAGATCCATCGGCCATTACTAGATTAACCTTTACAGGTTTCACATTAACATTGCCGATTTGCTCCAGTAAAGAGTAAGGTATCAAGTTAACACTTGAACCTAAATCAAGAAGAGCTTTCTTAACCCTTTTCTTCCCTATGGTACAAGGGATAGAAAAGCTTCCTGGATCTGTTGCTTTAGGAGGGAATGGCTCTTTTTTAACAGTTATACACTCCTTTGCCTCATCATCTCTACGTCTTTTCTTTGTAGAGACGTCTTCATCAGATTTAGTGTAAACCGTAATCTGTTGTACAATCTGCTCCCAAGGTGCATCATTATCCACCATCTTGAATAATTCTGTGAAGTCCAGTTGTTTCCCTTGATGTATTGGAACAGGAGAAGTATTTTTGCTCTCTACTTCTCTTCTCTCTTTTGTTTCTAACTCAACTATCTCATCTTCAGCACTCTTTACCACCTTGCATTCTTCTCTGGGGTTAACCTCAGTATTAGCCCCAAAATTTCTATTTGGCTTTTCTTCTACCTGCTTGGTGATCTGCCCCATCTGAATCTCCAAATTTTTGATAGCAGCTTCAGTGCTCTTTTGGGTAGACTCAGTTTTTTGTATGAAATTATTAAGAGTTTCCTCCATCCTCATGGACCTTTCATTAAGCATAGAGATCTGCTGCCATAAGGTGGGTTACTGCTGCTTATTAAATTGACCAGCTTGCCCAGTTTGCCCTTGACCAATGCTTGGGTGTGGTTTCCACCCTTGATTGTAGTTCCCTTGACGGTATTGATTGGTCATGTAGTTTACATCCTCTACGACTTCTACTGGAAAGGCACATTGACCATTGATATGGTCGCCTCCACATAATTCGCACAACTGGGATTGTACCTGTGCAGCAGTCTTCAACTCTTTGGGTAATTGTGCAAGAGTTTTAGTAAGAGTCTCCAGCTGTTGAGTTAGAATTTTGTTTTGAGCTAGCAAGGCATCATGTGTTTGTAATTGGAGAACTCCTTTTTGTTGCATAGGAGCTCCTCTCTCACTCTACAGCTCATTATCACTAGTAGCCATGTTTTCTATAATTTCGATTGCTTCCTCTGGAGTTTTCCATTTAATATTTCCTCCTGCTAAGGCATCAAGCATCATCTTGGTTTGTGACCCAAGACCTCCAAGGAAAGTTAAGACTAATTCCTGTTCTTCAAAGCCATGCGTGGGTGTTTTTCTTAGCAAGCTTTTGTATCTGTCCCATGCATGCCCCAGTGATTCTTCCATGCCTTGCCTAAATGAAGAAATCTCTTGCTTGCCTTTCGTCACCTTTGATTGTGGGAAGTACTTGTTTAAAAACTTTGTTACCACTGCTTCCCACTCTGTGAAACTTCCTTCTGGGAAAGAATTTAACCAAAGCTTAGCATTGACTCCTAATGAGAAAGGAAACAAGCTAAGTTTGATAGCTTCATCTGGCACCCCATTAATTTTTACTGTGTTGCAAATCTCATTGAATGTGGTGAGGTGCTCATATGGGCTTTCATGAGATAACCCATTGAATTGGTTGCTTTTCACCAGTTGGATTAGTGCTGGTTTGACCTCCATATTAGCTGCATTGACTCTAGGTCTAGCTATACTGTTAAAGTGCTGAGGTCCAGCTATATTGGTGTAATCAGCAAGAGTTCTTCTGATGTTGTTGTTCTCCATATTTTCTGTGCTATGAACAGAACCTTGTGGTGATGATTGTAGCAGAGTTTCCAGAGGAGGGAAAAGTTCTCTAGGTGTTCGGATTCTTCTCCTCCGTCTACTCTCGTCTAGACCTTCAAGAAGAGGTTCTGTTGTTTTCTTGCTCCTTGTTCTAATTGCTTCCTGCATGCACAAGAAAACAAAACCCTAAAAAAAATTGGTTAGCACAAAAAGATATAGGAGAAGATATAAGATTCAGAGAATAAAATAAAATAAAATAAAATAAAAACAGAAATTCAAAATTAAAGTCAAAGATAATCAATAATCACACAAATTAACTAGTTAAACCACGAGTCCCCGACAACGGCGCCAAAAACTTGATGACAAATTTATGATCACCAAAATATGATGTCACAAACTTGTTGAACAATCGGCAAGTATAACCGAATCGTTTCAAGTAATAAACTCGGTAAGACCAAGTATCGTTCTCCCAAAGGACTCACGGCCTAGTTTAGTTATGTGATTCGTTGATTAGCTAAGACTTAAGAACAAAATAATTGGATTTTACTATGCAAAAGACGAAAATAAACATGTATGCATGAGGTTGATCAATGGCAAAACAAAATACAAGCACTTTCAATGAAATATATGGATGAGTATGTTGTTGGGGTTTATCAATTTCGTCTTATCCACTCTCATATATTTTAGGAATTCATCATTGTTAATGCCACTCTCTAAATTACCTTGTCAAGAAGGCCTATCCCTAATTACGAGTTCATACAATTCCTAGCATTCCTAATAATTAGTTCTTTTAGCACAGGAGCTTAACGACAACCAATATACTATTGGGAGTAATTCCTCGGATCTAGACTTCCCCGTACGTTCCCGTATCGACAAAATCAATAATCATGCATTGAATGAGTTAAACAAAACAAGCATTGAGCAAAGAGGAAAAACCCTAACTAATGATGAAAGAAAGCATAGGTCTTAGATTAAGATGTAAGCACAAATTCCATATATGAGAGTTTCAAAAGATTACATTGATTCCCCAACAAATATACAAGGTTTAGTTCACCATATTCATGGTGAACCTAGATGAACAATAATGAAAGAATGAAAGAGAAAACCCTAGAAAGGTGAAGAGGTAGCCTGAGCATCCAAGATCCTCCTTCAAAGGGGTGGAAGAGAGAGAGTTTGCTTCGTTTCTGCCAAAGATACAAACCCTAGGACGTCCTAAAGCTTATGTACTATTCTAAAATTACAGAAAATCTAGGCCCAAGCCCATAAGTGTGTCGCTCAGCGGTAAAGTGCCGCTCAGCGGTAAGTGCGTGAGTTGGTTTCTTCCCCTCAGCGGCCATTTTGCCCCCTAGCGAATCTCCCGTGAACTCCTGAATGCCGCTCAGCTGTAAACTGCCGCTGAGCGGCAGTTGCGGTTTCTGTTTTTGCACTTTTTGGTATCTTTTCTGATTTCATCTCTCTCCTTCTTCACTTCTTTCACTAAATTCACCTTAAAACCTGCACCAAAACACTAAAATCAAGCATAAACCTGTCCAACTCTCTTATTTCTGAAAATATGAATAAAAGCATGATTTCAAGCTAGTTTCTAAGTATAAAGGTTGCTTTTAGTGTCAATTTTAAGCATGAAAATAATAGTTTTTCAACTGTTATCAGAACCGCAGTCTATTCCCTTGTAAATTTATTTCAAGACTGACTTGGCGAGAATGTCAGAAATTTGCAGGGAGAATAGGTCGCGATTCTTGGGGGAATCGCGGCCTATTCCCTTGCAAATTTATTTGAAAAATGTCTAGGCGAAATTACACTCCTTTCATTCTTTTCATTATTTTCATCTAGTTTCACCATGTCTATGGTGAACTAAATCTTGTTTGTTGTTGAGGAAACGATATAATCCTTTGAAACTCTCATGTATTGAATTGATTCTCCATTATATATGTTTTACTTCACTAATTGTTCGGGTTTTCCCTCTATACTCTATGCATGCTTTGTTTAACTCATTCAATTGCATGATCTTTGGTTTTGTCGATATGGACACATACGGGGAAATCTAAAACTGGGGAAATTCTCCCAAAAGCAATATTACCTAGACATAGGAATAGGAGGATCGTTTGCCTTTAAGCTTCTGTTCGAATGTAATGCATGAATAATTGCTAGGGAGACAAGACATTGTAAACTTGTGATTAGGAGTAGGGTTTCTTCACCGAGACATCGGGTTTAAGGTAAATTAGAAAGTGGCATTAACATTAATGAAGAAAGATAATTCATGAATACATGAGAGTGGATAGGATAAGTCGGAAACCCCAACAACATCATCATTCCAATTGATCAAAACTTGCATTCATGTTTATTTTTCATAATTCAACCACAATGATTTTGTTTACAAGTCTAATTTAATCAAGAAATCACATAACTGTTTAGGCCATGAGTCCTTTAGGAAACAATACTTGGTCTTACCAATTATTATTACTTGATACCATTCAATACACTTGCCGAAGTGTTAACAAGTTTTTGGCACCACTTCCAGGGATTAAAAATTTGTTTAGAAGGTTTTTGTCGTCGTTGTCGGGGACTCGTGGTATAACTATTCTATTTATGTGATTCTTAATTGATTAGACTTTTTATATTTTTATTTTTTGGTTTAATGTCTCTATAGATCCCTATTTTCGTCCAGAATCTCAAATAGGTCCTTTTCTTTTTCGGCATCTCAATTGGGTCCTTATTTTTGTAAAATTGAATCAAATAGAGACTTTCTGTTAAATTAAGAAGATGACGTTAATTAGGATGTTACATGACATGCTGACTGTGTCTTTTTAAATGATGTGACATTAAAAATGTATGTGAAGTGTAATTTTTTAATTTTTTAATTAAAAAATAGAGTAGAAAGAGGGAAAATAAAATTTAAATGAGGACAAAATGGTCATCTTATTTCATAGAATACATGGAAAGGTAAAAAAACACTGTCAACACCAAACATTATTCCTGGAATACTATCCTTCATCTTTTCCGGTAACCAAATTATTCCTGGAATGCTATCCTTCATCTTCTCCGGTAACCAAATCACGCATCCATGGCAGAAAACAAAAGTAGCTTTTAGAATCATTCAACTAATAAAAAAGGAGTATAAAAGTTCTTTATTCTCTTCAAGATTTGATGGTCAACAAATATATATTTTAAATACTCATTGTCTACTGTCTAGGCATGAAAACCTTCCATCTCCAAAAACTTTTCAAGAATATGAAACGAAGAACAACCAACTTCTCAAAAATTAAACTCTTGTACCTACCACAATCACATAGTCTGCGATTTATAACACCAGTAACAAACTAACATTATCATGAACACTAAATAAAAGTTATTGATAATAAATAATTAAAACACGTATCAACATCCAAATGCTCATAGAGAACAACCAAAGACGTTCATCAAACAATACCATTACATTTACAAGTACCACAACAAAAATTCAAAACCCCAACTTTTACTTCTTTCGAAAGAAAAACATTTTATCAGACAAACAGAGCATGAATGCGATGAGGACGAGATGTGGCGTCCATAACAAAATTTTAGCACAACACAAAACCAGATCCATAAATATTTCATCATCTGAAAACCCTTGAGAGAAGAAAAAAACCCATACCTTAAAGGAAGAAAACCTGGAAACCTAACAAAGGGGAAGGATAGGATTGTCAACTTCGTCAGCGTGAGATGCCTTGTCTTTTCCTCGTCGTCGTGAACTCGACAGAGGAGATCATATGAGCTTGCGGCGGCGGGAAGAGAGATTAGAGATGAGCTTCGTTACTCTTGAGAGGGGAGGCAATTCGTTCCTGTGGTTGGGTTGTGTTTGCTGCAATGCCTGACCCGCGTAACATTGTTGTTTCATGCCTTCCACCCCCTTCGCCAGTGGCTACAACGTCTGCGTCTTCCAAGGCACCACCGACCTCTGCCACACACTCCTCAAGACCTTCCACCTCAACCTCCTCGCCTCCAAGCACACCTCCTTCATCCTGCTCTTCCGCAACAACATCTCATAACACTCGCTGACCTCGAGAACCAGCTTGCTGGAAGATCCTCCAAGGCGAACTTCAAATCCTCCGTCGGCTCCACCTCCTTCAACTTTCTCTCACGAACCCTAATTTCATTCCTCAATTGTAGAAAGAGTCATTGCCTTTAATTTCCTTTTCCCAATTTACCCTTAATTTTTAAATTTAGAAATTATAAAATACACGTTAATCATGTATAAACTGCCACATTATTTAAAATAATACATTGACTATGCCACGTACTCCAAACTTAAACGGCGTTTGTCCAATTTGATGGAAGGCCTCTAATTACTTCAATTTTACGAAAATAAGGACCCAATTGAGACGCCGAAAAAGAAAAGGATCTATTTGAAATTCTGAACAAAAATAGGGACTTAAGGATACATTAAACCTTATTTTTTTTATCTTTTTAATTTTTTTTTATCTTTCTATCTTTTTATCTTTCTATCTCTTCATTTTTTTCTTTTTAATTTTTTATATTTTTATCTTTCTATCTTTCTATCTTTCTATCTTTTTATCTTTCTATCTCTTCATCTTTTTATCTTTTTAATTTTTTATCTGTTTGTGCTAATTGGGTGCTCTAGTGTAGTGTTCTTTAGTGTTTCTAGGATAAAATTCAAAAATTTGTACTAGGAGTACAAGATCATCAAGAGAAGAGGGACAAAGAAGGTCGTAGGGCGCGCCTGGACGCCCCATTAAGGGCGTTGAGCGCGATCCTTCAAGTGTCATGTTCACCAAGTTCTGTGCATGAAGTGGTTAAAAATATTAAAGAGAATGGAGTTATTGAGATTGAGGCTCCTTATTCAAGGAGGGTAAAGATGTTGAACAAAAAGATGTTGCAGATAAGTTGGTGTGATGAAAGCAAAAGGAACACCAACATCATAGATGCAGATTGTGCTTAATGGTGTTAGGCTCGTGACATTAAACAAGGGCTTTTTGGGAGGCAACCCAATTTCTGACTTTTTCTTTTGGATTTGAATTTGGTTTGCAGGAATTACAACATCTACTGATGGATGTTGGACAACATCTATTGAGGGATGCTAGGAAGACTCAAATGACAGCATCTATTGATGGGTTCTGCTATGATGAGGGTGATGAATGATAGCGTCTAGTGATGGATATTATGTGATTAAGCGTCTACAAATGGATGCTACTAAAGGCGTTGATGAGCGGGTCGCACCTCCCAACAAAAGTTGTGCATAAAAGAATGCAGTATAGTACTAGGAAGTGACTCCTAGGTCGTCTCTCACGGACCAAATGTGGTTTAGTCTCAGATCAAACACATAGTGGGGGGGGGGTTTTGAAAATGTTTTTGTGAATGCAATTGAACTAAAAAAAATGAAAATTAAACACAACCGAATATAAATAAAAGCATTAAAATGAAACTACAACAGATAAATATCCAAACACAATTCAAGCTGTAAAAATGCAACGATTACACTAAAACATTAAATGCACAATATTGTCATCTATCCTACGCATTCACCATCAAAAAGAAGAAAAGCATTTAAACATACAATACAAAATATTCCAAGACAAAATAAATAAAAGAAAATAAAACCTTTCTACCATTAACCATGACCCACACATCTACCAAGAGAAATTGGAATCTGTAAATGCTTCTGAAAATCACTCCTTGGCCATGACACTTCATGAGTTCCCTTTTAGAAAATTAAAACAAGTGAATTCTTCCCTTGATGGCTCTTAGCCGTGACACTTTGGTGTGCATGCAAAGAGAATTAAAATAAGTTAAATGCTTCTACTTGTTCGCCTTTGACCGTGAGAATTTCATGAGGTGCATCCAAAGGAAATTAAAATAATGGTAACTCTTCTTCTTGGTTTCTCTTGCCGTAACAATTCCATGAATTGGAACCAAAGCCACTTAATTAATTGAAATGCTTCTTCCTTCCACCTTCACTTCCAACATATAATATATTTTAATTACCGCATCGTACACCCATTTCCCAAAAGCAATTGAATTGATACCTTTTCTCCATTCTTCACCGTTCATTGCAATCCCATCCAGACCGTGATTTCACTGCACACCGAGACATACCCAACTCCACGTCAAATCCCATCATTCAATCACCGTACGCTTCTTGCTTCCAGCTCCACCCAATCCCTTCCTAAATCCTTCGTGCTACTTCTCTCCATCATCAATCACCGTCTCAACTTAAAGAAAGGAAAAAGAAAATCATTCCTCGTTCTCCATGCCTTGCTCCACGTCACGGACACACCTTCTACCATCCAATCACCGTGTTTCACCTGTGCCTCATACATTGCTTCACCAAGCTACTCTTCTCCCAAACCGAGACAACCCTTTCCCCATTCCCAGCTCACATAATGCTAGAAAAGATTTAATAAAGGTGCACCGAAACCAAATGGAAAGTTCAAACAGAATTCAGCAAAAGGAATAATTACAACTGTTCATTCATTCCATTCAAAGACCACGTTCCATTCTCCTCATTTTGTTCAAAACCGAGTGATGGAATCCTACTTGACTTAGTCTTTCTTTTGTATTTGTACCTTTCCTAGCTTAGCTCTTAAGGAGTATGGGTTATTATAAATACCCAACTCCTCTCTTGTAATAGTACTTTTGAGAATAATGAGAATTGAATTTTCTGAATCAGAAACTATTCTCTCTTGAAAGTCATAGGCTAGAGAGTCCAAAGACTTCCTCTAGCCACCTTCCAAGCACCCTTTTTATTTTTCATTTTCCATTTCCATGGTGCTCCATATTTCTCTCTCTTCCACGCTGCACCACAGATCAGTCGCCACATATTTGGCTCCTTGAGCACGCGTCAGTGCTTACTTTCCCACAGAGATCTGCATCATCAGAAAATACTCCACACTTCCCTTTGCTCTCGAGGCTTCAATTCACTCAAGCCTTTTCTCACGTCTCCACCGTCAAAATCAGGTTATATTTCTCACTGATTCACCATTATAGTCTCAGATCTTCATTCCTTCTCATCAGTTCATCTTTTCCACCGATCATCTTCCTCAAACTTAGGGTTTTCTCCTCATTTTCCACTTTCCTTCAAATTCAAACGATCAAAACCATTGTTCTACCGTTTAAACTGTTTTCCACCGATTGATTTTCGATTTCTACCGTTTAATCGGTCCAAATCCAGTTTCCCCTCTTTTCTAGGGTTTCATTGTGTTCATTTTCCATATCCTTCGAGTCAGCTATTTTAGAGCTTCGTTTTCATCATTCCGCTGCATCGTTCATCGTCGGAGAAGTTTCGAGGAGTCCACACCTCCTCTCGGTTAACCTCCTTCGAGGCTTTCATCCATCAAGTGGTATCAGAGCCAGGTTGAACACGCTTCGAAGGTAAGTATCTCGGTTCGTCTCTGTTCTGAGTTTTCTTCCATTATTGAGTTGTTTCGATTCTTCAGTTCTTGCGTTTGATTCGCGTCTCTGTTTTTGTTTCTAGTTATGTATCGGTTTGATTTTGATTCTGAGTATTTTGTGTTGTTTCTTTTCATTTCTGAGGTGTTCATTATTTTCCTTCATTGTCTTGAGTGTTCTGATTTGTTCTGTGCCTGGAGTCATTACTTTGAGTCTTAGTTCATTTTAATTCGGTGAATCTTCTTTGTTTGAGTCTTTTAATTTCTAAATCCATTTCTGTTTTGTCTATGTCATGTTACATTGTTTTAGTTGTCAATTAAATTCGAGTTTAACTAGCTGATGTTTGTGTTTTGTGATTCATTTGAGTTGCCTGCACTGAGTAAGTTCTGTTCACCATATATAAGCTATGACAATTAGATAAATGAGCTTGGTGGCAGATTTCAGTGGTAGAGATAATGAATCTCATGTTTTTGAATCTGTTTAATGATAGCTTTGCTTGGTTTCTGCCTAATCAATAGCAAGTGCATACCAAGTGAGCAATGAAAGGCTCAGCCTAGCTCGGTTGCACATTGATTAATCAACAGATTTGTGATTTGGCCAGCTACACCGAACTGGTTTTTCTTTGAAGAGTCTGTGAGTCATTCATATTTGGTTTTAAATTCTTTGCCAAGTTCTGATTCAAATATTTTTCCAGTATTGTCTTCGTTTCATTGGCATCTATTGAGGTATATGAATCTGCAGAATTGCATTAAAATTGTTTACAACAGTGATTGAACTTAGTTTGAACTTCTGAGTTTGTGATCCATAATGTGCATTCACTGTTTTCACTTTGTTATCAATTCTGCAATTGAGAATAAATTTTTGGTCACTCAAGGAAGCCTAAACCAGTGGTATTTGAAAATATAACTGTGGCTGAGAGTGATTAGCCTCTTGTTTTCCTTTGGATAATTTTTTTGAGTTGAATCATTTGTTTCTATCATGACTCATATCTTGTGAAGTTGAATTGAAATAGAGTCAAATTATATGTTGTGAATTGTAGCAAAAGAAAGTGAAAGTATAAAAGCATGAGTTTCTTGTGATTTGAAAAAAAGAAAAAGCAATTAGAAAAGAAGTATTGATTGAACCACATAAAGAGTCAAGTGGCAAGTGCAATTCACAACACAGTTTCACTCTTAATGTTTCTCTCCTTTTTCTAGTTCATCATATAATTGGATTGGAGTGAACATTTTAGAGTAATTGGCAATGCATTATTCTATTTCAGTTGCAAATCTGTTTGGTCATGTATGATTCAACTTGCTGTGATTTTCTTGTGTTTTTAATCTGTTTCTAGTTCTATTCCTTAGGCTCTATTTTGCTGTGCGTACCTTTATTAATTAGCCTTGTTTCTTGTTTGTCAATTGTTGGCTGTCTTGGTTTTGTATCAGTGTCGTGTGAACTCTGATCTGCTGTTCATAATTGAGCTTTTGTTGTTTTCATAATCTGATCTAGAGTTGATCTTGAGTCAGTTCTCTGTTGTGCTGTTAGTTTCATTATCTGGTGCTTACATTGTTGGTGGCTGTCCTGTTTTTTCCATTACTTTGCCTTAGCATAGCCTTGTCTAAAACTTGAGAAGTTTTTTTCACTCTGGATTTCTGGAATTTGAAAGGAGGTTTGTGTGCTTGGTAGCATTTTAGGTGGTGGTGGTCTGGAATACTCTCCAGCTGTGTACTGCCAAGGGAGAATTTCCCTTCCAAACCTTTCCATTTTGAGTGCTTTAAGCTTTAAGAGAGACTGATTTTTGTGAGCTTTGTGTGGCTGCATCTAAGAGCCAAATTTCTTGTTAAGAGTGTGTTCTTGTTTAAGTGCTGAAATAACTTCTGAGCTTGCAATGTGCTGACCATTTAGTGGTGCAGATTTTGTTATGATTAACACTGTTCAAAATCAGTTTGCACGTGTGGGAAGTCTAACACAAAAATACCTACAGTGGAGAAAAAGGAGCTTTGCTACCTTCATAAACTACACCAAGTTGAATAGGGAGTTTTTTTTTTCATTCTGTTGTGTAGTTTCGTGCTATATTGGTGCCTGATTAGAAATAGTTAACCATATTTGATTGAATATTCTGCTTGGATATCATATGGTTTAACTGTTCCTGAAAATTGAATTTGGTTTAGCAAGTTTGGACATCCATACATTAAGTGATAGTGCTGGTCTAGTGTTATTGTTGGCTTAGCAGATTTAACGTAGGCAAACTATTTCTTTGATTCAATTCTGGCTAATAAATTGGATGTTGTAATTGTTGATTGAAAGCTAATATGAATTTTAAGGGTTCAGCAACACCAATGCAGGGAGAAAGTCTAGATTAGGGCTAGGTTTTGTTTTCTGTGTTGATAATAATCCAATCTGAATTGTGCTGTTATCAATTCTGAATTTTTATTGTTCTGTTTCTCTGGAATCTTGGTGTGTAGATAAACTGCAGCATTGAGTGGGATTTGGGAGTGCAGACCAGAACCTTCACTGATACAGCTATGGCACCTCAACAGAGTATAGATTAAGCAACCAGAGGCAGAAACACTTCTTGTGGGAGTGTTGAACTAAAGGGAGTCTTTCACCTTAAATTGCTTCTGTTTTGGTTGAACTATTCCTGTTATAGCCTGTATTGCTTAGCATTATTTGGAAGTTGATCTGGTATGGTAATTTTTGTACACTAGGATTAGCCAATCTGAATCTGACTCTGAATTGGAATTGATTCTACATTGCATTGGACTGGTCAGGTTTTGATTAGTCTGGATGGTTGTTTAATCAGCTTTGATTTACACCTATTTGCATCTGGTTTAATATCCATTTCCATTTGTGCCTTGCTGAAATTTGGTGTGAAATTTTAGTGTGCAGAGCTGATCTGTTTGGTAGTTTAGTTGGAATTACATATTTGACATTGATTTGCGTTGTGTCCTCTGCTGAACTAGTTGTGAATTTTCTGTGTAGTTTGAGAAAAGCCATACTGATTGTACTGTAGCAGACTGTAAATTGTGCACTGAATCCTATAAGTTGACACCATTATTTGAGCAACAACAAAATCTCAGTGGAAAGCTTGTGCAGCCAAGAGAAAGGGAAGTTCTTACTGCCCTATATCCTCTTTTGAAATCTGTTTTAACCAAGTGAATACTAATAGCAGTTTGTGCATGTGTTTGTAGAACTTGATCAATAGAAACCAAGAAGATTTGATAGCAGCAGTACTAAGTTGAGCACATGGATCTTCATTTGAACAAGGTGTTTGGGTCAAATCGTGGCAGCAGCAACATCTCTAATTGGACAGGACTGAGATTGACACGAAGCAAAGTGGATCACGTGAATGTGGGCACCAAGAGCACCGTAGCATAGGATTTCAATTTTTGTTTGTATTTGTACTGGGTTTGTGTTTGCCCACTGTTAGCTTTAGTTTTTGTTTTGTAAAAGGGCCTTTTATAAAGTCCAAGTGTTTAGGAAGAGTCCTTGGTGCTCTTTCAAACTCTTGGCAACTTTATTTGCTTTTATTTTTAGCATAGCTAGACAGGTGAATGTGTCTTGTTAGCCAAAGCTACAAGCTTCACCATAGGAGTATATATTGATTTGATTTGTGTATCTCGTAGGGTCATTAGAGTCCGCTGGTTTCCTTAGTGTTTTGTTTCTTTGATTTTGTGTTCTACGTTTAGGGGTTTAGGGGTGATTTAGGCTAAAAGGGATTAAACTCTAAGCCTTTTCACATTAGAGTCCGAGAGTCTAGTCTTTTATTTGTGCTTAATTGTTTGAGTTGTGTACTTTGTTTCTAAAGGTGATTTTAGTTTAAGGGGTAATTAGTTAGTAGCCTAAGACATTTCTGGCAAGGCAAGACTTGGTACTTAAGCAGCTCTTTAGCTCACCTCTCTTACCTGGGACTTGTCTAAGTGAAAGTTTTGAACCCTTTAGATTAAGAAAACTTTTAAAAACAAAGATGTCTTCTTATGGTTCATATAGGTCTTCTAGGTTAGATAAAGTTGATGAAATGTTTAAAAAAGCTAGGAATCTTCCATCATTTGGTAAAGACATAGGTGCATTAACATACCTAGCTTGGGAGAAAGAAATTGATAAAATAAATCCTTGGTTTTATGAAGAGAGTGAATATTATGTTCTTAGTATATATCTCTCTAAGTTAGAAGTGCATGCAAGTGAGTGGTGGGATGAAAGACAATATCATGTTAGGAAAGGTAGAAAGTCCTCCATACGTGATTGGCATGATTTAAAAGCTTGCATGAGAAGAAAGTTTGTGCCTTCAAGCATTAAAAGAAACCTAGAATTAATTAGGGATTGCATTGATGATGGAAAACTATTTCTTGAGAGTTTAAAGGATCATGGGTTTCTTCGTAGAGAATTAGAATTTGGGGCAAGACTAAAGGAGATCAAGGATAAGAAAAGAGAAAGAGAGATTGAGAGAAAAGAAAAGGAAGAAAGGAAAGAAAAAGAGAAGAGAGAGAGAGAAGAAATAGAGAAAAGAGAAGAGAGAAGAAGAGAGGAATTAAGAAGAGAAGAGAGAAAAGAAGAAGAAAAGAAAGAAAGGCAAGAAAAAGAGAAGAAAGAAAAGGAGAAATTGTTATTGATGACAAATCCTATTCTTTCAAAGAGTGTGGAACATAAAAGGGAAGGTTTCCAAATCTTTACTTCTTTTCCAATAATTGATTACTTTTCAATTTTTGACTTCTCTTTCAAACCAATTGTCATGAAAACATTTTCAGAATATGACAATTCAAACCTTGAGTTATTCTTATCTTTAAGAAAACAATTAACTCAAAATAAAATTGAATTTGGACTTCTAAAATTTTCAAAGATTACTAATCAAAGTATTAGAAGTTCTTATTCTCTTGTTTTTAAAGAAAAATTCTTTCTTGGATTGATATTAACCGAAGATATATTTGATGTGTATTGCAGATTCGTGTTTGATCCAGGAGGAAGAAAATTAAATCTAAAAGAATAAGGCCACTCCAAGATGGCCATACTCCCAAAGATTGTGTGGAGCTTATTCATAAGGCGATTCCCAGATTTGAGGACAAATCTTTTCTTAAGAGGGAGGGCATGATGGAATCCTACTTGACTTAGTCTTTCTTTTGTATTTGTACCTTTCCTAGCTTAGCTCTTAAGGAGTATGGGTTATTATAAATACCCAACTCCTCTCTTGTAATAGTACTTTTGAGAATAATGAGAATTGAATTTTCTGAATCAGAAACTATTCTCTCTTGAAAGTCATAGGCTAGAGAGTCCAAAGACTTCCTCTAGCCACCTTCCAAGCACCCTTTCTATTTTTCATTTTCCATTTCCATGGTGCTCCATATTTCTCTCTCTTCCACGCTGCACCACAGATCAGTCGCCACATATTCGGCTCCTTGAGCACGCGTCAGTGCTTACTTTCCCACACAGATCTGCATCATCAGAAAATACTCCACACTTCCCTTTGCTCTCGAGGCTTCAATTCGCTCAAGCCTTTTCTCACGTCTCCACCGTCAAAATCAGGTTATATTTCTCACTGATTCACCATTATAGTCTCAGATCTTCATTCCTTCTCATCAGTTCATCTTTTCCACCGATCATCTTCCTCAAACTTAGGGTTTCCTCCTCATTTTCCACTTTCCTTCAAATTCAAACGATCAAAACCATTGTTCTACCGTTTAAACTGTTTTCCACCGATTGATTTTCGATTTCTACTATTTAATCGGTCCAAATCCAGTTTCCCCTCTTTTCTAGGGTTTCATTGTGTTCATTTTCCATATCCTTCGAGTCAGCTATTTTAGAGCTTCGTTTTCATCATTCCGCTGCATCGTTCATCGTCGGAGAAGCTTCGAGGAGTCCACACCTCCTCTCGGTTAACCTCCTTCGAGGCTTTCGTCCATCACCGAGAGCCCCAAAAAAAAACAAAGAAGTAACCCCCAAAAGCTAAAAACCGAGAGAGTGTGGGGCTTCCTTGCAAGTGGCGACTGTGCCCTTTTTCTAAGGGTCGTGTGTCCTCTTTTTTTAGGGTAGGGTCCACACAATAAAACCCTTGGGTGCCAAGTCACTAACTTCTAATTTTGGGTCTAATCTAATTTACCAAAAATTGACCCAAAATATAAGAGTTGATATAGAAATTCTAAACTACTGAATTACAATTTAATTAATTCTAAAATTGTCTGTGTGGAAAGTCTTGAATTTATTCAGCATTCTTCCTGATGTCCCAAAATGTATTTCCGAAATTTTCCTGCACTTCAAAAATGCACTTAATCAGCTCAGAAAACCCAAATTAGCACAATTACAAATTTCCGACCAAATTAAGCAGAATTCGGAAAACGGGGAAATAACAAACAATTAAACACAATTCCCTGGTTTATTTAAGTGCAATAAACTAAATATAATTCAAGAAATAACGACTCATCAAGCGTGTACTGATTAATGCTACTAAAGGCATCTACTGATGGATGCCGATGAAGATGAACATCTACTAATGGATGCTAATGAGAAATATTCGCATCTACTAATGGATGCAGGAAGATTCAGATGAGAGCATCTACTGAAGGATGTTGTTGGATCAGGACTTTTATGTTTTTGTTTTATTTTCATGCTTATTTGAATTTTGTTTATTTTGTTTTTATGTTAGCTTGCTTATGTACTTGGTTTCATGAGTTGCTGCAATGGTTTGGTGATAAACTATTTTGTGATGACTAATATTCTTGTGTTTGCTCTATTGTTCTATGATGCATGTTGAGATAATGATTGTTTAGTTTTTAAACATAGATGGTGGTTGCTTATAGTTTTGTTAAAAAACAAATGCATGATTTCAATTGTGATTAATATGGTGGGCAAGATGTTTATCAAATTGTGGAACTTGAAAGTTAAACCGTGAGAGATTGGAATCTAGTGTTTTTGATTGATTGAATGTTATTACTTTGGAAGCATGATTGATTTTGCCTAACTTTCTATGATTGAACCACTTGCTTCCTTGTTACATATGATCAAGGCCATGTTTTCTTCTCCCTTAGAGCCAATGCCAATAGGTGAACCCAACAAAGAACAATGTTTCTCTCTATCCTTTGAACTTTGAGCCTAAATTTGACAAAGTGGAAAAACCCTTTCTGAAATTCTTACCTTGAGCTAAGTAGAGTATGTTTTTGTGGTAATGGAGAATGGTTGAAGTTTGGGGTAGTGAGAAACCGGAAAGAACTTTGTGAAATTCATTAAAGAGCAAAAAAAAAGCAAAAGAGAAGAAAAGAAAGAAAAGGTTAAGCTCAATGCAAGTAAAGTTGGGAATAAGTTGAAGATTTCGTTTCTCACATAAAAGGAGAAAGAGAGATTATTGTTAATGTGAATAAATGAATTGTGCACTCTCTTAACTCAAGGAATTTTGTTGTCTAGAAAAACCAATTTTCCTCTTAGTCAAGCCTCAATACAAGCCTTGAAAAGTCCTTGTGATGATAACTTGCTTGTGAGTGTGTTTGATATGTGGTTAAATGAAAGGCAAAGTTGATTCATGTGACATTGTGATAGTAGAATGAATGAGTGACCTCTATATACAATTGTGTGATTGAGTGAAACACTTTATCTGGTGAGGAATGATTCCATGAGCACTTGATTGCATCTATGCTTAGTTAATTGATCATTCATGAGAATAACATCTGTTGAAGATTATGTGATTATGTGAACACCATGATGAGTAGTTGTGAATCAAGGCATGTGTGCATCTTGACTGAATTCTTTTTTATGAGTTGATTTGAGTAATTACTTGTCTTGAAGGAAAGAGTTTTTGAATGTGTTGAACCATTGCATTGATTGATGGAAGACTGAGTTACATCTTGTTTGCTTGAGGACAAGCAAAGTTCTAAGTTTGGGGTTGTGATAACGGTTGAAAAACTGTTCTCTTTATACTTAATTTTGATCCTAAAAACAACCTTTATGACTAGCTTGAAATCATGCTTTTGCTTAAGTTTTGGAAATAAGAGAGTTGGATAGGTTTTCTGCTTGATATTCCTTGTTTTGACAGGAATTTAGATGAATTGGATGAAAGAAGTTGAAGTAGCAAGGAGTTGGACTCAGGAAAGGAAGGAAAAGTGAACAAAAGAAGAACTGTTGCCACCACGCAGCGCCATTTCCACCACTGAGCACCAATCTAGATGATGGATACATTGTTTCACGCATAAGCGGCATCGCTGAGGGAAAATTCAAGTATTACAGTCATCGCTGAGCGCAACTTTTACCGTTGAGCGTCATTCTTTAGAACTGCACTTACCGCTGAGCGCCAAACTGCCGCTGAGTGCCATTTAATTGGGCTTGGGCCTATTTTCTGTAATTTTTAATAAACTATATAAGGGTTTAGTCGACCTAGGGTTGGTATCTTTGGACAGAAAAAGGCAAAATTACACTTCTTTCACCCCTTGGAGGCGGATTTTGGATGCGGAAGCTCCGATATTCAACTTTTAGGGTTCTATCTTTCATTCTTTTCATTATTTTAATCTAGTTTCACCATGTCTATGGTGAACTAAACCTTCATTAATGTTGGGGAAACGATGTAATCCTTTGAAACTCTCATGTATTGAATTGATTCTTGATTATATATGCTTTACTTCATTAATTGTTAGGGTTTTCCCTCTATACTCTATGCATGCTTTGTTTAACTCATTCAATTGCATGATCTTTGATTTTGTCGATATGGACACATACGGGGAAATCTAGAACTGGGAAAATTCTCCCTAAAGCAATATTACCTAGACATAGAAATAGGAGGATCGGTTACCTTTAAGCTTTTGTGCGAATGTAATGCATGAATAATTGCTAGGGAGACAAAGCATTGTAAACTAGTGATTAGGAGTAGGCTTTTTTCATCGAGACATCAGGTTTAAGGTAAATTAGAAAGTGACATTAACATTAATGAAGAAAGATGAATACATGAATACATGAGATTGGATAGGATAAGTTAGAAACCCCAACAACATCATCATTCCTTATTTTACATCAATTACGTTTGCATCTTTCAATCCAATTGATCAAAACTTGCATTCATGTTTATTTTTCGTAATTCAACCACAATGATTTTGTTTACAAGTTTAATCAAGAAATCACATAACTGTTTAGGTTGTGAGTCCTTAGGGAAACGATACTTGGTCTTACCAGTTATTATTACTTTATACACTTCGGTACACTTTTCGAAGTGTTAACAATGTAGAGACAGAAACGAGAACACCAACATTAAAGTTGGAATTGGTTGATCCAGACATGAGCCTATTGGGTCAAGCTAGTGACGTTAAAGAAGCGCTTACTGGGAGGGAACCTAGTGTCTTGAAAACTTTTAATTTGTTTTTGTTTATTTAGTTTGAGTTTATTTTTATTTGTATTGTTATTTTTATTTTTTATATTTTTTTGGTTATTGTGTGAATATTGTTTTTCTTGTGTGTTTAATTTTTCTTAGAACTGAATGTTTGAGGGGTGGAGAGAGTTGAATTGTTTGATTTGAGTGTTGTTGTGAGAGCTAGGGAAAAGAAAATTGAAAATTTTAGGTTGAACCTGAGAACTCAGGGCCTGGAAAACCTAAAATAGTTCAAAAATTAAGGGGTATACAGTACCGCCCATCGCCCAGGCGCCCTCTGGGGCGCTCGAGCGGCGACTCTACAGGTAGGTTGTTTAAGCACGAAGCTTGAGCGGGCTTGGCCCAATTTCACTCTTTTTAACCCCAAGGGTTTCGCCTAAGCCTCTTGATGTAATGGGGCCAAGGACAACGAAGGATATAATATGGATAAAAAGCTATAAACCAAAAGAAATAGAGGAGCACTGGGAACAAGTGTAAACACAGTCAAATCACACCCAAAACCTCTAATTTAATCCTCTTCTTGACTCCATTATTCAAATTCTTTTTTCTCTATTTTTTGTTTGCTTTTTTTTTCATTTTTCCCAATTTTTTTTCTCTCATCTTGTCTCTTTTTCTTTTCTCTCTTTTCAGAAAAAAATTGTAAGAGACAAGATGCACACATTTTTACAGAAACAAAACAACAAGAGGAACCAACTAGCCAATTCATCATAATCCCCATGGAGACCACACTTGTTCCCAAAACACTTCCAAAGCTCCAAAATTCCCTAAGGTTAAGGTGATCATGGTTTTTCACTTAAGGGTGATTAATTAGCTTGAAAACAAAGAACAGGGAAAAACATAGGCTGAAAGGGGTTATCAAAGGATCAAAACAAGGTAAGCTTATTTGGCTAAAGAGGCTCAAGAACAAAACTGCCTTTATCACTTCCAAACATGCAAATCAATGAGGAATCATCAAAAGAGTCAAGCCAAGGCATATGTGCAAGCAATCAAGAGACATATCACACAAAAGAAAAAATATCAAGTGGCTCAAGTTCTCACACAAGGTATTTCTGTCACATTCAATCAACCTCTCAAATATGATAATGATCTTCTCAAGAAAAGAAAAGCAAGGATTTCCAACCAATCAGAGTATCAATGAAGTGAAAGAAAGGACATGTCTACAACCTAAACAAAGTCCAAAAATCAGGAGAAACATGCAAAACTGTACACAAGATGCAACAAAAACTACCTAGAAAAGAAAAAAATTTAACACAGAAAACAAAAACTAACAAAGAAAAATCAGAATCTCCCCCAATAGACCACACTTAAACTACACAGTGCCCTCAATGAGTCATAAGCATAAGATCAGAAATCAGAACAGTCAACATATCATGGACAAGTGCAATAAAAGTGGGGAAATGAGGAGAAGAGAAAAGAAAACTTGATGGAAGAAGGATCCAACTTATTCTGGTGGAAGATGTAATCAATGGAACTTCTGGAATCTGATTTGGAAAGGAGGATAAGCATCATATTGTTGCAGCGGAAGAAGATGAATTATGATGATGACTGGAGAAAGCATAAACTCTGGAACCCACTCTTCCAACGGTGTTCGGTGGTTGGATTGAAGGAGAAAGGATGATTCGGTGATGAAGATAAGGTTGAAGCAGAGGAAGATTGAATTGAACAGTGGTTTGGTAATGAGAAATAGATGAAGTGGTGATGGAGAAAATAGAATGAAGGATGAGGTTTAGGTGCTGAAATATGATGCAGATGGTGTAGAGGAATGTTAGGAATGGAAGCCTAGCTAGGGAGAGAGGCTAAAAAAAACTCTCAAGCTCTCTCTCGGTGACCTTCAATAAGAAGAAAGTTTTGGACATCATCAACAGAAAACAATTCTTCATTCAAATCAAAGGTGCAGGTTACAAGCAATGGAGCAAGGTATTTAAAGGAGAAACAAAGCTCCTGGTTCACGCCTACACTTAGCTACATTAGTTATGATGCAAGGGCCAACTGTGCAAGTGGAAAGAAAACGTGAGTGGCTACGTGGCCTATCAAACAAGAAGCTGGTGAAGAAACGTGAGTGGCAACTGGTGCATTTGTTGACGCTGGGCGCCAACCCTCATCTGCTGAGCACTAGGCTTTCTTCAACTTCAACCAAGCTGCTGGTTGGAATGTGACTCATGTGGGCTTCCAAAGTGGCTTACTATGCATCCAAATGAAGATTCCAACATTCCGCTAAGTGAAGATTTGGCTTGCTTCTTCATTTTTTATGTTTCCCTTCTTCTTGATTTACCAAGTTTCTTGGCTAGTTGATCCATGATCTCCTATCTTTATTAGACCCTACAAAACACATATAAACATATTAAAGAGAATCCTACTAAGACATACAGAAAGAAAATTAAGAAAGAGTCTTTAACAGTCCTTCTTCACTTCCCTTTCTTAGCCTTAGCTTAAGTTGATACTCCTTTGAATGGACTGCCCTAAATGGGTTTCCATCAAAACTCCCCTAGTCATGGTGGCAGTTGCCAAACTTGGACAAGCAGGGAGATGTTTTCCACCACAGGATTCAGCAAAGAAGTTTTGAGGAGGAATTGCTTCATTAGTATTGCCCTATCATCCAAAGCAAGATGTTTCTTCTTTCTTCTCCAAGCAAACTATTGCATCAGTAGCACTCCTTCCACTGGCAGTTGTTGAGTGTGTGACACCGGAATAGAGACCTCTGGCTCGCTCAAAGAAGTAGCAATATACTCTCCTTCATCAATCATAAATTCCTTAATGATAGTGCCTGTATTCTCCTTTAACTTTGCAGCCTGGTCATCAAACTCACAATTAATAGCATATGTTATAAGCTTACAATCTCGCTGTAACACATAATCAATTTCAGTACAAATGGAGGAAGAACCAGATTCACAATCACATTCAAAATTCTCAGAGAACTGTGTTAGATCAAAGTTCAGTCCTAACTCTATAAAGTTATCAGATTGCACAGTTTTTATCTCAAAATCAATATTGACATATGCATCATTAGAAGAATCAAAGATCCGTTCAAGGCTATTATCATTCAAAATTTCATCACAACAATCATGTCCATTCAACACAACATTTATACCAATGGGTTCAATGGCTGATACTGAATAAAAAATTTTAGAATGGTCAATCAAATCTATCTCAGTATCAGTCATAAACCCTATAGAATCAGTGTGCATCAATTCAAATGCATTTGAATGTATAGGCAAATCAGGTAAAGTGATTGGAATCTCAGGTTCAGAATAAACCTGTGTTTACTCATTGAAAATTTTCTTACGAATCTCCAAGTCATCAGCTGCATCCTCAGGGCTATCATATAAACCAAGATCAGTGCAAGGATAGTGAACATCAGGTATGTCAATGTGCTCTATAAAGAATAATGAATCCACAACATGAGTTTGCACAGGCATATCAATATCAGAATCCAAAACAGGCTTTATGGGTTCAAGTTTTACCAATTCAAAAGCATTAAAATTTACTTTAACCTCAGATACATGAATAGGGATTTCAAGTTTAGAGTAAACCTACTAAGGTTCTTCCTTTGCTACCTCAATTGGATTTTCACCAGCCAGCTTGTAGAGTAGCTTCTTTGCCTCTATTCGGGTTCTATCCATCAAAGATCCACCAGCAGCTGCATCCATAATTATCCTTTCATTGCCTAGGAGCCCTTTATAGAAGTAAATCAAGACCAAATGCTCTAAAATTTGGTGGTTTGGATAGGTTGTGTAGAGCCTATTAAACCTCTCCCAATAATTTGCCAGGCTTTCTTCTTGAAACTACTCAATGGCAGTCATCTCCTTCCTAATGTTGATTACCTTTGCTGTTGGAAAGAACTTGTTGAGGAATCTCTGTTGTGTTTCCTGCCAACTATCAAAAGGATACTGGTATAGGAACCAATCTCTTGCTGCACCTTGAAGGGACATTGGAAACACTCTCATCAGCACTGCCTCCTCTGAAACACCAGCAGGCCTCATGGATGATCACACCCAACAAAACTCCTTGAGGTGCCTGTGTGGATCTTCATGTGCCAACCCATGGAACTTGGGAAGCCTCTTGTCAGCTTATGCGTCCAGTCTTGAGAATCTGTCATCTCCTCTATTCTAGCGCTAAACCTATCTCAGACCTGGACTTCCACTTCAAGCAAGGATTATACAAACATACAAAAGCATAACATGGAGGAAAACCACTATTTATAGATTTTGAAATTTCCAGAAACAACAACTAAATGCACAAAATACCTAAATGATAAAAACCTAAACACACAAAAAATGCTAAAAGAAGTAAACCTAAACAAGACTAACCAAACATCTTAAAACTCAACACAACAAACTCACAACACAAGACAAAACACAACACACACTAACACAACAAAAGACCTATGACGGAACTGTTGGTCTCCGACAACGGCGCCAAAATTTGATGCGGCTGTCGCGGCCCATAAAATTTGATGTGCATTAAAAATGCAGTATAGTGCTAGGAAGTGACTCCTAGGTCGTCTCTCAAGGACCAAATGTGGTTGGAGTCTTAGGTCGAACACGTAGGGGGGTTGGTGAAAGGTTTTGTGAATGCAAATGATTAAATTAAAATGAAAATTAAACACAATCAAACATAATTGAAAACATTGAAATAAATGAACAAAGCATGAAGACCGAGCGATCCTACAGATGACCGAACGGTTCTACATTGAGACTAAACAGTCTCTACAACAAATAAGGAAATTGGAAATGCAGGAAGATAAAGAAGCCGAACAGAATAATAAACATCATAATGAACAGAAACAATGAACCGAACATTTCTAAACCGAACAGTACACCCAACCAACAAATTAAATTGAGCTTGAAATATGATGAACTAATAAAATGAAATAAAATTGATCAAATTGGTGACTAAAAACACCTCCCGAATGAAAGAGCTAGCCTATGGAACCGAGTAGTCTACGTCAGACCTGGAAGAACTAGATACCTAAACCAATTAAATGCATAAACCACAATCAGCGAAAACGAGCCTTCAAATTCAATGCAATAGATGTATCATGTAGAAGTGCAACATATCAAGCACCGTGCAGCTGGAATTAAAGAAGCTACTCTTCATCTAATAAATTAAATGCAATTTCAGCACGGGACATTAAATGGAAATACGGGTGAACAGTAGCAGGTATTCATCATATAAAATGTAAAAAACATTTCGGTTCAAAGCTTGCATACAATAAAGAAAAATAAAACCTATGTAGCTACCCCTCGTGGACGTATAGTTACTGGACTTGACGTGACACTCTCTCAAAAAGAAAAACACCAAATGAAATTAAAGAGCTCTCTATTTTTCCGTAACAACATGCACCATTTTTTCTTCATAAAAAGACAACGTTCCATGTAACTATTCCATGAGGGTGGCAGCTCCCTTCCTTTTCTCCAAAATAAAGACTGCATATAACATAAATGCAATGTGGCTGGAAGCACCGTGCAGCTAAAAGAAAGAAATCAGTGTCCCCTCTTTAAAATGGAATGTGCCTCCTCCATGAAAATCACCCGTAACCATCCATATAAGAATGTCCGTGTACTCCTTGGGTGGCGGCTGTTGCAGCCAGAAAAGATGCTCTATACCACCTGTAATGTGCTTCCTCAAAGCTGTTGGGCCACTCTCTTTTTGCTTCCTAGACGCGTGTTTCCGTCTTTAGCCTGCTGGACCGAGAACTCCCACCCTTGTTGGACTCAACCCCTGTTGGACCAGCTGTTGTCCGCGTGAAGGCTGGAGTGATGAGTCAATATTTTATTGATTTCACTTAGCTTATTGTACCGGATTTAATCAAGGAATTGTGCTTGAATGTACAGTATTATCCTATTTTTCCTAATTGTGCTAAATTTGATCGGAAATTCTTATTTTAACTAATTTGAATTATCTAAGCTAATTATTTTACAAGGAAAATTTGGAATTACAATTTGGGACATTTGAAGGTTAAAAGAGAAATGACAATTGGACCCAAAGGTGGAGGTTTATTTTTTTTTGAGGTGCAAACACAAGACTTTATTTTGGAGAATGCACTTGATATTCATGGCTGGATTCATTTTGGGTTATTAAGAAAATGCACATTCAATTGAATAAGTGGCACACATCCACGTCCTTAAGTAGCTGCCAAGTTCTTGAAAGAAGAGAAGGCCCATGAGAAGGGATGCATGGTGATTGAATGGAGAAAGGTGTCTAGCAAGGATGAAGAATGGAGGTGCAGCAGCCACCTTGAGAGGAGAATACGTTCCAGTAAGAAGTGAAGATCCCACGGCTGCCACATAGAGAAGAAGAGTCACGGTACTCATGTGGAGAAAAAGAGTTGATTAGTTTTGAGCACAATCATTCACTTTGCTTGCACCAGCCGCCACTCTCTCCCAATTTCCTATTCCAGCAGCAGAATTTTTCATATTTTTTTTGGAGAGAAGAGGTTGGTTATTGAATGGAGGGACCCTTGCTTCCTTTTGTTGGTACGTCTGTATGCTTGTGGTGATTAAATTGAAGAAAGTCAAAAGTGCTAGAAAGAAAAGGACAAAGAGGTGGGTACCATGTTTTATTTCTTTTAGTTGGTTTACGGTGACATGGAGCACTAGATGGCTGAATTTGTAGAGTAGTGCACATAAGTTAAATGAAATAAAGATAATGGGACGGTAAGAGGGGAAGGAGAACGTTTGGAAAAACTTGATGGAGGGCCCCTTGGTTTCATTTTACACCATCCAAAGAAAGACTTGAATTTTGGCTTTAAAAGGGAGAGAGTAGGGGCTGGAAAAACACGTTCCAGTAGAGTAGAAAGCCGTGGGGGGAATAAGTCCAGCAGCAGCTGGACAGTAGAGAAGAAGAGCTGGAACGGTGTAGGGGCTGGAACGGTGTAGGAGCTGGAAGAATCACAAGTACACAAAGTTGATGCACTCGTCTTGTAATGTTGAATTTCCAATTTACTTTTCCTTTTCTTTTGTTGTAATAAATTCATCTACAATTTCAATTCAATGCATTAATTTAATTTACTGTTTCTGAAATTTAAATTCTGTTTTACTGCTTTTGTTTTACTGCTGTAATTTAATTTCTGCTGTATTTTAATTTATGTATTAGGTTTTTATGCAATTTAATTTCTGCTGCTGTTTATCTTTTGCATGTTGATTAATTCACTATAATTTTGTTCTCAGTATTTTACTGCAGTAATTTTGATTTTATTTTTATTGTTTTCTAAATTTACTGTTTTCTGTATTTATTGTTTACTGTATTTTCGTTTTCTGTATTTTAAGTTTTCTGTTCCAGATTTAATTTTAATGTTTTATTCTACTGTAAATTCGTTTTTATTGTAGCAATTTAATTTTTACTGTTTCAATTTCGTTTTACCTGTTCAAACAAATTGTAAACCCCCCCTTCGTGTTTAAATCTGAAACTGAACCATGTTTGGTCCTTGAGAGACGATCTAGGAGTCAAATCCTAAACTATACTGCATTATTTATCTGTATAAAATTTGTATGACCGCGACAGTCGTATCAAATTTTGGCGCCGTTGCCGGGGACCAATGACGGTTTGGTTTTAGATTTTTGTTCTGTAAATTTTTGTTCTGTTAATATGTGTATTTTGTGTGTTTTGTGTTCTCTATTTTTGTAGGCGACAACGACACCTTCAGCAAATTTTGGCGGCGTTGTCACTCAGTTCCAGGTTTTTTTGTTTTAGATTTTTGCTGTGTTTTTCGATTATGTTGTGTTAATATATGTTTTGTCTTTTATATTTTTATTGTGTTGTGTTTTGTATTTAGTTGTTATATTTAAAAAAAAAAGTTTTGTTGATGTTCTGTCTTGTTTGTGCCTGTAGCATGTTTAATTGTGTTGTGATGTTCTATTTTTTGTATGTGTGTCGTATGTATTTTGTCTGTTAATTAAAAAAAAAAAGTAAAAAAAAAAATTAATTTTTAAAAAAAATAATAATAAAATTATTTTTATGTTCTGTTTTGTGTGTGCCTGTAGCATGTATAAATGTGTTGTATTTTGTTTGTCTAGTAATTTTTAGTGTTTAATTTTTATTTTTATTTTCCATGTCTACCGATTTTAATTTTGTGGAAAATGCTTATTCTGTCTATGCCCATAATTATGATTCTCCTTCTGCATGTTACTCTGATTATAATTCTGTTGATTTCTATGTCGGGAATTATATGGATCATCCTCAAATTACTGAGAACGCTCCTAGTGAGCCGGTCCCACCTACAAAGGATGATATTCATTGCGTTCTAAGCGCTGGACTGATATATCTGCTCCCTAAGTTTCATGGATTTGCAGGAGAATGCCCACATGAACATTTGGCAAATTTCTATAGAATTTGTTCTGCAATGAAACCTCCAAATGTCCCAGATGATTACATTTTCTTGACGGCATTTCAGCATTCATTACAAGGAGCAGCTAAGGATTGGTTGAATTGTCTTCCTCGAGGACTCATTACCAGATGGGAAGATCTTGAGCAAAATTTTCTGATCGAATTTTTCCCTGCACAAGATGGATACAGCAACGGTCCTGGAGGGAATAACCCTACCTTGGGATGGTACAGTGCTCCACAGTATCGATATCAAGAACCACCATTCCAGAATACTTTGATGCCTCCACTAGTCCAGCAAGAACAGCAAATGCAGTTCTATGATGCTACTGCTCAATTTACTCCTCAGCCTTCGATTTCTGAGCCTACAATAAAGGAGTTACTGGAGCAGATGACCATGCAGAACGTTCAGTTACAGAAAGGGAACATGCAGTTCAAGAAAAATAGCATAGAGTTTCAGCAGGAAACTCAAGCGGCAATTCAGAATCTGACTGATCAGATCGGGCAGATGGCCACTATTGCACCTAAGGAGACTGATGAAGATTTTGAGGCCCAGGCAGGAATAAGCAATACTTTTGAGCCAGGTAGACCACCTTCATCCTCCACTACTTTACAAATCTTCAAGGAAGTGGAGGTAAGCATACCACAATTTGATTATTCTGTTGATTGTGATGATGATCGGTATGCTAATGATTATATTGTTGCTGAGTCTGATTTTAATTTTTCCTCTGTGCATGATGAGAATTGCTTTTTACTATCACATTCAAATGTTTATTCTCCATGCACTGAACATGAATATGAGTCTGTGGTTGATAATGCATGTAATTTTAAAATTGATTCATGTTCTGAGGATGTATCTGAGGTTCAGCTTGTTACACTGGATTTGGGTGTTTTACCTCTGCATGAAATTTCGGTGGAACCATTTTGCACTAACCCTATTGCAGGAGGTACAAATGAATTTGACCAATATGCACCCACAGTGGAAGACAAAGGTGCCACCGCTCACCAAAGTTTCAACAACAATAGGCACCTGCTGAACCTGCTCATCAACAATAACTGCATAAATCCAGCAGTGGAAAACATTTCACTGCTTGATCAAATTTGGAGGATGAAGCAGTTCGTCCTCAAAACTTCCTTGCTGGATTCTGAAGACATCTCCCTGATGATCCAAAATTGGCAGCTTCCACCATAACCTACGGGAGTTTGCATTTTCTTTCTCTCCCTTTTTCCTTACTTTATTGCACTTGTCCATAATATGTTTCCTGTTTTGATTGCTGATGTATGCTTAGAACACATTGAGGACAATGTGTTATTTAAGTGTGGTCTATTGGGAGAGATTCTAAATTTTCTTTTTTTTGTGTGTTAAATTTTTTGTTTTTGAGTGTTAAATTTTTTCTGTTTTAAGTTATTTTTATCGAGTTTTGTGTGCAATAAATTTTACATTTTTCTCTTGATTTCTGGAGTTTGTCTAAGTTGTAGATTTTTCCTTCACTTACTTAATACTTATGGTTTGAAATCCTTGCTTTTCTCTGCTTGGAAGATGATTATAATGTTTAAGAGGTTGATTTGATTGTGACGAATACCCTGTGTGAGATTTGAGCCACTTAATTTTCTTTCTTGTGTGTAATATGTATCTTGATTGCTTGCACATATGCCTTGGCTTGATTCTTTTTGATAAATCTTGATGGATATGCATGTTTAGAAATGATAAAGGCATTTTTATTCTTGAGCCTCTTTAGCCAAATAAGCCTACCCTGTTATTATCCTTTGATAACCCCTTTGAGCCTATACTTTCCCCATTTCTTTGTGTTAAAGCTCATACACTGACCCTAAGTGAAAAACCATGATTACCTAAACCTTAGGGAAGTCTGGAGCTATAGAAGTGTTTTGTGAATAAGTGTGGTCTCCTTGGGGATTCTGATAAATTGGCTAGTTGGTTCCTCATCATGTTGTGAAAATATAATCTTGTTGTGTGATAAAGAAAAAAAAAAGAAGAAGAAAAAGAGACAGGATAGAAAAAAAATGATGAGAAAAAGAGAGAAATGAAAAACAATTTTGTAAACAATGGAGTCGAAAGGAGGGTTGAATTAGAGGTTTGGGTGAGATTTGACTGTATTTACATTTTTTCCCAATGCTCCTCTATTTCTTCTGAGCTGTAACTACTTATCCATACTTATCTTTCCCTGTCCTTGGCCCCATTACAACCCAGTAAAGACCTTTTGATCTGAATATGCATATGTTTTAAGTATTGATAATTAGAAACTTGCCAAGTCTACTTGTGTTTGTTTTCTTGAGTACATTGAGTTGAAATTATTTACCCTAGACACTTGAGAGAAACACTGTGAGTGCATCTGTGAGGTTTTGTTATTTTTGAATCACCTCTTAAGCTGATTGATTATTTTTCTGTGTATTGAATTGCTTGGATGATTTCTGTAAGTATCTGCTTTATTTGATTTTATATCGGATATTTTCTACTTCTTTTCTCTGTTCAGAATTCTTGAGAACTGTGTAAATTCTGTTTATTTTTCTTGCGAGTTTTTATTTTCTGTATGTTGCATCTGTGTCAGTCCTTTGAACTATTCCTTGATCTGTGTCTTGATTTTGCCCAGGAGTGCAAAAGACTAAGTGTGGTCTATTTTGATGAGTCAATATTTTATTGATTTCACTTAGCTTATTGTACCGGATTTAATCAAGGAATTGTGCTTGAATGTACAGTATTATCCTACTTTTCCTAATTGTGCTAAATTTGATCGGAAATTCTTATTTTAACTAATTTGAATTATCTAAGCTAATTATTTTACAAGGAAAATTTGGAATTACAATTTGGGACATTTGAAGGTTAAAAGAGAAATGACAATTGGACCCAAAGGTGGAGGTTTATTTTTTTTTGAGGTGCAAACACAAGACTTTATTTTGGAGAATGCACTTGATATTCATGGCTGGATTCATTTTGGGTTATTAAGAAAATGCACATTCAATTGAATAAGTGGCACACATCCACGTCCTTAAGTAGCTGCCAAGTTCTTGAAAGAAGAGAAGGCCCATGAGAAGGGATGCATGGTGATTGAATGGAGAAAGGTGTCTAGCAAGGATGAAGAATGGAGGTGCAGCAGCCACCTTGAGAGGAGAATACGTTCCAGTAAGAAGTGAAGATCCCACGGCTGCCACATAGAGAAGAAGAGTCACGGTACTCATGTGGAGAAAAAGAGTTGATTAGTTTTGAGCACAATCATTCACTTTGCTTGCACCAGCCGCCACTCTCTCCCAATTTCCTATTCCAGCAGCAGAATTTTTCATATTTTTTTTGGAGAGAAGAGGTTGGTTATTGAATGGAGGGACCCTTGCTTCCTTTTGTTGGTACGTCTGTATGCTTGTGGTGATTAAATTGAAGAAAGTCAAAAGTGCTAGAAAGAAAAGGACAAAGAGGTGGGTACCATGTTTTATTTCTTTTAGTTGGTTTACGGTGACATGGAGCACTAGATGGCTGAATTTGTAGAGTAGTGCACATAAGTTAAATGAAATAAAGATAATGGGACGGTAAGAGGGGAAGGAGAACGTTTGGAAAAACTTGATGGAGGGCCCCTTGGTTTCATTTTACACCATCCAAAGAAAGACTTGAATTTTGGCTTTAAAAGGGAGAGAGTAGGGGCTGGAAAAACACGTTCCAGTAGAGTAGAAAGCCGTGGGGGGAATAAGTCCAGCAGCAGCTGGACAGTAGAGAAGAAGAGCTGGAACGGTGTAGGGGCTGGAACGGTGTAGGAGCTGGAAGAATCACAAGTACACAAAGTTGATGCACTCGTCTTGTAATGTTGAATTTCCAATTTACTTTTCCTTTTCTTTTGTTGTAATAAATTCATCTACAATTTCAATTCAATGCATTAATTTAATTTACTGTTTCTGAAATTTAAATTCTGTTTTACTGCTTTTGTTTTACTGCTGTAATTTAATTTCTGCTGTATTTTAATTTATGTATTAGGTTTTTATGCAATTTAATTTCTGCTGCTGTTTATCTTTTGCATGTTGATTAATTCACTATAATTTTGTTCTCAGTATTTTACTGCAGTAATTTTGATTTTATTTTTATTGTTTTCTAAATTTACTGTTTTCTGTATTTATTGTTTACTGTATTTTCGTTTTCTGTATTTTAAGTTTTCTGTTCCAGATTTAATTTTAATGTTTTATTCTACTGTAAATTCGTTTTTATTGTAGCAATTTAATTTTTACTGTTTCAATTTCGTTTTACCTGTTCAAACAAATTGTAAACCCCCCCTTCGTGTTTAAATCTGAAACTGAACCATGTTTGGTCCTTGAGAGACGATCTAGGAGTCAAATCCTAAACTATACTGCATTATTTATCTGTATAAAATTTGTATGACCGCGACAGTCGTATCAAATTTTGGCGCCGTTGCCGGGGACCAATGACGGTTTGGTTTTAGATTTTTGTTCTGTAAATTTTTGTTCTGTTAATATGTGTATTTTGTGTGTTTTGTGTTCTCTATTTTTGTAGGCGACAACGACACCTTCAGCAAATTTTGGCGGCGTTGTCACTCAGTTCCAGGTTTTTTTGTTTTAGATTTTTGCTGTGTTTTTCGATTATGTTGTGTTAATATATGTTTTGTCTTTTATATTTTTATTGTGTTGTGTTTTGTATTTAGTTGTTATATTTAAAAAAAAAAGTTTTGTTGATGTTCTGTCTTGTTTGTGCCTGTAGCATGTTTAATTGTGTTGTGATGTTCTATTTTTTGTATGTGTGTCGTATGTATTTTGTCTGTTAATTAAAAAAAAAAAGTAAAAAAAAAATTAATTTTTAAAAAAAATAATAATAAAATTATTTTTATGTTCTGTTTTGTGTGTGCCTGTAGCATGTATAAATGTGTTGTATTTTGTTTGTCTAGTAATTTTTAGTGTTTAATTTTTATTTTTATTTTCCATGTCTACCGATTTTAATTTTGTGGAAAATGCTTATTCTGTCTATGCCCATAATTATGATTCTCCTTCTGCATGTTACTCTGATTATAATTCTGTTGATTTCTATGTCGGGAATTATATGGATCATCCTCAAATTACTGAGAACGCTCCTAGTGAGCCGGTCCCACCTACAAAGGATGATATTCATTGCGTTCTAAGCGCTGGACTGATATATCTGCTCCCTAAGTTTCATGGATTTGCAGGAGAATGCCCACATGAACATTTGGCAAATTTCTATAGAATTTGTTCTGCAATGAAACCTCCAAATGTCCCAGATGATTACATTTTCTTGACGGCATTTCAGCATTCATTACAAGGAGCAGCTAAGGATTGGTTGAATTGTCTTCCTCGAGGACTCATTACCAGATGGGAAGATCTTGAGCAAAATTTTCTGATCGAATTTTTCCCTGCACAAGATGGATACAGCAACGGTCCTGGAGGGAATAACCCTACCTTGGGATGGTACAGTGCTCCACAGTATCGATATCAAGAACCACCATTCCAGAATACTTTGATGCCTCCACTAGTCCAGCAAGAACAGCAAATGCAGTTCTATGATGCTACTGCTCAATTTACTCCTCAGCCTTCGATTTCTGAGCCTACAATAAAGGAGTTACTGGAGCAGATGACCATGCAGAACGTTCAGTTACAGAAAGGGAACATGCAGTTCAAGAAAAATAGCATAGAGTTTCAGCAGGAAACTCAAGCGGCAATTCAGAATCTGACTGATCAGATCGGGCAGATGGCCACTATTGCACCTAAGGAGACTGATGAAGATTTTGAGGCCCAGGCAGGAATAAGCAATACTTTTGAGCCAGGTAGACCACCTTCATCCTCCACTACTTTACAAATCTTCAAGGAAGTGGAGGTAAGCATACCACAATTTGATTATTCTGTTGATTGTGATGATGATCGGTATGCTAATGATTATATTGTTGCTGAGTCTGATTTTAATTTTTCCTCTGTGCATGATGAGAATTGCTTTTTACTATCACATTCAAATGTTTATTCTCCATGCACTGAACATGAATATGAGTCTGTGGTTGATAATGCATGTAATTTTAAAATTGATTCATGTTCTGAGGATGTATCTGAGGTTCAGCTTGTTACACTGGATTTGGGTGTTTTACCTCTGCATGAAATTTCGGTGGAACCATTTTGCACTAACCCTATTGCAGGAGGTACAAATGAATTTGACCAATATGCACCCACAGTGGAAGACAAAGGTGCCACCGCTCACCAAAGTTTCAACAACAATAGGCACCTGCTGAACCTGCTCATCAACAATAACTGCATAAATCCAGCAGTGGAAAACATTTCACTGCTTGATCAAATTTGGAGGATGAAGCAGTTCGTCCTCAAAACTTCCTTGCTGGATTCTGAAGACATCTCCCTGATGATCCAAAATTGGCAGCTTCCACCATAACCTACGGGAGTTTGCATTTTCTTTCTCTCCCTTTTTCCTTACTTTATTGCACTTGTCCATAATATGTTTCCTGTTTTGATTGCTGATGTATGCTTAGAACACATTGAGGACAATGTGTTATTTAAGTGTGGTCTATTGGGAGAGATTCTAAATTTTCTTTTTTTTGTGTGTTAAATTTTTTGTTTTTGAGTGTTAAATTTTTTCTGTTTTAAGTTATTTTTATCGAGTTTTGTGTGCAATAAATTTTACATTTTTCTCTTGATTTCTGGAGTTTGTCTAAGTTGTAGATTTTTCCTTCACTTACTTAATACTTATGGTTTGAAATCCTTGCTTTTCTCTGCTTGGAAGATGATTATAATGTTTAAGAGGTTGATTTGATTGTGACGAATACCCTGTGTGAGATTTGAGCCACTTAATTTTCTTTCTTGTGTGTAATATGTATCTTGATTGCTTGCACATATGCCTTGGCTTGATTCTTTTTGATAAATCTTGATGGATATGCATGTTTAGAAATGATAAAGGCATTTTTATTCTTGAGCCTCTTTAGCCAAATAAGCCTACCCTGTTATTATCCTTTGATAACCCCTTTGAGCCTATACTTTCCCCATTTCTTTGTGTTAAAGCTCATACACTGACCCTAAGTGAAAAACCATGATTACCTAAACCTTAGGGAAGTCTGGAGCTATAGAAGTGTTTTGTGAATAAGTGTGGTCTCCTTGGGGATTCTGATAAATTGGCTAGTTGGTTCCTCATCATGTTGTGAAAATATAATCTTGTTGTGTGATAAAGAAAAAAAAAAGAAGAAGAAAAAGAGACAGGATAGAAAAAAAATGATGAGAAAAAGAGAGAAATGAAAAACAATTTTGTAAACAATGGAGTCGAAAGGAGGGTTGAATTAGAGGTTTGGGTGAGATTTGACTGTATTTACATTTTTTCCCAATGCTCCTCTATTTCTTCTGAGCTGTAACTACTTATCCATACTTATCTTTCCCTGTCCTTGGCCCCATTACAACCCAGTAAAGACCTTTTGATCTGAATATGCATATGTTTTAAGTATTGATAATTAGAAACTTGCCAAGTCTACTTGTGTTTGTTTTCTTGAGTACATTGAGTTGAAATTATTTACCCTAGACACTTGAGAGAAACACTGTGAGTGCATCTGTGAGGTTTTGTTATTTTTGAATCACCTCTTAAGCTGATTGATTATTTTTCTGTGTATTGAATTGCTTGGATGATTTCTGTAAGTATCTGCTTTATTTGATTTTATATCGGATATTTTCTACTTCTTTTCTCTGTTCAGAATTCTTGAGAACTGTGTAAATTCTGTTTATTTTTCTTGCGAGTTTTTATTTTCTGTATGTTGCATCTGTGTCAGTCCTTTGAACTATTCCTTGATCTGTGTCTTGATTTTGCCCAGGAGTGCAAAAGACTAAGTGTGGTCTATTTTGATGAGTCAATATTTTATTGATTTCACTTAGCTTATTGTACCGGATTTAATCAAGGAATTGTGCTTGAATGTACAGTATTATCCTACTTTTCCTAATTGTGCTAAATTTGATCGGAAATTCTTATTTTAACTAATTTGAATTATCTAAGCTAATTATTTTACAAGGAAAATTTGGAATTACAATTTGGGACATTTGAAGGTTAAAAGAGAAATGACAATTGGACCCAAAGGTGGAGGTTTATTTTTTTTTGAGGTGCAAACACAAGACTTTATTTTGGAGAATGCACTTGATATTCATGGCTGGATTCATTTTGGGTTATTAAGAAAATGCACATTCAATTGAATAAGTGGCACACATCCACGTCCTTAAGTAGCTGCCAAGTTCTTGAAAGAAGAGAAGGCCCATGAGAAGGGATGCATGGTGATTGAATGGAGAAAGGTGTCTAGCAAGGATGAAGAATGGAGGTGCAGCAGCCACCTTGAGAGGAGAATACGTTCCAGTAAGAAGTGAAGATCCCACGGCTGCCACATAGAGAAGAAGAGTCACGGTACTCATGTGGAGAAAAAGAGTTGATTAGTTTTGAGCACAATCATTCACTTTGCTTGCACCAGCCGCCACTCTCTCCCAATTTCCTATTCCAGCAGCAGAATTTTTCATATTTTTTTTGGAGAGAAGAGGTTGGTTATTGAATGGAGGGACCCTTGCTTCCTTTTGTTGGTACGTCTGTATGCTTGTGGTGATTAAATTGAAGAAAGTCAAAAGTGCTAGAAAGAAAAGGACAAAGAGGTGGGTACCATGTTTTATTTCTTTTAGTTGGTTTACGGTGACATGGAGCACTAGATGGCTGAATTTGTAGAGTAGTGCACATAAGTTAAATGAAATAAAGATAATGGGACGGTAAGAGGGGAAGGAGAACGTTTGGAAAAACTTGATGGAGGGCCCCTTGGTTTCATTTTACACCATCCAAAGAAAGACTTGAATTTTGGCTTTAAAAGGGAGAGAGTAGGGGCTGGAAAAACACGTTCCAGTAGAGTAGAAAGCCGTGGGGGGAATAAGTCCAGCAGCAGCTGGACAGTAGAGAAGAAGAGCTGGAACGGTGTAGGGGCTGGAACGGTGTAGGAGCTGGAAGAATCACAAGTACACAAAGTTGATGCACTCGTCTTGTAATGTTGAATTTCCAATTTACTTTTCCTTTTCTTTTGTTGTAATAAATTCATCTACAATTTCAATTCAATGCATTAATTTAATTTACTGTTTCTGAAATTTAAATTCTGTTTTACTGCTTTTGTTTTACTGCTGTAATTTAATTTCTGCTGTATTTTAATTTATGTATTAGGTTTTTATGCAATTTAATTTCTGCTGCTGTTTATCTTTTGCATGTTGATTAATTCACTATAATTTTGTTCTCAGTATTTTACTGCAGTAATTTTGATTTTATTTTTATTGTTTTCTAAATTTACTGTTTTCTGTATTTATTGTTTACTGTATTTTCGTTTTCTGTATTTTAAGTTTTCTGTTCCAGATTTAATTTTAATGTTTTATTCTACTGTAAATTCGTTTTTATTGTAGCAATTTAATTTTTACTGTTTCAATTTCGTTTTACCTGTTCAAACAAATTGTAAACCCCCCCTTCGTGTTTAAATCTGAAACTGAACCATGTTTGGTCCTTGAGAGACGATCTAGGAGTCAAATCCTAAACTATACTGCATTATTTATCTGTATAAAATTTGTATGACCGCGACAGTCGTATCAAATTTTGGCGCCGTTGCCGGGGACCAATGACGGTTTGGTTTTAGATTTTTGTTCTGTAAATTTTTGTTCTGTTAATATGTGTATTTTGTGTGTTTTGTGTTCTCTATTTTTGTAGGCGACAACGACACCTTCAGCAAATTTTGGCGGCGTTGTCACTCAGTTCCAGGTTTTTTTGTTTTAGATTTTTGCTGTGTTTTTCGATTATGTTGTGTTAATATATGTTTTGTCTTTTATATTTTTATTGTGTTGTGTTTTGTATTTAGTTGTTATATTTAAAAAAAAAAGTTTTGTTGATGTTCTGTCTTGTTTGTGCCTGTAGCATGTTTAATTGTGTTGTGATGTTCTATTTTTTGTATGTGTGTCGTATGTATTTTGTCTGTTAATTAAAAAAAAAAAGTAAAAAAAAAATTAATTTTTAAAAAAAATAATAATAAAATTATTTTTATGTTCTGTTTTGTGTGTGCCTGTAGCATGTATAAATGTGTTGTATTTTGTTTGTCTAGTAATTTTTAGTGTTTAATTTTTATTTTTATTTTCCATGTCTACCGATTTTAATTTTGTGGAAAATGCTTATTCTGTCTATGCCCATAATTATGATTCTCCTTCTGCATGTTACTCTGATTATAATTCTGTTGATTTCTATGTCGGGAATTATATGGATCATCCTCAAATTACTGAGAACGCTCCTAGTGAGCCGGTCCCACCTACAAAGGATGATATTCATTGCGTTCTAAGCGCTGGACTGATATATCTGCTCCCTAAGTTTCATGGATTTGCAGGAGAATGCCCACATGAACATTTGGCAAATTTCTATAGAATTTGTTCTGCAATGAAACCTCCAAATGTCCCAGATGATTACATTTTCTTGACGGCATTTCAGCATTCATTACAAGGAGCAGCTAAGGATTGGTTGAATTGTCTTCCTCGAGGACTCATTACCAGATGGGAAGATCTTGAGCAAAATTTTCTGATCGAATTTTTCCCTGCACAAGATGGATACAGCAACGGTCCTGGAGGGAATAACCCTACCTTGGGATGGTACAGTGCTCCACAGTATCGATATCAAGAACCACCATTCCAGAATACTTTGATGCCTCCACTAGTCCAGCAAGAACAGCAAATGCAGTTCTATGATGCTACTGCTCAATTTACTCCTCAGCCTTCGATTTCTGAGCCTACAATAAAGGAGTTACTGGAGCAGATGACCATGCAGAACGTTCAGTTACAGAAAGGGAACATGCAGTTCAAGAAAAATAGCATAGAGTTTCAGCAGGAAACTCAAGCGGCAATTCAGAATCTGACTGATCAGATCGGGCAGATGGCCACTATTGCACCTAAGGAGACTGATGAAGATTTTGAGGCCCAGGCAGGAATAAGCAATACTTTTGAGCCAGGTAGACCACCTTCATCCTCCACTACTTTACAAATCTTCAAGGAAGTGGAGGTAAGCATACCACAATTTGATTATTCTGTTGATTGTGATGATGATCGGTATGCTAATGATTATATTGTTGCTGAGTCTGATTTTAATTTTTCCTCTGTGCATGATGAGAATTGCTTTTTACTATCACATTCAAATGTTTATTCTCCATGCACTGAACATGAATATGAGTCTGTGGTTGATAATGCATGTAATTTTAAAATTGATTCATGTTCTGAGGATGTATCTGAGGTTCAGCTTGTTACACTGGATTTGGGTGTTTTACCTCTGCATGAAATTTCGGTGGAACCATTTTGCACTAACCCTATTGCAGGAGGTACAAATGAATTTGACCAATATGCACCCACAGTGGAAGACAAAGGTGCCACCGCTCACCAAAGTTTCAACAACAATAGGCACCTGCTGAACCTGCTCATCAACAATAACTGCATAAATCCAGCAGTGGAAAACATTTCACTGCTTGATCAAATTTGGAGGATGAAGCAGTTCGTCCTCAAAACTTCCTTGCTGGATTCTGAAGACATCTCCCTGATGATCCAAAATTGGCAGCTTCCACCATAACCTACGGGAGTTTGCATTTTCTTTCTCTCCCTTTTTCCTTACTTTATTGCACTTGTCCATAATATGTTTCCTGTTTTGATTGCTGATGTATGCTTAGAACACATTGAGGACAATGTGTTATTTAAGTGTGGTCTATTGGGAGAGATTCTAAATTTTCTTTTTTTTGTGTGTTAAATTTTTTGTTTTTGAGTGTTAAATTTTTTCTGTTTTAAGTTATTTTTATCGAGTTTTGTGTGCAATAAATTTTACATTTTTCTCTTGATTTCTGGAGTTTGTCTAAGTTGTAGATTTTTCCTTCACTTACTTAATACTTATGGTTTGAAATCCTTGCTTTTCTCTGCTTGGAAGATGATTATAATGTTTAAGAGGTTGATTTGATTGTGACGAATACCCTGTGTGAGATTTGAGCCACTTAATTTTCTTTCTTGTGTGTAATATGTATCTTGATTGCTTGCACATATGCCTTGGCTTGATTCTTTTTGATAAATCTTGATGGATATGCATGTTTAGAAATGATAAAGGCATTTTTATTCTTGAGCCTCTTTAGCCAAATAAGCCTACCCTGTTATTATCCTTTGATAACCCCTTTGAGCCTATACTTTCCCCATTTCTTTGTGTTAAAGCTCATACACTGACCCTAAGTGAAAAACCATGATTACCTAAACCTTAGGGAAGTCTGGAGCTATAGAAGTGTTTTGTGAATAAGTGTGGTCTCCTTGGGGATTCTGATAAATTGGCTAGTTGGTTCCTCATCATGTTGTGAAAATATAATCTTGTTGTGTGATAAAGAAAAAAAAAAGAAGAAGAAAAAGAGACAGGATAGAAAAAAAATGATGAGAAAAAGAGAGAAATGAAAAACAATTTTGTAAACAATGGAGTCGAAAGGAGGGTTGAATTAGAGGTTTGGGTGAGATTTGACTGTATTTACATTTTTTCCCAATGCTCCTCTATTTCTTCTGAGCTGTAACTACTTATCCATACTTATCTTTCCCTGTCCTTGGCCCCATTACAACCCAGTAAAGACCTTTTGATCTGAATATGCATATGTTTTAAGTATTGATAATTAGAAACTTGCCAAGTCTACTTGTGTTTGTTTTCTTGAGTACATTGAGTTGAAATTATTTACCCTAGACACTTGAGAGAAACACTGTGAGTGCATCTGTGAGGTTTTGTTATTTTTGAATCACCTCTTAAGCTGATTGATTATTTTTCTGTGTATTGAATTGCTTGGATGATTTCTGTAAGTATCTGCTTTATTTGATTTTATATCGGATATTTTCTACTTCTTTTCTCTGTTCAGAATTCTTGAGAACTGTGTAAATTCTGTTTATTTTTCTTGCGAGTTTTTATTTTCTGTATGTTGCATCTGTGTCAGTCCTTTGAACTATTCCTTGATCTGTGTCTTGATTTTGCCCAGGAGTGCAAAAGACTAAGTGTGGTCTATTTTGATGAGTCAATATTTTATTGATTTCACTTAGCTTATTGTACCGGATTTAATCAAGGAATTGTGCTTGAATGTACAGTATTATCCTATTTTTCCTAATTGTGCTAAATTTGATCGGAAATTCTTATTTTAACTAATTTGAATTATCTAAGCTAATTATTTTACAAGGAAAATTTGGAATTACAATTTGGGACATTTGAAGGTTAAAAGAGAAATGACAATTGGACCCAAAGGTGGAGGTTTATTTTTTTTTGAGGTGCAAACACAAGACTTTATTTTGGAGAATGCACTTGATATTCATGGCTGGATTCATTTTGGGTTATTAAGAAAATGCACATTCAATTGAATAAGTGGCACACATCCACGTCCTTAAGTAGCTGCCAAGTTCTTGAAAGAAGAGAAGGCCCATGAGAAGGGATGCATGGTGATTGAATGGAGAAAGGTGTCTAGCAAGGATGAAGAATGGAGGTGCAGCAGCCACCTTGAGAGGAGAATACGTTCCAGTAAGAAGTGAAGATCCCACGGCTGCCACATAGAGAAGAAGAGTCACGGTACTCATGTGGAGAAAAAGAGTTGATTAGTTTTGAGCACAATCATTCACTTTGCTTGCACCAGCCGCCACTCTCTCCCAATTTCCTATTCCAGCAGCAGAATTTTTCATATTTTTTTTGGAGAGAAGAGGTTGGTTATTGAATGGAGGGACCCTTGCTTCCTTTTGTTGGTACGTCTGTATGCTTGTGGTGATTAAATTGAAGAAAGTCAAAAGTGCTAGAAAGAAAAGGACAAAGAGGTGGGTACCATGTTTTATTTCTTTTAGTTGGTTTACGGTGACATGGAGCACTAGATGGCTGAATTTGTAGAGTAGTGCACATAAGTTAAATGAAATAAAGATAATGGGACGGTAAGAGGGGAAGGAGAACGTTTGGAAAAACTTGATGGAGGGCCCCTTGGTTTCATTTTACACCATCCAAAGAAAGACTTGAATTTTGGCTTTAAAAGGGAGAGAGTAGGGGCTGGAAAAACACGTTCCAGTAGAGTAGAAAGCCGTGGGGGGAATAAGTCCAGCAGCAGCTGGACAGTAGAGAAGAAGAGCTGGAACGGTGTAGGGGCTGGAACGGTGTAGGAGCTGGAAGAATCACAAGTACACAAAGTTGATGCACTCGTCTTGTAATGTTGAATTTCCAATTTACTTTTCCTTTTCTTTTGTTGTAATAAATTCATCTACAATTTCAATTCAATGCATTAATTTAATTTACTGTTTCTGAAATTTAAATTCTGTTTTACTGCTTTTGTTTTACTGCTGTAATTTAATTTCTGCTGTATTTTAATTTATGTATTAGGTTTTTATGCAATTTAATTTCTGCTGCTGTTTATCTTTTGCATGTTGATTAATTCACTATAATTTTGTTCTCAGTATTTTACTGCAGTAATTTTGATTTTATTTTTATTGTTTTCTAAATTTACTGTTTTCTGTATTTATTGTTTACTGTATTTTCGTTTTCTGTATTTTAAGTTTTCTGTTCCAGATTTAATTTTAATGTTTTATTCTACTGTAAATTCGTTTTTATTGTAGCAATTTAATTTTTACTGTTTCAATTTCGTTTTACCTGTTCAAACAAATTGTAAACCCCCCCTTCGTGTTTAAATCTGAAACTGAACCATGTTTGGTCCTTGAGAGACGATCTAGGAGTCAAATCCTAAACTATACTGCATTATTTATCTGTATAAAATTTGTATGACCGCGACAGTCGTATCATGGAGCGTGACGTTTCTTTTTCAATTGTGGGTCATGGCATCTGTTGAGAGGGTCGCACCTCCCACAAAAGTTGTGCATAAAAGAATGCAGTATAGTACTAGGAAGTGACTCCTAGGTCGTCTCTCAAGGACCAATTTGTCGTTCAGTCTCAGGTCAACACTAAGTGGGGGGTTTTGAAAGTTTTGTGAATGCAAATAACAAAATTAAAAATGAGAATTAAACACAAATGAATACAAGTGGAAACATTAAAGCAAATGAAAACATTGAACCGAACAGTAGAAGCATCAGTAAAAGCAAACCGAAATTGAAACAACACTTGAAAACAAGATAAACAGTGAAATGCAACATATTAAAAATAAAAAAAAACACTTAACTAAAAATACGCCAATCCTTTTTAAATGCCACCGTGTGTGATTTTCCTATTTCTCCAATTAAAACTCAAAGAAAACTCTAAAATGAAATTAGCAACAAATAAATAAAAACCTGACATGTCCTAAAATTTAAAACGTCACTTTTTCTAAAAGAAAGGAAAATGAATTCTCATAATAAAATCATTGTGCAGCTCCAAACATAAACCGAATCGAACAACTTGAAGGCAAATGTGTTGGAATAAAATAAAAATGCAACAATAATTAAACTAAGCATTAATTCATCAAGGAAATGACACTAAAATGATGTTAACAGTGAAAGAAACAAGTCAGCTGCTTTGCATTCTAATGTGTAAAATGATAAAACCAATGAAAGTGATAAAGGTTGGAAGTGTGACCCCTTTTCTACTTCGTGCGCACACGCTGCTGCTTCATAAGAAAGAAAATGAAAATGTGTTCTCTTTCCCGTGCACCACATCAATTGCTCCTATCAATCCACGCCTCCCCCATGGCAACACTTCCCAATGTGCTGCTGTAACCGAGTGAGTCCTTCTCACAAATCACCTCCTCCAAAACGTGCCCACGCTCTATCTTCCAACACGTCACCTTGCACACCTCTTAAAACGTGGTCCTCATCATGCACAGAGGGAGAATTAAAAACATGCTCAGCAACAATATGATCATCAGCATACCTCTCAACAACATAATCATCAATATAATCAAATTGAGGTATGCTTACCTCCTCTTCCTTGAAGACTGCTAAAGTGTGGGAAGATGAAGGTGGTCTACCTGGTTCAGGATTACTGCTTATTTCTGCCTGCTCCTCAAAATATTCATCAGTCTCCTCAGGTGCAAGGGTAGGGACATAGGATGATGGGAAAGTAGATGGCAAAGTAGTAAGCTCATGACTCTTCTCCCCATCTTCTATGTTGATGCCACTATCATCATCATCTGGAATCTGAACAGTCTGAAATGGTAACTCTGAATCTTGAGACTGTTCCTCAGTGAGTTGAGTGGCCATTTGCCCTATCTGATCAGTCATACTCTGAATGGCAGCTCCTATTTCTTGCTGGAACTGCATGTTCTCTTGCTGGAACTGAAAGTTCTGCATGGTCATCTGCTCCAACAACTCCTTCAATGTAGGCTCAGAAGTAGAAGGTTGAGGAACTATTTCGGCAGGAGCACTATACTGCTGACTCTCGTATTGCTGGACTTGTGGAGGCATAAAAGTACTCTGGAATGGTGGTTCTTGATATTGATGCTGTGGAGCATTATACCATCCCAAGGTAGGGTCATTCCATCCAAGACCGTTGCTGTAAGCATATTGCACAAGGGAAAATTTGCTCAAAAACTGATGCTCAAGATATCCCCAATCGGTAACGGATCTCAGAGGAAGAGAGTCTTTCCAATACTTAGCTGCTCCTTGTAATGAATGCGGAAATGCGCTCAAGAAAATGTGATCAAGAGGGACATCTGGAGGCTTCATTGAAGAGCACATGATGTGGAACTCCTCCAAATGTCTGTGTGGGCATTCTCCTGGAAAACCATGAAACTTAGGCAGCAAATGTATCAGTCCAGAGGTGAGATCGCAATGAATATCATCCTCATTAAGTGAAACCGGCTCACAAAGAGCACTCTCAAAAGTTAGAGGATGAGTCATATTGTTCTCAACATAAAAATCAGCAGAATATACATGAAGGCTATACTCAGAGTTAGATGCAGAAGGAGAATGATAATCATAGGCACAGGCAGAATAAGCACTATTCACATAACCAGAATAGGTAGACATGGAAAAAGAAAAATACTAAAAATCACGAAACAAATAAAACACAACACATTTATACATGCAACACGCACACACAAAACAGAACATCACATCACATCACAACACAAGACAAAACACAACACACAAAAACACAACAAAAACCTAAGACCGAACCATTGGTCCCCGGCAACGGCGCCATTTTGTTGAGAGGGTCGCACCTCCCACAAAAGTTGTGCATAAAAGAATGCAGTATAGTACTAGGAAGTGACTCCTAGGTCGTCTCTCAAGGACCAATTTGTGGTTCAGTCTCAGGTCAACACTAAGTGGGGGGTTTTGAAATTTCTGTGAATGCAAATAACAAAATTAAAAATGAGAATTAAACACAAATGAATACAAGTGGAAACATTAAAGCAAATGAAAACATTGAACCGAACAGTAGAAGCATCAGTAAAAGCAAACCGAAATTGAAACAACACTTGAAAACAAGATGAACAGTGAAATGCAACAGATTAAAAATAAAAAAAACACTTAACTAAAAATATGCCAATCCTTTTTAAATGCCACCGTGTGTGATTTTCCTATTTCTCCAATTAAAACTCAAAGAAAACTCTAAAATGAAATTAGCAACAAATAAATAAAAACCTGACATGTCCTAAAATTTAAAACGTCACTTTTTCTAAAAGAAAGGAAAATGAATTCTCATAATAAAATCACTGTGCAGCTCCAAACATAAACCGAATCGAACAACTTGAAGGCAAATGTGTTGGAATAAAATAAAAATGCAACAATAATTAAACTAAGCATTAATTCATCAAGGAAATGACACTAAATAGATGTTAGTAGTGAAAGAAACAAGTCAGCTGCTTTGCATTCTAATGTGTAAAATGATAAAACCAATGAAAGTGATAAAGGTTGGAAGTGTGACCCCTTTTCTACTTCGTGCGCACATGCTGCTGCTTCATAAGAAAGAAAATGAAAATGTGTTCTCTTTCCCGTGCACCACATCAATTGCTCCTATCAATCCACGCCTCCCCCATGGTAACACTTCCCAATGTGCTGCTGTAACCGAGTGAGTCCTTCTCACAAATCACGTCCTCCAAAACGTGCCCACGCTCTATCTTCCAACACGTCACCTTCCACACCTCTTCACTTCCAGCTCATTCCCATGAACCAATATTCCTCTAAAGTGAATCAGCGCTACTTCCATTTTGTTGTGCACCAGGCCGTGGTAGTTGTGTGCTTGCTTCTTCTCTAATCAGTCACCGTGCTGTACTTCTTCAACTCTGAATCACCACATTTTGCCTCATTAGCTCCACGTCACCGTGTGCGGCTGTGAACGTTCTTTTCAAATGAAATAGCAACTGGAATCAAAGAAGCAAAACTAAAGCATTGTCCGAAGGAAGAAAACCGAGTGCATGCTATTATCATCTAGAACGGAAAAACTAAATGCGTGAGGTTGGAATAAAAATCAGAACTTCTTTGCTTAATCACCGTAATAGCGTTGCACAGTTTCTACCATTGAAAAATAAAAAACGTTCAAATAAAAATAAACTATGTTCCCAGCCAAAAGCTAAACCCAGTGAGGGTGGCGGCTGGACTCTCCTTCCTCCCCTGTAACTCCTGGACCTCTCTCACTCACTGCCCTACACTACCCTACTGGAACTCAGAAAGAAACGTGAACAGCCCTCCCTTTCTCAAGGTTGCGGCTGGATTTGCTTGCTGGACCATGGTCTTCTAATCTCCGTGTGCACCTCCCTCCAAAGCCAGTTGGACGCGCCAAGTCCACCAGGGCTACACCTCTTTAAGCTGGAGTTGTTGTTGGACGTGTATGCCTCTGTGCTTCCAAGCTGGAATGCTGGATCCGAGGGCTTCCTATTGCTAGACGTCACCTCCAGCTCCACGTGCTGCTTGAAGGCTGTGTTGGTGCTGTCTCGCTGGACGTGTGTAGCTCTCCAAGTTGCTACTGGACCATGCCTTAATCTCCAAGCTGCTGGACCTTTAAGACGTGGCAGTAGCACTCCTTCATGTGCTGGACCTGCTTGCTTCACTTCTTGCTAATTGATGCACCCTATTTCATTTGCTGGACGTGCACTTCCAAATGTGGGCCGTGTGCTTCAATGTGGGCCCCTGTCTTCCATTCCAACTAAGGCTGAATAGGATGAATGGTCGTGGGCTTCTTTGGTTGCTTTTCCCAATTGCCAATTCAATTATAATTCACGTTGCAAGCCAAAGGTGTGGCGGCTCCCACATTCAAAAAGATATTTTGCTGAATGTTTCATCAAAATAACTTGTCCATGGGCCTAGGATATGTAACCGTGACATGGTAAGGGAAACAACTTCCCAACGTAAATTTCCACTAAATGTGGCTGTGAATTCCAACGTGGATTGTCCACATCCCATTTTCAGTCATGCATACCAGACTTCCAACTTATTCTTTCCCAAAATGAAATTTCCAATGGGCCCTAGAATAAATAATGGAATGAGTAGAGCTGCTGCCTTTGTGTAGATGAAACCGTAGCCAAAGAAGTCCAATAGAAAAATTAAACTCCTTCCTCCAAAACGGATTAGCACATCTTTTTCTAAACATAATGGAATCAAGTGTAGCCTCTTCCAAGTGAAATGGCACGGTGTGCAGATGAATATTCTTCCAAATGTCCCAATTTGCATTTCCAAAATTTTCCTTGCAATCAATAACGAAAATAATTAGCTCAGATAACTCAAATTAGTTAAAATAAGAATTACTGGTCAATTTAAGCACAATTAGTAAAAACGGAAAAATACAGGACATTTTAGCACAATTCCCTGATTAAATTCGGTACAATAAACTAAGTGAAGTGAAGAAAATATCGACTCATCAGCATCCCTCTTTTTTCCAGCCGTGACAGCACTTCTTCACCGTGCTACCTGCTTCCAAAGTAAATCGGTGCAACATGTGCTTCCCTGCAACGCTTGGACTTATTTCTTTGTTGGACACCACCCCCTCTTTGCTTGTTGGACCGTGGTGCTTTCTTCAAATTTGCTGCCAGCGTGTAGTGCGCGTGGGCCCAAGTGGATCAACACCTCTCCAGCATAATGAATGAGTGCCCCTTGCTACCATGAAGCACCACAACCTTCCTCTCTTAGCTTAAAATATATTAGATGTGGAATTTTTTTTAAGTCCCAAAATATTATCCAATAATTTCCCTACAATTAATAATATAAATAATTAGTTTCAAATAATTCAAATTAATTAAAATAAGAATTTTTTGGTCAAATTAAGCACAATTAGCAAAAATGGAAAAATACTGGACATTCAAGCACAATTTCCTGATTAAATCTAGCACAATAAGCTAAGTGAAATCAAGAAAATATTGACTCATCACCTCCATTCTCGTATTTCCCTCAATCTAGCCTCTCAAAACACTTCTCCCAAGTGCTCTCTCCACTTTCTCCCTTTCTATTTCACCAAAACCCTAAGGTTTCACCATTTTTGCACCGTCCAACCATTCAGGTTTGGGGTTTTCGAGTGTATGGAAGCCAGAAAGCATCTAATGATGGTTGCTATGTGATTAAACATCTACTGATGGGTGTTATTGAAAGCGTTTACTGATGGATGCTGAGGAAGATGAGAAAGATTGACATCTACTGATGGATGTTGGAAGATTCAAATGAAAGCATCTACTGATGGATGCTACGAAAATAGGATTTCTTTTATCTCTATTGCTTTTATTATTGTTGTTATTTTTATTGTTGAACTCTTTTTATATTCTTATTTTTATTGTTTTTTTGAAGTATAGGAATGATGTACTTTACTCTATCTTATTGCAGTGGTTTGGTTATTTTGATGTTGTGTTTTGATGAGTATTGCTTTTTTTTATGCTTATTGTTTGGGTTGATGTTGAGATGATGCATGATGTAAAAATACATAGGTGGTTGCTTCTAAAATGTGAAACAGATGCTTAAGGTAAAAGTTTGATTGAAATACTAGGCATGGTGTTTTCTGAATTTTGGAACTTGAATTTAACCTGTGTGAGGGTTGAACTCCAAAGCTTTTGTGAATAATTGTTATTACTTTGGAAGCATGAATGACTTTGCCCAAATTTTCTGTGATTGAATTACTTGCTTGCAGGTTTCACATGATCAAGGTCATCTGTTGTTTATCCCTTTTTAGCCCACTCATGAATTTTTCCAAATAAAAAGAGAAAAATTTGTTCCATCCTTTGAATCTTTAGCCTTAAGCATGTTTTGAAAACCCTGTTTTAAATTCTTTACCTTGAGTTGAGTTGAGAATATTTGTGAGGTATTGATAAAGGTTCAAGTTTGAGGTTGCTAGAAAAATAAGCACTGAGCACAAAGAAAAAGAAAAAGAGAAATCAAAAGAAAAGAAAAGTGAAAAGAAAAGAAAGAAAACTGCAAGGAAAAATGTTGGGAATAAGAAAAATAGACTCTTGAAAAGAGAACCTGTGTGTAATTGTTAAATTCATAAATGTCTCACTCAACTCAAGGATTTTGTATTCCTGAAAAACCATGTTTCTTCTTAGCCCAGCCAAGTTACAAGCCAAGAAAAACCCTTGTGATGAAAACCTGCTTGTGAGTATGTTTGATTGTGGTAAAATGAAAGGCAAAATTAATTTGTGCGACATTGTGATAGCAGAGTGATTGAGGGACCTCACTATACACGTATGAGTTTGAGTGATACACTTTTGAGTGCTTGAGTGAAACACTTATCTTGGTGAGGATCATTTCTTTGAATTTCTGATTACTCTCTGCTTGGTTGATTGATCATTGATACTGATAGCATCTGTTGAACTTGTTGAGCATCATAGTGAGTTTGATTGAATTAAGGCATTTGTGCATCTTGACTGATATTCTTATGATGAGCTGATTGAAGTGATTACTTGTCTTGGAAAAAGATTATGAAAAATTGTTGAACCACTGTGATATTTGTTGAGATCTAAGTTACATTTTGTTTGTTTTGCTTGAGGACAAGCAATGTTCTAACTTCGGGGTTGTGATAACGGTTTAAAATACTATTATCTGTGATGTAATTTTGATACTAAATGCACCCTTTTTGACTTAGAAACTTGCTTTAATTCGTGTTTTTGCTTTAGTTTTGTGAATAAGAGAGTTGAGGTTATACTTGATGATTTTATCACTAAATTCCCTTGATTTTGTAGGCTATTGGAATGATTTGAAGGAAGAGTTAAAGTATCAAATAGTTGGAATGCAAAAAAGTCAACCAGAGGCAAAAAAGTCAACCAAAGTGCAGAAAAGTCAACCAGAATGCAGTTTGTGAGGCTTGGGCACCCTGTTTGGAGGCTTGAGCACCAAAAATCAATGTCCACCGCCCGGGCACCCTAAATGGGGCGCCCGAGCGTCATGCGTCGTAGATTAGGCCTTGTTTATACTCTTTTCCGACTTTATTTAAAGGACCTAAACGCTCTAGGTTTTGTATCTCTGGCTGGAGCGACACAACAACACACTCTTCTACTCTCTAAAGGCGGATCTGGAGGAGGGAGCTTCCTCTTCTACTCTTAGGGTTTCACTATCTCATGCTTTTCCATTATTCATCTAGTTTCTCCATGTCTGTGGGGAATTATACTTTATTTGTTGTTGGGTAATGATGTAACCTTGTGAACTCTCATGTATTTGAATTGATTCTTAATTTATATGATTTTTCATTAATTGTTAGGGAATTCATCTGTTTCAATGTTTTCTCTATTTAACTTATTTAGTAGCAGGATTTATGAATTGCATAAGTGTCGGGAGGTTCCTTACAATTCAGGTTCTTGTTGAATTCTCCCAAGGGTAATATTTCTCAAGGATGAACGTATGAGTACTTGGTCCTCTTAAGCTCTTGATCTTTAGACTTAATTTTCTAGGAATGCTAGGAATTGCGCGAACTAGGAATTAAGGCAGGCTTATTGCACCGAGGGATCGGGTTCTAAGTAATTTATTGAGTGACGTTAACATTAATGTAAAAAGAAGAATTCTTATATACATATATGAGAGTAAACTTGGTGAAATCAAACCCCAACAACATGTTCATCTCATATTAAACAACATCTGTTCATCTTTGTGTTACTCTATTACTGATCAATTTGCATTCATATTTAATTTTATGTCTTTGCATTTGAAACCAACAATCTCGTTTTATTCAAGTCTTAATTAATTGAGTTATCACACAACTGTCTAGTGCTGAGAGTCTTCAGGGATACGATACTTGGTCTTACCATTTTATATTACTTGTGCGATTTGGTACACTTGCCAATCCATCAACAAGTTTTTGGCGCCGTTGCCGGCGATAAAAAATATTGTTAACAATTTTCTCTTCATACACAACAGAAAACATATGTTTCAACCTAGGTATTGTAGGCAAATACCACATCACCTTAGTAGGTGCATCATCATTACCTTCATCACCACTGTTTCTGACAATTTTCTTTTTAAACCATGATAAACCACATGTTGGATAATACTTTAGTGAAGCAAACTCCTTTATGTACAAAACACAATCATTACAAGCAAGTATCTTTTGATATTCGAGACCATTGAACATAAATTTTTCTTTGCCTTGTAATTATGCATAAGTAGAGTATTATGTTTTGGAAGCATCTCCTTTAACAACTCCAACAACTCAGTGAAACTTTTGTCGGTCCATCCATTCCTTGGTTTTAAACTAAACAACTTCAAAGTTGCAGAAAAACGTGTAAAGTTCGAGCATCCTGGGTACAACAGTTTCTCTGAATCATTTATAAGAGAATCATACAAATTATCTCTTCCAAAATTATCTTCACCAACATCACATATCATGTCCTCTAAATGATCACTCTATCATTCTTCCACATAATTCGTTCTTCGTGACGTGGTAGGCTGGTCTAGTACTTCTCCATGCCAAGTCAAAACAATGTAAGTTCTCATTATGTCGAACATGAATAGATGTTCATGCATATTGCCTAAGTCTTGGAGTATTTAATTAAGACAATGAACACAAGGAAAAAAACATGTCTTGTTCACAAACTTTGCATTTTGTTCAACATATTGCAAGAACTCCAAAACACCCTTTTCATATTCTTCACTAATGCGGCATTCATTCATCCAACTTCGATCCATATTATGTTCGTAACATACTTCATCAATTTCAATTTTTGAACTCTCACAAGGTTAGGTCCTACCCATTCAGAAAAATTATTTTTCATAATTTTCTAAGACACGTGGAAAGAAGTCTAACAAGATAAATTTGATAAGATTTCAGCAGGATTTTCCATTGGTCTCCGAAATACACGAAATGAGAGTGGTCAGGGATGAGCACAATCAAATATGCATCCAGAGAACAACTAGTGTTGTCAAAATGGGTTGTAACCTGTGAGCCAACCTGGCTCACCACAGGTTTGAGCCGGGTTGGTTTGAAAAAAATGTAATTTTTTGTGTGGGTTAGTTTTCTACCCAGCTCAACAACCCACCTAATTTAATTTAATTATTTACTATTTTTGTGTTTCAATATTATTAGTAAGCATTTTTTTATTATATTGTAGATTGCGATAAGGAAGATGTTTCAAGAGAGAAAAATATTATAGATTTATCTATTCAAGACTTTAATATTATAAATGGACAAGTGATACAAAAATTATCAATATTAAAAACTTTTTTGTTTGACCTTTTGTACATGTTTTTAGATTAAGCTTTGATTGTATGATTTTTTTTTTTTTTTCAACTGTCTTTGGAGTTTAACATCATTTTAGAGTGACCTTTATTCAGATTTGAATTAAAAAAATTGAAATTTTTTTATTTAAAAAAAAACTTATAATTAAATGAGCAGCGAGCCAACCTGTTTAACCCACCAACTCGTGGTGGGTCAAGCCGGGTTCAAACTTTTTTGACTCGCTAATAAGTGACCCGAGATTGGTTGGCTCACTAAGTGACAAACCCGTGGTTGATCGGGCCGGGTCGAGCTGGGTTACCTGTTTTGAAAGATCTAAGAACAACACAAATAACATGAACCAAAATTTTATCAATCTTATCCATAAACTCCAACATACATGTTATAGAAAATTATGAAAAATAATTTTCCCAAACCGTCTAATTGAACAATTCAAAATTTAACATAAATGATTAAAAAATTAATCATTGGTATTAAATTTCAAACGGGAACCAAGTTTCACTTAATGATTTCATACTTATAATATAACATGTCAATCATTTATCAAATGTTTTAACTAACAACCCAATCACATGCATACCCAAAAGCCAATAACATGCATACACAAAAACTTTTCAACAAGAAAGATAACCTTCTTAAAGAATTAAAAACGCAGTGGAGGGAAATGGAGGAGTGCACCGTTCAAAAACGCAAGAAATCGCCGCCCAAAAATGCTCAAAATCTCGGCCCAAGAACATGCACAAAACTACACAAAAAACGCAACGACAACGCATTTTAGTTGGTTCAAAAGGAAGATAATTCATCAAAGAGTAATGTAATCGTAGTAAAAGTAATTTTAAATGGTGCAAAAGAGAGAAAATGAACCTCAAAAGCGTAGGCCGTGGAGAGAAAATGTGAGGAAGACAATCAAGAATGATGCCTGTAACTGTTGCCTCACGTTCGTGGGTTGGTAATAACAAAGCTTTAGACGTCGGCCCCGTCCCAGCCGACGTCTAAACGTCGTTACACGTCGGCCCCCCTCCCAAGCCAACATGTAAAGGGTTTAAAATATTAATTTTGGCAGACACATTTGGCGTCCGGGTTGGGGGAAGCCGACGTTTACGACCTATGTAGATGTCGGGGCTGACTGACAAACGTCTAAGGGCAATGAAACAATCACTTTTGTAGGCCATTTGGCATCCGGGGGAAAGGGGGTGACGTCTAAATGAAGTCAAAAAGTAACTTTTGAGATTCTGGGCTGACCAATTCGGCGTCCAATGTTTGGGGTCGACGCCTAAATACGCTATAGACAACACTTATTTAAAAAAGTGTTGACGGACTCTTCATAGACAATGTGTTTTCAAATAAACACTATTTGTTAACATCCATAAATAGACAATGTTCTTTTAGAAGTATTGTCTATTAAACAACACTCAAATAAACAACACTAAAAAACATTGTGTATAGCAAAAAAGAATGTTGTCTATAGCAAAATCAACTATGTCTATTGACGTTTTTGTTGTAATATACATTTTAAAAATTAGTTCAAAAGAAATTGTAATGTAATTTCCCAATATCAATCTTGAATAATAAGAATAATAATATTTAATATCTAAATATCTATCCAAAATATGATTATAAAAGATAATGGAGTGGTCACAATTTCACTACCAAAAAGTTAAGGCTATGATTAGAGATATCTAAAACACTTTAATAATTGAGGAAACAACTAACAAGATAATGTATGATCAGAAACAGCATTCCATGAAAGATAAGAACATATAAATGACCATAATTGAATATTTTGCATCATTATGCTCCACTTAGAATAAAACAAATTAAACTTCCGCTTAAAGAGACCAATTCCTAACATCGTCAGTGTATTACAGCCATTCATTATCTAATCAAGGTTTGTCTTCCTCCTTAAACTTTCACATCTATAGCAATTCACATTTTAGATATGTCACGGGAAAGTTTTATAAAAGCACTCATAATTTAGGAAATTCATGATCTGGCTTTTCTGTACGGAGTGGTATAGGAAAATTCAATAAATTTGGATGATAATATTTTAATGTTTCAAATATTGTTGTATTTTATTAAAAGCTTTTAAGAAATTTTAGCATCTATAATTTTGTTTACATTTTTTATTTTATTATTTTCTGATATTCTATTCTATTTTGTCTTATTTGTTATAAGATATAAAATTACTTTTTCTTATAAAAATAATATTATGAAAACAAAAACTCTTTTTCAACTACTATAATAAAATTATAAAGACTCCAACAAAATATTATAAATATCAACATAAAAAATTGAAATAAACATATATATAATCAAATCCATATATAATTAAATTGTTCTTAACGTTTTGAATACTAACCAATTCGTACATATTACTCTTGAGATTTTGATTTCCTATAAAATAATTTTATATTGTTGAGTAAAGTGTCTTATGTGAGGCAAAGAAATACGTATGCCATAGAGTAAACAACTCTTGTAGGCATGTTAGACTATCCATGGGGAGATGAGTCTAGCTTAAAGCCGAGTGGTTGATTAGATGAGTGGTCTATGAGACTCTCGAGCATAAATGTTGAGGAGGACACTAAATCCTTGTATGCATTGGATGTTACAAGGTTGTCTTGGCTAAATGAGATCACATTGTGAGAGCGGTGCAGTAGAATGGTTAACACATTCAACAAAATCAAGAGATGAGTGAATTGGTTTCTTATCGCAAATCGTTTTTTTAATAATTTTTTCATAAATATAAAAATTCCTTGAAACAATTTAAACAAATTTAAAGAGTGAGAAACAAAGAAAATTGCACAGGTAATTTTTATATTGGTTCGGATCACATAAATTCTACATCCAGTTGTTAATCTCAACCGAGAATTAAAGGTTCACTAGCACAAACCAACAATTGTTACAATCACAAAAAATAAACAAGTTGAAGGTTAGAACACCTCTCTTGTTACCACAAGAGATGAAGCTCACTTCCCCTGAAATCTACAAGGGATGAACACCTCCTTTGAATGCTTCGCAAATGATGACCACCTCCTTTTTAATCTTCAAAATGGATGAACACCTCTTCGAATCTTCACAAAGGATGATAAACTTTCAACTCAGCAACACCAACATCACTCAATCACACTCACAGTGAAAGTTCTGGCTCTATGCAAACACGCCAAGTTCTCAAATCCATAACATAAGGGTTACAGAAACCCTATAACACTTATCATCGCACACTACAGATAAGAATTTCAAAATACACTTATTTCGTATGTTCTTCTCCATTGTTCATCTAGTTTCACCCAGTCTATGGTGAACTAAACTCTATTTGTTGTTGGGGGATGATGTAACCTTGTGAACTCTCATGTATTTGAATTGATTCTTAATGACATATGTTTTTTCATTAATTGTTAGAGTAATTCATCTGTTATAACGCTTGTTTTGTTTAATTCATTCAATAACATGATTTATGAATTGCATGAGTGCTGGGAGGTTCCTTAAAATTCAGGTTCTTGTTGAATTACTCCCAAGAGTAATATTTCTCAGGGATGAAGGTATGAGTCTTGGTCGTCTTAAAGCTCTTTATCTTCACATTTAATTACTAGGAAACCTAGGAATTGCATGAACTGGTGATTAAGGACATGCTTATTTCGCCGAGGGATCGGGTTTAAGTGATTTAATGAGTGACGTTAACATTAATGCATAAAGAAGAATTCTTACATACATGAGAGGGAACTTGGTGAAATATAACCCCAATAACATACTCATCTCATATTAAAAACAACATCTGTTAATCACTGCGTTATTCTGCTATTGATCAAACTACATTAATATTTAATTTTCTGTTCTTGCACATGAAATCAATGATCTCGTTTTCTTTAATTCTTAATTAATCGAGTTATAACACGATTGTCTAGTGCCGAAGTCCTTTGGGATACAATACTTGGTCTTACCATTTTATATTACTTGTGCGATTCGGTACACTTGTTGATCCATCAACAAGTTTTTGACGCCGTTGTCGGGGACTCACGGTTTAGACTATTCTATTTGTATGATTCTTGATTAACTTTGACTTTATTTTTATTTTTATTTTTTGTGTTTTGTGTCGGTTGTTTTTGTTTTTGTGCCAATAGTGTTTTATAGGTTTTTGGGTCTATTTCATGTAGGATGCAATTCGGACAAGGTAATTTCAACCATTGGTGGAAACAAAGTCAATATGGACTAGCTGCCGACAACAATGGAAGGAACAACCCTATCTTTCAGAAAGAATGGCCAAGATGGATGACACACTTCAACAATTAGTGTAGATGTCTGATTCTCATCATAAAAGCACTCAAGCATCATTCAGAAGTATAAGGAGCCAGCTTGGTCACATAATTCAGAAGCTGGATGATCTTGGGAGTAACATGAAAGTTAACCCTAGGGAGAATGCAAAGTTGTTGTTACCAGAAGTGGCAGAATTTTAGATGAGAGAGAAATAGAGAGAAAAGAAAAAGAAAGGTTGAGTGAAAAAGAAAAAGATGAAGAAGAGAAAGAAAAAGAATAGAGTGAGAGAACAAAAAAAGGGAGGGAAGGGGAAAAAAAAGAGAGGAAGAGGATGAGAGAAAAACAAGAATTGTATGAAAAACCCCTTCCTTACCCAAGAATTATTCTAGGAAGGAGAAAGAAAAAAAGTTTGAGCGCTTCATGAAGATTAAGAAATTGGAGATTAACATACCTTTCCCCAAAGCCTTGCAACAAATGCCTTCATATGCTAAATTTCTGAAGGAGCTCCTCATTAAGAAAATGAAGTACATTGAAGAGGAAACCGTTGAAGTTTAAGGAAACTACAGTGCTATCATACAAAAGCTTCTTCTTCCCAAGTTGAAAGATCCAGGAAGCTTCACCGTTCCTTGCACCACAGGGAATATCTCTGTTGGAAAGGCACTAATTGATTTGGGAGCCAGTATCAATCTCATGCGGCTCTCCATGTTTGAAAAAATTGAAGGTTTGGAACTCAAGCCTACTCGAATGATTATTCAACTAGGTGATAGATCTCTGAAATATCCTTATGGGGTAGCTGAAGATGTGATTGTGAAGGTAGACAAATTTTTGTTTCCTATGGACTTTGTTATCATGGAGATGGAGGATGTAAATGTGCCTCTTATTCTTGGAAGACCTTTTATGAAAACTGCGAGAGTTTTGATTGATGTGGAAAAAGACAAACTGAAGGTGAGAGTGCAAGATGAAGAAGTAAACTTTCATGTTTTTAAAGCTATGGCTCACCCAAAGGATGACAAGGAGTGTTTCCATCTTGACACTCTTGATAAAATTTGCATGATACAAGAGAAGAAAGCAAATCATATTTTTCTTTTAGAGGAGATGCTAGTTGACACTTTTAAAGAATTAAATGAGAAAGAAGAAGAATTGATTGATGAGTGCTTGGATGATTTGAAAGAAGTCCCTTTGCATAAGATGGAAGAGAGCAACCCAGAAGAAAAAGTCAAGGAAATCAAATTGGAGCTGAAGATCTTACCACCACACTTGAAGTATGCGTTCTTGGAAGAAGGGGAGAATAAACCAGTTATCATCAGTAATTATCTCTCTCCCAAAAAAGAAGAAAAGTTGGTTGAGATACTAAAAGCCAACATAGGAGCTATTAGATGGTCAATCTCAGATCTCAAAGGTATAAGTCTGACGTATTGCATGCACAAAATTTTATGGAGGATGATTACTAACCAGTTGCTCAACCACAGAGAAGGTTAAATCCAGTGATGAAGGAGGAGGTGAGAAAAGAAGTGCTAAAGTTACTTGAGGCTGGTATTATTTATCCTATTTCTGACAATGTGTGGGTGAGCGCAGTTCAAGTGGTACCAAAGAAAGGTGGGATGACAGTTATTTATAATGAGAAAAATGAACTCATACCTACAAGGACTGGTACTGGATGGAGGATGTGTATTAACTACAGAAAGTTGAACAATGCTACTAGGAAGGATCACTTTCCCTTTCCTTTCATGGATGAGATGCTGGAGAGATTGTGATGGAATCGTGCTTGATGTAGTCCTTCTTTTGTATTTTTACCTTTCATAGTTTAGCTCTTAAGGAGCATGGGTTACTATAAATACCCAGCTCCTCTCTTGTATTGGTACTTTTGAGCTTAATGATATGCTGCAGAATTTGCTTTCCAGCTTTTGTGCTCTTAAGTCACCTTTGATTTACTACTTCTTCTCCTTTCCTCAAGCTTCCTTCCTCTGTAGGAAGGCCCTCTGAGCTGTGAGGCTTCACCCATACACCTTTCCTCCATTAACACACCTCAAACACTGCATCATTTCATCAATTCGTTGCACCATCATTCATTACTGGTTTCCTCTGGTCTGGAGCCTCTGTCTACACGTTTCCAGCTGGGAATTAGTTTCCATCAGATTGGCAGGTCAGGCTTTCTACTGATTTCTATTATGGAAATAATCAAATTGTGGTAGATCCAAAGGACCAAGAGAAGACAACTTTCACTTACCCATTTGGAGTTTTTCCTTACAGAAAAATGTCGTTTGGGTTATGTAATGCTCTAGCTACCTTTAAGAGGTGTATGCAGGCCATCTTCACAGATCTAATAGAAAAATGCATTAAAGTCTTTATGGATGATTTCTCAGTGTTTAGTAGTTCCTTTCATGAGTGCTTGTCCAACTTGGATGTTGTACTTAAGAGATGCACCCAATCCAATCTTGTTCTCAATTGGGGAAAATGTCACTTTATGGTAATGGAAGGTATTGTTTTGGGTCATGAAGTTTCTTCCAAGGGAATTGAGGTTCACAGAGCCAAAGTGGAAGTCATTGAAAAACTTCCACCACCAACCAATGTGAAGGGAATTAGAAGCTTTTTGGGTCATGCTGGGTTTTATAGAACATTCATCAAAGACTTTTCAAAGATTGCCAAACCATTAAGCAGTCTCCTTGTCAAAGACGTGCCATTTGTGATGGACGATGAATGCCTTAAGGTGTTTGATGTTTTGAAAAAAAAATTGATTTCGGCTCCAGTAATTATAGCTCCTGATTGGAATCAAGACTTTGAGTTGATGTGTGATGCCAGTAACTATGCCATAGGTGTTGTTCTTGATCAAAGAAAAAAGAAGGTATTTCACACTATTTACTATGCAAGCAAAGTTTTGAATGAGGCTCAGTTAAATTATGCCACTACAGAGAAAGAATTCCTTACTATTGTGTATGCTTTAGAGAAATTTAGATCTTACCTCATTGGGTCTAAAGTGATCATCTACACTGACCATGTAGCTATAAAGTACTTGTTAACCAAATCGGATTCTAAGTCGCGATTGATTAGATGGGTATTTTGTTACAAGAATTTGATGTGGAAATTTGTGACAAGAAGGGAAGTTAAAATGTAATTGCTGATCAGTTATCTCGGTTGGTTAACAGTTAAGTTACAAGCAAGGAAGCAGAAATCTGGGAATCCTTCTCAGATGAAACACTCATGTATATCCAACAAAGGTCGTGGTTTGTTGATATGGCTAATTTCAAAGCTGCAAGAGTAATCCAAAAAGATCTCAATTGGCAACAAAGAAAAAAAAATTTCATGATGCCAAATAGTTTATTTGGGATGATCCTTACTTGTTCAAAATTGAAGCAGATAACCTTCTGAGGTACTGTGTGACTAAGGAAGAAGTGAAAGGAATTTTGTGGCATTGTCATGACTCACCTTATGGGGGGCATTTTAGTGGAGAGAAAACAGCTGCAAAAGTGCTCTAGTCAGGATTTTATTAGCCTACTCTGTTTAAAGATGCTCATAATCATGCCAGGAACTGTGATAAGTGTCAAAGGACGGGTACTATCTTTAGACATCATGAAATGCCACTGTAGTTTCATACATTTGCATACTCACATATTAATTCATGTATTACATTGATTCTAAAATGCTTGATCTAGAAATACTGGGAAAGGTTTGCAGGAATATCACTTGCTGACTGGATGGAACTGGTTAATCTAAGATATGCTACAGCAAGAAATCGACTTTGACTGAGATCAAATTGATTAAACTTCAACAGGAATTTAAAGATTCCAAAAGTGGGATATATGATATCTTTAAATCTTGCATTAATTGATGTTGATTACTTATTCTTATATGTATATGCTTATCTGTTGCATAAAATATCTGAGATGATATGAGTTTGATATGTGTTTTTTGATTGAATCAGTATCACCATGTTATTATTGTGATTTATCTGATCTGATAATGTGTTATTCACACTGATATATGCTCTGACAATTTCTGTTTACTAGATTGTGGATTTGTATTTTGAGATTGATATATGCATAATGCCAAGGGGAGCATTGCATATCATTGATATATTTCATGGGAATATTCTTGACAGGGAAGTATCATTACTTGTTTTATGATTATCTGATGCATCTCTGTATGCTTGATTATCTATCTATCAATACCTTTGTGTGCTTACCTTTTTTGCTAATGCTCAAAGGGGGAGAATTTTTGGTTGATTGATTGATAATTTGTATGGAGTTGTGCAACATGGTTGATTATTAATCATGGTTATGCATCATAAAAAAATGGGGAGATTGTTGAGATTCTTGATAGGGGAAGCACTGGTTTAGCTCAACCCACAATCTTAGTGATATCTAAGTTTTTGATTATGACAACACATAATTAATAACACACATGTATTTGGTGTTACATGTTCTATGCTTACGTGTTATATGCATTTTTGAGAACATGATTGTGTTGTTTATGTTGTTCATTTAATTTCACTGTGTTATATGTGATTTTATACATGAATGCATGACACATGTTTTTGGAAAAGTAAAACCACAAGCACTTTTGTAGAACTTAAATTGTGTGGCAAAACAATAGTTTTAAGTCGATTTCATTATGGGGTGAGTCGATTAAAACTCGTGTCTTTGCACAAACATTTTCAAGTGTGCTGTGAGAGTTTTTCAGAGGAAAAAGTTTTCAAAACTGTTTTACTCTGTTATTAATTCGATTACGTGTGTGTTACATTTGACTGAGTTTGTTATGTTTTGAATAATTGTGAATGCTTGATATAACTGTCACAACGTCTATATTTTTAAATATGTTGACCATACATTAAATGAATATTGACTGCATTAATTGTACATTCAATTAACTACATTGATTGCTGTTAACTGCAATAACAAAATTGCTATATTCGACTACATTAGTAGCCTAGTCGTTTAAAATGCGTCAGAGTTGTGTTTATCTATAAATTGACGCAAATTTGATTTTTGTAAGAACTTTTGAGAATCTAACAGTTTGTGATATCTTTTGCAGAAAGTGCATTCTTACGGAAAGAGAAAAGAGCTCCAAGAAACAAGAAGTGACCGTGGTGATCATCTACCTATGGATTCTTGAAGAACAAGTTAATTGCACGTACAAAGGCTTATCATATATGCACATTAGGTGTAACTAATAGATCAGAGGCTACAATCTTGTGAAGATTGGCTGAGGTTCCCTGTTTTGATTACATGAAGAAGAGCGTGTTGCGTTCTTGACTTTGAGGGTGGCTCAAAGGGTTTAGATTGCAGGAAAGGGGATTCTTGTTGCCAGTCTTTTTGTATACTGCCTATATTTTGATTAGAGGGTTAGAGAGGTGTTTTATATTTTTGACGTGAGGTCGCTATAAAAGCCTTGTTGTAAAAACCTTGATCATTATAGTGCATTGGCTTCATGTGGTTAGAAGGACACTGGATGTAGGCCTGACTGAACAAGTACAAAAACATAGTGTTCGATCTTTCTATCCCTACACTATTTTATTCAGTCGACTTCTTACTATACTCAATCGATTTAATTTCCACTGCATAAACAAGTCTTTTACCTTGCGTTTTGTTAACAATATTTTTCATCTCCAGAAACGAAACCAAAAACTTGTTGATGGATCGACAAGTGTACCAAATCGCACAAGTAATATAAAATGGTAAGACCAAGTATCGTATCCCTAAAGACTCTCGACACTAAACTATTGTGTGGTAACTAAATTAATTAAGACTTAAATAAAATGAGATTGTTGGTTTCAAATGCAAAGACATAAAATTAAATATGAATGCAAATTGATCAATAGCAAAGTAACACAGAGATAAACGGAGGTTGTTTATAAAATGAGATGATTATTTTATTAGCGTTTGATTTCACCAAGTTTACTCTCATGTATATAAGTATTATTCTTTTTACATTAATATTAACGTCACTCACTAAATTACTTATGTCAGGAGCGCGGCTGCAGCGGAAGGGTTAGCGTGGAATAACAAACCAAGAGGGTTTTTAATACGAACGTGTGCCTTTTAATTTCTACTCAAATAAACTTACCAAACAAATAATAAAGACAAATAAAGCGAGAGTAAGGTTGAGAGAAATTTGCACAGATGATTTTATCCTGGTTCGGATCTTACCAATCCTACGTCCAGTCGTTTATCTCAAACAAGATAAACAATTCACTAATCACAAAACAATTACAAATTACAATCACAAAGAAACAATTTGTAAGAGTTTAGAAACCACCTCTCTTGATACCACAAGAGATGAACCTACACCTCCTTTGAGTCTTCACAAAGGATGAACACCTCCTCCGAATACTTCACGAAGGATGATTCTCTTCCGAACACCTCCTTAGACACACCAAGGATGAACCGGCTATTTCCTCTGTCACCGTAGCAGCACTTCACCAGCTCCACAGACAAGAGTTTCACAAGCCGAACAAGAACACACAAGTCTCAAGAATTTCTGAGTATTTGAGCACAAGGGAAGAGTTTCTGTGTCTCTAGTTATGTATATCTTGAGAGAAAATGAGAGTCTATTTATAGACTCATCCAAAGACTCTTCCATTCACTAAAAGACAAACTTAACGGCTAGTTTCTCCAACGGCCATAAACGGCTAGTTTGTCCAACGGCCATAAACGGCTAGTTTGTCCAACGGCCATAAACGGCTAGTTTCTTCAACGACTAGTTTCCCCAACGTCCGTGTTAAGTGCGATACTCTTACCGTTAACCGTCACTATTCACGTGAATAGTGTTACTATTCATGTGAATAGTACTATAGTGTTTTGTTGCAATGATTTACTATAGTAATTTTACAAAACACTTTTCTTTTTCTGATCTACGTCCTATACATATTTCTAAGAGTATTACAAAAGCTTTCCATCACAATACAAATCTTCAGATCATTTTGATTCTTGATTGGTCTTGACTTGATTTGGACATCATCAAAATTTCATCTGCATCATTTTGCTAACAATCTCCCCCTTTTTGATGATGATCAAAAACTTCTTGATTTAAAGCTTTTGGTAATAATCTGTATTTAAAACACAACTTATGGAAGAAAGAGTGCATTAGTGAATAAACACAAGTAAGCTAAATAAGCAAATAAGCTTTAATAAGTTTTAAGCATTTTCTCCCCCTTTTTGATCATAATTAAAAAGTTGTGTTGAATGTTCTCACCCTAAGATAATACTCCCCCTTAATAAAAGCATGTATGCATATGAGCTAAAAATATTTCAAATTTAAAGATTCATTCAAACATGCACAATAGGATATTTAAAGCAAATATTTTTAGGAGAAAGAGCTTATAAAACATTGTTGAGATCTTCATCTTGAGGATTGTCATCATTCTTTGCTTCATTTGTTGTCTTCTACAAATCTTCGTCGTTGCCTGCATGTAATTCAACTGACTCAAGAGGTTTTGCCTCAAGGTCTACAATTTCATCAAAGACAACATGCTCACATAAAAGTTTTTCCGATTTAAAACTATATATACTTTATATATTAGAGGATATCCAAAAAAAAATAGTTTTATCGGTCTTAAAAAAAATTTTCTTAAATTTTGTTTTAAAGAAATTTTAAAAAAAATTTGTACCCAACAATTTTGTTTGGGTCCTTTGGGTTAGATTGAAAATTTGAAATCATTTTATAACCCAAACATATCTACCACTTGGAACACCATAATGCTTAATTTTACATTTGTTAGATGTATGACCCTTTTTCATACAATAAAAGCAGGATACAACATTTGTGTTCCTATAAGTTGTTCCTTTTTCTACCCAAGTTCTACGGGTTCTATGATTATGTTTATTTTTAATTCTAGGAACATACTTATTTTTAACAACCTTATTTTCATTATTTTTACTACATTCTCCTGAGGTTGTTTCATCTAGTAGTTTCTTATAATTAACACAAGATGCACATTCATCACTACTAGTATATTTACCTTTTTCATAAAATAAAATTTTATTTTTCAAAATTTTATTTTCTTCAAAAATATTTTTAAAATTTGATTTTAATTCTTTATTTTCATCTGCTATTGATTTTTCAACGTTATCAACTTTCAATTTATGTTTATCACAAAATTTACACTCAGCAGATATATTTGTATCATTTTCTACATTTGAAATTTTACTATTTAAAGTTTCTATTTCTTCTAAGGATTTTTCATATTTCTTTTGTAATTCTTTAAAATCCTTTTTCAATTTCTTATGAGCAAGATCTAGTTTTTCTGATTCTATCAATAATTCTCTATAAATTTCATGTAATTCATCTTCATCAATATGATCAGAATCATCAGAATCGCTAGAGGTACTTACTTGGCTTCCAGTGTCGTCGTTCACTACTAAACAGATGTATGCTTGCTCATCAGAATCACCCATACTTGATGTTGTGCTTGATGAAGAGCTTGAATTATTCTCTTCCATGATTAAAGTATTCGTTTTAGCACACCCGATTTCATCTCTGCCTTCATGAGTTACTCTTAAAGTTTCCCACATTTCTTTAGCGTTTTTACAGACAGAGATCCTGTAGAACTCATCAACAGTCAACGCTGACGCAATGATATGCCGGGCTTTTACATCATTCTGAGATCTTCTCTTTTCTTCAATGGTCCATTGGTCACGGGACTTTGGTTCCTGCATAATGTTAGTTGGAACAAAAGGACCAAATGCAACAGCATCCCAAATATCTACATCAATAGATTCCATAAATATTTGCATTCTGACTTTCCAAAATGCGTAATTTTCACCTGTGAATAGTGGTGGTCTATTGATAGAAGCACCCTCTGCGAATGTTTGAAACGATCCCGCCATTTGAATGACTATCAAAGCAAGCTCTGATACCAATTGTCAGGAGCGCGGCTGCAGCGGAAGGGTTAGCGTGGAATAACAAACCAAGAGGGTTTTTAATACGAACGTGTGCCTTTTAATTTCTACTCAAATAAACTTACCAAACAAATAATAAAGACAAATAAAGCGAGAGTAAGGTTGAGAGAAATTTGCACAGATGATTTTATCCTGGTTCGGATCTTACCAATCCTACGTCCAGTCGTTTATCTCAAACAAGATAAACAATTCACTAATCACAAAACAATTACAAATTACAATCACAAAGAAACAATTTGTAAGAGTTTAGAAACCACCTCTCTTGATACCACAAGAGATGAACCTACACCTCCTTTGAGTCTTCACAAAGGATGAACACCTCCTCCGAATACTTCACGAAGGATGATTCTCTTCCGAACACCTCCTTAGACACACCAAGGATGAACCGGCTATTTCCTCTGTCACCGTAGCAGCACTTCACCAGCTCCACAGACAAGAGTTTCACAAGCCGAACAAGAACACACAAGTCTCAAGAATTTCTGAGTATTTGAGCACAAGGGAAGAGTTTCTGTGTCTCTAGTTATGTATATCTTGAGAGAAAATGAGAGTCTATTTATAGACTCATCCAAAGACTCTTCCATTCACTAAAAGACAAACTTAACGGCTAGTTTCTCCAACGGCCATAAACGGCTAGTTTGTCCAACGGCCATAAACGGCTAGTTTGTCCAACGGCCATAAACGGCTAGTTTCTTCAACGACTAGTTTCCCCAACGTCCGTGTTAAGTGCGATACTCTTACCGTTAACCGTCACTATTCACGTGAATAGTGTTACTATTCATGTGAATAGTACTATAGTGTTTTGTTGCAATGATTTACTATAGTAATTTTACAAAACACTTTTCTTTTTCTGATCTACGTCCTATACATATTTCTAAGAGTATTACAAAAGCTTTCCATCACAATACAAATCTTCAGATCATTTTGATTCTTGATTGGTCTTGACTTGATTTGGACATCATCAAAATTTCATCTGCATCATTTTGCTAACAACTTAGAGCCTGATTCCTCGGCGTTGTAAGCCTGCCTTAATTCCTACTTCGTGCAATTCCTAGCGTTCCTAGAAAATTAAGTCTGAAGATCAAGAGCTTAAGATGACCAAGTACTCATACCCTCATCCCTGAGAAATATTACCCTTGGGAAAATTCAACTAGAACCTGAATTGTAAGGAACCTCTCGACACTCATGCAACTCATAAATCATGCTACTAAATGAGTTAAATAGAGCAAACATTGAAACAGATGAATTCCCTAATAACTAATGAAAAAGCATGTAAATTAAGAATCAATTCAAATACATCAGAGTTCATAAGGTTACATCATCCCCCAACAACAAATAGAGTTTAGTTCCCAATAGACATGGAGAAACTATATGAATAATGGAAAAGCATGAGATAATGAAACCCTAAGAGTAGAAGAGGAAGGTCCCCCCCCCCACCCCGTCTTGGTATGAGAAATTGAGTCATTCTTTTTTAAAGGGGGAGAAACTAATGTGTTTGTTGATTTTGTTAAAACTAATGATATTTCTTTTGTCTAAGTGAAATTCATGTAGGTTCATAATAAAAAGCCTTTAACAAAGCTTTTTTTATCATCATAAAAAAGGGGGAGAATTTTACCAATAAGAAGGATTGAAGCCTTGAAAGATTTTGATGATGATGCATTCAAAGACTTGAAGGACTAATTACAATTTATGTTAAAGCATTTTGTTGTAGATTTCATTGTAATAGGCTTAGTCTTTCACTTGTAAACCAAAAGAGGTCTTGTATTTAATTTTCAGTGTAGAAAATTTGCTACAATAATCGATTACCACAAAGGATAATTGATTATAATAGGAAAACCAAGAAAACACTACAATTTGACAATAATCGATTATCTAATAGGATAATCGATTATCACCGAAAGATATGAAAACCCAAGGTTCCTACATAATTGATTACCATTTGGGATAATCAATTATCCCTAAAATGAAACACTTTGAACAGCCTGAAATAATCGATTATCACTTTAGATAATCGATTATCATTGACAATTGGGAGTTGTTTGTTCAGCTTCTCACCTAGCTCGAACCTTGGGCTATATATAGTGTACTTCACAGTTCTTAAAATCTTACTTAAGCTACTTTGTCATTTGGTGCTTGAAGAAGGAAAATCTAGTACTTAGTGTGTCTAAGTAGGACGTGCTTCTCTACCACGCAGATTCAAGATATTCATTCCCTCATGTGTTGAAGGAAGGTGTTAAGTCAACTCTTATCAATTAAGAAAGGTGTTTTCTTATCTTATTCTCATTATTTACTTGTAAATTAATTTACACTTTCAGTAGAAAAGTGATAACGTTGTCATTGATGCGATCAAATTAATAGTACTAAACTATAAGAACTTCAGTATTGTTCAGATAGTACCCAACAAAATAGAAAGGATAAATTCAAAACTAAGTCCTCTCCTAACGAACATGAAATTTATTCTTAACAAATTAATTCTTATAAAAACATAATGAAAGGGTTAGTAAAATAATAAAGAAGATAAAGATAAAGAAAAGATTAAAGAATGAAGTAACAAAAGATAGAAAGAAAGAAATTTATAAAGGGATTTAAAAAAATAAAAAAAAACAATGATAAAGAAAATATGTTGATTTTAGTGTTTTTTCAAAATAGGATTCTTCATTGGCTATCTAAAGATTATTATTCAATTAATTATTATCTTAGATTTTAAAATTAATCAATTTAAATTCTCAATTAATTTGTTAGCGTTCTCACTCTTAACCAAAGTACATTCTCAATTAAAAACAAGAACTTGGCAGATTAAATCATAGTAAATTTAACCAAAGTATATTCTCAATTAAATATTACTTTGCCTAATCATGTCTATTCTTTTACCTCTTATATCAAATAAAAAGATCATTAACCAATGTACATTCTTGATTAAGTCTTGCTGAAGTTTTTACTAATCAAAGTACATTCCTAATTATTGGAAAAAACTCATTCAATCATATGAAAGTTTCTAACTTTAATCAAACAAATTGTAAAAGGTCTTCGTGAATTTTCGCCTTTTTTAACCACAGAGAAGACATATTGCCTCAGTATTTTAATAACTGAAGTAATAAGTAGTCTACGACCTTGGTTCTACTAAGAACCAATGCCAAAAGCATCCCGAAATATTTAAAACTAAAAGTTTTGGAGCCACTTCTGCATTTTGGCTCAAACCTTTGGCTTTAGTTCTTTGTAAAACTGAAGCAAAAGGGGTCTATGCAACTAATGCTTTCAACAATCGAGGCCATAGGAGTGCTTCATAATCTGAACAGTCTGAAGTTCATTCTCTAGTGTGCAAGGTCAAGACCCTATGGTAACGGTTCTACAAAGAATCAAAGCCATAGACATATTCAAAATTTGAAAAGTCTAACATATCTCTCTATAGGAAGGAATGTTAAGACCCTATGACATCGATTTTGAGGATAACTGAAGCCATAGATCCTGATCAGTGCGAAACAAGTTAAAAAGTTTGAATTTGTGCTTATGCGTTTTAACTTTAGGCTTTAATTTTTTATTAATCAAAGCCAAAAGGAGAATATGACCTTGGTTTTTTTATAGCCGATGCCTAGATAGGCAAGTTAGGAGTCATGTTTTGTAGTAGTGATAATGCGGGTGGAAGTAATGATGAAGTGAAGCTTAAATGTCCTTGTGTCAACTATTTTAATGGAAGAACGTTGAATGCAATTGAAAGTAAGGAACACCTTATCTATGATGATTTCCTTTGAAGTTATAAAATAAGGACATTGTACAGGCAAATAATAGACTTCCCAAATGTCCTTCAAACTAAACATGTTGTTGATATTACCATGGAACATTGACTAGAAGAAGAGAAGTTAGATGTCTACTAATGTGAAGACTTCATTGTATGTCGGTTCAACTAAGTTCACATGGTTCTCAATGGTGTTAAAGCTCATGAGTTTAAGGTGACTGACGAGTAGACCGATAAGAGTTTCACATAATTACTGGTATGGTTGAATGAAATGTTTCCAAATGAAAATACACTACCCACTCGTAATTATCATGCCATGAAAATTCTTTGTCTGATGGCTATCAAGTATAAAAGGATTTAAGCATTTCCTAATGATATAATATTTTTGATAGGGGGAGCTATATCTAGCAAAACTCATCTCACATATCTGTTTTTGATAATGAACAAAAGAAATGTTTTATAGTTTCTTGCACAACAAATGACAAACCAATTGCTTGATCTTTACTGTGTTTATGCTTGAAATGATTCATATATGAATTCATTTTCTGCAAATGAATAAATTATTTAAACACATTAAACTTTGTATATTTGGAAGAAATAATCGATTAAACTATTTATATAATATGTTAAATTTCATCATATTTCACCCTGGGGCAAAATATGTGTATTAAACGATTACATTAGTTGTATAATTGATCGAGACCATATCCGAATCAAATTAATATGCAATTAAAGTGGAGTTTAAACTAGGAAGTGAATCCTAGGTCGTTTCTCAAGGACCAAATGTGGTTCAGTCAATAGGTCGAACACTTGGTGGGGGGTTTTGTGGATAGTTTTATAGATGCAAAAGAAACAACAAAACACAAATTCAAAACAGATTAGAAAACGGTTGGCAATTAACTCAAATGCAATGTTCCAATCACAAATTATCATCAATCACTCACTATTCTAACCCCTAATCCAACACTAGCTAATAAAGTAAGCGAAGACTAACCATGTTTTCATATTTGCAAACTAAGTGAATGCAATGCACAAGTTCAATCAATTATGCACCATACAGTCCAATCAACTAAGTGAAGATTTAACACCAATTAGGCAACTAAGCATATATCCAATCGCAAGCACAAAACAGATTGAATGTTGAGCCAACTCAAAGCATCAAAAACACACTTCCAACTTAGAAATCTCATGGAAACAATGCAATTTTTCTAATGACCAACCAAGCACACTTAAGCTAACATTAAAACGAAATTAACACAACCAAATAGAATTCAAAACATTGAAGTAAATGTGGAAATAAAAACTGGAGCGAAAATGAGTTATAAGTCAAGTGGTACAAATTAGTAAGGTCGAACGATACTAACAGTGAAGTGTGTTAGGAACCGAACGGTACTAATAGTGAGGTGTGTTAGAAACCGAACGGTATTATAGTTATCAATAAGGGAAACAAAAATAAGAAAGGGAATAGAAACGAGAATGGAAAACTGAATTGCAATTAATTCGAAAACGAGTTTATATAGAAGAAAGTCGAACAATATTACACCAATAAAACAAACAAGAACAAGTCGAACAATACTAACAGTGAAGATTATTCGAAGCCGAACCGTATTACAGTCAATGCAGCAAAAGGAAAAACATGCAAAATCAAAAGGAAATCAAAATCAACACGCAACTAAATTGGAACGAAATTGCAAAGCTAGAACGAAAACGGAGTGCGAAAGTAAAGCAAGAAACGAAACTGGAATCTAAATGAAAGCACAAAATGAAATTGAAATTGCAATTAAAAATATAAATCATTCATTACAAGGAAAAGGAAAGAGAACAAAAACTAAAACCCCCAAAAGGAGGGAAAGAAGAAAACGCCCAATGCTCCCCAAAACCTAAGAAGAAAAACGTGAATGAGGGAGAGCGGAAAAAGTGAAATCTGATTTGGGGTTTATAGACCCCAAATTACAATTATGCCTTTCTATTGGGTTTCTACAAAATATGCACAAAAATGGGCCCAAAGCTAAACTAAAAACGAAAATAAAACAAATGGTGATGTGGAACTCTGAAAATGGCGTGCCATCACTCTTGTTGTCCCAAAATATGTTTCCAAAATTGCCCTACAGTTAATAATTGGAATAATTAAGACCAAGTAATTCAAATTAATTAAAATAAGAATTATTAGTCAAATTAGGCCCAAATAGTGAAAATGAGACAATAATGGAGAATTAAACATAATTCACTAATATAATATGGCGCAGAAAGCTAAGTGAATAGTACAAAATAGTGATTAATCAATAGTCAATTAAAACATGTTGTTATGGCATCATGTGTTTGCCAAGTGCTTTGATGTGTTTGGAATGGAAAATGATTTGATATTTTGCTTAACTATGGAACTTACCGATTACATAAGTTTCATAATTGGTTAAAGTGTTTATCTTGTGGAAATCATTTTCATTAAAAGCCACAACTGCCTATAACAGTCATATTTGTTTGTTGTTGGCTTGTATGATTTATCTAACCGATTACATGCGTTGTTTAATCTGTTAATTCTGAAACATATGTAAAACTGTTAAAGCAGAAAGAAAAGCTTAACATATTACATTAAAAGCGTAATCGATTAAACTGCGTTAGGATTTGAAAATCTATAAATAAACGCGTTGCACGCTCATTTAATACAATTACATGAACTTATACTTTCATAACTGACTTGTTTATTATGTATTGATTGCAGGAGCGTCCTAAGACTTCTTGGAGAATGAAGATGATACGTTTGGAAAGAAATCATCAAGATTCGTCCAAGATAGTTGTGTTGATACACTACTTATCATATTTGCACTTCAGGTGTATTTTTTAAGGATCAATGTCTTCATTACAATCAAGAGGATTGTGTTCTTGTTGTTATGATCCAAGAGGAAAATATGTGTGTTCTACATTGAGAGTTGGGATTGCTCTCAAGGTATACAAAAAGTTGGGATTACTTTCTGGGTTTGTTAGATTGTGAGGTGATTCACATCTTGTACTGTAAGTGATACTGAGTTGGGGAAGGAGATTGCATTGAGAGGGGATATCTCTATATTCTTGCTTGTATAACTCTATCATTATAGTGGTTCCCTTCAACTAAGGTTGTTGAAGGAAGACTAGATGTAGGCTTAGGCACACTAGTATAGATCTTTGTTTTGATCATTCTATCCTTTCTGTTTTATTGTTGTTCATATACTTGTCATATTGATTTCAAGAAAACTCAGATTTTGCAAAGCTTTTAGAAAGAACAATTTTTAAAAGAAAAATTCAATTCACCCTCCCCTCTTGGTTGAGATATAAACCATTACTATTTCTATAATTGGTACCAGAGGTGGGAATACGAATCTTACTCGAATTTTAATCAGTTATGTTTTCCGTATAATCGATTAATTAGTTCCTGATGACCAGTATATCTCTAACTTTTGGAGAAGGGGCAAATAAAACAGACCACTACTGTTTGCAATTGAGAATTACCCTTTTTGGAAAATCAAAATGAAGATTTTCTTAGAGTTAGTAGACAAGGGTGTTTGGAATGCAGTGATTAATGCTCCCTTTGAACCATCAAAAATGGAAAATGGTAACATAAGAGTCAATAACTTTTCTGAGTGGACTTTAGATGAAAGCAAGAGAGCACATTATGATGTTAAAGCAAATAATATCATCTCCTCTCCACTCAGAATCGACGAGTTCTATAGAATCTCTACTTGCACAACAGCTAAAGATATGTGGGATGTTCTTGAGGTGACTCATGAAGGAACTGAGGAAGTAAAGAGAGCTAGAAAGAATTCACTCATCCAGGAGTATGAAATGTTCACGATGAAGGCTGGTGAAAGAATCTATGATGTCCATAAATGGTTCACACACATAGTCAACCACCTTCTTACACTTGGAAAGAATTTTGAGAAAGAAGAGATTAACATTAAGATTTTGAAATGTCTCAATAGAAGCTGGCAATCGAAAGTCACAGCAATCACAGAATCTTGAGATTTAACATCAAAGAATATGGCTACTTTGTTTGGAAACCTAAGAGATCATGAGCTTGAATTGGGTAGATTCAGGGAAGAGGAAGAAAGTGAGCAGAAACACACAATAACCCTTAAAACTGCAAGTAGAACTGCATCAAGAGAGCATGTTGAGGAACCATATTCAGATTTTGAAAAGCTAGAACTAGAAGCGATGAATACGATGGTAAAACGATTTTCAATATTTATGAAATCTAGAAAATCTAGTTATGATTTTGCACGAAATCCTAGAGGAAATAAAAGAAGAAGCAAAGCTTTTGTTCCTACATGCCATGAGTGTGGAAAAGAAGGTCACATAAATCCTGACTGTCTGGTCTTGAAGATGAAACAAAAGTTTGATGACAAAACCAACCAAGACAATAACAAGAACAGACAAAGGAAAACATATATTGCTTGGGAGGACAGTGATTCTAATTGTTCTTCAAGTGATGATGAAAGCTTAGAAGAGGAAACAAATCTTTGCTTGATGATTGGCTTAGTATGCTCTGAAAGCAATGATGATTGGAGATTGAGGAAGGTAATTCCTCATAAGTTTGTCAATTTGGGGTTCTTTAGAAGAGAAGGATTTATCTTTTAGTATTGGCTAGAACGACAAGGATTGAAAACTTTTGTACAAATGGTTGACCCGTGGTACCCAAACCTTGTGAGGGTCTTCTATTCCAACTTAGAGATTACTAATAAAGGAATTCAATATCAAGTTGACAGAGGAGGTCTGAACCTCCATTAATTGCTGAATTCCACCCCAAGGGAGCGAAAAATCATCTAAGGATTAAAGGTCTTCACAAATATGTAGTGTATCAAGACTATCTCAGAGATCCAAATTAGCCAAGAGATCACTCTTTGTATAGAACCTGCGACATGAAGAGAAATGATTGTCTCTGCTATTAACACTTCGGCAAGTGTACTAAATCGTATCAAGTTATAATAAATGGTAAGAACAAGTATTGTTTCCCAAGAGACGCAAGGCCTAAACATTTATGTGATTTCTTGATTAAATAAGACTTGTAAACGAAATTGTTGTGTTTATATTATGGAAAATAAACATGAATGCAAGTGTTGATCAATTGGATTGAAAGATGCAAAAGTAATTGATGTAAAATATGGAATGATTATGTTGTTGGGGTTTCCGACTTATCCTATCCACTCTCATGTATTTATGAATTCATCTTTCTTCATTAATGTTAATGCCACTTTCTAATTTACCTTAAACCCGATGTCTTGGTGAAGAAAGCATAATCCTAATTACTAGTTCATAATGTCTTGTCTCCCTAGCAATTAGTCATGCATTACATTCGCATAGAAGCTTAAAGGCAACCGATCCTCCTATTCCTATGTCTAGGTAATATTGCTTCTGGGAGAATTTCCCCAGTTCTAGATTTCCCCGTATGTGTCCATATCGACAAAATCAATTATCATGCTATGAATGAGTTAAACAAAGCAAGCATAGAGTATAAAGGAAAAACCCTAACAATTAATGAAGTAAAGCATATATAATCAAGAATCAATTCAATACATGAGAGTTTTAAAGGATTACATTGTTTCCCCAACAACAATGGAGGTTTAGTTCACCATAGACATGGTGAAACTAGATGAAAATAATGAAAAGAATGAAAGATAGAACCCTAAAAGTTGAAGATCGAAGCTTCCACATCCAAAATCCGCCTCTGAGGGATGAAAGGAGTGTAATTTTGCCTCTTTCTGTTAAAGATATCAACCCTAGGTCGACTAAACCCTTATATAGTTTATTAAAAATACAGAAAATTGGCCCAAGCCTAATTAAACAACGCTCAACAGTAAAATTGCGCTCAGTGGTAAGTGCGACACTCAGAATGACGCTCAGCGATGATGCTTAAGCGTGAAACAGTGGTTTTTTACCTCTAAACTAGCGCTCAGCGCAACATTTTCTACACTCTGGTTGACTTTTCTGCACTTTGGTTGACTGGTTGACTTTTTGCATTCTGGTTTACTTTTCTGCACTCTGGTTGACTTTTCTACATTTCAATCGTTCAGTACTTTAACTCTTCTTTCAAATCATTCCAATAGCCTACAAAATCAAGGGAATCTAGCACAAACCATTAAATTCACCTTCAACTCTCGTATTCACAAAACTAAAGCAAAAACACGAGTTAAAGCAAGTTTCTAAGTCAAAAAGGGTTAATTTATTATTAAAATTAAGTATAAAAATAACGTTATTTCAATCGTTATCATCTGCGGATTCGTCATTGCTTGGATTCAGCTCCCAAGAGGAAGCAATCATGCACAATTAACCATTGAAGATGTGTTCATCATACATTCCTTTAAATAGAATATTCAGACTGATTGAGCAACAACTATTTCTGACAACATGCTTAAGGTAACAAGGCTTTAAACTCCTAACTTGCCCTATTCTATTTTCATCTCCAAGGTTCTTAATCATTTTCATGTTGATTTTGTTGAAGAGTCATGTGAAACGTATGGAAAGAGTAATGACGTGGACAAAATTGCCTTGCATCATATGGGACTTAGGCATGGAGTGGATGGCTGCGTATTCAAAGATGAGAATCAGAATGAAGAAGAAGATCCTACTGGATCATCATCCACCTCTTTCAAACCAAAGTCAAAATTTGAGAAATACATGGTCAGGCAAATGCATTCTCTATCTACTCTCTGCACATCTCAGTTTGAAAAAATTGACAAGGATATTGTTGTCATCCAAGAAAAACTGGGGACTTAGAGTTTGGATGATGACGGTGAGGATGAAGAGGCCATAAAAGAGGATGATGATGCGGAGGAGAGTGAAGCAGATGAGAGCGATGCTGACATTCTCCTTAAGGACATGATATAGATTAAGATTAAGTTCTGTTTTGGATTAAAAGTTTGTAATCAAGCCATAAGGCTTTTATTTCTGAATAATTTACTTTGATATTTGGATGTTCTTATTGGTTAATGATATTATGGTTTTTTAAATCAATATCCCTTGTGCTTGTTGTTTGAATGCAATCTGAATCATTGATTGAAATCTGATTGGATGATTGAAACCATGATTATTATGATTGGTTGTATACTCTATATGAGTGTAATGAATGAATGAAATCTGCATTACTCTGTCATGTGCACATTCACATTCATTCATAGATCATACTTTGCTTCACAACTATTAAAATAGAATGGCTCAATTTCTCACACCAAGAGGAGGGTGTATTGGTGAGATGTAAAAGCAAAATGTTTTTCACAAAAATGATGCCTTGATACTTTTCTTGAATCGTAAGGTAAAAGATTTTCAATGCAGCAGAAACTTAATCGAATGAATGCAGAACGTAATCGTTTGAATAAAGAGAGTAGTGATGAGAAAATTCAAACATTGTGTTTTTATACTCGTTCGGCTAAGCCTGCATCAAGTGTCTTTCCAACAATAGGAAGCCACTGTACTATAATGATCAAGGTTTTTACAACAAGGCTTTTATAGCGACCACACGTAAAAAATATAAAACACCTCTCTAACCCTCTAATCAAAATATAGGCAGTACATAACAAGACCAGCAACAAGAATCCCCTCTCTTGCTATCTAAACCCTTTGAGACACTCTCAAACTCAAGAACGCCACACACTCTTCTTCCTGTAATCACACCAGGGAACCTCAAACCAATCTTTAAAAGATTGCAGAATCTGAACTCTCAATGACACCCAAATGTGTAAGTTGATCAGCCTTTGAAAAACACAACAATCTTGCTCTTCAAGAAATCACAAGTAGTTTATCACTGTGGTCACTCTTGTTTCTTGGAGCTTTTCTTTTCTTTGTGTATGATCACAACTTTCTGCAAATGCAAAAGATATGAAAATGTTAGAATCACAAATATTCTTACAGAGTTCAAATCTGCATCAATTTATAGAATAACTCATCTCAGACGCAATTTAATTGACTTAGCTACTAATGCATTCGAATACAACAATTTTGTTAAACAGTTAGCAGCAATCACGACAATTAATTGAATGCGTTTAATTAATGTAGTTGACTAACATTTAATGCTTGGTCAACACAATTAAAAATATGACCGTTAGACATTTATGTCAAGCATTAACAAAATTTCAAAACAATAACAGACTTAATCGAATACAACACGCATACAATCGACTAAGTAACAATGTTAAGCATAGTTTTGAAAAACTTTCTCTCTGAAAAAATCTCACAGCACACTTGAAAATAGTTTGTGCAAAGACACGAGTTTTAATCGATTCATCCCATAATGTAATCGACTTAAAACCGTTATTTTGCCACACATGTAAAGTTCAACATAAGTGCTTGTGGTTTTCCTTTTCAACATCATATGTCATGCATTCTGATGGAAACCTAATTAGGCAAGCCATCCAAAGGATTACTAACTCATGCTAAGGCTAGGAAAGGGGAGTTGAAGAAGAACTTTTAAAGGCTCTTTCTTGATTTTCTTTCTCTATGTCTTAGCAGTATTCCCAAACAAAACAACCATATAGTATTTAGAAAGGAATCCTTCTAAGACATAGAGAAAGAAAATCAAGAAAGAGCAACATATATGGAACATATAACACAGAATATACATGTGTTATTGATTATGTCACTAGTGTAAAATAGACTTTTTATAGCTACTATTTATACCGGTTCAAATTTTATCAGGTATAAAAAATGATGTAATGGCAATATTGTAAATAAGATAAATTCTTTTACACCGATTACAATAAAAATCGCTATAAAAAATACTTCTACACCGTTAGAATAAAAATAGGTATAAAATTTCATTTTTTATACCCACTACAATTTTAAACCGGTATGGAATATTTAATATTGTGCCGCTCTTCACTTCCTCTCCCGCGTCTTCACTTTCACACTTCACTTTCACACTGCATTTCTCCTTTCTTCTAAATCGCCAAATCAATCGGGAAAATGCTCGTGACATTGGACCGCGACTTCTCTCTTTTGCTATATTTGGGATATTAGGGTTCCGCGACTCATCTAGAAGCGATTGATGCCGAAATTGCGGCCATTCTCGATGAGGCTCGAACATCATACGTCACGCACAACCGAAAGCTCAAGGAACTGTCACTCCTCCGAGCCAAATCCTCTTCTTCGGTCTTCTTTTCCGCCTTCTCCAGAACCCTAACTCCTCTCTTTGATTTCCAGAGGCGCCTTGCCTCTGTTGAACGCGTCGTCTCCTTCGTCTCTGCCCTTGCTGCCTCCGCCTCCGACGAGTTCATCGACTGCTTCCTCAAGTTCCTCCTAGCTGCCGCTACGACATCCAGCAAAACAACCAGATTCCGAGCGTACCAGATCGTCTCCGAGGTAACTGATTCTCAGAGTTTCTAAGCACTATTTAATTGAGTTTTTTGCACATTACTGAATTTTATTTATATCAGTCACTGAAGGGATAGTTTTATGAAGTCTGATACTGAGGTGAAAAATGCTTACAATTTCAAGATTTATGATTGCACGGAAGATCGTTAAAATTAGAGCTAATATCTCGGATTTGTTGAATTTTAGATAATGATGGTGAGGGTACGAGACAAGATGCCTATGGTACTTTTGCAGTTAGAGCACTTTCACGTTTTGTGAACGACTCTGTGAACAGTGACATCCTTGATTTGTACCTCGAGGTGCTTCCCTTTGGAACATAATGCAGTGAGTGTTACAATCAGATAACGTCCATTTCTTTTTGTTTCATACTTCGGTCTGGATCAATTGTGTGGTTTCGTGTTCAGGATTTTAGTAGTTTATAGTATATTAGGTGCAATTTCTATTGAAGGTTTTAGACAAAATCATCATATTCTCTGTTGTCATTAACTAGCATGGCTTTGCATTATACTATAACTGCTCTACGGCCATACCATTATCTCATAGCCTGCACCTTACGGTTATTTGGGTACACTAAATTTTTTATTTTTCTATTACTTCATTGATTTGACTAGAGAGATATATATCTTATGATTTTGGTGTTTGTGAAACATATCCACCAGCTTAGTAGATGAAGATGAAAATAAAAGTTAAATTGAGTTCTTTGAACAACTGGCCATCTGCCTTCCGTGGGGATGTCCATGGGATTCTGTAGTGGAATGGGGGAAGAGAGAATACATGAATGAGGGAAGGTATATGGGAGTGATGTTTGGGTAGGAGAGTAATGGTTCTGAGTGTTTGAGTGTGAGGGTGGTGTGAGAAAGGAGAAAGGGAGGGTTAGGATAGAGTAACGGGTATTGGAAGTTTAAGAAGAAAGGAACAGGGGAAGATATGTGGTGGCTTGGTCAACTCTGGGGTACAAGAGTGGGGTTTTCGGAACGGTGAAAGGTAGAGGTGAGAGTAGAGGTGTCTTCAATTTTATTGGGGAGAGTAGTTAGTGGTGAGTTTTAGCTTCTGGTAGTTAAATGAAGAGTGATTAGAACATGGGAGAAGGTGTATGGGTTGGTAGTTAAAGAAAAGAGGCTGGTTGGGATTGAGATGAAAGAACCTTGTGTGTTAGAATCTCAGCAAGGGTGGTTCTGTGTGAGTAAGGGAGAGCTTTGATATTTTGTTTTGTTAAAGGGAAGGAGGAAGTAATTGGGTAGAGGAAGAAAGTGGATAGAATAGACTCGAGTTTCGTGGAATAATAAAATTCATGTTTTGCATGGAGGAGAGAAGACACGTCCAAGAGCTTTTGAAGTAAAGAAGATTGGAAGCTTTATTCTTTTATTAAAAAAGGGTCAAAAGTATATTTGTGGTGTCTCTAATTGTGAAGAAAAACAGAGATCTTAATTGAATTAGGTGCAGAGGTTAATGTACTTAAGTATTATATTATATTAATATATATATATATATATATATATATATATATATATATAAAAAGAAGGTGACGTAAGTTTATATAGTTATATATATGTATATTAACTTGGGGTTACGTTTCAGGGGAGGGGTTTTCTTATTTTGAAAAAGTTACGGGTTTGTTTTCTTTCAAAGTAAAAGTTTGTTTTGGAAATTCTTGTGAGCGCAATCAATTATTAAGTGATAGTCATTCCACATGTATGAACCTCTATCCATTAACCTTATTTCTTTTTTCTTGCAGCCAATGAAATCACGTAGTGCATCACCTTTAAATTCTAGTTGAAAATGAATAAAATGCTTTTCTAAACTGTAAGGATTCTTGACACGAAGAAGCATTCTTTGCCCAAGCTATCAGGTATGGTTTGTTTTACTTTGTGGCATGTTTCCTTTTGCTTGGATGGTGTGTTTAGTTGTGCAGGGGCTGTTTTTGGAAGTGCAGATTTAGTTATCATGCACATTATGCAAATATGTAAGTAATAGCTTTAGTAAGCTCATACTAACAGAGTCAAGAACATGGTCTAAAAACCAAAATACAAAGAATAGAAGTAGGTGATGTAATTAACTTCTTTTCTTTAAAGGTGTGCTTTACGATGACAACCAGTTTTAATCTGCTGCACATATACAGATTTAGAATTCATAGAGCCACACATAAGGTCTAGATAATTGGAGTTGAAAATAGTGTGGTGTTTAAAAGTTCAGGACGAAGAAACAAAGACTCCAAAATGAATTGGATATAAAATGAATTGGATATATATTCCCATTAAAATCCTTCTTATATTGTTCTTAAAATATACTGTTCTTAAAATATGCCTTTTCACTCATGGTTATCCTTCTTATATTATTTCCTTTAATTTAATCCCTTGTGATGGATCTGATGTATGGTAGTCAAATGATGTGGATTGCGGGAAATGTTTGTCTGATTTAATTATGTGGTGATAAAGGAAATTGGTAAAAGTTAATTAGCTTGAACTCTTCTATTCTGGGAAGAGAAAATAACACAAGAATAGTAATACCACCAGCCACCATACCACCTCACCACTTGGAAAGTTTTAAAGAAAAAATCATTTGGGATAACTCATCCCAATAAAAAAAATCTCATTTCTCTTGCTCTTGTTGTAAAAGTCATATTTATACTTTTGACTATTATAAAGGTGATTGCTTTCACAGATAACAATGGATCGGAGTTGGATAAATTTGATACGTACAACAAATGAATATGAGAGTGGAGTAGAACAATTTCTTGAATTTGCAAAGATGAATGTTCCAGACAATAACGGAAGATTCTATTGTCCGTGTGTTAATTGTTTGAATGAGCGAAAATTACCAACTGAAGTTATTCGAGAGCATGTTCTATGTGATGGATTCCTAAAGAGCTACACAAAGTGGACATGGCATGGTGAATTAATAGACATGCCAAGTGTAAGTGACTCTCAAGTAGAAATAGAAGAAGTTGATTTAGAGATGGGTGATCGGTTAGAGGACATGATATGTGATGTCGGACATGATTCCTTCCAACGTGCTCATATGTATGACAGCTTGTGCAGTGACGCAGAAAAACCTTTATATCCAGAATGCAATAAGTATACTCGATTGTCAGCTGTGTTAAAATTGTTCAATGTAAAGGCAAGAAATGGGTGGACTGATAAAAGCTTCACAGAGTTGCTTGAGTTGTTGAGTGACATGCTTCCTGAAGGTAACACATTGCCAACACGCAATTATGATGCGAAGAAGATATTGTGTCCCATGGGTATGGAGTATAAAAAAATTCATGCATGCCCAAATGATTGTATTTTGTACAAGAGCGAGTTTGCCAAGTTACATCAATGTCCACAATGTGGGGTATCACGATACAAACAAAACGAGGGTGAGTTTGAATGTGATAGTAAGGGTCCTCCTGCAAAAGTCTTATGGTATCTTCCTCTTGTTCCACGATTGAAACGCTTGTTCAGTAACTCAAATGATGCAAAACTCATGAGATGGCATGCAGATGGACGTATAAAAGATGGGAATTTAAGGCATCCAGCAGATGCAATGCAGTGGAAGAATTTTGATTCCATGTTCCCTAATTTCTGTAAAGATTCAAGAAACATTAGGTTTGGACTTGCCACAGATGGAATGAATCCATATGGAAACTTGAGCAGTAAACATAGCTCGTGGCCTGTGATGTTAGTGATTTACAATTTACCTCCATGGTTGTGTATGAAACGCAAATATGTGATGTTATCCTTGATGATCTCGGGTCCAAGACAACCAGGAAACGACATTGATGTTTATTTAGCCCCATTAGTTGAAGATTTAAAGATGTTATGGGAGGAAGGTGTTGATGTGTTTGATGGGTACACTGGTGATTCATTCAAGTTGCATGCCATGGTATTTTGTACTATCAACGACTTTCCAGCTTATGGTAATTTAAGTGGCTATAGTACTAAGGGTCATAAAGCATGCCCTATATGTGAAGAAGGCACATGTCATCGTCAATTACAACATGGAAGGAAAACAGTATACCTTGGACATCGAAGGTTTCTTAGTACAAACCATCCATATCGTAAATTAAAGAAAGCATTTGATGGGTGTCAAGAAAATGAATTAGCTCCAATGGCTTTAAGTGGATCACAAGTATATGAGCGTGTGAAGGACATTGGGGTTGTTCTTGGAAAGACACAAAAAAAGGCACTTCAAGCAACATATGGAAGAAAAGGTCAATTTTCTTTGATCTCCCATATTGGAAGGTGCTTGATGTCAGACATTGTTTAGATGTTATGCATGTAGAGAAAAATGTTTGTGATAGTATTATCGGAACACTCCTCAATATTCAAGGGAAAACGAAAGATGGACTCAATGCTCGCTTGGACCTGGTTGAAATAGGTATAAGGGAACAATTAGCTCCAATATCACATGGTAAGCGGACATACTTGCCTCCAGCATGTCACACATTGTGTAAACAAGAAAAAAGAAGTTTTTGTGAATTTTTACAAGGTGTGAAAGTTCCACTGGGTTACTCTTCTAATTTTAAACGAGTTGTATCCATGAAAGATCATAAATTACTTGGGTTAAAATCTCATGATTGTCATGTATTGATGCAACAACTACTACCAGTGGCTATTCGGGACATATTGCCTAAGAATGTTAGATACACATTAACAAGATTGTGCTTCTTTTTCAATGCAATATGTAGTAAAGTTATTGACATTAAGAAGTTGGATCAACTAGAAAATGAGGTTGTGGTCATATTGTGTCAGTTGGAGATGTACTTTCCTCCATCATTCTTTGATATTATGGTGCACTTAATTATTCATCTAGTAAGAGAAGTTAGAATTTGTGGTCCAGTATTCTTACGATGGATGTACCCTATTGAGCGATACATGAAGATATTAAAAGGTTATGTAAAGAACCAATATCATCCTGAAGCATCAATCGTTGAAAGATATATTGCTGAGGAAGCTATCGAGTTCTGTACAGACTACTTATCAGATGTTGAAGCTATAGGGGTACCTAGGTCTCGTTACCATGGAAGAGGTGTCGGTAAGGGTACTAGAAGTGCAAAAGTTGTCACCCTAAATAGAGCTGAAATTCTACGAGCACATATGTATATATTGAATAACACTGAAGAAGTCATCCCCTACTTAAGTGCTCATAAAGATATAGTTAAGAGAAATAATCCACGAATGCCTCAAAAGTGGGTCATTAATGAACACAACAGAACCTTTTTAAAGTGGTTCAAACAACAAGTTCAAGCTGACCGTACAAGTTCTGATACATTAAATTGGCTATCAAGTGAGCCAAACTTTGATGTCATATGTTGGTGTGGGTATGATATAAATAACTACACATTTCATACACAAAAAGAAGATGAAAAAAGCACCACTCAAAATAGTGGAGTAATGGTTGTGGCCGAGTCAATGCATTTCTCGAGTTCAAAGGACAAAAATCCTGTGATGGCATCCATGTGCTACTTTGGTGTAATTACAGATATTTGGGTGATAGATTACACAAGTTTCAGAGTACCTGTTTTTAAATGTAAATGGGTTGATGGTAATACTGGCGTGAGGACCGATGATCTAGGTTTTACATTGGTTGACCTAGAAAAGGAAGGTTATACTGAAGAGCCATTTATCATGGCGTCTCAGGCAAAACAAGTGTTTTATGTCACTGATCCCGAAGACAATAGATGGTCAGTGGTGCTCCAAGGTATACCAATGCATTATACTGATGACAATAATGAAGTTGTTCTTGATATTAGTGAAACTCCATCTTTCTCATCAAATATGCCAACCTTGAATGTCGATAATGAAGTAGACGACGTCCATGCCATACGTGATGATCATCACGAAGGGTTGTGGGAGAACATTGCAACTTGACAATGTATAAACTAAAATTTTAAATGTATTATATATTTTGCTTTGTTATTGTATCTATTAATTATTATTAACACTTAATGATTTATGTAGAGAAATGTCTAGTGACGCACCATCTGGTGACCTCCCACCTTCACAAGGTGCGGATGACATTCATACGTCTACCCGAAAAAAAGGTAGGTCTGGGACAAGGTTGAGAGAGTTGGTAGCCACCCGCAACGCTGATCATAGGCTTCCCATTCATTTTGATATGCAAACATGTAAACCATTGGGAGAAAATAGCACGAAATTCATTAGTTATGTGGCCTTGCTCGGTAGAAGCAAGGCATCCATTCTTTGTGATGATTGGGATCATGTTCCAGAGAATGTGAAGAACCAGATATGGCAAAGCATCCTGGTATGAAATCTTAACTTTGATATAATGTGTCATTAACATATCTAACTCATATTTAACATGTCATTCATTCTTATTGGACAGGTCACATATGACGTCCCAAACACTAATCTATTAAGGACAAAATGGATTTCATATGTCGGGGAAAGATGGAAGAATTTCAAGACTATGCTTACAAGTCATTATATTTATGGCTCCAAAACTGATAAAAACCCTTGTGAAAAGTATCAATTTCTTGATGAGGAAACATGGCAAGCCTTTAAGTTGAAGCGATTAGATCCTGTATTTCAGGTAAATTCATTTTATATCATAGTTTAACTATTTATGTTAACATATTGCTAACATAATTAATTATCTATACACTAGGCTAAGAGGAGAGTTGCACAAGAGATTGCAAAGAAAAATGTCCACCCTCATATATTGTCTCGTGGGGGTTATGAGAAATTGGAGCAGAAGATGATGAAAGAGGCATCTGCCTCTAATCCTATTGGGGCCTCCGATACGAGTACCATAACTCGTCTTCCACGCCATGTTACATGGAAGAGAGCTCGTCAAAGACCATCTGGGGAGTACACATCTGAGGAAACCGCGAGCATAGCTAGGCGCATTGTAAGTTCATATAATAACAACATATGATCTCCCATATGTGATTAACTTAACTTTAAATATTTGGTTGTAGGATGAGTTGGTCGAGCAGAGCACACAAGGTACATTCACTCCCGAGGGCCGTGAGGACATATTGGCAGTTGCCATTGGTCGTCCAGAGCATTCTGGACGTGTTCGAGGTGTTGGTAAATTTATTGGCATCCGTCAATTCTTCGGTCCTCCAACAAGTCATCATAGTAAAGCCCATGTCAGTGAGGAGGTCCTCAAGGGTATAAGAGAAGAAATTAGACAGGAGATGAGGGAGGAGATCAGCGAGATGAAGAAAGAGTACGGTGATATGAGAGCACAATTGAAGAAGGAGTACTCTGATATGCGGGCACAATTGTTAGCAGATGTGCGAGCAGAATTAGCCTCCTCCTCAAGCCAACCTAGGAATCTTCCTCAACCTTCTCATCCTTGTATAAGCACAAAGGAGAGTTGTGATGTTTCTCCTCAAAACGCTTCTCCCATTATTGATGCAGATTATGAGTTGTTTAGTGATGATGCCCTACAATGCTTGGTGGCCTTAGGTAATTTATCTTATTATATTGTCTAGATATACTTGTTTGTTGAATTATATTCTTTGATATATTTTACAAATATTATTTGGATAACTTAGGTAAAATGTATACATTGGGGTCAACCATACACCATGAAACCATTACAGCTGATATGATGAGAGTTGTGGTTGTAGACATACGAAATGCTACAGCTCGAGTCCCTATGCCCACTGAGGATGTTCAGACAGTGGGACAGGCCCTTGGAAATTTTATCCTTTGGCCCCTTAGATTATCAAGAGCAATTGTAAAGAAGGTAATTGTTTTAATTATGCACTTTGTTGTTTTTATTAGTAATATTAATATTTTGTAAGTTTTTAAATATGTATACCAGGTTGAAGCACAAGGGCAGGAAGATATGAATGAATCACTGCAACAACAATTGCAGTCGCCACAACACATAATTCTAGAACAACTTGGTGTGTTGGCAGTGAAGATCTCCCTTTCTCCTATAGAGTTAGAAATGCCTCCTGAAGTCACAAACAGGAAATCTTCACTCTCTTTCTTCATATGTCAAAGGGATATTTTTGAAATTCTCTCTGGCACTGATATGTTATGTATATCAGTACTACAACTTTGGTTGTTGTAAGTAAATTTCTACATTTATGAAGTTTAAATATATTCAATATTTTATTCTAACATTATTCATTTTCAATGTTTAAGGTATTTACATCGGTTGACCATTGAAAAGAAGAATGATCACATTTATGGTTTTATTGACCCTGTTGCCATTCAAGGAGTTGGGAATAAAGGTGAAGAGGTCCAAAACTACCTCTTAGAGGCTTTTGTAAACGGAAAAAAGCAAGTGTACTTAGCACCTTATTTGCAACAGTAAGTATATAATTTTTATTAATAAAATTTTATTTATGTAAATGTTATTTAACACTATTATTGTTTGAATCTATAGGGGTCACTGGCAATTGTTACTAATTCTTCCTCAACAGTTTCTTGTAGTTCTCTTATGTTCATTGCACAAAAAACCTCACACTTTGGCAATTAAAAATACACTAATATTGTAAGTTTTTAATAATTTATTTGTAGTGTAGACATATATGATCTTACTAAGTTCCTTAGGACTCATTTCAATGTACATTTAACTTTATAGAGTGGTTGAGGCATATTCAAGGTTGCAGGGAACACATATCCTCTCTAGAAAGAAGTTGCAGTTCATTGCACCAACTGTAAGTAGTTAATCTTTCAAACTATAAATACAATTATAAATTTTATGATACTTTATAAATTTAACTTGTAGTGCTCACGTCAACCGGGAAGCTTTGAGTGCGGATATTATGTCATGAGGCACATGCAGAAAATTATATCCGCAAATGTCGTTGACTTATGGAAATTGGTAACATGAACAATTATAACTAAGATCTTAAGTCATTAATATTATAACTTTACTCAAACTATTCATTGTGTAGATATTTGATGACACGTCTCCAATGGAACAACATGTCATAAAGGATGTTCGGGAGCAATGGGCTGCATTTCTTTTAACCATTTGTAAATGATTGGATGTTTCAATATTACATTTTGTGTTTAGGAACTATTTTATGTGTACTATGTTAGGTAAATATAGTTAGAAACTTTTTTAGGTAGATATTATATTTTGATGTGTTGATGAAAACAATATTGATTATTTAAACTGTATTTTGGAATTGAATCTTATGCAGGTCTGAATATGGATAGTAGTACATACAAATAAAATATTTTTAAAAAAAAAACGTCACTTTTTATACCTATTATAGCACTAGTAGGTATAAAAAGAAAATTTTCTCTTTTTTATACCTGAAACAACTCCCATAGTATTAGGAGGTGTAAATATAAGACTTTTATACCTATTATGAATAACACAGGTATAAAAAGTAAAACTTTCTACACCGATTCAAAAATAGGTATAAAAGATGGTGAACTTTCTATACCCCTTGTTTCTATACCTACTAAAAAATAGGTATAAAAAGCCTTTTTTAAGAGGTATAAAAAACCATTTTTGTACTAGTGTGTGTTGTCATCATCAAAAACTAAGATATTACTGAGATTGTGGGTTAAGTTAAACCTGTGCTCCCTCTATCAACAATCTCAACAACAACTATTGATCTTATCATGGTTATTATTGTATTAACATTATACTTTGCTGAGAAAGTTATGGTTTCAAGTTGTTCTATGATCATCACAAGTTATATGATCAAAACTTTACATTTGATCAACTCTGCGGAATTTAACAGATTAAACGAATTTATAATTTGTTAAATAATTAGCACTATAGTTATCTTCATTCATTACGTACATAATGTAATTGATTAAGTGATACAATATTGGCTTACATGCTTATAACTGTTGATTTTAATTGCTAAACATGTTTTAAGTGTTCTTATATGCATGACTAAAATATCATATATATCATATGTTCCATATTGATAAAAAAATGTTTTGAAACTCAATATATATACTTCATTATAAAAAAGGCACCAGTGTTGTAAATATTCTTAATTTGCTGCATAATTAGCTACTATCGTACATTGAGATTACAATAATACTTTGTACTTCATCTTATTTGCATAAATCATCTTCAGTATTTGAAAATTGCACATGATATCACATATATTCATTTGAATTCAGTATAAATACTCTGATTTGTATATTGTTATATTGTTTTTAGTATGATCAACTGAACTTTGATTTACACACTGTAATCAATCTGTTAGTGCTCATTTTGGTTAAGTGCTACATTGCTTAATGACAGGGGAAGCATCACATTCTTCAATGGTCTATAAGGAATTTATCTTGATGTTTCTTTTAACACTTTATTTCCATGTTACTTGTTCTGTCATTTTTTTTTCTAATGCCCAAAGGGGGAGAGTAATTGGAAAACAGATTTCATGTTGTGCATCATAAAAAAAAGAGGAGATTGTTGATAAAGGGGAGTTATATCTAGCAAAACAAATCTCACATATGTGTTTTTGATGATGAACAAAAGAAATGTTTTATAGTTTCTTGCACAACAAATGGAAAAACAATTGTTTGATCTTTGATTGGTATATGAATTTATTGTATGGAAATGAATCAATTGTTTAAACACATTGCACTTTGTCTATCTAGAAGAAATAACAGATTAAAATGTTTCTACAATTTGTGAAATTTCATCAGAATTTAACATATGCTTAACAAGGGCAAAATAGTTATGTATTAACAGATTACATTAGTTGTATAATCGATTAAAACAGGTTGTTATGCCATCATGTGTTTGTTGAGTGCTTTGATGTGTTTGAAATGGAAAATTATTTGATATTTTGCTTAAGTATGGAACTTAACCGATTACATAAGTTTCATAATCGGTTAAAGTGTTTATCTTGTTAAAGTATAGATTTGTTGTTGGCTTGTATGATTTATCAAATCGATTCCATGCGCTGTTTAATCGGTTAAATTTGAAACATATGTAAAACTATTAAAGCAAAAAGAAAAACTTAACAGATTACATTAGAAGCGTAATCGATTAAACTGCGTCATGATTTGAAAATCTATAAATAGACGTGTTGTGTGCTCATTCAATACAATTACATGAACTTACACTTTCATAAATTCCTTGTTTGTTAAGTATTAATTGCAAGAGCGTCCTAAGACTTCTTGGAGAATTAAGATCATATATTTGGAAAGAAATCATCAAGATTCTTGCAAGATAGTTGTGGTAATACATTGTTGATCATATCTGCACCTCAGGTGTATTCTTTGAGGATCAATGTCTTCATTACAATCAACAGGATTGTATTCCTGTTGCTGTGAGCCAGAACGATAACCTTTGTGTTCTGCATTGAGAGTTGGGATTGCCTTCTAGGTTTGCGAGATTGTGAGGTAATTCACATCTTGTAGTGTAAGTGATATTGAGTGGGGAAGGAGAGCGCATTCAGGGGATATCTTTGTATTCTTGCTTGTATAACTCTATCAGTATAGTGGTTCCCTTCAACTAAGGTTGTTAAAGGAAGACTAGATGTAGACTTGGCCGAACTAATATAAATATTTGTGTTGATCTTTCTATTTCTTCCTCTTTTATTGTCTCTCATATATTTATCATATTGATTTCAAGAAAACTTAAAGATTTTGTAAAGCTTTTTGAAAGAACAATTTTTGAAAGCAAAATTCAATTCACCCCTTCTTGGTTAAGATATAAACCATAACCGTTTGTACAAATATTATACAAGAAAGAATTTGAAGGTTTGAAAAAATATCTTAAGTGTGGGTTATCATGATTAGTTTATTGGTTTAACTACTTACTTTGTCCCCTATTTGGTTTAATTTCGTCCATACGTGGTTTAAAAGTTCAATTTCGTCCAAACATAGAAAAATTTGCCTCACTTAAGTCCTCTCCGTTAAATACAAACTAACAATGTTAACTGGTTGATCATTTCGTAGTAGACAATTAAAACGTGGCAAAAGAGTATGGTTTAGCTGGCAAAGGAGAGGTTTACGTGGATGCCCTAAGTGTTAGAGCGGCTGCAGCAGAATGGTTAGTGTGGAATAACAAACCAAGAGGAGTTTTAAGACAAACGTGTTACTTTTAATTTCTACTCAATTAAACTTACTAAGCAAATAATAAAGATAAATATCAAGAGTAATGTTGAGAGAAATTTGCACAGATGATTTTATTCTGGTTCGGATCTTACCAATCCTACGTCCAGTCGCTTATCTCAAAACAAGATAAACAATTCACTAATCAAAAAACAAATACAAATTAAAATCACAAAGAAACAATTTGTAAAAGTGATGAGTGCATATTTATGCCCATATTTATGCTTTAAAATTCAAATTTTTGATGGGATAATTGTGCTTAAATGGTTTATTTAAGTGAATTTGTGATGATTGGAATTGTTGGGTTTGGGAAATAAAGAAACGTAAAAAGTGAATTTTAGCACATAAATTATTATTGGATGTTCTAATGTTTATTTGTGCAGCTGAGAATATAAGTTTTATTGGTCCAAATGGCAATTCAAGGCCCAAAATCAGATTTTATGTGGAAAATTCAGAAGGGGCTAAAGTGCAAATAGAGGAAATTTTAGCGTATTTGTGCAATTTTGGAAAGTCAGAAAATCTAAAAGATAAAATTCAGTTGTTGAATTTAATTTGGGAATATCAACAGAAAATATCTTCCAAATAATTTTATCATTATCTAAATCTGTTAGTTATTTGGAAGATATAAGATATAAGATAATTGAGTTAATATCTATCAAATATTCTTTAAAACTGATTTAATCTAATGAATATTTGAAAGATATAATATATCAACAAAAAATATCTTATCAACAAACTATTCAAAGTCCAAGCCCAATCAAGCCTATATAAAGAGACCCAAGGGAGGCAGAAAGAGGGGGACTTCACTTCATTCATTCTCTCATATTCCTCTCACTTTTCTTTCATCTTGTATTCAAATCCATTCATGGAGAGCTAAGCATCTAGGGCTATTCTGCTGTAATTCCAAGACGGATTCTGAGGTTATGTTCAGTTAATGCAATTGTTTACTTTGATTATTGAATTAAGTTGTTCTCTCTATGTCTTTCATCTCTCTATCTTGTTAAAAGCAAAGATTTTTGCATCATAATATGTTTGAATCTATATGCATATTGATTATATGAGTTTTAGGGTTTCTAGGTTTAAATTGAGAATCTACTTTGATTTAATTTAGGAACTTTCATATGATTAAATGGTTTTTACTATCAATTGAGAATGTACTTTGGTTGGTAGTAATAATTTCAACTATAATCAATTGAGAATTTACTTTGATTGATTAACTTTTAATTTGGTTAAGAGATTTAAGAATAGACATGATTAAACACAATAAAATTTGATTGAGAATGTACTTTGGTTGAATTTATTGTGAATAATCTAGAAAGGTTTTGCATTTGACTGAGAATTTACTTTGGTTAAATGCATGATCGCCCTCAAATTAATTAAGAATGTACTTTAATTAATTTGAAACTTAAATAATAATCAATTGAACAATTATCTATGAATAACCGATGACGAATCTATCTTGGAAAAGCAGTGGAATTAACCTATTTAATCATAACTATTTTTAAGTTTATTATTTGTTCTTTAAACATTCTTCAAACATCATTTTTATTCATAAGCATTGCATAGCATAAGAGTCAGATATTCAGAAGCAATTCCGTATTCGTTGGGAGACGACTCAGGGTTACTTTAGCCCTATCTACCTTCTTGAATACTACTTGGCAATACTGATGTTGCCTTGAAAAGTAGTATTAATTTGATAGCTTCGACGACAGCTTACCAAAAAGTTTAGAAGCCACCTCTCTTGATACCACAAGAGATGAACTTGCACCTCCTTTGAGTCTTCAAAAAGGATGAAACACTTCCTTTGAATACTTCATGAAGGATGACTTCCTCTTCCAAACAACTCCACAAATGCACCAAGGATGAACCGTCTATTCCTCTATCACTGTAGCAGCACTTCACCAGCTCCACAAACGAGAGTTTCTCAAGCCAAACAAGAACACACAATTCTCAATGATTTCTGAGCTCTAGAGCACAAGGAAAGAGTTGATGTTGAAGGAAAATGAGAGCCTATTTATAGACTCAAGCAAATACTCTTTCGTTCTTTGTTTCCAGCCATTTAACGCTTTTAATTGATAATATTAGTGTTAATCGATTAAAATGGGCACAACGGCTAGTTTTAACGACAAGAAAACTCCAACGGTCAATTTTAATCGATTAAAAGGTATTTTAATCGATTAGCTAATAGATTAAAATGTATTTTAATCTATTAAATCAGAAAAGTTTGAGTTTTTAGCTTTTACTCGTTTTAATCGATTAATACTTGTTTTAATCGATTAAAACAATGCGATTTTGACTCTGGACATCAACTATATAATATAAAAGTACACAAAATCAAAACCACTAAAAATCTAAGTCTTAGACACTGAACTACAATTATTACAAAAGTTTTCCATTGCAATACAAGTCTTAATAAGATCTTTTTGAATCTTGATTTCTCTTGACTTGATTTGGACATCATCAAAACTTCATCTTCATCATTTTGCTATCACTAAGTGGGAAGTCCCCAAGGAGGTTATAAGTGACAGATGTGTGATGGGACTTTATCGTGTTGGTTGTCTTCTTCTTCATTAAGGTTTCCTATTTACTGTTTTGTGTTGGTAGCAACTTGTTTATGGGGGACCACAACGAAAGCAAACACACACATCAAAGCAACCATAAACCCAACGAAAGCAATGGTGCACACACCTTTGAATGGAACCTACTTTGCACTTCCAAATACCCCACGAACAATGCGAAAAGTGTTTCCCAATCACCAAATGTGATTCTGCTTTTGAAAGCCCCAACTTCGATTTTTCACTCTTCGTCAACTTAGGAACACTCTATCTCAAATGCCCTAATTTGATTTCATTCACAACAAAACCCGTAATTTTATTTCATTCACAAAACTCGTAAATCAATTATGATTTTAATTTCCCCAATTCAATAACCTAATTCCATGTCACCCTACATTTCATTCACACGTCATTATCAATATTGTCACGTTTTAATTGTCTACTACAAAATCATCAATCAGTTAACACCATTAGTTTGTATTTAACGGAGAGGGCTTAATTGAGGCAAATTTTTCTACGTTTGGATGCAATTGAAACTTTTAAACCACGTATGGACGAAATTGCAACTTTTTTAAAACAGAGGACGAACTTGACACATTTCAACCAAATTGGAGACAAAGCAAGCAATTAAATCTTAGTTTATTAGTCAACAACAAACTTCAATAACTGGCTTTTATTTACCAAACTACAACATCACATTTTTAAGCCGGTTTTCTTATAAATAGACTTAAATTCACAAACTTAAAATTGTCTTTTTTTCGTTAGTGAGAGAACTTTAAATCTAATTAAAACCAACAAAATTCACTTGTGAGGTGAGATTTACACTTACTTATTTACTATGAAATTGTCTTATCTTTAGTTGATGTGGATATTTAACCTATCTAAATAATCTTTTGATTATCTTAATGTCCAAGAGGATCTTTCTTAGGTTTTCTTTACCATTAATCCAATATTTCTAAATAATTAAAATGTGTTTTCATCACTAGTTGTATGAATATTCTTCCTCTTGGATCTAGGAGAGACCATATTTTGCTCTTGATATTTGCGTAGGATCAATGGAATTAAGCTCTCACTCCCCATAATTTTAAGCTTGTAATGTAACCTCTAAGGCTGGTAATATTTACACAACATCTTTTCTTCACTCTTCTTTTTAAGAAAATGTACATGATGTTTAAATATGGAGTGCATGTGCGCGTAACTTGAGAGTACGTAAAGACACTCGTCTCTTATAGTATGCCAGGGAAAACAAAAATCATAGTCATGCATGCATGTGTTGACATGAGAAACATAGTTAGGTACGTGAAAGCATGTCGTTATCCTTAATAGAAAATTTTCATTACAATTACCAAATGACATAGCCTTGCCTCTATTTAAACCTGCCAAACTCTTATTAACATTTCAATATCTCTTCACCTCTTCTCTCTCTCTCTCTCCATTTCCTCGTACTAAATAATATGGATAAGAAACTATCTAGCATGTCTCACGATCCTGAGGTGAGAAAGGGACCATGGACAATGGAAGAAGACTTAATCTTGATCAACTACATCGCAAATCATGGGGAAGGTGTTTGGAACTCTTTGGCCAAAGCTGCCGGTAAACATACTTTTCATTCTTCAACTTTTATTATTATTATTTTTATTATTATTCTACTATTTTCTTCTTTTTTTCTCTATCTTTTTTGTTCTAACTAAGCCCTATGGTTGCGAGAGAATGATGGATCATCATGCTTTTGCAGGTCTTAAACGTACTGGAAAAAGCTGCCGGCTCCGGTGGTTAAACTACCTCCGACCCGATGTTAGAAGAGGGAATATTACACCCGAGGAACAGCTCTTGATCATGGAGCTTCATGCAAAGTGGGGAAACAGGTGAACTCATGATGCAATTTATATACCAATAATAAGAAGAAACTTGTTAAAAAATTAACATAGTACATGAGTCCACCACCAAGATCTTATATTTCAAATAAAAGATATTCTTACACGGAAAAATATTTTAAAGGGTAAATGGTAATTTTCGGTTTATGATCTCTAATAGACCATTTTTGTTCGTATTTTATTATTGTTTTTGTAATCTTGGTTCTTCATTTTTCAACATTTTCCTTTTTATTCGACCTTCAAGTTTATGTACGTTTTATTTCTTTTACATTTTACTTAATTAATTTTTCTTGTACCTGAACTAAATATGTTGAATTTAAGGTTTAATTAGTCAAAAAATATTAAAAAAAAAAACTTGAAAATTTGACCGTACCATGAATGTTTTTCAAAATGTGGATACTAAAATTTATAACAAAAATGAAAGGGAAACCTTCTTCGTTTTCAAATGGTGAAAGGAAAACTTTATTGGTCTCTTTAATATTTTGGAGGTATCACATTAGATGACAAGTTAGTACATTCTTAGAAAACTATTTCTGATAGAAGGATATAACTGTAGCAAGAGCAAGATTCCACAATAGGGTTTTGTTGAACTTATAGACATTTCATGTTTATATACGAAATTTTAGAGCTTCCAAAATGATTTCGATTTCCATCTTTATGTACATATTGTGCATCTATGCTCATTGTGGCATTCAATCTTCCGCTTTCACATCATAGTTATGATATAAAAAACATAAGACATAGGTAGTTAATTTTTCCTGCGCATAAAAAAAAGGTGGTTAATTTTTCTATGGATTATTTTAAATCTTCTTTTCTTTCTCTTTGATTTTGAATTATGTGTAGCTCTAATATTGGTTCGGGTGAATTTTGGTTTTTACTTCATACCAACTTTTCATGTTTTGTTTTAAAAAAATAAATTTTAATAATAAATAAAATTCGAGATGTTGCTGATCAGGGAAGAGAAATACGATTTGTAAACAACGACAGTAGAGTTATCTTCCAAAAGAAGAAGAAAATACACTTCAAGTTTTTAGTCAGCATCTATTATTTTTTAATGAAAAGTGTTTCCTATTATATTTTATGTTCTTACATCGCGCCCTAATAAGTAATGGTAAAAGTTTGAACATGTAGAAAAAAAAACAAGAAGATATATACCTCTGAAATGAAAATAGACGTTTTAAAAGGAAAAATTAGAGAAAAATGATAGATGCATATAATGATAGAAAGAAATCACAAATTGAACATTTTATATTTCATAGAAGTTTTCAGTAGTTTTCTTTTTAAATATTGCAACTAATGAAATTTATTTATAAATTTACGATTTTTAAAAAAAAACTTTTAGAAAGGAATTTCATGTATACTTTTGTATGAAACTTTAAAGTTTCATGAAACATGTGTAAAAAATAGTTCTATAAAATAGAAAAAGGGTTAATAAAATGAAAAGAAGAGGAAGATAAAACTGAATTATAAACTTTTAGTAAGCACCATCTAACATATGTATAAAATGTACCAATCATAACACCCTATTTCTTATGTATATTATCTATTTCATATGTTACTGGAAAGCAAAATATAAGGCTCAATTAATAAATAATATTAATATATTTTATTTTGATCTACTATATATATATATATATATATATATATATATATAATTATTTATTTAAGATATTATTATGTAAAGTAAGTTTAGTAAACAATAAGGAATATGTATCATGAAAAACCCAGAGAAAGAGGTGTAGGGTTATTAGTAAAATTGAAGTGAGATAGAAATAGCACTGAAATGAAAAGAAAAGTTATATAAACATTTCTAATCAAAGAGACAAAGGATAATATACGAGAAGGCAAACTTGAATATAAATTGAATGAGAAAATAAAGAGGTATAGGTAGTTGTAAAGCTTTTAGTGGGGGAAAATCATGAGTAATATGTGGAGAAGGTAAAGAAAAAAGACCAATTATGAAGTTATTTATCAACATTTAGTAATATCTATATAAATATAAGAATAAAAGTTTATCTACTAAAGGAATTTAATTTTACAAAATGGCTATTATAAGCAACCTAGTGAAGGAGAAGGAAGTGAACTAGAGGAGGGGACCTTCTATTAATGGAAGTGGGCACACTTTTACATCTTTCGTGTTCCAATGAAAGGAAACTTTTGTTAGAGTTTAGGTAGTGAAAACGGACCCAAACCATACCGTGTTGGCTTTTCTTGACTAGGGCAGATGTCCTTGTAAATTAACATTCTCCCCTTGAGGTTAAGCTCAGATGGTGCATCCTTAACCTAACTATAGCTCCATCGTCGTACCGTTCTCACTATCCATTTTTTCTCTCAGCCTACAGACAAACCAAAACCTCTAACATCTCACATTCATATTACATCCTTAAACATAACATTACTCTCAGGAATCATACACACGGTCCTTTTCAACATAGTCAAACCTGTTTTAAGAAGGCAATTCCAAGAAAAGATTAGTGGGGAGCGGGGTGTTCAAATTTCGAAGAAAATAAGTAATTGCTTACACGAAAAGCTTTTGTAGATAATGGAATGAAAAGAGGTACAAGAAAAGATAAGAGAGATTTGAAGCATATACTCTCTACCCGAGGCATGCATTGAGAAATCTGATTTTCTTATCTTGTAGCCCTGCTATACATCAAAGGAAACTCAGAAATTCAGCATCTTTGCGTACCTCGATAATGATCGTTTTATAATGGTCACATTGATTCTCAGCCATTGAACATGGCCTCCTTTCAGACTGATCCTATTTATTATAGGAGCTGCCACTTTTTTACTAATCAAAATGAAATGCTTCAACAACCTCAGGTAGCTTTTAATTTTATTTCAACTAATTAATACCTTCTTGTGTCAGCACAATCACACAAAATTGGTGTCTGCACATTAAATAGTTGTCTGCTTATAAAATTCTACAACAGTATTTTTCTAGCTTGCAATTTAGCTTCGAACTATTCATTCATTCATTCATTTCCGACTTTTATAAATTAAAAATATCGAACAAAAAGTCTGTAAATTTTATCTGTATCTTAATGAAGCTTATATAATGGATTTTAGCATAATTATAAATTGCTTTTGTTTGTTTACAATTAAAAACTAGTTTAAAAAGTACACTCATAAGCTATTCGAAATAGTTTTTAGTTTTGAAATATTTCTAACTTTTAATTATTTTTAAAAGCTGAAACAAATGCCCAATTGTTTTTAAAAGATAAACGGGGAAAAAGTTGCAACAAACGGGTTTTTGAGATTAAAGGACTATGCACTCCTATTAAAATCATAGCATTTTACTTTTCCTTTATAGTTATTTAAAAATAAAAATTAGATAAAAAACAACTTTGAGAGTTATTACAAACTATTCTACTTAATATTCTCCTAGTCAATTAGCTTTCATATAAAAAGAGCTGAATATATAAAATGTGGCAAATATTTCTTTATTAATATTTGTTAAGTAGGTATCTGAGATTTACTCATTTCAGAATTTTGACTTTAAATTCTTTTACATTATGACAAAACCAGTACATTAATAGTCAGATATTTTACTGTCTTTCACAAATCACTCATTTTCCAACGCAGGTGGTCCAAAATTGCCAAGCAGCTACCCGGAAGGACTGATAATGAGATCAAGAACTTCTGGAGGACAAGGATTCAGAAGCACATGAAGCAAAGTGAGAGCTTTCAGCAGCAGAGTAATTCTGAGACAAATGATCACCAAGCTTTCACTAGCCAAGTGTCCACCATTGCTGAGCCTATGGAGACCTATTCTCCATCCTGTTATCAAGGAATGCTAGAACCATTCTCAACTCAGTTCCACACAAATCCTGATCAATCCAGTTGTTGTACAAACGACAACAACAACTACTGGAGCATGGAGGATATCTTATCAATGCAGTTAGCCAATTACTAAACGGGGACAAAACCTATATATAAACACATAATATGTATAAAATCTAAGTCTTCAAATTTCATAAAGCTGGAATCTCTGGCTTAAAACATATCAGGTTTGTTATATAAGTAGTCGGTGTTTGTACTTTGGTTTTTTGCGTACCATCAATATTTCAGAACTAAATTAGTGCTGTAACTTATTATGAGCTCTTAAGTAAACTATATCTCAAAACAATCTTATAAATAATATGGTACGTGGACAATAAAAGATAAGGTTGAAAACCAAAAACTTTTAATATTCACCCTTCGTCATGTCAGTTGTTCTATTTCGCATTTTATCTGAAGTTCAACCTTTATAGATATAATTAACTTTCTTTGTGAGGGCATTTCACTGGATAAAATTCTATTTGCTTTAAAGTACGGAACTAACATTTTAGCAGACGGCTAAACATAATACTGTTGTTTAAACTGTCACATTTTGATAAAATATTTCTTCTGTTTTCCATTGGACTTGAAAAATATTAACACAGCATAGTCTGGTACTGTAAATTTTGTAATAAGTGTAAGATGTGTTTGGTATAGTCAGATGATAGTGCCAAAACTGACCTCCATATGAACGGAATACAACCACGCATGTGAAGTCATGAACTTGCTTTATTTCCCATGCACACATGTACATACATCTACATATATATATATATATATGTATATATATAACCTAACTAGTGCCACAAGAAATTGACTCGTAGTCTGAGAATGAACCACTTTAGTAATTTTCGTTAGAATTCACCTGCCTTTTTCCTTATGGTGCATAGCCATGCAACATTAAAGACCGACGGGAGCCTAACTCTTGTCGATGGATGCAGTGATGTCTTCACATAGGCCTCCTAAATTCACCCATCACCGTATCCTTTTTGACTAGGGAAAATACCATACAATGAAAACTAACAGCATCGTTTTTGTATGGAATACATATATAGTTGCTAACTTTAGTTATCTTGTATGACAGACATTGAATATAACAGTGAAGGTGTTGATCTTGGCATTGTTTGAAGTTAAGTTAATGCATAAGCTTTTGGGTAATTGTAACCGAAAGACATTGTGATGTTGCGAGAACCAAGTTAGGCCGGTGATGATATCAGAGCAAGAGCATTCGTAGTCTGCCAAACTTCAACTTTAGTTTAGCTTCTAACACACTTATTCGTAGAAAGAGGGTTGAGGGGGTAACCAAGAGACTCGTCCTGGGATTGTGCCGTGTCCCATTAAGGAAACAAGGACAATTTCTTGTAGGCTTTAACTTTGTACCTATGTCATTCCAAAAGGAACTTGCAGCATCTACGAACCACTCGTTTTATTCAGTCACATGTTTTATGTGCAGAATTCAATTTCAACTCCCAAAAGAAACCTGACACGTGATGTGATAAGGAATGTTCACGTGGTGGGTTTGCCACTGGAGCAGAATAGGATCAAATTGAACAGATCACCGAGGCTTACTTAATATCCTTCAGTTCATTACTCAATACTTCCCGCTGCATCAATGGGGCCACGATATTCCCTTTCGCGTTTTCTCCTCTGCAACGGTTAATTTTCTCTTTAACTAATCATTCTTTCACCCTCCCCTTTGCATCGGTATCACAGGTGACAGAGGTGTTAAAAAGTATTGTGAAATGAACAATTCCATTTCCATTTTCTGATAATGGTTAGCAAATAACACAAGCTAGTTGTTTCTCGTTCGTTATCTTAATCACTTACCATACATCGAGTTTTTTTATTTGAGTCCTTGAAAAAAGTTCTGACGTACTAAAACAATACGTCAAATAACCTAAATTTCAATGACCCATGGTTTTGATATGTGAACACTGAAATGGATATGTTTTTTTATTGGATGGATATGCAATGAAAGTTTGGGAATTCTGTAAATTAAAGCAACATATCAACCCTTCACAATTAGTTATATGATATTCTTTAACACTCCATTTTGAATAACTACTATATATAGTTTGTTGACAAATAAAGTTATAGCTGAAAACCTGAGAGATATGATTGACCTATATTCTGGACTATAGAGAAGGGGTTGCTACACAGGATACAAATAGATAAATCTGAGGTTTAAAGATTAGTTGATAACTGAAAGATGATTGAAAAGATCAACATAAAGCAAGTATGCACTACATGTTGATTGCTGTCATGTTAGCCATTGAGCATGCTGATATGAAAGGATGGAATAATTTGTGATTAGAATGTGATTACTACTAGGTGAAGGCTTTTAATAACTCTTTGGTTTCTTAGAGGATTACATGGTAAGAGATCTTTGTATTAAAATTTGTGAAACTTTAAAATTGCAGATACTTTTTAGAGAATGTAACTCATGTGCCTTAAAGTTTAGCTTATTTTTTATCTTATTGGAATATGATTTTCACAGCCGAGGGTTCAAACTATTGTTGAAAGTGGCCCAACTTACCTCAGACAATATATAGACCCGTTATTCGTGATTAAATAGTTTCTTGGATATTCAGTAATGTTAAAGGCGAACTAATTAATACAATTAATCACTCTAGTTCATAAATTTTTCTATCCTTTTACAATATCATTTTATTCTATTTGTTCTTGATATTTTACCCTCATCAAGAGGTTATTTCTAAGCATCGATCTCCTCATATGTTCTTCAAACCATGGAATTGGTTAGGAACATCATTAACGAGCGCATTTCTGCAATCTGATTTTCATGTGATAACAGAATCCATGATTGAGATCTTTGTTGAAGTACTGCAAAGGAGAAGCACAAATAAGAACTAGATACAAGAAACCAAGTAGTTAGTGAGAGGAGCCGTTTTGATAAAGTAAAAGCTAAATGTCTGAGCCTCTATGTAAAACGTGCATATTCATATATATATATATATATATATATATATATATATATATATATATATATAATATATACTCACATTAACATATCAAAACCCTTTCCTTAACACTTGTTCCTACATCAAATATGTAACATTAAGATCGAATTCAAAGAATTATAATAAAAAATCTATAAAAAATTAAATAATTTAAGTAATAGCGTTTTGGCCCTTTAATATACTGTTATTTTTTCTTAGTCCTCTTATTTTTTATTATTTATGTTTTTATTAAAGCATTGTTTCATTTTATTTTCTATAATTTGTATATCGTTGTTAAGACGGCCTAATAATACAGATTCGATATAACGACAATGAATTCCCCTAGAATCTACATGCACATGCGCCCTCCATCTATAGGTCAACGATCCCAAAAAGAAAAAAAAGAATTAAAAAAGACATAGAAGACCAAGATAAACGCAGGGCTAGAAAATGATCGGACAGCATAACCATGAACGCTTCTAACTGAGACTAGGAGAACAAAAAACACCTCAAGAAACTTTAGTCCTGTAAGATATGAACTCTCACTATTCTAGAGATCCAAACCGAGGCCACAAGAAGATAAAATCATGTAAAAAATAATATTAATTAAAAGCAAGACCATATTATTCCAAAATACACATTTTAGCGCATTATTACATTGGTTTGTAAAGTAATTAGCGTTGAATAAATAAAATAATCATTTTTAAAATAAATACAAAGTTTTATATCAATCATAAATTATTGTATACATTGTAAAAAAAATTCAAATTACCGATAAGACTAGTGCGATAACAATATTCGTCGGAAACAATTAAAATCTAATGGTAATGATTATTTTCGACGGATTACCAACGATTTTAAATTTGTCAGTAAAACTCCTACTGATATGATCATATATGGACAAAAATGAATAGTTTTAAGAGTGACAATTTCTAGTTTTTTTCTCTTAGATTAGTTGTAAAGAAGCTTATATACTCTTCTTTTCTTTAAGGTGTAAGCAATGTGAGACTTCACATAGCTTGGACTTAAAAGAAAGAAGAATAAATAAGTCTCTTCTCCTTTTAGTTTCTTGTATTACATGTTAGCTCATGTATAGTTTTAGTTTTCACTAGTAAAAAATATGTTTTTTAACTCGCCTAGTAGACTTCGGTCTAAGAAAAACCGAAGCCTATCAGAAAGCGGTGGCAATTTTGTAGTTTTGAGGAATTTATATGTCTCGGTTCAGTGAGAACCGAAGCATATAGCACATATTACAGTCTATTAACTCGGTTAAAGGTGGAATCAAGGTCTGTGTTTTGGCGTATTGACTCGGTTAGAGGAGAACCGAGGCCTATTACCTCTATTGACTCGGTCAGAGGGGAACCGAGGCCTATTACCTCTCGCACATTACCTGCTCTCACAGCAGAAGCAGAAACGCTTTTACCTACTCTCACAGCAGAAGCAGAAACACTTTTCTTTCCTCTCTCAGCAAAGGTAGAAACAAAAAGGGGAATCTCTATTCTCCCACTTGGCAGCCACGGCGCGAGGACGTTCCTTCCTCCATTGCAGTAGCTTGCGCTCCGGAGGGGAGGCGCGATGGAGGAGACGAGTACCGCGACGACGATGATGGGAGGCTCACCGATCTAAGGCGTTTGGTGGGAGGTTCGTCAATCTAAGAGTTGAACGAATCGCTGTGGTTTCTGTGGAGGCGAGGTGGCGGTTAGCTCACACCGAGACCGCGGCGAGGCCATAGCATGGTGGCGGCGAGGTCGTGGCGAGGTCGCGGCAAGGACGTCCTGTAGCAATGACGTTTCTGCGAGAAGGGGAGGCATCAACCTTCATATTTTCTTCTTTCTGTTCTAGTTTGACCTTGCAGGAGCCTCTCTTCTTCCCCAAATCGTTCTCAGAGTTGGTGATGACAACCTCCACAATGCTCATTGCATCAAATCCCATACTTTTTTTCTGTGTTATTTTGGGAGCGATTTTTGTGTAGTTGCTGTTGGAGCGCTTGCTTCTGAGATTTGGTTCTGTATCTTTTGAGATTTGGTTCTATGAAAAGGAAGGAAAATTCAATAACTTGCTTGGACTGTGGACTGTTTTGGTTGAATTGTGGATTGTTTATTGTTTTTCTTGAACTTGAACTGTGGACTGTGCAACGAAGAGGGAGAAGTGGATTGTGCAACGAAGAGTGAGAAGTTGACTGTGCATACCCAAAGAACAAACACTCTATTGCCTCGGTTATCTAAGAACCGAGGCATAATCTGATCTCGTTTTAACCCGGTTCAAAATCGAGGCATAAAGCAACCCCCTTTTTACCTCGTCCATATATGCCTCGGTTGTAGAACCGATGCCTATAAGCAAAATTAACTGGTGCTATTTCCCCTTACTGCACTAGTGTTTGATCCTTAAATTAGTTAGGTAGCTTATATACCCTTAAGAAGTTGAAAAATTAAGAGATGTGGGACTTAAAACAACCTTGGGAGCTGTTGTCCAAACTTGAAGGCCTCTTAGTCTAATTTTGGGTCTTATCTTGTGAAGAACAAGTGGCGATCCTCCTTGACATTTATCTTGGATCGTTCCAAGTGGAATGTCTTCAAATCATAAGTTTCCTCTCCTTTCTCTCTTACATTTTTAATATATTTTAATTCCATTTCTTAATTGTTCTTGTTTAATTCTTAGGCTTATTTCTATCTAGTCATGTTGTTCCATATCACCTACTAATAACATTAACGGTAAGTATCTTAAAAAATTCAAATGCAATAGGATGTTGGTTGTTTACCACACAATAAAACCTCGACATAAGATTTTAAGAAAACAACACACATTTTCGTAAGTGTTTCTTCTTCGGTTGTGGCTAGAACCGATGCCACAGGAGTCTTTTTGCCTCGATTTTGGTTAGAACTGAGGCGTATTCTACTATTTTTTTTAAGAGCAGGTATATTTCTGCAACATTTCTAACTACAAAATATGCAATTCCAACAAGACTAGAACTTTCATACAGAGTTTGACAAATTAGATGGGACAGATAGCTACTCAGCTCAATCAGTCACAATCTCAAAATTTTGACAAACTACCATCTTAGATTGTGCATAATCTGAAAATTGTCACTGCCATCATGCTGAGATCTGGGAAGCAAATTGTTATACCCTGAGATCCAAAAAAATGTTTGTATTTGTACTTGCACAGAACCTACTAAAGAAAAACTTCCTGAGAAAGAGGAGTAGGCAGGTACAAGTACGAAATTTGAGGTAGATGGACCCTCTTCTTCCACCAGTACTTCTAACTTGCAGTAGCGTCCTATCCCTTTTTTGTTTCCTCCCAAAGTGATTCAAAGGAAAAATATAGAAGAAGTGGATAAGGAGATTCTGGAAACCTTCAAGAAATTGGAGGTGAACATACCTCTGCTTGATGCCATCAAACAAATTCCCAAATATGCAAAATTCCTAAAAGAGTTGTACACTCACAAGAGGAAGATGAAGGACAATGAGAGGATCAACATAGGCAGAAATGTATTTATATTGATAGGTAAATTCGTTCCACACATTCCTGAGAAATGTAAGGACCCAAGTACATTCTGCATACCTTGCATTATTGGAAATAGAAAATTAAAAAATGCCATGCTTGATTTGGGTGCTTCAATTAATGTTATTCCTTTGTCCATTTATAAATCTCTTTCTCTTGGACCTTTGCAACCTACGAGTGTGGTCATACAATTGGCTAATAGAAGTGTTGCCCACCCCACAGGTTACATAGAGGAACTAATTTTCCCTGCTGATTTTTATGTTCTTGAAATGGAGGAGGGATTCTCTCACGGATCTGTCCCAATCATTTTAGGCAAACCAGTTTTAAAAATAGCCCGAACTAAAATTGATTGTTGACAGAAGGAGATGTCAATGCTAATCCCATTTCTCATATGTTTGGCTTTTGATGATGACAACACACATATATATTACCATGAACACAACAAAAATGTGTCTTTATGTTTTATATATATGTTGCTAAAACTGATTGATTGCATACTTATTATGATAATAAATGTGTTTACATCTATTGTATGCATTCTCATAGTTTCATATGTTAAAACCACTTGCACAATGCAAATTTGTATGAAATAATCAATTACACTGGTTTAGTAATCAATTAAGTTCATCAGATATTTTTTACTTAAAATTGTGGCAAACAACACAAGTTTCAATCAATTACATTAATTTTAAAATCGATTAAAGCTCGTCACTACAAGTAAAATGAGAATTACCTACTAATATTTACATACGAATTTTGATCGTATGCAACACAAGTATTACATACGAATTTTGATCCGTATGCAACACAAGTATTACATACAAATTTTACATACGGATCATGAAAATGGAATTGCATACGGATTTTACATACGGATTTTGTCTACAGATATTTTCGTATGTAAAATTCATATATAATGTTGTCGCATTTAGGCGGGAACTTTACCTAAGGATATAATCTGTATGTAACCATTTAAAATTCGTATGTAATTGTTGATGAATCAGCAAGTGTACCGAATCACACAAGTAATATAAAATGGTAAGACCAAGTATCGTATCCCAAAGGACTCTCGGCACTAGACAATCGTGTGATAACTCGATTAATTAAGACTTAAAGAAAACCAGATCATTGGTTTCAAATGCAAAGACAAAAAATTAAATATGAATGTAGTTTCATCAATAGCATAATAGCACAGTGATGAACGAATGTTGTTTTTAATATGAGATGAGTATGTTGTTGGGGTTAGATTTCACCACGTTCCCTCTCATGTATGTAAGAAATCTTCTTTATGCATTAATGTTAACGTCCCTCACTAAATCACTTAAACCCGATCCCTCAGTGAAATAAGTTTGTCTTTAATCACCAGTTCAAGCAATTCCTAGCATTCATAGTAATTAAATGTGAAGATCAAGAGCTTTAAGACGACCAAGACTCATACCCTCATCCTTGAGAAATATTACTCTTGGGAGTAATTCAACAAGAACATGAATCGTAAGGAACCTCCCAACATTCACGCAAGTTATACATCATGCTATGAATGAGTTAAACAAAGCATGTAATAAGCACAGATGAATTACTCTAACAATTAATAAAAAAACACATGTTATTAAGAATATATTCAAATACATGAGAGTTCGTAAGGTTACATCATCCCCCAACAACAAATAGAGTTTAGTTCACCATAGACATGGTGAAACTAGATGAATAATGGAAAAGCATAAGATAGAAAAACCCTAAAAGTAGAGGATGGAAGCTCTCGCATCCAAATCTGCCTTCAGAGAGTGGAAGAGTATGCTATTGTGCTGCTCCAGCCAGAGATACAAAACCTAGGACGTCTAGATCCTTTAAATAGAGCGAAAATAGAACATAAATAAGGTATGTCCCATGTCGTTGGCGCTCAAGCGCCCTAAATGCGGCGCTCGAGCGTCAAACGGTACTTTCTAGCACTTAACCGCCCAAACGGGGCGCCCAGGCGGTGTGCGGTGCAATTCTAGCACTGAAGCGCCCCTGAGGGGCGCCTGTTGATGGATCGGAAAGTGTACCGAATCACACAAGTAATATAAAATGGTAAGACCAAGTATCATATCCCAAAGGACTCTCGGCACTAGACAATCGTGTGATAACTCGATTAATTAAGACTTAAAGAATACGAGATCATTGGTTTTAGATGCAAAGACAGAAAATTAAATATAAATGTAGTTTGATCAATAGCATAATAGCACAGTGATGAACGAATGTTGTTTTTAATATGAGATTGGTATGTTGTTGGGGTTAGATTTCACCAAGTTCCCTCTCATGTATGTAAGAATTCTTCTTTATGCATTAATGTTAACATCCCTCACTAAATCACTTAAACCCAATCCCTCGGTGAAATAAGTCTGTCCTCAATCACCAGTTCATGAGTAGGCTAAAAATAAAAATTAAGGGATAACAAAAGATGGCTTTGATCTTATGAAACCTGCAAGTAAGTAGTTCAATCACAGAAAATTTGGACAAAATCATTCATGCTTCCAAAGTAATAACAATTATTCACAACAACTCTGAACCCCAAAACTCACACAGGTAAGCTCTCAAGTCCCATAATTCAGAAAAACATCCTGCTCAGTATCTCAATCAAATTTTACCTCAAGCACCTGTTTCATACATTGTGAGCTATCACCTGTATATTATCACATCATGCATCATCTCAACATCAATCAATACACTAGAATATCACAAAGCAATACTCATCACAAAACACAACACAGTTGAATCAAAGCAGTGTAGTTCATTCAAGCAAAGTACAATAACAAAACAATTGATTAAAAAGAAAACAAATAATAAAAGAAAAGATTAAAAAGAAAAGTTTAGAAAGTTGGGTTGCCTCCCAGTAAGCACTTCTTTAATGTCACTAGCTTGACCCAATAAGCTCAATCTGGATCAACCAATTCCATGACTGTGGACAGGCGTTCCACCTCACCACCAAAATAATACTTAAGACGTTGTCCATTGACAACCCAACTTCTTTGTGGATCTTCAGAGGAAGGGTCTGTTAACTCAACTGCTCCATGTGCGAGAACATTCTTGATCATAAATGGACCAGACCACTTGGACTTCAACTTTTCGGGGAAAACTTTCAGTCTTGAATTGAATAACAACACCCTTTGTCCTGGATTAAAGACTTTCTTCACCGGCTTCTTGTCATGATAAAACTTCACCTTTTCTTTGTAGTTCTTTGAGGAATCATAGGCATGCAGTAGCATTTCCTCAAGCTCAATAAGTTGCCTTCTTCTCTTTTTAGCAGTGTCACCAGGATCATAATTCAAGAATTTTAAGGCCCACAAAGCTCGATGTTCCATCTTCACAGGAAGGTGACATGCCTTTCCATAGACCATTTGGAAAGGAGATAATCCAATAGTTGTCTTCATTGCAATTCTATAGACCTACAGGGCATCATCTAACTTCTGAGACCAATCCTTTCTTTTTTAGGAAACTGTCTTTTCTAGAACCTTTTTATCTCGCTATTTGAAACTTCTACTTGCCCGTTTGTCTGTGGATGATAAGGTGTAGCTACCTTGTGTCTCACACCATGGTGCTTGAGTACCCTTGTCAGCCAAACATTGCAAAAATGAGATCCTCCATCATTAATGAGTACTCGAGGCATTCCAACCCGGGAAAAAATTTGCTTTTTCATAAATTTAATAACAGTTTTAGAATCATTTATGGGACAAGCCAGGGCTTCCACCCATTTGCTCACATAATCCATTGCCACTAATATATATTCATTATTGAAAGAGGGTGGAAAAGGTCCAACAAAGTCTATGTCGCAGCAATCAAAAACTTCAACTTCTAATATTCTTTGCAGTGGCATTTCATAACGTCTGGATATACTCCCCGTCCTTTGACACTTATCACAGTTTCTGGCATGATTATGAGCATCTTTAAACAGAGTAGGCCAATAAAATCCTTACTGAAGTACTTTTGCAGTTGTTCTCTCTCCACTAAAATGTCCCTCATAAGGTGAGTCATGACAGTGCCATAAAATTCCTTCCACTTCTTCCTTAGTAACACAATGCCTTAGAAGCTTATCTGCCCCAATTTTGAACAAGTAAGGATCATCCCAAATAAACTGTTTGGCATCATGTAAAAACTTTTTTCTTTGTTGCCAATTGAGATCTTCTGGGATTACTCCTGCAGCTTTGAAATTGGCCATATCAGCAAACCACAACCTTTGTTGAATATACATGAGTGTTTCATCCGAGAAGGATTTCAAGATTTTTGCTTCTTTGCTTGTAACTTCATTATTAACCAACCGAGATAAGTGATCCGCAATTACATTTTCATTTCCCTTCTTGTCACGGATTTCCACATCAAACTCTTGTAGCATAAGTACCTATCTAATCAACTACGCTTAGAATCCGGCTTGGTCAGCAAATACTTTATAGTTGCATGGTCTGTGTAGATAATCACTTTAGACCCAATGAGATAACATCTAAATTTCTCCAAGGCACGCACAATAGCAATAAATTCTTTTTCTATGGTGGCATAATTCAACTGGGCTTCATTCAAAACCTTGCTTGCATAATAAATAGTGTGAAATACCTTCTCTCTTCTCTGGCTGGCATCACACATCAGCTCAAAATCTTGGTTCCAATCAGGAGCTACAATTACTGGGGCAGAAATCAACTTTTCTTCAAGACATCAAATGCCTTAAGGCACTCATCATCCATCACAAATAGTGCGTCTTTAACAAGGAGGTTGCTCAATGGTTTGGCAATCTTTGAAAAGTCTTTGATGAATCTTCTGTAAAAACCAGCATGACCCATAAAGCTTCTCATTCCCTTCACATTGGTTGGTGGTGGAAGTTTTTCAATAATCTCTACTTTGGCTTTGTCAACCTCAATTCCCTTGAAGAAATTTCATGACCCAAAACAATGCCTTCATTTACCATAAAGTGACATTTTTCCTAATTAAGAACAAGATTGGATTGGGAACATCTTTTATGTACAACATCCAGGTTAGACAAACACTCATGGAAGGAACTGCCAAACACTGAAAAATCGTCCATAAAAACTTCCATGCTTTTTTGCTATCAAGTTTGCAAAGATTGTCTGAATACATCTCTGAAAAGTAGTTGGAGCATTACATAACCCAAACGACATTTTTCTGTAAGCAAATACTCCAAATGGGCAAGTGAAAGTCGTCTTTTCTTGGTCTTTTGGATCCCCCATAACTTGATTATATCCAGAGTATCCATCCAGAAAACAACAGAAAGCCTGACCTGTCAATCTCTCCAACATCTTACCCATGAAAGGAAGGGGAAAGTGATCCCTCCTAGTAGCATTGTTCAACTTTCTGTAATCGATACACATCCTCCATCTAGTAACAGTCCTTGTGGGTATAAGCTCATTTTTTTCATTATAAATAACTGACATCTGATAATGGTTGAAAAACTGTTATTTTTATATATAATTTTGGATATTAAAAACACCCTTTTTGACTTAGAAGTTTGCTTGAACTCATGTTTTTGCTTTAGTTTTGTGAATAAGAAAGTTGAAGGTGAATTTAATGGTTTTGTGCTAGAATCCCTTGATTTTGTAGGCCATTGAAATGATTTGAAAGAAGAGTTAAAGTACCGGTTGGAACGCATAAAAGTCAACCAGAATGAAAAAAAGTCAACCCATCAATCAGTCAACCAGTCAACCAGAGTGCAGAAAAAGTTGCGCTGAGCGGTAATTACCTTTGAGCGGCAGTTTTGAAGTGCCGAAGTCACCGTTGAGCGCCAAATTCCACTGAGCGCCAATTCCGCACTTACCGTTGAGCGGTAAAAGTGGCGTTGAGCACCATTTTATGGGCTTGGACCTGTTTTCTATTATTTTTATGTTCTATTTAAGAACTTTCACGTCCCAGAGATGGTATCTTTGGCTGGAACGAAGCATAATACACTTTCTTCACCCCTTGGAGGAGGATTTTGGATGCTCAAGCCCCACTCTTCAAATTCTAGGGTTCTATCTTTCATTCTTTCATTGTTTTTCATCTAGTTTCACCATGATTATGGTGAACTAAACCTTCATTCTTGTTGGGGAACCATTGTAATCCTTTGAAGCTCTCATGTATTGAATTGATTCTTTATAATATATGCTTTCTTTCATTAATTGTTAGGGTTTTTCTTCTATACTCTATGCATGTTTTGTTTAACTCATTCAATTGCATGATCATTGATTTTATTTATATGGATACATATAGGTAAATCTAGACATGAAGAAATTCTCCCAATAGTAATATTGCCTAGACACAGGGATAGGAGGATTGGTTACCTTTAAGCTTTTGTGCGAATGTAATGCATGAATAATTGCTAGGGAGACAAGACATTGTAAACTAGTGATTAGTAGTAGGCTTTCTTCACCAAGACATTAGGTTTAAGGTAATTTAAAAAGTGGCATTAACATTAACGAAGAAAGATGAATTCTTGAATACATGAGAGTGGATAGAATGAATTGGTAATCCCCAACAACATAACCATTCATATTATTCATCAACCGTTTTTGCATTGTTCAAGTCCATTGATCAAAACCTTGCATTCATTTTGTTTATTTTTGCATAGTTCAACAACAATATTTTCGGTTACAAGTCTAAGATAATCAACAAATCACATAACTGTTTAGGTTGTGAGTCCTTTGGGAAACGATACTTGGTCTTACCAATTTTATTACTTGGTCTTAACATCATCCCACCTTTCTTTGGTACCACTTGTACTAGGCTTACCCATGCACTGTCAGAAATAGGGTAAATAATGCTAGCATCAATTAACTTCAGCACTTCCTTTCTCACCTCCTCCTTCATCATTGGATTTAACCTTCTCTGTGGTTGAGCAACTGGTTTGTAGTTATCTTCCATAAACATTTTGTGCATGCCACATGTTGGACTTATGCCTTTGAGATATGAGATTGACCATCCAATACCTCCTTTGTTCGCTTTGAGTATTTCTACCAACTTTTCTTCTTCATTGGGAGAGAGAGAGTTGCTGATGATAACTGGTTTGTTTCCTCCTTCTTCTAGAAACATATACTTCAAGTGTGCGGTAGCATCTTCACCTCCACTTTGCTTCCTTTGACTTTTTCTTCTCTGTTTATCAAAGGAACCTTTTGTAATTCTTCCAAATCAGTCAAGCACTCATCCATTAGTTCCTCTCCTTTTTCATTTAACTCTTCACAAGTGTCAACTAGTATCTCCTCCAAAGAAAGAGTGTCACTTGCGTTGTTTTCTTGTATCATGCAAATTTCATCAAGAGAATCTAGATGAAAACATTCATTATCATCTTTTGGGTAACACATGGCTTTAAAGACATCAAAATTTACTTCTTCATCTTGTACTCTCATCTTCAATTTGCCATTTCCACATCAATCAAAACTCTTGTTGTCTTCATAAAAGGTCTTCCAAGAATAAGAGGCACATTCACCTACTCCTCCATCTCCATGATGACAAAGTCCACAAGAAAAAGAAATTTGTCTACCTTCACAAGCACATCTTCAGCTACCTCATAAGGATATTTCATATATCTGTCTGCAAGTTGAAGAGTCATCGAGTAGGCTTGAGTTCCAACCGATAACAGTTGAAAAACTGTTATTTTTATACTTAAATTTGACATCAAAAACAACCTTTATGACTTAGAAACTAGCTTGGAATCATTATTTAGTTTATGTTTTTGAAATAAGAAAGTTGAATGGGTTTTATGCTTGGTTTCCCTTGTTTTTGAAGGTTTTAAGATGAATTGAATGGAAGAAGTAAAGTAGTCATAAGTTGGAGTCAGAAAAGGAAGAAGAAGTGCATAAAAGAAAAGCCACAAGTACCGCTTAGCAGAAATTACCGCTGAGCGACACTCTGATAAGTGTGAAAAAGAGTTGTTTTTATACTTATAAATAAGCTCAATCTTGTAATTATTCATGTGGTTCCTCATTTAAAAGGTGTAATAGGTAGTAGATTGTTATGAAAAATATTGTACAGGAAATGGTGTATTATTTAGACTCTGTCGGCCAATTTTCACAAAGCAAAAGCCAAAATTTGCATTGCTAGAAGAAGGAAATTCGCATAGCGCACGAGTACCTGTGCGTTGAGCGAATAACATCAGTTAAAGTGCAGCAGTTAAGAAAATTCGCATAGCGCACCAGTACATGTGCGCTGAGCGAATCAATTAAGTTAAGTGGCTTTAAAAGACGTGACAGAAACATTCTTGTGACAGAAGTTCCGGACAAAGGAAAGAAAAGAAAACATCTCAGGAACATCCGGAGACTACTTCAAGGCATCAAAAACTTGATAACGTTTTGGCAAGTATATCAAATCGTTCCAAGTAATACAATGAATAAGTAAAAGTATCGTTCTCCCAAGGGACTTGTGCAACACATCACAATTCTTCCTTTTATAACTCAATTAGACATCAAAGTGTACAAAAAACACAAGAAACTCTTTTTGGTAATTTATCGAATAGTTCGTGTGCAAGGAATTATATTTAAAAGAAACTTTGTTGGAATTGGGTTTCATGAATCATATGAAGATAAAACTTTGTACAATATATCATTATTTCATTCAAACATTCACATCAAGGCATACTAGTCCTAATCCCTTAGCAACTAGTTCTAAATTTATATATCAAAATGCTAATCACTTAGTCCATTTAACATACAATTTGCATTAAGTCTGATGCTAAAAATGACCAAGTTATTGAGTCTATCCCTAGATCCCAAATCACTTTGGTGCTCTATCTATGTTCATGTTCAAAATTACTTTTCGGTAATTAGAGACATTCAAATAACATTATATTTCCATACAATGATAGTAAATTCAAGAAAGAGCATATGAACGAACAACGATATATTGAACAGGAAAATTACATCATAGTGAGTTCATTAAATCCAATTCCAACGAAAGAAAAACTACTCATAGTCATCTAAACGTGCACATTTGAAGCAATCCCTTGCAAAAATGGTGTCTTGATGCCCTGAAGTAGTCTCCGGAAGTTTCTGAGATGTTTTCGTTTCTTTCCTTTGTCCGGAACTTCTGTCAGAAGAATGTTTTTGTCTTTCTGTCACGTCTTTTAAAGCCACTTAACTTCATTAATTCGCTCAACGCACATGTACTGGTGTGCGATGCGAATTTTCTTAAATGCTGCACTTTAACTGATGTTATTCGCTCAGCGCACAGGTACTGGTGCGCTATGCGAATTTCCTTCTTCTAATAGTGAGAATTTTGGCTTTTGTTTTGCGAAAATTGGCTGACAGAGTCTAAATAATACACCATTTCCTGTACAATATTTTACATAACAATCTACTACCTATTACAAATTTTCAATGAGGAACAACATGAATAATTACAAGATTGAGCTCATTTATAAGTATAGAAACTCTTTTTCACACTTATCACACTCTGAAGACCCGTAGTTACCGTTGAGGGGAAAAATTGCAGCTGAGCGTCAAATAGAAGAATCTCACTTACCGTTGAGCGTAAATTACCGCTGAGCGGCATTTTAATGGGCCTTGGGCCACTTTTCTGTAATCTTTAAGCGTCTATATAAGGTTTTGGTCGACCTAAGGTTAGTATCTTTTGGCAGAACGAAGCAAAATCACATTTTCTTCACCCCTTGGAGGAGGATTTTGGATGCTCAAGCTCCACTCTTCAAATTCCAAGGTTCTATCTTTCATTCTTTCATTACTTTTCATCTAGTTTCACCATGATTATGGTGAACTAAACCTTCATTGTTGTTGGGGAATCAATGTAATCCTTTGAAACTCTCATGTATTGAATTGGTTCTTTAATTCATATGCTTTCTTTCATTAATTGTTAGGATTTTTCTTCTATACTCTATGCATGCTTTGTTTAACTCATTCAATTGCATGATCATTGATTTTATTTATATGGATACATATAGGTAAATCTAGACATGAAGAAATTCTCCCAATAGTAATATTGCCTAGACACAGGGATAGGAGGATTGGTTACCTTTAAGCTTTTGTGCGAATGTAATGCATGAATAATTGCTAGGGAGACAAGACATTGTAAACTAGTGATTAGGAGTAGGCTTTCTTCACCAAGACATTGGGTTTAAGGTAAATTAGAAAGTGGCATTAACATTAATGAAGAAGATGAATTCTTGAATACATGAGAGTGGATAGGATCAATTGGAAACACCCAACAACATCATCATCATATATTTCAATCATGTTTTGCTTCTTTTGATCCAATTGATCAATACATGCATTCATATTTACTTTTCAGCATTTGCATTTAAACTACAAGAATTTGTTTTACAAGTCTTATTTAATCAACGAATCACATAACTGTTTAGGCCGTGAGTCCTTTGGGAAACGATACTTGGTCTTACCATTTATTATTAGTTGATACAATTCGGTTACACTTGCCGAGGGTTAACAAGTTTTTGGCGCCGTTGCCGGAGATTAAAAATTTGTTTATCACCAACCCTTCAATCTTTTCAAACATGGAAAGCGGCATGAGACTAATAATGGCTCCCATATCAATAAGTGCTTTCCCAACAAAGATATTCCCTATAGTGCAAGGAATAATGAAGCTTCTTGGATCTTTAAACTTGGGGGGTAAGAGCTTTTGTATGATAGCACTGCAGTTTCCTTGAACTTCAATGGTTTCTTCTTCAATGTACTTCCTTTTCTTTGTGAGGAGCTGCTTCAAAAATTTAGCATATGAAGGCATTTGTTGCAGAGCCTCAGAGAAGGGTATATTAATCTCCAATTTCTTGAAGATTTCCATGAAACGCTCAAATTATTTTTCTTTTTCCTTCTTGGAATAATTCTTTGGGTAAGGAAGTGGTTTTTCATAAGAATCTTTCTTTTTCCTCTCTTCTTCCTCTCTCTCTTTTGTTTTTCTCTCTCTCTCTTCTTTTTCTCTCTTATTTTCTTTTTTCTCACTCTCTTCTTTTTTCCTCTCATTTTCATCTTTTTCACTCAATCTCTCTTTTTCTTTTCTCTCTATTTTTTCCTCATCTAAAATCTTGCCACTTCTAGTAATAATAACTTTGCATTCCTTTCTTGAGTTAGCTTTCATGTTACTCCCAAGATCATCCAGCTTTTGAATTATGTGATCAAGTTGGCCCCTATCCTTCTGAATGCCGCCTGATTTCTTTTATGATGAGAATCATACATCTGCATTAACTCTTGAAATGTGTCATCCATCTTAGCACTTCTTTCTAATGGAGAGGGTTATTGATGCCATTGTTGTTGTCCGGTAGCTTGTCCAAATTGACTTGGACCCTTTTTTGAGTGAGGTTCCCACTAGTGGTTGAAAGTACCTTGGTGGAATAGAATGTCCATATAGTTAATTTCTTGTCTGAATTGCATCCTGCAAGCATTGAACACAAAACCCTAGAAAATATTGATAGCACAAACACAAAAATTAAAAATTAAATGACACAAAACAAAAAATAAAAAAAATAAGAAAAATAAAAATAAAGTCAAAATTAATCAAGAGTCACATAAATAGAATAGTTTAAACCGTGTGTCCCCGGCAACGACGCCAAAAACTTGTTGATGGATCGACAAGTGTACCGAATCGCACAAGTAATATAAAATGAGAAGACCAAGTATCATATCCCAGAGGACTCTCGGCACTAAACAATTGTGAGATAACTCGATTAATTAAGACTTAAAAGAAACGAGATCAATGGTTTAAGATGCAAAGACAAAAAATTAAATATGAATGCAAATTGATCAATAATAGAGTAACACAAAGATGAACGGATGTTGTTTAATATGAGATGAATATGTTGTTAGGGTTTGATTTCACCAAGTTTACTCTCACGTATATAAGAATTCCTCTTTTTACATTAATCTTAACGTCACTCACTAAATTACTTAGAACCCGATCCCTCGACGCAATATGTCTGCCTTAATTCCTAGTTTGTGCAATTCCTAGCTTTCCTAGAAAATTAAGTCTGAAGATCAGGAGCTTAAGACGACCAAGTACTCATACCCTTATCCTTGAGAAATATTACCCTTGGGAGAATTCAAGAAGAACCTGCATTGTAAGGAACCTCTCAGTACTCATGCAATTCATAAATCATGCTACTAAATGAGTTAAATAGAGCAAGCATTGAAACAGATGAATTCCCTAACAGTTATTGAAAAAGCATATAAATTAAGAATCAATTTAAATACATGACAGTTCACAAGTTTACATCATCCCCCAACAACAAATAGAGTTTAGTTCCCCAAAGACATGGAGAAACTACATGAATAATGGAAAAGCATGAGATAGTGAAACCCTAAAAGTAGAAGAGGAAGCTCCCGCCTCCAGATCCGCCTTCAGAGAGTAGAAGAGTGTGTTGTTGTGTTTCTCCAGCCACAAATACAAAACTTAGAGCGCCTGGGTCCTTTAAATAAAGTCGGAAAAAGGTAGAAACAAAAGTCGGTCCAAAAGAGTCGAAACAGAGAAAACATTGGGCTAGATCTGAGACGCTCAGGCGCCCTATTTAGAGCACCCGAGCGGTGAACTGCTCTCATGTAGGGCTTGAGCCTTCAATTGGTCGCCCCGGCTTCGGGGTCCGCCGCTCAGGCGGCCTAAGAGGACGCCCAGGCGGTGGACGTCGTTTTTCCGAGGCTCAAGCCTCCAGATACGACGCCAAGCTTCATGCGGTTCCTCCTTTTGGTTCTTTTCTAGGCCTTTCTGAACTTTAACTCCTTAGCCCTTCATCTTTACTTTTCGCATTCTATCATTACATATCAAAACAAGGGAAATTAGTCATAAAATCATTAAACTCAACCTCAACTCTCTTATTCACATAACTTAATGAAAAAGCATGAGTCCAAGCAAGTTTCCAAGCGAAAAAGGGTGTATTTAGTATCAAAATTATATCACAAATAACGGTATTTTCAACCGTTAACAGTGCCCGGGCGCGATGCGGGAAGAAAACTGATACTCTGGTTATCTTTTCTGCACTTTGGTTGACTTTTCTGCACTCTGGTTGACTTTTCTGCACTTTAGTTGACTTTTCTACACTCTGGTTGACTTTTCTGCATTCCGACTCCTTCATACTTTGACTCTTCTTCCAAGTCACTTCGTTAACCTGCTAAAACAAGGGAATTTAGTCATAAAATCATTAAGTTCAACCTCAACTCACTTATTCACAAAACTTAACAGAAAAACATGATTTCAAGCAAGTTTCTAAGCAATAAGGGTGCATTTAGTGTCAAAATTACATCACAGATAACGGTATTTTCAACCATTATCAGTAATCCATAAACATATTACCTACCGATATTATATATGAAATTTTAAAATAAATTATTAATAATTAATAAAAAATAAAACTAAAAATGTAGGTTTTCGTTGTTTTGTGCCTCGACATTTTCATTTGCTTCAATGGTTAAAAAACCTTAGGTTTTTAGGAAGAAGAGCGAGGAGTGTGACAACGTCACCATCCACCTCCACCGTCTCCTCCCTCGGTTTCCTCCACCAACACTTTGCCTTTATCACTACCCTCTACTTCTATGTCGCTCCCAATCTCCCCTTCCCTTGCAACCTCATCTCGACCAATGTCGTTGGCTCTCTCGCCATTTTTGACGCGGACGGCTTCATCCATCTTACCATGCTCTTCATTCACTGCAATGTCGCTATCAACGACCTCGCCCTGAACTCGTCCGGTGAGTGCGCCCTCACTGATGCCTGTGATAACTACCTCGCAATAGTCCACCTCGTCTGCGACCGCCGCAACTGCTGCTTGCGCCTCGACAAGGAATTGTGCTTCTTCAAATTCTTCGAATTGGAATGCTCCAAGCCCATTTTCTGCGTTGCTCTTGCTAGAGTATCTGCGTTGCTCTTGCTAGAGTATCTGGTTCTTCAAATTCTTCCTTTGTTTTCTCGAATTTTCAACGAATATCAAGTTGGTTATTTTTATTTTCTTTGTTTCTTTTGGTGTTGCTTATTTGTCTTGTATGTTAAAAAAACTGTAGGGTTTAGGTAGCATTTGATTTGATGAAGAAAGTTTGGTATATCGTCACTTGTTATGTTTTTTGGACACCTAATACTTGTTAAGTTTTATGGTATTCTTGTGGTGCATTGTTAGGAGATCTCCATTGTGCTACCAATGTTGCATTTAGGAAAGAATCATAGGGCTTTTAAGGTATGTTTTTGTTTTATGTGTTTTGTTATTGAGAATATTATTGAATGAGTCACAAATGCAAGACTGTTTCTTGTTTTGTTCTATTCTAATTCTTAAATGCAAATGTTATGTATAGAGTGATGATGAGAATGTATAAAATGTGGATATTAACTATTTGTAAACTAATCCAACCTATAATAGTACCTAAAATGTGGAGAGAGACAAACTTTATGAACATGTTTGATGAAATTCGTAACAGAAGTTTAAATGCACTCTAGGTTTTTGATGAAATGATTATATGAATGTTCATGGAATTATGTAATCGGGAGATATTGGTTTGCGTCACTTTCTCCCAATTTTTGTTTTGAAGGTTGTCACAAGTTGTGTTTTTATACTTTGATTTACTGTGGTTCTCATCCACATCAGGGTCAATGTAACTTAGAAGCAAGGAATATCAAGTTCTACATAATTAGTTCAAGATTGAATTAGAAGCAAAGGTTGTGTTGAGATGCATAAGTGAATTGGAAACATGTTTCAATAGTGGAATGGATGACTTTAATTGTTTAGAGTGTGACTATAGCAAGGCGAGGCATTCTGTCATGTAGCCTCATGCACACTTTTCCATGCAGCCTTATACTTTTAGTTTAGAGTGTGATTATAGCATGGGGAGGAATTTTTTAATTTTGAACTTTCCTTCAACTTTTGCTCTTATTTAATGAAGATTTTCTAGATTTAAGACCCTTATTCTTACTGCTAGCCTGGTAGTATGATGACAAATTTATGAACACCGAAAAACGGCGCCAAAAATTTGTTTAACCCTCGGTAAGTGTGACCCAATCGTATCAAGTAATAAACTCGGTAAGACCAAGTATCGTTCTTCCAAAGGACTCACGGCCTAGTTAGTTATATGATTTCTTGATTATCTAAGACTTGTGAACAAATTCTTGAGGTTTCAAATGCAAAAGACAATAAGTAAACATGTATGCATGAGTTTTGATCAATGGAAAAGAGGAACACAAACACTTTGAACGAATTAGATGTATGAGTATGTTGTTGGGGTAATCAATTTTATCTTATCCACTCTCATATACTTTAGGAATTCATTATTCTTTTCATCAATGTTAATGCCACTCTTTAAATTACGAGTTCATACAATTCCTAGCATCCCTAATAATTAATTCTTAAGCACAGAAGCTTAAAGGCAACCAACCCTCACATCCCTAGTCTATGCAATATGCTATTGGGAGAATTTTCCCGGATCTAGATTTCCCCGTATGTTCCCATATCGACAAAATCAATAATCATGACATCGAATGAGTTAAACAATGCATGCTTTGACCAAAGAAGAAAAACCCTAACTAATGATGAAAGAACGCATGTATCATAAATATGATGTTTAAACACAAAATTCCATATATGAGAGCTTCAAAAGATTACATTGATTTCCCAACAACAATACAAAGTTTAGTTCACCATATTCATGGTCAAACTAGATGAACAATAATAAAAGAATGGAAGAGATAGAAAAACCCTAGAAAGAGAAGAGGAGAGTCGTCACCATCTCCAATTTTACCCCCAAGGGATGAATAGTGTGTTTTGCGTCTTCTCCAGCCAAAGATACAAACCCTAGGACATCCTAAAGCTTATATACTATTCTAAAAAATACAGAAAATTAGGCCCAAGCCCATAAAAGTAACAGAAAACCGGTCCAAGCCCATTTAGAATGGCTCTCAGCGGTATTTTACCGTTGAGCAGTACTAGCGCATGATCCATTTTGCCCCCCAGCTGTTGTTTTGCCCCTCAGTGGTGATTTCGGCTCATGAAAACTGCCGCTTAGCGCCCGATTACCGCTCAACGCCACTCGGTCACACTTTTTCTGCATTCTGGTTGACTTTTCAGTATTCTGGTTGACTAGTTGACTTTTCTGGTTGACTGATTGACTTTTCTAGCTGACTAGTTGACTTTTATGGTTTCTAGTTGACTTTTCAGCATTTCAATCATTCGGTACTTCAATTCTTCTTTCAAATCATTCAATTAGCCTACAAAATCAAGGGAATCTTGCACAAAACCATTAAATTCACCTTTAACTCTCTTATTCACCAAACTAAAGAAAAAATATGAGTTCAAGCTAGTTTCTAAGTCTTAAAGGTTGCTTTTGGTATCAATTTTAAGCATAAAAATAACAGTTTTTCAACTTTTATCATAGTATATATAGAAAAAGGGATGTCATTGTTGTTATGATGGGTTGGTATCTCATATTTGTTTTGTTTCTTTGGTTCAGCTTTTAGTTAGTTAAGATATGGTGGATGAAATGAAAAGACTTTTTGAATTGAATTGAAAGTAAGTTGTGATGAAGAGTGTAAGAATTGAAAAGAGTTAGGATCGCTGAAGCAAGACGGGTTAATTCATTTGTCTACTTAACTAAACTCTAAGAGGTCCACACACCACACTCCATTTTCATTTTCTACATCTTATTTCTCTTTTTCGTGTTTTCGTATGTTAGTTTCTTAACAAATTATCAAATTATCGTGTCGTATATCCATGGAGGTCAATGAGTGCATAAAATATGTCAATCATTGGACAACCTTATTATTTAAATATTTTTTCCTTCTTAATCAAATACAAGAAATGGAGAATGTTAAAGATGAGGTGTGATAAAACGTCTGTTGTGATAAAATGTCAATCTGGATTTTTATTTTTCTTTTTTTATTTCTGATGTGCATTATTTTCTCTTTCCTTTTCTCCACTCTTTTCCATGGTTTACATATATGTGCATTATCCTCTAATATGGTTTTCTGTCACAATTCATGCTTTAATTATTTTTTCTTGTTAGAGTTGGCTAAATGTGGATTTACTATTGAAATATGCTATCTTTGTAAAATTTCATTTTGAAGGTTCATGGTATTTATTCTTAATTTTTATAGGTTAATGTTGTTGAAGTTTCTATAAGGGATGTTAAAACAAGTGATGGGGCTTGTTATCTGGCCTCAAGGTGTCCAAATCTAAGATGCATCATGATTTTTGGGATTTTTTAGAAAAATATGGCTATCGTTATAGGGGTGATCATACTCAAGCCTTACTTCCTTTTGAGGTGGGTTTCTACTTTTGTTGCCCTTGTAAAAATAGGATTTGCATTTTTAGGAACAAAAGTGTATTTCTTTGAGTTTGTCTTGTGGTCTTCATTGAATGTCCCTACCTCATTGCTCTCATTGGTACGATCTAAGTACAAGGAGTCATGCAAAATGTTGAATACTTTCCATTACTCTTCACATTCTGATTTCACTTTTGTTAGAGTAATGAATTTTTCATTAACCTATTTCGCCATATATTCTTCATAAAACACTTTTTGTAGAATATTTATACTTCTTTATAAAACCTGTTGGGATAATACTGAAATTATCTCTCTACTTATGATAAAGAAGCTTAATGTGTTTTTCTTTGTTTAATGAACTAACACTGAATTTGTTTGCAGGTGGACATGGAAACCCTTTTTATGATTGGCCAACTGCGTATCCTAAAGCAATGTGCTCAGATGACTTTTATAATTAACTTCATCTCTTGTTTTGATTTTGAAGGTTGGATCCCAATGCACAGAGGTAGAATCTGATAAATAGTAATGAAACACTTATTGATTTAGGAGTTAGGACTCATTATTAAGTAGAATTATAGAAGTAATCCTACAGGATTTCATGTTTTTAAGTTCGCTTATATTACCATTATTTTTTCTCCTTCCATTCATTATAATTAATCTTACATGGGAAAGCTCTGAGTATGACTTAGTGAAACATTCTTATGCAAGTAGGGAAAAGTAAAACAGTGGATAACAATCATTTTTAGTAGCACATTGTTATAATCCATCTCCCAATGTTGTTTCTAATTGTAGGAAGATGTTGATAACAGTGGCACAATTGACTATAGAGAATTCATAGTTGTAACATTACTTCAAACAAAGTTCATAAAGAAGATCATTTTGTTGCAGCTTTTTCAATATTTTATAGAAGTGGAAGCAGATACATCACTCAAGATGAGCTTCAAAAAGCCCGTGAAGAATTTGTTATTGAGAATGTATGCTTTTAGGAAATGATCCAAGAAGCTAATGAAAATAATGTGAGTAAATTTTACAGTTATATAACATTTAGTATCAAATCATAATTTGTTGGTAGGGGAAGCAATGTAAGTGTTGAACTCATTCCCTGATTAGTTTGTTCTAGATGATGACAACACATTGACAGTAACAACACATGGATGTTGTGATCACACAACAAGAAATATTTTTGCATTAATTATTACATATGTGTACATGTACATGCTTACTGTGATTGCTACATATGTGAACATATTGATGTTTCTGCATAATACTCATCATGAAATGTTTATATCTTTGTATGAATATTGTGTTACTGTGTGGATGTGGATCACAAGCACAAAAGCATATTTGCATGAATTAATCGATTGCAATGTTATTGTAATCAATTAAGTTCATCAGACAACTTATCTTTTAAACTGTGGCAAAATAACAAGTTTGAATCAATTACATTAGTTGTTGAGTCGATTAAAACTTCTGTCTTTGCACATATTATTTTCAAAAGTGTTGTGATGAATTTTGAAGGAGAAAAGTTTTGAAAATGTGTTTAAGTGTTAAGCTTAATCGATTACACATTTTGTGTAATCAATTAAGTCTGTTATCTTTTGAAAACAGATTTCATGCTTGTCATAACTGATTTAACGGTCATATTTTTAAACATGTTTTAGCAGCATTAATTGCAAATCGATTACACTAAATGAGCATTCACTTAGGACTTGAGTTTGTTGTAATATTGTTACATTTGTTTTAATGTAAACGATTACATAAGTAACGTAATCGATTATTTTGCGTATGAACTGATAAAAACTATATATTGACGCATTTCTTGCATTACAAAAAAATTTGATCAATTGTGAATTGTCATATCTGATATTCTCGGTGAGAAAAGATTTTACAAGTTGTACATATGCTCGAAGAATCAAGAACGTGAAGAATTTGAAGAATTTGAGGCATTCCTGAGAGGCATTTTCATTGACTACATTGGTTTATCACATTAGCACTACTACAGGTGTATGTGGTTTGATCAGAAGAAGTTTCTGCAATGTTTGATTTGTTGTTTTCCTGGACGTGCGCGTCAGGAAGAAGAGTGAGAAGCTCTTGGACTTTGAGAGGGAATTCTCAAAGGGTTTCTGCAACAAGGACAAGTGGTTATGTGTGTGCAAGTGTATTTTGTTTCTATATTTGATAGAGATTTTGAAAGGTGTTTACATTTGAGAGAGCTTTGTAAAACCTTGGTTGTAGTGCTTTGATCATTATAGTGAAATACTCTGCAATCTAAGGTTGATTGGGAGAGTGCTAGATGTAGGCATTGAGGCCGAACCAAGATTAAATTGTTGACTTTGGTTTTCTTTCCTTGTCTCTTTACTTTCATTGCATGTGCATTTACTTACGACATAAGAAAGTTTAAAGATCATTCTAATTTATCAAAAAGATTTGAAAAGTGCACATTTATATAAATCACTAATTCACCCCCTGATGGACAAATTTATGATCACCAAAATATGATGTCACAAACTTGTTTTACAATCGGCAACTATGACCGAATCGTTCAAGTAATAAACTTGGTAAGACCAAGTATCGTTCTCCCAAAGGACTCACGGCCTAGTTTAGTTGTATGGTTTGTTGATTAGCTAAGACTTAAGAACGAAATAGTTCGATTTTACTATGCAAAAGACGAAAATAAATATGTATGCATGAGGTTTTGATCAATGGCAAAAGCAAAAGACAAGCACTTTCAATGAAATATATGGATGAATATGTTGTTGGGGATCAATTTCATCTTATCCACTCTCATATATTTTAGGAATTCAACATTCAAATCATCATTGTTAATGCCACTCTCTAAATTACCTTGTCAAGAAGGCCTATCCCTGATTACGAGTTCATACGATTCCTAGCATTCCTAATAATTAGTTCTTTTAGCACAGGAGCTTAACGACAACCAATATACTATTGGGAGTAATTCCCCGGATCTAGACTCCCCCGTACGTTCCCGTATCGACAAAACCAATAATCATGCATTGAATGAGTTAAACAAAGCAAGCATTAAGCAAAGAGGAAAAACCCTAACTAATGATGAAAGAAAGCATAAGTCTTAGATTAAGATGCCAGTACAAATTCCATATATGAGAGCTTCAAAAGATTACATTGATTCCCCAACAAACATACAAGGTTTAGTTCACCATATTCATGGTGAACCTAGATGAACAATAATGAAAGAATGAAGGATAAAACCCTAGAAAGGTGAAGAGGTAGCCTGAGCATCCAAGATCCTCCTTCAAAGGGGTGGAAGAGAGAGTGTTTGCTTCGTCTTTGCCAAAGATACAAACCCTAGGACGTCCTAAAGCTTATATACTATTCTAAAATTACAGAAAATTCAGGCCCAAGCCCATAAGTGTGCCGCTCAGCGGTAAAGTACTGCTCAGCGGTGAGTGCATGAGTCGTTTCTTCCCCTCAGCGGCCATTTTGCCCATCAGCGGACCTCCCGTGACTTCCTGAGTGCCGCTCAGCGGTAAACTGCTGCTGAGCGGTGACTTCGGCTTCTCCTTTTGCACTTTTTGATGTCTTTTCTGATTCCATCTCTCTCCTTCTTCACTTCTTTCACTAAATTCACCTTAAAACCTGCACAAAAACACTGAAATCAAGCATAAACCTGTCCAGCTCTCTTATTTATGAAAATATGGATAAAAGCATGATTTCAAGCTAGTTTCTAAGTGTAAAGGTTGCTTTTTGTGTCAATTTTAAGCATGAAAATAACAGTTTTTCAACTGTTATCACCCCCTTCTTGGTGTTGAGAAACAAGCCTCTTTATTTCTAACAATTGTCACAAGAACTGGTTTTCAAAAGTTATTTGAAAAACAAATCGATTATCATTTTGTATAATCGATTATTTGATCCTGTAATGGCTTTTATTTCTCCAATACTGAGGAAAAGTGAATTTGAATATAATTGTGTGCATGTTACCTGTAATGATAAATACATCCCTATCACTAATGGGTTTCATGAGCTGTTCGAAACATGATTAGTCCAGAAATCATCTCAAGGAAGGAAAGTTGGTATCAAAAGTTCGGAATCTAATGTAAAGAAAGTAGATTTGCTGGCAAAAAGATTTACCAGATTCTTAAATATAAAGAAGACATATTCCAGTGATGATCAAAAGAAGAACAAACATAAAGATCTACAAGGTGTTGATCTCATTATGATGGCCAAGTCAGAAACAACTAGAACTTGTCTGGAAAAAGAAGCAAAGGAATCTTTTTGGTATTTAGACAGCGGATGCTCAAGAAACATGATAGGAGATCCGACTAGATTTAAGAGCCTCTCTCACAGAACAACTGGTCATGTCATTTACGGTGATAACAACAAGGGTAAAATCATCGGTATTGGTAAAATCCAAACACCTTTTGCATATGAAATTGATAATGTACTACTAGTTGAAGGTTTAAAACATAATCTGCTAAGCATTAGTCAATTGTGTGATAAAGGACTAAAAATAACATTTGAACCAAATTATTGTCTCATTAGTAATTGATGAGAGGGTCGCACCTCGCACAAAAGTTGATTGCATAAAAGAATGCAGTATAGTGCTAGGAAGTGACTCCTAGGTCGTCTCTCAAGGACCAAATGTGGTTCAGGTAATAGGTCAAACACGAAGTGGGGGGTTTGAAAGTGTTTTTGTGCTTAGAAATGAACTAAATTAAAACTGGAAATTAAATACAACCAAACATAATTGAAAACACTAAAATAAAGGAACAAAGCACGAAGACTGAACGATCCTACAAAACAAGTGAGGAAATTTGAAATTGCAATGACAAAAATAAAATAACAACCCATCAAACAAAATTCAAGTAGAAAAAAATAAAATTAAAATTAAAGTGCAGATCTGAATGCATTAAAAAAAAGAAACACAAAGATGAATTCAAAACAAAATTGGAATACCAACTATTAAACTAGAAGATGAAATGTTGATTGTATTAAAAAAAGAAAAGTCCCATTATAAACCTTGAATATGCGTTAAATTTACTAAAGTAAAAGAAATGTGTTAACTATAATAGGATGCACCAGAATTGAATCACCACATTCTTGGATTAAAAGTGCTCTTGGAATAAAAGCAAAAATTCCCTTCATGAATCACCGCTTCACTTCTTCCCAGGAAAATCACTGTGCACTCTTCTAAGAACGTGAATATGTGCCCTTCTTTGAATCCTGTGCTTCACCATTTTTAAAATAAAGATACATATAAGTGGCAGAAAGCACCATGCAGTAATGACAAAGCTCAATGACAATTGTGATAGAGTAAAATAAAAATGCAGCAAGTAAACTAAGCATTTAAATGCAATTCATAATGGAAATGCCACTTAAAAAAAACGTTAAACAGTAAAGGGAGGAAAATGAGTAAGCTACTTCCGTTAATGCTTTCCAATGTATATAATAATAAAATGATTCTTGGTTCAAGCAAAACCTATTGGAGCTAAGCTCCATTCCCCTCTGGACACCGTGCTCACTAAAACTCAACCAAAAAAAACTCTTTCTCGGTGATTCTCCCTCTCTTTCTACCGTGGCAGCTAGAACCTCCTCCCCTGCACCTCCTGGACCTCACCGTCCATCTTTCTTACATTCTTCTCTGCCTAAAAATAAAAGCACTCCCCTCTGTTATGTGTTGGACGCCTAGTCCCTCTCTAGGTTGCAGTTGGAGCCTCTCGTGATGTTCCTGGATGCTAGACAAAGGCGCAGCCCATCCAAGCTTCTTCCCCCTTTTTTTTTTCTCCCAGCACCTCTTAATTAATTCACGTGCTGCTGCTTTCTTGTAATTGTTCATGGGTCGTGCTGGACTCTCCTCTCCGTGGTTTTTAATTTGCTGGGTGCACCCCTTCATTAAATGAAAGTGAAGTTTCTTTTCTCGGTGGCAGCTTTATACTCTCCATTGATCATCGTATGCTTCCAAGTGGTGGTCCCTTTTTTCTATTTTGGTGTCTCCCACTTCCTTCCAAAAAGAATAAAAGATTCCTCCATTTTGTCTTAGGCCGTGAGATGCATTGTCCAATGATAAATTACAGCCACCACAAGTACTAAACAGCAAGCAAACAATGCAAACATATTAGAACACTCAAACAGTAATCACTGGACTGACATAGGGGAGTAAAACAATTACTGGGAACAGTACAGAACTAATTTGAATAAAGTAAAAGCTATACGTGAAAATAGACATCTAGACGAAACTATGAAAAAAAATTGCATGGAAAACGGATAAGAATTGAACTCAAACGAGGACACACGAGTTGACACAACATTCACGCAGCAGTGTGCGAAAATTGAAATGACTGAGATGCATTGGGCTCAATTGCCATTTCTCATTTAACCTTCAAATGTTCCAAATTGTATCTCCAAATTTTCCTTGTATAATAATTAGCTCAGATAATTCAAATTAGTTAAAATAAGAATTTCCGATCAAATTTAGCACAATTAGGAAAAATAGGATAATATTGTACATTCAAGCACAATTCCTTGATTAAATCCGGTACAATAAACTAAGTGAAATCAATAAAATATTGATTCATCAGTAATGGATCCACAGATGGACTATTATTAACAGGGAAGGGATACAACAACATATACATGATTGACTTTAGAGAAACATCATTTAAATATGTTGTATGCTAACTTTCTAAAGAGGATGACGCTTGGTTGTGGTACCAAACATTAGCTCATATTAATATGGGACAACTAAATAAACTAGTGTCTAAGAATCTTGTTGTAGGTCTTCCAAACATTAGATATGCCTCTAACAGACTTTGTGACACTTGTCAAAAAGGAAAGCAAACAAGGACATTGTTTAAAAAATAAAAGAGAGGTGTCTACCACTAGACCTCTTGAACTTTTGCATATGAACTTGTTTGACCCTTCAAGAGTTAGAAGTCTTGGAGGAGGTCTGTATGGATTGTGCTTGTTGATGATTACTCTCGTTATACTTGGACTTTCACTATATCTGCCAAGAATGAAACTTTCAGGATGTTTGATAACAGTTGAAAAACAGTTATTTTCATGCTTAAAATTGATACTAAAAGCAACCTTTAACACTTATAAACTAGCTTGGTATCATGGTTTTGTTCATATTTTTAGAAATAAGAGAGTTGGACAGGTTTATGCTTGATTTCAGTGTTTTATGCAAGTTTTAAGGTGAATTTGGTGAAAGAAGTGAAGAAGGATAGAGATGGAATCAGAAAAGAACTCAAAAAGTGCAAAAGAAGAGAAGCCACAAGTACCGCTCAACGCCAGTTTACCACTGAGCAGCGCTCAGGAACACCCGTTGGCTTCACTGAGGGGTGAAAGTGCAGTTGAGGGGAGAATTGACTACGCACTGGTACCGCTGAGCGGTGGTCTTTTGGGCTTAGGCCCACATTTCTGTAATATTTCAAATAGTATATAAGTTTTAGGACTTCCTAGGGTTTGTATCTTTGGCTGGAGAAGACGCAAAACACACTTTTCACCCCTTGAGGGTAGAATTGGTGATGGTGACGGCTCTCCTCTTCTCTTTCTAGGGTTTTTCTATCTCTTTCACTCTTTCATTATTGTTCATCTAGTCTCACCATGAATATGGTGAACTAAACTTTGTATTGTTGTTGGGGAATCAATGTAATCTTATGAAGCTCTCATATATGGAATTTTGTGTTTAAACATCATCTTTATGATACATGCATTCTTTCATCATTAGTTAGGGTTTTTTTTTCTTTGCTCAAAGTATGCATTGTTTAACTCATTCGATGTCATGATTATTGATTTTTTCGATATGGGAACATACGGGGAAATCTAGATCCGGGGAAATTCTCCCAATAGCATATTGTCTAGACATAGGGATATGAGGGTTGGTTGCCATTAAGCTTTTGTGCTTCAGAATTAATTATTAGGGATGCTAGGAATTGTATGAACTCGTAATTAAGGATAGGCTTTCTTGCAAGGTAATTTAGAGAGTGGCATTAACATTGATGGAAAGAATGATGAATTCCTAAAATATATGAGAGTGGATAAGATGAAATTGATTACTCCAACAACATACTCATCCATATAATTCATTTAGTGTTTGTGTTCTTCTTTCCCATTGATCATCACATGCATACATGTTTACTTTTTGTCTTTTGCATTTGAAACTTACAACAATTTGTTCACAAGTCTTAAATAATCAAGAAATCATATAACTAACTACGCCGTGAGTCCTTTGGGAGAACAATACTTGGTCTTACCGAGTTTATTACTTGATACGATTCGGCCACACTTGTCGAGGGTTAAACAAGTTTTTGGCGCTGTTTTTCGGTGTTCATAAATTTGTCATCAATGTTCAAGAAGTTTGCTGCTATGATTCAGAATGAAAAGAAGCCCAAAATCAAGTCTATTTAGAGTGATCATGGCAAGGAGTTTGAAAATGAATTGTGTGATGACTATTGTGCATAAATGGGGATTTCTCACAACTTCTCTACACCCAAAACACCTCAGCAAAATAGAGTTGTTGAGAGGAAGAACATGGTATTGGAAGAACTTGCAAGAACAATGTTCAATGAACGAGAATTTCCAAAGTATTTTTGGGCAGATGCAGTTAGCACCGTGTGCTATGTATTCAACAAGACTATCATTAGATCCATGCTGAAACTTACTCCTTACAAGTTGATCAAAGGAAGAAAGCCAAACATCTCCCATTTGAGGATTTTTTGTGGTAAGTGTTTCGTACTCAACAACGGTAAAGAGAGTTTAGGAAAATTTGATTCAAAAGCTGATGACGATATCTTTATTGGATATTCTCTTTCTAGTAAAGCTTACAGAGTATATAATAAAAGAACTATGTGTGTTGAGGAATTTGTACATGTTGCATTTGTTCAATACGTTGATACTTTAACTAAAAAAAAGCATCCTAGAAAGTATATATATAGATGCAGGTGATTCTGCAGGTGAAGAAAAGGAAAATGAAGAAATTCAGGAGAATGAAATTTCAGAGGTTGTTGATGATCCTCTCGGAACTGATTCGATTAAAGAATGGAAAACACCAAGAAATGTATCTACCTGCAACATCATTGGGGATATCACAAAAGGAGTTTCTATTAGAAGTAAACTCAACCAATTTTGCATGAATGTTGCATATGTGTCACAGATTGAGCCCAAAAATATTAATGTTGTTATTGCTAACGAAAACTGGATGATGGCAATGCAAGAAGAGTTAAATCAGGTCAAGAGAAACAATGTTTGGGAACTTGTTCCTATGGTAAAAACTCAATAGGTAATAGGTACAAAATGGGTGTTCCGAAATAAAATGGATGATTCTTGAGAGATTGTTAAGCACAAGGCCAGATTAGTTGGAAAGGGTTATAAGCAAGAAGAAAGAATCGACTATGATGAAACATATGCCCATGTGGCCAGACTAGAAGCCATAAGAATTATTCTTTGCCATTGCTCTAATAATGAGATTCAAACTCTATCAAATGGATGTAAAGAGTGTTTTCCTAAATGGTTACATAAAGGAAGAGGTATTTGTTGAACAGCCTCGCTTCTAGGATTTTGACTTTCCTGACCATGTGTTCAAATTGAAAAAAGCTTTATATGGTCTAAAGAAGGCACCTAGATCATGGTATGAATGGTTGAGTGAATTCTTATAATCATGAACGGATTCACAAGGGGTAAAGTTGATTCAACCCTCTTTAATAAAAAATTTGGAAAGGATAAACTATTTGTGCAAATATATGTAGATGATATAATTTTTTGTTCCACTAACCCTCTATTATGCAAAGAATTTTCAAAGATTATGCAGGATGAATTTGAAATGTCCATGATGGGGGAACTAACCTATTTTTTTGGGACTACAAGAGAAGCAAGATGATAGTGGCATCTTTATACACCAATCCAAGTAATGCACAGATCTACTGAAGAAATATAAGATGCTGGAATGCAAAGAAGTTGCCACAGTGATGCAACAAACTCTTATCTTGATCTGGACGAGAAAGGAAATTTCGTAGATCAAAAGCTCTATAGAGGTATGATCGGATCATGCGATATCTTACTGCTAGTAGACCAAACATTATGCGTAGTGTTTGTCTTTGTGCTAGATTTCAATCAAAACCAAAGGAATCACATCTTACTGCTCTAAAAAGGATTTTGAAATATCTAAAGGGAACCAAAAGTCTTGGACTATGGTATCTTAGTGGATAAACATTTTTCTAGAAGGTTACAGTGATTCAGACTTTGGTGGTTGCAAACTAGACAGGAAAAGCACTAGTGGTACATGTCAACTTCTAGGTTGCTCTCTAGTTTCTTGGTATGCAAAGAAACAGGCTTGTGTGGCACTGTCCACCATAGAAGTTGTTGTGCTTAGTCTCTCTGGATCAAGAGTTAACTAGAAGACTATGATATACTTCTAGATCATATTCCTCTGAAATGTGATAATACAAGTGCTATAAACTTAACTAAGAATTTGTACTTCATTCCAAGACCATACATATTGAAATAAGGCACCACTTCAAATGAGATCACATCCTTAAAGGTTAGATCAAAATTGAATATGTGCATACCTCTCATCAATGGGCTAACATTTTTACAAAACCTCTAAATAAAGAGAGATCTTATACAATAAGGAATGAATTAGGTATACTGGATCTAAAAATTAAATAGCATTGAATTGATTATTCACTTGTATGATAACAATTGAATATTTTACTGTTACATCATTACATTGCATATTAATACTTGATCAATGATAATATTTTGTTTCATTAATGATAACGGTTGAAAATAACGTTATTTGTGATGTAATTTTGATACTAAATGCACCTTTTTCTTCTTAGAAACTTGCTTGGAATCATGCTTTTCTGTTAAGTTGTGTGAATAAGAGAGTTGAGGTTGAATTTGATGGTTTTATAACTAATTCTCCTTGTTTTGATTGAAAATAAGATAATATGGAAAGCAGGGATGAAGTTCTAAGGAGATAGAGCTTAGAAAGGCCTGGAAGCTTGGGCGAGAGTCTTTTGGGATACGATATTTGGTCTTACCATTTTATATTACTTATGCGATTCGGTACACTTGTCGATTCTCCAACAATTCACATTGTATCTAGACTAACACTCAACCTAGTTGAGAAGAAAAGCTTTTGCAAGTCTTCTAATTAACTACTGAATTGAAATGTATTTTCAATACTCTGCGTAATTGAATTGATTAAGGGAGAAATAAAATCGATTGTTTTTCGAAAAATTTGGTTTGAAGTTTCTTAACTACCAAATCATTATTTTGAATCATCTTTTATGATCTAATATGTGTTCATTTATCATAGATCTCATTGTTTATAATTCGTTGTGAATCTAACTGAGGTTATGAATGATTACATTGGTCTATGATTACTCTGATATCTGTTATATTCCCTAATATATTACTTGAAATTGTTTCTGAATTATACATGCTCTGATTTATCTCTATCATGCCACTCTAATATTGAATATGAATTAATGCATACTGATAGGGGGAGCTAAATACTCTTATTCATAATTTGTTCACATGTATAAAGGGGAAGAAATTAAAATCATGTGAATCATATATAGTTGACAGGGGGAGCATCTTAAAACCAATACTTGTTGATGTTTCTCTAATTGTATCATTATCTCTATGTTTCAATTATACATTATAATAGAAATCATTTCTTGCTAATGCCCAAAGGGGAAGAGATAATTGATTCTGAATGACATATAAATGTGTGTATGTATATGGGTGAAACTATTTGAAACAATTTCTGATTTTGCATTGTACATCATGGTTTATTTATTGATCATGGTTGTGCATCATCAAAAACGGGGGAGATTGTTGATAGTGGGAGGAATGTGAGTGTTGAACCCACTCCCTGATGAGTTTTTCTTTAATGATGACAACACATTGATAATAACAACACATGGATGTTGTGATGACACAACATGAAATATGTTTGCTTAATTGGTACATATGTGTATATGTTACTGTGATTGATACATATGTGAACATACTGATGTTTCTGCATACTACTAATCATGAAATGGTTATATGTTTGTATGCATATTGTGTTACTGTGTGGATGTGGATCACAAGCACAAAAGCATATCTACATGAATTAATCGATTGCAATGCTATCATAATCAATTAAGTTCTTCAGACAGCTTATGCTTTAAACTTTGGTAAAACAACAAGTTTCAATCGATTACATTAGTTGTTGAATTGATTAAAACTCGTGGCTTTGCACATATCATTTTCAAAAGTGTTGTGATGAATTTTTGAAGGAGAAAAGTTTTGAAAATGTGTTTAAGTGTTAAGCTTAATCTATTACACATTTTATGTAATCAATTAAGTTTGTTATCTTTTGAAAACAAATTTCATGTTTGTCATAACTGATTTAACAGTCATATTTTTAAATATGTTTGACCAGCATTAATTTCAAATCGATTACATTAATTGAGTATTCAATTAAGAATTGAGTTTGTTGTAATACTGTTACATTTGTTTTAATGTAACTGATTACATAAGTAAAGTAATAGATTTTTTTGCGTCTGAACTGATAAAAACTATATATTGACGCATTGCTTGCAATACAAAAAAGTTGATCAATTTTGAATTGTCATATCTGATATTCTTGGTGAGAAAAGATTTTACAGGTTGTACATACGCTCCAAGAATCAAGAACGTGAAGAATTTGAAGAATCTTGAGGCATTCTTGAGAGACATTTTCGTGGACTACATTGGTTGATCACATTAGAACTACTACAGGTGTATCTTGTTTTATTAAAAGAAGTTTCTGCAATCTTTGATTTGTTGTTTCCCTAGACGTACGTGTTTGCTTACAACACAAGAAAGTTTAAAGATCATTCTAATTTCTGAAAAATATTTGAAAAGTGTACGTTTTTATAAATCACCAATTTATCCCTGTTGTGTTGTGAAACAAACAACCTTATTTCTAACATAATTCTTAAAGAATAGTGTGCCTTATATAAGTTCTTTCTTTTATATTTTCATCTATTTTATTTTAAGGTTATATGTGAAGTATATTTTAAGCTTGTCACTTTAATATATAAGGACAAAATGATGTTTCTAATTATATGCAGAAATTGAAGATGGTCCCATATATGCTCAACTCAACTTTCAGTGCTTGTAAATGCCAATATGTTCCCAAAAAATAGTGAGGTAATTCCTTGCTTGGAACTCGTGTCCTGGCTGAGAATATCAAAAGAAATCAAATAAAAGCATTTGGTGATAAAATTTTCCATTATAAATCCCTGATAATTAATCTCCTCTAACATCTTAACTCAAACATAATAGATGCATAGAATAATTCCACAAATCTTAAAAACTACCTTTTAACCAATTGACAATTGTCTGTCCTCTCGATCTTAAAATCCACCTTTTTAACTATATAAGTTATAATTGCCAGAGTTAGAGTTAAATTGTCAGAGTGTTGGATTATAAATATAGAATTCCAAAGGAAAAATACATGTTGAATTCAAACAGTAAAAAAGGCAATCTATGTATCTTGAAACTAATCAAATAAAATGGTGTCCCCACCACATCTCATAACCCATAACCTTTAACAGTAGCATTTAATCATTGTAATTTTCTTTTCTAAAAGTAAATCCAAGTAAATCATAACATCTCACGTTAATGAAGAGACAAGATAAAATGAGCACTACCTCATTTATAAACTAGAAGCTATTTCAAATTTAGGATTCCTTTATAATGTATCCTATTAAACCCATAAAATATTATCGCATACAAGATAAGGATATTTTTATACTATGCCAAGCATGGATTTTGAAATTATTGTCTACCTACAATATTGTACATATCATAAAAGGCTAAGAATATCCTAAATACTTTATTATAATTATAAATTTTACTTTTTTAGATAAAAAAAATCTACCACTAAGAATAAGAATAAAAGGAACTAGAGTTGCTTAAATATTTAAAGTGAGCCAGGATTACTATTGCGTTCGATTGTCAACTTTCAAATCTAATATTGGTGTTTTAGTCCAGTCCAATCAATCCGGTGGACTAATAAAAGTGAGATAAAGTGGGTAACTCGTAAACTCTTTATTTTTTATTAAATTAAAAATAAAAAATAAAAATATTAATTTTAACTTTTTTTTACTACAGGCATGTCAACGAGCAAATGGTGACAGAGTGGTCTTCTGCAAGCTGATATGGGTCAAGGCCGCAACATACCAAGGTAAGTTGAACTATAAAATCAATAATTTTAGTTTATAATCATTATTTGTCAATGGAATTTTAAATCACGTTTATAATCATTATTCATAAATGATATTGGATTGGTTTTAGGCTTGTTAGTTATCTTGTAAGTTCATAATGAACTATCATCATTATATTATGATGGATGCAAATCTTTACCTTAAATATTTTTGTGATGAAAACATGTTATTTGGTGTCAAACAATATGACAAGAGTTGGAGAATGAGCAACATACAACCAGCTTAACATAATGAAGAACAATGCCTTTTCTGAAGAATACCAAGGTTTTTTCCTTCATGACAAGCAAACAAACCTAGAAGATGAGTATGACAAGATATTCATGGTACATGGAGTCTCTAGAAACAAAAGAGAAGTAAGTGATACTTTTGCAGTCCTAGCTAAACTAATAAATCTACTAGTGTCTTGTATGGTATTTATCATTGTAAATGATTTTGACATAGTACCAACTTAGATTGATTAGTTTGTTTATTATAGTATATATTAAAATTGTGGTTGTTGAATAGGTAACACATTATAATAGATTTATTAATGTAATTTTTTATGAGTTTGTTAAAGAAAAAGAGTTGCATTTGTTTCTTTGAATTCTATTTATAAAAGATAATCAATTCTTACCATTGAAATTTTGGATATTGTGTTTGACTTTTATCAGTTATATAAAACTTTTAATTATTGACTGCAAATGTGGAATCACCAATTTTTTTTTTATATATAAAATCACAAATTACATACAGATTTTACCGTATGTAATTATATATGGATTTTTTCGTATGTAATTACATACGGAGTTTTTCGTATATAATAACATACGAATTTTTTGTATGTAATTATATACAGAAAAATTTATATGTAATTACATACAGATATATCCATATGTAACTCAGCTACACCCTTTTTACGTACAAATTTTTGTTCGTATGTAATCCGTATGTAACATCATTTTATACACGGATTTTAGACATTACATACAGATTTTGGCTGTATGTAATTGTGATTTTTCTTGTAGTGTGTGTCCTTACAAACACCTTTTTGAAGATGTGCAGTGATGAGTTTTGAGAAGAAAAAGTTTTTAAAATTGTCTAAGTGTAGGACTTAACCGATTACACTAATTACGTAATCAATTAAGTCCGGTATTCTTTGAAAACTATTTCTTTTAAGTCATAAATGTCATAACGGTCATATTTTTAAATGTTTTAACTTACTGTTAACATGCAATCGATTACATTATTTGTGCATTCAATTAAATTTGTTTCAATATAATCCTAGTATAAACTCTGTTAAAGCATAATCGATTACATTATTTTTGTAATCAATTAAAGTACGTCTGATATAAGACATTCTATATAATAACATGTTGCGTATTGTATTTAGAACTTTTGACACTTTGATCATTTGAGAACTTTCATATCTGATATCAAAGAAGTTTAGAGAGATTTTACATGTGCGCGAAATTGCTCCAAGAATCAAGATTCATAGAAAGTTACACTCTTGAAGGATTCTTGAAGAAAAAAGTTGAAGCGTTCACTAGTTGATCAAATTCTGCTCTACTCAGATGTTTTCTATTCTGATCATATTTTGTTTTGCAATCAAGAGAAGATTGTTGTTTCCTGTGTGTGTTGCCAGGAAGAAGAACTTGATGTTCTTGGTACTTTGAGAAGGGTCTGAAAGGGTTACTACAGTGAAGAGGATTGTTCTTCTACAGAGTGTTTTGTATGCTATATTAGATTGGTGTGAGTTAGAGAGGAGTTTTACATTCTGATAGTGTGGTCTATGTAAAGCCTTGTTGTAAAAACTCAAAATCTTTATAGTGGAAAGTCTTTCAAACTAAGGTTGATTGAAAGAGACTGGATGTAGGCATTGAGGCTGAACCAGAATAAAAAGATTGTGCTTGTTCTCTATCCTTAATCTCTCTACTGCATTATTTTGATATTTCTATTGTGCGCATTTAAAGATGATCTATAATTCCTAAAAAGATTAAACTAGAAACTATTTTTATTGTATACTGTAAGAAAAGATACGGCTAGTTTCTCTTACCAAGAGGGAGGTGAATTGGTGATCAATAAAAACAATTACTTTTTCAATCTTTTCGCAAACTAAGAATGATCTTTAATCTATCTTGAAATCCAAGCAATGAAGCGCATGCAATGAGAGTAAAAGAGATAAGGAAAGAAATACAAACACAAGGTTTATACTAGTTCGGCCTCAATGCCTACATCAAGTGTCCTTTCAATCAACCTGAGATTGAAAGCCAATTGCACTATAAAGATATGAGTTTTTACAACAAGGCTTTATAGAGACCACGTCTCAAGTGTAATCATGTCTAACTCACTAATCTAATATAGCCAACAACAAAACCCTGCAGCAAGAACAATCCTCTTCTACAGTCACCCTTTGAGACACCTCTCAAAATACAAATAACTCCTCACTCTTCTTCCTGGCCACACGCATAGGGAACAACACTATCCAAGATTGCTAAAAACGAAATCTGATCAGTCAAAAGTACACCTCAGTAGTGCAGAAGTTGATCAGTAGTGAAAAGTCAAATCTGTTCTTGAAGAAACCTTCAAGATAATCAACTTCTTTGTATCTTGTTTCTTGGAGCGTCTCAGCACACCTATAACTCTTTCCTCAATTCACAAAATATCATATATGAAAGTTTAGAATGATCAAAAGTCTATAGAGTAGTGTGCAATGCGTCAATTTATAGTTTTCACATAACAGACGCAATTTAATCGATTACTATATTAATGTAATCAGTTACATTAGTAACAGAGTTACATATGAAAAACATTCAAGCAGATTTAACATATTAAGCACATAATGTAATCGGTTAAATATATCATGTAAGTCAAAACATATAAAAATATGACCATTGAGACAGTTAATGATGGGGAAGTACATGCTTAGAGAGGAACAAACTAATGACAATTAAGAATGGATTTGAATTAAAAACGAATAAGAGATAAGAGATGCAAAACTTATGTGTTGTAGACATGCAACTTGAAAAGGATTCCAAGATAAGTGCTGGGAGTTGGATCGCCACTTGATTTGCCCAAGATAAGATCTCAAAATTGAATAAGAAATAGATCACTATCTCTAAGAAGAAAAGCAAGATTGCAATTCACTCTTAAAAGTTCATTCATTCAAAGGTAAGTACAAAGGAGACCCCTAGGTTTCTTATATAGCTTTTGGAATGACTTTGGTGAAGAGTTTCAAGAGATGTGGGACTTGAATGCTCCAAGGTCTGACTAGCAGCATCTCTAGGTGTTTCTTAGTCCCACATTGCTTAATTCTCTCATTCCAAAAGGGTTTATAAGCTTCCTAGGACTCCTAGAGTTCAAAAACGAAAACTAGCTAAGACTACTTGCACTACAAGCTACGAAAATCTATTTACTCTTCTTTTAAGTCCAAGCTATGTGAAGTCCCACATTGCTTGTACTAAAAGAAAAAGAATAGTTTATTTATAAATATTTCTTCACTTAGAAATAACGAAAAGAACAAAAGAGGCAAATACAAGCCAATGAATCCTATTCTATTCTTTTTTATGCTTGTTGTCACTTTGAAAACTCTTCATTGTTGCCCCATCTATGATCATATCAGTTAAGACTTATCAACAAACAGTTTTCAAAGTATAACAAACTTAATTGATTACATAAAATGTATAATCGATTAAGTACAACACTTAGGCATTTTGAAAACATTTTCAACACAAAACTCATCACAGCACATTTCAAAAAAATAATGCAAAGACACGAGTTTGAATCGATTTTACATCGGTTAAAACTTATTGTTTTGTCACAATTTAAAAACATAAGCTATATGATGAACTTAATTGATTACAACATCACTATAATCGATTATTTCATACAAAGTTGCTTTGTGTTTGTGGTTTCATCACACAAAAACATTTAGTATGCATACAGTAGATATAAAGACAATTATGATCGTAGAAGTATGCAAACTAAATCATATCATCATATGTATCAATCACAAATATACATTTTTGTTGTTGTCATGAGAACATATATGTGTTGTTACAATTAATGTGTTCTCATCATCAAAAACCAAATACATCAGAGATTATTGCTCCCCCTGTCAACATATACCAATTCACCCCCATATCTTGGTAAGAGAAACAAGTCATATATTTTCTTACAAATGTGTATAGTACTGGTACTTTGTCCATAGAATTTGGTGACATTGTTGTGCATTTCAATATTCTTGATGCCATGAAATATCTAGTAGAGGACCATTTGGTTTTTCATGCTGAAATTCTTGATGATGTGTTTGATGAGTGTGTTGTTACTAACTTTTATTCTTTGCATGATAAGAAACATTCTTTTTTATCCTCTTTGTATATTTTCTCTTGCATGCACTGAATCTGAATATGAATCTGAATTTGTTATTTATATTGATTTTTATATTGATTTTTAATCTGAACCTGATCTAGGTTCTGAGATTATTTCTGATGATAAGTGTCTTGAGATGGGTGTTGTACCTTTGGATGTAAATTCTTTAGAGTTAGAAACTAACTCTTTTGCAGGAAGTATAGATAAATCTGACTTGCAAGCACCCACTATAAGGAAGTATAGAGCTGAAACCACTTCAAGAAAACCTCAAGTATGTTTTCTTGGAAGATGAGAAGAAATTGCCAATGATTATTTCCACCTCCCTTGATGTTGTTCTATTGATAGAGGGAGCAATATGAGTGTTTAACTCAATCTTTGATGCTTTGGTTTTTCGTACCAAATTTAATTAGTGAATTGTGCTTAATTGTTTATTATTTTCTCATGTTTTGTTATTTGGGCTTAATTTAATCAGTAGTTCATATTTTAATTAATTTGAATTATCTGAGCTTAATTATTTCCATTATTATTTTCAGGGCAATTTTGGAATTACATTATTGGGACTTCAAGAGGGTTGCCACGTCATTTTCCATGTCATTGTCCACCTCAACATTTTTTATTTTCGTTTGTATTTTATTTTATAGTTTTTGACAAAATTGTGGACTAAGTCCCAAATTTTTTAGAGGCCCATTTTCAAATCAGGCTTGCTGCCTTGAGTTTTGAACCCATGCAGTCACACATACTATTCGATTTCATATTCTGCTTGGACGTGAACAGTGTTGGTTCTAAGGGTTTGTTTTCGTTTTCCCTTTCGTTCTTAGTTATTTTTGTTATTCTAAATTTAGACCTTCATTTTTTATTAATATATTACATCTTCTCTATGCTACTACAATTTCGTTTTCCAGTTTGATAGTAATTTCGTTTTACCATTTCGTTTTCCCAATTTTGTATTCCAGTTTGATTCTAATTTCGTATTTTGTTCTCGCTCAATTTTTGCATTTTGTATTGCCTCTGTTGTAATGTTTTCAAATTCATTTTGTTGTTCCCAATTCATTTTAATGAAAGCTTGAATCTGTTGGGTTGGTAACTAGGGAGATTACATTGTTTCCTTAAGATTACTTCATTGTCATTGTGATTCTCCTGTTCTTGGCTTGCATCATATAATTTGTTCTGTGCGTTTCAAATTAGGTTCACGCTTAGTAGTATGATTTGTATACATTTAATCTCCGATTAGTTTATTAGACCCGCAATTGCTTAATCTGTGTGGCACAGAAGTGGTTAAATAGGTATATTGCGTTTGCTTATTCGATGTTATGAAAAGCGGATTAATCTTCACTTAGTTGATTGGTTCGTGTTGGATTACGGGTGAGAGGAGCAAATAATTATTGTATAATTTGGGATTGGAAGCATTGCAATTGAACTAGTGGTCGACATGTTTTTAATCACTATTTAGTCTAAGTTATCTACTGTGTTAATTTTAATTCATAAATCTAAGGTATACTGCATTTAATTGCATCATTTAATATGATTGAGTATGGCCTCGACATCACTTATCAGAAGGATTGTGAAAAGATTTTTTTTTTCATTAACACTATTCAGCCCCACCTTCTAATGTTTTTTAGGTACTTCAATATTTCACAATGTGAAGCATATTATAATGGTTTATTACACAAGCAATACCACTCAATAATTTGGATTTAACTCTAAGCACACAATATCTATTATGTTTAAATCTTCTTAAGTATATAAAAATTTTATTCATTCTTTATTTTTTCAACATTTCTCTATTTTTCACATCCATTATTCTTCTTTTTGTTACCTAGATCTTGGTATTTATAAGTATGATGTGTAATTTGACCATTGATGTATATCCATCTAATATATTCTCAATATCTTCTTCATACTCCATTGAAAGTTCTTGACATGTCATTCATTGTATTTGCTTCCTCGAATTATCTATTCATTCTTTTTTTTTGTATTTCTTTAATTTGAATATCTTCTTCAATCATATTACCGTTGTAGTGTTGATCTTCAATATATTCCTTTGTAATATTTGATCTTCAGAGTATTTTATTTCTCATTATTAGTTTAACTTATTATATCAATATTCACATTATTCAATTAGAGTAGATATTCTTCATGTTTTCTTCTTCAATCAAATCTTGTAATATGATAATCTTGACATTATTTTTGTAGATTCGATTTATGATTTCATTTATCATATCAAACTTGATTCTTGTATCACCCAGTAATTTGTTGACTTCTTAACATAACTAATTTACTCATCTTGACCCGTTTAATAATCATTATACTCATCTAATGTAGGTGACTTTTACTCATCTAATCAATCTTCAATTAAGTTATCTAATGAGAGTACTTTTCTGATTGAGATATTTGATTGTTAACTTCATTTGTTGACTTAACTCATCTAATGATCTGCCTTGACTCATCTAGTCAACACAATTTGTTTTCAAAACATTTAGTCATTCACTAGTCTTGGTTGTCTCTTGACCTAATAATATGGTGCCTATAGCCATATGGTGATTTAGTTGTTTGGTGACTTAGTTGTTTTTCTAACTTTTCACTTTGATTTGTTTGCTCAACATTTTTCACTAAGCTCGTCTAATCTTGATTGAAACTCATGAAGACATATTGATGGAGGACCATCTAAGCTTCACATAGGACCTTTAACAAGAGCCATGTCCAAAAGAATCCAAGAGGATGAGGGAGCACTTACTATTTTACTCTTATGGAGTATTAATTACTAAATCTTCTTTATCCTTGCTAAAATACTTTATGTTGTTTTGTAAGCCAAATAACAAGGAATTGGATCTTATAATGATGCTGCCAAAGAAGCCTTGCTGCTGCACATTAATTAGCCATGAAAGAAACACATTTTACACATTTTACATGTGCAAAACGTGAAACACAAGCAACCGGGTGACTTCCTTCATTTAGCACCTTTTCCATGAGAAACATATGGAGCACATGGATTGGAAACAACTGCTGCACTTGGAGTCTGCACGTTTTACATTTGTAGACTAAGATAGCTTTCATAGCACACTTCCAAAAGCTCATCTTTGCCTATAAAAAGAGAGCTCATCCATTGTAAATTCAACTTGATTTGTAGTAAAGAAATGCTGCCAATTTTCAGCTTTCACTCTCAAGTTCAACCTTGTGCATTGTTATCTTGCACCTCCTCTAGCTTCTTTCCCCTTTGGAAAGCCTGCTGAGCTAGAACTCTACCATACAGCCACTCCAAAACACCTCCACATAGTATCAAACACCTTGCGTGCATCCAGAAACGCCACTGTATTCTCTCAATCCGCTGCTACTTCTCTGAGTTTTGGAGCTTCTTCTGCATGTCTTGGAGTAGCTTCCATCACATATTATATAAAGAAATATATAATCACTCTTTATAATGTCTACTCAATTGAGTCACTTACTAAATTTTAATAATGTCTTGATCCAATCTACCCTTTCCTAGTTTATACTTGTGTAAATATATTATCTAAATATCTTTGCCTTAGCTGAAGGAAGATCATTCATCCTAAAATCTCCTCTATCATTATGAAATTTATTATTATCAAAATTTATATATTATTTAGCTTGTCTAATAAAATCTTTTAGTGTCTAATACTAAAACATTAAAATTAAGCAAGGAAGAAATGAATTCAAAAGTTGAACTCACGTGGCTATGAACAAGGAAGCAATTGTTCAGTATAGAAGTAGTTAGGAAAGAGAACGACTTAAGTGCACATGATTTTCTAAAGTCAGACAAGCACAACTTCATTGTATTTGAAATACAATGAAATCATCTACCCCAAACACGTCTTAAAACTTAAGGAAAAAAAGTTATAGTGTTCTTCCCCCACGACTGCGTCATAATGAAATCAAACTCATTCTCAATGAGAACAATTTCAATGGTTTAATTTTTCTCAACTAGTATCATTTCTTGTGTACTTTATCGATGGACACAACTTCCACTGTAATAAGTTTTTATCAAGCACAACTTCCCCATCTCCATAATCTTTGAAGAATCTACTCATTAAAGTAAACCAATTCGGAAGAAGAAGAAAAAAACCGTCAATGGATTTTCTAATGTTACGAACTTCAATAATCCACAACACAATTCAAAACCTAAAATATTTGAGCATCACCAAATCTACATCTAACCAGGACGACATATAGTAATTCTAGAAATTTACTAATCGAGCTCAAGGCAAATTAATTGGGACATCACCGTTCCTCATTTATTCAACATTCAATCGTCATGGCTTTCTACCTCTCCACAGCGCAAAATCTAGAATAGTTTAAAAGAAAATAGGCAAGAGCTTGAACAAAGGAAGTGACTTAGTATGCGAGCTCGTTTTCAGATAAAAGCAGGTGGCGTGTGACAAAAGCCCTCTCGACCGTGTCAACTATAGTCTTCTATCAACTATAGTCTTTAAATAAGTTATCTAAGACTAAGGATACCATTTACCAAATATCTAATACCAGATAACTTGAACCCAATATAACTATCAAGACGACCATAAGATACTCTACGAGATATAAATTACCAAACGGGAGAATAAGGACTGTACAGAAGTATATCTAACGATCACTACTTGCATCCATCCTTTGATAACAACGTTCCTTACTCAGCCAGATACAGCCTACGAATACCTTCTTATGCTTATTAGATGCATTCTCACATTAAATAACTTCAAAAAAAAAAATACAGTTTCCTACCGATAAACTGGCCATTGGATATCTGAACCTATATAACTGTGACCCTTTGAGATAGGGACCCGTGATTAGTAAAACATGATTACAAGTATTATTTTAATCATACTTTAATTTCACTTTTTCCATTAATCTAAATTTGACTAAAATCTCTAACCAATACGAAAAAACTCTTACCAAACATTCTACCATTCAATAAAGGTCGAAGGAGAATTAAAAGACGAGTATCGGATATTGAAAGAAGACTTTACAAGACACGTTCACTTCCACAAGAACACATGATTTTTAATGAAAATTTAAATCTAGAATATGTGAAAAATAGAATTAATGAAAGACAACAAAATGATGTACTAAAAAATCTAGAGAATAAAAAAAGGAAGTGTTCCTTCCAGCGAATAAATCATTAGAACTAAACATTCTTCCTTTTCTGAACCACTATCTAAAGGTCATCGTATCTGAGATCTCAAATCCACACAATTTTTAGTATGTAAACCAACTAATATCGTCAGAATATGAATAGCATAAGTGCTATAACTAAAGACCACAAACGATACACAGCAAATGTCTTCACAGACAACAGGGAATGATAAGAAAATGCATTAGTCAGCCAAGTATCTGACTGTAAAGACAAAAAATGCAATTTCTTTTCAATTTATAAAGAAATCATGAAACACAAGCAAGACAAAATATCACAGAAGATCCACATAATAGTAAAATCCAGATTCAAGGGTTATGTTAGCTGTCTAGAAATTAAGGGATGGACACTGTTTCCGAGCATGTTCTGGAACAAGTTTGCATAGCAGCTCCAAAGTCACTCCCTTCAGCTCTGTTTGATATGTCATCGTTCAAAAGACATGATATCAAAAAGTTGTTTTATGGCCCTTAAACCAGAAATAAGAGTATATGGAAAGCATTTTTACCTTGAGGTTTGAAATTAAAGAGGGGTGGCATAGGGCGCCCATTAGGGAGACGGGTATTATGGTCGCGGAGTTCATCAAAAAATGGGTGAACACATGCATCCAACTGCAAAAAGTTACAGTAAACGAAATTATTTAATGATCATCTCAATTGAATTGTGAAATGACTCATATACTACAAATAAGTCAACAAATTTTAAATATTTTCATAATATATATTCTTCTAGGAAAAACAAACACTCACAGCAGTACTTCGTAAATTTGGAGAATACTGGAGAAGCCTTGAAACAAGATCTACTGCTTCTGGGGGCATACGCTTGTGGAATATCTACTTTAAAAAATTGCCAAGTCAATACAAACAGTATTTGCATTACTAATGCAATTGGTTAGTCTGCATGTCATGGAATTCACCTTATGCCAGGGATGAGCCTTGATTTGAGGGAACTTGAACTCTGTGTAATTTGGATTCATGCATTTTATTTCCTCACGAGTGGGAGTCCCGAGTACCTAAAACATTAAAAAATGAAAAAATAATTCGCAATTTAGAGAAGCTTATAGAACAAATATCTATATATTTTTAAAATGGTTAAGGTATCATATCATAGGTCAGGTCAAAAAAGCCAAAACAAACAATTTTACCTTGATAATTTCAACAAGTTGATCAACTCCACTGTCTCCTGGAAACAGAGGCTACAAATCACAGATGGCCAACAGTGAATAGGACTTGTAAGCAACACGATATTGACCCTTTCAAAATTGCAAGAATAGGAAGAAAATTAATGAATGAGTACTGTTTTTGCAAACCTGCCCCAGGAGCAGCTCAGCCAGCACACAACCAACAGACCACATATCAATTGCAGTAGTATACTCAGTGGCTCCAAATATGAGTTCAGGAGCTCGATAGTATCGAGAGCAGATATACGATATGTTAGGTTCACCCTTGACCTACACAAAACAATTGGGAAGCAAATACATACTACTTAAGAAGCTAACAGAATAATCCGCAATTCAATAAATGAACTCCAAACCCATTAAGCATGGATAGATGTTGAGAGCTTTCTTCTCAACCCACTGCTTTCATTTAGAAGTTGTTAAAGGGAAAAAAATGCAGCAGAATTAGCCCAATTGAAATCCTAGCGATTTACTTTGAAAGTATATGGAGAGTCTTGGTATATAAGCTCTTTTGAAAGAGTGAAAAACTAAGCAATGTGGGACTTGATGACCTTAGAAATGTCTCAAATTGCAATTACCTAAATTAAGTACACACTAAACATTTCCATCTAATCAGATATGAAATGTCATAAGAAACTGTTTCAGAAAACCTATACCCCGCCATTTTATCTAAGTGACCGGAGTGTACCAAATATCAGCCAATTGATTACTCTGGGTATAAATGCCTAATAAAATAATAGACAAAAGTATTTATGAATGCAAGAACATGGAACATGAAACATAAAATAACCAATCATAATATATGCCAATAACCTTCACTAAACTTAGACAGAAGTGGAACATACCAGAACTTTTGCACTCCCAAAATCACAAAGTTTGACCTGATGTGTATGAGGATTTACCTGAAGAAAAAATGGCATTGATTACAAATCACCAAACTAAAAATATAAAAATTTTCTGAAGTGATACCAACCAGCAGATTCTGTGGCTTAATGTCCCTGTGGCACACTCCAACACATCCATGAATATAAGCCAAGGCTCTACAAATCTATCAAAGAACAAAGGAATTCATCACAATTAATTAACAACAATGACCATACATAGATTTTGAGACGCATTAAGGATAAAGTAATCTGATACTTAGCACAGATGAGATGCTTTCCAATTTAAAAAAGTATAATCAGCCCTAAGGTCCGATGCCTAAGGAACCCATGGGTAGAACTCAAGCCCAGAGAAATTATATTCTAATTTTTCCACTTCTTTTTGTTCCATTTTATAACGTACCATCAAACCTAAATTAAAAATTAGTGAGCCATTGTAAAACCACAACATGGTACCACAGGCTAAAAAAAGCCCTAATGGCACAACACTATGGGGAGGTCAAGTTCATCCTTAAGCAAAAAAGCCCTAATGTATTAATTTTATTATGTAAAAAGTAAGCAACTATTACAACATACACTCCTAAATCCTAATTAAAATAAGAAGCAGCATACCCAGAGGAAATACCATTATTAATTTTAACAAAAAAAAAGCAATAAATAATAATAACAATAGCAATTCATAAAATTTAAAGGATATTAACAGACACACACGTGTGTGTGTGTGTGTGTGTGTGTGTGTGTGTGTGTGTGTGTGTGTGTGTGTGTGTGTGTGTGTGTGTGTGTGTGTGTGTGTGTGTGTGTATATATTGTTATAAACTTCCAATATAAACACTAACCTACTAATCTTAAAATCTATTCATTCAAGTCATTCAAATGTAAAATTTAAAATATATCAACAATAAATCATGTAGCAGTAGTCTTTTCCATTGAAAGTTAAAACAGAAGACAAGTTTGCCAAGGTAGTAAAACTGAGTTTTGGTTATGAAGGTAAAAAAAAATGACTATCTGAATCAAGATTGCCCACCAAACTATGTCTTGCGCTTATGCTTGTGCACCAATGGCCCCAATTTCCACCACAATAATAATGCTGGACCATTCCACAATGCACAATGACTGTAGTATCATTTTTAGCATGCTATTTAGTACTCTGATCGTAACAGACATCTATAGTTCAAGTATTCAAGTGAACAAGAATAGAAGGAACTGCACAGAATTGGCAGAAAATAAGGGCCTATTCTCTGACATGAAAATTCAAAAGGACCAAATTTAGGTTATCATCTTGTGACTTTTACTTAAATCAACAATAAGTAATTGATGATACAAAATTCTGTGCTTACAATGTCATACACACTTCTTATATGATCAGCATCTGAATTTAACTAACAGAAGTATGTCATCATAAAAGTAATACGTAAAGAACCTGATATGTGTAAAGTTTAACATATATTAGGGGCATCCGCTGATTTGCCTTGCTATAGTGCTTCACCACACGATATACAGTCTCAGGTACATATTCAAGTACCAAATTGAGATAGAGTTCATCTTTATCTGTGGTAGAAAAGAAGCAATGTTTTAGTGATACAACATTGGGATGATCAAGAAGGCGCATTGTTTGCAATTCGCGATTCTTGTATCTTTTATCCTGCAAAACTTTCTTGATTGCTACAGTTTCTCCAGTTTCAAGACATTTAGCCTGCAAAACAAATATGCTGAAATCAACTTTATATTAGCTATCTTAGAGCAATTAATCTAACCTGTAACATATCAATTAAATGCCACCTGAAACACAATACCAAATGAGCCTTGTCCAACAATACGTTCTGCCATGTAACTTATAGTCTGCGGAACACAAATAACAAGAGTAACATTATGATAAAAAGGAGATTGAGATAAGGGTTAAAATTAACTAGTAAACAGAATGATGTTAGGTGAGCCAAGAGCTACATAGAATCTTCTTAGGAAACTCATCTCGAAAAAGGTTGTTGCTCTGACTTGGTCCTAGCAGACATTCTCCAATACGACAAAGACATTGAGTTTCAATGAGCCTTGTAGACAAGTAGGAATTTCCCTAATGATCAAGAGGCTAACATATTTAAGACGGGGAGTTTGGTTCCCTCACTCGCACAGACTATCCCCAATATCCCCTTAACTAACCAAAACACAATTGCATGGTTTTTGCCACTATCTTCAAATTCATTGTTTACTAGTGTGCTACGATATAACTTGTGAGTCTTCTGTCAGGCAGACTTAACATTAGGGCCAACTGCATTCTCAAATAAAAGTGGTATCAAAATATTTTATTCTCACCGCTTAAAAGCTAGCTTTGAGGATAGGCTCCTCAAGTGCTTGGTGTTTATCAATTGGTTTTTCGTATCTCAAAAACAGAATGGCTACTATGGAAGGTTCTGACATGCGAGGGAGTTGTGTGAAGTGTCACAAAGTCACATATTCTGAGGTATTTTGAGCAGCATAAGTTTCACATCAAATAGTATGGAATGCTTGGTGAAAGTACTTAAGTGTTTAGTTTCCCCCTTGGGAAAAAATCCTCATCACACATAATGTGATAGGTTCTTGAATCAAGAACTATCGCTTAACACGATACCCACTCACACAACACAGAAAAGAAGAAAGAATGATGTATATTCCTCTATATGAATCAAAGTGTCAACTGTACAAAACCTCCCAAGGAAGAACTCCCTCCTCCACAGGATATAAAATGTCCTGCCTATTCCAAGAATGCTCAAAAACTAACTCTGTACAATATTCCCCAAGCCTTATATATAGGCTCCTCTTCCCCTTCCACTAACAAAACTAACAGACTCCCCATGTACCCAGCTAACTGACTTTCTAATTATTCTTTCTCTTTTCATACACCCAAAATATCCTACCATAATGAGAATAAAAGGTATAGAACACACAAAAGTACCACAAATGAAAAATAGCAAAAAGCATGAATTTACATAGTTCGGTACCCATTACCTACATCCATGGAACCATTGTGAATTCTTCAAGAGTCAAGAAACATGGACCTCTATAACAAAATTTGGCTTTTTCTTTGTTAATGTAAAGGATACATACATGAACATCACTTGTGCAGTACAGTTCAATTAACAAGAAAACCAAACTGATAATATAATTCAATTGTATTATAAAAATAATCTACCTGTTTAGGTTGACCTTGTCGACCACCAATAGTGGTCACAATAATACGGCCAGTTTCAGTTCCATTTCCATCCACCATTGCAGTATCCATTTCCTACCAAAAACATAGAATTTGTTGTCAGGGGTGGAAGCATAAGTGATGATCAGAACCTGATGATAAAAAGGGACAAGGCGTACAGAAAAGATAAATTTCAAGACCTTTTCATCCTTGATTTTCATTTCATTAATCTCCTCCGGGAGCTTTTCAACAATCATGGAATCATCACCCGGTTTACCAATAGTAGAGGCCATATATGCTGAACCAAGATAGATCAAACCTTTTCAGTTAATCAAAACCTTCAAATCAACACTGTAGATCAGCACAACCTGAAAATATTTGAGAACAAAAATGTTAAACAATAATCTAATATAAGGAAGAGTGATCAGTCAATGAGCAAAAAGCAAGCACCATAAACAGAGTACGCTAAAGTTAGTATCCCCAACCACGTTCCATTTGAATGTAAATCATCAGAGTCCATATCAGTAATACATAGCAATTCATTATGTAGCACCAGACCAAAAGAAGAAAGAAAAGACCAACAATCATTTTGGAATCAATAGCAATAATACCAGTCACAATATCAAAATAATTGGAAATGGCACGACTCGTATTAGTCACTAGAGAAGGCCCACACGGGCTTACGCATACTTCACAATGCACCGAAGATACATGAGAAACCTAATCAATACTTACATTGTGAACATTTTTCGTCGATTACCAAATCAAATAACAACTCATGAATCTTAATTTCCAGCAAAGTAGTGAGTGCATTAAATTGAAACGAAAAACAAAGAAGTAATGAGTGCAATAAATCGAAACAAACGAAAAACAACCCAGCAGCATTTGAAAGACAAATAAGTACATTAAAAATTAAAAAAGAAAAAGTATTGCGCACTCAAAGGACAGTTAGCTATTTATAGCTAGAAAAAACTGCTGCTCCCCTTCCCAAACTTAGGCTGCTAAGAAGACGCAAGAAAATAAGCTACCTCCCAACATCCAAAAAAGCTCTAAGATATTGAGTCATTGGTTCAACTTAACGAAAGTTGCAAAACTAACTCTACGTCTAGACAAGAATACCTACGCAGAAGAAAAATCACCATAACCGAGCTCCACATGTTTGGAAAAACACAACACTGAAAAGAAGAGAAGAAAATGTACTTTTTTTTCTCACCAAGAAGACCCTAAACCTGCTAATATGCCACGAGACCCTGACATTTTCCCATCCAAATGAAAACTCCACTTGGAGAGAGAGAGTGAGAAAGAAAGAGAGGAACAAAGTTTAAACCGGAAAAAGAAAGATGATTTCTTGCATCAAAGAAAAGCGCGTGAGGAAGTGAGTGTGAGCTTTAGTTTCAGAGACGTATCTTGCAGGTTTGACTGAGTTACGAGCTTTCGTGAGGAATGATAGATTAGATTAAAACATGGAAGACCAGCACGCACAAAGCGGAACTCACTGGTTTTATTAGATTTTGTTAAGAGGCAGTTTCGACATCCGCACTGATGTGTTGGCCACATGGGAAGAGAGAGAGAGAGAAAAAGTCTTTAAAGTCTGACATCACGTCAGGTCAGGTAAAAGGACGTATTCTGTATTGGCTACTAGGCTTTAAGATGAGTAAGACACAGTCCCGTATACGACAAACTATGATACAGAAAAATGCAGAATTAGAAGTGTGGCTCGGAGTTGCACAAAATAAGTTTGTGTCTATTATGTTGTTTGTTGCGGTCGTTGTTCAGCGGACAGTGGCCAAAATACAAACTGCATACAGCTGTGAGATTCAACCTTTTGATTTTTTATGATGAAGATGATACAAATATCTGAGATTATGAATAGTGTATTATTAAATCTTTAAGAAGATAATGCACTACCAAAACTTTGGCTTATGTTTGAGAGCTCTTTATTTTGGTAAGATATAAAAGGTTTCTATATATTTAAAAAATAATTGTTTGCACGGTGATAATATAATAGTGTGAAACGCTTATTAAACCCTAAACACTGTATTTTAAATGAATTAAAATAAAGATTTAAAAATAAATGCAATGCTAAAAAAATTAATTCTTTTGTGTTTTTATATTATACATGAGATTTCGCTTTTTCTAGTTTCCACGATGATACGGAAAAAAAAAAGTCATTTGCAAGTTAAAATCAATGATATACTTGATTTTACTAACTTTTTAGTGTCACAAAAGACAATCAGGTTTGTTTATTGTAGTCATGTTTTTTTAACTTGGATCCAATGGTGTTTGAATCTATGTTTTATGGCTGCAAAAGTGAATGATATTTAAAAAGAAAATCGTTATTTGATAACTAAGTTTTGCAATTAATCACATATATATTTGAATGAGTCAATAAACAACGAGAAAAAAATGTTATCTGAAACCTAATTCCTTATAAATGAAAAATAAAGAAGGAAAGACATAGATTATGACTTGTTGGAAACGAAACAGAGATCTAGTTTTCAAAGGAGATGGAGCATACCTCATTGGATTCAAAGAAGGAAGAAAAACCTTTATCTAAAAGCAATGATAGATAGACACACTAGTAAAAAAGAAGCTTTTTAACGCGCTGTATATGCCTCGGTTTTATTGAAACCGAAGCGTATAAAAGCGCGGTGGCATTTTCGTAGTTTTAGACAACTTATATGCCTTGGGTATCAGTAGAACCGAAGTCAAAAAGATTTTCAACATCTATTACGCGCCAACCGAGTCATATAACCCGTTTATGTTTTTAAATTTTAATTATTTTTCGAAACTTTAGGCACTGGTTATCTTGAAACCGAGTCAGTATCCCTCTCTTACCTCAGGTAAATATTAACCGAGGCAGTATACTCATACATATTACAACTCTTCCTCTTCTGCTCTCTCGCTCACGCTCAGATCTCCTTCACTCTTCCTCTTCTCTCACGCGATCTCCTTCACTCTTCCTCTTCTTCTCTCTCGCTCACACGATCTCCTTCACTCTTCCTCTCCTTCACTCTTCCTCTTCTTCTCTCTCGCTCACGCGATCTCCTTCACTCCGCCGCTCCGCCGCTCCGCCGCTCAGATATCCTTTCAAGGTACCCTTCTCACTTTTCCTCTTCTTCTTTCTCGCTCAAATCTCCTTCTCACAGTTCCTCTTCTTCTTCTCTCTGTTGCTTTGTCATGGCTGCATCCCACCTCGCAACCCCAACCTGTCACGCCTCCCAACCCGCAACCCCAACCCGTCACGCCTCCCACCCCCCAACCCCAACCCATCACGCCTCCCACCCCGCAACCCTAACCCGTCACGCCTCACACCCCGCAACCCCAACCCCACCACCAACCGGACACGATCTCACTCCACCAGCGGATGCGATCTCAGATCTAGTGTTGTTCGTGGACCGCCTGGTACGGCCCGTGCCAGTGGTGGAGCCGCTAGCCTAGCACCCGGTCCAGCCCCCTTCCGAGCCCTCAACCACCGTGGATGAAGCTGTTGTGGGACCGTCCGGCTCCGCTTCGAAGGCCGAGGATGGCAGCGTCAATGAGGATGAAGGTTGGGTTCTACCAATTGAAAAGGAGACTTCTTTGTACTGGGAAATGGGGGAGAAGGAAGGATGCTGGGAAATGGGGGCCGAGGATGGCAGCGATTTTCTTTCATTTTTTTCCATTTGTTATGCTGGTTTTATCTGTTCATTGATGTATCCTACTCTGATTTTTGGTTTTATCTGCTCTGTGTATCTTATTCTGATTTTTGGAGTTGGTTTGTGTTTTGGAATTATAATTGAAAATGCTTGAGTTCGAATTCTACATTGAGACATGCTCTTGTGTTAAAGGATTGAGGAAAAGACCCAGAAAATGGTTCTGCAGTTTTCTGAAATTTTTTTTTATTAAATTTTCTAAGATACTGACTCGGTTCAAAAGATAACCAAGGAAAAAACCAATCCTTTTTTGACCCGGTTTAGAACCGAGGCATTAAACGTATTCTTTTTACCTCGCCTCTATATGCACCGGTTGTAAAACCGGTGCGTATAAACGAAACTAACCGATGCCATTTCTGTGTATTGCACTAGTGACACCTCCTTCCTTTTTAATAATTCCTTCTTTTTAAGTTACTTCAATAGTTTTAACATGCAATATAAAAAACGAAGTAGATGATGTATAGTATGTTAAAGATATGCTTAAGAAATTCAAAGTTGGAAGAAACAAAGGAGATAAAGACTTCAATACATCTTACAATTAGCTTAAGGTTAAACAAGAGCTCCGCAAAAGCGGACAACATCGTCTATTAATAAATGATAGGTTCACCTCTATATCTTATAACGTTTAAGCCTGATAATATGTTCAATGTTTGCTTGTTTGCTATATTTCAATCAGACCCTAGAGAAACTCTTTTAATTGTTCTTAAACGCATCTTTCGTTGTCTCATTGGAACAATTAACCTTGGTATTTGCTTTAAAGGAAGAGAAATGTATAGATTGCAAGGATATTGTGATGTAGATTATGTTGGATATAAGATTGAGAGAAAAAGTACAATTGGAGGTTGTCACTTCAGACAAGCAAGAAGCAAGGAACAATTGCTTTTTCCATAGTCAAAGTAGAATACATATCAGTAGCCAGTTGTTGCTCACAACTTCTATGGATCAAGAATCAACTTGAAGACTACAATGTCTACAAGCATAACATTCCTATCTTTTGTGATAATAATGTTGTTATCTGCTTATCTAAAACATTTATTCTACATTCAAGAGCTAAACATATTGAAATAAAACATCACTTCATGATTATGTCTAAAAAGAAATTATTGATTTATAATATGTAAATACTAAAGATCAACTTGTCGATATTTTCACAAAACCCTTAGTTGAAAAAAGATTTGCATATTTGAAAATTTTGTTAAGCGTGAATTGTGTTGAAGGAATGTTCTATTTCAATGCGTTTAGTGCTCATATATACCATATAGTACAAAACATCATAAGAAAGATCAATTAGAGATGTTATAATCAATCGTATGGTTTAAGACACATCATCTGAAGACACCTCATATTGCATGCATAATAATATGGCAATGGGGAGAATGAGGAGAATGATGAGAATGAAGAAGAAAGTGCAGCAAATGAAAGTGATGATGATATACTGCTTCGAAATATGATCTAATTTTTGGTTTTGTTTTAATGTTTGAAGTATCTTAAATGAATGTAAAATGGCCATAAGGCCTTGATAATATAAATTCTGCTATGATTTGAATATATGTTTGAACCTTTATTATTTTGATATTATGAATGAAATGATCTATTTTGAATTACATCATGTGCTAAATCAATTGATTGAATCGGATTGATTATATCTGCTGAATGAGTTGTGTGAGTGCAAATTAGAAATTCACTGTCATATATTTCTTTACACACTCATACTTAATTGATGATTTTATCATGTCACATTTGTACTTCATCTCTGTACTAACACTCAACAAAGTTGAGAAGAACTTGATTTGCAGGTTTGTTACTGAACATAATATGCTTATATGAAGTTGCAATGATCTGAAATGGACTACAAGTTGCTTTGCAGATGTTAATCAACTACAAAAGCAGTGAAATTGATTAATCCTCGAGAATGTGGTTTGAGTTTCTTTTACACTAAATCATATATTATGTCACATTCATTCTGATGACATATGCTTTCATGCATTCTTATGCTTATTTTATCATATCCGCTATTATTCATTTTGAGTATTCTGAATGTTGCAAACTAAAATCCATTTACTTCAAGCATTACTTATTACTCTGATACATGTCATTAAATATGCTATATGCTTCAATCTGTTTCTACAGATCTTAATCTGTTACTACAGATCTTAATCTGTTACATACCTAAAACATCATTACTGTTAGCTTTGATACTAAATGATAGGGGAGAAATTAGAGAAATTAGAGCTACTGCATAATGATAGGCGAAGCATTAATTTTTTATATTAATCTATAAAAATACATATTGTTGTATCTCTGGATGCTATTGTGTTTCAAATTCATAATACCTTTGTTACTAATGCCCAAAGGGGGAGAAATTAGAGAAATTAGGAATTAGTAAAACTGAAAATAACTGGTAGAACAATTTCTAGTTGTGCATCATGGTTGTGTTGCGCATGATGGTTGTGTTGTACATCATGGTTGGGCATCATCAAAAAAGGGGAAGATTGTTGATAGGTGGAGCAATGTGAATGCTAAACTTAATGTCTTATGTGTTTGGTTTTTGATGATAACGTGTTGTACATCATGGTTGTGCATCATCAAAAAATGGGGAGATTGTTGATAAGTGGAGCAATGTGAATGCTAAACTCAATCCCTTATGTGTTTGGTTTTTTATGATGACAATATATGTTTCCATGACAACAATAGAAATGTTTCTTTATGTTTAAGACATATATTGCCTAAACTGTTTGGGTTGCATACTTTCTATAGTCACACATGTGTTTACATCTATTGTATGCATACTCATGTTTTCATATGTTAAAACCACTTGCACAAAATACAAATGTATGAAGTAACCGATTATAGTGGGTATGTAATCAATTAAGTTCACCAGATAGCTAATGCTTAAACTGTGGAAAACTATAAGTTTTAACCAATTACATTATATGTATAATCGATTAAAACTCGTGTTTTTGCTAACACTGATAACGGTTGCATATACTGTTATCTGTGATGCAATTTTGATACCAAATTAACCCTTTCTTACTTATAAGCTTGCTTGAACTCATGTTTTTAACTTATTTGTGTGAATAGGAGAGTTTACGTTATACTAGAGGATTTGATCACTAAATTCCTTTGATTTTAGAGGAAATTGGAATGAATTTAAAGAGGATTAAAATATCAAGGAGTTGGAACTCAGAAAGGACAGAAAGAGCACCAAAAGAGAAGGCTGTTGAAGCTCGCAGGACGCTTAGGCGCCTTTTTCTAGGGCCCTCAGCGTGGAAGTCTCGCATTCATGCCTGAGCGCCCTTTCAGGGACGCTGAGCGCCAGTTCTTGAGAACCATGTCACGCTTGGACGCTCTTCCTGGGGCGTTGAGCGCACTTCTCTCGCAAACTCGCCTGGGCGCCCTAGGTGGGGGTGCTGAGCATTGGCGACGTTAGCCCATGATCCAATTCAGTTGTATATAAGGACTTGGACGTCCTAGAGGGAGTATCTTTTTTTTACAGAAGGGACGCAAATTCAGACCTTTTCAACTCTCCGAAGGCATAATTGGATGCGGAAGCTCTCTGTTTCAATTTTTAGGGTTTATCTTTCATTCTCATTCCATTGTTCATCTAGTTTCTCCATGACAAAGGGAAACTAAATTCATTTATTGTTGGGGAAGATGTAACCTCTAAACTCTCATGTATTTGAATTGATTCCAATTTATTTATGTTTCTTTCATTAATTATTAGGGTTATTCTCCTTTGCTCTATGCTTGTTATGTTTAACTCATTCATGACATGATTATTGGTTTTCTTTGATATGGACACATACTCAAAAACCTATAACTGCAGAATTTCTCCCATGGGAACTATTGCCCAGACAAAGGGATAGAACGCTTGGTTGTCTTAAGCTTTCATTCGTAATGCAGAATTAATTATCAGGGAGACAAGACATTGTAAACTAGTAATTAAGGATAGGTTTTTTCTCGCCGAGACATCGGGTTCTAAGTACTTTAGAAAGTGACATTAACAATTAATAAAGAAGAATAATTCCTATATGCATGAGAGTGATTAGGTGAAATCTAAACCCCAACAACATCTTCATATCATAATACCAACGTCATCATTCACTTTTGCGTTTCTCTTCAATTGATCAAAATTGCATTCATATTTACTTTTTCTTGTTTTTCCATCTAAAACCCTAAATTGTTCTATAAAGCTTTAATAAGTTAAGCGATTACATGACTGCTTAGTGTCGTGAGTCTCTTGGAAAATGATACTTGGTTTTACAATTTATTATTACTTGATACGATTCGGTACACTTGCCGAAGTCTTAACAAACACCTATTTGTTATGTGCTGTGATGAGTTTTGCGAACAAAAAGTTTTCAAAATTGTCTAAGTGTATACTTAACCGATTACACTGTTTACATAATCAGTTAAGTTAGGTATACTTTGAAAATTGTTTTCAAGATATGTCCTAATTGTCACAACACTCATATTTTATAATAATCTGACTTACATTTTATGTGCAATCGATTACATTAATTGTTTAATAAGTTAAATCCATTTTAATGTAATTCTGGTGTAATTCTGTTAAAAGTGTAACCGATTACAATATTTTCGTAATCGATTAAAAAGCGTCAAACATAAGAAAATCTATATAATGACGCATTACACTCTGCATTAACGACTTTTGATCATTTGAACTTTTAAATCTAATATCAGTGAGTCAAGAAAAGAATTGCAGGTGCGTTGGTTTCTCCAACAATCAAGATACAAAAGATTTGCATATCTTGAAGGATTCTTGAAGGATAGCTTTGAACATTTATCGACTGATCAACTATTTCACATTAAGGTGTTTTCTTTCTTTATTAGAACTTTGTTTGCAATCAAGAGATTATGGTTTCTCTATGCGTGTTACCAAGAAAAAGAACTTGTTGTTCTTATGAATTTGAGAAGGGTCTCGAAGGGGTGCTATAGAGAAGAGGATTGTTCTTTCTGTAGGGTGTGTTTTTCCTATATTAGACGTACGTACTGTGTCACGATTTCCTAAGACAAGAACATTCTGTGAATGTCTTTCTTATGATTAACACTTACTAATGATCTATTTAGGATTTTTATCCATAGTCCATTCATCAAATATCACTTTTTTTTAACGTTAAAATTTAATGTTATTTAATGCTTGCTCAGAACGACAAATTGATTTTCAATCTTTTACCGTTGAGGTAGCATTTATAATTTAGTTTTACTTCGAAAGATATCAAGCATGGAGAAAACACTTCATTGTTGGACGAAGTAATAGTTTAGCCCATGGTATCGTTTAGATTGATGTAAACGTTTTTTGTGATTTTTCCTTTTTAATGTTAAAGGTAAAATCATCTATATGCCCAAAAACTCTCATGCTTTGAAGTTTAATCAAATAACACTAAAACGGGTTAAAAATCAGCAAATAACATAGGGTGAAAACATAAGACTTGGTGCCTAAATCCTAAACAAACACAACCTAGAACCAGAATCCCCAAGCATAGAAAAACAAAGGAAAACACTTACGGCTTAGGAAATAGAAAACATCTAAGGTAAAACACCCAGACGCATGGTTAAACGATGTTCTACCTAAAGCGTCTAAAAGAGATTGACTTAAACACTTAATGCTTTGGAATAGGTATTCAATTTCTCTCGAAAACAAAATAGGTCGAGAAATGTCTCTGAAAAAATATATTAAAAGACTTAATTATTAAAATGTGTAAGAAAGCTTAAGCAAGATAAACGTTATCTGACTAAAAAGAGACAAAAGTTAAAGAAGCATTTACTTGACTAAACGATGTCATGAGCTTAACAAATACCTCATTTTATGATGAAGTATATATCTACACTTGGTATCTTCAAAGAAAAGAACTTAACTATAAAATGCTACCTAACGGTAGGAAATCAAAAGTACTTTTTCGTTCTGAGCAAGCATTAAATGACATTAAATTATCAACGTTCAAAAATAACAAAAGTTATAATAAAAGACGTATTTTTTGCATTAGAGACAAAGGAGGTATTCACAGAATGTTCCTCACTTGAAGCAAAGTCTAAAAAGATCGTACAACGTACTTCAAGCAAAGGATGGAAAAAGCATGTATGCTCTGACAAAGTTGACTTACCGAATGACTATTATGAAAAGAAGAAAGAGAAATTATGAAAAGAAGAAAGAGAAAGCACAAGTATCAAGACTATAAACTACAAACTCAGTAATACAGACAAATATCCATGAAGCTTATAAATAAATAATCTCTTAAGAAGAAAATCAAGAGGATAGCTTAGAATATCTTAAGAAAGAAGAGCTTATAACGATATATCCATCTAAAAAGAAGAAGAGAAAGAGCTCAAGAAAAATAATACATCTGAGCTGAAAAAAAGTGAAAAGAAGAGAAAAAGTGAAAAGAAGAGAAAAAGTGAAAAGAAGAGAAAAAGAGAAAGAAATACTCTCAAGCTTCATTGTCATATTGTAAGAGAGAAGAGATAAAAACTTGCAAGTGTTTAGACTGCTTTGTATTTCAACTCCTCTTAGTGGGAGATATAGTCTGAACTATCTGTAAGCAATCGTTGATTGTAATTTTGAAGAGAATTAAAACACTCACAACTGAACTCCGTTGAGTTGAGAAATCTTAGCAATGTTGCTATTGATAACAGTTGAAAATACCGTTATATGTGATGTAATTTTGATACTAAATACACCTTTTTTTGCTTAGAAACTTGCTTGGAATCATGTTTTTCTGTTAAGTTGTGTGAATAAAAGAGTTGAGGTTGAATTTGATGATTTTATGACTAATTCCCTTTGTTTTTGAAGGAAATGAGATAATATGCAAGACAAAGATGAAGTGCCAAGGAGATGGAACTCAGAAAGGCCTAGAAAAGCACCGAAAGGAAGGATTGCTCGAAGCTTGGGCGCCCCGTTTGGAGGCTTAAGCGTAGAAGAGTTCGCTCACCGCCCAAGCTCCCCTTTTGGGGCGCTTGAGTGCCAGAAGCGCGAAGCTTGGGCGTCATCTGTGAGGCTTAAGCGTAGAAGAGTGTCGATCATCGCTCGGTCGCCCCTTTTTGGGCACTTGAGCACCAAAAGCACGATGCTTAGGCGTCTTTTCTAAGGCTTGAGCAAGGAAACCATCGTTCATCACTCGGGCACCCTAAGTGGGGCGCTTGAGCGCCAGTGACACGGGCCTGAGCTTTGTTTTTGTTCTATCTTCGCTCTATTTAAAGGACCCAGACGTCCTAGGTTTGGTATCTCTGGTTGGAGCAGCCCAACAACACATTATTTCACTCTCTGAAGGCGGATTTGGATGCGGGAGCTTCCATCCTCTACTTTTAGGTTTTGCTATCTCATGCTTTTCCATTCTTCATCTAATTTCACCATGTCTATGGTGAACTAAACTCTATTTGTTGTTGGGGGATGATATAACCTTGTGAACTCTCATGTATTTGAATTGATTCTTATTAACATATGTTTTTTCATTAATTGTTAAAGTAATTCATCTATGCTTATAACATGATGTATGAATTGCATGAGTGCCGGGAGGTTCCTTACAATTTAGGTTCTTATTGAATTACTCCCAAGAGTAATACTTCTCAAGGATGAGGGTATGAGTCCTGGTCATCTTAAAGCTCTTGATCTTCACATTTAATTACTATGAATGCTAGGAATTGCATGAACTAGTGATTGAGGACATGCTTATTTTGTTGAGGGATCAGGTTTAAGTGATTTAGTGAATGATGTTAACATTAATGCATAAAGAACAATTCTTACATACATGAGAGGAAACTTGGTGAAATCTAACCCCAACAACATACTTATCTCATATTAAACAACATATGTTCATCATTATGCTATTTTGTTATTGATCAAACTACATTCATATTTAATTTTTTGTCTTTGCATTTGAAACCAATGAGCTCATTTTCTTTAAGTCTTAATTAATTGAGTTATCATACGATTGTCTAGTGTCGAGAGTCCATTGGGACACGATACTTGATCTTACCATTTTATATTACTTGTGCGATTTGGTACACTTATCGATTCATCAACAGTTATGTACCAGGAGTGGTTCAAATACTGAAAGGAAATCTAAGCGGGTTGCTGATTACCAAGAGTGGTGCTAATACTCAAAAGAAATCTCGACGAGGTAGCTTAGCACTAGGAGTGGTACTAATACTCATTTGTAATCGTGTTGAGATTATAGTAGAACCTTATGTGGAGGAGACTGGACATAGCTTAGTTGGAGCGAACCAGTATAAAATCTCTTGTGTAATTATCTTTTCTCTTACCTAAATGATCCTCTTATGAAAACTCTTAGTTGCGCTTTATTTCCAAACACAAGAATCTTCCAAGATAAAGGATTTATTTCATAAAGGAAGTTCTAAACAAAACACTGCAGTATATATATTCTGAATAACATGCTAAAAGCTGTTATTGAAAAATCCTATTTAGTCGAGCCTACGATTATTTAAAAGAAGATTTAAAGAGCTCTATAACGTGTTATATCAGAAGGGTTGCAAAAAGTTTTGCATTAATACTATTCAACCTCCCCTCCCCTTCTAATGTTTTTAGGTACTTCATTTAGAGCAATAATGTTTAGCATTGTTTGTGTTTTCTTTGGTGTTTTAAGTTTTAGTCTTTTAGAGTGTTTATGTCAATGACATTGTTTTAACATTGTTTCATTTTCCCGAGCATTAAACTGAATACCCTTTAAGTATAGTAAGCTTACACGTTTAGCTTAAACTCTCTTGGATGCTTTGACCTAACGTCTGGGTGTTTTGACTTAGTTGTTTTTTTTTATTTTCTAAAGTGCTAAGTGTTTTCCTAAGTTGGCCTAATTCTAATGCTTTGTTTATGCTTTTCTACCATCCTATTTGTTGATAGGGGAGGTATATGAAAGCTAAACCCAAACCCTTGTGTGTGTTTGATGATGACAACAACAGAAATGTTTCAATAAGTTACTTGTGCAACAACAAAAATGTTTTAATATGCAAAGTTGCGTTTATATGTTTGTTTGTGCTTGAACTATTTGTTTTGCATACTTATTGTGGTTATACATGAGTTTATATCTGTAGTATGCATATTCATGGTTTTGAATGATAAAACTCTTTGCACAATGTATATCTATATGAATTAATCGATTACAGTGTTTATGTAATCAGTTAGATTCATCAGATATCAACATATGCTTAACTATGACAAACTACAAGTTTTAACTTATTACATTATATGTATAATCGATTAAAACTCATGTCTTTGCTGCCACCTAATTGCTGAGTGTAGTGATGTGTTTTCAAATGAAAATGTTTTCAAAATTGCTTAAGTGTTATAATCACTAGTGGAAAATATACTTTTTATAGCAATATTTTATACCTGTTAAAATTAAGTAAGTATTGATGAGTCGTCATTTCTTGAATTATATTTAGTTTATTGCATTTAAATAAACCAGGGAATTGTGTTTAATTGTCTGTCATTTCCCCGTTTTCCGAATTCTGTTTAATTTGGTCGGAAATTCGTAATTGTGCTAATTTGGGTTTTCTGAGTTGATTAAGTGCATTTCTGGTTGCAGGGAAGTTGTGGAAACATCATCTGGAGCATTGGGATATTGAGTGACACACTCAAAGGCTCAACATTTAGTCATTTAGATTCTAATTAAAGTTGTAATTTCGTTTTCTAGAAGCCCTTAATTAGAATTAGGTGTTTTGGACCCTTTTAGGGGCAATTTTGTAAAAATATTTTTTTTTAGGACATATGCCTTTTAGGTTAGGGTTTTTAATTTTGTGTGTGGACCCTACCCTTATTAAAGAGGGACACACGACCTTAGAAAAGGGGGAACAACCGCCACTTGCAAAAACATTTTTTTGCACTCTCGGCTTGTGTTCTGGGAGGAGAAAAATGATGTTTACGTTCGTTTTTTTTTGGATTCTGATGATGAATGAAAGAAAAAGCTTCACTTTTCTACTTTGCTGATTGCACATGGCTCTTTTTTTTTATTTTCTTTGGTTCAAACATTTTAATTGGAAGCATTGAAGCTGGAAGTGTCACGGCTGGAAGAGCAGCACGGTGATGCAAGTAGGAGCTGGCACGGTTTGGTGTAGGCGTGATGGCTGGAAGGAGAGACGCACGTTGGAATGCTGCACGTACGCTCATTTCATTTGGAGTGGTAGCAGATGAAGAAACGGTGATTCACGTGGAGCTGGAAGAAGAGCAGCTGACACGTTCCACGTAGAAAGGCTTCCCCATTTTCAATTTAGGAATTAATACTTTGTAGAATGGAGTTGGATGTGCCACGGCTGGAAGGAAGAAGTGCAGTGGTGTCCAAGCCGTTTGATGCCCACGTGAAGTTAGGAATTTAGGAGATGGGACGTGCTAAAGGAATGGGCAGCAGCTCACGGGATTTGATTCTTGGATAAGGAGAATGAGATGGAAGCAAGGTGTCACGGCCTGGTTGGAGGAAAAGGGGGATGATTCATTTTTCTATTAGAGTGAAGAAGCGGTGATTTCATTTTGCTTTAAATTGGAGAATGGTGCACGGTCTGGATGGGATTTCTTTTTAGCATATTTAGCCTTCATTTTCTTTTAAGGGAAAAGTGCTGATTGATGGGAGCAAAAGGGTGCACATGCACGGTGATTGAAAAAGAAGTGGTGTCACGGCAATTGCAATTGCAATTTCAATTTCTTATGGTAGATTCAAAAGGGTCACGGTTAATGGTAGTAGAAAAGTTTTATTTTCTTTCATTTATTTTGCCTTAGAATATTTTGCATTATGGGTTGAAATGTTTTTTTTTTCTTTCTTCTTTTCAATGGTGAATGTGCGGGATAGATGACATAATTATGCATTTAATGTTTTAGTGTAACCGTTGCATTTTTACAGCTGGAATTGTGTTTGGATAATTTATCTGTTGTAGTTTCATTTTAATGCTTTTATTTCTATTTGGTTGTGTTTAATTTTCATTTTTTTTAGTTCAATTGCATCCACAAAAACATTTTCAAACCCCCCCCCACTGCGTGTTTGACCTGAGACTTGAACCAAATTTGGTCCTTGAGAGACGACCTAGGAGTCACTTCCTAGCTTATACTGCAATAATTTTATGCACAACTTTTGTGAGAGGTGCGACCCTCTCATCAGGTATAGAAAGTGGCGCGGTGACAGTTTTGTAAATATGATAAACTCTTTTACAGTGACTACAATAAAAACAGGTATGAAAAGTTGTATGATGGAAATATTGTAATAAAATACAATAAAAATCCTTTTTTTATACCTCTTAACAGATTATTTTACATATTCAATTTGTTTTCCTCGCCATACTTTTCTTTTGTGCAAAAATTCATTCCTATTACCATTATTCTTCGTTCGATGGTGTTGAGGTGATAGGGTAAAGCTCTTGTTCGTGTTTGAAGTTGTTCCTCACATCTTCTATCTCACATTCACTCATTCACGAAGCAGCATTCACATCTTCTTTTTCTCTCTCACACATCAGAGATCATTTTTAATTGTGTGCGTCGTCTTCCTCAAGATTTCAGTGGCTCGAGAACTCATCCTTCACCATCACAAAGCATCTTGCCACTTTCAGGTTAGGGTTTCTCCCGCATTTCCTCATCTTTGACCGATTGAAACTTCATTTAAACACCATTTCACCTTCAATCTACATCTTCCACCGATTACAATCACATTCTACCGATTATAATCCCTTTCCACCATTTAAAACCCCTTTTTCCACCGATCAATCGTTCATTCTAGGGTTCTACGGTTCCTTGGTTCCTTTAGGATTTTGCATCGATTAAATCATCAAGTTCTCTTGAGGGTCTGAGGAAAACATTTTGTATTTTAGTTTCTTTTTGCCGCTTCTATTTACCTTTTTCTCACACGAACTTGTTTTCTTTCTTTGTATTTCTCGCTTTCCATTGAAATTAATATCATGAAGGATTATGTCCATTTTTTGTTTTTTTGTCGTTTTTTTTATTAATTTAATAGCTGGGTGTGCCTTTCCTAAATGTGTTTTGGTGGGTATATTTGGATCTCGTATTAACATGATGAATAATATCAAGGCTCTTTTGTGAAGTGTGTTTTCATTTCCTTTTTCTGAGCCCCACATATTTCTTCGAAGCTACTTCATAATGCATAAGGAAAATTATTTTAGCTCTTCAATTCATGTTAATGATGCTAAACATTCATACTTAACAATATATTCCTCACATGTGGAAGATTTAGCGGTTAAGTTGACTCAAAATGAAGGAGAATTGATCCAAGAGAAGTTTGAAGTGAAGAAGCTAGTAAACTTTCTCAAACAGGTCTTCTTTGATATCTGAATGTTTTGTTACACAATCTCCTCCAAAACATTATGTTAATTCATAATTTAATTTACTTGAACAATTTATGAATTTTCACTATTAATGATTTGATCAAATTCCAAAATTCATTTAGGTATGTTTTTTACAGATTGTAAACCAATAATGAATTTGTTGTTTGACATGTGAGAATCATATGTTTGGGTGTAGGCAAAAGATTACCAAATACTACAATTTTAGGATAGAAAATAGGGGTATGATGGCCATATCTTGAAGATAACATTTCCTATAGAAATTGTATATGCTAAAGAATTCTTATGAACTTTATTTCCTCATCAGCTATACAAACTTGACATAGAAATTTTCACACTTTCATTCATGTGAAAAATTCAATGCATAAAAATACTCAGGCTGGAACTGTAAAAAGGAAAATATAAGGTTTTTGTTTTCTGAATACTCTATTTGTAGTTCTTTGCTTGTAATTTACATAGTATCTTTGTATCATGTTGTATAATCCTTCATTTTGCAATGTATATAAATATGGAAAATCTCTAAAGATGCATTAGTGATATATAATATCTATTGTCCCTCATTGCTAGGATGTGTATGGACTAATAGGAGAGGTTCAAGAGGCTAGAAGAATCAAATTGTTACATCAGCCAAGCAAGGTGAATTGTTTTCTTCTTCCTCAATACTGTTATAACGGGTAGTTTTTGCTTAACTTCATTGTACTTCACTGTACATCAGCGTGATGAATTATTTGGCTAAACTTTGAATTTAGAAATAGTCATTGACACTCCTTTTTTTTTTCTTGCTTGTTTTGTCTAATTCTTAGATTTGGATGTGTGTGGATTTGATTTGATGGTGGTGTGTTTTAGAATTTAAGTACTTAAGCCAGTTTATGTAGGGTTGTGTTGGTGCTGAAGCATAAAGAAAACTCTTGGGAAATTGAAAAAAAAATCAACTAATTGGAAGGTAAAAACAGAATATCTTTGTTCTTTTTTTTTCAGTTTTTAGAAAACTCATGGAGGTGGTCCTGATAGCAGTTGAGTTCATGATTTTGTTGAATTGTTGGAAATAACAGAGTTGGACATGTTTTATGCTTGATTTCCTTATTTTTGCAAGTTTAAGATGAATTTGATGAAAGAAGTGAAGTAGGAAAGAGATGGAGACAGAAAAGGACACAAAAAGTGCAAAAGAAGAGAATCAACAAGTACCGCTCAGTGCCAATTACCGCTGAGCGACATTTTTTAGTACTCGTTGGCACCGCTAAGGGGAAAAATGGCACTGAGGGGAAGAATTGACACACGTTACTATCGCTGAGCGGTACTTTCTGGGCTTGAGCCTACTTTTATGTATTTTTTAACTAATATATAAGCTTTAGGATGTCCTAGGATTTGTATCTTTGGCTGGAACGAAGCAAAAACGCACTCTTTCACCCCTTGGAGGAGGATTTTGGATGCTAAGGCTCCTTTCTCAACTTTCTAGGGTTCTATCCTTCACTTTTCCATTGTATTTCATCTAGTTTCACCATGAATATGGTGGACTAAACTTATTTTGTTGTTGGGGAATCAATGTAAATCCTTAGAAACTCTCTTGTATGGAATTTGATCTTCAAGATCATTTTTATGATACATGCTTTCTTTCATTAATAGTTAGGGTTTTTCCTCTTTGCTCAAAGCATGCATTGTTTAAATCATTCGATGTCATGATTATTGGTTTTGTCGATATGAACACATACGGGGAAATCTAGATCTGGGAAATCTCACCCATTAGTATATTACAAACCTACACACATGAGTATGATAGTTGGTTGCCTTTAAGCTTTTGTTCACTATAATGCATGATTAATTGCTAGGGAGACAAGACATTGTAAACTAGTGATTATGATTAGTCTTTCTTTGCCGAGACATCGGGTTTTAAGTAATTTAGAAAGTGACATTAACATTAATGAAAAGATTGAATAATTCATAAATACAAGAGAGTGGATAGGATGAAATTGATAAACCCCAACAACATATTCATCCATATATTTCAATTCACGTGTTTTGTTTCTTCTTGCCCATTGATCATCACATGCATACATATTTACTTTTCAGTCTATTGCATTTGAAACTTATAACAATTTGTTTACAAGTTTTAATTAATCAACAAAATCACACAATTGTCTAGGTCGTGAGTCCTTTGGGAGAACGATACTTGGTCTTACCAGGTTTATTACTTGATACGATTCGGTTACACTTGTCGAGAGTTAACAAGTCTTTGACACCGTTTGTGAGGATTGAAGATTTGTTCATCAGGTCCCTCATAAGTTCTTGAATCTACAAGCATTCAGAAATGAAGGGTTTCTTTTTCAAGAATGGCTTGCACAATAGGGTCTTGCAAAATTCATTCAAATGACAGGTGATTGCTATCCTGATCTGGTAGAAGTCTTCTATGTTAATCTGAAGGTTATCAATGATGTTATATGCTCCCGGGTAAAAGGTGTTGATATTAAAATTGATGATAAAATATGGCTATCTTTTACTGGTCTCAAAGTAGAAGGCTACAGGTCTCATGAAAGAAATTCTAGTGTCAACAAATGGACCAAAAACAAAATGATTTATAAGGATTGTCTAAGAAATCCAAGAAGGCAAATGATATACAAGTTGTTCATGCATGGTGGAATGAAAAGGGAAGAAAAAATGTGTGCCTTTGTACTTGCTTGAGTAATACTACTTGGAAGAGGTATACGTGATCGTCTAACTACTGAAGATGTATTTTTACTTCATGCCATAAAGACCCGGATACCAACCAACTGGGTTACTGCAATGAAATAAAAATAATAATTTAATTTATATTTTATTTAATTAAATTAAATTTAAAATAAAATTAATTTATATTTTCTTAGATTAAATTTTATATATTTTTTGTATTTCATTTTTAAAATGTATAAAATATATATTTTTTAATATTTACGAGTATCTGCGGGTACCGGACGGGTTACGAGTAGAGTTTTTATTTTCGGCTCAGGTTGCGGGTAGGCACTATCAATACCCGACCCGACCCGTTGTCATCCTTAGTTGTCATCATCATCATCAATAGAGGAGCCTGGCGTATGTTAGTAATGATTTGTTGAGTAGGAGCGAATTACCTTTCCACTAAGGGAGTCAATTTGTTCTAATCGAAAAATGACTGATCGTGAACAAATACTAAGACTGTTTATTTTTTGGAATTGTGATTCCTTTTTTCTACCTTGACATATTATTTATAACCTTCTTTGTTTTAATAGTTCCTATATTGGTTAATATTATATTTCCTTATTTTGAGGATTTTTCGAAAAAGACAAGATATTGTGGTTATTTAAGATATATTTAGTAATCACATAATAGTAGGATGATAACAAAGATGAAGTCAGGTGGATCAACTTATCACTCGATAAAAAAAAAAGATGAACAAAAATAGCAATTTCAATCTAGTAGCCCGAATTAACTTAGTCTGCCAGGCCGACTTCATTATAAAAAAAATTGAACTCGCGCTACAATACTTCATATTAACCCAACTCAATCAAGGTCTGATAGAACTCGATCAAGATCCGATACAACTCGATCAAGATTTTAAACTGTTTAAACGAAAGTCCATTTTCATGTAAAAAACAGAAAATTTCCACCCGCCGACAGATAGATTATAAAATTTAACATGGCTTCAATTAGTAGACTAGCATGACCTAGTTATTTTTTATTGTCGGACTTAAAGGAATTTGTTTGATTCGTTTTGTCATCATAAATAATAATAAATTCTACTTTTTAGTAATATTATTGAAATACTATAATTAGTTATTATAAAAAAAAAGATAAATTACAATTTCAAATCTTTAATTCAATTTAGGACATTTATTATATATCATTTTATCGTGAATCAAGTATATATATATATATATATATATATATATATATATATATATATATATATATATATGATCTACGGACAAATTTCAATAGAAGACAAATTATTTATTTTATAGGTCAATTTAAATAAAATAAAATGTAGTTAAGGAATGTAAAAATATCTTAACTATTTTATTTAATTTATAATATTATTCTTATTAGTAATGGAGAAATTTAATTTATAAAATAAACTAATACTAATATTAAATGTATATTTTATTTTTTTAAGAACAATAAATATTAAAAAATATGTAATAAAGAACTTTGAACTTAAATGTTCATATATTTTTAATTTAAAAATAAAAGAACAAGGATGGCCCTCTTTGACTGGTTAATAACCTTCATTATAACAACTAAATAAGAAAAAACTATAATTGAATTGAAGCACTTATCTGAGTTAGTACATTCCAACTCATTTTATTAATTATCTTAAAATAAAGATTACTGTTAACAATTTCAAATTTGAAAGTACATAACGTAGTCCAATTGTATTTCATTTTGCACTATATTATGTTCAGTACGTATATTTTAATAATATAAAGTAGATAATTAGTTGTATATATTAACTATATAACTACGTAATTTATTATAGAGTCAAGTGATAATTTAATTAATATTTATGAAACGGTAAGTTATATGATAGAACTGAAAGATTAGCATAACTAATAAATATTTAATATTATCTTTGTCTTTACTGTATATTTTTTACTTTAAAAATAAATTAATATAAATTTTTTGAATTTAATAATATTAACTATTTTAAGGAGTTGTTGTTAGCCAAAAATATTATTTAACAAATTCAAAAAAAAATTAATGATTATTGGATAAAACAAATTACATTTATTTAATTTTTAAGTTTGAAGATTAAAATTTTAAAGATGAATGAATTTCAATTTGGTTGGTATCAAAGTTCATTATTCAAAACATATTTAATCCTAAATATAATGTTTATATATTAAATATTTATACACTATTTATATGTTAACTGATAATTTTCTTAAAGAATAATTTAGATGAATATTTTAAGTAAAAAGCTAATAAAAAACGCACTAATGTTTTTTAAAGATAACTTTTTATGTACTCATTACTATAAGTCGTTAAAATTTCAATTTCTTTAATACACGATATTTTACGGTATTGTTTTTAGTATTATTTTATAATCAATATGAATATTTTAATTGTATAAAATGATATAACAAGCTTTTTTTTGTGAAAATTTATTAAATAATTAATTATACTATAAATTAAGAGAAGGGTGAAAGTTGAATTGTCAGTTACACGCAATTTAGTGCTTTCTTTCCTTCGTGTAATCTCGTCATGACTGCAATACTGGCCTTCATGGTTTCAACAGCATCATCAATAGGACAAAACTATCGTTACAGATAATTGACTATACGAACCCCACTTCTAAGAACATGAACCTGGTTTTTTATTACTCTCATTAAGATAATTTTTTCATATGTATTTAGCAAAACTATCTGTCTTATAATAAATCAATGATCATTAAGCATAAAACATAAATTATTTGGTGATTTCTTACATTTATTTCTTCTTACTTTCAGTAAAAGGTGAAGGCATTTATTCAAAAAACCGTAATTTAAGAGTGTCCTATATGTCATGTTTAAAGTTAATTTAATATATTTTATTAAAATAAAAAAATTTCTCAATTGGTCCTACCCTTAAAATAATTCTCTTTAAGACAGAAAACTTAATATTAAAATCTAATTTATGAATTCTCGAACTAAAGTGGCTTTTGTGTAGAATTCTTAAATTTATGGGAGAAATTCAAGATATATAATTTATTTAAACAGCCAATACATTCAGACAGTTTAAAGAAAACTGTAAATTTTTTTCTTATTGGTTAGTTATTGGAAAAAGATGGTTGACAGCTTCTACTCTATCAGAGTTAATTATTCTGTTTAATAAAAAATATTAAATTAAAATATTTATTACAAAAATTAATAAAAGTAGTTATAAAATGATGATATAGAATGAGACGGTTCTGAACCATCATAAGTTTATACAACTAATTTTCCAGCTTATACTGGTAATACAAATGACCCAATTTGACTCACTAAATTAAATGAAAAGGAAAAAATGATTTCATTTTACCCTTTTCTGATACTTTTAGAGGATCTAATAAGTTATTTTAGCTGTCCCACACTAAATCCAGGTTATTTTACAGGCAAACGCATAAAAAAAATTCATGATGTATATATAATTGTAATGCATTTTACGTCTGCCAGCCTTTAACTACTACTAATATTATCATGAAAATGATAACTTGTTTTGACACTCTTGATAGATAAAAATCATATTTATAAATAATTTATAATTATTTTTACTTTATTATAAAGACCACTTTTTTCGAAAATATCTTAACTCAATATCTGATCTTAATTATACTCTTTTATCAAAGGACGTTTTAAGAAAATATTAAAATATTAGTAAAATTTAATATAGTTAACTGATTTTCTTGAAGTAATTGTATTTATAAATAAGAATAAGTTAGTAATAAATATGATAACTAATATAATCAGAAAATAACCAATGAAATTGAAAGGTAAAAAAATTAAAGTTAATGGAAACGTAATATGCAATTTCTAATCTTGAGAGTCGCAGCTACATGTCATTCATGTGTTTCTAAACATTTGTCCAAAGCCACCTCCAAGCACAGAATTCTGTAACAAACTCATCATTTCATTTTCCTTTCTTGTTCATAAACACTACAGAAAATGAATAAAAAAACAACTTTTTTTTTTCAGTTGGTTATTTAGAGTGGAAGGTGAACAGTCACAAAAACAACAAATCTGAGCCCTTGGATACTGTTATGACAACTGCCACGTGTCTCATGAATCTCCTTTGTTTACACTTGATTTTATAATAAGAACCTAGGACTCCACCCCTTTCTTCACAGACACAAACACTGAGAGTTGAGACCATATTTCTCGACACACAATCACAAAATCTCTCTCATTCCCTCTCTCAAATTTTGCATGGAGTTTAGTCCAAGCTTCCCTGAGAAAATTCACTACCTTTCTGGGATTTTCCCTGAAATCAAAACAGAGATTCCTGTGTCAGAAGAGAACAGCAGCTTCATGTACCAAAACAATTTCAACCATTTTCAGCACCACCATCACCTGAACGAGTCAAACCATGGCCATCCTGAAAGTTTTTTCACAGAGGGTTCTTCCTCCGTCATTACCCCATTATTCTCTTTGTCCTCAGCAGCCCATTCTTCAGGTGGCCCATCTTCCTACAAATCCACTTACCCCAATGAGTCCCTGAAGGGAGGGTATGCCAACCCCTACTACCCCATGGCCTATGCACCAAACAACACCAATGCTCAATCCATGCATGGTCACCCCAACAAGGTCATCTGGGACTTTTCCCAGAAATCTCCCCTTCACTCTGGCCCAAGTGCAACTTCAGATCCTCAGGTGGGTACTTCTCTGTCACCATCATTTGCTTTCATCAGTCATTGGAACTGGAAATGTCAATGCTAACAAACCTGTGGTTGCTTTTAACACGAAACAGGTGCAGAGGAAGAGTAATGCCCAAATTCAGCAGAGGATGACAAACATCATCAAAGGGCAGTGGAGTGCTGAAGAGGACAGGTATATACCAAATTGTATCTCTCTCTCTTAATTATCTTTTTCTGTCTGTTATTAAATTCTTTGCAGTTTCATATGAGGCTTTTAATGAAAATTTTCCTCATTGATTTAGGTCCTGTCTTTAGTGAGGTTTGTTAGTGTTTTTTTGTCCCTTATTCATCTGCTTGGACAAATGGTGAACGCTTTATGTGGTTTTGTAGCGTCCTTGTCCAATTGGTCAAACGCTTCGGGATCAAAAAATGGTCGCACATCGCCAGGTTGCTGAATGGCAGGGTTGGGAAACAGTGCAGAGAGAGGTGGCACAATCATCTCCGGCCAAACATTAGGGTTACTTTGTTTACTCTCTCTCTCTTACACATTCATAGTTAAATATAATCATTTTCCAGCAATATTTCATCCTATATATTTGCGTAATGCATCATATGGTTGATCTAAATTGTCATTGAATATTTAATAGAACTTAATGGTGTCATCTACAAAATACTTAATGAATTCTGATATGAAAAATGTTACCACAGCAGATTTTCATAATAAGAATAAAATAGTTATAAAAATGTAAATTGTTATATCTTTTAAAAAAAAATAAAATAAAAATAAAAGAAAAAAAATAATAAATAAAAAGAATAATATCAAATAAATATAAAAAAATTTAGGTATGAAAAACAAATATTTTTCTTCTAAAATTAGTGGTAATTGTTATATCACCGGCTAGTTACACAAGAGGCATTTACCCAATCATGTGTCTCCATGTGGAGAGTTCATTTCTCAAATATTTTTTAGGATCTTAAACTTCCCTTAAATTATAATGCTTTATATATTAAATTAAATTCATAAAACGGATTGAATTATTGTATTTATATAATTTTATTACAGACATTTTCAACTGACACTAGTGGTTTTATTAGGCATGTTTGTATAGCTGAGGAATATATATGAGATAACATTCCTTCTATCTACGTTCTTTTTCATTTACAACTAATTCCCCGAAATCTATGAGCATTTTAGGGGCATTTGTTTGTACTTTTGGTTGTACTTTTTTCGGAGTAAAAGTCTTTCAAATTTACGAAAATACATTTAAAAGTTTTATAACATTCAGAATTTTCCCCCCCTAAACATGTTATTTTAATTTGCAAATTAAAGTAGATTTTTTAAATTAAATATTATTAAATTATATTATGAAAAACGTATCTTAAAATGCTGTAAAATAAACATCTTAAATCGCAAAGCTAAACACATTAAAATAAATATTTCTATTTTAAAATTAGATAATAATATTTAATGACTAATACTTTTTATCACTTTGGTAATTTTTTTTCTTCAAATTAATAATAAATTTTTAAATAGGCACTGTATGTCTTTTTATAGTCTTTCTTAAAAATAGAATTATATAATTTCTCTTTGACAGATAAAGTATGAGAATGTTATTATATATTTTTTTTCTATTTTAAAAGTTAAAAATAGTTACAAACTTTGTTACCATTTCTTTTATACTAACTTGATTTATAGCACTTTATTACTCTTTCTTTAAAATTAATTTGATTCTAAATTATATATATTTATAAGATTTGAAATACAATAACAACCCTTTTCTCTTTCTCGTATTTTTTTACTGTACCTTATTTCAAATATAAAACCCTTTTAGTTATCTGCATTATCTAAATTAGGAGTGTCCAAAGTCAGCTAACCTAGTTATTATATGGATTGAGTTAGAAAATAAATTAACTCAATTTGATTATTATTGGTTGATTCTTCTATCTTCTGACTCGAATCATTTACGTGTGAATTAAGTGTTTCCAATCCAATTTAATTCATATTTTAAAAGGTTCAATTTTTTCAATCTATTCCAGCTCAAATTTATAGTGAATTATGTTGACTCACATATTAGAACTCATTTTTATTTTTCTAATTCAAATAAAATGAAATGAAAATTTTGGAGAAATAAATTGTATAACAAATTGCACTTGGTACTTGTTAAAATTTAATTTATTTTAGTGACATAATTTGGCAACATATGTTATTTATGTAGCAGTAACATTAATCTTTTTGATAAGAGAATTAGTATTATATTTTTCTAAAAATTATAATTAATGTGAAATGAATATGTAACAATGTTTATCATAATTTTTTTATGACATGAGAAACTTATGATAGATTTTTTCATTTTATTTTAAGTTTTAAAAAAAATATTTAGTTTATAATCTATTTAAATACATTTTAATTGATTTTTTTAAGATTTACTAATATAATTAATATGTTAACAAATTTAGTATTAAACTTTATAAATGTGTCTGTCACTTGAAATTGGCCTCTCCTTGTTCGTCCTATATGAGTTTCGAAATGTCACTTATTTTTTCTTGTTTCTTGCACATTAACAAAATGTCAGACTAAACTTTATATATATATATATATATATATATATATATATATATATATATATATATATATATATATTACTTTTTTGTTTATATCTTTTGTTTTCATTACATAATTTATAGCATTTATTGAAGCAAAATGTTACATGAATAACTTTAAACATTAACACACCTATTCAATACCTAGAAAGAAAATATTTTTAGTTTTTTTTATTTAATTATTTTATATTTTAAAATAAAAATATAATTTTACAGGTGTTAAGTAAATGTAGAATGAAAATTGAAGTCTTTATATATCTTCACTCTTTATTGAATTTCCCTTTATGTTGTTATCTCTCTTTTCTTTCTACACCAATAATCCACTCAACCAGAAGACGATTATGTCCATTGTGACTTATTATAATAGGAAAAAGATTATTTTACACCTATAATTAACATTTGACAATCTATCAGAGGATAAAATGATTATAACAAAAAGTAAATTTTTGTATTTATAAAGAAAAATAAATAATAGTAAATGATAATATCAAATGAGTGTTAAAATTTGTTGGGCGTGGATTATAATAAGAGGGGCAAAGCATTCATGCATTACCAAGTTCAGTACATGATGTATATGCGTATATATTATTTGAAGCAGAGTTGAAGTTGAGATCTTGCACAGTATGTAGGAGATATCTAACTTCACATATCCACGCATTATTGTTTTGTACCAATGCAGAAGGAGTCATGGAGCGAAGAGGAGGACAAAATCCTGATCGAAGCTCACAAGGAACTCGGGAACAAATGGGCAGAGATTGCAAGGAGAATGCCGGGAAGGACCGAAAACACCATCAAGAACCACTGGAACGCTACCAAGCGTCGCCAGAAGGCCAAGAGGCAGAGGAACAAGCGCAGGAGCTCCAAGGGGTCACCCACGCTACTCGAGAGCTACATAAGGAAAGTCACTGCGGCGGAAGAATCTGAGAAGGAGTTGAAGAACTCCATGAGCAAGATGAACCTGAATGACACCACCAAAACGGGTCTCTTTCGGGTTCGGTACGAGAGCTCCGAAGGTGACTTCAGCTCCGAGGAGGAGGAGCTTGGCTGGACCCTGCAGCACCACGTGCCATGTGGTGGCGATGGTGGTTATGTGCCAGTGATGGTGAACGCTGGGGAAGAGAGCGCCATTGATTACGAGGTTGCCATGCAGATGGTACCAGAGGTCCAGATGAGGAAGGAGATGGATCTCATGGAGATGATCTATAGAAAAGGTTAAGGTGCAGTGCTCGTGGTTTTCCCTTTCATCACATCGTGTTCCTTGTTTCTTCTGTTTGTTTTTTCTTTACTTTATCTTCAGACATCATTGAAACTGTGGGTTTTATGTTCGGTTGGGTTTGGTTGCATGCCGTGGATATTTTAGTTCCTTTGTTTTGTCTTGTGTTTTTCCGTTCGAATGTGATCTTGATGCGGCATTTGTTCTGCTTATGTTTCGGCTGTAACTAAATCTTGCATGTTTTGGGTTTGCGTGGATAACTGGTTCAGACTGCCCGATTTATGACCAGTATCTAATTTAATAATTTATGTAATGCTCATTTCTTTGTGTTCATTTCAACTGTTCAACCCATATTTTATGAGGAAAAATAAAAATGAAATCAATAACGGTAAATAAGGGTTAATACCAATTTCATTTTTTGTTTATATAAATCGATTTTCAAAATAAGTTTATATTGTTTAGTAATTTTTTTTAGTGTTTCTTGGATTTTCATCTTGTTCAACATATTCAACCCCAGTTACTGTTTTATGTCTCTACCTCTTCCATCAAGATGAAAGTAATTGAAGGGAGGAAATTATTTTCTTCCAATCCACCAAAAATTACTTCCCCAAATTTAACAAAAAGGGAAACAATCTCACTTCTTTTCAATATTTTTTAAGTTAAAAAACTATTTGATTTTTCATAATAATTTTTTTTAACAAATAGAGTAAAATTTGATTTTAAAACGACACTTTTTTTTTTAACTATAAACTATTTTTTATAATATTTGTTTATTGTTTCATTCAAACAAAGAGAAATTTATTACTTATATTTTTCCATCTTCATATTTCTATCCTTTTATTCATATTTTTTTTCTACTTTTTTCGTTTTTCTTTTCTTTATTATGGTTCTGGTTTTGATCTTGGATTCATTGAAAAAAATTGAGGGTTCTTGAAACATGATGTGGTACAAGATGTAAATGATTTTCAGATAAATTATTTAATCCCAAAGGGGTGTAATGCTACCTTCGTATCACTCATACCAAAAAAAATGAAAACCCTATGGGCTTACATGAATATAGACCAATTTCTTTGGTGGGATACATGTGGTGATGTGGTGGGATGCATGTACAAGATTCTAGGTAAAATACTAGCTAACAGACTAGAGTTAATTATATCCATCATTATTCACCGGAAACAATCGGCTTTTGAAGGGTAGAAGACTACTAGATAGTGTTTTAGTTGCTAATGAAGTAACTGAAGAGACTAGACAGAATGCAAAGCTATGTGTAATAGTTAAATTGGATTTTGAAAAGGCTTATGACTCGGTCAAATGGGACTTTCTCTTTTATATGATGGATAGATTGGGTTTTTGTACTAAGTGGATAAATATATCGGATTAAGGCCTGTCTGGATTAATCCATAATTTTAGTCCTTGTCAATGGTAGTCCAACTCAAGAATTCAAACCAACAATAGCTTACCTTTTTTTTCTAATAATGACAGAAGGCCTCAATGGAATTGTTAGTTAAACTAATAAGAAGCAAATGCTAGAAGGAATATTTGTAGGGACAAAATAGATAAAAGTGAATATGTTACAATTTACATAAGACATTTTGTTCTTTTGTAAAATATGAGTTAACATAGTGGCCACAAAGATATCTTGAGGTGCTATGAACTTGCTTTAGGTCTAAGAATGAATTTCCAGAAGAATAAGTTAGGAGGCATTGGGGTAACAAGAGGAGTTAAAAAAGGCTCTATTATTTTGAATTGTGATTTGATGGGTACTATTCAAATTTTTAGGCATGAATGTAGGAGAAAATCCAAACAAACAAGAAATATTTCTCGGAACCAATACTGAACAAGATTAAGAAAAAAATATGTAGGTGGAAAGGAAGATTGCTTACAAGTAGTTTAAATTATATTTGTCACAAAATGTTATTACAATACAAAACAGTTTAAGCACTCGTAGATATTCTCTCTTTTCTCTTACAATAGTAAGCAATACAACAATGAAGTTTGAGAGGATTTATTTTCTCTTTTTCTCTTCTCTTCCTTTTCTCTTCTTCAGTTCAAATGTATTCTTTTTCTTGAGCTTTTCGTTTTCTTCTATCTTGAATGCTTGTAGGATGGATGTTTTGTTGTAAGCTTCTCACTTGCCTATCCTTTTGATTTTTCTTTTGAAAGTTCTTCTATTTAAATGATTCATGAGTATTTGTTCGTTAGACTAAGCTTTTAGTCTTGATACTTGTGCTTTCTCTTTCTTCTTTGTACAACAACCGTTAGATAAGTCAACTTGTCAGAGCAGACATGTTTTCTCAGTACTTTTCTTGAAATATGTTGTATGTTTCCTTTAGGTATGGCTTCAAGTGAAGAATATTTTGTGAATATCTCCTTTGTCTCTAACGTCCACTTTTGATATTTGATTTGTAGCTTTGTGGATGCAGCAAATATGTTTTTTCTTATCACTTTTGTTGATTTTAAATGTTGAGTAATTAATGTCATTTAATGCTTGCTCAAAACAACAAAGTATTTTTGATTTCCTACCATTAGGTGACTTTTTTCAATTAAGCTCTTTTCTAAAGATACCAAGTGTTGTATAGAGTCTTCATCGTTGGACGAAATATTGTTTAAGCTCATGGTATCATTTAGTCAAATAAACACTTCTTTTGGTTTTGTCTCTTTTCAAATAGATAGCGTTTAGGTTATTAAAGCTTTTTTTTTTAATTTTAATTATTAAAGTTGTTTTCTGTGTTTTGTCAGAGACATCGTCTCGACTATTTTGTTTCCGAGAGTTATGTTGAATACCTCTTTCAGGCATGATGAACATCAAGCGTTTTACTTCAACTCTCTTAGACGCTTTAGACACAATAGTGTTTAGCCATGTGTTTGGGTGTTTTAACCTAGATGTTTTTTGTTACCAAAAATCCTAAGTGCTTTCCTAAGCTTTTCTATGTTATGGATTCTAGTTCTAAGTCTTTATGTAGGTTTTCTATCTTTGGGGATTATGGTTGTAGGTCTTGTGTTTTCACCTTAAGTTGTTTTTGTAAGACCCGAAAAAATAGGGGTCTTAGAAATAAAGTAGTCTTGAGACTCTGGTGTTTTTGTTTGGTAATTAGTGTTCTTGAGTGTACACCTTTGTTAGAACATAATTGTTATGTTATTTCTTTTATTTTATTTATATTTTTGTCTAGGGGCAAAATGATTTTTTACCTTTTATTAATTAGGTGTAAGAAAATAAAACAAGGGGTGTAGAAAGGAAAAGCATGCAAATTAAATAATATGGAAAATTAATAAAAAGATATTATGTAAATCTTTTAGAAGATTTAGTTGTTGTTATTTTAAAAAGTAGTTGAAATAAAATAGAAGATATAATTTTGGTGGGTTTAGATATTTAAAAGAGATGTTATTATTATTATTATTATTATTATTATTATTAGATATTGTAGATATTTTAAATGACATATTGATATATTATTATATATAATTAGATATTATGGCTAGATAATAATAATAACATATATATTATTGATAGACTCATTATAATAAATTAGAATAAAGTGTATTTTAAGTGAGAAAATATTAGAGATAGAGTTGGATTGATAAAAAATAAGATATAGAGAAATGGGTGGTTTTGTGTTTAGAAACCCTAGAAACTCTAAATCAAAGAGAGAAAACAGAGGAAGAGAGGAGATTGACGTTTCTGGAGAAGAAGAGAGAGAGAGTAATGGGAAACTCTTAGTGCAAAAGAAGATTGGTGGTGTTTTAAGGTTATAGATAAAACCTTAGGATTGGCCAAGGTATGGGGAAACTTACCTTTATTTGTTAATTGTTGTATGATTGTATTCTTGGTTATTTTAAATTGATAATCCTTGTTGGTACATGTTTGTATGATTATGATTATATATTGCTATTGTTGGGCAAGGGTGTGTATGCATGAGCATAGGATTTACGAAATATTTGTGTTGGATTTTCCCAATGAATGTATGTATGTTTTGTTAGGTTATCCCAATAGAGGGTTTGATGCTAAGGGAGAACAAAGTTATGATGCTTAAGGGTTTCCATGCAAATATATGTTATAATAGTGTTATGATAATTATATGATGTAAATTTAGGTTTGTTGGGGTATAACATGTATGATGATTGGGTTTGGATGATGCAAGTGTTGTGATGTATGTATTTGAGTATGTTTACATGGATATGTGATGCTTGAATGCACGTATGGTGTGTTGAGTATGTTTTCACATGATTTACAGTTGATGTATGTATGTTTGAATACTTGAATTTTATCCATAATGTGTTTCGTGGCGACAATAATCAATTATCATTAGTTATAATCATTATCTACGCATCAATGTTAAGTTTGGTTGAGGGAATAATCGATTATCTAGAATGATAATCGATTATCCCTTTCTGCATGATGTTTCAAGGTAATAATCTTTGAGATAATCGATTATCAAAAGTGATAATCAATTATCACAGTGTATTTTTGGGAAAATGGCGAATTTGATGAAGAATGGCGTGGACCAAGCCTAGGAAGCAATGGAACGCGTTCGTACTCAAGGAATGAGAGTAATGGGTATGTTTAGAGTCATTTTTGACTTGTGATTGCGAGTGGAGCATGAGTGGAAGAGGAATGCATAAGAGTGTGTGTGATTAATGAGCATGAGGCATGGGAGATTAGTCTACTTGTTGAACCTAGTAAATCTTGGTTCTATCTTCGAATAGGTACTCCCTTTGGCATTGGTTGTTGAAAAGGGGGTGACTCTTTTTAGCATTGGTTGTTGAAAAGAGACTGGCATTCTCTTTGGAAAATAGTTGTAGAAAAGAGAATGGTGTTCGAGTGTTGAATCTTCTGTAGTGAGGGGGTTAGATGTTCTGCCTTATGTGATAGGAGAACATGTCCAAAGCCAGAAGAAGGATGACTCGAGTGTATCTGTATGGGAAAGCTACATATGAGGTTGTAGGAGTGGCTACAGTCAGTGAGGTAGGGTATATGGGTGTAATTGAGTCTTGTCATGATGAAGTTCATGGTTTGGTGATGCTCATTGTGTGATTCATGATTGGAATAATCATGTTTGTGGTGTACCTATGATGATGATCATGGTATTGAGGATGCTCCAGGTTATGCTATGTTGATAGTGGTGTTAGTATAATGGTTATAGTAGGTAGTTAGCATATATGCTAATGAGTGGATAAACAAGGGTCTATGTGTGAGATGTTAGTGATGACATCAAGGGTTAGAGGTCAATGATCAAGGATGGAGGTTTGAGGATTGGGGATCGAGGATCAAGTAATTCATTTTAATTGAATTGTTTATGTTAGAAGATTAAGAATCCTATTGTTATTATTTCTATGTATAGAGTGTTTAATTATGGTTGATATAGTCAGAAGGTATGTATCTTGTGCTGTGTTGATTATGGTTGATATAATCAGTATGTATGTATTTTATTGTTATGATTGTTTTATCGGTAGCTTACCTCATACATGTTTGTGTTTGTGTGTTTGTGAATGAAATTATCGACGATAATTGTATAATGTGTTATATGTGAGCAAATGATATTTTAGATTTTCTAAAGGAATGATAGATTCATGAGATGACGAGGAAAGATTTGAGTTTCTTTAAAAGGTTATTTTGGTATAAACTTTTGAAACAAAGTAATTGTAGTTGTTTTATTTTCTTAGTCATTTATTCACATGTGTAACAATGTAATTTGACAAGGCATTTGGAACTGTTAGGTTTTGAATGAATTATGCATGTTGAAAGGTTACGATTTCTTTTTAAAAATATGTTTCTGCGCTAAGATAAAGTTTTGAATTTACCCATTTTAGTAAACTTGTGACATCTCAGAAGATGGGGCGTTACAGTTTTCTGATTTTTATCTTGTTTTAATGTTATTTGATTAAACTTCAAAATATGCGAACATTTAGGCACATAAAGGATTTTGTCTTAGCAATCTCCCTTTTTTATGTTTAAAAAATACACATTTAAACGATATAATCTACCTTAGTTCAACATTTAGTTTTAAGTTTTGTATGTTTTAGTTCATTATTTGTTTTACATCTTTTATTGTTTTTATCTTTTGCATGCGATTAATGGACACAGTCAAAGAAACAATATTGCGTATAAAGATAAAAGTGATAAGCAACAATATAAATTAAACAACAGATAAAATGAACAAGTAAACAAATAAGCAACCAACAATATTTTATTAAAACACAAAACAAATTACATGAATGTAAACATAGACTCCTAAGATAAACTCTAAGAATCTGGAGAAACTCCCCCTGATTCTATGTTATCCTAACTTCTGGTGTACTCCCCCTAGGTACATGATCCTTCCCCTTATTTTATAAGCATCAAAAGGGAAGGAGAGAAAGGACATCACAACCCAACGAATGGGATCGTCCACATAAAATCATATTATAATAATGGAATAATATGATGATGGGATAAAGGAGAGAAGGTGGATCATGAGGCAAGGGAGGAACGAAATAGTGGTGGTTGGGTAAGGATGGTTTAGGTTAGGAGGTGTGTAGGTAAGGTAGAAGAACTACGTGTGTAAGACAGGTAAGTTAAGAGTATAGGAATAGGAAAGGATGTTGAGTTATCATGTGCTTCGTGTTCCGATGGTCAGATGAGATGACAATGACAGTTAGGAGCTTTGGAAGAGGGCTACAATGGTTTGGAATGAAGTACCTAAAAAACACTAGAAAAGGGGGTTGAATAGTATTTATGGAAAACATTTTTCGCAACCCTTTTGATATAGCATGTTGTCGAACGTATGAAATATTATTTTAAAGGTTTAGATGCTCGAATTGAAATATATATGCTTTGATAAGATTGTCGTGCTATTCAGAACGTTTTTACAAGGATCGTTTAGGTTGGAAGTTCCTACATTTAAAATATAAAGCTCAATTGTAGGTTTTTCAAGAGGATCGTTTAGTTAAGAAAAGAGAAAATACCATAAGAGATTTTATACTAGTTCGTTCCAAATGAGTTATGTCCAGTCTCTTCTGTAGAAGGCTCCACTATAATCTTCACACGATTACAAATGAATATTAACACCACTCTTGGTACTCAGCTACCTCGTTGAGATTTTCTTTGACTATTAGCATCACTCCTGGTACTCAGCACCTTGCCGATATGTCCTTTAAGTATTTGCACCACTCCTAGTACTCATGACCTTGTCGAGATTTCCTTGAGTATTTGAACCATTCCTGGTACTAGACTACCGCGTCTAGATTCCTCAACTAAAACAGAGTTCAATTGTGAGTGTTTTAATTCTCTATAGAGTTGCAATCAATGATTGCTTACATGTAGTTCAGACTATATCTCTCACGAGAGGATTTGAATACAATACAATGTAGTCTAAACACTCGTAGATGTTTCTCTCTTTTCTCTTACAGTAGTAAGCAATTTGATAATGAAGCTCGAGAGTATCTCTTTCTCTTTTTCTCTTCTCTTCTCTTTTCTTCAGCTCATGATGTATTCTTTTTCTTGAGCCTTTTCTCTTCAAGATGTATATGTCATTGTAAGCTCTTCTTTCTTAAGATTTTCTCTTAAGCTACCCTCTTGATTTTCTTCTTGAGAGATTTTTTATTTATAGGCTTCATGAATATTTGTCTGTTAGACTGAGTTTGTAGTTTATATGCTTGATACTTGTGTTTTCTCTTTCTTCTTTTCATAGCAACTGTTGTGTAAGTCAACTTTATCAAAGAAGACATATTTTTTCAGTTCTTTGCTTGAAGTACGACCTTTTTATACTTTGTTTCAAGTGAGGAACATTCCATGAATATCTCTTTTGTTTCTAACATCCACATTTTGATATTTGAACTGTAGCACTATGGATGCGTGTAGAATAGCTTATTTGCAAAATTAGAGTAAATTGTGCATGCAACAGATATGACTTTTCTTATCACTTTTGTTGTTTTTGAACGTTCAATATTTAATGTCATTTAATGTTTGCTCAAAACAACAAAGTGTTTTTGATTTTGTACCGTTAGGTAGAATTTTACAATTAAGTTCCTTTCCTTGAAGATACCAAGTGTAGATGTAGACTTCATCAAAAGATGAGGTACTTATAGAGCTCGTGGTATCATTTAGTCAAGTAAATGCTTCTTTAACTTTTGTCTCTTTTTAAACAGATGAAGTTTAGCTTGTTTAAGCTTCCTTACATATTTTTAAGTCTTTTAATGTATTTTGTCAGATATATTGTCTCAACCTATTTTTTTTTCGAGAGAAGCCAAATGCTTATTCTAGGTATTATAAGCATTAAGATTTTATGTCAATCTCTCTTGGACGCTTTAGGCAGAACATCATTTAGCCATATGTCTGGATGTTTCGGCTTAGATGTTATTCTATTTCCTAGGACGTAAGTGTTTTCCTATGTTTTTCAATGTTTGGGGATTTTGGTTCTAGGTTTTGTTTGTTTGGGGTTTAGGCTCTAAGTCTTGTGTTCTTTACCCTAAGTTACTCTATTTTAATGTTATTTGATTAAATTTTAAAACATGAGAGTGTTTGATTGTATAGACGAATTTATCTTTAACATTGTTCTATTTTGCATTGTTGAATTGAGATAATTTTGTTCCGGTAAATTTTGTCCATTTAAATAATTTGTTTTATTGTTTCTAGTGTTTGTGTTTGTCATTCTAGTATTTTAAATGGTGAATGGTTGTTGTTTGAGCAATTTCCAGCTTTAAATTCAATTTTTGTTATGTGTAGTGCATTCCAAAATTCTGATATAATTTTTATTTTGTTTAATAATTCTTCTGTGATCTGCTTTGATTGAATATATTGGTTTGAATTCTAAACCGTGTGTTTGCTAAATATCAACCAATTATAGGCAGTGAGATATCAATCTAGGCTTGGTGATATTAGCTAGAACATTAATTTGTTCACTTAACTACATCATTTAAAAAATCCATACCAACCTGTCATGTCACTTCTTTTAACTCTTATGTGTATATTTATAGAACATAATTAACATTTACATAATTAACTAAATATAAATAAACTTAATTTTTAATTAAAATATCAATTTTAGTAAAAATATTTATATAAAATCTATGTACAAACTAAATTTTGTTTGAATTTGAAAAAGGAAAAATTGTTTAATTTAAATAAAAAAAGATTAAAATAAAATAAAATAAAAATAGAGGAACCAAATTAAAACTAATATAATGATACGTGACACACTATTATTGTCATGTAACACAACGTGAGTTTAACATGTAATTAAAATAATTAATATAATATTAAAAAAGATAAAAAAAAAATCATGAATAAGTCGTGACATCTCTTTAAGTATGTTAATACGATACTAACAACAAAAACATTACCACCATTTTTGAAAAGTAAAAACCCAATTGAAACAAAAATAAAATTAAAAGAAACAAGTAACCAAAACTAACAAACTCAAAACTATTTAATCTAAAACATAATTAATTATAATTAAAATGTCTAAAGATAAAATATTTTATACAAAATACATAAAATAATTGTTATATAATATTAATTTAACTGTCAAGTTATATATATATATATATATATATTATATATATATATATATATATATATATATATATATATATATATATTTAAAAGTGTTATATTTTTAAATAAAATACAGGCGTCAAAGCGTTTCGTGTTGTTAATATATCTGTGCCTGTCACCGCCATCTTCAAGTGTCATCCCCACCATCTCCAAATGTCTTCACGTTTTAAGCATTTGATTTTTTAAATAGGTTTTGAAAGAAACTAACCAAATTAATATTTTTTTCGTTTAATTTTTATTATAATCTTTCACAAACATTAATATACTTATGAAAAACGTAACATAAATTATTTTAATGCATAACTTTTCTAATTATATACATAAAAAATATTATCTCTGTCCATTATTCATATACTAGATGGAAAAGGTTGGCAAGTAAAGAAAATTGAAAAGCGCCGCTTCATATTTGGGTAGCCACCTCACAAGAACATAACTTTCCGAATCCGTAAGGCGTTTGCGATCTTTCATGCTGCAAAACTTCTCGTGCTTCCACATTCCACGTGCCACTGCATGCCCAACCCCAAACACGACGTGGACAAATCTACCAAGTGAAAGTTTATTCTATTTCATAAATAAAATATCCATAAGGAAGTTAACAACAAATAGAATAATAATAGCAGTTAATTTTATCACATGGAAGCAATTGTATCAGATAATTAATCACGAGCTTATTGGAAAAAGTCACTCGTGCCATTTTTCTTTTTCATTCAAGTATTTTCCACGTTATAAAACAATTTTTAAAACTGAATTTATTTTTTATATAACTTTTTTTCGTTAAAATAACTACTTACCAACTTATTTTTATTCTGAGTGATGATTAAAAATAATATTCTCTAAATCTAAAACAAATTACACTCTTCCGTAAAATTAAAACAAACAAAGCCCCTAAATACATTGTTACTCGACTTTTTAAGACTCAAACGGTGTAAATATATATTGGAAACAATACTAAAAATGTATTCTCTATTACACTAGCATATTTTATCATCAAGTGAAATTAGTGAATTTATTAAAAATAATATATGTTATACTTTATTTAAAATATTTTAAAATAAAAATATGGAAACATATTAAATTTAAAGAATAAATTATTAAATGTGAAATAAAAATATGTCCGTGAACATCAAGAAGGTACCTAAAAATATAATTATCAACAGCAATCCACACATTAATTGAATTAAATAAAGCCTGTTAATTTATTTATTTTTCTCGAAAGTGAATGGTTCCATCACCAACAAAATCACCCAGGCTTTACGAAACCATAACTCACCGCTTCCCACCTTTCTTCATTGCCACATCCCTCTTCTTCTTACAATGTCCTCGTACGTTTCTGAACTTCAATTTCTTTTCACTATTCTTTTCTTTCCTTCTTTTGGCCCTTTACGTTGCTTGCAAGCCTATTATAATGTTCTCTTTCTTGTTTTTCGGAAAACTGTTACATATTAACTTCTATGCATTCAAATTTCTATTACTTTTTTTCCTTTTTGCATGTTTCAATCTGTCTGGTTTTGTTTTTCTACAGTGCTTTGTTAATGGTAATGTGTTATTGCTGTATTACGGGAAATTAGCTCCACATTTGGTGAAATGGTTGCACTATTTGCTCAGCGATATTGTAGCATTGCTGTTCACATATATCAGTAGGCAAAAAGATTTAAAAGACACTGATGGGTTCAAATTTAAGTACCCATACGATGTGTTATTGTTTCTATTGGGATCACATAATCTTGGCCTAGTTATTGAAGTCAAATTTTGGACTATAGTTAGTTAATTGGGAATTTTCATTCTGACCTGCACTCTTATGACGATATTATCAACAAGTGATTTTTGATCAGGGGATTGGATTGTAATCGTTTTATAATATTCATTCACTGCAAGAGTAGAAGCATGATAATCCCTGTAATCTCTTGATGCAGTAGTTTGGGATCCATATAATAACAATTGTTTTATATGTGTAGTTAAGCTGATAAAAACATATTTGTAGTTAAATTGAAATAATAGTGGTCGCATATAATCGTAACAATATATGATTGCATTTTGACCTCAAAAATCACAATATCTGTAGCACAGTTTTATATCCCTGCTAGTGTCAGCCGTACGTACTTGCTCAAACTTATTATGTTTTGGTTTACACTGCTACCGATTTATCAATAGATTGCACTTTATCTGTAAAAACACTTAATATTAAAGTGCAGCAAATAGAATATTTTGGAAACAAAAGTATGTAACTTAATTATTAGCATCATTGTTTATCAGGATGCGGCAGCAGGATGCCACTGATACAACCACCCTCAGCTATTGGTTAAATTGGAGGTTCCTTTTGTGTGCATTTTCTGTGTTGCTGCCAACGATCCTTGCATTTATTGTAATATGGAAGGATATACGTTCGAGGAAATTCAAATCTGGCGAAGGAGAACATCAGCGAGAGGGAGCTTTGTCTGGTGATGAAGCATGGAAACCATGCCTTAAAGAAATTCACCCTGTTTTTTTGCTAGTTTTCCGTATCATTGCATTCTCTTCTCTTTTGGCATCGCTAGTTGCCAAATTTTGTGTTAATGGTGGCTCCATATTTTTTTATTACACTCAGTAAGTATTCCCCCTTTCTATTGACGTAAGTCTTGTAGCACAAGTATAGTGACGCCTTAAAGCTATACTAGAAAGCAAATTCAGCATTAAGCTTTATAAACGAGTTTGAAGCCATTTATTTTTTTTAGCTGTCTCAGTTTTATCAGTTTCATTTCATAGTTTTCCATTTCCTTCCCATTAGCTCCAAACACATCTGATGGTGGTTATTTTGAATTTCTTGCAGGTGGACCTTCGCTTTGATTACAATTTATTTTGGGGTAAGGCTTGTAATTTTTCTTAGAGGCCTTCAATGAAATCATTCCTTTTCCATACGTATTAAGTCAGTTTACGATGCTTTATATTCTATAGATATAATACTTAGGCGGAAGCTTTGTCAGAAAGTGTTATCTATGAAGTCTTGGCATATTTGTAACTCACAAGATGAAATTTCTTTTTGTAGTGTGCATCTATGCTATCAGTTTATGGGTGTTATCAGTACAACAGACCAAGGACCACCTTTAATGTAGATATTGCTAGACTAGATGCAGAACAAGGGCCATACATGCCTCTCTTGCACCAGGATACCACAAATCGGTCTAGAATCGATCACCTTGCTGATCCCCATGATGAAATACACAAGAATCAAATTACAACCATATGGAGTTATATTTTTCAAATTTTATTCCAGGTATGGAGAAGAAATCGACAGGTTTATAGAGAATTGGATAGGCATGTTAGTTGTATAATGAAAATCAAACTCAACCCTTACTTCTTTGCTTTCGTTATGTTTTTGTTTATGTTATTGTGTTTGTGTCTCTCTTTAACATTTTTATGTCTTTTCAGTCTTACATCTTCTCTTTTTTTCTTCACTTTAATTTTTATATTTTGTTCTTTCCTTCAAATACATGATTATACCATAGATTCTATATAATTTGTTAGGTTGGCAAATGATGAAGTCCAGCCTATGTTTGGAAATCCGTTGGCAAGTATGTTGAGAGAAGGAATGCTTTATTACTTTCAAGTTACATATATATGGGCAGTCTTGGCAACATGTTTCGAAACTTGGTCTAAGTCTTACAGCTTTGGACCTTATTGCATGAAATTCTGATAACTTTTGCATCACGTTGTTAATGATTTTCAGCTGGATATTATGGGTCTGTTTGGGTAATTTTTTGAACAATTACTTCCTAGAACTAAAATAAGAAGAAAAGATGAAATCATTTTACCCATAAACTGAAATTTTGATTTTGAAGAAAAAATTTAGCTTATGGAAAAAGTTGTCATTTTTTTGTTCGTATTTTCTTTTTCTATAAGTGCTTATGAAGAAGTTCATCTAAACAAACTCAATTTACTTGCACAATGTCAAGGATTTAACTTTATCCTGGTTGACTACGATGTTGCATTTGTATTCCCCTGATTTTATATGCCTTTTTAATACCTTTAAATAGATGAATGCAGGGGCGGTGATGCTTACAGATTGTGTTTATTGGATCATTATATTTCCATTCCTTACTCTGAAGGATTACGATTTTACCTTTGTGAGTAGAAAACTTCTGGATATTCCTAGTTCTTTCTGCTTTCTTGTTCGTGTTAAAATTGACTGCTTAACTTTCTTTACCTTTAGCTAACCTAATAGGTTGATGTGACATCCACCTATCATAAAGGTTTGAGTTTGTGGTACATTCGTTCTCTGATTTTTCTATCCTTTTTCTAATTTATATGCTTTTTCCGTACGTCAAGAAATTACTGCATCAATTTGTGTCACTTATTCGTATCCTATACTTTTGCATACTTTACATATACTTACATAAAGTATCTGTTAGAAAAATTGTTTCTAATATTATTCACAAACCAGCAATTGCTCTTATATAGACATGACATAATAATTGGAAATCCTAATTTATGATAGATATATCAATCTGATAGAGCATTAAAGGTATATGAGAGGAAGAAAAAGAGACGAGGGCAGAGTAAGGAGAACTAAGAGCGGGAAAAGGGTAGTGTCAGTTAGTAGTTAGTTTGAAGGGAGGGGAATACTATATATAGGAGGTAGTTGGTAAGGGGGAAGGTTAGCCTTTTTGTACATTTGAGTTAGACTGGAGACTTGTTGGAGTGGGAGGGAGATAGGCTTCCTTGAGGGTGATTCTTGTATACTGAATTCTTTCATTCATCTAATAAAATACATACTATTCAGACTGTTTGTGCATGTTCTTGAGAGAAGGAGAGGGTTGATCGACTTCTTGACTAAAGAATTCTATCACAATCCCTAAAATTCGGTGATCTTGTACAATAAATATAAAATATACTGACATCCTATTAATCCTCATAATTATCACTATAAGGAAATATTAGCTGCAGCATAGATCAAGGGATTTTGACATTCCTCCTCAAGTTGGTGAGTGGAGTAATCTATTCCCAACTTGCCAATAATAGATTGATATGTAGCACCAGTGAGCCGTTTTGTTAACGTGTCTAAAACCCCCCTAAATTTTAGAATCTCCTTTGAACTGAACTCTGTGGTGGGTGAATTTTCTAAGTAGGCTTTTTTTGTGGTTTGAACAATGGCAATGTAGGCCTAGAAGAAATATATTGGAATAAGAAAGGGTTGTGGTGTTCCAGTAGTGCATGTTTCACAGGTGAATACGACGGAAGAAAGAAAGGGGTGTAGTTTTGCATCAATGAGGGCCGCCCAAGAGATTACAAAACTCCTAAGAATTTTAGAGCTCTTATACCATGTTAGAAAAACTGTTTACGATTTTATTCATAAAGGATCGATTGCTCTTAAATAGAATACGTGCACATATAATAACTGACAATCCTAATTTATGATATATATAATCCATCCCTGCAATTTATAATCAATCATCTTCTACAATAAATATACAGTATACGGTCAGCCTATCAATTCTCCTAATTATGAAATGTAATTAAATCTCTTATAACTTAACATAATTCAAGGGATTTTGAGAATATCAAATCTATGAAACACTAGTACTTTTATGATGAAAATAACTTTTATTTTGAGAATATCTAAGAAATGTGATTTTAATTTTGATTCATACAATTGCAATTATATATTTATTATGTCCTAATAATGTTTGTATATTTTTACTCTTGTTTTCAAAATAAACATATTGTCTTATCAGATACACATCGTATCCAATACATGTGCATCATAGTTACCAAATCTCGAAGGAGTTTCTCATAATTCGATTTTTATGTTGAATTATGGGAATGTAATAAGATTTTGGTATCATATGGTTGCTAATTCAAGAGCTCACCTTCAACTTGCTCAAATTTCTCCTAATTTAGTTTTTAGGTTGGGTAATGGGAATGTAACAAGATTTTGGTTTCATATGGTTGCTAATCCAAGAGTTCACCTGTAATTGGCTTGTTGATAAAATTAAAAGGGGTGACGGGATAGGTTGTTGGTTTGAGTCCTCCCTACGCAACGAAAAAAATAGTAACATACTAACCATTGACATTTGCCATAAAAAACTAAATACGTTGAGAATGTAAATAATTTGAAACAATTGAAGGTCTTAACTCTTAATTACACAAGTAAATAATTGTTTGAACAAAACTCAAGAACATGTGATTTTGATTGAGTGAATACAAGAAAGTATAGAACATGAAGAAGAAGCATCTGATACTGATAGGGTCTGGAAGGTTTATGAGAGGAGAAAGAAGAGTTTAGAAGCTTAACTGTAATAAACAGTTAAGAGGCGGGAATAAGCTCATATAAATAGAGCTGTTGTATTTTTTGTAGAGTGTGAACAGTTTATTCTTTGTATAGACAGGACTCTGTTATCCTGTGGAGGGGGGAATTGGGCTCCCTTGGGTGTTGGGAACGTGTACAGATTAAAGAAGAAATCAATACAGAAGCATTCTTTTGTTATCTGTGTGTTGTTGGTGCGTGTTGGTGTGAGTTTAGATAGGTTTAGTAAATAGAAACCTATCAGATACACTATAAACAAACCTTGCAAAAAATTTCAAGTGCTTTATCTTATAAATGATTTTGAATATAGTGAAAAACTAGGTATAGGGTTAATCTCCTTTATGTAAAAAATACACATAGGATAATGTATCTATAATAAAGAGAATGTAGGCTAAGCCCAAACACAAATGAATATGTAAATATAACATAATTAACATGGAGACATGTTTTCCTAATTAACATAAACTGCAATATATTCCCCTCCATTTCGTCTAATAAATCATTGTGATGATTAAATGAAAAGTGCAAATAGACCTTAAGTTAACGTAAACAAAAATTATATTCTTGAAGCTTACTTTTGTATAACAATGAATGTCTTCACCATCTATGCAAATAAGAACCGAGTCAAATACAAGTTTTTTTCAAATACCATTTTGGAATTAAGCACAAGTTTTGTTTGCCAATTATCCTGACCAAAGCATATTTCAACTTTGGTCCAATTGTTTCCATAGTACGATGTTCATGATTTGGAGTAAAAAGCTATGCAATATAGGAAGATAAATACTACCACCTATAAAGGATCTTGCCTAAATTAGAGAAGGGCAATTAATGTTGCATGAAGCACATTTAATGTTTCTCAACTTTCAAGTTTGACAAACTATTAAAGAAGAATAATATGTTTAAAATGAGTTCAAAGCTACTCAACTTCCAATAAAAGGATTTCAACGAATACTTTCTTCAAGGACCTATTTAAAGACACTTCTTGGAGAAAAAGAAAAAAGAAGAATAGCCATTTTTTGCAAGTGCTAAAACTTTGTCAATTTTTCTCTATGCCCTAATATTTTGTTAGAACATTGGTTGTGTTCATTTAGAAAACTAGTAGAGAGAGCTCAACCTTGTAGAGGCTATCTTTTTCAAATGAGTGAAAATTGAGATTTTCTTTATCTTAAGCAAGAAGTGGCTTATTGAAAAAATATGTGGATTAAGCCAAGAGTGACTTGTTCAAAGAACACTCGACAGGGATTAGTCAAGAGTGACTGCAATCCAAAATAATATTGTGATCCGAAAGAATAATTGTTTTTACTTCATAGTGGTGGCATTAAGAAGTGGATTTTATTAAGTCTAACTCAATCCCACAAAACTGGTATGTAAAGTGAGGTTTGTTTCCACTTATATACTATGAAATTGCCCTATCTCTAGTCGATGCGGGACTTCCAACACCCCCCCTCACGTGAGGTATATACATCTTGTGTGTGGGACTAGTGGAACAATAGACTAACGAACAACAAATTTTGCTAGGATAGGCTCTAACTCATGGCTCTGATACCATGTTAAAAGGTGAATTTTAAGGCTAACTAACCCCACAAAATCGACTTTTAAGGTGAAGTTTGCACCTACTTACATACTTTAAATTGGCTTTATCTCTAGTCAAGTTGAGACTTCCAACACACCCTCCTCACGTCTAGCTATATACATTTTGAGTGTGAGAATATAAACATTAATGGGTGGTCTGATAGCAGCCCGGTAGCAGGTGGAACAATATGCCCAACAAACACAAATCTCGTTAGGAAAGACTCTAACTCATAACTCTGATTTCATGTTAAGAAGTGAACTTTATTAAGCCTAATTCAACCTTACAAAACCAGCTTGTAAGGTGAGGTTTGCAACCACTTATATACTATGAAATCACCTTATCTCTAGTTGATGCAAAATTTCCAATAGGTTGTTTACTCAGTGAAACTTGACTAGTTGGTTAAGAATTGAACCTAGTATGTGCTATTAAACTAACCAGTATAAAAATAGTGAGTAATCTTCCCCGCTTAATCTATCATATTCTATGTTATGTATGTTAAGCTAACTTAAAGAAAGCAGAGTCTTTAAAGCTCAGTTTGTGAAAATTTTCTTATGAGAAACTACAAAAAATGTTAAAACACAATCAACACTCCCTTATGTTTTTCACGATAATAACCATATACAAAGTAGATTTTTACAAAATTAATAAAGCAAGATATTATGCTATATCATTTATTACGATAAGACTTCTTTTTTCCTCCTCTTATCTCCTAATGATATAATCTGATCAGTTCTGCATCTTATGTAGATGACAGTGAACATGCATACACTAAATGTTTTTTTTCTCCTTGGAGACGCAGCTCTAAATTGTCTGGTGAATATTTTAATAATTTTTTGAGATTCTTATTTGGGGTAACTGCAGGAGAGATTTTGAATTAATTTATTGTATGTTTCAGCCAGTACACTGGTCCGGAATGTCTTTCTTCGTGTTATGGACAAGTTTATATGTCATTTTCCAGTGGACTTTTCATGCCTTTTCCTGGATTTGGTAAGCTACACAATGCTTTGGATATCAAACTTTCCACACGCACTGGTTTTACTAACAATATGATAACTATGATTACTACAGGTGGCCATACCCGTTCCTTACTTTGTCATCACCCTATTCTCCATTGTGGTATGCCATTTTTCTCTACAATAGTCATTTAGATAATTTCAAATCAATTGACAAGGTGGAAAACTTATTTGAAATTTTTCGGGCAAAACTTGTGGATTTGTGGGAACAACATATTGCCTTTTAATGTAAGGTTTTATTATTGAGTTTTTTTTTCTGTAAAATGTACTTTAGAATTGTGAAAGGACAGTTTGGATACAATGAATTTTGTAGTCATCGCCTTTGCGGGCAATTGATGTGAACCCTAATAGAATAAGGTATATGTTACGAGGCAAAAAGGGCAATGCGCAGAATGAAAATCAGGAGAGAGAAATGCTTGACTAACTGCCTACCTGAGGAAAGTGGGGTGAGGTATGCAGAAGTTGTTTGGAGAGAGAGATGGTTGAGGTGAGAGAAGGTTGTCTGGGTCCATTGTTGAGTCCTAGAACAAGAAGGACGATCGTTGATTATGAGGGAGAAGTTGAGTTGTTAATAGTTCCATTGAAGAGGATGGTTATCCACAAGGATAGATTGGTGTTGCCCAAGTAGTTTTCCAAGCTTCCTACCATTTCATCAGAGTTTCATTCATCTCCCCAGGGAGGTCATTTGTGTTTTTGTAGAATCCACAAGCACATTTCATCTGTTTTTAACTGGGAAGGTATGGAAGCTGATGTCAAGCACTTTATGGGTAAGTATGATATTTGCCGACAAAACAAATGAGACATTGTCCCATGCAAGATTATTACATCCTTTGCCTATTCCTTTAAACTTATGCTCTGAAATTTCTATGGATTTTAATAGTGGGCCACCTAGGGTATAAGGAAAGGATACAATCATCGTGTTAGTGGATAGGCTCACTAAATATGCCAATTTTGTCGTGTTTCCCTTTACTGATAGGAGGTGGTTGAAGCATTTATTACAGAAATAATTTCATCTGACATAGATACAGTTTTCCTTATTCAATTTTTGATAGAATTGTTCAAGATGGCGGGTACCAAATTCAAGTATAGTTAAGCTTTCCCTAGACAAACAGATGGCCAAACTGAGGTGACCAATAAATGCCTTGAGTCATACCTACATTGTTCTGCATGAGATAAACCACGTTCTTGGCATAAGTGGTTTAGTTGGGAAAAATTGTGGTTTAATACCAAATTTAGTGTCTCCATAAGGATGACTCCTCTGAAGGCATTATAAGGAGAAGGAACCTCTCACCCATCATTAAGGGCCTACTTTTCCATCTACAGTTGAAGCAGTAAATTCCATGATGGCAAGCAGAGATATTTTCCTTAATCAGCTGCAAAACAAAAAAGAAAAAAAAAAGAAACTGAATGTGGTGTAAGAAAGGATGTATAAGCAAGTAGATAAGCATAGGAGGGATGTGTAACTAGAGCAAAGAGATTAGATTTGTCTCAAAACTGCTCCTTACACGAAATTTGTATAATAACTGTGTTATTACTGATGAAAAGTGAAAAAGGCTGTCTCTTATATATGGAAAACTTTGGCCGAGAGGAGGAATGAGAAATTTATTTCAAAATTTTACGGCCCATTTCAGGTGTCAGAAAGAGTAGGTCCAGTTACATATTAACTCCCTTTACCTTTTGAATGAAAGATCCACCCAACGTTCCATGTTTGCAAGTCAAAGAAAGCAATTCTAGTTGAGTATGCAACAAATTCTAGTGTTTTACTGAAGATTGGGAAATTCAACCTCAATTGCAAGATATCCTGAAGTGCGTTACAATAGGGAGGTGCATGCAGAAGTTCTAGTGACGTGGGTTCAGCCGCCTGATTGTGACAATGCATGGGAAACAATTGAAGACCTTCAACTTCGTTTTCTAGATTTGTACCTTCAGGACAAGGTTAAAGTTTTACGGGTGAGTATTGATAGGAGAAAAGTAGTTAAGAATGAAGTGTATGTAAGGGCTAATGGAGGGGAAACACAACTGCTACTTAATAGCTTATAAATAGGAGGATAAAGGGTGGTAGTTGCAGTTAAGATTTGATTCATAAGTTGTAAGGAGGAGTGGTCTCTCCAATACCTCATCGTGCCTAGGTCACATTGACCACTAGACATTTGATAAAAGTATAGGTACATTGCCTTGCACTTGCTTAATCTTCCATTCAATCAGTTGAATCCCATCAGCTAGCCAAGGGAATATTTAGGTAATTTTCAAAAGCTTGACTATCAAGTGGGAACAAGCTGAACAGAATAAAAGACATCATGGTTCATTGCCCGGAAATCTAACACAAAACTAATGTCAGATGTTTGACAGGCACAAAACCAAAACAATTGTGGCCTAAGTGGTTGAGTTGGGTAGCATACTGGTATAACACCAATTATCATTCAGCCACTAAAATGATTTCTTTGGAGGCATTGTATGTGAGTCACCCACAACACCAGTTAAAAGAGATGTCAGTCAACAATCTATGAAGATTAGTAATTAGAATGACAGTTGAGATGAATGGCATATTGGAAGAGTTGAAACACCAAGTGCTAAAGGCTCAAAATGGGATGAAGCAATTGGTTGATAAGCATATGCGGGAAATTGAAAGAGGTTATAGGGATGTGGTATTCTTGAAGATACAGCAATAGAAGTTGAGTCCATGCTACTATGCACTACGAAATATCAGATGAAACTGGTTTTGTTGCTTCTTGGTTGAAATTGCATGAAGGAACAAAAGAGCATCCAGTATTCCATGTCTAGCTGCTCAACAAACCAGTGACTGCAGAATTATGAGTCAACCGCTCCGTAAATGTGTTGCAAGGATTCGAGTGCAAGTCCAACTAGAGGTGGATTTGGGTATCAGAAAAATGTAAACCGGAGAAGTAGAAGAGATGATTAAGTGGAAGGATTTACCGAACTTCGAAAATTCGTGGGAGGACCTAGCTACCATTTAGGAGCAATTTCTTAGTTTCCACCTCGAGGACGGGGTGTGTGTTAGGAGGCGCAAGAAGGGCGATGCCCAAAAATCAGAATTAGGAGAGAGAAATGCCAAACTAGTTTCCTACTGGCAGTAGGATTAGGGTGTGCACATGTTCTTTGGAGAGAGAGGGGAATGTAAGTAGAAGGTTCAGATGAGAGAAGGTAGGAATTAGTTCGGGCTTGGAATAGAATTGGGCATTCTCCGATTTGTTCTTATTGTAAGTTCTCATTCCGAGATTTAAATCACTTCGGTTCAGACAGGAGATTCCATTACTACAATACGATTGGAACTGCTTATATTGTTATAATTTCGTGGTTCTTATTAGCAACACATAGCATCAGTATCATGACATTCATACAGGATTATTTCTGGGTCATTTTTTATTTCCTCCTTCTCCTTGAATTTCTAATTCAATGTGTTTTTCATAATCTGTAGGTACTTGTTGATTGCATTGCTACATATTCCATGTTATGCCATGTTTAAGCTGATTGTAGAAATCAAACATTATTTCTTGTCGAAATGGTTCCCTTCCTCCACTCAGTTCTAAAGATTGAGTGGTCTAAGACTTGGGCCCCTGAAGAGCTAGAAATGGCTTAGCCTGCACCGACTACATTTAGCTCTCCCAGCTTCACTGTGGATGGTTGAGGTTTGTTACTTGCTTATGGCTCAAACAAATTAGTGATAATTAGCCAACATAGTAAAGTGAATCTTCCAAAACCGAGTTTCTGCTACCATTCAACTGCTTTCCAGAGCAAAGTAGAAGCAGGATTTATGTAGGAACGAATAGAGTAAGGAGCCATTAATTTTATGGTACAATATTGTTCTATTCCTCAATAGTTGGGACTAGGAATCATGTTTACTATGTGATTATCAATGTACCACTCATCGACTCATGGTCCCACGTGTAGATTTGTATTCAATATCACAATAGTCCGGGAAATGGTATATTCCCATTTTTGCTATAGTAACTTCAGAACATCGTTTGTATTGTTTATTGGCTTAATTATTCCTTTAATATTAGTAGTTATATTTATTTTAGGTTCTGATTTCTACACATTAAAAAAATCCATTTTACTCCCTACGAACTCCATATTTATCTCATTTAATCCTCATGCACACTTTCTTCAATTCTTTTTCGTTTCTACTGTCTTAAGTATAGGGATATAGGATATTAATCGAGCAGTTTTACTCTTTTTTCCAAACTTGGGAGATTTTATATAGTTGAACTGAAAATACGTTAGCTCGTTTTAAAATAAAATTGTTATGTGTAGCATATTAAGATTGTCTATTGATAGATATTTAAATGCATAACATGATAAAAACTGTGTTCACTTAAGCCTTTCTAAACTCATCACATGAATATATATATATATATATATATATATATATATATATATATATATATATATATGCTCACGCACATACAACTGTACGTACAAATCTTTTATGTTGGTTCATTCACTCACAATGGCTTGGTTTGTACTTTTTGCCATGCAAATATTCTTTATACAAAGGGAGGAGAAAATTCCAATTTTTTTTATATTGTTTCATTCATAGTAATATTTAGTATGTTTCTACGACTAAAGATTTTTCTACAAATATTCTTTATATCAGTAACAAATAATGGGTTAGAATTCTATTTAAAAGAGTTTGACATTTTCTACAAAGATGAAGACATTGTGAGACATTACAGTATATGTTGTCTCACTTCACGCTTGATGAAAGATATTAGGTTGAAGTTGTTAGTACATGTTTTTTGGTCAATGAATTCGAAACTTCTATTAAGATATGATTGGATAAGCTAGATGATTACTCAATATTAAAGGAATTTGGTCCAATATACTCTTATTCAGATGATGATAAGCAAGAACCTAGAGTCAGGACTGAGTTCTTGTATGTTATGAAGTAGGAACGTAAGGGTTCAAAATTTAATCATAAGCTTTTTGTATAAAATTTCTTTACTAAAATATAAGGAAGTTCAAGTAAGTTTGGAGGGTTGACATTGAAGCTGGAGATAGATGACGCTGAAGCAACCATCTAAAGCATGGTCTCGTTAGAGTGATGGGAGTCTTTAAGGCTTATTACAAATTTCTTGTGAAGTCTCAGCCTTGGAGCAAACAGTCTTGTACTCAATCTTCTTCGATTCCAGCATATCATCAATGTAGTTTCTATCACAGAGAACTTTCTCAATTGTCCCAATTCCCCTGTACTTGTTAGCCCATCCGTCGTAGTTGCGGTTTTTCTGGATTGAGCACTGGATGGTATCAATGGTTGAATCTTGGTTCACATTGATTTCTTAACTTCTTGAATTGTAATTGAGTTTAAATATGTTATTTTAATTAAAATTTGTCCAATTGGAGTTAACTAAGTTTCAACTAAAATTATTGATTAAAATAAGTTTTGAAGTCTTGATTGACCCTATATGATCTAGAATGATAAGCTTAGTTAGATGATTTAGGTTGTTGAACTTCACAAGAGTATATGATGGATCATCTATGAACTTACTTTTGATGATATGTGACTTATATGTTTTAATGTATATAGATGATTTTTTTGAACGTTTAGCATGTGTTTTGTCCAATTGAGGTATAAATAAGTTCATTATTTATAGTTGATACAATGGTTAATGGTCTAATATGGACTATGCTAGCAGTTTGATTTGGTAATTATTTCAGTGCATACGAATAAAGAAATAAACTGTTTTGTAGATTAAAAAGTTAAGTTGATTTATGACATGTTCAGTAGACTAGATTGTCTTATGTGTGGATCACTAGGTCGTTTAATGTTTCATTATTTGATGTGTATCATTAGACTATTCCATGTGTGTACCATTAGACTATTCCATTTGTATACCACTAAATGTCTTATATGTACACTATAGATCGTTTGATTATGTGAAGTTCTATTGGACCATTTATCACGTTAAACCTTATGTAAAAAGAATTGTTACTTTGAAATAAATTAGTTGAAGCTCAAGTTTGTACTTTTGAAATAGATTCATTATTGAGAGAAACATGTAAATAAAGAATGTCACAAACACAACACATTCATCACTCTAAACACTCATCACACCATGTTTTATACCATTTATCACCACTTTTCTATTTTTTTATTTTTTTATTATTTTTGCATGGAGAGTTAGGTCTTTCTAAGATGATTTTCTTGTTAATTCATAGGGAGTTCTAAGATTGTATTCAAGTTTTGTTCTTTAATTTAGAAGTCTAAATAATTTTTTTTGTCTAATTTTGATATTTGCTTTTGAGATTATTGTTAAATATTTGTTGATAATTCGATTATTTTTTTTCAATGAAATTCATATTACACCAGTATAATAATAAAAAAAAAACACCAGTTAGTTTTTCTTATAGGCATCGGTTGTAGAACTGATGCATACATGGACAAGGTAAAAAGGACACATTTTATGCCTCGGTCAGATGTCGAGATAAAACAGTACAGAATTATGCTTCGATTATCTAAGAACCGAGGCAGTATATTTTTTTTTCTCAGATTTTAGTACACAATGGAACCGTGCTCTTCAGATCCAAAAATCAATTTTCATGTCACAGAGAATTCCCATTGCCGTTGATTGATCATGTGTAAACCTTCAACCCGAGAAGTGGCTCTGACGGCTGAGTGGTGCAAGTGAAATTGTTTTTCAGCAACAAGAAAATCCCAAAACCAGAAAATCTCAAAACTGAAAATCCAAAACCAGATATGAAGAAGAAGCAGAAGAACAAGAGTAGATTTGACGACAAGCAAAAGAACCAAGAAGCTCCTTTAGGGTTTCCAATCACTCGCGAAGGGGAAGAATGGCTGAGGTAGCAGTGGCAGCGACGACGGAGGACTCGCCGATCTGGAGCGGCATGGCGATCTGGAGCGGTGGATCCGGAGCAGTGGATCTAAAGTGGCGGATTTGGAGTGGCGGATCTGCAGCGGTCGTCATCTGGAGGCAGCAACATCTGGAGGCAGCGGCGTCTGGAGGCAGCGGCGGTCGTCTGGACTATGCACGACAATGGGAAGAATGGGAGAGCACAGAGAGGAAGGGAGAGCACCGAGAAATAAGAAGTTGTTCAAGTGTGAAAATGAAAAGGTTTAGAGTATAGTAATAAGTGTATAGGCAACGGTCGTCTGGGTAACCCGAGGCAAAAGCGCTTTTTCAAAAAAGTTATATCCTCGGGACAAATGTATAGGTCTCGGGTCTGCTTCTAACCGAGACAGTATTACCATTCAACCTCTGGTCAAGCTGTAACCGAGGCATATAGTCTCTTACGCTTTGGGTTTTATGTAACCGAAGCGTATATGACACGTTAGTTTCCCTTTTTTTACTAGTGTTAGTTTGTTTAATTTTAACAATTTTTTTCTTATTCAAATGGTAAAAGAGTAAAAAAATTGTTTTTGTTATGATACTTAAATTATTTGCTCTGATGATCATTTGATGTTTTATATAGTTATCTTTTATATGGTGTAATACTTAGATATCTTTTGTATCCTTTAATACTTATATGTTTATTTTATTGTTATGATATTTCTCTTACTCTAATACATGAATTATACATCTTTATATTTGCTTTGAACAATGATTTATGATTTATGACTTGTGGGAAGTCATCTACCATTCATACATTCTTTCATTGAATATATATATTATGTTCTAATATATTATTTGCATAAATGAAGGAACTGAAACATGAGATAGAGAAGTTTGATGGAATTTTTAAAGAATTATAAGTTTGATCTATTATACCATCTAGGTAAGACAGATGTAGTGGCAGACACTCTAAGCAGAAAGATTGTACATGTGTTATTTATAATTGTTAGAAAGTTAGAGTTAGTTGAGAGGTTCAGAGATATGAGACTATAGATTGAGTTGGAATCAGATTTCATATGCAGTACTATTGTGGTATAGAGTGATCTACTGGGTTTGATCAGAGAGCGACAATTGTTAGATGTTGGGTACATTTCAGGGTAAAGAGTTTGCTTTGGGGATTGATGTTATCTTGAGGTTCAGATGTGTCCTAAAGAATGTTGAAGATGATTGTTGAGGAAAGGCATCCAAATCGTTTTAGCATGCATCCTAGCATGAATAAAAGTATCAAGATCTTAAGGAGTTGTTTTGGTTGTTTGGAATGGAGAGGGATGTAGTAAAGTTTTTTTGTTAATGTTTAACCTAGAGAATTATGGTAGAGCATCAACGACCTAGTGGTTTGTTATAGCAATTGAAGGTGCCTGAGTGGAAATAGAATAGCATGGTTGTGGACTTTGTTACTCATTTACCACAAAAGGTTAGAGGTCATGATGTTATCTAGGTTGTAGTGGACAAGTTAACCAACAGTGTTCATTTCTTAGCAATAAATCTGAGTATGTCTATGGTGAAGCTTGCACAGTTGTACATCAGAAAGATAATGAGGCTGCATGGGGTACTGTCGAGCATTGTGTCAGATAGGGATCTACGATTTACATCGAAGTTTTTGCAGTCTTTACAAGATGAATTAGGTAGTAGGCTACATATGAGTTCTGTGTATCGTAATGGTCAATCTAAGATAATAATCCAATCTTTAGAAGATTTGTTAAGAAGTGTGTATTGGATCACTTGAGAGCTTGGGATGAAGTGTTGTTGTTGATAGAGTTCACCTACAATAACAGTTTCCAATCGAGTATCAGAATGACACCGTTTGAGACACTGTATGATAGAAGATGTAGGACGCCACTGTGTTAGTATGAGGATAGGAAAGTATTACTAGTGGGGTCAAAGTTGATTCAGCAGACCACTGTGAAAGTGAAGTAGATATAGAAGAGGATAAGGACATCTCTGAGCAGGCACAAGTCATATGCTTATTAAAGACAAATACTATTTGAGTTTATAATTGAAGACCATGTTTTTCTGTTTTTCTAGAATAACTTCTATTACTGGTGTAGGCAAAATCATTCATTCTAAGAAGTTGTTCCCTAAGTTCATTGGTCCTTATTAGATTTTTTGTCAAATAAGAATATTAGCTCATGAGATAGTTATCTCTCCTGAGCTTTTAAATCGTCATCTAGTGTTTCACATCTCCCAACTTAGAAAATATGTGTCAACTCCTAAGATATCAATAAAACAAGCCAACAAAAGGATAAAAAATCAACAGAAGTATAATCTTCTTAAACTTTATTGATATATATAATTTTACTTAGTTATTTGTATATAAAATTTGTTTTATAAAATTCGTTTTATAGTCATGTTAGATGGTAGTAAATCATTTTATATTTCTTGTCATTCTAATTCTAGTTTTATTAATTATGTGATAACTGTCATGTTAGATGGTAGTAAATCATTTTATATTTCTTGTCATTATAATTCTAGTTTAAGATTATATTTTAAGATATTTCATTTTTGGTATATACATATATTATATATATGTATAGTTTAAGATTATATTTTAAGATATTTCATTTTTGGTATATACATATATTATATATATGTATATATATACGTATAAAAGGCACACAAGGATAAGGATAGGTCAGAAATGAGAAAACTTATCATACCATTCTTTTGCAGTGAATTTGTGCCTATCATTTGTAAATTATAAACTGATATAACTTACCTTTTCATATAACCGCATGCATAATAGTCACAAACACTGCTACAGACCAAGCCTTGCACCTTGCATAACTTATTTATATGGTGCAACTTAAGTTCCTTTTTTCACATAGCAACAAAGATTCGGAAAGGGTAGTTTAAGGAGAATCACACAGGAATAAACACAATAACTTCAAGGAATACAATAGTATCCAACCCATACATGTGGGTGGATTTTTATTATGCTAATTAACTACCTAAACAAGGAATCGAGCTCCTTTAAGCAGTTGATTTGGTAATAGCTCCAGCTGAAGTCAGCAGAGGCACCAGCTTCCCCTGATTGTGCAGATCAGTTGTGTCTGCCCAGAAGCACAAAATGTTTAACTAGCTGTATGAAAATGAAACCTAAAGATTAAGAAACTTGAGAAGATCGATAAAAGTATCTAAATCTTACTGTCACAGCCACCAATGTGTTTTCCACCAATGAAAACATTAGGCACGGTTCGCTGACCAGTCCACTCAAGTAATGCTGCTTGGATATCCGCTCCATCAGCTGCAACATGTCCAACCACTTTCATTAACACACAAAATCACATCCATGAATCCTCTTCACTCATTGCAAGTAACGAGAAAGACACAAGATGCACCCAGAACCCATTACTATCTTACAGTGAAGCTGTTGGAGAGACCAGGGTACAAAATCACAAATAAAAGGAAATTCAAATATAGAATTCCATACATTTTTGTGAAAAGCCATTAGCTTCCACACGACAACAGCAAAAACAATGAGATTTATTAATATTATTAATAATTTCAAATAGTGACGCTTTAAAAGTACAGTTTCAACCCCAGTTCATTAACAACCTAGGAGTAGCGTAAGTATAAACCGGGTGTACCTAAACCAAATTCTCTATTCCACTCTTCTGCATATACACTAAATTTGAAGCCAAAAACAATTATATTAGAAGGAAAATGTTATAGAGCCCCTGTGATTAAGAAAACATGAAATCTTGTAAAACGAACAAAAGGCCTGTAGGGATACAACGTAGAAGGGCTCTGGAGATTTTTTTTCTACTGAAATAGACTTTCAGAAGTAAGCTTTCGTATTCCTTCAGAGCTTTTTCCAGTAGAAAAATTCTCAAAAGCACTTCTAGCTTGCATCGAGAAAGGCTCAATCATTATTCTGTAACTGTGAAAGGGATTGACAGATGTCAAACGTTTTTCCGCATTCCTCGACAACTATTTTACAACAGAAAATCAAAAATAGGTGAAAGCGAATTTGGATCTAGCAAATTTTCTCCCAAGCAATGAGGATAACGAAAACATAAGAAAACAGAAAAAAAAATACAGATAGCGACAAACTTAGTGTTCAAAATCGAAAACCGGCTGAGTCTCTTGTCCTTATTGAACAGAGATTCTTTAAAAAAGAATAACATCGGTAGTGCACGCCGTAAGAATATTAATTTTTTTTTACGACAGAAAAGAAAGTAAAGGGATTTAGCGAAAAGGAAAAAGCAACGGAAAGACACTCACATTCAACGTCCAACTCGAGGAGCTTGTAAGTGACACCAAGGCTAGCGAAGAGTTGCTTCACTCTGACGCAGAAAGGGCAATAGGTTTTGCTGCAAACGCAATCAGAAAATACGGTTAAAGAAAATATCGATCCAGCATCGTTGAAATTCACATAACAGAAATGGAAGGAAAAACAAGAGAGACCTGAAAACGACGACGGGATTGGACGACACGATCTCCTTAGCTTTGGCAAGAGCCATCTTGATGTCTCACTTTTTCTGGTCTTTGATCTGTATGTCACACTAATAATTTTGGTGCCTGTTTGGATAGATATAAGGTAAGAAGAAAGAGAAACAGAGAAGAAATGTTACGTCAGCGCATACGTATACCAACCGACTCGCTCTCCGGGATGATTGGAGCCCGCGACATTCAATGGGCCATGAAGCTATTGCTTTACTCATTCTCTGGTATACTAAGTTGACTCCCCCTGTTAACGAAATTATTTTTGTTTTTTTTTAATCATAGAATTAATAGTTGGTTTGTGCACCGTATATTTTAATAATGAGACTTATCACGAAATTATTTTTGTTTTTTTAAGAACACATTATGTTTAGATTTAGATTTCCAATTAGACAATTAAGATTATAGAAAATCTCAACGAATTCTGACCAAATACATATATAGAAGAGCTTGGAAGCATGGAATCTTTCACCACTTGAAAAAGGTTAAATTGAAGTCTCACATTCAGTCATGTAGATGCATTGATTTTGTCTTGATTTTGTATTATAATTCTTACATTTTTGTATCATGAAGTATATTAAAGTATCAGGTTCTATAAATAAAGTTTTCTTGGTCTATGTAACCATAACTTTGATTGAATAAGAACAAATTTGTTTATATTCTTGTCTTCTTGTTCTCTTATATGACAATAATTTTATTCTATTTTTCTACACGAGATTTTTCTTTTTGAGAAATTTTGAAGAGATAAAAATTTTCTTTCTTCCACTACTTAGAGGGAATTAGGAAACCAAGTTAAAGCTCAACTAAACTTATCATACACAAATTGACAATTAGATAGATAAAACAATTCAATCTTTAATGCTTTGTTCTTTTGTGATGATTTGGAAAAGATGATTTGAATGGATTTGAGTAGATTTGAGGGTAATTTTTTTGTTGTTTTTTTAAGGTAGTATTTCTTAACATAAGAGCTTGAGTGGAAGTTTTAAAACATTTTCTTAAATGTTGTTATTCTACCCTAATGCAAATTTGTACCAAGTCATTTAAGTATTGGTAAGAAAACAACTCCACTTTGTCTCTGATGTTGAGATTAAGACCACTAAGAAACCTATAGATGATGGTCTCTTCCTCTTCTCTACTTATTGTCCTCGTCATGTAGAGTTTCATCATTTGTCTATATTTTTCTATATTCATGCTTCTTTGTTGGAGCCTTTGGAGTTTGCTCATGAGTTCCCTATGATAATATGAGGGAATGTGTCTTATTCTCATGGCAATTTTTAAGTAATTCCAATAGGGGAATTAGTAAGCCTTATCTCTCTCTCTCTCTCTCTCTGAAGGTTTCCACTAATACATGACATTACTTTGAAAACTTAGGGTTGCTAGGAGAACCTTTCTCTCTTCACTTACTTGGTAGTAAGCAAAAATTTGCTCTACCTTCATTTCCCAATCTAGTTATGCATTTACATCTTTTTTCTCATGAAAGTGAGGGAGATCTACTTTAACTTCTCTAGGAGTAGGCTTATGGTGCTCACGCTCTCTCCTAATCTTTATGGTGGAGGAGGTTGGTAGTTGTTAAGAAAAAATCGTTTATAAGACTAAAATGTTTAAACACTCTCACATCACTAGTGCAGAATTGACCTTTAACGTCACTCCATAGACGTCCGTCCACGAAAACTCCAACGTAAATAATTGACCGGTGGCATAAATGTAAATAATTGAGTGTGGAGACGTCCGTCCTAGAGGGAGCCGGACGTCTATAATATAGTAGACGTCCGTCCCCCTACAGGACGGACGTTCAAGAGGCTGACAGGGTAGTGAACCCATCAGCCTCTTGAACGTCCGTCCTGGAGGGGGACGGACGTCTACTATATATGGACGTCCGTCCCCCTCCAGGACGGACGTTCAAGAGGCTGACAGGGTAGTGAACCCATCAGTCTCTTGAACGTCCGTCCTGGAGGGGGACGAACGTCCATATATAGTAGACGTTCGTCCCCCTCCAGGACGGACGTACAAGCGACTGACAGGGTAGTACAACCCCTCAGTCTCTTGAACGTCCGTCCTGGAGGGGGACGGACGTCTATTATATATGGACGTCCGTCCCCCTCCAGGACGGACATTCAAGCGACTGACAGGGTAGTACAACCCCTCAGTCTCTTGAACGTCCGTCCTGGAGGGGGACGGACGTCTATTATATATGGACGTCCGTCCCCCTCCAGGACGGACGTTCAAGCGACTGACAGGTGATGAGTCAATATTTTGTTCACTTCACTTAGTTTAATGTGCTATAATTAATCAGGGAATTGTGCATAATTATCCAGTATTTTCCCATTTTACTGAATTGAGCTTAATTCGATCAGAAATTCTTATTTTAACTAATTTGAATTATCTGAAACTAATTATTTACATTGTTGAGTGCAGGGAAATTTTGGAAACATATTTTAGGACATTTGAAAGAATATTCAATTGCATATTGTGTTTTTCTTGAAGAAACTACACCTCTTAGAATTTTTAAAGTAATACTGGTTTGGAAATCATATACACCACACGTATATTTGTTTGATTGGGAGAAGCATGTTTAATTGTTTTATGGCCAATTTGATGAACCATTCCACGTGGAAGAAAGAATGTTGGAAAATCATTTCATTCTTATTGCTAAATTAATTTAATTATGGGCGTGACTTATTGCACAAAGAACAATCAATTATCATCCAATACATCACACAACCCATCTTTTGGTGAAAGGCATTTGGAATAAAACAAAGGAAGGGCCCACCACTTTTTTGGCAACAACACGTGAATGCTTGGAAAGAAGAAATGAATTTAATTTCTTCATACTGCACTCCACGGTCAGCATCCACTCCATTCTACAATAACAATCTTCTTTTAAGAGACAAGGGACCACGCTCATGGAAAGGATACACCACCTAAGATGGGAAGCATCACGGTAAGTTTACTCACAGCCTTGGCCTTGGAGAAAGAGCACCCAGCATCTGCAGCTACCGAGACAAGGAGTGGAAGCTCACGGCTGGTCCAGATAGCAGCAGCTAAACGGTCCTTGGTCCAAATAAAAAGAAGCTAATCCAGCAAAGTGGAAAAGGGAGGATGGACGTGAAGAGGGTGTCTCGCCCTTGCTAGGAGAAGAAATTCACGTCCAACAGCAACTCCATTCCAGCAGCATGAGAGAAGAATCCAGCAAGCTTTCTTCCATCCAACTCCAGTTCAGCTTCTCACGTCTATCCAGCTCTGGCATGCAACATACAACACCAACCAAAGAAGTAACGCCAGCAGCTGGTAGCAGATCCAGAGGCAGCAGCTCACGGCCTTGATCCAGAAAAGAGGAGAAGATGGGTGCTGTCATGGTTGAAGCAGCAACCAGCCACACGCACATCTTGGAATGTCCAGGGGCAGTTCACGGTGCTGCAGAAACACATGGGAGAGAAGAGAATGGAATAGGGACGTGTTGAAGCAGCTTAGTTTGAAGAAGAAAGAGCTGGTCCAGTAAAGGAAATGCTCTACAATCTTGGTCTAGTTGAAGAGGAGATCCAGCAGCCCTTCACCGTCCAGCAGCTTCAAGTGCAGCAACGGTCTTCACAGCAGCACACTCCACACGGTCCAGTAATGGGCAGCACACGCACATGTGCAGGATGAAGAATGAAGGTGCAGCAGTCACGTTGGGGGCTGGAAGCAGCTCCATGCACACGGTTCACCCAGCAAACAACCAGCAGTTTGGGAGGTGACAGTGATGATTTGTTTGGAAGTTCACCTTGATGATCACCGTCCAGCAGGTGCACATGGCAGCAAGCATCCAGGCTGTGACGGAAATGACTGATGGCAGCAGAGTGAAACATCTTCACGCAGAAGAGGAAGTGGTATTCTTGGTCCAGCACCAACATTTACGTGGACAACAGAAGGAATGGAGAAGAAGCACGCTGGAATGCTGCACGGAATAGCTGAAAGAAATGAAGATTCCACGTGAGTTTGAAGTGCTGCCACGAACCACACCAGCTGGAAGAATTAGGAGCTGCCACTGCAGAGGAAGCTTCACGTGATTCATCTGAAAAGAAGAGGGCCCATCTTATTTTATTTTGTATGTCACGGGAGCAAGCTAACAGGGGAGAAAATTGGCTTTAAAATGAGACATAGGAAGAAGTGGAGAGGGGTGTGTTCCAGAGGAGAGGCCTTGGAGGCCGTAGAGGGCTGCTGCAGGCGGAATAAGCTGGACTGCTGGAACAGAGGTCCGGAACAGTAAAGAATACAATGTGTAGACGGTTAACTATTGTGGTGTACGGTTTGAATTTTATTTTCGATGTTGTAATGAATTTAATTTCAGTGTATGAGTTGATTTAATTTCCTAATGTCAATTTTAATTTACTGTTCTATTCATCGATGTCATTTAAATTCAACTGCAATTTAATTTCAGTCGCTGTCTGCCTATCGTTTAATTTGCACTATTGTTTACACTGCGTTGTTAATTATTGCACGTCAAATTATTCGCTATAAGTTTTGTTCTAAATATTTTGCTGCTGTAATATTGATGATGATTTCATATTTGAATTTTACTGTTTTACTGTTTTTACTATTTTACTGTTTTTACTATTTTCTGTATTTACCATTTTTTGTATTTTGTGTTTTTCTGTACTTTTGTTTTCTGTATTTTTAGTTTTCTGTCCAGATTTAATTTCGCTGTTTGATGTTACTGTATTTTCGTTTTACTGTAGCAATTTCCTTTTTACTATTTTAAATTTGTTTTACTGTTTTAATTTCGTTTTTACCATTTTAATTTTATTTTTACGTATTGTTTTTACTTATGCTTTTATTTTTGTATTTAATATTTTACGTTTTTTGTACGTTTAAAGTTCCTGCGTTTATTTTATTTTAACTGTCTTTTACCGTTCAGTTTTTACCGTGGTTAAATTTTATTTCAGTGTTTTAAATTTAGTTGTGTTTAATTTCCAGTGCAGTTTTAATTTATTTTACCAAATCAAAACATTCACAAACCCCCCCACTTCGTGACTAATCTAAGACTGAACCATAAATTGGTCCTTGAGAGACGACCTAGGAGTCAAATCCTAGTAAACTATACTGCATTTCTTTTATGCAATCAACTTTTGTGAGCGGTGCGACCCGTTCATCAAAAAAATGGCGCCGCTGCCGGGGACCAAAGACGGTTTGGTTTTAGATTCTTGTTGTGTAAATTTTTGTTCTGTTAATATGTGTCTTTTGTGTGTTTTGTGTTTTGTATTTTTGTAGGCGACAACGACACCTTCAGCAAATTTTGGCGGCGTTGTCACTCAGTTCCAGGTTTTTTGTTTTAGATTTTTGCTGTGTTTTTCGATTATGTTGTGTTAATATATGTTTTGTCTTTTATATTTTTATTGTGTTGTGTTTTGTATTTTTTGTATGTGTGTCGTATGTATTTTGTCTGTTAATTAAAAAAAAAATAAATAAAATAAAATTAATTTTAAAAAAAAAATAATAATAAAATTATTTTTATGTTCTGTTTTGTGTGTGCCTGTAGCATGTATAAATGTGTTGTATTTTGTTTGTCTAGTAATTTTTAGTGTTTAATTTTTATTTTTATTTTCCATGTCTACCGATTTTAATTTTGTGAAAAATGCTTATTCTGTCTATGCCCATAATTATGATTCTCCTTCTGCATGTTACTCTGATTATAATTCTGTTGATTTCTATGTCGGGAATTATATGGATCATCCTCAAATTACTGAGAGCGCTCCTAGTGAGCCGGTCCCACCTACAAAGGATGATATTCATTGCGTTCTAAGCGCTGGACTGATATATCTGCTCCCTAAGTTTCATGGATTTGCAGGAGAATGCCCACATGAACATTTGGCAAATTTCTATAGAATTTGTTCTGCAATGAAACCTCCAAATGTCCCAGATGATTACATTTTCTTGACGGCGTTTCAGCATTCATTACAAGGAGCAGCTAAGGATTGGTTGAATTGTCTTCCTCGAGGACTCATTACCAGATGGGAAGATCTTGAGCAAAATTTTCTGATCGAATTTTTCCCTGCACAAGATGGATACAGCAACGGTCCTGGAGGGAATGACCCTACCTTGGGATGGTACAGTGCTCCACAGTATCGATATCAAGAACCACCATTCCAGAATACTTTGATGCCTCCACTAGTCCAGCAAGAACAGCAGATGCAGTTCTATGATGCTACTGCTCAATTTACTCCTCAGCCTTCGATTTCTGAGCCTACAATAAAGGAGTTACTGGAGCAGATGACCATGCAGAACGTTCAGTTACAGAAAGGGAACATGCAGTTCAAGCAAGAGAGCATGGAGTTCCAGCAGGAAACTCAAGCTGCCATGCAGAATCTGAGTGATCAGATCAGGCAGATGGCCACTCTTGCACCTGAGACTGTTGATGATTATTTTAAGGACCAGACAGGTATGAGTAACACTGTTGAGACAGGTAGACCATTCTTATCTTCCCCCGTGGAGGTAAACGTACCTCAACTTGAATGTGCAGTTGATGAATTGGAAATTCATGAGAAAATTTATTCTGAACAAAAACATGTTTATTCTGAAACTGAGATTACAAGCTCTTTACCAGATCTGCCTATACATTCAATTGCTTGTGATTTGTTGCACAATGATTCTACAGGTTTTAGGATTGAAACTGATACAGACTTGATTGACAATTCTAAAGTTTTTGATTCAGTATTAGTCTCTGAAACCATTGGTATAAATGTTGTGTTGAATGAACATGATTACAGTGATAAATTTTCCATTGATAATAGCTTTGCACTGAATGTGGATTTTGTTGATGATGCATATGTCAATATTGATTTTGAGACAGGAATTTTGCAGTCGCATAACATGATAGAGTTAGAACAAAACATTGATCTGACTCAGTTTTCTGAGAATTGTGAATGTGATTGTGAATCTGGTTCTTGCCCGATTTGTATTGAAATTGATTATGTGTTACAAACAGATTCTAAATTCATAACAGATGCTATTGATTATGAGTTTGATGACCAGGTTACAAAAGTAAATGAGAATACAGGTACTGACATAGAGGAAACAATGATAGATGAAGGAAAGTATACTGCTATTTCTCTTATTACTCCGGTGTCACAGACTCAACAACTGCTGGTGGACAGAAGGCTCCAGATTTTGTTGATTCAACAACTTGCTCGGAGAAGTGGCGTGGCTACTGGGATTTGTCCTGATTCAAGTGAGAGGGCAGTACTGGGCGAGCTGCTCCTGAAGACATCTTCGTCGGATCCTGAGGTGGAAGATATCTCACTGATTGTCCAGAATTGGCAACTGCCACCATGACCAGGGAGCACTCTTTTTCCTCATTATGTACATATTATTTAGCTTTTCTGGTGTGTTTTCGTGGTTGTGTTTATTTCATTTTTAAAAATTGTGAGCATGAATTAAAAAAAAAAAATATTTTGTGATAAAATGTTTTTTGTTTAAAAGCGTGCCAAATCTGTATTCTGATATGTATAATTATTTTTTTTTCTTAGTTTTCACATTGTTATCCTTATAAAAAAAAAATTTCAAAAATTCAAAAAAAAAAAATTGTTTTGCATATTCCTTGATTTTATTTCGACCCTCAGTATCTTATTATTTCATACCAATAAAAATTTTCACTTCAGATCTCATTTTTTTTCCTTATTTTCCTTCACTGTAAATATAATTTCTTAGTTGTTTTTATACGGTTAATTGATTAAAAATTTTGTTTAGACTAAGAAAAGATTTCATTCATAATAACAAAAATTACAGTATTGGTGAATGGAAATTGAACAGATCTGAAATTGAAATTGCAGTAGATATATATAAATAAAAGATGTTCGGGGGGTCGATCTTTAGTGATCGTTAAATATTACAGACCATAAAAAAACATCATATAAAAAATTAAAAACATAAAAAAAAAAAAAAAAAACATAAGTGTTCATATTACAGTCCTTAATTCTGGCCACTCTCGGCTAACAAAAACAACAAAAAATAAAAATAAAAAAAAATAAAAATAAAAAAAACATAAAACATTAAAACTGAAAGAATTCTCGAGCTGGTTGTGGTGGTCTAAGGGAGAGCTCCGTTGAGGGAGTTCTGGTTCGAAATACAGGAGGCTTTGGTGGAGGAATTTCTCGTTCATTTCTGTCGTCATCGATAATGATCGGAACTGGAAACAGATTCAGCAGCCTCGGTGCCCTCATTATCACCCAGTTGTTTTCTTTCAAACAAAAAAAAAATAAATAAATAAAAAATAAAAAACTTGTGTTAATAATAGAAGAGGAATGGAAAATTCAATGGAGGTGTGATCAGAGGTCTTACCGTACATGTATAGCGGCAGTTGTGAAAAGAGAGTGCCTGTGGGGTCTATCTCCGCTTGCCAGCGCCTGACCCGATTGCCATGGTTGTTAAACCAGCAGTGCACGTTATATTCGGTGGCATCTGCGAAGGTCCTTAGTCGAGACGCGATCTCGACGACTTGCGCTCGGCTTGGGTGTGTGACCCCATAGTTGTAGATTTTGGTCATCATATTGATCTGATCATCTGTAGGACGCCATCGCTGACTAGTGTATCTCTCTGATTCCATCTCATTCGTCATCATTCCTCTTGAAATATTCTAAAACTTAATAAAAAAAATATATATATATATAAAAATAAAAAGAACAAAAACATAAAAAAAAAAGAAAAAAATAAACATAAAAAAAAATAATAAAAAGAACTAAAAAAAAAATGAAGCATAAAAAAAAAATAGATTAGTTCTCTGTTTTCTTTATTTGTTCTTGTTTCCTTTTAGATTTATTTTGTCCAGTCTGTATTTGATGTTTCAGTGTCTGGTCTCAGATCTGTTTCACGGTCCTTGCAAAAGGGTCCTAAACGGATCTACGTCCAGTTGTCCGGTTGTTCTTGTCCATATTGTTCTTGTATATTATGTTTATGTGTTTATTTAGTTTTAAGTGGGGTACGTGGCGTTGTTCTACCCGATTGTCTCTGCCATACCTTCAATCGAAGGGAGATTAACGTCTGGTTTCCAGCCGATATACCCCTTAAGTTTTATGACAATTGTGTTTTATGTGTTTTAAGTGTTTTCAGTTTCAAAAAAAAAATGAAAAAGTTGAAAAGGAGAAGAAAGAAGCATAAAAAGCAGAAGAAAAATAAAGGAAAGCAGGAAAATGGAAAAGAGGGACAGCAGGCAAGAGGTCAGAGAAGAAAAAAATGGAAAGCAGGAAAGCAGGATGGTAATAAAAGCAGAAAAAGCAAGCAGAAAGATAAGAAAGAAGGAAAGAAGGAAGGTGCAGAGGACTTACCTGGAGAAGTAGAGCTGGCAGAGAAGCTCCTCGCGGATCTCAGACTCTTCAGTTGGCACGGTGGCAGAGGCTCCTTGCAGGGCTCGTACACCTTCAGAGCACGCGGACACGGTGGGAGAGGCTCCCTGCAGAGATCCAGACGCTCGAGAGAGTAGAGAGAGAAGAGAGCAAAGAGAAGAGAGAGTTGAGAGAGCAGAGGAGTAGAGAGAGAGTGAGGGATCAGAAATGGCGCTGGACGCGGAGGAGTGCCTCTTTTATAGCCAGATTGCTTTCCACTGTAGCAACAGTTCCGGTCTTTGCCACCGAGACTGTTGTCACAGTACCGGTCCCCTTTTTCAGAAAAAAAAAATAAAAATAAAAATAAAAATAAAAAAAAATAAAAAAAATAAAAAAATATAATAAAAATTGATTAGCATCTACTGATGGGTGCTACGTGATTTAGACATCTACTGATGGATGTCACTGAAAACATCTACTGATGGATGTTACTGAAAATTTCTTCCCATTTCCTAACATTTTATTGCACTTGTCTATATTATTTGACTGCTCTGAAGTTGATCATCTGATGATTGTAACACACTGAGGACATTGTGTGATTTAAGTGTGGTCTACTGGGAAGAAATTCTGATTTTTCTGATTTTTCTGTTAGATTGTATTTTGTGTGTTAAATTTTTTGTTTTTGAGTGTTAAATTTTTTCTCTTTTAAGTTATTTTTATCCAGTTTTTTGTGCAATAAATTTTACATTTTTCTCTGGATTTCTGGATGATGTATAAGTTGTAGATTTTTCCTTCACTCACTTAATACTTATAGTTTGTAATCCTTGCTTTTCTTTGGCTGGAAAGATGATTATGTGTTTAAGAGGTTGATTTGATTGTGACGAACACCCTGTGTGAGAATTGAGCCACTTAATTTTCTTTCTTGTGTGATATGTATCTTGAATGCTTGCACATATGCCTTGGCTTGATTCTTTTAGATATACTTGATTGATATGCATGTTCAGACGTGATAAAGGCATTTTTTGTTCTTGAACCTCTCTAGCCAAATAAGCCTACCCAGTTATTATCCTTTGCTAACCCCTTTGAGCCTATAATGTATCCATTTCTTTGTTTTGAAGCTCATACACTAGCCCTAAGTGAAAAACCATTATTACCTTAACCTTAGGGAATTTTGGAGCTTTAAGAGTGTTTTGGGAACAAGTGTGGTCTTCCTGGGGATTCTAGTGAATTGGCGAGTTGGTTCCTCTTCGTGTTTCAATTTTGTAAATATGTTGTGTATTTTGTCTCTTACAATTGAGTGCAAAAAAAAAAAAAAAAAAAAAACAAAAACAAAAACGAAATTGAAAAATAATCCTGTGAATAATGGAGTCGAGAAGAGGATGGAATTAGAGGTTTGGGTGAGATTTCACTGTGTTACATTTTTTCCCCAGTGCTCCTCTATTTCTGAGCTATAGCTACTTATCCATATTTATCCTCCCCTGTCCTTGGCCCCATTACAACCCAGAAAAGACCTTTTGATCTGAATATGCATATGTTTTAAGTATTGATAATTAGATACTTGCCAAGTCTGCTTGTGTTTGCTTTCTTGAGTGCATTGAGTGACATTGATTTACCTTAAACACTTGAGAGAAACACTATAGTGCATCTGTGAGGTTTTGTTATTTTTGAATCACCTCTTGAGCTGATTAATCATTTTCCGTGTTTTGAATTGCTTGGAAGATTTCTGTAAGTATCTGCTTTATTTGATTTGTGTTGGATAATTTCTATTTCTTTTATTTGTCCAGAATTCTTGAGAACTGTGTAAATTTTATTTGTTTTCTTGCGAATCTTTATTTTTCTGTCTGCTGAGTCTGTGTTACTCCTTTGGTGTCCTATGAACTATTCCCTGATTTGCGTCTTCATTTTGCCCAGGAGTGCAAAAGACTAAGTGTGGTCTATTTTGATGAGTCAATATTTTGTTCACTTCACTTAGTTTAATGTGCTATAATTAATCAGGGAATTGTGCATAATTATCCAGTATTTTCCCATTTTACTGAATTGAGCTTAATTCGATCAGAAATTCTTATTTTAACTAATTTGAATTATCTGAAACTAATTATTTACATTGTTGAGTGCAGGGAAATTTTGGAAACATATTTTAGGACATTTGAAAGAATATTCAATTGCATATTGTGTTTTTCTTGAAGAAACTACACCTCTTAGAATTTTTAAAGTAATACTGGTTTGGAAATCATATACACCACACGTATATTTGTTTGATTGGGAGAAGCATGTTTAATTGTTTTATGGCCAATTTGATGAACCATTCCACGTGGAAGAAAGAATGTTGGAAAATCATTTCATTCTTATTGCTAAATTAATTTAATTATGGGCGTGACTTATTGCACAAAGAACAATCAATTATCATCCAATACATCACACAACCCATCTTTTGGTGAAAGGCATTTGGAATAAAACAAAGGAAGGGCCCACCACTTTTTTGGCAACAACACGTGAATGCTTGGAAAGAAGAAATGAATTTAATTTCTTCATACTGCACTCCACGGTCAGCATCCACTCCATTCTACAATAACAATCTTCTTTTAAGAGACAAGGGACCACGCTCATGGAAAGGATACACCACCTAAGATGGGAAGCATCACGGTAAGTTTACTCACAGCCTTGGCCTTGGAGAAAGAGCACCCAGCATCTGCAGCTACCGAGACAAGGAGTGGAAGCTCACGGCTGGTCCAGATAGCAGCAGCTAAACGGTCCTTGGTCCAAATAAAAAGAAGCTAATCCAGCAAAGTGGAAAAGGGAGGATGGACGTGAAGAGGGTGTCTCGCCCTTGCTAGGAGAAGAAATTCACGTCCAACAGCAACTCCATTCCAGCAGCATGAGAGAAGAATCCAGCAAGCTTTCTTCCATCCAACTCCAGTTCAGCTTCTCACGTCTATCCAGCTCTGGCATGCAACATACAACACCAACCAAAGAAGTAACGCCAGCAGCTGGTAGCAGATCCAGAGGCAGCAGCTCACGGCCTTGATCCAGAAAAGAGGAGAAGATGGGTGCTGTCATGGTTGAAGCAGCAACCAGCCACACGCACATCTTGGAATGTCCAGGGGCAGTTCACGGTGCTGCAGAAACACATGGGAGAGAAGAGAATGGAATAGGGACGTGTTGAAGCAGCTTAGTTTGAAGAAGAAAGAGCTGGTCCAGTAAAGGAAATGCTCTACAATCTTGGTCTAGTTGAAGAGGAGATCCAGCAGCCCTTCACCGTCCAGCAGCTTCAAGTGCAGCAACGGTCTTCACAGCAGCACACTCCACACGGTCCAGTAATGGGCAGCACACGCACATGTGCAGGATGAAGAATGAAGGTGCAGCAGTCACGTTGGGGGCTGGAAGCAGCTCCATGCACACGGTTCACCCAGCAAACAACCAGCAGTTTGGGAGGTGACAGTGATGATTTGTTTGGAAGTTCACCTTGATGATCACCGTCCAGCAGGTGCACATGGCAGCAAGCATCCAGGCTGTGACGGAAATGACTGATGGCAGCAGAGTGAAACATCTTCACGCAGAAGAGGAAGTGGTATTCTTGGTCCAGCACCAACATTTACGTGGACAACAGAAGGAATGGAGAAGAAGCACGCTGGAATGCTGCACGGAATAGCTGAAAGAAATGAAGATTCCACGTGAGTTTGAAGTGCTGCCACGAACCACACCAGCTGGAAGAATTAGGAGCTGCCACTGCAGAGGAAGCTTCACGTGATTCATCTGAAAAGAAGAGGGCCCATCTTATTTTATTTTGTATGTCACGGGAGCAAGCTAACAGGGGAGAAAATTGGCTTTAAAATGAGACATAGGAAGAAGTGGAGAGGGGTGTGTTCCAGAGGAGAGGCCTTGGAGGCCGTAGAGGGCTGCTGCAGGCGGAATAAGCTGGACTGCTGGAACAGAGGTCCGGAACAGTAAAGAATACAATGTGTAGACGGTTAACTATTGTGGTGTACGGTTTGAATTTTATTTTCGATGTTGTAATGAATTTAATTTCAGTGTATGAGTTGATTTAATTTCCTAATGTCAATTTTAATTTACTGTTCTATTCATCGATGTCATTTAAATTCAACTGCAATTTAATTTCAGTCGCTGTCTGCCTATCGTTTAATTTGCACTATTGTTTACACTGCGTTGTTAATTATTGCACGTCAAATTATTCGCTATAAGTTTTGTTCTAAATATTTTGCTGCTGTAATATTGATGATGATTTCATATTTGAATTTTACTGTTTTACTGTTTTTACTATTTTACTGTTTTTACTATTTTCTGTATTTACCATTTTTTGTATTTTGTGTTTTTCTGTACTTTTGTTTTCTGTATTTTTAGTTTTCTGTCCAGATTTAATTTCGCTGTTTGATGTTACTGTATTTTCGTTTTACTGTAGCAATTTCCTTTTTACTATTTTAAATTTGTTTTACTGTTTTAATTTCGTTTTTACCGTTTTAATTTTATTTTTACGTATTGTTTTTACTTATGCTTTTATTTTTGTATTTAATATTTTACGTTTTTTGTACGTTTAAAGTTCCTGCGTTTATTTTATTTTAACTGTCTTTTACCGTTCAGTTTTTACCGTGGTTAAATTTTATTTCAGTGTTTTAAATTTAGTTGTGTTTAATTTCCAGTGCAGTTTTAATTTATTTTACCAAATCAAAACATTCACAAACCCCCCCACTTCGTGACTAATCTAAGACTGAACCATAAATTGGTCCTTGAGAGACGACCTAGGAGTCAAATCCTAGTAAACTATACTGCATTTCTTTTATGCAATCAACTTTTGTGAGCGGTGCGACCCGTTCATCAAAAAAATGGCGCCGCTGCCGGGGACCAAAGACGGTTTGGTTTTAGATTCTTGTTGTGTAAATTTTTGTTCTGTTAATATGTGTCTTTTGTGTGTTTTGTGTTTTGTATTTTTGTAGGCGACAACGACACCTTCAGCAAATTTTGGCGGCGTTGTCACTCAGTTCCAGGTTTTTTGTTTTAGATTTTTGCTGTGTTTTTCGATTATGTTGTGTTAATATATGTTTTGTCTTTTATATTTTTATTGTGTTGTGTTTTGTATTTTTTGTATGTGTGTCGTATGTATTTTGTCTGTTAATTAAAAAAAAAATAAATAAAATAAAATTAATTTTAAAAAAAAAATAATAATAAAATTATTTTTATGTTCTGTTTTGTGTGTGCCTGTAGCATGTATAAATGTGTTGTATTTTGTTTGTCTAGTAATTTTTAGTGTTTAATTTTTATTTTTATTTTCCATGTCTACCGATTTTAATTTTGTGAAAAATGCTTATTCTGTCTATGCCCATAATTATGATTCTCCTTCTGCATGTTACTCTGATTATAATTCTGTTGATTTCTATGTCGGGAATTATATGGATCATCCTCAAATTACTGAGAGCGCTCCTAGTGAGCCGGTCCCACCTACAAAGGATGATATTCATTGCGTTCTAAGCGCTGGACTGATATATCTGCTCCCTAAGTTTCATGGATTTGCAGGAGAATGCCCACATGAACATTTGGCAAATTTCTATAGAATTTGTTCTGCAATGAAACCTCCAAATGTCCCAGATGATTACATTTTCTTGACGGCGTTTCAGCATTCATTACAAGGAGCAGCTAAGGATTGGTTGAATTGTCTTCCTCGAGGACTCATTACCAGATGGGAAGATCTTGAGCAAAATTTTCTGATCGAATTTTTCCCTGCACAAGATGGATACAGCAACGGTCCTGGAGGGAATGACCCTACCTTGGGATGGTACAGTGCTCCACAGTATCGATATCAAGAACCACCATTCCAGAATACTTTGATGCCTCCACTAGTCCAGCAAGAACAGCAGATGCAGTTCTATGATGCTACTGCTCAATTTACTCCTCAGCCTTCGATTTCTGAGCCTACAATAAAGGAGTTACTGGAGCAGATGACCATGCAGAACGTTCAGTTACAGAAAGGGAACATGCAGTTCAAGCAAGAGAGCATGGAGTTCCAGCAGGAAACTCAAGCTGCCATGCAGAATCTGAGTGATCAGATCAGGCAGATGGCCACTCTTGCACCTGAGACTGTTGATGATTATTTTAAGGACCAGACAGGTATGAGTAACACTGTTGAGACAGGTAGACCATTCTTATCTTCCCCCGTGGAGGTAAACGTACCTCAACTTGAATGTGCAGTTGATGAATTGGAAATTCATGAGAAAATTTATTCTGAACAAAAACATGTTTATTCTGAAACTGAGATTACAAGCTCTTTACCAGATCTGCCTATACATTCAATTGCTTGTGATTTGTTGCACAATGATTCTACAGGTTTTAGGATTGAAACTGATACAGACTTGATTGACAATTCTAAAGTTTTTGATTCAGTATTAGTCTCTGAAACCATTGGTATAAATGTTGTGTTGAATGAACATGATTACAGTGATAAATTTTCCATTGATAATAGCTTTGCACTGAATGTGGATTTTGTTGATGATGCATATGTCAATATTGATTTTGAGACAGGAATTTTGCAGTCGCATAACATGATAGAGTTAGAACAAAACATTGATCTGACTCAGTTTTCTGAGAATTGTGAATGTGATTGTGAATCTGGTTCTTGCCCGATTTGTATTGAAATTGATTATGTGTTACAAACAGATTCTAAATTCATAACAGATGCTATTGATTATGAGTTTGATGACCAGGTTACAAAAGTAAATGAGAATACAGGTACTGACATAGAGGAAACAATGATAGATGAAGGAAAGTATACTGCTATTTCTCTTATTACTCCGGTGTCACAGACTCAACAACTGCTGGTGGACAGAAGGCTCCAGATTTTGTTGATTCAACAACTTGCTCGGAGAAGTGGCGTGGCTACTGGGATTTGTCCTGATTCAAGTGAGAGGGCAGTACTGGGCGAGCTGCTCCTGAAGACATCTTCGTCGGATCCTGAGGTGGAAGATATCTCACTGATTGTCCAGAATTGGCAACTGCCACCATGACCAGGGAGCACTCTTTTTCCTCATTATGTACATATTATTTAGCTTTTCTGGTGTGTTTTCGTGGTTGTGTTTATTTCATTTTTAAAAATTGTGAGCATGAATTAAAAAAAAAAATATTTTGTGATAAAATGTTTTTTGTTTAAAAGCGTGCCAAATCTGTATTCTGATATGTATAATTATTTTTTTTTCTTAGTTTTCACATTGTTATCCTTATAAAAAAAAAAATTCAAAAATTCAAAAAAAAAAAATTGTTTTGCATATTCCTTGATTTTATTTCGACCCTCAGTATCTTATTATTTCATACCAATAAAAATTTTCACTTCAGATCTCATTTTTTTTCCTTATTTTCCTTCACTGTAAATATAATTTCTTAGTTGTTTTTATACGGTTAATTGATTAAAAATTTTGTTTAGACTAAGAAAAGATTTCATTCATAATAACAAAAATTACAGTATTGGTGAATGGAAATTGAACAGATCTGAAATTGAAATTGCAGTAGATATATATAAATAAAAGATGTTCGGGGGGTCGATCTTTAGTGATCGTTAAATATTACAGACCATAAAAAAACATCATATAAAAAATTAAAAACATAAAAAAAAAAAAAAAAAAACATAAGTGTTCATATTACAGTCCTTAATTCTGGCCACTCTCGGCCAACAAAAACAACAAAAAATAAAAATAAAAAAAATAAAAATAAAAAAAACATAAAACATTAAAACTGGAAGAATTCTCGAGCTGGTTGTGGTGGTCTAAGGGAGAGCTCCGTTGAGGGAGTTCTGGTTCGAAATACAGGAGGCTTTGGTGGAGGAATTTCTCGTTCATTTCTGTCGTCATCGATAATGATCGGAACTGGAAACAGATTCAGCAGCCTCGGTGCCCTCATTATCACCCAGTTGTTTTCTTTCAAACAAAAAAAAAATAAATAAATAAAAAATAAAAAACTTGTGTTAATAATAGAAGAGGAATGGAAAATTCAATGGAGGTGTGATCAGAGGTCTTACCGTACATGTATAGCGGCAGTTGTGAAAAGAGAGTGCCTGTGGGGTCTATCTCCGCTTGCCAGCGCCTGACCCGATTGCCATGGTTGTTAAACCAGCAGTGCACGTTATATTCGGTGGCATCTGCGAAGGTCCTTAGTCGAGACGCGATCTCGACGACTTGCGCTCGGCTTGGGTGTGTGACCCCATAGTTGTAGATTTTGGTCATCATATTGATCTGATCATCTGTAGGACGCCATCGCTGACTAGTGTATCTCTCTGATTCCATCTCATTCGTCATCATTCCTCTTGAAATATTCTAAAACTTAATAAAAAAAATATATATATATATATAAAAATAAAAAGAACAAAAACATAAAAAAAAAAGAAAAAAATAAACATAAAAAAAAATAATAAAAAGAACTAAAAAAAAATGAAGCATAAAAAAAAAATAGATTAGTTCTCTGTTTTCTTTATTTGTTCTTGTTTCCTTTTAGATTTATTTTGTCCAGTCTGTATTTGATGTTTCAGTGTCTGGTCTCAGATCTGTTTCACGGTCCTTGCAAAAGGGTCCTAAACGGATCTACGTCCAGTTGTCCGGTTGTTCTTGTCCATATTGTTCTTGTATATTATGTTTATGTGTTTATTTAGTTTTAAGTGGGGTACGTGGCGTTGTTCTACCCGATTGTCTCTGCCATACCTTCAATCGAAGGGAGATTAACGTCTGGTTTCCAGCCGATATACCCCTTAAGTTTTATGACAATTGTGTTTTATGTGTTTTAAGTGTTTTCAGTTTAAAAAAAAAAAATGAAAAAGTTGAAAAGGAGAAGAAAGAAGCATAAAAAGCAGAAGAAAAATAAAGGAAAGCAGGAAAATGGAAAAGAGGGACAGCAGGCAAGAGGTCAGAGAAGAAAAAAATGGAAAGCAGGAAAGCAGGATGGTAATAAAAGCAGAAAAAGCAAGCAGAAAGATAAGAAAGAAGGAAAGAAGGAAGGTGCAGAGGACTTACCTGGAGAAGTAGAGCTGGCAGAGAAGCTCCTCGCGGATCTCAGACTCTTCAGTTGGCACGGTGGCAGAGGCTCCTTGCAGGGCTCGTACACCTTCAGAGCACGCGGACACGGTGGGAGAGGCTCCCTGCAGAGATCCAGACGCTCGAGAGAGTAGAGAGAGAAGAGAGCAAAGAGAAGAGAGAGTTGAGAGAGCAGAGGAGTAGAGAGAGAGTGAGGGATCAGAAATGGCGCTGGACGCGGAGGAGTGCCTCTTTTATAGCCAGATTGCTTTCCACTGTAGCAACAGTTCCGGTCTTTGCCACCGAGACTGTTGTCACAGTACCGGTCCCCTTTTTCAGAAAAAAAAAATAAAAATAAAAATAAAAATAAAAAAAAATAAAAAAAATAAAAAAATATAATAAAAATTAATTAGCATCTACTGATGGGTGCTACGTGATTTAGACATCTACTGATGGATGTCACTGAAAACATCTACTGATGGATGTTACTGAAAATTTCTTCCCATTTCCTAACATTTTATTGCACTTGTCTATATTATTTGACTGCTCTGAAGTTGATCATCTGATGATTGTAACACACTGAGGACATTGTGTGATTTAAGTGTGGTCTACTGGGAAGAAATTCTGATTTTTCTGATTTTTCTGTTAGATTGTATTTTGTGTGTTAAATTTTTTGTTTTTGAGTGTTAAATTTTTTCTCTTTTAAGTTATTTTTATCCAGTTTTTTGTGCAATAAATTTTACATTTTTCTCTGGATTTCTGGATGATGTATAAGTTGTAGATTTTTCCTTCACTCGCTTAATACTTATAGTTTGTAATCCTTGCTTTTCTTTGGCTGGAAAGATGATTATGTGTTTAAGAGGTTGATTTGATTGTGACGAACACCCTGTGTGAGAATTGAGCCACTTAATTTTCTTTCTTGTGTGATATGTATCTTGAATGCTTGCACATATGCCTTGGCTTGATTCTTTTAGATATACTTGATTGATATGCATGTTCAGACGTGATAAAGGCATTTTTTGTTCTTGAACCTCTCTAGCCAAATAAGCCTACCCAGTTATTATCCTTTGCTAACCCCTTTGAGCCTATAATGTATCCATTTCTTTGTTTTGAAGCTCATACACTAGCCCTAAGTGAAAAACCATTATTACCTTAACCTTAGGGAATTTTGGAGCTTTAAGAGTGTTTTGGGAACAAGTGTGGTCTTCCTGGGGATTCTAGTGAATTGGCGAGTTGGTTCCTCTTCGTGTTTCAATTTTGTAAATATGTTGTGTATTTTGTCTCTTACAATTGAGTGCAAAAAAAAAAAAAAAAAAAAAAAAAAAAACGAAATTGAAAAATAATCCTGTGAATAATGGAGTCGAGAAGAGGATGGAATTAGAGGTTTGGGTGAGATTTCACTGTGTTACATTTTTTCCCCAGTGCTCCTCTATTTCTGAGCTATTGCTACTTATCCATATTTATCCTCCCCTGTCCTTGGCCCCATTACAACCCAGAAAAGACCTTTTGATCTGAATATGCATATGTTTTAAGTATTGATAATTAGATACTTGCCAAGTCTGCTTGTGTTTGCTTTCTTGAGTGCATTGAGTGACATTGATTTACCTTAAACACTTGAGAGAAACACTATAGTGCATCTGTGAGGTTTTGTTATTTTTGAATCACCTCTTGAGCTGATTAATCATTTTCCGTGTTTTGAATTGCTTGGAAGATTTCTGTAAGTATCTGCTTTATTTGATTTGTGTTGGATAATTTCTATTTCTTTTATTTGTCCAGAATTCTTGAGAACTGTGTAAATTTTATTTGTTTTCTTGCGAATCTTTATTTTTCTGTCTGCTGAGTCTGTGTTACTCCTTTGGTGTCCTATGAACTATTCCCTGATTTGCGTCTTCATTTTGCCCAGGAGTGCAAAAGACTAAGTGTGGTCTATTTTGATGAGTCAATATTTTGTTCACTTCACTTAGTTTAATGTGCTATAATTAATCAGGGAATTGTGCATAATTATCCAGTATTTTCCCATTTTACTGAATTGAGCTTAATTCGATCAGAAATTCTTATTTTAACTAATTTGAATTATCTGAAACTAATTATTTACATTGTTGAGTGCAGGGAAATTTTGGAAACATATTTTAGGACATTTGAAAGAATATTCAATTGCATATTGTGTTTTTCTTGAAGAAACTACACCTCTTAGAATTTTTAAAGTAATACTGGTTTGGAAATCATATACACCACACGTATATTTGTTTGATTGGGAGAAGCATGTTTAATTGTTTTATGGCCAATTTGATGAACCATTCCACGTGGAAGAAAGAATGTTGGAAAATCATTTCATTCTTATTGCTAAATTAATTTAATTATGGGCGTGACTTATTGCACAAAGAACAATCAATTATCATCCAATACATCACACAACCCATCTTTTGGTGAAAGGCATTTGGAATAAAACAAAGGAAGGGCCCACCACTTTTTTGGCAACAACACGTGAATGCTTGGAAAGAAGAAATGAATTTAATTTCTTCATACTGCACTCCACGGTCAGCATCCACTCCATTCTACAATAACAATCTTCTTTTAAGAGACAAGGGACCACGCTCATGGAAAGGATACACCACCTAAGATGGGAAGCATCACGGTAAGTTTACTCACAGCCTTGGCCTTGGAGAAAGAGCACCCAGCATCTGCAGCTACCGAGACAAGGAGTGGAAGCTCACGGCTGGTCCAGATAGCAGCAGCTAAACGGTCCTTGGTCCAAATAAAAAGAAGCTAATCCAGCAAAGTGGAAAAGGGAGGATGGACGTGAAGAGGGTGTCTCGCCCTTGCTAGGAGAAGAAATTCACGTCCAACAGCAACTTCATTCCAGCAGCATGAGAGAAGAATCCAGCAAGCTTTCTTCCATCCAACTCCAGTTCAGCTTCTCACGTCTATCCAGCTCTGGCATGCAACATACAAAACCAACCAAAGAAGTAACGCCAGCAGCTGGTAGCAGATCCAGAGGCAGCAGCTCACGGCCTTGATCCAGAAAAGAGGAGAAGATGGGTGCTGTCATGGTTGAAGCAGCAACCAGCCACACGCACATCTTGGAATGTCCAGGGGCAGTTCACGGTGCTGCAGAAACACATGGGAGAGAAGAGAATGGAATAGGGACGTGTTGAAGCAGCTTAGTTTGAAGAAGAAAGAGCTGGTCCAGTAAAGGAAATGCTCTACAATCTTGGTCTAGTTGAAGAGGAGATCCAGCAGCCCTTCACCGTCCAGCAGCTTCAAGTGCAGCAACGGTCTTCACAGCAGCACACTCCACACGGTCCAGTAATGGGCAGCACACGCACATGTGCAGGATGAAGAATGAAGGTGCAGCAGTCACGTTGGGGGCTGGAAGCAGCTCCATGCACACGGTTCACCCAGCAAACAACCAGCAGTTTGGGAGGTGACAGTGATGATTTGTTTGGAAGTTCACCTTGATGATCACCGTCCAGCAGGTGCACATGGCAGCAAGCATCCAGGCTGTGACGGAAATGACTGATGGCAGCAGAGTGAAACATCTTCACGCAGAAGAGGAAGTGGTATTCTTGGTCCAGCACCAACATTTACGTGGACAACAGAAGGAATGGAGAAGAAGCACGCTGGAATGCTGCACGGAATAGCTGAAAGAAATGAAGATTCCACGTGAGTTTGAAGTGCTGCCACGAACCACACCAGCTGGAAGAATTAGGAGCTGCCACTGCAGAGGAAGCTTCACGTGATTCATCTGAAAAGAAGAGGGCCCATCTTATTTTATTTTGTATGTCACGGGAGCAAGCTAACAGGGGAGAAAATTGGCTTTAAAATGAGACATAGGAAGAAGTGGAGAGGGGTGTGTTCCAGAGGAGAGGCCTTGGAGGCCGTAGAGGGCTGCTGCAGGCGGAATAAGCTGGACTGCTGGAACAGAGGTCCGGAACAGTAAAGAATACAATGTGTAGACGGTTAACTATTGTGGTGTACGGTTTGAATTTTATTTTCGATGTTGTAATGAATTTAATTTCAGTGTATGAGTTGATTTAATTTCCTAATGTCAATTTTAATTTACTGTTCTATTCATCGATGTCATTTAAATTCAACTGCAATTTAATTTCAGTCGCTGTCTGCCTATCGTTTAATTTGCACTATTGTTTACACTGCGTTGTTAATTATTGCACGTCAAATTATTCGCTATAAGTTTTGTTCTAAATATTTTGCTGCTGTAATATTGATGATGATTTCATATTTGAATTTTACTGTTTTACTGTTTTTACTATTTTACTGTTTTTACTATTTTCTGTATTTACCATTTTTTGTATTTTGTGTTTTTCTGTACTTTTGTTTTCTGTATTTTTAGTTTTCTGTCCAGATTTAATTTCGTTGTTTGATGTTACTGTATTTTCGTTTTACTGTAGCAATTTCCTTTTTACTATTTTAAATTTGTTTTACTGTTTTAATTTCGTTTTTACCGTTTTAATTTTATTTTTACGTATTGTTTTTACTTATGCTTTTATTTTTGTATTTAATATTTTACGTTTTTTGTACGTTTAAAGTTCCTGCGTTTATTTTATTTTAACTGTCTTTTACCGTTCAGTTTTTACCGTGGTTAAATTTTATTTCAGTGTTTTAAATTTAGTTGTGTTTAATTTCCAGTGTAGTTTTAATTTATTTTACCAAATCAAAACATTCACAAACCCCCCCCACTTCGTGACTAATCTAAGACTGAACCATAAATTGGTCCTTGAGAGACGACCTAGGAGTCAAATCCTAGTAAACTATACTGCATTTCTTTTATGCAATCAACTTTTGTGAGCGGTGCGACCCGTTCATCAACAGGGTAGTACAACCCCTCAGCCTCTTGAACGTCCGTCCTGGAGGGGGACGGACGTCTACTATATATGGACGTTCGTCCCCCTCCAGGACGGACGTTCAAGAGACTGATGGGTTCACTACCCTGTCAGCCTCTTGAACGTCCGTCCTGGAGGGGGACGGACGTCCATATATAGTAGACGTCCGTCCCCCTCCAGGACGGACGTTCAAGCAACTGACAGGGTAGTACAACCCCTCAGTCTCTTGAACGTCCGTCCTGGAGGGGGACGGACGTCTATTATATATGGACGTCCGTCCTCCTCCAGGACGGACGTTCAAGAGACTGAGGGGTTGTACTACCCTGTCAGTCGCTTGAACGTCCGTCCTGGAGGGGGACGGACGTCCATATATAATAGACGTTCGTCCCCCTCCAGGACGGACGTTCAAAAGACGTTTAAAATAAAGATACACACTTCAAAACGCGAACCCGCGAGGAGTTATGCGAACCTTTCCCTCTGCGCCTTGCATTTCCAGGTTGGTTTTTATGCGTTTTGGGCCATTTAATCTTACTTTTGTTCCGATTAAATTGTTTAGTGATGACATATCTTTCATTTGGACCGATTAAAAATCGTTTTCGGTGCATTTTGGTGCAGTTTGTTGCGTGTTCTTGGGCGGCGTTTTTTGACCTACATTTTTAGGTCGTTTACTCCTCCATTTTCATTTTGAATCTGTTCTTCAGACGTGTTGCAGTGCACAAACAAACGTTGAAACCCGTAATCCTAAATAACCCTAACCCGTAATCCTAAATAACCCTAAATAAGTCGTCTAATAAAGCCCTTTCTGCAGTAGTATATAGACGTCCGAGACGTTCACAGCGGACGTCTATATAGACATCCGGGTTGACACAGCGGACGTCCATATAGACGTCCAGCCGGACACAACGGACGTCCATATAGACGTCCGGCCGGACACAACGGACGTCCATATAGACGTCCGACCTGACACAACGGACGTCTACATAGACGTCACCCGAATAGACGTCCGTTGGAGGTCGGACGTTAAAAGGCCTAAAGAACGGACGTCTATGCCCCTTTTTGCACTAGTGCATACTTGGCCATGACTAGGGTGTTTGCCATCACATAAGGTTATGTGTTAGGTCATTATCGTGTCTGTCGCAACCGGGATCGCGACGGGACGACGATCCGTGGAAAAATAAACGGTTTTGAAAAAAAAGAGATTTTGGAGTCGCCACCATAGTTTATTCTGGAAAACTACAGAAAAACCATAAAATGATAAGGCATGGTCTGCGAAACTGAGATTCTTGATTCGGGAGTCGGTTACGTGTAGGGAAGGTATTAGCACCCTACAACGCCTGCCCTAAGGCAGTACCTTTAACTAAATACGCGAATATGATGTAGTTTTCAAAATGTTTAACTTTCCCCTAAAATAAAATTCTAAAAACAAAATGTATTTTTTAGTTTTTTGGGCCCGACAAGGATTGACCTTGCTCCTACGTATTCTCATTAAGAATGAGAAATCAGGGTTCCGTAGTTCTTTTAGAAAACTGCTTGAAAAGTTTGTTTGGAAATTGTTTGAGAATTGGAAAATGATTATGGATAAATTTGGATTTTTGGGAAAGTGAACCTGACAAGGACTGGCCTTGCTCCTACGTATCTCCACTTTTGATGGAGAATCAAGGATCACGTAGTTCTGGCTGAAGAATTATTTGTTGTTTGAGAGTTTTGATGTTTTTAGTTTTTGAAGGTTTTTATATTTTTTTTTGGTATTTTTTTGTATAATATTTAAATTTTTGCGTAATGAGCACTAGGCTGATGCGTACGATCGCACGAGTACTCACACGGCTTTTTTACTTATTTTTTTTATTTTTTTGCGTAATGAGCACTAGGCTGATGCGTACGATCGCACGAGCACTCACACGGCTTTTTCCTTATTTTTTATTGTTTTGCATAATGAGCACTAGGCTGATGCGTACGATCGCACGAGCACTCACACGGCTTTTTTTGTTTATTTTATATTTTGGGTAATGAGTACTAGGCTGATGCATACGATCGCACGAGTACTCACACCGATATTTATATCATTACATGTTTTTTAAAGTTTTATATTTTTTTATATATTTTTTATTAAGAAGATAGGTGAATTGAAATATGTTAGCAAAATGATGAAGATGAAGTTTTGATGATGTCCAAATCAAGTCAAGAGAAATCAAGATTCAAGATGTTATGAAGACTTATATTGTGATGGAAAGCTTTTGTAATACTCTTAGAAATATGTATAGGACTTAGATTAGAAAAAGAAAAGTGTTTTGTAAAATTACTATAGTAAATCATTGCAACAAAACACTATAGTACTATTCACATGAATAGTAACACTATTCACGTGAATAGTGACAGTTAACGGTAAGAGTATCGCACTTAACACGGACGTTGGAGAAACTAGTCGTTGAAGAAACTAGCCGTTTATGACCGTTGGACAAACTAGCCGTTTATGGCCGTTGGAGAAACTAGCCGTTTATGGCCGTTGGACAAACTAGCCGTTTATGGCCGTTGGAGAAACTAGCCGTTAAGTTTGTCTTTTAGTGAATGGAAGAGCCTTTGGATGAGTCTATAAATAGACTCTCATTTCCTCTCAAAAAAAAAAACCAGAGACACAGAAACTCTTCCCTTGTGCTCAAATACTCAGAATTCTTTGAGACTTGTGTGTTCTTGTTCGGCTTGTGAAACTCTTGTCTGTGGAGCTGGTGAAGTGCTGCTACGGTGACAGAGGAAATAGCCGGTTCATCCTTGGTGTGTCTGAGGAGGTGTTCGGAAGAGGTTCATCCTTCGTGAAGTATTCGAAGGAGGTGTTCATTCTTCGTGAAGTATTCGGAGGAGGTGTTCATCCTTTGTGAAGACTCAAAGGAGGTGTAGGTTCATCTCTTGTGGTATCAAGAGAGGTGGTTTCTAAACTCTTACAAATTGTTTCTTTGTGATTGTAATTTGTAATTGTTTTGTGTTAGTGAAAAAGGTTTATCTTGTTTGAGATAAACGACTGGACGTAGGATTGGTAAGATCCGAACCAGGATAAAATCATTTGTGCAAATTTCTCTCAACCTTACTCTATTTAATTGTGATTATTAATTGCTAAGTAAGTTTAATTGAGTAGAAATTAAAAGGCACACTTTTGTATTAAAAACCCTCTTGGTTTGTTATCCCACGCTAACCCATCCGCTGCAGCCGCTCTCTGACAATTGGTATCAGAGCTTGCTTTGATAGTCATTCAAATGGCAGGATCAGATCAAACCTTTGCAGAGGGTGCATCAATCAATAGACCACCACTATTCACAGGTGAAAATTACGCATTTTGGAAGGTCAGAATGCAAATTTTTATGGAATCTATTGATATAGATATTTGGGATGCTGTTGCATTTGGTCCTTTTGTTCCAACTAACATTATGCAGGAACCAAAGCCCCGTGACCAATGGACTGCTGAAGATAAGAAAAAATTTGGTAATGATGTAAGAGCTCGGAACATTATTTCATCTGCTTTAACTATTAATGAGTTTTACAGGATTTCTGTCTGTAAAAGCGCTAAAGAAATGTGGGAAACTTTAAGAGTAACTCATGAAGGCAGAGATGAAATTGGGTGTGCTAAAACGAATACTTTATTCATGGAAGAGAATAATTCAAGCTCTTCATCAAGCACAGCATCAAGTATGGGTGATTCTGATGAGCAAGCATATATTTGTTTAGTGGTAAATGACGAAGACGCTGGAAGCCAAGTAAGTACATCTAGCGATTCTGATAATTCTAGTCAAATTAGTGAAAATGAATTGCATGAAATTTATGCTGCGTTAATAGTAGAATCTGAAAAATTAGATAAAGCCCATCAGAAATTGAAAAAGGATTTCAAAAATTTAAAATTAAATTTTGAAAATATTTCTGAAGAAAATAAAAATTTGAAATCAGATTTTGAAAATATTCTTGAAGAAAATAAGAATTTAAAATTAAATTTTGAAAATATTTTTGAAGAAAATAAAGATTTGAAAAATAAAGTTTTAATTTTTGAAAAGTGTAAATTTGCTAGTAGTGATGAATGTGCTTCTTGTGAAAATTTTAAGAAACTACTAGAACAAACAACCTTAGGAGAATGTAGTAAGAATAATGAAAATAAGGTTGTTAAAAATAAGTATGTTCCTAAAATTAAAAATAAACACAATCATAGAACCCGTAGAACTTGGGTAGAAAAAGGAACAACTTATAGGAACAAAAATGTTGTATCATGCTTTTATTGTATGAAAAAGGGTCATACATCTAACAAATGTAAAATTAAGCATTATGGTGTTCCAAGTGGTAGATATATTTGGGTTGTAAAATGATTTCAATTTTTTTTTAAATTAACCCAAAGGACCCATACAAAATAGTTGGGTACCTATTGTTTAAAATTTAGAATTTCTTTAAAACAATATTTAATTATTATTCCAAGGTAGATGGAATTATTTTAATTTATTTTATATACAAAGCATATATAGTTTTCAAACGGAAAATATTTGAAATAGAAGAATATGTGCATGTTGTCTTTGATGAAATTGTAGACCTTGAGGCAAAACCTCTTGAGTCATTTGAATTACATGCAGACAATGATGAAGATTTGAAGAAGACAACAAATGAAGCAAATAATGATGACAATCCTCAAGATAAAGATCTAAACAATGTTTTATAAGATCTTTCTCCTAAAAATATTTGCTTTAAATATCCTATTGTGCATGTTTGAATGAATCTTTAAATTTGAAATATTTTTAGCTCATATGCATACATGCTTTTATTAAGGGGGAGTATTATCTTAGGGGGAGAACATCAACACAACTTTTTAATTATGATCAAAAAGGGGGAGAAAATGTTTAAAGCTTATTTGCCTATTTGTACTATTTGTGCTTATTCACTAATGCACTCTTTCTTCCATAAGTTGTGTTTTAAATACAGATTATTACCAAAAGCTTTAATCAAGGAGTTTTTGATCATCATCAAAAAGGGGGAGATTGTTAGCAAAATGATGAAGATGAAGTTTTGATGATGTCCAAATCAAGTCAAGAGAAATCAAGATTCAAGATGTTATGAAGACTTATATTGTGATGGAAAGCTTTTGTAATACTCTTAGAAATATGTATAGGACTTAGATTAGAAAAAGAAAAGTGTTTTGTAAAATTACTATAGTAAATCATTGCAACAAAACACTATAGTACTATTCACATGAATAGTAACACTATTCACGTGAATAGTGACAGTTAACGGTAAGAGTATCGCACTTAACACGGACGTTGGAGAAACTAGTCGTTGAAGAAACTAGCCGTTTATGACCGTTGGACAAACTAGCCGTTTATGGCCGTTGGAGAAACTAGCCGTTTATGGCCGTTGGACAAACTAGCCGTTTATGGCCGTTGGAGAAACTAGCCGTTAAGTTTGTCTTTTAGTGAATGGAAGAGCCTTTGGATGAGTCTATAAATAGACTCTCATTTCCTCTCAAAAAAAAAAACCAGAGACACAGAAACTCTTCCCTTGTGCTCAAATACTCAGAATTCTTTGAGACTTGTGTGTTCTTGTTCGGCTTGTGAAACTCTTGTCTGTGGAGCTGGTGAAGTGCTGCTACGGTGACAGAGGAAATAGCCGGTTCATCCTTGGTGTGTCTGAGGAGGTGTTCGGAAGAGGTTCATCCTTCGTGAAGTATTCGAAGGAGGTGTTCATTCTTCGTGAAGTATTCGGAGGAGGTGTTCATCCTTTGTGAAGACTCAAAGGAGGTGTAGGTTCATCTCTTGTGGTATCAAGAGAGGTGGTTTCTAAACTCTTACAAATTGTTTCTTTGTGATTGTAATTTGTAATTGTTTTGTGTTAGTGAAAAAGGTTTATCTTGTTTGAGATAAACGACTGGACGTAGGATTGGTAAGATCCGAACCAGGATAAAATCATTTGTGCAAATTTCTCTCAACCTTACTCTATTTAATTGTGATTATTAATTGCTAAGTAAGTTTAATTGAGTAGAAATTAAAAGGCACACTTTTGTATTAAAAACCCTCTTGGTTTGTTATCCCACGCTAACCCATCCGCTGCAGTCGCTCCTGACAAAATATCTATGACATAAAAATATCAAAAAGCGTAGGATAAAATTGTAGTAGAAAATAGGATAAATTTATAAATTAAAAAAAATTATCAAAATGAACATAAATAGAATGAAAAGAAAATGTGTACCTTGTTGAAGATTTGAAAGATGAAGCAAGACTTTGCTTGTGATAAGTTGTGAGAAGAGGTAGATTGATGGTGAAGAAGATGAATTTATAGTAGAAGTGTGGTATGGGATTTACTATGTATAGAGGGATTGGGAAATAGTAAAATATGAGAGAAAAATGAAGTAGAGTTTTGGGATGGAATGAAGAGATTTTGAGAGAGAAGATATGGATATTATGTAATTGTGTGTGTGTGAAGTGAAGGAAATGTAGGTATTTATAGAGTTAAGGATGAAGAAAGTTGATGAATAAAAATAATATAATAAGTTGGTGGAAAATTTAGAGGAAATAAAATATAATTAAAAAAAGATGAATAGAAAAAGTTAATGTGGAAAATAAGTGAAAGAAATAATATAAAAAGTGGATGGAGAAATTAGGTGTGGAAATTAAGTGGAAGAAATAATATAAAAAGTTGGTGGAGAAATTAGGTGTGGAAATTAAGTGGAAGGAATAATATAAAAAGTTGGTGGAGAAAGTAGGTGAAATAAAATATAGTGAATAGTAAAAGTTAATGTGGAAAATAAGTGAAAGAAATAATATAAAAAGTTGGTGGAGAAATTAGGTGAAATAAAATATAGTGAATAGTAAAAGCTAATGTGAAAAATAAGTGAAAGAAATAATATAAAAAGTGGGTGGAGAAATAAGGTGTGGAAATTAAGTGAAAGAAATAATATAAAAAGTTGGTGGAAAAATTAGGTGAAATAAAATATAGTGAATAGTAAAAGTTAATGTGGAAAATAAGTGAAAGAAATAATATAAAAAGTTGGTGGAGAAATTAGGTGGAGAAAAATGGATAATAAAAAATGTTGATGGAGAAGATATAATTAAAAAAAGTAAGTGGAAAAATTAGAAAAGTTGATATATAAAATTAATATGGAAATGATGTGGAAAAAATAAATGAAAAAGGTAGATGATGTGGAATGAGATGTGGAGGGTGATGTGGATGGTGATGTGGAGAATGGGGTGTGATAAGAGGAAAGGGGTGGTGAGGAAGTAAAAAAAGTAAGAGATTATTTTGGGCCATTGAATTAAGTGTTTAAAAGAAAATTTGGGGGTGCAAAAAGTAAAATAAATAGTATTTTTCATTTTGGTTTTTTATGTTTTTTTATTTATTTTTGTGATGAATTTTATTTACCCGGACGAAATTGGGTATTGACAGTGTCATGTGGAAATATAAGTGTCATGTGTCAATGTTACTACAACATAGGAGTGTATGTTTAAAATTTAGTTCTTATATTTAAAATTTTGATTCAATTGAGTCTCAGTTTTGTTTTAAAATAGAGTAATTTGGTCCTTTGAGACCAAATTAGTATTTAAGCTTAACTACAACTTATATATGTGTTAAAATAACCTTTTTAGAATTTATATATCTAATCCTCCACCTAAATATTCAAATTAATTTTATTTTTTATATTTTTACATACAAAATTCCTATTTAAACTTATATATTTTTTTAAAATTATCAAAAATGTAAATGTAAAATGGCACTTGTAATTTTTAAAAATTTATATTTGTCACATCATTAGAAAATTACAAGTGTCACTTTACATTTATATATTTTATATTTTTTAAAAATTAGTTTTGAATTTTATTATGTAAAAAAAATTGAATACTTAAGTGAAGTGATTAGATGTATAAATGGTAAAATATATAACTTATAAACTTAATGACTAATTTGATCTTAAATTGGAGAGGGACCAAATTGTTCCATTTTAAAAAAAATAGAACTAAATTGAATCAAAAAATATTAAGTATAGGGATTAAATTAAAAACAGACACCATGTAGTAGTAACACTAACACATGTCATGTGACACTGTCACTAATGTGTGGCATTGTCACTACTACATGACACAATAATAACTTAACACGTGACAATTTATATTTTCTCAAAAAAATAAAAAATTAAAAGAAAATTTGAAAAAAAAAAATGAAAATATTACGAATTGATATATAACATATACGAACATGATGTTAATAAAAATGACTAAATCAAATCAATTTTAAGAAAAAAATAACTTCATAGAAAATATATATGAAGACAAAGTTCAATAATGTAGCACAAACCATAATTAAATATATAATATTAAATCAATTTATTTTTTGTTTCAAGGTATACCCTCAATTTTCATTGTATAATTTTGTCCAAGGAAAAGAAACCACTAGTACAAAAATATCGTATAACGCCGTTGTTTTTAGACCTTTCACGTTGAATTTGAGGTCGACGTCATATCGAAAGACGTTAAATTGACGTTGAATTAAAAAAAATTGATGTTAATCAAATTGATATCGAATTTTGTTAATATTCAACGTTCAGCAATTTTTTTGTTTTTTTAATTAATTGTAATCTTTTTTTACAACTCTACGAGAAAAGCAAAGCAGAACAACAAACAATTTTAGTTTTTGGTATTTTATGACCTATGAACATGTACTATAATATCAACAACAAACAACAATAACAAACAATATATAAGTTCAATCAAACAACAACAACAATAAATAAGTTCAACCAAATAACAACAACAAACAAGTTCAACAAAAAACAGCAACAAACAAGTTCAACAAATAAATTCTTCAAAATGAAAACTAACCTTCAAAAAGTGGGTTCGTCGCAGAATGCTCCTATGAAGGATAAGAACACGAAAATAATAGGATTAAACAAACAAAAATTATATATAAAGTAGTTAATTAACATGCATTTGTATCACATGAAAGAAAGATTACATGTGATAGTCGTCAAACTTCGTTCAAGAAAAGTTTGAGAAGAAAAGAGAACGCGCTAAAGTAAATGAATTTTTAATCTCACGCTTAAATTAAAAAGGGGAAACTTTTGGCTGACAAATAATACATCGAAGCTCCTACAAAATTCTGACGTATTATATATGGTTTGAAAGAAAAAAGAAAAAAAGAATTAAAAAGGGATTACTTTTTAGCTTCTGACTCAGAAATAATACATCAAAGCCCTTACAGAATTCAATGTATGTTTTAAAAAGAATTAAAAACGGTGACTCTTTGGTTTCTCACTGACAAATAATATGGTCGAAGCGTATTGTTTGTTGTTTAAAAGAAAAAATAAAAAAGAAAAAAAGAATTAAAAATGGTGATTCTTTGACTTCTGAGTGACAAATATTACGTCAAACTCCTACCGGATTCGACGTATTATTGGTGATTAAAAAGAAAAAAGAAAGAGAATGACGCATTGGTTTAAATAAACGCATGACGTTATACACAGATTTTGCAATAATGAACAAAGTTAGGTTTTTCTTGTTATGTAATTTTCTTAGTTCCTAGTTAATTATAATGTCACTTTCGTTAGTTCGAAATAAATTTATTCATTTTGCTTCTTTTTATTCTTCTTAAATTATATTTCATTAATTGTATTTTCATACCTCTCAAAGGTTCATTGTTATTTCAGTCCCAATGAAAAAAAATATTGTCCTAATTCTTCTATTTCATTCTAGTATTATCAAAAGGTCCATTGAGGTAGGGCAAGATATATCTCACCAAATCTTCAACCATTTTATATACATATAATGGAACCTTCAGCTAAATTTTCTATATTTAACTTAACTTTAATCCATATATTCATTAACAATTAACTAAAAGTATCTATATTTGTTTACTTAAAGGCTATCCTTGAAATTAAGTTGCACTTAGTAATATCTCTTTGAAAATATGTATTACGCATGTCTTGGAAACAAGGAATACGACATGTTTCCACTGGACCAAGAATGTGTCTAGTGTCTTCCATCCCAGAGCTGATCCTTGCAATTGGTGAAGTGCGATGACATGTGACAGGAGGAACCAAGTATGTTTTTTTTATATACATATATAATTATTTAATAACTTTTCTATAATATTTCTATAAATAAGTTCAAACTATTATTTTATATTATTTTTTTAAAATTAAAATATAATACACCATAAAAATATTGTTATATTAATTATTATATTAGTTTTTATTCAAGTGTTATATTTACAAATATAAATGCATATTGAGTAAATTTTCTATATATAATAACTTTTTTAAAAGATTTGTATAAATAAATTGAAACTATTATTTTAATTTATTTTTTAAAAATTAAAATATAATACACGATTAAAAAAATACTATTATACTAATTACTAGTTTTTTATTGAAATGTTATATTTGCAAATATAAATGCGTTGAATGGACTTTCTATTTATAATAATAGCTATGAATTATTAACATGTAATGAATCAGTAAATCTAAAATACTGTTTAGCTTTCAACAAGAAACAAATAAAATTTAAAATATAAAAACGAAATTTAAGGTTAACTCATTTATAAACAGTAAAATATATGAAAGTTTTAATAAAAATGACATTTGATTGATAATTCACTGTAACAATTAAAATTCACGTTAAATAAAGATCCATTCATAATATATAACTGAATGCAAAATTCGACTTTTGTTAAAGTTGAATTAGATTTAAAATCTATTTCTAATATGATATGATAGTTATAATTAGAGTCTTCCCAATGAGTTTGTATTCCAGTTAAGCTCATTGTTTGAACAATACTAGCCAATTTTCATTCCAGTGTGAAAAGGTTTCTATCCTTTTTTTTCCGGAGCACTTTCTGGTTTCTGTTACTTTGTTGGTGTATTACCATTTTGAAATGCTAAAACAGTGCAGAGGGTTGATGTACTTCCAAAATTATTCTTTTGACTTGGAGTATGAATTAAGTCGTAGTTGTCATCCATAACTTTCTGTTGGACTTTTGGAGTTGAGAGTTACTAAATTGAGATTACATAAAATATCGTTTAAATTTAATTTATATAAGAAATTCATGTCAATCTTAATCTAAAATTATATAGGTTTATGAATTTTTTATTTTATATGACATTTAATTTTATTATTTTTATTCAATGTAAAAATTAAATTATTCGTAACACTTCTAAAAGTATAGAGAAATTAAGAGGGTGTAGTGTGTAATGTTCATCCATGTAATGAAAATCACCTTCACAATATAAGGAAAAGGGTGTAGAGGTGTCTGCCTAATTTATCTCGCTTGTTCCCTTGAAAGGAGAATTTGAGTCCTACACTAAACTCTTGAAATTATAATGGACTTGAAAGGATCATTATTTGATCGTACTGACTCTAAAATCATGATGTTATAATGTAAAACACATACAATTATATATACACAATTAGTATTAAATTTAAATAAAGTATTTATTGCTTCAATTAATTGATATTTAAATTTAAATTCTAAATTTCTAAACTTTAAATATATAGAAATATGAGTAACAATCCAATTTTTAACAAATAAGTGTTATCAAATAGATTATTACATAATTATATCTCGATATAGTTTGTAATAGTTAGAAATTATATCATGTAGAGTTGAATATTTATTAAAATAGTATTTCAAAAGAAATAAAGTTCAATTCATATTTATAATATAAATTATGAAATTAACTAGACATCCCCGTTGCAACCTTAGTGTTCTCTCACGTTACTACATTATTTTCTCCTCTCGTAAAATACATGTTCATAACAAATAGATACCAAAGTCACGACAAAACATACAAGGCAAAGGAGAGAAAATTTAAATCATACTACTATTTTTAAATCCAATTTTCTTAAAGAAAATCATATAAATTTTGCAAGTCACACATCACACTCAATCATTAATAGCATAAAGAATATCATACATACAAAAACTCTCATGATTCTTTCGTAAACACAGATTATACATTTTGACACAATCTCCGAATGACTAATACATTAAGTAGAAATTTGAGATTTTGCATTTATCATTACTCATTCACTTCTATCTCTCCAGAGTTATAACTATATCATGTTCGGACCGCTTTCTAATCCATAGACTATGACAGGATAAATTTTATATCTATGAGTTTGATCTCTTACTGAAGCTCCAGATATGAATCTCTTTCAACTCTTACAACTATGTATCTTTCTAATATTAATAGAGTAAGAATAATGTAATTATTGATTATGATGTCAATATACTTGATACATCACTACACATAATAGTGTTTCTATAATAAAAATCACTAAAACTCACTCTTAAGTGAACGTCTAGTAGTCTTGGGTAGCACTCTAGACCATTGAAGCTCACTTAATTAAATTTTTAATGTTACACATAAAGCTTCCTAAAAAACGGATAAAAAATAAATTTATTCTGCTTTTAGATTTAATTGGTTGGATGTATAGAGTTGTTTTGCTGATATCACTCCTGTGATCTTTGATTTTTAAAATGATGAAGAATAAAATCATGATTCTAGAAGAAGATATGAGTAAAACTTTAGATAGAAATTCTAGAAAGATAATAGTTTTTATAAAATAAAACATAATTAATGGAAATTATATTTATAATCTTAACATTTTATTAATGAAATAATCGGAAGTCATATTTAAAAATCACCACTATTTTCTAGATCCTTCGTATGAATATAACTTTCATAAATATGTATAAAAAGAACATTAAATTTGTTATAATCACTCTAAATCAAACAATTTTTATTTAACAAATTAGGTTACAAATGTAGAAGTTAATGCAAAGTTGAGAGGAGTATACATAGTTGATGTCTTTTAGTCTCTTATTTTCAGTGTTTTTGTTTCTGTAATCTTTGTTCTTATAATTTTACCGTAGAATAATTTTAATCTGTTAAGTGCCATCTAAACTAGTTTCTTAATTTACAAGACACTATCTAAATTATACAAAAATCTAAAAAAACAATATAATTTAATATAAGGATGGCAGCGAAACAAATTTACTTATAAAAACTAAAACTGAACTTCATATATTTATAAAACAAAACATTTTCTCCATAAGTTGTGAAAAAAAAATATTATATACTTTAAGCTATTCTAATGTTTATACTATAATTTAATATAGTTCATTTTATTTAAGTAAGTACATCTTAATTAATTTATTTTTACTTAAAAGATCAAATATAGTTATTTTATCAATATAAAAGGTCTGATTGGTGAACAAGTATGCAGAATAAACTAAACTTTTATCAATTCATATTAAATATTGTAAAAACTTATATAGTATAAATGAGGCAAATCGAAAACGTTATATTCTTTTAACCTACTATGTTGAAAAACTACTTTGTTATGCTCATTGGTCAAATGTCTGCGTTGGCAGCATTGCACGCATGGACAGATGTTAGGTTAGCAAAGGCTACAGACAACAACTGTAGCACACCGACGCATTGTTAATCACTATCAAATTGGAAGTTGGGATCACTTACGTGGCACATTGTTTCAAACACTCTAGGAGCTTCTACAACTAAAGAATCTAAAGCAATAACTTCAAATATTAGTTTTCGTTTTTTATGAACAAATATAATATCCGTCCTCGTCTTGAATACAACACGTTATGAATATAAATAATCTAGTTGAACTTTTTAAATATTATGAATGCTCTAAATTAATCTTATTATCATTATTAATCATTTTTAAAATAATTTCTTATTGTCCAATAATACAAAATTTAAATATACATTATTTTAACAAAAATAATCAAAAAATATTTAATTGAATTTCGAGTCCCCAATTAAAAACTTTCAATTGAATTGACATAACATTAATTTAAAAATAGTGAAAAATATTAATTTTTTAAATATAAATAATTTTACTATAAACTAGTTTCATTATTTTAAAACATATCATTCTTTTATAAATTACTTTTTTAAAGTTATCAAACTTCTTTTTAAGAGTTATTTCTCTTTACTTGTTTATGTGAAGAATTCAAAAGTAGAATTGATCCTGCAACGAGTTCTTTAATTTGGATTGATTAGTTTCTTTGTTTAGGTAAGTTAAGTTTTAGTTGTTTTCTTAGTCTTTTTCTATTATTTTTTTTTTGCATGTGAGTCTTTATCCACTTGCATGCATCATTTTAGTTATCTACACGAGTCTTTGTTAATCAATGATCATAATAATATGTCCTGGTTATGTTTGTATTGTTCATATGAAGAGATAGAACTTCTTGTGCATGTGATATTTATAACCATCAGAAAGATAAATTACATTTATGATTATTTAAAGATATTTGAAGAATATTACATTATCAGAAATGAGATTTCATCAACACAAAAGCCAAACCCAAAGTCCAATCAAATTCTATATGAGGAGACTTGAGAAAAGTAGAAAAGGGAGTTTAGGAACTCTTTTGGAGGCCTAATTTCAACCTTCTCTCTTATTCCACGTCATTCCCCCTCTTTTCCTCTATTTTTATAATATTTTTATCATTCATGGTGTCTTAAGCCTATCGAAGTTGATTTTACTGTAATTTCTTAACTTGATATGAAGTTAGATGAAATAAATTTGTTCGTTCTTTTGATTATTGTTGTGATTTATGTTTATTTATGTCTTGTGTCTCTGCATCAAGTAAAAGTAAAGATTTTTACATTGTTTCAAGTTAGCTAGCACAATCTTAACGTATCAACTAAAAGTAAAGATTTTTAGAATGTTTCAAGTTAGCACAATGTTAATCTACAAGACAAATAGTGAGCGAATTGCAACTATCTTGACAATAAAAAGTTCTTTTTCTTCTCTTCATGCAACCCTTTTTACATAGATGTCTTCGAAAAATATTTGTTACTCAAAGCTTTTGACTTTCTTTTAGGGATGTTGCCTTTATAGTATAGTCAAAAGCTACGTTGCGTCTTGACAGAGCAACTGTGTTGAACATACAAAAAGAGCATGCATAAAGCATGTATGAGACATTCCTTGAATATCTTCCTATCACTTAACGTTGTTTTGGATTTTGAGCAGGCTTTTTGATAAAGTTGATAATCTGGACAGAAAAAATATAGCACAACATAACAGACAAAAGTATACTAGAATATACATGCATTAGGCACTTAAAGAATATGTTTAATATACATGTCATCTCCAACGTCACAAACTTAAACCCTTGGTCTATCTACCCATTAGCGTCTATGCTAACGATCTACTATAACTATTATAGTAACACTGTTATCAACATAGAAACACCTAGAACATCTCAAGTACCATGATCATCATCATAGATACATCACCATCATGACTATCTCAATCATGAACAACACTATGAGCATCACCATACCATAACATCATAGTGGAAAGAGTTTGTCTCACTCGTGTGCCTACCTCACTTGTAAGATCCTTGAAAATATTTGTAAGTCAGATACTAAATTAAAAAAAAAAAGTAAATAGTGAATAGTAAATTGTGAATAGTAAAAAGTGAATAGTAAAAAAAAAATTATTTTTGGAAAGGATAAGTGTTCCACGTAGCTTTGAGATCAGAATTCACCAATTTGCAAATAAAAAATTATTTTTGTAATAGTAAAATGAATAAAAAAATGAATAGTAAAAATGAATAGTAAAAATGAATAGTAAAATTTTTTACTATAAATAGCCAAGGGGGGAGGCTGAAAATTTACACCAAAGAACTTAGAAAATTTTTGAGAGAAGAGAGTTGGAAGAATTTCTAATTTCAAAGGGGATATTCTGGAAGTTTTCAGAGAGCGAGGAGATTAAGTCTGTAATAGAGGTAAGGGAAGCTAACCTTGAGTATCTCCTTTTGTATTATCTTGAGTCTTGAATATGCTATATTTTGCTTTTGTCTGATCTTAAATCTTGATTATGGAGTATTTTGTTTCTGTATGATTTTGAATTTAAATGAGAGTATGCTTTTGTGTTGATATCCAAGTGTGATAGTTGTAAAACGTGATATTGATTATGTTATGCCATTTGTATGTTATTAGTTGTTTATTTTTGTATTTTGGAAGGATTAGAAATTGTCTAACCGGCTCTGCCAGATTCAATTTCTTGTTTCCCCAAACGTTTTATTTCTTTACTTATTTATTTTATTGCATTTTGGAAGGATTAGAAGTTGTCTAACCGGCTCTGCCAGATTCAACTTCTTGTTTCCCCAAACTATTTATTGCTTTACTTATTTATTTTATTGCATTTTTGGAAGGATTAGAAGTTGTCTAACCGGCTCTGCCAGATTCAACTTCTTATTTCCCCATACATGTTATTGTTCTTGTTATTTAATTATATTGTATTTTTGGATGGATTAGAAGTTGTCTAACCGGCTCTGCCAGATTCAACTTCTTGTTTCCCCATGAATTTTTATATTAAGATTATTTTTATGATTGTCAAATATTGTATTCTTCTATGACCATTTATTGTAATGTTTTATTATTGTTAATTGTTTATAATTATCTTGTATGAATTCTATTATGGATGTTTATTGTGATGAATTTATTGAATGAGTTTGTTGGCTGAAATTGATCTTGTTGGGAGGTTTGGAATAAGGGTTCTGTAATAACTTGTATATGGGTATTAAATAGATATACAGATACTGGTTGAGGTTGTTGTGAGAGGAAGTAAAATTAAGCATTTTAAGATTTAGAGCATAAGAAAATAAGGTAGATAAATTAAATAAATAAATTGTTAATTATTGAGGACCTCCCTTTGTTGGTAGGATAGAGGAACCTTAAAAACCTGAGTTGGCACATCCCTGATCATAGAGCAGCCCTGGCCTGGTCCAGTCAGTTGTGACTAGTCATATGTGCTGGCGTCGAAGGTGAGTTTGATGCGTTCAGACATCTGGGTCCTCTCCGGTGACCAATTGGGGTAAAGAAAAATCTATAATAGGATGAAAATAAAATAAAACAAGTTGATTGTAGATGCATAATATTATCATGGTAAAAATTTCATATATATTTTATTTATCATTACATTGAGCCCAGACTTTAATATGTAGTTCTTAAGATATGTTGATATATTTTGGTTGATCCATGATCTTTGTTTGGTGAAAATATGTTGAGTTATACTCGTTATGGGCAAAATGAGTTTATAATATGAAGCATGATATCTGGCAATATGTTTGATTTATTGATACCAAAACGGGTGATTATGAATTCATGATTAAAGAATGAACATGATTGAGTTAGGTGGATAAGAGGGTATGAATTGTTGGTTTTATGAAATGTTGGGGTGGATATGAGAAATCATTACTTATGAAATGATGTTTACTACCGGGAGTAGTTTGTTCGAGTTATACCATGAGAGTTTGGTATGAGCAAAGTAACACTTGAGGTTTATGAAAGCAGGCAGAAAGTGGTCTGACCATAAGGCTTTGACATAAACATATGATTCGTAAGTTTTATAGAAGCAGGCAGAGAGGGGTCTGACCATAAGGCTTCAGAAAGTAAGACATAGTATATAAGTGAGGCTTAAGGAAGCAGGCAGAGAGCGGTCTGACCATAAGGCTTCATGAGTAAGCATGGAACACTTGTAAGATTTATGGAAATGAGAAAGATGATTTTGATAATGATGAATTAATGACATCGGAATAATGATATTTTATCAATTGCAGAAATACATGATTATAATATTTTTATTACAAGTTTAATGATTTTATGATATGGTTGGCTTACCCTTATTTGTTTGTGCTATGATCATATAACTCATGTTATATGTGAATAGATAATGTCGCAGATGCGGTTGAAAAAGCTTAGAGATGAGAGAGACGCGGGGAAAAACTTTCAGGGATATTTTGTAAAAAGAATAAATTTGTATTGGAAAAATTATGTTGTGTAAAACTTATAAGTTGAAATTCGAATTTATGTTAAGTGGTGAAGACTATATTGTTTGAAGTTTGTAAGTTTGGTATTGTACTTTGGGAGAATTGAAATAAAGTTTGATGGTTTATAAAATATATCAAATTAATTTAGTCTCTACTATCAGTAATACCCTTTAAAATATTAGGGTGTTACATCACTGACTATAGTCGCTCCTATAGCCCACCTGTAGCCTCCCTTATAGATCATCTGTAGCCTTACCCTACATATATGCTCAAGTAGTCCCACAATTTCGCGAAGGAACATGTAGTATTGCCACATAAGGACAAGGAATACACCTTCACCCCCACACAAGGAAGACTCAATACCCGAATAACCCTTCCAATGCACACAAGGTGAAAGGAAGTATTTATCCACAAATACAATCGTGATTTACGAGGTACAACAAGTAGACTTATCCTCCGCTCTCATACTCATCAATCACATACTCAGGTACATCCCAACACTCACTCATGCTCCACTCTCAACCACAAGTCAAACTTGAATGTAAGAAAAGAAATGCCTCATATCTCAAGCCAAGAGGGGGGTGAATTGGATTAGCCCTTTTAAAATGATCTTTGCAAAATATTTATGAGTTCTTTAGCTTTCTTGAAAGAAATAAACAAAAATGATGAATCAACAAGAGAGAAGGGATACAGAAAGATCAACACGGACAATCTATACTAGTTCGGCTAATCCCAAGCCTACATCCAGTCCTCCTTTAACAACGTGAGTTGAAGGGATTCAACTATAAATGATTGAGTTTAAAGAAATATAGAAATACCCTTCTCAATTCACTCCTCTCATAACTCAAAATCAATATAGCAACCCAAGAGAAGAACAATCCTCAATCTCTTACAATACAAGAGCACTCACAACCCTTAACCCTTGGAAAACTCGCACAGGAACACAATACAAAGATTAACAATGAAGAACCTTATCTCTAAGATACACGCCTCTAGTGTAGATCAAATCAGAACAACTTTAGCACACTTTTCTTGAAAGAATCTTGATGAGTAAGACACCAACGTTCTCTAAGATCACTTCCTAAACGCTCTTGTAAGTATTTGAAAATGATAGCAATTATTGTTTTGAAATAGGTCTCAAGATGCATATATATAAATTTTTTGAATCCTAACGCATTATAATCGATTAAGGTTTTATGTAATTTGTTAAGTTTTTGCTTCTATTTTAACATATTATCCTGAGCATCTAATCGATTATATAATCAAATAAGTCAATTATTAATTCAATTGACAGTTATAACAAATCAGACTTTAAATGCAAAGGATTATACAAAGTAAATTGTTTTAATTGATTGAAAACTTATGTAATAGATTAATCCTATACTTAAGCAAATTGTCTATCCAATTTCCATTCTAAACAAATTAACTCACTTATGAAACATGTTATGGCTTGCTTTTTGTTTTAGTTGGTTATATACATTGTATAATCGATTACTATAGAACAATTTGTCTCTGTTAAGCTTACTAAGTGATATGGTAAAATCTAACAAATTATATATTATATTTAATCATTTATTTCAACCAGAAAGGAGATATTCAATATGTTTTAAAGCATGATTCATTTAACAATAATGAATTCATATATCAAGCACAAACAAGATAAAGAAAAAACAATTGTTATGTCATTTATTGCGTAAGAAACTATAAAGTCATTGTTTTGTTCATCATCAAAAACCAAGATACATAAGGAGGTTCAAGCTTCTCCTATCAACAATCTTCCCCTTTTTTATGATGATCAACAACAAACATGTTTTCCAGTTACTCTCCCCCTTTAGACATTAATAAAAAATGGCAGAACAAGTAGCATGAAATTCATATGTGCTAAAAGAAACATCAAAAGTTTTTTACAAACCATTTAAGAATATGTTAAAAAGAGATATATCACTATGACAGTGTATGAGCAGTATATAAATAGTATTAGAGTATATCTTACCTCAATGTAACACTTCAAAACAATATATCAAAGGTATATGATATGTATCAGAGCAATCCTATTGATTTCATCTTAATGTAGCATTTGATATCAAGTGCATTTTCCAATACTCATGTAAGATACACAATATAGATGAAGCAATTGAGTATTATGCACAAATGATAGCATGAAGTCGACGTGGAAAAGTTATATTATGCACAAATGATGCACAAATGGGTTGAGTATTGCACAACTCCTAATACTAAACTACCACGCCTAGATTCCTCAACTCAAACTGAGTTTAGTTCTAAGTATTTTGATTCTCTTCATAATTGCAACCAACGATTGCGTACAAGTCGTTCAGACTATAACTCTCATAAAGAGGATGTAAATACAATACAAAGACGTCTAAACAATCGCATGTGATTTTCTTTTCTTTCTTACATTAGTAAGTAATATAACAATGAAGCTCGAGAGTATTTATTTTTCTTTTTTCTCTTCTATTCTCTTCTTTTTTTCTCTTTTGTAGCTCAGATGTATTATTTTTCTTGAGCTCTTTCTTTTCTTCTCTTTTGAATGCTTGTAGGATGGATATTTTGTTGTAAGTTTTTCACTCGACTATCCTCTTAAACTATCCACTTGATTTTTCTTTTGAAAAATCTTCTATTTAAAGGCTTCATGGATATATGTCTGTTAGATTTGAGCTTTTAGCCTTGATATTTGTGTTTTCTCTTTCTTCGTATATTAGTCGTTGGGTAAGTCTATTTTTCAAAGTAGACATGCTTTTTTAGTACTTTGCTTGAAGTATGTTGTACGTTCTTTTTAGGCATCACTTCAAGTGAAAAACATTCTATGAATATTTCCTTTGTCACAAATGCCCACTTTTGATATTTGATCTGTAGTTCTGTGGATATGTGTAGAATAACTTATCTGTAAATAATAGAGTAAATTGTGCATGCAACAAATATGTTTTTTCTTATCATCTTTGTTGTTTTTAAACATTGAACATTTAATGTCATTTAATGTTTGCTCATAACAACAAAATGTTTTTATTTTTATTTTCTACCATTAGGTAGCTTCTAACAATTAAGCTCTTTTCTAAACACACCAAGTGTTGTTAAAGACTTCATCATTGGACAAAGTATTGTTTAAGCTCATGGTATCGTTTAGTCAAGTAAACACTTCTTTCGTATTTGTCTCTTCTTAGACAAATAGCATTTAGCTTGTTTCAAGCTTTCTTTTGTATTTGAATCTTTAAATATTTTAGATTGTTTTGCCAAAGACATCGTCTTGACTTGTTTTGATTTCGAGAGCTAAGTTAAATACCTTTTTCAAGTATGATAAGCATAAAGTGTTTAACTCCAACTATCTTAGATGTTTTAGGCATAATAGCCTTTAGTCCTACGTCTGACTGTTTTGACCTAGATGTTTTCCTATTTCTTAAGAACCCAAGTGTTTTCCTAAGCTTTTCTATGTTGAGGATTCAAGCTCTAAGTTTTTTTGTAGGTTTTTTATGTTGGGGATTCAGGTTCTAATTTTTTTGTTTTCACCCTGAGTTACTTTCCAATTATTTTCCAGTTTTAATGTTTAGGCGCATAGATAATTTTGTCTTAACAAAGTTAACCAAAAATGGAGGATAGACTTATCTCTTGAAGAAACTGATAGCAATCATGGCTCTAGATACCAAATAATGAGCTTCCTCCAAGTTTGCTTACATCCATGGTGAACGATGATGAAGACATGATGATGGGTGGCGTGAAAGCTAAATGAGTTGAGCCTTTTTTGTTATTATAATATTCTCTAATTATCTTCTAAATAATCCAATATCTTTGAGATATATTTGATTATTATGGAAATCTAAAAGGATTTAAGAAGATATTACGATATTAAAAAGATTTGACAAATATTATCTTTTGATATTTAGTGATATAGTTAAATAAGATAATTATTTTAAAATATCAAATAAAATATCTAAAGATGTATTTGGCTCAAATTATCTTTTATCATAAAGATTTATCAATTATCAACTTTATCTTTCATAGAAAGTTAGAGAGAATCATAAGGTCCAATTTTTGTTTCCTGTTTTCAATTCCTAACTTAGCCAAATTAAGATCGACTCAGCCAAACCTTTTCACCTTTTTATTTTTTTTCTTTCTTTCTTCATGTAATGTTTGACTTGACTTTTTATCATTTTGATAATTTACTATTATTGATTTTAAGTTTAAGGTATCATTAAACTTATAAATAATTTATTTTTATGCTTTCATAAATTTAATTAACTTTATTTTTAAAATGTCATGAAGTTTTAACCACTTTATTTTCCAACTATATAAACTTAACTTAGCTACTACTATAGTTACACTCCATATTAATGTTATTGAATTAATTCAACAAATTATTAACCTTAGTTTGGAATGATCTTTTCATTTTTATTATATATATCTTTTAAACTATTCAAAGAAATTGTGTTTTTTTTACCTTTTTTTAATCTATAGATTTATTTGATTATTAAGGATTTTATTTTGAATATCAATTATTTTATTATCAGCCATATATATTGAAATCTAAACTATAAAGTTATATTGTCTTCAATTTTGTTCTTTTTTATATATATTAATAATGATAAAAAAATTTAATTTACGTTTAATTTATTAAATTGCATTCTCTCTCTCTCTCTCTATATATATATATATATTCTCTGGTCATTGATCTAATATATATTGGTAGGATAATTGACTGCATTCATGTTCACATTACTTTTTAAAACCCATCAACAATTTTCTTTTGGATGGCAAAAGAATGGAAATCCGTTGTAAGAAGCGATTATCGGCTATGTTGTTCACACAGAAGATCTAGGAACAATCACTCTTCTAGTAGGCCATTCCACAAATACGGGAAAACAGCAATAAAGCATCAATAAATTTTAAAGTTGCCAATTGTAACTATTCTAATTTTTCCCATGCTTTCTCTCTGTCATGCCTCTTCTTTCAACACTCATTCTTACACGCAGCAAGAAAGAAAATAACACGTTATAATAACTCCCACCCATACATGGTTGGCAATAAAAAAAGTAGTTAGCCATGATATCAGACCCAGAAATGAACACCAAAAGCATCACCTCAAATCTAAGCCACCACCACAACAACCCGTCATCATGGGTTCTCTTCGCCACACTTTTCCTCTCGTCTTTGTCCTTCTCACTCTCCGATCCAAGAATCACCGAAGCAGGGCTCTACTGTGGAACCGCCAAGGCCCCTCTGAAAGCTAACTACATCCCAAGTTTCACCAAGGAAATGGAGAGCCTCTCGCAGTTGGTGACCAACCAAAACTGGGGCACTCACTTTGTGAACACTTCTGGCTCGTCGATTCCCATTTATGGCTTTGCACAATGCTTCAAGGACCTGTCCAACACCGATTGTCTTCTCTGCTACGCAGCAAGCCGTACCAAGATTCCACGCTGTTTACCTTCTGTCTCTGCGCGCATCTACCTTGATGGCTGCTTCTTGCGCTATGACAACTACAGCTTCTATGCGGAGGTCAGTGACCCTTTGAGGGATACAGTGAACTGCACCTCACAGCATGGAACGGTTGTTGATAAAACTGAAAGGTTGGAACTTGAGGAAAGCGTTGGAAGGGTGGTTGAGACTGTGACCAACAGGGCTCTGGCAAATGGTGGTGGATTTGGTGTGGGAGAGGTTGAGGGGGTTTACGCATTGGCACAGTGCTGGAATACCATTGGGAGTGATGGGTGCAGAGAGTGTTTGAGGAAAGCTGGGAAGGAGGTGAGAGGGTGCTTGCCTAAGAGGGATGGGAGGGCCCTGAATGCTGGCTGTTATTTGAGGTATTCGACAAACAAGTTCTACGATGAAGATGGCGATGCCGATGGGAAAAATGGTGAGTATGTGTCATTTTATTTCAAACAAGGTTTTCAATTGCAATCATTGTCACGATTTCCTCGCGATCTTTGAAGGGAAATTGTGGATGAACGTAGTGATCTTTTAGTTTCAAGCAAGCTTTTAAATTGCAGTTGCAGGCACGGTTTTCTCACGATCTTTTATGAGAAATTGCAGATGAATGTGGCCACAATTATTGTTGAGTCACTAGTTGTTTTCTACAGCCTTGGTTTCAAGTTTTTCCCTTTTGTTTGTCAAATGGGAATTGAAGCTTATCTTAGAACTTTCATATACTTTCATCTACTTTGATTTTAGTACGCAATTTTAAGTACACTTTTTGTTGTCAACAAAAATTCTGTCACACTTAAGTCATTATAATTATGACTCGAATGCTTTTCAATGTTTCTACACTGGCCTATATAGAACCCAGATCTTAATTCATAGACGGCGCTCTGAGTGGGGGAAAATTTGTTTCGTTACAGTAATTTTCTTTTTCAACAACCAAACAACTAGTGTTATTTTGAAGTATTGATCTCATTGCCTGATTTTTTATTTTTCAGGATTCTTAAGAAGAGGAGTAATAGTAGCAGAAGTGTTAGCAGCAGCTGCAATTTTAGTGCTTAGTCTCTCTGCCTCCTATATAGCCTTCGCAAAATTAACTAGGATTAAAAAAGGTGAACATTCTAAAAAAAGGTTTATCATTACTACTTACCACACACTATAAAGTCAAATTTGTGAATTGTTAGGTCTTCATTTTCTTATGCTGTGTTTCTTTTCTCCTGCGTCACCAGAAAACAATAATGTTGGTCAGATTCCCTCTTCCATAACCAAATCTAGCTTGAATTACAAGTACGAAACTCTTGAGAAGGCCACGGATTATTTTAACTCTTCAAGAAAAATAGGCCAAGGTGGAGCTGGCTCAGTTTTCAAAGGTATTCTCCCAAATGGGAAAGTTGTTGCAGTTAAAAGATTGATCTTCAATAACAGGCAATGGGTGGATGAGTTCTTCAACGAAGTGAACTTGATTAGCGGTATTGAACACAAGAACCTTGTCAAACTATTGGGATGTAGCATTGAGGGCCCTGAGAGCCTCCTTGTGTATGAGTACTTGCCCAAAAAGAGTTTAGACCAATTTATCTTTGGTATGTTCCTATTATTTTATTATATTGTGAAGTCATTTTTTGTTTTAATTTCAAATTCTTATCTATAATTTCATGAAGGTGACGTACTAATCTGCTTTGTAGAAAAAAACAGAACTCAGATTCTAAACTGGAAGCAGAGGTTTAATATCATTCTTGGAACGGCAGAGGGGCTTGCATATCTTCATCAAGGTACCAAAATAAGAATCATTCATCGAGATATCAAAAGCAGCAATGTTCTTCTGGACGAGAATCTCACTCCCAAGATTGCAGATTTCGGCCTTGCCCGGTGTTTTGGAGCAGATAAGTCACATTTGAGCACTGGAATTGCTGGAACACTGTAAGTGCTTGGATTTAGCATGTGATATTGAGCATGTTCCATACAACATTTAGAACTTCGTTGTATTTTCCATTATTTGGGTGACATCAGCTCCGTATTTCAATTTCGGTTAGTCAATCTTCACATAAACAGAAATTCCTAACATTAGATATAAAAGTAAAACAACTTTTTCCCATAACAATCACAATAGATCTTGTAAGAGGGTCAAATGGAAATAATATCATTGGCCAATTACATCCCATAATCTTAATTCGTACCTGAATTTTTATTTTTGGATTAGAGGTTACATGGCTCCTGAGTACCTAATTAGAGGACAACTCACAGATAAAGCTGATGTGTATAGTTTTGGAGTACTTGTTCTTGAGGTTGTAACTGGGAGGAGAAACAATGTCTTCCGAGAGGACTCTGGCTCGCTACTACAAACTGTAAGATTTGTATGCCTAACTTGCACAAAAATTGAAACAACCTTTTTCATTTTCTGGGCTTACTGGTTTCAACACTTTCTATTTGGAATTACTCTAAATTATCATTTTTGACACCAGGTTTGGAAACTTTACCGATCAAACACATTAACTGAAGCTGTTGATCCTTGCTTGGGAGATGATTATCCTGCAACTGGAGCATCAAGGGTATTTCAAATTGGGTTGCTTTGCACACAAGCTTCTGCCTCCCTAAGACCATCCATGTCTCAAGTTGTTTACATGCTGATTAATTCAAATGAAGACGTTCCTACACCGAATCAGCCCCCATTTTTGAACACTGGAATGCTGGACTCAGATAGCTCCATTAAGTCTTATAGCACTAACAGCTTCATATCCAATGCCTTGAAGAAGATTGGAGCATCATCCTACAGCTACTCAGAGTCCTCTTGTTCACGCAACTCAGATGGGCCATCAAGAAGTGAAGAATCAATTGTTCAAGTTTGATTTCCTACTGCAATCACCATATCACAGTTTTGAAGGCTTTTGTGGCTGCAATAGCTGTTGCCTGACTTACATTTACTCAATCTACGGCAAGATCATGATATTTTTTAAGGTCTCTACAAGATGACAACAACCATAATTCAGAAAACATTGGCATTTCGAATATGTTATTTGGTTTTGGGTGGTCATGTCCAATTTTTTGTTTACTAGAAAGAGTTAAATGTTATAGTTAGGAGTTGGGGAGACAATTTATAGAACCGAAAAATGTAAAGATAGAAGGAAAAGAAGGTCGTCTTTTGAAAGGGTAGCAAGTAATCTAAGTTCAACGACAGGTCATTAAAACATTAACAGTAGATGTGACATAGACATTTCTTTTACTTCCCACACCCCCACAATTTATTCGTGCACTCTCTAAAGTTTTGAAAATGACTGTTTTACCCTTTGTAAAATTTAAAAAACTTTTTAGGATTAGTTTTTCAGAATTATTGAAACAAATTTTTGGAAATGAGATTTTTCAAACAGAATTTGCGAAACAAGATTTTCAGAATGTGATTTCCCAAATAGAATTTTCAAAACAAGTTTTGGAATAAGATTTTTAGATTAAAATGTTCGGAACAAAATTTTTTATATTCATGAAATATATTTTGAAACAAGTTTTTCAAAATGAAATTTCTGAAATAAATTTTTCAGAATGTTTCTAATGTCTTCTGAAATAGGTTTTCCCAAACATCTATTATTTGGAAAAAGTTTTTCTACGGTTTATAATGTCTAGTTTTTCAGAACTATTGAAACAAAATTTTGGAAATGAGATTTTCCCAAATAGAATTTTTCAAAACAAGAAATTTGGAATAAGATTTTTAGAATACAGTTTTCGGAATTGAAACAAGTTTTTCAGAATAAAACTTCTGAAATAAAAATTTTAGATTGTTTATAATGTCTTCTTGAATGAGTTTTTCTAATCATCTCTACTTAAAATGTCTTTTAGCAAAAGGTTTTCGGAACACATGAAATATGCTTTGAGAAAAGTTTTTCAAAATTGGATTTTTTCCTATTTCTTTTTTCTCTCTTTGCAAAGTTCTCTCTTTCTCTGCAAAACTACGATGATGAAAACAATAACGACAGTCAGAGGCGGATCTTCTTATTAATGGGAGGTCTTAACCTTCCAATTCATTTTGTATTTATATAAATTAATATATGATGAAAATTATTTTTTAAAAATTTTAATATATTTTATATATTTGAAATTCTAAATATTTTATATATTTATATAAAGATTTTAATATTTCTAAAATATTTATTAAAGGTATGTCGGTTACAACTGTAGTGTTTGATTAGATGGTAAAAACGTATGAGTCTAAAGTACAGGGCGGAGAGCCTCTTATTGTTTCCACAAATTTTATTAATGGTTCTGTATCCTTGAATCTTCTCTTACACAAATTTCAAAAACCAGAATCAAATGAAGATTTTGTCCTAAAACTTTTAATGCTCGATTTTTTACTTTTAAAATTTGTGGTCTCTCTAAATTTGAAATACACCAGTTTAAGCATTATCGAATTTAAACTAGTTTCTGGTGTTTTTAAGCTGTTATTTAAATCACTAAAATGCAGAGAGAAACTAAACTAGGTTAGTTCGTTGGACATAATGTTCTAGGTGTTATAATTTTTGTTTATATTTGTTTAATTCTTATAAATGAAAAAAAGAGAGTTTAAAATAATATATTTTTTTAAATTGTAGAGACGACAAAACTAAAGCCAAATTATACTCTTAAAAATCTAAAGTCATACATAGAAATTTTTTGGAAGAACTAAAACCATAGTTATTCTAACAAAATTAAAACTCACATGGTTGTGATTTATAATATTCATATTATAAAAGTGAGATATTTTTTTCTTCCATCTATAATTAAACCCTAAACCCTAAAAAAATTAGAATTTACATTGTTGCTACATTTAAAAAAAAAAAAAACAGTAGTCCTTCTAGCTTACCTCCTTAGGCTATACCCTGAAAAAAGTTGTTAGTATACCAATTTTTAGTGATGTAAAGGAGATGGTTTTAGTAGTGACCCTTTTATACAATTATGTAGCTTAAGTTTATATATATATATATATATATATATATATATATATATATATATATATATATATATAATATAAATTAGCTCACCACTATTAGAAATTGGAAAACTACATTAATAAGATGATTTTTATGTACTACATGATCAATAAGATCTTTAATTTTTATTTTATAAATTATACTAATAATTTTTTTTACTTTTATCCAAATAGTTTTGGAGTTGTTTTTTATGATAACATTATAGAATTCAAGAGAAGAAACGGAACATCTCATACTTGTGTTGGATGTTCTTAAGGATAGACAACTTTATGTGAAGTTATTTAAGAATAAGTTTTAGTTTGAAGAGAACTAACACTAGTGCAGAATTGACCTTTAACGTTACTCTATAGACGTCCGTCCACGAAAACTCCAACGTAAATAATTGACCGGTGGCATAAATGTAAATAATTGAGTGTGTAGACGTCCGTCCTAGAGGGAGCCGGACGTCTATAATATAGTAGACGTCCGTCCCTCTCCAGGACGGACGTTCAAGAGGCTGACAGGGTGTGACCCCATCAGCCTCTTGAACGTCCGTCCTGGAGAGGGACGGACGTCCATATATAATAGACGTCCGTCCTGGAGGGGGACGGACGTCCATATATAACGGACGTCCGTCCCCCTCCAGGACGGACGTTCACGCGACTGACAGGGTTGTACAACCCCTCAGCCTCTTGAACGTCCGTCGTGGAGGGGGACGGACGTCTATTTTATATGGACGTCCGTCCCCCTCCAGGACGGACGTTCAAGAGACTGAGGGGTTGTACTACCCTGTCAGCCTCTTGAACGTCCGTCCTGGAGGGGGACGAACGTCTATTTTATATGGACGTCCGTCCCCCTCCAGGACGGACGTTCAAGAGGCTGACAGGGTAGTACAACCCCTCAGTCTCTTGAACGTCCGTCCTGGAGGGGGACGAACGTCTATTTTATATGGACGTCCGTCCCCCTCCACGACGGACGTTCAAGAGGCTGACAGGGTAGTACAACCCATCAGCCTCTTGAACGTCCGTCCTGGAGGGGGACGGACGTCCATTATATATGGACGTCCGTCCCCATCCAGGACGGACGTTCAGAGGACTGACAGAGTGGGTGGGGTGATAGTTACTTTCAGTCCTCTGAACGTCCGTCCTGAGGGGCGCGGACGTCTATAACATTATAGACGTCCGCGCCCCTCAGGACGGACGTTCAGAGGACTGACAGAGTGGCTGGGGTAATAATTACTTTCAGTCCTCTGAACGTCCGTCCTGAGGGGCGCGGACGTCTATAATGTTATAGACGTCCGCGCCCCTCAGGACGGACGTTCAGAGGACTGACATGTAGTTGAATCGTTTTAGGGTTTCATCAGAATTTTAGACGTCCGTCTTGGGACGGACGTTGATAAAATTATAGACGTCCGAGCCCTGGGAACGGACGTTTAAAGCCCCGCGAAATTCAAATTTTAAATTCGTTACACGTCATATTAGTGGCGGGCCGGACGTCTATAATATTATAGACGTCCGGCCCATGTGGCTCGGACGTCTAGGTTTATTAAAATCGAAACCGCGAACCAGTCACTCGTCTTCTTCCCCGCGAACGCCATCTCTGCTGCTGCGCCGTTCAGTTTCCAGGTTGGTTTTCTCACTTTTGGACCGTTTAAAATTACATTTAATCCGATTACATTGTTCTGTGATGAAATGTCTTTGATTTGAACCGATTAAAAATTGTTTTCGGTCCGTTGTTTTGCAGACTCTTGCGTGTTCTTGGACGGCTTCCTTGACTCTTTTTGGACTGCGTGTTAGGCCGTTTGCTCCTCCACTTCCCTCCTTCGGATTTGGAATCTACTTTTCAGGTTAGCTTGTTGGTTGAAAATTTTGTGTATGCATGTATGTGGATTTTGTGTATGGACGTTTTTGACTGTAAAATGTGTATTAGTTATGTTATTGTGTTAAACGATTAATGCGAAATGTGTATTAATGTATGGACGTTTTTGACTGTTAAATTTTGTGTATGCATGTATGTGTTATTGTGTAAAATGTGTATTAGTTATTGCCATACATTGAGTGACACTTAGTTCCCGTTTGAAATTTAAGACAAACGATTAATCTTTTAATCATTTGTGTTAAATTTTGAATTGTCCGATTGGACAGTTTGAGAAAATTAATTTTCATAATTTAAAACACTTGAACTGATGATTTTACGAACATAGTATGGATCGAAGATGGATGAACGAACGTCGCATGAGTGAAGAATATGACAAGGGTGTTTCACAGTTCTTGCAATACGTTGAACAAAATGCTAAGTCTGTCAACGGGACATATTTTTGTCCTTGTGTGCGTTGTCTTAATCAAATACGCCAAGACTTAGGCAATGTGCGTGACCATCTATTCATGTATGGCATAATGAGGACTTATACAGTTTGGACTTGGCATGGAGAAGTACTTGAGCAGCCTACCACGTCACGAGGAACAAATTATGTGGAAGAATGGATGAGTGACCATTTAGAGGACATGATACGTGATGTCGGTGAAGATAATTTTGGAAGGGCTAATTTGTATGATACTCTTATTAATGATTCAGAGCAACCGTTGTTCCCAGGATGCTCAAACTTTACACGCTTGTCTTCAACTTTAAAGTTGTTTAGTTTAAAAGCAAGGAATGGATGGACTGATAAAAGTTTCACCGAGTTGTTGGAGTTGTTGAAGGAGATGCTTCCAGAAAATAATACTCTACCTATTCGTAATTACGAGGCCAAAAAAATTTTATGTCCAATGGGTCTTGAATATCAAAAGATACATGCTTGTCCTAATGATTGTGTTTTGTACACAAAGGAGTTTGCTTCGTTAAACTATTGTCCAACATGTGGTTTATCCCATTTTAAAAAGAAATCTGACAGAGTCACTGGTAATGAAGGTAATGATGGTGCACCTGCTAAGGTGATGTGGTATTTGCCTATAATACCTAGGTTCAAACGTATGTTCTCTGTTAAAGAAGATGCAAAGAACCTTAAATGGCACTCTGACGAAAGAAAGTGCGATAATCTTCTTCGACACCCTGCTGATTCTCCACAATGGAAAAAGATTGATGACAAATTCCCTGAATTTGGTGCAGATCCAAGAAACTTAAGGCTTGCACTTGCAACTGATGGTATGAATCCTTATGGAAACTTAAGTAGCAAACACAGTTCGTGGCCAGTTATGTTGATGATTTACAATCTTTCTCCTTCGTTGTGCATGAAGAGAAAATATGTGATGTTGACCATGATGATATCGAGTCCTAGACAACCTGGAAATGACATTGATGTTTACCTATCACCTTTAATTGATGATTTGAAATTGTTGTGGGAAGAAGGCATCGACGTGTTTGATTCACATGTTCAGGAACAGTTCCGTTTGCGTGCAATGTTGTTTTGCACTATAAATGATTTCCCAGCATATGGAAACTTGAGCGGTTATAGTGTTAAAGGTCATTTTGCATGTCCCATATGTGAAGAAAACACTAGTTACCTTCAGTTGAAGCATGGTCAGAAGACAGTATATACAAGACATCGAAAATTTCTTCCTCGTAATCATCCTTATCGTAGATTGAAAAAAGCATTTAATGGAAGTGCTGAGGATGAGGTTGTGTGCAGACCCCGGAATGGTCAAGAGGTGTACAACGAAGTCAAAAACATTGACATTGTGTTTGGAAAACATCATAAAAGTACCTCTGCAAAGAACATTTGGAAGAAACGATCGATATTTTTTAAGCTTCCATATTGGTGTGAACTTGATGTTAGACATTGTATTGATGTGATGCACGTTGAAAAAAATGTTTGTGACAGTGTCATCGGAACTTTATTAAACGTCAAAGGGAAGAGCAAAGACGGAATAAAGGCAAGACAAGATTTGGCTGACATGGGAATCCGATCTGAGTTACATCCACAGATAATAGGAAGACGCACCTATCTGCCCCCAGCCTGTCACACACTTTCCAAAAAAGAAAAACAAAGTTTTTGTAACTGTTTAAGAAGTGTGAAGGTTCCGCAAGGTTATTCTTCAAATATTAGTAACCTTGTGTCTATGCAAGACTTAAAGCTAGTTGGTTTAAAGTCTCACGATTGTCATGTATTGATGCAACAATTGTTACCGGTTCTTATTCGAGGCATATTACCTCCTTCTGTTAGGGGTATTCTGACACGTCTGAGTTTTTTCTTTAATGCCATTTGCAAGAAAATTGTTGACCCTCGAGGTTTAGATGAATTGGAAAATGAGGGAATAAGACTACTATGTCAATTGGAGATGTATTTTCCACCTTCCTTTTTTGACATCATGGTACATTTGATTGTTCATCTAGTCAGAGAAATTCGAATATGTGGGCCGGTCTTCTTAAGGTGGATGTACCCAGTTGAAAGATACATGAAGATCTTAAAGGGATATGTCAAGAATCAGTATAGACCAGAAGCTTCAATCATAGAGCGATACGTTGCAGAAGAAGCCATTGAATTTTGTTCAAGTTATATGCCATCTTGTGAACCCGTCGGTCTTCCCAAGAGCAAAAACGAAGGAAAATGTGAAGGTAAGGGTGTTCGAGGTGTGACAATTCAAAGTGTTACCAGAAAAGAAATTGACCAAGCTCATTTGTACGTCTTAAACAACACTGTTGATGTGATTCCTTACATTTCTGACCACGTTAATGAAATAAAGGCAGCAAACCCAAAAATGAGTGAAAAATGGCATCTTAATGAACATGTGAAAACCTTCTTGGGATGGTTTAAGAAAAAGGTGTATGCGACTCCACATGTTTTTGAAACTTTATTGAGGTTATCTCGTGGACCGAACACAGAGGTCATTACATATGGTGGGTACTATATAAACAATATTTCTTTTCAGACAAAGGTAGAAGATGAAAAAAGCAGAGTTCAAAATAGTGGCGTCACACTACAAGCTGAGTCTGTGCACTTTGCTAGTGCTAAAGACAAAAATCCAATCACAGCATCCATCAGTTATTTTGGAATAATACAAGAAATATGGGAAGTTGATTACGTTACTTTTAGAGTACCGGTTTTCAAGTGTAAATGGGTTGATATAAATTCTGGTGTCATGATGGATGACCTTGGTTTCACATTGGTAGACTTGAACAAGATGAATTACACTGATGAACCATTTATCATGGCTAGTCAAGCAAGACAAATATTCTACGTAAGTGATCCATCGAATAACAAATGGTCAGTGGTTTTAGAAGGTAGAAACATGCATGGACATGATGATGACGATTCTCTTGATATACTTGAGACAACATCTGTTGCATGTAGACCCACTGAAGACCCAGTTGATGACGTTGCCGATGTAATGCAAGCAATTCGTAGTGATCACAACGAAGACATTTGGGAAAAAACAATTAATTAATAGGTTAATATTTTCACTTTTATTGACTTTATATGTTTGTCCATCATAATTGAATTATTACTAACGTTGTCTAATTTTTCAGGTATGTCGGCCTCAGACTCAGGATCGGGAAAGAGCAGACGTGGACGAGGCGTCACCCGAGTGGCAGATGTGACATCCGGACGCGTGGATGGTCAGAGGAGGCATGTTGACATTGACCCCAGATCAGGTCATCCATCAGGGCCAAATGCTGATAGGTTTAGGAGTTATCTGGGCAAGTTAGCAAAAAGTCATGTCTCTATCCTTCATGCATGTTGGGATGACGTCCCAGAGGTCGACAAGAACCTCTTATGGCAAGATGTTCAGGTATGTTTAGACTTCATGCAATTTGTGATATACTTATCTGTTAACTTTTCTCTTGGTAACAAGTTTTTTGTTTTAAACAGCAACATTTTGATATTCCAAACACATTGCAAATCAGAAAGAAAGTGTTATCGCATATAGCGATAAGATTTAGGGATTTCAAGACAAGGCTGACACGACTATATGTCTTTGGAGATAGACAACATGAAAATCCATCTCAGCATTATACCTTCACAGAGGAGGATTGGATGCAGTTTCGTGCATCTAGAGAGTCTAAAGAATGGAAGGTATGTTTCTTAAGATCATCTTTCATTGAGTTTTTATGATTTTAGACTTACTTATATACATGCTTTCACAGGATAAAAGGTTAGCCGCCCAAGAAAGACAAAGGCTAAACGACACACCCCACTTGTTATCACGAGGTGGATATGCAAAACTGGAGAAGAAACTGAGAAAGTCTAGAGCCGATGCCTTGGGACTTGAGTCGCCTGACCTAGCACCTGCACCTGCTAGGTACGAGTTGTGGAAGGCTGCTCGGACTAAATCTGATGGGAACATGACATCTTCCTCAGCTGCCTTGATCTCACAGAGAATTGTAAGTTCAAATTATAAGCAGTTATTTGATTGTGTATCTATCACAGCATGTCTTCTAAGTAACTTGGTTTTTTATGTGCAGGATGAGTTGGTTGAGCAGCAGACTCAGGGCACATTTGCTGGCCAAGGTAGGGACGACATTCTGACAACGGCCATTGGAAGGCCCGAGCACCCAGGACGTGTACGTGGAGTTCCAGGGGCGATTGGTCTTCGTGACTATTTTGGCCCTACACAGAAAACCCCCCAATCAATGAGTCAGGAGACACTGAGGCAGATGGATCTTCAGTGGGAGGAAAGACTCAACCAAAGCATGAGATCAATGGAGCAACGATTCATGGAGCAGCTACAAGAACAAAAACAAATACAAAGAGCGCTTGAAGAAAAGCTGCATTCCATGACGCAAGGCCACATGGGGGCCGATGAAACTCCCACAGCACCTCGTGTCAGCACTAGAGGATCATGCTCTGCTGTAGAACCCAATGAGTATAGCGGTCAATATGAGCTGTTGGTTGATGGGGATCCCCCACGCATTGTGGCTGTCGGACGAGTGCTTGAGGGAGGGGAGACCATTCATGGTGTTCCCATATTACCCCAGCACGTGCGTGTGACCATTGACGAGGTTCGGGATCCCCAGGCTCAGGTGCCTGTACCCACTCCAGAAATTAACTTTGTGGGGGAGGCCATAGGAACATTTATTGCCTGGCCTAGAGCATTGATCATGTCCCACATCGCGACTCCATAGGTATAATGTCTTTTTCCTTAGTATTTCTATGTTAATTGTCTTCATATAATTGTTTATAAAGCTTTCACGTAAATTCTTATCTTCAGTTCACACGTCCTCAGAAGCAGCCAATTCATGATACAGTCATACATGAAGATGATGACATGGCTGAAGCAGAGGATGATCCTATATCAAAGTTAGTGACAAAATTACCCAGATTGAAGAAAGCATCATTACAACTATACTGGGATTTGAGGGTATTTGGTCTTCCCCCACATGTGCCAGTTTATATCACATTTTCTGATGCATTGGAGGTGATTGAGGGAGACAGGATGTTGAATATTTCCATCATTCAGTTGTGGTGTATGTAAGTTAGTCAATTTGGTCTTTGATATTACTTTTATTTACATTCTTATATAGTTTCTAACGACTTAACTTTGTTGTTTTAGGTACATGGACACAATCGTTGTAGACCAAGGTCGGTCTTCCATGTACGGATTTGTTGAACCTCAGACCATTCAACCGTCTGGTAACACACTTCAAAACAGACAACATTATTTGCAAACATGGATGGATGATTCCAAAAGAGACATATACCTTGTGCCATACATTGACGGGTACGTGTTTTTATATGTGGTCAGTTTATTATTATAGTTTCCTTAATTAGTTGAATAACTATTTGTCCTTCGTGATAGGTCTCACTGGCAGCTGATGGTTATCATTCCCAAAGAATGTAAAATTATATGGTTTTGTTCGTTGCACAGGAAGATGAAAAATGACTTGAGAACCATGCTTCAAGGGTAAGTGTTTCTCCAAAAAATGACTTCAATTTGATGTTAACCTTCAACTTTTATGATAAAATAGTCATATTAATTATACTTTGTGTTTTCAATCTGTACAGAGTTATTGGTAAATCTCGTGGTCAATTGGTTCAAATTTTGTATCCAAAGGTTGTAAGTCATTTATAGTTTCTAATTCATTTATGTTATTGAATGATCTAAATTTTTAACTATTTAGTTTGTTATTTTAGTGTAACCAGCAGGTAGATTCATGGGAATGTGGCTTCTATGTGATGTGTTGGATTAAGACCATCATTCGAGCTGTCATTACAGATGACTGGAATGAGGTAATGATGTATACCTTCAATACATTACAAATCAAAATCATCTTCAACTATATATGAAACAATAATGAATCTTTCTTGAATTTTGCAGCGCTTCAAGACTACATCGCCTATTATAGAGGACACAATTAACCAGATAAGGCAGGAGTGGACCGCTTATCTTCTACAAAGATGGAGTTAGGAATAGTTATATTTCTTCTTGATTGAACATTGTTTGGTTTTAGTTTTATTTTTATGTTAATAGTTTGGTAGTGGATTGAACATTAAGTAGAATTTTGTTTATATAAAACGCATATTTATGTTATTGGAGAATTGTTCTGGGACATTTTTCTGTTTTTCAGGTGTGGTTCTATTGAAAAAACAAACAAATTTTTAAAAAAAAAACGCCCACTAGACGTCCGTTAGTGTACAGTCGGACGTCTATAGACGTCCGTCTGTGCACATACGGACGTCCCACGCCCAGCCTACACCAAAAAAAACTCAGCAAGGTAGACGTCCGTCCTCAGACAGCAGCGGACGTTTATATGGACGTCCGTCCTCAGACAGCGGACGTTTATGACAAACGTCCGTGCTCAGGCAACGGACGTTTATAATAAACGTCCGTCCTCAGGCAACGGACGTTTATATAAACGTCCGTCCTGATGCAGCGGACGTTTATAATAAACGTCCGTCCTCAGGCAGAGCGGACGTTCATATAGACGTCCGTCCTCAGTCAGAACGGACGTTCATATAGACGTCCGTCTTCCCAGGACGGACGTATGAGGGACGTCTACCGCATAGACGTCCGGCGCACGCCGGACGTCAAAAGGCCAAAATGTCGGACGTTAAAAACCGTTTCTGCACTAGTGTAAATGTGATTTTTAAAGGGTAATATATTTATGAGGATAAATATACAAACAATTCATGGTTATACTGACTACTCAAATTACTTTTGGTTATTACATCTTAATTTCTTTCTTAGTTTAAGATTTCACAAACATTAAAAACATTAAAAGAAATCATTCTTAAAGAAATGACAATTTAAGCTTATAGAGGGTAACTTCACAAAGTGAACAATTATATAAAGGTTTCACTCACTCATAAAAAAACATTTAGAGCTCAATCATAATTCAAAGTATAAGATTTGTATTTGAATTTTTTGTTGTGTCTTGTTCTTTATCATAATGTTGTCTTATAGGCATTTGAAGATCATGGTGGCTTCAACAATCTTGTTATAACTTGTTCTTCTTTGAAAAACATTATCAACTACATTGATTTGGCCTTGTATACATTAATTTGGCCTTGTATACATTAATTTGCTCCAATTGGAAGCTTGATATGAAAAGTCTTATTTCGAATGAGCTTTTAACTTCTCTTTAAAAGGAAACAATTCATAAAAAGCATAACAAATATATCAATAAGATTTAAATGAGGTTTAAAGAACATTATATTTCTTTCAAATCACTTTTGGTGTTCTAATATGAATGCTTGTAACAATATATGATTTATATGTATAAAAACTCTCTCCAATATTTAGGTTATTACAAGGTATATAAGTGTTTATTATTTCTGAAGATATTTTCAATTAATTTTTCAAAAACATGTTGTTATGACTTTTGATTATGAGTTACTTTCCAGTGTATTATTAATTTATCATTTTTACTATTTTATTTTTTGCCCTTTATTATGAATTTTGTATTATCACTTAAAAATATTATTAATATTGAAGATAACATAAGAAAGGAATTTATATATAACGTATTAGAGAATTTTTGTTTCTACTTTATTAGAGAATGTTGTTATATATAACGTATTAAAAGAATAAAAGTTTCTAATTTTGAATAAAAAGGACATAGATACTGATATAGATTAACATTTTCTAAGCGAATTATTTGGACGAAAAGCCTCGCCGTATTCCCCCGCCAAAGAGCGTCCAACTATAAATAATACCCTGTTCAACTTTCGTCCCCCTCCAGCACACTCCATTCAAAAGTACCCTCCCTTAAATCCTGAATCATTTCCCTCTCGCCTTTCTATCTAACCCTTCTCAACTTCAAACCCCACTCTGAATAATTTAGGAACTCTTCTTTCACTTCTTCTCCCAGGTCTCTCTCTCTCTCTTTCTCTCTCTCTACTCGTGAAAGCACACTTGAGAAACTTGATTTGTCTCTGAATTTTAGGATACAATAGGAAAATTGTTTTCATCTTTGTTTCCGATGTACTTGAATTCTATATTGAAGCAGTCAAGAATCGTCTTTCTCAGATTACATTTATGTGTTTGAGTTTGTATCGGTCTGTGTTGCAATTCTACTCCGTACAATCTAGATATTTCGAATCGATTTATCGTTCATTACATTCGAGTATAGCATGGAGATTTTTTCCGCTGAGAAATTATTTGATTTTGGGGAGAACGATGGGGATTTCTGAATTTATCCGGCTGATTTTTTTCATGGTTTCAATAGTCAAGGATTTTAGTTGTCGATTTATTGAAAATATTTTAATTCGTTTTGTTGAGTTGAGATAGGTTGAATTACGTTTAACTGATATTTAGAAGCTTTGGTTTTCAGATATTTGTTTACAGAATTTGACGGATCTCTTTTCATAATTTTTTTAATGTCAGTTACTGTCATTCTTTAGTTAAAATTTTTTTAGTATCACTATTGTCTGAAAATTAGTCGGAATAAGTAGTGGTTCTATGTAGTTTTAGTTTTATATCTCAATACTTATTAACGATATTCTTGATCATGTTAGCTTTATTACGTTCATTTCTATAAGTTAGAACTGAAGTTCTGTTTTTAACTTCTTTTTGTTTCGTTAATTCAGCATCCTGACTATGGATTCATATTCTTTGAAGTCTGCGTTCGATTTGCCTCCGCCTTTTCGTTCATGTTTTAGTTTCAGGTACTGTATATATAATTTTTTTATGTGAAAGATATCATAAGAGCTTGTTTGGCCAAATAATATAATCAATTTCGTCTACCTTGTTCCACACATTTTTCTTGTTTCACAACAGTAAAAGTGAGATGACATCTTTCTTTCTTGATAACTGGATTTTCTGTGCACATCAAGGAACCCAAACAATCTCGCTCTTTCATTTTCCTCACCCTCTCTTCCTCTATCCCTTGATGCAAACAGGCATAACGCTTTAGTTCGTGTCACACTTCCCAAGGTCTTAAATAAGAGATGAAAGTCATCTATCACTTGTCTTTAAAACATAAAACAAAATTCAGTGTTTTTCCTTCCAACCCTTTGACTGATCAGGTTCAGAAAATACTGATTTCCTGGCTTTGTCTCACATGACTTTCACTATATGGCATGCAGATATTTTAATTCACTTCAGAGTGAATGCTTTCCTATCTGTTTTCACTCTGATGTAAACATGGTCATCTCTGCACCAACTGGGAGCGGTAAAACTGTACTCTTTGAGCTTTGTATTTTGAGGCTACTTTCCAGGTTCATATCTGCCGGGGGAATATTCATACATGAAAAGGGATCTCTTAAAACAGTATGTCCTTTCCTGAAAGAAAAAGCCTACGGTCAAGTTATTTTTTAATTCGTGTTAATGTTATTAGCCCAATAATAATGAATCGTATGAAGCACATTTTGATGAGTATTTCTGTTATGTATAGTAACTATCAATCATCTTCACTCTTCGTGTTAAGATCTATATAGCCCCATCCAAGGCTTTAGTACAGGAGAAGCTCCGTGATTGGAATAAAAAGTTTGGGCCATTAGGAATAAATTGCCTGGAGCTGACAGGTGACAGTGAATCTTACACTCCAAGGAATATACTAGAAGCTGATATTATTCTCACAACTCCTGAGGTCAGTATGCAAATGGAAGAACATAAGCAGATCAAGACCATTTGTTATAATTTTTTCTTATTTAAAATATTAAATGGATATATTTTACATTCACCCGAAAAATGGATGTATTTTAATTTTACAATGAATTATTAAGTTTATGCATGCATATGTTCCCCGATACCCTTAACCTCCAGAAGCATATATTTTTCAATAAGAAATTAAACTACACTTAGAGATTTATGTGTGATAAATCAGCATTCCGTGTACACAAACAAAAGAAATAGGCTGACTGATTTATTGACACTCTGGGAGATAGCTGAACTTGATTTCTTTTATCCAATGAATAGAAATTTGATGCAGTATCACGTTACGGTATAGAAAGTGGTGGCTTGAGCTTTTTCAGTGACATTGCACTTTTACTAATCGACGAAGTTCATCTATTGAATGATCCACGTGGAGCTGCCCTTGAAGCAATTGTTAGTAGAATAAAAATCGTTTCTGGCAATCCAAAATTGAAATCAAATCCTCTGGCTCAGGTCCGCTTCCTAGCTGTGTCTGCCACAATTCCAAATATTGAGGATCTAGGTAACTTTTATTAATTGATGTTGTTACTGTGAAATTCAAATAACATGCCAACAACCGTGGCAAGAATTTTATGTAATACATGCACTATTGCAGCAAAGTGGCTTGAGGTTCCTGACCAAGGGATCAAAAGGTAGTTTTCCACCTAAACATCTATCTAGGACTCTATCCTATAATACTGAAAGTCGAAATGGAGACCAATTCTGCTTTTCTTTTTTGAATGTTCCCAGGTTTGGAGAAGAAATGAGGCCCGTAAAGCTGACAACCAAGGTTTTTGGTACGCAAATATAATAGAACTCAACTATCGTTAATTTAGTTTCTGATCAATTATCATTCCATCTCTTGCATCCCTCTACAAAATCTATTCGTCCAAGTTGAATCAGCTTTTTTGTCAGAAAAAATAGGGATGAAAGCAACAAAATAATGAATTTGAATCTGTGAATTTTATTGAATATTAGTAATATATAACTGTTTTAATACCCTTCTTTACCATATTTGTATAGGCTATGCCCGTGCCAAGAATGACTTCCTCTTTGAGAAGGTTTGTTTGAAGTTGACAAAGTTTAGAGATTATCAATCTTGATTTTGCTCTAGGAGCTGCTATATTTAAATAACCCATTTTACTAATCAAACTTATTTTTATTTATGCGTTATACATCTCTACTACCATGCAGCGCCTTCAAAATTATATTTTCGGTTAGTAAAGATAAGTCACCCTGCCAATCCATAGCTTTTAGTTTTTCACTGCTATTGAAATTTCTATACAATGAGAACTATTTCCAGTTTATATGTACAAATGATTTCAGATATTCTCATGCAATACTCGAGAGGGAAATCTGCTCTTGTATTTTGTTCAACAAGAAAAGGAGCACAAGAAGCTGCTCAGCGACTATCTCAAATAGTAATGACTTTTGGTCAATCAAATCCATTCATTAAGAACAGAGAGCAACAAGATCGGCTGAGGGAGGCTTCTCTGTCATGCAGTGACAAGCACATGCAGTCATACATTCTTTACGGTGGTATGAAAGGAATCTATTTATTGTTCTGGGCATTGGATAAACTATGAATGTTATTTGAAATTGACTACAGTCCCATGCACGTGATAGGACTTCCAATTGGTTGATTGTGACTTTTAGAAAATGGTTTTCCTACAGTTGGTTATCACAACGGTGGGCTTTGCCTCAAAGATCGGAATATTGTAGAAGGCCTTTTTCTCAAGGGAGATATTCAAGTACTTTGCACAACAAATACGCTAGCCCATGGAATCAATCTCCCAGCACATACCGTGGTTATTAAATCAACACAGCACTTGTATGTCATCTTTTTTTATGCATTTCACTGTTGCACGTTGAAAAATATGTTTTTACAAGTTGGTTTATTGAAATATTATGGACAGCAACAAGGAAAAATGTCTCTATATGGAATATGATCGCTCCACTATATTGCAGGTTAGCTTCTTAAGATTCATTATGATAATTGTTGAAGATCTCTCAAATGTTTTAGAGATGTCCAAATAATAGTATATATAATTTGAATACTGTTTTGAATTTGATAATTCAAAAAATATTCCATGATCATCAATCCAAAACATTGAAAAAACATATATTTTTTATTTTTAATTGTGTGTAATCTACAAATTTTCAGAATTAAGTAAACAAAGAATTTTTCATATTAAGAAAATTTAGAAGGTATTGAAAAAATTGATTACCTGCAACAGTAATCAGATCATTCAAAAAGAGAAAAAAAAATCTAAAATTAGGAGTGAGAAAAAATTAGACCTGAAAATTAAATTATAACTTAAGATTATTTTAATCTTTATGTGCAGATAATATTGATCAGAACAAGTTACTCAAAACTTAATAAAGTTATCTTACTGTAAAAATAATTCTTGGAACACATTATTTATTAATATAAAAAAAGTCAGAAATTTATATTAAAATTTATACTTAAACTGAAATAATAATAATAATAAAAGAAATAAGTTTCAAATATTTTCCATCTAGAGCAATAAAACATGTATACACTGATATCACAAAAAAAAAACACAATGGAAGATAACTAATGGAGCCAAAAAGGAAGAAAAAAGAGGTTGTGAAAATCATACATATATTTGACGTATGGTCACATGAGTAGATCATCGAGGAAGGAGTTGCTGAATGGTAATTCGATGGCTCCAAAAGCTATTAGGAATAAGATTGTCCAAATCGGTAGCATCCATTGAACCATAAACAGTAAGATTCCCTTTCCTGCAACAACAGAAGGGAGAGGGAAGAGAAGGACGTTAAAATCACCATTAATTAGAGATGAGAATGGAGCTGGGAAAGGAGAAGGTACTGGAAGAAGTGATTTTGGACTCGGCATTAGCGTCGAGCCACTCTCCGGTCTCTCTCATCTTCTTCTGCACTCTCCCTTCCATGGCTTGACCCAGGAACAAGTCCATCACCGTCTTTCGCACATCGGAGCCCCTGTTCATCAGAATCAACTACGTTTTCAGGAACAAACGAAACTATTCGACTAAGATTGAGAGAAGAGAGGAACGCACGGTAGAGGAAGGGGCTCGGTGTCTCTGAAGCTTCCGGCGCCGACAATGCGTTGCATCTGCATAACAGAGGGTTTCGGAGGCTCGCTCGGAACCCTGTTTCTGCTGGAAAAACGTTTCGTTGGAAGAGAATTTGAATCTGAATCGGAGATTTGGGGAATGTTCCCACTCCCCACTGTGGGTTTGGATACACTGCACACGCAAAACATGCTTCCTTCTTTCAACTTTCCTCCAAAGCCTTCTTCCCATATATATAACACGGATAAGACCACGCCACCCTCAAAATATCTCTTACGTTGCAAACCATACACAAAGATAACAAAAATCTCATCGTTTCTTTATTTTAAAGGATGTAATTATTTGTTTCAGTTACAGATAAGTAATATATGAGGGGAAGTATTTCAAGCCAAAATTACTTTCCTAGAGGTCTAATTACTATATGTGCTGAATGGCAAAGAGATGTTTCTTAGTGAACCTTTAGACATGTCTTTATTGAATTTTCTTAAATTTGGCAATATCTTTATGTCAATTTACAGAATTGTCCTTCTGGTCTATATCCATTTTAGATACACAATTACTTGGTTTTTTTCCAAACTGAAGCTGAAGCTGTGATTTAGCATCACGACTCTAATCTAGGAAAAGATATTCAATTCTTTTATTTTATTTGTTTGTGAATGTTGAAATTATAGTATTTCGTAATAAGATGTACATACTCTTTTTATATGCTCCCCTGGTTTTTTTATTAATGCATGCATAGCTTCTGATAGTGTGATTCATGATTATGCTTTGTGTACCAAAATATCATTCTTTCATGTGTTTCCCGGTGTATGGTTTCCTTTGTGGTTGCTTTCTGGTTGAGCTGGTGCTTATTTCCACTGTAACAATTTATACCTAAATGCTAATTTTGTCCTGGCCTTGAACAACCTCTAACTTCACCTTGAACACATTTCACTATAATGGGGGCTTGTGGCCATAGTCGGCTTCAAAGGGGTTGCAGCTGTGTGGAGTCATGATAAGTTGTGTTAGACCAATATTCGGCCCATGGGAATCATTGCAAAAGGTCACATAGCATGTTGTGAGACACTACAAGGAAAATAACTATGACTATGTTTTCCTAATTGACATGACTCACAATAAATTAGATAAATTTGACAAATTGAAAACAAGCTGTTGCAATTTGGCAAGACTGAGATGACCTAGTTGAGCATGAAGACGAGATGGAGACTATAACTATGCCAACATGTGTAGAAAGACGGAGACGATAAAGGCCATGAGACTCATATCCAATGCCAATTATTTGTCCTGATTCTGGTCCGGTAAGCAAACAAAATTTTTGGTTAAAAAAATAACATAATCAAGAGAACAATTTAGACAATTAATGGATAATAAGTTAAAAAAGGACCCAAGTACACAAAGAACATTACTAATGGTTAAAGATGGAAAAAGATTAAGAGAACCAACACTATGAGATAAGACCCTATATCCATATAGGATAAAGAACAAAACAAAGATTTTGAATCAAGAACCCACGGTCCAAGATAAGAAGGTTGAGTTAGGCCAACAAAAAATATACCTATGCATGCAATAAAAGCAATGGAACTATAGTTTTGATGATCTCATGCCATTTGAGAAATTCATTGAATAGAGCAAATTGGTCTCTTCTATTAGAAGAAGCAGCGAAAAAAGCCATGGAGAGAGAACAATCCTAAAAAATCAAGGTTATCTAATCAAGGCATTAAACACAGATTTTGAAAGAGGAGAAGGAGGCGAATTCAATGCAGTTGATATTGTTGTCCAAATGATACGATCCTATCCAGAAAAGAATACACACATTTCTGAATTTGATTCCTCTTGTAGTATAAACAAAGAAAATCGGTGAACAATATGAAAATAAGACAGAGATGGAGATGCCACAATCTAGGAGATTGATGGGTCAATGAAGATTCGCCACTAAAATCTCAATCTTTGATAACATGTGTCTTTTGACAAGAAGCAAGAGAATCCTCTCTCGATGAATTCAAAATTCATACATTGACTATCAAAAGCTTTAGGCTTTAGATACCATATTGAATATAGTAAAACTAGGTATAGGATTAATCTCCCTTGTATCTAAAATACACCCAGGATAATATATTTATAATGAAGAATGATACAAGTATATATGGCAACCAAAGATAAATGTGGTAAATAGAAGATATTATTAAAAACAATATCAACAATATCTACCAATGTCAAACAATAGTAAAAGTATAGGTTTCCCTAATTAACATAAAACACAATATATCTAGGAGTAGGGTTGTTGATTCCTTGTATCAAAAGTTTTCCTAATAGGTTTCAGACAACATTTTCTCTGGTGGTATGGGATGGTATAGGTAAGGATCATATGTTCATTTTGAAGCCCCAAAAGTGAAGAATGTAATGCCCTTATGATTTCTTGCCATTTGAAAACATTTTGTATTGAATTTCGTAACTAAAATAATTCTTTCCCTTTGAATCATAGAATAGAATTTTCTTCAAACATGATTGAGAGGAACAAATTCCCACCAAACAAAATTTCAAGAATCTGAAAACTAAGTAAGAACCCAACACAAATTTGGGTTGAAAAGAGCAAAAGGGAAAGCTTCTAGAACATAGCAAGAGATTTAGGTTGTAGAGATAAAGCTATGATACCATATCCATTGACTAAATGCCTCTCATTGTTGGGAGATCCCCATTTAATAAGAATCCTTAACATTATTCAAGAAAAATATTGTGTGTAGCTATACAAGAGATTTATGTTTAAGAGTTGAAGCTCTGGTACCATAATAGATTTGATTGAATGGTTCTCATCATTGAGAGAACCCCATCTAATAGGAATCTTTTAAAGTTATAAAAGGAAACTTTACCTATATCTGTACAATGATATTTTGCTTAATATGTGACTAATTTAAAGTTATTAAAATTTGTCGACTAATGAAGTAAAACAGCAAGTATGTAATTTTTTTCAAGTATGCATTGTGGAGAAATTACAGGGAAATCGATAAAGATGTTATAAATCAGGAATTTAACTAATAAAAAAATAGCGTTTAATTGTTTCATGTTGTGTATATCATTTGAGGAAAAAATATTTATGGTTCAGATGTGTGGAAGGGCAGGCCGACCCCCATTTGATGATACGGGCATGGTTATAATCATGACAAGGAGAGAAACGGTGAACTCTGCTACTTGCATATATATATTTCCTACTCATTTCGCTCTCTTATTTGTTCCTGTACTCACAATGTTCTTTAATTTTGACCACGAGCTCTACTGTTTCACATCACGTGTTCTTATCTGCTCTTACATAATCTCATACGACAGGTTCATTTGTACGAGAATCTCTTAAATGGGTGCGAAGTGGTAGAATCACAGTAAGACTGTCACCCCCTAAATTGCTGTATAGATATTATGGCTTTGACTATTCCTCATGGCCTGCTAACGTTGCATATTTACCACATTCAGATAATTAGTGTTTGCTTACTATAGATTGCTCTCATGTTTGACGGAGCATTTACTTGCGGAAATAGTTCAACTGACAGTATCTGATATTACAAAAGCAATTGAATGGCTTAAATTCTCCTACTTGTATGTTAGAATGAAAACGGTAAGTAACTCCGGATGCCTATAATTTTGTTCATTAGTTTCCTGTCCCATCTGACAATTCTTATGCACAAGCAGAATCCTATGAACTATGCAATTAAGAAAGGCATTTCTGGTGATAGTTTAGAGAAACATGTACAAGGTACAATTGTCATCATTTCCCCCTCCATTTGTTTCCCTCGATAAATCATTGAAGCTATTTTCTCTCAGATATATGCGTGCATAAAGTTAAAGAGTTATCCCAATGTCAAATGGTCTGGGTTGATGAAGACGGTTTCCTCTTGCGACCATTAGGTATTAATATATTTTAAGTATAATGAATATTCCTGATGTATTGGTAAGAGATTACAATCCACATTGATTGCTGATGTCTTCTTTTTCCTGCCTTAGATCCTGGAAGGTTAATGACAAAGTACTATTTGAGATTTGACACTATGAAACAGATAATGCGGACTCCTGAAAGTTGCAGTTTGGAAGATGCACTTCATGTTGTGTGCAGTGCAGATGAAATTGCATGTGCGGTTATATTTGTATAAAGAAATTAATAACCAATGCATTGACATTAAAACTTGACAATTCTGCACTGTAAAAAAATGAAGGGATACAGCTTAGACGCAATGAGAAGAAGCTCTTAAATGATATCAATGCTGATAAAGATGGACGGCTTCGCTTTCACATTCTTGGAGATAAAGGGAGAAAGAAAAAGCGCATTCAAACAAGAGAAGAAAAGATATTTATTTTAGCAAATGACTGCTTAACTGGTGATCCATCAGTTCATGACCTATCTTTGATTCAGGTGTCGCATTGTAACATCAGTTTGTTTTGTTGATCAACATTCTAAAATCTTTAGTGATTGAGTAAACTTGATGCCACAGGACATGAATTCTATATGCTCAAATGGATTTAGAATAGCAAAATGCATGAAAGAGTACTTTGTTTACAAACGGAATTACAAAGGAGCTGTGAATTCAGCACTTCTAGCCAAATCACTCGACCAGAAACTTTGGGATGACAGTCCATACCTTCTGAAACAGTTACCTGGAATTGGGATGGTCACAGCAAAGGTAATATTTATTGATGCGTTGATGTTATTAACGCATAATAGTTAATAAATATGCACAAGCAACCAGTTGGGTAATGTTCTTATTTTGATATTCTTTCTAGGCACTGCATTCAATGGGAGTCAAATCGTTTGAGGCACTTGCTGAAGCTGATCCTAGGAGAATAGAGCTAGTGACTGGTCGAAAATACCCATTTGGTAACCATATTAAAGATTCTCTACTATCTCTGCCTCCGAAAGTTGATGTGAAGCTTGCAGAAATTGAAAACCATATAGAAGGAAAGTCCAAGATAGTAGTGACGTTGACTAGGAAAGCAGAGTCAGGCCAGTCAGTTAAAGGACATTATGCTGATATGGTGTGTTATTTGAATGTCTTCTAAGGAGAATTTCTTGCATATGACAATTAAAATAAGTTGCACAAATTTCTTTCTCACAGATCATTGGTTCAGAGGACAATACTATTCTCTTTCATGAAAAGATAAGGTGATGACTTACTAATTCAGTTTTTCGACTTCATATTGTACAATAATTTACAATTCCTAAAAAATATTATTGATGGTATTGACTCGTTGGTATTATGACAAACTAAGTGTACAAATTGTTCTTTCTCATCTGATCAAGGTTTAATGTTCCCCAAATCGTTACCACAGGGTTGACCAGTTCCCCAGGTACATGATTAAAACCTAGCCTTTATATTTTAGTAAAACCTTAAAAAAATATTGTAGAGCATTCAAGACTACAACGGTGCAAATATTTTTAATTTGGAGGATTTTGAGAACAATGTTTAAACAAAACATCACTGCATAAAATAGATTAACATATTGGACATTGTAAATGTGAAAAGGCGGCTTCAAAGTTTTGTTGCATGAAACTGGATAATGTAAACTGTTAAGCTTTAAATAATTAGAAATGCAGTTCGAGTTGCTTATGCAAATGAATGAGTTACATAAATCTTACGGTCACACAAATTTTAGGCTGTGATAAATTTCCTTTTTCATTTTGCAGCCCATACTGTGCAACAATTCTTGTGCCCATTCCACAAGAGAAGCAAACTATCAAAGCTGATTTTATATTTGAGGAATACAGTAAGATTTGGTCAATAGAAGTCTAAATTATATCTTCTCCAGCATAATTTGTCTAAATTGTGCAGTTGTCACTCAATAGTTCAGTTTGGTCTATTCAGTTGGCATTGATGTCCACCAAAAGATTTCCTTAATGAGAGAGAGCAATTCAATTGTGCTTTTGAAAAGAAACAGGAAGCAGGCTTCTTGTCCTCCAACAGAAGAGATATATGTTATAGAAGATGACAACATAAATGTACCTCATTTACCAACGAAAGAACTGTGCACCCTGAGCGTGGACAAGGATTCCATGTTAGTCGTTTTCCCTTGAAATGCATGATATAGTTGTTTATGTTCTCCTTGTTAATATAATCTTCAGACCTAAAGTTTTTCTATGTTCTATTGCAGTCCAAGTTTCGACCTCTTGGATGAAAGTTTAGATGAAGGTACAACTCCAGATGATATTGACCTTTATGAGTTTGGAAAACATTTTTTCATCTTTCTTCTGCTCTACAGTGGGTTTTGGCAATCGTAATGAGCATTTTTCTTGTAGTGGAAGATGGGCATTCTCTTGAGGTGGAAGAGGAGAAATGCAAAATGATCACAGAGAAAACAGTTTTTGACCACATTCGTCAGAAAGCTAAATGCTTTTCTCTCCTGTCTGCATTTGATAACATTCGCTGTCCATCACTGGAGGTCTTTCTTTCAAAAGATAATGCCCGTTTGAAGAAGCGTAATCATCATCATGAGATAGTTGTGCTGGATGATGAAGACGGACTTGAAGTTCCTCAACCAAATGGTGTCAATTTGCCGGTTGAGCTCAAAAACGCAGAACAGGATGGTATCCGACCTTATCTGACTTTAAACGATCATCATATAGCTGGAAGTTCAAATATAGTTGATACAGGTATCATGTGATTCAGCAAGTAGTTTTGTCGCTTTGCATATCATGTTATCATTGTTTCTTTCTATATACGGAGAAACCAACTGAAGAAACTGTTTTTGACCATATACGGAGAAAATCCAATGAGTTTGCACGGATTAATAAGATTGACTATTTGGAATCAATAATCCATAAAACAGAGTTATTCTCAAAGAATAATCTCAGTTCCTTGAGCGCTGCTTTTGGTGTGGCAAGAGAGACAAATTCCTTGGACATTGACAACGAGAATATGCTTACTTCATATGTGAAAACTGCTGCTGAAGTATGTGCATCCAGTATCCAGGTTGGTACCTGTAAATGAAAAAAGAAATGAAAGATTCTGTGGTATGGATGGAGAACTAAATATTTATAGTATTTCAAAGCACTTTTCTTTCATAACTTCCATTTATATCCTAACAGTTAGTTTTTCGATGGTCAAGGAGAAAAAGCGGTTGTTAGAGGACTCAGGTCCCGGAAGCTTTGCAGTTAGTAAGAAGCATCGTTGCACTTCCAGAGAATTTATAGAAGAGCAGTCTAGCCCAAGTGAAATACGAAGACAGTGCTGTTCTATAGAAACCACAGGCCAAAACGAAATAGAGTCATATCTTGGGTTTAAAAGTGTATTTTCCTTTCTCTAAGTGGAAAGCTGAGTTGCTAAAAAGAGTGTGATACATTCCTTAAACTTTACTTATTGAACGAATTTCTGAGCAAAATCCCTGTGTGCTGAGTTGCAATCGTTTTTATTTCCTGCAGCTTTTCAATTTCTTTGCGCACCCATAAATTTTTAAAATGATATTTTATCTTTTAATAAAGTGACTTTTGGAATATATGTTGTGGAAACTTTTTGGAACTGGATTTTTTAAATTTCTGGAATCAGATTTTCGAAATAAAATTTTAAAATTAATAATTTTAGAAAGATACTTTCATATTGTTAAATCTTAGAAGTTTATCGGGAAGAGCTGCTATGGTTGTTATGGCAACAAGTTTGTAATAATTTGAAATTACAAAACGAATCTGTCATCTTTAATGTCATAATTACATCTACCACCACTTCACAGGGGGCAAAATGAGTATTTCAAAAGAAAAATTGAAAGTGGAAGAGGAAATTTTGGCATACAGAGGTAGCTCCCTGAAGCCCTCTTCTCATCTTGTAACTCATCTAATCACATTTTTCAGCAAATCACATTAAAATTTTTATTTAGAACTATTTTGGTTATTAAGCATAATTCACTAAAGACATTATTAAGCAATAATAAAAAAATAGAAGGTTTGGAAATCACATTCATGCACTTAGACTCGTACAAGAAAGTCCCTCTTTAAGAATTAAGGGTTAAATATGTGTTTAGTCTTCAACTATTATGCGATTTTAGATTTAATTCTTCTTTCAAACTTTGATACACTTTGATCATTGTCCTTAAGAAAACTGTAATTTCTCGTCCTCCAAAACCAATTCTGTTAAAATTAAGCTGAGCTGGCTAACAGTGTGCCACGTATGATGCTAGCTTTCATAGTAACCTTGTGCCACATTTCTTCCTCCTCTCAATCTCCGTCTCCGATCGTCAGGTCATCTTCTCTTCCTCCGCCTTTGTGGCAAACTGTTTCCCTCTACACTGACCAGGCCAATGTCAACATCTCCCGCTCTGTCTCTATCGGTTGCATCGTCTTCGGATTAGGGATTTGGTGACGTGCACGAAAAGCATGCGAAACCGGATCTTGGATTGGGCAAAAATTCTGATGAGCCTGAAGGACAATTCCATTGAGTTCCGCCTCATCGTGCCGATTCAATACTAGTGAAGATTGTGGAATTCTTCATCTAGGTATCCGAGATGTAGCAGTTTATACATTTTGTATGTTAATACTATCACTGCTTCTGATTAAACATTTGTGGTTCACTTTTATTTTATGAATTTGGTAGAAGACGAATTACTGGATGCAGCAGTTTTAATTGTTCAATTATTATTTTGCTTGGAATCTAAGAATGTAATCTTGTCCTTTGTTAGTATGGTACTAAGAAGCTGTTTATGGAATTATGGTTCAACACTTACTGGTTATGACTTGAAGAGAGTAGAGTTGACGTATTTATATCTGTGTGGTGAAAAATTATTCTTTTTCATCCATATTTAAAAAAAAAAGAGTTAAATATGTTTTTAGTCCCTTAACTATCAAGCGATTTTATTTTCCATCTCTCTTTCAAACTTTGCTACACTTTGATCATTCTCCTTAAGGAAACTTTATTTTTTCATCCTCCAAAACCAACGGTGTTAAAAATCAGCTGAGGTGGCTAACGTTTGGCCGCGTGTGATGACATCTTTCCTTTCTAACGTTTGCCACGTTGGATCTTTTTCAATGCAAAGTGAGAACATTGCTTTATTAGCTTCATTAGTAAAGTTTGCTTGAAAGTGTGGTCTGAAGGGTGAAGAACAAAAAGGAGATCATCATTTAAGCTGGAAAGAAGGGTCAAGGACAAGAGCAAAAGGTTGGATTTCATCTTCTTGAGCATTGGTGTAGTTGGTCACATAAGTTCATTTTTCTCTTTCGTGTGAATAGATGGATAGATTTTGGATATACGGTTTTGTTGGGACTAAAGGGATCCAACTTGATTTACTTTCGAAATCACTGTTTAAGGGAAATGAAAGCTGACAGTGGAGGAATTGGTTGCACGCGAAGGAGCATTGGTTCAGGAATGTCCCAAACATTTAGATCCTCGTCTCACTTAGCTTCAAAATTTTGTGGTTTTGGGGAAAGATTATTGTTGTTGAAGGCAACTACATTGAAGAACAAAAGGAGTCTATTTTATAAGTGTAGAAATTGGGTAGTAAGTGGGAAAAAATATTTTACTTATTCTGATGAAGTTTGTATTCCTAATTTGTAATTTCTTTTGCAGAGTAATGGAAGTTGTAACTACTTTGAATGGGTTAAGGAAAGAGATTATGAAATTGAAGGAAGCTTACAAAGGAAGAGTGAAGAAGTTCAAGTTTGTATTGAAAAAGTTGTATTGGATCTAAAGAAGAAGAAGGACAAGTTGAAGAGGAAATTAGAGCAAGAGAAAAAAAATTTCAAAATGATATTGGTCTTCTTTGTATTGTCATGGGCATTAGCAATGATGTTTTCCATTATGTTTGTGTTGAAGATAAATTGTAATTAGATTGGTAATGCTGTGTTGTAGCAGAACTTTGAAGTGTTAAATTGAATTAAATATGGAAGTTCGGTTCAATTCTACGCTGATGTTTGTCTTATGTGCAAATGTATCAACATTATTGCTATCATTTTAAATCAAAGAGTTTGAACATATAACTGGGTGTTGTCATTATGTGCATGCGCAATGGTTGTAAGTTTATTTGATATAAAATCTGATACCAAAAAGCACCAGTTGGACTTGGCTGAAGTATGAAGTAAAAAATAATAAGTTTATGTCAAATTGAAGATGGTTCAACTTATTTGATACCATAAATTATACTACACATTTGGGGAATGTAGAATGTTTTCTTTTCAAATAGAAATTTAGAATGTAGACTATTTTCCTGTCTATAAACAAATCAATGAATTATGCTCTTGTTAGCAAATAATGGCACTGTAAGAAATTGACAAAATTCAAAAGATACAACAAAAATAACAACTCTGTCTAGTATGAGATACGAACCCCCCTAATGCGTTCAAAATAACAACTTCAACGAACCAATTTAAAGCACAATGACTGAAATGGACTTGAACAACAAAAAGTCATTGAAGTGGTCCCTGAGCACTTTAACTAACATTGCATTAAACTATAAAAGTGGTCCTAGAGCACTTTAATTAACACAAAGATTGACTGAACAATAAGAAGTGGTCCCTGACCACTTTAAATAACATTGCATGTGCTACTATAGGACAAAAAGTGGTCTACAAATATTGTGTCGACTACTAATGGTCTCCCTAAGTGGGTCACATTCAGTACATTAAAGCATTAAAAAAAATCACATGCCTACACTAGAAATTCAATTGCTACTAGCTTGAGACCCTAGAATTTGTCCACCGAGTCTTGTGGATGTTCTTCTTCCCCCTTCACGCATAATTGCAACCCCTCGGGGTTTTGATGTTGATGCAGCCCCTGCATCTATGCCAACTCCCCTTCTTGATGTTCTTGGTCCTTGTGAGCTTGATGCAACCCCTACATGTGTGGTAACTCCCCTTCCTAACGTTATTGGACCTTGTGAGGTTGATGCAGATGGTCCAACAATTGAAGTTTGTCTTGTTGATGTTCTTCCAGATGATCTTCTAGTTGATGCAGATGTTCTTCCAGATGCTCCCCTTGTATTCTATGAAAGGAGTAAGGTAACTAGAATTGACATACTTGTAAATAAATCAACTTGTAAATAACATGATCAGGAAGAATTACCTTGGTTTTCTACTCCTTTTTACAACTTCTTACATTGTGTCCATATGCATTACAACTGCTACACTTCATACCAATATTTTTCTTGGACAACTTTTAATGACTGACATATTCATCAACTTCTCTTCTTCTTAACTTTTTTGGCCTCCCAAGAGGTGTTTTATAAGTGGGTGGTAGTAGTGGTGCATAGTCAGATGTAGACCAAAGTTGTTGTCCATTTATTGGAATTATTTGAGGTGCATAACAAGTTTGATAAGCATGTTTGTTGTAATACTGATGAACATAATCTTTTGGGTTTTCTAATTTGTAATATATGGAAGCAACAACATGTCTACAAGGTATTCCTAACAAATCCCAAAAGTAAGAAGTATAACTATGATTACTTAGATCAACTACAAACTTGTCCATTGTAAAGTCATGAGTGACTTCAAATTTTGCACCCCCTGCCCAAACTAGAAGCCAATTCTCACTCTTTTCAACTTTCTTATCCTGCATTTTTCTTGGTTTAGGCATAACTGTGTTTACTTTTTCTCTAAGTGTTGCAAACCTACTCATAATGTATGACCTAATCCATTCCATCATACTAATTATAGGTTTATCTCTTGCCAGTAAAAGTGTACCATTAAATGATTCAGACAAATTATTGATCAACAAATCACATATAGGACAAGTACTAAATGCATGTTTACACCAAGATTTAGTTGGAATTGTCATTAACCAATTATAAGCATCAATATTCACATTCTTTAACTCACCCATTTTTTTTCCCGCTCATGAAAGTATGTTGCCTTGACATCCCCTATCATAAGGTCTCTAATGAGCAGGCCTCCACCAAATTTCTTCTTATAGTTGTTGTATAAATGCCTTAAACACATCCTATGCTCCACCCCATTCAAAATCTCATCAAATACTATCATAAATCCCTACAAACAAATGACATCATCTTTAAATACATAATCAAATGAAATTACAAAATAAAGTTTAATTTGAAGCTACCTTTTGCTGATTCAAACTAAAGATCCAACGTTGACAATCTATGCCACCAATATCACCCAACAATAGTGTAAAAAACCACCTTCATGTGTCTTTGTATTCATTTTCAACCACATCAAAAGCTAGAGAAAAATATTGGTCATTATGGTCTCTTGCCACTGCCACTAACAACTGACCTCCATATGTTGTTTTCAAATGACATCCATCTACCCCAATGAATGACCTACAACTACCTAAGAACCCCTCTTTACAACCCTCTAAACACATGTAAAATGACCCAAACCTTGGTGGCAAAGTGGGTTGGGGTTGATTGACCTTAATCTTGAAGGTTCCAGCCTTCACTTAACAATTAGGCCACATAATCATAAAGACGACCATATTATCTTTCTCCATCAACCACTAAAGAATCCATTGCAATTTGTTTTGCTCTTCCAACTTTCAAGGGAGTTATTCCAACACCAAATGACTTTTTGATTTCATCTTTGGTTCACTGTCATGCCACCCACATTTACAAATTTTTCTACCAATACTTGTGCAATTCATTGTACACTTGCATTTTTTTACCAAAAACCCTTCCACACTTGTGACGCCCAACCAGAGTTTTCACTCTAAAAGTTTGGCTACCTCCTACCTTGCTGACCATAATTACAAAACCACATCCCTTTTTACAAACAACCCTCATTCTCTTCAAATCATTCTTAACAAACTTCACTTCTTTTCATTTAAAACACTATGCTCTGTAGTGCACTTTTAAAATCTTTCAATGACTTAAACTCCATCTCCAATTTAACCTCTTGGTCATATCATTTGCTCTATACTTTGGAAACTTCCTCCTATTCTCACTCACAACCTCATCACTATCTACATTTGAAGACAATTCATCTGTATTGTAATCTTCATTTATCTCATGCTCTCCAACTTCTTCGTTAACCATAAATGACCCCTCACCACCATTGTTTCTTCTCTTGATAGTTTTCCTCACAATTTTCTTTTTCTTTTTCATTCTACTCCACCTCTCCAAAACATGATTAATATTTCTTCTTTCTTCCTTTACCCCCTCATTCTCCATCCCAAATCCATCATCATCATCATCATCAGTTGTCATTCTTTCCTCTTCATTGTCCTCCACATTTTCCACCACTTCACCCTCAACCACATTGCCCTCTTCCTCTTCCCCATCCTCATCAACATAAGGTTGTTCCTCACCCTTCTCTACATCTTCGCCCCCAACATTCCCCTCTCCCTCTTGGTAATCCATTAGGACATCTTATACTTTCCACATCCCCCTCCACCCTGTAACGCCCCGGCAGCACACAGGGACCGTTGACTGCCCCCACAGACCACCACCAGGCTTTCCCGTGTGCTTTGTCCTCACTCGCACACTTTCTGGGAAAACTTCCCAGAAGGTCACCCATCCCAGAATTACTCCAGGCTAAGCACGCTTAACCATGGAGTTCTTATGAGTCAGGCTACCGAAAAGTAAATGCATTTTGGTGATATGAGTAGTCAAATCAATTCCTTTAAGCTATCTTTCAACTGTATAGTCCCATACCTACACAGTCTCCAGATCCCTCTCATTCCGGTGTTTGTTCGATTCATCCATGTACCCCTTCCACCCGAAGCTGCCAGGAGCCGCTCCTTGTCTGTGCCCCCTGCACCATGCTTCTTGCACCGGCGTCACTCCCCGCCCTCGTCTCCGTGCCCGGGTGTCACATGCCCACCAGCTTCCGCTCTGGTTCGTCCTCGAACCACACCGTACTGGGAGAGGCTAGGCTCTGATACCATCTGTAACGCCCCGGCAACTCGCAGGGACCGTTGACTGCCCCCACAGACCACCACCAGGCTTTCCAGTGTGCTTTGTCCTCACTCGCACACTTTCTGGGAAAACTTCCCAGAAGGTCACCCATCCCAGAATTACTCCAGGCTAAGCACGCTTAACCATGGAGTTCTTATGAGTCAGGCTACCGAAAAGTAAATGCATTTTGGTGATATGAGTAGTCAAATCAATTCCTTTAAGCTATCTTTCAACTGTATAGTCCCATACCTACACAGTCTCCAGATCCCTCTCATTCCGGTGTTTGTTCGATTCATCCATGTACCCCTTCCACCCGAAGCTGCCAGGAGCCGCTCCTTGTCTGTGCCCCCTGCACCATGCTTCTTGCACCGGCGTCACTCCCCGCCCTCGTCTCCGTGCCCGGGTGTCACATGCCCACCAGCTTCCGCTCTGGTTCGTCCTCGAACCACACCGTACTGGGAGAGGCTAGGCTCTGATACCATCTGTAACGCCCCGGCAACTCGCAGGGACCGTTGACTGCCCCCACAGACCACCACCAGGCTTTCCAGTGTGCTTTGTCCTCACTCGCACACTTTCTGGGAAAACTTCCCAGAAGGTCACCCATCCCAGAATTACTCCAGGCTAAGCACGCTTAACCATGGAGTTCTTATGAGTCAAGCTACCGAAAAGTAAATGCATTTTGGTGATATGAGTAGTCAAATCAATTCCTTTAAGCTATCTTTCAACTGTATAGTCCCATACCTACACAGTCTCCAGATCCCTCTCATTCCGGTGTTTGTTCGATTCATTCATGTACCCCTTCCACCCGAAGCTGCCAGGAGCCGCTCCTTGTCTGTGCCCCCTGCACCATGCTTCTTGCACCGGCGTCACTCCCCGCCCTCGTCTCCGTGCCCGGGTGTCACACACCCCACCAACATAAGCATCTTCTTCATCCACTGCATCATCTTCTTCATCCAGATAACCATTTTCTTTACTAACAGAACCATCTTCTTCTTCCACATTAGCATCTTCTTCAACAACATAAGCATGTTGTTCATCCAAAATAACCTCTTCTTCGTCACCCGTATTTACCTACTCCTCTATCTCATGTATGTCTACTTGATCTACCTCTTTAGCACAACTAAGAAACTTAACTTCAACTAGCTCACTAGGTTGGACATGTTGGACATAGATTTCAACCTCATCGTTATTTGCCTTTGCATATTTACCCAACAACATTGCTTCCTTGTCATCACTGAGTGTTCTTAGGTTGTTCATCACCTTTTGTCTCGACCCCTTCCACCATAACTTGAACTCTGCATCATACTTGAATTCTCTAACAAATCCCACTGCATCAGAGTAAGACCATCTGTTGGGATCAATTCCTTTTATAACATGTATTTCTCCTCCCACATATTCTACTCCCTTATTGTTCATGAACTTCCCCATGTGATGTAGAGAAACGTAAAAAACCATTGCTAATCCTACATTGTAAAATTAAAAATTTACACACACAATGCACAACAAGCAATGGAGCCATAGTAAACCAAAACCAAAAGTTAAAAATAACGTTCTTCGAATCGCCTTTCTTTGACACAAAATGCACAACAAACATTGGAGCTACAATAATCGCGAAAGCAAATTGATGGAACATGAACCTTAATCGCGATTTAGCTTCAAGTTAAAAGACAGTTACCAACCCCAATTTTCATTTGCGTAAAAAAATCCCAATATTTACTAAGTATAAGAACCCTAATTTCCTTCATATGATTTAATCACTGAACACATGTCATCAAACATGTAATCACACGTGGCAAATGTTAGAAAGGAAAGATGTCATCACACGTGGCCAGACGTTAGCCATCTCAGTTGATTTTTAACGCCATTGGTTTTGGAGGACGAAAAATTATAGTTTCCTTAAGGAGAAGGATCAAAGTGTACCAAAGTTTGAAAGAGGGACGGAAAATAAAATCGCTTGATAGTTGAAGGACTAAAATGATATTTAACCCTTAAAAAATGGATTGAAATATATGGAAAAAATCCCTAAAAGGGAACATGTAAAACTTGTATATGATGTTTAGAGGGTGTATGTAGTGTGAAATTCATTCAGTATACTTGCTATAGTTGTTGTCATTCAAGAACTAACTACAGTGATGTAAATCTGATGCAACTGCTATAGAAAACCTCTGTTTCCTGAGAAAGAACAACAAGAAAGCATACTTTACTTTCTCTTTTATTCTCAAATCTAGGTATTTTTATTCGTCGAATGCATCTGTTACTATAGAGTTGGAGTGTTGGAATATTGAGGGTTGCAATGTTGCCTCTATTGTTTTGGTATTAATATCAACATTTAATCAATTTTAGTTTCTAAATCCAACTCAAAAGTCGTCAAACCTCCAACCAACAATATTCATCATAAATGAATCATTACTTTCAGAAAACTAGTCTAAAAAATGTTTCTTTTTTCGTTTCTAATGACTAAAATATCTTTTTTTTACTTTGTCTCTATTTTCAAAAGTATGTATGATAAAAAGAAATCCCTTTTCATGCACAGAACGCAATCACCACCATTTCAGAAAAGAGCTCAAAAATCCAAACTTAAGCCAACCCCATTTCAAGAAAGAGAAACCAAAGGAAACCCAATAAATCGAAATCTGAAATGAACCTAGATGCCAAGATCGTAAATAGTGTACTATAGAATTCTAGTTGATGGATTCATCATCCGACGAATAACATAGATGCCAAAAATGGATGTCATGAGTAATTAAAATTTTCACTCTCGAAACTTGGGTATAAATGGACACTGGAAATGGTTGTTAGATGCATTTGCAAACTGTTATGGAGTTTCTAATTCATATGCCAAGTTGAGGTATTTCCATTTCATTTGGATACCCTAAAAAATGTGGAATAAAATGGTTTTTTATATTCTTTACTCTGCTATATAATTTTTCTTGACTGTGCCATCACGAGGAGAGGGGTCAGGGAGTGGAAGATGATGAAGGTGTTGGTGAAGAAGGCAAAGTAGATGATGTCAAACCTTCCATGTAAAAAAAGAAAAAGAAGAGAGAGTTGACCAGTCTCAGAAAAAAGAAAAAAAATATGTGACACACGGTTAGTCATCTCAGTCTAATTTTAAGGGCGTTGATTTTGAAGGAAGAGAAATTATAATTTTCTTAAAGACAGTGATGAAAGCGTACTAAAGTTTGAAAAACAGACAAAATCTAAAATTACATAATAAGTGAGAGACTAAAAACATATTTAATTCAAGAATTAAATCTATTTCACATTTTATAATAGTAAAAATTTATTATAATTTCTAATAAATATATTTTTATTTTGTAAAATCTAAAATATCTTCAATGATATATTTTTATCCTATAATTTAAAAATATATTTTACATTATACAATTCAAAATACATATATATTGTACAAGGTTACAACATGATCAAATTAAAATAAAGTAATAAATGTTTTGTTTTATTAAAATCCCAAAAAAAAGTCCCTTTAGTACATAAACCAGTAAGAGGAGGAGAATAACAGAAACTAGTTAGAGGAGGAGAATAGCACGGAAGAAAAGAAAGAGTACCATTGACAATGCCGTCGGTGGCAGAATCACCGGAATCTGAGACACACCCAGCATCCGACGACTACCCCAAAACCAACAATCCTCAAATCTTTAATCAAACGACGCCGTTTATTGATTACGCTGCTGCGCAAGCCCAGCTTTACCACCGGGTCTTCAACGACAGGGTTGATTCAACAATTGATGCTGCAAAATCCCGTTTCGCCCAAATCCGCTCTACCTCTTACGCTCATTTTAACCAGACCTTGGTAAAATCTCTTTCTCTCTCTCTCCCGCGGAAAAATTCACAAGGAAAATGACCTATGTATAAATTTGATTCGCCAATGTATAATTGGATGACATTACTCATTCCTTTGGTTTGGTTATTCTCTCAAAATTTTTCGTCGTCTCATTTGCATGATTGTGATATCTGTTTAGGATTCTTTGGATGACCTCAAGTCTCAGTACAATGCTTATGAAGATATTTTGTTTGGAAAGATCAAAGGTTTGCATTTTTGTGGTTTTGTTTTTCTGGCTTTAGGTTTCTTCTGTTTTCTACTTGTGAACTTTCTCATGTTTAGGCTTTTGTGGTTGATGTTTCATTGCAGAGGGTGTACTTATTGCCGCTTCGCATCCGTTGATTACATGTGGAGCTGCTGCTGCCCTGGGTCTTGTGGTACTTAAGAGTGAGATCCTGTTCCTTTTACTAGTGAACTATGAATTTAGTTCTTGCTTAGGGTATCTGTAAAGTTCTCCTTTAACTGTTTTTATTAATTCCCCAAATTGTACTGTCCCAATTTGTCCTGTAACTCTTTAATCTTCGTAATGTATAAATTGGGTGACGATTTTGTATTTGAGGGAGTAATTTGGTGCAAAAAATCATTGGAGGAATAATATCTGTCATTAGTTTAGCTACAACAATGTTTGGATGTGGTAATTCCATAGTTTGAGCGTATACTCTTGATTTTAAAGCTGATGGTATCATTTCTGACTATAAGTTATGTTAACAGAAACAATGTTATTGACCTTTTTCTATTTGTTCCTTATGTTATTCTATTATCAAATTATTTATTTTTCTTCAAATTTGGCTATCCTGTAGGGCCTCGGCAGGTGTTGTACTATAACACTTTGCGCCTTTTGGTCAATGAAGAGGTGAGTAATGACCTCATTATATCTCTTGACTTTTCAGGGAGAAAGATGCCGGATTTTAGTTTAATTAATCACGACTTGTATCTTTATCAAAGAGGGTGGAACACATTCCATTACTATGCTGTTATAAGTACCCTCTCTTGAATGCTAGTGAATATAAATTTCAAATTTGTTGTGTAACTTGTGTTGGACTTAAATGGAGGCGGGGAAAAAAGTTAGTCAATCCTTGAAACAAGAATGTAAAAAGGGTAGAAGGAACAAGCTTTATTAATGAACATGCTTTATTTGTACTTTTCCTTTGTTACTTTTACTTAAGATTGAAACTCTAGAATAATTCTAAAGGGCTTAATTGATCTCTCTCATAATCTTCTATTTATAAGAATAAATTGATACACAAGTACATGATAAATAGGATAACCCTAGACACAATATAATCATGATAAATAGGGTGATCCTAGACACAATATAATCATGATAAATAGGGTAACCCTTGACACACTATAATGATCATAAAATGGGATAAATATCCTAACACTCCCCCTCAAGCTGGAGCATACAAATTGTATGTACCAAACTTGGAACAAATAAACTCAATCCGAGGATCCCTTTATCTTCATATAACAATCCTTGCCCGAGAGCCTTCTTTAGATATCTTAGAATGCGAATGAGAACATTTCAATGGTCAACACATGGAGGCCGCACGAACTGACTAACCACTCCAACTGCAAAGGATAGATCTGGACTTGTAATAGTAAGATTAATTAGTTTTCCAACCAGCCTCCTATACCTCTTTGGATCGGAGAATAATTCACTTTCTTCTATCCTTAATTTCTGGTTTGGGTCCATGGGACTACTTGAGAATTAAACTCTAAAATAATTCTAAAGGGCTTGATTGATCCCTCTCACAATCTTCTATTTATGAGAATAAATTGACACAAAAGTACATGATAAATAGGGTAACCCTAGACACAATATAATCATGATAAATAGGGTAATCCTAGACACACTATAATCCTGATAAATAAGGTAATCCTAGACACAATATAATCATGATAAATAGGGTAACCCTTAACACAATATAATCATGATAAATAGGGTAACCCTTGACACAATATAATGATGATAAAATAGGATAAATATCCTACACTCCCACTCAAGCTGGAGCATACAAATTGTATGTACCAAGCTTGGAACAAATATACTCAATCCGAGGACCCCTCAATGACTTGGTCAATACATCTGCGAGTTGATCGTTTGAGCCAATAAACTCAGTACATATTTCTTTAGTCAACAACTTTTCACGAACAAAATGACAATCAATTTCTATATGTTTAGTCCTCTCGGGAAACACTAGATTTGATGCAATGTGGAGAGCAGCTTGATTGTTGCAATACATCTTCATAGTATGGATGTCACAAAATTTAACCTCTTGAAGGAATTGTTTCACCCATATAAGTTCACATGTTAGTGATGCCATTGTCCTATACTCGGCTTCCGTGATTGATCGAGCTACTACATTCTGTTTCTTACTTTTCCATGAAATAACGTTTCCTCCCAGAAAAACACAATATCATGTAAAGGTGAACCTGCCCAATCTGCATCACAATACCCAGAGACTTGAATGTTTCCTTTATCTTCATATAACAATCCTTGCCCGGGAGCCTTCTTTACATACCTTAGAATGCGAATGAGAGCATTCCAATGGTCAACACATGAAGCCTGCATGAACTGACTAACCACTCCAATTGCAAAGGATAAATATGGCCTTGTAATAGTGAGATAAATCAGTTTTCCAACCAGCCTCCTATACCTCTCTGGATCGGAGAATAATGGATCGGAGAATAATTTACCTTCTCCTGTCCTTAATTTCTGGTTTGGGTCCATGGGACTGTCTACCTGTCTGCAATCAAAATCAATCATGCCTGTTTCTTGTAATATATCAAGAGAATACTTCCTTTCGGAGATTACAACTCCATCTTTTGATTGTGCTACTTCAATGCCTAAGAAGTATTTGAGACTTCCAAGATCCTTGGTATGAAAATGTCCACACAAGTACTCTTTTAGTTGTGATATTCCAACAACATTTCCTGTAATGACAATATCATCAACATATACTATTAAGTAAACACATTTCTCGAAAGAAGAATGACAGTAAAAAATCGAATGGTCTGCTTCAATGCGTTTTAGCCCAAATTTTTGAACAATGGAGCTAAACTTTCCAAACCAAGCACATGGGGATTGCTTGAGGCCATATAGAGATCGATGCAGTTTGCATACCATACTAGACTTCCCTGAGCAACAAACCTAGGAGGTTGCTCCATATAAACTTCTTCCTCAAGATCACCATGTAGGAAGGCGTTCTTGATATCCAATTGATGAAGTGGTCAGTGACGAATGGCTGCCATGGCAAAGAAGAGGCGAATAGTAGTCACCTTGGCTATAGGAGAGAAAGAGTTACAATAATCAAGATCATAAACCTGAGTGTAACCTTTTGCAACAAGCCGAGCTTTGAGCTGATCAATTTCACCATCAGGGCCGACTCTAACTGCATACACCCATCGACAACTAACCGCCTTTTTGCCCGGGGGAAGGGACACCGGCTCCCAAGATTACTGTGGTCAAGAGCCTGAATTTCTGCAATCATAGCTTGTCGCCATCCCGGATGATCAAGTTCTTTTTTTACATTCTAGGGTATAACAATAGAGGACATTGAGAATAAAAGAGAAAAATAGGAGGGTGACAATCGATGATAGCTAAGAAAATTATGAGATAAGAGTTTCAAATGGAGCGAGTACCTTTTCTGAGGGCAATAGGCCATGCTGAATCATTTTCACCAGGAGGCGTGAGAGGAGGTGACGAGTGAGAAGAATCTAAAGTAGGAGATTCACCATTGTCTTGGGGAGGTGGACTATCCATTGGGGCCTTGTATGGAATGATCTGAGTATGTGGAGAAACGAGTGTAGGAGGATTGTGATCAAGACTTAGAATGACAGAAACAGTGGAACTACTTGACTCAGCCATTGGAATAGGAAGCACCTACTGGAGGATAGAAACATCCTGAGTAGATGGAGAGAAGTAAGAAGTCTGTTTAAAGAATGTGACATTGACAGACATGTAATACTTCTTAGTTTCAGGAGAGTAACACTGATATCCTTTTTGAAGTTGAGAATAGCCTAAGAAGACACATTTGAGAGTGCGAGCGGAGAGTTTGTCGACCTGGAGACATGTCATGAACAAAACATACACAGCCAAACACTCGGGGAGATGTATGAAAGAGAGGATCATTAGGAAACAAAATGGAGAAAGGGACTTTATTATCAAGAGAGGAGGAGGGCATCCTATTAATAAGATAACATGCCGTTAAGATGACATCCCTCAGTGATAAACAGGAATATGGGCACCAAGCAAAAGGGTACGGGCAGTTTCTACCAAGTGTTTATTTTTTTGTTTTGCTGTACCATTTTGCTGCGGTGTATGAGGGAAAATAGACTGATGTAAGATACCATGAGAACTCAAGATGACAAAATGGGAGGATGAGAAATACTCTTTTGCATTATCACTTCTTAATATTTTTATTACTTGACCAAATTGATTCTTTATTTCATTCAAAAAGGATGTGAAGATACCTAACAATTCAGAATGATTTTTCATAAGATAAACCCAAGTACATCTTGAATATTCATCAATAAAGGTAACAAAATATCTAAAACCAAAGGAGGCGATACGACTAGCTCCCCATATATTAGAATGGATGATGGAAAACTAGAATTACATATTGATTGAGACCTTTTAGGAAAAGAAAATCTAACATGTTTTCCTAATTGACATGACTCACATTCTAAGGTTTGGAAACCACTAAGTTCAAGACATATCTTTTTTAATTTGGACAAATGAGGATGGCCTAGTCGATCATGTAGCAATTTAGGATTAAGAGAGCAACACAGGACACCCTTGGACGAGATCCAAAATGGTATAATCTGCCAACTTCATATCCTTCTCCAATCTGTCTCCCAGAACCACGCTCCCTTATAACAAAAGATTTATAATCAAAGGTTATTAAACAATTTAACATTTTGGTCAACTGGCTTAAGGAAATTAAATTAAAAGGACAATTAGGAACAAAAAGGACAGAGTTGAGATTGAGGGAGGGAGACAAAGAAACATGACCGACTCCTTTGGAGGAAGTTTTAGATCCATTTGCAAGGGTTATGAAATGAGATTTTTCTCGAAAGGAAATAGATGAGAACAAAGAGGTATTACCATAAATGTGATCAGAAGCACCCGAGTCAATTATCCATGAATTTTGACCTTCCATAGATTGAAAAAATGTAGGCTATTGATGTACTGGGAGATTGAGATGGGTGTGCCAAGTTGTTAGACTTTAACCTTAAATACTCTTGATATTCATCCTCGAAAAACTTAAAATTGGAAGTTTCAGTCTTCGAAGTGGAAGTACTTCTAGACACCATCTCTGAAGAAGACAAATAGTACCAACGAGGAACAAGAAAACCCTAATGGTTTATATGGACGAATCTATGATGTCGTTGGATGACGGCCGGTGGCCGGCGGCACTGGCCGGTGGCGGGCGACGCCGGACTGTGGCGCCAGACAGATGCTAAGAGACAGAAACCAGAGCGGGATCGACTCGCTCTGATACCAACTTGAGAATTAAACTGTAAAATAATTCTAGAGGGCTTGATTGATCTCTCTCATAATCTTTTATTTATAAAAATAAATTGATATAAGAGTACATGATAAATAGGGTAACCCTAGATACAATATAATAATGATAAATAGGGTAATCCTTGACATAATATAGTGATGATAAATAAGATAAATATCCTAACATTCCTTCTTGACACACTGACAAAGAATTTTGATATCAATTGTGAAACACCCAAGTACCTAGGGAACCCACAAAAGCTGGCTAAAATGGGAGGAACTAAGCATCCATACTACTCAGTGTGGGACTCAGGCATCTCATAATACTCAGTTCCTTATCTTATTACTATAAATATTAGTATCAATTGAAGTGGACATCAATGTGAGTTGTGATTTGTAATACAAACGAATGTTATAAAACTCATTATTTTCTTTTCACTTGGTTGTGAAAAATGCTCGCATTTTGTTCACTTGAAATCCAATGGTATGCATGTGTTGAAGACCATGCAAATCTGCACAGTAACCTCGATTATACCATTGGCATTTGTTTTTGGATGCAGTCTATGATTTCTAGAGCCCATGCTGAAGTTAAAGAGTTGCGACAATCAATTCAACTTTTAAAGGCTGAAGGTGAAAAGTTGGAGGTAAAACTATATCTCATTTGATATGGGAGTATAGTCTTACAGAGCTTGTAATATTTAATTTTCAATATTTCATGCATTAACAGTTTCTGTGATATAGATTCCATGCATCTTAGATTATAGTGGTATCTTATTGTTCTCTTGTATATTGATTTGCCATTAATTATCCTTGTAATTCTCTTATATTATAAATCCATTCTGTCTGGTGGAACTATCACTCAAGCATATTTTCAGAAGGTCAAGATGCATTTACATCAATTGTTCTATCAAAAAGAAGTTTGGTCTCTGTAGAATAATATCATTGTCTTTTCAAAGATAAAATCTAGGAATCACAAGTCCTAGCTCATTATTGAATCCAAGAATGACATGTCCTAGCTCATTGTTGGGAAGAGACAAGCTCCTTTAACAACAGACACTATTGGGTGCGTTTTAAAAATAAGAAACTGTAGTAGTTATTACAAGATACTCCATCTAGTCTTTAATATAAAAATCTTCTTACATAAAAACACAGACCAATAAAAGTAATTTATTTAGTTTCTTTTGTTGAATTTTCAAAACAATGTTAATAATGTACCAAAACATTCAAATTATTTAATAAGGGCAACCTATAACATCCTAAAAATAGTAGAAAACTATCTTTAAGATTACTGCATTTACTGGCATTAAGCAAATGTGGTCACACCAAAGTACATAGCGTGTGTGTGTGTGTATATATATATATAAAGTGTAATTAAGGTCCTATGTTTTTCAAAAGAAACTAGCCTCTGAATATTACTGCAAAAAGAGAGAGTATCACTACACGATATATATACTATATCATATATCTAGTACTCTTGTCTTCCATTTCAACCAACTCTCTTAAGGTCTAGCTTCATCGTCACTTGCAGCCTCATCTACTCATGCAATAATTGCGATCATAGCAAAAGCGAAATGAGAGAGAGGGAGAGGGAGAGGGGGAAGGGGGAGGGGGAGGGGGAGGGAGAGGGAGAGGGGGAGGGAGAGGGAGAGGGAGATTTATATACTGAAATTTTCACAAACTCAACTGCAGTAAACCAACTTTATAAGATGGTATTAGAGCTTCTTATCTTAATTCTATTAAGAGTCACTCATTATATTATACATGTACCAAATCCAATAATGTTGCACGTGAGGGTGCATTGGGAAACACCCAAGTCCCACATCAACTAGAAATAGTGTTAAAATATGATATATAAGTGGAGTTAATCCTCACCTAATAAGTTAGTTTTATATGGTTGAGTTGAGTTAGACTTAAAGTATTTTGTAAGAGAAAGACACGGATACAGGGATTTACTATCACCCAAATTACCTTAGAATGTAAATATACAATATTGAACTCTATTTACATTTTGTATAATATCAACAATCAACGGAAAAAATCCACCAAAGCCTTAGCTAAGAGATTTGGATATTGACATCCATATAAAATTACTAGGTGGAAATGGATAACCTCCTTTTCAAATGGGTGGAAACCCTCAATTTTCCGAAGCATCTTCTCATCACTTCCATCAAAATCCTCTCCTAAAAAACTACAAATTTTATAAATATTATATAGGTCATATTTCTAATCAATACAGGGCTAAACAGTGCATTACACTCTAATGATGGTGCTAGAGGCCGTCTCATTAATGTCTGAATCATGGCAATGCTAGTGTTACTATACTAGATCCAAGATAGAATTCGATCTTAGGGCCAAAATTAGTTCCACAAAATTGCTTAGTGAGGTAAGAATTGCCCTAGCTCTTTGGGGACTGTATTTTATCCATTTATCCAATTGATGAAATTTCAACACTAACTTCTCAAAACAATTATGATTAGGAGATGGGTACCCTGCTAATTTGATGCAATGTGGCTAGGGACTTAGTAGTGACTCATTGACCTAGTAATTTGACTGAGATAAATGTTGGCATTCTACATAACAAAGGCGATACTCTTAAAGATTCTTATGGGGAGTATGACTTTACACTATCCCTTTAATATCATGGGATTGACCTATGAATTCGAGATAATCTATTTGGCAAGAGAGTGAACTACCCAAACAGACTTTAAAGTATATGTTAGAAAAAAGAATAAGAGGAGGGATTTGTGGGTCTTGGTTAGTTATGGGGTTTAATTAACCTACAGGTAAAAGTAAACCCTCTTGGTCCATCTGGGAGGGTTATCTCTCTGTTTTGTGTAATAGACTGGAAACCCAGTGTGGAAGGAGAGTGCTCCTTTGGGTATACACTTGTGTATTTGTCTTTCTGTTCTTTAGTGCAGTAAATCTTTCTTTCAAAATTTTTCTCTCTTTGGTTCTTGGAAAGACTTGATTCTTTGGTTTAAAGAAAGGAATTAAATCATCTCCTCACTTTGACTGGTATTTCTGTTCAAATATTAATGGTATACTTGTTTTTTTCAGAAGAGTGCATTACATGCAGAGGAGCAATTCTTACATGGAAGGACGAAACTCAGGTTTGCAACTTTTGGAAGAGGAGCCGAATGGTTTTGTATTTATGCATTGATAACAATAATTTTTAAATATTTCTAATTTATAATAACAGACAAGCAGGAAAGCAGATCCGGAATGTGATTCACTCAGCACATAAAGTTGAAAGACGAGCACATGGTAAGCAAAAATATTGTAATTTCTTTTATAAGGATACCCAACCTAATAAGTTAGTAGAGGGACCTTTCACTTTTGGTTTTGATGTTTTGGCTTGGTCTTGGTATGCTAGGTTTGAAAGATATCCTTGGAGAACTCCCTAAAAGAGAAGCATCCCTTTTCCGATCACAGGTAATTATTCTATTAGCAGAGTCCGGTGTCTCATTGCTTAGGTTTAGATGAAAGTTTTCAAGAGCTCAACCCATGAAACAGCATCATGAAATATGTAAAAAAATTTTTAACTTCTTTTTAGACATTCTTAACGTGAAATAATTGTAGCTATAATATATAAGAATTCAATACATACTTACAAGACCCAATCAGGCATTAGCTTAATTATAGGATTGGGCATAACTCAACTTGTGATTATTTAGATCTGTTGATGATAGAGTATGGAAGGTTTATGAGAGGAGAAGGAAGAGTAGAGAAAGTTAGAAAGGTAAGGGGGGGAGTTGTTTAGAAGCCTAATTGTAATAACAGTTAGGAAGAGGTGGGAATGAGCTGCTATAAATTGAGGGTAGTTAGTATTCTTTTTGTAAAGACAGGACTTTGACCTGTGGAGGGGGATTAGGCTCCCGTAGATATCACTATACTTGTACATTGTTTGTTTGGCAATCCAGAAACGCTATCTTTTTTTCCATCTGAGTTCTTGTTTGCTGGTGTGTGTGAGTGGGCTGGATAGGTCTCTTTTCCAGAAACCCATCAATTGAGCTTTTTCCATCTGTTATTTTGATAGGATAGAATGTGGACATTAGAAGGAAGGGAAGACAATAACAAAATATAGTTGAGAGGGGTTTGGGGGTCTTCTAGGACAGTTAGGAAGCAGGGGGTAGGATAACTGTCCTGGTGGGGTGTTATGTTCAGATTAGGAGGAGTCTTTAAATAGGGAAAGGGTTGTCTAGGGAGGGGACTTTTTGGAGAGTTTTGTAGATTGAGCTTAGGCTCTTTGTGAAGGGGAAACCCTTGGAGGAGAGAGGGCTTTCCTATTCTTGTATTCTTTTCTTTCAAGAATAATACAACAAGGCTGTTGCAGTGTTTCTGTGTGCGTTTTCAGATTTCTGGTTTCAAGAAACCTGACATATTTCCTTTTTAAAATTGAAAACGAGTACATATTCAGATTAAAAAGCATGCTGTAAATACCTAACCTAATCCCAAAATCATGGGATTACTGATGTAGATTTGTGATATAAATCCAAGTTGAGAGAATCTTGAAACATTTTTCTCTATCATATTTTGATAGGATATGTAATGTATATGTTAGGAGGAAAAATATTAAAAAGTAGTTGTTAGTAGGTTGTTAGGGTGAGTGAGGCTTCCTACATATAGTTGGGGGGTCTTTGTGTGCAGGGGACGATTTTTGATAGTTTGGAGAAGGGTTAGCAGGATCTTTGGCATCCTGTGTGAAGGGAACATTGTCCCTTGGCTGCTCTCATACTGTAGTTGTGCTCAGAATCAATAATAATAGTTCTACGCAGTGAGTATAGGTGGTTGCAGTGGGTTTTTCCAGGTTTCCTCTATCTAGGAACCTAACATATTTTGATTCTTAAGTTGATATCAAAGCTCATTTCATGGTGGCTTGGCATTTCAAAAACTCAAAGCTCCCTCTAGCCGACAGTCTAACTGTTCAGTTGTTGTTATTGGTGCCAGTTTAGCATAGTTGATAGTTGTCTTGGACAACCAAGGATCTTCCAGTTGACAAACCCATTGTGCTTTGTCAGTCTTCATTTAGTAATGAGACCTCATGTTTTTGCATTAACAACTTCTTCAGCATGTGTTCCCAGATGCTGCCCTTGTAACTGTCATTGACCTCCTCGTTTGTTCCAATCTATTTACCTAAGCATATATATGTTGATCATGCTGTCCTCACTTGAATCCATCTGTGTTTTTTTTCTGTCTTACATAGCTTCTAAACTAGGGTTGTTTGGCTTCTCCTTGTTAGCATATATGAAAATACCCAATAATAGTTTTTTTTTCTTCTAAATTTTACCTTATTTGGTTTGGTTATTTGTAAGGAAGGGGAAGGGAAATTTTTTCTCACCCCTAATATTGGAGACTTTTGAAGGGTGAGTGTTACGTATCCGAGTAGGAGACGTAATTAAACATGATCACAATAAGTAGAAAAGACAATGAATGAATGATAATGGATGAATGAATCTTTTTAATTAATGGTAATATCTGAATAAACAATAATAAACAATAATTGGGAGCATAACCTCCTTCAATTACTTGGGAGCATAACCTCCCTCACATGCCGCCTGTCAACAAACTCAATAATCAAAAGCATGCCCTAAACGATAGCATCTAGCTTTATTTATATTAAATATTTCCCTAGAATATAATTCTATTTACTATAATTAACTTATACTGAATATTTTCCTAGGATATAATTCCATTTACTATAATTAACTTATACCGAATATTTCCCTAGGATATAGCCTTATTTACTATAATTAACTTATACTGAATATTTCCCCAGGATATGTCCTTATTTACTATAATTTTCTCTAAATATTTCCCGCCTATCCTAACTGCTGTCCCAGTTAGGATGTCACTCTTCAACCGATCGGCTCCAACTCTTCACCACCTTCCACCGTTCGGCTTGCTTCCCCTCGCCTCCTACCGTTCGGCTCCCCTACCTCCTACTGTTCGACTCCCCTGCCTTCTATCCTATCACCTAGTATCCTATCATTACACTCGCTGCAGAACAACCTTGTCCTCAAGGTTGGAACCGAGGGAGCTTGATCTCATGGCTCCTCTTCAATTCAAGTTTGGGGGTTTGGGTGGTGGCAATTCCTCCTCGTCCTCCGCCAATATCACGACACTCAAACTCTTGTCCGAGCAGTGGTGACCAGGACCGAACGGTGCCCCACACTTGATACACCTTCTCTCCTCTCTCCGTTTTAGGGATTCTGAATAAGGCATATTCCCGGTGTTTCTCCCATTATTATCACTACCCTCCTTCCGTACTGACCCCACACTCTTGGCGTCCCGATCAGCCTGGGTGATAGTGATTGGCTCCGGACCGCTTGGCGACTCTCGATCGGCTTGGGTTATAGCGATTTGCCCCGGGCCGTGACTCCTCACCGTTCGTTCGTTCCAAAGACGATGGGTTCATTGTCACGCTCCAATCCCCTGCCTTTGTCCTGCCCTGGGCCTCCTCGACATCCCTTGTAATTCTCATAGCCACACATGTCTTGTTTTTCATTTGCAATTGCTAAACTTTTACATGATCGTTTGAGACATCTTCACTTGTCAAAATTAAAAAATGATCATTGAACTTCATAGTCTTCAAATTTTAGAATGTGATGTTAGCTAGGAAAACATGCTAGATCTTCTTTCCCTAAAAAGTCTTAATCAAGATGTAATTATGTTTTTAGTCACTCGATCAAATAGTTGGGGACCAAGTTGTGTCTAATCTTCTAGTTTTACATATTTTGTTACTTTCATTGATATATATTCCAGATATACTTGGATATATCTTATGAAAGATCATTCTAAACTACCGGCTATCATTACATTCTTTTTTTGAATGAAAACAAAGGTCAATTTGGCCAAGTAATTATAATTTTAAGGAGTGACAATGCCAAAGAGTACTTCTCTAATTTCTCATCAATTTTAAGTTCACATGACATTTTATACCAGTTTACTTGTTTTTACACACCTCAATAAAATGGTATTGTAGAGAGAAAAAGCAGACACTTAGTTCAGATTGCTCGTACCTAATTGCTTGGTGCCAATATATCGGTTCATCATTATGGTGATGATATCTTAAAAAGTTTGTATTCTTCAACAATAAAGTTCCTTATCCCATTTTTTCTTCCCAAATGATCATCTCCTTCATGTTTCCCCCACGTTTTTTGTTGTGTAGGTTCTGGTTATTATTTATCTCTATGGTTGGATAAACTCTTTGCCAATGTGGTTAAATGTGTATTCTTGGGCTATTCTCGACTTCAAAACAAGTATTGTTTTTACTCTCCAAAAACCAATAAGTACAATATGTATGCTAATACATTTTTTGTACAAACTCTTTTCTTCTCCTCGTATGTCCAAGATGTTTATTCCATAAAGTAGGTTCTTTGTATACCATTAGTTGAGTTTGGTGTTCCTCATGCTCCCAACAATCCTATCCCCATTCAAAATCCTCTTGAATCATCATCACCTCCTCTTATTGCCTACCAATGTAAGACCCAAAATGACTAGTCCAATGCTCCCAGGTGAATTGTCTTGATCAAGTTTGTCTTAGCTATCACAAGATGTCTCTTTTATACCATTTTGTCTTTTATTACTATTCACATGACAGTGTGAATGAAACACTCTTATATCATTAAATCGGACAAGTTTACACGTTCACTCACTGCTTTCGAGTTAACTCTGGAAGCAAAATCGGTTTTGGAATAGAATCGTGGGATCAGAGGTGGAATTAGTGGAATCGATCGAACTCGTGAGTTCGCTCTTGATTTGGTAAGTTCGACGAGCAATTTTTTTTTTCGCAAAAGAAAATCATTTTAAGGCTCATTTTCCAGATTAGGGTTTTAGACTTAGTCTCTTTTGTCCTGGTTTTTTGCTTCCTTGGTCTCTTGCGAATCCATCTCATTGTCACATTGTGTCACTGTTGCTCACTATCTGTGCTGTTTGGCCATGCGTTGCTGTCGCTCAAGGTTGCCCAAGGTTACCGTTACCCATCATCGCCATTGGTCGCCATCACATTGGTGGTTTGTTTTATGGATCTTCCTATGCTGCTTTACTGTTGCGGTGGCTGGTAAGGCCGAGGGCTTTGGAAGATGATTTTTGAGTTTAGAGTTTCTGTTGACCATATGGGCCTCAAAGATAGTTTTTGGATGCCAAAGTTTAGATACCTTTTTATTATATTAAATATGTTATATATAATTAATTAAAATTATTATAAAAATAATGGTTTGGAAATATAAAATAATATTTAGAAATATATAATATCATTAACTAATAATAATAATAATACTTCAATAAAAGAATATAAAAATTATTTATAATATCATATAACAATAAATTATTATATTATTATAATATTTATAAATATTTTAATATTTACGATCCGAGTTTACTAAAGTCTCACAAATTTTCTTTCCAAACATGTCCTGTACTATAGGAGTTGAAGTTTGCTTAGGATAGGAAACATTTTCTTCAACATTGATAAGTGTGGATGACCCAAGTGAAAATACAAAAGTTTGGGAGATGTCTTTTACTAATTTGTTGACCCATACCACACTCCCTCATAACAATAAAATTGCCACAAAAACTTATTGGATAATTTAATGACTTCGTTAACTGACTTAGAGAAATAAGATTAAAAGGAAAAGTCGGGACAAAAAGAACACACTTTTACATCCAAGGAAGAAATGGAAGCTTGACCAATTCTCTGGAAAGCAATTTTGGACCATTAGCTATAAGTAAGAAAATGAGGAACTCTTGGAGACGAAATGGAAGAATGAGGGAATTATACCGAAAATATGATGAGAAGCACCCAAATCAAGTATCCATGAACTCTAAATTTCCACGGTTTGAGAAATGCAAGTTGGTGTGATAATCGCTTCTGCACTTATATGGTGGAATCACACTTTTTCTTTTGGAGGTATTGCATGTTTCTTGTCTTCTATTGTCCCTCCACCTTTGGTATTAATTTATATCTGCTTCATAATGGATGTTATATTTCTGGATAATGTTTTGTAATTGAAAAGGATGATTTCCTTGAACATTACTTGGTCTCATGGTTGTCGTTAACCTTCCTAGCTTTCTGCTTCTTGTTTGGTCCATTAAAAAATTCTTGACAGACAAGTGTTTGAGCGTCTGCTGGGTTTAGGCTGAAAATTTGGAATAATAACTTCGGTTGAAAAATGAACTACTTCTTTGCTGTCATACTGAGCCGTCACTTGTAGTTGATGTTAATATAACACATTTCTTATACGGAGTGTTGCGACTAATAACAGCTATTAAGGAATAGAGTATCAACAGACTTTGCTTTTAGTGATTTAAATTTTGTATTGCCTGGTTGACAGGTTTCCCAACTTGCTTCTGAGGCAAAGAAAGAAAAAAGTACCTTGACCAAGGAGATCTCCAAAATTAGCAACTATGGCATCTCGGTTTGAGAGACTCTGCTTCAGCATTTTCTAATTTAAGTCCATCTGAGTCTTCTGATCAAGAGCATCGTCTGGTGATCTTTTCAGGACTAACAAAATTCTGTTGTTATATTATAATATATAATATTGTAAATCCCTTCGGTTCATGAAGTTTGCCTGAGAGGGAGGTTTCATGCCCAGAGTAAAGAGAATATTAATTAAAACGCATAAAGTGGCGTAACTTCACAGAAATGAAATTTTGTGCGGTCTCTGTTTTCACAATTTATGAAGTTCAGTAGGCTACGGTGACACTGTAGTACAATGCATCAGTATGACTCATTTTACATACATATTGGGAATGTTCATATTGAATTTGTTACAAATCAATATGAGCATGACTCAGTTCAAAACTTCATTTGACTGACATTTTGGAGTGGTTACAAGTTACAAATCCTTGAGCATTGCTTGTTTATAATTGTTGAACCTCGCCTTGAGTTGGGAAATCAGTCTAATGGATTGGGTTATTTTTTATTTGTTTTAATTTAATAATTTTCTTTTTCTAAATGTTTTAGCCAACTCAATTTCTCTTGTGCAAAAAAATAATGTTTGTTTAAATAATTTAAAGTTTTAAGATTAAATTTTACTATTGATAAATATTATGTAATTTTTAAATATTTAATAATTGAAAAATAACTTGAATATTAAAAAAGTTTATAATTTAAGATTGAGAGAGAGAGAGAGGAGAGAGACGGGACATAAGAATAGTAGAATGGGTTGAGAAAAAAAATTAGAAGACATGTCACAATGAACGTAAAATTTTTAAATTATGTTTTATTTATCAAGGTTTTCTTTTAAAATTTTAAATAAATAAAACGATTTCAGAAGTTTAAAAATTAGTTATTTTCATAAACTTCTCATTCCAGCAATATACCTCTACATTTTTAATTTCCCAAAATAAATTACTTTTTAAATTTCTCATCGAAATGTAAAGGTAAATTTGAGCTTTAAAAGGAAACCACACTCTCTTTTCTAACTTAGTTTGATTTCTTGAATCTAGTTAATTTTATCTTTCTTTCTTCTAACTTTTCATTTCGTTTTTTCCAGTTTGATAACAGAATCTCATTCTTAATTGTTTGTTTTAATAGACATCATAGAACAATTTTACAAGCATGTACAACTGACTTGTTTTATTCTGCAAGGACGGTATTATTCCTTTCCAATCTATTCAGTGTTTTCAAATTGATGATGATGAAATGGACGGAAATGCACCCCAATAATTTCCTCATGCACCTCTATTTTTTTCAATGTCTATTTTAACTTTTTTATTTTATAACTTTCAACCTCCATTAATCTTCATTCTGCCCTCCTCAGTGAGTTCACGTTTGGATGTTTTTGGAGAAAAGTTTAATAGTTTATGTTTTGATTAAGTGCTATACAAACAATAAAGTACAAGATGCGATTAAACTATAACTTTTTAGACCATGTTTTCTTTCATATCAAATCATGTAAGATGCAAATGTTATCTATTAGGCGATGCAAATGTCATATCTATTAGGCGATGCAAAATTGTGTAGTCCTTTTTACCGACAAGCAAAGTGTTTGCTTAGATGGCAAGTGTATAACCTTATATTAATATAATATTCACAAATATCGTTATGTTTATTCTACGTTGTAGAGAATGATTGTTTTCTTTATCTACTAAAAAGATTTATAAAACTTTGTCACATTAACAATTTCTTAGAAAAATGAGTTAAAGTTTGTTTCACATAGACAACTACCTTGACACTTATTATGTCAAGCCTTGGAAAGACTTTTTGTCCTTCACAAATCAATGTTGTAGAGATATTTTAATATAATATACAGTTTGCATTTTGATATGAGGAGTTTGGTGCAGATTTAAAAGGATGTATACTTATGGAATATTAATGATAATATAATTGTGGAATATTAGAATCATATAATTATGCAATATGAGCAGTTATATAATAAATCCTATATTTACAGGAAAAATAATTTACTCATTGTGAAAGATGAGTAGTTAAGTAGACACAAAACAAAAGTGAAGGTTTATGTCTGAATAATCGTCAACACCTAGAAATTATTGTTTTTTTGGAATAATTCAAACCGTAGTCCGAGAAGTATCTAAATTGAGTGCGGATTGAGTATCTAAATTGAGTGTCCGATAATCTATGATTTGAATTGTGAATTGGTATGCTGGAAATTCTTTATTTGGTTGATGTTTATAAAGTTTGGATTGAACTTATTGAGTGTTATGCAAACTTTTGTGTCTGGTTTATGTAGACTCGTTGGGCAAGCAAAACTTTGAGCTTTAAAAATAAAAGTACAGAAAACATAAGAACCTTTTGGTCATGGTGAGTCAGAACTTGTTGAGCGAGCATGATTAAATAAGCTCTCAACGCCTGAATCATCGGGCAAGGGAAAGGGTCACTGAGCGAGAGTTAAAATTGAATTTGGCAAAGAGTTAAGAGAGGTTTGGTTGTTGGGGGTAAAACCTTAAAAAAATAATAAAATAAAATAAATTAGTCTTATGTGGATTTGTGTTAAAATATATAGTGGATAGATTAACTTAAAGTTTATTATTTATTGTTTTGTTTATATATGGTATGTTTGGTGTAATATATATGGGTATTTTTTTATGCATTTATTAATGGAAAGTTGGTAGCCTAGTGGTTGGGTGGTTTTATTGATATTGCATGGCCATGCATTGTTTGGCTAAATACATTTGATTTTATTTTTGAGGTGATTCGGGTATAGTGTGGGTGTTACATGCATGCAGAGTCTTGAAGAGGGGCTATTTTTCTTACTTAAAGTAATAACAGAAAAACAGAAGTGGATATGGGATATATGGGTTCATGTGAATAAATATTGGAGAGGATTTAAAGAGGAGAGGAGGAGACATTGTGTATAGAGGAGAAAAGATAATTGTTTCTATAACAAGGGTGTAGTTGGGCAACATGTGAATAAAAAAAAAAGAGGTAGAGTGAAGGTAAGGGGAGCTAACCCTATATGTTGTGATTGCACATAATGTGTATGTCTTGTGATCCCATTAATTCTATGTAAACTCTGTGGATTGAATGGTGTAACCCGCTCATTGTAGAGTTGTAATTTTGTCCAGAATTCTTGAATGTTCGCTGCATTGGTTGAACCTTGTTTTCGTTTCATTTTGGTGCACATTGGTTTCAATTTAAGCATCTTGAACTGTGTTTTAGGTTCAACATATTTTTTATACTCTAAGAGTAAACGAGGGTGCACCGAGACAAGTTTAAATTTGGGTTGTTGTAGGGCTTTAGGGTCTTCCCTATGAGTGTAGTGTTTTGAGATTGCAGTCTTTTCCATGAGGTGGTGCTTAGGAGTATGATTTCTCATGAAGTATGGACTAGGATTTTTACTCAAAGTGTTGATGTTGTATGACTACAGAGGGAACACATGTAGAAGTGGGGTTGGGGTTTGCATGTAGGTAGAATAAATGTGCCTTTATACACATATATAGTTCTATAACAACGTGAGTCTTTTGTTCATGAAAGTGTTGCATGCAAGGCTTATCTCTTCGAGTTCGGGGTGTTGTGAGAATGCAATTAAGGGTCATGGTTCTATTCTTTCTATAATATACATTCACCTGAAGGAGAGTGATTTCACGTGAGTATGAGTCATACGTTATCAAGGTGCCCCGTAGACTAGGTAAGGGTGAGTGACGTGAATATAAGAGTGGTGGGATATTATATGTATGTTATTTAAGTGAGTTTTCCTGGGTGTTGAGGGCATGCCGAAAGGTCTGGTGATAGCAACCTATTGTATAAAACAAAGCAGACTTGAGTTTTAGGGAGAGAGCAGGGTGTTGTTGGTCTAAACAAGTTATTGGCTGGGGATGGTTTGTTGTACGTGTTGGAGTTTTGTTGTCTTTCTAATATGCTTTGCATGGGTTGAAAGGTGGATGTTAAACTATGTAGTGTATGAGACTATAGAACCTATTGGGGTTTTTAAAAGCCATAATGACTTGCCTTGCATGACTTGTAATTTTTTTGGTTATTATATCAATAGATGTACTATGAGAGGCATGAACCGTGAGTGTGATGCATGAAGTGCATGTCTAGACTTAAGCCGTTGTCATGCAATCCTAGGAGAGCCGAAAGGTACATATTAGGTGTCAATGGGAAATATTGATTAAATGTGATGAGGGAGTGAGAATAAGATGGTGGGAAAGTGTGTTGGGGCTTCGGATGGAACCTAGTGTGGTTAGGTTTAAGAAGGAAACCAAATTTTGTTTGGGCTTGGTGTAAGTTGGGTAGGATTGAGAGACTTGAGTACATGAGAATTTAATAGGTGTAGGACCATATGTGTGTGTAGGAATATATATTTCATGCAATTATCATGTGCCTAGGTGCAGACTTGAAAAAAGGGGTTAGCTATAGGAATCCGATGGACCCACACAAGTCCACTTGGGAAGGTGGAGGGATTCCTTTCCAAAATGTTTGTAGATGCTAGTTATGTTTTGGTGAAGCGGTGAAGTATAACAATGTGTTAACTTACCTTATGATGTTGAATTGGGGTATGTTAAAGACAAAATCATCTATAAGATTTATATGTCTAAACGCTCTCATGTTTTGAAATTTAATCAAATAACATTAAATGAGATAAGAATATGAAAATGCTTAACCAGAAGAATATGATAGGCAGAAGCATAAGTGATAGGAACAAAATCTCCAATCATCCAATGACATAGAAAAAGTCTTAGAAAAACACTTAGGGTTAAAAGAAACGCAAAACAACTAAGGCATAACACCAAACAACTTACAAGTCAAAGCGTCTAAGAGAGTTATGCTACACGTGTAAGCTATACTGTACCCAATGGTAATGATAAAAGATACGACATATCTGCTGCATGCATAATTTACTCTACTCTATGTAGATAACCTACTACACACATCCACCTGCTTTATTTGAAATACAAGTGGATGATAGAGACAAAGAGGACATTCACAAAATGTTCTCTTTATAAGAAGTCGTGTTTGAAAGATAATAACTCCTACTTCAAGAAAGTACTAAAAAAGTAAACTTACTCTAACAAGTTGACTTTAATCAACAACTGCTTCAAACAAAAGATAAAGAAGACACAAAATTAAAGGCTAAAGAGCTTAGTCTAATAGATATCTTTTGAAAGAACCTTTAAATAGCAGATCATTCAAAGCAAGAATCAAGATGATAACTTACAATGAAAATATCAATCCTATGAAAAACGTTTAGAAGGAAAGCATAACAAAGCTCAAGGTTAAAAAGAAAATATCTGAGAAGGAAAACGTTGTTAAGACAGAATCGTCTATAAAACTTACATGTCTAAATGCTCTTATGTTTTGAAGTTTAATAAAGTAACATTAAATGAGATAAGAATATGAAAGTGCTTAACCAGAAGAATAAGATAGGCAAAGGAAACATTAGAAGCCAAGACATATGCTTCAATAGTTGGAAATGCTTGAGTGGAAGTGAGATAACATTGCCATGGACCTTGTCACCCATTTGCCACGGTCAATGAGAGGGTAGTGATTCAATTTGCGTGATTGTGGATAAATTAACCAAGATTTTTCATTTCCTACGTGTTAATATTAGAATACCTATGTTTAAGCTGACATAATTATACATTAAGGAGATAGTAAGGCTACATGCAGTGTCATCAAGCATTGTATTTGACAAGGATCCAAGATTCACTTCTTAGTTTTGGAAAACGCTTTAAGATGCTCTAAAAAGTCAGTTAAGGATAAGTTCTACTTATCATCCTCAAACGGATGTGTAGTCTGAGAGAACAGTCACATGAATATATGCTAGCTAGTTTTCTCGAAAGTTAATGTGCATACAAACATTGATGCTTGTTTCATAAAGAAGAGTGTATGGAGAGAATTAATTTTGCATCTAGAAAATGTGTTCATATTTATTTAAAATAGGTAAAAGAAAAGAAAAACAAACACAATAAAGGATTTCAAAATTTGAGAAAAGTGTCAAATTATTTATTATAAACTTGTGAGTTCGTTTTTACAAATTATCAACCTACAACCATGAAGTAAGTTGAGTTGGGAAAAAAATTGTAACCTTCTTTTTTAACAAGCGGAACTCTAATTAGAACTTTTAGTTTCTTCAAAATGCATTTATGTAGGTATTATGAAAAGGTTTAAAGAATAATTTCGATGTATTATTTCAGAGATTAGTGTACCATATATATACATACATGATTCCTCATCTATTAAATGAATGACATTTGCATAAGTTATAATAATGCCTAAACTATAGCTAACAGGATATTTGACATATTTTAAGACCTCCACTCAAGTTGGTGCACGAATATCACATATTCCCAAGTTGAATAGAGATTCATTAAACACTTTGCTTGACACTCCTTTGGTGAGAACATCAGCTAACTGCAATTCTAATCTTACAAAAGAAAAGGAAATTATTCTAGCTTCAAGAAATGTCTATCAATCTCCACATACTTTTCTCTATCATGTTCCACAAGATTGTGAGCAATTTCTATAGCCGACATATTGTCACAGTACAAACTTATACTTTCATTTGGTTTAAAGCCCAAATATGATAACATACTTTTAATCCACAAAAGTTCATACACACCTAGTGCCATGCCTTTCTGCTTCAACATTAGATCTTGGTACTACAAGTTGTTTTTTACACCTCAAAGTTACAACATTCTCTCCTACAAAAGTATAGTATCTAGAGGTAGATCTTCTATCATCTTTTGAACCTGCCCAATTTGCATAGTATACCAGTTCGACCTTTAAGTTTTCATGATTTAAGAACAAAATTCCTTTTCTAGGAGTGGACTTCAAATATGTCAAAATACTCTCAACATCATCCATATGGATCTTTCATGGGTCATGCATAAACTAACTAACAACATTTACTGCATAAGTAATATCTGGACATGTGTGGGACAAATAAATTAATTTTCCTATCAACCTTTGGTATCTCCCTCTGTCTATGCTTGTTGAATTTGAGCATTGAAAGAGTTTATGATTTTGTTCAATCAGTGTATCAACTAGATTACTCCCAAGCAGCCTAGTTTCTGATAGTAAGTCAATAATATATTTTCTTTGGCATAGAAAAATATTATGTTTTGATCTAGCTATTTCAATACCCAAAAAATATTTGAGGTCTCCAAGTTGTTTCATCACAAATTCAGATGCAAGGTATTATTGTAAACTAGAAACATTATGTTGGTAATTTCTTGTAACAATCATGTTATATATATATATATATATATATATATATATATATATATATATATATATAATCAAAGCTATAATTTTTCCTTTTCCTCTCTTCAAAAATAAGATGTGATCAGAGTTACTCACTCTATAGCCAAAAGCCTTCATAGACTTGGTAAGTCTTCCAAACCATGCTCTTGGGGATTGTTTTAATCCATATAAAGCCTTCTTTAATTTGTAAACCTTCATTCTAATTGAATTTGTCATGCATGGTGGAGGATCCATATAAATTTCTTCTAAAATTTCTCTATGTAGGAAAACATTTTTCACATTAAATTGTAAAAGAGGTCAATCTTGGTTTGTTGCTAGCAACATAAGTATTCTCACAATGTTGAGCTTGGCTACTGGTGCAAATGTATCTTGGTAATCTACACCATCAGACTAAGTGTAACTTTTAACCACAAGTCAGACTTCATACCTCTCAATAATGCCATTAGCTTTATGCTTAATTGTAAATACTCATTTGTAGCCTACAATTTTCTTCCCTCTCGGTAAAGACACATGATCCCAAGTGTTGTTTCTTTCTAAAGCTGTCATTTCATCAACCATTGCTTTGGTCTATCTAGGGTCTGCCAAAGCTTCCTGTATATTAATAGGAATAGAAATTGAAGATAATTGAGATACAAATGATGAATATGACTGAGATAACTTGTGAGATGACATATATTTACTAATGGGATATTTATCTTTTGCTTGGAGGTTTGTTTCATATTTAGCTAGAGGTTGACCCATGGTTAGAACGAGATGAAAGATTATATTCAATAGTAGTAAACTTAGTGTTTGGTGAGCTAGTGGTCTCACGTAGACAAGAATCAATTTCATGATCGATTTCATCTAAATTAGTATTATCAAGGGTAGGATCAAGAGAAAGAAGTTCATGATTAGTGTCATCTACATAGTACAACAAAGGAAAACGACATCGATTGTTTTTGGCAATACGCTTCGGTTTTTGAACCGAGGCATATACAAACGAGGCAAAAAGTCATATGCCTTTTGCCTTGGTTCAAAACCAAGGCAAAAAGATGTACAACTTTGCCTCAGTTCAAATGCAACTAAGGCAGTAGGGGTTGTTCCTTTTTTTATTTTTATTATCACCAAACTTTTACCCTCGATTTTTGTAGAATCGAGGCAATGGAGAGGGATTTTCTACCTTGATTGGGTGTTGAATCGAGGCAGTAGAGGGGTATTTCTTTTTTGATTTTTGTTTTTTCATCAGCCTTTCTACCTCGGTTTTGGCCATAATCGATGCCATAGAGGGCTTTCTGCTTCGGTTATGGTCACAACCGAGGTGCATTCTACTGTATTTTTATAAAAATAGGTCTATTTCTGCAACAATCCTGAATACATAAACAAAATTGCATATTTTAAAATTGTCCAGAACATCCAGAAGCAAATATTTCAATGAAAATTATAATAAATCATAAATCAATTCAATGTACATAGAATTATAATCATAAATTAACTTAGAAACATATATCAAACCAATGTACAAAGGTAACCTAATCATACATATACTAATGTAGAACTTACTATATACTAACATCTTTATACTATTATAGAGTTGAATTACATATTTTGTAAGTGTATTCCTTATCGATTTAAGGTACTTGTCTGGAATTGAAGTAGTATAATTAAATCTCTACATAAGACACAATGATTTCAATTAAGATCTATGTAATATTCATAACAAAAGTTATGTTGGTCGCCTTTAAATTCATGAGTCTTAATACCGCTGACTACAATGTGTGAACTTAGTTAAATAGACATACAAAAGAATCTCCGCATCAGTAGACATCGTTTCATACACATGCGCTTGGGCAAAAGCTTCTGCACCAACATTGTAGATCATGTCCTCTAATTTTTCTTCTTCTGGTCGATCTTCCATGGTGGAATCAAATACATTTTCAGTTGGAGAGACAATTGAAAAGTCTATTAATTCGTCGTGCCATATCCATGTTGTATAATTTTGTACGAAACCATCACAAATAAGATGTTTTCTAATATTAGTTGCGTTCAACTTCATCCCATTCAAACAGTTGACACATGAACATCTAAACTTGACTTCATCATCACTAGTACTCTCATTACGTTGCGCAAACAATATAAATTCTTCTACCCCTCTCTCGTACTCGGCATTGAGGCATGGTGAATTAATCCAATGTTGACCCGTATGCATATTTACTGAAATTATTTACGTGATTTCAATAATCTTTGATGATCACTTTGATCGTTTATGTATTCAAGGTGTGACCCTATCCCATTCAAGAAGATTCATTTTTTTAATTTATTAAACATATAAATTTAAACAACATATCTAAAATTTCATGAAATTTTGCCAGCATTTCGCATTGGTCTTCAGGTTACATGAAATGAAAGTAATTATAAATCAATATCAAATATGCACCCGAAGATCAATACAAAGGACAACTGCAAATTTTCATGAGATTTAAGACATGTATATTATAATTTATATTTTAATAAACTATGAAAAATTTATTACTCTTCTTAAATTGTCCTACCGGAGAATTCAAGATTCAATACTTGTAAATTAATATTACAATCTCCTCTCTATTCATTTTTAAAAAGTACATTTTTTCAAAACAATATGGAGATAGTAAATAATTTTTGTATTGAACAATGGGAAACTAAGGCTAATTCACAACAACAATATATTCAACCAAATAAATAATTACATATGCAACATACAATATATTCAAGCAAACAATTAATTATATGTTCATATACAACAGGAAATTTATAAGAATACGAACCTGGGAGCAAAATCGGTCAACAATGGAAAATATATGCTTATTAGAAGCTATAATACCTGGACAAAAACAAATAACACATAAATTAGTCTCATGATTCCTAACCTTAAATTTTCAAATGTTGAGGCTTGGTTTTATCTTTACAATGTATTATTCTCTATTTTGTGATCCATGCTAATAAGTTTTAGTAGGAAAGTATTCCCAAATGCAATTTTGATCATAATGTTAAAGTAATTTAATCAATACTTAAACTAATCTAATCAATGCTTAAACTAATTTATGCTTATACCATTTAGATTAGATTCACAATGAGATAATTAAACTAACTTATGCTAATTAATCCTTATTTCGTGGTCTCTAATCACAATATAACCCTCTCTTTCACATTCACAAATCCAACATATCATACACAAAAATAATCATTAATTCATACCATTGACATTTTTCCACAATAATTAAACAATAAATTTTTCATAATTATAATAAAATCAAACAAGTATTTAGTTCATCTTTTTAAAATGATAAACTTGGGAGTGTGGCGGTGCAAACGATTGGTGGCGATGACAACAATGGTGAATGCTAGTGTCAGTGAGATGCATAACCAATAGCACCACAACAATGGAGGTGGCGACAATGAGTGCAGCGAGGAAGAGGCGCAATGAGGAGGGCGCTCGTCAAGGACGAAGAGGCACAACAAGTGCGACAACAGTGGCGCAGTGAGGGAGGTGTTTCACTATGGTAGGAAAAATGTTAGTCGAGAGAGGAAGAAAAAAAGTTCGCGTGAAGAAAACTGTTCACGTTTCTAGAAATGTAGTCCTATAAAAGGATATTACCTCTTTTCCTTTACTACCTCAGTTGTCATTGCAACCGATGGCTAAATGTTTCAACAAATGGCAATTTTCAAAATAATTCCAAACTATACGAATTGGTTCGCAATTAACCTGAAGCAGAAACACCCTATGACATCGGTTGACATTACATGAAATTGGAACATTCAGTTCTAAAGTTGCAGTTTTCTGGTAGGACATACTGCCTTAGTTTTGCTAAGAACCGAGGCAATATGTCCTCTTTAGAACCCAATTAGTAAATATCAGTGGTAGCAGAGGGATTTGGTAGGGCTAGCTGGGTTATATGCCTCGGTTCCCCCTAGAAATCGATGCAATATCCCCCTTCCGAGAAAGGCGTCAACTAATAGGTCTGAGTTAATTTCTTTTTGCAAGGTTATATGCCTCGATTCACCTTGGCAACCGAGGCAATATCCCCCTTACCGAAAAGGTGTCTGGTGAAAGGTCTGACTTAGGTGTTTTCTACAGTATTTTATGCCTCGGTTGGTGAGACAACTGAGGCAGTATATCCTTTAGGCATTGGTTTAAGATGAACTAAGGCATATAGTTTCAAAAAAACTACGAAATTGCCACCGCGTTTTGATATGCTTTGATTTTTCTGAAATCGAAGCGTAATGTGCAAGTTAAAACCCTCTTTGTTTACTAATGTTATTATTATCTAAGATTAGAAGGTACCTCTGAAGAGTCAAGCCGAACCTGAGGGGAATATTGAGCCACTTAGTTATGATTAAAAGACAATATATTATCCAAAAAAGAAGTGTATATAATTAGGATTGGCTCACTTTCTTCAGAATGATCCTCACATGATAATTTATCTTCACAATATAATTTTATATATGAGATATCAAACATACTAACATCATGATTATGCATTTCACTTTCATTGTCTTCCTAAAGTGTAGAATCAACATAAACAAATATATGCTCATTAAATGTCACATCCTTAGAGATATAAAATTTCTTTGATAGTGGATTGTAAGCACGATAACCTTTTTGAGTTGATTATCATACCCAACAAAAACACATTTGATAACTCATTCTTCAAGCTTTGTATGTTGATTTTGGTGTAAGTGAACATATATAACACATCCAAAAACATGAGGGGGAAATAAACTATGGAAGGAAGGATACAATGATCGAACAAAACATTTAAAGGCCTTTAAAAGTTAAGCACACTAGAAGGGGTTCGATTAATTAAATAAAATGTAGAGCTCACAACCTCATCCTATAAATGTAATGAGACATTACCATCTATCAAAAGTGATCTTATCACCTCTAATATATGTCTATTTTCCTCTCAGTTGTTACCAATGAGAATCATTGATGCTTTGAAGAGATTTTGATGATGATGCACTTGAAGCCTTGAAGAATTATTTACATACATTATTAAAGCACTTTTGTAAAGAACTTTGCACTAGACTTTTATTTTCACTTGTAAACCATTAAGAGTCTTGTAACTTTCTCTTTAGTATAACTTACTTGTGGCAATAATTGATTACCCTGGGGGATAATTGATTATCATGTGTAGAATGAGAAAACACTTCAATTAGGGATAATCAATTATTTCTCAAGATAATCGATTATCACCAAATGTTATAATTGACTAGGGTTCGCCAATAATAGATTATCACTAGTGATAGTCGATTATCTCTACTTTGAAAACCTTATAACGATAAAAAATAATTGATTATCACTTTTGGTAATCGATTATCTCTACTTGGGCTATAAATAGAGTTCTCCACAACTCTAAGAAAGTTCCCTAAACTATTACAAAGTACAAAATTTGTTCCGAAGAAGCTCTAAGTGTTTGATATCAAGTTCTTGAAGATGGAGAAGTTAATCTTGGTATGTCTAAGGTGGAAGCGATTCTCTACCAAGCTGATTCAAGCTGTTTACAGATCATCATGTGTCGAAGGAAGGTGCTGCTATAATCTCTTATCATTTAAGAGAGGTGTTTTCTAATTCATATTTTTTCACTTGTCTTGTATTATTGAACTATCTTTAGTGAAAAGTTAATTACTTCTTTTAGAGTGATTAACAGCTGGACATAGAATCTTTAGATTCAAACCAATATAAAAATTGTCTGTGTGAATCTTCTCATCCTTTCTCTACTTTATTTTATTCTCTTTGAAGAAACTTTTTAAAGGGAAAACAAAATTTTTAGTAGAACTAATTCACCCCTCTCCTCTTAGTTTGTGTTTGAACACAAGTATAAGCTTTCCGCTGCGCGATACCAATTTCTACACCAACCACTCTATTTTGTTGTGATGTATAAAGACATGTAGTTTGATGCAAGATCTAGTTAGAGTTCATGAACTCTATTAATTCAGTCTTAAAATATGCTCCTCAATTGTCTGATCGAATTACCTTAATAGATGTGTTAAATTGTGTAACGATCATATCATGGAAGGAACCACATCACACACATCACTTTTATGTTTAGGCAAAAACACCCAAGTTACCCTAGTACAATCATCAACAAAGCTAATAAACCATTTTTTTTCCATTATGTGTAGGTTGTGGAGTAGGACCTCAAAAATGTGCGTAAATTAACGAAAAAGAAAAATCAGTTTTTTTTATTGCTTAAAGGAAACACAACACGATGAGTTTTTGCCATAACACAAGTTTCAGAAAGAAAATAAGAAATATTGCATTTATAAAATAATGATGGAAATAATTTTTTTAAATAACCAAATAAGGGATGTCCCAACCTTCTATGTCATAACCAAATTTCCTTTTTGTTTTACTCTTATATGTAATCATTCACAAGACAAGACAATGCTCCTTTATGAGTTTGTTGAAAAACATTTTTAAGATAGTACAATCCTATCCTTCACTCTCTCTACCACTAGCAATCTTCTCCTTGGAATGGATAGTTTGAAAAAAACAATGGGTTGGGTAAAACAAAACAACACAAGAATGTGATTTGGTTAACTTGCTAACGGAGATAAGATTACAGTTCAACGTAGGGAGAAATAAAACATCAGGAATCAATAAGGAGGGCTAGAGGGATATATACCTACACCTTCAATAGGAGATGAGACCTCATTGACATTAATAATAATAATTTTAGAACAATTAGGGAAAAATTAGTAAATTTATGAAGGTTACAAGTCATATGATCAGTAGCACGTGAATGAATTATCCAATCACTACCCCTAGTAACAATAAAAAGATTAAAGACAGAGTTAGATATACCTGACTTGGTCACAAATCCGACAACAGTAGAAATATGGCTCTTGGAAGCCGCACAAGTTCTAAAATCATGTTTCTCCGATTGATTTTTATCGGAAGGAGCCATCAGAAATATTCAATGAAAAAAAGAAACATTGATTTCTATATTGTAGAGAATATGGTGTTTAACTCTGATATCATATAAAAATGTTTTTCAAGAATAATTTTGATGTATTATTTCAGAGATTAGTGTATCATATATATACATACAAAAGTCCTATGATTCCTTATCTATTAAAAGAATGACATTGGTACAAACTATAATAATGTCTAAATTATAACTAATAAAATATTTGACATATTTTAACTTACGATTTGATATTGGCTCAATACAGAATCTAAGATTCATGCACACGATTTAGGATAATAAAGAATAAACGTCACTTAAAATTTAGTGAACCGAGTAAACAATTAGAGATTCAACTAAATAAGGATTTAAGATCTTGTATCAACTATTGAGAATGAGAAATTTCACTGAGAATTTGAGAAGAAAAGAAAGTTAGAAAAAAAAAGAGAAAATGTCACTTAATATTTGAGAAAGATAGACAATCATAGTTTTCAGAATTTATATAAAATAAATTACATATACTTCATTTAAAAAGTTAAAATAATAGATAAAATTGTTCTCATCAATATTTATTTAATAAAAAATAATTTATTAAATTAGACAAAATTGATATAAGATTTTCTTTCTTAAAACTTAGTCACCGACGTAAAATATATATTAAAGTTTTAAATAATTTTACCCTGTCAATTGATAAAAAAATTTAAAATATTTTACATTGCCATAAAATCAATTTAATTAACTCTAATAAATTCCATTTATATTGTTTTTTTTTTCAACTTAGTGTTAATTATTAGTCCTATTGACAACAGTGTTGAAAAACTGTTATTTTCATGCTTAAAATTAATACTAAAAACAACCTTTAACACTTAGAAACTAGCTTGAAATCGTGCTTGGACAGATTTATGCTTGATTTCAGTGTTTTATGCATGTTTTAAGGTAAATTTGGTGAAAGAAGTGAAGAAGGATAGAGATGGAATCAGAAAAGACATCAAAAAGTGTTGGAAGTCCCACATCGACTAGAGATAAGGCCAAATTAAAGTATATAAGTGGGTGCAGACCTCACCTTACAAGCCGGTTTTGTGGGGTTGAGTTAGGCCTCAAGTCCACTTCTAACATGGTATTAGAGCTATGGTTAGAGCCTATCCTAGCATTATTGATTGTTTGTTGGGCATATTGTTCCACCCATTATCGGGCCGTTATTGGACCACCCATTAATGTCTAATCTCACGCTCGAGATGTATATACCTCGGTGTGAGGGGGGTGTGTTGGAAGTCCCACATCGACTAGAGATAAGGCCAAATTAAAGTATATAAGTGGGTGCAGACCTCACCTTACAAGCCGGTTTTGTGGGGATGAGTTAGGCCTCAAGTCCACTTCTAACAAAAAGTGCAAAAGGAGAAGTCGCAACTATCGCTCAACGGTAGTTTACCGCTGAGCGGCACTCAGGAACTCACGTTGGATCCGTTGAGGGGTGAAAATGTCGCTGATGGGGAAGAATCAACTCACGCACTTACCGATGAGCGGTAGTTTACCGCTGAGCGACACTATTTTGGGCTTGGGCCTAATTTTCTGTATATTTTAAAATAGTATATAAGCTTTAGGACGTCCTAGGGTTTGGATCTTTGGCTGGGAGGAAGCAGAAACACACTTTTCACCCCTTGGGGGTAGATTGGGAGATGGTGACGACTCTCCTCTTCTCTTTCTAGGGTTTTTCTATCTCTTCAATTCTTTCATTATTGTTCATCTAGTTTCACCATGAATATGGTGAACTAAACCCTGTATTGTTGTTGGGGAATCAATGTAGTCTTGTGAAACTCTCATATATGGAATTTGTGTTTTAACATCTTATTTTAAGATACATGCTTTCTTTCATCATTAGTTAGGGTTTCTCCTCTTTGCTTAAAGCTTGCATTGTTTAATTCATTCATTGCCATGATTATTGATTTTGTCGATTTGGGAACGTACGGGGAAATCTAGATCCGGGGAATTTCTCCCAATAGCATATTGCCTAGACATAGGAATATGAGGGTTGGTTGACGTTAAGCTTCTACGCTTCAGAATTAATTATTAGGAATGCTAGGAATTGTATGAACTCGTAATTAAGGATAGACCTTCTTGCAAGGTGATTTAGAGAGTGACATTAGCATTGATGAAAAGAATGATGAATTCCTAAAGTATATGAGAGTGGATAAGATGAAATTGATAACCCCAACAACATACTCATCCATCTAATTCATTAAAGTGTTTGTATTCCTCTTTTCCATTGATCAAATTCATGCATACATGTTTAATTATTGTCTCTTGCATTTAAAATCTACAATAAATTGTTAACAAGTCTTAAATAATCAACAAATCATATAACTAACTAGACTGTGAGTCATTTGGAAGAACGATATTTGGTCTTACAGAGTTTTATTACTTGATACGATTCGGTCACACTTGCCGATTGTTATTAAACAAGTTTTTGATATTATTTTTCGGTGTTCATATATTTGTCATCACCTATCCAAAAATCTTACATAATAGAACGTAAAATTTTAAAATAATTTTAATTTTAATATTTTTACATTACTCTAACATCGGATTATGTGACTCCAATAAAATCCTATTTAAGTAACTTTTTAGAAGCTAATTCATTGTCTCTCTCGTTATTGAAGCCATTGGAAAAGGTGTAAAAGTATTATATACTATATCGCGAAATAATTGGTTCACTCACCTCTCTATTACTTAGTACTACTAGCTAGATCCAAAAATAGAAAATATAATTCATGCTCCTTTCAAAATGTTGAAAAACCTTAATCGGACTATGTCCTCGATTGCCCCTTGCCTTTCTCTCACTTTCTACTCACTGCCTATTTGCGTGCACAGTACACATAGGGACATGAAAACACATTTACATATATATAAAATGGAAATGATAAAACCAAGACATTGACCACCATATGTAGTAAATTTAGTGCCAATGTTATTCATAATCAACATCTATGTCTCTACCCACAACAACCCTAAGCACAATTATTAACAGTACAAGGTTTAAATATAAAGAATGACCAACATTGTCCCAGTAATATATAATAATTACTATGCTTCGAGATCAGCTTTTAGAAATCCGAGGAATGAACTGATACTAGTAAAATATGTCTCGTGGTCGTTTCGTACCATCATATCAACCTCCATCATGGACTAAATTAATTCCTAGATTTCAAGTGGTAGTAAGAGTTGACATTTTCTATCGTAATGCTGTCCATGTGTTAAAACGTAAGATTATCCACGTGTTTTTTCATTAATTTGAAATTATAAAATTAGTACCCTCTAACTGGTGTGTTTCTCATTGGCGTCTTCTTGAATATTTCCCATAAAATATTGTGGAGAAAAATATGCCTTTTGCGTTTAACTGAGATTTATAAGTTCATCAAGATCCTCCATTTGGAAATAGGAAAAGTATAAAGTTGAATTTCTCTTCCAGATCTACTTGAAAGCAAGGGTGATATTCAATATTCTTAAAGCATTCATTCTTCGTGAAAAGTTTGTTGAGCACAATTGATGGAAAAATGTAAGGAGTAAAAATACAAAGTTTTGTTTTCTTCTTCGTAATTACATAGCTTAATAATACACAGATAGACACAAAATGCAAGAGCCCTTGTACGTGGCTTATTAGTTATGTGATTAAATGTTTCTAATAGTTTTTACATGATTGCATGATTGTAATTCCCTTTTTTTATTGTGTGATAAAGAGTCAAGTAAAACGGGTGTTTGTATGAAAGGGGTGGAAGTAAGGATGACAAAAAAACTCGTACCAACAGGTATTATGGATAAAATTTGTTACGGATATTTAGTACCTGCAGATAAAAGATATCTGCGGGTATTTTAATACTCGCTTGTTAACGAGTAGGGTATCACAGTATCCGTATCTGCGGATATCCACTACTCGTTAGAAAAATGAAATTAAAATTTTATCTTTTAATTTTTTTTTCTAAGTTTTCAATTAGACTTTCTTATTATCTGCTGTAAAATTTGGCCAAGCCCAAATCCCATTTTAGGGTTTTTTGCCAAATCATAATAACATCCATCTTTAGGATTTCTTCTTCAAATCAGAATGCCCCATTCCTAATCGAGTTGGCCGCCTTCTACCGCTCCAACTTCGCCGACGGTGGAGCTGAAGAGTTCTGTGATGATTTTGACCTCTACAACCGCAACAAAAACATCGTCATCTTAGGTGGATGGAGGGCAGTCGGCTGCCGCGAGTGGAGGAGGAGACGAAGACAGGCACGAGCTTCGGGTTAGAGGCTTTGAGTGCGGTCTGGAGCTTGAGGGAGGCGCACACGATGGTGACGACTTAGTCTGCGGCGAGGCGGCAGAGGTGACGGATGAAGTGGTCGACGACGTGAGGAGACTGCGACAAGAAGCAGATCTAAGATGCCTTAGTGCAGATCTGAGATGCTTTGGTGTTGATATGAGATGATGTGGTGTAGATCTGAGATACTAGGGAGCGTGTGACCCAGGGTAGGAAGAAGAAGAAGGAGGTTGTTCCCATTTGTTTGAGAAGAAGAAACCCTAGTGGTTTCTGATCTAAAAAATTAGTAAATGGGTCAGCCCGCTGCTTATTATTATTTTTTTCTATTTTTGCTTTTGGCACCTGAGCTTGTATAATAATATACAAAAGAAAACGGGTATCCAGCGGGTATCCGCGGATAAGAAAAAGTTCGCGAGTTTTTCTTTATCTGGGTATCCAGAGGGTAGCAGGACAGATAATGGATATAGTTTTTATATGCTGGTCGGGTTCGGATATCACACTATCCGTGTTCGACTCGACCCATTGTCATCCCTAGGTGAAAGCAATAAATATTGACCCTGAATTGTTATAAAAAAGTTAATATCTCCTTTCCACCCTCTCCTGTGCATTATTACTAAGAATAATGATCCATGTATATCTTGATTTTATATATACTTAATATATACTATTTTTATTCCTATATTTTTTTATTCTTTCTAAATCTATATTAACCTTTTTTTATAAACTTGATAAATTTTTGTTATCAATAAATGGTGTTTTCTTTGGAACCCCGCAAGAAATTAGGAGTTAAAAGACTAGTCGTTACTAATATTAAGATCCATACAAGGGATTGATATATTTAAACTAAGCTATTTTTTAAGTACAGAACTTGTATTGACTCGTATGCTGGTGGATTTCATTTTCTAAGTGCATCCAATTGTGGAAAACCAGCAAGTTACGAAGGGCTCTTTTCTCCTCCTAAATATGTCATTTTATTTTCTAAATCCGTCATTTTATCATATTTCAACCAATTGCTTAGGCTCCTCTAATTGATGAAAAAGTACCTAATATTCCCACTAACAATATTAGTTATCACTTAAAAGCCACATTTAAGTTTTTTGTCCAACCGAGTTTTATGTCGTGCAACTTAAAAGTCACATTCTTTGCACTAAGTATCACTATAGGGGTAAGGCTAAAGCATGGATCCTATACGATCTAATCTCAGAGCAACATATATCAGTATTTATGTTGAATCACACCAGCAGCAAAAACAGTAAAATAAAATAAAAAGAGAACCTTGAAATGATCTAGTTTAGTTAATTAAAGATTGTACGCTCTACCTGGCTTCTTGCATTGTATGTTTTGGTTGAAGAGATGGGATAAAAATATTATGTGGGTAGCAGCAAGGTAGCTTGAATAGTTTGCAATGGAAATGTGCGGTTGGTATTGATTTAAATGATTGCATTGAAGAACGGGAATTGACTGAGAAATTGCATGTGGAATGAGCATTATTGCATGTATAAATATGTGTTAGATCCTACATTTGGAAAGTTGCTTGTAAGTTGGACAAGGAAAGGTAGAGGGGATGGAGGGGAACCAAGCAAGCACGTGACTCATATTGATGATGGATTAGAGAGAAAGGAAAGTGTGAACAGATGAAGGAGACCGCTACTGGGGTCATCATGTGTTTATTCTACCGAGCCTCACATATCAAACTTAAACACATGACAAGAACATGAAGGAACAAAACAAGATCATCATGCTTATGAAAATATGCAGTATCTCAAATTCACTAATCACTATCTTTGAGTAGGCACTGTAGAAAGAGTTGCTCTTTGTTACTGGCACAGTGGCACACATAAAGTTCATCTCTTTGTTGTCACTTCACAAGGTCCCAACCGTATAGGAATTGGACTAACATGAGGGTCAGACAAAGATATGGAAGAGAGAGAGAGAGAGTGAATTTTGTAGGTGAAACTTTAGAGAAGGGAAGGGAAAAAGAGGAATTTGGTGCAGAGTAACGATGAATTTATTGTCTCTTCAAAGGCCCAACAAGAAAGTATTTGTTGGTTTCTAATAAATGGGCAGAACAGGCACAGGGAGAGAGGCCTTATCAGCTTGTGTACTTTAGAGATATTTCACAAACTACGGGTCAACACTGTACAAACTTTTGCTACAAAAATATCAACACATTTTCAAGACATAAATGTATGGTCTACAAACAACCACCGAACTGGAAACTCTACTTCGTCTAATCACTGTGAACACTCTCTTTTTCCACCAACAACTTAATACTAGAAAAATAACAACACAAGAAAAGACCTCCAAGCAAAACTCTTGCGTAGACTTTGATCTCTGGTAAACATGGCCATTAAGATTGCAGAAAGCTGAGGGCGTGTTTTATGAAAGAAAATAAATAGAGAAAAAGGAGAAAAAATTGGTATTGGGTACCCATACTATCTAACTTACGTGGTGAAAATCCTTCACTTCTTTTACATCAAGAACCTTCATTTTCTTTGACATGGACAATAATAGAGAGGGCCTAGCAATTAAAGGCTATCAATGAATCTGAAAAAGTTATGGCAGGCTTTCTGGTACTATGAAATCTTCGCCCAAAAGGAAACCAATGCATTCAATTCATCTCAAGAGCCTTAAGTTAACCAAGCAAACCATGAAAAGAAAGAACTCAGTTAAAAGCTGAATTTCACTTGAGTAATATTTCTTATGGACTAAAACATGAATTTCTAGTCATACAATAGTGTTTTATAGCTTTAGCTTTTATATATATTTATATATGCGTCTATTGAATTAACCTTTGCGTCTCGAAGTTGGATTCCATTAAAATATTATTTTTGAATCACTTCAGTAACCAATCTCATGCACGAAACCTACTTCATGTGTACCATGCATTATCCTCGGTAGTCTTTTTAGAAAAAGAAACGTAAGAAAAATCAGCATGATTATTTTTGCTGAGGCTATTCGTGAATATACTTTATGCTTAATTACATAATATACACAGTTTAAAACACCAAGATTATAATAGATAAGAAGTGGAGAGAAGAGCCGTAAACTAATTAATTATGCCATAGATTACGGGACTATATACTAGATACTAAAGTAGCATTGTTTTATTCACAACTTGCTTCAAAAGCCACTCATCAAGACGAAAGGATCATAGTAGAGAAAAACACTCAAGAAACACACTCTTTGCAAAGCTACTACACGCTATTAACACAAAAACATCTTTAAAAGACACAAAAGTCACCTATTATATTGTCTTGTTTTTTCTTCTTCCTCTTTGTTTGGATGTGACTCTAGCTTTGTTTCCTTTCGCTCTCTTAACACATTACATCCTTGAGAAGCTTGTACCTGCGTGTGCCGGGTCGTGGCGACGGTGTGGGACTCTTCCCCTTCTCAGAACCACTCTCTTCACGATGATCATGCTGTTTGATCATTTTCTCGCCGGAATATTCCGAACGGTGGGTGGCTCCGGCCTCGTTTCCAGTCACCGGTTTCTTCGAATTTGACCCAATATGTCTCAAGTTCTTCACTTCGCTCTGGCACCAATCGCACAGTTCTATCTCAGGTAATTCGCCGTAGTAGTTGCTACAATACCTGAAAGACTAGACTGATTAAACTTCAATCCGTAAAAGTGAAAAGCACAAAGATAAAATAAAAATCAAATACCAAACATATTCCATATGAAAATAACGATGAAGATAAAAGCTGACAAGAGTAGGACCACGATCGTGGTTCGTGTATGATGGTTGTGAAGATAAAAGAGGTTCTGAATTAAAGATGATTATGAATAGATGATGTGTGTGATTTAGTGAGCACGTGCTGAAGAAGAAGAAGAAGAGGAAGGGAATGAGATGATTTAGAAGAAGAAAAGGAGCATACGAGTGCTGGAAGCGATTACGGCATTTGTTGCAGCGAAAAAGCTTGTCAGGGAAACCCACGTCGCCGCACATGCAGCAAACCGTTGGAAGATCCACCATTGTTTTCGGCGTGCCAGAAGATTGAAAGAAGAGAAAAAGAGAATTTAGAGGGGAGAAAGGAGAGAGAAAACGCACCCAGAAAGCCAAAGAGCACACGAACACAGAGAAAAAGAAAGAATATGATCACTACGAGGAGAGAGAAACTCCAAGTTGAAGAAGAAGAAGAGGGTAGAGAGAGAATTAGGGATACGAAGAGTTTACAATTTATATAGAGAAAGATTACCGGTGCGCATGTTGAGTCGGTGTGTGAAACTGATGTATAAGCCATTTTTCAATTATTTAATTAATTAAAAAATTATATTTATTCTCGCACAAGTGATATCGATTTCAATTTCTTAATCAATTGCCATAAGATTCGAATTTGGATGATACTAATAATAAATTGAAGCATAAATTTTATGATTATTATAACCTAAAGAGAGAAACAGAAAGAAATAAAATAAGATAAAAATTGCAGAAAAATATTGATAAAGAAAAAATTCAATAAAATAGCCACATATATATTCATTCACAGGTAGACCACAGGTTGCTCGCAGTCATTTTCAGTTAGGGCAGGCAGGGAAAGAGAGAGAGAAAGTGAGGGAAAAGACAGTTATGACCCATGGCTGAGGTTGTTTGATTATCATTTCTTACCTATCTTTTATGTGTATTTATCTCTTTCCCTTTTCATCAGCTTTTGTCCGGTTTGTGGATTTTGGAATTGCCTTATAAAATTTGTAAGTTAGTCGTCAGAGACTGTAGCCATGTAGCCATGTCATGACCATTTCACTCCTGCACAAATCACCATTTAGATATCTAACAACGCAAGCCAAAACAACCCTATTATTAGTAATAATCATACCACGCTAGAGTTAACACGTATACTTCATTCTGCGCAATTATATTTTACTCACACTTTTCTATTTAACATGTTCAACAAAAAAACACGTCATTATCTTTGTTATTAATCTCTTAAACACGGCTTTTTGTTTTAGTGAGATACAACGTTGTCATCAAAAGGAGATATTTTATTAAAAATAGTTCATCTTCGAGATTATATATAATATCGCAAAAGCATGTCATTCTATATCAATAGTATAATTACTAGGCTCAATCAATAATAATTATTATTATTTAAAAAATTATGTTTTATTAGTATTATAAAATGACAAAAATTCTACGTACCATGGGTATATTTACCTTAGGAATAATTAAAATTTAGAAAATACATATATATATATATATATATATATATATATAAATAAATCATTTAAAATTATAGTTGTCATTAGTAATTTAAAATAAAGTAGCTTACGTAGGAGTTGAAAATAAACTTAAGAAATTGAGGGCAATAATTTTTTAACGCGGGTACTTTTTTAATGATGTTAAAACAAAGAGACTGAAAATAAGGTAGAAGAAGAAAAGAAGAGCTTGCAGTATTGGAAAAATTATTGATATTTTATGAATTTTAAAATATATAGATAAATAATTGTGAAATGATGAGGCCATGATAACTAAAGTTTATAAGAGGTGGTCTTAGGTTGCAGAACGAAATCATTGGTTAATCAGATAAAATTGCTTGTAGAAATGATTTGCGAAAATTAATGTAGTATAGTGTATACTATTTTTTTTATTAAATTCGTTAGTATTTTGTTTAATGTTTAAGATCATCTTAATATTCAAATATCCCTAAACGTTTATTCAATAGGTAATGCTTGAATTATTGTTCTTATGAAGAGATCCATTTTTTGTGATTTAAAAAGATGGAGTCTAGTAAAAAGATCTTTTTGTTTTGCCCTTTTTTCTTCCTTTTAACAACATACTATGCATGTTTTATAAGTAAAAAAAAATTGAATACATTGATATGATGCTTAACTCGTGGTTTTTGCTCGTATGTTACATCTAATGTTTCCCCAAACTCATTATGGCAGTTTATCTTTACTTTAACGTTTCTTCTTCGCTCCAACATTGGGTACACTTCCTTAGCAACCAAAAACAAAATTTCATGATATGGAAATACTAACTATTATGGTTTTAAAAATATATTTTTTAAATTTACTTGACTGTGTATTTCATTTTATTACCTTCCAATATACTCAATTCTGGTATACGTCTTTGGTTAATCGATTAATTATAGTCCATAAGCTAAAACTAATCAACCAAAACATGAAACGTGTAATCTGGTGTGGATTTAATAATATTTCGCACGAACAATTATATATATATATATATATATATATATATATATATATATATATATATATATATATATATATATATATATATATATATAAAATTATGATTGAACAAAATAAAAGGGATTTTATGTGTGTTGTAATTAGTGACAGAGATAGAAAAAAAAAGGTTCTCTCCAACTACTTGGATGTGAATGGGGACAATCAAATCCGCATATCCCCAACAACTGACAATTACCTGCGAATCCTTGGAAGGCAAATTCAATCCGAGTCAGTAGCTCCAGCTCCTCGTGAGAAGGATAATTTGCAAACACAAACTATTTTCATAATGGATAAAACTTTGATAAAATTCTACGTATCGTTTATACTGTGTTTCGTATTTCGTAGACTTTGTGTTTGGTATTGTTTTTGTCAAAGTTAGGGACTTCAAACAAGGTATTCAGTATATTTCTTTTCTTCTTTAGCGGAAAACCCAGTTTATTGATAGTACATTTTTTCTACTTCAGTGAGGAAGAACATTTGAACCTTGTCCTTTAAGATTCACATCATTATCCTATTTTGAGATATGTGATAAGTTATCATCGATCTATATAAAAAAAAAATACTAATTAGTTTAAAAATTTCAATAACGTAAAGTTAGTAATTAAAAAATTAGAATTAAAAAAATTCAATTTTAATTTTTTTTCAATAAATATGAATTAATTCTTAATAAATTAAATTTATCAAAACCTATGTAAAAAAAGTTAGTAAAACACAATTCAAACAATAATAAAATATAAATTTGATAAAAACAACACATTAATATAAGAGAATTAAAACAATAAAATTGAAACAGGTAGATTTCATTCCTCTTTACAAATAGATTAATCATCGCTTATTTAAATATTATTTTTAAACTAATTATTGTGGTAGAATTGCAACTAAATAATGTAAAGTCTCAATTGAATTGTTGACGATATCACTTTTAACCAAATATCAATCTCAATTAAAAGTAAGAATATTTAAATTATCCACAGTAAATTCAATTAAAATATAATTTTAATCAAATTTTATTATGCCTATAATCATGTTTATTCCTTTGCGTCTTCACTAAGTAAAAAGTTAATTAGTCAAAGTAAAGTCTTGACTAATTTTAATTAAATCGATTACCTTTAATCAAAGTAAAGTCTCAAAAAGTTCATTTAATGACATGAAAGTTTCTAAATTAAATTAAAGTATAAACTCAATTAAATTTAAAAATCTTTAAACTTATGTGACCATTAGACCAAGAAGTTGATTTTTGAAGACTGTGTAGCCTTTAGATGTGAAGTCTGACTTTAATGTTCTTTGTAGGATTTGTAGCTTTTTCTCAAAGCCTTAAGCGAAACTTGAGCTTGTATGATGTGACAGGATAGATGACATCAAGGAAACATTCTCATAATGTTCTTCTTTTCTTACAACATCTTTTTCTTGTATTTTGTGATTTTGATTATATCTTTGTACTTTATTGATCTCCATGATATCAAGAAATAAAGGATACAAGCGTATAAGTACTCTTTGGTACATGCATTAAATGTTTTGAAAGTTGATAAGAATTAAGTCGTGTAGCGTGTTCAAGACATTTTATCATTTGTCATTTCATTAATAAATGCATTGTTTGGTAAAACACAACATGTATATTCATCAAATGATGTAAACAAGAGATGCTTTTTCAAAGGCTAAAGTGTTTAATGGTCATAATATTCAAACTAGGGAACTAGGAGTGGTTTATAATATTCAGAGATGTCGTGGGAAAACTTGGACTAGTCAGGATTGAAAAGAGAAACTAGGAGTGGTTTATAATATTTGGACTAGTCATGTTGACTAACGAAACTAGGAATGACTTATAATACTCGAACTAGTCGTGTTGACTAAGGGAAATAGGTGTAGTTTGTAATACTCAAACTAGTGATGTTGAACAGGGGAACTAGGAGTTGTTTATAATACTTGGGCTAGTCAATATTGAATCAAATTAATATGCAATTAAGTGCAGTATAATGCTAGAAAGTGACTCCTTGGTCGTCTCTCAAGGACCAAATGTGGTTCAGACAATAGGTCAAACACATGGTAGGAGGTTTTGAAGGTGGTTTTGTGAAATGAAATGAACTGATTAACACACAATTTAAACATAGATTTAACAACAAATTGACATTTGGTTCAATTGCAATGCTTTCTGTCCTTTATTAACAACAAATTAACGCTCCATTACCTCTAATCCAGCACGAATTAACCAACTAAGCAAATGCTAATCCAGTCTTCAAAAGTAACGAATACAACACACCTATTCAATTGATTATGTACTACACATATTAAGTAATTAAACAAAGATTAATCACCAATTAGACAACTAAGTGTGTACCTAATTGTATGCACAAAACAAATTTAATACAATGAAAGGTAAAACAACATAATCAATCACAACTCAACAAATCTCAAGTAAGCAATGCAATATTCCCAATTACCAACCCACACAAATTCAAGCTACCATCAAGATGAAATGCAAACAACATAACGAAATTAAATTGCAAATGAAACTAGACATGTAAACGGAATTGAAAATATAATTGAAAATGGAATTGAACAAAACACAAACTGGAACAGAAAGGGGCAAAACGAAATGCAATGGTAAACAAAATGCAAGAACATAAAATGTAAATTGAAGCAAGAGTATAAAACGAAAACGAAATTGTAATTGAAGACAAGATTCAAAACACAAAAAGGGAAAGGAAAGAAAGAACCTAAAACCCCCAAGGGAAGGGGGTGGGGTGGGGCCTGTAAATGAAAATGGAGAAGAAGGGAAGTGTTGAAATCTGATTCAAGGGTTTAATAACCCCAAAATATGAAAATGCCCGCTTCTCCTAAATTGACCAAAACTATATCCCAAAACTCAAATATGGTCCATAATTGAAATAATAAAAATTACAAACGAAATTAAATGATGTGGCAGAAGGGGGTGCAGGGGGGGGGGGAGGGGGAGGGAGGGGTTAGAAATTGTACCAATTCTAGGAAAACCTAAGAAAAACGAAAAGTAGAGAGAAGAAGAGAGTTCCTAAAATCTGATTTTCGGGTTTTAAAAGCCACATTTACTGTTTTGCCCTTCATATGGGCTTCTACTAAAATTGATCAAAAATAGGTCCAAAAGTCAAATCTGGTCCAAAATTGAGATAATAAAAACTAGAAATGAAATTAAATGATGTGGCAACCCTCTTGAAGTCTTAATTATAATTCCAAAATTGTCCTGCAATTAATAATGAGAATAATTAGACTCAGATAATCCAAATTAATTAAAATTATGAATTACTGATCAAATTAAGCCCAAATAGTGAAAATGATATAATAATTGAGAGCTAAATACAATTCACTGATAAGATTTGGTGCAAAAAGCTAAGTGAATAGTACAAAATAAGGATTCATCACTCGTTGTAATATTTGATAAGATTAAGGGAATGCCTTAAGAGTTCTTAAGGTAGAACTAGATGTAGCTCGGGCGGAGTGAACCAATACATGTTAAGACAAAATCGTCTAGGGAATAGATAGTCTAAGAAACTCAGGTTTTAAAGTTTAATAAAGAGCATTAAATGAAATATTGTTATATGAAAAGCTATTTAAAACAATAACATCTAATGAAGAAACATTTTATAACATCTGAAGCGAAGAAGTATAAGGTTTTCTATACGAAATTGTTTAAATGAATGAGAAAATCATAAACAACGCCTGAAAGAAAATATCTTTCATTGAAATATCTGAATAGACTATATGAACAAAATAAACTAGCTTCTTATGAAAACAAAAGTCCATCTCTTATATAACACTAAGGTTAAAAGAATTTTTTATTCAATACAGTGTTATATCAAAAGAAGCCTTCTACATAGAATATTGTCTGCTGAATGACCATTAAACGCTTTAGCCTTTGAAAATGCATCTCTTGTTTATATCATCTGACAAATATACATACTATGTGTCTTCCCAAACGATGAATTTATGAATGAAGTAACCACTAGTACAAAAACCGTGTATAACGTCACACGTTCAACGTCCAATAACAGAACAACCAACGTTAAAGATGACTAGTGACATTGTTGTAAATAAATTCAATCGCTCGACGTCGTTTACCTTAGGATACACTAGATGTTCAATACAAAATAAATAAATACTAAATAGTAATTTACTAAATAATCGATTATGGAATGACAATAATCGATTATCACAAAGTCATCCAGGAATAATCGATTATCACCTCATATAATTGATTATCACATTTTTGAAAAACCTATAACGGACTTGAATAATCGATTATCACTTCCAATAATCGATTATTCGTGGAAGTTGAGACTTAACCTTAGATATTCAGAACAATTGGCTATATATTGGTTTCTGTGAAGATCAGGAAAACAAAGTTGAACAGAAGCTCTTGTAGAATACTGTTTGTCAGAGGAAGTTCTCAGAAGCTATAGTTCAAGTTTCCTTGCTTGATCTCGTGAACAGGAGAGGCTCGTGTTTCGTGTGTTGATAGTCAGAGCAAGCTCTCTTCGCGTTAGCAAGGTGTTATGCCTGGTCTCGTGAATAGGAGAAGCTCGTGTTTCGTTTGTCGATAGTCAGAGCGGTTCTCTTCGAGTTGGCAGAGTGTTCTTCTTCCGGTTCGTTCGTCGAAGGAAGGTTTATTTATTTGTTTTATTCACTATTTGTTGTAATCTGTGAAACATCTTTTTAGTGGAACTGTTAATAATTTTTTATAGTGATTAACGACTGGATGTATATTCTGTTGAATCGAACCAGTATAAAAATTACTCGTGTGATTTTCTATTCCCTACATTTTTTATCTTTTACGCATATCAACTGTTCGATAAATTTTCTGAAAGAAAATTGATTTTCTAAAAACAGACCAAATTACTTTAAAAAGGTGACCGAACACGCTTTCTGCTACTCTAGCTTTATTCCGCTGCGTTACACTCTATCTGGTACCAATCAACAAATTAAACAGAACCAAAAGCATTGAATAAAATATGGAAAACATGAAGACCGAACGATTCTTCACAAGGCCGAACGGTTTTACTAACCAGGCTGATCAACTCTAAGAACAAGCGTGTTGGAGACCGAACGATTCTGTTCATAGACCGAACGGTCCTGGAGAGGACACCATTGATATTAAAACAGTAAAATGGAAATGCAGACTAAAGTCGAACGATCATAAGGATGGACCGAACGATAAACATAAGCAAGGATGAAGGACCCGTTCGGTCATGACAGACCGAACGGTAGCAATGAAAAATCGAACGGTAATTCGATAAATTCAGAAACAGTAAACGTGCAGAATTCAAAACGCAGCAAAATTGAAAGTAGAAAACACAACAGTACAACAAAACAAAACTTAAATAGTTGAACGTGAATTTGCAAATGGAAAATGCAACAGAAACAGAAAACACCAGTGAACAGTAAAATGACAAACTACAACAGTAAAGAGGACGAAATGAACAGTAGAACGCAACAATGCACATTAAAAGACCAAATGCAAAGAAGAAATGATGAAATGAACAGTAGAAAACCGATTGGCAGCAGCAAATGAACAACAAAAACATAAAATGAAGATGAAGATTGAGGGCAGAAACAGATTAAACTATGAAATTACAAAGAGAATGAGTTCAATACATGAAAATAAAAGAAAGTCAAAACCTAAACCTGCCCCAAGGAGAGGAAGAAGAAGACGCTCCCAAGAATGTAAGTGGCGGTTGAGAGACTTGTGGAGAAATATGCTTTTAGGGTTTTTATATAACCTTAAAGACCAAAAATACCCTCCTAATGGGCCTGTCCTATAAAGTAACCTACAATTGGGCCGAAAGTCCTAAGGTTTGACCAAATCACCTTCTAAAATGAAATTAAACTACATCATTCACGTGGCCACCCTCTTGAAGTCCAAGAATGTGCTTCCAAAATTGCTGGATAGTTTCTCTGGTCACATCAACTGACCGCTCGGTCATGAAGGGCTTAGACCAGTTGTATGCCGTTCGGTTCATCACTACATCAGACCATTCCGTCAGTAAGCTCGCATGTTTTTCTGACCATTCGATGCAAGACTGCTCAGACCGTTCGGCCCAGCCTTCAGTGCAGGCTTACAACAGGCCGTTCAGTCAAAGCTTCCAAGACCGTTCGATTGTGAATTTGGAAAACCATTCGGCCACGACTTCGTCATACCGCTCGGTCAAGACATTTGTCAGACCGCTAGGTCAAACAGTCTATAACCGTTTGGTCCTAGCAGTGTCATACCATATGGCTCTGTGCAGTACGTTCAAACCTTTTGTCAACCTTTCAAACAATGACTGTCTTGCAAATAGTAATTGAAATAATTAAGTCCAAATAATTAAAATTAATGAAAATAAGAATTTGTCTTGAAATTAAGCCAAAATAGTGAAAATGCAATAATAATTTAGAATTAAGCATAATTCACTAACAAAGTATGGTGCGAAAAGCTAAGTGTATAGTGAAAGATGGTGACTCATCAATGGTGAGTGGGCTGAAGACTTAAGTGGATTGCAGAAAAGCCCAAGTTAAAACGCACAGCTCTGACTTAGTGATATGGTGCGTTTTGTTGCTTGGAAATATCTGCCACTTTGAGGGGTTTGTGTCTCGAGACTTCATTTGAAGGAGAAAGCACTCTCTCGAGCATAGTTAAAAATGAGAGAAGAAACCCAAAGCTAGGGTTCACAAGGAGAAAGGGCGAAGCGAGAAGACGAAGTCGTGCCCAAGTGCCACTTACCCATATGATCGAGGCAGCAAAGCATACGTGTCAGAGGCTGACCGGTGAAAATGGAGAAAACGATCGGAGGGTGTGAAAAGAAAGCGAACGAAAGTCATCCGACGAGGAAGCGTCACGAGCAAGTTTCTTTTTCCCTTTTCCCTCTTTTTCATTTTTTCTTTTTCAACCCTATATAAAGGGGTTTCTGCCATGTAAATAGAGAGCATAAACACCTTTAGACACACTTTCAGTTTTATAGTTTACATTCTTTAGATTAGGGTTTTTTACGCTTTTGTAGAAGTAGGGTTCTTGGCTACCGGATTTCACTTTGAAGCTTGTGGGAGTGACAGTCGCGAGTGGTTTGGTGAGTCTGGTAGCATGTAAATTTCTTTTTTGTGTTAATAAAAGTTTAATTTCGTGCTCTTTTTCTTTTCTTGTTTGAGTTGAGATTTTCTTTGCTTTTGATTTCTTGTTTTGTTCGAAGAAATTGATTTAGACTCTGTAACTCTACATTTCAATGATTCCTTTAGGAATTAAATGACTCCAGAGTGAGCATTCATTTTCGAGATGTCTTCTCGAGTCAGAGATGAGTCTAATGCATAAAGATTCATCAAATTTATGTTTCTACTCTTTTATTTCTATTAATTCTAGTATGTGTGATTTCAATGTTGTAATTGGACTGTGTTTGAGAATTTTGAAGGAAAACATCCAAATTTCTACATCTGTTTTGGATGTAATAGGACCCCGAGGTGGGCCTAGATTTTCAAGGGGTCTTCTTGAGAGATGTTAAGCTTCATAATTGTCAAAATAAGTTCAATTTCAGTGTTGTATTTTCGTTCTTGTAAAATTATGCAATTTACATTTCTTGCTAGTTATTCTGAGTTCTAGTATCCTTTATGTTTTTCTAAGCATTTATCTTCATTTCTCATTACATTCTGAAACTGATTTTTTATATTCTTTTGTTCGTTCTTTAATTCTCATTGTTTTATTTTGTCAAATTCACCTTGTTCTATTTCTTTCTCTGAACTGTATGGTTTGGTTTTACTTAGGATTTGAAGTATTTGATTAGTTATGTTTAGTTGATTACATTTAGTTTAGGTAAATTGATTCTTCATTTTTGTTGCATGTATATAGTATAGGTTTATTTTTGTCAGTTTGGATAATTAGTTCAATGTATTTCAGATTCATAGTGTAGTGTAGTATATGTATGATGTTCATTTAGGTTTAGTTGCATGATGTAGATGTTACATTTATAGTTTTGAGGTTCTCTTATTAGGCAATAACAATGTTCAGTAGTTAGGTCCTTTCTTTTGCATTAGTTTCTTCGTCTAGTTTAGGTTTCATATTAGAGTTTTATTTTCTTCAACTTAATACAGATTCTTTAATGTTTTTTTTCATTTTGTTATTTTTAGTTTTATTATTTCCCCACCTTGCATTAGTAAATAGGTAGTAAATAAAATAAAAGACTTAACCTTACACTTTAAGCTTAATTTTAGTTGAGTCCTTGGATTGATACCTAGGTGATGAATCATTATTTTCGGATAACAAGCGTGTGGCCACATCAATAATTGTATCTAATTTCATTTTGTTATTTTAATTATTCTAGTTTGGACAAATTTTCACCTTTGGGCTTAATTTTAGGTCAATTTTAGGACAACCACATACTAAGGGCATTCTCATTTATGTGTTTAATTCCAATTGCATTTCTATTTTCGTTCCTCTCTTCCAATTGCGTTTTCAATTCCGTTTCAAGCTTTCCATTTAAGTTTCATTTTTGTTTGTTGTTACGTTTTATGTGCTATAATTCCATTTCGTTCTTCTATTTGGGTTTCGTTTTAATGGTAGCTTAAGTGTGCTTGGTTGGTCATTAACGAAATTGCCTTGTTTCCATAAGATTTTTGAGTTGGAATTGTGATTTTACTACTCTAATTTGGCTCAATATCCAATCTGTTTTGTAGGGTATATGCTTAGTTGCCTAATTGGTGTTTAATCTTCGCTTAGTTGATTGGACTATATGGTGCAAAATTGATTGAACTTATGCATTGCATTCGCTTAGTTTGCAATTATGAAAACATGGTTAGTCTTTGATTAGTTGGTTAACTTGTGTTGGATTAGGAGTTAGAGTATTGTTTATTTGTTGCTAATATGTGATTGGAATCATTGTAATTGAGTTAGTGACCAATCATTTTCAATCTCTGTTGAATTCGAGTTTTAATTTAGTGCATTTCATACTGCAAAATTGTCCACAACCCCCCACCAAGGGTTTGATCTAATTCCTGAACCACATTTGGTTCTTGAGAGACGACCTAGAAGTCACTTCCTAGTATTATACTACACTTTATTTCATATTAATTTGACTCAAGTACGACCTCGATCATGGCCCTATTCACTGGACGTCAAATCCTCCTCTACATTCATCTGATCATTGTGCATTTAGATGTCTAATCCTTCTATTGTTCGACGTTTTCGATAACCTATTAACGTCGGCCTCTGTAATTTAACGTTAATATAATGTCTTCTAATATGATGTCGGCCTCGAGCACAGTGTTAAAAGCCCAAAACCACTGACGTTGTACGCTATTTTTGTATTAGTGAATATTCACATACTTTTGGAAAATATGGATTTAAAGATCATGAGGACCTTTCAAAGGTTGTAATGTGGCCAATGCAAAGGTAAGAAAAATTTAGGAAATAAAAAGTAAAAAATTTGGATAGAAAGAATTAAAGAGCAATGATTTTGGAAAACAAATATATTATTTTCTTTGTTCACTTTTTGAGAAAACAATTATCCTTCTTTTTCCACATTTTGTTTCCCACTTTTACTTTTTCTTATGTTTTTTTTTTCATTTCACCCTTTTTTTTCATAAACTTTTTTCTTCCTTTTGCCATTTTTATTATTTTGTGGGTAAGGTATTCACCAAGACACTTTATTCATCACTTATTCCTAACATAATTCATTAGCTCCTTCTTTCATCCTAAGATAAGGGATAGTATGATCTTTTTGCTTTTAAAGGTTTGCACTTGGGGTTTAAGAAAAAGAAGTTAAAGGCTCAAAGGGAATATCAATGGATTAATATTAGGGTGGACTTATTTTGCCAAGTAACTAAAAACAAGAAATGCCTCAATCATATCAAATAATGCATATATACCTAAGTTACAAAGCAAAATAATCAAGCTAAATATTATAGTTTAAACAAAACATGAGCAAGTCACTCAAGAAAAGTAGGAATGACACATGGTGGTTCATTCATCATAATTAGGCTCAAAACTCACAAGGCTAAAAAATCTTTCACAAAAGATTCAACCAAGTAATTATCAAATTAACTCAATTAATAATTTATAATTATGAATCAATAAGGCTAGCTTCTAATCAATTCAACAACTCATTCAACATAAAACATGACCACTATTTCAAGATTATGATAGTTCTAGTTACTAAATCAAATCCTAAAATCCTTATAATCTCATATTGTGTGCAAAAGGCTACACCTGAAGTAGTTGACTCTGCTGCTTCAACATTAACAAATTCAACAACATCTTTAGTAAAATTTGTATGTCCAACGGTAGACATATCAACGTGATGTGATTCTATAATTGGTTGTTATTTTGATCTTTTAGCAAAAGTAGCTTCCACTCTGTAAGATCCTTGAAAATATTTGTAAGTCAGATACTAAATTAAAAAAAAAAAGTAAATAGTGAATAGTAAATTGTGAATAGTAAAAAGTGAATAGTAAAAAAAAAATATTTTTGGAAAGGATAAGTGTTCCACGTAGCTTTGACATCAGAATTCACCAATTTGCAAATAAAAAATTATTTTTGTAATAGTAAAATGAATAAAAAAATGAATAGTAAAAATGAATAGTAAAATTTTTTACTATAAATAGCCAAGGGGGGAGGCTGAAAATTTACACCAAAGAACTTAGAAAATTTTTGAGAGAAGAGAGTTGGAAGAATTTCTAATTTCAAAGGGGATATTCTGGAAGTTTTCAGTGAGCGAGGAGATTAAGTCTGTAATAGAGGTAAGGGAAGCTAACCTTGAGTATCTCCTTTTGTATTATCTTGAGTCTTGAATATGCTATATTTTGCTTTTGTCTGATCTTAAATCTTGATTATGGAGTATTTTGTTTCTGTATGATTTTGAATTTAAATGAGAGTATGCTTTTGTGTTGATATCCAAGTGTGATAGTTGTAAAACGTGATATTGATTATGTTATGCCATTTGTATGTTATTAGTTGTTTATTTTTGTATTTTGGAAGGATTAGAAATTGTCTAACCGGCTCTGCCAGATTCAATTTCTTGTTTCCCCAAACGTTTTATTTCTTTACTTATTTATTTTATTGCATTTTGGAAGGATTAGAAGTTGTCTAACCGGCTCTGCCAGATTCAACTTCTTGTTTCCCCAAACTATTTATTACTTTACTTATTTATTTTATTGCATTTTTGGAAGGATTAGAAGTTGTCTAACCGGCTCTGCCAGATTCAACTTCTTATTTCCCCATACATGTTATTGTTCTTGTTATTTAATTATATTGTATTTTTGGATGGATTACAAGTTGTCTAACCGGCTCTGCCAGATTCAACTTCTTGTTTCCCCATGAATTTTTATATTAAGATTATTTTTATGATTGTCAAATATTGTATTCTTCTATGACCATTTATTGTAATGTTTTATTATTGTTAATTGTTTATAATTATCTTGTATGAATTCTATTATGGATGTTTATTGTGATGAATTTATTGAATGAGTTTGTTGGCTGAAATTGATCTTGTTGGGAGGTTTGGAATAAGGGTTCTGTAATAACTTGTATATGGGTATTAAATAGATATACAGATACTGGTTGAGGTTGTTGTGAGAGGAAGTAAAATTAAGCATTTTAAGATTTAGAGCATAAGAAAATAAGGTAGATAAATTAAATAAATAAATTGTTAATTATTGAGGACCTCCCTTTGTTGGTAGGATAGAGGAACCTTAAAAACCTGAGTTGGCACATCCCTGATCATAGAGCAGCCCTGGCCTGGTCCAGTCAGTTGTGACTAGTCATATGTGCTGGCGTCGAAGGTGAGTTTGATGCGTTCAGACATCTGGGTCCTCTCCGGTGACCAATTGGGGTAAAGAAAAATCTATAATAGGATGAAAATAAAATAAAACAAGTTGATTGTAGATGCATAATATTATCATGGTAAAAATTTCATATATATTTTATTTATCATTACATTGAGCCCAGACTTTAATATGTAGTTCTTAAGATATGTTGATATATTTTGGTTGATCCATGATCTTTGTTTGGTGAAAATATGTTGAGTTATACTCGTTATGGGCAAAATGAGTTTATAATATGAAGCATGATATCTGGCAATATGTTTGATTTATGGATACCAAAACGGGTGATTATGAATTCATGATTAAAGAATGAACATGATTGAGTTAGGTGGATAAGAGGGTATGAATTGTTGGTTTTATGAAATGTTGGGGTGGATATGAGAAATCATTACTTATGAAATGATGTTTACTACCGGGAGTAATTTGTTCGAGTTATACCATGAGAGTTTGGTATGAGCAAAGTAACACTTGAGGTTTATGAAAGCAGGCAGAAAGTGGTCTGACCATAAGGCTTTGACATAAACATATGATTCGTAAGTTTTATAGCAGCAGGCAGAGAGGGGTCTGACCATAAGGCTTCAGAAAGTAAGACATAGTATATAAGTGAGGCTTAAAGAAGCAGGCAGAGAGCGGTCTGACCATAAGGCTTCATGAGTAAGCATGGAACACTTGTAAGATTTATGGAAATGAGAAAGATGATTTTGATAATGATGAATTAATGACATCGGAATAATGATATTTTATCAATTGCAGAAATACATGATTATAATATTTTTATTACAAGTTTAATGATTTTATGATATGGTTGGCTTACCCTTATTTGTTTGTGCTATGATCATATAACTCATGTTATATGTGAATAGATAATGTCGCAGATGCGGTTGAAAAAGCTTAGAGATGAGAGAGACGCGGGGAAAAACTTTCAGGGATATTTTGTAAAAAGAATAAATTTGTATTGGAAAAATTATGTTGTGTAAAACTTATAAGTTGAAATTCGAATTTATGTTAAGTGGTGAAGACTATATTGTTTGAAGTTTGTAAGTTTGGTATTGTACTTTGGGAGAATTGAAATAAAGTTTGATGGTTTATAAAATATATCAAATTAATTTAGTCTCTACTATCAGTAATACCCTTTAAAATATTAGGGTGTTACATTTTGGTATCAGAGCAATGGTTTTCGAAAATATTTTGGGACTTTGGGGAGTGAAATTATTATTCTTAGTAAAATATCAATTGAGTTGATTCTTGTTTTATTGGAAACTAGACTCAAAGAGTTTCAATCTGACTACTCCTACGCATATTTTGGACTTCGGGAAGGGGTCTAATCGAGCTGGGGAAAACGTGACAGTTTTGTTGTCCAAGGGCTAGCGTCCAACCTTAATTTTAGGTGTATTTTTACAAGTTGCGACTTTTTGGAGTGGGTAGGTTGTGTTCTGGACTAGGAGAACATTTTGGGACCCTTTGGAGACTTTCCTACCATGTTTTAGGGCTGGAAAATGGTTTAGGATGGTCCATTGGTTGTTTATTATTGCTAAGTGCCAAGTGCATGGGTCCTTAGTTGTCTAAGACATCTTCTTTCAATTCCAAATCAGATTTGGAGTTTTGGGGGAGAGTAGAGAGGTCCTTGGTGGGCGGTGAACGAAATCCTAAGAGTGGAGACTGACTTGGTCTAGCAAGGAGGAGAGGAGTTGCTCTCTTTGAAGAAGAGTTTAAGGTGTTTTAGTCTTCATGAGGTAAGGGGAGCTAACTCAACTTAATTTCTAGAATTTTGTGGTTAGAAATATGGTTCCAATTGCTTGACTTTGATGAAGGGGAGCTAATCCTTTCTTGTTATGATCATGAATATGAATATGAATATGTTAAAAATTTGGTAATGGTAGTTATCTATTGACTTGTGTAAAATTTGGTTTTCATGATTATAATTTCTTATTTTCGAGTTACTGTGGTAATAAATTTCTATTAATTTTTTTCACCGTTGGATTTAGCTAAACTTTTAATATGTGAATCCTAAGACATATTACTAAACTTTGACCGTTCGGATTTGAAAATAAAAGTCTGTACTTGGATAAATAAATCCTATAAGTTTGAGTAATTTAGTTACCCCTGTAGTTCTGTTACTAAGTTGTCTCAGTAAAATATAGATTCTGACCTATTTGACTGTTAGATCAACCTCAAAATTTGATATAGGATCCCTAAGACATATTAATACACTGTGACCGATCGGATTTGTAATTGAAGGTCTATGCTTAGAGAAAGAAATTTCGAAAGTTGGAAATATTTGATGAACACTGTAATTCTGTTCTTAAGTTATAATGGTAAAAATTTCATAGATATTTCATTTACCGTTAGATTGAGCCCAAACTTTAGTATGTAGTTCATAAGACATATTAGGTGATCTTGACCATTCAGATTTGGAATTAGATGTCTGTGCTTAGAGGAATTCATTCCGCATTTTGAGTTTAACCGAGAACCACTTAAAATTCTGTCTCTGAGTTACCTCGGTAAAATCTTCATATCTATTTAGATAACCGTTAGATTAATCTGATATTTTAGTATGTTGTTCTTAAGAGATAGTGGTATACTTCGACCGTTCGGATTTTAGATCGGAGTTACAGATTTAGAGATATTAATTTCGTACCTTCTGAGGGATCTCAATACTGTTTAATTTATGTTTTGGATCATTTATACAAAATTGATGATTTCCGCCTCATTAACCGTTGGATTGGACTGAAAAGCTTACCATATGATCTAAACATGTTGTTGATTAGTTTGATTGGTTTAGATCGCCGATAAATAATATGTTGAAAAAGGTAATTTGGTTAATTTGTGCTACTTTGGTAAGTAGGCAGGATTGAAACTGAGATATGTTGATTGGTTATTATGTGCTTGTTGAGCATGAGTGGTTCGGGATTAGTGGTTGAGATGGCATGTGATTGGTTATGAATGATATGTTAGGAAAATGTAATTTGGTTAATTTATGCTACATTGGTAAGTAGACAGAAGGGAATTGAGAAAAGTTCACTGGTTCTCTTATGCTTGTTGAATATGATTAGTTTTGGATGGGTTGTGCTTGATTATGAATAATTTGTTGAAATAATATAAATGATGTTGGTTTGCGCTACTTTGGTAAGTAGGCGAGTAGATGTTGGGTCTGCGTTACTTTGGTAAGTAAGCAGGGTGATTTGCGCTACTTTGATAAGTAGGCAGGATGAGATGATGAATGAAGAGATAAAGAGAATGATATAAATCGGGCTACTTTGATAAGTAGGCAGATTAACTATACTGTGCTACTTTGGTAAGTAGACAGAAGATCTTGTTTTATGCTACTTTGGTAAGTAGGCGAATTAATTATACTGTGCTGCTTTGATAAGTAGACAGTATTGTCTTGCGGTGCTACTTTGATAAGTAGAGAGAATAACTTGGTTTGTACTACTTTGGTAAGTAGGTCGGATGAGGTGAAGTTGTAATACTTTGATAAGTGGAATAGTAAAATTGTTGAGCAATGATATTGTGATAATATGTTGAGTGGGTGTGCTTAACTGTATTGAATACTGTGGATGTATTATTAACGGATTGTGAATGGATTGTATGCTTGTTTCAGTTAGCTCACCCTATTGTTTGTGTTTGTGTATGTGAATGCAATGATCGTATAATGTGTGATATTATACGGGAGCATAAACTATTCAAGATGAATTAGCAGATGGTTCTGGACTTGCTTAGAAGATGAGAGATCTGTGAAAAAAAAAAAAAAGAGAGACATGGGGGATTTCTAAATAAATATGTTTTGAAATTTCAAACTGTGTGAAATTTTAAATTTCAGAAGTTTATGAATTGTGTGAAATTTTATTTCAGAAGACTTGTGTTGTAATAAAGCACTTAATATTTTGTTGGTGTTGAAAATTGTTAAAGAAAAGTTATATATGTATTTTTGTGGAAAAATAAATTGTAACGCCTAAATCGGGGTGTTACACTGTTGGGTATCAGAGCAATGGTTTTTGAAAATCCATATCTCTTTTGTAAGTATTCTTTTGTTAAATAGTCTTTGTTTAAATAAATAATTTTCGAGGGCGAAAATAATTGTTGTTGGGGAGATTGTAAGATCCTTGAAAATATTTGTAAGTCAGATACTAAATTAAAAAAAAAAAAGTAAATAGTGAATAGTAAATTGTGAATAGTAAAAAGTGAATAGTAAAAAAAAAATTATTTTTGGAAAGGATAAGTGTTCCACGTAGCTTTGAGATCAGAATTCACCAATTTGCAAATAAAAAATTATTTTTGTAATAGTAAAATGAATAAAAAAATGAACACTAGTACAATATTTACTTTTAAAATCGCACTTTATGCTTCGTTTTATAATGAACCGGTGCCTAATAAAACGCGATGGCAAAATTGAAAATAAGTTCAATTTATATGCCTCGGTTTCCTGATCACCCGAAGCATAATGATGATATCACCTCGCTGTCCTCAAAACCGGTGCCTAAAACCACGCTACTATTTCGGTTACTCCGAAAACCGAAGCATAAAGCTTACGAAACAGAGGTATACTGCTTCGGTCTCTCTCACAACCGAAGCATAAACACCTCTACACCTCAAAAAAATAGGTAAACCCTCTCGCCCTCTGCCATTTCGCTCTCGCACTCTGCACTGTGCCCTTTCGCCCTCTCGCCCTCGCCCTCTCGCCCTCTCCCTCTCGCCCTCTCCCTCTCGCCCTCTCGCCCTCTGCCCTCTGCCCTCTCGCCCTCTCCCTCTCGCCCTCTGCCCTCTCGCCCTCTCGCACTCTCGCCCTCTGCCCTCTCGCCGTCTCGCCCTCTACCCTCTGCCCTCTACCCTCTGCCCTCTCGCCCTCTCGCCTTCAATTTTTCTTCTCCACCAAACCCCAACATCAGGGCACGCCGCAAGCCGCCGTTCAACCCTTGCCGCAAGCCGCGTTCTTCTCCTTTTCACCATTTTCCTTCGATTCTACCGATTAAAAGCTTGTTTTCATCGTTAGAAACTTTTTCCACCGATTGAACTTTGATTTACACCGATCAATCGGTCCATACTAAGTTTCCTTTTTCTTCTAGGGTTTCTAGGGCGGAAGAGGGCTTTAAGGGCGGCGACGACGGCAGTGGATGGAGGTTTGCGAGCAGTGGCGAGGCTGTTGTTGTTGTTGGGGTCGAGGAGGATGAGGCGTTTGCAGAGGCATACGGGACAGAAGCCGTTTGCAGAGGTGGAGGGATGGCGGGCCTGTTGTTGTTGTTGGCTTCTCTGGCTTTCTTGTTTCATCTCATCTCTGAGTTTCTTCTGTTGTTGTTTGTTGTAATATTGCATATTGCTGTTTCATCTCATCTCTGAGTATGTAATTTTGTTGCTTCTGTAGAGAGAATTTTGACATTGGATGTTGTAATATTGTATATTGTTGTTTCATCTGTAATATTGCTGTTTCTCTGAGTATGTAATTTGCTGTTTCATCTATGTAATTTGTCGTTTCATCTCTGAGTTTCATTTCTGAGTTTCATCTCTGGCTCTGTTTCATTTTTAACAATTTTTCAGTTCATCTCTGAGTTTCATTTCTGAGTTTCATCTCTGGTTCTGTTTCATTTTTAACAATTTTTCAGTTTGGGGGTCTGGTTTGGGGTTCTGGAGTTTGATGAAAAAAAAATCCTACTACCTCGGTTCAGGTTCTAACCGAGGCCGTAGAATCAGAAAACAAATTCGGTTATTCAAAAACCGAGGCATAAATACTATCTTTTTTAACCCGGTTCACAACCGAAGCATAAAACCTACCCCTTTTTACCTCGTTGGTATATACTTCGGTTGTAGAACCGGTGCCTATAACCAAAAGGAACCGGTATCATATCCTCTTAATGTACTAGTGGAATAGTAAAAATGAATAGTAAAAATGAATAGTAAAATTTTTTACTATAAATAGCCAAGGGGGGAGGCTGAAAATTTACACCAAAGAACTTAGAAAATTTTTGAGAGAAGAGAGTTGGAAGAATTTCTAATTTCAAAGGGGATATTCTGGAAGTTTTCAGTGAGCGAGGAGATTAAGTCTGTAATAGAGGTAAGGGAAGCTAACCTTGAGTATCTCCTTTTGTATTATCTTGAGTCTTGAATATGCTATATTTTGCTTTTGTCTGATCTTAAATCTTGATTATGGAGTATTTTGTTTCTGTATGATTTTGAATTTAAATGAGAGTATGCTTTTGTGTTGATATCCAAGTGTGATAGTTGTAAAACGTGATATTGATTATGTTATGCCATTTGTATGTTATTAGTTGTTTATTTTTGTATTTTGGAAGGATTAGAAATTGTCTAACCGGCTCTGCCAGATTCAATTTCTTGTTTCCCCAAACGTTTTATTTCTTTACTTATTTATTTTATTGCATTTTGGAAGGATTAGAAGTTGTCTAACCGGCTCTGCCAGATTCAACTTCTTGTTTCCCCAAACTATTTATTGCTTTACTTATTTATTTTATTGCATTTTTGGAAGGATTAGAAGTTGTCTAACCGGCTCTGCCAGATTCAACTTCTTATTTCCCCATACATGTTATTGTTCTTGTTATTTAATTATATTGTATTTTTGGATGGATTACAAGTTGTCTAACCGGCTCTGCCAGATTCAACTTCTTGTTTCCCCATGAATTTTTATATTAAGATTATTTTTATGATTGTCAAATATTGTATTCTTCTATGACCATTTATTGTAATGTTTTATTATTGTTAATTGTTTATAATTATCTTGTATGAATTCTATTATGGATGTTTATTGTGATGAATTTATTGAATGAGTTTGTTGGCTGAAATTGATCTTGTTGGGAGGTTTGGAATAAGGGTTCTGTAATAACTTGTATATGGGTATTAAATAGATATACAGATACTGGTTGAGGTTGTTGTGAGAGGAAGTAAAATTAAGCATTTTAAGATTTAGAGCATAAGAAAATAAGGTAGATAAATTAAATAAATAAATTGTTAATTATTGAGGACCTCCCTTTGTTGGTAGGATAGAGGAACCTTAAAAACCTGAGTTGGCACATCCCTGATCATAGAGCAGCCCTGGCCTGGTCCAGTCAGTTGTGACTAGTCATATGTGCTGGCGTCGAAGGTGAGTTTGATGCGTTCAGACATCTGGGTCCTCTCCGGTGACCAATTGGGGTAAAGAAAAATCTATAATAGGATGAAAATAAAATAAAACAAGTTGATCGTAGATGCATAATATTATCATGGTAAAAATTTCATATATATTTTATTTATCATTACATTGAGCCCAGACTTTAATATGTAGTTCTTAAGATATGTTGATATATTTTGGTTGATCCATGATCTTTGTTTGGTGAAAATATGTTGAGTTATACTCGTTATGGGCAAAATGAGTTTATAATATGAAGCATGATATCTGGCAATATGTTTGATTTATTGATACCAAAACGGGTGATTATGAATTCATGATTAAAGAATGAACATGATTGAGTTAGGTGGATAAGAGGGTATGAATTGTTGGTTTTATGAAATGTTGGGGTGGATATGAGAAATCATTACTTATGAAATGATGTTTACTACCGGGAGTAATTTGTTCGAGTTATACCATGAGAGTTTGGTATGAGCAAAGTAACACTTGAGGTTTATGAAAGCAGGCAGAAAGTGGTCTGACCATAAGGCTTTGACATAAACATATGATTCGTAAGTTTTATAGAAGCAGGCAGAGAGGGGTCTGACCATAAGGCTTCAGAAAGTAAGACATAGTATATAAGTGAGGCTTAAAGAAGCAGGCAGAGAGCGGTCTGACCATAAGGCTTCATGAGTAAGCATGGAACACTTGTAAGATTTATGGAAATGAGAAAGATGATTTTGATAATGATGAATTAATGACATCGGAATAATGATATTTTATCAATTGCAGAAATACATGATTATAATATTTTTATTACAAGTTTAATGATTTTATGATATGGTTGGCTTACCCTTATTTGTTTGTGCTATGATCATATAACTCATGTTATATGTGAATAGATAATGTCGCAGATGCGGTTGAAAAAGCTTAGAGATGAGAGAGACGCGGGGAAAAACTTTCAGGGATATTTTGTAAAAAGAATAAATTTGTATTGGAAAAATTATGTTGTGTAAAACTTATAAGTTGAAATTCGAATTTATGTTAAGTGGTGAAGACTATATTGTTTGAAGTTTGTAAGTTTGGTATTGTACTTTGGGAGAATTGAAATAAAGTTTGATGGTTTATAAAATATATCAAATTAATTTAGTCTCTACTATCAGTAATACCCTTTAAAATATTAGGGTGTTACACACTCTGTCCAACCTCTAGTTCAATTCCTTAATCATTTTCATGAATTCAATATTCTCAACCTATATCTTCAAAAGAATTTGAAACTCAGGATCATTCAGCTGACGTAGAATCAACTTACTTATATAGATGTAGTAGTAGATTTGACAATTTGTTGCTAATAACCATATGAATCATGTGGTTGTTTTGGATAGTAATCATAATTCATTTGAAAATCACATTATTGATTATTTTTATATGATTTTTTTTTCATTTTTTAAAGAGATTTTTTGAAAAGAAATATGTCGAAATCTTGTTGAGTAGACTTTCTCAGTCAAAGTGTTCCCCAACTAGTTTCACAAATTTTCCAACAAAACTCCTGAAACAAAAATTATGATAAAAAAACAAAAAAAAACACTAAACTAAAATAACTAAAGAAAATAAAGTAAAATAGATGATAGAGAAAAAAATTGAGAAAAATAAAATGTTAGTGATAAACAAAAATAAAATAAAATAAGAACCAAAATGATAAAAATTCTAATCGTGTTTCCCGACAATGACACCAAATTTGATAACGCTTGCGTTGACGCAATCAAATTAGTACTACTAAACTATAACAACTTAGGTTTAATTGCTTGCATTGTCCCTAGTTTGGCTGCAACGTGTCAAAGTAGTCCATCTTTTTAAAAAAATTTCAATTACGTACAAACTTGGTTTAAAAGTGTCAATTTCGTCCAAACGTATGTAAAATTTGCTTCAATCAAGTCCCTTCCGTTAAATTCACCAAAACGGACATTAATTTTTTAGTTCTCTCTCCTCTGCTCCTCTGCTTCTCTGCTCTGCTCCTCTGGACATTATAAAATAATATAATGATAATATAAAATATAAAATATAAAATAATACATTAAGCAATTATTAGAAAATTTGAAAATATTATGCATATATATTAAATGAAAAAAACAGTATACGTGGACTAAGTTATACAGAACTTCTGCACAGAGTAATTATTGTGGATGAAACTCTCATTTCTCATATATTTATACTTGGTTTTAGTTTATCTTACAAAAACATGAAAACTAAATCTAAACAAAAAGTATTCTTTTCACACCCATTTTCTGCTTCATTCGATAATTGCTTTTCGTAGTAAAATATTATATTAAAATAATAACAATAAATATAATTAAAATATTATAATTCGTAGTAAAATATTATCTAAAAATCAAATAATTCATTTTTCTGTTTTTTAACTAAAAAGGTATTTACAAAATTATTTATTTTGGTATAATATTGGTTGAACTGTTTCTACATATTTTCATTTTCTTTAAAAAAGAATTATACGTTTTGTGTTAATTATATATATAATTTATCGTCATTAAAAGTATATTAAAAATATATATAAGATAATAGGATAAATCATATATATTTAAAATAATTTATTAATTAATTTATTTACTAAAATAGTTTTAAGATAATAAAATATAAGATAGATATTTATATTTGAGATTAATAAAATTATTTTACTTTAAAATACACACATATTTTAATTAATAGATACTGTATAACTTTAATTTTTTCTTTCAATTAACAGGCACAATTCTCTATTAATAAATCATATGTAGCATATTGGTAAAAAAAAAGTGGAATAATAATTTAGATAAAATCATTTAGTTACATCATGATCATGATTTAATTTATGTAAATATTAAATATAAGTGAAAAACATTTTACTAAAGGAGCAGCAGAGCAGTAGAGCAGAGAAGCAGAGGAGAGAGAAAAAAAAATTAACGTCTGTTTATGGGATTTAACGGAAGAGACTTGATTGAAGCAAATTTTACATACGTTTGGACAAAATTGACACTTTTAAACCAAGTTTGGACGTAATTGAAACTTTTTTAAAAAGATGGACTAACTTGACACGTTGCAGCCAAACTGTGGACAATGCAAGCAATTAAACCTAACAACTTAAGTATTGCTAAGATAGTAACCAACAAAATAGAAAGGGTAAATTCAACCATAAGTCGTCTTCCAACGAACACAAAATTGATTCTTAACAAATTAGTTCTTATAAAAACTATACAAAGAAGATAAAGATTAAGAAAAGATTAAAATACAAAGTAACAAAAGATATAAAGAATGAAATTTATAAAGAGATTTAAAAAGATAAAAACAATGATAAAGAAAATAGGTTAATTTCACTGCTTTTCCAAAATATGATTCATCATTGGCTATCTAAATATTATTGTTCAATTAATTTGTTGGCATTTTCACTCTTAACCAAAATACATCTTAATTAAAAGCAATAACTTTGTAGATTAATCATAGTGAATTTAACCAAAATATATTTTCAATTAAATATTACTATCATATCTATTCTTTTACCTCTTATATCAAGTAAAAACCTAATTAACCAAATATCATTCTTGATTAATTCTTGTTAAAGTTTTTACAACTAATCAAAGTACATTCTCAATTATTGGCAAAGACTCATTCAATCATATGAAAGTTTCTAACTTTAATCAAAGTAGATTCTCAATTAAAATAAAAAACCCTTGGACTCATATGATTGATATGTTATGTAGATTTGACACAATGCTAAATTGCTATAATGTAAAAATCATTACTTTTACTTGATTAAGAAGGAAAAGACATAGATAAAAATAAATCACAACAAGAATCAAAAGAACAAACAAATTTATTCATCTAACCTCATAATCCAATTAAGAAATTACAGTAGAATCAACCCTAGAGGCTTAACACTCCATAGAATGTTCAAATAACATAAAAATATAAGAAGAAAGAGTGGAGAACATGAGAGAAGAGAGGGTGGACGAAATTTGAACCCCCCAAAGGGTTCCTAAGTGTTAACACATCGACAAGTGTACCGAATCGTATCAAGTAATATAAAAAGGTAATACCAAGTATCGTATTCCAAAAGACTCACGACACTAGACTGACATGTAATACCTTAACTAATTAAGACTTACGAACAATTTCATTGGTTTAGAATGCAAAAATAAAGAAAAAGTAAATATGAATGCAATTTGATCAATTGAGGCTAAAACACAAGAGTGAATGGATGATGTTGATAATACGAGATCATAATGTTGTTGGGTTTAGATTTCACCATCCTTACTTTCATACATATAAGAATTCATCTTCTTCATTCAATTGTTAACGTCACTATCTAAATTACTTAAAACTCGATCCCTTAGCAAAGAAAGTCTATCCTTATTTATTAGACCACAATCCCTTACATCCCTAATAATTCATTTTTCATTACGCATAGAAGCTTAAGACAACTAAACCTCCTATCCTCATCCCTAGGCAATATTGCTTTTGTTTTAGGCTTTTTTATTGTTGTAATCTGTTGATAGGGGGAGCTATCTTAAAGCTGAACCCAGATATCCCATATGTGTTTTTGATGATGATAAGAACAGAAGTGTTTTAATAGTTTCTTGCACACATTAAGAAAAGCTGATGTTTATATATCTATTTGTTCTTGAATTAATTGATTACAGTGAGTATGTAATCTATTAGATTCATCAGATATCAACATTTGTTTAACAGTGGCAAACTGCAAGTTTTAACTGATTACATTATGTGAATAATAAATTAAAACTCATGAATTATATTTTATTTTGGTTTGAAAAAGTTTTCAAATTTGTTTAAGTGTTGTACTTAATCGATTACACTATTTTCTTAATCAGTTAAAATGTTCATTGATTGAAAACGATTTTCTTGATGAGTCATAATTACCTTAACGGTCATATTTTTGAATGCTATGGCTTGCATTAATTGCTTAATCGAAGTTGTTCTTAATCTATTAAATGCGTTAAATGTAATTCTGTTACACTAGTGTTAATTTATTAAATAATTACATTAATAATGTAATCGATTAATTTGCATTAGAGTTGTTATTTCTTTAAATTAATGCATAACTCTCTGCATAACAGAACTTTTGGATATTATCTTTCAAATCTAACAAAGTTTGTTGAGTCTTAAATTGCAGGAGCATTCATTCTCCCAGAATTAAGAAGCATTTCATTTGGAAGAAATCAAAGCAAGAATTCTTGAAGAAATTGTTGTGCTTTCATAGTCTGATCAATCTCTACTGAGGTGTTCTACTGGAAGATGAGTTTCGTCTACAATCATCTGTCATTGGTGTTGCCTTGTTGTCGCTGACCAGGAAGAGAACACTGGAGTTTTGGTTACTTTGGGAGGGGTCTCAAAGGGGGTTTTGCAAAAAGAGGAGTGTTCTTTTTGTATGTTTGACTATAGTAGATTTGGAGTTAGATAAGAGGATACATTGAGAGGGTGTCTATGTATTGCTTGTTGTAAAACTCGATCTATATAGTGCATTTGCTTTCAATCTCATGTTGATTGAAAGGGATTGGATGTAAGCATTGAGGTCGAACCAGTATAAACCTTAGTGTGGTTCTTTCTATCCCTTATCTCTTTCATTTCATTACATTCTTTATTTTCTTGCATTTCAAGAAAGGCTCAAAGATTTTCAAAAAGGTTTTTAAAAGATCAATTTTGATAATACACAACAAATTCACCCCCCTCTTGGTTGGGAAACAAGGTCAATCCTTTTCTACATAATCTTCTTTATGATAATGTAATCTCCTCCAATTATCTTCTAAATAATTCAATATCTTAAAAATATATTTGATTGTTGTGGAGATCTAAAAATATTTGAGAAGATATTTGCTAGACTAAAAACCATTTGACAAATATTATCTTTTGATATTTATTGATATAGTTAAATAAGGTAATTATTTAACAATATCAAATAAAATATCTTAAGATATGTTTTTTCTCAAATTATTTTTAATCATAAACATTTATCAATTATCAAAGATCTTTTAGTAGAAAAAATAGAGAAAACCGCAAGATCCAAGTTTTGTTATCTGTTCCCTCCTCTTAGGTTAACCAAATTTCTTCGCTTTTTCATGTTATGCTTGGATTAACATCTTGTGGTCTTGATTATTTACTATTCTTGGATTTATCTTTAAGGTGTCATGAAACTTTATTTCCACACCTCAATGAGCTCAACTTAGCTACAGTTGCACTAACGTATGTCAAAATATCCAAAAAATATTTATGCAACTGAAAAGTTATTTTTAACATGTTTTTGCATCTCATGCTAAATAAACCCAATTATAACAAATTCTAATTCAAATATTCTATTAAAGTACAAAAATCAATTAAAAATTCAATATTAAAAGCTAAATAAGGACATAAATATGCACTCATCAATCATGTAAACAAAACTCATTGATGATATTTATATATACATAATTTCCATAGCTTTATAAAGGTTAGAAATATGTATCCCTAAGTACAATCCATCTCATTGTTACCTTTTCTCAAAAATACTTAATAAAAATCTTTTATTATAGTTTAAACAATAAAAAGTCTTTATAAGTAGACTTTCCTCTCTCATTTATTCATAACTCAGTTAAATGTTAGACAGCTTAGTCGTCCAAAGACTATTCAGCTAAACTCGATATATAACGACAAATCAATTTGTTTTAGTATTTATTAATTTAAATCAGTTTGAATTAAGATTGAACGTTTACAAATCTAATTCATGTCCAACTTCTCTAAATCTTCTATCATTACTAAACTTTGATCTATTATTTTCTAATAACAAACTCGTTCGCATCGAGACACAGCCAAGAACTTACTTAAAAAATAGAACTTGGATCCTTGAGATATTAAACACTTGTCCATAAATGCCACTCATAAACATAAATTGTAAGTGTTCAATAAATTGGATCTTTATTCAATCATTCAATTCAAACTCAATTACCCCCGTCAATGATTCTTTCATTCAAGTAACTGTAAATAAACTAAAGAACAACGTCAACATAAACAACATCATCAATCAAAAACAAGGTTCCACCAAAAGCCAATCTTCATCTTTTTCTTCTTCTTGAACTTGATCCTTCCAAAATGAAACCCCCTTTTCAGAAGAAGTGCATTTGTTATCATCCTTCTTCTTCCAATCACAATCATCTTCGCTGCCTTCATCTTTCGCGTAATCATTAGAAATATGGTCAAGTGTCAGCGTTGCCGACAAACCAAAGAAATCGGAATCGGGTTGTCCTATGACCCGCCAATTTTTGTGCTTTTGAGAACCTTTGGTTTTACCCTTGGACTTGCAAGCTGGGTGAAGGTGGCACCCGGTGCAACGTGATGTGCCACACTTTCCGGTGAATTTGGAGTGATTGGTTGGCTTAGATGACACCTTAACGAATAATCCAGCAGTGGGAGGAGTATCAAACCGGGTGATAATTCGGGTATCGGGTCTCGGGTTAAGTAGACTTGGTAGGATCGGATAAGACCTCACCATTCCATGTTGACGACCCTCTCTCTTCATCTTTATTCGTGCAGGTGTGGGCTAAGCAAATTATGAAAGATGATGAATTCATTTTCATATACCTATATATAGTATATATTTGATTTGGCACGGAGTTGAACTTGGGGCACAAGTACCATTTGGAAAAACTTGTACACCAAGTACTCAAAAGTGTTGAAAGGAATACAACTCATTCGCAATAAATATACTATACAATGCCTTTTTGAATCATTTAAAATCATTCTCTTTCTTTGTTTCTTTCACGTTCATTTATTTTATGGACATATTTTATAATGTATTAATTTTTTAAGGTTCTGAATAAGTTGAAGTTAATTCATCACATTAACTTATATTTAAAGTTTGCTTTCTCATATACATTTATTTGTTTGATTGTTTTCTTGTTAGACTTTTGTTCTGTTAACCGCAATTTATAGAAATAATTTATATACACAGAAATCATTTAGACCACCGAGGGTGGAACAAAATAGAAATTACCTAAGTGTGTAATTACAATTCAAGTATAGAGTTCTGGAAATAAAAGCAAATAAAATGAAAAGTGTCTGGAATATCAACAATGCTACCTATTCATCTTTTTTTTTTGTAATATCACATAAATTTAAGTATTTTATGAAAAGAATTATGCTACTAATAAATCTATTAAAGTCAGTGTTTAATTGTAGGGATCTTACATGTGTATATTACCACGTAATTACCGCATTAGTGTATATAATTATTTAATTAAATATCGACAACTTGTTTACGTTGAATAAAAAAGTATATATATGAACTCAAGAGTCATTATTAAAATTTTGTACTTCATTTATCATTTGTGTCATACAATTTAATTATAAAAGTTCATTTCTGTCAGGTCACTGATATTCATCATATTCCTTACCGAGAATACATTCCTATGACGTCTTCACCGACCTCATTCAAACGGTAGAGAAAAGTTGTAAGAAGCAAAAGGGGCTTCCCTAACACAGTTTTTGTAAAGTTTATAGTTCCCTACTTTTTACATTCTTTAGCTTGGATGCACCCTCATAATTTGTTTATAGCATTAAGACTCAACGGGAGACCTCTTTAGAAAAGAGTATATGAGTGTCTTACAACTTAATTCTCATCTTTTGTTTTAATTATATCTATACGCTAAAAAAAAATTTGTAATTATCAATATATTTTTACTGATGAAAATAAATTCATCAATAAATTCAAATTATAAATAGATCTTATTATAATAAATTTTAAAATTTAATTTACAGGTAGAGATGTTTTTGTTAGTAATATATGTAATGTATCTTATGGTCAATTTCGTTAATAACATAATTTCTATTAGCGACGGATTTTTCATCAATAAATTTATGAAGCGATAAATTTTGAGTTAAGTATGATGACATTTTTTATATATATTAAGGAAAGCTGGATGAAAAGAAGAAAATATGAGAAATAAAAGAAGGAGGAGGAGGAAGAGAGTCTCTAAGAGCTTTTTCTTTGCATATTTGTTGTTAGTTCATCAACAAATTCATAGAGTTAGGTTTCATACATGTCATTTTGAGTTTCTTGCCAAAATTTTGATTATAGTAGGATTTCTTTACCCTTATGTGTTTGTGACCTTATACATCATTAAAACCATCTTTAAAATAAGATATAAGGTGTTTGTTTGTGTGATTTATGTTTTGAAAGTTACAAAAAAAAAAAACAAAAGACAAAATACTAAAAAGAAAAAGTAACAAAGAAGGTACAAAAAGCAAAAGTAAAAAAAAAAAACAAAAAGCAAGATACATTTCACACTACCCTACTATTTTTAGGTGTGCAATTGTATGATGATTTGCCGACTGTTTTGCACCTCAAATTCACATCCCAAGCCTTTGTCCACCAGCTTGTCCATGTCAGTTGATGTTGTAAAGTTGGTCTAGTGCCACATGTGCTCAAAAATTGGCTAAAGGACAAAAAACACATTTTGTACTCTAGTAATTTTTGAGTTTTTCTAATCTTTTTTAAAGCTTTTCCTTAGGAATTTCTTTTGAGTGTTGAAACTTTATTCTTTAACCATTTATTTGCTTTATTGTCTCCTTGCTAATCTTTGTTTTGTAACATAAAAATTCTATTCGAGATTGTCTTATTCATTTTGACCTTCTCTTGCTTTTCTTCTTGGCTCTTTTTTCGATTTTTGGTAGTGTTTATCTCTTTTGGTGTAGGTTTTTCATCCTAAAGGTGTCCAACATCTTGGAGGTAAGATCTTAGGTGAAGAAGGCTTTCTTGAGAGCTTAAACTCTTGGTTGAAAACAAGAAGACAAGAGAGTATACACTTAGTGAGGAAGACAAATTTCATTGTATTTTCTTTGCATTATAAAATTGTCTTTGCTTCCTCTTTGGTTTGTAATATTTGGCTTGTTAGGGTATTGTCCTAACAAGAACATTGGACAGTTATTATTTAAGCGTTATTTGTAGTTGGAGGGTGATAATAGTCGAATTTACCATTATTTGTGATGCTATTTTGATACTAAAATAATCCTTTTTGACTTTGGGGCTTGCTTAAACTCTTGTTTTAGTTGAATTTGGTAAATAAGTGAAGAAAGGTTATACTTTACAAATTTGATCAATAATTCCCTCAATTTTGTAGATTATTGGTATGATTGGAAGAGGAGAAAAAATGTCAAGGAGCTGGAACCTAGGAGGGACAACATAAGAATTGGGAAAGAAGGATGAAAGAAGGCTGAAGAAGGACCGTAGGGCGCCTGGTTGCCCTTTTTAAGGACCATAGGACCATTAACAACATCATCATTAAGTATAGGCACCCAATTCCAAGACTAGATGACATGTTAGATGAGTTGCATGGGTCCACCATGTTTTCTAAGACTGATCTTAAGAGTGGTTATCACCAAATAAGGATAAGAGAAGGTGATGACTGGAAAACTGCATTTAAGACCAAATTTGGATTATATGAGTGGTTGGTGATGGTTTTTGGCTTAACCAATGCGTCTAGCACCTACACAAGGTTTATGAACCATGTCTTAAGGGATTGTATTGGCAAGTTTGTGGTTGTGTATTTTAATGATATCCTAGTCTATAGCAAAGGTCTTCATTACCATCTAGGACACTTACATGTAGTGTTCACCCCTTTAAGAAACAACCACTTGTTTGCCAACAAGGAGAAATGCATATTTTGTCAGGATAATGTGATCTTCCT